>JAECXB010000118.1:602500-3102500 GCA_018151435.1 Zaprionus africanus
CTTTATGGTGGGCATTCAAAGAAAGAGTTATAGAGATCTGGCAACACAGTCGATTTCAATCATGTTGCTTACATATTCATGTGCATAGATATTAATATATGTAAGTGTTTTATCGAATTACTTATAATCATCGTCAAGGCATCTTCTTCCGATCGCGACACATTTGCAGTTACTAACCCTTTAAATTTTTTTTTAAATTAATCTGATTAAATCTTTTAACTCATAAGCAATGCATTGGTTATCATTAGCAGAAACCCCGCCAAGCGCCTCATATGTGAACATATACAGTGGCTCCAAAGCATAACCAAACAAGAAGTTTGCTTACAAAATTGAGCTCAAAAGTTTTGACAATCTAATCTAATCATATCAATCTAAAAATTTTGAATGATATCTAATATGTAATTAAATATTTCCATCATTTTTAAATTGATATGTAAAAACATGAATTAATTTTTAAAAAATTGTGAGACACTTTTTGACCAATTTAATAAGAATAAGTGGAAAAGTTATTTAAATTAGACGAGGCATCATTATAACATTTGTTTGAAGATTGGGTAACACTTCCATAATTCACACAACACAATTTACAACACGCAAATGTGGACACACAACACACACAATCACACCCTACTGACCACCGGATATGCGAATCAGAATTTGCCAAGCATTCGTCCCTGCGCTGTATACATGAAACGTGACTTTTCTATGCATTTTATCATGCAAATGGCCACTGCAGCTGCCGGAAAAGCGAAAAAAGCTCTTTAACTTTGCCGAAAATCACTTTCCACTCTCTCACTCTTTCCGTCGCTTTCTCTCATCTGTCTCCCTTTGTGCTGCCCTGGCCTGCGGCTGCGGCTGCACGCCTACCAAGCAGCGCAAAGCAGTCATCCCCGCTAGTTACCGCATCTGTGCACTCTCTTTCGGTTTTGTCTCTGCTCATTAGTGCGGCTTTAATTTCGGTGATTGTGCTCTTCGCCAATGTGATGTTCGCTTCTGGTTTTGATTCTGGTTCTGCTTCTGGTTTCTGGTTCGGTTTCGGTTTCAGCTCCGTGTCGGGGGGTGGGGTGGGGTTGGGTTCGGTTTGAGGTTTAGTCTCATTGCCCCTGTCAACGCATTTGAATTTAATTTGCGTGCGGACGCAAAATGCATTATTTCAGTCCGCCGGGAGCCTTCAACGGCTGTCAGCCATTAGATATTTGCATATTGTCGCTGGAATTTCAATAAAAAATGCTGCAGCGGATTGTTTCCGGTTTCCGTCACGCTGTCAACTTCACAAATGAGAAGGGGTCTATGTGCAATAAAATGTTTTGCAAAACTATAAAAATCCATAAGCCAGTTGAAATCAAAGCAAACCGAAAAACCAAATAACAAGCGAGGCTTAAATTGAATCACAGTATTTCTCAAATTATGAAGGAGGGAGAGCCCAAAGTCCTCCCATTAAGGTATATGAAGCCAATTGTGTTTTATTCGTATTTAAATATAAGAAGCAAGGAGAATTTGTAAACCCTATGGCTCTAGATTGACCTGGTCCTGCTCTTTTTCACCCTTTGGGAATATTTGGCGCATCGCCTTACGCTTGCGGCGCTGACTGCAACTGCCGCAAATACGCATGGAAAAGAAGTAGACAAGTTCGATGAAGCTCAAGCTGGAGATGCCCATGAAGAGGCCGAAGATGCCGCCGCAGTTAGAGATCAACGTTGAGACGCCGAAAAGAATGGTCCGCTTGATGGCAGTAAACTGATGCTCCTTAAAGTAGACTGTTAGCCGTGACCCAATGACGCTGCAAGGTAAGTACAGTGAAGTTAATCTGAAGACGTATTTAGAAACTGACTGCTTACTCCGTGATCTCGTAGACCTCACGAAAGGCTTGAATTGTCTTTTCGACGTCGTAGACAGCCCTCGATATCTCGAAGTTATACTCCAAGGAGGTGCAAGCGGGCATGCAGTTGCACGAGTCTTTGGCATTGGGATCGACGCTCTGCTGGATCGTCTGCTTCTGCTGCAGCACGTTCAGTTCGTCTTGCGCGGCAGTGTAACAGGCAATATCCGAGATTCCACAGACTGGCACGTCCAAGGGCTCTGCGAGAAAATGTCATTCCCTATCGGGTCAATAAATCATAACCTAATACTCACTCGGCATCCAGAACTTGACGCAGCCGCACTTGGCCATAGTGAAGTTGGCCAGGCACTCGGTCTGGCAGTTGCTCTGGGAGTAGCTCTTGAAAAAGCGCAGATCCCGCTCATCGTTGAAATAGCATTGACGCCTGTGGAGAGACAAAGGTGTTCAGGATGATTAAGAACACTCTTAGGTCCTCCCTTGGGTGCTCACTTCTCGGCGCTAATTTCATGCAAATTATCCGTAGACACGACATAGTTCGGCAATACGCTGACCATGACCTCATGACCGTGGGGCACTAGTATGTAATTTCCCGACGTGAGTGGGACACTCTCTGGAGAGTTGAGAAACACCTGGGCGGGGCATGGTGGGAAACATGACGCATGTGGAGTTCTTGAGATGTACACAACCTTCTCACCTTATAGCCCTGCTTAAAGCTGCGGCATTCGTAGTCGTAATTGTGCTCCATGCCCTGAAGAAAGGCGAAGAATCCCTTCTGCACCGACGTCACTACCGTGCGCTGTGGATACGAGTTCTGTCCCTGATTAACATAGCCCGTGTCTAAGGACCAGTTCCCAGAGATCTCGTTGAGCCGGGTCAAGTTTGAGTCAAAGTAGTTTTGGAAATCAACAACATCCGGATCTACATAGCTGATGAAGCGCTCGTCTCGATAGATGTCCTTGGGCCGCAGTCCGTTGAACTGGTAGCAAATGCCCTCGTCCGTGGCCACAAAGTCAAATATCTTATCGCAAAAGTAGAAGCGTCCGTTCCAGCGACAGAACGGAGCTGTCTCGTTCTTCGATATGCTTAGGTCCACCAGCGTCTCGATGACATCTAGGCCTTGCGCACCGTGCACCTTTGACAGCAGTGGTGCAAACTTGGCCGCCACCTCCGTGTCACAGATGTGCATTGTCGCAGCAAATCGCTCCATGCTAATAAAAGAGAACACAACACAATGAGTGTGATTCATCTCTACTTACTCTCTACTCAACTCTTCCTCATCGATGTTCGAGAAATCGCGCTTCTCTTTGATGTTCTCCCAGATCCTTTGCGACACGTTTACATAGTCGAAGACGTTGCGTTCCATTTTGATTTCCGGGCAGATAGTGATGGTCGGAAAGGGTATCTTGTGCACGGGCACTAGGGTCTCATCGAAGCCCAGTATCACGGGCGAGTCCTGCCACTTTAGGTAGGTGGCCCAAATGAGAGAGACCGCAAAGTAGACCGAGGTGCAGGTCAACACCAGCCAGTAGAGTCTGTGAAGTAGGGTGAAATAAGGCAGTTAAAGCCAGAATAGTCCAGGAATAGCCACTGACGCACTTCTCATAGATGGGGCGATGCACCTCGAATATGTAACGAATGCCGTGAATCGTCGTGCTCTTCGAGTACTCCAGCAGCAGGCCCTTGCAGGCCGACAGGCGACTGCCGTATCTAATCCGCGACTTGATTATCACATCGCTGGGCACATCACTTAGCGCAGCGGAGGTGATGCTGGCCCTCTGAAAGTCCAGGCCCGGTAATGCAAGCAGTTCTGGTCCGGGCAGCACGAAAGTCGGCTTCTTCTCGTCGACGCTCTCGACACACGCAGCCATTTTGCGACTTTCGACTAAACTGTCTGAGCTATGCGACCTGCGGTTTTATAGCCAACACGCCTGGCCGTGTGAATGGGTGCGTCCAAAGCACGCTCCTGTGGGATGTTACGCCCTGTTACATGCACTGGGGACCCGCCTCCAGCCCCGTGATGTCCTGTACTTAGCCTAATTGCTTGTTTAAGCTCATTGGATAACTTACTCGCGCTCTTAAAGAGACAATGAAAGCCCTTTAAGTGCTACTCCTTTCAATGGGCTGCAGGCGAATCTAGGAATAGCTGCAACTTTTTGTGGCACAGCGCAATGCACCAAGCACGTTAGACACATTTGCATTGTGCAACTGAGCGAATCGAAGCTCGCAGTTGCCAAAGTGCAAAGTACCCAGTCAAGTCGGCAACTTTTCCTAAGTAGCAAGTGCAACTTCGGATGCAACTTCAGCTGCCATTTCAGATGTTGTCAATTGCATTTGATACAATTTGAGAGAGTTGAAATTTAAATTCGGGGCTGCTGCGGGCTGACGTGTGAATGCGAACCCACAAAGTACATAAATCAAAGGAAAATTGAATTCGAGCTATGAAAAGCGTTGCATACGTCGAGGCGCAACGTTGTCGTCGCACTCGACACCCGCTGTGAGAGCCTCTGACAATACTTGTATGTTGAAACCGGCAAGGCGTGGATTCCTCTCTCCCACCTACAATATTCTTTCACCACCTTCTTTCTCGTTCCGTCCTTCTTTCTTTGTTGCCTTCCGCCTGCCCCTCCCCTCGCAGAACACTTTGCTTGCAAAATGCTTCTCTGATGCGACTTTTGAAAGTATATCAACCTTATGCAAAAGACCTACAAGACCCGGTTAATAAAGAATGAAAACACAACATTAAAGTGAGCACTTTAGAACAGGTACATCAAAGAGGAATTCAAACCAAATAGCAGTAAGGCAATCTCTGGCATGACGAAGATAGGGTATAAAACCTTTGTTATGCCAGGGATGGCCTTTCTTCGTTTTGGTTCTAATTTCAGCTCTTGGCTTTCATACTTAATGATAGCTAATATATTATTAATGGTCCAAAATTATATACGATTGTGTATGTCTCTTTACTCTTGTCTTCTTGGTGTGCTACTAAAGCTTTTCGATTAAGTTTTCTGATTTTAATTTATAAAAAAAAACAAGAGCAACAGTCGAGCGGCACGCGACAGTGGGATACCCTTCGACCTTTTTGAAACGTAGAGTCAATAATTGTACACTACTTCTACTTAATAGAAATATCGTAACGTTAGCCTTTATATGCGTCTGTGTATGAATACGTGTATATGCGGCCATCATTTCATTGGTTTGAATGCAAAAAATGCGTGTGCATAGAAAATAAAAAAAGAACAACAGACGGCGCGACGCGCTCGCATTCTCTTTCCTTTTCTTTCCTTCATGTGCATTGCAATGAAGTCACAGCTTGCTTGAAATTTTGAAGTTATGTTGGTTTTATAATTAGCTAAGTATAGTCTTACTCAGAATGTTGTATCTTTTATATGTCGCTCGCAAATCTGCTTAAAAGATGAAATTATTGATTTGCGTGGGCGGGGGGCGTGGCACCCAACATTTGAAATAAACTTCACCTGTCCCGGATCAACAGAAACGTTCATGCCAAATTTGGTGCCTCTAGCTTTTATAATAGCTGAGATCTGTGTGTTCATTTGGACATACAGACATCCAGACATCCGGACAGACAGACACGGCTTAATCGACTTGGCTAGTGATCCTGAGCAAGAATATATATACTTTGTGGGGTCTCCCACGCCTCCTTCTGTCTTTTACATACATTTGCACAAAGTTAGTATATCCTTTATATAAATATAATTAGGCTAACTTTAGTTGGTACAGATAAGAACCTTTATGTCTTCATATTGTTGTTATGCAGAGAGAGTATTGATTTTACCCAAGAGTTTGTGATGCATATTAGAAGACATCTCCGACAATATAAAGTATATGTTTTCTGAATCTGAATTAACAGAGCAGTCAAGCAATCCTGTTTGTATTTCAGCGTGTCCGCATGTCCGTCTATCCGTGTGTCTGTCTGTTAATACACTAACTAGTCTCTCAATTTAAAATCTATCTTGATAAAACCTAACAGACTTCCCCCTAATTGCTGCACGCTGTAAATAAGTAAGAACGAGCCATCGTCCGCAGGTATTGAAAAATGTAATTATAAAAGCAAAGAAAGAAAATTCGATAAATTTGGTAAGCTTTGATGCCGTTATCTTCCCGCCAATTTGTTGACCAGCACGTGGTGGGCTGCCACTGGAAATGTGGTGGGAAATCACCTCTTTGTTTTTACAACCTTACGTTTCTGCCGGCTTTCCATGCCTGTTGCCACAAAACGAAAGAATAGAGGAATTTCTAAGTTTTCTTCTGCGATTATTTGGGCTGCAAGTCGGTCTAGTTGATTTAGTCTGTTGGTGGCGTTCGAGATCGCGAAACGTACTGCGCGCTGAAATAACCAGTCGAAATTAAACCAGGAGACCCTACAAAGGCTCCTTGGTATGGGTTTCAATAAGTTTACACTGCAGGTGTGAACAGCTGAAAAGCAAAACAAATTAAATATTTTCGTGTTACAAAATCAATAAAAGTGATAGACAAGCGGAAAAATGCAATTTGGTGAAAATATAACGGAAACATGTATCGACGGGTGTGCACATACACCATGTGTATAAACAGTTATAATTTGCAAGGTTTTCATATGCAAATGGAAAAACTGAAAGGCGAAAATTGAAAATTGAACAGAAAATGTGTCCAAATAAATCAACAAATCAATTTGTTCGCATTTGAATTTTCATGAGTTTCCGTTTGAAATGTCCAACATCATTTTAAATAGCACACAGAGAGAGTGAAAGAGAAGGGGAGAAAGAAGGCGCGGAATAGGCGAGGAAAGAGATAGAAACAGACTATCTAAATCAATCAATTAAAACTGCAAACGAGGTAAGTTTACTCGGTTATTTATTAATTAGTGCGTTTTTGCAATTTGCCAGCAACTAGAGCGTTATTCACACTCACATGGGGCACTCACACGCGCACACACTCAAAGCCTTTGACTCCAATTAATATTCAGATTCTGAAGTCAGCATTCGTAAATGCACTTTGGTGGAAAATAATTGAAGTTGAATATTTAAATTCAAAGAACTCACACAAAATGATTTTCAGTTTTGCTGAACAGAGATTGATTTCAAGAAAGATCTAAGACGAGTATATCAAAATTTAAAAAGTAAAAGCAACATTGATGCTTGTGCTTTCTGCAAATGTATTGTACACTAAATGTTTTAAAATTTTTAGTTTAAAGTCGAACTATGGTTAGACGACTGTGTAAAAGCAAAAACAATTAATGAAACTAATTGTTTGTAAATTTGAATCATAAATATAAAAATAAAAAAATAATTTAAAATTTTTTATTAGAGAAGATAAAACCTTAAATGAGAAAAAAGAACTTAAATAAATTTTATTGTATTCAAACTGGGATAAAAAAGAAAAAGCCAATATATGCGTATAACTGAAAAAATAAGGCGTTGCTGTCTCCACAAAACGCCAAATTCCTCTAAGATTAGAGATTATTAGATTATTCAAAAATTTACAAATTGACTATCAATATAATTACAAAGCAAACTAAAATAAATATGATTTAATAAGTAAGGGACCTTTACATTGTAAATTTAAGATAGTAAGTTTAAACTTAAATCGATAAGGAAAGTCAAAAATAAGACACTAAAAAGTCTCTAAATGATATGTAGGAAAAATCTAAAATAAATCATGAGCTTATCAAACCTGCAAAGGCACATTATTATCCAAAGTTTTCCCCTTACATTTTTTTTGGGTTGAATAAGTCGCAATTAACTTAATGTATTCACATACATTGTATCTTTGTAATTTCAATTATATTTTGTTCTGTTTATACCTTAAGGGTCATCTTTTTTATTAATGGACATATATTATGCGGTGTACTAAGTATGCGCCTTCATTTCAAATAAAATTCAAAAGAAAATTTAAATCGATGATACAATCGATGAATCGATGGATTTATTATGGAATAAATTATCAATGAGATGTATTATATTTTATTTGTTGAAAGTATTCCAAAGGGCTCGACCTTATTTTTGATACATCGTTACTTATAAATTTACAATTATCAATGACTTATAATCCACCTATGTCTCCCGCCTAGTGCTTTGCCACTCTTACGTACGTGTGCCTAACTTCCGTAATTATTATTCGGTTGAAATTAAAGTTAAAGGTAGAAATTAAAGTCAGCCAAGTATTTATCAAAGTCAGTAAGGTGTACCTTTCTTATCGAATCGAAAAATTAAATTATTGATTTGTTGAACTAGGGGCGCCAATCCTCTGCAACACATTTAAGATTGGCATTTTCTTCTTTTCTTCTCGTGTAAGTTTTTACCTTTAATTAAGAATTATTCTTTTTTTTTGTACATATTTAACTCAAAACTAACAATTAGTTTAATTAATTGTTTTTATTTTCAAACAGTCGACTGACCATACTTTAAATTAAATTCATTTATTATTATGAAATTAACTAGAGCTGCTTATGTTCAGAAATATTAAAGCCAAATTTGGCGTCCATAACTCTTAACAAAGCTGAAAGACGGACATGGCTCAATCGGCCCTACTTAAAGTCTTGATTAAGAGTAAAACTACACTGTGGGGTCTACCACGCCTTCTTCTGCCTGTTACATACGTAATTTACACAAGATTAGGATATCCTCTTTTATTCCGCCTTTTTCCTACTTAGCAAATGGGCAAAAAAGACAAAGACAAGATTGATAACATCGGATTAAGCCTTTTACTGTCTATTAATTTTTATATATCAATATTGAATTATACAATGAATGACAGTTAAACTATTTTATGGTGCCTTGGAGTTTAGTATTTTGTTCGTCTCTAACTTAAAGCCATTCAGAGTTTTCTCGCCGCATGTTGGCTATCTAACCTCTTGCTTGAACCTTGTCACCTTTTGCCGTAATACCAGCAGTTATCATAAAATGGCTTTTACTAATGTGCTTCTAACAACTACGACAACAATGAAAGCAACAGCGACAACAACAATAACAACAACGAAGGTACTAGCAACAACAATGAGTGCTTCCAACGACAATGCGTATCGAGTTGCCTTCAAAAGAGCTTGGCCAGCAATTCGAGCGCCTTGACTCGTGTCCATTGAGCTCACATAATCGCACAGCCAAGTTGCAGAGGTAGTTGCAGCATAGTGGGAAAGAGAGAGGGCGTGCGCGTCGGGGGTATCACATTTTAATGACCCACTTTCGGGCTCAAGACTATTTAAGTTTTGCTCGTATTGGTTTTGTTTTAATTCTCAGCACGCTGCAAATCCTAGAGCAGAGCAATTGGTACTCGAGCCTCTGTTGGAGGCACTTCACCCCTGCCTCACTCTCTTTTCTGTTTTCTTTGTTTCTTTCAATTGGCCAATGGCCAGTGTTGCGGCATATTGTCAGCGAAAGCGAGCGAAAGAGTTGCCAAAGCCCTTGCGGGGCTTCTCCAGCGGTTGCCGCACCCGTTGCGCGAAACGAGACAAATAAATAAAAAAGAAGAGAGAGAAATGCAGCGAAAGTCATTACCCGTCGGGGGGCGGACGGCAAAAGGTGTGGAAAAACCATTTCGAGCGCCAGTGACAACCGTTGAGAGGCCAAAGTCGAGTCGAAACCGAAATGGAAACCGAAATGAAAATGAATGAAAAATGATTTTAATAGAATTAACGTCAGGGACGCGAAGCGAGGCAATTGAACAAATTTGGAACAGCACCTTGGAAAATGGGGAGGTCGAAATGGTCGATCGAAGCAAGCTGACTTGGTCAAGGAAGGTATTGTGTACTTGGGCGAGTTGAACAATCAAGAAATATGATAAGAACCATATGAACAGTGACTGACAAAAAAGCGAACATAATTTTTGAATGTTTGCTTTATTATTCATGCCAATTATTTATGAAACTAAAGTAATACATCTTTCTAATTTAAAACCTAATACTTTATATAGTTATAATATAAATTTTGTTCCCTTTTTGTTTTTCAAAACAAAATCAAAAGTTTACTTTTTATTAAAAATTTGCTGTTTATTACACGTAGTCAAAATGCTTATGTTATGTAGCGGTTGAGGTAATTTTTTTAATAAAACAATGTTGAACTTATGAACTAACCGATAGACTCAGAGTGAACAATTTAATGTCAAAGGGACAGAATCTACAATCTACTTTCTGATATTTTTATATGTTTTAATTATTCTATTTTCATAATTTAATCCACTTCTAGTACTGGTCTAATTCTCTTCTTTATAAAGTCATATATCTGCATTGTATATCTGCTTTGAATCTATATTTTCCTATGGGTATCCAGATTTTTGTATCCCACCAAATACTAAACCTGTGATGAGTTCACATATTATAAACCTCCAGGGTGTTTGCATGTTATTTGCCTGTGAATAAAGTAGATTAAGAATATTATCAGGAAAGAAAGGTTACCCCCGGCATATCAGTAGTCTTTACAGTTCATGACAGTCACCAAAATGGAGGATACAGAAAATATTCGTGAATCGTTTCAAGATTATTATACACTACTATTATTTTGAAACGCAATTATCTCTCTGACTGTTCCTCTCTCTCCATTTGTCTGTCTGTCTCTTTGCCTCTCAGTCCGTCTGTTTGTTCGTCTCTCTAAAACTCTGTTCTCTCTCTCCCGCCTGAAGTCTGATATGTCCTTTAAGGTGCACTGTAAACATCTCCACGAAGTAAATACTCCCTTTGCAAGGGTATACAGATATTTATGCCCCTTGGCAAGTCTATTAAATTATGAAAATAACTTTAGCAGCAAATTAATTTCGGGAGGGCGGAAAATATGTTGTGAAAATGTCGCACGAGCGCAATATTTATTAATTTATACTCGCATGTGTCACATAATCTATGCGAGTTACTCCAGGGAGTGGCCTTGTAGTCGGGGTGGGCAGGGTAGGCGTGCCTGGGCACGGATATGAATGCATAATTGGAACATAAAATTCCGAAAATATTTTACAGCAGGACCAACCTCGACCGACTGTGTGAGGTGCCTCTGTGTGTGCGTATTTGCAGGCATTCATTGTCCGCTTCTGCCATTTATTTCACACACAGACACACACACCCACGTACACACACACACACTTGCGTACAGCTCAAGGCAAGCCGCCAGGCCAAAGATGGAGCTACGTATACGCAATCTAACACTGCCAACGCCGGCCGCAACAACAGTTATGTCCTCGTCAGCAACGCTTACCACAGCGATGGCCGCAGCGATGACCAGCGCCACAGCAACAACAATCGCACCAACAACAACAGTAACAACAACAACCACAGCGCCCGGCACATTTTTTACATACAGCATACCCGGCATGGACATTGCCCCGGGACCATTTGTATTCACCTACGTTAGTGAATTTTTATCGCTTATCACGCCCGACGAACTGCCGCTCGGTAAGTGCCGGATACGAGTAAGCTTACATTTGTCCTATATAAGTATGTATGTATCCGAGTATGTATGTATATATGTGGATAAGTATGCATAGTATGTATTTTGGCAAGTACGACTGACCTTAAGACTTGGCTGTTAAAGCAGCGTAGACAATAAACTTCAGATCATTTAGACTCACTCTTTAAGATGCAACCTATACCATCCAGCGTATGGTTGCAGGGTATACAGTTCTGTGTGCAGTGTAAACATGGTATACACTCCCAGTGCAGGGAGTATTAGATTATGTATTAGGTGCAAGGTATATTACAGCGTTTATAAATGCTTCAATACCAACTTCTTTGGATTATTTTAAATATTTCTGGCGTCTCAGATTCGATTAATTATTTACATCTTAATTATATCGACCTACCGCCACGTTTCGATAAATCATTGATCAATTCTTACAATGAGTGTTGAGCAGTTTACAAATATCGGTTATATATAAGTATCGATTATAAATAGAAGTCGTAAACACAATTAATGAATCCGTAACGATCAATTAAAGACAGTTATAAACAAAGTAAATTATATGCTTACAATATTATGAATAAATAGGTACTAATAAATTGTATATTTAGAAGAATATATATCAAGGCCTTTTCGACCGGGTCTTGGGGACGGTGACGTTTTTCTTCTCTTATCGTTCTTGTCAGAAATCTGGCAGTTAGCTAGGCTATTAGTATGAGATTCCAGTCTCTCGACAATAAGATCATTTAAGCATTGTCCGTCCAATTGCAAAATTAGACTGTTGTTGATCTGAGCTGGAGTTGGAGTCAAGGCAGCCTGGAAAGAGCACTTAAAGCAGATTTAAAAAAAAATATGAACCTATAAAAAACATTTTTCAAAATTATTCTTACTAGAGTAGGAGGCGTAGGAGGAGGAGCAGATGTCCAATGACCAAAAGCTGCACAGCTTTATGCAGAAGTATGGGGAGCAGGAGGAAGTAGCTCGGCAGTATTTGGTAGCCAATGACTGGGTCCTAGACCTGGCTGGTAGGCGCTACGAAGCTGACCGTGTCAACAAACAGACCAACGACAACGACACGGTCGCACGGAGTCAGAGGTCGGTGCACAGTTCGAAAAGTCAACATGAGCAGCAGCCAGCGGCTTCCGAAAGTTCCGAGGAGAATTTGCCACAAAAACGAGGGCGGCTCTCTACACCTACAATGATCACGGCTGGCAGTGATCGCAGTCTGCCCGCTTGGGGCCGTGGTGAACGTTTGGGCAGTGCACGGGCTATCCTTCCTTTGCCGGGACTTAATCCAGAGGAGGATATGGACACTGAGTCGGAGAGCGAACACACAGTGGTTGTGCTGCATCTCTGGTCCGAGGGGTTCACTCTGGACGAGGGCACGCTGCAGCTTTACGATGTGCCCGCCAATGAGAGGCTCCTGCGCGCTATGATGCGCGGCGAGTTCCCTGACGATATGCTACAGCAGATGGGCCAGCGCATCGAGTTGAGCGTGCAGGATCACACGAACGAGTCGTACTACGAGCTCTCCCGCAAACGCTTTATGGGTTCAGGTCGCCCCCTTGGAAATCCAACACAGAATCCCGATGACACCGAACAGTCTACGCCACCGGTGTCAATGGAAACGAATGCGGAGCGCGCCCTACTGCTTAATGCCCAAGCGGAAATCACCACGATACAGTTTCGTCTGGCTAACGGTAGCCGCATAGCTGGACGATTCAATCCCACCCACCGCGTTGCTGATCTCTATCGGTATCTGCGCAGTGTCAGGCCCCAAACCACTGGGGAAAACTTTACCCTCATCACGGCCTTTCCGCGCCAACAGCTGCAAGAGAATGATCGACGCACTTTGGCTGAGGTCAACCTGCTCAACGTGGTTGTCATTCAACACATCAACGAGGAAGCGCAACTCACCACCGAAACAGAGTCAGAGTATGAGTCAAAATCGTCCGAATAATATTTTGCATTTTCCGGCAAACATTCGAAAGTCTATAATATATATTGCAGTACTATATAATCGAATTTGATTGCAATTTGTAAACGATGCGTAGAAGTTGAAAAAAACAAGAGCTGGACTGCACATAAAACCTACGCTATCATTAGTCGGAAGTACATTTGCAGATTAGCTTTTCTGTTTTTTTCTAAACTCCTGGCCAAAGTTTCAAATACATCTCTAGCAAGATAATATAATATATTTCGGATTTTTGGCTGATTTATTTAACAACTTAAGGGGAGGGTTTTTCAGGTTGAGCCGCCAAACCGCCAGATTCAAAAAATATTGTAAAACATTGAAAAGAATCTTTTCGCTTTAAGGATTAAATTAGCTTTTTTAAGAGGGTTGGAAGGAATCATTTATTTTAAAGATACTCAATATGGCAGATTACCAGCAACACTGCGAGAAAAAGGAGCCACAAATACCTAAGCATCTTGTAGGTATCCGATTTAAAAAATTAATCAATCCTGAAAGGCAATAAAATTCCTTGCGTTCCAAACATAAATAAATGCGTAAAAAACGTCAGATAAGTAGGTTTGACCAAGTTTTTACTTCGACCTCACAAGTTAAAACAAATAATTAAAATTAAGTGAATCGGAACAGATCAGGTCCAAGTCTTGTATTGGTGTCGGAAAACGAAATATTCTCTTGCACATATTTGGCTTAACATGCAGAGTTCATAAAGTGAATTTTAGTAAATAAACCAAAGTAAAAGGATCGGGATCCTTTTTAAAGTTTACAAAAGTTTTAACGATCTGAAGTTAGGTCAATTATTATAAATAAAACTTCTCCTTCAAACATATGTACATGCAATACATACACACATTCTTCATAATTTATTATACCACTAAAATACATTATTTCTTTAGACTCTATTCGCGATGTGCTGCACAAGAACGTAAGCCTGGTTGACTTTGCGGCCAATGTAAGTACATGATGCGATAGAAGTTTGTACATATTTATCAATGAGAGTCTTGTGTACACCACAGGCCATCAAAATTGAGTCCGGCTTTATTGCACTGATGAGTGTGCTGGCCATACTGGCTCTGGTGCCGCTGATCGCCACGTGCGCCTGGTGCTGCGGCCGTCGCAGTGCGCAGGATGAGGCGGATCAGATACGAAACGCTCCTGTAAACATACGGGACGAGACGCTTGAGGAGCAGCTGCGATGTCGCAAGAGCGCCGCGCTAGTGACTCTGTGGATCGTTTTTACGCTGCTCACGTAGGTTACGCCGTGTCCTAGTAAGAGTAACTAAAATCTAGCGGGTTTTTTATTACAGACTGAGCGACTTTAGCATTTTTTATGCAAACAGCCGACTGGCTGCGGGCATAGATACGACGCCGGAGATGGTCAAGTCAGCCGTGCACGACGTGGAGGTCTTCCTGAAGGACACGCATCTGCAAATCAAACACAAACTAGATAATGGCTTTCACGTTTCCGTTGAGCGAGTTGTCAAGGATCTGGAAGGTCAGTGCAGGCTTCAATTGGAGACAAAGTTTTCTATGCCAAGTTTTATGTTCATATTTTAGAGTTCTCCTCTGTTCTGCGTGTTATGCTAAAACTTTATGCATTGCCTGCTGAGTTATGGCTGTTGCCCCTGTCCCTGAGCAATCCCTTTTTCAAATTGTGTGTATGTGTTCTCTGCTCTCCTTCCGTCTAGATGTGGATGTTCTCCTTGGCGAACCAATTCAAGCGGAAATATCTGCACACACTGGCCTCGAACTGGCGTATGATTCATTGACGACACTCAGCCTGGGTAAGTTTGCTTGGAAGGGTTAAGTGCGGCACGACTATCTGCCCCGCTTCTGAGCCCTCTTCTTCCTGTTTGGGTTGGAATAGATCCAAGATATTTTACCTACATAGATAACAGTGGATTAGGAGACCAACAGAAGATACATTTAAGTAAAAAAATTGAGCAACTGTCTTTATTTCTCTGTCTACATCGTAGACAGTTCGCCTTTTTTCTTGATGTGTACTTCAATATACGAAAATCCCAAAAAGCCGTTTAGTAAGAGAACAGTTACAATTTGTTACAATATCAGCCCGATCTGGCAGCCCACCATCGCCCAACAATCGATAGCTCCGCGTTCAATATTTGAAATAAGTTACTACCAGACAGACAGAGCTGTCTGTTTTTAAGTTAAAATTTTGCATATGAAATAAATACTCAGTTAAATTTGAGCAACCTGTCGATCTTCACAAGTCTTACTGAAGTCCCGCTCTGGTGTATACATTCGATAACGTAGCTATCGACCAATTTATAATCGGCTTACCGACCCATTCCATTCAATATTATTCGAGTAATCGATTAAATAATCAAAATTAAATAAAACAAACTCAGGCCATAACTTATGTTCTTAATTAATCAGTTACAAGCAAAAATAATAAAGGCGGCTGTCATATATTGATACAAATAACTTTAGTTCAAAAGTTAGTCGAAAACTAACTGTCTCTTTAAGATTTGAAAAGTGAGAACATTTTAAATAAACACACTCCTTAATGATGGGATTTTCCATTTAGCCTAAGACTTTCCCATATTTATTCTGTTGCAAACATAAAAGATTGTGTTATATTGTGTTATGCCAAACACTCAATATAAAATGCATTCTCCGTCGACTCTGGCTGCCTCCTCGTTGACTTTTCGTCGGAGGCAAACAATTGCCAGGCAACATCTTGTATCTCTCTCTTTCTCGTAAGTTGAGTAAAATGCACTCTGGCATCGGTAAATAAATATATATCGAAGTGCGACGAGCAAGAGCGATTGTTTGTGCCCAATTTCATTATGAGAAACCCAACTGAAGACTAGGACGGGGCTGCTGCCACGTGCCCACATCCATATCCTCCTCCTCATCCGGTGACAAGTTGACACAAGCTCGACAGCTGCATTATATTCGCACACAATGTGTAATTTAGAGCTGAGCTGAGCTCCTAGTTCCCCGTTCCTGGCTCCTCTTGGCCAAATAAACATGCTGTAATAATAATATTCTCATGGATTTGTCGCAGCGAACGCGGAGCTCATCTACCGCGTCCTCATGCTGCAGGAGACCGTCGGCCGCGCACTCAAGCTCTCCCAGGAGGCAGCCGCCCGCATGGAGGAGCTGCAGATACAGCTGTCCGTGCTGCAGCGGCAGTGCACGTACCGGGATCGTCCGCTCTGCGACACACTGCGGATACGAAGCTTTGAAGAGAACGGCGTAGTCGACGCCCTCAAGACGGTAAGTCCAGACAGGTCCAGGGCTCCGCTCTGTATGCCTCACTTGATTTTCGCACTTTTCGGTTTTATTGTTTGCCCATTTCATTATTTTCACTTTTCCTTCTCCCCACTTCTTCTTCTAATTTCGTTCATTCGCTGCGTTCGCCATATCCCGTTTCCGCGACAATTTGTCAGCTGCAAGAGGACCAGAGCATCTTTCGCATGCGCTACTTGGGTGAAATTGAATTCGGGTCCACCGTCAAGAATCTGACGTCGGAAGTCGGCGTCTCACGTTCCATCTTCAGCAATTTCCCGCAACAAGTTAAACACGACACGGCGTACGAGCGGAATTGTAAGTCAACAAGAAAAAGAAAGATTATCTTTGTCAAGCCGAGTTTTTAATACGCTTCCAAACCGTTAACTTAATTGCCAATCATAAACATGTAAAAATGTATGAAGTAGTTTTTTCATACCTTTAAATGAAAATAAAACATTTTGTTTTCGTTGCGACTCTTTTCATAATTTATCGCCAAAATATATCGTATGAATTATGGATATGCACGTTGAACGTGACTGACACAGATATATTATGTGAGAGCTAGTCGGACTGTTTAATATCGTTCATATTAATTATTCTATCCTATTAAAATTTTCACTAAAGTGTAAAGCTGTTTTTCATGTGTATTTCATATATTTTTCTGTTGAGCTCTCATTGCAGCTGCAATGTAGATTTTAAATAGCTTTAGTGATTTACAAAGGCGAAAGGAGGCGTGGCAAAATATTTAAAATAAACGGAGTCTATTGCTCACAATCGATACATTCATAAAACTTTTTTATCTTGCTAAGTAAAGTAAATAAAATGTATATTCTTCCTTTCGCTTTTAAAACGATATTCATTCTATGGGGCATATTATATACATACATATATTATTATAAGACAAATTGTCATATGGAATTTACATTTCGTGCTTGAAGATATGAAAATTATTGTCCGCAACCATTTTCCTGTTAAGTCATTTGATTAACTTGAGTCATTTAGGGACTTTTAAGTCTCTTAGAATAACGCGCTTAAATATGGACAAACAGACAGACATGGTTATATCGACGTGGTGATGTTGAATCAGAATATTTATTATTAATTAGGTCGCAAATGCATCGTTCAACTTTCAACAAATTTTCTACATTCTAACAATAGACCCTGAATGCCAAAAATTCATAAAATGTCAGAGTAAGATCTCATACGCAATTCTGTGCAGTTTTGAAAAATGTCAAAAATTGAGTTTTACCCATAAATCAAAAATATAAATGGAACAAAAATAAACAAAATCAATATTTATTTCCCATGATATTAAAGCTCTTCTGATGAATTTATTATATCGTGTTCTTCATGTGATGAGGGTTCAATAAAGACAAATTAAATTTTTTTCCTTAAAAGGGGGTTCAATTTTTTTTTTTTAATTAATTTTTTTTTAAAAAATATTAAAAAAAAAAAGTGTATAACAGTACTTGTTTAGATATATACTTTTGTTTTTTAGCTCTTACCAAAATTTTAGCAATACTCGAATACTTGCAAAGTTCTTTGCCAATTTTTACTGCAGATTTCGCAATCCATTAATGTGGAACTCGCACTCATACCTAACCTAATTAAGGACCCCATTTAGCTTGCAAAGACAATCAATAACAAAGCGCTGTTTAATGATATTAGGAATGGGCTAATGGGACTTTTCTCAAAGTTATCACAACAATAACTGCCACCTGACACTCTTCTGCACTCCCCCCAGATACGCTGGAACAGTTGGCAAGTATTCGCCACAGGACTACTGCAAATGCTCAGCTCTTGACATCCACAATCAACGCACTGCTGGAGCGACTACAGCGCACATGGCCCGCCCTGGAACCCGCCTATGCCGAACTGAAGGATTGGGCCGACACCTACTGGAGTGTCGGCTGGATTGCGGCCATGTTGATCGTGTGGGTGTTGCTCTTTCTGCTCATGTCCTACTGCTGCTTCCTGTGCGAGGCGAACACTAAGTCTGGGGTGGTCTTCTTCGTCGCCGTGATGATCATCTGCATAGGCAGCATATGCCTTAGTGGCTACGGCATCATTTCTCTTGCAGTGGGTGGGAACACAGAGGTGTTCCTGTGCCGCTCGCTGCACGCCGACAACTACGACATGCTGGGTAAGCTATTCGACAAGCCTGGCTATGTTTATGCCCAGGAACCGCAGACAGGCATCATTGGCGAACTGATGCGTCCCGCCGGCGTCAATCGGTCCGTGGTCAATGTCAGTCTGGGCACAGCGCTCAGGTGAGTTCCCCACCAGACAATCGAGGTATCCACTAATCTGCGTGTGCTTAGATTTCTCCAGATGAACCCGAAATTCCCGCAGCAAGTAACGAATTTGGTTATCCAACTACTTTGATACTGTACGTGCCTGTAATTTTGATAGCCTCCCCTACTGCCTAGAAGCCCCGTGGATACTATATTATTGCTCCCTCTCTATCTCTCTGTTTCTCTCTCTCTCTCTCCATTGCTCTATTTCTGTATCTCCTTGCACACAATTATAGAAAAAAAAATATAGAAAATTATGATAAGTAACCAATGGTTGCAGCCCGACCGGGTACTCCAACTGAGTACTCCACTTACTCCCTGCTTGCAAATTCCCTAAGGCGGGTCTCGACTGTAGCTTCCTTCCTGGAGACACCACAAAGACCATAGATTGCGCTCTAAGCGCTCGCCCAGCCACATTTAATTACCCAACGCTTAGCGGAAGAGTCTCTTAGGGTGGTGGGGTCTCAACTGCCCATATTGGAGCTTTGCTGACCAGCAATCAAATGTTGTCACTGCTACTCGAGAAGCCTCCGTTCCCTTGCCCACTTATTATGCCAACCGCAACGCACAGACTAGAGACTTCGATACCCAGCCCAGTCGTCTAAGCCGCAAAGTTTTGAAAGCCCAATGAAATTTGCTAGCCACACGGCACTCAATTTTGCACAGAATACCGTTGCAACACCACAGCACGACACACACACGCACCCACACCCAACCACCCAACCACCCACACAGCCACACACACCACCCACCAAGCACTTGTAGCCACAAAATTTAAGCCCGATTCCAATTATCTGCACAGATACAAATGCGCAATGCATGCAGGCGTGGCAGAATATGCATGACCGCACAGCCGCCTCCTCCACACCCACCACCCTTCTTCAGCTGTCCCCCTGCCTACTGCTTCTCCTACAGCTTAAAGCGTTTGTGTGTCCTGCGTGAATGTGTACGCCGAATCGAGCAGTGGGCACACAGTAAACCCAAAATCTCTTCACATTTCTTTGCAACCCAAACGCACAAACCAATCAATCGTAACTACATTCATACATGCATCATGATGTATGGATGCGCGCATTCGACAGGGGCTGCGAACAAAATCAAGCATCATACAATGTCTTTCAATTGGATGCGTTCGTTAACACGACCAAAATCGCCGACTTGAAGCAGTTCCCGAAGGTCTCCACGGCCATCGATGCCATTGTCGTCTCCGAGCGCACCCTGCTCTCGCTTACACAGTCAATTCAGCACATCCTGGAGCACATGCTGCAGACGTCCGCCTTCAATCTCACCACCTATCGCAGCAGTGTGGGTGCTCCAACGCCCGAGAAGGATCTGGCCACCTTTATCGATCAAATGCAACGCGTTGCACTACAGGTGAGCGAATCACAATCACAATCCTACAACAGTGTTTAAATTTATATTTATTTGAAATGTATAAATTTCAAAAGAAGTGAAATTTTTATTATTTCAAATTGGGAGGGGCTTATGCCCTTAGACTTTGTAATAAAATCATGCAAATAAATATAAATATATGTTAAATAAATAAATCGGTGGCATTCAATTTATTATAAAAAGTGTACTAAAGATAGTTCTAAAGTTAACATACTGTTCATTTCGATAAATTCCTCGTAGTAGTTGTACAATGTAAAAATGCCAAACGTGTAGCGGATATAGAAAAGACATTGATTCGCTCAACCTTCCATCAATCCACTAATTTATTTACATCACGAATATTTTATATATTAAACGGAAACACAAATTAGCGATTTGTGTGAGCACTGGTCGTGGCATTCAAGATCCAATGTAAACACTCTCGCGTTACCATTTTTAATGCAGAACAGTTAAATTTCAGGGAACACAATAACTTTCAATGCCCAACTCATTTCTGGTTTCGATTTGGTTGCAATCGGATAATCAACGTAGAAGTTATTTAAGAAATAGGTTTAAAGAGTTACTGATTTCCAAGCTGCTCCCGAAAAGTTTGCAACACTAACTAAAATAGGACAGGGTAGCAGGTATATCACAGCGAGCGTCTTCGAATGCAGCTTTTGTGCTTGTTCTTACATTACGTTTTTTCATACGAATGTTCAATTTGTATATGTATGTAATATGTGAGAGGGCATTGTTATTTACATACACGTATATATCAGGTTTATATGTTACTATATTAGACATGTTCAAATCAATTTATGATGTTTTTATTGTAAATATTTAAAGCTAATTCCTTCTCACGTATCTCACAGATTCAAGACGTGGCAACTTCATCTCGAATGACGACACTCGGCAGTCGTTCGAAACGATTGCAGGCTGCAATTCTACAGCCGCTGGAGAATCTACAGAATGAAATACTCTACCATCTGACAGCGCTGGAGCTGCAAAGGGATCCCTGGGCAAAGCAGGTGAACCAGACTCTTAACCACCTCAAGAACATTCAGGGCTATCTGGAGAATAAGGCCGGTGAGATCTGTCACAATCTGACACGCGTCTACACAGAGCGGTAAGTCTTACAGAGATGAAGAGAGCATAGCAAAAGAAGGGCGGGGAAAAGTTGGAAAACCAGTGAAATTGTCCGGTTAATTGCACTGCAATCTAAGTGATTCTCTGTTGACTCATTGTGGCCAGTTACAAGTGCCATCATTCGTTGCCACGTCTGCCTGTTGTGTGTGTATTTTGGGGTGTTGTTGTTGTGTTATTGTACTCTTTTCTAACCAGCAGTGCAAACAACTCGCAGTGAACATAGTTTGTCTGCTTTATCAGATAATTGAAAGTCGTAATCGTTTGATTAAACTTTCCAAGTCATATATGTACATATCTCCACCCCTCTCTCTCCCCCTCTGACTGTTTGTCTCCTATCTTTCATTCTCTATTGCACACTGAGAAAGTGCATTACAAGTTGGACTACACATGTATGTATGTGTGTGTGTGTATGTGCACGTGTATCACAGTGGCTGCTGCAACTGTTCTTAAACGAAGACTTGAATTCAACCGAAAACTTATTGTCCTTAACTTAAGATTTGCTTAAATTTGTTGAACCAATTAAGATGAGTATTTAAAAGTTAAGAATAGTAAATTAGAGCGTAAGATACCCATTGCCCTACTTTTCCGAAACAATTACAAACACACTAATAATTCTCATTAAGAAAGTAGTTTGCCATTCTCTATCACATACCTTAACGCATGCTTAATCGGCTTAAGCGTGAACGATTCAAAGAGATTAAAATAGTATAAGCTGAAGCCACACCACGAAGAAAGAATCATGTAAAACTGTGCTCCTTAGTTTTACAATAGCTGCGATTTCGTCAGATGAACAGAGGGACAGACGGAAATACTAAATCAACCGTTAGCAATACTGTGAAGGAATATTTACATTTTTCATCTGCCTCCTTCTTGAGGTAGAAACAAGAAGATTTGCAAAAATTCTCTAAAGTCGCAAAAAATTGCATTTGCCTCGCATCCTCTTGTAGTGAACCGAAATTAAAATTTAAAACCAAAAAATAAAAATTCTAATATTCTTGAAAGATAATAAAATTCTTTGCAGACAAAAAAATTTAAGCGCGCAATGCGCTTTTGAATTTTATTCTGACCATTTTTTTTTTTTGTAATCCCCTTAGAATAGTGACTAAATGTACTTTTCATGTTCTTTTTATACCCTTCGACCATTGAAAATAGTCAAAAAAGGGTTTACTAACTTTGTGCAAATGTATGCAACAGGCAGAAGGAGGCGTGGGAGACCCCACAAAGTATATATATTCTTGCTCAGCATCACTAGCCGAGTCAATTAAGCCATGTCTGTCTGTCTGTCCGGATGTCTGGATGTCCAGATGAACACACAGATCTCAGCTATTATAAAAGCTAGAGACACAAAATTTGGCATGCAGGTTTCTGTGTACCCGGCGCAGATGAAGTTTATTTGAAATGTTGGGTGCCACGCCCACCGCCCCCAAAAAAGTAAATTAATCTTTTAAGCTGATTTGTGAGACATATGTATAAAAGATTCAACAGTTTGAGTGAGACCATACTTAGCTAATTATAATACCAACATAACGTCAATCCGATCGAACAACAAACACAGACGACATTAAACAAAAACCTTGTTCGCTAGATTTTGTATACAGACCAGCAAGCTGTGACGTCATTGCAATGCTCATGTAGGAGAGAAAAGGAAAGAGAATGCGAGCACGTAGCGCCATCTGTGGTTCTTCTCTTCTTTTCTATGGACCTGCATTTTTTGCATTCAAACGCACACACACACACACAAACATTTGGGCTTGACCAATGAAATGGTACGTGCATATAAATGTATGCATATAAAGACGCATATTAAGGCTTAGTATCGTACAATTATGGACTCTTAACGTTTAAAAAAAGGTCGAACGGTATCCCACTGTCCTCTGCCGCTCGACTGTTTCTCTTGTTTCGCTTATTTTAACCCTTTAATAGCCAAGAGTGTTTAAAACCAAAATTTAATCAATGCATTGACTTATTTTAAACGTAAACAAGAACGAAAGCTACAGTCGAACGTGCTGGACGTTATATACTTGGTACCAACCACCCAAACTTTTTTTATACCCTAACAGAGAGTATATTACTTTTGGCCGCACCTAAGGAGACATCTAGTCGTAGTCCCTTTCTTAAAGCTTACTTGCTGTACACTATATAAAAGTCTGAACGAGCCGGATCAGACCGATACATAGTGTATCAGGCATACAAACTATCTGCCGATTTTTGTTATTTGCCAAGATATTGCATTCAAATTTACTACATCGGACAACAGAAGGACACACGCACAGGGCTAGTTCGATTCCTATGTTAATGCTGATTCAGAATATACATATGTACATATATACTTTCTGGGGTCGGAGTTGTTTTGTAAGGTGCGTTTCAAGCTCCTGGTCAAGATGAATATACCCTCTACAAGGGTATGAAAAGAAATATGTCAAAGGAAAAGTATTTCAGAAATATTGGAGAAATTGTCATTATCCGATTAGGACATTTCATCATACGATATAAGAAATATAATATGCATATGGTAGCATACAGTGTGATAACAGGAACCTACAAGCAAATTTCGAAATCACGAGCTCTTTAGGATTTTGAAATCAACCTAATATATATACATACATATATATAAATACAGATAACCTGCCAAACAAACGGCCTCCTTACATGACAAAGTTATGTTAACGACACCCCGAGTGTGTGTATTGCAGTTCATAAAGTCTGTCTCACCATACAGCTTGAAGACCTACTTGACCAGTAGCCGAGCGACCATGGAGTCACAGCTGGGCGACACGACGACCAAGTGTCGACCGTTCTACGACACCTTTGACGCTAGTCGCAGTTTTCTGTGCCGGAACTTGGTGGACTTTGTAAATGCACTTTGGTTCTTCGTCTTCCTGACGCTGCTCCTCTGGGCCATTGGGACCCCTGTGGGCCTTAACCTGATCACCGTGCAGTCGCGATTGAATGTCATGCAGCGGGCACAGTCGCGCAGTCGAGGCAAGCAGCGAAGCGGGAGGGAGCGGAGCGAGAGTCGCGGAAGGCAGCAGCAGCGCACGAGCAGTGCAGGAAGACGGGAGCAGCAGCGTGATCGCAGCACGAGCAGCACAGCGCGGGCAAGGCCACAACTGTAAGTAGCGAAGGGGAGACGGGAGAAGGGCAGACGACTAGAAAAGAGTATTTCATTCACAGACGACGCACTGCCACCGAGGAGACGCTAGACATTGGCGACGATGACTCAACGCCCTCGCGACAGACACTGGGACAGCAGCACCATCAGCAGCAACAGCAGCAGCACCAACGGCGCCAGGAGTCGGTGGAGCGTGAGCCGCGCAGTCGTGAGCGGGAAAGGGAGCGAAGTCGCGGACACGAAACGCCACAGCGCAGTCGCCAGCAGCAGCAACTGTAAGTACGCCCCATTCCCAAGTTTTCGGCAGTCTCATTGCATTGCATCTTGATACCGAGCAGTCGACGCGAGGATGACAATTGGGGCTCATCCAGTGCGCCAAGCAGGGCCAACTCCAACGAGCGCGAAACAAGTCAGTCCCACAAGCTGGTCAATCTCTGGCAGTCCAGAAGCAAGATCAAGCCACCAGCTCTGTGAGTGCAGTTCCATTTGTCTCCTCTTCTCTCTCTCTCTCTCTTATTTTTCTCCCTCGTTATCTCTCCAATCCTATCTCCATGTCTTCCTGTTTCTGTACTTCTCAAAAACAATCGACATATCTCTCTCTTTTTCCAACTCTACCTGCCTCCGTCCCCAACTCTGTCTGTGTCTCTCCTCTATTCTGTCTCTTACTCCCCAACTCTGTCTCTGTGTTTCATAACTCTATTTCCCCCTCTTTCTTTCTCTCTACTTCTATCTCCAACTCTGTATCTTTCTTTTCCCAACTGTATCTCTTTCTTCTCAAACTCTTTTTGTTTGCCATGTCTCTTCTTTCCCTCAATCTCGCTCCTTCTGTCTTCTGTTCTCTGTCTTCATCTCTTTATTTCTGTCCCTTAGTCGCCGGCAAGGCACGGAAGAATTCGACTTTGAAGACGAGCCCCGGGACAGCTCCTGGCACTGTGTCAAGCGCAGCGCCAGTCCTCCCGAACAGCGTCGCCAGCAACCCGAGGAACGCTCTCAGATTCGTACTAAGCCTAAGTTGTAAGTGCCACGACCCACCTACTTGCCGCCATACGTCCCCTACTCTAGGCCTGCTCTAGTGACTCGACTCTCACTCTCTCGCTCGCCTCCAGACGTAGTACCAATGTGGATAGAGCTAGCAGCCAAGTGACTCGACGCCCGGTTACGCCCGTGCTGAGCGTCAACCCTGATGTGCCCGCCGCCGTGCCTATGCCCCGCACTCCGATGCGCCTGCGGAGCAAAGTCTCGCTGACAGCACGCGCTGTGCAGGACATTGTCAAGCGGAACCAGCGACTGTGAGTTGACTGCCATCCAAACCTGGGTTCCCTTCAAGCCATTCCAACTCTAAGTCTGAGAACGGAGGCTTCTTCCCTGTCCTGATCTTAGTAGGGGACTCCTTAGTTAATTCATCGTTTAAGCTCCTAGGTTCATTGTTTCCACTTCAAGCACTTGTTCAATGATACAGATACCCTATAATTTATTGACTCAATTGTTGCACTCCCTCTCTTACCACAGACAACGCACTGGTACCGACGAATTCGATATGGATGGCAGCGATACCTACGGAACCGGTGCACATCTGGATGCTGAGGCTGTTGCAGCGTAAGTAAACATCTATTCTTTACCTATCTGTCTTCATATCTCACATATATGTCTCTCTCTCTCTCACACACTTTTTGTCTCCCTTAGGGCACGTCGCACTCCGCCACGCGGCGCTCCACCGCCTCCGCCTCCACCAGCGGCCGGCATGAACAGGTTTTACCAACGTTATTGAACAAATTTTTTGAGTTTTGCTTTTGGTTTTTGATTTGTAATCGATTGCCGATACCGATAACGATACAAATAACAATAATGTTAGCGAATAACGATACCAATCCAAACACACAAATTCTTCTGTGTTCACAGCGACAAAGTCTATATATTCTGAACCTTACCTTTTTTTCTCGCACCGCCATCCAACCCCGAAATGGCATTGAACGACACACACATACCCTGCGAAATACCGCTCAGATGCTCAGCCGAACGCAGCGTGCGTTGGAACCAGGAGGAGGAGTTTGTCTTCGAGGACGCCGACTCGCCGCAGCAGCAACCTAAGCACTTGGCACCCCGGAACCCACGCTAGCCTTAAGACAGTTTTCGTTTTCTATTTCTGGCCTAAGATTAATGTAGTCTGTAGTCCGCGTAGTGTAGCATCACGCGATTCTATATCCATTAAGCATTTACAGTTGCCAGATATCACAAATAAAGCCCAGAGCAACACGAACAAATGGTACGAGAATGAGTTTTACTTAGAAGATTGAAGGAACTCGGCCGTTCCAGAGGGTCTCAAGTTGTAATATCATGTATTTAACTCTTGGGGAAGCGACATATTTTTATTAAAGTCAAGGCCTTATTTAGAACATTCGTTCGGTTCTAATTAACAACGTGATCCTGTAGTCAATCTGGACGTATGCCATACATGTGTGGTACAGGTGCCAAAAGCTCTGGAAATATCATAAAAACGTTCCAGTTCAAAGTCTTAAGAACAATAGCAGACGCACCCTTCTATCTACGGAATTCTGTGTTTCATTGTGGGTATGGAAATTCATACCGTTTAGAAGACTATCTCCAAAAAATATGTAAGTAGTCTAGAGCATCACCTGAATGTACTTGACATCACCAATCAGTGGAGAAGACCTTAATAGGTTCCATCCATTTGACCTACCAACCCGCATTATTATCACCCAACTCCATTGTAAAACCCTAAGAATCTAGTTATTGTCATGTTCTTGACAGATTCTTGTTTAAAAATAACTGCCACAAAATATTTCGAAGATTGAAAGAATAAGACAGAAGGTTTCTAGTTGTGATTTCGTGTATTTAGTTCCTCGGATAACCAGAAATGTTTACTAAAGTCATGGAGTTATTTAGCATCTAAAATACACCGGATTTCCTTGGTTATTTGCTCATGGTCGGGGTTCTTATGGGATGGGGCAGCTGCTTACTTCTTCTTCAGGAAGGGGCTGACAACAGCTGGCGCGGCATAGGTGGCCACTGGGGCAGTGTAGGCGTGGGCGGCGTAGGTGGCCACTGGAGCGGTGTAGGCGGGTGCACTGTAGACAGAGGCAGTGTAGGCAGGTGCAGCAGCTGCGTAGGTCGAGTAGGCAGCGGGCACAGCAGCAGCCGAGTAGGTGGTGACTGGAGCAGCTGCAGCATAGGTGTAGGCAGGAGCAGTGTATGCTGGGGCCGCGGCGAAGGCGGGTCCAGCGGCATAGGTGGTCACGGGAGCTGCCAGGAAACCGGCTTGGGCAACGGCCACAAAGAGAGCAAAGCAGATGAGGAACTGCAAAAGATGGCGAGAAATTAAAAAGTAAAATCTTCGGGATACAACAGGATTTCGCAGCTCGTCAGGCATCTTGACTTACTTTCATGTTGATTTGATTGGATTGACTTGAGTTGTCAGCGACTGATACTGTTGGCCAATTGTCGCCGCGTTTTATAGCCAAATTGCCAATTGCCCGGCTTACATTGAGATGCCCGCAAACGAGTTTACGGCTTAGGCCCGGCCCCAAATAAAAGCCGAATTAGAACACTGCTGCTACTTGGGTGCGGGCTGGAGAAGAGAGAAGGGTAGTAGTGTGGAACGTTCAATGAACGCGGATGCCGAAATGTTTGCGGCCGGCGTGTCAAATGGATTAGCTCTCTTGTTTTCCATTTCAGGTCTGGGCGACAATTGAAACTTACAATTTAATAATATCAGCATCTGGTTGAAGCTATCAAGTTGACAAGGCAGATATCAGATCTGCGAATAAATGAGTTGACATTAAGAAACTAAATTCTGAAATTATGAAGAATGTCTTAACTTTATTGTGTACGTGTATGCGTTGAATGATGAACCTTAAATGTGTCATAACAGTTACTATAAATGATTTAATACCTGTAGTTTTTAGATCTTAAAGAATTGGCTGAATAATGTTTTAAGATATAAACAAAAGGAGGACAGACAAACGGAAAACGGACACATATTGCAGGGGTCCTCAGCATTCACCACTGTATTTCAAAAGGGTTTGCATGAAATCATTTTAAATTTACAAATTGCCATAGTATTATTCTTACACTTCTAACTTACGAACATAATTATGTGAAAGACACAGTGTTCATAGATTGTTATTCAGAGTTTAGTCATAAATTTTTGAGTTTTAAGAAAATGTTGCAATTTTTGGAATTGGGTTGTACACGTATGTATGTAGAGAGTGGCATTAACGTTCTAAGGGCCTTCGTCTTCATCATTACCGATTATTCAATCATAATTTAATTTATATAACTATAATATACAACTACACAAATATTCTTCATATGTTAATTTGTGCGTAAAAAGGTTTCTCAACTTTTTCTGTTGTAATCATGATAAGATATATATGAAATGCAGTTACGGTTGTTAGGATGTTTTATTTCAATAAGAAAAATTTTTATAGATTTTTTGACCAAATTTTGGCAAGATATTACACTTATTTGCACTGTTTGTTTCTATACTCGTCAAATATTGATTTACCCTTAAAAGTTAATATATTTCAAAAACCGTCTTAAAGCCGATAGTCCGATCAGTCCGGTCCGGCTCATTCCGACTTATTTACAGCTTTCAGAATAAGAAGCATGGGTGCTAAGTTTCCTTGAGATAGCTCTTAAACCAAAAAACTGGCGTTTCAACAGACAGACGGGCGGACAGACCATGCTTGTTTTGATTCTCTTGTTGATGCTGATTCAGAATATACGAATATATCATACATATGTACTTCTTGGTGTCGGAGATATCCGATAAGGAGCGCTGCAAACTTCTGGCTAAAATAAATATTCGACCTTATACAGATCTTGCAGCTTTTGTCTTCAATAATTTCAGATTTTGCTACACTAGTTATATACGTATAAAATATATACCTATTTTTAATGAAACAAAGTATTACAAAATTGTTAAGTTGTTTTGTGAACACTTGACAGATGCAATTCTCTACTTGTAAGTATAAAAACATTATTTTTCACTGCATCTTTAAAATTATACATGGAATACTCTATAATTTTGATTGCTTGTGATAGGTTGACTTTGGTATTTCATAAAAGAATAACCTTTAGACTTATTGCTCCTATGCCAGCTATATGTTATAAGGGCCCGATCTAAATGAAGCTTACAATAATACTATTTACTACCGATATAATCAACTTTGTTTGAATAATTTGTAAAATATGTTAACTACGGAACCTTTGCGATATTTCGATCCAATCCCGACTTATGTAAACCACACAGCGATTATAATATGTGTACCCTCTGTATCACTATATGATACACGCTATATCATTAACTGGAAAATGCAAAGTTTAGTTCAAAGCTTTATTTTCGTTAAATGCAAATAGAAAGTGATTGATTTCGTAATGATATAAATAATTAAACTATACAACAAGTACAGTAAGATTAATATAATATAATTTAAATTAAATTCTTAGCCAAAGAAAGTAAACAATTTAGTTTCACGCAGGAATGTGTTGAGTACTGTAATACACTTCACGAGATCTGACTAGATAGACGGCTATATCCCTTCGACAACCCATTGAATGCTTAGCTTAATCTTTGGTATAAGATACACTTGTGGTTAAAGACTCCGCTTGTTTCCTTCATCACACAGCCAACTTGGGCAGTGGCGTCGCCGGCGCTGTGTCGAGGTCGAGCGTGGAGACGCGAGGATGATTGTGGCGCACATCGATCTCGTAGAGCGCCAGTCCGAACTGATGCACAATTGAACTGAACTGTCGAATGAGGTAGGAGAAGCTCAGCGTGGGAGGCTGCTCGACAGCGCAGGTGCCTCGCAAATCGTCGTGAGCCCAATGCGGCGCGTCCACATCGCAAGGATGGCGTCCTTGAAGGCGCGGAAAGGCCTCCGTCGAGAGATGCGGATAGAATACGGAGAGCAGCTCGAAGTGTAGATAACTGCTGGCATTGGAGCGCTGCAGTGCCTCGTGCAGTTCGCCACTCAGCGAGGCAGGTATGGCCAGGTAAAGTTTGTAGCGCAGTCTCTGCACGCTGTTGCGCTTCAGTTCGCAATTGGCCGAGATGAGCTTCACTTTCTGCATGAGCATGTCGAGCGTTAGTCCACCGTATTCATAGAGAAAGAAGTCGCGAGGGCGTCGATAGCGCTGATGTGTGTGTCGATTGAAATGCAGCAGACGAGAGCTGGGCACATTGACCAAGTGCAGAGGCAGGCTGTAGGTGTGTGACGTCAGCAAATGCACGTGCGTTGCCTGTGGCTTCGTCTCCACCACATGTGCCATGCGCTGGGCCAGCGGAAAGATGCCTGCCTGATGGATGAAGCCGAAGAAGAGCGTCAGTATCACATTCAGCACGTACCAAATTCGCAACAAGTGCGGCGCCGAAGCCTTGCTGCAAAGCCAGCGCTCGTAGAGCCAACGCAGGAACGGATGCTGAGTCTGAAAGGGATAAGTGGCGCTGAAGCCGGTGATGAGCTTGGGCGCGTGCAGCAGGATCAGTGGGAAGGTGAGGGGCAGTAGAAAACGCGGCTCCTGATGGTTGATCAGTGAAAGGAAGAAAAGCGGCACGAAGATTGCACCAGACATCAGCGACACGATGCTCTGGAAACGCGGCAGCAGCTGGTACTCGGCGCAGAAAAAGCGCAGCAGGAGCTGAGCAAAGGCAACAAGGGCGGCCAGTCCTAAGACATTGAAGAGCAATGGAATGTTGACTAGAAGATGCACGTAGCACGGATGTACGCCGTGCGTGGCCGTCTGCGCAGAGTCCAGGTTGTACTTGATGAAGTTCCAGGGCGTAAAAATAAAGTTGTCGATGCCCAGTTGAAGCATGTGCAACTCGCCCACAGTCAGGTGCTGATAGTACAGAGAGTCGCAGAAGATGAACAGCAACAGCGCTGGCAGAGCACACAGACAGAAGAGTCCAATGCGCAGGTTGAAGTCCCGGAAATTCACACTGCGTGTTCCCATGCCGCGAAGCAGCCAGAAGAAGACCATGGGCGCACCAAAGAGCAGGAACGTGGGCCGATTGAAGACGCCGGCGACACAGATGCTGGACATGGCGAACAAGTGCTGCAGATTGTGGGCGGGCAGGGCGTTCTTCAGTTTCCATATCTTCACACGTTCACTAATCGACGCCGCCTTGTCGTACTTCTCCTCGAGGTACTCCTTCTTGTAGACCACTGTGTTTGTAATGAGCATGCACTTGGCAACGAGGTAAAGCAGCCAAGAGCACATTGCCAGCTCGAGGCTGTTGGAGAAGGTGCGTGTTCCGAAAACCAATATCACCCAGCTGCTGCTCAGCGCCAGCAGGCGTATCTCATGGCGCAGCCCATAGAGCCGGCAAATCCTGTACAAGCACCAATCGTTGCTGTACGAGATGATGGTGTACACGAAGCGAGGAAACACCAAGTAGGCGTAGCTGTTTATCACCTCTACCTGCCACCAGCTACGTGGATATAGTGCCATGAACTCGTAGAAACTCCACGGGACGCGGAGCAGCAGCCAGGGCAGCGCTATGCTGCGCACCGGCATCGTGTTGTTGAACTCCCAGGTGCGGGTGTGCTCCAGACGGAAGTGATCACCTGTTAAGCAGTTTCTTTTGTTTTAGTAGGAAAACATCACGGTTTAATCTTCCTTTCTTACCCGTCATCACCTCGACACTCTGAAAAAACTCATCCGGATGCACGTAGCCCAATTGGGGCACAAAAACCAAAACAAGGCGCAGAACAGCGAAAAAGAAATACGTGTTTAGATGTCCACCAATCGGGATGCGTTTCTCCCATAGTTGCGACAGATGATGTGTTATTCGCATTGTTGTTAAAAGTTATTAAAATACGCTAACTTTCATTGGCTTGCAAATTTGTTTACAAAACATAAATTCAGAAAATGCAGGCAGTCTGGCAACGCTAGTGAATTGAACAGATGACTGTTAATCGATGCTACTCAAATTGGCACTGTTAGTGTTAACATATAAATGTAAGCACACAGTTTGAGAGTCACTTTACAGTAACATGGCGCCAACTTTTGAAAGGGCTTATTTTATAGAAAATAAGTTTGCAATGTATAGGAAATGAGTGCAAATAAATAATCAAGCACAAAATGGAACATAAATTATTTTAAGAATGCAGCATAAAATTAGACACACTGCGTTTTCATTCAATTGCTATTGCTGAGCAGCTTTGTAGCCTCTGCTGTTAGCAATGCAATGCCTCTCTGTGCCGATGACGTAGTATGTAATTTGTGGTCGTAGCCGCTGCCTAGGAAATTCGATATCGGATTACATTTATATAAGTTTCAGGCGTGTAATAGCTCATAAATGTACAGACAGACGATGACGCGTCACAAATTGGAACTGATCGTCGTCAATGGGAAGCGGCTTAAGCTCAAGTTAATCGAAGTGCGCGCTCCTAATGCTCATTGACAGACACGAGCGCGAGTTTTGTTGCAGCCCACGCGAAGACCAACGGCAAAAGATCAACAACAACAACAGGAATAACAGCATCGTCATTCAGCAATTCTGGATCATGTTAAACTAACAGAAGGTTGTGTGCGAGCACAAGCAACAAGTTACAGTCTGACGTCAGAGCTCAAAGCTCTTTTAGTCGTACTCTGCGGCGTGTCGATCCTCATGTTGGGAATGGCACCTACCTCAACCGCATACTAGGCACGCTCAATCAGTCTTCATCAGCTACTGCGTGTGTCGACGTCGCCGTTGTCTGCGTCCACGACATAAATCAACTGTAATTAAACTGATTTGCTTGCCGTTTAAACTGAGATAATTTGAGGAGTACTTTGATAATTACCCATCCGTATGGACTGTAATCAAAATGCGTGCGGGTATCGCGATATTTAAAAATATAGTAATATAGTTGTTGTTTATGTTGTTGTTTTAAGAGTTGAATAATCTCTTCAAAACCGAATAAATCTTGATTTAAAGAGTGATTATCGTGCATAGAAAAGAGAACAACTTGACCTATTAAGGAAATTATAACAGATTAAGAAACCATTCGGGAATTCTTTATTACACATGTTATTCCAGTATTTGCTTTCTTTGGCTTCCTAATTTTCCATTTTCCTTGGCGAAACTCTCTCACGCACACAAACAAACGTTGCGATTGCCTTTCAATCAACTTTGGCAAGCAACAGTTTGTCGCAATTTAAGTTACACTTGCCACTGCCACTTGCCTTCTCGCCACCTGTCCCAGCCATGTGCCCAGCCACGCCCTCAGTGCACCACAAAGCCCGCATATTTAACCGACACACGACACCACGAAGGACTACGACGCTTCGGCTGCACCCACGAATGGGTGGACTCTGTTCGTGTCGTGCTCATCGCGCGTATAAAAGGAGGCGCCTCGCACGCATTTGCAGCAGTTGCCTCAGAGAAGCGGCGCGCGCCACTCAAATTTGAATACAACTTAAGAGAAAAGTGCAAACATTCAACAGTTAATACAGTTTTCCAAGTGTTTTCCCAGCATAGCAAAAGACCAAGTGAGGAAATCCAAATATGCAAAGGAAGAAAGTTTCGTGAACGTTTAAAACCAATCAGTAATAAATACAAGCAGAACGTCATCACAAAATCTTAGATAAAGTAGGTGAGCGATTAAATATTAATTAAATTTACTATCTTTTACAGTATTTATACCAAGCCTTATTGAACAAGAAACTACAATAATTTCTCGTGTTCAATGATTTTTCAAAATTTTAAGCAAATGCGTTTATTATGCTTTTAACAATAATATTACTTCATCATTTTAATTATCATTACTTTATTATTTCTATTATTATATGAAGTTTTTATTAGAAAACAATAAAATATGATAACAGAAGCAAAACTTTACAAAACTGTAGCAATAAAAATAAAAATAAAGTGTGCATATGTAAATTTTAAATATATACCTACTTAAATTATTCAGTGTTTTTCTTGAAAATCAGTGATTTTTATATTTCAAATATAAGAAAATTTCTAGGTTCTTTAGAAGTTGGCAACCCAAAATAAGAAATTTCAACCTATCAGTTTTTACAACTTTTTGTAAATTCGGAGTGCGGGGCCTAGTTTCCGAACTTTTAAAATCTCTTTAAGAAAAGGTAAAGTAAGTAAAATTCATTGCTCAAAAGTGGACAGTCGACGGAAAATCAAACAAAAAGAAAAATATTCACCTTTTGGGGTGCTAACTTCTAAAAAGTCTTGAAATTTTTGAATTTGATCACTGAATTTGATTGAGTTTTTTTTTTTTAGAACTAGTTACACGGCTTTATTTGAAACGGATCTAAATTTAATTGGTAGCTGTTATATATTTTGTTTTCGATTTCTTAAGTTTGTGTATCTACGAAACATCATTGAAAAAGATTTTTTTATTACATTAAAAATAGCCCCAAGTAACCAAATTAATTAATTTCATCCACCCAAAAGATAACGTTTTTCGAACTGGGTTCTGCGAAACTTACTTCGTTAACAAATTTTTATTCGTTAACAAAATTTTGTCAAGTCTGAATCTCAAACTCTAAGTAATTGAAAATATGTTTTTTACATATGACATATTTTTAAGTTAGTAAAATCAGTTTTTGTACTCAACTACATATATTTTCAATATTATTCAACAGTATTTTAAACTTCTATTATATAGTTTAAGAAGATCTCTGAATTTTGACTTTTTTTTCCAATTAATCACAAGCATAGCATAATAGTTATAAGTACTTAAAAGTTTTGTATCTAATAGAAGAGCTTAGCTCATCACAAAGAATCAAGGAATAAACTTGACCATAAATCGTAAAAATATATCTGATTTTTAAGTAAATAAAACATTTCACTCTAAGATATATTCCTCTTAATGGCAATATTTTGTATTAGCCAATCCATTTGTAATTGCGCTTCTAATTCGGAAATTAATTTTGTAATTATCATAAAAAACGCATTTCAATTCACATGTGCCCCCGTTTTATGCGCCTAACTGAAAGTGTTTTTTAATTGTTTTGAATTTGCATTGTGGCTGTTTTACTGTTCACCTCAGCTTGGCTTCACCTGTGATTGCGCCGGGTAAAAACGATTCAAGTCGTTAAACGGCAATTATGAAACGCGTGCGAATGCTGATCCGAGTGGGTTTTGTTTGAATTATCTTCCCAGCCTTGCCGTCCTATGCAAACAAACGAATTCGTTTTGTTCTGTTTCGATTTCGAGTCTTTAAATCGCTGCAATCAAAACAAACATTAAAAGTCACATTGAACATCGCTGGGGGCTCCGCTCCTATCGCAACTGTAACTGATAAACACACACACATAGCACAGGGGCAGGCACTGGCCATAAGTATGCACAACATTGACATTGAGCATCGTCAATTCGGTCAAAGAGAGTGCAGCGATGCGCACCAACTGGCCGCAGTTCGTCCTCCGTGCGGAGTGGGTGCGGGAGCGTTCGCTGAGCCATAGATTACCAGACAAAGGACACCTCGGGGAATCCGATACCAACAAATACATGTGACCATATGTGCGTGTACAAAAACGTGCGTATGGCACAGGGGCACCCAGTGAAAAGCACACAAAAAACAAGCACGAAAGCTACAGTCTAATGTGCGCGACTGCAATATATCCGCTTGACCAAAACTATTTCCTACATACAGTTCCGCTCAACCGAATAGGTTTGACTTTCTTTTTAGGTAAGAAAGGTTGTATCTCTGTAATAAGAACTGCAATTGAAGAGGAATAAATGTTAAATCAGTCATTTGCTAAATAATGAAGTTTATTATTTTTTATTTTCATAGTTTTTATTATTAAATTAAAAAATAACAAAAAATCTCCAATTTGTTGGCTCAACTGATAAGGTTTAAAAATTGCTTCTTACTTTTGCTTTTTTTCTTATTTATAAATTCTATTTTAAACGTATTTTTTATTGCATACTTTGCAGGGAGTAGCTTGGAATTCAGTATCCCTTTTAAAATGATTTCTTAAATAAATTCTATGCTAATTTTCCGATCGCAAGAGCATTTTCAAAAATCATAAGGACAGATACACAAACAGACAGATGGGCAGGCAGATAGATAGACAGACAGACGGACAGACAGACAGACAGACGGACAGATAGACAGACGCACAGACAAAGAAACAGAAAGATAGACAGAAAGACATATATGTACAGACGGACGGACGGACGGACAGACAAACAGACAGATAGACAGACAGACAAGCAGACTGACAGTCAGACAGGCAGATAGAAAGACAAACAGACAGACAGAAGGACAGACGGAGAGAAAGACGGACCGAAGGGCAGAAAGACGGACATGGCCTTATCAATTCGGCTGATGCTGATTAAGAGTATATACTTTGTGGAGTCTGCCATGCCTCTTTCTGCCTCTTACATACCTTTTCGGTTGACACTAACTTGTAATACCCTTTTACACTATTGCTAGTGGGTATAAGAACAAAAAACAAAACGAGTCTAGTTGGGTAACTAACAATAATAGAGATAGAGAGAGAGAGAGAAATTTGTACGTGTATTTGTATATCCGAATGAACTTTCTTAATTGGTTACCCCTTTTTTAAATAATGTTCGCATTGTGGCAGCCCCTGATATGATAGTGAGTTCGTTGCATATGCAATTTCGAACGCACTTAATCCCCTTAATGATGCAATGTTCACCTGTAATGCATGTGTGTGCGTGCGTGTCTGTGTGTGTGTGTGTGTGTGTGTGAACATCGGATGGGAGGAGTCTCATTAGTTGTGCAGCCGCCAAAGTAACACGTAATCCTTGAACCGCTTGCAGTAAATGGCCATCGCTGGTGCAGTCTCAAGGTCGCATGCTCCAGCCATGTAAACACGGCACACGAAATGCAATTGCCCCACTAGAGCGAGAGAGAGAGAGCGAGTGAGCGAGAGAGAGACAGCAAGGCAGCAGGAGAGCGAGCGAGTGAGTGAGAGAGGAAGCGAGCCTGACCTTGGCTCTGGACAGTGTAGGGCTGGCTAGGCTAGTACCGCGATCGGCGTACTTGGCCCCCACGGCCACCTCCCCGCAGGCAGACAGCGCCGTGGCCACGCAGCGTGCCGGCACAGAGATCACCGAGATGGATCGCAGCAGCAGCAAAAACAACAGCACTGAGTTCAGCGGCAGCCAGCATGCGGCGACAGCTGCGGGTGCGGCCACAGCGACGGCCACGCCCTGGTGCAACAACAAGGAGTCGCCCAACAACGAGGAAGACTCCAATGATGACGACGGCGACAATGCAACACCTGCTAAAGTGACCGATCCGCTGGCGCCGCGTTTGGCCAGCAATGAGGTAAGTTGAACACATTTAATTTCCGTTCTTAACTCTTGCCACGTGCAGCATGTCATCCTCAAACTCTTGTTCTCCCTCTTATTTTCCTCTTCGTCTGCAGCGCGTCTTGGTTGTTTCCGTGACTGAACGTCATCGTGAGACTTGGGGCCAGAAGGCGGAGTTCCTGCTGGCCGTCATCGGCTTTGCTGTCGACCTGGGCAACGTCTGGCGCTTTCCATACATCTGCTACCAGAATGGCGGCGGCGCCTTCCTTGTGCCCTACTGCGTCTTCCTCATCTTCGGTGGCCTGCCCCTTTTCTACATGGAACTGGCGCTGGGTCAGTTCCATCGCTGCGGCTGCCTCAGTATCTGGAAGCGCATCTGTCCGGCTCTAAAAGGTAAGAGCAGGGGGAAAGAAAAAAAGAAAGCCGAAAGTCAAACAAAAAGTTGGTAGAATACAATATAGAAAAGAGAGATGGATATATAAGGAAAGAAACTAAGAGATAATTAGCTAGAGGATTTATGGGATGTGAGGCTTAAAGCGAGAGTGATAAATAGAAGATTTCTAAGCAGCAATTCATAAAAAGAATAGAAAATAGAAAAAAAAAGAATTGTATAATGAGGAAAGATTAAGAACATGTAAGAATTAAAGTCGAAAGACAATTGTCGATAAACACAAAGAGGAGAAACAAAGACAAAGTGAATGAATTCAAGTCGATTTTGCTCATCTATTATATGCTCATTACCCACCTGATTCTGCAATAAAATTTTATCTTAGGGGAAGGTTTTTTCTTTCATATTCAGCCGTAATTTAGCCAGATACAAATTCACAAATACTAAGTTTGTGGAATGTTTTTCCACTGGATAATAAGTATAAGGGTTCGTGAGGCTGCCACTGGAAACAATGCATCGTAATTGATTATCCTATTAAACACATGTTCGATTCAATTTTCAATTAAATTCCATTAAATTAAAAAAAACAAGAGCAACAGTCGAGTGGTACGGAACAGGGGGGACATCCTTCGACCTTTTTTTAAACGTAAAGAGTCCATAATTGAGGATACTACTCCCTAAAAGAAATATCGTAACGGTAGCATATATATGCGTCTTAATATGAATACGTGTGTGTACATATATGCATGTAGCATTTCATTGGTAAAGCACTCTCTAGCTTTTATAATAGCTGAGATCTGTGTGTTCATCTGGACATCCGGACAGACATGGCTTAATCAACTCGGCTAGTGATCCTGAGCCAGAATATATATACTTTGTGAGGTATCCCACGCCTCCTTCTGCCTGTTACATACATTTGCACAAAGTTAGTATTGTATATCCTTTTTTGACCATTTTCAAAGGTCGAAGGGTATAAAAAATAACATTTGTTCTAAGTTCTATAAAGAGCCTTCTTAAAAGATGTAAATTATATATCTAGATTTGATTAGCATACTTTGAGATGTGTTTAATATATACAGGCTCCGCCATCTAACATTTTTTTTTTTTGAACTAGTGGTTATTTTGAGTGTGGTAACACTGATTTTACATCTGATTCGACAGAAAGTTAGTTTTATCCTTCCCCTGAACGAAAATGGTTGTGTATACGATTGAGGAACGCGTTAAAATAGTGCAGTTTTACTTTGAAAATTATGGTAATGTTGCAGAATGTGTTACGCACAGAAATTAGCCGTAACAAAGTACCGTCCGCTCCGTATGTGCGCTTTCTTTTGAAAAAATTGGGAGAAAGCGGCACAAAAAAAGTGCGTACTGGCGGTAATATAGGATTTTGGGCCGGCGGCATCATTGGCCCATTTTTCTTCGGAAAAGCGGCAGGAGCCACCGTTACGGTCAATGGCGAACGCTACCGCACCATGTTAACGGATTGGTTCTTTCCGAAAATCGAAGAGGAGGACTTGGACAACATTTGGTTCCAGCAAGACGGCGCTCCGTGCCACACAGCCAACGTTACGATCGATCTTGTGCGCACTGTTAAAAAAAAAAAAGTTACGTGGCGGACCAATAATTAATACTTTATTTTCATTATTTTTGGAAATTTTATGGTAATTAAGCTTGTAATAAGATTTTTATTGATTTACTGCGGTGGAAGAGGACTCAAATAAGTTTTTATGAACAGTCAACAAATTTGACACTCCTAGCTTCTATAGTCTCGAAGATCTAGGTAGTAATTTGGACAAAAGTTATAACGACTTGGTTGTCTATGTCGATCAAGAAAATATCCTTAATTTATGAAGTCAATGGTGTCACATATTTCCTTGCATTAATTTTTGCTTGCCACAGTGTCATAGTACCCACACCCATTATTGATAGCTTGTATAAAAAGTACATATTGGCTTCAAATGATTTATAAAAAGAAAATCAAAAGATAACTGCGCCACTCTGATTCACCCTCAGGTAACTGTGTCCGTGTTTCTACCTGTGGCTTATATACACACATGTACACCCTCTCCACCCCTCCCGCAGGTATAAATGAATCACAAATATTTAATCGAAATTGCAGGCTGAATCTATGAAAGAGAGCTGTGCCTGCAGTCAAATGTAATAACGTGTATTTATTATGATATGTGTGTGATTAATATGTGTATTAAACATTGCAAATATTGCGTATACGCAGTGGGTGTCTCTTAAAGGCCCATTACAAACTGGTCGCTTTTGATGTGCGAGCTGCGATAAGTTCTAACTCAGTGCGAGTGATTTGGGCAGATGCCCGCAGAATCAGAGCGACTCCTTTTGTCCTCCTTCTGCCGGCGACATTATCAGAAGACGCGCTCGGTCGGACGGCACTTGAGATAATTCGAGAGAGCAACTGCTGTGCCTCTGCTGCTTCTACTGCTGCAACAATTAACGCCACATTCAAGTGACAATTTGTATCTGAATAGCAAACAAATCAGGCGCCATGCGCAGCCTAATTAAATTGTCATCTGCCTCCGAAATTGACTTATCTGAGATGAGGGCTGAAAACTTTTTGTGTGTGTGCTCGCATCAAGTTGATAATATCATTAAATGGCAACCAAATGCATTCGGCTCTTGGCTGCCAAATAGATTTAAACTTGCCTCAACTTTTGCTGACTCAGCCACCCCTTCCCCCTTGACTTTCTTTGAGGCAACACACTGCCAAGCAGAGCAAAGAGCTGAGCCGAGAGCTGAAGTGCAAATATTACTTTGTGGCGGCATCATTTGCTCAACAAGTGTTTGCACTCGGAAAACCTTTGCGCCTTTTCTACTTTCTGCCAGGCGATTAAAATGGAAAAGTCGAGCAAAGAAGGAAAGGAGAAGGAGATAGAGAATGAGGAGGGTCGAGTCCAAATCATGTGACGTGTCTTATTGGCCTCATCATCGAGGGAAACTCTTAAAGAAAACTGCGGACAGCAGAAAGATGTGGATGTGGACTTAGACGCACCTGTGCGCTGGCATCACAGCTATGTATTTGTCCTGCTCCATCTCCTTTTCCCTCTCTTTCTGTCCCTCCCTCTTGCAACCCCTGTCTGCTTGTGACAATAAGCAAAAATGTGTAAAATGTCACGTGGGAATATTTGAAGTTGATAATTTTCTTCTTACAGCGCTATCAATCAGAGATTGGCATTCCCAGGTTACACACACACACACACACACACCGACGCACACACACACAATGACTACCTGTTGGTTATGAAGGTCTCTCTTTATGCGCTTTTAAATTGTGCAATAAAACTGGTTTACTAGGCTGCACTTAGAGCTCAAGTTGGGGAGGAGCAACAGGAGGTTTGCTTGGGTTCTTAATGGGTGTATCTAATGGTGAATCAATGGCTTCGTTGGGAAGAGGGTAGATTGAGGTATGGGCAAATTGGGGATGGGGTAGGTTGGAGAGGGCGCAGTGGACTTGCTTGGGTTCTTAATCAATCCTTATCTGGCCGCTTTCCAGGTGTTGGCTACGCAATCTGCCTCATCGACATCTACATGGGCATGTACTACAACACGATAATTGGCTGGGCGGTCTACTATCTCTTTGCCTCGTTCACTTCGAAGCTGCCCTGGACATCGTGCGACAATCCGTGGAACACGCAGAATTGTATGCCTGTCACGAGTGAGAACTTTACCCAGTTGGCGACGACACCGGCCAAGGAGTTCTTCGAGTGGGTACCCCATGAATAAACTCTTTCTCTTTCTGTTCCCAATGCATTCTCTTTTGAAATTTTATCTCTCTCTTTCTTTGTTTCTCTCTCTTACTCTATCTCTCTCCTCTCCATCTTTCTTCCTGTGCTCCCACAGACGCAAGGTGCTGGAGAGCTACAAGAGCAACGGCCTGGACTTTATGGGCCCGGTGAAGCCCACTCTGGCACTTTGTGTGTTCGGCGTCTTCGTGCTGGTCTACTTCTCGTTGTGGAAGGGTGTCCGCAGCGCCGGCAAAGTTGTTTGGGTAACTGCATTGGCACCCTACGTAGTACTCATCATCCTGTTAGTGCGTGGCGTCTCCCTGCCCGGTGCGGATGAGGGTATCAAGTACTATTTGACTCCGGAGTGGCACAAGCTGAAGAACTCTAAGGTGTGGATCGACGCAGCTTCGCAGATCTTCTTCTCGCTGGGTCCCGGCTTCGGCACACTGCTGGCCTTGTCGAGCTACAACAAGTTCAACAACAATTGCTATCGAGATGCACTGATCACAAGTAGCATCAACTGCTTGACCAGTTTCCTGGCCGGCTTTGTCATCTTCTCCGTGTTGGGGTAAGGTTGCTCCATTTTGAGTTCCCTGTCTCTCTGTATCTCGGTGTTTTCACTCTCTCTCTTAGCTACATGGCCTACGTCCAGAAGACGTCCATTGATAAGGTCGGCCTCGAAGGACCGGGTCTGGTTTTCATTGTCTATCCGGAGGCCATAGCCACCATGAGCGGTTCGGTCTTCTGGAGCATCATATTCTTTCTGATGCTCATCACTCTTGGCCTGGACAGCACTTTTGGGGGCCTCGAGGCCATGATAACCGCTCTTTGCGACGAGTATCCTCGCGTCATTGGCAGGCGACGCGAACTCTTCGTTCTGCTGCTGCTCGCCTTCATATTCCTGTGCGCATTGCCCACCATGACCTATGTGAGTATATACCATGTTCCATATACATTACTTGACTTACTTAGTGCATAAGTGTGAAGGTGTATCAGCTGAGGAAGCCAAATTTGTCGGGAAGGTACCTCTATTGAGGTATTGAGTATATAACACACACTTATCTTTATCAGCATTATCACCTCAGCAACTATCTGTAGGAACGCCTCCTTCATAGCACCTTCATGAAATGTAACCCATTTTGGTATGAAGGTACCTTTAAGGAGTCGAACCGTACGGTACGATTTATAAGGATAATGGGCTCTTACAGCCGTGTGCATGAACGCCTCTTTCTTAGCACCTTTATAAGCTATGGGAACCAAATTTGGCAGGAAGGTACCTCAATGGAGGTACCTCTATTGAGTCTTAATCATACGCTTAGCTTTATCAGCTTAATCACTCCTAGCAACTGCCTGTATGAATGCCTCCTTCTAAGCACATACAAGAGCTAATGAGACCAAACTTTGGCCTATTGAGTATATACCATACCAAACCTTAAGACTTAGAAGCTTGATAGGCTCTTGCAACTGTCTGTATGAACGTTATTTTCTCAGCACCAACAACCAAAAGCGACCAAACCAAACTTGGCATGAAGGTACTTCAATGGATGAAATGTTTTCAACATTATTGATACTTCAAGAAAATATCCGCATGAAAATTAAATATTGAAAATATCTTACTTTACTTAGAATATGTCTCCGACTCGATAGATTTCGTGCTATAATGATGTTATTATAAACTATGTTAAGTCGAAGAGAACTTCACCATCGAATGCCTTATGGTTTCTTCACTCAAGTCCGAATCAGAAGATACCAAAAATCACCCGGCAACATTTCTACCCTCATTTATTTCTCTAAGTGTTGCTTAGCTTATCTTTCAACTGCCGTGATTCATTTAATTAACTGCTAAGTGTGTTAGAAGTGGGGGCAAGAGAGGGAACTACTCCATATGCATGTGGCAGGACACTGGACGAGGACGGAGCATGGCTCATTAAACGCAGCGCCACGCCATGACTTGCGATTGTCTTGAGAATCGAGTGAACTTATCTCGACTGGACACTGGACTGAAGCGAGGGCAGACGGAACAGACACCTGTTTAAATATGCCAGTGTAGCTCGGGCAAAAAACGATGGATTGCCATGTTAAGTGCTTTTTATCGTTCCTTCAGTTAATCTCACATACTCAACTCAACTGCCGCCACCTTCAGTTCCCTCTCTCCACACTCCTCTACTTCCTTTCTGCATTTTTATCACCTGTCAGTTGTCCGCTCGCCTTCTTAGTTGTTTGCTTTGGTCAGCTCAAGGGGTGCGTATGTGTTGTTGTGTCTATTGGGCCAAGAATTGACGTGGCACCCGCCCACCGCCACCCCCCGTAACCACTCGCTGTGGGCCACTTTGTCTGATTACATTTGAAATTGTAATTTAGTAGCTTCTATATTTTATTTCGCCACTTGACTTATCTATCGGTCAATGGATCGAGCGATTCCATTTCCTTGCATATCTTAACCGAAACTCGTCCAATGATGAGTTGGCATCAGTTGAAGTTCAGGTGAATGATAACATAAATAAGATTTACACATATTCTATTGTTTCCTTCTGCTAAAATGATATACACCCCTGAGTATTATAATATGTACCCTTTAAAATGGAGAGACACTGATATTCTTAGGAACAATAGTGAAAGCTAAGTTCGATTACCAAAATTGCGATCACTTTCAAGAATATCTATAGTAGTATTATAATTATGTAGCTCGATTTAATTGTTCACCCCTTTTCTTCATTCAACCTGTGTAGAAGTCAATAGGAAATGTTACTCCCATTCGTAAATTTTTTTGCGATTAAATGGTTTTTTCTGCAAGGTTAACATCATCTAGTCAATTTTTAGGTTTCGTGCAAATAGCCTTTGCAACGAACCCATTTCCATTTAGATCCCATATATATGATTGCCACCAGGCATTATTACACAATTGGAGAATAAATATATTAATTTGTTACAGCAGTTTGCAACTTACCTCAGGAGACACGTCCGACAATATACAGTTCTACTAACAGAGGGTATCAACTTTTAGAGGCTCTTTGAACTCTCACTGCCTCTCTCTCTCTCATTCTCAACATGTCTGACATAGGCTATCATTACTTTAACGACAGATCTGAACTGCATTTCAAGCTTATCTCAGCATCGACAAATCTTCTTTATTGCCCCAGAGAATATTCTCAATCAGCATCATCAGGGCCTTCAATCTAGCCATGTCTGTCCGCCCGTCAGTGTGTCTGGTCTTTCGATTTCTTAGCTATCTTGATTAAACTTGCCACACATGCTGCACGCTGCTAATAAGTCGGAGCCAGTTGGGACTGATGTATCGTGTAGCTGTCAATTAAACAATTTGCCGATTATTGTCAATTGTCAAGATTGCAACTAAATTTACTACCTTTTCTATTTACATAATAATAAATGTTATAAAAATCCGAACAAAACTATATTGTATATCTTTCATAAGAACAATCGATAAAGAATACTGATTTCCATGAACAATTTTATTGCCATATAAGTGATCTTCCGATCCCTTTAGAAGAGATAAGAACCTGCAAGGGTATGAAACCTTCGGCATGCCTCTGACTAAAGTTATATGAAAATATATTATAAGCATAAAAATAATTAAATTAGGCACGAATATTCATTTGAATCATTGGTAAACCTGTTTGTCTCCTGTGCACTTTAATTGAATTCATTCACTTTACAGGGTGGCGTCGTCTTGGTCAACTTCTTGAATGTCTATGGACCCGGACTGGCCATTCTCTTCGTGGTGTTTGTTGAGGCGGCCGGGGTGTTTTGGTTCTATGGCGTCGATCGGTTCAGCGCAGATGTGGAGCAGATGTTGGGCGCAAAGCCAGGTATCTTCTGGCGCATCTGCTGGACCTACATCAGTCCGGTGTTTTTGCTGGTAAGAGAAAGATGAAGATGGAGGTTGATGATACAATACATCATAGAAATATTCTCTCAACTTGCAGACCATTTTTATTTTCTCGATAATGGGCTATAAGGAGATGCTTGGCGAGGAGTTTTACTATCCGCCTTGGAGCTTCCAGGTGGGCTGGGCGGTCACCTGCTCGTCGGTGATGTGCATTCCCCTCTACATGATCTACAAGTTCTGCTTCGCCTCAAAGGGCAACTGCCAGCAGCGACTGCAGGAGTCCTTCAAGCCGGACGTGAGCTGTGGTTCGGTGCTGCCGGGTCAGCAGGGCACCTCGGTGTGACATGACAATGCTGTGCATCTCAATATACACACCAGCAAGACGAGTATCAAGATCTACAATCTAAATTGTAAAAGCTTTTCACCAACAACAGCAACAACAACAGCAGCACAGGATGTCGCCGGGTCCAGACTGTGCGACGCCAACAGTTACTACGCTTACCACACAAATATTCTTAGCTATACGGAGGCAGAACCGGAGCAGGAGCCGGAGCCGGAGCCGGAGTCAGAGAAACAGGAGGAACAGGAACACACAAAGAAACAATATGGCAATGATATAATTAATACTTATAGTGCTAGTGCTAGTCTTAGCAATAGTCTAAGTCTCGGCTCGGTCAAAGAGAGAAGCTCCCAGGGCAACCCGACAACAGCAACTGCTGGCGACGACAATAACTGCGCCCTGAGGATCAGCAGCTGCAAGCCCCTCAAGTTCCCCTTGGCCAGCGAGTGGTTGGTCTAAGCGAGAGAGAGAGAGAGAGAGAGGGACAGACCGAAAGCTCTGCAAGCAGCCATTTGCAGAGCTTTCGTTTGGGACGGAACGAAAGCGAGCTTCGTTGATCCAGCTTTATATGTAGATCGGTGTATTCCTTTTCTACTACACGTATTTCTATGTATTGTATATCGTATAAAGTTATCGTAATTGTAATAACGTATGTATACCGATTGTTAGTGCACAATTGCAAAGCTCTTTGTTTGAACTAGCCAAAATACTAAAATACTCATATTCTGAGACTAACTATACCAATATGCATTATGCTACATCTACCTTAGCATAGGCAAAACTATACTATATCTATATGCTAAATCGTGTATATTTCAATAGACTCAATTGGTAAATCTGAGTTTTAGTAGCATTATCTAGAAGAATACCCTGTACAATGCATAAGTCTACGAAATCCCCCCCATCCTCGAGGAAAACAGTTGCAAGCAGCCATTTGCAACTGTTTTTCCATGTTTAGCTTTAGTTTATATTATTTTTGTAGAGCCACAAACAAAAGAAAACAGAAAACCAAATAAGAAAACAAAGAAAATGCCTTTTCATTGTGGGAGGAAAACATTGAAGACCTTGAACCAACTCGTGCACTGAAAACAATAGAAGATCATAGTCATGTTTAAATTGTAAATTATTTAAATTTTAATTACATCAACGCGCTGTTTACGAGGCTACACAAAGTATTTAAAGGAGCAGGATCTCATTGCCTGTGGGGTGTGTTTTATGCATATATAACTATCTTCGATTTTCTCGTGTTGGTGTGTATGAGAGAGTGTGAGTGTGTTAGCTAGTGTAAGCCCTTATTTGTTGTTTGTTATATATAACATGCTCAGCTTGGATTGGCCAAAAGATACTAGATGCTATAGTGCGGTCGCCGCTTGTGGATGATGTTTGTTGTGGAAGCTGTTGTTGCCGTTGCGATCTTATTGCTCCGGCGGCGGCTTCTTGCGTTTGCGACGTGATTTTCGCTTTTTCCTTCGCTCCTATTTCTTGGCACTCTTGCCGCCCTCGTCCTTGCTCTTGTCGGACTTCTCGTCAGTCTTCTTGCTGCCATCTTTGCCCGCATCCTTGGTATCTTTGTTGTCCTTGTCCTTGCTGTCCTTGTTCTTATCCTTGCCATCCTTATCATCTACAATCTTCTTGCCCTCCTCAGCGTCGCGATTCGCCAACTTATTATTTATGAGGTTATGCAGTGCAATTATGGAGCGCACCATGGACGCCAGGTAGACCACGAGCATCTGGTCGTTGGTCTTCACGTACATCGTTCCGGTGAACTGGTCGTTGGTGATATCCGGCAACAAGTTGAATATGTCCTGCAGTTGGTATACGATCTGATGGTTTATGGGCATCTTAGCGTCTCCAACACGCTGTAGATACTGTTTAATGTCACGCAGTTGGGCATTGAGGCCTTTGAGACCCATCAGCTGGTTGGTGATCTTCTGCGAGAGGCTGCCCACTGTTGTGTCCTTGATGTCACGCAAAAGGTGCTCGACGCCCACCTCCTCGGCTTCCTCGGCGCCGATCTCGCTGGGCACATGCTCGAAGGTTTTGCTGGTGGGTGAACCATCGTCGTGCACCTCCTCCACAGATATGTAGGCTTCTGTGGGCAGGCCCAGATCTTTGGGCTTGGCATCGATAATAACCAGCACTGAGTTCGGGCAATAGCGGCGAATAAGCTCGTTTATGGCGATGTCGTTCTGATGCAGCTTGGGCCCGGTGTGATACCAGCCCACAACGCGCTCGCGGGCGTTTACTTTCTTGAACATGCCGTACATGTTTTCCAGGTAATCGTGATCCAAAAACCACACCGACTTATCCTTGTCATCCTCGTCGAAGGGGACTGTAAATTAGATCGATTTCAGTCGGAATATCTCATATAGCTTGATCGGCACTCACCTGCAAAACTGTTGGAAACATCCAGCACACCCTTTGAGCGCCAGCAGCCAAGAAGGACGCCGACGACGCGCTTCTGGTTGCCAATTTTTCCCATGCGATTGAAGTGGTCCACAACCGATAACAGAACCAGCGGGTGGACAATCACTTTGTTTACGCTCACTTCCAGCGACGGCATTTTGAATTTGTGTGATTTAGTTTGAAAAGTGGTGCGTATTGGCCACGCTCAGCGTAGTTTGCTTTAGCTTTGCTTAATTTATCGTAATAGCAACAAATACCTTATTTGTTGCGGGTAACAATCGAGCGAAAACACCGAAATGACAAGCAAATTATTCTTCTTCTTCTTGACGTGTGCCTAGAGAAGTACAATCTGCGATACTATCGTAAGGCAACAGTAATTTAGTCAATATATCGAAAGACAGGGCAATGTGGTATCGTACCAACGATACCTTTCAAACGTACATCACTAGCACGAAAGTCTATCGATGATTCATAAAAACAACAGAAACACTATCGTGAAGTAATATTGAGAACCGATTATTTAAATAAACGAAACTGTTTTCAAAGTAAACTGCTCTCGATGTTACAACACAATATTACTGAAACATAAATCGATGTATCGATAAATACACGATTGGAATATTTCTATTAAATTTTCACTCAATAGATGGCGTGCTTACAACAACAAAGTGGTTAGTTATGGTTGCTAGTTACAACAATCCGCATGAATAAAACGCCGTTATCCCATTTATTATGCGTGCGCTAGTGTGTAGCTGTAGTAGTAAAGTGTTGTTTCTAATATTTGCCCTTGGTGACAATGTGTACGCGCATCGGTGGTGCTCTTCTGACACACACTAATCGCCATTTTGGTCAGTAGAATAGGTAGTAGAATGCGCGTTGCCATATCGCCGTTTAGAAACTACGACTGGCCACACTGGCAGTCATTGCGCGAGAGAAATTGACAAAATATCCAAAGCAATTAGCAATTTGAGTGCAAAACGTTTTTATCTACGCGAAAAGTTTAGTAATGTCTTAAATATCGCTGGGCGCGTTTGTATTGCAAAGCCAGCCAACTGATATGATAGAATGTGTGTGATGCGGCGATGAGGTAATTGTTTTTGCAGCCCAGCCGTAGTCCGTCGCCCGTCGTCCGTCGCTTGCTGCGTTCGTCTACAGTTTCACACTCACACACACACAAACTCGCACGCCCAGTTAGATGGGCGGCCGCGGCGTAATCATCAATGAGCAACCATAAATCGGGGCTGAAGCTGAGCCAAGTGAGAGTGCGCGTGTTGTTTACAAATCGTGTTGCATTGTTTAAATTTAGGTGCTTATCTGAGGCGAGAAAAGCCGCTGGCTTTGCCAAAAAACCGTGCACGGAAAAAGTCAAATCCGAAGCCAAGTTTCAGATTTAGCTCGTAGACACACGCACACTAGTGCACACATGCAAACAGAGACACACACACAAACATGCATGTGCACACACAAACACACACATACGCAGATGTACACATGTACACATGTACACATGAGCACAGACACAGACAGACAGACAGGTCGTTTTACGCTCTTTTTGTCTACGTCTTTTACTTTTCTCGTTTGTAATCATTTTTCAGCTATTCGTATGTGTTTCTTTCTATGTGGTGTACAAATATTAGAGCTCGAGAGCTGCTAATTAAATTATAAACATACAGAGAAGCGTTAAGCGGTCGCATAGACACAGCCACAGCCAGAGCCAGAGCCAAACCCACGACCCATTTCCATTTCTATTTCCATTTGAACGCAAGTAGAAGCAAAAGGAGAAGAAGCAGGTGAGAGAAAAGAGAAAAAGCTCAATCAATCAATGAAGCTCAATCTCAATCAATGTTTGTTGTTTTTCTGCTCGTTGTTGTCGTGTAGCTTTCACCAAATTCAAATCTAGTTTAACCTGGCGGTGGCCGCTGCTCCTTGCAGCATGTAGAAACAACAACAATAGAGTACAAAATACAACAAAATACTAAGTTATTTGAGAAAATTGAGAAGCAGCAGAAGAAAGTCGAAGAACCCTCAGAATGTCCTTCATAACGAACCTGAAGAAGGTCTTCCACCTGGGAGGGGGTGGGGAGGCCAAGAAGAAGAGACTTTACAACAACATCAAAATGGACACAGATCCCGCGGAATTCTGGGAAATGGTTGGCGAATTGGGCGACGGTGCCTTCGGAAAGGTCTACAAGGCTCAGCACAAGGAACACAAGCGCTTTGCGGCCGCCAAAATGTGCACGCTCGAGGATGAGGAGAATCTCAGCGATCACATGGTTGAGATCGACATACTCTCCGAGATAAAGCATCCCAACATCGTTGAGTTATACGAGGCCTTCTCCATAGATGACAAGCTCTGGGTGAGTCATGCCGCAAGTATTGTCGTTTGATAGTAATGCATGAGACGTTACGTCATCCGTTAGAAGTGTAACCCCAAGCTTATCAGCTTATTGGTTGATACAACACAACACTAAAGTAATTTGTTTAACAATTCCTTGGTTTTGTAGTTTAAGCAACTCTTCTGAAAGCGTTTAACCCGTTACCTGATACCCTTCCAGATGCTCATTGAATATTGCGATGGCGGCGCCTTGGACAGTATCATGGTGGAGCTGGAGAAGCCACTGACAGAGCCACAGATTGCGTATGTGTGCAAGCACATGACCGAGGGCCTTACATTTCTACACAAGAACAAGGTTATCCATCGAGATCTGAAGGCAGGCAACGTGCTGCTGACCATGGAGGGTGGTGTCAAGCTAGGTATGTGCAGATCATTCCCATAATTAGCCTGAATCAAACCCAACTAACTGACTATTCCTTCGCTTTGCAGCTGATTTCGGAGTGTCGGCAAAAAATAAACACACAATGCAGAAACATGACACGTTCATTGGGACGCCGTATTGGATGGCACCGGAACTGGTGCTATGCGAAACGTTTCGTGACAATCCGTACGATCATAAGGTGGACATTTGGTCGCTGGGTATAACACTCATTGAACTGGCGCAAATGGAGCCGCCCAACAGCGAGATGTCGCCCATGCGTGTATTGCTTAAGATCCAGAAGAGCGAGCCGCCCAAATTGGAACAGCCAAGCAGGTGGAGCGCGGTGTTTAATGACTTTCTTAAGAAGTCTTTAGTCAAGGTACATTCAAATACAAATTTCCTATTGCAATCCAATTCCTTAATATTCTTATTTATTTCCCTGCAGGATCCCCAGCAGCGTCCTTCAACGGAGATGCTGCTGCAGCATGAGTTCATAAGTGGATCATTAGATGCGAAGCCCATTAAAGATTTGCTGCTCGAGTACAAAGCCGAGGTTGTCGAAGAAGTCGTCGACGATGAGGCTGAGGTAAGACCCAACCTTATAATGTGCGATACTATTGCTTTTGCCAGCACATTGCACCTGTATAACCAGCCAGGAGTAAGAGAAGACACTAACTCTCTCTTCTCTTTGTCTCTTCTTTTGTATAAATCTCTCTTACACGCTGCCTCCTCGCCCTGCCTTCTACTATGCCCAACAAAATTGTGCACAATGTGTTGAATATTTTCATTTCTTGTGGTTTCAACTGTTTATTTCCCACTCCTTCCGTCGGTTTCGCGGTCATTTTGGGTTCTTATCAAACTTTTGTTTTCTTTTGCGTTTTTTAAATTTGTCTGTATGTGTATACATATAAATATATATATCTGCAATTGATTTAGAAGCTTAAACGCCAAGTGAAGCGGCGCTCGCTCTATCAGAGGGTTGGTAAGTCGTTCTACAGCAGATAAAACAGAAACCCAACGAGGTCCCCCAGTCCCCATCGCACGCTCTCCGTATAGTATAGTTGTTTGACTTACTTTTATCAGCATTGCCAAATGTTTATCTTGCTTTTTATATACACTACTATGTACTCTTTATACGCTCGGAGTAAATTGGCTACTTCTACATTGTGTTTGCTTTCAAAGGTCACGAGCACATTCATGAATTTGTAAAAGATCTTTAAATGAAATATGGTTTTTGTCTTTATATTTTATGTCTTTAGAACCCGGATAGAACAGTTTGTTTATTACTAATCGACATTGAATAATGTAATTTAAACGAAAAACTCAATTACAGATGGGTTTTTATGATAAATAATATTTTTGATATGTTGATCCTAAAAAAATAATTATTGATGCTCACTTCCGATAGAGTTTGATTGATCAGAAGGGTACAGACCTAATAAGGCCGATCCACGTTGTTAGGTACAAAAGATAACCCAACGTAAATTTTGATTTTCTACCTTATTATCTCAGGGACTATTTCCATTGAATGTGGTGACTTAGCGGAAAGTTTGTTTATGTATTTTTGTTGAGTGTGTTAGGTAACAATGATAGCGGCATTATCTCTTTATAACAATATTATTTCTCTGGCCTGCATAGAACGTATTTCCTTGATAAACAATTAAAAAGTAAAATAGGTACAAGTTGTTCCCCTGCATAAACTGTCTACAAACTGTTAGGAATTTCTATAAGATTCCTATCATCTACTAATAAATGATCTTTCTTAATTTTGCGTAGGAACCCCGCAACTCGGCGCTCCAGCTCGACCTGGACGATGACTCTGCTTCGCTGCAGAGCCAAGACATTGACAAACGTAAGTTGTCCAGAGAATTAATCATATTTCGATGCATCCATTTGACATATGGCTTTCCAGTTCCAGGTACACCTACATCCATATCGCGGGATTCCAAAGAGCAATCCCAACCAAGTAGCAGTCTACCAACCGCAGCCACAGCAGCAGCAGCCGCTGCAACCACAACAGCAACAGCAACAACTAAAGCAACAACAAACACACCAGACAAACCAAACCAGAGCAAGGACGACAAAGTGGCCGACACTGTCGTTCCGCATACCAAAGTGCCTGCACCTGCGCCACCTTCGCCACCAGCACTACAACAGCAACCGCAACAACAAAAACAGCAACCACAAGCGCCAGCAGCAGCTGCTGCTGCTGTGCTGCCAACAGCCATTGAAGATGTTGCTGCAACAGACACAAATGAAAAGTCTGATGCAGACAAAAAGGTGAGTGGATCCACTGCAAGATTCTCCAATCGATATCTAAACTCCTTCCTTGTCTTGCAGCAGCCCTTTGTCAAGAAAGAAAAAGGCAAGGCGCCACCTCCGCCATCGGCAGTCGCTGCAGCTGCTACTGCTGTTACCATTGCGAAGGGCAGCACGCAACCGGCTGATGTGGAGAAAGAATCGCCCAGGAAACTACCGGAGCCGACAACAGCCATTGAGGTGAGCATTGGCCAGGAAGCCGTTGAGGCCAAGCCGCAGCCGCCTTCGCCTACAGCCTCGTCCATCATCTCGGTGCAGTCAGTGGCATCCAGTAGTAGCAGCTCAGGAAGCGCAGCCGGCGCAGTACTCAGCTCCAGCACTTCGCTGATAACAATCAACAGTAGCGAGGCGTCGCCTGCACTGCGACCGCAGCAACCAGTGCAGCCAGCAGTCCAGCCAATGGTGCTGCCGAATAGCCTGGAGACAGTCAGCCAAATCACCGTTGTCACCAGCACGCATCCGCCGGTTATTATCGACAACTCGGTGTCCCAGAACGAGGTCGTAATCGTGTCGAATGACCTGAATAAAAGCACGCATCTGCACGAGTCTTCCACTGATGAAGACTTCCCATCGCTGGACTACAGCTTGGGCGACCACCATGTGAAGCAATCGTCGATGATACTCGCCGTTAATGAGCCCCAAGAGGGCGGCACATCTGCAGCAGCTGTGCACGCCCGCAAGCTGGACGAGAGTGAAGTGTTAATTGTTAGCCCTTCGTATGCGGACGATGATTCTGCGTATAACACCGCCTCGGCCAGTCAAGATCAAAGCGATCAGCTTACCATGGACACCAGCCACGTCTCCGTGGTCACAGTGGGCGATGAGGTGATCAAGGTAAAGGACAGCAGCCATCAACAACCTAATGGGGTGATTCCGGAAGATGTGAGCATCATTGTTAATCGATTCAAGCCTGGCCAAGAGCAGGAGAAGCGCATCTCGCCGGACAGCAGCCTTGGCTCCGGCTCGAGCGAGAATGGATCCGTGCGAGGCCGGCGTGGTGTGGAGGTGCAAGTAACAAGTGGCGGAGCAGGTGGCGATGCAGACAGCATTGGCACCAACACTAGTCAAGAGAGTCGCAATGAGGTGGACAACAATCACCAACAGGGGTTGATAATGCCGCCTCCACCGCCGTCAGTGACCAATCATCATCATCATCCGCAACCGCTGGCGCTGGCCATTGACGAGGAGGATGAGGCAGCAGATGTGGTAGTCATTCGTCAGAAGCCGCGTGCCAAGCCCTCGGCTATGAGTGGACTTACAAAAGAGGAGATTGAGCTGCGAAACCTGCGGAAAAAGACACGAAAGCGTACGCGTAAATTTGAGATTGACGGCGTCCAAATGACGACGACCACTAGTCGGGTCATCTATGGGGACGAAGAGAATGGGCGCATATATGATGATCACGACTTCCGTAAGCAGGAGCTGCGCGAACTGAAGATGCTGCAGAAGCAGGAGAAGAAACAGCAGACAGAACTTCATGTCAAGGAGCAGTTGGCTAAGGAGCAACAGGATCGTCGCTTCGAACAGGAGCGCACTTCGCTGGAGAAGACGTATGAAGCGGATATGGATGCGTTGGCGCGTCAGCACAAACAGATGATCGAGAAGACCGAACAAACGCAGGAGAACGAGCTGCGCAGTTCGTCTAAGCGCATCCGATCCGAGCAGGAACAAGAACTGAAGATCTTCCGCGAAAATCTTAAACAGGAGATACGCCTGCTCAAGCAGGAGGTCGATCTGTATCCCAAAGACAAGCGCAAAGACGAGTTCAAGAAGCGACGTACCGCCATGGAACTGGACCACGAGGAGAAGGAGCGCTCATTCCTCGACTCACTGAAGGAGCGCCACGAGCTGCTGCTGCGTCGCCTCAGCGAAAAGCATCGTGACCATTTGGCAACCATCAATCGCAATTTCTTGCAGCAGAAACAGAATGCGATGCGCACGCGCGAAGCTCTGCTCTGGGAGTTGGAGGAGAAACAACTTCATGAACGTCATCAGCTTTCGAAGCGGCATGTCAAGGAGCTATGCTTCATGCAGCGCCATCAGATGATCATACGACACGAGAAGGAACTGGACCAAGTCAAGCGCATGCTGCAGCGCAAAGAGGAGGACTTGGTCAAGAAACAGACCATGGAGAAGCGTGCGCTACCCAAGCGCATTAGAGCCGAGCGCAAGGCGCGTGACCTCATGTTCCGTGAGTCGTTGCGTATATCCACAAATCTGGAACCGGATATGGAGCGTGATCGCTTGAAGAAGGTACGTTGGGATGGGAAACCTTGTTCGACTGCTGCTTATAATGGTATCCTTCTTACAGTTCCAGGAGCAGGAGAAGAAACGTTATATGCAGGAGGAGCGTCGCTTTGAGGTGAAACACCAAAAACAATTGGAAGAACTGCGTGCAACGCGTGAAAGCGCCATAAGGTGAGTTTGGTTAAGCCGATTGGGAGAAACTGAACTAACTTCTGTCACTTCCACTTGACAGAGAACTGGAGCAGCTGCAGAACGAGAAACGTAAGGCTTTGGTGGAGCATGAGCAGGCCAAGATCTCGGAGATTGATGAGCGACTCAAGACGGAGCTGCGCGATTGGCGGGAGCAGCTGGTGCCGCGCAAGCAGGTGTGTAGCCCGCAACTATTGATATTGCGATAGGTGCCGCTTTCACTTATCCCACTACCCTCCTCCACACCACCACCCCTTCCCCCAACTACCACCCTAAAACCCAAAACCCCTAAGGCCGCATATTTTTGTTGGTGTTCTGTGTTATTTTTCAATTGTGCGTAGATTTGATGACTGATTCTAAGTTAGTTCGTAATGTCTTGTAAATATCTAAAGTCTATATTTATTTTTGGTTACGGTGGTGAACTGTGGTATCTTGTGCGACCCTGTCCCTGCGACCCTTTCGACCCATTGACCCAAGCCCCACCCCCTCCGTGCTGTCAAGCCCCAGAACGTGCGAGCAATGATCGCATTCTTATTGCTTATGAAACTCATGCGAGGTTTTGAGAATTTGTGTATTAATTATTTTATTCTAAAAACATATCATAAATGATTACATATCATAAATATAAAGTTAACCGACTTACGGCATAACTAGTAAAATTTTGAAAATTATAAGCTTCATCAAAAATTGAAAGTATCAAATTTCATTGAAGACTGAAACTATTAATTTATCAACATAATTATTTATTTTGTTTTAATGTACAGTAGTAGACAAAACTATCCGAACAACCATAAGAAAAATGTAGTTATATATCAGGCAGAGAGTGTCATCACTTCATGAAGATTAACTTACCTTGGAAGAGACTTAAGTCAACGCTAGGAGTGGATGAGACCATCAAAATAGTATAGGTCGCAAAAACAAAAACAAATAAAAGTATCAGAAAACTCATAGGTTCAGTGCGTATGCCATAAAATCGTTTACTGAGAGCAGAGTCTACCCAATAGAACATTTTATCGGATTTATATAATTCATATAATATACAAGTTGTTCAACATTATTTTCCCCTATAATTTATCTCTAACAAAAGACGAATAATATTTTTGCATCGTGTAGAAGAAAGCAAGTTTCATAAAGAGTACACTTTGAAAGGAAACTAAAAAAGAAAATATCTTTAACTAAAGACAGTACTTGTTCTTGAGGCTAGAAGATGTAGAACTTAAGTGTTAAAATTAATTGATTAATGATCTACTATAAATGATACACTTATTTCTTGTAAAATGATGACTAATCTTTCCGGATTGTTTTGTCCGCCACTGTATATAAAATATGTAAATTTTTTCTGAATTAATTAGATATAAAATGATGATACACAACTCAGCTATAGGCTGGTGTCATGGGATTATTTCTCAGTCCTCTCCTCGCACGGCTTCAGAGCGTGGCAGCACCCCTTAAACAACGCAACGTAACGCGCTAAATTAAATCAAATAATATTTTTTGATCAACTTTTTCTCTCTCTTTACACCCTACGCAAATGCATTCACTTTGGTGGCCTACTGTACCTACTCAAAACTCAAACTAAACCAAAAAAAAAAAAAAAAAAAACCCAAAATCAAAACTGATAAAATGTTTTAAATCAATGCTTACAATGCTGTGCTTTCCAACTACTAACAACATATCGAATTCGAACTCGAACTCGACTCGAATCGACATATCGGGACTACTTGCATGTGCTAACCCATCAAACCAATTGTAACTCGACCCGCAACTCGATGCTGCAGCGCGTGAACATGCTGATAAGTGCAGCGATCGACGAGCACGAGCGTCGTTACGGGCTTGTGTCGAACCGTGGCGAGTTTGAAAACCTTGAGGTGGAGCTGCCTTTGCGGCTGCGAGGAATCTTCAATGAGCGCTCGACGCGAATGTTGCCACGCAACACATTCATCGACATGCAGCAACTGCCGCGCTCGCGTTCGTCACTCTTGATGCTGGGCGGTGGCGGCGGCAGCGGGGGCATGCGCAATTTCCGCGGCTCAGCGCCCGATCTAAGCCGCAGTGTGCCCAGCACGCCTATCATGCACAAACAGCAGCGAGCGCAGATGCGCAGCGAGTTGGTGCTCGCCGAAGACGAGGAGGAGGAGCATCTGCAGCAATTGAAACGAGCAAGTGTCGCCACAATGCCCAGCTCGAGGAGTCAACTGCGTCTGATTACGAAGCAACCGGAACCGATACCGCAACCGACACCTAACGAGTTGGTTAAGGTGGTGACAACCACGCCGCTGTTGAACAGCGCCGAAGAGCTGAACGCGAAGCCGGCAATGAGCACGTTCCGGCAAACTACGCCACCAGTTGTGAAGACACCCGAAGATCTGGGTCTGGTCACGAATCGATTTGCACGACTAGATGTCAACGAGCCGCCAGTGGAGCTGCGAATCCACGAGGGTCCCGTTCTGTCGGCGCATACGCAGCGCCTGCTGCACTCCACGTCCTTCGCCATCAAGCGGCCCTCGCTGGCCAGCCGCAGCAGCGGCCGATCCTCGCTGAGCAGTGCTCAGTCTATGTACAACATGCACGAGATGAGCACCTCGACGCGCTACTGCAGCGATGCGGAGATAGTATTTGATGCAGGACGCAAGGCGGCAGCGCTGCTAGACGAAGTGCAGCCTCAGCTGCGCTCCACCTTGAAGCCCAACGGCGTCAATGGCAATGGCCATGTGGCCGCGACAGATGATTTCTACTGCGATCTTTACGCGGCCAAGTACAAGCTTCCACGCATTAATCAGCGACAGCTCAGCCTGGACGAGGACAGTTCGGCGGGCTAAGGCGATGAATGGATGTCTGAATGAATTAAAATACAAATGGATACGCAAAACTGTGCTCCACACTCGCCACACTCTTGCCACCCATTTCAGCCTACAATAACTACGTACTACTCTACTCTAACTCTACGCAGTCGCCTCATCCAAGCAGCGTCTCCCTAGACCTTGACTAACCCAACTAAACTAAACCTAACCCAAGTTAACCTAACCAAACTAAACTGAACTATGCTAAAGTAAACTTACTTACAACTGCGCTTCATACTAAACTTTCCCAACTTGCCATTGTTTGATCGGTTCTTGAGTTATCCACACATATCAACTAACAATCTAGGGTCAGGCCTGGCTACAACGAACCCGAAGGGGCTCTGGCTCGTTCGTTATAACCTGGCACTACTCAGACTCGCTCTTCATCTGACTTCTTTCAACTTATGTTTTCCACGCGTTTTGCCAGAAACGTTGTACAAATTGCCATCACCAATTGTTTGCCAAAGTTAAATTTTGTTTGTTGAATACAAATTTATATAATAAATTGTTTGCTTATTTGTAAAAGATAAACGATAAACAAAACAAATATGCCAAATGCTTCCCCCGCAACTGTCGCATTCCATTTAGCAGTATTATAGTGCAGAGAGTACTTAGGATCCAAGAATAAAACAATGAGTATTTAAAAGTCATTAAAGAAATCAACTGCAGTGGTCGCTCGCTAAGTGAGATCTTAAAGATTGAAGTTTTATTAAACCCATGTCCAATTTAGCGGGCGACCAGAGCAACTTGCTAAGCAATTACATAACTCCTTTACAAATCTTTATATGTATACATGATATTCACTTTCACGATGCTTCACTGTACACACACACCCACACACACACATATACATATACACACATTGTCAACGCGCTGCTTTCATATACAAACTCAAACGAAACGAAACCAAATCCAAAATTATGTTGAACAACCTTTTCTTGCCGGCTCCTCTTCTATTCGTAAAGCAACTCCAGCAGCGGCTGCAACAAGAGGTTAGTCTACGAGTCGTCAGTGCTCTCAACTGTCTACTTATCTATCTACCTATCTATCTTTCTATCTACTACTACTACTATCTATAAGTCAACTATCTAACTACCCATTGCCGAACTGCATGCTAAGAATTGAACTGTATATAGTAAATATATTCAATATAGTAAATAGAATGTGATGTAGTTGCATATTGTCAGCAAGTGTTTGTGCGTACGATTTGACATGTTCTTAGTTGCTGTTATTAATTCACTAATCTCTCCTATGTGTGTGTGTGTCCTGCAGCGCCTGGAGGAGACCTTTGCCCAGCAGCTGGACGAGATGGAAACGTTGTATGGCGGCGCCCTGATAGTCTCTATGCCCACGGATACATTGCAGCGCGATCAATTCACGGGCTCCACGCGCAGCAGCCTCAGCTCTTATTCCGAGGGTTGATGAACATCCACAGAGCTCTTGTCGGTCGACCAATGCCCCTCCCCGTACTCCCTCACTTATATACAATATATATATACACACAGACTTCTACATGGAAGTACATGAAGAGAATGAAATGCCAAGCAGCGCAGAAAATTGTTTGTGTCGTTAAAATTAAGCGTAATTTTATTTTTTTGCACTGTATTTTAGCCTATCTACTTACTATCTATATTATCTATCTACTCCTATGATAACTTTAACCATGTACATGTCCTGCCTCCTTGAACCGGCAACTATTTATATATAATGCATATATACCATATATACCGCAGCGTCTGCTTATAGTGCACACTATATAGCTAGGTATACGATATGTTATTCTTGATACCATGCAAATAGACAAAACCAGCACACAAACACACACACACACAGAGTACACACACATAGAGATCTTTTGTTTACCTTATCGCTATTGTAAATATATTTACACACACAGAGAGACACACAGACACACACATACGTATTATTCATAGCCAGCATATGATGCGTATACTTAACAGACACACAACACTTAAGTATATGAAGAGCATGATGATTATGATCGCAACGAAAACGATATATCACAGAACGATAAGAAAGAAGAAGTTAATGTGGCACACTTGAAATACGATAATACGATAAAACGATAATGTTATGCCAGGGGATTTCCAATGAATGAAACGTGTGAGAATTGTGAACGAGAGAGAGACAGACGGCTGGAGAATAATAGATATTTATATTTGTAAACGTTTATGCTTATATATTTTATATATATTCTATATATATATACATATATATATAAATCTAAATTTAATATAAAAAAATAAATTAAAAGATAAACGACCAAAAACGAAGTTTAAGGTTTATTAAAGGGTATCCTGACGCAGGTGTGCAATGCTTTCGAAAATGACAATGAGCGACGTGTGTGCATGGACTTTTGACGGCCACTGTCCGTTGCCAGCAGCCGCCGGGTCGCATTAGCTCTCGCTCTGTGGCCTGTCCAGCAGCGAGGACAGCGCAAGCACGCAATACGTGTTGCTATTAATATAAAAGCCAAGCGAAAGGCAAAGGAAATAAAAAATTCAAATACGCTCGCGGTATTATTTAATTGAAATGTGAGAATGCGCTTTTCAAGCCACCACTTGAAGCCCCATGCCAATTCTCGGTCCCCTCGGCCCCCATGTCCGCATCGGCATGAGCTTCTCGGTCCGCACTCGCACTCGAATCATCATCGTCGTTGTCGGCGTCGTAACCATCGTCATCGTCCTGCGAGTCCCATTCACAGGCCGAGGCCTGTTCAGGCTGATGAAGAGCGCAAACAGCGGCAACTGTGCTACAGTTAGCAGAAGCATGCTTGAGCCAATGTCCCTTGGGGCACAGTGGCCTAGCCGACCACCTCGCCCACTCACCCATGGACCCACACACTCACTCGCATCCCATTCCTTCATTCCACCTTGTCCTAGCTGCACAGTTGAACAGCTGAACAGTTGAGCAGTTGGACTCTGCACTTGGCTGCTTTGCGGCGCTTTCATTCATATTCATCCATTTAGTTTTGTGCCGTGTTTTTGTTGTTGTCCTCTGCCTCTGTACCTGCCTCAGCCACGGTTTGTGCTCTGCTCTTGCAGCTTAGTGCGGGTGTACACTTAAAGAAATTACTCTTTATTACTCTTTGACATAATACAAAGGATCGTATTGAAGATACTGGAAATCAACACTTAGACTCCTATACAATACATCCGAAATAAGAACATTTAAAGAGACTTGGATATTTGCTACGTTAGATGCCAAATATACCAGAGTTGAAGAAATACACAATATCATAACAACAAAAGTGACGTCTAATTCGTTAAATATGTTGCACTTTTTATGTCGGGAAAAATTGCAAAATCGGACTATTTCTTTTTCATGCACGTGTTCGTCATTGGAACCGGCTTCTTGAAAATATTAAAACTATAAAAAGGTTTATCAATTTAAACTTAAACCATATATTATCAAATGTTAAAATTAAATTTAAAAAAAAAATCTTTTTCATAATTAAATTAATATTACTTTCAAACAGTGTTGTCAGTTTGGCATATTTCAGGCTAGAACCAGCATAATTCAAAATTCAACGGTTATAAAATTAGTTGCTTATTAATTTAAGTTTAGCATATTCCAATATCTAGCATATCTTAGTTTAATACATTCTAAACAACAAATGTTTCACCTGAGCTTGTTTATTCTTGCCGATTGCATTGTACAAGACAAGTTGTTTGTGTGGAAAAAACTGTTTCTCGTTTAACCTGTGACAGAAATAACAAATGAGAAATGCACATCTAAAGACCGAAATTAATGACATAGTGGCATACATTGATTGAAATAAAATATTAAAAAAAAATAATAAAATATATTTTTAAGAATATTTATTTTATTTCTAGCTTATTTTTTTGGCATTTTTTTCAACAGATCTAACATAATTTGCAGCAACAGTGCTTTCAACTAATACTTTAATTCAAAAGCAGCAAGACTTGCACTATTAGGAATTAACGTCAATAAATAATAATAATGGATAGATGCAAAATATCCTTACATCCTAATGACCTCATCGGTAATTACATTTTGTAAAGGTCTTAATTAAAGATTGATTGTGCATCAAAATATTGTGGATATAGTATTCTATGGTGTATTTTACGAAGGTTGTTGTTTGGGGAATTACCCTACGCATGACAATATTATATTTTACCCGGCTCGAACGATCGGTTTCTTGACGATGGAACACAGCGTCAGCTGCTACCCTCATTAAATAGTTGTGAAGAACCCTTTTATTTGAATAATAATTTATAATTCAAAGATTAACTAAAATGTACGCGTCTGCTGCGTCATAACGTTTTTTCAAAAGCCCATGATCAGAGATGGTCAAACAACAAAATCGAGTACTTATCGATAGCTAATTTAAATAGTTTTATCGATGATTTTCAATTCAATATTTTCGATGCGTTCCACAACAGTGGTATGTTATACAGTGGTATATAATACTATGGTATATAATACTATGGTATTTAATACTATGGTTTATAATACTATGGTTTATTATGCTATGGTATATAATACCATGCTATATATAGGTAAATGTATTATACTATGGCACCCCTGTCAGAAAGAAGTTACCCAATGATTTGATAAATAGAACATGTTAATAAAACATTTTGGGCATGTATTGCTAATTTCGCACAGTGTACATAGCCATAGAAGCGCGCACACTTACGCTCACACCCGGGCGCATTGTAACAGTTTTTCCGCTTCTGCTGGCAACACCCACACACACACACACACAACACACAAGCACACAGCACACAAACACACATTAGCCGAGGCTGGGCCATTATTGAGGGTGTTGCTGAGGATGCTCGCCATGTTGCCCAACAAACACAAATTCCAGCACAAAGCGAAAGATAACAGCTTTAACACACAGACACAAACACACTCACACACAGGCCCACGCATACGTGGACACAGCTTCCTGGCTGCTGCGCGAGAGAGGGAGCGAGAGAGAGAGGATGAGCGCGATGATGAAGGAGAGCGCACGAGAGCACTGCGAGAGCGCGCTCATCTTCGGCAGGCTGCTCCGGCTCTCGTGCGCGCCAAAGGTACCGTTAAGGTATCTGCTTGAAGCTTTTCAGCTTCAGTCCCGGACGAGATTTGGCAACGTGCGCTAGCCTCATCACCAGCTCTCTCCAAGCCAAGCGGCAGCGACAACGTGTGCAGCGCGCAACGTGGACAAGCAAACAGACAAAAAGTGAAGCGATTTCAAGTTGCGATTCGAATTAAACACGACATTGAAAACGATAATTGCTGCACTCGCGATTCCCATTGAAGCTCATCCAGTCGAGGCGGGGCGAGTCGAGTCGGGGCAGTGCTGACCCCGTAGAGAGGTTCGCGAAAAGCGCTTTGGCAGTTGTGCACGAGTATATTTTGTATCTGTATCTATAACACAAAAGCATAAATTTGATTACAATGTTAAGCTCGGGCCGAATGTAAAAACTTTTGGGCCACCGCACACACGCGAAGCGCGTCAGAGCGTTGGCGGCGTCGTCGACGTCGCTGTCGCCGTCGCCGTTGGCGTTGGCGTTGCGCCCGCCCGCATGCCCGCCTTGTGTATAATAAAATTTGCGAAAAAAGGCGAAACGAATTGAGCCAGGCAGCGCAGTCGACGCCGAAGCCGACGCTGACGCCGACTGAGCTGAGTTCTGAGCCAGCAAAGATGTGCGCGCACAATACGAAAAATAACAAAGCATACTTTTGGGAGCGGCAAATGGCCAAAACCAACAGCGGCAGCATCAGCGGCCCGCAGCAGCTAGCAGAGGCAACACGAGCAACAACAAAAACAACAAGCAGAACAACAACAACAGCAACAACGCTTCAACTGATGCTGAGTGTGCAGAAATAAGCTACAGCGGTGGTGGGTGTAACAGCAGAGTAACAGCGCGAGAGAGCGAGGACGAGAAAGAGCTTGCGCGCAACGCAGTGCCATGTAAGTGCCCCGCAAGAGAGAGAGAGAGAGAGAGGGAGAGACGAGTGTGTGTGCTGCCGCTGCCTCTGCTGCCGCACTGTTTCCAGTGCTCTCGTTTTGATTAAACTTGCCAGTTTGCGAGTAGGTCGCGGTGGGGCGCGGCAACTGTCTGCAATATGCTTTGCGTTGACGCTGCCTCGGCCATAAGGTGTAAGCACGCGTCGCAGCAGCAGTGGCAGTAGCAGTAGCAGCAGCAGCACCAGCATCGGCGGCAGCAATTCAATTTCCACAAATAAGCAAAGGCCGCTGAGTGCTGAGGGGCAGCAATTAAACTCGCTCAAAAAGAAATTAACATAAAAGCTACGCGCACAAAAGTAGGCAACTATTTATTCTTTTTCTTTTCGCCCCCAAAAGCTCGAGATCCCAATGTGAGTGTGCGGGTGCGGGTGCGGGTCCGTGTGTGGGGTGCGTGTGTGTGTGTAAGTGGGTGCGAGTGTGGAGTCTACTTTAGCTGACAGCACCCGCATTAAGCGCCCAAAAAGAGATTGTACATAAAATTGTATATAAAGCTAAGGCAGCTGCTGATGAGCTGATCAGGCCGTGTACATGTGTGAGAGTGTGCCAGGGTGTGTGTGTGAGTGCGTGTGTCTCTGCATGTGTTAGTGTGTTTATCATAAAAATAGCCAAATAAATTGGCAAATACCGCGCGTAGCAGCAGGTTGCGCGCGGCTTTCTCGCTGCCACTGTGTGTGTAAATGGGTGTGTGCGTGTGTATGAGTGTGTGTGTGAGTGGGAGTGTGTGTTGTCGCTTTTCATAATAAATCCATAAATCCCTTTTTTACGGGCGCGGCAGGCAATTCGATTATTTGCCAAGAATCGAGGCTAACAAATTTGAATGTTGGCCTAAGCCGACAGTTGGCCAAGATTGCCGCTGGCCCTGCCCTGCCTCGCCTTGCCTTGCCCAACATAAGCTGACGTGGCCAAAGGTTTGCAAATAGCACACACACTCAAGCACACACACTCGCATTGGCACACCCGCACACACACTCAGCAGCTACTTAAGTTCACTTTGGCCTCTTCTGTTGAGCATTCCTAGTTGGCATTGTTAGGGCGCCCAATTTATGAGCCCCTCTCATTGATTTACGCGCGTGTGTATGTGAGTGTACCCGTGTGTGTGTGTGCCGCAAAACAGTGGAGATAAACATTTGGATTTTGATTTTGATTGTGATTGATTTATTAACTGGCGCGCGCGCCTTCAATTGGCCGGCAAAACAATTTGCCCGAAAGGAAACGAGATTGCCTGCACAGAGTAAGCAAGTAAGGGGTGAGGGGGGTACTCAGACGGCAGCTAAGCTCATGTCATATTGATAACAAGCAGAGGCCTATGTAGCATACACAAACACTCAAGTTGCTTCGCTCTCGTTACATGTTATTAAAATTGTTTCCACTTTCTAAATACTTTCTCTGTCACATGTCTGACACTGGCTTTGGCTCCGTCTCTGGCTGCCACGCCCCCTCTCCCCCGTTAGTCCCCGCTTCCAACTTAGTATAGCGCGTGTGTTTTGCCAAAAAGTTTTCTGCCACTCCCCCCGCCTCCACAGCTTCGCCCCCTCTTGGTGCTGCATGTTTTCGTTTTTCGCTGGAAAAAGTTTTACACAGAATTTTCACATGGAATTCTTGATGCCAAAGGAATTAAAATTTATTTTGTCGGTCCAAAATCGAAATTCTGTGGGAAGAGCACAGGAAGACGCAAATCCCTTTTCGACATCGAATTCTTTGTTGCATTCCCTGCGCCTGGTCACACCTAGTTGGGCAGATCACGTCGATAAGGCAAATTGAGTGAATTGTTAGCAGCTGCCAGTGAATTTCAAGGAATGAAAGACAACCTTGTTGGCTCCTTTCTCCTCTGATTGTTCCCGAACTTGTTAGTTATAAAGGTGAAGAACTGAATAATATTTGGTGTATTCATTGACTGCTGCATATATATTCTTATTGATAGAGATTAAATACCTTTTTTGTTGAAATCTTTATCTTTTTGTTCCTGTGAATATAGTTGTCTAACTTTTGTTATTTACAAAAAGTATATGTAGATTATTGTCATACTTTGCAAGCTTTGTTTCAAAATAACTTAAACTATCAGTCTTAAGTCATTTCGAAATAAAATATCAGTCTTCATTCAATAAGCCTTATGTCTGCCGATTGTACCAATGGCAGCTATATGTTATAGTGGTCAGATCTTTATGAAATTGTATATGCATATATATATATATAAATATCGAGAAGTATTTAATAGATGTTGTAAATTTGTATACAATATCTTCAAAAACATCCAAAATCAAATATAGCTTGTATGGCAGCTATACGATATATCTGTCTGATCTGACTCGTTCCGACTTGTTTATAGCGTGCAATAGTAAAACAAACATTTGTTACAAGTTGCATCAAGATAGCTTTAACACTGAGACTTAGTTTGCGTTTTAAACAGAAACGACAGACAGATATGGCTAAACCAAATGCATTGGTGATGTCGAATGAAAATATATGTACTTTATAGGATCGGAGATGACTTCTATGTGCACATGAGTGTTGTCAAAAAATTTAACGACTTAAGCTCAAATAGTTTCTAGGCGTTCACATAGACAAATATTCGTACATTACCATAGCTGATTATTCTCATTAAGAATATATATCCTTTTTCAAATATATGTTGAGTAACGCATGCTTCTAACTGTTCCCTACCCTATGTGTAGTTGGTATGAAATGTTGAAGTATATTTTTTATTTAAGTAACCAAGGTAGTTACTCAATTACTATGTGATCCTAATACTGAAGACCAGGATTTAAGTTATCTTTTATTCAAGATTTTGTATTGCTAGCAGCAGATTTGGTCCTTGATGTTTCCTATGAAAAACCTCAACAGGCATCGATCTTTCTCCAGCTTTACCTTGCAGTAATCTTTGTCTTCATCGAGAGTTTGTTCATTTATATTAAACATTACACAGATATTAACATACAATGTGCCGGGTAATATGTCTCAAAAAATACAACTTAAGGGTACATATAAAGTATTATATTCATATATATATTTAGTACCTATCAATATAACAGCAGTGCTGAGCAAGCGTTTTGATTTTTATCTATTGTATAGTTTGCTGATCCCTTTAAGAATTCAGTTCAGTTTTCCACATTTTTAACAAACTTAATCTAATTAGACTTCACGTTGAGTATGTGATAAAAAGGTCTTGACAATAGTTAAAAACTAATCTATAATTTATTAAGAATAATTTATGTCAAGAACCAGTCGAACACGTCTTGAAGAGTGTGACCTCCAAGTCTTCATCTCGTTCTTGTCCGAGGGCTGCTATATAAGCTAAGGATATTATGATAAGATTACAGTCTCTCGCTGTACTTCTTCACTATCTCCTGCATTCTTTCTTTATATCTTTGAGATAGCGTTCAATATTCCTGGTTCTCAGGAGCTCCTGCGATCTTTCTCAGCGTTTTTATTTAGAAAAGTTTCAGAATATCTATTTATAATTAATAATATTGCTGTAAGACAGTACAAGGTTTGCCACACCCCACAAAGTGTGTACTCTGAAATTAGAGGCTTATAATGCTACGAGAAACTGATGGAATAGGTTAATGTAACATGTTAGTTACAATTAAAAGGGAATTAACTGAATCCTTCAATATATCAGGAATGTATAACAATGATGAATATGGGTCTAGAAGTGCTGGCTTGTACATATAAAAAAATTAGCTGAATTCTTCAAGATATCTGGAATATATATCAATAAATAGGAGTTCATAAGTAATTGCTCGTGTGTGTATAAAGGCATTAACAGAATTCTGAAGATATTAGAAATATACAGCAACGAATAGGAGTATAGGAGTGCTTGCCTTTATCAATAAACATACTTCTCTTTCCTTGAGTGCAATTGTAGTCTACGAAAGCTAACTGCGAAAGATAACTGTTGCTCCTTTATTATTATTTCCAACACTCATTTCAAGGCGAGTATTTCCGCATTTCCGCTTTCCGTGGTCCGTTGTCCGTTGTCCGTCTTCCGTTTTCCGTGTGACCTTGTGGCGGGCCATTCCATTAACAGTTAATTCATTTATGGCTTATACTCTCATTGTGGAGGCGCAACAAATCTATTTCTATCGCTGTCGAGCAGCCTTTCAAACTCACAATTCAATTATAAACTTATGTTATGTGCCTGGCTTTGCCGCCCCTCCCTCCCCTCCTCCACGCCTTGTTTGACACATTTGCCGTGATTCGTTGGACAATGCGAGCATTGAAGAAGGCCACACAATGGGAGATACAGCTGCCAATGGGACTTAATGCAGATCAATCATCGAGCGTATCGGGCCGTATTCATCAGTGAGCGAGGCATGAAAAGGCATCAAACCGCTGCCAGTGCTGCCAGGCTGCCACGCTGCCAACGCTGCGTATGCGCAACTTTTTAGAAAACCTTACAAATCAAGGCACAATGCATGTACAGACTATATAGTGTATATACACACTCACACACTCACACACACACACACACACACACACACATAGAGCCAATGACAACATCAATAGTTTTGAAAAGTGTCAGGGGAAGCCGCCTTGAACATTTCCGTGCCAAAGACAGCCGGCAAGAGGCAGGCTGGGAAGGAGGAGGGAGTGGGCGTGGGAGGGGCGGCGCCTGTTTGAGTTGCCAGCCAAGTTGCTTCTGACTGTTGCATGTGCGCTCCATTGTTGGCACAATGCGAACAACATCAACCACAACAACAGCAACAAAAGCAACAGCAACAGTGCGAAGCAAGCAGATAGCTAAGCGTGGGCGTGGCATGTTTATCTGTGAGTGTCTGTGTGTGTTTGTGTGTGTGTGCGGCCTGCCAAGGAAACGCATTCAAGCAGTTTTTCATTTTCATTTACATTTTCATTAAAACAAATCACACAGAAAATGTCATTTGCAAAGAAAGGACAAAGCGTTGCGCCCGAAGCCTCGTTCACTCTCCCTCTCCCCCTCCCTTCTCTCCCCCCTGACTGCCTGCCTTCAAAGGCCTGTGACAGCTCATAATTCTCGTCTCTTCGCAGGACGGCTGCAGGACGTACAAAAATGCTGACATGGAAGGCGCAAGCGCTGCGTGGGTGCAGCAAGGATAACCCCGGCACAGTCAGCCAAGCGCGGCACTAAACCAACCACGAGAGCACGCAGAGAGTCCGCAGCAAACAAGCAGCAAACACAGCAACAAAATCCACAACGCATAATCGAAATCGAAATCGAAATCGAGAACGAAATCGAAATCGAAGTCGAGCAGATTGTGAAGCAATCGTGAAACGAATCAAGCACAAGCAGCGAATCACTCATACGCCATGGAGCCCGTGATGAGCCTCGCACTGGCCGCCCACGGTCCGCCCAGCATACTGGAGCCGTTGTTTAAAACCGTCACTACGAGCACGACCACGACCACAACGACCACCGCGGCCACAGCGAGTAGCAGCAGCGGCATCAACGGCATCTCACCCACCATCAGCCCCACCACGGGTGGCACCCTGCTGACGGCTCTGCTGGAGAACTTGACATCGACAGCGGCCAGTGGACTGTACGATCCGTATGGCAATCAGACCAATGCCACGGGGCTGGGGTTCGAGACGAAGGGGCCGCGCTACTCGCTCGCCTCGATGGTGGTTATGGGTTTCGTAGCGGCGATTCTGAGCGCGCTGACAGTTGCGGGCAACGTGATGGTGATGATCTCGTTCAAGATTGACAAGCAGCTGCAGACGATCAGCAACTACTTCCTCTTCTCGCTGGCCATCGCGGACTTTGCCATCGGGGCCATCTCGATGCCACTGTTCGCAGTCACCACCATACTCGGGTACTGGCCCCTTGGGCCGCATGTCTGCGACACTTGGCTGGCGCTCGACTATCTGGCCTCGAATGCGTCCGTGCTGAATCTGCTGATCATCAGCTTCGATCGATACTTCAGTGTGACGCGTCCGCTGACGTATCGCGCCAAGAGAACGACCAACAAGGCGGCCTTCATGATAGCCGCCGCCTGGGGCATCAGTCTGCTGCTGTGGCCCCCCTGGATCTACAGCTGGCCCTACATCGAGGGCAAGCGGACGGTGCCGAAGGACGAGTGCTACATTCAGTTCATCGAGACGAATCATTACATCACCTTCGGCACCGCCATCGCTGCCTTCTACTTTCCCGTGACGATCATGTGCTATCTCTACTTTCGCATCTGGCGCGAGACCAAGAAGCGACAGAAGGATCTGCCCAATCTGCAGGCGGGAAAGAAGGACTCGAGCAAGCGCTCGAACAGCAGGTAAGAATACAACTTTTCATTGCATACTTTTAAGCGCTATCTAAAATTCAATACTGACTGATGAACGCTTCCCTACTTAGTGATGAAAACACCGTCGTGAACCACACGGCGGGCGGGCTGCTGGCCTTCGCCCAGCTGGGCGGGAACGAACACGACACTTGGCGACGACCGCGCTCGGAGAGCTCGGCGGATGCGGAGAGCGTCTACATGACGAACATGGTCATCGACTCGGGCTACCACGGCATGCACTCGCGCAAGTCAAGCGTAAGTCCGAATCGAGTACGAGTATACCCTGTGACATCTCTTATTTATATGGCTTTCTTTTTGGGCGCAGATCAAGAGCACGAACACAATCAAAAAGCCATACTCCTGCTTTGGCGGCGTCAAGGAGTGGTGCATCGCGTGGTGGCACTCGGGCCGCGAGGACTCGGACGACTTCGCCTACGAGCAGGAGGAGCCTTCTGATTTAGGGTATGCAACACCAGTAACAATTGAAACTCCTTTACAAAGCTCCGTCTCCAGGTAGTACAAAAAGCAGATATTTTCTTTTTATCGTCTAATATCGAGTATACCGAACACCGCACACAGCAACACGCACGCACACACACCCACCCACTCTATGTCTGTGTGTGCGTGTGAATGTCTCGTATTTCCACTGCACAAAGCGCACTTACCACTTAGCCTGCAATGCCTGCCCCAAAACAAGAAAGAAACTTCCTCTGCCATGCCCCCTGCAATTTAAGGCAAAAGTCTTCCCCGATTGTTTATATGTTATTCGAATAAGGTAGTAGTATTCCCTTGGGCGTGGTGTTAAAGTTGATTTCCCAATTCAGAAGTAAATATATAGGAGTATAAGAATGGAATACACGTATATGTGGCACACAATGTATTCACTCTCCCAAGTTTAGCTTGCCTCAGCAAAATTGATATTTGTGCAAATTGTTTTCAGATGATGCAGTTTATTTATTTAATACCTTTATAATAGTTTTGTTTGTGTACATATGTTTTAGAGGCTATGCTTTGTAGTATTTTTCGTTGTTTCGATCTGTTATCATATATTAATGTGTAGTCACGTTAGTACTTAAAAGAAGAAAAAGTCAAGCGCTTACTACAAAGTTGATTTATGTCCAAGATTCATTATTGAATTGAATTCGTAGAGCGACTAATTAGCCCAGAAAGTCAGTTAGTTATTATTAGTGTCAATGTATTTATTAGTTTTTATAACCTTTTTCATCATATTCAATACGGTATTTATGTCAATATTGCTATTAATTGAGAAGTACTCTTTGATAGTCCATGCTACAACCCTAGAAAACAATTCCGAAATAAAAAGGAGCATTAATTTTTGCATCGATTGCCATAAAAATATTAGGTTGTTTGCAAAAATTATAATTTATTTATAAATTTTGATTTATAAAAGAAAATACTTACAGTTTTTAAAAGAACTTTCTAAGGTTCCTTTACGAGTCAGTAATGAAATTGTTTACTGGTATACGATTTCTGCAACTTATCATTGATAGATAAAATTCCAAAGGCATGGGTTTTTAAATTAATAGTATAATTGTTAATACATATTAATTTAATACAATTAATTGCGTTTTGAAAAGATTAGTAATCAGATAGTTAAAAGATAGTTAACAGGTCATTAACAGCTGCTTAGAATAAGATCTAACAGTTGATTACCATAGAACTTAACAGCTGCTAAGATCTTGGATTTAAACAGCTGATTCTAATTGATACGGCAACCTTGACCAATAATAAGAAAATGCATACAATTTGAATATTTTAAGTAAACTTCTTTTGACAAACTTTATACATATATACATATGAAATAAAATACTTATATATACATATGTATGTATGTAACAAGCATAGGAACAATCGATGAAGACTTATAGCTAAAAGCTGCAGGGGTGTAAGCCTTTCTTTCTCACTGGTTTCCTTGCGCACTTCACAATTTTATTCCTTCACAATTTCATTTCACACGAGTCAATCAACTGCATTTCCTGCCACCCCCCCGCACTCTGTTAATCCTTTGTGTTTGTATGTGCGTGTGTGCGGGGAGTGGCCGCCCTTTGTTGTCGTTCTCGTTGCTGTGGCCTGTCAGCTTGCACAGCCTGTCAATCGATTGTCGAGTGTTGCACCAGTCGCACCTATCGCACCTGTCACACCTGACGCACCTGTCCGAGAGTCGAGCGCTAATGCAGGCGACATCGCTTTGTGTTCTCTTCTTGTTTGCTCCGCAGATGCACCTCGATGAACGTGATGCGGGATAACTACTCAATGGGCGGCAGTGTCAGTGGGGTGCGGCCGCCGAGCATAATGCTGGCGGATGTGTCGCCCACGCCCCTGCGTCCGCCCCTCAACTCCATTTCGCAGATGCAGGAAATGAACGTGGCTGGCAATGGGAACAACGTTGGCGTCGGCATCGGCCTGGGCGTCGGGGGAAACGGACTCAACGGGAACATCGGCAGCATCAACATGCCGAACTGCGCCAGCAGCAGCAACAACAACAACAACAGCCTGAACACCGCCGGGCTGAGCAATCCGAGTGGGAATATCAATCCGGGCACGTTGCGGGACTCACGCATGCTGCCTGTGGGCAACCGCATAGGATCACGCTCGGTCAGCCAGGACTCGGTGTACACTATACTCATTCGCCTGCCTCCAGATGGCGCCAGTGCGGCCAACGGTGGCAGTAACGCAGGCGCTGCGGGCGTCAGTGGCAGCAGCGGCGTTGGAGGCGCAGGCATAAGCAGCTCCGGCGTTCATGCGGACTGCGCGCCCTCCATCAAGATGATACACGAAGATGTCTCCACCACCAGTTCCACGGGTCTGGGCGTAGGCGTGGGCGTAGGCGGGAGTGCAAGCTCAGCCGTGGTCACTGCACCACCGCCCACGCGGCGTCCGCTGCCGTCGCGCGACTCGGAGTTCAGCCTGCCGCTGGGCAGACGCATGTCGCATGCACCCCACGATGTGCGCCTGCTGAACGCCAAGGTCATACCCAAGCAGCTGGGCAAGGCGGGCGCGGGTCAGCACGCGCTGCTGAATGCGCGGAATGCGGCTAAGAAGAAGAAGAAGTCGCAGGAGAAGCGCCAGGAGTCGAAGGCGGCCAAGACGCTGTCGGCCATCTTGCTGAGCTTCATCATCACATGGACGCCGTACAACATCCTGGTGCTGATCAAGCCGTTGACCACCTGCTCGGACTGCATCCCCGCCGAGCTGTGGGACTTCTTTTACGCCCTCTGCTACATCAACTCGACCATCAACCCCATGTGCTACGCCCTCTGCAACGCCTCCTTCCGGCGCACCTACATCCGCATCCTCACCTGCAAGTGGCACACCCGCAACCGCGAGGGCATGGTCAGAGGCGTGTACAACTAGAGTTGCTTCCATATGTATCCGCATCCGCATCCCCCAATCGAAACGAAGAGATGAAGTTGTTAGCAAAAGCGAAAACCAAAACTAGGATTAGGGAACACTTTGACAAGCAGTACTGATTTTTGATGTTTAGCCCCGATTTATAAAATACATACAACACACATACCTTTATATATATATAGACACACACACATATTTATGTATAGTTGCAGATTGCGAGGGTCGCTCGAGGAGTGTGCGAAAACAAGTGAACAAAGCTTTAAGAAGATCTAAGGAGACAAAGACGAAATATCGAGACTTTGATATATTCGAGTATTAAAAAACTGATTTATTGGTCTGATGATATATTGATGTATTGCAAAATTATATATTAATATAATTATGTATTGATACATTTGAATATAGATATATAATAACATTGGTATATAAATATATTGATATTTTGATGCATTCATATATTGATCTTATCATATGTTGATATATAAATATATTAATATATTGTTATATTGATTTATTGATATAGTGCTAAATTGATATATTACGTAATATATTGTTCAACTGAAATAATGATGTATTGAATACATTAATATATCACTGCATTAATATATTTATATATTGACGTATTAATACATTGATATTATGATATATCGATATAACCATATAACGATATATTTATATATTAATATATTAATTGATTAATATATTGATGCATTGCAATCTTGATATATTAATCTCCTGATATATTGAAAAACCAATTCTTCACGGACCCACTTTCTCCGCACATACTTATAGAGAATGTCTTCCAACTCAACTCAGCTTCATCGAAACGTTGTGCCAAGGTGTCTGGCAACAAAGAGTATAATCAAAAGAGAAATCAATTGTTGTTCCACACTCCTACTACACGAGCACCCCTCGCAGCGAGAGCCAACTACAAAGTATAAGGTAAAAGGTAAAAGACAAAGAGACAAACCACATCATATTATGAAAAGGAAGAGGAAGAGCAATCGAGACCGTTTTGTTAGGCGTTTACTTTTAGGTAGGCACGTGCTCCATGCAACAAGAATTTAATACAAATATAAAGGATTTCGATTTGGAATACATTATTATATGACATACAATATATTATATAGTATAATGTGTATTGCATGACATTATATACATAAACCAAATATACATATGCTTAAGTTGTTGAAGTGCGAAAAAACGAAGCAAGAAAGCAAAAACAAAACACTCAAAGAAAGCTTTAAAACAGTTCAAAATGTGCGGACATAGAATGGGGAATGGCATGGGGATGTGAAATCCGGGACGGGGGGCAAAGTCTTGAGGATCTGTATGCGAATCTGATAGCTTTGCTTTTGTTATATTTTCTACGTTGAGTTCGAGCAAGAAGAAGATGAAGAAGAAAACATCAACTAATCGTAAACCCAAACAGTTCTTTGTCTAAGAGAACCAAGAAAGAAATACCAACTTCGGCATGCCGAAGTCTTTATATCCTTGCAGGCCATATAATAATCCAATATTATCCAATTTCAAACGATGGAGTATCTGGAGTGCTCTTAATAAAACACTTGCTCTTCTTTTCTAATAAAGTACTCCGATAACAACCTATTGAAGGTATTTTAAAGACAAAAATATTTTATATTTTATCCGATACACGGACAATCTGAGCTCCCCCTTGGATGTTTCTAAATTTAAAAAACTTCCTGCAAGGGCATAAAGAACAAGAGACACGAGTGTGTGTAATACTTAAGAACGTAACCCACCATAGTTCAACTACTAAGAACAAAACTTTTTGTAACTGTTGATTAAAACTTTGTTAGAAGTAAAGAAAACAAAATGAGAGACGAGAAAAAACAAAACTAAAATGGACTAAGAACAAAAGCAATAGAGAATCAGGCGAGCGTTACATATACTCAAAAGAGCGGGCAGTCGATGCGGAGAGAGGGGGAGAGAGGAGACGATAAGCGAAAGGACCTGCACCATATAGACAACGTTACAAACTATGTTAGATGAAACCAGAAACAAGAAACCAATAAATAGTTAGTTTTACAAAGCAAATGGTTGTGCCGCTAAAGAAGGGAAAGGAAATACACTGACACAGGCAAGCATCCAATATCTATGAGGAATAATTATATAGAAATCAGATATGTATATCAAGAAGACTCCATCGACTGTCCCCTGATAGTTTTCAGCGTGCGTGATTATCATGGGTTCTTAAGGCTCTTCACAGCGCACCCAAAGTCAACACCAAATGCGAACAATGCACACACGTTTATACATATAAATAGAGTATATGGCAAATAAATGCAGATCAAGAATACTTATATAGACACACGAGACACGAGTCGAAACGGCGTCGCAGAAAACTTTTTATCAATGTGTAGTTAACTAATTAAAAGGATACTACCGAATCGGATCCTGAAGCTGAAATCAAATCAACTTTTGTAGTCTCAATAACACACCTCAAGTAAATACGATACGATATATGATATACGATATATCCCAATGTATAAAGCAAACCCAAGAGACATGATTTACAACCACGCACACATCCAAATGAGGCATATAGTAACTTAATATACAACCACACACACACCCCACACACAAAAGTACACGAATATATATATCTGAGAACGAACCCAAACTAAATACATAGACATAAAGAAGCATACTATATACATATATAGAGAGGAAGATCACAAAGAGATCGATCAAGATCAAGGCGAACGCACTCAGCATAATGATATTGATAATGAAACGAGATTTAATGGCATACAATCTAATTGTTCGGATATATACTATGATAATATGCTAAAGTAATAAACTAATGAATAATAGCTTAATAATAGCTAACAATAAAACATTGAATGAAACGCAGTAATCGAATTTATTCTGGTCACACTACGAGGGTGGGCTGAAAAGTTAACACCCTGAATATGAAGTGAGGTGCAAAAACATCGATGTTACATCGATAAGCATCGATGTTTCATATGAAAAACTTCAGCAAACATCGATGTAGGCAACCAGCGAAGTAAGTCGAATTTGGTATTTCGGCTAGGCATCTTTTAGTATTTTGTTGCTCAAATATCAGCCACATTGGTATTATAGTTATCGTAGAACAATCAGCATTTGTAAGTATAAACAAACTTGAATATCTTAAAGTCATAAAATATGGGTTTTTAAAGAGCAACAAGCCAAGTCAAAAATAAAAACGGAGATGGACGTAGTCTATGTGGATCTTTTCTATCATTTACTATCGGGGCTGCCGATTTTATACGACGATTTTATATGACGAGACACGTCCAGGTGTCCCATGAACTGAGGTCACGTAGGTAAACATCGACAAAAAGCTTTAAATTCTACTTGACTATCGTTAATCAAATATAGAAATATTGGTGAGATTACAAAATGTGTAAAGAACTTCTTTTCCGTATTTAAAACAATGAATTAAACATGAGATGAGGCATGATAGCTAAGCTTTTATAAAGATCCATGAATTACGCATCTAATCGAGTTGCATCGAATACAAATTACTTTATACTAGGTCAGATAATAAAGGAGGTGGCGGAAGACCTCCTTACCTCTCTGACCTAATACACAATAATTTGTATCCCTTCGACCATTAAAAGTGGTAAAAAAATGGGTATACTAACCTTGTGCAAATGTATGTAACATGCAGAAGGCGTGGCAGAACTAGTAAATTATATATGTATATACTTGCTCAGAATCACTAGTCGAGTCGGTTGAGCAAGAATTGTCTGTCTGTCCGGATGACCAGATGAATGCATTGATCTCGGCTTAAAGCTGCATCTGGTCTGTTAATGTTCGTTACGGTTAAGTATTCTTCATCGGGTTTCGAAAAAGGTCGAATAGGTCTATCCTGTGCGCTCGACCTTAGTGAATATTATATTATAGCCTATTTAAGTAGTCAAATAATATTTTAAGGGGTGAAGGGGTGAAAGCATCACGGAAAGAAGCATATCGACTTGAAAAAAGACTGGTGTTTGTATCATAGTCAGACTGGAGACTTATCAGATCACCCTCGTGTTTATGCATATATACGTTTAATCTATATATATCATGGAGTATTGTGTCTGAGTGCAGTGTGAGTAATGTTAACGGGTTTCAGTTGCTTGTTGTGCAGTGTTAATTGAGTGTGAATGGACTCCTGCTTCTCCTTCTCTCGCTCCCTCAATGCTGTTGCTCTTCTTCCTTCGGCTTCTCGTGCTCCTTCTCCTGCTCCTGTTCGCCTGAAGCTCGCATCAGCATCTGCGTGTTCTTCTGTATGGTCTCGAGCTTTTGTTGCATCAGCTCCTGGCGCCTCTGTTCGGCCCGCAGCTGCTTCTCCTCGATCTCCTCCAGGGTCAGGGGCTCTGTCTCTGCAGCATGTTGCATGAGTTGCTGCAGTCGCCGCGGTGGCTGGCGCAGGGTATCGTTCAGCTGATCACTCACGTTGCTCTCTACGTTGTCAAGGGGTATGGTGAATGCCTGCGAGGCCGCTGGGTTGGGTAATGCAAGGGTTTATTGATTACGAAAGGGTTGCCTAATTGGGCTTGGGCGGGTTCCAACTTACGGTACTCGTGCTTAGGCTTGTCCGCCATTTTGCTATTATCCTTTGCTGCCGCCACCGCTGCCTTTCTCTCGTCTATTGCTGTCGTCGACTTGGAACTGGAGCAGCCCATGCTCGGCCGGCCGCAGCTCAGGCGCAGGGCATCTCGCTAAAACTTCCGTTCAATGTTCAGGTGTGGGTGCGCAGCAAAGGCGGGGCGAGGAGGGACTGTGACTTTTAAGCGGAATCACTTGAGCGCACTGATGTTGCTGCTAATGCTAATGTGATTTCCTGCCCTGCAGAGTAGCTACATCCGTCGAGATTCTTTCCAAGCGGTGGCTATTCAATTTCCGCTTCAGGCAGTTGCCAGGGAAGTCATTAGACGAAGCTCGCGCCGCCTTTAATGGCTCATTAATATTGATTTTGGTTGTGTTTGTCTGTGTGTGTGTATAAGTGCTTGGCACGAGACACAGGCAGGAGACACTTGCAACTGGCAGCGCGTCGCAATTCGAACTGAAACTGAAATTGCAATGCACTGTTTTGCGGTGTCATTAATAATAATCGCGCCAGGGTGTGCACTGGACCCACGACAACTGTCCGGTCACAGGATCAATACTCATATGCAAAGTGTACAGTGTACAGGGAACACAATTTATCCATTTCGCGTGTTAATACACTGCAAAAAGCAGGAAAAGAATATCAGTTGAAATTTGAGATATGATTTAAGTTAGTATAACTAAGACTGTTTGATCCCATGTAAACTGCCGAATGAACTGATCTCCAATTCGATTCTTACAACTCCATCTGTAGCACAGGGTTGCCAGCTAACGGATAGACTAAGATGAAAACAACGGATAGACAAAAGAAGAAAATTACAAAAATGAGGACAATAGGTTAAGCTTTCATAGATTTTGAAATTCATGTAGTTTCTCATTCTCTATCGATAATATTCTAAGGCTTCTTTATATGTTTACAATGTGACTAATCGAAATATGCCAATATAAAGCAATGTTTCTAAAATAATTAATGCTTCTTCGACACAATTCTTTTACGTGATATATCAATATCGAATTAGAAAAACGATTTATAAAAAACTTCAAAAACTACAATCTTATGTCGATTTAAACAACTGTTTCATTAAAATAATGTCGAAAATACGTTTTATTTGAGCAAGAAAAGGAAGACAAACTTTGCGGATTTTGATTTTAAGATTTTGAGGCTAGAAAGAAGGCCACATCTTTCCGAAAGAAGACCGATCTGGCAACTTTGCTGTAGAATAAAGTGATCTGGTTTTTATTGTATACAAACAGTTCTACTAGAGGACACAATTTAATTGAGGAATAAAATATATAATTGACATTGAAGAAAACATACACTAATCAGCTAAAACACCTTCAATACTGTTGCGCACCCTTTTCTCTAAGTGCAATTGCATGGGAGTGGCCAATAAAGGCAGCCAAAACAAACACAGACAGTTAGAAAGGCAGAAAGTGGGACAGAGGGACAGACAACACAACGCCCACTCACGCAGTGCCTGAGTGTGGACAATGTCCTCCGTCCCTGCAGGTGCCCGCGACCAATGTCAATCAACTCAGGCTGGAGACCATAATCAACGCTAATTGCGGTTTCATTTGCACACAAACAAAACACACTCAAACATGCACACACATACACACACACAGAGGCAACCGCACATGCAGAGGAAGCATCGCCAAAGTTTAGTGACCCACTCAACTTTGACCAGAGCGCAATGGGCCTTTGATTTTTTACAGTTGTCCATTGTCAATGTTGTCGCTGGGCCGCCATAAAAGCCTTGGCCCAAACCTTAACGGCTTCCGGCTTGAGCCCTGGGCAAAGTAACCTGTAACCACTAGAACGACGTCTGCGGAAGCCGAGGCGCGTGCCAAGCACCGCCCAGGGCGTTCACATGCTCATTACGCATGTGCCACACGTTGCCTCTTTGTGGTCAGGTGGCCGCTCTTGGCATGCAAAGTGCTTGCAACGGAAGCGAAGCCGTCAGCCGAACCAAATGGAACGGATAAAGAGACAGAGACCCCAGCGAAGACGAAAAGAATAACAGCAACATCAGGTGTTTAGCCACTCCCGCATCCCTCCTTCTTCCGACTTCCAGTCGGTAATACCTTAGTAATGAGCGGCGTCTAATTGGGTTAAGTGTCATCGAGATTATGTCGTCAATCAATGGATAAATAAATAAATACCAAGTGTTTCACTAGTCCAAGTCCGTAAAAGGCGCTATTAATTTGAAGGCATGATTGAAACTCATGGACTTGTTTTATTGGTAGAAGGAGTATCTGCGACCCCGTCAAGTACAATATTTTAATGACCTGCATAAATACATAAATTTTTAACTGTACAGTAAAAAATATAACGTGCTGTATTCATTTTACACTGTACAACATTGAAGTGAATATGTACACTAGCCATTAAAACAGGCAAAGATTCATCATTCACTCATATTCATTAAAAACTTAAAATCAAAATTGAACCGTTTTTCCTATTGGATGGTTGCCCTTCTTGATGCATTCAATATGTATATGTAAGTATATGTTTTCTTAACTAATATCGAAGTCAAATAGCTGATATGGTCATGTCTGTGTGTCCGTATGTCCGTATAAACGTCTATACGAGTATATCAAAGGCTAGAAGAGCTAAATCATCATAATAGTAAATAGTATTTTATTTTGAGTAAACTATAAAAAGGAATTGGAAGCTTAACTTTAAAGGTAGAATGCTTATATGTATTCAATATTTATCACAACTCAAATACTTGAGAAAATAACTTAATGGAACTACATGTTTTGGTATTGATGTCGCTAAGTATGCAGCATAAATGCAATTTGAAATCGTTCCGGGAATTTCATTTGGACTCGAAAATCCAAATTCATATATTCGTTAATCGGAACCATGTTTTCTGACATCAATACAGGAATTGTAGCAAACCTTATGTACGGATTCGATTTATTTCTTTTAAACTTCATAAAAAGAAAGTAACCCATTTAAAATTATTTATTTATAAAGTAAAGTTTTTTTTGCAATAATTTGAAATTTGGACTTAAGGAATTTGATTAACTTTCAAGAAAGAATTTTTTCAATTCGATTCACTACAAGAGGCTAGAGTTATGCATATAAAAAAAAAATAAATAAATCCAAGTCCCTTATAAGTGGAAATTTCGCTTCTTTGTTCATCTTCGATCAAAAAATAATTAAACTTACTTGTGCCAATGAACGGTGGATATTACAACTTGCAAAGGTTCAGCATGCCGAAGGTAGCCTTCGATTTACTTTGAAATCTTTCTTATTCAAAACTTAACTTGATAGAACCATTCCTAAAGAAATGTATCAGACGGGTTTATTACTGTAAGGCGCAATCGGATATAACTTTCGTTCAGATATAACTACATGTTAATAATTTTACCCACACATTAGAAATTCATTATTTTATATACATATATAGTACGAAATCGAGTGTAGCTGTGTTAACTTGTTCTGTTTAATAAATTGTCAGACGTCACTTATTGTGTACGACGTCATCTTTAAATCTTCTATCAGTTTTTCCTCGACTTCATTCAAATAAGGCAACTAAGATAAACAAAAATGATGATATCATGCACATGGCAGAGTGCATTTGGCAATAAATGAACTAATTAAAAGAAACTCAGAAGATTTGCTTCAGTTACATTTGCTTTCAATTCATTTATTAAAATACAATTTAGAAACATTTCTCATTCATTGTTGTACGCAAAAAATTCAGTTTTCAGTATTAAGTGTAATAAAACAATATATTGTATGTACGTGTAAACTATTAACAAACGAACTCTATATCTGCAGCATAGGAACATCATCATCATCATCGTCATCATCATCGTGATCTTCTGGTTCAGTATCAGCGCCATCTCTTGCACGACACTCTCTCCTTAATCTCTCTCAAAAACACTCGAAAAACTTTATAACTTATTCAATTATTGGGGTGCCCAAGCAGGGGGCAGATTCCATGCAGGCTCAGCTCTTCATGGGTCTTCATAGGTATAAAAATATTTGTTATATATGCGATATAAATGGTGTAAATGTGTGCATGTGTGTGTGTGCGGGTGAATCTGGATGTGGATATGGATGCAGTGGTATTTAATGTGTATATATGCAGTATTTAAATGACGCGGTATAAAAGCAGTTCCAGGCTAGTCGTACTCCTGTTTTATGCTCAGGATCTTCTCGGCACTTTTATCAGACTTCGGGGCGGGGCTGGGGTTGCCTGCTACGGTCTTGCCCTTGATGTAGCTGGCGACACTGGAGCTAAGCGGGATGGTCACATACTGATTGCCATCTGCAACAGAGAGAGAAGACATCATTGAAGACGGGGAAGATGTTTTTCTCGCCTCCCGATCACTCACCCTCCTCGGCGTGCAGCTGCAGCTGACCCGATTGGATAAGCTGGCGCAGCATGTCCGGCGGTATGTTGGCGAACGACGTCGCCGGATAGATGTACTTGTTATCCGTTGCTGTCGCTGCTGCTGCTGCTGTACCTGCTCCTGCTGCTGCTGCTGCTGTGGAGGTCGAGGGTCCCGTCTCAGTCTGATAACTCAATGTAGCGGACATTTGCTTCGGTTTGGGGCAAGCCCCGGTTGCTGTTGTTGCTGCTGCTATTGCTTCTGTCTTGAGTTCCTGAGGCGTTGCTGCTGCTGCATCGACATCTGCAGTCGGCAATGGTATTTCCACGTCCGAAGAGTCGTCCGATTCGTTGCCCGACGATGTTGGCGAGCGCTCATCCTACAACAGACCAAAGAAAGAGAGAGAGAGAGTGAGAGCGATGTAGAAGATTAGCAATGTTGCAGCCAAACAGTCTGGTCTGATCTTAAGCCTATGCTGCCCCCGTCTCTTCCCCTTCCCTGACTCTGTCCCTGTTCTATATGCCAGGCAAGTAAGTGGCACTTGGTGTAAGCCTGTGTGTGTGTGTGCGTGCGTGTGTCTGGGCCACAAATAAAAAAAGCAATATGCCTGCCCCAAATATGGCGCGAAATTGCGTATAAGTGCTGGCCGCGTTGCACGCCGGCGCGCATTTCAATGAGCGCAGAGCGCAATTCGTTGCCTTAAATGTGCACACGCGTTAAAGAATTTAGAATATTGATTTCTGGCTCTGCCTCTGTGCCTGAACGTGGCAGGGAGACAGCAACAGCAACAACAACAGCAGCAACAGCAGCGACAGCGACAGCAACTCATCAGTGAATCTGCGTCCGTCTGTGCATCATTTTAATTTTGATTAGTCTGCCCCAAGGCAGAAATAATTGCAAACTGTAACAATGCGATCGCCATTTTGTCGCTGGTTGCGCATACGCCGCGTGCCCGCCACGTCATCACAAGCAGCAACAGCAGCAGCAACAGTGGCAGCAACTTCCAATGAAATCTTAGCAGCAACGTGTATGGCTAAATTGCATTTTTGCCGCCTGACCAAAATGGGCGTTGCAGTTGAAGTTTTTAGCTCTTCTTGCTGCTGCTGCCTCAGCGACGTCTGCCCCTTGTCGAGGGGCACCATCGACTGACTGCCTTTTGAATGACAGCACCAAGACATTTTAATTAGCAACTGCGCCAGCAACAACAGCAACAGCAGCTGGCAACACGCTTTCCTCAAACTGGTGCAAGTTACTTTTGGCAGCAACACACATAGCTGCAACTGTGCAACGCCGCAACTGTTGTTACGCTCGCGGTTTACAGTTGCACTTGCAAGTACAATAGAAGCTATGTTGCACGTCGCAAGTGCTGAGCCTGAACGCCTCGCTGCGCCTCTTTGGAGTTAAAGAGCGCATGAGCTTTGCCACAAAAAGAAGAGCAGATAATTTTACACCAAGGAGGCTCCAAGACACATGCGTGGCAAGTGCAGTTGATTGCAGCACAAATATAATTTAGCTGGCAACTTTTTTTTTAAATATTTCAATTAGTTTAAATTATAAATAACAACAATAAATATAAGGCAAGATTAGTGCAAAATCAAAAACTTGTTTTTCGTTTGTAACTATTATTAAATTAAATTAACTGAAATCAAATAAAATTGACCTATATAGAATTTAATTTTAATTTAATTATCTTAAAACTCTACATTGATTTTTTAAACTTATTTTTTGTATTAATGTCTTTTTTTCTAATTCACTCGATAAATAAATAAATAAATATAAAAATAGAACTATTCTCCTTATTTTCTATTTATTAATTTGTAGGTGAAATGATAAATTAAAAAAAAAAGCTTAAATATGTCTAATAAATATTTATTGCATTAAAAAAAAGTAAAATATCGAGCCGCCCCCGGGTGGACTCGAACCACCAACCTTTCGGTTAACAGCCGAACGCGCTAACCGATTGCGCCACGGAGGCTTGCGATTCCCACGCTCTAGAAAGTACATTCTGTACTTTAGTATTTAGAGGTTCCTCTCATGTGTTCATTACATTATCAGTTAATCAAAACATAGTCAAAAGAAATAATTTAACATAATTTACACAGTTCATATTGGGCATTCAACAATTAATTCGCCAGTAAAGAGAAATCATTTCTTCAATGATAAAGATCCCATAAACGGAAACTCACGAGGCTCGTTAGGACAGACACTATGGCAATTAAAGTGCTAGGCAAAACAGACAATACAAATTCAATTTAACAATTGAGTTCTGCAAGGCAATGTGCATGAATGCATTCAAAATATTTAATCAATCATCGAAAATAGTTTTATTGATTTTCAAAGTATTCCCCATTAAGATTTATACATTTTTGCATGCGGTTGAAACAATTGTGGGAGCACTTTTGTCATTCTGATAACTCCAAAACATGCCGTCTGACAGCATCAACCACTTCTTCAAGTGTCAAAAATTGTTGACCTCTCATTAAATTAAGAATAGGGTAAAGTCATTCGGTTCCCAACCCAGGACTATACGGCGGATGATTCATCTAATCGATGTTTTAAGTGCTAATAAATGCAGTTGTTAGTACAGTATTTTTGAGTACATTATTTTATTTACAGTCACAGAAATGTATTTTACAAGTGAACTGTCTAATTATTCATATTTTGCTGTAGTCATTTCAGAAAGGATCTCCTTTTCAACCATCATTTCAAACGTGTACTCTAAAATAGTGAAACTTTTTGTTTAATCAATTGTATGATTCTATTTTAAGTAATGAGTAAAATACAGAATGAGTAGTATATGGTACTGTTGCTCTGAAATAAATTCACTCATGCAAGACACAAATTCATAACCAATACAGAATGAACAACAAATCTTATTTATCTAAGTAATCGCAGTAAGAAAGCTGAACTTAATATTAATGGCACAGTAAATGCAAAGTTAAATCATAAACATTGTTTCCTTTTGTATAAATCTATTATATAATTGTTCTTTGTGTGTACATATTTTAATATATTGAAAGATTAAAGTGGAGTTCTGCCAGTACGAACTGAACTGAACCTCTTTGCGTGACTCAAGCTAAATATACTTTGGTATTTGGATCGCCCAAAAAATGCCTTCGCTTCCAGTGGAAGAACAAATTAATTTACAAAAATGACTGCTCAGGGAACACAGTGGGGCCAGAAGATGGGGGAGTGTGGAGGATGTAGGAGTTGCAGTGGCATTGGCAGGAGGAGGCGAAATCGAATAGTTATCGATGCGTTGCAAGTCGCTTCGCCTGCGCGAATTGATAGTCGTGTGTCGTGCGCAAATGCCGAGCGTGTCTCATTAAATGACAATTAGAGTCGAGCTTCGCGACTCGAGACTCGAGTGCTGCCAGCTGAGGCCCAGCCCAATCCGGCAAAAGGCAGGAGAGGAGTGAGAAGAAGGGTGGGGATGGAGCGGAGTGGGGGACGTGGAATGCACTGTGGCCAGTGGCATGCAATTTATATAAAAATAAAAATAATGCAGCATTGTTTCTCTTTCTCTCTCCCTCTCTCTTTCCCTCTCTCTTTGTGGCTGAGGTAGCTGGCCTCGACTGGAGGCTGCAACAAATGCAATTATATAGAAATTTGTCTTGCTGTGATATGTGCGGCATGTTGCAGTTGCAGTTGCAGCAACAGCAGTGGCAACAACAGCATTTGCTACTGTTGTTGTGTGGCCATCGAAATGCGCCAAAAATAGTCAATTTGGGAAAGGCTAATAATAAATGCGATCCGTCTGTCCATCAGTCCGTCTTTCTGTCTGGCCAGCTGTCCCAGCTGTCTGTCAGCTGAGTCAGTTCGTCAGCGGCAAATGAATACACTCATACGCGAGTGTGAGTATGAATGAACGCGAACCCAAGCCAAATTGGCCAACTGACATTCACACAGGCCAAAACACAAGGTGGCATTTGCCGTGCTCCCTCCCCCCACCCTCCTCCAAAGTGAATGCAATTCAATGTGAATGCGAATACGAATACGAATGTGAGTCCAAGTCCGAGTGCTATTCACTGGTTGGTGTCGTGTGACCTACGCCACGCGGCTGCAGCCGCGCAATGATTGACGGATGGCACATTTGCCGATTGATTAGTTGTTTTTACCAAAATGGCCACTCGAATATGCCACAAGCGATGGCGATGCCGATGCCGATGGTGATGGCGACAACAGTTGCCAGTTGCGCGAGAATTGGCCAAGGGGCATGCGGCATGCAGCATAATGTTGCTGCTGCTGCTGTTGACAGTCAGCACCCGCTTAGCTTCAACTTCAGCTCACAGCTCCAACTTCAACTTCAGCTTCAATTTGCGTCCAAGTTTCAGCTCGTGGTTGGCCCCTCTGCACTGCAGCGAGCAATAAACATTTGCATTTGCATGTTTCTCCTATTGTTGTTGTTGTTGTTGCTGCTGCTGTTGTTACTATTGTTGTTGCTGTTGCAAGTCTTGATGTTGCTGTTTGTTGTTGCTACCGTTGACGGCGTGTGCATCTACCGACACTGATAGCAGAACGCCGCTAAACAAAAGAATAGCCAAATGTGTGCCCCACCAACAGCTGCCCCTTCCCCTCACTGCTCCTTCCCTGCCACCCCCCACTTGTTCTTGGCTGCAGTCTGTTGTTGTTGCTGTTGTTTCTGTTGCCGTTGCGGGCTCCATTGATGCTGGCGCTTTCAATGAAAACATAAAAATAAAAATGCAAATTAAGCCCCACAACGAAAGCACTTAAATCTAACGCACAATTGCACGAGCTGCAACAACAAATAACAACAACAGCAACAACAACAGTGGCACAAGAAATTTAAGCAGAGAATCGAAATTGAAGAAATGAACTGATAAAGGGAAAATAACAATGTACTTGCAAGAAGTAGCATTACTTTTGGAATAATACGTTATATGTAGATATTGTTCATTGCAGGTTACTAATTAATTTTCATATTATTTATTCCATATTTATTATATTTTGTTTTGTTATCCTTTGATATCGATAGCATAATCTTGCAATATCGATCTCAAGAATCAGCTGCTAAATAAATATGCTTAGCAGCTGTTAAGTATCCTCTTAAGTTACATATCTTCTAAGCAGCTGTTAAGTATCCTCTTTATGTCTGTTATGTTACATATCTTCTTAGCAGATGTTAATTATCCTCCTAGAAGCTGTTAAGTTACATTTTTCCAAGCAGCTGTTAATTATCTCTGAACGGCTGTTAATTTACATATCTTCTATGCAACTGTTAAGTATTTTTTTATCAGCTGTTAATGTGGCAACTCATTTTGAATGCATTAGAATCTTTAAATTTATTTATTAAAATTATAACTTTCGAAAGTGCTTTTTCCCATAAAAGCTCGTAATATTCTTGGTTACTAAATTACCAGGTATTCTAAACATCTATACTTCGAATGAATCATAAAGTATATAAGAGTAAATCTTTTCTTTTTCAAAGACAAAACCAAAACACAAAGTCAGCCCACTGTGGGAGTGTGGGTAGGCGGAATCACAGCCCAATCTCAATGCTCAATGCCGTTGCTCTTCTCCCGCCATTCTCCATTCGCCAGTCCTAGGCCAAGGGTGCAACAGGAAACGTTAAGCAAATGTTATGGCCAGGCCAAGTCGAGCCTAGCCGGCAATATGGGGCGGCTGGGGAACAAAGCCTCGGCCCAAACGAAGACGAAGACGAGGCTCGGGCCAGGCCAAAGCCAGTTGACACGAAACAACTCTGGTACAACAACGGAGAACAACGACAACTCTGCGTAGACATTGCCGGCTGCAGTTTTGTTGCTTTGTTTCATTCGATTCGCATCCGGGCCAAGCAGCAACAGTGGCAACAACAACAGCAACATCGGCGAAGGCAAAGCGTTTATATCCGCAAACCGAGCGAGCAATTGGCAACTGGCAACTGGCGGCTTTCTGTTTTTGGTCAAATCAGAGTTTGCGTTTTGCGGTTACACGGATTCACGCGCCGAAGAAAGCGTTCAGCAGGAAGTGCTCCCAGCGGGCGCACAAGAAAGTGCAGCAGCAGCGCAGTGGCAGCAACAGCGCAGCAGCAGCGCATCGTGCCGTTTTATTTGCCGCCGACCGCATCCATTTTGTTGCTTACAGTTTGAGTTGTTGCGATTATGATGCGAATTAGCATCTATTTAAATGTCAGCGTGCATTAAGATGCCACGATTGGCCCTGCCAGCAATTCAGACTGTGGACTGTGCAGGAGGCAGGGGCAGCGACAGTCGAGAGCTTATTGTTCTCGGCCAGCAATTATTTGGCCAAACTATCGGGGCAACCTGCAGGGCCTAGAGCAGAGAGTCAGGCCTAATTATGCGTACGCGGACAGAGCTGCACCGAACAACGACAAGAGACAACGAAAACAGGCAGCAGGCTACAGGCAACAGACAACGACAACAACTTATCGGGCCCAGGACAGCATGGGCAGCAAGGCAGGAAGGCCCCCGCAGCAGCAGCAGCAGCAGTTAGAGCAGGCGCCCGCTTAGCCGCATGCAGATGAAACGCCACCGATTAGGCCGGCGTTTGGCTTGGCGCCCGCTTTCCGCTAAATTTATGATGGCCAAAACGAATCCAAACGAAACCAAACGAACCCGACCGCAAACAAACAGTTGAATGGCAATGGCAATGGCAATTATGCCCGGCGGAGAGTCTGACTCGTTGTGGGTGCACTTAGCGATTGCCCACTCCATGGAAATCTGACGATGACAGCGTGATTAGAACTGGCAGCAGATTCAATGGGAATCGCAAAGAAAGGGGATATCTCGAATAGAACTGATCATCTTAGAGAGGGGTTCACAAACTGCAAATGAGCCGAGGGAAAACAACATATACCAATATATGAGTAAGGACATTTAGTAGTTCAACTTTGAACTGTTGTTAAACGAACATGTTAATTTATATATTATTTATAATTTCATCCAATCAAGTTTTCCCTTTCAGCAAATAACCTTACTATAAGTGTATTGAATACCAGTAAATACAGTCTTTGTACGAATGGTCGACACATGAATTGAATTCATTAAATGGGGAAAAAGTGTGTGTTTCAATGCCAAATTAATCTGTTTGCTTGTACTCGAATATTCACTATGAATTCAACCTCAATGCATAACATGGCGAACAACTTAACTAACACTGTTTTAATTAGGTGGCAACACCATCTGTCGCGAGTAAAATTTGTCTGGCCTGCACGAATAAAAAATAAGTTTATTCGCATTCGTTGATTATAAAATCTTTTTATAATTTGTAATGTTCTTGATAGTTCAAATTGTGTGATAGGTCTGACACAGATAAATTTATATCTTTGTTTGAGTCGTGTCTATCGGACAAGGGTGTCTATCAGGGACTAGTTTTGTTACGCATTCGTAAAATATTCTTGTGTTCTTATGTATAAACGACTTAACAGATAATACGAAAAAAAGGACAAGAGCTCATTTTTTTGTTAGACTCTTCTTTAGGTAACACATAGAAACATAGAACATATGTATATGCTTATATGTAATGCTTATTAAATTTTTAATAGTCTTTAATTTTGAAAGTCTGATTAAACCTAAGTAAAAACAATACTTAAACATACCTAATACTTATATAATAAATAAATTATCTAAATTATCATCAAATATATTTAAATAATAATCTAAAATCATGTAAAAAACTAATAATAAATAAACGTATTTATTTATATTCTATAAACATATTTTATCATTCTTTCTCTCAGTTAGCTTTGTAAATATGCAACGATGTTAAATGATTCTGGAGTAACAAATTTTAAAATAACTTAGTTGTAAATCACACAGATTTCTGTACAAAAGGATCTAAGATCTACTGCCATAAAAAATAAACGCACAAACCATTTAATCAAAATTATGTTTGAGAATTAATACTTAGAAAATCAGAATAAAAAAGAAAGCTCCTTTGTAAACAAAAACTCAAAAGTAATATATACTTTAGCAATTTGCAATCAAAGTTGAAGCTGTAAAACGTGAATTGATCTCATTTATGGTTCAAGGAAAACAAATTGATTAGCTCAAAATACCCCTCAAATTCAGCGAGTAAAATGCGCTTGATTAAGCAACTTTAGCGACAGTGCCTAATTAAATGATCATGCCGAGTTGTGATCTTTAAAGATTTCATCAATTTGTGTCATTCGACAAAAATGAGCAAAAACACGTCTCGTGCACACGCCCACTAAATCAAAGCTGATTTCATATTTCGACCACGACAAATTTTGAAAAACAAATAAAAAAAAAAACTGGTTACACCCAGCAAAATTAAGATAGATATACGGCGATACAACTACGTAAGTATGATATATATGTTTATATCTGTGGTATGATGAATACACAGTCGCTTTCCTATCTATCGATTGTATATTTATTTCGTGTTAATCGCAGAGGAACCCCATAAACCTGTGCTCATTTGCTTGGCCATTTGTCGTGTCGGCCAATGTACATAAGGCCCGGCCCAAAATGGACTTGGCAACGAGTCGCGATCGAGTCTATAAAATCTAATACGCACACAGCGCGCACGATCGTAAGTCACGCCCACTGTGCTGGCTTGAAGACTATGTACACCACTTACATAAGCCGAGGAGAGCGCGCACTTAAGAGAGCGCCCTCGCGAAGAGAGTGGCGAGAGAGAGAGAGAGAGCGCGCACAATATGCACGGTTAAATCGAGAAAACGCTCTCTTAAGACTCGTCGAGCTTGCAGAGCTGCTCGCAGTGTGGCAAAAGAGTCGCGACACTGCGATTGCGTTTCAGTCTGTGAGAAACTGCGTGAGTCGCACGACGATCCACGAATCAGCGAACGACTCTTGATCGTGGATCGTGATTGTCGTTGAGTTTTAGTTGAGTTAAGTTAAGTTTGTGTTAACATGTTAAGGACCCAAATTGAATATGTCGAATGTGTTCGGCAAGTGTGTGGCAGACAGATGGTATAGTTAAAGACATTATGTGCAGACATCCAGAATATATCACTGAACAATGAAAATGAAATATTGAAACGGTAAGTGATGCAATTGCTAATTAAATATTAAACTTAACAGTGCTAAAGAATACTTAGAATTAACGACTTGAGAAGTTATTCATTGTCGTAAACTCTGTTATACACTCTGTTTACGTTCATTTGTGAAAACGACTTCCTTTTGAAGGGTTAAACAATATTGTTATAATTATGTATAACAGTGCTGCTGCATCTAACGAGTATGTAACAGAAAATTTGTCAACATTAACAGGTGCTTAAGAGCTGCATAGAATTAGATCTAACAGCTGCTTAGCACAAGACTTAACATTCTCTTAGACAATAGATTTGCACAGCTGATTCTAATTGATATGGCAACCTTAATTATTAAGTGACATTATATAAAATGTAAAAATATTAATTAGACAACGATTTGCCGCAAACACTCACTCAATTTGGACTCTTGAAATCTTTTCAACAATCCCCTTTTGCGTGGGAACACGTCGTCGAGTAACTAACTGAAACTGAGCAAGTTAATTGCCAACTAAGTCTGGAAATTAGTTGGAAATAAAGTGTGCAACAGTTTCTCGAATTGGCTGCAATACACTTCTAAGTAGATCAGGGTCCATGCGTACAGTAGCCTGGCACGACGACAACTCAATCAAAGCGCTGCAATCACAGACTATCGCCAAAGCAGCAGTTGGTCTCAGTTCGCGAGGGAGGATAGAGAGGAAAGGAGTCGAAGAAGGAGGGTAGCCGAAGAGGGGGGAGTTGGCCTTTGGTTGGCCGCCAAGTCGGCGTCCACATTTCATAAATCAGCATGTGCGCACCGAGCGAGCCAGCAACATAGCATAGAGGAGGAGGAGGGAGAGAGGGGGATGGAGAGTGCGCTCGCTGCGTTTGCCTCCTGCTGCGAATCCTGGCTATTTATTGAATTTTAACAACATTATAAACGAGCGTTTAAGTGGCGAGTATCGAGTATCGATTGGGGGCCCGTTTGATTTGTGTTAGAATGCAAAATACGAGGTACCGCAAACGGGGCTCAGCTTAGCAAACCTCCCCATCCTCCCCCCGTGCCGACTGTGATCCGGCCAAAGACAATGGCAGGCTGCCCGCCTGGCACCGACAAAGCTCAAGCTCAAGCCGGAGCCAGCCATGCTGGAGCGGAGCTGAGTTTCATAATCAGCCCCAAAGACGTGGCAACATGTGGCCACATTGTCGTTTGGGCCGGGTCAAATGTCAAGCACATTATTTTTGTGTTTACGTATAATAAATATAAATGCATGATGCATTTTTGATAGATTTTCATGCCAATAAACAAGCTGGCCCAGCCGCTAGAATGGTGTTTGCACCAACACTTGGCCACAGACCAGGCTCGGAGCAGGCCACTCCACTCCGCTCCAGGCCAAGCCAGACCAGACCAGGCCAGGCCAGACGAGTTGGCCATTGTGTGGGTACATAAATTCAGCAAACGGGACACCAGGAAGCCAGCCAGCAAGCCTGCGTAGCTTTCCTTCTATCCATTTTCTATTTTCTTCTCCTCCCCTGCCTCCTCATTCCCCCCTTCCCTCGCCCACTGTTGGTAATTTTGTGTCTATGCAAATGTTTTGTGCGTTGTTGTTGCTTTTCTTTCTTGCAGATGTTAAAAAATCGGCGATCAACTCTGTCAGTCAGTCAGAAAGTCAGTCAGTCGGACCAGCCCGGGCAGGTAGTCAGTTCAGTATGGCAGCCAGTCTGGCAGTCTGGCAGTCCGTCAAGCCGGAGGACCAACCACGTTGACGTGGCCAAACAATGCCTTGTTGACACTGATGGAAAATCTGCGTGTCACAAATATCAAAATTCAAATCGTTAGACTTGACTCTGACTCCGAATCTGACTCTGACTCTGTATGTATGAGCGATCCGTCAGCTGCAGCAGCGAACCATCATACTGATCATGCTGATCGGGCCAACTGATCGCGCTGCTGCTGACATTCAAATTGTGGCCAGGAACTGCCTGGAGCAGTGCGAGTGGGAGTGGGAAAGAAAGAGTTATAGATCTTTGCTGCGATATGCTAATGCCCACTGCCAATGCTGATCCTCAACTGATCACAGCTCTGGCCCAAGCAAAGCAGCCTCTCTATGATAACCCAGTCTAATCAAATCCACTGAATCTGCAAGCAAAAGATTCCTGATTCCTGAATACTGCTGAGGTAATGCAGTTCTGCAAGTCTAGGAACTGATCAATTAAAGAGACTCTGAGTCTATTAACTTGCAGCATGTCATGACTTTAAAAGGCAGAGAAAACGATACATCGTAATCGTTTGTAATAATACTTTAAGACCTGCTCCGAACTCGGCTCAAATGAATTGAATAAATTAACAGCATACGAGTATTTGATGCATTAGAAGCGAATGTTGAATGTTGAAAATAGACGCCCGAATGATTGATGAATTGCAAATTGCCTTAAAAGGCGTTGCCAGACAGGAGAGAGCAGGGAAAATAAAGAAATTGGGCAAGTTTAAGTAAAGAAGTTAATGCGAACACCTTTGGGTAATTGAAAAGCCAATTTATTGCATAAACAAAATAAACAATAACAATAACAACAACAAATACAAACAAAAGTATAAACACAAGTACAAATGAAGAAAGCAAGTGAGAAATACGTAATGTTATAAAGGAGACTAGAAAGAAGGCTATAGGAAAGTGTGCGCAACTGTGATATACCCGCTACATAGCTAATCAAATAATTTATTAAATATTTTTGTGTTGCATACTTTGCTGGGCCTTAAAATAAGTACCTTTTTTAATTATTTCCTACATATCTCCTATGAAAATTATCCGTTCGCAACAAAATTTTGGAAATCACTTGGGCTTTGATACTTATTGTGTTTAGAAAAAATGAACTGTCCTTACCTCAAAGTGCGCTAGAAATTCGCTTTTTTATCGATTAATGAGGGCAAAAGGGGCGTGGCTAAAATCTGAATTAAACTTTATTTCATTTTAAGACATGTTTTTATATTTTTTTAGGTAGTTTTGGCTCTTTAGTTTAAGACCTAGATGCAGACAGACAGACGAAAAAACGGACAGATATACCGAGAGACAGACAGACAGACATATAGAATAACAGACCGAAAGACAGACTGAAAGATGGACAAACAGAAGTTCAAGCAGACGGAAACACAGACAGACGAGCTAGGCTATATCGACTCGTCTGTTGATACTGCTCGAGAATATTCATATATAGAGTGTTTGGGGTTGGCTTCTTCTCCCTGTTATTTTTCAGTTGGTACAAAGTTAGAATACCCTTCTACCCTGTGGCTAGCGGGTATAAATAGCTGGCAGAAAAACCAACTAAATTACTTAACGAGCCGCAACGGCAGCCCGAGTCGCGTAGAGGAGGAGCTGGCAAGAGGCACCTCCGATGATTTACTTGTGCGTAATAATGCAACGCCCGCAAGACCAGAAGAACCGAAGACAACAAGAACAGCAGAAGAACGGCCTGTACAGAGCACAGTCTGCAGCAGACTGACCGGGGAGTCCGCTGAGGCCAGTCGCAAGGAGGGGCAGGAGAGGAGAGGAGGGAGGCAGGAGGGTGGCGGGCCCAAAGGATGCCTACGCAGCGAGGAACGCGCACGGCAAATGCATGTGAGAAGAACTCTAACTGGGAATGCGCCTCAATTTAAAATGCGAATTACATTATCTGATCAAATGCATTCTTCGCAGCGCTCCAGCAGGAGTGTGCGCTGTCCCTCTCTCACTCACTCTCTCCCCCTCTGTGTGTGTGTGTGGATGCTGCACAAATAAATAAATTTTAAAATACAAACAACGCAAGCACAAAAAGCGCCGAGTGGAAAATTCGTGACAGCAATTGTTGATGAGCAGCGTGTGAACGGCAGACCGAACGGCCCCGTTGGACAGAACGCACCGAGAGAGAGAGAGAGCTGCGAGGAGCTACGCGACCCCCGCTTGCAACAAGTCAGCGTCCCAAATGTCCGAGATCACAGCAACAACAACAACGAGTCAAAGAACACAATAATAAGAACAGCAACAGCAGCAACAACAAAAGCAACAAGCTGTGCTTGCAGCTTGGCATCAAAACGCGTAATATTGAGCGACTAATAGCTGAAACTTGACTTGAAAACGAACGAAATGGACAGACAGAGAAACAGAGACAGAGATGGAGATGAAGAGGGAGAGGGAGACAGAGAAGTGAGAGGGAAGCAGAGTCGGGGGATTGTGGTCGTACACCTCCGCAGTCTAATTAACTCCTACGAGAGCGCAAGTTTTAATTAAGGCGCAAATGCTTATGTGTAAATACCATACAGAAACACACACACACACACAGCTGCAAAGAACACATACATATGTATAAAGAATATACTGTGTATATAAGTGTACAACACACGAATCAAATGTGTATTAAAAGCACAAATGAACAACAGCAAAACAATCAAGTTGACGACACAACGACGAGTGGGCCGCCCTCGGGCCGAGCAAGCTGCGCACTTTCAGCTGCTAAGTAAATACGAGGGTCGTTTGATAAGTCCGTGACTTTTTGTATTTGCCGCGCACCTGCTCTAAATACAACACTGCTCCTGTCAGCAGTTATCGATTAACAGCTGACTGTAAAATTTTGAGAAAGCTGCGTTTTTTGGTTTGCGTTTTATAGGCATTGAAAGCAGACGATCTCGATCTCCATTTTCGTTAAAATTCACGAGATCGTCTGCTTTCAATGCCTATAAAACGCAAACCAAAAAACGCAGCTTTCTCAAAATTTTACAGTCAGCTGTTAATCGATAACTGCTGACAGGAGCAGTGTTGTATTTAGAGCAGGTGCGCGGCAAATACAAAAAGTCACGGACTTATCAAACGACCCTCGTATTTTGAGGGCCTTGAGATCGTCTGCTTTCAATGCCTATAAAACGCAAACCAAAAAACGCAGCTTTCTCAAAATTTTACAGTCAGCTGTTAATCGATAACTGCTGACAGGAGCAGTGTTGTATTTAGAGCAGGTGCGCGGCAAATACAAAAAGTCACGGACTTATCAAACGACCCTCGTAGTAAGGAAGACAAGAACGGTTACCTTCGGCATGACGAAGATCTAATACCCTATCCCTTGGTTTTCATGACAATTATGTAAGATTTATTACAGCTGACTAAGCAGGTGTGGGAGATTATCATTGGCGAGGTAGAGAAAGTTGTCTCTCAACTGTTTGTTCTAATGAAGTTTTTGGGATATTGTTACTCGATGATGAACTCAATCACTGAAGCGTTTAGTACATTAGTCACATGGAATAAAAATGACAGCACAGATTAATCATTATTTTATAATAAATTGGTTAAACAGTTAAGCCAATTATTTATGAAAATAATCCTAGTACTTTCTTGAGTTAAAAATTTTTTATTTTTTAAATGTCTTTTTAAATATTGAAAAATACAAATGTACATCAGCTTGAATTATTTGCACTATGTAAATACGATTAAATTTATTATTGGATGACCTTTGCACTCAATATAAGACTTTGCATAGAATTTCACCCCATTTAATGAGTATAGAGATAGCATAGATACTGTTTCTTACTTCGTTCGTTGTTTATTTCCGTGCTTTGTAAATACTGAAGTCGGATAGATATGGTTTATACCCAGCCGGCCAATTTGAAAAGTTTCTAATAAATCGTTATTGTATTCAATTATTAATAAAGACTGTAAGCAAAGCATATGCAGACTGAGATTCACATTGTCCTTAATGTGAACAAGTGCTAAAAATGTTTGTCAGACTCTATGTTAAAGGTAGAAGGAGGAATTCACGGCCCCATAAACAAATTATTCTGAGTTCACAATAATTAGGCGGTGAATTTAGACAGGGCCTTCGCGCGGTTCTTTGGGGTTCTATGCAAAACTATACCACTAATATTTTATATAAAGGGCAAAAGGAAACTATAACTGGATATACAAAAATGTATATAACAGACAGAATGTAATACATATGTATATTCTTGTTCAGTATGAATATCGGTCAACTTCGCCCTGTTCCTTCATTTGTTCGATAATATCTTAACTATTTTTTGACAGCTGGACATGAAACTTTCTGTGTACAATAGCTTTGCCTTTCCGAGTAGCAAGGAGCCCCTGGCAGAGGAGCCAGAATTTAGCCATGCCGTTCTTAAAAAGTGCTAGAGCTAACAAATTTTGTAGCAACGCTTCTGAAGCTCAGTAGGAACTACTTTAGAACTGTATTACTGCATAAAATAAACAAATACAAGTGTATTCAACACATAAAAAATATCCCAGTACAGGTTAAATTTTCATTTAGATCGTACATTGAATAAGAAAGATGTCAAGAAATGTAATTCCTTTGGAATTTAATTAGAACTTTACTCAAATGTACATACGCTGAATATAATTGAACTATTTATTTGTAAAATATTGTATAGTAACATACAGTACAGTATTTATATAGAAGTAATAGGAATGGTTCATGCAAGCTTGTAGCTTATAAAGTTCTTTCCGCTTCTTCCAAAGCCAACATCTCTGTATTTAAGTTATCATAGAAACAATCCTTTATTGCTGCATTGTACTTTGTACTTTTTATATAATTAGCATAGGTATAAATAGTGAAACCTTCGGCAAACCGTAAATAACCTTTCTTGTTCGGGTTTTATTTCAATGCAGCCTGCCCTCAGAGTCAAGAGATCTAATAGCCCAAGAGGTTGCGAGTTCTTGCGCAGCATGAACAAACTGTGCCAAGAAGGCTGCTGTTGTTGTTCTTATTGATTCTGTTGTTGTTGTTGTTGTTGTAATTGTTGTCATTGACTGCAGACATCAATCCAGAAGAGGCAGTCAGAAGCTGAAAGATAGCCAGACAGGCAGACAGAAGGCAAGACAGCAGGACAGACGCACAGACGGAGAGACGGAGAGACGGCCTGGCAATTCGTGGAGAGTTGACAATAATGACGACGAGGCTCGAGGCTGAAGATGAACGCGATGCGACGGCAAAGAAAGTAAAAGAAGAAGAAGAACAGAAGAGATGCTGCAACTGCCACTGCAACTGGCTCGTTCTGCAGCATCTTAACTGCAATTTTAATGAGACGTGGGAAAAGATCGACGCATGCGTTTCGCAGTAATTTGTAAAACTCGCACGTTGCATGCAGATTTTTTAATTGAGGCAAGTCGATCGATCGAGGTGGAGGAGAGTGCTAAACATTTATGGCTATATTTCTGCCTGCCACATTCTGCTTGCCACAAATTAGCGTTGACAGCGCGCGCTCGCTGACAAAGGACCACCGCCGATCCAGCAGCCCAGCTCGGTGCATTGTGCCCCCACTTGGACACGTGGAGTGAGGCTGCAGCTGAAGTTGCCAGTTGCCGCAAGTTGGGGCAGCCAATTGGACGCCTAGCGTGCACTTTCTAGGTGGCATGCCGCATCTCGCGGCCAACTGCTAGCTTGACTAACTGGACAGCTGAGCTTGTTAAATGTTTTGCCGCCAAACGGAGCAGCAGCAGCAGCAGCCGCTTGCAACTTGCAACAACACACACACATGGAGCGTCGTCGTCGGCGTCGTCGTCGTTGCCATCGTGAGCGTCATTTGAATGGTGTGATAATTTTCGCTGCCAGCAGCAGCTTGTGGCAGCTGTGAGGCAGTGAATTAATTGCGTGCCACATTATAAATTTCGTGTTGCTGGCGAACAGTAGCAACAGTTGCCGCGCGGCAGCAACTTATTAAAGGTTCGACGTTGTCTCTAAACACGCGATGCACGCTGCATTTCAAAAGAAATTCTCACACGCCGCCCCAGCGAGGAAAACAAAAACACAAAATTGGAAAACAAACGAAAAGTAAAGGACACAACAACAACAGCAGCAACAACAACAGTAGCAGCAACAACGCGACGGCGGCGCAACATAAATTCCAAAAAGTATCGTGGCATGTTGCAAAGTTGTTGGGTGTTGTGTTGTGGCTTTTTCTGCTGCTGCAGCTACGTGTGGGCATGTCAAGGCGTCGCAGTGGCAGCCAGGAAGGCTTGCAAATATTGCGCATACGCCACCATTGCCGGCGCAGTTGTTCGCAGTCAATCAGCAGCAATTGGCAAATGAAATGCGACAAATGAAGCGCCGAAAATGCCGAGAACGCGATCAGAGCGTTTATTCTCCCGTATCGAAACGGTAAATACTCTCGAGGAATGAGCTGAGAATATTTATGGCAGCCCAGGCGAAAGCTCCAATGACAGCCGCAATGCAGGCACATTAGTAATTTGAGATAAAAACAATTATAAGAATGAACAACCGATTGAAATAAGTGAAGGAAGACAGAGTCAAATGCAGCTGACCTGACAATTAGATACCATTCGACTACCAACTTGTTAAAGTGTTTCTATCTTCAGTGATCTGCAAAGAACGCAACTACCAAGCACACTCTCTCCAACTGTTTAGCCTGGGTATGAATGAGGAGGAAGCACTGGATTGCCAAGTCTTCAAAGAAAGATCAGCTCTGTTTCATTAACATGCCTTGCCAGGCTTAAAAAGGACTTTTAGGTACAAAAGACCGGCTCTGCTTTCAATACCTAAGTCTTTCTTTTGGAGACTGCCTTTCACTAGTAATAATATTAACACCTTTCGTCCAACTTCCCATTCTTAATACTGAACAACTAAGTTCTCTGCTTCTAAGTTCTCTGCTTCTTCTCACACTCTACTTGTGCAACTATGAAAAAGACGCCTTCAATTACTTCCATTTATGTTTCAAGATTAGAGAACAGAAACAAAATATAATCATCAAAAATCCGCTTTATTGTTTTTCAAAGTATTCCCCATTAAGAACTATAAACTATTGCATTGCACTATTTAAACCAATTGTCCAAGCACTTGTGCGACTCTGATTGAGTTACATTATCTCCAAGACATGCATTCTGAACGCATCAACTTCAGTTGTCGAAAGACGTGGACCTCACAATTTATTTCTTACGCACGGGAATAAAAAGAAATCATTCGGCGGTTGCGTAGATAGTAAAGTCAGCTAACTTAAGGTTAAGCAAAGTAATATATTTTTTCGCTGCTTACAAATTGAATTGTAAATTGTATTAAATGATTTTCGCAATGGCTGTGGCACCCATTATTTAAAATAAACTGGATCTGTGCAGGGTATACAGAAACATTTATGCCAAGTTTGGTATATTTCTATCTTCTATTACAGCTAATATTTCTGAGTTAAAGGATACACTCTTTTCTATTTAGCCGTAAAACAGCCAGAATTAAAAGCAAAGTGACAAACAAAGTATTGATATACAATCTTTCCGTTTTGCTTTTTTACGAGGTTTGATAAACAATATTTGTTTTTAAGAAATTCAAGATGGCGGCTTATCAGCACATTTACATGAAAAACGGATCCCAAAACATAAGACTTTATCCTATTGTGTTAAACCTATTTTTGGAATGTTGATCATTTCTGAAAGGTAATGAAAACGCTCACTTCTTAAGGCTAAAATTATAAAACTTTGATAAAAAACTTTGTGCGTTAAAATACAAATTACATACATTTGCACAAAGTATACTTTTCTAAAAATGGTAAACTTGCTTTAGGCCACTTTTATGCTCAAAGGGTGTAAAAACCATGAAAATTTGAATATAACCCAATTTGAAATTTATAAATAAATAACTTTAATTTAGGTGAAAAACGTATATCCTTTCGAAAGCACTTGAAATTAAGTAAATCGAATCAGTAGATCAGGTCCTGACCTCGGGGAAAGCATTGCTCCGAGATAAAAGCGTTCGAGGAGTTTTTAATGTCTGAATTTTCTCTGCAGTAGACGCTCTCATTGAAAAACTATTTATGGGATCGAGTTATATCTTTGCATCTATATTAAACAATTTATAAAGCTCAGATTTGGTGCACTTAAAAATAAACATTTTAATAAAGAACATTTCTTCAAACAGGCGGGCACATAGACAGAAAGATAGGGCTACCTCAACTGAGCTAGACACTCTAAGCCACACCTACTTCAGCCCTTTACATACATTTACTCAAAGTTAGTATACCCCTCTTTATAAATGTCAATAGTCGAACGAAATAGAAAGAAACCTGCACAAGGCACTTTGTGCATCGAAGATACGGCCTGATGTGCACTGCAGTTTCAATGTTTGCTTTGAGTTCGTTTACTGTGCTAACACTAGACTATTCCCATTGTCCCCTCAACACACTGTTGCTATAAACAGGATGCTTTAAGGATACTCTCATTCTCCCTCCCTCTCTCCCTTTCTCTCTCCTACTCCATTTTGTACCGCCCCCCCTTGCGTATCAAGTGCAGTTTGGAAACTATAATTTAAGAGGGAAAACACAGAGAGCCCCGAGAGCATCTTGGGCGATTCCCATTCGCATTTGCATGTAGGTATCTGCAGTATGCATCTGTATCTGTAGCAATGTATCTGTTGCTGCGGCTGGTGCGGCTATTGCTTGCATCAGTATCTGAAAATGTATCTGAAGCTCGAGCTGCAGTCGCAGAAAAAAGGCAACGGAAATTTGCATATCAAACGCAGTCAACAACAGACGCCGCACAGTCGCCTTCGATACGACGACGACAACAACAACAACAACAACAAGAGTAACTACAACGAAAACAACCACAACAAGAACAACAACAGCAACGACATGCAGCTAATGCATAGACAATGTTGGCGAATTTGCGTATGCCAAACGATACGAATTAACTAAATTACAATATGTGAAATTGTCGTGTGTCGCTCGATCTCCCTCTGACATCCTCCCTCTGTCTCTCTCTCTCTCCCTCCCACACACACACACACACACACACATACAGAAAGAGCGCTATATTTGCGTGAAATTATTATGACAATCGATCGTGTGCGTCTTCAAACATTAGCGACCCCACACGCGCTAGCAGCTCTCCAGGCAAACGGGCGATAAAATTATTATTGATTACTCATACGCAGCGTGAAACGGCTAAAGGAAGCAAAGTGCGCCAATACGAAAGCCGAATCACTGTGACTGTGCAAAGACTCTGGGTATGCCAGGCAACTTGCATGCGCTGTAGTGAGAGTATTAGCAAAGTAATAGATGTGCAGCTTGGGTTGAACAGTAATGGAGACAAAGAGAATGTTGAGGGACTTGATTGTGAATTTATTTATAATATATTATTTTATACAAAATATTTTATATGTAATTTTGACATCAGTGTGTCCCTTTAAATGACAGACTCAAAACTTAAAATAAATAATAAATAAATAAATAGCAGTGGAGCAGCGATTTAAGGCTTCCCGATCAGCCCTTTTCCACACTGAATCTGCTCTCTTATTCTTTTGTCTAGCTTGAAAAAGTATCTAATTTATACTGCCCTGTTTTTACTGCACAAATAAATTGTATTTTTGATTCCTATGTTAATGAATTTGTTCCTAATATTGAAGTATAATTTGTATACAAATAGTTGTCCTCATCTTTCAATTTGATTTTTAATCATAATAATGAACCCAACCAAACGAACAAATATTTCAGGAAAATAGGTTCATATTGCCATACTTGGCGTAGAAACATTTTCCACATATGAGGGACCAATAGAACATTATCTATAGAGGATGCGAAATTACATAAATAAACAAATCGAAGAAGGTTAAGTCATTTTAAACACTTCAACCATTAAAAGTGATTTAAAAAGGTAACTTTACGTTATTATTACACGCAGATGAAGCTTATTTAAGGTTTGACCAAAAAAAAATCGATTTCCACGCGGATTTTTAACGCGAGAGAGATTAGATTCGGTTAACACATTAACGTTCAAAGCCCAAACGATTTCTTATTTTGCAAACGGAAAATTAAAGTAGGAGTATTCAACAAAATCTTTTTATGTAATGATTTCGTAGCCGCATCCTGGAAGTGTGCTACACTAAATACGTAAAACATATAGAATAGTATATTTGAGAAATCGTTTTACGCATATTCGACTGCAGTCTTCGTGTTTGTTTTAATTCACAAACCTTTTGTCCTTTTTTGTCTTTATTGTCTGTCCGTTTCCTTGATTTTTTTAATCTTAGTCTATTCTTTTGTTGTGAAGTATAGTTTACAGCCTTGTATTAGAGGGTGTTCGCCCCAATCAAATAGGAAAGGAATTGTAGAAGTGAAAAAGCGTAACCTCCTTGATGCAACATCTTTAGAATCAACGAAAGTTCTCTGTTTTATTAATCGTTAGTTCACTTTGAATGGCCCCTAGTTGGACTTTATACTAAGAAGTTTCAGTTAAATTATAAATTACTTGTATTGCTAAGAATCAAATCATTTTTAATAAACATTTTAATTTGTATTTCCACTTTAAATCAAATTCATAAAATTAAATAAAATATTAAAGAACATTGATTCACATGGCAACCTTCTTCTTCGAGCCGAGTTCAAATCAACTATGCATGGCAAACTACCCCATTGCAGGAGTGCACCTTTTTGCAGAGTATATATTCCGAACAGGGACAGCTTCGATGAGCTTTCTACAAGCGAAGCTGACGACGTCGATGACGACGATGACGCGATCGCCAGTCGCGATAGCCACAATTATTTTCGTCATAAGTCAGCCAATGTGGCGACCACGTTGCATTCGACTCGCTCACTCAGCCTCTGTCTCTGTCTCTCCCTCTCTCTCTCTCACTTGCTCTAACAGGCAGTAGCGCTCTCTCGCTCGCATGACTCCGCTCGGCTTGGTCGCTGTGCTGGTTTTGTAGCTGCTGTTGTTGGTGTTGCTCATGTTGTTGCTGCTGCTGCTGCGTTGCTGTTGCTGTTGCGCACAAGCTTCCAAATAAGGGACGGCACATGTGAACTGAGGAAGCTATAACTAGCGCTGTGGGCTACGCAAATCGCGGGGCTCTTGACTTTCGCATAGGTTTCAATGGAAATCAACGCATGCTGACAAACTGCAGCTCGCCGCGTTGATCCAAGCAATGCAAAATTGGTTCAACTCTGCCAGGTGGCAGCAGTGGCAATTGAATCCGCCGCATGGCGACGCTGACGGTGACGGCGAAGGCGACCAGGAGTCGACGTGCAGCCCGACATCGCGTCGCGTCGCAGCGTGTCGCGTCGTGCAACATATGGCAGCGATGACAACGCATGTTAACAGCTTTTTAAAGGCAATTGCACAACAACAACAGCAGCAACAACAACAGCAACAGCAACTTAGCCTCGCTCTGCCACAGTTCCCAAGCGCAGTCGCTGAGCCAGATAAGCCATCGGAAGCGCCAATAAAAAATGGTCGCTTTTATGTTTTCTTTTCTTTTTGCTTTTCTTTTCTTTGGCTTTTGTCTTGTGTTTGTTTTTTTGGCTACTTGCAACCTGAGCATTTCGACAGGAAATCTCACGCGTGCCACGAACTGTGCCACACTGAGTTGATTAACCAAAAATGCGGTCTGGCATGCCTTCGCATTAAGGGGTATCGATTTAGCCAGGCAAAGTCGACACGGCTCGTCACTCATTTTCATTCATTGTAGCGCGCGCTCATTGTTGGTGTGAAATTTAGCGCAACTGCAGCAGCAACAGCAGCAGCAGCAACAGTGGCAACAAGTGGCAAGTTGCAACAAGTGGCTGCGGTTGCAATGAATCCGCATAACAGACATACAGCCAAATGGACAAATGCCCAACTGGACAGACACACTCAGACTGACTGCCAGAGACAATGTTGCCTCTGCTACTGCCACTGCTGCCTCTGCCTTTGCCTCGGCTGCCTCTGCCACTGCTGCAAATATTTCTTGGCACGCTGAAAATACTTTTTAAATGCAGCGAAGCGCGTCGCTTTCTACCTTTTTAACGGCAACAAGCTCAGTGCTGACGCGGCTCATTGTCAGCCGAGTCCAACGGATACGCACAGGATCAAGTGTTATAAATGTTAATTCACAAATAATTGCAACTTCAGAGCCTGCCACACTGCCAGCAAGCAACGTGCAGCGTGCAGCATGCAACATTATGCAAACTCTTGCAACGCGATGGCTTAATCGGCGCCAATCGCCCGATGATGATGATCACATCGTCTTGAGAAACTAAGGTTGGGCTCCCGCTCATCGACACCATCAACCTCATCATCATCATCAGCGCCTTCATCATCGCCGTCCGCAGCATCATTATCGTCTAGACTAGGCGTCGCGACGGGCGCAATAAGAAATTTGTCAAAATCTCTGCAGAAGCATAAAGTTTAATTGAAAATTTATGACACTTTCATCAACTTGAATTGCCAGCGAATTAAGCAGAGTAACCAACTGTCCAAGGGGTTAGCTTCAGTAAAAGAGGAAGGAAGCTAGCACAAAATGATAGAGATAGATTCTACTAAGGAGTTACTACCACATTATCATCACAGTATTTTCCGTCCCCTGCTTGTATTTCTACAATGTATATTAGATATTAAATATGAAATGATTTGCATCTGGGAAATCTCTCTACAAATTTAACCTGAACAAAAGCATGACGAAGGTTCATACTCTTGCGATAGTCCCTCTGATACGCTACTAATACATACTCGTATGTCATGGTAGAAAATTGAATCAGTTTGTATTTATACTATATATGGTCATGTATCTTTTACATATCGTCATATTATTTATTATTTATAATATTTACATATTTATTATAAATCGTCATATATCTACTATTTACTGGCATATATTGTCGTATATCTTCTATACATCGGTAAACCTTCTATATATCGCCATATACCTTTTACTTATCGGCATATTGACAGCCGTAATAACTCTTATTGCTGGACATATTCAACGCAATTATCTCTAAGTATTTTTAACGCATTGTCAAACGAAAGCTATAGGATAAAGAAGTCCTTCTTTATAGAAAGGGAAAAAGAACACGTCGATTACTTTCTAGCCTTAGTAACCACTGATAAGTTATTTCGAAAAACAATACTGATCTTTTTACAAAAATCCTCATTAAGTCTGATGGTTCCTATGGCAGCCATATGAATTAGTGGTCCGACTTTTATGAAACTTGATATGCATATTATATATATACAATGAGTCCGATGTAGTTAATTTGGTTGAAGTATCTTGCCAAATAAAAAAAATCGACCGATAGTATGTATTCCACTTATATGATAAATTGTTCCGATCTGGCTCGTTCCGACTTATTTACAGTCGTGCAGTAATGACAAGCATGTATGTCAAAATTCACCAAGATACCTCTAAGGTTGAGAGAGATGAGTTTGGGTTGCAGAAACCAGACAGACAGATGAGTTTGACTGCTCTGTTGATACTGAATCAGAATATATATGCATTTTAGATGCTGTGCAAACTTCTGCCCAAACATTATATACCCACTGCTGGGGTATAACAATATACCCTAATAAAACCAGACTTTTAGCTTTTTTTTTTTATTCAAACGATTAAATTCAGGTACATGGAAACTGAATTCATTTGCATCCTGGATATTCCTCTACATATTTATGTATATATTAATTTATCCTCACAATTTCATACAAAATGTGTATCAAAGAAGTATCAAACAAGGAGAAAAACATATAATAATTTCAATCATAGCGATTTATTTCAAGATCTACTAAAATTTCGACGAGGTTCGCTTCATTTCGATAAGCATAGAAAGACTTCTTTCAACATCTAGAAAACGAGTGGCACAGCTTACTTACTCTTTTTCTACCCTATTTTCTATTGTCAAGAGCGACAAAACATCTTCGGTAATAAATTCTAAGCGCACCAACCCATTATATAATGTAGCGCGCGGACTTCCCACACAGCTGAGCTGGTGCTGCCGCTGCTGCTGCTGCCCACAGTCGACTATCGCTAATAATACCCAGCACGCGGTACCGGCTCTGAACACATCGACAACAAAACAACAATCTGCCCACAATTAAATCGAATTGTGGAAATCAACACTGTTTCCACATGGAAAGAATACTGACTACAAGTATAATACGACTACAGCAAATCGCTTAGATATGTTGCAAGAAACATCGTAATTCAATTAACCCAAGTTAATTGTCTGAATGTTGTTTAAACAGCAGAAACTACAACTTTAATAGTTTACCAGAAATAGAGATAGAGATTAGCTTAGTCGGATTTCATTCGTATGTGCAAACTCAATGCTTTGAGAACGAATCCCAGAATCTGGAGAGCCTTTGGCTATTAATTTATCGATTTTTATAAATAATACATATCATATAGTAAATCATGATATAACATGGCATATCATAATATATCAAGGTATATCATGGCGTTTTTGTTTATCATGGTTTTTCAAGATGTATCGAGGTAAAGCATTGTATAGTATGTAACGGATATCATAATATACTATGGTATCTCCTGGTATATCGTGGTATATTAAGGTACATCGTTGTATATCAAGTATATCATGATGTATCAAGGTATATCATGGTATATTATGGTATATCATGGTGTTTCAAGGAATTTCTTGGCATATATGTATATATATTGATGTATATCTTGATGTATTATAACATGGTACATCATACATCAGGTATATCATAATATGTTATTGTAAATCGTGATATACCATAATATATCATGGTCTCTAATGGAATATAATGGTATATCGAAGTTTATCCTGAAATATTAATGTACAACATGGTATATTTGATTGTCATGATATTTTATTGCATAATACGGTATATCATAGTATATTATGGTATATCATGTAGTATCAAGGTTTATCGAGGTATACTGCGATATATCATTGTGTATATAATGATGAGTTATTGTATATATCATAATAAAGCGTATTACATCATGGTAGAAGGTATAATATATATACAGTGTTGGAAAAAATAATAGAAACAACACTTGCACCTGGACGAAAATCGAAATTGCTCATTATGTACAAGCACTATATGCATGAAATTGGCATCATATAGAAGGCTGATAACTGTACTTTAATATGCGACTTGTTTCAGGTCGATTCGACCTTTGACACTTTAGCAATCTGCCTCTAAAGGAAAAAAATCCCTTTTAAGCTGGAAAAAATAATAGAAACAAACGACATTTTTTTGAATATTTCTCGTTTTTTTCTGTGAATTCTTAAAAAATGGCTTGTATTCAGTACTTTAAGGTAAGTCTAGCTAAGAATGACCGAATTTGTGAAAAAATTCGGTTCCATTAACCTGTAATATGAAGAAAAGGTCACAGGGGTCACTGCCCACCTGTATAGCGCAATATTGTCAAAGTTCTTCCTTATTTTTTGGACTCAATGCATCCAATCCCTTTCTTTTATTACTCCTCACACGTGTTCTATCCGATTTGAGCCCGGGGACTGCTCAAACCGCTCCAATTTATTAAGTTGCTGATCTTGCACCCATGTACTAGGCAGATTCGAGGCAGATTTGGGGTCATAACATTGTATGAACTCACATTTTACCGCCTTTTTTTCGTCGATGGAGTAGAAGAATACCTTGCAGGCGATAGTGTGTAGGCGGTTAATAAGTAAAAGACTGATTAAAAAAAATTCAGACGGGTAGTCAGCTGGGAAGGTTCCACCGCTCAGTAAGGAAAATATCGTTAAAAGGCTATGTTTCGCAAATCAAAAAATAGTGCCCCAAAATTGGAAAAAAATACTGTGGTTTGATGAAACTAACTTAAATTTGTTTATATCTAATGGAAAACTATACGTAAGACGTCCAAAAACTACTGATTCCGATTCCAAGCCCCCCACACCATTTGTGGTGTAAATGTCATTCTATGGAAATTATTTGCCCCTCTGTAGTTGGTGCGATATTCTTGATATAGGAACAAATGTGGGCTCCAGACTTCGTACACACACTAAAGAACGTGATGCTAAGGAAAAAGTCCGCTTAGAACGGGGGTTTATGGGGTATAATGACCCCTAACCTGCCTCGAATCTGCCTAGGCCATGGGTGCAAGATCAGAAACTTAATAAATTGGAGCGGTTTGACCCATCCCCGGACTCAAATCTGATAGATCACAAGTGAGGAGTAATAAAAGAAAGAGATTAGAGGCGTTAAACCCGAAAATAAGGAAAAATGTTGACAATATTGCGCTATACACGTGGGCAGTGACCTCTGTGACCTTTTCTTCATATTACAGGTTAATTGTACAGAATTTTTCCACAAATTTGGTCATTCTTAGTTAGACTTATCTAAAAGCATTAAATGCATGCCTTATTTTTGAGAATTTACTGAAAAAAACGAAAAATATTCAAAAAAATGTCGCTTGTTCCTTATATTTTTTCCAGTTCATAAGGGAGTTTTTTCCTTTAGAGGCAGATTGCTAAAGTGTCAAAGGTCGAATCGACATGAAACATGTCGCATATTAAAGTACAGTTATCAGCCTTCTATATGATGCCAATTTCATGCATATAGTGCTTGTACATAATGAGCAATTTCGATTTTCGTCCAGGTGCAAGTGTTGTTTCTATTATTTTTTCCAACACTGTAAGTATATATCATACACAATGCCCCGAATGTATAATATAAATATTTAAATTTAAAATGTATTCCAAAATACACAATTTAAATTTTAAAACGAAGCATCGTCACAACTTCCCATGACAATTTGACATCAAAACTCGAAACAAAGAATCGTCAAAGCGCTGAACTCATAACCTAGCGGGAAACATTAAAATAACACGCTCATTTTAAAATTTTACGGGAAACATTTTAATAAATCTACTAAGAATGACGAAATGCGAACAGTCCAAAATAAATATATAGATATTTACATATATATCTGTGGGAGAACAGTTAGTTATGACGTTTGAGTCAGTGAAGTACAAGGCTGAGCGCTTTCGCAGTTAAAAAGAAGTTAGAAAGAAAAGTCGGAACACAGCTGGAGAAAATACAATCAGAAGAGACTAAAATAACTGATTAGTCTGCGATATATCTTAGACTGAAGGAACTACAATTAGATGAGAACGAAAGTACTGATGGGTCTCCGTTATATCTAATACATTCTTTGCATATAGTAAAGTATATGATTCTGAGGCCTCAAATGCGCAGTGAAGCGAACGAAAAGCAGGCTCGGGGCACGCTTGAGTGGTAATGTTTTTGGGCGTGGCACTGCGACGCGGCTGTTGTCACATGGCGCTGCCTCTAAGAGAGGAGTGGGGGGGAATGAAGACGGGCCTGCAAACCTGGGGGGTAAGGTCGTCGAGATTTCGTTGTGGATAGTAAAGAATTTTGATTAACTTGGAAAATCATTGGAGTAAGTCAGCAGCAGGGAGTGGCTGACGCGGAAGAGAGGATGGGGAGGGGAGGGGGCTGCTGCTTAGACAGTTGCAGTTGCAGTTGCAGTTGCATACAATGTACGCATTATTTGTTTGCATTGCCAACAATAATTGCTTAACTAAATGCGCCAGGACGTTCGAAAGGCACAAGCGCCTCGTTAGGGCTGTCCGACGGGAGGACAGCGGGACAGCAGTGCAAGAGGGGAACAAGGAGAGAAGGGGTAAGAGCTGGACAGCGGCCTTTAAATAATCACAATGAAAGCAAGAGCCCGAGAGCGAACGGCGGCGGACAAGTCAAGCAAAAACAATACACAAAAAGAAGCTCACAAATTGTCATTTCTGAAACTTTTTCTCTTCGTTTTGTTTTGCAGATTGCGAAGGCGGCAGCAGCAGCAGCGACAGTAGCAGCAGCACAGCAACGGCAGCAGCAGCAACAGTTGCCGCAGAAGTTGCATCCAGGTAACTTGCCGCAAGATGTTGCCGACGCGACGCGAAGCGCACATTGTGCGGCTTTAAGAAATGCCGAATTCCAGAAGCCGCAGTACAATCAGTTGAATTAAAAAACGAGCACATCGCGAGGGACGCAACGATCGAGAGAGAGAGAGAGAGAAACATGGAGGGAGAGGGAGGCAAAGAGTGAGGGAGACAGGACAACGAGTAGCTGGCGACGATATCATCGCTGCCGCAGCTGCAGCGCGACCTAGGAAATTAAGAGGACATTGTGGCGGCATCTGGTTAGAACTCGACGCGCGGCGGCGGCTTAAACACAGAATCCAACCGAGACAAGGCAAGGCAGGCTGGAGGCAGGCAGGCAGCCAGGCAGGCACGGGCACAGCTACAGGCCTGACTTTGGGCTCTCCATGCCACGCAAGATTCTTTGCGTTGTTGCGTTGTTGGTGGCGACTCCACTTCACTCCTACCCGGCCCGCCTTGGCCTGGCCTGCTGTCCATCGTCCGATGCGAAGCTGAAGCCTGACAGAGGTCGCCCTCGTACGTAATCGGCGAGCATTGCAAATGCTTTTGCTTTTGTGCCGTCTGTTTGCCTGCTGCCTCCTGCCTTCTCCCCTCAGCCTCGCTCAAGCTCTCTCTCTCGTTCTGTTGCTGCCTTGTGCCGCGCACGTGGCTAACTTGGTGACGCTTGGCCCCAAAATACAACAATAACAACAGCAGCAGCAACAACAGCAGCAACGGCAGCAGGAACAGCAGCAAATCATTGAAATGTCGTTAGAGGCTCGGGCGGCACGCGGCTGCGATAGTCAGCCGAACCGCAAAATGCTTTTAATTTCTCAAACTGATATGTACTTAGTGTGCAGGGGAACGGGGGGCGGGTCCGAACGTGTGTGGACAAGCAATAAGCAGCAAGGAGGGATTCGTTCGGGACTCGTTCAACTACTGCAAGTTCGCCAGGAGTCGCGGCGGGTTAACGTCGTGAGCAGAGTTCATGAAATTTCTAAATATTTGAGTTATAATTAAAACAGAAAACCTTTGCAAAATTGTGTACAAAATCTGAAAATAAAAGTCCAATAACTTTACTTTAAAGATTGTCTGCTGTATTTATTTCTTTGATCTACGCTTTGTTCACTTTTTCCTATATCTTTTAGCCGCGCGTGGGCGCTCGAGATGCGCAGGTGAGCGACCAAAGAAGGTAATGCTATATAGTCAAAACACCCGCGCAGTGGCCCAGCAAGAAAGAGAGAGGGGAAGAGAGAGGGAGAGAGATATGAATACTGTGCGAGACTTTGACTTTGCTATACATAAGTATTGTATAATGTGGCGCAAAGTTGCCAAACAACAACAGCAACAACAACAACGACGACTACAGCCCACTGCAGTGTGGACAATTAACCTTGGCTGGACTTGAAGCCAGTGCCAGAGAACGACCTACAGCAGTCGAACAAGCTCTCTGAAGTTTATCAGTCAGCTGGCCAAGAAGCCAAGCTGATGACGTACATACCCGGTATACCCTGCAATGCAGAAGTACCTAAATCGCAGAGGTTTGCCAACATATACATATATTATACATCATTATATCACTCAAAAATGACATTATATCATTCATATATCTCGATTTCTTTTACTATATCTCATGAACTATATATTTCATTATCATTCACATATCTCATTATATACCATTCCATCATTCATATATCTTGATATATATTACAAAATATCAATCTATAACTCATTAAATCGATATGTTTCACTATATCTCATTGTATATCATTAATTTATCTCAATATACCTATATCAATTTACCTCATTACATATCACAATGTCTTTCATACGCGTATATCTCAATTTATATCATTTTTTCATTAATTTATATCTGTTACTTTCACTATATCTCATTATGTATCACTATGTCATTCAGATGTCCTTCACATATTTTATTAATATCATTATATCAATTATATATATTGATATATATCACTATATCATTCATATATCTCATGATATCGTCAACACATCTCATTATATATCATAACCTCATTGACATCTCTCGATATGTCTAATTTTATACCACTTCATCATTCATATCTATCAATATATCAATATCTCATTTTATCCCATGATATCATTCTAGTATTTCATTATATATCACAATATTATTCATATATCCAAGCATATCATTAATCTATCTCGATATATATCAATTTATCTCACTAAATCATTCACATATCTCACTATATCATTTATATATCCTATGAAATCATTCAAATATCTCGATATTTATCATTATATCTTTCATAATATCAATCACATATCTCAGTATATATCACTTTATCATTCATTCATATATTCACAATTATATAACTGGATCATCTTATGTCAGGGAATACCTTCTTCATCTCCGTTGGCAATCGAATAAAACTAAAAAAGAATGTTCTCAACTTTACAGGGCATGCTTAGGTCCATAAACAAGTCTTGAAACACACACCTACCCATACACAACTCTCAGCGCGTGTGTGTGTGCTGGTGTGTGTTATGACCTGAAGCGGCGTTGGTGTCACACCCACAACATTTGCGTGGTGGCTGCTGCTGCCGCTGCTGTTGCCGCTGCCGCTTCGACTGTTCATTCATTCATCGCATTGAAGTGAATGAAACGACAGTTGGTCGAAAAAAGAGTGGCTCAGCGTGGCTGGCACACGTCATCGGGCTGCGCAGAGATGCGATGAAGCCTACGCTGCCAGCTGGCATTGAAAATGCCCCGCGCGATTTGCATGCCAAGATCCGAAAGAGAGAGAAAGGGAGACAGACAGGGGGGAAGGGGAAATGGGGGTCTAGCTGCTGATGCATGACTTGACTCTTGGACGAGCCAATTGTTGTTGATCGATTTATGAACTCGTTGTGGAGCGTGCGCTCGCTCATGACGTCACAAGCGTCACGCAAAACCCACATGCAGTTATCAGCGTCTCTATTGTTCAGCCAGAGACCCTCCGCAATCGGAAGCTATTACAACGCTGTGATGAAACCCAAACACACACAACTCAAGCGGAGACAGATACAAAGATACAGATTCATTGAGGGGCTGCCTACGAGCCACTTGCGAGCATTCTCGGTGTTCTCGCTGAGGCTTTTCTCTGCGTGTAGGCTAACGCGGGGCAGCTTAGGCAAAGCCAAAGCCGTTTCAGTAACCTTGCTCTTGAAAATGTGAAAATGCGCTGGAAAACTCGTTGACACTCTAAACTTGTAGCTTTGTTTGTCGTCTGCAATTAACTTCATCGATTTTGTGGTTTTATTATTTTATAATATTGCGCTAAATAAAATATATATTCGTTCATTGTTTCTGTTTATAGATACGTGTATAAAGTTACTAAATTTGATTTTAAACATATGTCTCTAGCTTATCATAGGGTTTTCTTTCGGTTATCTTTTATCTTTCAGCAAATTGCACAAGCATTTAAATTTAATTTAACTACGTGTATTAATTAATTCTCTCGCCAGTTTTCCTTCTGTTTGACAGAATTGCAAAACAATAGGTTAACAATTAATATTAGGTTCCTGCGGGGGGATTACGTATATGAGTAGGAGGGGAAATGCTTTGAGCTGCATTGAGTTTGGTTTGAATTTCTTTCTAAATTAAAATATACAATAAATATTAGTAGAGAGCGAAAGAGCAGCTCAAAGAGTGAGTAAGGTCGGCTCGATTTGCACTGAGTACTGTCGATAATTATCGAGCGCATGCGTGTGTTTTTTTCGATACATTCAATTGAGTCAAAGAGAGTGCAAATCGAACGACTGAATAATGTGCGATAAAAATGTTAAAGGGAAATTAAGTAAACATAACTATAAATTATAAATAACGCTTAATTATGCTAAGTAGAAAGGCTTGACCTCGTCTTCTTTGTCGTGAGAGAAACAAAAATCAATGATATATATTTTATACGTATTCATAGCATACTCTATAGATTACATTTTAGGTTCGGGTAGAGCACGCTCATCATCCCACCAGACGCAGGCTCCACACGCGATCAATATTTGTTTTGTATATGTAAATATTTGCTAATATTAAACACAGTTAAGATCATAACTAACGAATTGTAGACTCTGTGCAGCAAATCTTCCCAGAGTGTGCTTTCTCTGTACCTTCCTCCTCTTGCTCCTTCCCTCCCTTCTTTTCCCTTTCCCTTTCCTGCTCCTTCACTGCACTTATGCTTAGGACAAACTAAAGCAGTCTCGGTTGTGTGTTTCGGTGTAAAGATGTCTGTATCTGTACGAGATATATGTATATATAATTATGTTCCGAGTGCCACTGGTGCTGTAGGACTATCAAGATGGCGATAGCGAAGAGGCTACAAAAGTCTGAAGAGAGAGAGGAAGAGACACCAGCAGCTACCCTCTAGAATGGCACTGGGTTCGATTCGTTTCGGTGCGGCTCGGATCGGTACGGTACGGTACGGTGCGGTACGGTACGGTTCGGTACGGTTATATGGCTATTGAGATATGCTATTGCTAGTGTTACTGCTATGGTATGTACGAGAGTTGTATTGTAGCTTTGCTATGGCACAGTTGCCTTTAAGTAAGAGTTTTGACTAGTATATAACAAATTGCCTTCCTTCCTTCCTTCCTTCCCCACGCTAGCTTACAACAACAACAAGACGAGCGGCGAGATCGTTTCTCCTTTCGATTCGCTATCTACGAGTATTGGCCGCATGCTGCACTTTGGATCTGCTAACACTAACACGCACTAACACACAGACACACACTCACACATGCACACCCTTGAGGGGTTCTATTCTAGCGCTGCGCATGCGTGTGCGACATGTGCGAGTGGGTGGAGTGTGGCGGGGGCACGTGCGGCACATGCGCATGATGGCCGTGCCCGCCGTAGGCCTGGGCGTGCGACAGGGGTGAAGCCTGACCCCCACTATAGCCGGATTGCATGAGGCTCTGCTCGAGGCTGTAGTGCGAGGGCGGCGCCTGGGGGTGGGCGAGATGAGCGTGCCCGTGATGGCCGTAAATCAATTGTCTTACTTTGGAGTCCTCGTCGGCGATGTTGTAGCTCAGCTCCGTCTCCTCGAACCCGGTCGCGGACATGCGCTGATCTCCGCCGCCGACACTTGGCGGATCCGGCGAATTGAGGCACGTCTGTATGAGCTGCTTGCCCGCCTCCGATGTGATCATTGGCTGCAGCTTGCGCGTGGCAAATGTGTAAACGTGCCCCGTCTCGCTGGCCACCAGCAGCATCACCTGAGTCCCGGTCAGCGTCGACAGCTCGTAGGCCTGCACAGCGGGAGAGAAAGAGAGAGAGAGACAAAGAGAGAGGGGGTTAAGTGTTGTGTTAACTGTGATTTTCGCTGAGAGCGGCACATAAATTTGCGAGTAAACTATGCGATTTGCGATTTTGCTACAGCGATAAGGGAGACGGCGTGGCGCGCCGAATGCTGCTGCACACTCTGCTTGGCGTCGCTAGAGATGGGCGCGTGAGTGAGCAACATAAGTTATAATGTCCAATAATTTAATCTTAATATAATGCAATTGAGTATAAAAATCTAACTTCAAATGTCTCAAAAATTTATTTAAATTTTCAAATACTTTGTTTTCAAGTGTTAAATTAAAAAATAAAAAAAAAACTGAAAAAAAGGAGCTACAAACTGAAAACCAATTTTTACTATCTTTAAGTTATAACAGTACCCCAAAGATTTCGAATAATTTGCTTAAAATTTATATCAATGCGCTAAAATAATCAAAATGAAATTAAAAATGCCCCAAAAATGTATAAAAATTTCTAAACATTTTCTCAAGCTGTAAATCGATAAAAAAGGTTGTAAAAAAATTAACTAAACATGAATCAACATAATTTTCGAATTATTAGTATTATTGTTTTTGTCTTAAACTGCTAAAAATACTCTAAAAGAGTAAGACAATAAAACTTAAAAGTTTCGATATATATATAACGTTCTTAAATTTTTTTTCCTCTACTCAATCGATTAAAATATCCTCGGGCAAATCGAACTAAAAATGATTCAAATGCTTATTTTAATTTATATATTTTTATTTTAAATGAATAAAAACCGAATGAAAAACCGAATGAAAAACCGAAAACGAAGGAACTAAATTAAAAATACCATCAAAATAAAAAGAAAGCAAAATAAATCATTTATAATCATGACATATTTACATATAGTACTAAAATATCAAAATTTAGACTTCATTATCTGCATAAAAAGATAAATTATATTGTAATAAAGTTCCTATTACTTTGATACTTGTTAAATATTAATTTAAACCCAAAACTTGTGTTAATTTCAAATATTAAAAAAAAATTTTTGTTAAATTACAAAAGATAATAACAGAATTAACGAGAATTAATTGTGCAGTCTTTTTGTGTTTTATGTTTACCTTATTTGGTAAAACTCTCAGCTAATTGTTTTGATATTTGCTCTTTACTGCTGGCAGCACTTCAATCTAATCTAATCGTTTCCCATGCAGTCCATATAAGGCCCGTCTTTCTAGTGGGTACAGCCAATAGAACACTTTTATCAGCATTATTCAGAGGCACCCTCTGGCCCAAACTAATGTTTTGATTTAGTTTCACTTGTAAATACAAAGTAATATCTAAATCGCGTTTGATCTGCACATATTCCCCTCTCTGAGACGCACATCTCTAAGACGAAGGCCCCCTTCGGGCCAGCGACGGTAGCCTAAGCTGCCTATCATCAGCTCGTAATTACTTCAAGCCGATAAAGCTCCAGACTGAAAGAGAAGAAGAGAGGAGATGGGGAGGGGGAGATTGGCAAGAGAATGGTTCAACACATAAATAACTCGCGGGCGAGTCTACAAAAATCGCGCAAGAAACGCACAGAAAACGCGAGCTCGTCGCGCTCACAGAGCATTTATTAATATTAATGAAATTGTTGTACACATTGTTGTGACTGGGCTGGGGATGGCGATGAGGATGAGGAAGGGGAAGGGGACGGTTCTGGGACTGGGAGTAGTGATGGCGAGTTGCACGTTTCACGTTGCAGATGCTGTAGGGAGCTGCCAATTTTATGTGTAACATGTGTAAATGCAAACAATTGACACGGCCTGGGCCACAACTGAGTAGGTGTTGCTGGCAGGGCCTGTGGGGCGGTGTGGGGCAGTGTGGGGACTGCACCTAGGCAGAGACCTCTTCAACGATCCAACAATTCATGTCAATTTGAATTTCGAACACAAAGACAAAAGGACACGACAAAGTAGCGAGTCAGCGGGCGCAGGAGCAGGAGGAGGAGAAGCAGAGCACGTTGACAGGACAAGCCCCAGAGACCGCGGCAAGAGGCAGCGAGTCATTTGTTAGAAGGCGATTGTTGCTGCAGCCTCTGCTGCTGCTGCTCTTGTATGTTGCATGTGGGCAAAAGGCGAGCCGACGAGGCAGCCAAACTGTCGGCAGCCCTGCGCAACCGCAACCGGCTTATTCGCTTGTCTTATCTGCGCACAATCTGCCGCTGCTGTTGCCGCTGCTGCTGTTCGGGTATCAATACGCTGCTTCCGTGCTGGCCACAAGACGCAAACAATTCCCAAGCCAAGCCAAGCCAAGCCAAGTCGAAGCGAGTCGAAGCGAAGCGCTTTGGCCCCCAGCTTGGCCTCAGGTCTCGGGCCTCGTGATTTCAATTTAACACCTTTTGGCGGCATTTTGCGCCTGCCGCTCTGCTCCATTGTTGAAGCGTTTTACATGGCAAGCGACAGACACAACAGACAGCAGGACGAGAGGCAGGACCCAGAGAGAGACAATCGCAGACAGCCCCACACATACACACACCAACAGACACACGTGTTGCATGTCTCCACCGAGGTAAACAATCGAAGTAAATATTGATTGAAGCACTTTCTAATGAGTTTCTAATTATGCAAATCGAAGCCACATAAAAAGAAAGCTTGCCTTTCCTTAGTAGTTCATGATGGCAGTCCCTAGCGATTGTTCCTATGCTAATTATAGAGAATATTAGATACGTTTTATATGTAGTAGAGGGATACCAGGTCATGGTAATATGCAGTTAAAGACTTTGAGATGCAGCAGATTGGCAGAAGGGATAACGCTCGTGATAAATATGATCTCTAATCAATCAATTACGCAGTTCTTAGAATATAGGATATATAACTCCATCTCAATGTAGATTTTATATAGGTTCTATTTCAGCTTCAAAGCTTATTAAGTACACAATTGTCTAAAGAGAAGGGCTTCGATGTAGAATTGTTTTACGAAGTGGTTAATATCGATCATCAGCTTTAATCGCTACTTCCAATTCATCAATCGAATATATAGTTATGATACTTTTAAATAGCGAAGTGATTATTCTGATACTCTGATGCTCCCTCAGCATACTTCATTTGCCTTGCTAAAAATCAACATAATGAATAATTTCCCTACACCTTTATCCATACTATGTACTGTAACTATTCTTCTTGATCCCATATCACATAAGCTTCTCCTTTGCAGACCCGCGAGAAGAAGCTGCAGAGACATCAGCAAAGAGATCTCAACTGACAGGGGGTGGCGGTGGCTTGGGGAGGAAGAGGAGAACGTGTCAGCCCACGCAATTAGGCCAGGCCTACAAATGAGATCACTTCGTTGACATTAGCTCACTTTTCACTTTTGGCCTTTTTTGGAGGTTACGGCGAGCCCGGAGCGCCCACGCCCACGCCCCTCTAAGACAAGCTCGCTGAGGTTTTTTTTTTGTTTTTTGGTCGCTTGCGAAATGCCCAAAATTGGAGACAGTGTGGAAGGCAGCAGCAGCGAGAGCAGTGGACAGGTTGGAGCTCTGTGACTGTGTGGCGCTGTTCGATCAAGTTCAATAACCGCAATTTGTAGCCAGGATTGTGCGTGTGTAACAGTCTCTCTCACTGTGTGTATGTGTATGGCGTGTGTGTGTGTGTAGCGCCAAGCGTATCCATTGTCTGCCTGTCAACTGTCCACGACGCGGACATCGATGAGGGCCACATCAAAGTCAGTAAAAATATATAACAAAAGTTTTGTCCCTGTCAAGAGGCGCGCGCTCCTGTCATAAGTAGGGCCCAAAGCAGCCAAAGGAAACGGTACAACAGCACGAAAAGAGACAGAGGAGGAATATACCAGAAAGCAGGGAAACCAGCACATGTCTCTGGGGTCAAAAGGTATTCGTAGATAGCAATGCTTTACACGAGTGTTTCATGTATTAAAAGAGTATTTATAAACTGTTCTTAGTTGACGTAAAATAAGTTAAAAATAAATTAAATATAATAGAAAATAAAATTATATATAGGAAGGTTCGAAGGTGTGATAAACATAGGTCTGATATACAGAAAGTTCTAAGGGTACTCATTAATAGAAACCCACGAATGCTCTTTCTTCTCTTGTATCGATTCAATACTCAGAAATGCGACCACAGCCAAAGTACTCGGAAGGGGGAACTTGGAAGTCGGCACCACATAGTGTACGTAATGCAAGTTTCGCACAAAATGCACTTTGAATACACTCACGCAGTGTCTAATTAACATCCCAGGCAAGGCAGGTACCACCCACCCTTGCACTGGCTAAGGGGTATTCAAAAAAATGCAGCGAGGTCAAAATGTTTGCAATGTTTTGCCAAACTTTTTGTCTCGATTTTTATCCAAAAATATTTCATAAGATTTTCCTCGTTGCCGTTGTTGTTGTTGCTGGGCTGCAGTTAAGATCGTGCTGAGATCGTGATTTAGCACGGCAACTGTGGCGACTTGGGGGCCAAGAAGTCTTTTGAAAAAAATGCTAAGCATTTCATATGCGAGAGCGCGACTCAGCGAGCGGCAAGCGGCAAGCGGCGAGGCGGCGCATTATGTAAGTTTGTGTGTGAAAATTGGTCATTTGAAAAGGAAAATGGCAAAATAGAAGAATAAATAAAGTGCAGGCACGCGCAGGCGGAGACGGGGCAGGGGCTGGGACAGGAGCAGGGACAGAGATAGTGGCAGCGGCAGTGGCAGTAACAGTTGCATCTCCGCATGACAATGAGGCCAAGCGGCACGCAACAGCAAATGTGCAACACAGGACGGACGACTTGCAACCGGAATTGAGATTGGATTCGAGTCTGGCCAGCAAGGGATGGCGGCTGTTGCTGCCACTGCTCGTGGCATGAACTGGGAGACTCTGTGGGCTCTTTGAATGCAATTGCGCGGCCGGCAAATTAACATTTTATGAAGCCAAAAACAAAGGAAAATTGGAATCGAAGCTGAATCGTGGCTACCACGCTTACACGGCGCCGACGCCCGCATGCAACAGTCCGAGGCAAGGGGCAGAGAGAGCCGAAGGTGGAGGGGCAGACAACACAACAATAAAGCACTTGCCGGCCAAAGCACCAGAACAATGAGAGAATTGAGAATTCGGTAGCATTTATTAATTGCACATGCGCCCAAAACGTGCTCCACACTCGAAGAATTCTTCCCAAGCTCTGAGAGAGAACATATCAAATAGCAGAGAATTCGAAAACTTTTGCTCAGTGTAAGCTGTGTGGGGGGTTGCAAGCGTCACACTGTTGAAGACTGGCACACTGTTGAAGCTTTCTTTAGTTGCTTCAGTGCCTTCTTTCGGCTTAGTCAGTGCCGTAGTGACGATTTTGAGGGGCCTTGTCTAGAACTTCTCGGGGCACCTCCTGTATTTACTTTTCTACAAGTCTTAGGAGCCTTATACTGATTATAGGGTTGCCACATGTACTACAGATTTCATACGGAACAACCCCAGCCAATTACATCTAACTTTCTTCTTGACTTTATGTTGCCAACATCAAAGAAATCTCTAGGACGGATTCTCCTTATCTATATTGATAATATTGCCAAACCATTCAATCATTCTTGCCCAACTGTTCTACACAATATCCATAGGTTACAAGGATATAAAGGCGCGACTGGCCAAAACATAAGACCCTTTCTAAACCATAGATTTTGGCAACTTCTTCCACTTTGTTTTCTATTTGTATAGCAGGGGCCCTATTGCACCGTACACCCCCCGCTACGGGCCTGTGCTTAAATTTCCTTCCTTTTACTTACCTTCTTCATGATGCCCGTCTTGCGCTTGGAGAAGGTCGTGTAGCGGCGCAGCTTGTTATCAATGTACTCCATTTTGATTTTGACACGCCCCTTTGTCTTCTTGCCATTGGCGGGCGGTGATTTCTTATTGGGCAGCGGGTTGTAGCCGTCAACGCCGTCAACATCAACGCCGGCGCCAGGGACACTGCCAGCAGCGCAGCTGTCCAGGCCCTGCAGCGTCATGCCGCCGCTGGAACGATGATCCTCGTAGCAGTCGCTACCGCTGCGCTTGAGGCCGCGCGGTTGCTGCTGCTGCTGTTGCTGCTGTTGTTGTTGCTGTTGCTGCTGCTGTTGCTGCTGCTGTTGTTGATGTTGTGGACTGTGCGTTTGGCTGTTGCTCAGCGTTTGGCACTGCTGCTGCTGTGGGGCCGTGCTGGGATTGGGACGCTGCATGGCAAGCCCTGGTCCGCCGCCACCGCCGCCGCCCATGCTCTGTAGCAGCCCGCCGCTGGGGGGACGGGCGCCAAGGGCCGCCACCGCGGGGTTGCCGTACATGTCCGCCTGGTCGGCGAGACTGAGCCCTATACTACTCATCGAGTAGTTTAGGTTGTAGCGCGAGTCACCGCGCGTAGGATCCATTCTCAGGTAAAAGTTCTCCACCGTGGAGCCGTATATGAAATCCAAGGCACCACGCGCGTCTATTATTGCCGCTGCGGCACACTTTTCAGATGGTTTTAGGTTTTAGCTTTAGTTGTGCCCCAACAACAAGAGCAACAACAACGGCACTCAACAATTTGCTGCTAGCTTTTTATATTCCAAAAATAAACACTAAAAAACACACACAAACGCGCGCTTCTAATTCTGCTGCCGCTGCTGCTGCCGTCGCCGTTGCCGTCGCCGTCGCCACTGCTGTCAGCTGTTTACGCCGTTTGCCGTTGGCGGCCCTGCAGTCGATCTACGAGGCGCCTCTGCTGCCCGCGTCGCAGCTTGTTTTGGGCAATCGACAATAATTGTGTATTTTATATTATTTATGCGATTTTATTTAAATTAATGCACTAATTTCTTATTGCAGCACGCACGCACACACACACGCGGCGCAAGCACGCAAAAAAACTGACAAGTAGTGCTGCTAACTAACAGCCTGTTGAACTGATTAACAGACCCTGCTTAACAGCCGCCGTCGTCGTGCACAGGGTTGCTTGCGTGTGAGTGCGCGCGCAAATTGCAAAATTTGAATTTCAGTTTGAATTTCAGTTGCAGTTGCAGCTGGTGTTTTGTGTTGGCGTTGGAGTTCAGGTTGCGTTGCAGTTGCACATTTAATTTGATAACAGTTTATTTATTTTGATTTCGATTATGATTTGTATTTGGCTTTGCTTGTTTTCTCTCTTTTTTTGTAGTTGACTTATTTGTCAAGATGCTCGGCACTTGTTTTGGACTGTTTTGCTTTATTTGTGGAATTAATGTGGAACTGCCAAATTCGAATTGCTGCGAACTGCGCGAGAGTGTTGCTACTTTGCTGCTGCTGCTGCCGTCGTCGCTGTCGATGTTGTTGTTGTCGTTGTTGTATATATATTCTATTGCTTTTCTTTTTATTTTTTTGGTGCGTCTGACCGCCTCGAGCTAACTTTGCGATCGATTGTTGCCTTCGTTGTGCTTCAGATGGCGTGCAAATACCTAATAACAAAGCACGCGTATGGCAAGCGACGGCGCAGCGGCGTTCAGTGCTTGCTCCAAACTTGGAGGCCCCGACAACCGGTTGCCAGAGCGAGCGAGAGAGCGCGAGCGAGGGCGTCTAAGAGAGCGCGCGCTCTCTTCGCGAAGAGAAACTCCTCAACTGGCCCGACATGTTTGCTGTGTGTGGCTTTATGGCTTAATTAATTAGCCTCGCTTTACATAGCTCAGCTCACGCTCTGCCTCGCTCCCTCTTTACCTCTCTGTCTGTCTGCCTGTCTGCCTGTCTCCCCGTGTGGCTGTCTCTCTCCCACTCATTTACGGCGCGAACATCTGCCATTTGCGTGCATTTGATTGGCTGCCCCGGCATAGATCGCCTCGCTCCGCCCACAGCGTCATGTACCGCATATCGCATATCGCGCGTATCGCGGGTATCGCTCATCGCGCACTGCGATTGCGTGATTGATTTTTTAATTAAGGCAGGCGCATCTGCTGCGTGTTTGACCGCTTATCAGCGCTGATTAAGTTAATTTGTTATTTGTTGTTTCGAAGGGGCTGCAAAAAGGAGCACGTCCCCCCAGGCGCAGAAAAAGCGATACACTTAAACTATGCCAGGAATTCATCTGGCCAGGGCCAATATGGTCAGTCAAATGCTCTAGAGGATTTGCGTGGCGGTGCTCGCTACTCCCGCTCTCGCTCCTGCTGCCACTGCTGCTGTCCCTGCCGCGTTTCGAGTATTTGTGCAATGTCCTTAAATAGCCGTTCGCAAGAAAACGCAATGTTGCGTTGCGCTGGCCACGTGCATCGACTAACAGATACAGTCGGAGCTGCCAAACAATCCATCCATCGATACACTGCCCAGTTATTGCTCCCAGTTGATAATCGAGACGACAGCAGCAGCCACAGCCACAGCCACAGTAGCGGCAGCAACTTGCAACATCGGCAACATCGGCGCATTCCTGGCTCGTTCCCCGCTGCAAATGGCAAGCATTGCCTTATCCAGCCTGCAGTCTGCCCAGCCGTTGTTGTCGCCAGCTTGTCTCTTCCGCGGAATAGGAATAGTCCAGCCACAGCTACAGCTACAGCAGCAGCTCCAACTGCAGCCCGCCTGCATTTAATTAAAGTCTGCTCCCGAGTCTCCGTCTCCGTCCGAGTCAGAGAGTTCTACCTGCCCGGGCTGCCTAATGATTAAAATTAATCATAATGACTGTCAAAATAGAACGTTGCCGAGCCGCGACTCTATATGGCTTGTCCCGCAGCGGGTGCACCAGCTCCAGCTCCAACTGCAGCTCCTTCTCCTCCCCGTTCTCCTCTCTCTGCCTCTCCCCTCTGACATTTCATCAAACTCACACGCCACCAGGCACAAGGTTCTCACAATTGTGGAAGACCTGAGTGCGCTGTGCAGCGGTTACTAATTGGTATTGACTGAGCATCCAGTCAGGGGCAGCCCGGCAGGGGAATGCTCCCTCAGCTACTGCTCCGTGAATCCTCCTTGCCTACGCCACTGCCACTGCCTGCTCCACTGGCTCCACTCCGGCTGTTTGTCTAAGCGAACGTCGGCTAGTCTGGCCTGAAACTCAGCCGTACACCCCCCAGTCCTCCTTCCCTTCTCATCCCTCCCTTCTCTGGCCTTGTCTGGGAACAACTTTTTGCTGGCTGCTGCTTGCGGCCGTGCCTCGCTGGCTGCGTGTTGCATTTTCCTAGGAATTTCTCAGCATTTCTAATACTTAATTATTTGTGCGCGTTTCGCTAGCGTTTTACGTGCGTTTATTCCAGCTATGTAGGGAACAGTTCTGTCTCGCAGCTCCCCCTCGCTCTTTCTCTCTCTCTCTGTGCTGTTGCTGCTCCACTTATGCAATCGGGAGAGAGAGAGAGTTCACCTTCAAAACAACATGCAACATTGGGAACACATCTTCAACTTTATCTGCATATACATCTTCCCTTGCAGGCATATAATATTGTATATTGTATTTTTAGCCGGGAATATGTTTGTTTCATTTACGTTTCGAACAGATTTATTTATAGTATGAAGAACTTAATTAGAATTACATTTTACAAATAGTCAAGAAGATTTTAAGCATGTTCGGAATGAGGATCAGTTAATTTGTTAATCTTAATTCTAACTTAAGATCTGAGATTGGAGATTGAAAGCATTTTCGGAATGAGGATCAGTTCATTTCTTCAAAATTATTATAATCATAAAGTGATAACTTGCGTTCTCTTCTGCTTTCTTTCTAACTAACCAACTCGGTGTGGAAATCTCGCCAAAGTGCTGGCCACAATTCATCCCAAAAAGCAGAAGAAGAGTCCAAAGAGTCGAAATTCCTTTGGCCTGCGATCGATCGATCGAGCGAGCGATTGAAGAGGAGCCCCAAGTGATCCCTGGGCTGGAGAAACGAATTGATTGAAATAGTTTATTTGCAGCTTCGATTTGGAAGCTGACGACCAAGCTCTGCACGTGAAGCTGTCCACCCCCCCCCTCTCCCCCTTCCCTTCTTTCCCTGCCTTCAGCCGTCTGTCTGTCCGAGGGAATTGTTGTTGGGTTTTTTTCATATTATTTGTGATGTTGGCAGCGCAGAGATAATGATGACGAGCTGCCAGCGAGGCTGCCCGACCAGCTCCCGAGTCGCAGTCGAAGTCGCTGTCGCCAGAGCCCAAGCTGAAGCCGAGCAGAGCCAGAGGTTGTGCCTTACCTGAAACGCCATAGAGTGCCTGCGACTGATTGGGATGCCTTGTGAGGCGACGTGCGCAGAATGACATTTTGTGTGCGTACAGTGGGCGCGATAAGGTTGCCAGCGGTTGCCAGCGGTTGCCTCAGGGCCTGCTCCGAGAGCTTTGCTCTGATTTTAGCCAAAGTGCAAGACACAAATTAAAAATCGACCGCAATTGCGATCCCTCCTCCCCGTCCCTCCGTTCGATCGATCGATCGATCGACAGCCCCGCTGTGGAATTTTCATATGAGCGCTTGATTTCAGCAAAATTACATACTTGTAATTTTAAAATGCTGCAGCAGAACTGCTCACTGGAGCGAGAAAAAACAGCAGCAACAACAACAGTACCAACTACCAACAGCAGCAGCAACAGAAGCAGCCAACTGCTGCTGAGGTTGAAAAACTCAAGGAATTTTAACCCCGACTCTGGTTGAGTCGTCTGTGCGACGTCCTCCACTGATCACTTACGCACATTTTATCACAGCCAGGCTGGAGACATCCAGCTCCAGCTTCAGCTACAGCTCCAACTGCAGCCCCAGCTCCAGTCAGAGCTCGAGCCTCAGCAGTTCTCAATTCTCAGTTCGCTCAGTTCGCTGTCGCTGTCGCTGTCGCATGACAATAAGTGGAAAAAATAAGTTACCGTTCTACGCGCTGAAATTTGTTGCGCGATCGACGACGATCCTATGTCTGCGCCTGCCACCTGAGAGTGTTGCGTCTAAATCTGGCCAGAAAGAGGCCTACAGCATATTATAGAATGTGGAGAATATGAACTGGAATATCTTTGGATTCTTCTAGCCAGAAAAAGGCTAACTTATAGAATAGGTTGAATCAGAATTGATATATCTTAAGGTTCCTTAAACCTAATTCAAAGATCAGCTTTGAAATAACTAAACTCAATCCAGAAAAGGGCTAAAACATCAGATATAATGTGTCAAATATGAAAAGGAAGATCTATAGATGGTTGAAGCCTAACTGTTAGGTCGGAGTTGCAATCTAAAATCTAGCCCGAAAAAAACCAAAAGCATATGATGGAATGTGTCAAAACAGAATTGGAATTTCGTTAGATGCTCGAAACCTAGACCGAGATCTGATTGGGAATCTAAACTCTAACCATAAAAAGGCCGACAGCATCTGATAGAAGGTCAAATGAGTTGAAACTGAATTTTAAAATCTTTAGATCTTAAAACATAGCCGTGAGTTCGAAATTGCTGTCTTAAATAAAGTTAGAAAAGCGCAAGAGCTTCAATATAATGTTTGGATGCTTTGAATCTAACTGTTAGGAACAATATGGAACCTTAAAACAGATGAAACTGTGCGTAAAATATAGGAATAAACTAATATCGGTGGATATAATATTTCCTTATTATCCCCACTTAAATACGTTATAATGTAACTTCTGCCAAACAGTAATTTTAAAGGCAGAAATGGCTGAAAAAAAAAAGCTAAAGCCATAGGTGCTAGACGCCACTCAGCGAGACTCATGTAAAATTTTCAAAAAATCGATTTTTTTTCGATATTCTGAAAGTATACTATGTTAAGTGTGTACTAACGAGCCGGAAAAAAACATCGAATATTTACAAGGTCAAGCTAATTCAGTGGAGCGGGCCGTAGTACGTATTATGAAGTAACGAAACTTTAAACGCGATTATCTCGAAACTACTTTTTGAATAACTGCTCGTGTTGTAGCTCAAAAAATTATTGACCGATTTGTTTGAAATTTGGTGAGGCTTTTCTCTACATTACTACCGGAAGGATGAACGTAAAACTTTAGGTATTTTTGATTGATTACTTATTTTTTTGGGTTCAAAAGTTTTTAAGGCTGATTTTATATTTTTGAAAGGTTTTTATCCTTTTCTTTTTAATTTCATAGGTTTTTCTTTTCCGTTTATATGTCCTGAAAATACATTTTTTTTGTGTTTCTAATTAACGGTTGATGAGTGACATATGGAGCAGTTTCGAGCCTCGCGTCATAGGCAGCCTATTGTTTCGGACATGCTGAGCCGCCATTTTGAAATAAAAAAAGACATTTTTTGTTGTAATCTTAAAATGTTTAAGAAAGTTCTTTTAAAAGTTCTAAACAATTAAATTATTTTATCACAGTTAAAAACAAAGATTAAATGACCGATTTCGAGGCATTTACATGAGTCCCCGCCTTTAATTTAAAAAAATTCAATTTATTTTATAAAAAATAAATAAAGCTACAAATATGTGGAAAATTAAAAAAATAATATTTAATAATAGGAATAATAAATTATATTTATCGATATGATGATTAATTTTCCAGTGTAAGATTGTTAAACCCACAAGCTCTATATACAATATATTATATATTAAATTGATAAAATGTTTTTTAATAGGTTTCAAATTACTTATAAATTTTAAATCAACCATTTTAATCATTTGAATGATAATAATTTTACACATAAAAAATATAAACTAGCTTTAAAAGCATTCATGTTGTTGGATTTCTATCGGTTTATGGGGATGGAAAATTAGTTCTAAGTCTTTAAGTTTTAGGCGTTCAATGTGGAATATATATAGGTCAGAGGAATATATATATAGGTCAACGTATTCATCATAAGTGAGCACTGCGAATTGCAAAGAAGTGTAAACAAGTGTGCCGCTATTCGAGCACCCTTTAAAGAGATAATGTCGGGTTAAGGTTGATCAGTCCAGGTAAAATCCATAATTTCCTGTGAGTAATCTGTCTGGAGAAGAGCCTTAAGCTCAATGTTAAGAAAATATACCCATTAAACCCGCTAAATACTATTAGCGTATAAATCGCTAAGTTGCGCATTACTGGCACACTGCGTTTACCTTGCGGCCTGTCGCCGTTGTCTGCCTGTCCGTCTGTCTGCCCGTCCTGACGATCGTCGTTGTCTTCGTCTGCAGTTGTTGTCAGTTTTTGCTCAGTAGCAACAGTAGCTGCAACAACAGCAGCAGCAGCAGCAAGAACAACAACAATAACAACAACAACTATCGATCACTGGCAATCGATCAAGTATTTCGCGTACATTATCCGAGATGCGTGGGATAATTCTGTTCTAATTTGTAGCCAACGTTGACCCGAAACCGAAACCGGGCACTGACGTCAGTTTGGCCTCAAACGAGGCATGGCCCAGAGGAAGAGGTAATGAGAGGGGGTGGGGAAGGTGACTCTTTCATTAGCCAATGGGGCATGCGGCATGCAAAGCACGTGCAACACACAAACACACAGCGGGAACGATCGCAAAGAGAATCGAATAATTGAATACTTAAAATGCTGAAGGAACTTCTAACTGGCCAGATCGGAAGAGCGGCACAAGTGTGGGCGGCACTGGGAGAGGGAGGTGAGGGGGTGTGGAAGCGGGAGCCGAGCTGAACTTCCGCCTGCACTTGTCCACAGCGACTGCATGCAAATGAGCCACACTCCGGGGCAGCGGAATAGGGAAAGGGGAGAAGGAGGAGGGAAGTAATCAGGTGAAATGGTCACGACCTGCTAATCGTTTTATGATTGTAGCGGGGCTTTGTTTCCTGTAAGCAGGCGCAACGGTAAATGCGAACAGAAGCCGAAGAAGAGGCGGCTACAATGGCGACAACAACAGCAACAACAACAACAACAGTTGCAACAACAACAACAACTCGACTGACCACAAGAAAACCCTTTTCCTTTTGTTTGCCAGCATTTTATTTAAATTGAGAGCGCGAGACGCAGACGAACCAAACAGAGCGAGAGAGGTAGACAAAGAGGGAGAGAGAGAGAGAGGGAGACTGGGAATCGGAGCTGCTGTTCGGTGCATGGCAATCCTCATGCCAATCCCAATCCTTCAGCTTATGCGTTATTCATGAGCTCCCCGAAACATTTGCGACTCCTTCGGCCTCGTCTCGTCGACTTCGTCTCCAATTGCCAATTGCCACAAGTTTCGGACGCGCTGGCGCGTTGGCGTTTCTCAACCTGCAACTGACAACGAGCAACGTGCAACGGGCAGCCTGCAACTTGCAACTTGCCACTGCCTGGCACCGGTTAAGTGCTCATTGTCACCCCCAGCGCCCAATTAGACACCTGAGTTGAGCTGAGCCAGTCAGACTGATCCGCGTCCATCTGCAGTTTCTTCCCTTCCCTCCGTCCGCTCCTACCTCCCCCCCTCCCTCGGCCGCTTATCGCCTCTTGCTGCCTATTTGTAAGTCGATTAGATGCGAACGAAGTGCGTGCAACAGATTTTATTTAAATGACACTGCAACACGGCAATGATCACTTGATCTTTACATATTTTCAACTTTTTTTATTACTTTATCAAGAATTTCTTGTGATATTTTATTCATTTTAATTCTAGATATAAACTAATAAATATGTTGATAGTGTCTTTATAAACTAATTATATATTTATTTATTTTTTTTGTTTTATTTAAAAGGGAAGAAATATTATAAAAGTGACAAAAATAATTTTATATGAAGTTATCTCTCATTAAATTAATATGTTAATAAACAGAATTGTATTTTTAACACTAACTTCAATATATTCGGGAAAATTTATATATACAAGTATGTCTGGATATAAGCTTTGATCCCTGCAAATGCTAGAGTCACAAAATTTGGCATGAAGATATTTGTATTTCTATAATGAATTGAAATAAAGTGCGTTTCGAATGTTGCGATTATTTTCTCCTGGTTTTTCTAAGTTTTCCCAATCCTCTGCAACAAAGGGCTTTTTTCCGCAATTTAGATCCAATAAATTCTAATTAAATTCTTCTCATTTAAGATTTAACCTTTAATTTAAAATTATTCATATTTTTATATATTTAATTCAAAACTTACATACAATCAGGTTAATTAATTGTTTTTACTTTTAAACTTTCGACTCACCATAGTTGACTTTAAATAAAATAAAATAAATAAATAATTCTGCACACTAAGGGTATAGGAAACATCTCCGAACCCGTGTATACACTCTAAATCGATCAAACCCTCTCCGTGTGCTCGTCTGTTGCAATGCAAACTAGTCTCTTAATTCTAAAGCTTTTTAAATGCAACTTGGTTCACATGCTTCTTATGGATCGGACATATATAGCCTACATCTGTTATAAAACCAACGGCCCATTTATGTTCTTTATCAATATATTGCAAATATAAAACCCTCCGCAAGCCGATAGTAGATTTCGTTCTTGTTTTTTTAATACGATTTGTTGGCGACTTATGGGATATATAACTTTTTGACTTTAAGACAGTTGCCTTAAATAAATTCTTCTCCTTCACACTTTAATTTCATCGGATAATATACGCAGAAGAAAGCAATTTGTCAGAAAGCAATAGGCGGCGGAGGACTTTCAAATTGTGAGTGTATTTGTAACGTTTCTTCCGAACTGTCACCCCTGCCCGATAGTAGAGCTCGTTTAGTCCTAACCAATGTTTAAAAAAAACTGGCCAGACTTCAGGGTCTTTTTATGAGCACGCTATCATTATTATGATTTATAAAGAAAGAGTCTGTACCGCGACGTGTTATATGGGCCAAGGGCAGACATAGTATGAGTATGTGATCGGGCATGGTAGCCATTTATTCACAGAATTTTCATGTCGCATTGCTGACTATTCATTTGTGTTTTATTTATTTTCAGTTAGTTGGGCCTTATGGCCTTTTAGAATTCCCAAAGACTTGTTAGTTTAATAACTTCATCTGTAATCTTAGGGTTCTATCAGCTAAAGAGCAGTTGGTGTAGATCTGCTGCCCTTATCTATTCCTTCTTAGTTCTTAAAATGTTTTTAAAATTGTTCTTGCCTATACCTTTGATCCCTTTTTCGCGGGTATATCAGGTAAAATACTGGGGTGTTATTATTTTTTCTAAGCTTATCGAGTTGATTTGTGACTTCTAGCTCTGGTTTCTATTTGATCTTGCATACATATATACTGTGTGCCTTTTTGCTCTCTTGCTATCCGACAGTATTGCATTTTTTATGAAGTATTTCCGGCTTGAATTTTAGCCTAGAAATGCCGGTGTGTTGCCCTAGAAGTTCGTGGTGCCCACGGCATGGACCTACCACTCCTACATGAGTATCCTGGTGTGCATGGGATTCACCAGTCTACCGTTTTTTAGGGTTGCGTTTTCACAGACAAGACCATATAAAGTGCTTAGTTTGATTCCTGGCGAACATATAACAGAGTATCGCGATATCCCTTGGTGGTGCGATTAGCCGTATAATACAATCTATTTATTGATTCAATCACTCGGTGCAGCGGGGTAAGTTCTTGCAGACCAACATTGCAACATTTGAAGCTGACTTGGCGTGGCTTTCAGTGTTTCCATATCCTTTGCAACAATTATGCGTTGGTCATACAAGTATTAACTATACTTATATCACATACACGTATATCATCTTAAAATGCGAGGTAATTATTCAACCGAACAACGCTTTGCTGCATTGTTTGTCCACCTCCTTTTTTATGTGAGTAGCTTATTGCAATTCTCGCTGGAAATGAACTTTTAAAGAGGTCATAAGTAATGTCGTAGGATTATACTGCACAGTTTGCAGCATTATCAGTTTACTGCTTAGCAATCTAAATTCTGTATTACAAAAAAAGAGTAGATTTTTCATTTGGAATGACAGTAGTTTTTTCGTTATTTAATTCGAAATTGAGACAACAACAGAGTAGATGACGACATGAAACTTTTTATCTGTTATTTACTTTTTTTTTCACTGTGCTTCAGTTTGGGTTTTCAGTTCGCAGCCCGCCCGGGCTCAGTTTCTCTTATATTCTCAGATATAAACCGTTATTGCCCCCTTTGTCGCTTTGAATACTGCCTTTGCTTATCAATTTCGCCCCACTGTGTGTGTCCCGGATAGAGCGAACAATGGGATCGTGTCTTGAGTTTTTCTTGTTGGCAAGAGAAGTCGTAGGAGCGGCGAAAAAACTATTTTTGCATTTCACTGACAACATAAACATTGCATACTTTCGAGTCTAAGATGTAACTTGACTGCTTACCAACGAATTGAACACCAGGTGGCGGCACGTACATGTTTGCTCAGAGTAAACTAAGCCTGCTTGGTGCTCTGGGTTCACATTAAATCGCAAGCAGTTTAAAGCAGTGCACCAAGTAGTGGAAGTAGACAGGTTTGTTATGATAGTGAGCAAGCAGTTTTATGGCAATGGCGCCAAAAACGATTTCAATAAACATTTTTCAATAAACTTTTTATAAACTTTTTATTCAATTTATTTAAAATGGTAAAATCTAAGTAAAAATAATTATTCTCTACCGAAATATCATAATACCTTTACTTATTTTGATTATTTTATTCAACAGATAACGCAACCCCTTTGACATTTCCAACCGCCATCAGCTGATTTGGTTTTGAATTTGTTCACTATTTCCACCTAATTGCAGTGTATTTAACACCATTTAATGGCAAGGTTCATCAACCTCTGGTCGGAGTTTTATTCTGTTTATACTTGATTTCGTTTTCGTCTCAGTTTTTTCTTGAATTTTTCTTTTGGGTTTTTCATTAGCATTTGTATTCGCAGTCGCCGTCGCCGTCGTCGTCGCCGTTGCAGTCGCAGTCACAGTCCCGCTTCCCCAGAAGGCAGCACGTTCCCTGGCTTGGCTTCTACTCGATGATGACGCCAAGCTTTTTTTATGCTGATTCCACTCGATTTTACAATGAAAGTTTTCGCTTTTCGGCGAAAACTCTTATGCCGCAGCGAAGCGGGCGAAAATCAAATTGAAAACAAAATTTTTCAATCGAAAGTCGTCGCGTTGCGGTGCCGTGAGAATTCTGTCAGTTCTAGATATGCGATACATGCACACACACACACGCAAACACACACACACATACAAACAAGCTGATCGTATGAATGCCCCGCATCGGGTTCATTGCGACCAGTTCGAATTTAAGGAAGTAAACGTCGCTTTGCTTATCGGTGACTAACACACGGCACAAGAAGTGCACAGCGAAAGAGGTAGCACAAGAGGAAGAGGAAGAGAGGGAGAGAGAGAGAAAGAAAGAGAGATAGTGCAGAAGTTGCCTAGAACAGCTAAAAATTGCCTTAGAATATGCTGTATGCACTGCAATCTATAATGCGCGACAGGCAGATACTCTATGCATTGAGATTGCATTACTGATTCCTAAGATATTCCTAGCGAACTCTGTCATTCAATAAATAAACGTAATTTCCTTGACTTAGATATCATAAGGGAAATTATATCATTCGAAACGTAATTTCCTTAAATAAGTTGACAACATGACTTCATGTAATATTTACATTAGTCTGACTACTAAGAAGATATATTAATCGTGAACTTCTGACGATATGGGGTCAACAGAACTGTAGGTGGAACAAAGAGAATTCTGTAGTAACATCTAGAAATTTAGTTGTGATAGGTTGGATAAGTAAAAAAAGCTCTCAGGTAAAGTCCTCAAAACGTAAAGGAAATATGTTTATTTTATATGTATATAACTACAACTGTTGCATATAGCGGAAACTCTTGGAAAGAAATGAATAATATTGAATTATAAAATACATATAACAATGTATATAATAATTTTAAAATGTATAAATTATTAAACAACATTATAACATAATCAATCTTAAACATATTTATATTCCATGCTTCTTTTTTTATTATATGTTGTAAGAGAAATGTACTACGACCTTGTGTATTTATTGTACCCCTACTGAAATAATATATCCCTATCCAGTGCAGTTAATCTAGGGAAATCCATAATATTACTATGCTGTTCTACCATCTCTCGTTAAAGTTGAAGTTAAAGTTAAAGTTATACAACTTAAGTTAAGACAAAGTCAATTTTTGTTCCATCTCCTTACTACCGAAGTGTGCTTCCAATATTGCCAATCCCATTTCGTGTTCTTTCTCTGTCAATTGGTTTACAATCTGTAGATTTGTCACTGCACTTCTGCGTTCTAGTATTCTGGCCGTGCTTTTATGGCATAAGCAAAAACCACTCTAGACATTCTCGTGGCCCAGAGTGCAACGAACGCTGAATTTAAGGTTTATTATTGTTAATATTATTATGTCGTATTTGTTGTGAATTGTCTCGCTATTTGTTTTTGTTTTAGCGCGCACGCGTTGTGCTTTTTTGCTGGATTTCTTATCTGTCGTTTGTCGCTGCCAAAATAAAGACCGAAGAAGAGGCAGACGCACAATAAACGTTAATTGTCGTGGGTAGTTCTATGTGTGTGGGGGGAGAGCATAGGGTGTGAGTGTGTGCACTGCTTGCATCAGTTTGCACTGCTGATAAGCAAGCAGTTAGCAGTTACATTGGCGATCGATTGTCAATACGATTGGCACATCGCAGGGTATCGCGAGTGTGTTACAACAGTGCGTGGCGGGTGCGCAATCAAAGGTGCAACTGATGACACTGACAAGCAGTGTTTTGTGCAATACGCACAAGGAAGCGTTGCGCATTTGCACAACTTGCGCGGTGCAGTCATCGATAACGATATCTCGATATCTCAGCCCTGCTGCAATCAACGATCTGACTGATAAGCCCCTGCCTGCTGCCTCCAGCCTGCTGCCTGAGGCCTGTGGCAGCAATGCACGATAAGCGGGTGCTTGGGGAGTCGCTGCGTATGAGTAACGTGGCTGGGTGTAAACAAACGCTGAGCGGACGCACACCTTAAAAAGGCGCACACAACTTGACCTAAATCGGGAGAGAGCAAGAGAGAGAGAGAGGGAGAGAGACTGGGTGCGCGTCTCTGCGTGCTAGAGTGAGACTGCCCGACGCGCCTCTACAAATCGCTGCATTTAAATCAACAAAACTACGAAGCGTGCTAATTTTTATGAATTTCATAACAGCATTTTAATATAAATATAAGACGCAAAAGACAACAACAACAACAGCAGCCACACACCGCGTACTGTTACGTGAAAGCTTTTAGCCTCAGCTTCAGTTTCAGCTTCGGCTCAAGCTCTCCCCGCCACTCACACTCTTATTCTCTCTCTTTCTCTCTCGCTCACGCTTACCTGCGCTCAGTCACGCATGCGCAGCAACAACAACAACAACAACTAGTGAGAGAGCTACATTCAAGTGTTGTCCGACTATGATATACCCACAACTTTAATATAGTTAAATTAAATTTAACACTTAACAATGCAACAATTCCGATTTGCATAATATTTTATCTTTGATGGACAAATTTCAATCATAAACCCACTTCTTTTTTAATATTTCAATATATGGTATATATTTGTGTATATATATTCTTTATCGACCAGACGTAAAAAATGAGGTGTAGTAAAGAAAATTAAGACAACCGATTTGCATTGAAAATTTTTAAAAGAGTTTTATTGCACATTTTAATATATTAAAGTAACACAATATGGGAAGTTTAAATGTTTTAAGTTTTCATTTAATACAAAATTACTATTTTGAAAATAAATAATAAAAATAATAATAATACAAAAAGTAATGCTAACATTACGGGTTAAAATTATATTGAAACAAATAATTCCCTTTATATTTACACATGAATAGTTCAACAATACAATGTTTGTGTCTTGTTCTAATACTAGCAAATTATTTCTTCAACAGTTCCATATTACCATAATTGTCTTATCACTATGAAAGTTTCACAAAACATACGCATTACGTTATCGAATGTGCTGTAGAGATAGTTAGTTTGTCTAGATCATGATTTTCGTACGGACAGATAGACGGACATGGCTGTATCGATTAATGCTGCTATAAATACGTGTGTATATGTATGCAGTATATATTTTGTGGCTTCTCCCACGCCTCCTTCAGCCTTCAAATGTATGTAATTTATACATAGCATACTCTTTTTTAACATTGCAGGGTATAAAAGGCGCAACAACGACTTTTCTTCTAGCCCAAACACAAATCAAAGTGCGCAAGGAAAGCTGCGCATGGCACTGCATTGCCGGCTGGGATGCGGGCGTGGTGCTGCTTGGCGCTGTTGTTGTTAGTGTTATTGTTGTTGTTGTTGTAACTACTTCCACAGCAAACGAAAATGAAAGCGAGCGCGAAGACAAGTTAAAGTTGTTCGGCAGCGTCACACAGCTTTTCTATGTACGTATGAATGTGTCAGTGTGTGCGTGTGTGCGACTTATTTCGGCTCAACCATGACGTCACGAGCTTTTAAAACCCAAAGCGCTGTGTCATTGCATGCAGACGCAATAGAAGAACGCATACGCCAGCGAAGATTAGTAATGCACTAAAGGTAAAGGAATTGTATACATGGATATGCCTTGCATGTAAGTGTATGTGTGTGTGAGTCACAGGTGCGGGCGACTGTCACAATTACAATTTTAGTATTGGTTTTATCAATCAATTGATTAAAATAATTTCACAGCGTCATTTGTTTATTTTATTGCAGTGTAATATGAAATTCTTTTCTCTCCCTCTCCCTCTTTCTTTGTTTTATCACTTCACACACACACACACCCCAACAACTTGCATGCTAAGTAAACTGCTTGCAGTTGTTGCTGCTGTTGTTGTTTCTCTCGCTGTTGTTGTTGCTGCTACTGTTGATTTTGGCGTTCCGTTGAGAGTAAAAGTGATTGGGAAAAACTTTTGCTTTTGCTTTGCCTTCGCTGTCGCCGTCGCCGTCGCTGTTGATCGCGCTCTCGCGTCGCTCTCTCGGCCTCTGTCGCGCACTGCTTGGCGCTCTCTTGCCGTGGCCTGACCAGCAGCACCGCCACCATCCACAGGTAGTTGCTGTAAAAGCAGCGCAGTTAACGTCGCCGCGGCGACGGCAAAGTCATTTTGGGGCTTTTATGGCGCTTCGCCTCTCTTCTCTATGTGTGTGTGCGTGTGTTAGTGAGTTGCTTCTTGCTGTGGCTGTGTTATTATTTTTCGGCCGTTGCTGTCGGCGTCGCAACGGCAGCGGCAGCGACTGCGTTGCGTCTCATTTTCTTCGCGCTGCGGTTGCTGCTGCTGCGCCAAAGACTTTTTGTCACAGTTACAATTTACCAATTGTAAGCGGCGGACGCGAACGCGCAACAACAGCAGCAGCAGCAGCAGCCCCAGCAGCGCATAACGGTTCTTCAGGAGCTGTGACTTCCAATACAACCGACGAACGTCGTCGTCAGCGTCGGTGTCGGTGTCGGCGTCAGCGCAGAGCAGCGACGTCAGCTTTGACGACTTGTAAATAAAGAAATACTCGCATATAAAATCTGTTGCATCACTGGCGAAGCACTTCAGTCGCTGAACCGCGTGCGTGCAGGCAACACTTTCCGCGACAACAACAACAACTAAATAATAAAAACAATAAACAACAACAATAAGAGCGACAAGCAGTGCGCGCAAATGCAGTGACAACATTTTGAAGAATTAGAAATTAAATTTGTGCGAAGAAACTAAAGAAAATGTGCGGAAAAATACAAGCGAAGCGCGCAGAGTGACATTTTAAAATACCAAAAATAAAATACAGAATATAAAATAATTTAAAAAGTGAATAAATAAAATAAATTAATGAATTAAACAAAGAAATGAACTGAAATGAACATCGTGTTTCAAGCAGCGAACACTTCCAAAGAACAGTTTACCTCAGGCATCTTCGCAGCATGCTCCAGTAGCCAGTAGAGTTGCCAGACAGTTTGGAGAGTACACCCGAAATTCGATTCGAAATCGCAAAGGATAAAAAGGCATCAAAATTTTACCCTCATTCGCGCAACTCAAAATGCTGAACATGGAATCGCCCCAGATGTACGCGGATGCGGTGCAGACTCTGGCCCAGCTCGACCTCAAGAAGCAGCCGCAGTCGCTGCCCCAGCAGGCGACAATTGGCCAGATCACGCTGACGGCGATGTCCAGTGCACAGCAGCAACAGCAGCAGCAGCAGCAACAGCAGCAACAGCAACAGCAGCAACAGGTGACCACCGATGCCAACAACAATGCAACGGTGCAGGATGCTGCGCTGCTGGTGAAGCAACATGCCATGCAGCAGATGCAGCACAACAACAACAATAACAACAACAACATTGGCAACAATCTGCTGCAGAAGCAGATGCTGCAGCAGTACAGCACGCAGACGGACCTGGACGAGCTGACCACACAGGAGATAACGCTGGACCTGCAGCACCTGATCGACGATCAGTTCCGCGACACGGAGACGCTGGGCATCTTCAGCGACATGGTGACCAGCCCGGGCGGACTCTCCGCCACGCTGCCACCCAGTGGCATGGTGAGTGCTGCCGCCAAGGTGCTGCAGCAGCAGCAACAGTCGCTGGCCAACGCTCGCCAGCAGCAGCACTCGTACGGCCGAGCGGCACTGGCCTACATGCCACAGGCGGTGCACTCGAACGCCACGTACAACAACCACTCGAGCGACGAGAACAGCTCCGTGGGCAGCGACTCCAGCAGCACCATCAAGGAGGAGCCCATCGATCCGGACTATCGCCGCCACCTGCAGGAGTCCGTGAGCAGCCAGGCCGCTGCGGCGGCGCTGTTCCAGAACAGCAACGGGCTGTACAACGCGTATCAGACGCAGAACCTGAGTGGCAACAACAGTGGCAGCAACAACAGCGGGGGCAGCAACAACAGTGGCAGCAGCAGCGTCGGCAATGGCAGCAGCAATGGCAACGGCGCCAGCAATGCCACACAGTTCACCAATCTGACCACGGCCAATGTCCTGGCGCATCACAACCTGCCGCATCTGGCGGCAAACACGGCGCAGCAGTTGCTGAAGCATCACAGCAAGCTGCAGCAACAGTCACAGCAGCAGCAGCACGCACATCAGCAACACCAGCAGCAGCACCAGCACCGCAAGCACAGCAACAAGCACGTGGACAAGGGCACCGAGGAGTACCGCCGGCGCAGGGAGCGCAACAACATTGCGGTGCGCAAGAGCCGCGAGAAGGCCAAGGTGCGCTCCAAGGAGGTGGAGGAGCGCGTGAAGACGCTGCTGAAGGAGAAGGACGCGCTGATGCGCCAGCTGAGCGAGATGACCAACGAGCTCTCGCTGCACAAGCAGATCTACATGCAGCTCATGAACCACACCAATCCCGAAGTGAGTCGTGTCTGTCGCAGCTTCCTCAACACCAACGAGCACGCGCTGTAGCCGAAGCCGACAACGAACCCGAAGCCGAAGCCGAAGAGTTTCAGCTGTGATTCACTGAATGACTGAGCGCCCTGAGCTGCTGAGAGAGCAGAGGTGCGTGCATGAGAGTGTGTCTGTGACTGTGTGTGAGTGTCTATGTGTGTGTGTGACTGAGAAAGCTGCTAAGGAGGAGGTGGAGGAGGGAGTCATAGTCGATTCTCGATTGTCTGTATATATCCTGCGAGCTGCTCCCTGCGCCTCCTAGCCAGCCTAAGTCTTCTATCTTTTCTCTCTCTCTCTCTGTCTCTCTCTTACTCTGTCTCTGTCTCTCTCTCTCTTCTAAAACTACTTCTATCTCTTGTTCTACCTCTACGTTTACTCTGGTGCCTGCGGCATTCCTTGTTTTGTACATTCTTTCGTGTGGCTGGGCAACTCTATGTTATTATCGATGCACTCTTGTTATCGTTATCGCTTCACTTATCGCTTTTCTACTTTGTACTTAATCTTAGAGAATTGTAAATTACTTTGCACATTTTGATACGAACCTTTTAATGATATCTATGCATAAGTTAAGCCAAAGATTCAGTTGAATATTTATGTAGAAAGGAGGCACCCTGTATGTGTGTGCGTGTGTATGATAAATATGTTATGATAGATAAGGCGTGCAGGAAAGAAAACATAAAATACAAAAAGAAAACAACAAAAAACAAAATAAAACTATTTATAAATATATATATTTAAATCTAATTATCTTATACTTACAACAACAACAGCAACAACTCTGGTATGCAGCCTGCGCTTTGCCCCTGTCACGCCCCCTCCCCGTTAGCAAATCTTTAGCTTTAAGCCCCCGTCTTCAACTGCTTCTGTTGCACAGGAATAACCTGACAAATCGTCTATAATCGTAGCTAATTCTGGCACTGGGACTGGGACCGGGACTGCAGAGGACCCTGAGAAACCCCCTGACATATCCCCGCCCCTGCCCCCCAGCATGAGGGAAGGGTGAAAAACAATCAAATAAGCTAAAGAAAAGAAAAAAGAACAGAAAAAAAGAATTAAACAAACAGAATAACACGCTTTAGAAGAAATGCTATTAATTTGTAAGGCCAACGCAATGTTCTCATTTTAATTTATAATCTAAACGGAAAAGAAACACAACACACTGTAAAGCAAATACATATAAATAAATCAATTTTAATAAAACTTGTATAGAAAAAAGTCACTGAGTTTCATTACGTTTTATTTAATAATACAAACAGCAAGATAAGGTGAACAATTTAGTTATTAGATATACAGTAAATAAAATACCAAAAAATATAAAGAGATTTGAAATTCAGATAGCAATAAAGTAAGTTATTATGAAGTATATAAAAGTAATATGATATTATTATAATATCTGCATATTACATAAGGTAAACTTTACTTATGTATACATTTAGTTCATTTGAATTTGCTTATATACTTTAAATGTTGCAGAAATGTATTGTTTATGGTTTTAATACCATTCCACCATTAAAAATGTTGTAAAAGGGTATACTAACTTTGTGAAATGTATGTCACAGGCAAAAGAAGGCACGGCAGACCCCTTAAAAATATATTCTCTTGTACAGGTTCATTTGCCGAGTCACTTGAGCCATATCCGTCAGTCTGTTTACCCGTCTGTCTTCAAGAGCACACATATCTCAGCATGAATATTCTGAATACCACGAGCGGATGACGATTATTTAAAATGTTGGTCTTCGCAAACCAATAATTAAGTCTAAAAAGCGAATTTTTAAGCGATTTATAAAAAATTACACTATTTTTCGATTTTCACTTACCTCACTAGCTCTTCTCTAAATTTCAATAAAATCGCAATGAACACTGAAGTCATTCAAGTAGTAGTGAACTGAAGGGTGTCTAACCACTGTAATCACTGACTATAGCTTTTCCATTATTTACTCATATTCTTCATACATAAATATTTATATTGTATTTTATTTTTCTTACCTTTAAAGACTCTCTCGAGCTTCGTTCTTGTCTCGAGCCTTAGATTTCTAGAACTGAACGTGCCTCATAGACATGCACCATGCCACCAAGAGGTGTTGCCAAAAAAAAAAAATACTGCTCAAGACGAAGGCAGAAGGGGGCTTGCCACGAAGCAGACAAGAAGCAACGTCTACCGATGGGTCGACGATAGCGAAAGCGCGATCTATGGCCTGCCAGGCGCGACAAGTTGCCCCGCCACAGGGTGGAGGGTTGCTGGGGTCGGGGCAGGAGCCGATGCAGTCCTCTGCTCGGGCGACGGCGTTGACACAATTTGACAGTAAGACAAACCCGAAACGAAAAGCAAATTAATAAACGACAAGCACCAAATGAATGCAACAACTAAAAAGACAAATTAACGCGCAGAGAAAGCCAAACAGCAGTGGCAACCACAACAGCAACAACAACACCAACAACAATAACAACAGCAATAGCAACAACAGCAACAGCAACTGAAATGCATTGTTGCCCCGGGCAGATAATCACTTAAAAACTTTTGGGCTAAGCCCTTTATGGAGACCTGAGGCTGGCCCCAAAAAATTAAAAACAAAAAAGGGAAAAAATGTTTTCCTAGGCATGCCGAACGTTTAATACACTCCATTGTGAGCTGAATGATAGTAAGATGATGGTATGGTAAGATATTGCTGTTGTACCTATTTATTGTTCTCGTGAAATATATAGAATAAAGGTATCAAATTATAATAACCTTCAGCCATGATAGGGAACATACATCTGATTCTATATGTACAAGGCGAGAACTTTGATTCCTGTTATTAGTTCCTCAGGGATTTACAATTATGTTGAATTGGTTATATAATATCAAATTCCAGTTAGGTAAATTATTTTCATATTTTGAAAGAAAATAGCAGATGTCGTACCCTATATCAGCTCTTTACGTTGCGACCTAAGCAAATGTTGAATTGTTGGGCAAACAAATTGACGGGCGGAGGAACACGCAAATAATGCTAGTTCAACGAGTTAGATGATGATCAAAAATACCGATGCTCTAAGAAGTCAAAGACATCTATTTCAGGGAATACCAGGACTTCCACCTATGTTCGAAAAAAATGGATAAAAAAGAGAAAAAAGACCAAAAACAGGACAATAGATTTTTGACTCAAAACAAGAGATAAACTTGCATTTGTTTTGTATATTTATTTTATATATATAAAGGTTCTTTATTTGTCAAAAAAAATTGTCTAATCAAAATATGGCAATTTAAACTAGAATTGCTGAAATATTTTTTCTATTATGATTATAAATCGAATAGAAACCGAGACAACGATTCGTGTACAAATCATGTGCTTATTCTTCGATTCAAAGAACAATTGCATTTAGATTAGATCAAAAATACGTTTTATTTTCGAAATAAAAACGATAGGATCCAAAGGTAAGATTAATAAATTTCTTTATGCTAGATCTGTCTGGGAAAAGGTTGACCTGACAGCTCTGGTGTATTAATCTTATATATAAAATTCTGCTGTCACACTGTTAGTAACCGAACTCCTTCGAAACTACTTGACCGATTTTGATGAAATTTGGAGAGTATATTCTGTAGGCCTGGCAATCGGCTGACATCTATTTTTCGTACCCCTAACCGATAAGGGTTGTCCACCCCTAACATTTTTTTATTTCGTCAAGGAATTTAACAAATTATTGTGCGGTATGATGTTATTTTCACATTCCCTTTTCGTGCACAGCGATCCACGCCTCTCACTGGTATACCACATCCTTACACACTTTCAATAATAGTTGTTTTCATGCTACACAGAGAAAAACAAATTAATTTTGTTTATACAGCATGAATTGAATCACGGCTAGGTAGGACGAAGTCCACCGGGTGGGTCTAGTATATTTATTATTATTACTATTATTATTGTTTAAAAAGGGATTCTCTTACAGGTGAAAGAAGTGAGCTACTGCGGCGGTCTTTTGTACCTGAAAATTACTTTCTTGCCTGACAAGCGTTGTTCTGTTTCCCTGATGCCGCAGAGCAGATCTTTTGTTGAGGAGTTAGCAATCTGTGCAGGAATTGCAGATGCTTCCTTCTCGTCTATGCCAAGGCTGATCAGTCACAGATAATGTGCTTGGTATTATCTTCTGTCTCTTTGCAAGGTGTACACTTTGCATCTGAGATGGACGCGTGTTAACAAGGCGATAATTTACTAAGTGCTGGCCACTAAGGTAGCTAACAAAAAGACGGAGATCCCACCTAGACAACAGACTGGCTTTTCTCTTGACCAAAGACTCAGTATGAGCTTTAGCTGTAGCCCTACTCTGACATACGAGTATACCACAATGAATATGCCCTGCGGAAGGGCATAATCATATTGAAAACAAAGAAGTAGTTAACTTTCATTTGTGCGTACAAGTTGTCTAGCCTGAGCTCGCTGAGCAGCGAAAGGGGGATGGAGGGTGGGGAGCTGCATTGTTGGCCCTTTGATTGATGACAGCTAATTGCAGCCTCCGATTGCACTCTCGGCAAGCACGCACCGAAAGTGAAACTGTTCGCGTGGGTGCTGGCTCCCTCTCTGTCCCTCTCGCGTTCTCTTTCCCTCTCTCTCCCTCTTTCTATGTTGCCTAAATTGAAACGTGACTTTGATTAGGATTCTAAGCGGCTTAAGTGAAAGCGGCTCAAGACAGCGCGCAGCTGCAATTCGAGTCGATCGCAGCAGCAGTTCCCTGTCTGTCTCAGTCCGTTCCTGCACTTCTTTCCTGTCACACGGGTGCCAACAAATTGATGCACAATTACTGCTAAACTAAGCGCCAAGCACACACGCACACACACACAGTATCTGGCAATGGCAACGGCAGCGGCAACAGGGCGAATGAGTTATGAGCGCTAAGTGATAAATTCGCAACAAGCGGCGCATAAATTCATTTCGCATGCCGCGAGTATTTTTATTTTCGGTTTTTAATTAAGGTGGCAGTGTACTTAGAAGACAAAGGCAGAGAAAGAGGGAGAGAGAGAAAGGGGGTGTGTGCGAGGAAGAGGCAGAGGATGCCTGAGTTGTACGTATAAGTGATGTGCGATATGTTGAACATATCTAACTTACGCACTTTTAGTCTCATGGTCAGACTAAGGATGGTGAAGGGTCTTTAATTATCCAACTGCATTAAAGTCAATACGAAAAGTGATGGACATCTTAAATATATCAAGCAAGTTGAGGTATTAATGAAGGATGTACAGATAGCCAGGTTGAAAGGTTGAAAAAAGTACAATAGATGAATACTAAATATTATTCAAGTTGCCAACTTTGTCAAATTCTTTAGATAACTGCAGTGCAAGTTTGACAGAATACTAAGCGCTGTATCAAAGATACTGGGAACATTCCCTGAGGCACCCAGGTTCATTCGGAATGAGAGCTTTCATAGATACTTGAATATTCTTTGCGATAGAAATGAAATTACTCCACGAAAGTGCAAATGTCAAGCACATTGCGAAGGTACAAACTTGGCTATAAACCCAATCCTGTCTCCGCTATAACCTATAACCTATTCGCCCACCGATAATAAATAAAGTTCTGCTCCTACAATATAGTTTTACCAACTGTTAAACACTGTATAGAATTATGATTCGAAGACTTATTGATAGTCTCATAAGTGTTGAGAAGGTTCAATAAATAAATCAAATTTGCAAAGGCCAAAAGAGTGGAGAGAAGATGTACAAGAATGTGATGGCTATAGATAACATTCCTGTCCTTCTAGGGATGTCGATAAGCCATACTTTAACTATGTATTCGTTTACTCACAAAATATGTAAGTACCCTATTCACCCTGTGGTTAGCAAAAAACTAAACCACCAAGTATTTTAATCGTATGTAACTAATTCTAGTGCCAAAATAATTTCTTCCAATCATAGTTAGGCAATTCTCTACTTACTGATAAGCGATGTGAATCAGATGAACCCTTTTTCCGGATATATCAAACAGGGAAATGATAAAAAAGATTGCTTAGTATTTGTAAAGTAAGTAAGGGTACCTCAGTTAGTACTTATTTCGCCAGCCATAAACTAATGGCTAGTACTATAGTGATGGAATTAAACTGAACTATGTAAAGATTAGTATGAGGAAAAAAGAAATAGATGAACGAGAAGTCAATCGATCACATGGAATTCAACTATTAATGATGTGTAAATATTAATTTAGCTTAGGTTAAACAATAAAGCATCATCCTATCCAGGTAACTCTTTCGCCCTTCCGGGTGATCTAAGTAAGCAGTTCAAATGGTCCCGCCATTAATCCGTAACGAATTGCTCTGCTCATCGATGCTCCACTTTTGACAGCATCCAATGAATCCCCTCTTCCCCCTTTCATCTTTCACACTTCGCACTCAATCTCAATTTCAGTTTCGATTTCAGTTTCGTTTTCATTTTCAGCTTCGACTGCATCACATTTTTATCATTGTTGCCTTTTCTTGTGCCCCAGCAACAACAACAATAAAACTATAAACTATAACGGAAAAAAGTGGGTTACTTCATTTCATTTTCTTGCTTTTCAAGCTACCAATACCAATACCTTTCCTAAGCCCCTCCCCCCTGGCGTACATCTATGCATCTATCGGTCTATCTTTTTTTTTAGCACAGATTGAGTAATAGTTTGCTGCTGCTGCTGCTGCTGTTTGGTTTATATTTAAAGCCGAACCTCATTCACGTCTCGAGCCCCTCTCTGGAGATCGCTCGGCCTGACTCGGCTCGGCTCAGCGAGTTGATCGTGTGGCCAACTGCTGCGGCAAGCGTGGTTTCACTTTCTATGCTGCTGACTTTTGCTATCTACCAACAGCAGCAGCAGCAACAACAATAACAATGAGGCCGTCAAGCATCCAGCAACAGCAACAACTCTGACTGTGACTAGTAAGAGTGATCTAGTCGGGCATGCAAGACGAGCAAATACTGCATATGTATTCAGCATGTAGAACTATTTAATATAGCTAACTTGTGATATGTTTCATTCATTTTCTATAGTTTGGTGGAATCTAATAGCAATATCGTCTACATAAACCTGGAGTATGTGCAAGCAGCTGATTAAGATGAAAAAGATGAATGTAAATGATAAATAGTAAAGTAGTATAGAAAAATATAGGAAAATATTTAATTTCTTACCTTACTATATAAGAGTATAATGCATAGTAAACTAATAAAGAAATTATTAAAATATTTTTATAGTATACAAAGTGTTGTACATAATATAACATACACGTAAAGTGGTATAGTACAATTTAGGAATGCAGTTTATACTCAGTATGTATAGTATATAGTAAAGTATTTTAATCAACAGTAAAGTAGGTATTCATATTGTATATAATAAAGAAATATTGTATAAAATATAAAGTAAAGTAGTATAGTAAACAGTTGAGTAGCATATTATTGTTATTATATATATGCATGTAGAGCGACAGTCAACCAAATCTGTGTAGAATGTGCCTAACTTATTTCTTCCATTCATTTTCTTTCTTTTATTTGAATTATTCTTTATTTTAACAGTCTTTATGTTAGTTTTCAATTCATTGACTATTCATTTCTCAGCTAGTAACAGTAGTGCACTCCCTGTCGCACTGTCTACCTATTCCAGGGTATTGCAACGTTAACGGCGTTGGTCTGTTCACCTCTTTTTTCCCGAACAATGCTTTGACTATTTTCTTTTCGACGGCCCCAACGAGCTACTGCTGCGTCTCTCCGAGTGTGCATCTGACTGCGGGCCTCTTATGTAATCCGCGATGGTTGTTGCTGTTGTTGTTGTTGCTGTAAGAGATTCCTTTTCTTTTGTAGTACGGCTGATGACCAAGTTAAGATATTATGTTCGTTATGTTGCGCTTATTAACGTGACCTACAAAATTTGTTTTGCGTTCAGCTCAGTTGTTGTTGTTGTTGCTGCTTAAACGATTTTCCACCGTTATAAATCAATCGTAAACGCAAAAATAAAGACATCTATTTCAAGTCCCCACTCTCCCTCTCTCTTACCTTTCAGCCCCCTCTGGCGGGTTACGCAATTTGGCATCGCTATCGACGACAATCCCCAAGATCAAAATTACTTTGAGGCTCTATCAACAATAACAGCAGCTTTATTCAGAAAACATTGCAACTCTAATGAAATTCTGAGCATCTGTTAGATACTTTATGAAAAGTTTCTATATAAATATGTGATCAGTTTTGTTCTTTTGTTTCTTCTTTTGTGAGGTGCAAAAAAAAGAATGGAGTATCTTTGAATAAGTTGCTCCTGCTCGCTCTCTACTCTCCCTTAGAATAGAACATGAAGTTTAAATATTTCATAGACCAACAACAAAAGTTTGATATACTTCATCCGCTTTATCGAGGGAAGTTGTAATATAAGGAATGTAAAAGAAACTAAATGGAAATATTTAACCAAAACAAGAAGATGATGGTTTGGATGGATGAAGGTTTTAATTCATTTTAATTAGTTAATTTTAATTCCATTCAATTTATACTTCTTAAGCAAAAAATTGATTTTCATGATATATTAAGTAAGATTTAAAATTTGTGTTGACTAAATTTTTGACTTCATGCCACTTTGTTTAAGATTCAGCCTACTTTGCATTATTGGTTTTTATCTCCTCCCATACTTCTTATACTAAATACAACGTGATTTATATTTTTTCCTTACCAGTTTATTATTTGAAATACTACAATCGCCTTCTTTAGTCTTCTTGTGATTTGAGCAACCTCTCTATCTTTGATTCGGCGATAGCCAAGTGGAATTTTTGCAATTTTGTCCCAAAAGTATCTTGTCTTTAAAGCTCGTACCTTCACGTATTACATCGGGCGCCCTGATAGTTACAGCTGGACTTGATAGGGAAGATATCTCGTAGACAGCGTACATTTCAAATTAATTTGACTGGGCTCTATTCCCTTAACCTCCAACGATATTCAAGTTTGTTTATTCTAACAAAAGCACTGATATCAACTTAGTTAATTGATTTTTCTTTTATACCAATTTGACTGAAATTATACATGGAATTAACTAAACGATGCCAATTCGAAATACCAAATTTGGACCAACACGGGAGGTTGCACACATAGCCAGGCTAATAACTTTTCAGTTCACCCTCAATATATATGATGCACAACTAAATAATAGTAGTCTTATATTCATTGACAACTATAATATCTGCAGTTGTTAGACTTATAAACCTTTTTTATGGCAATCTTTAGTTCAAGCTGTTTGTTCCTATGAAGAAAAAGGGATATAGTTGACCGACTTTAATTAAATGAAAGAAGTAAATGTCGTCCAACTTTAATTAACTCTAGTGAGTTCAGTTAACATACTATGCACCCTCAATTTAAATAGGTACACCCTGTGAAAGGGGTATAGAATGTGTGTTTCATTAACCTCTTTTATTATCTGCTCCTTCATTGAATAGCCCACATATGATACTATACCTGCTGCCTCCAGCCAGGCAGCAAGGGCAGAGAGTGTGGAGCGACAAGAAACTGAATCGAAAATCTCAAGCACTCGCTCAGAGACCCATTGGCCTAGTTTTCTTGCAGGGCAACAACAAAGCTGTAGGAAATACAATAAAAATTAAAAGAAAATATATACATATGTTAGAAAATAATCTCAACGCCAACACACACACACGCACACATACACACGCAGAGTGTCAGTGTGTGTGTGCTGCTAATCAACAAGCGCTGTGTGTGTGTTGGCGCGGCAAAATTTACAGCGCGCCCTTTTGAAAACTTCTTAAAAACCAAAAAAAAAGAAACGAAAGAAAAAACTCGCACAAGTCGCGCGCGCGCTATTTTCATTTTTCAGCTGCGCGTTGGCGTCGCAGTCGCCGCTTTATCAATCTGCCTGTTGCTGGGCAGCAGCAGCGGCAGCGGCAGGGGGAGTTAACTTATCTTAGGGCAAGACCCGCCGCGTCGGAAAGAGATGGGCGTAGGGCCCGGGCCCAGGCCCAGGCGCGGACCCAGACCCCAGACACTTGTTGCAAGCGAGCGAGAAACGCACAAACAACAAAAATTGACCCAATTTTCAAATACAAGAAAAAAAAACATATTTTTACTACACACACACACGCACACACACACTGGCAGCGCACAAACAAACCTAAATACACTCGCGCCATAAAGAAAAGCTCCCTTAAAGAACACAACAACAATAACAGCAACAGCAACGAGAGCGAGAAATTGAAATTGTTGTTAATTTTTGTTTGCTTGGCGGCATTGTTGAGTTGTTTGCAGTTGTTGCTGCCACGGGGCAGGGACAGGGGCAGGGGGAGGTACAGCAGTTTGTGGTGCAGCAGAACAGCAGAATTCACTTTCAATTTGGGCGCATTGGAACAAATGTAGAAGAAGCAGAACCAGAACAAGAACAAGAAGAGGAGGAAGAAGAAGACGATCATGAACAAGAACAATATCATATAGTTCGCTTGACTTTGGGCTAAGTAGGTCAGCAGCTGTAGCTGTAGGTGCAGAGAGAGGCATAGATGAAACAGAAACAGCCCAGCGAGGGGCAGACGAGGCGCAAAGGGAGTGCAAATCGAAGAGGGAGGAGGAACTGGGAATGGAATGGCATGTTTGGGGAATGTGCATCTGGATCCGTTTACAGTGTCTATGATTCTTCGCTTGAGGCATTCTCCCGCTCTGTATTCTTCAAAGGGCCCAGACTGGCAGACAGACACGGGCTGTTAAGTAGGTCAGCACCGACAGCACCGACTCCGACACCGACACGGAGCACGGCAAAGAGCCAGATCAGTTTCGATGAACAAAACGTTTTCACGATCACATTAAAAGCAGCTGATCGCCAGTAATGATACAGCTGCAATTAGACGGCCAGAACAGGGAGCCAACAGAATAAATACAGAATAAAATTGCGGAAGGAGGGGGAAGAAACTAAATAAAAGTGAAATTAAAGAGGATTCTTTAAGTGTAAGAACTAAACACTAAACAGGTTGTAATTTTACTTTAGAACTTCTTCTTGTACCTCTATAATATGCTAGTGATAATGAGAAGATTTTGAATATTTGGAGGAAATAAAATTGAAATTAAAAGATGAATTAAATTAGGTAACCTTTCTTTTAAGCATTACGTAGGGATTATTATGTTAATTTACCTATTCTGTAAAGCTTATTAGGTTAATTGGCAAAGCCTAAGAGAATAATTTTAGTTTGTGTGATTGTAAGCTATCGGAGAGTGTTATCCAAGGATATATAGAAGTATATTGTGGACTCAGCTCAAGTTGAAAACTTAATGTGTACAGGAACGCGTTATTAAAAATTAAACTATCATAGAAAACATAAGCTTTATATAGACTCTTTGCCTATATTTATACTTTTTAATTTATTTTAACAATGTATGCCCTACACTTTCTATGCTTATAGTTACTTTCAGTAGGAAAAACCTATATAGGTATATATCATATAATAGGAACCACAATTGGATCACATTTAGTTACGGTATCATACTACCATCTATGGCGATCGTTCCAACATCTTTCCACTGTAACATATGTTCTAATTTGACAACTTGTAATCTTTCATTATTCTTCAGCCAAATAAGCTTCATATATTTAGTATGTTTGGTTTCAAATTTTACTTAATTTATTTACTTCATTAAATTTGAAATACATTCCTGGACTCTGCTTAACCCAATCAATTAACTCTACGACTTTTTTCATTTGATCAAACTTTCCTCTGATAAATACTTCATCTTAACTAACTATTATTCTATCCTCTTAATTGTATTTTTCTGGGTATATCCCGATGCTCTGCATCCAATCTGCCTTTTTTTTTATATTATTTGTAAAGCTAAATGGATTTGCAGACGTTCTTCGACTCTCTTAACATTGACGCTGATCAAGAATAAATATATTGTCTGCAGTCTGTGAAGTTCCCTTCAGTGCGTGGTCAAACTTATGCGAAAATAAAATATATGTTCCCTGCAAGGGTATAACAATGTTGTTTTCATTAATGCACTTTCATTTCGTTGGCAGCCTCTTCCTCCTATCCTCCTCCCATCCTCTCCTCTCTACTCCTCCCTGCCCCATTACCATCTCTAAACAGACGCTAACTAAGAATAGCGCACTAGAAGGGTTCCTCGGTTCTCTTTTCCGCTCATTCTTGCCAAAAAAGAGAAGGAATTAGAATAGAAATTATAATAAAATGGAACAATAAATGAAATAAATTTGAATCTACTTAGTATAGAATGCAGTCGCATGGTTCGGCAAGTGAATATATTATATGAATATCATATATTTCTTCAGGCAATGCCAAAATCTGAGCAACTCAGCTTTTTATTTATAATTCATAGATTTATTTTGTGGTCTCTCTGCGAATTATGGCAGAGGTGAAGGCGAACACTGGAACTGGGGAGCCCGGATGTAGAGATGTCTCTGATTCAACTTGGAGTCACATTAACATCTTTTACGTAACTGACCTACGTAGTTCGTCTGCTTAACGGCAGTTACGTAACGCCCAGTTCGATTGTCTGTTTGCGTCCTACACTCTGACACACACACACAGAGACACTCTGTTTGAACCAAATCCCATTCATGATTCTAATGTTCAGGCCGTAGTATTATCAATCAGCCCCGTTAGATCCCCCAACCCCTCCGAGGAATGCTCAACAACAAAACGATTCGATGCGCCGAGCGTTACAATCACATTTCGGATTTGTTTGCTTCTACTATTTTCATTTGTATTTCTCTTTTGTGGTAGGGTATATGAGGCATATTCACTTTGTCAGGTTGTTCCATTTTTTTGCGTAGGTCTTACTTACAGTTTTTCAAATATTTTTAGAGGTGTCTAAGCTCGAGGCGATGTTCTTTGAATGTAATACAAGTGGGAATACAAATAAAAATTTCAATATTTTAATTGACAATATGATTGTACATATCTTGAACATAATAAATTTAAATTAAATTCTTTATTCATTTTCCATTTCTCCTTCTTCTTTAAATTTAAAATTATTCTTATTCTTATATTTTTAATTTAAAATTTATAAGCAAGTGGGATACAATAAAAGTATCGTTGGCTCAAAGAATGTTGCATCGAGGCATTACAGTACCGGACAAATATATCTGAAATCATTATTCATCAATTTATAAAAAAATTAATTTTAATTTAAACCAATTGTTTGTAAAACTAAAATTATACAACTTTAAACCACAAAATCTAGTATTCCTCATTCTTTACATATACCTAGATATATACAATGTTTTTTTTTTGTAAATATATCCTAGATACTTTCATATTTTTATTCACTTTTAAATCAACATCACGCCTTCCCATTACTTCTAACGCGATGATAAAATAAAATAATGTTGAACAACTTAAATATTTTTTGAACTATTTTAATTCAATAAAATATCAATTTATGTTTTTGGTCAAGCATTAACATCCTTTTTATTTAACAATTTTATAGTGGAGGTGCAGAATCAACGATTTTTTTCATACTTTTGTAAGTTTGTATATTTTTTGAGCTCATTTCATGATTTAATTCATTGTTAGCGCTGTTTTAAGTATCTTGTCTATTAGGTTAATCTTCATGAAGTGATAACACACTCTTCTCTATTTAAAACGATATTTTTCATTTGAGTGTCCACATTATATATTTCCACTACTATTTGCTGGGTATTTAACAGTCGACTTGCTTGTTGCGCATCTTTCTCTTGGTGCGTCTTCCGCATTTTCGGGTCACATGTGTGAGGTTTGACTAGTCCGCATTTTGATTGGATTGGGTGTGTTAGTTTCGGATTTGAGAGTGTGTCGCTGCACGTATGCATTTGTAAGCGCGCGCGTGTGTGTGTGTGTTTTCATACGTGTGTGTAGTGTGTGCGTGACAAGCGTATGTCGATTACGCGGCCTTGAAAGTGAAAAGGTGTCGAGCGAGAAACTTTCGCTTTTCGAACCAAGTCTCCCTCAGTCCGTGCGCGAATGTGTGTGCTATTTGTGTGTGTTATATTTGTGTGTTTGTCTTCCGCTGTTGGTGTGTAGGTGTAGGTGCCTGAAGACAACTCTGCCTCGGAGTTGCTGACAAGCTTAAAGTGCAAATTTAAACAACAATTAACCGGCGCGCCAATTCTGGCACTTCTCGCTTACTTCCCCACCCCCTCTACCTCCTCTCGTTGGTGCCTCCCTGCCTTCGTGTGACTGTCAAATGTCAGGCAACACCCACAGGCAGCAGTCGCGGGAGTAAGTGCAGTCCCTTCGTCTCTCTCTCTCCATCTGTTTGTCTGGCAGCCTCAGCTCATTTGCATTAAATCTGCCTAGTCAAAGCTCACTCAAATTGTCTTAGACGGCAACTGGTCAAACAGATAACTGGCAACTGGCAACTAGCAACTGGCAACCTCATTTCATAAGCAGTTGCAGTTCAAAAACATTTTGTGGCAATTAAATACCTGGGCGGCCCATTATATAAGGGGGCACGTAAGCACACACACACACACACGCACACGCGGAGATTTAATTGTTTTAACTACCCGAGCAAGTATTACATAGTATATTATACCTTTTTCTGTCTGTCTTTTTCCCTCGGCTAGTCGCGCTATTACAACATCCCCGCAAAGCTAAACTAAGTCATTTCATTAAGCCCATTTTCCGAAAAAAGATGAATAAATAAAACACAGTTCCGTTAACGGTGCTTAATTATGCATACGCAAAACTGTCGAGCGCTCAAAAATGTTACGCGTGAGGCGAACGGAGAGAGAGGCAAAGGCCCAAACAAGGCGACAACAGATGCAGATACAAAGCTACAGACGCAGAGACAGATACAGATACAAGATACAAGATACAAAGAAGATGTGCTTATAAATTCACCAGGCCTGGCGGCTCACTGAGGCCCACGTCAAATGAGTTTTCGCGTAATCATAAACCAGACAGGCAAGATGAGGCATCAGGCAGGGAGGGAGGATCATAGAGAGGGAGGTGACAGAGTGAGAGAGAGAGAGGCAGCCAGCTAAACGTAACTAAACTTGTATCCGATTCCAATTCCGACTTCCACTCAGACTGCGGGTCCCCATCCCCCCTGCGATGCTGTGCCAGTTACATGAACTACATTCATCGAGATGCGCCAACCAGTTTGGAAACCGGAACTAGCGCGCATAACGGTACACTCCACGACGACTCTCCCAGCTCAGAGAGAGAGAGAGACTCTCGACTCTTCACTCTCTACTCTCCAATCTCAACTCTCACTTCATACAGTTGGCGGCGATTGTGTTGGCCTGGCTTGATTGTTTTGCCTCTGCTTTTGCATTATTCATCCGCATTTCGAGGCATTTTCAAAGTCTTCCTCTTGACCTTGGACTCGGCGCAGCAGCAGCAACAGCAACAACAACAACAGACTTGGTAACTTGTCGCCGTCTTGGAAAGCAGCGCCAAAAGCGTGTGCCACAAAAGAAAGCCAAACCACTTTTACTTTCAAGCGCAGCCGGCGAAATGAGGCAATGTCGACTCAACTCGACTTGGCTCGGCTTGGCTTGGCTTAGCTCGACTTGGACTGGCCTGACCAACTTCACAGCTCTGCCGCTACTGCTGCACCAGCTGGATCCCCTCTTGGCTTGTTGCCTATTGCCAGGCGCCAAGATGCGGTCTGACTGCACTCCTAACAAGATAATGATGCGGCCAATGTTCGATTGCCTGCGTAGATCAGCTGTTGTTGCTGCATATGGTGGCAGTATTTGTTCATATCCAATGCATTTTGACATGTACATATGTTATGGAAAGATAAAGTTAAAATAGCAAATATGTCCAATAATATATTTAAATATACCTTTCAATTATATTATGCAGGAAGATTAAACTGCTCTTTAAACCAAAGATATTATAGGGTTTTGGGGACCTCTGTTTTCTGGCTCACGGCAGCTACAATGAGATTAAACCAAATATATTTATATTGCGTTTATTTCTATTTTTAATACACTAAAACTGCTAATTCAGGCTGAATACGCACTTTTTTAGAGGGCGACACACATAATTACACTTATAATTATTATTATTTGATTGGGGGAGTTGTACTGCAATCTTGTAGATCAATACTGCTTCCTTCTGAGGCTGGAGCTCCCATTTCCATTTCCAGTTACTTAATTAAGTTACAATTTTTCACATTTGATTGAATTTAATCGAATTAAAATTAAATATAAAATAGTCATACTTTTAACCTTAATTTATATTTTTAGCTTCTAAGCTTCTTTATACAATAAAATTTATTTACTTATAATATATGAATACTTTTGCCTCGACTGTACTTAGTTCAGTTATCCAGCGGAGGTCCTGCTCACTAGCCCTAATTTTGTTTTGTAACGACACAGCTTAAAAAGACAGTGCTGTACAATGCTGTATCACGGGCACTAACTCACAGAATCCGCAGAGCTAATTACTCACTCTTTCTACAATAGTTAGCTAAGGCGTGATCTTGGTCAACAATGACTTGTGAGTAGTGCTGTATCGATTCTAGGTGGATTTTTACTCAGTTTCCTTAACTGGTCAAGCTTATTGAGGTTGTAGCAAGCCTGGTGTTCGAATACAGTCTTAACATATACACGGATCCTTGTCACCTCTGATTTCAAGTACTCTTTGGTAGTACGTTGATAGTACTCTTTGACAGTATTCCATGCCAAAAAATGACATACAAGCTACCATTCGAACCTACCTCCTGCTTTCGCTAGTGTATCAACTAATGCTATACAAATTCAGCTGCCTTAAAAGTTTATTATTATTTGTGTTACTTCTTTCTGTTCTATGTTTTGCCCATGTCTTGGTTTAAGAGTGTAGATAATTGTATTATATTTATTCTTACTGCCATGTTCATTTATTTTTGTCCTGGACTAAAAGACACTAACTGTTTGACTCTCTGCATGTTTGTCTTTCACTTCGGTTTTATGTGGAATTGATCAAATATGCTGTAAGGAATCTTGTTAAGCTTACTTAGATCAAGTTCAATTCGAGATGATCAACTTGCTTTTGCAACATCTACCAAACTAATTATACGATACCTTAGACAATACTCTTCCCTTAGGCTACAATCCGATAAGAGTTTGAACACAGAAGTTCCCCCTTGCGTCGATGCTTTAGTATTAATTTATATGCGGCATGAGGTGCATAATCAATTTATATTTCATCATGTTGCGCTTGAGACAACACGCGTTTTGTTGTCTTTAATACATAACCCATACGGTTCAAAGCGAGTTCATGAGGTATATACAATAAAAAAATGCAATCTATATAAAAGTAAATCATATAGTGAAAGCAAATATTTATTATATAAGAATAAACGATAATTAATCAAAGGGAATATTGGAAGGCTCCACACATCATTGTCTATATTATTTACATATTAAAAATGTATTATATAAGTTAATGAATATATTTAAACTACATTCTTTAAAGACAGAAGAAATAAATGACTCTATGCATTACGTAAGTTGTGGCAGGTGCAATGTATTTTGTTGGTCCGCGGGCAATGAATTTGAATAATTCTCCAAGAGGTTTCCAAAAGAGGCACATGAATTATAGATATAGCTAGTATGCAAACCACGCCCGTTGTTCCATTAGACAGGGGGGCGGGGATGGGGACATGCTGCGCTCTGGGCGCCACCAAAAGCTGCAACTGCAGTGCGAAACAGGTCGCCGAGTGACCAATGTGAAAAGGAAAACCAAAGAAAGGAAATTGGAAAAACAGACACACTCACACACACACACACAGAAAACCTGAACAAAAGTGTTGAAGTGTCTTGAACAAACAAACAAGCAACAACAACGAAGCTGATGTTGATGCCGACAAACAAACAGGGAGTGCGACGATGGACAGGTGGAGAGTGAGGAGTGGGGCTGGGGGTGAGGCAGGCACAAGGTACAAAGATCTGGGACTGGTACTGGTAGTGGAACTGGGACTGACAGGGAGACTGCCTATGGACGGGCCTGTAGTGGGAGGAGGGAGGAGAATGGGGCGACACACACTTGTAACTTGCATGCTAACATGTTTTCAAAAATTTTTATTTATTTATTTATTAAACAATACGACAGCAATAACTAAACTCGTTTGTCGCTCGTAGTTGCTGCTGTTGTTGTTGTTACTGCTGTTATGATTGTTGTTGTGATTGTTGTTGTGATTGTTGTTGTTTTTTGCATATTTACTACACACACTTTGGGCCGCGGCAGAGAAACAGAAACAGAAAGAGGCACAGCAAGCGCTTTATATGCATATGCATAAACATTATAAACCTACCTAAAAACACAGAAAACAGCCCGAAAAGAGAGAGAGGGAGAGAGAGAGTAAAGAGAGGGGGTAGTATTTGTAGGTTTAGTTGACAGGCTAGTTACATCATCTTCACCGTTATGCGTATGACACTAATTTGCATGCGACGTCGGCCACAAATTAATATCATATTCATTTTCGTAGTCGTATTCGTATTTGTACTCATATTCGTATTCGTATTCGTACTCGAATTTGATTGTCGTTTTTCTCTCCCTCTCTCTTTTTTTCTCTTTATCTTCATCTTTACTTTACAGGTACTTGCGCATCCCTCCAGCGCCCTCTCTCCCCTGGCACTCGCCTCTCATTCCATCCCACTGTGCACCTACACTATCTGCCTTGTCACGCTGCTGTGGTTCTTGTGGCTTGCAAAATCTTAACTAAGTATTTGCTCAATATTTTCCATTTCCTCAGCAAGTGCCGCGAGCAGAGGCAGCGGCAGAGACAGAGCGAGCGACTGAGCCAGCGGCCGCAGCGCAGTTTTCCTTTCGCTTTCATTGACGCGTGAAGTGGCTTAACGTAGCCCAGGAATCGTGTAGCAGTTAGCCAGGGGAAGATACTGCATGGAGTTCTCAGCATTTGCTATACTCTACATATTATAGGTATATATATTACAGTAGTATTATATTCTTGATCGGCATCGACATTCATTCTGAAACTCGAAAAAAGTTCTTACTTTCTTTTAAATGGTTCTTCAATCAATTTCAATCAAAGCTTAAATGATATCTACAAATTTGATTGCAATCGCATAATAAACATAGAAGTTATCAAAGACATAATTTTTAAAGGGTGCTGCTTACCAAGCCAGTCCCTGCAAAATATGCAATACAGAACAAGTTAAACATTAAGATTCAATATTAAAAAAATCACAGTCAAACACACTAGACTGTATATATCTTGCTTGTCTCATACTTGACAAGTTGTCTGTCAATTCGAACAGACCCGCTGTGCAGTGTATGCGAAAGCCTAGTTAATGTGCATTACATTTTCGTGATTCTGATCGATATCGCCAGCCAACGGCAGTGAGCGTCTCTCTAGTTAATAGAGGAGCTCTTGTTGCAGACATCGTCAACGAAGCAGAAACAGAAATGCTCCCCAAGCGAGTGAGCGAACTGGCCCCGTGCCGCCTCCCTCCTCCCCCCTTCCTTCCATTAATGGAGGGCCCTGCCTGCGCTGGGTTACATTTGTATTGGGGGTTCGGGGTTCGGCTGGGCAGTCCATCAATTTAGGCAAATGCGGAGCCCAAACAACATACGAACTTCAATTTCGATTTGGGATCTCGACTCGAATTCGAATTATTTTTGGGGCGCAGGCGTAGGCCCTCATGCGCCTGCTGTGCCTGCATAATATCGAACAACAAAGAAACGACCTATGACACGCCGAAGATGTTATACCCTTGCTGTAAGGTATTGATAGAGATTTTGAAGGATTTTGAATTCTTATTCATAATCCAATTCTTCGATTTCAACTAATTATTTTTATGCTAGCTAAATGTTTTTATGAAATATGAATATTTGGAAATAAAACAATATAAGTTTAATTGCGGGAGATTGAAATGGAAATTAGAATAAGAATCAGTTTTTTTTTTTGATATTTCATTGGAATAATGTTACAAATATATTTTATATATGCAATATTATCAATTTAAAAGACTTTTTGGAAATAGCTTAAAATTTTAATAAATAATTTATATAATATAACATTTTTGATATTGATTATTAAATTTAAATATTCATTAATTTGAGATGTTGATAATTTGTATATCATATATTTGATATTTTAATATATTCGATATTATCGATGTACTCTAAATTTTTTATAAGTATGTATATTTAATTTTTTCGGTATGATGATATGTATGTATGTGTATATAATCGATATTTAATATTTTTATATATATAATATTTTGTTTCTTTTTTTATATTTAATATAATATAATACATTTTTGATTTATTATATGTGATATTTTTTGTTTAATTGTTTAATATTTTTGGGATATCTTCTTCGAAATTTTCGATACAATCTACATATTTTTTATGCAGTCCATAATTGTCATATTTTCAGTATATATGGTTTTTTTGTGTATACGAGTCTATTCGATATTTTGAAACAAATAAATATGAATATATTCCATACGTTTCCGATATTTTCAATGTTTAAAGCTTTTGATATGTTCGATATTGTCCGTTTAGTCAGTATACATCGATATTTGCGATACGAAATTAAAGATCAAAAGTCTTGTCTTCACTGCAGGCTTCTAGGCACAGTGAATGCACCCTGACCAAGAGTATAATGATCGGCATACGATAATTGATAATGGCTACGAGTATGGATGTGAGTGTGAGTGCGAGTACTCGCACGACTACCCGTTCGCTTGATTGTGAGTGTAAACTGCATAAGAAACCGAACCTGGCAGCGGCCTAGGCAGCACGAAGACCAGCAAGAAAATCAAGCAAACCAAAGCGACAGCAGCAACAACAACAACAACAACAGCAACAGCAACAACAACAGCAACAGCAAACCATCATAATATTAATTCCAGTGTGTGCTTCCACGTTCGCTTGTAGTTGTGTGAGAAACTGGGTCAGCGTGTCGTTTGTGCTTACATACTCGCACACACACACACACGTACGACAAATGTATGCACACATGTAAGTTGCTGCTGCTGCTGTTGCTGTTGCTGCCGGCGCACGATAGAAAGTGAAAACGAAGCAGCAGCAACAACAACAAAAACAGCAACAACATCTCCGACTACGACGACGGCGACTACGACAACAAAATGGCTATGAGACTATGACGAATGAACGGCAAGAAAAATCACATAATCGCCGCCGACAGCGGCAGCGACGTCAGCAGCGCAAGCAGCAGCGGCAGCAGTAGCGGCAGCAAACGAATTATAATTTAGGGAAAATTATGCACGCAGCACTGTAGCATAAATATAAATAAGCAAGTAAATGATAATAAAAATCGAAATTAAGCGCACGTCGATTAAGATCGAAGCCCTGCAGGTCTTTAGTCATGTGTATATGGTACAGTTACAATTTATATGTATGAATATTTCATATATTAGTGTAATATCATTGAGTTGGATATCATACGATCCATTATAAAAGGAAAAGCGGAGCAAGTTCTCACCGGTCCATCAAAAATTGCAACCTCTTTATTTTGTTTCTTTCATTCATTACTTGATTGTTTTCGAAGCATTATCATGTAAGTTTATGTCCACCATGATATATCATAGTAAGTGTCCAATGACTGCACGAAATACACGTATGTTTGAAATCTTCCCGAACCTCTTTACCTCTCGAGGTTTCCTTTGTGTTGCACATATACCGCATTGTCGCTCGAAAATGGCAAAAAAGAAGAATAAAAGAGAACTGACAGATCCAGTAACTATTGCAACATCTCAATGTTGTCCCTTTCATTCGTTGAGGAACTTATTTACCTTACTAGGTTCCTTTTGGGACTTAGTCCATTCGATTTCACTTAAACCCTTGAGGTTTTATGTCATATGTACAAAATACAGTTCGAATATATACATATCTATGTATGTATTATAGATACAGACAATATCTTATGTTTGATATCATAAATTAATAGAGAAAAAGATCAGCAAGTCCTAAAAAAACCATTAACTACTGCAACCTCTCAATATTGTCAATTCCATTCATCACAGGATTGTTATCGAATCTTTGAGTATCCTCTACATTTATGTCTATCATGATATATCATGCTACCATATGCACTGCTACCATCTATTAAATGCACAAAATGTGTTTGAAATCTTCTCGAACCTCTTTACCTCTCGAGCTTTCCTTTGTGTTTCACATTTGCCGAATTGTCGCTTGCATATCGATCGCACGTTTATCGATTTGCAGCAGACAATTGCATTGGCAGTGCACTCTTTAGTAGCGATCACAGTTGAAATGAGCGGAATTCAATGTGTCATCGATGGGGTCTACTAACAAAGGAAAGAGGCCTCCTCGCGGCAGATGCTGCGATTGGCGATGCCGCGATAACTGTGCAAATAAAGTCGGCCGCAGGCGCCGAAACGTGATCAGGCAATTACGAATTGGCAGCAGGAGAATCGATAAACAGCAGAGGATCGCAGCAGGAGGAGCGGGCGAGAAGACAAGGAGGCAAGAAGGCTCTGTAGAGGCGAACCGGTTGGGGAAGAGCCACACCCAAAACAAGAAAGCGCGTTCAGCAGATTTACAAGCAGTGATTAGTCTGATGCTGAGGAGTCTCTGTCTCTCTGTCTATGTGTGTGTGTGTGGGCAGAACTGCTGCTGCTGCTGCCAATATAGCGCTGGACTCGGACAAGCTGCTAAAATCAACGAAGCGCTGCAAAAAAAAGCGCGATTACGAAAGCCAAGCGAAGATACTCCAAGCCGGCGCGAGGCAGGCGAGCCGAGCCGAGTGGAGACAAGCCAAGCCAAGTCGAACCAAGTCGAATCGAGCTGAGCCAACTTGGGCTGCCACCAAGTCACTAAGTCAGTCAGTCAGTCGGCCCACGGTATGCAAGCGCTCCCCTGCCCCCCCTCTGGCACAGTCACCCCCCTCACACATATTTGCTAGTAACCGAAGCTTTGTTTTGTTTAGCGCTTGGCCTGGGCCTGGGCCCGGATCGGGGCTCGGGCTCGGGCCCGGTTATATCATCAGCGCTCTTACGTGCCAGCCAAATAGCCGAATAGCCAAATGGTCAGCGGGGATGGAGCGACCGACTTAGGAGCCCGCGTGCGCGTTTTTATGCATTTTCAAAGCGGGACACCAACGACAACAACAACAAAGTTGGAGCGCTAAATGCTCGACTGGCCAACTAGTTGGCTGCTTGGCTTGGTCAGCCAACGAGTCTTCGTCTGCGTCTGCGTCTTCGCTGCTGTTGCTGTTGCTGCTGTTGTCTCACTCTCACTGTTCATTCATTCGTTTCTCCCCTTTCCCCGTTCCCCATTCCCCTTCCTGCTGCCCCGTCCGCATTTGAATAATGTTTGACCCAAATTCAAGTTTTGTGCGCGCGCTTTTGGCCGACAAGAAAGAGTTAGTTACTCGAACAAAAGCCCAGCTGAAAAGTCAACAATTGTTGCCTTTTCTTTCACTTTTTACAACTTTTATTTTCAATTTTGTTCAGCTTTTTCGGCTCTTTTCTTGCCTCTGTTGTTGCCTTTTAAAATGCCATTTTTCTGCGTGTGAAAAGCTGTCAAAATCATTTGTTTCGGCTGTTCAAATTGTTTTTTATGGACACGCATCAGTTGTGGTCAGGCCCTAACTGTGATACTATCTTATCACAGATCGAGCATATTGACGGCAAACAAAAACTGCGATCATTTGTTATGGATCTGGCACTTTTGCCAATGCATCATCACGATCAAGAAATCATCAACAAATATTTTCAGTTTCTCGGGAATTTCACAAAGTGTGTAAACGAAAAGTGAAATGACTCAGAGCTGAAGCGGCAGCCGAATGTCCTTGATTAGTAATCTGATAAGTAAACAAAATACCTATAGATACCATACGCATAGTATTATAATTTGAATGAGCTGTATCTAATTTGAATGCAATTAATACTTACAAGTTGATAAATAAATGGTTAATGGCAGGTTTATATTGATATTGGAGATGACTAGACGGAACTTTGCAAGGAAAGCTGAAAAAAACTTAGGCCATTACATGATGGTGATTCATATCTGCATCATATCTTCGCATGTTTGTAAAGTATGTCGTATGGTATTTTTAGCGGTAGTGAGATTTAAATGCGGAGCTGTTAGAAAATCTTTACCCTACATTTGTGAAAAAGCTTAAGTTTAAATCGATGTACATAGAAACTGACCAAATTAAGCTTCTTTTTCATTGTATGAATTTGTATTGTGGCCAAAGTAGCGTTAAATTATCATTTATCCCTACAATCATATTTTATTAAGGACACATTTTATACTAATTGATTAAAATATTCTCTTTCCTCCTTGCAAAGTTTTCTTAGGGGTTGGCTGAGTTGCTTAAATGAGCTTCTTCAGTAAAATTAATTTGTTCGATACACGATGCTTTCGTTAATATTTTAAATATTTTCGAAATTACACTAAATAATCGAAAATTTTATAAATAATGTTAATCCACAACAATCTTAGTTTTCATATTATGGATTTGTTTCAGTCAAATTAAAGTTTTACAAAAGATATAATCATTTTTTCCTCAAATTTCGTGAAATGTGCAATAGAACTCATTTATATATTTCCAATTTGAATTGGTTTTTATAAATTCGTCAAAAAATGAGATATTTACTTACGTTGTTTAAGTGTATGCAACAGGCAGAAGCAAGCTTAGGAGAGCGAATAAAATATGTATTACATGTTTTTGCACAGGTTCACAAGTCGAATCGATTGAGCCATGTCTGCCTGTCTGACCAGATCAGCTCTCCGCTATTTTTAAAAGTAGAGAGCAATTAAGCATTAAGGATCCTGTATGCTAAGGGCAGATTTAGTTTATCTCTACTGTTCAAAGTTGCAAACTAAATTTTCGTGTCAGTTTGTAAGCGACGTATAAAATATACTGCTTTCTCACTTTTATATCTATCTTTCCTCCAAATTGCAATCCGACAGAACTATAAACACAGAAGTAATTTTTGAGAATAATTTGAAAGTTTGTACATGTGCATGAATGTATAAGTGTATGAATTCAACAAATTATACTACACCACACATAGGTCAAAGGGTATTCTACTGCCAAGGGCGCACGACTGTTATTCTCGTTTTAATTTTCTTTTAACAAAAGGCCTAATAAGCCCGATTAATCCAAAGGGAGGTACAATTATTTGTGTTTGTAAATAAGAAAAAAGAAGTGTATTTTTTATTAACGAAGTTGTTGCCATATAAAGGATTAAGAATATTATCTGTAGCTCAAAAGGCATTGTACTTGGTTTGCCAATTAATAGTTTTATTGATAGGCGATGTAATGCGATCTACTTATTGCATAATATTGCAGCGAACCTTCCAGAGTCGCATAACTGCAGAGTAGATTTATTTAATTTAACTGCTACTTAGTGTAATTAACCCTATTTTGCTGTTGGTCGGCTCGAAAACCTGAGCACATTCCACGCTCGTTTCTCTTCGGTCAGGGCGGAGATGCCGGGAGTGATTCAGCGTGCGGTATTTTAGGGCTCTGCTCGGAACTGTACTCGGCTCTTTTCGGGTATTCGTGCGCTTACTCGTATTCGTACTATACGTTCATGAGCTCACGTATCTCCGTTTTGAATTATTTGCTTTGGAGTTGTTGTTGTTGTCGCCACATTTTCCCCCTTTATTCTTAGTTTTATTATGAGTTGTTGTTTTTATTTCTCTGTATGGTTTTGGCCTTTGTCTTAAGCCACAAACATTTGACATTTTCATCAAGTTTTACTCACATGTAAACAGCTCGACAAGCGCTCTCCTTTCATGATTTTATGTCCCACGACAATAACAAAAATAGCAGAAGAAACAACAACAGTGCACTAAGCACACTATATATGTTGGCCACGATCACATCGTTTTTATTCCATAAACACGTATTTAAGCTTCCAGTAAATCGTTATACTTTTAATACCGCACAATGACACGGCTAAAAAGAAGAAAACCAACCACAAAATGATCGACTCATCTATGTTAAACATCTATAGTGTTACCAAGTTTTATCGATTAAAATAGTTCACAATTGAACAGAAATTATGCATATTTTAGAAAAATCGGTCCTTTTATATCGCATCTCGGCGCAAAGAGTCAGGAAATTTTACTGTCGCGAAATTTATCCGAATTTTATTGCCTCAAATAAAGTTTTTTGGGAAGTAGGTTTGTTAGTTTATTTTCAAAAATGACATACCATTTGTACATGGAGCTTTTAATAGTTGTAAATCATATCATTTATGTGACCAAGTACCAAATGTTTCATGAATCTTTGTGTCTTAAACGACCGATTTCGATTAGTTACATCATTAGAACTGAAGCATGCTCCGAGCTTGACTACAGAATTGATTTGTTCAATTTTATAAAATGTTGTTATTTTTGAATCAGAAACCTAGTGTCCTGTTTTTTATCTTTTCTAAGTTGTTTGTCAGTTCATGAGATTATTGATTCCTCGTCTGCTCTGGGTTAGAGCGTATTTAGAAGCCCTGAGTCAAACACACTCACACTCGATTTATTCCCGCCAAATGATAAAGTTTATTCTTTTGTTGTATGTTATATGTTAGAATAGTCATTATTTATAAATTCATTAAAAGAATAAAGGAAATATATTGCTTTATAATATAAATATAAAGTGTACATATTTATTTCTGTGAACGTTAAAGGAAATAGGAAACATGTCAAGCAAGTGTGATCAAATTTCTCTAACAGACGGACACACGGAAAGAATAAGTTATTCAAGGTTTGTCTATATGAATCCAATTGCTATATAATCAATTTTTATAAATTTTTGATAGCCTATTGTAACCAAGATATGGAAAATCGGGCAAGTTATGATTTGATAAATTTCAGTTAGCCGGTAGTTTAAGATCAGAGTTATCTGCCAAGTTTAATGAAGATTGGGAGACCAGTTTGCGTTGCAACAGACGAGCATAATGTCTAATCTGCCGGAGAATGCAGCTGGATTTCGATACTGTCAGCAGAAAATGGCAGCCAGCTTCTCTGCTGGTGTCTTCTCTGCGTGGTGTGAGAGTATTCCGAGCAGAAGCTCTGCTGCCGGGATCTAAGCCGAATGTGAGTCTTGGCCAATTCGCATTATGTCTGAGATTGATGCCACAAATTGGTTCACATGGCATGACTCTACATCGACTCGGTCTGTCTGTCTATCGGTCTGTCCGTCTCTCGCTGTTCATCAGACTCTGGGCTGGTCTGGCTGGTGTGGGCCTGTGCCTGTGCCACACTGTTGTAATCTTACGACTTTAATTTCTGTTTTCTTGAGTTTTTCTTTGGTTAATTTCAGTGCATTCTCGCATTGAAGTGCCCCGCCGCTGTCTGCCTAATTTCGTATATATATTTTTTGTTATTATTGTCTGCCTAGACTGCCACTTGTTGTTGTTGCTGTTGTTGTTGTTGATATAGTTACTGTTGTTGTGTGTGATGATTGTGTGTTAATTAACTTTGGCGTGCATTGTCTGCACTTTTTGGCTCCGCTGAGAACAGCGATCTGACCACATTTTCCCCCTGCTCTCTCTCTTCTTCCCCCTCTCGCTGTGTCGCTCTCTTTCTCTGGGTTTATCACTTGCTAATTCGTGGAAGCAGGCGGTCATAATGTCATCGCTTGTGGGGTTTACAAGCCGTTGACATCTGTTTAACGTCGCTGGTCGGTTACAGTTAGCTCCACTTAAATGTAGTTTCTTCTTTTGGTAGAGCTGCCGTGTGCCGTTATGGCACATTTTCATGTTTTATTCGAGCTATTCCCAAGAAAAGCCTCAGTCCCGCATGGGGCTGCGTGTGCTCTATATACTTGCAACTCCCCTCTGCCACGAAGCCTCTCTCTGGCTGGCCACAGTTACAAAACGCAGCCAAAGCTGTCGGAACGTGCCGCGAGACACTTTCTGCCTATTGGCAAGATTGTCTGCAGTTGCCACAAATCAATCAAATCAAATCGAATCGAAGCGGGGCGAGGTGAGGCGGGACCCGATGTCGGCAATTTGTCTAATGAGTTGTTGCCACAGGTGAGCAACAGGTAGGCAACGGGCAGCCGAGGTGCTAATCATCTCAATTCACTCGATTCAATGAAATGCAACCCGACACAATTGTCCAGGCGCAATTGCTAATGCAACAGCAGCAGCAACAGCAACACCAGCAGCTGCCGCAGTGGCTCATTGCACCCACCTCCAATCGGCTGATTGAATAGACATAGATATACTACATCGATAAGTATGCTAAGTCTGGTGTTGAATAAATGCGCATTTAGATGAAGCCGCAACAAGAAAAGGCATTCGGCTTTGCGGCTTGCTTGGCTGCCAGCAGGCGGCATACATTGAACTCTTCTTACAGATGGAAGCGAAATCAAAACTAGAGAATCTATGAGTATAGATCCCCTGCTAGTGCACATGTATGAATCCCTTCCCTCTACCAAATGTGGAGCTAGAAGAGTCTAGCACAGATACAAGTATCTTATGAACACATTCACGACAAGCGGCTTACATTGAACTCTTATCAACTTCCATGGCTCAAGGATGTGCGAAGATACAGTGACTTAAATGCTTAATGCGACAAGGAATTCTGGTATATATGTTAAATATGTGATAAATTTATTAAAAATATTCATTAATGGACCTCTTTATAGTTACTTATAAGTAACTTTGTTATCATAAATTTTTATCATAAATAATAATTCAATAAATTTTTAAATAACTCAAAAAATACCCAATTTATCGTAGTTGAAAACAAATACCAATATTTTATGTTGGATATATCAACTCTTTGTTGGATATTTAGAAAATAAATATAGCCCACATCATTAACAATACTTCTGGAATGTAAATTGTTGAATACAAATAAAACTGTACCAAATTTGATGCAGCTCGGGTTTGCGGCCCAACGAAGGCCAGTTCTAGACATAAAATGGTGCTTAAATGCTTGTAGACTTGTGAAAATCAGCCTTGGCCCGTGTTCTGATCTTAACTTTACTTTGGCCACTGTAACCAGACCATATATCATTTGGATATATGACAGCTTCAAGTGCCTGTGAAAATTGGCAACAGGCAACAGCAAAGCTCTAAGCTGGGGCCCAACCCCGGGCCAAATAGATGACAGACTTCACTTAAGTCACTTCCGCTTCACTTTGTGAAGCACTTGCTGTCGCTGTCAGTGAAATTTGGCAACGCCGCAAGTGAACGTCTGCCTTGGCGTGGCTCCAAGCCACATGTCCCTACACACAATGAGCATGGGTGCAAACATACGAGAGTCAGTGTGTGTGTGTCTGACTTAGACACATGTCTGTAGAAGTTCGAGTGCTCAATGCGGTTCCATCGATGACCAACTGTAGCGTGTGGGGGGCTTTCGGTTTTCCTGCCAGCAATTACACATGTAATTGTGTGTGTGTGTGCGCTAGAGTCGAAAAGAAAATCTCAAGCTAGAAAAAATTACGAGTGCACAAGTATCGCAAAAATTGATAGCAAAAACTAAACAGCAAATGAACAAAAAGTAAACAGCGCCCAGATCAAGTCTAGTCAGCGTTGTCTAGTCTCGGCCCGATCTAAACTAGTTGAGGCGTTGCGGTCGTCGTGGCCACTAGCCGAGCAACAGCAACACCAACAGCAACATCAACAACAACAGCAACAGCAACTGGTAACAGAGTGCATTGACGTGTTGTTTGCATGTGCCAGCAACAGCAGCAGCAGCAACAGCAACTACAACAACAGAAGCCCCAGCAACAGCTAAAGCTCAGCCCATCTCTGTTGCCCGCCTCCCTCTCCCCTCGCCCCTGTCTGGCCGCACTTCTCCTAACTCTTCTAGCCAAGCAAGTTTCGTTTTTGCTTATTTCTGAAGAATCGGAAAATTGCAGAAAACGAGATTTTTTCGATTCGGCGTCGAGTACGTTGCACTTCGAGCTGCAGCCGCAACCTCAGTTACAGTCGGAGCCGTAGCTCCAGCTACATACACAACTACAACAGCAACTACAACTACAGCTACAGCCACAGTTTCCAGATGGAGTCAGTCAAAGTGTTGCTGCCGCTGCTTGTGATGGTGTTGTTGGAGTGCTCGAGCTGAGCTGAGGATCGTACCACATACAGGTACGCTTCAAAGTGCTACCTCGCACAGTGGTACAAATAGTACGAGAATTTGCCGACCTAATATAAGCTTGTTATATAACATATCTGCTTAGTATTTAACATAGATTATTAATTGTTTTAACAACTAAAGAATCATATATTTAATTGACACATAAATACGCCTTATCAGGGCTGCAAACCATCCCCCACCAAAAGAGAACAGATTACTTTAAAAAGAAATTAAAGAAACGAGGGAAACAAATCAATTATTAAACTCAGAACATGTATTAATTATAGAATTAATTATAAATTAAAGATGATATGCCCTTTCAAAATAGGTCAACTAATGCAAATCTTGTAGAAATATTAGTTCATTGGCCATTATATTTATCTTGATCAAAAACAGATTAGAGCTCAATTGGCGGACCGATAATTCCGAATATTGACTTGCTTATAAATATTAATTATCTGTCCTTCTTATCTTTTTTAATATTGGTTAGACAAAAAATAAATAACAGATCTGACCGGAAAAGGGAAAGACAATTTAAATATCATCAGGGAATGGTAAATTTAAGTGGCGTCGTTCTCTGCGTTGCTACTAGCAAACTTCACCATTAAAATGTTATCTCCAGCGTCATTGCATAAACTGATCTTCTGCGCTTTAAATTATTAAATTAATTCAGATTCAAACCAATTTAATGAATGACAGTTGCATTGAATTTAATTTTTGACTTTGATAGCGAACGATACTGTCCCCTAATATTTATTACTTATACTTTTTCTATTAAGGATTTATTAATAAAAGAGGCGGCTTTATTTATGAATACATTTTGAATTACAAGTTTTGAACTGTTTCGAGCAATCTAAGAATGGAAACTTATACTTATGATACTATGCTTGAGCTATTTACTATTGATTACTCAAACTTGTATTTGATTTGATTTAGTTTTAGTATTATGGCGCTAGTCTTGAATATTTTGCTCAAAAACAACGAAACCACTGCCAACTATCGATAATATTTCAGCACAATAAACAACCAATAATATCTGCCAGTATAAGCTACAAACAGAACGCACCAAATAAAGTTAAATCGTTTAAATGAATTCTACCAACACGATACAATCTTTGATGTTCTCAATACAATCTTTTTTAAACCTAACTGCTTTTTGCTGTTCGTTGTTCCACTGTGCGTCGTCCGTCTCCGTTTTGGCACTTGGGTTGTTGGCTCGGCGGTTGTTCGTCGTTCGTCGTCATCGTCGTGGTCGTCGTCGTCGTCGTGTCGTCGTCGTCGTCGTCGTCGTCGTCGCGTTGTCGTTTGTTGTCGTCTTGAAAACTGGGTCAATCGCTGCTTGGGCTGTTGTTGATGTTGTTGCTGCAGTCGACTTGTTGTTGTTGTCTTCGTAAATTATTTAGTTTTGTTGGGTTGTCTTGCATCTCGTTGCCTGGTTCGACTGGATTTCGGATGAACAACTGGTTGGGATAGGCAGGCGGACTCGGAGAATGCTAAGAGTGTATGTGTGGGGAGGGGGAGGGGGAGTAGTACAACTCCAAAGAGTGTAAATTGCGATCTTTTCACATTGCCTTTTAATTTGCCTATTTTTTTGTGAGCCCCCAACGGGTTGAGGTACCATTCGCCAGTGGAGAAGACTTCTTCAGCCTGAGTTAAAAGAGTTTTATTTTATTCTCAGACCCTGCGACTTCCGTTCCTGGCTGACTTCTGCGACCTGCTCGAGTTCTGTTCGTGTCGTTTAATTGCAAGTGACATAACTGTTAAACGCACTTTGCTTGACTTGTCTCTCGCTTCTCGATTCTCGTTCTTCATTCAGCGATTCTCGTGGCTCGACTCTGTGGGCCTGTCTGCAGTCTAGACGGACGGAAGAACACGTTGCCGTCTACACAGAACGCCGGCCGGCTCTTTCTGCAAAACTGGTTTCTCATTTCTTGACGTTGTTTTGGTTCTACTTCTGCTTCTTCTTCGGTCTTTTTTACCTCTTGTTCTTCCGCGTCAGTTCTGTTATGTTCTTTAGCACATGTAAAGTTCTACAGCGGACTTTTCGTTCGTGTCACGAGACCACACCAATTATGCTTGGCTGCAGGTGAGAGAGCACGATAAGAGCGGGGAGGGGCAACTGTTAACAATTTTAATGTCTCTTAATTTCCCAGAATCTGTGGAATATGCGTGAGGTTTACTTAATGGAAACTTTTGTACGACTGCCAGATCGCCAACAGATATATGGTATGAGTGTATGGTAAGCCGTCTTCGCGATCTTAACGCAACAAAAAATAATTGTGATAAGAAAATACAATATACTTTATAATAACGAAAGACAATTAAAATAATTTATAATATAGTAATGTTTCATTTTAATATTAATAATATTAGAATTTTATAAATATATTTAAAATTATAACTTATATTATTAATATTAATATTAATAACTTTCGGATAATAATTAATTCTATTGTAAGTTTGAAAAACGGTTAAACTAGTTAACTGGTCACACTAAGCGTTGCCCCGATTCCGTACACGATCTGAAAGAGCCATCTGTCGGCAATCTTCAAAACTAAGTTTTCTGTACAGTGGCAGCGCTGTTTTCTTGGTTAAAAACTCGACTAAAACGAATTTTGTTTTGCGCTAAAGCAGTGCTAGCAAAGTTCAGTAAAGTAAGCAGCGAACTGCTTGCATTCCCATGACACAGTCCCTCGATGTTCCTAATTTCAGCGCGAAAGTATGCAAAGGATGTTGTTTACAGTAACATGTTAGAGTTGTTTTCTCCGCCCGCACCATTGTCCTTTAATTGATTTCGGCTTTGAAAATTGAGAGGAACTAAAAAAACCGGAAAAACGTTGGGCCATTTCCAGAGCGAGTAGTGAGCATCATGAATTATATTAAGACAGAACTAGCTTAGCCACAACATCGAATTGAAAATGGTACTAGACTGCTGTTTCTTCGCTTACAGCCAAGACACAATCCCCTCTGTTCCAAGAGACGATCACTTGTGCCAAGACACGATCCTATTTATGCCAAGGCACGGCCATATTTGTGTCCCGGATGAGCTCTCAATTTCACCGTTTACCAACAATCAATATTTTTTTGAAGTGCACATAGGACTGACCATCAGCTGTCAGAAGAAAGGTGCGCAAGCTACAATCTCCTTGCGAAGATGGCTGGAAGCAATCTCTAGAGGGCCAGCCCTGGCCGATCGTAACCCCGCGGAGAGAGAGTATCTCTGTAGCTCTCCTCATCTGGCCCGAACTAAGGTGTCACTCGACCAGTGCCGAGAGCCATCCTGGTTGGGGGACTGGTTGGTTTACAATGCAACAGCGTTCAAGCAAGCGCCGTTTGAGGAAACAGCTACACAGAGCTAAGTCAATCTGTACTGGGAAAAATGGGAGCAAAGTATTCAATCTTAGCGCCTGAGCCGTTCACATTCTGTGATTTGGGAAAATATACTTAAAAGAGATAAGGTTTACTCAGTCCGGCAAAAAACTCAGTAAAGAAAGAAACATTTCATTTCACCTACCTCCCATCATTTCGTCTGCTTATTTAGTATTCACCTAGTATGCATTACCTTCATACAGTCTTAGGTATAGGAAAAAAGTAGTATAAATATAAGAAGCAAAGTCAGCTCTACGTTTTTTTAGCAAATTTGCATTTTATTGAAAAAGTTTTGCAGCATTATTATTCAAGTTTATCATTAGTTAATTACTTGGGTACTCTTTAAAGACTACGAAAGAATTATATACGCACGGGAATAGGAATACAAAGGAGATGCTCGTGCCTAAGAATAATACATAATGATGCGAATATTCAAATTGATTCAATAGGATCGATCTTTGGGAGTCGTATTGCCATTTGAGTCCAAACTTTTGCCCATTCCGTCAGTCTTCGGTGCAGTTGAAAGTATTAATTGTTGAATAAATGTATTTGTCGTTGAGGATCGTGCAATTTGAAACCTTCTTTTGTCCATATACTGGATGTATATTGGAAGTATAATATGATACTAAGGGTTGCGTTTCTTGTTATCATTGATATTGGGTATATAAATAATTATGCATGTACGATATAATAAAATGTTATAGGACTGAGACTTAAATTAGTGAGAGAAGGGGCTGAAATAAATGCGATGAGGGGGAAGAGAGTGAAATGGCTGCGAGAAATGCGATAGACGTGCCTCCGTGTAAAGTGTAGCGTAGAATGAGGGAGGAACGAGTTAGCGAATGGTAAATGAATGAATGATGAGTTAAGTGAGTGGGTAAAGCGAATAAGATGAGATGAGACAGAGGGAAAGAGACTTTGGGAGCACTTCCGCCCGATGAAGCTTCGATTGTCGTCAAACTACGCTTGACAGGTCCTGTATGTGTGTGTTCGTGTGTGTGTGAGAGAGAGAGTGTGTGTGTGTGTCTTTGTGAGTGTCTGTTGTGTTGGGTTGGCATCTCCTCAGAGTATGTGGCAGTGCTTGGCGCCGCGCAGCTGCTGTCGCACGCCGCGCAGGAACACATGGTGGCCACCAAAGAGGAGACGCTCACGCACGCACCTCATTCCTCTGGCCACACCATTAAATACAATCGCCCTCGACCTCCTCCTGGTTGACGTCGGGGTCGAACTCGTCGTCCGCGGTGGCCTCCTGGTACTGCTGGTACTCGGACACCAGATCGTTCATGTTGCTCTCGGCCTCGGTGAACTCCATCTCGTCCATGCCCTCGCCGGTGTACCAATGCAGGAAGGCCTTGCGCCGGAACATGGCTGAGAACTGCTCGGAGATGCGCTTGAACAGCTCCTGGATGGCGGTGGTGTTGCCAATGAATGTCGAGGACATCTTCAGACCCTTGGGCGGTATGTCGCACACGGCGGTCTTCACGTTGTTCGGTATCCACTCGACAAAGTACGAGCTGTTCTTGTTCTGCACCGCCAGCATCTGCTCGTCCACCTCCTTCATGGACATGCGCCCGCGGAAGACGGCGGCGACGGTCAGGTAACGGCCGTGGCGCGGATCACAGGCGGCCATCATGTTTTTGGCATCGAACATCTGCTGGGTCAGCTCGGGCACGGTGAGGGCGCGGTACTGCTGCGAGCCACGCGAGGTGAGGGGCGCGAAGCCCGGCATGAAGAAGTGCAGACGCGGGAATGGAACCATATTCACAGCCAGCTTGCGCAGATCGGCGTTCAGCTGGCCGGGGAAGCGCAGGCAGGTGGTCACTCCTGACATGGTCAGCGAGACGAGGTGGTTGAGGTCGCCGTAGCTCGGGTTGGACACCTTCAGCGTGCGGAAGCAGATGTCGTAGAGCGCCTCGTTGTCGATGCAGTACGTCTCGTCTGTGTTCTCCACCAGCTGGTGGATCGAGAGGGTGGCATTGTACGGCTCGACCACGGTGTCGGACACCTTTGGCGATGGCACCACCGAATAGGTGTTCATGATGCGGTCGGGATACTCTTCGCGGATCTTGGATATCAACAAGGTTCCCATGCCAGAGCCGGTGCCGCCGCCCAGCGAGTGCGTCAATTGGAAGCCCTAGAGGATGAGAAGAGCATTAATATGGCAAAATAAGGAATCCAAGTTGCAAAGGTACCTGCAGGCAGTCGCAGTTCTCGCACTCCTTGCGCACCACGTCGAGCACATTGTCCACCAACTCGGCACCCTCTGTGTAGTGACCCTTGGCCCAGTTGTTGCCGGCGCCCGATTGGCCGAATACAAAGTTATCCGGGCGGAAGAGCTGACCGTAGGGGCCCGAGCGCACCGACTCCATGGTGCCTGGCTCCAGATCCAGCAAGATGGCGCGTGGCACATACTTGCCTCCCGACGAGCGCGTCACAGCTGCAAGGAACGTGATGAGTCACCATTCACCATGAGGGTTGAAGAGGAACTCGCAGAACGAGATGCTTACCCGATGCCTCGTTGTAGTAGACGCTGACGCGCTCCAGCTGCAGATCGCTGTCGCCTACGTAGATGCCATTGCTGTCAATGCCATGCTCCTCCGATATGATCTCCCAGAACTGCAGAATAAGAAAAGAAAAAGAAAAAGGCATTTTCGCATTAGTCAGAGAAGAGGAAGAGAAAGGGGTAAAAGAAGAACAAGTTGAGGCGATAGACTTTGATACACCCGACACACAATAATTAAAGCACTACTCGCAACTGCACTATACTTTCGTTAATAAAGTGTAGTGAGACCTTTTCGATCTACTGTAGCCCCTTCTGAGGTTATATTGACCCCATGTCTACTTCAGTTGTTCTGAGAAAGTCTATAATTTTGACTAGACTGGTCGACCCTATCTCGATTACCCCGATAAAGTACTTACCTAGAGTTTTATTGGTTTTGTGATTCAATGCCGGACATACTGTAACATTCCGATGTGCTAACTCGCGATTCGACAAAGTGCATAAATCTTCGTTCCTAGTTTGCTAAAGTGTGATGTTAGTCTTAGTCTTAATATGTAGCCCAGTGATGATTCTCTTCGGGTTCTAACTTAACTTTTTTATCTGCTTAAACCTCTGGAGGTTATATCAGCCTAAGAGGCTGGCTTGTGAATAGGTGTATTGTGCACAATGGCCTTAGGCTGACAACCGTATAAGGGCTTATGAAGGGAATTTATTAAGACAATTCAATTGAGAATAAACGAATAAATTCATTAAGCCAATTAATTAAATTATTGGTCCCCAGAAGAAGACCACAAGGTCCTGCAAGAGCGGCGTTAAGAGAGATTCGATTGCCGCAAGCCTGAAGGTTGTTCAACGTGTAATGTACGGCTCATTGCCAAATAATAATAAAAAACATGTATGTATTTAATAGTATATATATTGTATTGTGGTTAAGGGAGTGTAGAGACCTCCTAACTTATTTGCATAAGCTTACTCATGTGCAGGGTACTCACTGCAGCGACTTAAATAGAAATAGAAACTAAAGCAAGCAAATATTTATACTTCTCTTGAAGAAATACAAAACATATGAAAGCGACAGACACAAGAAAACTACAAATCATTTAGAAATTCCCTCTTTCTCTCTCTCTTCCTCTCCCCTCTGCCCATACTTCGCTTAAGAATCAATCCCAAGCAACATGTCATTTAATCTCCCTGCTTTGTTTACAATATCCCCTCGTGCCATGACACCTCTTCGATTTTAATTTCTTTTGCGAGACAGCAGTACCCGTTAATGATCATGCTTGTATCAATTTAATGACTGTGGACTGTGTCGTCGCCATTAAAAAGATATATACGAGTATGTTAGGTTAGCTGCCTCGGCTATTTTTGTTTTCTCGGCGTGGGGAAACCTCAGCGAGCTCCGACTTTCCTTGATCTATTTATGTTTTCTTGCCTTATATAGAGTCCCCAAACACACTCCGAGCATGTGATATATATTTAAGTGCGCTAGAAGGTATATTATTGAGTGTTCCAGGAATAGAAGTTCTTGGAACTTTCATTTCACAATTCAATGCTTGATTGCGCACCTAGAAAGCTAAGTGTGTTCACCCTACTATATCTATATATACTATATCTGTGCAGTCTTCAAAGTGTCGTCAATATACTAGTCAGGCCAGAAAAAAGGCGGCAATATGTCAAGCTGCCCTCAAGATTGGAGAGATCTGGCCGGGTGACGTTCATCAAACTGAGTTACGGCCCCGGGGCCACCCAACCGATGTCAGAGTTCATGTTGCCAGCCGCAGAACCACTCGAAAATTGTGGAAATTATTAGAGAATTTCTTTTTCTTTGACACTCTCTGACAGCGCCGTAAAGTTGTTTTATTTTCTGGTTTTCGGTTAGGGTAAGGACAAACATACAGATGGATGGATAGTTGGGTGGATGGATGGATGGAAGTGAGACAGATTGCGAGAGGCTGAGAATTTATGTTTAGTTTAGCCGTCACTCGGACGGGGCAGGCTATGCAGCATGCCCTGATTTAGTGCTAAATTTAAAGGAAACCAGCGAAACGAAGCGACATGGGGCGTGGGGCGTGGGGCATGGGGCAGGCGACAGGCAGGCCACGAGGCGTTGTGGCGCAGGGAGTCAGAAATAGTTTTCGGTTTTCGGTTTTCATTTTGAACATTTCACTCGAATTTATTTCAGTGCAGCGTGGCGCGCGCGGCATGGGACATTTCCAAGTTGAATGCAACGCGCTCCTGGGGTGCAATGTGCAACCTTATGCGGCGAAAGTGTTAAAAATAGCCCTGCCATGGGCGTTGCACGTTGCCCGTAGGCACTGGCCACAGATACCAGATACAAATGTATTTGCCCCGGCTGCCTCTGCTGCTGAGTCATAGCTGAACTGCAGGCCAACGACCCGCCGGGCAGCCGGCAGATACTAAATTAACTCGGCAGACGCCAGTTGTAGACATCGACAACATCATTTGGAGGCAGCTCTGCCCCCCTTTGCTCCCTTGCCACTCCATCACCATCACCATCACCCGGCAACAGCCACGCACACGTCGCTGCACGTTGCCACTGTGCGCTGCTTGAGCAAATCGAAAAGATGCGCAGATACAACAAGACATAAAACAGAAGACAGCAGAGGCAGCACAGTCAGCAGAGGCAGCAGTAGCCGGGGCAGCCACAGCGATCCGCTGATGTTGCCACACGCTCTCTGGCCTTTATTGCGGAAGCGCGCTGCAAATGTTTTGCTGCGTTTAACACCAGAGTCTCCCTCTCCCTCTCTGTCTCTGGCTCTGTCTCGGCACATGTGACCAAAAACGGATCACATTAGTTTTCATTAACAAGGCAGCGATTTCGTAATCGCAATCGAAATTTTCCCAATGAAGCGCGACGCATAAAACGTTGATAATTTGATTCGAATTAGAATTCTTTGGGCTGGCAGAGGAAGCGATAAAAATGTTATCGCTTCAAGTAGTTTTCCCCCTTCCCCTTCCCACATATTTCCTTTTCCATTTCAATTTCAATCTCAATTCCAATCCCATTCTCATTCCCCATTCTCGCAGCTCGCTGCTCGCTCGTTGTCTGCCTCGTTTCCCTTTGGCACTTGAACTTGACGTGCCTGTTGGGAGTATCAGTCGCAGTCCTCCAGTCTGCAGTCTGCAGTCTTCAGTCTGCTGTCTTCCAGGCGCATCCAATCTACAGTCTGCATTCTGCATTGTGCACTCGCTGTTCAATCAACAAAGTGCATTAGTGCTAGCTCGATGCATCTGCTTTGCCTACCAGTCTCCCTCTCTACCTCTCTCTCTCTCCCTTTGCCTGATCAAGCCTTCGATCGCGCACATACGATCAGTTTCTTTCAGTGTAGTCTGCCCTGCGTCCGCTGCAATGTTTGCTTTTGTTTATTTGAAAGTCAGCTGAAACTATTTTGTACAATCTCCGCAAGATCATCAAATTTAATTGGAGTGTGGCCGTTGCAATTATGAAGCTTGCTGCAGCAGCGGTTGCCACAGCCGGCAGCGCGGCGTCGCCAGCGGTGGCAGGCACAATAAAGCGCAGTTTATGTGCCGGACGGAGCCAGCTCACAACTCACAACAAACAAACAACAAGATCATGCAATATACTGGCTGACTGGCATGGGGCATGGGGCCACAACAACAAAGGGGCAGCCACAACTATGATGCAGCAGTGGCTGGGGTAGGGGCAGGAGCAGAGCGGGGGTAATAACAAAAATAAATTAGCACACAAAACTGTTGAAGTGAAAAGTCGTTTTTCATGTCTCTTCTACTTTTCTCCCCCCCTCTCCTTCACTCTGTCTCTCCATCTCTCTCTCTGATCGCTTTACTTTCAACTAATTTTTTCGGATTTTTCCTTTTTCCTTTTGATGATGATGCTGCTCTACTGATAGTTGCGGGAAATTACTTTTTTTCGGTTAACTGCTGTGATTGCAGCGGAGAAATGGGAAAGGGGGAAAGGAAAGGAGGAGAGAGAGGGGGTATCTCGTAGCTAGTCCAGCTGTGAAAAGTGTTTCAAGCTGCGTCATACTCCTGCTGCACGCATTAGATACCACAGAAAGATCAAGACAAATTGTGAGAACGTGATGCGAGTTAATAAAGCGCCTCGACAGTGACCTATCTGTGGCACGATCAGCCACGAGTAGCCCGACAGCAGCCGAGAAAAACAATTATAAGAACATCAAGGGGGGCCAAGAAGAACAAATGCTGAAAATGCGATAAATGTCAGCGCAATACTAGGAATTCCTCAAATTTCCCAGCAGCCAAGCGATCTTAGGCCTCTTAGCGGGAAAGAGCTAGATATGCGTGTATTTGGAAAAGATTACAAATATCTACATTAAACATTTTAGGTGACTAAGAAAACAGCTAGTAGTGAGTCATGAATATTGGAAATTCATATTACAAGCTTCATTTTTTGGCTCTACAATATCACTAGAAAACATTCAGGGCCGTAGCGACAGTCTTTAGAGCCCTTGTGCTTAACTTATCGCGGGCCTCTAGTAAAATTGCCTGTTTTTTTAAATATATTAAGATATAAAAAGTATATCGAATTGCTTCTAAAGCATTTCACAACATAAAGAAACGTATTAATAATTATTCAAATCCAAATTCCATACTAGTTTTAGAGAAATCAACAACTGAGGCTTTCGTATACTCAATTGGTATTATTTATATATATCACTCATTCCCATTGTGCTTTGCAATATATAACATACCCATTACCCCTAGAACAGAAGAATATAATAAGTTGCTGGACGAAAAAGCAAGTAACAGGCCTAAGAAGGCATGCCAGACTCCACAAAGTATGTTCATACTAGAATATATACATATTCTTGTTCAACATCATTAGTAGATCATTTGCGTTCTTTTAAACATTAAGAACTCACCTCTTATAAAAAGTAAGGTCAACAAAATTGACAGGAAGTTTACCATTATATATTTGACTTTGTCAATATGTTTTTTATTTGGTCGTTAGCCAGAGGCCCTAGCAATCGGGGGCCCTTGCGCACTGCACACCCTGTGCACGGGCCTGAAGTCTTTAATTACTCAATACAATAAGAATATTTGGCACTTATTTGTGGATTTATGAATATGTATAGCCACACATATGTTATATTCATAGATAGCCGCCAAGACTGGCTGGAGAAGTAATTCTCCACTTAGCTAATTCTTCATTAGCGAGTTTTTACAGTTAAATTGTCTGACTTTGCTTGCATTACAAATCATTTCTGAGAGTCCAAAAGAAGAAAATTCTAGTGAAAAATCTAATGTCATTGTGAGTCTGACATATCTCGCTCTCGCTTTCTCCCCTTGTGCTGCTTAGCTGAGCTTGCTCTGCCTCTCCTCCTCTCTCTCCCTCTCTCTTTGTTTTCTTCTCTCTATCTCTCTTTTTGTGTGCTTCTCTATTGTTTCTTCTGTGCGCTGTCTTCTGGCTGCCGTCTTCAGTTGCCACTTGCCACAGCGGCAACTAGAAACTTTAGACTTCCAATTAGTTTTAAATGCCGCCCCTCCACAGCCACGCCCCCCGCATATGCGATCAGCTGCCGACTGCTGCCGACGCCCTCATTAAGTGTTGCATGTCTGCAGCCATAGCCGGGACTTGTAGCTGCTCCACTGTAGCCGCTGTAGCCGTGGCTGTCTTGCCAGCCGAGAGTCGTCAGTCTGTGCCACTCGAAATCACTCGGGCATGAACTTTGGAGCCGCAGCAAATGACGAACTTGCAGATGCAGAGAGGAATGCAGGGGCAGAGCCAGGAATAGGGGGAGGGACAGACACAGCCGGAGCCAGTCTGAAGCAGTCTACAGCTGCAACTGGGCAGCGATCGCCTGCAGCTTTGGCTTTGGCTCTGGCTTTTCCGGCAGCCCTTGAAAAATATGCAAAAAATCATTTTCACAAGCATTTGGGCATCAAAAGAACTTTGAAGAAGCCACCCTCTGCCCCCTGCCCCCCTGTTCTCCCCCTGACAAGCAGGCTGCCTATCAAAAACATTTGTCTTCGCTCAGCAGCTGTTTTGTTGTTGTTGCTGTTGTTGTTCCATTCCCCGACGAGGGCGATAATAAATCTGAAAAAAGCGTCAAGTTTGTTGACTCTGCCAACTGCACTGGCTAAGTATATAAATAAGCGCATACACGAGGCGTATATATACAGATATATATAAGGCATATATACATACATGAAGTATATTTAGTACGCAAGTGTGTGTGGAGTGTATGAAATTATAATACGTAGGCTGATTCTGATTATTTAACATGCATTTATCGTCTTTATCGCCTTCGCCTTCGCCTTCGCTCGACGGAAACTCAAGATGTATGTGGGCCCCTATCCTGGCTTCATACAGGCACTGACCACTCCCCTTTCTCCCCTCCCCCTCTTGAGTTCCCTCCCACTGCTGGTGGCGAAGCCAGCGAGAATCCCTGTTCCCCCCAAGGGAGCGCGTGAGTCACTTCCTTTGTGCACTTGTGCGGTTTGTTCGGCGATTCCTCGCTCGATTTCATATGCCCAACTGAATGTGAGTGTGAGTATGGGTACTCGCAGGGGTATTCGAGCTGTCCACTCAGCTGTTTCTGCTGTGCCCGGTAATGCGAGACGAGCGCTTGTCTCCGGTTACCACAGCGCGACTCAGATAAACCTTCGTCGTCTGCGTATCTCATTCATGCAAAGTATCTAGATACGAGTGCGAGAACGAGTACTCACATATTTATATACACATGTGTGTGTGTGCTCCATAAAACCATTACTGTGCCGAATTTCCAAGAATCGCAAAGCGTTAGCGCTAAATTAAGCGACACTGACCCCCTCCCTCTCTGACTTTCCCTCCCTCTCTCTCCGTGCTCTGCCCCTGAGCACTTCCCAGTTGCCGCTTTGAATCTCATTTCCCACAAATTCGCGTACCTCAATTGAGTCATGAGTGGCAAAGAATAAGCAGAAACGAGCAGAAGAAGCAGAGAAAAGTTTACTATTTGCTTTTTTTACTTTTTGCTTACTATTCCATTTATAAAATTGTGAGTTATATAGTTTAATCATCGCCTGATTGGCTTTTATCAGCATTCGTGCAGCGTGACACACTTTCGCATTGACATTGATTTCCGACTCGGTGCGGGGCGGTGGGGCGGAGCAAGTCGAGGCGAATCCAGTCGAATGGAGCCACTTGGAGACACTCGACTGGGACATGTCAATGCCTCTGGAACCGGTTTTGGAATTGCCAAAAATTACAACAACTTCGACAGCAGCTGCAGCAAAAAATGCGTCAAATTGCAGCAGCGTGCGGTCTGCCACTGCCACTGCCACTGCTTCTACCGCTGTCTCTGCCGCTGCCTCTGGTTTTCTCTGCTGGGGTGCGGCCCAGTGAAGCACGTTCTGCCTGTTCGCCCGGGTCGCTCGGCTATATAGATTGACTGAGTGACTTTGCGACGCTAAGTAATTACGCGACTAATTGCTGCACATACTCTTAATTGGAAGAATTACAATTGATTAGTTGCCAGACTGATCCACACTGATTAACAGGGGAGCAGCTGGGGTCTGCATTGGGAATAATTGAATGGGGAATACAGAAATATGATATAAAGAGAGAGAGTTTTGAACTGTTGGTCATAAGAGTTCCAATTCTATGGGATATAAGGTATACCATAGATGCAGCTCAGATCCTTAGAAAGATCTGAATTTTCACTCTGAAACACTTCAGACTTAACTCTTATCTGTTTCAGCAAGAGTTAAGTTTGAGTTGCATATGAATATATAAATATATTTTGCATACAGTCAGCAGTATAACAGTAATACATCTAATTTTGCATATATATACGAAAAGTAGTAATCTAATTGTTGCCACTGTTAAGTGAACTTTAATCTTAATTTAATTATATTTAATTATCTGAGAAACAATTGAATTGCAACCACATAAGTAAGATATAAACACTGTTTCTCAACTCTTGTACATAAGAAGCAGAGCTCTTGGGGATATGAGGCACAGATGGAACTCTGATCCTTAGAAAGATATGCATATTCACTCTGAAAGCCTTTAGACTAGACTCTAATCTGTTGCAGCAAGAGTTGAGTTTGAAGTGCATATGAATACATAAGTATATATTGCATATAGTCAGTATTATAATTACGTATATATACAACTGGTAGTAAACTAATTGTAGTCACTGTGAAGTGAACGTGCAGCAACTTAAATCTTTATTAAATTATATTTGATTATCTCGGTTCTGAGTAGAAAACACTTGAATGGAAACTTTATTAGATAAAATATGGTGAATGTCTCTCAACTCTTGGGCATAAGAAGCAGAACTCTTCGGTATATGAGGCACAGCTGCAGCTTTTATCCTTAGAAAGATATGCATTTTCACTCAGAAAGCCCTCAGACTTGACTCTCATTATGCACTATAAATACCAAATTGCACATAGTCAGTAATATAACAATACTAAATATAATACTGCATATATACAACGTGTTGCAAACTAATTGTTGCCACTGCAAAGTGAACGTGCAGCGACTTAAATCATAATTTAATTATATTTAATTTATTTTTTATGCGCTACAATTTTCCCTTTCGTGAGCTGCTTGAATGGCATATTTCAGCGGAGGAGGGGAAGGGGCTCTGACAGTCCGAGTCGAGGTAAAGGAAAGTCAGCAAAGCGAAGAGAGAGATGCAACCGCAATGGTAATTTAAGGGGTATTTGGGGTCTGTGTGAAGTGCAGAGCAGGAGGGGAGTGGCACTGCCTCCCCCTTGTTGTTGTTGTTTAGAGCTCCTGTAAAATTCCGGCTCATTTATTAAGGGGGCACTGCAATCACGGAGTGCAGCTCGGGCCGCAAAGGGCATATCAAGTGCCGGGTAAACCCAAACAAATTTCATTTTTTGCCTTTCCCCTTCTCGCTGCGTTGCTTTGCTGCCTCGCGTCGCGTTGCGTCGCTCATTTTTTGCACTTGGCATTTTATTTGCTTTCATTTAAGTTTTCTTTTTTTTACGATTTCAATTTTTTTTTATTCTTGTTTTATGTTTATTCGCTGGCCTTTTTTTGCTTTCTGCTTCTGTGTGCGTGTGTTTTTGTTGCGTTAATTTTCTTTTTGCTTTAATTGCCGAATGCGCTGTAAAAGGCGGCGATCAATTTGGAAACTCATTGAAAAACGTTTTCGGGCAATGTGCATAAATTAGCCGCAAAAAAAAAATACCGAAAAAAAAAACAATCCGACTCGCGCCGAGTTGCAAATGGAAAATGAGACTCACCTTAGCGCCGATCTGGTTGCCGCACTGGCCAGCCTGCAGATGCACAATTTCTCTCATCTTGATTTATGGGCCTTGATGTAACAATTTAGCTTAATGCCGACTCTGACACTGATTGCGTGGGACTCGCGTCGCAGTCGAAGTGGAAGTCGAAGCGGGCGTTGCTAGGACTCTTCGCAAGACTGAGCTCAATCTGGATCTGTATGTGGATCTGGTTGTGGATCCCTTCTTTCTTTCTCACTCTCTCTCAGTCTCTGTGGGTGTGCCTTGTGTGCTGCACTTACTAATCGCTCACGCAGTGTGTGTGTGTGTTTGTGACGATGATGATGAGTCTCAAGGGTGGGGCAGACGGAGCAGAACGCGCTACTTAACCGCACAACGCACAAAACTCAACTGATCGCAAGTCGGTGCCCAGCTTAAGTCTACAACCCAAAAAACACAAACCCAACCCAACCCAGCCCGACGAACGGAGCAGCCGAACGACCGACTGCCTAGCTCCATCGTTCCATCGCCTTCGCTTCGTTGTTGCTTCGTCGTGTCGCTTCGCTGTCGCTTCGTTGCCGCTTCGTTGCTGTGCCGCCTTGTCGCTTCGGCCCTCATGCATAGGCTGCGGGCAGAGCGAGAGAGATGATCACGCACGCACACACACACATATATATGCAGCCTGTGCATTCACACAGACACAAGCATTGCCCCCTGTTAGACGAAGTGGAGATTGTCTTTCTTTCTCTTATAATCGTAGAAAGATTTCATATTTTAGTAGTTAGAATAACTAGAGATGATGTGAAAGTAAAATGAGAAAGAATCATTCTGGTTTCTTATATTTTATCTTTTAGTTACCGTTGAATAGAATATGGTAAACCATTAAATGATAAATAAATACGGGCATATTTCGATACAATCATATGGCGGTGATTGCAGCGAAGGAGGCCTGCTCAAAATATGGTATAATGAAAAACATAACTTTATACATATTACATATATATACTTATCATGCTTTACATAAATTCCCTATAATACTTTGAACTATCTTGTTTAACAAAGGAAATAATAAAGGAAGTAATGCAGAATAGTTCAATTTGGTTTCGTAAAATCTTATATAGTTCCGAAATAGAAATATGTAAGTTTACATAATGGAAACCCATTGTTTATATATTATTTTATAGATATATTATAATAACTCTAATCGCTAGACATATCAAATCTTTTTTTGCAATTATTAAGAATCTTAATATCTGACTCATTATAAAATATAGTTGTCAGATTTTGACATAATGGAAAAAATATGGGAGGTTTTTTGTATAACTTTGATTTGTAATGATATGTTGATTTACTTCGAAAAAGAATCCTTATTTTTACAAGAAACTCTGATTTCGACCGATTGTTCCTATGGCAGCTATATGTTATAGTGGTCCGATTTTTATGAAATCCAATGTGCATATTTTATATGTACATGGTATCTTAACAAATCACGAAAATTGGGCTATAGTTTGATTGATAGCTATACGATATATCTGACCGATCTGGCTCGTTCCGAATTATTAACAGCGTGATACGACTTGAAGCTTGTGTGCCAAGAAAGCTTTAAACCTGATAGTCTATGTATTTGACAGAAGGAAACACAAAAATGGATGGTTTCACTCCTCTGTTGATCCTTTACAGATCCTTTATAGAGTCGGAGATAAGATATTATGGTCATTTATAGATATATACATTTTTTTATTTCTTCCTTCAAATCCAGAATTACAGAGTATCTCCAACAGCGCATAGCCTTGACTTTTGCCTTCATATTTGTTTATTGTGACAACTTCAATCATCCGAAGTCGACAGACCGCAATCACAATACAACAAATGTGGGGAAATGCTATTTTCGATCTTACATATATCTTACTGAGTATATCTACATCTATATATGTACATCTGTTATGTATGCATGTATTGCATTACGCATGTGAATCTTAAATCTTGTCAATCATATGCAACAGTTCTATCAAAGTGTTCTTAATTGTATGTGTAATCTTTTTATCTTTATATAGATAAAATATATCTGTAATTGAGTTTTTATATTTATACTATTGTAGATAGTTTTCAAGTTCCTTAGGATTGTCGCGACTGTTCTCTTATGACAGAAGACCTCCCATATTTGTGTGTACAATTTTAAACTTCAACTGAAAGATATAGGAAACAGTTTTCTACTATGACATTTAATACTAAAACAAAAGAAATTAAAGCCGTGAATAAGAGTTATTAAACAAATAAATTCGTTTAGATTAGTTTCAGTATCACAGCAGACGGCAAGGGTTTCTTTACAAAGTTCCCATGAAAAACATACAATACAGTTTTCCAATTTGAAATTAAACTGTAGAAACCTATGAAACTAAAACCGTAAACATGAGTTACTACACAAATAAATACGTGATTTTTTCTATGATATTTAATAGATTTGGATTATTGGCACTTGTTTATGAACTTTGTTACAGCTAAAGTACTCGTATATTAACATAAGCAGATGCATCTGATTATATGCTTACCTGTACTTGTACTCATTGTATTCATTTCTGCCTCTCAATATATGTATATATGTATTTATACAGAATCTAATGTCTATATATGCGAGCATTTGAATCTATGTTTATGTGTGTATTGAGCTGTTCGCCATCGGAGTTGAGCGACGGCATCCCGCCGCCTTTTCCTGTTTTAAGTTCACAGATTTTCACGCTGTCAACTGCAGCGCCTTTCTTGTTCTAATTTTATCAGCACGAAATGCACAGGTATGTCGCACACACACACACAGATACAGTCTCTCTCTTCCTCTCCCTCTATCTTTCTCGCTCTCTCTCTCTCTTTTTCTCCCTCTCTAAAGTGTCACCACAGTCATTAGGCACATTTTTGTACATGTGTTTCGGCTTCTTCGTCTCGATGCGCCCAAAACGCATCATGCAACATGCAATTTGTGTCTATTTTCGGGTGCACTTCGCTGTTGCTGCTGCTGCTGCTACTGCTTGTGGCACTCGAGGCTGGCTGGCTGGCTGGCTGGCTCCACTGTCCGCTGCTCTGGTTCTTTCCTGGAAATCAATCAATGCCCGTCCGTGCATTCTAGACAATTTGTAGTCGTTTCGCTTTCTAATTACTTTCAAGTTGAAAGGCGACTCGCACTTCCCTTCGCATTGCCTTGGCTCCTCAAGTGCCATTTCCATGGCGCATTTCCATCAGATGCCGCCAGTCAAACCACTAAACTCACATTAATTCAAATTGCAGCCCTGCGGCCTCTGTGTGAGTGTGTGTGTGTGTGTGTGTGTCCGTGGCTAAATTTAAATACACCACAGAATAATCTGGAATTTACGAGCACGAATAGTTATAAAATGTAATACATTTATTCCAACAAGCAACAAAGCCAAACAACAGTCCAGTCCGGATGGACGGACTGCTTTCCGGGCAGGGCAGGACAGTGCAGGACAAGCCCAGGTTGAGGCCAGAGCAAACACAGTCGAAGGATAACAAATACTTCTGCAGAGAATACCAAAAAGAGGCGAACTGCGAATGCATTTATGAATTCTGTAGAAATAAATAAATAAGGAAAGTAAAGAGTATAAAGAGCATTTTATTTAAGTGTGTTTAATTGTTCCTGTTTTTCTTAGCTAACTTTTTTAAATCCTTAAATTCTTCTTAGAGTAATTTTTCGAAACTTTTATTTAACCGAACGAACATTAGAACTGTCTGCCCTGTTGGCCCCCCCTTGCAGGTCTTGCTTCTCGGTCCAGCCACGCTTGTGTCAACAGAGCTACAACAACAGCCCACGCCCACACACGCACAATCACATACCACACTTCACTCTCTCTCTGGCCTGCCTCAACCTGCCTGTGTGCGGTCAATCCCAGGGCATCCCCCTCCCTCACTGGCCCTCACTGCAGCGCCCACAGGCACCTCCCTGCACAATATATATATTGTATATGTATATAAAACGTTTCACAAAAAGTAACAAATGTTTTTTTAGGATTTGTGTTTTGGGAATTTCCGCACTTGTGTAAATGTTGCCTATACACACGCATATTTCGCAAACACACACGCACGCGTATACCTACACACACACACACACTGATATAATAAAGCAAAAATTATACAACACATAAACATAGACAATGAAATATAAAACAAAAATCTTCCTTTCCATTTTCCCCTGTTGTCCCAGCTACGCTTGCAGAGGATTTTGAGTAAGTTTTAATACCCTCACTGAGGGTGTATACTCTATGGCAAGTAACAGAAGATAATTATTATGTAAAATAAATTATATTTTTTATCTTCGATCCATATAGAATATAGTTTTATTATAATTTAATAACAAACCAAAAATATTCCCCGTTTTGCATTCCTGTTTTTCAGTTAATATTTTCTTTAGTTTGAAACATCGATTTAGAATTCTAAATTCAGGTTTGCAAGAAGATAACCAAAATAAAATATAAAGTAAAAATATGAACACATCATGACATTTTTTTAGGTTAAGAGAAGGTTCTTTTCTGTATAACCCTGCATTATTTAAAAAAATATGTATAATGAATAAACTGACATATTTTATCATTACACTTACACTCGTACTATATAGATGTATGTTTTTATTTACTGCTATATGTATAAATAAATTTAAAAAAAAGATAAAATACTAAATAAGAGGTGTCCACAATCACGCCATTTTAGCTTTTTCAACAAATTTCAAAATTTTACATTCATGAGATGTTAAATTCTACCCATATGAAAGTTACATTTTTATCCCGTTCAAAAACAAAAAAGATATTTCGACCAACTATTCTTCACCGTAACCTTACTTAAAGATCATAATTAAATAATTTAAAGTTACGTTCATATACGTATAAAAAAGGTTGTACGTTTTTTAGGTTACGTCGAAACTCCGTATATGATACATTTTAATTCTGCATTGGACTCAGAAAAGAAAACACATGTAAACCTTGTTGGTAGATCAGAAGCCATATTTTTATGGGAATCCCAAAGGTTTTCCAGTTTTAAGGTTATGTCAAAACGAAGATATGAAGATAAATTCTGGCACGATTTCGATTTCATCGACGTACATATTATAATAGATTTATTACTATCATGGTATCATTTTTTGGGGTACTTGTTAAGCTCTAACTAACTAACTAACCTTGAGTGAGAGTATTGTTTAGTCGAGTGAACTCCTCCATTCTGCACTAGTTGCCGTATACGTTATGTAGTACACGTGTATTTAAGCACACAAAAATCACACGCACATTCGCACACACAGTTTATCACACACAAAGGCACACACACTGCTAACCCGCTCTCCCTGGCTGCCGCATAATTGATTGATTTGGGATTGTGTAAATTTTAATGTATATTTTTGCATTTTGCATCTTTTTGTTTCAATTATAATGCATATTTTAATTTATGTAACTAGTCAGGCTGATGTTCTTGTTGCATTTCAAATTAATTCTGCATAATTGTCGAAGGGAATTTTTACTTTTTCGTCGATTTTTATGTCCCAGAGCGGCGATTTAATTGAATTTGATTGATTTTTGCTGATATTGTTGATGGAAAAATAATATTGTTGTAAAATCATAACAACTCTGGCCGCAGGGAGTTCACCTGTCACAAAGAGAGCCGAGAAAAAAGCCGCACTCGCTCTAGCCCAACAAAAGCAAACACCTGTCCGATTGTTCTATATGCAAAAAACGTAAGTATCTCTGTGTGTGTGTGTGTTTGTTTTGGGGAGTAAGTTTGTAAAAGACCTTCAGGCATATTTCGTTTGGCAGTAACAAGGGAGGGATGCAAGTATCTATCACGGACAGAAGACAGGCTGCTGCTGCCTCTGGCATTGTGTAATTTAAATGTTTAAAATGAAGGCTTTAAATATGTTTAATTAATTCAACTAGCATCTCTCTGGAGAAGCCTGTTTCTGTCAAAATGTTATCTAAATTTACACAACTAATTCTTCAACGACTTTTTGTGCGTCGAAAGAGCTGTTGCTGAAGCAGCTGCTGCACTCGGCTGCAGCAACAATAGTTTTTGTGTGCGCCGTCAATTAGTTGTTTTAATTGCGGAAAAACAATGCCAATTATGCAGGGAGGGACGGGCAACAGGACAACGGCCAACAAGGAGCAACAAGCTGCGCGTTAAATGGCATTTTAATTGATGCGCAAATGACGCATACGCCGCGTGAAGCGGGAGCACCTTTCCACAGCAGCCATTGAAGCCACTGAAGCCGAGCGGAACGTGCTGCCTTTATTCCGCGCCGCAGCCATTTTAATAAATCTTCGCAATGCCCCTAAAAAATATTAGCATAATAAAAGCGCGACAGCAAAACAGAAGGGTCAATGTCGGCAAGACGAGCAAAACGAGCAAGGCAAGGAAGAGAGGCATGGGGACGAACACGAAGCTGGAGTCGGGAGCTGTGGGCGAACGCATTGGCACATTTACACACAGAACCGTTGACTGAATTTATGGCAGCAACAGGATACGTCGGATACGGATAAGGGGAGGGAAGCGAAGGCGGATACACATACAGTCAACAACCTAAATACGCATAATTTGGCTCCCTTCCGCCTTGAGGGCCGTTGATATATGCGTAGGCGTGGCAAAGGAGCGCGCGCGCCATCGCATCGATCAGCAATAAAAATTCAAATTTTGCCAAGGACGGCACAAAATCTGTTGCAACCAAGTCACAAAAAATAGCCAGCTGTCCCTTTCTGCGGGTCGCATTGCTGGGTACATCTGATCCGTAAAAGGATTAGTAACGCTTTCAAGCATTAATTTAATCTGTATTTTGTTGCATCTAAAAACAGTTATAAGTGTGCAGTAGTAAATATTTAATTTTTTTAATTTATATAATATATATTTAATAGTTTATTCAATTTTTTTATTTTGATTAATTTATTTATATAGTTTATTGAAGTTATTTAAGTTATCTAATGTAATCAATTTATTAAAAAATTTGACTTTTAAAATTTCTCAATATTTTTATTTTGGTTGTACCTTTGTGATCTTTTATAATTTTTTTTATTTATTTATGTAATTATTGTTTTTATTTTAATATTGTAACTCGTTTAATTTATTAAAGTTATGTAACAACAATTCAAAATAATTAAATTTATTAAATTTTTTTTATTTATTTGATTAATCTAATTTACAGTTAATTGGCTCCTTACACAATCCATTTAAAAAAAAAATAATAATAAATAAAATGTAATTTTTTGTAAGTTAGAAAAGTGTTACGTATGGATGTTCAAAAATATAATTATGGAATAACCAATATGATTTTAGATAATAATATTTTTATTATATGATACTGTTGTAATATTTTTTAAATTACTTTAATATTTCACTCTTTTTGCTTATTTATAATTTATAGTTTTGACTATTTATTTATTATTTATTCATAAAATTTCACAATTAATTTATATAATTAAAGTTGCTATGTAAATACGACTTGATTTCTTATGTATGTGTAAAGATATAATTACAGTCAAAATAAAGTCAGATTTCCAAAAGGGTATTTTATGTTCTACGTGTTGAATATTTTTCTTTTCCCGCTTCGTCTTCGTATTTAGTATTATGGAATATAGACAATATCCGGAGTGACATATATTACAACAATACACATGGCTGTAATACATTTACATGCTCACACTCTCTCTCACACACACACACGCACACACACAGGCACAAACTTATTTGGAATGCGGAGTTTTTTGTCATGGGGGGCGTTGCTCGTTTCACATTTCTGCCAATTGGCCAACAAGTGTTGCCAAATTGCGTTGCGGTTGCTGGCCATAAATAACGGTACTTTTGTCATTTATACACATAAATTGCAGCAGACGCTGAAACGCGAAAAAACGTCTGTAAGCCAATGCAGGCAGTCACTGGACCAGTTCCAGTTTCAGCTCCCCTCCCCAGCCTCGTACTCAATCTGAGTCCTGGGAAAGTCCTGCTGCTGTCGCGACCGCTGTTGCTTTGCTGCTGCTGTTGTTGCTGCTGCTTCTGCTGCTTGGCTAAAAAACGTGGCCATGGCGCATAGGCCTCGGCATCGTGGCCCACACTAACGACATTGCCGATGGTGACACAACGCAGCTGTCGTTTGCCATTTGGCAATAATTGTTTAATATGCGGGCGCATAAAGCCCGCCAAGGACTGCCCATAAAAAACAACAGCAACAGCAGCAGCGGAAGTAACAACAACAACAACAACAAGAGTAGCAGCAGCAGCAGGCACAGTGAAAGGCCAAAGTGTGTCCTGGGCCAAGCTCGTACGGGCGAATGCTAAGCAAACCCAACCCCAATTTCAGACACACGTGTGTCCAGTCTGCAGTATCCAATGTCCAATGTCCTGTTTCCTGTGCTGTGTCCTCAGCCCTGAGGCCGACTGTTGCCACAGCTGTGGCCCGGGGCCGAGTAAGTAGCCGGGCAGCCAAGCAAAACTTTGCCATGTGATTGCAGGTATTCCGCTTGAGACCTCACTGCGATAACAACCTCCCAGCCAGAGAAGAGAAGAAGAGACAGGGAAAGAGGAAAGGAGAGCAGTGCCTAATTAACATATTTCTCTCATGTCAAAGCAACTTGTTCTGGTCCCCTGCTGGGCAGCTGCAGCTGCAAATGGAATCTATCATATATTGATTATGCGAAAGGAGCTCTGGCACTGCAAGAAATAATAATAAAATAGCTGCAGCAACAAAAACTAATTCCGCACCGGAAATGGCAAACGGGTCGCTGCTTATTGGCAATTTCAATTGTGCAGTCTGAAAGTATGCAACATATTTTGCCGTTGCTGGCGCTGCTGTCGTTGGCGCTGCTGACGTCGGCGCTGCCAATAGCAGCGCACATGCTGACTGCAGTTAATTACAAAACTGTCAAATCCAAAAGGTGCCACGAATCAACGAGCCAACGAAAACGAACGAACGAAGCAGGCAAACAAACAGCGCGAGCTCACACACACGCACACTAACACACACATACACAGCAGTGGAATGCCAAAAGCAGGAGCAGCCATTTGAAATACACAAATACAAACACACACACACACTCACACACACATGGAAAATAGGCAGATCAGCCAACAGCTGCCAACGTATGCGAGCGCTTACAGTAAAAATACAAAAGCAAACAAAACAAAGGCGGCAGCAGAGGCAGAGGCAGAGGCACGGGCGGGGGGCACAAGGCGCCGAAGGGAGCTGCATTGTATGAACTTTTGATGCGAGCCTGCGCACGTGTTAGTGTGTGTGTGTGTGGAATATAATTTTGCTGTATTGTTGTATTAAATGATGTCAACAACAGCCACCCAGCTGAGCTCCAGTCGCAGTCGCAGTCGCAGTCCTCGGCTCAGCCACAGTCGCCGCCTCTGTCGCTGTTGCTGTCGCTGTCGACGTCACAGCTTCCGATGCCAGAGCCAAATCGAATTTAATTGCATTGCAGCACGTTGGCTTTTAATTAATTTTTGCTTGGCAAGTGCTGCAGCTGCAACACACACACACAAACACACACACATACACACAGTAACAAAACTAAGCTAAGGCAAACAATAACAAAAACTACAGCAACGTGCAGCGACAGTCGGCAATCGGTAATCGGCAATCGGCTATCGGCAGTCTGCAGTGGTCTGTCCGCTGTCCGTTGTCCGCTGTCCGCAGTCGAGGCTCGGACAGGGCAACATCAAACGTCACGCACAGGTGCAATGTAATTAGCACGAACGGCAAGCAGCAGCCGAGCAGTCGCCAGAGGAGCAACAACAGCAGATGCGACAGCGACAACGACAGCAAAAGGGCAAAGGGCAGCTGCATTCGAGGCGGCAGCAATGGCGGAGGGGCGGCGTCGTCGTCGGCATCGGCGTGCAACATAAAAACAAAAGCAAGCAAACCCTTTAAGCCCAAATGCATACAAGCAAACTGCCCCGGCGAGTAACAGCAGCCACTGTACGGAAGTGACGAGTAACCGAATTGAACATACCCTTCTCTATATAATACAGCATGTGAAGTAACTCAATGTCCAGTATATTTATTGAATGTCAAATTTAAACAGCTTGTTCGGTTAATTAAAGAATAAACAAAATTAGAAATATTAATAATACAGAATTAAAATGAATTATATTAATAATAATACCTTACAGCCTAAATATGTAAAGATACATATTTTGTATTTTGAGCTACGTCGACAGAAAGATTTGGGAGATGCGCACAGAACTATGCTATACGTAGAGGCCCGCTGCGAGGCGCGTGTAGAGTGTGAGGTGCACAAGAATAGTTAAGATCTTAACCTGCAACGGCCGAAAAGAGCTGAATTGACTGATATTCAAACACAAAAGAATATATGCATTAGTTTGTGCAATTTGCCACGTATCTTTATGCCTGTAACAAACAATTTCCTCTTGCAAATTGTAATTTTCTTTCTGCCTTTTCGGTCTAATATAAAATATAATGAATGTCGAGCAAAATGGTTTGGTTAAATGGATTTCAATACTATCAATTGTGAAAAAGCTGGACCAAAATATAGACTTGAATGTAGATGATTTTGAAGATATAAATCAGTATTTGATTTATTATTTTGTGAAATGTTGTATGCACACGTTTCAAATACTATATTTTGAAGCAAAGCAATTCAGTAGAGAGACCTGCACTGTATATGTTTACTGTGCGCACCGAACAAAGACCGCATGGAATCCGTGTAAAAGAACTTTCTAATTTGTTGCTTGCAAAGCCTCGACTGGGATTTAAATTAAAAACTTTCTTACGCAATAGACCTTTTTTACTTTTTATTAAAAACATTATACCATGGGACATTGACAGCGTTGATCTGCCTAACCGGCTAGCTTTCTTTTCCCCAAGTTGAATTACGCGTGATTACCTTTCTAACTCAATCTAATTACAGATCGAGGGTTTTGAGCTTAAATTTTAGCTTTTACTTCATCGTTACTAACACAAATTCCGTAGGCTCCTTAGAATTCCAAAGTCTATCCCATATCCCATCGCTTTATGAATTGAATTTTTTTACAAACAGCTCTCTTTTTCTTTCTACATCTTTCTATTTGCATCTTCATATGGACACTGGGGTTTAAATAATTGTAACATTGGCTCTCGGCCAGTAGGAAAGGTCTTTAATAAATCAACAACTTTTTACTAAAGATTAACTGTCTTGATCTGATTGGGTTGCTCGGCTTTCCGGAATCCTCTGCAATAAAGTTTTAATTGGCGTTTCGGATTGGCGGATTGTAGTAATCATAACCTAAAATAAATATAAGCAATACTTTAAACAAAATTGTTATAATTATTTCTCGAAAATGTCAAGTTTGAAAAGCAAGAATTGAAAGAGGAATGAAAGGGTATCAACAGCTGTTGTGCTTTCTCAGATACAAAATCTAATGCGAAGACCTCACACAACCCATGGCCAAGCCAATGGACTCCACGCTGTTTGGGGGCACACAAGTTCAATTCCGATGCGGAGTGGCTTCAGTGGCAGGAAGCCCGTTTGGTCGCTGTTCGCCTGGCAGCGTTTTAATAGCTTTGAAATTCCAATGGCAGCTGTGGCGCCGCCATCCTCCATCGCCCAGTGCCCAAAATGAGCAAAAGAAACGTCAAGAAAAAGAGCGAGCAGGGTGTTTGTGTAAGCGAGAGAGGAAAAACAAAAGTGTATTGTACACTGAGGGGGTGTGTATGGTGCGGGAAGGGGGCGAACAAGTGCGAAAGACGAAGGCAATCGCCGGCAAAGTCGTCGAACATTTCGAAAAACTATTGAAAAATTTTTAATTTTTCTCCTTAAATGCGCGTCGCACGCGATGTTAAAACAACAGTCGAAACTTCAACAGCAACAACAACAACAAGTGTTGCAATTGCTGGTGTGGCAGCTGCTGTTGTTGTAGTTGCTGTTGTTGTTTTTATTGATATTAGCTATGCATGTGGCCCCAGACCGGCACAACTGCCATTTTGTTTATGACGGCGACGATGCAGCCAGCTGCGTATGCATGCAACAACGTGTGGCACATGGGGGGAGTGTGGAGTGGAGGGGGGTTGTGAGGGAATATGGCAACGACTGTAGTGACAAAACTCGCACGACCAACGACTGCTGCCTGGCTGCAACTTTATGCGCATTTTTGAAGTTCAGCAGATACATTGTTGTTGCTGTTGTTGTTGTTGTTGTTGCAGCAAGCGGATTGTTGATAGTGTAATTGATAACGCCAAGAGTGCAAAGTTGCCTGCGGTAAGAGCAAAAGTTCCTCAGTGTCGCCGAGTGTGAAATATCGTTAAAAAATGAAAAAGAATCAGGCAATTTGATCGGGAATTTGAACCTTTATGAATAGAAATGCTGCCTAAAAGTATGCAATGCAATGCTTACCAATCTTGAGTTTGTATCAACAATATGATGCACTTACTTAGTGTGTCTCCCTCTCTCTGTCAGTCTGTCTCTCTCTCTGGTTTTTTATTAGTATGCCGAAGTTGTGCCTGCCTCATGTGGCACTTACCCTGCGCCAGCAGCACAAGCGGCTTTGTTGGTATTTCTTCGTTTTTTATGATTGCCTGCCACAACTTTTTCGCCATCGATATTGGTGGCGTTGCAGCGCAGCTTGCGGTTGCAACTTCGGCAGAGACGCGAACTGTAAAACTGTGGCTGCCGACTGTGGAAGTAACTCGAACTGCAACTGGCTGGCGCTGCTGTTGTTGTTTGTATGGATTTTGCACATCGTTTATCTTAGAGGGCGGCTTGGCTGCCGTTTCCATTGCCGTTGCCGTTGCTGCTGCGTCGCAGCTGACGCTAGCGAACGGAAATGGCGTTAATGTTGCAACTGTAGCAGCAGCAACAGTGCCAGCAACAACGCCAGCAACAACGGCAGCAACAGCTACAGTGGCAGCCACAGCAGCTGCCAATGAGCGAGAACTTAATCTTGGGGATTTAACACTTTCGATATATCTTGGCCATGGCTGCTGTCTGCTGTCTTGTGTGCGGTGCAGCGGGGCAGCTGAGCAGAGGGAGGGGGGACTATTTGAGCCAGCGGAAATGTATTGGTAGCCATTATCGGTTCAGCTGCCACTTTTATGGCCAAGTTATGGGAATAAAACGCGCCAGGCTTTGGCTAAAATTTCATCAGTCGTTAAAATACATTCTCAATGTGTGTTGGTGTGTGTGTGTGTGGGTGTGAGTGTATGTGAATATGAATATATACAAGCTAGCTTAAGTCTCGAAGGGAGGACTCCCTCTGGCAGCACCTAGAGTCCAGCCGTGCCCGCCTGCAGCGCGGCGTACTGCTCCTCAGTGAGCAGTCTGTAGACTCCGTCCCGGTTGAGGTAGTACATGGGGTCCTTGACCGTCTCCAGGCTGTAACCCTCCAGCGCCAGCTCGCGCTTCATCAGCTTGAAGGTGGCAGTGCGAGGGATCTCGTCCATCAGGCGGATGAACAGCGGACGCGCATAAGGGGGAAGGCTGCCGCGTATCACAATCGAGAGGTAGTCCATGTCCACCTTGCGCGTGGGGTCCACAATGGCAGCCATGCCGGCCTTGCCCTCCACGTGGGGCACCTGCGGGAAAGGAGGAGCAGGGTTAGAAGGATTATGACTCTCTTCGAGGGCATCTTGCACTCACCTGCACGCCATAGACGACGCAGTCGCTCAGTCCTATGCAGTTGGTAATGATGGCCTCCACCTCCTGCGTGGCCACGTTCTCGCCCCGCCAGCGGAATGTGTCGCCCGTGCGGTCCTTGAAATAGAAGTAGCCCAGGATGTCGCTGACCACCATGTCGCCCGAGTTGAAGTAGCAGTCTCCCTTGCGGAACACGTTGCGCAGCAGCTTCTGCTCCGAGGCGGACTTGTCCGCATAGCCGTGGAACGCACTCACAGCCCGTCGGGCGTCCACCTGCCCCACCAGCAGGCCCGGCTCGCCCGGCGCACAGCGCATGCAGTGGCCCTTGGCATTGCGCAGCGGCTCCCCGGTGAGCTCGTCGCAGCGCAGCACCTGCACGGGGTACACGTTGATGCCGAAGATCGGCACGAAGCCAATGGCGCCGATGCGGCTGGTGATGTTGATCAGGTTCGAGTTGCCCTCGGTGGCGCCGTAGATCTCTCCGATCTGGGGGATGCCGAAGCGGGACACGAACTGCGTCCAGATCTGCGGCCGCAGCCCGTTGCCGTACATGAGGCGCAGCTGGTGCTGCTGCTCGGGGGGGCTGTTCTTGTAGGGCGTGGCCAGCAGGTAGCGGCACAGCTCGCCAATGTACTGCGCCACTGTGCACTTGTGCCGGCTGCAGTCGCTCCAGAAGTTCGAGGCCGAGAACTTCTTGCGCAACACGACTGTGCTGCCGTTGAGCAGGGCGTTGCCCACGCCCACAATGCCGCCCGCCGTGTGGTAGAGTGGCAGCGAGTTGTAGACGATGTCGTCACTGCTCAGTCGCAGCATGTAGAAGGTGCCGGCGGACATGAAGAGGAAGCGCAGGTTGGTGATGACCGCCGCCTTGGGCAATCCCGTCGTGCCGGAGGTGTACACATACAGCAGCTTGTCCCGCGCCGTCAGCTCCGTGTCCCTCGCCAGCGGCAGCGGCTTCTGTTCCGCCAGAGCACTGCTCAGGTCTGTAGCTCCAGGCAGCAGATCAATCCGCTGCTCCGCATCCGAGAACTGGTAGATGGGCTGTTCCAGGGCGGGCAGCGACTGCAGCACATCGGTGAGTTCGCTGCCCACGATCAGAGCACAGGCCTTGGCCACGCGGATGCAGTGCAGCAGCGAGTCGCCACGTAGGTGCGAGTTTATCAGCGCCGTGATCACGCCCAGCTGGCTGAGACCCAGCCAAATGCAGACGTATTCAACGCGTGTCTCCATCAGCAAAGCCACGCAGTCGCCTCGCTTCAGTCCGCGCTCCTGGAAGTATGCAGCCACCTTCTGGCTGACCTCCAACGCCTGCCCGAAGCTCAGCTGCCGATCGTCCATGACAAAACAAGCCTTCTTCGGCTGCCGCTGCGCCAACTCCTGGAAGCATTGCGCCACCGTGTAGCCCCTTCGGTCCTTGTGCAGCAGGTAAATGTTGAGGCCAAGAAAACGCTGAAGGGCGCTGCAGGAGAAGACAGAAAGAACTATAATTAATGTGAGATATACAGTGGAATCTGTCAGTATTCAGGAAATAACATGCTAAGCTTGGTGTCCCTCACACTCTTCGCTGCTGATATTCGCGTGTTTATACAGGCAGATAAAATCTCTCAATATGGGTACTTAGTGGGATCTGCTATACCTTCTTCTGGCTGTTACAAACACAGAGTTCAATTGGACAAAGGGTATATCAACGTAAATGGAAAGTATATTGTAGGGAATACTCATAGGGTAGTGAGACCTACTACATGTCTTTCTGCATACATATATTCTTCAGCACTTATATGTACATATCTCTTAGCCCTCGCAAATGCTTTAGTAGTTATGGCTAACAATTTGAAACCCACCTTAGGTGACATGTCCAACCCCAATAAGCACATATCCTCAATCTGTCGTCTGTCCTTCCATCAGTCCGTACGTCTTTATAGGGCAAACATAGTGTATTAGTATTACATTAAACATAGTCTATTAGTATTACCATACAAACGTATCTCTAATTGCTGTACGCTGTAAGTAGGTCAGAACGACCAAAATCCGATATATATATTGGTATATATTCTTGTAATTTGTTAAGGTGTCGCAACCAAACTTACTAAACTAGATATTTTCTATATAAATAATATACATATAACATCTCATCACATATAGCTGTCATTGGCACAATTTACTTAAATGAGGGTTTTTGTTGTTTTCAAATAAATTCGCTTATCAGTGCCAATCAAAGTTAGAAAATAATCAACGAATACTTATTCACTTTATTGAAGTCGGACAACTTTATCCTGTAGCTTATTAACGGAACAATCAGATAGAAAATTAGATATTTATAAAAACTTATATATTCCTGCGATACATACAATGTTATTTATAACTGCGACATAATATTTAACGATTATGGGAACGATCAGATGAGATAAGAAGCAGCAAGTGTATAGAATCTTAGTCACGGCTATGGTAACCTTTCTTTCCCGTTTTATTTGAGAGAGTAAAGTGCTGGTAGATTTGACCATATCTTTTGAAGGGAGTTACTTAAATTTAGCTGAATAAATTGTACAATGTGAATCAAACGTTTCAAAGCTACATGTAGAATCCCTTGCTAAAATACTAATATTCGTCATGTAAAATCGAGCTATAAGTCTTCGATAGTTCACAAATCATTTCAACTGAACTCATATATTGGCCTCACCCAGCCCAGTACCCTTATCAGCCTTGATAACCGTCCCCAATAGGAATAATTTATGGTATTCTACACTCACATAAGATCTCTCCGACAAGTCATCACCAGGGCGTAGACATTGGTGGGGCTGCGCAGCAGGAGGGCCAGTAGGGCACCCAGAGTGAGACTGAGCAGGGCACTGTTCCAGCAGAAGAGGGCAAAGATCAGGCTGCCGACCAGAACAATGCCCAGTCGCGTGGCCGTCTTCTGTTTGAGATTAAGCTCCAGCAGTATTTCCATTTTCTTCTCGGTCTCCTCCCGGTCCGGTTGCTCTTTACACTGGCTCACTTTGAAATAGATAATCACAACATTATTGTAGATCTAAACCCGGAGAGTGACAGGCCTGGGAACTCTAACTAGATACATATGCGACAGCTACACTGGCTACACATGTAACACTTCTGTAGGGCACCGACAGACTGACTAACCCAGCCGTCGCCCGATTGCCATATCCAAGCTATAAGCGTTATCAGTCTGCCCTGATATGGTTTTAGCGCGAAGTATTACAGAACTTGTGGAACCCAAGTGCGCTATCAACGGTGTGAGTAACTCGAATGGTCGGGAGAAAGAGAGAGAGAGAGAGAGAGAGAACCTCTGATTTCTGAGTGAGGTGTTAACTCTACAATGACCGTGTAAAGACGGTAGGTATAGAAGGGAGTATGGGGTATATTGGTTCATAAGAGAAGGATTTAATTTGTAGAGTTATGTGGATTACGCATTTGGAAAGGTTACGCATTACCTAATGAACCGTATTTACTTGAATTACTATAATTCCCAGTTGCAATATATATTTGTAATCATCTAGCTTACTCCGATATGCCCATTGACTAACCGAACGTGAGTGTCATATGACACTTGTACGAGTATGGCAAGTATATTATGATGTATAAATATTCTTTCGAACACAACCGCGAGGAAAGTCGTGACTGTTTCGGTTGTAAGCGGATTATTTGTTCAAACTAGATAAGAAAACCAGACGAACGCAGCAGTCGGGCATGCCCTTCAGTAAAATACCTTACGACAAGCTTTTAAAAACTATTTTAAATACTTTAGACTAGCAATTTCAAAGACATACTCTTCTTCTTCTGTCACCTATTGCATTCTCACTTTATACAAACTGGGTAATTTCTGTGTTTATTGTCCGATTGGATTAAAATTAAGAAAAGTCATAGATATGATAGTCAGCTAAGTATCGAAAAAGTCTTATGTATTTGAACGTTGGCTTAAAAAATTAGATTATCCATTTTCAGGGGAGGTCGTGGCAGCCCCTATTTAAAATATATTTTATTTGCGCTCAGTATATAGCAAGCTTCATGCCAAATTTGGTGCCTCTAGCTTTCATAGCAACTGAGATCTGTGTGTTCATACGGACAGACGAGCAGGCAGACAGATAGACATGGCTCTGTCGACTCGACTAGCGATCCTGAGCAATTTTAGAGGGTATAAAAGACGCCACACTTAAAGAAAACATGAGTGAGGAACAACTGTTCCATTCAGGAATCGGTTGCAACTGTACGCTGAAAGAAATTAGAAACTCTAATGGCGCAAATACTTGAAAGTGATTGCGACTAATCAGTTTCGAATCCATCATGGAAAATTTGGAATTATAAAGCTTCATGACTGATTAATGCTAATCCGTTGCTCGGTGCACCGAGAGTTCCCAATCGCTGATGTCACATTAACTGATAAGGCGTGTTAACAGTTCTCTCTTATCATAGGCAGCAACAACTATTAACGATTCAAATGCAATCTTCGATAGGGAATCAACAAAGTGGGGTCAACAATGGAGCTCTAGGGGCAGTACTTGAGCTTATCTCAAGTAGTTTTATAGCAACTTAAAAGAAATTTGGAATTTGAAAGGAGAAGAGATGATGATAAGAAACAAAGGCAAAAGCAAAGACAAAAGAAAAGACAAAAGCAAAGACAGATGGCAAAGCAAATGGGAGAGAGACAACGAGCAGCCGAGAAGAGACAACGGTAATAGCAACAGGCGGCGCCCGACAAAGTTCATTGCTTCCACCGAGATTCCATACATGGCCAACGACGCTGCACAGTGGTACAATGTGCATTAGCAATGGAGTAATTGTCATTGTAGACAAGATCAAAGATGGTAAACACGTTCAAAGCTCACTTAAAACCGTTGTTTGTTTTTAGTATTAGGACATTAACCCAACATTATGAGTAACCCTTGTACCACTGTGCACTGGGTCGCTTAAATATGCGTCGCATATAAATATGAATGTGCTTCATGCGAGCTTCTTGGCATCCAGTGGGACCGGGACCTTGACTGATTACGTATGCAAGGCACATTGCTGTAAACGGTTCCACACTCGCTCCCTTGCAAACTGGGCTAACCCGAATCTATGTTGCCTGCGGATTGACACTGACTTTGGCATTGCTGGAGAGACAGACAGACACATAGGCAGGCGGGATGGACAGTGTCTGTCAAGCAGCCAATTCACTTTTAACTGGCACCTGGTCGGGCATAACCAATGCAGTTTCAGTGTTGTTATCGCATAATGCATCGTCGCTTGACATACTTTTCGCAATATTCTCGACACAGCACGCAACGACACGAATGAACACGAACACGAACAACGAACAACTAGACGTTCTAATCGACAGCAATAGCAAACAACAACTGAGCGCCGTCAGTGCGAGCGCTCGAGTTGCCGGTTCTATTTATTTTTCTACCAGTAATACAAGATGAGCGAGAGCATTACTGCGGAGAGCATAACAGACCTCGCAGAGAGAGAGAGAAACAGCGGGAAGAGAGAAAGAGAGCCCGCGCACTACAATCATCAGCAGTGATCAAAGCTCTCGGTTCAGAATTGCACGGTGAGTTAAACCGTTTGAAACAATATATTGTACAACAATGTAAACAGAACTAAAATAGTTGGATTTTTATTTATTTAAATTAGGTTTAATGTATTTATAATGTATTTTTACGAATCATTTCGGGCGAAAAGACACTGTTCAACATGTTTTTGACCATTGATTCTGGACCGATTTTTTAAAATCGCTGCGCTTTTACTTTTATCAATTTGATTCGAGTTTGAATTTTATAGTAACATTAAGTGTTGGGCTCAAAAGAAGTTTTTTAATATTTTAATACGACTCGTTATATCTCAGAAACCGAAAGAGATGATTTCTTTTCTGTCTTCAGAAAACTTTTAGTCATCGAATGGGAGAAAAAAAAACTAGCACAATTTATATTTTTTGTATTTCATAATCGCTAAATGTCCGATTTTCAACATTTCAACTGTAACTGGAAATTACCAAATGTCCATAAATCAAAAATCTTCATTACTTGAGTCAGTTAATCGAAATATTTACTTAAATCTGCTATGAATTCTTCACTAAACTAACTTTTTCTCTCTTTTCAACACTCTTTGGCCACAAATATATTTACATATTTCTTAGTTAATTATTATATATTGTACTTTTTATGCATGGAATCATAATTATTATTACACCACTTTTGTAGTGCAGTGTTGTTTTAATTTACGTATGCGCGCTGATTGTCCACGGATAACGGGTACAGCTTCCGCCTGCAGCACTCTCTGGGATTGCAGAAAAGAGGCAGATTGCAGTTGAACCAAAAGTCAAACACGCCGACCAAAGCACACCAGGAGTGGGCGAGTGGATCTGGAAGAGAGAAGGCTCAAGACAGGTTGTCACAGGTCACAGCGGTTGCTCCGAGGGGCGCGCAGACCGATCAGGCGTAATATAATTCAAAAATGGAAGCTGGATTGTGCGAGAGAGGTGTGTCCCCCTTAGGATCGTGTACGTACTACGGGATCGTGTCCTCGCTTAACAGAGCTCGCTGCTCTGTGGAACGGTGGCGATTGTTTAACATGACTCTGTTAACTTTAACATTTCGCTTTACAAAGTATGCCACACATGCAATTGTAAGCTGCTGCATACCTTATTGCTCGACAGCGAAAATTGGCAGCAGCATCTTTTTTTAACATACTTCTAGGCGGCGCAAGTATTTTACCATGTGCACGATCCTCTTTGCATGATAACAGAACAGTGAAATGGGTAAGTTAACAGTTTCATGTAAACCAAAAAATTAAATAAATAATAGAAATAATAATAAATAATAAATAATTAAACTTCTAAAATAAAATTAATCAATTAATGAAATGAAAAAAGAATGTATACAAATGATATTTCTTTTGTATTTAATCCTTTTTAAATGCTCTTTACGAACTTTCTTTGTTTCATATTAATGTTGTTTCTAATTTTCATGGTAGCATGCCGCATTTAGTTTTCTCTTCACATAATTAAATCAATACAACCATATAAATCGTTTTCTAATCATGTTACGTTTGTCTTAAAGTTAATCAAACATAATTTTTGTTGATTTACCTATGGTACACTGCTTAACCAAACCAATTTATTCAGTAATTTACGCTATTCTCTTTGGACTTTTGTACTAATAAGTTAATTATTACTTGTATGATCTTTTTCGAATTCTCCATACGGACGGACAGGTCGACTCCCCTGCTGAAGCTTAGTCAGAACATATACATATACTCGTTCTTTATGGAATCGAACATATTTCTTAAGGTGTCTTGCTCCTGGCCGAAATTCATATACCCACTGCAAGGGTGAAAGAATTCGGATATGCATGCGAGGCAGGAACGCCTATTGAGCTTGCTGGGCACTCTATCCTTTTGCTAATTTATTTAAGTGCACAATTAACACTCATTTCATCAATGTTGCTGGGAACTTAAAATAAAAGTTTTTACTTTTTCTTTAATTAAACGCAACTCTCGATGCCAAGGAAAAGAGAAGAAGAAGAGAAGAAAAAACAATTTGACGGTAAAGCAGAAAAATGCCAATGCTCAAATAAATTAACATAAAGCCGGGCAGGCGAATCCGCCAGGCCAGTCAGCACGGGCAGCGGCATGTGGCATGCGGCATGCGGCAGGCTGTGTCGTCGACGTCGGCGAAGCTGTCAAATGCCGGCGGCAGAAATGTATAAAAATATATGTGCAGGCGGTGTGTATAAAAAATGTGCGCATACTTTTTGGCAGCTTTTTGAGTTATAGACGGTGAGAGAGAGGAGCACACGATCCACGGCCAGCGCGTGTGTATTAGTGCGCAGTAGTGTGTGTGTGAGTGTGTGCGCCTGTAATTGACACATGTTACGCGCATAAAGGCAGCAACGGCAGCGGCAACGGCAGCAGCAGCGGCAACTTGCGCTCTAACTGCGCCTCTGACTCGCCCGCGCCCAGTCCAATCGTTATTATCGACAATGGCGCCGCCAAAAACACACATTCCCTTACACACACACATACAGGGAGGGGGAGAGAGGGAGAGAGGCAGGCACACGCACATGTGCGTTGGCGCTGCTGCACAGCCTTCAACTGCAGGCAACCTCAGTCAACTTTGTTTGTAGCCGGCAAAAACAAAAACACACACACACACACACATACAACTGTAAGCTGGGGGTTGTGGCAAGGGGGGGAAGGACGGGTGTGTGGGGCGAACAGCCTGCTTGCTGATAACGTTAACGTCAGCTGTGCGATACTTTGGGGCTCGGGGCACACGTGAGTCCGGGACTTAGACTCGTAGTCGGAGTCGTGCGCAGGCAAGCGTCAAACGTTTGTACCTTGCCCCATTGGCCCCCGCAGGCGACATCCTCGTAGTCGTCGTCGTCTCTCGCTCACTCGCCTGCTTCAGGTTCCTCTCCCTGTCTTGCTCCTCCCGCTTGCCGCTGTGTTTGGCATTTGTTTGTGTTGTCAACAAAAGTTTCTTTGAAATCAGTAACAGATGTCGATTGAAATGGCACAATTGCTGCCTGCGTCGCTGCCAGCGTCGCTGCCACAGCCACAGCCTCTGCCCCTGCCTCCTGCTCACCTCGGTGAACAGCTGGCATTGGCTGCTGTTGCTTCCTTCGCTGCTGTCGTCGCTCGCTGCTGGTGGGTGCCACTTATGATGAATATTTTTATGCCAGACACAGGCCGAGGCAGGGGCAAAGACGGAGGCGGAGGCAGCGGCCGAGAGGCGACACCGCCAGACGCCAGCATTGTGCGGGGCATTGTGCGCTAGTTGCCAGCATTTTAATTAAAATTTGCGCTCTAAGTTCACGTTTTGTTAATGTTAATGCAATTCAGGCAATCGAAGCTAAGCACAAAACAAAGCCCGACACCAGCGCCAAGCGGACTTCATTGTTCCCAGTTGATTACAGAATTTCAATCCTCGCAGCGGGCCTGCTCGACCTGCACTGAGTTGAGAGTGTTCTCTGGGATACAATGAAGATAGAGATCGTGATAGACAGTATTAGTTTGATTGAAATGAAGTTCAAGGAGAGGTGTCTTTCTATTTAGGTGTAAATGAATCAGATTACACATTTTGAAAGACAAGGAAGGGAACAAACAAATTAACTTATGATCAACTCTTTTTAAATTTGACCCCACTTAAAAATGTTTTATAAATTACTAAAATTTGTATGTAAATGAAAGTTAAATGTTTCCTTTTCAAAGCAGCTTAAATGCAATAAATCGGATCAATAGATCACTCCTTAGTCTTATATTAGTGGCAGAAAACATGGTGCCGTGATAAGCGCATTCAAATTATCTATTTGCACATATATTCTGTAAATATAAAGCTTGGCTTTTTCAATAACAAAAACTTAAATATTTTAAAATTTTAAAAGGAAGTCCCTCCCCCATTAAAGAAACAACTGAGATAGATATCCTCATCCAAAGTTAATTAAAACCTGTTAACAACACGATATCCAACACTAGACTCACACACAAAATCACAAAGAGACACGGTATTAACCGAAACTGTTCAAGGCAATTTTACATCTTGTGTATCCCCTTGCGATTTATTTTTTTCTTTTCCACAAACCATTCCATTTTCATTGGGAAACAATGCTGGGCTAGATCTGCAGATTTGCTGATTCTTCATCAACATTTTTGAACACTACAATTTTAAGTTTTTTCAGCTTAATAATTCCCGCTACCCATAAAGTATTGTAGAAGCAATAATGTATGTATGTCACATTAAAAGAAGGGCACCACAAACTATATACACGTATGTATGTTTTTAATCAGCATCAACAGACAGAGTTGATAGAGCCATGTCTGTCTGTCTGCTTGTCGGTCCGTCTGTCTGTGCGTATGACAAACTAGATCTCGGAGACTATGCCAGGACTAAGACATCGTGCAGATCAAGCTTGTTTTAGATTTTAAACGTCACGTCATTTAAATTCAGGATGGTTTTTTTTTTTGTAAACACAATGAATATTAACGTCCAAATGCTTTCTGAAAATTTGGTTGCAATCAGATCATTAACTTCAAAGTTATTTAAGAAATCGTTACTATCTACATTAGCTTCCGATATGAACCCTTGATCTGACCATGCGATGTATGTATTTTTACATTTTAAACCAATGCCCTTAACGTCTAAGATTATACTTAACCATATATAATATGTACTTGCATCGGCCTTTGAAGATTTGCGAATTTCATGTCATTGCAGACCGGACTAGAAAAATGCACATATTGTATATCATTCTAGGTGATAATTGACTGTTTTACACTAATGATAATAATGTATAGAGTATTTAATTATTGCAATGCAAAGGGTATTTAATACTCCAAACGTTAAAGATACACTTAACTCTACTCTGTTATAACTTGCTATATGGCATATCTCCTACGAGTTCCCACTCATTGATACTGTCGTGGCAGCCATAAACGCGGAGTATCGAGGTGCAGTGAAGTCTTTGAATTCTGGGACAGGGATAGGGGTAGGGGCAGGGGCAGGGGCACTGGCAGGGCCTGGGGGCCTGCTGTTATTGCCGTTGACAACATGTCCATGTCTGTGGCTGGCTGAGCTGTGGCTGCTGGCGATAACAAACGATAACTGCATGTTAAATAGAAGCTAACGAAGAGGAAGAGCTAGACGGAAAGATGCAAGGAGAGAAGAGGGGAGGAGAGGAATGGAGAGCAGGAGGAAGCAGCAGTCAGAAACAAACAAAACGGCAGCATATGCTGGCCAGAAGGAAGCCCCAGAGGAAGCTGTTGGTTTGGCAGCTCGTGCAGCTATTTGAATACGAGTTGTAGCCGGAACTGGAGACTGGAGGCTGGAGACGAGGCTGGAGCCAATGCTGGAGCTGAGCAGGGAGTTGGCTTTAGAAAATCACTCAGGTAGCAAAATGCCATCATCATCATCATCGTCGTCGTCGTCCTCGTCGTCGTCGTGGGAGTCGTGCCTCACGTCCAGTCAGGGGTTGAAGGGTTGAAGCAAAAAAGCGCACAGCAGCAGCAATGGAAGCAGCAGCAGCGGCAGCTAGAGCAGACAAAAGCAAAGTTAAGGCAAGCTGATTCTGAAGTGTAGCTGTGCATGTGCTTGTGTGCGTCTGTGGCTGCCACAAGCCATGTTCGTGTGTGTGCAACAAATGTTGTGGATGCCCCCAGGCGAGCCAAGGCGGGCGAGGCAAGGCGAGAAGAGGCGAGGCACTAACGAGCTTTTGCTTGCTAGAAATGCGACAGCAGCAGGTGTGCCACACACACAGAGAAGTACACACACACACACAATGAGGCACAAACACACTCACACACACTCGCACCCACGCGGCACAGCTGAGTGACGATAATTGAAATTTCATCACAGTAGTTTGTGGTTTTGTAGCACACACACACGCACACTCGCACACACAAAGCGCACACGTACAAAGCACGCGCACACTAATGCGCAAATCATGGCTGCAGCTGCAACGCCAGCAACAGCAGGCCCGTAGCTAGGCATGTGCAGGTTGTGCGTTGCACAAGGGCCCCCGAACTGCCAAGGGCCCAGGCATGACAAAGGAGAGAACCAGAAATAAAAGCAACTTGGAAGACCTTATACTTTGCTATGGAATGTTTACTAAACTTGATCAATTGAAGGTGAACAGAAACAGTTATGCAACTTTTGGTGTCTCTAGCTTTTATATATAGTTATATTAAACGTACGGACAGACATATAAATAGACGGACATGGTTTAATAATTAACCTGTTTTTGGAACTGAAAAAGAATAAATGAATAAAAAAAGTTATGAATACTTTGGAGGTAATAAAAATATATTTTAAAAGCAGGATGGAGCAAGAATGATTGAATAGATTGGTAATATAATCAATCGCGAATGAAAGACTCCAAAATATAAATTTCTCAAATCCATTGATGATTTTTATATATATACAATAAAAATGATGAAAAATAAAATATTAATGGAGGTTTGTAGAAAATATATGATAATATTATAATATAAATAACGTATATTGAATATATTAGACAATGTAATGCAGATATATGATGGTATATAGAAGTACATATATGTCGGTAAATAAAAGATGTAACCATATATGACATATATACTATACTATTTGGAACGATTTGTAGAAAATATATGCCGATATATATGGCAATCTATAGAAAATATTCAAAATTATATGAATATATAAGGAAGGAATATGACAATATGTGCCGATATATGGTTGATTTATGATGATTAATGGCAGGTATAGGGATATATAGAAGAGAAATTATGATATATAGAAAAATGCCGATATATAAAAGAGAAATGACCTGATATAAAAAATATAAGTGGATATAAAATATAATATTGTATATGACGATTAATTTGTTAAGTAATCAGTTAGATAAATTTGTGTAATATCCTTTTATTCAAGCAAGCGGCCCTAAAGAAATTCAGCACTTGGTCCCCCGTGACTGTCGCTACATCCCTGGACAGCTGAGGCCGCCTCAGCTTTGTATACCCTTCTCTGTTAGGCTACAACTTATAAGAGACGAATCGAATAGCAATCTCTTGCTTTGGTTTTTTTTTTGTTTAAAACACTTTATTTCTTGGGTTTCTTTTAGCCTTTTTTTGTAGTTGTAACATTTACTTCCGCTTCGGCGTTTCTTTTGGTTTTCTCGTTCGGTTTTCTTTTCGGTTTTGCTTTTGTTTTTGTTTATAGTTAAAGTACATTTAAATATGGTTTAGAAGTACAATAAATACTAATCAATAAATTAAATACGTATGTAGTCAATAAATTAGCCATAATGGTAGCGTAATAATAATAATAATAATCCTCGTAATCCTCGAAATCCTCTCAATAATCGTAATAATAGTTGTATGCGATAATTGTGTGCGATAGTATTCTACTATGTTCAGTTAAAGTTCCCACTTGCGTATCCGTTCGAGCTTCTCTTCTTCTTCTCAGTGTCAGTTGGGTTACCTAAGAACTACTTACAGCACCGATCGATCGATCGATTCTCTATAGTTAGTTTCGGTATATATAGTATGTATGTACGGGAGTTATTACGTAGACTTCAAAAGGTGCAGATACTTTTGTTTTGTTTATTTCTCGCTAATGTGCACGGTATAAGATCAATTATTCTTCTCGTTAAACAGAATCCATTTGGTTTCCTTCTCTTTTGTATTATAGGGAATATTTGCAAAATCGTAAGGAATCGAATTAGACGTCTAACTGGTTTACTGCTTTACTTTAACTGTATCGTATGCTTCTTGTGTCTTCTCTCTATCTGTGCAATTAGAAAACTATTTGGATAATGCTGCTAATGTTGCTCCTTCTCCTCCGCGGTCTCCTCTGATTCTTCTTTCTGTTTCTTCTGTTTGTTTTTGGTTAAGGTTTGCTTTAGTTGAGCTCGCTAGTTACGAGCTTTGCTATACGTAGTTGGGAATAGATATAAACGCATCGAGACTGGAGGCTCGGTTAATTTGACTAGCACAAGTACTTCTTCTTGGGTTTCATCATGCGAATGCGTCATTTGGAGCCGAGTCCGTTCGGCACAAGCGCACTGGGCGTTCCCGCCACGCCTACCGACGCACCTCCACCGCCGCCCATACCGGTGCCAGCGGTCGGTGCAGCTGCTGCTGCTGCCTGCAGGTGGGCAGAGGCTGCTGCAGCTGCCGCCGCCGCTGCCGCTGCTGCTGCCGTGGGCGTTGGCGGCGACCGTGTGGCCATGGCACTGCGCAGCCCGCTGGCGGAACTGGCCGAGTGCAGATGCTTGGCACTAAGTTCGCTGGCCCGTGAGTTGCCGCACACCTGAACGAGAGAGAGAGATAGAGAAAGAGAGAGTGAGTTGATTGTTTGCACTCTTCTTCTGTTGCTGAGGCACTGCACCCACCTGGTGATGGCTGTCCCAGTCGCGGTATTGGCACGAGGCGCTGCAGTAGCGGGCCATGTTGCAGCCGGAGCAGGTTTCGGTGGCCTTGCGGCCGCAATTCCAGCACTGCTGTTGCAAGTTGCTGCCCTGTGGCAAAGAGAGAGAGAGGAAGCAAGGGAGGAGGAAAGGGGTTAGTTGTGCTCTGCTTTTCTCGAGGGGCGGCCACTTACATTCTGTGCGCTGGTTATGGAGGGCGACTTGTTGTCCAGATCGCGCTCCCCGCTCGAGTGCCGGCTCATTTCCATGAAGAACTTCTCCATGCGGAGTCGCTCCTGTGTCATTATCTCCGCAGCCCGAGTCTCGGCAGCGACCACAGCGCGCTGTATCTCGATAACGGCCTGACGCTTGACCTGCAGCAGAAGGGAAGAGAAGCAGGTTAAGTAAGTGGAAGGTGATGATATTGTAAGACGGTGGTCTGCTCAGTTCTCTTGCACCTTGACCATAAATCAATGTAACAGGCAGAAGGAAGCGTGGCAGGCAAACTATATATACTATATCAGTATCAGTAAGTGTTATTGTTTCACTATTTACATATTGCCCACATCCACTTCCTCCGCTGTTAATCATTAAAAGCCGCATTATAAACGTAGTTAAACTATCCTACTACTGTGTAAGCACAATAAATACAAACCCCCGAATGATTTCTTTAAATTTGGTTGCGATCGGTTAATTAAGATATAAATTATTTAAAATATAATACAAATGTACTCATTTTGCCTGAAAGTATGCAACACAAAATACACGAATACACGGTCAGTCTTTTCCTAAGTCGATGCACTTTCACCTCTTTAGACTCCCCAACTATGATTGGCGCAGCTCTTCTACCAAAGCATAACCTCATCAAACGTTGAAAATTATATTTGCCAAAGGTAACTCCAAGCGGATTTCAACATTTTCATAAAAATTTAGTGAAACACGCTATAAGTCAAATGTGACAAAATGCGTCAGCCAAAAAGCCTTTAGGTTTCTCATGCCCTAATTATTATTTAAAATTGGTTCTCGGCAATCGGTTTTTGTTGGACATCTTATGATCTCTGCTACTTTATCTTTCTTTGGTTCAGCGATAGTCAAGGGAAATTTATTGTTATTATTAATTTGTCAATGTTTTCCCTAGTGTTCCCAGTTCTTGAGAGTCCTAGCTGTGTCTAGTCTTTCATGCTCGTACCTCCATGTAAAAAATCGGCAGCCCTGATAGTTACAGCTGTAAATGATGAGGAAGAGTCTCCACAAACAGTGGATTGACTAGGCTTATTGTTGTTTAAAACCTTATCTGTTCGACTTCCTATTTGACCGTACGATATTTAAGTTGTTAACTTTTACAAGAGTGCTGACATCGACTTAGGTAATCGATTGCTCTACGATAACTATAATATCAATAGAGCTGAAATTGTGCCTCATTCTTAATGACTATGGACGTTTTCCTGTTCAGTCTGGTAACCTATCGTAAGCGTGACTCACCTGTGTTACGGCATCCTCGGCGTTGCGCTTGAACTCGGCCACCTTCTCCTCGGTCTGGCGACGCAGCTCGGCCATGGCGGCGGGCGTAACCTCCTGGCTGCCGCCGGCGGCGTGCTGGGGATCGATGCCGCGCTGCTGGAGAATGGTGATGGCTCGCTTGGTCTTGTCCACCATGGCCGAGATGCAGTTGAGCATGGTGTGTATGTTCTTCCACTCCTCCTCGCCGCCACCGCCTCCGCCGGCATTGGCTGGCGCAGCTGGCGCTCCTCCACCCCGTGCCACCTGAGGCGGGCCGTGGCGCAAGTCGCGTTCGTCGCGCTGCATGAAACCTGCCACCTCGCCGGCGGCTGCAGCGGCAGCACTGTAGTCAAAGGCGAGCACGGAGTGATTGGGGGGTGCGGGGGCAGCCACTGCTGCGGGGTGCATGGCCAGGCGCTTGCTGGGCGGGGCATAGGCGGAGGCGCCGCCGCCACCACTGGCCATGTACTCGCCCCACTCCTGCAGGCCGTTGTGTGCGCTGTGCTCCATCATGGAGTCCGAGGAGCGTCGCTTGAAGAGCGCGGCTCCGCTGCCACCGCCTCCGTTGGCAGCCTGCGAGGGCGCCTGAGGCGCCTCGAGCTGCACGAAGATGTCGGCGAACTCGGCACTGGCCACGCCGTGCGAGGAGAGCTCCATGACCGCCTGCTCGTTGCTGGTCACGTACTGCAGCGCCGACTGGTTGGTGGCCCGAGCCAGGGCCAGGATCTCGCGCTGCATCAGCGCGACGCTGTTCTTGAGCAGCGGCATCACGTAGGGCCGCAGTGGCAAGTTGATCGCCTCCTGCAGCGCCAGCCGGAACTCCTCCAGCGAGATGGCGTTGCTGCAGAGCGACAGCACGAGTGCCCGCACCCGCTCACTCACCTCCGGCTGGCCCAGCTCCTGCGAGAACTGCACCAGTGCCCCGAGGAACTTGCGCAGCTTCGACAGCAGCCGCGCCTGCTCCACGTGTGCCGCGGCCGCGGCGGCTGCTGCTGCAGCGGCGGCCAACGAGGCGGCGTGCTGCGAGCCGGGAGTGGGACTGACGCCGCCGTTGAGGGCCGGAGAAACGCTCGCCTGGCGCTGCGGTCGCTGCTGGTGCATCAACTGTTGCTGCTGCTGCTGTTGCAGCTGGGGAGGCGAATGCGGCGAGCGCGGAGCTATGGACAAGTTCCTGGCCAGATCGGGTGGCGACTCCGGCGGAGTGCGGCAGAGACGCTCGCGTTCCCTGTCCCGCTCCCGCTCCCGCTCCCTCTCTCGGCTGCCGTTTGCTGTGCTGTTCGCTGTGTTGTTGCTGCTGTTGTTGTTGCTGCTGCTGTTGTTGTTGTTGTTGCTGGTGATGTTGCCAGAGCTGGTCATGTCTTTGTTGCTGCTGTTGCTCGTGTTGGAGGCAGTCGAGCAGGCCGAGGAGATGCATGTGGAGATGGAGGTGCAGATGGAGGTGGAGCTCTTGTCGCCGTTGCTGCTGCTGCTGTTGCTGCTGCTGCTGCCGCTGCCGTTGGCTGCAAGTGCAACAAGAAGAAGAACAAGAACAAGAAGAAGCTCGTTAGTCATTTTCACACTCCCACACACACACACACACACACACACACACACACGCACGCACACATGCAGAGTCTGTAGGATGTGCAGGCCAAGCACATTACAAATGCATTAGCAGCTCTCGGAACTTGCAACATCGGCCATGCCACAATTATCTACATGCTGCACACATATTTCTACTGACCACAACAAGCAACCCAACTTGTCTAGTCCGGTTCCAACTCCCTCCCTCCCCCTCCCCCTCTTGCGGGTGCACAACATTAACAAATTTGTTTGAACATCGCAAATAAATTAGCAAACATTTTTGGCTGCCACTTGCCACTTGCCACTTGCAACAGAGCAGGCAAATCAAGCACCACGCTCTAATTGCATGCCAGGGGCAGGGAAGGAGAGGAACTAGAGAGGGGAAGCAGCAGCAGGACCCTGTTGTCCCAGCAGTGGGCACATGTTGGCCAACTGTGCAACGTCCGTGCCCCGGACGGACACGTTGCTGCCAAAGCGTCGCCGCCTCCACTTGCCACTTGCCACTTGCCACTCGCCACTGTAGCTCAAAAATGAAAAGCTTAACGGAAAAGCCGCAGCGCGCAGATGAACGAGCATCGAGCTGACGCTGACATGGGCCTGACAGGGTAGCAACGGGGGAGGGCCAAGGAGAGAGGCAAGCAGGGTACTGGCAAAAAGAAGCTCTTGACAGGCGACAAATTAAAAGAGAAGAGTTTCTATTGAGGTTGTTTGCAGAATTTGGGCTGAAGAAAGTAAAGGGAATTTGGTGGATATGGATTCGGATATAGATATGAAGGTAATTGAATATATAGTAAGTATTCTCAAGTAGCTATGCCATTAAAACTGAACGAAATAGCTCTACATTTATCATATTCCTTTTCGTATGTGGAATCTTGAGGCATACTTCAACGGAAAGATGAAAAGGCTGAACCGATACAGATATACGAGTACACGTAAGTACATAAACTATAACAGGAATAACAAGGTAATATACCAAGTTTATATTAATATATACTCGTACGCAAGTGGCCTCAGTTCTTGGACACTTTCTACTGTCCAAATAAATAATTGTACTGAAAACCTGATTTGAACTTGTTAAACTCGTTTAAATCCTTGGAGCCTTTTTATTTAATTTTATCTTTATTATTTATTTTATTTTATCCCTTCCGATCTTAATCGAGCTGTCCGAAATCTTCAGTGAACATTAACATTTGAGTATTTTCGATGACTGTTACACACGCTATAATATAGTCTTGAAGTAGTTTTTAATGATTTACAGAGGCAGCAAAGGGAGCGGCAGAAGTTTGTTAACGAGTTTTTTTACTGGCGAAATATTACAAAAATGTGTTTAAAGTTTTATGGACTTAGCTCTTATAGTCTCTGAGATATGAACGACTATATCTCTCATATGTACTAATAGAGCTACAGACAGACAGAGAGAAAGACGGAGATAAAAACAGACAGACGGACAGGCGGACGGACAGGCGGACGGAAAGACAGAAAGACGAAGGGACAAAGTTCAAGTGACTCTGCTGTTGATGCTGGAGCAGAATATAAAAAGTTGAAAGGTTTGGAGACCTTTGAAACTGTAACGTACACTTCCTAATCCGACAAAAAGCGTATTAATCAAAATAATATTATATAAACATAAAGTAGATCTCATTGTAGCTGGCTCGACGTCAAAGTTAAAAATAAAAACAATTTGTTATTTTATTTTTTTTTTCTCCGATATATTTCGGCTACACTACGGTAACCGTCTTTAGGGATTTAATTTACACATCAGCTCTTGCGGTTCCTAGGAACTCCTCGAGCCAGCTACAATGAGATTGGAAAACAAAGGTCGCCATAAAATCATAAAGAAGCTCTATAGGGTATAGTGATCATTCATCTTGCATTAGCAAATTGCGTTATTGTAAATTTTGTCAATTATTTTCTGTGCGTAAATTACTTTGAAGAGGTGTATTAACTATAATCGTATTACTTATACACCGAACTACGTACTATATGCTATTGCTCCCTCTCAACCACCTATTCTCTATCTCTCTCTGTATTATACCCTACCCAGCTGTACTTCCCCGTCTCCCTCTCACTGTCTCTTTCATGTTCATTTTCGAAAAGGAAGTTCGCACAGTGAATGTTTTGTCGCCTGTTTTGCATTGGCCACCAAACACACACACACACACCTACACACAGTGGGAGACCCTCACACACACACAAAGTTTGTTTGCGCAAGCTAATGGAAATCGTTTGTATGTGTGGGTGTGTGTGTGTGTGTGGGTGGGTGTGAGACTGGCTGTGCGTGTGAGGGAGCGGGTGTGTGCGTGGGTGCAAATGTTGCCATTGACGATGGCGCTGGGCAAAGTTGACGACGAGGATGACGATGGCAACCAGTCGATGCTGCCGCTGCTGCCACTGCCACTGCCGCCGCCGCTGCTGCTGCTGCTGCTGCTGCTGCTGCTGCTGTCGTTGCTACTGCTGCTGCGGCTGCTGCACAGTTTGCTTTTGTGATAATGATTGTGGATACAGCTGCAACTGGCTGTGTTTTCACAGCCATTCAGGCACACGCCAATCGAAGGGACACAAACACATAGCAAGGGCGGTGGCAAGGGAGGGGTGAAGAAGGAGGGGGAATGAAGCATCACTCAACTGAGTTGGCGGCGGCTTATCAAACGCCAAACATAGACAATGATGGATCACATGATGCCGCCGACGCCGCCTGCTCGGTAATTGGCGGCTATGCAAAAAACACAAGGAAGAGCAGAGAGAGAGGGAGGGAAAGAAAAGAGAAGAGAGCGAGTGCGGCAGCTGTAACTATATCCAACTATATCCCACTGTTTCCAACTGTATCTGCATCTGTATCTGCTGTGTAAGTGTAACTGTATCCCCAGCTGAGAGCTGATCTATCCGAAAACCTTTGTGAAATATTGCATTTGCTTTGAACTCGTTCGGGGTTTGGGGCTTAAAAGTTTTTTAGAGCCCCACAGCAACCACAACTGACCCAAAGCTCTGCCCCAGGGACAGCGGGAGGGGGAGGGGGGACCACTGACCAGCTGTGACTGTGCACGAAAAATGTTTGTGGGGCCAACGAAAAACTATTTACGAAAATTTTGTGTTGACAATTCACATATTTTCTAAAACATAATGTTGGCCATTCTTCGCAAGCCAGAGGAAGGGGAGGGGCGGGGCAATGCGGCATTGTGGGAGCCTCAACTGCTGGCGCAACAACATCAGCAGCAGCAACAGCAACAGCAGCGGCAGCAGCATCATGACTGAGCTACAGCAGCAGCAGCCATCGATTTAAGGTTACGTATACGCAGCATGGGCCAGTCTGTTGGTCTTTTTGTATGTGTGCGAGATTGTGTGTGCGTGTGAATGTGTATGTGTGTGTGCGGGCAACAGAATTTGCACAGCTGCGTCCCATAGATTGCAGTCGAGCGCACAAAACGAAACGTTGGCAAGTTTAGTTTGTGTTGCTGTTGCTGCTGCAGTTGCTGTTGTTGCTGCTGCTGTTGTTGCTGCTGTTGCTGGCAGAGTCATTTGGGAAAACAATCATTTTGGCAAATATTCATCATGCGCTTCTTGTGATTATCATCATCATCAGCAGGTGGGCACACTGGGCGTGGCAGCAACACACAGCAACATTTGTTGTACACAACTTCTGCTTCTCTTCTCCATTTTTCAAGTTTTGAATGTTAATTAGAGAGAGCGCAGCGCTTCAATGGAACTTAAGCGCCTTAAATGCAGGACACACACACACACGCACACACACAAGCCCTGGCCTGGGAATTGACACAGGTACGCACTACAGCAACATAACCACAGCGACAGCGACAGCAATCAAAGCAGAGCACACAAAGCAGCAGCCCCTAAAAGCAGGCAACGCTTTTTGCTCGCATGCGGGTTGCCGCCGTTACTGCTGCTGCTGCCTCTGCTGCTGCTGGGAATGCCAACAGCGGCTGCTATTTTTTCGAGCAGAGCGCACAAAAAGATGATACTGGCTTGGCAAAGCTTGCGGGCAGATCCTCACCCCCTCCCCTGCCCCACCACACACAGACAAAACAAAATTTACTGTGGGTTGCGGTCCCTGCGAACAGTTTGGGGCGAACAAACAAAAATTTTAGTTATATTCTTGAAAGGCACAAAAAACGTGAAGAGTGGGAATCAGGGAATATGCGAAGTATGCTAGCAAATTGCCAGGCTAGTGTGAATACTCTGTAAAGTGCCAGCGAGCTGCTGCATGTTTCTCTTTACAGGGCAAAGCATTGTGAATATTGTGGTGCAGCTTCAATAGATTTATGGGAATCATATGCGGGATATTCTGATCAAAGAGCATAGCCAATGGAGAGCTGCCTGGTGTTAGGAGTGAGTTCCCATTTACAACTCCCATTAGGAAGAAGAAAGCACATAAGCAGTCTTTTTCAGGATGGCACTGCACTGGAATCCCCAAGAAAGCAGACGATTTGTAAGAATAAAAGCAAGATGCAGAAGATCTTTTCTGTAAGAGCTGTTTCAAGCAAACACATCATGCTTAACAGACAATGCAAAACAGAGTGCAATAGCAGCCTCAAGTTTCGAAGTGGAATAAGGAAAAAAAGAAAAAAATATCCAGTATTTATTTTATTTTTATTTATTTTCCTTTTGATCAGTTGATATGCTTTATTAACGCCCTGGACTACAAATAAAACCTCTCTCATTGCATAGTGTTGGTTAGTGTTGCCTTGTACTTTACTGTAGATCTTCGCGGAATATGATAAGATCTCATACACATTTCTCATCTCATTGAACTCTCTGCTTGGGCTTGAGTATAATATAAACCAGACGAACGCTACAGTCAGGCTTTGACTGTATAAGGCCATGGATTTTCAGTATAACATGATATAGTAGTCAAGTAGTCAGTTAAGTAATCAGCCTGCTTAATTGCATTAAATAATTGCGTAACGAAGGCAACAGTCGCCCTAAGTTTAAACGTTTAAGTAGACTACTTAATTGTACAATACCCTCTACTATTTTAGGGAAATAACGTAACGTAATCCTTCCTATGCATGAGTCTGTATATAAATACGTGTGTAGACATGTTCTATTTTGTTGGCCAAGCACATAATTGAAGAATAGAGCACACACAGTTTTGCGGTCGCACGCTCTTTCCCTTTCTTCTCCATACAAGCGATCAAGGTTAATGTAATAACGACTCTGTTTGTGGTCCGATTTGATTAAAATTTGTGCGATATTTAGATATTATAGTAAACTGGCCAAATCAGAAAGTTGTATCTTCAATATGCAACACAAATCGACTTTTAAATTTTAATTAACGATTAACGAAAGCGGTGGGTGTGTCATTCAACATTTGAGAGAAGCTTGATCCGCGCATAGTACTCAGTAATCTTCTTGCCATATGTTATATGGTATCTCTAGCTTGTATAAAAGTAGAGATCTATGTATTCACACAGACAGACATGGCTCAATCGACGACTAGTGATCCTGAACAAGAATATATCTACTTTATGGGGTCTGCCACGCCATTCACAATTCACATTCACAATGGTTGTAGGGTATACAAAGTTCGCCATAGAGTGTTTAAAATGTAATTCATACAACTGAGTTAGTGAAATTTGTATTGCAGCTCTGAATTAGTTATTATTGATTTTCAACGACGGTAAGGGGCGTGGCAATAAAATAAAAATGAATTTAACTGCTTGCAACGCATATGAATCTTACTAAATATTTTGGTAGCTGTAGCTCTCATAGTTTCTGAGAAACAGGCGCTTATACTGACAGAAGGGCAGACGGGAAGATTAATGGACAAACAGAATGATAGATAGACGGGCGGAGAAACATGACCTCATCGACACGACTGATGACGAATATATAAAGAATAAATACAACTTCCTCCAAGTTTTCTACGCTATCATCTGCATGTTCTCTACTATTTTCAATAATCAAAATGTAGAACTACGATCCGGAAGTGATTCAAGAGGCCCTGCGTTGTAAGTTTATGTTAAATAGTGAAAAGTTGTTGATGTTAAGAGTCTTTAAAAATTTGAAGAAGAAAATAGCCTAGGGCTATTAAGGAAACCATCTCAACTCGCTTGTATTTCATATATTCCTTTTTTTATACATGCTGAGTTCCTTCTGTGCTGACAGCAGTTTAGCGTAATTCTCCACAACTCCTTGCCTGCTCAACAGCGTCAGGTCTTTCTTTCTTGCCCTTTGCCCTGTCACATTACAAACGAAATTCCAGCAGACAAAAGAGGCAGGAGGAAGAAGAGTGGAAGCCGGAGGGCAGGGGATACACACGCACACACACAGCTGCTGGCATTCACACCATCAATCGTCGTGCCTGTCGCCTGGCTGCACTTGTGCTCCCAATTCCGATCCCAATCCCAATTAAACGCCTTAATGTACGACGCACTCAGTTCCCCCTTCCTCCTCCTCCCTCTGGTAACATGCCCCAAAAGTGGCCCCCTTTCTGGGGCTGTCCATGGCTCCACTCACCTTTAAGCCGTCGACTAATTGCAGCCGCAGTTGTTGCCGCCGCCGAGGAGGACGCGGATGAGGCAGCTGTCGATGTGGTGGCCACTGCGACCGCTGCTGCTGCTGCTGCCGCTGCTGCGTCATATGCGTCCTTGTCGGTAATCTCCTCCTTAATTATCGCTTTGCCGTCGAGCGCCATCTGGAAATAGTCGCAAATTAGTTGAGAAATTTTCAAACACAATTTTCGTCATGTGTTGTTGCTGCGCCAACAGCAACACGACGACAACGGCACAACAACAACACTAGCAACAGCAACAACAATAACGAGACGTAATTATAAACAAAGCCTGGGCAAACTGTTCAGGTTCCCATGAGTCGACGAAAACATCAAGTGACAAAGTTCTCACATTATGATTTCAAATTATTTGATTTCAATTTGATTAAATTGTTGTCTGACATGCAAATTGGGCGCACCGTCGCCCGAGTCCTTGCCATCACCCTTTCCCCCTCCTCCCACTGCACTCCTAGCTAGTCACTCTGGCCTGGGACCCGCCTCATTATAGCCAGCTGTATTGCCAGTCGCAGCCAGTCTTGGCGGGGGTAGGGGGTCTGTTGCCGTGAATGCGAAATTATTTCGTAAAGACGCTCGAAGGTAATTTGAGAATTGCCACAACGAACTTGTTAATGTGGCAGGTACAACAGTATAGAATACTATATATGATCACATAATTATTTAATTCTGAACAATAAAGCAAGAATATCTTATAGTAAGATACACTTTAATGAACACATTAAGAATTGCCAACGACAATGTCTTCTTCTTCCTATTGCTTTCTCTTAATCTTATACACATAAACAAAACTGAGTAATAGATACCAGCAAGCGCATTGATTGAATTTGCAAGATCTACAAATAATAGGTTTATATATCAATTTGGTTATTTACTCGTGTATATCTTACAGCAGAACGTTGTATCTTTAACATTTCGCTTCGAAATCGTATTAAAAAAATTAAAAATTACTTAAATTACTTTTTTTTTGGCTTACCCTTAAGAAAGCTTTTAACTGAAATCTATTCTATTTTTATTGCGCATAAAAGTACACTTAATGCAATTTAAGTGAAATTGTTCTAAAAGTTTGCATATCAAAATTGTGCCAACTAAGTCAGTAAAATCCGTTCACTGATCCAGCCGCCTTGCTCGCATCTATGCCTTTGCCGAAAAGAATTTGTAAAATGTATCTTATTAAACCCTTTGAGAGTGTATATTAATTTTGGCCAGGAGTTTGTAACGCATCTTAGAGAATATATATTTTGCATCAGCACAAACAGAGAATTTGAAGTAGCCCTTTCCGTGTGTCCGTCTCTCAGTTTTAAAGCTATCTTGATAAGACTTGGGAAAGTCTTTCTATGAAAACCAGTTCTGATTTTAGAAATAACTGAACTTGTTAGTGCAAATCAAAGCTAGACATAATATTGAATACAAAGAAAACCATTCAAATGTGCACCATTATGTATACCTATTTGGAATCTGCAAGGTTATAGTTACTTTGGCATGCCGAATGTAACCTTCGTTCCCGTTTTTCTTAAAAGGTTTCCATCGTTAACACACCATCTGACAAACAAAATTACCAATCACATATTTGAGTTCAGGATCTTGTTTAACTACCACAAAAAGTTAATTGTGAATCAGTGTGACCAATACGATAATTTACAATTTGGAGCGAGCAAAACTTGACGCAAATGAAAAATAATTGATTTATTTGTACAGAACCAATAGAAAATTATCGATAAGACATAAGAAATAACATCAAATTACAAAAAAATGTCATTTCAGCCTTGTTTACGTAGAAAATGGCACCCTTTTATGTCCTTTTCCCTTTCTTATTACTTCTTTTTCCCATCTGAATCTATCCTCTGTTCGTGATGAGTAGTTGCCAGTCTTGCTTAGTATACCCTATTTCGAACCCTTTCAATACTAAAAGAATATAAAAGCTTTGACAAGCCAAAGTGGCAATCACAGAAGACTTCTTTCAGCTCCACCTTGCAACACTCCCAGTCACTACTTCCTCCCTTAAGCACCCCCTCCCCCAATCCGCAGCCACTCCCACAGCCCTTCTACACGCACCTGGTCGTGCTCATGTCCAGTTCGCCCACTGCCGGGCAGGAACACATAAAGTTTGTTGATTTTTATCACTAAAATATGTAAATACCCGGCTCGGGCTGTGGGAGTTTGTGCAGCTTGCTGCGGCTGCATAAACACAGAATAACAAGAGAGCAGAGAAAGCGCAGCGCAGTGGAAAATGGAAATGAAAAGGAAAAATCTGCTCATTTTCATTCATGTTATCACGATCAATCCGAGGCACCCCTTGCGACCCCCCGTTGACTGGGGAAGGTGTAAAAACACTTTTTGGCGCAATGTTTCAAGTCAATCGTCGCACTTGGGGCAGTATTTACACATGCGAGAGTGTTACAAGAGAGACTGTGCCACAGAGAGAGCGAGCGAGAGAGAGGGGGAGAGCAAGAGTGGGAGTGAGGCAGAGAGAGAGTGGCCAGCTGTTTCGCATCAGACATTTAATGAAATTCTATTAAAAACAAACACAGGCACAGCGCAGGCAGCCGGCGGCAGCAGGCAGCAGCGACTAATGACGGATCCAGACCAGCATATGGCGTCTATAACACTTGTCAACTGTTTGAGCAGAGACTCAAGGGGAGGGGGAGAGTAAAGGGGGGGCCAACAAAGCGAAACATGCGTGACAGGCGGCGGCAACAACAAGTGTTTCTCTCTGTGCACCAGGTTAGTGGGCGGTTGCCCTGACTTGGTTAATAGCCTGGCTAAGGTGGCTGTGCTGTGAGAGCAGCAGCACAGAGCAGACAGAGAACAGGCAGAGAGGAGGGAAGGCAGCGAGGCAGGCAGAGAATGACGAATGAATCAAATGTCAGACGCAGCCGTGTGTCGCTCAAGCAGCTGTCGCCTGTCGGCGCCAGCAGGCGGCTAAGGCTTCAACTCGAGTTGCTCCCTGCCACCTCCAGCCTCCAACCTCCTCCCCTTGCTCTTCCTCCTGCTCCTGCTCCTGGTGGCAGGCACTTCAAAGCTGCCTCAGCAACAGCTTCAACAAAATGGAAAATGTCGCCCGCAGAACTTTTGCCACACAACTTGGGGCAGCTGCTGGCGAAATTGCTAAAAGAAAAAGTAATTATTTAAACGGGGCGTGGCAGAGGGAAGGGGGGCTGTGTGGCAACTATTAGCCAAGCCGTTTGCTAAGCAATGACAAATTAAAAGCAACAACAACAGTAACAACAGCGACACAAGTCGCGCATAATTTTCAATTAGGCCTCGTCGCAAATCATAAAAAATTCAACGACATTCATTTAATTCGTGTAAAAAACTCAACTCAGCTGCGCGGGAAGAGGAGAAGGAGGTACGGAGGGAGGGGGCAACTCCGTTGTGGGTTGCCTAGTGGCTGGACAGCAAAGCATTTTATACTTTTATCCCTTTTGCTAACAAAAACACTCGAACAGCAAGAGGGAGACGGAGAGAGAGGGGGAGTGAGGCAGCAGAGTTAACGAAAAGGCGCGCCAACTGTAATAACAACAACAACAACAGGAACAACAGCAGCAGCAACAGCTATGAAGGGTTGCTGCTGTTGGGGGTGGGAAGGGGAAGAGGGGAGGGGAGCACGGGGTCAAGGGTTGGAGTTGAAATCACAGCACAGCTGCATGTGCTTTCGCTGTAAGCTGCCAGTCCTGCCACGTCCCGGCTACGTGTGTGTGCCTGTGTCTGTGTGTGTGTGTGTGAGCTGGACTCATTCACGCGGCTGTCATTTGCACACACACACACACAAGCACACACACACACTAACACGCATACGGCGAGTCCAGCTTTGTATTATTGCGGACTGCGTCATTATGCACAAGCGGCGCCCTCCGCCAACGCCACCGCCTGCAAGGGATTATGGGCGACGACACCTGTGCAATGGCAGCAGCAGCAGCAGCAACAGCAGCAACTACAACAACAGCAACAAACACAACAGCAGCAGCAACTACAACAATCAGACAAAAGGATACACATATTTCGATTTGAATGTGTGTGTGTGCGTCGGTGTGTGAAAAGTTTTTGCAACTCGCTACGTCAGCTGCTTCATTACACATGACGCTCCAAATGCGAGAGAAATGTGCTGCCGGCGAAGTCGACGATGGCTCCACAAGGGGAGCTTAAGTCGTCAATGAATTTCGTCGATTCGTTGTTGGTGTCTGCATTGGTATAGGTATTATTGGGGATTCGGTAAATCTACCAACAATAATATTTTTAAATAAAACGGAATGAAACTATGTATATGGCATTTACCGATAATGTTTTATTTTTTTTTATTTTGTTTTAAATTAAAACAAAAATACATGAAATGTTATTAGCTGTAAGTAGTCATAAATTATAAAAACAAAAATACAAATATTTAATTAAATCTTAGTAACAAAGCGCCATAAAAACAACCCAAAACTAGTGACGATAAAGTACTAAGATAAAAAATAATAATAATACAAATAGAATAAAAATAAAAAAATTATAATAATAAAATTATAAATAATAAAAATAATAAGAATAATGAAAAAAAAAATAATAAAAATAAAATAATAATAATAATAACAAAAATAAATTAAAAATAATAATTATAACACAAATTATAATAATAATTATGATTATTATAATAAAATATCAATTTAAATAATTCTAATTATTAATTTTTTTTATTTATTAATACATAATTATCAGTTACTACATTGTAAGCAAAAAGTTATATATAAAATTAGTTAAACGTTATATACTAAACGTAAATTAAATTTAGATTTATTGATATATTATATTTCATATACAACCACCTGTTCATTTATACCAACTGTTCATTTATATTTATTAACTTAATTTTTTAATTTGATTTTTTAATAATCTCTAAAATAACCTTAATAAATTTAATTTAATTTTTTTTTAATTATTATTGAAAAAACCAATTGCAATGTTTTATACATTCTTATGAGTCGACTGTCTATAGTCTTTACAATAATAATATAATAAGTAAATGAAATATTTTAAGTAAAAATTAACCATATAAAAATATAATATTAAAAATTTAAAAAAAAAACAATTTTTTTCATTTTTTAAATGCATTGTAAGGCTATTTTATTCTATGTTAAATGTAAAGTGCGTCTAGTAAAAATATTGAGTTTAAGCTTTCGAGTCAAGTTGCTTATTAAATATGACTAGGTTAACTACAGTATTTTTTATATCATATTTTTTTTGCATATGCAATACAATATCTGTATAGAAACCAGGAGTAGGTTTTATTAAAAATCAATGCCAACTAAATATTGCTTACATCTGAAATGTTCATAAAGTGAACTTCGTGGATTTCTGCTAGTATTTTACACGTGATTAACTTGAAAAGTTTTCGCGCAACCCTCGCTGGCTGCTGCTGTGCGTCTCTTTGCCACAAGTGCTGTTTGTGTCTGTCTGCCTGAGTCTGCAACGTGCTGCGGCGAGCATCGGCGTCATTTTAAATTACACATCAGAGAAACACACAGCAGCAGCACAGCGCCAACAGCAGCAGCAACAACAACAGCAGCAGCAACAACAGCAGCAACAGCAACAACTTCGCACTAGTCACCGCACGTGTCTCTCTGCCTCTTCCTCCCCCGTTCTTTGTGTGTGTCTGTGTGTGTGTAGCAGGCATAATAAGATAATGGCGTGTCACAGCCAACAACAACAGTGACAAAAAAGCAGCAGCATCAGCCAGCAACAGCAGCATCAGCAGCAGCAGCAGCAGGAAAAACATTTGAGCTTGTGTCGCGCTTAATCGGCTTTATGGTCTGTTTTATTTGCGATATGAACTGTTTTATGCCCCGCCGTGGACATTAAGTGGCAAGTTGCAGCTGCAGCTGTGGCTAGAACATTTGGCGACTGTTGCAGCATTTCAATTATGCAGCTGATGCCCTTCGGCAGCAACAGCAACAGCTGCAGCTGCAGCAAACCGAGCAAATGCAATTTTCAAACGAAACGAGGCCCCGTTGAAGATTTTCCAGCTGCGGAAAATCGTTCTCGTTGTTCTGTCTGATTGGAAAAGCATTTCGCAGTTGTTGCAGCACGTGCTGCCAGTTACCGCTGCTGCCAGTTGCTGCTGCCGTTGCTGTTGCTGCCGTTGATGTTGATTGCTTGTGCAGCCAAGTTGTCTGCAACAGTCGTGTCGGGGCAACACATGTGGCACGTGCCACGAGGCTGACGTTGACGTTGCGGCCAGCGCTGCCACAGACAGTTGCTTCTGCCTCTGCTGTTGTTGCTGTTGCTGCCTCTACAGTTGCTGCCTCTGCCTCTGCTGTTGCTGCTGCTGACGTTTTTTCAATTAAAAATTTCGCAAGCAGCAGCAGCTGCTGCCGACAGCGTTGCACCTGTGCCTCTAATAGTGGCACGGCAAACTTTTTGGGGCCAGGCAGCCATTAGCGACACATGCTCGAATCGATGGATGTGGCTGCGGCTGTTGCTGCTGCTGCCGTTGCTGCTGCTGTCATTGTGACAGCGGCAACAAGAGCAAAATCTGTTGCCGGCACTTGAGCTGCAGCTCAAACAACTGTGCCATGACAAGTAACAAACGGCAAAGAGAGACAGGCAGAGAGAGAGAGAGAAGGAGAGAGAAGGGGATGTGGCAAGAGGCAGAAGGAAGACACACTTAAACGGGCAGCTGTTGCCACTTGGCGGGCGCAGTTTTTCAGTTGCTGCTGTCGCTTCTGTTGCTGCTGTTATGCTGTTTCCTTTCTTTCTCTCTCTCTGTCTTCGTCTCCTTCTCTGTCGCCGTCTTCTCTTCTTTCCGTTGCCTGGCATCATCTGCGTTTCATCTGGCGCAAGAAATATTGCGGCAGCTGCGACGTCGCTTCGCTGTCCCCGTCGCTGTTATCTTCGTTGGGCGACGCCCCCCTATGTACATGTGTGTGTGTGAGTGTGTGTGTGTGACAAGGTCAACGATGTGTCTGGAGATTGAGGCAGTTACTGCTGCAAATTCAATTCAAATGTTTTTGACCCAAGCAGGAAGCCCAAGCAGAGCAAGCAGACAATTTGGGCGCTTGCCAGCAAACAATCGAGCAGGGGTAGAGGCGGGGGAAGGGGCAGGGGTAGGTGACAAGGGGGCTGTCATAAGAGGGAATAGTGGATAGTATCTGCGCTGGACACGCCGTTGGTCGTGGCGTTTTTTCTCTGCTGTTTCCCAGACTATTTAGAAAATGTTTAAAACATAAGAGGCGAGCGTTGAGGCTAAAGGATTGCCAGCTAGTCGAGTGGGGGGCGTAGCACTAAGGGGAAAGAGGAGGGGGAAAGAACACAGTGGAGAAGGAACAGAGTGAGGTGCAGAGAGTGCAGAGAGTGTGTTGAAAGTGGCAGCAACAACACGAGCAAGATGAATGGGACGCACACTCAGCTCGAACGCCGCTCACTTCGGTCGAGTTGGACAACGCATGCAACACATGACAAGGAAGATCGAGATGGATATAGACACATATATATTCATAAAGATAGATACATAGATAAATATATGGATTGACAAATATTTCTCCATATAGGTACCAGCTGAAGAATACAGGTAAGCAACTGGAAAGGTAAGCTTAATGACCATGCAGTTGCATTGGGGAACAGTCGCAATATTTTTTATACAAGAAAGTAAGAACTGTGTCAAAGGATTTTAATTTGTAGGAATATTCATATTTTATTTTAGAGTGACCATGTAAGTCAATGGTCAATTGGCAGATGTACAACATATCGAATCGATTCGAAACACTTTGACTCACACCGTGGATCAGTGCAGAGTAACTGTGTAAAGTTTTATTGAGGATGACAGAAAATATATCTATGTGTTGTACCTCTAGTGGACCATTTAATACTTCCAAGATAGGATTTAATTTTTTATATACTCTTTAACTATGGGCCGGTACAGTAGTCTTAATTTGTGCCCACTAAAAATGAATGCATGTATATAACAGGCAGAAGTAGAAAACTTCCCACTTTCTCCACTTCAATAACAAACTCGTATTTGATGCCAACATTTCTCATTTGTAGGCGCAGAACAAACTTATTTTTAGGATAGTTAATAAGTATCAATTCTAAAGGCATACTACAAATTTGACAACCAACGAATATACATAGGAGTACTTAAGAAATTAATTTAGTGGGTGTACACACCAAGAAAGCGTCGTCTGAAACCTGCTTTGCAAAACTCACAACGGTTTTATATAACAATCGAGCATACTCGACGCTAGCTTTGATACCCCTTGTTCTTGTTCTGTAAACATATCATCGAATTTTTAGAAAACGTTTGCCTCACATGCCTGCACAAAATCGGTATAGTTCCTGAATAAATTGAGTCGATGCCTAATACTGATTGATTACATTGTTCTCGTTCCTCTTTGCAAAGTTGATTTATGTGCTATATTTAAATATATATTTAATCTAGGTAACTTCACAGAAAATAAACATCTAAAATTGTCTTGTTCGACATTGATACTTTCGCAAATATGCGACGATATTCAATATTATGATCAAAGATATTGATGATTCAAAGAGCCCAATCGAGAAAACAATCGTTATGCCTTGAATCCCTAGAGAAAGATGCGATGGGTCATCAAAAGTAGAACTATCTTAAAGCGCGCATAGTGGGTTGATACGGTGAAGACACACCAGTTCTGCTATGAAAGAACTATTTATTAATGTATGTACGTAAGATATAGAGGCTTATAATACCATGAATAGATTTAATTTCCCTTAGAAGATTTAAATGAATATAGTTCAAAATCAGGTCCAACTGTTTTTAAAAAACTGCACAGTGTATAAGCACTTCGGCCTTGCCGCTTGTTAACTTTCTTGTTCCAGTCTTGTTTTTGGCTATTTTCCGGCTGCTTTTGTGGCTGTTGGCCACGTCTTTTTAATAAGCTGCCACTCGCAGCGCCAACAATTCGCAGGCACAACAGAAGCAGGAGCCTAGCTGCGGCTGCACGACGAATAAAAAGAGTGAACCGAAAATTTGTTTTTGACTTTTTCGATTAAGCGCAGCCGTGTGTGTGTGAGAGTCTCTCTCTGTGTGTGTGTGTGTGTGTGACTGTGGCTGTGCGTGACATTTTGGCGCTTTGTTTGGCTTTGCGCTTCGAGGAAGTAAAGACTGAAAACGGGAACTGTTCCAGTTGTTGTTGTGGGTATTTCTTCACGACGTGTTGTTGTTGTTGCTGTTGTGCTAATAAGCAAATTGACTTATTTCCGGTCGCCATTTGTTCTTCCTCTTGTTGTTGCTGTGTTGTCGCAGCTGCTGAGCCGCCAAGCGAAATGGTCTCTCATTAGTCATCGTCGTCTAGGCAGACGCCACATGAGGGGGGCGTGAGGGGTGTGGGGGCGTGTCGCCTAATTCCCAAGGTGTGCAAAGCTGTCCGCAACTCGCAGGTGGCAGCAGCAGGAGGAGCAGGAGGGGGAGTTTTCAGCGCTAATGATTGATTGAGCACTTGATGGATGGCCCCGGGCAGGGATTGGTTGCTTTCTCTTGCCACGCCACATGCCACACACTCCATGCATATGCCACATATGCGCTGTCTACCGCCCCATACCGCCTGACAGCTGCGCCTGTCGTGTGCAATTCACCTGCTCGATCCTCCCTCCGCCCCGCTTGTTATTACGCTAATAACTTTGCCCTTTTCGCTCCTCCGTCAAATTGACAGCCCTGCGCCAATTTCCAATTTCCCCCTTCCACTTTCCGCCCAGATAATCGTCAATCCTTCAATCGCCCCATCGGTCTACGCCTATTGCATTATTCAATGACGAAATTACCGAGTTCTCAACGCGGATTTAACCGTCCGTTGTGGTTAAGTTAACTAATCATCGCAACAAACAGAGACTCCCCATGACCCACCTTCCCAACCCTCCCACACCACCCCTTCCTCACTGTGAAGGGGGTACTCGTACCTCATCAGTCTGTGGACTGCGTGTATTGGCCCGCTTGTCATGGAATGTTTACGGAACTGCAAGCTGAATAAATAGCGGCAAGTCTACAAGAGGGATGACTAACAGATACCCTTTGAAAGCAACGAATGTTCTATTTTAACAAGTAAGAACAGGCTTGGACAGGCTTTGACTGTATAAGTATATTGATTGATATTGATTGAACCAAACTTTATTACGTTTATGGTCAATGTAAATTGTGTTGCATACTTTGCGGCACAATTAGCAAATCTGTATACCAAGTAAATCTTCTAAATAACTTCCTTGTTTATGGACCGATCGAAACCAAAATAATTGCAATAAAACAACTTAAAAATTAGAATTTTAAAATTAAGCTTGAAATCTGTATCAATATACGATATGCGCGTGGCTGTATACGATATACCAAATTTGCATGGCCTTAACTGTAACAGTCTTTGAGTTATACACGTTCATATAAACAGACATTCATAAAATTCATTCCCATAAACTATGAATCTCTAGAAGCAATTCATTCTTTGTGTAAGTTTTCTAAATAACTTTTTTTTATTGATCGATCAAAATCAAATTAATTACAATAATTCTAATTTTTAAATTCAAATTTAAAAATTAAACATTAAAATCGTTATCAATATACGATAAAGGCGTGTAAAGGGCGTAGCTGTATACTATAATTTAGTTACTGCAACACATACGAATATCCTGCCAAATTTTGGTGGTCTTAGCTCTTAAAGTCTATGAGATATACGCGTTCATACAGACAAAAAGTCATGAGACACTCCGACAAACAGAAAATCACTGCAAGCAATTCATTCATAAGCAACAAGGAGCCAGGCAGGAGAGGCAGAGGCACCTTGCCCACTCTCTGCACTACTCAGCACATCCACTCTCCTTGAAAGCAGAGTATAGTTAGTTCGTGCTGAGCAAGCACTAAATGTTTATGCAGGTGTCGCGCCGCTGGCAGCCGAACGGACGAGCAGACAAGCCGACGACAGAGAGACAGTGAGACAGGGACAGACAGCAAAAACGCCTTCGGGTTGAAAGACAACACAGCAGCTGCTTGATTCGGTTTCCCTCTCCCTCTCTCCCCTTCCCCTCTCCCTCGCGCTGACTAGCAAGTGCAGATCATTTGGCAGGCGCTTGGGAACAGCTGCCGCCTAGTCAAGGCCACACCAAGGTGTGCAGCAGGGCCAGGTGAGTTTGCTCTGACTCACGCCATATACACGAAGGCAGCTGGAGCGAAGCAGCTGCGAGCCAGAAATTGGAAGATCGACCGATTGGTTAGAGAGAGAGAGACTTTTCTTAGCCAGCTGGGTGAGTGCTGTTTCTTTATTCAGATCTCTGTCACGTGCGGGCTTGAAGTTAGCTCGACTTACGCAACAGAAATATTATATTTAAAACACATAAAAATACTTAATTGCCCCTTTGAAGTTCGCCTACTACGCTACGCGGCTTTAATGCCACTTTTTATTTACCAATAAATGCGATCTATAAATATATTTCGTACTTTATGCGACAATTATTCTCCAAACTTTGTTGTTAGTTTGGAATTGGAAATATTAAAATTTATAAAAAATCAACAGTAGTAAGGAACAGCGGACCTTGAAATTTTTCGGGCCTCTTCTGAATTACTTTGCTACTATTTTCCTACTAACACGGGACCTATCTGGCAACCCTAACTAATTACTTCTCAATTTCTTCTTAATTTTGTACTGTCAAAACCATCAGAAAATTTTAAGAAATTTATATTTCGGGCTCTCTCTTTTTCTCGATAGTAGGGGCCCTTTGGTATGCGGAGCCCTTGTGTTCACCACATCCTGCACCTCGCCATGGGCCTGGTAAAGAAGCTGTTCTACAAAACTGAGCAATATTCTCTTCATTTAATGCTAAACTCTTAACTATTAAAGTTTAATTTTAATTGTAATTTTTATTCAATCGACTGCCATACCCAACTTTACATTAAACAAATAATTAAATAATAATATTTTATGACTTTTAACATATCGAAAACTCCTTAATCTGTGCACTTCTTCCTATTGGAATAGTATTTTAAATTTCTTATTATCTAGCTTGTTAGGATAATTGCACTCTTGTTTGTTGTTTGATAAGGGAAATAATTCTCCTCTTCTTAATCTTAAGACCTTGCACTGTTACTGTCAATATTAAGAATAATAAAACTGCCTGAGATTGCCTTAAATCGGGTATTTCGACGCCTCTGATCATCGTGCATTTCCTTGAACTTCTCATGACTAGCTTATCCCCAATTATTTCGCATCGGAAAGAAATATTATATATAATTGCTTGTGCTCATATATCATTGCAGGACTTTTGAAGCAGAAGTTTTGGATTCAGTTCCCCCTAAGCAGAAGGAGGAGGAGGGGAGGGCGGTTGCAATTATTTGCAGTTTGGATTTCTCTGGCCAAGGCCATCAGAAACAGACAATGGGCAACAAGGCTCTGTGGCTGTGGCTGCTTCCGCGTTCTGCGCAGTCAGACAAATATACCACGTGACTGAGGGGGGAGGGGGAATGGGAAGAGGATAAACCAAATGGGATATTGCCCCCTTAATTTATAATTTCGCACGTGAAACTGACAAAACGAGTTTGCTGCAAGATACGCATTTCTTCAGGCAATGCAAAATACGGCGCACTTGACACACACACATGCGCACACTCATGTATATATATAGATATATGTATTTGTATCTTTGTGTTTGGGCCAAACATTTGCGCAAATAAAAAACAGATGCGTCGCATTTGGAGATATTTTTAAAGCGCAGCCCGCGCAGCTGCCCAGATTCCACATACAATTGGCCCGGACTGTATGCATGCTTGTGTGTGTGTGTGTGAGGGACAGCTGGCATTATCGCGGCATGGACAATCAACATGTGTTGCGCCCGGCACAAGAGGACGCCAGGGAGCACCAGAGTGGGGCAGGGAGGGGGACGCAGGGCAGACTGTCGGACAGAAAGCAGATGCGCATCTTGTGAACACTTTGCATGTGGCTGATTGACTTACCATTTTGGCTCTTTGTTTTCGTAAATTGTTCTTATTGCGGTAAATAAAGCAGTACTTTGGTTTCCTTCAGTTGTTGCTCAACACTGTGTTGCTGCACTCAGTTTGTTTGATTCATTGTTTGCGACACTTTCTACCACTGGAGTTGTGTTTGTTATCATCAATTCATCAAATTCAAATTAAAATTCTTTCATTTGCACATATTTTTAATTTATTTGCATTCGATTTGTTTTTGTTGTGATACGACGCGCTGCGACGCGAACAACAACGACGGACACGACAAACACTGACGGCGAACAATACGTTGTACCGGCATGTCGGGCCTCTGCCAAACGACTGAAAGCACGCGCTGGGAATGAATGGACTATGGAATTCCGATTCCCAAATATTCACGCGGGACAAAATGGGAGAGCGAAAGAGAGAGAGACGGTGCTATTGCTTTTGTTTTTACGTTTCTGTGCGTCGCTGCTGTTGCTCCTGCTGCTGCCTCTGCTGCTGCTGCGTGACGTCCGCTCTGTCGAGAGTCGAATTCGTTTGTGAGCGCCGTTTCAGTTTCAACCAACTCAGGTAGCTGCATGTCGTTCGGCTTTGGGTTTCGGGCTCGGCTTCGTCTTCGGCTTCGTGTCGATTGTTTCGTTAACATTCGCCTGCAGTTTGCAAGGCGACTGCGCAATTGTTGTTGCTGGCGTTAGTCGCGTCAGAAACAGCTGTTCAGCTGCTGTTACTCACACACACACAAACGCACATACACACGGACACCCTTGGCCCTGTCGAAGGGAAGAGAGAGACAAGGCAGCATAACAACTGCCACCTGCCTAGACATCGTCACATTCTGCGCTGCTTCTTCTTCTCCTTTACTTCGCAGCAGACGCAGCCGGAGCAGAGGCAGAGGCAGAGGAAACAGCAGCAGCCGGCATTTGGCCCCGCTGGGCTATTAACATCAGCTGCTGTCGCTGTCGCCGTCGCTGTCGCAGCCTCCCTCTCTCCGTCTCCGGCACATTGGCTGAGGCCGGCAGCAGCTGAAAAATTCTTTTTGGCAGCCCAAAATTTCTCAGTCGTTGCTGTTGTTGTTGTTGCAGTTGTTGCTATTTCGTTTTATTTTCGCTGAAATGTGTTTCACTTGGCTTGAAATTCCAGTTGGCATTGCGTTTCCAACTGCGTGCCGATATTTAAATAAATTGCCAACCAATTGTGCACACACTCACGCACGCACGCACACTCACTCACTCCCCCCTGGCCAGGGGGCAAGGCAACCCTCTGCATCCCGACCAGTTGTCGTACATTTGAAAACCATTGAAACGGCCTTATGCGCGTGTTCACACCATGTCAAATGCTTAGACCCACAACACATACTACACATAAACCAAAGGTGCCCCGCCCCTGCTCCCACTCAGTGCCGCCCTACCCCTGCCCCTGCCCCTGCATCCACCCCGTCTGTGGCAGCATCATAAGCCCGCAGCGCAGCGTCGAAATGAGCGAGCAAATTAAAGGCGATTTTGTTTTTGGGATTGGGGATTTGGGATTCTTCTGCAGCTGCGTTGGATTATGTGCGACATGGGAATGCGCTTACCATCAGCACTAGACCTCAAACGAGGGGTGGAGAGGGGAAGGGGTAGGCGATGTCATGACGGAGTTATCGTTGATACCCCTGAGAACAGTTGGATGGTCTCTGTTTACTCAGGTCTAGCGCCAAATAGGATATATCACATGTTATTACACGATAAGAAATGCTGAATTAGTTCAAGATTAATGAGGTTAGATATTATCGTTTATAATACCAGAATCTCGGGTATTACTAATTAGATGTTGGATATTACATACAGATATTAAGATTAAAATGGGTTTCTTATATTAGGATGTAGATGTGAGCTCTGCCGTTAATCCTTCTGTAAACTTTAACAAATTAAAGAATTAATTTTCCAGAGCTAACCTATTTATTATTTTTAGTATATTAAGGATTTCCAGAGTTAGTCGTCATCGTTGTCAGTTCTTATTTAATTTATGCTTATTTTCAAGGCATAGATTTCCTATTGGTTTCCAATCCCTTTTTATTATTTAAATTTCAAAATTTTGAAATATATCTTATCAAGTAAGCAGGTAAGTTACACTCGACTTTGCTCGACTGTGACATATCATCCATAGCACTATGAATAATTCGGCCTGTTTTTTTAAATAATTTATTACTCTTGATCTAGGTAAAAGTTATTGATGGAGTTTCTTTTATTTTATTAAGAAAGGCCTTAGAAATATTTTTTTAAAACCTAAACCCGTAATTTGACAAATAATTTGTATGGCAGCTGAACGGAATTTGAAATTTGTAGGTTATATGCATATTCATATATTTTAAGTATTTTGTGTGGCATACTTTGAAGGAGGCGCTTGCATTAAATACCATATTTAGAATTTCTTAAATAACTTATATCTTAATGAACCGATTGCAATCAAATTTACAGAAATCATTTGGAATTTCATAGTTATTGTGTTAACCTGATGATTAAAATTATTGCATTAAAATTACGCTTGGTAGCACAAAACTGGGATACCCTTCTACCTTCAATGGGTAGCGGGTATACAAATGATCGATCAGAAAGGTTAATTTATTTATGTCAATTTTCTTAAAACTACTTTCATAATAATAAATGATTAGTTTCTTGCGCTAAACATATTTAAATAATACAAGAAGTACATTATTTTTCTTTATAAAATTCAAATAGATCGAAGAATGAGAAAATATAGAAAATAAAGAATATTTTTTATTAAACCCACTTTTACTATTACTTTACAAAAAATCATGAAAATCGAAGTTGTTGCCATGTTGAAGGTTAATAGATTCCAATCAATAGATATCCTTTGTAAGTCACCTTAATTAGCTCCTTCACACATTACCAATTTGAAGTTCTGTCCCTATAGCAGCAATTCCCTCTGCGATATCTATTGCTGCAGCGATCCATCTTAAGTCGGCTCAGTTGCAGTTACATTTCAATATCCCAACAATGGCCATCAAAACGGGACATCTGGAACAGTTGGACACGACCGAAGCTCGAGCAATAAGTGGCCATTCATCTTGCGGATGCTTGGCTACAATTCAGAGCACCCCCTGTCCCCTCCTCCTGCCTCTCAAACTTGCAACAAACGAAAACCGAAACACCCTCTACCCAACCACAAGTCTTGTGTGTGTGAGGGAGAGAGAGAGAGTGGGGGGAGAGAGAAATCTACGTACGCCGGCAACTGCTGCTACAACCGGAATGGCGCTTGTCCTGATGCTGGTCTAAGACTCACAGTTGGACAAAGCTCCCCTTGCTCCCCTTACCCCCCAGTTGCCCGTAAGGCTCACAGCCGCCTCTGCCACTTGGCAGCAGTTGGCAGTGGCAGTGGCAGCGACGGCGACGGCGATGGCGGCATCAGGCGGCAAATAATGTAAAACGCCATTAGGCGAGATTTTCTCATACAAACAACAATTGTGCATTGGCGCACAGCAGGCAGCTGACTTAGTCGATGGGCGTGAGGCGTGGGCGTGCTGTGTGAGAAAAGGGAGGGGCGTGTGTGGGGGGAAGGGGGGTGTTGCCATGAGGTATATGCCGCATCGTATTGACAGCGCTGGAGCATGGGCAGGCAGCACTTTTTTTATGCGCATTTTGCACAGGCTGCGGCTGTGGCTCTTTGTGTGTGTGTGTCGGTGTGTGTGTTCAATCTCGCAACGAAAACAATTTGGGCAGCAAGTGGCAACATTTGTTGCTGCTTGCGTCGCTGCTGGCGTCGCTGTCGCTGCGACAAATTGAATGAAATCACGGCAATTTGGCTGGCAACGACAGCACTGAGACAGCTGGGCCCAAGCCGCCTGAAAGAGACAGAGAGGGGAGAGAGGGGGAGTGACAAAGAGAGAAACAGAGAGAGAGCGAGAAAGAGAGAGAGAGAGAGGGAGACAGTGGTAGATCTCCAAAGAGACGCATAGCAAGTGGGCAATCGCGTAATTGAATTATTAATTTGTGTTTTAAATAACAATATATGACAGTTGTTGCACATACCCTACTCCTCCTCCTCCCCCCTACTGCCTTACCTCCTCCTCCCCCTCTAGTCCACGCACGTGCCCCTCTGTCTGTCCATGCCACACGCCTCTGGCTGTGGCCGTGGCTGTGGCGTGTAGCCTGGCGATAAAGAAGTTGTTTACTCAGCAGCAAACAAGCCAAAGCCAAACTCGTGCCACAGCCAACACTCCCCCCCTTCCAACCTTGACACGCCTCCTTTACCAGGGCAGCAGGTCAGATGAAGCTGTCTATGTGTCTGCGTGTGCTCTGCCAGTGTGTGTCAGTGTGTGTGTCTGATTGTGGGACGCGGCATTGACTGACTTTTGTTAATAAGCCCGCCGCAGTGGGTGAGCTCGAAAGGCAGCTGACAGCAGCGGAGCAACAGACAAAACTGCCAACTGAGTGCGAGCAGATAACACATTCTCCATGCTTACCACCCCTTCCCCCATCCCTTGCCAACCCCTCTCTTGGCCTCCTCTTCTTTAGTGGCTGATGAGCAGCGCGGCATCAGCGTCTGGGCGTAAATTTGTTTATGCGCCACAAGGCTCAAACTTTACGAGAGTCCCCCTTTCCCAATTGCCCCCTTTTCTCCACCCCTCTCTTACACACATATACACATACTTAAATACGAGTGTACACTCACACTTGACTTCCACCTGTGGCATGCAAAGAAATATTCTTGAAATCTTAACTAAGTAGTGCTATAGTCGACGGCGAGATTGTTAGATAATCCATAATTCAGAATGGTTTTTTACTGAATGAAGACCTTATAAACACCAATTAAAGTTATATCTGCTTAAACTTCGTTCATTTAACTATAATCGGATAGTTCTGTTCTATATCTCTTCCGATTGCTACTCTTCATATGTATATATTTTTAAATGAAGTTGAATTTAATAATTTATTTATTTAATTTCTTTTTGGCAGCTTTTATAACTCCTACTGATTGTTCCTATGAAAGCAATAGATATAGTTGTTCGACTTTCATGGAATGAAAAAAGTACTTTTGAACTTTAATTGGCACTGAAAAGTTATGTTCTTTGCAAAATCCAAACTGGTTTTTACACAAACACCTTCCTTTCGTCCGATTATTTCTATGTTGTAGTATTTCGATTTTGATGCAATCTTGTTTGCATATTATATATATAGAAACAGTTCTATGTAGTAAATTTGGTTATAATATTTGAAGCATTACAAAAATATGGGTTAACTATACGATATATTTGTCTGGTTTGGCTTGTTTTTACTCATTCGTGCAGCAATAAAACACATGTGTGCCTAGTTTGCTTTTCAACAGAGGGACACGCGGACATACGGACAGGACTTATGAGACTCCTGTTGATGAACCTGATTCAAAATTGACTTTTTATAATACAAAGTTTCGAAGATATTTCCCTTAATGTGTTCAGATAGCTGTTATCCAACGGTTAATTAAACAAATTACACAGTAATACGAAAAAACCTTTTTCTCATGGCCAACATTATAAATCCATCCGAACAAGTATTTTACCTGCAATTGGAGGCGCCTTCCAAACAAAATTCTTTCTATCTGATTGTTCGTACGAATCCGTAATTGATAATAATAATTTCAAATACGTCATAAAGGAAATCTGATCTTAATACAAAGCCGAAGGGGAGGTTTCGGGTAATCTTGTGCAAATTTATCAGGGGGAACCTACAACAAATAAATACCTTGCTTTATAATATAGTTCATTAAACAAAAAAATATATTATCCATTGTATATTGGAAAATTAATCAAATAGTTCTTAATTTTCAGTATCAGTGGGTCCCTAGCCAGACGGGGCCCTTGTGAATTGCACACCTTGTACTTGCTTCGCTTTGGATCTGTCTTTATAGAATATTACTCATTGCAGATTATTCCAATAGCAAACATGTATATGTACTTTCATGACACTTTACTAGCATATTATTTGTCGAAGTAGCAACTTGTGTAAGAATTAAAATGTATATTTTATTATAACAAGTATTGGAGGAGATTAAAATCAAAAGCTGCAAATGTTTCTTGTCAAATTACCTTCTTCGACCTTTAAGCTAGTCAGAGGGAGGTGCAGCAATTGCTCAAAGTATTTATTTTGCTACTCACGATCAAAAGCCTAGTTGACTTAGCCATGTCCGTACATCTTTCCGCCATCTGTCCCCCTTTGATCTTTGAGACTTTAGCTAATTATAGGTTAGAGCACCAAATTGTCCATGAAGGTATGTATAGTGAAAGATTTATTTTTATTTTCACGCAATATTGTATCACTTTAGTAATAAACTTAATAACTTATAATACACAATAAGATGGTAAGCTAAGAAGTTGGCTTAATCCAGTGGAGTCTATGGTACTTATGGTTCTTTTCTTAACCTTATAACAACTCTACTATAATTGTTTCCTCCAAGCCTCTTCTTGTCTACAGCCTCCGTTGGCAGATCATTAGTAAAAGAGCTAATGCCACCAGAACTCCTCCAGCTGTGCGAGCTGCTGAGTTGCACTTCAGAGCAGACTGCTCCACCCACTTCACCTCGGAGGTTACACCGAACCTCTGGAACTCCTGCTGGATGGAGTCCTTCTGTTCGGAAGTAAGTTCGCTCTCTCGTGTTAGCACCTTGAACAGTTGCATCGGGGCGATGTTCGTGTATCCACAGAGCACGATGAACGACTGGCTTTCCAAGTCAACAACTTTGAGGGTCACTGATGGGCTACTCTGCCCTATGCTCACAGTAAAGATGCCATTCTTACCCTCATCATCCCATGGAAGGGAGATGGAATCTTCTGCTCGCTCCCATTTGCCATCGCTGGTTTCTATATATTCTAGCTGCACCTCAAGCTTGTCCTCCTTGGGGCTGGCAGGCAGCTTATACCTCATGCACTGCGAGCTTTCTATATCAGGACTACGTGCAACGTCGTACCAGATGCCTGAGATCTAAATGGATGGGGAAGATTTCAATTTGAACCTAGGGAACTTTCGATAAAGATTGCACTTACTGCTGCTAGATCTAAAGCCGTTCCAACGTGGGAAGAACAGGAGAAGGGAGGAGACACTGTTGTAGGAGAGTCTGTGGTTGGCACAGTTGTTTCTGAAGAAGACTGTGGAGTTGAATCCGTTGCAGAAGAAGGTGTTGAAGAAGGTGCCTCAGTAGGTGCTGAAGTAGATGCCTCAGTAGGTGCTGAAGAAGGTGTCGAAGAAGGTGCCTCAGTAGGTGCTGAAGAAGGTGTCGAAGACGGTGCCTCAGTAGGTGTCACAGACGGTGCTTCAGTAGGTGCCGACGTTGCCGGGGTCTCGTTCTGTGACCAAACGAGGCTCAGGCTGAACACCAATAGAAGAATTACTGATGTTTTACTGGTCATGACGGTGCTCTGTGAACCTAAGTTGTCGGAACCTCTTCGAAAACTGTTTGATATTGGCGCAGAAAACGACTTAAGTACTAAGCATTTCTTTGGCTTATCAAGTGCTGCTTATCTATTTCTTACTCTTTGACTTTGCACTGGAAGAACACACTTGCAACAGCTAGTTGAGCCTCATCAGGCAGTAAAACAATGCATATGTTGTATACATTACAACAAATTCATCATGAATAGTATTATAGTATTAATATAGTATTGATTCTTGATTTGTTTGTTTAAATGATTGGGCTGTCTTCGACCTGAAGCAGTCGTAAAGTACGCAAGGCACGCGATGTTTTATCTTCCGTTCCGAGAAATTTTCAACTGAATCACAAGGTACTTTCCTGACCTTATCTTTCGAAGCACTTAAGCTTTTGAAAGGTAATCAACTACACTAAATTAAATTGACGGTACATTAATGAAGGAAATTAATGTTGATTTAACGTCTCTTTGCGAACTGCAATTGCGACTCATCGACGACAAGATGTCTCGTTTTGCTGTCTTCTTCTGTGTCTTGCCCTGTCGCCCTGCCCAGCGGTTGTCCTGTCCGAGGAGAAGCGCAAAAATTGTCACCGCCAGCGACAGGCGACCTGGGGCGGTCAATGGCGATGAGGTTGTCTCTTCTGTGTCGATAAGGAGGGGGGTGCCATGAAGAAAGCTGTCGATGACGGCCAAAGGAAAGTGCGGGGAAGGCAGTTGACGAAGAAAAGGAGGCAAAGGAAGCAGCTGAACGAAGTCTGAGGAAGGGTTTAAAAAGCTCGACTTGTGGGCAGTTCACATAATTACAGATTCTCAGCTCTTATTGATACTTGAATGATTAATTGTCAAAACAATAAACAAGGCAAGGCGACCTTGAGTAGCGTAGTAGCGTATTGCTTAATTGACTCATATTATATCTGAACAAAAGCATATACATATAGAAACCTTGTGGTGTAGACACTCCTACTGCTATTGTGGAATGCAAAAGAGTAATAAAAACCATATCGAAGAGGTTCTTATCTTAACAGTTAAATCGTTGCAAGCGAGAAAGATACAGTTGAGTGTGCTCGACTCTGATATGCTTTCTACTCAGAGCTTTATTTGTTTATCCAACTAATATATTTATTACTTTACTGTCATAAAGTTCACTATAATTTACGGGAAAAGAAGAGGCGTGGCGGAATCAAATATCAGAACGATAGCCTTACTATGTTTTTGTGCAGAACCTACTCTTATCGATTCTATAAAAGTGAAGTATATAATAATATTGTATGTACTTATTGGCAGCTATATTGATTGAAAGCATTTCACAGATATAACATTTTCATGCGAATTTTTACTTTTAACTGATTGTTTTTGTGAAGACAATAAAATGTTGAGTTGACCGAAAAGAAACCGGTAATTTTTCATATAATTTATTGACAATTTTCTTAACGGCTTATGACTGCATTCTATCTTTTGTCACTTATCAGCTTATCTTTTAGTTTGCTTTAGAACAAAAGCTCTCGTAATTACTTTTATATATGTTTGTTCTGCGGCAATTTTTGGAGCCCGCAAAGGAATAATTTCCTCATATTTTACTTTATTATTTCCTTATGCAGCTCATGTTCCTAAAAAGCTACGTGATGTGTGACAAAGCCTTAAAAGAAACACAGTGACAAAGTTGGTTTTTCAAATTCCATTTGGGAGATTTTTCACACGAAGACAAGCCACGATCAGGTTCACCAAGTGCAGTTGATGATGACGTTATCAAGGCTTTAATCGAATCGGATTCATGTTACTGAGCGTGAGATTAGAGAGAAGTCAAATATACCCTAATTAACCATATATGATCACTAGCTGACCCGGTGGACCTCGTCCCACCTAGCCGTGATTCAATTCATGCTGTATAAACAAAAAAAAATTTTTTCTCTGTGTAGCATGAAAACAACTATTATTGCAAGTGTGTAAGGATGTGGTATATCAGTGAGAGGCATGGATCGCTGTGCACGAAAAGGGAATGTGAAAATAACATCATACCGAACAATAATTTTTAAATTCCTTGTAATTTATTCTCTTAATGCTATATGGAAAAAAATATTGAATACAAAAAAATTTTGACAAAAAAACTTGACGAAATAAAAAAATGTTAGGGGTGGACAACCCTTATCGGTTACGGGTAAAATAGATGTTAGCCGATTGCCAGGCCTACAGAATATACTCTCCAAATTTGATCAAAATCGGTCAAGTAGTTTCGGAGGAGTTCGGTTACTAACAGTGTGACAGCAGAATTTTATATATAAGATGATCACCGCTTTGTTCAGCGTTAGGTTGCTTGGCAGCTGTGCGATAGGTCGTTTCGATTCAGTTTGTTTCGACTTATTTACAGCGTGCAATAATAAGAATTAGTGTGGCCAAATTATGCAAAAAACGGACACATGGACATACGGACATAAGGACATACTGACATAATGACATACGGACATAAGGACACACTGACAGATGGACCGGGCTAGTTTGATTCCTCAGCTGATGCTGAAGGGTCGGAGATGCCTGAAGGAATATAAAAATATGCTAGACACTGTTTTCTTTCTATTTCCATTAGCCCCAACAACTGAACAAGGTCTTCAAACAGATATCTGTTCATCATGTTTTAATAATATTTTTAATGAGTTCGGACGAAACTAAAGTGCATTATTCCGATGATTCTGATAGTATAAGTATGTTCCCATAAGTTGCATCTATCATAATGCAACTTATGGGAACATACCGAAATCTCACTGAACAGAGAATCAAAGAACTCGCCAAATTCGTGGAGCAGCTGTCGCAGGATTGCAATTCTCAAAGACAGTCGTATTGCAAAGTGGCAGAGGGGAAGATAAATGAAAGAGGGGGGAGGGGGTGAATTGAGAGATTCACAGAGGGTGCAGACACAGCAGGAAGTTTGCATGTTGCCGCTGACTATGCCCCACAGACACAAAAACTTGCGGTAACATTAGCAACTACAACAAAAGCAAACTAAACTACTGGGGCAACAACAACAAACAGAGAGCGAGAGAGAGAGATAGAGAAGGAGAGAGAGATAGAGAAAGAGAGGGAAAAAAACGTTTAAGAAGCAGCGCGAGTGTGTCTGTCGCTTGGCAAGAGCTTCAACAGCAACAGCAACAAGAGAAGCAACAACAGCAGCAACAGCAACAGAAGCAGCAACAGCAATGGCAACTGGCAGCAGCAGCAGCAGCAAGAGTAACCGTTATTAAAGATTTTGAATACCTAATTATGAAAATGTCAGACGCAAACGTTTTTTGGGTAGCACACAAGAGAGAAAGGGAGAGAGAGCGAGAGAGGGAGAAGAAGAGAGAGTTGTTGCTGTTGCTGTGTGGGTCGCCTGCTGCTCTATGCCAGCTTCTTGTTGTTGCTGTTGTTATTTTTACTATTATTGTGGCTAACAGCCGCAGCAGCAGTGCGAAAGGAAGAGCAGAGGGGGAAGGGGAGCGGAAAGAGGAGAGAGAGAGAGAGGAGGAGCTGTGGCAGCGGCAGCAATTTGTGTTTGTGATGTGCCTGGCAGCCAAAACGCTTCGTTTCTCTTTCGCCTCGTCTCAGCTCAGCAGCAGCAACAGCAGCAACAACAACAGCAATAGCAACAAGAACATGAGCAGTGGGAAAATATGAAAAATTCCATTTTCATGTCACTCAATTGAATTTCCATTCAAGTTTTCCTTTATTTTGCGCTGCTTCTGTCTCTCTCTCTTTCTTTTTTTCTAGGTACCGCCGCTGTTCTTTCGCCATTTTGTATTTTTGCCACGTGTGTGAGTGTCATGTGTGTGTGTGTGAGTGGTTGGTAGTGTGCGTGTGTGTTTTGTATTTTGGTTTTTCCAGGCAAATTAATTGCCTACGGAATTGTTGTTAGTTGGCAGCGTCCATTGTGGTTGGTCCCGACCCTGTTGTTGTTGTTGTTGAAAGCTCAAATACAAATACACAACAAAATGCCGGCAACACACACACTCTCACACATACAGACACACACGTTGGACTAGCCAACACAATGGCAAAGCCAAAAGTCCTTTGCGAGTTTATGGCAAAAATAAATAATTTTTGGGTTTATCTCAATGGCATACAAGTCATTTGCAGCTGAGATTTTTTCGCTCTCGCTCTCCTCCCTCCCTTCTCTGCTTCGTGATTTTTCTCTGCTCTCGCCTTGCGGTTTCTAAAGGTGACGCTGCATGAGGCAGGGCAGGGCTAAGTGGGGGGGGTGTGGCATGTGAACAATTGAAGCACGTCGATGAGATCTGTGTAACCGGACAGGAGAACACGAGAGTGAACACAAGTGAGGCAAGCTCGGATGGGATTAGCATTGTACTGCCTGCGGGTGAAGAGGGAGAGAGAGAGATGAAGAGAAGAAGCAGATGGTGCAAGGAGTGCGAGCAAGTTGATGAATTCTCCGCTTTGAATACGGCAAAGCAATCAAACTCGAGTGCATATGACGAGTGTAAGTGCGAGTGTGTGTGATTGGAAAAGAGAAAAAAAGAGAGAGAGAGAGAGACTGAGACTGAGACTGAGACTGAGACTGAGACTGAGACTGAGACTGAGACTGAGACTGAGACTGAGACTTAGACTGAGACTGAGACTGAGACTGAGACTGAGACTGAGACTGAAACTGAAACTGAGACTGAGATTAAGAGAGAGACTCTGACATGTTGGTATTATATTTCGCATTGGTCAAAATCAGAATGTTGTATGTTGTATATGTCGCTTATTAATCAACATAAAACATTAAATAATTGATTTTCGGGGGTGCTGGGCGTGGCACCCAACATTTGAAATAAACTTCATCTGCGCCTAGTAAACAGAAACCTCCATGCTCAATTTGGTGTTTTTAGCTTTTATAATAGCTGAGATATGTGTGTTCATCAGGTCATCCGGACATCCGGATTGACAGACAGACATGGCTTAATCGACTCGGCTAGTGATGCTGAGCAAGTATACATTTACTTTGTGGGGTCTCCCACGCCGCCTTCTGCCTGTTATATACATTTGCACAGTAAGTATACCCTTTTTTACCATTTTCAATAGTCGAAGGGTATAAAAATGAGAGAGTGCCATACAAATTGAAGGGTATTCGAGCAGCTCATGCAACACTCTGCTGTAGCGAACGGAACTGGGCCATCTAAAGTTTCCCGTGATAAGATCAAGTAACCCATTCGCAGAAACCTTATCGCACACAGTAAGCTCATTCCACGCGATATCGTACACTCGACCTCGCATTGAAGATTATTGCCAGAGTGACACGCGAAAAAGTGCTTTGTGAAGTGGTCAATGTATTTCCAGATGAGTCAGGGAGTGAGCAAATGTAGGCAATCACTCGACTTGCATATACTCCGTAAAGATGTTTATTGATATTTTGTTTATAGTTGACTTTAATCTTTAAAACGCTTCACTTATTAATTAATTTGCTTTCTCAATAGAATGAAAATTTATCATGATCGCACGATGGATACCCTGTAAGGTTATTTATTTGGAACTTGGATTAAGGTTTTGGGGCTGTTAAGGGCTCAAGTTACAGTTATTGTGTCAATTATTAAATGGATTTATACAGTAATGTTTGAATGCCAGCAGAACAATTACTGCGTAATTCATATATCATACTTTCCTTTCTTATTGCTTCTTAAATAACCGCCTATAGTACTAGCCACTAGTTCGTAGTTGGTGAAATAAATACTTACTAAACTACTTACTTTACACACCCTAAACAATGTATGTTATCAATTCGTTTTTGTATGAAATGTCCGCAAATTAGATCAATCGCCACCACATCGTTTACTAGTATGTAGAGAATTGGGTAGCCATGATTGGAGTACTCATGTAGGTACTAGAATCGATAAGAGTACATGTGTAGGTACCCTGGAACGGACTAAAGAAAGAAGTACTTACAATCATAGGGACTTAGGAAGTAAGCCATTAAAAAGTGGGTTGTGAATCGGCAATCGCTTACTATAGGGTGCATAGAGTAAATACTCATAAAGGCAGAAGCATCAAAGACATGCTTAGAATTCGGATTTGTCAATCTAAGAGGGCGTCCAATAACAACACACATTGATAAAAAAATTGGTAGCTGTAGCTTTAATTGTCTCTGAGATCTGGTCTTGAACACGAATGGACAGAAGGCAGACGGACATGGCTATATCGACTCGGGTGATGGTGCTGATTTAGATATTAGAGTAGTTCGTGAGGTGTGCCACGCCTCCTTCTGCCTGTTACGTACATTTATAATACTCTTCTACCTATAAGGTAGCGGATATAATTAATTTGCTTCATTAATTAAATATCTTAAGTGTCGAAACTCACCGCATACTCTTGCTCGCTTTGACGAAGTGCCACGGCAGCGCACTGGAAACAGGAAACGTTGTTGCTAAGGTCAGAAGTCGGCGCGAGTCTACACGGTTTGCTGTTATATTGAACAAGACTGCAATCTGCCAGTCGACTGACACCACGCCCACGTGGCCGACCAACCAAGTCTATATAGAAGAGAAAGAGTCGGAGTCGGAGCCTGAAATTGAGAAGTGCATGCGAGTGTTGGAGAAGAAGTTTCGAGAAGTTTCGGCGGTCCAGCAACCTAGCTCAAGGATGGAATGCTTCGTGGATACATTCAGGAGTCTACTTAAGGCTGCTGAAGAGAAAGGGTATCCCTAGGAGTCGAGAGACTAGGTTGTAATCTGTTGATAAAATAGACTAGGTTTAAGTATAAAAGTCAAGAAACGATAAATGAAATGAGACTTTTTTAATAATAAATAAATAAATTTAAATTTGAAATATATTTTTCTTTCTTTTTTTTTTCATTCAAAGTTTTAACTTTTTTTAAAAAATTTAAAATTATTCTTATTTTATATATTCATTATTTTATTATTATGGGGTTTTGGCGACGTTTGTTTTTAAATCTCATGGTAGTTGGCTCGATTAAGGTTTTTAATTATTTCTTAATTTTTAACAGTCGACTGATCATATATCGTTTTTAAGTTAAATAAATAAATAAGATTCAAATTTAATCAGGGCAACACAACTTTAAATTTATTATTTTGATCCAGTAACCACCAGAGCAAGCCCAGCTCATTTTCTTATAAACCGAAGGTTCCTTACAATCGTTAATTCACTGAGCTTTTTCATATATTAAATCTTTGCCCCGTCACGAGAACTCTTCTTTCTTCTTCTTCTTCTTCGTTGCCAGACCACCTAACTCGGCATGGCCAGATCATTCCAACTACTCAATCAGACTAGGCTCAACACACACACGCGCAAACAATTCCGCCTTACTCTGCCTCTTCCCGCTTCACTGTTGTTTTGTTGTGGCTTTTGTTTAGTGCACTTTCAACTGTCCACTGTCCCCTGTCCAACTTGTCCACACTCCCCCAACTCCTCCCTTGGCTGCACTTGCATTTAAACATATTTATTTGCAGCAAATTAAGTATAAATTTAAAAAGAGAACTGCAAAAAACTGACCGCCTGCTCTGCATTGGCGCCTGCTGCTGACAAGCTGACACTCCGCACCCCAGGCCCTGCCTCACCTCCCTCCCCAAACCCTCCCTGTTGTCCATGGCCAGGGACAGGCGCAGGCCCACGCCCACTCTGTTGTGTGACTGTCGACGTTTGCAGTTGTCATGCTCTTGCTTGAGTAATTAAATATAATTTTCTTTTGCGTTTTACCCGGCAACAGCAACAACAACAGCAACAACAACAACAGCAACAACAACAGCAGCAACAACAGCAGCAGCAACAGCGCCTGTCACTGTTGTTGTTGTGTCTGCTCAGTCAGCTATCAACTGCAGCAGCGACAACTGACTGCTGCCTGGCGGGGGGTTGAGCCTGACGGGAGGGGTAAGGAGCAGAAGAATTGACTGTTGCTGCTGCTGATGTTGCTGTTGGTGCTGCTGTTGGTGTAACTGCTGCTGTTGCTGTGGCATTGACAACAAACGAGTCTAAGCGGAAGCGGACCCTAAAATTGCGCATACGCCGTGTAAAACGGGTCGTCAATAAATTGTTGGCAAATATTTGACAATGTTTTTTGCCAGCAATAAATAGTCCAGGCATGGTCTGGAGAGGGGAAGGGGAGTAGGGGAGTAGGAAGAGGGGAGGGGTAGTAGTTCTGTGCGCAGCTGCAAATACAGCGACAACGACGAGAACAAGAGTCGCATCAATTTTTTGTAACATGTTGCCAAACATGGTTAAGTGTGCAGCCACACCCCCACAGCCCCCAACGCCCCCTTTGGAGCTGCTGCTGCTGCTGTGGTGGCCACTTAAATGTCGTTATGTTGTCGGGTCACGCGCTGCACGATGTACATGTTCGTGTCCGAGCAGCAGCAGTTCGACAGCAGCAGCAGCATCCCGACAGCAACTTTATTGCCGCAGCAATTATGCGTAGCTAATAAAAATGTCCCTGTGTGTGTGTGTGTGCGTGTTATCAGGGGCGTGGCAGTGGGCAGGGCGAACATTGCAATCGACATCGACAGCTCGGCGATTTATGCGTGCGAAAATAATTAATGCCTTCGTTCATTTAAAAACGTGTTACAGAATTCAAATGAGAGCCACAACAAAGCCAAAACACACACAGATTAACCTTCGAACAGCGGGTGGGCTGACCCCAGACCCCAGTAAAGGTTAATCCCGTACCAAGTGAGAATGTGACAGATTAGTGACAGCTCTCTTTGGCCTGGCAGGATGGATAAGTGATTCTTTTTACTTTATTATGCCCTTGCAGAACATATATTGATTTTGGCCGGGAGTTAGCAACGTACTTTACGAAATATACCCGACTTCTGAATCAGTATCAATATGGAAGTCGATCTAGCGCTGTCCGATTGCCTGTGTGTCCGTAAATTACAACGGAAGTTGAAGCTTTCCAAGTTTTAAGCTATCTTGATGTGCATGCTCTTTATTGCTACAATTGGAAAATAATTAAGCCGGATCGGACCGATACAGCGTATAGCTTCCATACAACATTTTGGCAGGTTTTCGATATATGCTATATCAATCAAAGCCAGACTTAATATAATAGATTAATATTTCTACCATAATATTTCACTAGTTAATGAACGATCTGAGAATATAAGAACCTGCAAAGGTAAAGAAAGGTATACATGCCGAAATTAGCCTTTGATTTGGATTTAATTTATCTTTTTATTTGCAAAATAAACTTTAAGGTTCAAAAAAAAAAAAAAAAAATCAAAATAGGTGAACAAGTTTTTAACAAATTTATAGCAAGAGAGATCTTGATTTAATTTATTATATTGTGTTTATTAGTATTTAAATCAATTTATGTAGGGAGGTAAATTATATTATTTTGAAATTGTTTGCAAATGCTTGCGAATTAGGAAGGGAAAATAATTTTGGTTGAATGATATTCTCTTAAATTGATGTTTAACTTAGTGATGTATTGTTAAACTTTGAATATACTGAGAATAACACATGTAGTAAGATTTATACTACAGTTTATAAGTATTTACTTTTTATTGCAAACCTAACAACTTCGCCCTTGGGAGTGGGAAAGCCTTATATCGCATACTTATACGCAGTCTAATTAATATATTGGCTTGACCGAAAACAATTGAAAAGTTTTATGCAAAATCACCGGTTTTTTTTCGGCCGAATATTAATATTTAGTCTTGTTACGATTTCTTTTTTAGTCTTTTTAATCTTTTCTCATTTTCATTCTGAAAAAGAAAAATTTGAGACTGCTTTCCTATAATAGTAGAATTCTGTTACTCAACCTGCCTTCCCTAACTATTCGCAGAACCATACTTGGGGTCCTATTTATTAACAACCTTATGCAAGGTGACATTGATAGTGAGGCCTTGGTAAGGCAGCTACACTTCTCTGTTCCTTGCAGAAGTACTCGCTATTTCCTTCCACTAACACTTCCTTATTGTAGATCGAACTATGCACTGCATGATCCTTTCAGGGTATTATGTTCGGACTACAATAAGCTCCAAGACGTCATAGCTAGCACTAACTCTAACGCTGCTATGAAGTCCTTAATTCTTTCCTATCTAGTACGTAATTAGTATTTTAATCTTCCTCGATATTCTATTGTATGTTTTATTCTTTTTTGTCCTATTTGCATGCCGGGTTCTATCGCCTCTTCTTTTTTATTTTAGTTTCTTTCCATTTCGCGTTAATTTCTCCTCGCGTTTCTATTCGTGTTTCTTCCGCGTTTCCGTGTCGTCTTCGTTTGGGCTCCGCGCGCAACAAGCATCGGCTTGGTGTCGTTGGACCACTTGATACAGTCATTGTATTCAACGTCCAATAATAATTACACTATTTAATATATGTCAACACCTAATAATACAAGTATATCTATTTCTTGCAGTTATTGTCGTAATCGTTGTCTGAATCGTTTTATGAATCAACATTTATTGGGTAGAAAACAAATAATAATTTAAATATGGTTGAGGATGTATGTTCTTACATACATATATAGGTATGCAATTGCTAGTTAACCAACTTACCAATTCAGGTAAATCTCCTGTAATTTCTCCCAGAAATCGCTGTTTTCGTTGAAGCCACTGTGAAAATACATAATGTGATTTTTATTTACCCGACGACGGACTGCGCAGATTCCATTGATATACCCTTTAAGACATTATATTACAGCGCTGTCTATTTGTCTTTCTGTCTGTATACCTGTTCCAACGGCAACTAGTCTTATTTCTTGAGCTATCTTGATATTTCTTATTGTTGTACGCAGTAAATTAATCGGATCTACCTGGAGCATGAGCTCTCATTTATTCTACAGGCAGACTATTTTTCATAAGGATAGATAAGACTTGCAGAAGGTTTTATGAAAACATGACCAATGCAAACCTTCAAACCTTCTACCTTTGAATTAATCTTGTAAAAAAACCATTAACTGAAGATTTGAGCCGAAGTCTACAAAGCTAGCATTTCTTTCCATTCCAATTGGGTTTCGCATGAGTTTTATTTATCATCAGCAATACGCTGCTTGATGACTCACCTTAAAACTTTTCTGTGATAAGCTTTTCTCCAACAACTATTAGGTTATTAGCAGATATTACTGTTCTTTTATAAATTGATATGTATTTAAAATTGTTATTCCCTTTTTTTTTGGTATAGCAAGGATTATGGTTTAACTATTTTGTCGATCTCCAATCAATTCCTTGCTCGGCAATGGAAATGGCAATCAAGCCAAGCTAAACAAACAATGCTGACAACGGCAGCAACAACTCGAACAACGAATGAAATGACAGCTAACGACAACAACAGCAAAGGCAACAACAACAGCAACATCGGAAATCAAATATGTTAAATGCCAGTTAAGCGTCCTGCGAGTATAGTGAGTATGTCCTGCGTCCCATGTCCTGCGTGCTGCGCTGTGCTGCACTGTGCTGCACGAGATAACACCCGATTCTGTCGTGTGTCGTTCGTCGTATGTTTGTATATTTTTCTAAAAATTTGCACGCATTTCATTAATGTTTTTATTGTTGTTGCTGTCGTTTGTTTGTTTGTTTGTTTGTTCGTTCGTTTGTCGCACATGTGTGCGCTTCCCAGCTGAGGCGCCCCGAAAAGTATGCAAAGCAATGGCAAAAAGAGTGGCGCACGCCAAACATGCGAGTGGGTGTGCGTGCGCATGTGTGTGTGTGTTTGTGTGTGTGTTTGTTTGCAGGAGGGTGAGGAATGTGGGAAATGTAAACGGAATTGTTTTGCTTGCTCAGCTTGTGTGCGAGTGTGGCAAAGGGATAATGACAAGCTGCCGGGACTCTCACACTCCCCGCCCCTCACACACTCACACTCTCTCACTCACACACACATGATTGTGTGTGATACGCCCACTCATGCATTGGCAGCCACAAGGTGATGACGACGCCGTCGACGTCGACTGCGCTGCGTTGCGTGTCTTATCTACAGTGCGGAAAACACGCACGCAACTCAAGCACACCAAACAGCGGGTTGACACAACAGCAACAACAACAGCAACAACAACAGCCACAACAACAGCAACAGCCAGTTGAACCTGTATCTCGCATCCCGTTCCCGCATTCATTGCCAGCTGAATTGGACGCTATCACAAAAGACTTGCATTATACTTTGATAGTGTTGTCCCATTGCCATTGTCCTCGTGTCTTCTGTCTTCTCTCTTATGTCTTGTGCCCTCTGCGCCGTGTTTTTGTCTCTTTTCTTTACATTGCAAATTAAGTGTAAATTCCCACAAACACATTGTCTGAGTAGATGATCAACATAGACGAAAGGTGGCAATCAAAATATATTTATTCTGGAATAGAAAATGTCTTTTCATGATATATATTGACAATACCGCAACTAAGCCCCATCCTTTGATTTGAATAGTAATCCATTTATGTCCTTTTCGGGGCAAAAATACTGTACAGTATTTTACTGTACCATTGAATTTATTCAGAAAAAGGTTTGCTAGCATTGTGTAAATATATGTAACAAGCAGAGTGATTAACCATATATACAATAAAATATTCTTGCTCAGGATCACTTGCCGAGAAGTTTAAGTCATTTCTGTCGGTTTTAACGTCAAGATATCAGCTATTATAAGAGCTTTAGAATCCAGATTTTGCATGAAATCTAATGTAAACTGTCCGCAGATCGAGTTTATGTACGAAAAATTAAAATTTTCAATTCGGTTTGTATGCAACTTACAAAAGGTAAAGTTTTCTGATTTAGAATTATACCCAGCTGATGTTAATATATAATTAATTTCCAAATTAATCCGATTGGACAATTAATACAGAAGTTATTAAAAAAAAAGTATGAGCATAACACTTAGAGAACGTTTTTAGTTAATAAGGGAGGCAGGCGAGCGTGACCTTTACTTTATTTGTTACGGTCATACAATTAAGTACTCGTTACGGCTTTACAACGTACATATATAGGTCGAGGGGTATCCCGCCATACATTAGGGAAGAAAAGTATTATATTAAATTGAATTGTATTATAAAATGTCTGTAACAGACAGAAGAAGGTTTGGGAGACCCCACAAATTATATATTTTATGAATCAGCATCAAAAGCCGGGTCGATATAGCCATGTCTATCAGTCTGTCTGTGCGTCCGAAGAGCTTGTTTACTTCACTCATTATTTATTATATTAGAGTCTATAATTATAGCTCAAAAGAATTGTTTCCCCCTCTTTGAGTATATATGTATTTGTAACGATTTTTGTAATTAATATTTTCAAAATGAGTGGAGAGTTAAAAAGCCATACGTTAGCAAAGAATATTGCACTTAGTATTAAAAATTTCTTCATTGTGTTATTCTCTGTCCATTACTTTGACTGCCAGTAAAATACTACTCAAAAATACGGAACTAGCAAAAGAATGAGCGTTTTCCAATTTCTCGATCACATTATATTAAATTTATATCGAATCTATGAAGATAAACCATTGAGATTCTAATCTCAAGGGCAATGTATATTACGCATTACAGTTTTTGCCAGTTTCCATTTGATAATATTTTTTTTACTTTTTAATTGATTTTTGTATGAAATGACTTGAATCGGGGTAACGACAATTAATTACGAAAACCAAGAGAATTGGATAGTAGTATTTAACATAATATAATTTAATCATGACTATTAAAAAATTTAACGTATTTTATATTGAAGGTGGAGAGCGCTGCTATATTTGTGACTTTCACAGAACAGACATGGATATAAACTTATATTTTGTGTAAAATGAACTTTACGCTCATTCAGATATCAACATATCCATAATTTCCAAAAAAAACTATAGCAAACAACTGTGGTAGTTCCAGGCATAACCTAAACTCACCCAATATTCCAACAAATCTCAGAAAAGTAATTCACCATTCTATTTGAAATTCTTTTTCACCACCCTAGTTTCATTCCTGCTGTTCCAGTGGTAGCCCACCACTCATCTGTAACAGCTGTTCCCTACCTAACATGCGCATGTTATGTTAAGACAGCTGCTGCTGTTATTGTACTGTATCATGGCTGCAGCTGTTAACTTAACACAACTTTACAACACTAGTTATTGTTCAACGTTGAATTTGAAATTTGGCAATAAAACAAACATTATTAAGTTATACAACAATAATGAATTTGTAATTGCATTAAATTAATTGCACTTTATTTATTCTACAAACTAGTTTAATATTATTTACGTAGTTAATTTGTTCAGCGGGCTCCGACGATGTTGCAGACAGCTTGGGGCGTGACTAATTTAATGACTATTGTTCATTTTGACTCACATTGCAGTTGTTGGGGGAGGGAGGGCTGAGGCGGCAACTTTGAACAGGCTCGTTCATCAAATATAGTACATGGTTCATCATTCATCGTGATTCGTCCTTCATTTAATGTATAAATAACTTAGTTTAAGCACTAATTATCACATAGTAAACTTATTGTGTAGGCGTTTAATTTGCACTGATTCGATACGCTTTGACTTGCAGTTGACTTTGTAGACAGGGTGCCCCGCACCGCACCAGACTCAGCCGTAGCCCAGCAGATACTTGGGCAGGTACGTGATGGAGGAGAGCAGACTGTAGCTGTGGGAGGGGGGAGGCAGAGACATTTGTGATTTGTGAAAGCCGATTAAAATGTTCCCATTGAACTTTATTGTCAAAAATATAAAATATAAGTGTGCGTGTGTGTGTGTGGGTGAATAACCATTAGCCAGCTTACTTGATATACAAACTCTAATACGTGTGCGTGTATATGTCTTTGAATGTGTGTGTGTGTGTATTTACAGTTATACTTCGATTATGTGTAATCACCTCAACCATAGCTACCGTACACCACATCCAAACCACCCCAGTCACTGCCGATCGCCTGCGTCGTCGTTGCGGTCTCCTCCTCGCTGTGCGTCAGAGGGGGGAGGAGGGAATGCAAGTGTTATTTAAAGGAATTAATCAATTAAACCATAACCAGAACATGAACAACAACAAAGAAGCGAACACGAGACAGCGATACAGCACAACAACTACATGAACATGAAGGTCCTAGTCAAGGGATACATACGAGTTGGTGAGTCCGCGGAAGAACCACGACTTCCACGACTTCGAAGATCCCTCGTCGATCTTCGACTCGACGTCGGCACAGAAATGTCTGCGATCGTGCGATCGCCCGCTCTTGCAGTCGCACAGCATGCGCTTCTTGCACTCCGCATCGCAGAGCGGCCGAGCTGGAGAGTTCTTCCAGTAGTTCCTGGAAGTCATAGATACATTACTATAAGTTTCCTAGTTTAACCTGTTCGTTTGCACTTACTTGTAGTACATCTCAAAGAGTTCCTGGTTGTCGGTCAGCTCGTTGAGCAGCTTGTCCCAGTCGCTAGGTCGCAAGGCCTTCATATTGTAAGCCGCGCGGGCCGTGTACAGCTTATACCAGATCGGGTAGCCATAGAGGTTCGCCTCCTTCAGATTCATGATCCACGATTCGTGATCTATAACAAGTCTCGTTGTCGTATCGTGATCACCGTCCACCTGCAGGACATACATTGATAAACATCTTGATATAGAAGTATTTGTGGTTTATTACATAGTAAATGCGGTAGCCGGGGTTCAGGTCATAGTAGGGCGACACCGAAGGGCCTATGTATGCGATGCTGTTGGGATGCGCTGGAAAGACAAAGAAGAGAGAGAGGGAGAGTGATAATTAATATAAATTGTTTATACGTTTTCTTCGTATTGCTTCTCACAAATGACGCATAACTTCCAGATCATACTGGTTATTGACCGTACGACCATATGGTAAGAACTCCTGATGCACAACGCCATGGTAATCGAAGAAAACATTGAGCACAACTTTGACATTTGATCGAGCTTAACGTGCATTTTTCGGTTCGGGCTCATCTGGGCTCTTCCATTGAGACGATTGGGAGTTGGTTTCGATATCATAACCATATAACCATGATTCGTCAACAGTTCTGACCCTTTTGAGTAAATCTGTCATTCAACAGCTCTTGAGCGTTGCTCATGCCACGGTTCTTTTAGTCAAAATTTAGCAAAAAAAATCTCTAAATCGTCTCTCGCAACCAAACGAAAAATGCTACACTCTTGTAACTTGGTTCAGAAGTCCGGGAAGGGTGTACCAACATAACAAAACAAAATCGATAATCGAAAGTAAATTGCCCGCGAAATTTGAAATGTCACCTTTGAACACACCTCGTACACATGTATAACCACCGTAACGTATAACCACTTAATGTCTCAAGGTACTGCACCTTCAGCGTTCGGTGGTGACTTAGATATTGATCTGCATTGATCGGCTGTCAATACTCACTTAGATCGTGCGGATCGTAGAACATTTCGAACTCATCGAAGTGCGTGTGGCCGTAGAACTGGGCTGTGATGGTGCTCTCGTAGCGCGAAATGATCTTGTAGAAGTTGCGGGACCAAACCTTCAGGCAATCCGAGTGTCCAGGTGGAATGTGGCCGATGACGTGCACCTTCTCGTTCGAGAACTCGGCGCTCTGCAGCTCGTAGATGAACCTGAAAGCCGAAAGAAGAACTGTTAAGGAACTGAGCTTTCACTCGAAGAGGAACTACTCCTGAGACTTACCACTGCAGTTCGGTGGCGGGGTCTGTGGAGTTGAGAAGCAGCCACCAGTTCTTGTTGTTGCAGTAGTTCATGTTGAGCGAGATAATACGAAAGCCGGGACGCACCAGCACCGAGTAGAAGGCGCCACGTCGCACCGTGTGGGAGACACTCTGAGGCAGCCAGCGACGCCACTGGACGTCGAGTTCGTCGTAGAGCCAATTGATGGAGATGTCCACCTGGTTGACGTAGGGTGGTGGGAAGCTGTTGACGGGGGCACTCTCGTGGTTGCCCAAGGCCGGGAAGATGGGCACACCCGGGAACTTTTCGACCATCTGCTTCACCGTCTCCTTGAGGATCTCCAGGTTTTCCTGCTTCGTCTGGTTCCAGACATCGTGCGGCGGCAAGTCGCCCGTCCAGAGTATATAGTCGATGTCCTTGTGCGTCTCCGCAATGTGGGCCAACATGTTGTCCACTGTCCGCTTAGGCGTGTCGCACTTGCGATAGTCTCCCCACTTGCCCGCCGCCGCATTGGGATTGGCAGGGCGACCGCTGCTCAGACGGCAGCAGAGCGGCTCGTTGCAGTCGGCGTTGGCGCCCTCCACGTAGTGCGGATCGTAGTGGGTGTCCGAGATGTGGAGTACCTTGAAGAACGGCGCCGCCTCCATCGGCATGGGCAGATCTGCCAAACGGGGAGGTTTGGGCACCGGCGGAAAGATGACCTCCCATTCGTGGTAGGGATTGTACACGTCGCCACAGCCGTCGCCGATGATGAAGCTGCAGAGCTCGTCGGGTCCCAGGTTGACGCGCTGCAGCACGTAGATCACCTCGCTGCCGAAGAGCTGGGCAACTCCCTCGCAGACACGCGGGCTCTGGATGCTCAGGTTGGTGCAGTACTGGGCAATCATCTTCATGAGCTCCGCCTCCGTCTTGCCCGACTTGATGTAGTGCTGCAGCAGGCCGGCACCCGCCTTGCAGGCCGTGCACGATACCTTCGAGAGGACACTGTTCTCGATCTCGAAGGCAACCTGCTTGAGGTTGAACAGCTTCAGCGCCTTGTCCACAAAGGGCGGGTAGGTGAGTCCGTCCCCGGCAGCTGCGTCGTACCACAACATGCGCGCCGAGCTGCCATTGTTGCGCAAGGCCCTCAGCCTCGCCAGGAACTCCTCGTCGCTGTCGGAGGGAGCGCTGTTGGTCCGATTCGGATGATGCTTCAGCTCCACGTGCGGCACAATACTGCGCGGCTGCACCTCAATGGGCCAGTCGTCCAGCTCCGGCTGTGTCCAGTTTATCGGCGCACGGGCGTTGGTGTACAGAAAAGGCAAACCTATGTGAAGAAAGAGGGGTGGGAGAAAGAGAGGGAGGAGATCGTAAACTGAATGGTTCTTGAACTTCAATGTCTCGTGACTCACCGTTTGTGCCGCCAAGAGCTGCAACGGCGGCAAGTGCCGCAATGAGCCAGCACATTCGCCGGCTCCGACTGTGCCACAGCGGTGTCATAATTGCAGCACCGGCTCTGCCTCTGCCTCTGCCACAGTCTTCTGCTTCGTCTGCCACTTGACCTACATTTGACACAAGACAAAAACAAAAAAAGCGTTGCATGAAACATGTCCGATCATTATTATGTTAAACGTGTTTACAAATCGTTATGCTACACATACGATACACATACTTATGCACCATATGCATGTGTATACTCTGTATTCACATACATATTCATATGTGCCTCTGCATGTGTGCGTGGCCTCCTTTATTGCGCAGTCATTTGGGATTCTGAAGCACTTCAGACATTTTTCGGGTGCAGTGAAAATATGTACAGTAACCCGAACCTTTCTCGTGCGTATTGAAGCGATGCCCGAAAGGCATGCCAAAAGTACCATACGATATTATATAAAAAAGAAAGTTTTATCGTTTCTCGAAAATTGTGGAACTGTGAAAATTACCTTCGCATGCCGAAGTTGTTGTACCCTTGCAGTTCATATTGCTGATAATATTTTCCGAATAATTCAAATTTAATTATATAACACTCTACATTATTTTGAAGTCTATTAAAACACTAATTACTGGAGATCAACAGCAAATAATCTTTGACTTATTGTTCCTATGTAATCAATAGAATTAAAGAAACTGTTTAGGATGAATTATGACAAAGTTTACTTATAAATTTGATTGGCCAAACTACAGTCCTACATTAAACAATATCCGCCTTGCGCTTACTCACTCTCACTCCTGTGCAGGTAAGCACATGCTAAAGCATATCAATTCCTGTGTATAGTTTTCATGCAACAAAGTGTAACAATGTATGGTATGTACATATGATGACTAATAATGATTTTGCCAGTACCAAATTGAGATCAAATTAGGTTGTAGTAAGTTAAGGTTACAAGATTGATGTTGTGTGAAACAAGTAGTCAACCTTACAACTGATATTAGGTATCGTTATTTTGTGAAATGTTTTAAAAACTGCATACATTCTATATTTCGAGCAAAGTAGTTTCTAAGGTACTAGTTACTCAGAGGTCTCAGAAATTTTGCACAATGGGCCCAAAATACGTCGCTACGGCTATGTGTACACTTAGTTTATATCCATACAAATGTGTTCACACTACACCTGCAAGCGCAGGTTGCGCTCTGCTCAGTTCTTGTAGTGCTTAAAGTGACTTGAATAACTCTGCTTATTGTCCGATTTAATAAACTTGTTAAGAAGAAGTAAATATTATACTTAAATATGTATAACATATCTTAATGTCAGAATGTTCCACATTTAATAGGTGGCTGACATTTCAAATTGTAACCAGACGACCGTACACTCGCTTATGCCAGACCGTAGATACACTTTGCCCAGGCTGGAAAACCCGTTAAAATTGCAGAGACAAAGTCTTCCGCCATCTGTTTCATTCTGACTCTCGCTCACATTTGCGGCCACAGCCAGTACTTCTTCAATAGTACTGAATTTATTGTCCAAACGAATTAAAATTTCGAGAAGATTAAGATTTTTCAATACGCTAAGCCAGACGTAGCATAAGCTAATTAATATATTTGCCGGGGAGGTGGGAGTGGAACCTATTAACTTAAGTAAGTTAGATCTTGGGATTTTATAGACGAAAGTGTTAAGTTAAGTGTATCTAGCTCATATAATAGCTGAGATCTGTGTGTTCACACAGACATCCGTACAGATGGACAGCTTGACGTATTCTTTTTAATCGACTTGGCTAGTGATCCTTATAGAATTTAATGTCATGGCTGACCTCGAGCCAACAACCATGAAATCTTTCATGTCTTCTTCTGTCTGTTACATATGATACACTTTCACCTAGTAAGTATGCGATTATTGACTATTTGCAATGGTAGAAGGGTATTAAAAGTGTACGGCCTTAAAGCTAAGAGACTTGTATGATATGATTAATGAATACCAGCTTACTGGAGTAATCAGACTTAAAGGTACACACAATAGTATGTTTACATTAGTATGTTTATATCACTTGTTAATTACAAACACTGTCCCCTCTGCTCCCTTTCCCCCTTGGAAAATGGGAGCACTTCAGTTCTTTAAATTCCAATTAAAACTTCAGACCTCAGCAAAGATGCTGATAGAGCAAATCTCATTTGAGCGTCAGCAACTGTAAACAACACGGAGTGCGCTCGACATTTGTTGTTGTTGACTCTGGCGAGTGAATAAACAAACGAATAAAGAACAACAGCAATGCAAGAGATAAGCCAGCCCATGTCGTATAAATCAATCCAGTTAAACAAAAGTGTTGCAGTTGCAGCTGCACACTTAGTTGCCCCCACTCCCTTGGCCTCTAATGGCCACACACACACACATAGAAACACAAACGGGGGCAACATTGCTGTGTATATTGTGGGTGCACAAACATGGCTGACATTTACAGCTAACGAGTTTTTAAGTGCTGTCAAATGGGCAACTGCACCCGAATCGACAAATTGATTTTGCACCCCGAGCGCATCGCGCAATTAGATATGTCAGATTCGATGAAGCCGATATCCATGCGTATGAGTAATGTCCAACATATTGTCGAACAATCAATCGAAATTACTGTAAACTATGGATTTCATTGTTGACAGACAAATATAGAAATGGTACTCAATAGGATAAAATTCGATTCTTAGAAACGATTTATTTTTGAAACTGTGAGCAGCACGTTGTAAGACATTCCACATAAATCCATTTATATACCCTTGCAGAGGATATATTAATCGTGGCAAGAAGTTTGCAACCCTACATAGGAGTCAACACAATCCGATACTATGGTAGACATGTCCGTTTGTTCGCCCGCCTCACTGTACTTCTGTTGTAACGCAAACTAGTCTTTCACCTTTAATACTCTCTTAATTAAACTTGGCACGCATGCTTCATATAAAATATGTGAAAACGAGCCGGATCAGACCGATATCTGTATAGCTGCTGTAGGAACAGTCGGCCAAGATGCACGATTTTTTTTGACGACCAGTTTTTATTTTAGAAATAACTTTACTTATCAGTGGAAATCATAATAGAGACAAATTAATGAATATACACAGTTCTATTCAATTCGGCACCATTATTTATAACTTGTGCAGGATTGATCGGAGGAGATGAGGTAGCCTTTCTTCTTTGTTTTCTAAATAACTCAACTTAAGACTACCAATTAAAAGTAAATAGTAAACTATATATTTCAAAATTGAAAAATATTTAAATATATCGTATTAATTTTTGTTGGAACAACATGAATATGTATATGTATATTCTTTGCACAATGGGACAAGAATGATTTTATGGATTATAATTATTATTAATTTTGAATAAAAAGGGTCCCCGACACCGTATTATTAATATTATCAATCTAGAATAAAAATAGTCCCCAAAGACCGTTATACGACTCTCGAAACAATTAATAAGAGTAATATATATTCATAAACAAGTTTCATATCTTAAGCGATAAGAGTTATTAAGGCTGTTAACGAATATATGTAGAATGTTATACATCGCTCTTATTTGTTGTTATTCCCCCAACTCATTCAATTGATTCAATTCCCCCTAGATTTGTTTACTTATTAACTCAATTTATTCATGCTTGACACACTTAAGGCTCAAGCTGAGTTAAACTGATTGAAATCATGCGTATATACAATATTACTATAATTTACTCATCGTAAGCATTATAATTGAATTTCAAATTGTTCAGCTTGAAACTGCTTTGGTTTTCGCATGCGTCACACGACACTCTCGATAAGAAAAAAGTGCAAACGTTATAAACAAATTGATTTGTTTGCGACATATGCCGATAACCTTAAGATTTCTGTGTGGGTTTATGTCTGTGAGGGTCAGGCCCGTAGCGAGGTGAGTGCAGGGTGTGCGTTGCACAAGGGCCCCGCATGGCAGGGGCCACTTAAACTTAAACTTAAAATTCAAACAGACGAAAAAGGCTAAATGGACTGATTTTCATACTGTAGAAGAATATATATATTTAATTTGTGAAATTTTCCACGTATCCTAATACCTGTTATATATTCTCAGCAAGTTATAACATAAGGAATTCTGCATTGGGTGTAATATTATATATAGAAATTCACAAGCACAATGGGACAAAAACGTTTGAATGGATTGAATATTATAATCTGATAATTATTAATCATGGAAAAGCAGGCCCAAAAATAAATATTTCTTAAAAGTGTTGATGTTGTGGATACAAAATCGAGAAAAGAGTCGATGGAATTAGTATTTGTTTTCTTTATTTCCTGAAACGTTTTATGAACCAAACCACTTACTATATTTTTAAGCAAAACAATTATAATAGCAGCCGCAAGGCACAAGGGCCTACAAGACCTTCGCTGCGGCCCTGGTGAGGTATGAGTGTTTTCAATGTGCGAGCCCATTATGCATGTTTTCATTGAAGCCAGACTTTACTAGACCCAACGGCCAAGGGGCAGTGGGCAGTGCCTGGCGGCAGGGGACAGGGGAGAGTCGTATAGGGGTGAAGGGGCCCAACGGGTAGCATCGTGTCGTGCCGGTTGCGTTGTCGGTTGTCTCAATGTCGCAGCATTTGCGCACTCGCATGGTAATTGCCAATTGGCATGCCGGCCAGACAGAAGACCGAAGACAGAAGACCAAAGACGGATGACCGAAGACGGAGGAGGAGACCCGTCACTAGCCGACGTTGCGTTATGCATGGGGTGGGGTGGGTCTGCCGTGTGAGTGCGGGGAGGGGCACCTTGGTACATTGGCCCCTCCAGACGCGCAGTGAAATCGTCAACGAGATGACGATGCCGTGTGGTATGAAATAAGTGAGAAATGAGTATTAAATAGTAGGGTCTGGTCTGTTCGCCGAGTCGATTGTAATTGTGATTTTTCAGCTTTTTTCGCTCTCTTCTCTTGTCTCTGTTTTGTGTTTTCAGTTTTCTGATTTGTGATTTCATTTTGCGCGAAAATCGAAAGTGTCTTCGACAAACAAACAAACGAATGCTGGCAAGCGAACGCGTTGGCGTTTGGGAAAACATAAATTTCCCATACAAATTAAAAGAAAAAACCAAAAAAGAAAGAGAAAAACAAGTTTCGGGTTCAAGTTTAGGCAAGGTTAGGGCAAATCACATAAACTATCTCGAATGCATCTCTGACCCAGACGACCCTCCATTCACTTTATGTATACATTCTGTGGGTTCTTGGATATTTTAATGGATTTGTGTGCCCGATGAGGGCGCCGCGAGTCAAATCAATTAACTTTTGGAGATTCAGGCCTCGCAATCGATTTGTGTACGCACCCAAGAAAAGAGTCGCCATAAACTTTCACTTTCTTTAGAAATTATATTCATTTTCTATAAAATCTTTCCGGCCCCGTCAAGAGATGTGCTAAATACCGAACCCGGCCCAGTTCGAGTTCCAGTTCCACGCGGCGGGCCACGCAGCGAGACGATTATGCAGCTGCTCTTGTCTTTTTGGTTTATGGTTTGTTTCAGCCTCAGTTTTTGTCGTTATTAAATAACGGTTCCACAGTCGTCACGCTGCGTGCAGTGCTCGAATGGAAACATACCAAGCTTTTCTTGTTTTATAACTCAGAGGAAAGGAAAACGAAAGTGTTTTTCTCGCCTTTCTTTTCTGAGTGATGCAAACGACTCAGCACACACATTTGTAGTTATGAAATTCAGATTATAACCCTTAAATTCTTTGCAATATTTCAGAGTCTTTGAAAGTAAAAGACATTTTGACCATGTAACGTCAAAAAGAACTTTTATAAAACTAGCACAAATTCTCAAGTTGACACTCATAATTTTGAAATATTTACCAAAAATTACACTTACTCGGGGAAGAAGATAAGAAAGGTCACTCTTTTTATAATACACATGCAGAGGGTTTTTGATTTTGGCCAGGAGTTTTCCATGCATCTCAATTGTTTTTTAACTTTTGTCTCAACTCATCTCGAAAGTAACAGACCGCACAAATTACAAATTCAATACTTAATTTAGATCTACAAAAAACATCAGTACCACATAAGAAAATGGATAATAACGCACTTTTACTGCGGAACACGCCATGATTGTTTTTTTGCATTTTCAAAATTAATTGTTTTTGGCACAGCTTGTCAAAAATTCAATTTTGAACTTATAGAAGAATTCCAAACACTAAATTACAGCAGATAAATGCATCGATTTCGTAATCTTTAATGGAATATTACTCTGTTGCTGAAGGCGGTAAAAATAAATTTTCAATTTTTTTTTAGTTAGCTTGAAAAGTTTATTTAAAGTTTAGTACAACCAAAAAGTTGTAAAAATGCCAAAAATTTGCATGAAGACTAGATCACAATACTATTCAATTCGGCGTTTTTAGGAGGATATAAAAACCTGGAAGGTTATAGAACTTTCAGCATGCCAAAGCTAGCCTTCGTTTCCATTTAAATATAAATGGATTAAGCAAAATTAAACTGAAATTCATGTATATTTATTTATAAGTAAAAATACTTGTAAAAAGCTTTAAAAACCAAAAGTCTTAAAGTCTTTTGCACGTGTTAACACCCTCATTAATGCAAATATCCCGCACATACTGACTGATCGGCTCTAGGTTTCTATTTGAGAATAACCGAGCTGAATCACAATCACTTTTACGCGACATTTTGATCACATATGTGGGCTGTAATTCTCCCGAATGTGGTTAAAAAAGTAGAATTCGGCCTATATAAACTATATGCTTCAGGTTTGTTAGCATTAGCTAATTAGGTATGCAGTGCTAGCGCACGATTGGAACAAAGACAAAGAGACAGAAGCAAAACAGAAACGGAAAACTTAAAACATAAACGGAAAAGAGACAACTGACTGATGGCGGACAGCGGACAACGGACAGCGGACGGTAGAGCGACATGCCAAAGGCGGCTAAAACTAATGAAAGCGCTGCGTAACCACGACCCAAAGAAGTCTTGCGTATGCTCTGCTGAATGGTAAGCGACAGCGTGAGAGAGAGCGCGTATGCTGAACCTGCTGCAGGCAAGACAGAGGGGGAGAGAGAGGGAAGGGGGCACGCTTTAGAATGCCAAGCCGCACAAAACGGTTGTTTGACAGCGCCGAAGAAGAAAAGTGAAACAGCCGCAATTGTCGGCTCTGACAACTTGTCGCATTGTCGCATGCACCACCCCCGTCTCCCTCTCTCTCTCTCTCCCGCTCACTACCTGTCTTTGTCAGATTTTGCAAAGCTCTGCGAGTGAACGAGCGTTGCGCATGCGTGAAGTGAAATGCGCCAACTTGTTTAGTGTTTTTCAGTGTTTTTACTGTTTTTTCTCGATTGTCGTTGAAGTTTTTTCCCCGTTTTTTGACGAAATGTGTAACAAACACTCACAACTAACTGGTTTGCATTTTGACTGGGTTATGCTTCGCTTTTTTGGCGTGTTTATGTCTTTTGTGGTCTTTACCTGTCGCTGAGGGAATTGACACAGAAACCTCTGCGTGATTTTGTTCTGTATCTTTGTCTGCTTTGATTGGATTTTCTTTCTGCGCTTCTTCTGCGGCTCGACCACTTTTTCTTTCCTTTGCGGCTGCTGCTTCGCTATTTATAAACGGTGTGCCATAATTCGCGACTCTCTTTTGTCGATTGGCCTCATTTATTTACATTTCGCCGTCGCCGTTGCCTTCGCCTTCGCCTTTGTTTGCCTTGGCTTGGATTTATTTGTTTTACAATTTTCTCACTATTTTCGTACACACTTTTGACACTGCCACGGCGAGGCGAGCTGAGGGGAGGTGAGGTGGGACGAGGCGTACACACCGATTTAAGCGCAGACCCGTTGTTGCAATAACTGTTTTATCTATTGCTGTTGCTGTTGCTCTCGTTGTTGTTGCTTGTGTCGTTGATTTCACCCGACGACCGCGCGCCCTCTCTCTTGTGACAGCCGAATGCTACCGACTGCTCAACTGCTCAGCACGAAACACAATCAACGACTGAGCGCACGAAGAGATGCCGTGCAGCTTTTGAGTCGAGCTTGCAAAGCCGAATCAGCTGTTCATCGGATCAGCGAGAGAGCATCTCTCTCTTGCATGAACAGGGAGAGCGCAGAGAGAGGTAGAGTGTGACACGCTCACTTAATTTAATTTACATTAGAAGCGAGATCAGGCCCGTAGCTAGGTTAGCATAGTTACCAAAACAAAAAGGGAATAAAAATATATATACTTTATGACATCTGACACGTCTCCTAGGAAATGGGAAGAATAATTGCGTAGGATAATGCGACAAGGTTGATTAAATGGATCGTTAATATTATTATTTAAGAATGGGAGAAATGCTTCTGTTTTTGCCAATATAAAATCAAGAAATAAACCAAATGTAATTAGTATAGAGTTTCTTCTGGGCGAATTGTTTTATGAATTCCAGCGTAAAGTCCAAATTGTTTTGTGTTCCTAGTTGCTGTTCAATAAATAAATAAAAAAGAAACAAATAAATAAATAATAAATAAATTAATAACAACAATAATAAATAATACTGAAAAAAGAATTAAATACATAAATAAAACATACCAAAGACTATTTAATAAATAAATGTTTAAATAAATAAAAATTAATAAATAAACAGAGAAACAACTTTTTTTTTTTATTACTTTGCTTGTATTTATTGAATCTTCTCTTTTTTAAACTAACAATAAGTGCATCAAATCTATACTATAACCTAACTAACTAAATAAATAAGTCAATTAATAAATCATCATAATAAAAAATAATTGATAAAAAATAAATAATTATAATAATAAATATATGTCAAAAATAATAATAAATTTATAATATAATTAATAATTATATTAAAATAAAAAATAAGTAAAACTTTTCAATAAATATACAAAATAAATTTAAATTATATAAATAAACAAGTAAATTAATAAAGTAAGAAAAAAAATAATATTGAAATAATATTAAATAAATATATTAACAGATTTGTATATTACTACGTCACTTTACATATAAAAAAGAATTAGTAAACAAACTTAATACATACTTATTTAGAAGCAAATAATACATACATACACGAGGGGCCCTGCGGTCTTCTCGCTACGGCCCTGAGTGTGATGAATCGCTCGTTCGTTCACTGTCTGCTCGCTCGAGCGACGCTCTTTGTTAATTAGAGTGATGCCTAATCTTTCAACTGGATCCCAGAATATCAGTAGGACCATTGTTCGTCAACGGAAATGCTTCTAAACGCAAACTCATTAATTGCTTTATGGCCAACAACTAAATAACTACAAAGCTTCTGCGAATTCGCTGACAAAAATAGCAAAAACAAGCTGATGAATAAAAGATTTACTGAAAACAACCTGAAAAGTTGAGCTGATTCAATAATTATGGCTCAATATATGAATTAATTCGATGACATCTTTATTTACACACTTTATATACACAAATATATACAGAGAATATATAGAGTTGCATAGTATATTTCACATCTGGTGCTATCAGTGCTGGAGTGACCCCTGACCCCTCCTGTGGTGACAATAACAATTGTATTGCGGCGACACATGCGCCTATTAATCAACTCAAAATAATCGACAGTGGGCGACAGATGATTGATGATTCCCCCGTACTCCCGTGTCCACCTCCCTGCCTAGTCGGAGGACTCGATTGACGCAATGCGTGGAGCCAGCGAACTGCGCTTGGGAATGGTGTAAATGTTTCCCCTTGGCTCGAGATCGGGAAACGTTTCGGCCGTTTCGCATGGCTCCTCGTCGGACTTGGGTTGGCAACGCCAGGTGATGCGTAGACCGCGCCACGGCCAGCGCTGCGGTGTCTCCACGGACTCCTGGGGCATGGCCACGTCCGCGTCGTGCTTGGAGTGGCAACAGAGCAGCTGACCAATTCGCTGTTTTAACTGCGAGAGCACGCGTATCGTCTGCGTGAGGAAGGTGTAGAAGAGCGGGTTGAGGGCGCTGCTCGTCAGGTTGAGCAGCCCGAAGATGAAGTAGAGCAGCCAGTCGACGGGGGAGGAGAAGCTGCCATACAGCCGCATCAGCAGGAAGATCCAGGCGGGCAGACGCAGGCAAATGAAGGCGGCCATCATCATGATGACCACGCGCACCATGCGGCGATGGCGTGCAACACGTGCCGCCGCCGCGGCGCTCAGCTTCGTTTGCGCTTTGGGGGGCGACTGCGCCGGCGTTTGTGATAGAGGCAGCTTTTCCAAGGAGGCGGCCACCGAGAAAGCCGTCATCATGGCGTATGTTGTCTCCGGCTGATTGACAAGATGCACAAAACGTGGCTCTGATTTGTGTGCCTGCAAGTGCTGCTGCTGCTGTTGGTGACGTCGGCGCCAGAGCTGGCGGGCAATGGTGGCGTTGAGGAAGACGAAGGCCACGATGCATGGCAAGAAGATGAGGCCCAGCACAATCACATTGTAGACGCCGATGATACCCTGCACACGTGGGTGTAGGTGTGCGTTTTTGTTTGTAGTTGTGTGAATGTGTGTGTCGCGGGAGTAAAAATAGAAATGCAAATTGTTTGGCTGATAAGATAAGGCGTAACACATGTCAACAACATGTCGGGCCCAGTACGCAGTTTTCAATAAATGCTCCTCTGATAAGGGTAAGCGACTCGAAATATTGCGCATAGATCGACCTGCGTACTGGTCCTGCCCCTTCCCCATCCCACTCACTTGCATGCCCAGGCAGACGGTGGCCAGCTGCAGCTCGTCGAGGATGAGTTCATCCGTCAGCTGCAGATAGACATATTTGGTGTCAGATATAAAGAAGAGCGGCAGCGCGCTGAGCAGGGACATAAGCCAGATGCCTCCCAGAGCGAGGATGCAGAAGAGCAGGCCGGGATTCCACATCTTGGACACGGCACGCCGAATGGCCATGAAACGGTCCATGGCAATGGCCACCAGAAGAAGGCTGCTCGCCATGATGGTTGCAGTGTTGACGAACGGCACAAAGCTGCACATGAAGCTGCCCAGATTCTGAAAGCGAATCCAAGATGCAGTTGCAGTAGCTCCCTCTCTGTTTGCTGTGCCTGGCTTACCCACAATTCCAGATACCTCGCACTGAAGTGTGCCACGTAAGCCGTGGTGAAGCTCAGGCTGTAGAGCAGATCACTGCAGGCCAGCGCGATGAGGCATCCACGGAAGAAGGGTCGCAGCGTGCGCCGCACGTTCACGTACAGCGTGCACACATTGCCCACCAGGGCCACCAGGAAGAGCAGCGTCACTAGAGTCAGGAAAATGCTCCGTTCTCCTGCCTTCATTTGGCAAAGGTCCTCCCGTAGCACAATCGGGTACTCTGGTATCTCATTGTCACTGGACGTATCCTTCGACACGAAGCTTTGCGGCAGCGGCAGCAACGACGGCAACGAGGCCATTTACAGTTTTTAATTTTAGCTATTTTTTGTAAATTGAACTCTTTTCAGCTATTATTTTCAGCTATTTTTAGCGATATCTTAGCAAATGACATTTTTTACGATCTCTCTAACAGACTTTGCATTATTCCAATGATTTCAGATCTTATTTTGCTTCATTTTGCATGGTATTGAAATACAAGCAGTTCATAGCTTACTCTGTTATTTATAACATAACTCTGTTAGTGAAAGCAAGCAGTAATTCCTGCAAACACAAACACAATAGTTCTTTAAATTTTTCAATTCGATTTTTTGGCTATTTTCTCCAATTTCACTGCACAAAAGTATGCAACATCAAATTGAAGTGCAGCGCGCTCAAAAGTATGCATGTAAATTTATATGAAGACGAGTTTTTGGCAGCGCCTAAAAAATGCACTAGATTACTATTGTTATTAAACTATGCGATGCTATTTTTTAGTTCCACCGACTAAAAATTTATGTTAGATGCGCTATTGTTTCTTTTCGCTGGCAAAGCTGATGCGCTGCCTTCTACGCGGCACATTTAACTAAAACGACACATCGATCTGGTGGCAAGCATTGTTCACCTGTGGCACCTGCTACCGTTGAATGTTTAGTTAACAATTATCTGTGGCTATCGGACAAACTTTATCAGTTGATTGCTATCGGTTGTCAGAAGTTTCTGCACCACATTTCCAACACGCGATGAGCGATGAACGACGTTTGACGATGATGCGAATCGCATTATTTATGTGGGTAATCTACATACATATAGTATGTATGCTATGTGTGTATATAGACATATTTCAGTTTTTGTCCGAGCACATTCACTAACAGTTTTCTGCTTTGCGAATCGTTTTTTATGAATGTTGGTATAACAAGCCCTATTTCCATTTTTTTTTTCTCAAGTCTAAATAAAGCTATAAAATATAGTGATATAATATGGAAGATAGACCAGTTGTACTCCCTTCTAAGCTAAGCCCTTAGCCTTATATTAAAATAAGTAATAAGTAAATAAGTATAAGTTTAAGTAGAACTAGCATCAATATGGGGAATCGAACTATTTATATCTGCCTGTCAGTCTGTCCGTCTTTCTGAGATCTGTCTGTCTGTTGCAATTCAAACTTGTCTCTCAGCAGTTGGATCTCTCTTAATAAAACTTGGCACACATGCCTCTTATTGTAGCACGACCAACCACCATATCGTACAAATGCTGTTTTAGCCGATTTCTGTTATTTCTTCCATGAACATATCCTACGATAATTAAAAGATGGTATTTAAATGAAGGCCAGTATATATTTTTCAAATAAGTCAACTTTTCAATATTACTAATTTGAAGTATACAGTAACGTACGAACAAAAACATACGAACCCGCGAATATTCGCGATACTTTTTGAACACACCTCGTATGTTAGCTTCAGCTTTTGTCGAAAGAATCAATAGGAATTGTGAAATATTTTATATGCCCAGGGAATAGAGCTATTAGAGTTAGATTGAAGTTGTAAATTTCAGTACCATTATTTACAACTAATATGGCACAATCGTTAAAGATGAATGCTTTCGGCATGCCATGAACAGCCTTTCTTTCTGGTTTAACCATCCCGCTGTGCGCCCTTACCTCGTCCAGGAAGCTAAGCCAGCACTTATAACACACTTCTTATACGGTCCAGTTTCAGGCATAATAAGTATGTGTGTCTTGAAATCTTTATTATAGAATTAAGCACGTTTGCATAAAATTACAATATCATTGAATCTCTTTAGCTTTTAGCAATTTTAATCAGACTTTCATTGCTCGTCTCTTTACTGTTAAAAATTTATAGTATTTCTGTCAACCACTCTAAATTTAAATTATTACAACGCCAATTCTGACGTTGTTCCACAATATTTTCTTACAACCTGAAAGGCACAAGTTTTCCAGTGTTTTAATATTTTGGCTTACGGTTTTTTTTATTTCAGTCAAATTTGTACAAAGAATACATTTAAACATTTAGTTTGACAATACATTACAATACATGTATTGTAGTTCGACTAAGTTAATTATGTAAAGCAATCAAATAAATTCATAAGAATGCAAAAATTTACTTTAAAACGAAACATATTTTAAAGTAAGAAGGAGACTTGTAGATTTCAACCAGTGAAGCCTATTTCAAAGTACGTTGATTACATTTGTTATTAAAATGTGAGAAACGAAAATTTCCTGATGATTGCGGAAGAACTGTGCAAGCGGCCACGTGGTGATAAAGTTGCAAAATAAAGTTTTGTTTTTAGTTGAAGTCAATTTAAATAAGCATATAGATTCCTTATGTTCTTACCTTGGATTTAATAAAAATGATTTAAAATCAACTCAATTGTAGAAATCGCCAGTGAGGATACAGTAACTGGGTAGATCAGAACATGGAATGAAATATGTAGAGCTCAAGATTCGGAAACGTAGAGGAGAGTTAGTTGAAGAGATAAAATCTAAAGAACAAGAAGTATCCATTGTGGAACAGTCTGTAAGAGAAGGAAAAACAGATGTTTATTATAACTATAAATTAATAATAAATTTAAATTTGAAGACTCACCGAATAATATCTTAAATTCGACACAATCCACTGCAAAAGCCGCAAAAGCAAAGGAGAAGCAGCTCGATTTTTGTCTATGGAAATTAAAATTTACGTTTTTATTTCATATTTAGTTCACTTTAACAGATTCAATAATTTCATTTTTGTTGACACTTTTGACCTAGAACTTACCCATAAAAAGAATTAATCAAGATTAGGAACAGCAAACGAGCCAGATTATTTCATTTTGAAAATTCCACATTGTGTTCGCCTGTGCGTGACTGATCCAGCCAGCAAGTCAGATCCTACTGAATATTGTTAGATGAGTCGAGAGACTCAAGAGTCTCTACTAGAACAGAGATAAGACTCGATTTTGGCTACTGTCAAAAACATATAACTACAGAGAGTGGATCGAAATTAAATGAGAGAGGTCTTGTTAACTTTTATTTTATTTAGTCGTATATTTATTTAGTTCGGCAAGATTCGATTTCTGCATAGCACATTTTATTGTCCACATTATTTATGTTTTATTGGTTATATATATTCGCGTTTGCTTCAAAAAATACACAGATACGTAACATATATGTACATCCAAAGATATATAGATCTGTTCCATCTGTGCAGGCATATGAATATATGTATTGTATGTATGTATGTATATCATCAGGCTTATGGTAGCTAAACTATTCTCAGAGTTATGCGTAAAAAATACTAATTCAATTGTGGCAAACTTAACAGCAAAGCTTAGCGCAAATGAACCTATGGATAGTTTCCGTAATTAATAACTGTTATCTGGTAATTATACAATATTTAGTCTAAAGCAAAACGATCAATGAACACACAAAAACAATTATAAAAAACATCTAAAGCTATTCAAAACATACAACTCAAAATACTTGGAATTTTTTGGCCACCCAAAACTCATTTGCACATGCATACAATCAATCTCTCTCTCCCACTCTCTCTCGCTGTCTCTTTCTCTCTGTCACACACACTTTAGCACACACAGAACCTAAATATATAGTCTTTTATGCTTAGCGCAAGAACCCGCATAGTTATGGTATATCGTACAGTTACATAAACGATATATATAGTTTAAATTGTATTTCATAGTTGAGTTGAGTTTAGCTTGGTTGAGTTGAGTTGAGTTTCGTGGATTAGGTAGCTTTACAACGACGGATAGTTTACTTCGAGAAATGCAGAGCGGCCCACGCCCTTTCACCACGCCCCCTAGTAGTACTCTGGCAACTCCTGCGACTCCAGATCGGGACAGTGGCTGCCCATGTGCACCGTCAGTGTCTGGTACGGCAGGGGCTTGCCCATGCTCAGGTTCGCTGTCACGTAGATCAAGTAGCTCTCGCCGGGCGTCAGGTCGACTATCGTTTCCGTTTCCAGCTTATCAGTGTTGGCAGAGAGACTGAAAGAGAACGTGAGAGTGAGTATATGGAGAGTGGCTTAGTGCGTTATCTGCTGCCTACCTTTGCTGCTTCTCGCGACACCGAATGAACTTGAAGTTCTTGTGTTGTGGTACACGCAACGCGGCAAAGTCCATGCAGTAGTTCGTGTCGTCTACGCTGCTACGCTGTGGCAGATTAAACACGATGACACAGTAGCTAAAAAGGAAAGATGGAAAAAAATAAGAATAACGAAAGTAAAACAAAAACCAAAGGTTATATTCTAAATGCCCAAATGTTCTGTGCCCCCAAGGTATTTCGACGTATTTAGCTTAAAAGCGTACTCTGTTTTAAACTGACAAGAATATCGAATATCGATCGATAATATATAAAATATATGTTTAGTAACGAGCTGTTTTTAAATGTGTGTTTTAAGCTAGAAAGCAGTATAAACACTTTATAATGGTAAAAAATATTATACATTGATTACAATCTAGAAGAAAAGGGAATTCTTTCACAAAAAACCAGTACGGTTTGATAAGCTCGAATAACTTGAATAGCTTCCGTGTTTATTATTAGATCAAATTGAAATTGGGACAATATGCTCAAAGTAATGACTGGAGTACTTGTTCTTTATAGCAGCACAATACCCATTTTCGTTGGTTGTGGGCGGGGCATGCAATATTTGAATGAAACTCGACCTGCAGTAACTTTCTCGCCAAACTTAGTGTATTTACATTTTATAGTTGCCTAGAAGAGAACGACAAACAGAAGAACAGACAGACGGGCTTTACTCAATCGACTCAGCTAATATTCCTGATCAAGAATATTATCGAGTCTACATTGCCTATTCTATCTGTTATAAGAAACTTGCAGAAAATGAATATACCCATTTTTACTAACTGATATTTATTTGAGACAGACGAACGTATTAGGCATCAATGTGGGAAAGAGATCAAGCACCTTGAAGATGCTTACTTCGGTATAGGAAGGGTATTGGTCTCTTCAACTTACCTGAGTGCGCGATCGTCAGGTGATCCGTGCCATGCGATGGTGGTGAGAGTACAACGCGTACTCACATCGAAGACAGTTATGTTCTTGGGCAGCTCGGGAAGATCTCGGAACAGCCGTTCACTGCTCAGTGCCATCTGCAAAAGAAATATACAGATTGAAGTCAGTTTGTTGGGCCAAGTGAACTTATCCATCCTCCTTCTTACCCGAACTTTCTGCGCCCGCAGAGCCTCGTCTTCGTTGTTTGGCTCAAAGCGCATCAGGTAGCGCTGGCCTGGCTTTATGCCCTCCTGCTTAATGTAGGTGGGGGCGTAGATGTTGTCCACCTTGCCAACGACCTCGTGATGACGCAGCAGCTTCACCCGGATCTCGCTGCCGGCACACGGCAGTAGCAGGTAGCGCATGAAGCGCGGTGGGGGGGTGGTCGCCGGCACCTTGAAGCTGTAGACCTGCACGCCATTGAGGCCACCGATCTTCAGCAGCGACAGCGCCTGCTCTCGCAGCACAGTCGGATGGGTGCGATTGAAGTGCACCAGGCTGCTGGCCAGTGGAAAGGTGAGGTTCTGCAGACGCTGGTGCACGCCGAAGATCTGCAAACGGTAGCTGCTGTTGGGCAAAAGGCCACGCAGCTGTTGCTGGGTCCTAGCCCCGGTGCACACAACATGCAGATTGTGCCGAGGATTGAGGTGACGTGCTCGCTTTGGGGCACGTGACCAGACGAGATCCAGCATGTTGCTGCCTCCCCCGGCACAGGCAGCGCGCGGGTGCAGCTGTCGCTGTTGCAGAGTGTACGCGTAAGCAGCCTCGCAGAAACTGCTGAACTCGCTCGAGGAGGAAGAGGGTGAAGAGGAGACAGTGTCCAAACGTCTGATCACCAGACAGTAGTGCATGGCGTGGAAGTCAAACTTGCTGCAAGAGTTTAAGAAAATATACATTAAAAATGGGATCTCTATCTCCCTTCATTTATTTCTATCTACCTTCTATTTTCTACTTTCTATTTTCTATCTTCTATTCGTTGACATTCGTCTTCTATTCTTTGTTGTTTGTTTTCTATCTTCTGCCTTCGGTCGTCCATCTTCTATTTTTAAGCTTCCTTCCTATCGGTTATATCTTGTTTTTTATATCCTATCTATCTTCTCTCTACCTTCTATCCTCAAACCCATTCTCTACCTCTATTTCTATCTTTTACAGGTCCGTAGCATGGCATGTACGGGATGTGCGGTGCACAAGGGCCCACGGCTGCCAGGGGACCACGGCTGCCGACGAAAAGAAATTAAATTCGAAGTGCCAATGCGTTTAATTGAATAATTTAATTCTTTTACTTTATGAAATTATATATAACTGTATTGTATATACATATTTGTACTATGCTACAATACTTTTGCTATTTAAGTGAAGTCAAAAATATAGTTAATATAAATGGAAAATTATAAGCTCCTTTTCGATTATAAAACGATCATATGCAAGGAACAAACATAGAACAAAATTGTTAAAAATACAACAGACTTACAATCTTATTCGACCTAATTGTACAATTTTTTCATATTTTACTGAACAGGAATTAAGTTTAGAAGATGAAAAGTTTGTTTTAATATAACCAATTATAAATAAATATCTTCTCCTGGATAATTGTTGTCACTTATATTTATCTTTGAATGTATGAAATAAGCAATATAATTTATATTCAGTTTCTTAAGATTTTTATTCAAGCAAATTTACAATCTACACTGGGCTCTCGAGACCATTTGAATTAGGGCCTCCGACTGCCTACGAACAAATTTAAATTGGATGGCAATGGCATTTACTTGAATTATTAAATTCTTTTAGTTCAAGTTTATAATTTGAATACAAAAAATTCTAATTTAATTCTTTTCTTCCTATTTATGTTTTACCATTAATTAATTCTTTTATTTTTATATTACTTTAAACATTCGACTGACTAAAGTTGACTTTAAATAATCAAATAACTATAACTAACCATAAGCCCCTTTTTTGATAAGGAAACGGACATATGTAGGTGGTTTCCAAAAAAGGAACAAACAATAAAGACGATTCTACCGTAGAAAATACGAAGAACTTGTAAAGATTACAGCAAGACTTACAAACTTATTCGACTTCAATTTTATAAATTTTAGGAATTCAATAACCGATTATAAATAACCATCTTTTCCTGCACATTTGTTATCTCTTATATTTATCTTTCAATGTCAGATTTAAGGAATAGTTAAAATTAAATTTCTACACTTTCTACATCTACACTATCTCACATCGGGCCCGAAGTGTTTTGCACGAGGGCCCCTCGAGAGACCCTCGCTACGGCCCTGATCTCTTATCTCAGTCTTACCTTCGCTCCCATTTGACAATCAGCTGACGCTTGCGCACCCGGTTCTGCGTGCGGATGCTGACGCGGTGCGTGTGATTGAGCAGCGGCCACGTGTGATGGGGATGCTTGGCCTGCGCTTCCAGCTTGAGGGCGCCGCTGTGCCTTGCCTGGACGAAGAGATCATACTGGCCGCGCAGGGCGCAGGGCAGCACCAACCTGCCCAACGAGAGGGGAGGAACCGTTCTTCCACCCGTTGCCACCGGCGTCACTGCTCCCAATGGTGTTCCGCTTGCCTTGGCTGGCGCAGCCAGGCGCAACACGTTCGCTGCCAGAGACAGGGACAGATGTAAATGAAGTCAAGATAGGGAGGGGTGAATTAAGGGAGGGGGGGAGGTGAGGGTGCTGCTGCTTACCTGTCTGATTGTAGTAGAGATGCCGCGCCACGGGCAACGAGAAGAGAATCGTCAGCGGCGTCGAGTTGTTTAAGTTGAGTACAAATCTGTAAAGGGAGCACAGCAAGAAGAAGGAAGCATGAGCAAAGTGGGGCGTGGCAAGTGGGGCTAGTGTTGACGCCCTTTGTCAAAAATGATGACACTAAATTATCGCACGCGATTTGTTTCGTGCTGCCCGCGCTGTCAGTTAAAGTCCGCGGCGAGATGGAGCTGAAGCTGCAGCGTGAGTCAGCGCCTTTGGCAGCAAGCGCTGCTGCAACAATGTTGCAAGCTGTGGAGTGTGGGAATCAGTTGCCCCGTTGCCAGGCCAGGCTCCGATCTTGGCCAACATCTCAATCGCCCTCTGAGACTTTTGTTTTGCAATTAAATGCGTTGAATTTACGAGCAATCTTTCTAATGACAAATGCCAAGACAAATGTGCTACAGTTCACACACCCACCACACACACACACACTCGCATATAAAGGGACACATGGCTGGGCAGGATGCGGCAGCGCCATTGCTGCAAAGTGACTCATTGACTTGGCTGATGGCCGGCCATCTCAAGTTTTATGACCGGCTACTTCCGGCCAACGCCATTTGCCAAACTACCACCCCCCCCCCTCCCTCCCTCTGCTCTTTGGTAATACGTCCCTTGGTCTTCACCCACGCCAAAAGGTTCCCAACTGTTTGATGGAGTGTTTTAATGCATTGTCCATTGTCGTCGCCCATTTCAGCCATTTTCAGCTGGCGCCGCTGCGACTGCACAAATATTTGCTTTAATTCGAGCCTCGCATGTTGCCAGTTGCAGTTGCCCACAGCCCGCTGCCCGTTGCCAGTTGCCAGTTACAGTGCCAGCTACAGTTGCCAGTTGCCAGTTTGCAGTTGCAGGCTCTTTGTTGCCTGTTGTTATTATTATTATGGTCCGGTCGTGTCCATCCCATCCGCCTGCCCGTTGATAGCAGTCAATTATATAAGGCAAACATCATGTGGCTGCAACTAATTGAGCGGGGCTTAGACGACTTTAGTATACGTTACATTGACTTCACTTTTGAAGGTGCAGGAATAATAAAGAAAATAATATACCAGAAGTCTTGCAAATATATTTAGTAGCTGGTATCAAAGGGATTCTGTCAAAGCTGGATTGAAACTGAATACACAAGTAGCCGAAAAATAAACTTCTTCTTTGTTGAACACTTCATTCTTCATGTAGACAGTTACTGGATAGGCAAAGAATTGAAGTTCAATTTCATTAATAGTCTGAATACCTTTCCTCCAATTTTGAATACATTGTACAAGAAACGAATTCAAAAGAAGAAAACAGAAGTTGAATCATACTTTAACTGCACATGGAATAAAGACTCTTCTTGCCAAATTTGGCATCGAGTGCTTAATGATCAAATGGTTTTAAAGATTAGTGTGTATTTATAAACTTACTGACCTCATACTTAGACCGAATGACTATATCGACTCCTGCTTGTTACATACAATGCTTGCACAATGCTAGTACACTTGGCCTTCGCACTCTGAGGACACAAAGTTGTTTTTGCACGAACTTCGCTCTTAACACCAAGTTTCTTCTTCTTTCTAACATAATTCAGTCACGGATTTGAAGAGAAGACAGCCAATGATACCGCAGAGATTTTTGAGGGTAACGATTTGAATATACTAACAAGTTAACAAGTGTGTAGAGAACAAAAGTTTTGGTAGACGCTTCATGGAATTAAATGCAATGGATGGTGTTTGATGCTTAAGATTTAGCAATCGAAAGAGAGAGATTTAACGATGGTTAAAAGGATATCGATAAATCAAACAGGTTAATATACTCGTACATTGACAGCGAGTATTTGAATAAGTGTGATTGGCAAATTTTAAGGGTTGCTATATCTCCAAAAGTGAAGCATGCTTAACAAATTTATTATTTTATTTAATGGCCATTCAATGGCCGATCCTTCAATCTTACAGTTCAAACTTAACCAGGCCCGGAGCTACGTGTTTATGAAGGGTGTGAGGTGCACAAGGGCCCTCAACGGCCAGGGGCCTCCAATTAACAAGCATTAAAGGGGTTTTAACGGGAATGCAGATTTACGAATTAAATCCATTAGTAAACAACTATTGTATATACTCATTAGGTACAATAATTACACTGGGAGCCTCGAGAAATATTGAATAAGGGCCCGTCAAATCGTCGCTACGGCCCTGACTTAACATAAGGCCAATATAATACCAACCAAAATAATTGAAAATACTTCTATAAATTCATTTTATATAACATTTTATAACTCAATATATATTGGACGTTGAATACAATGAATGTATTATCAAGTGGTCCAACGACACCAAGCCGATGCTTGTTGCGCGCGGAACCCAAACGAAATCCACCTCCCGCCTAACCGACCGAGAGGCACAGTCGCATACGGACGACACGCGGTAGAAACACGAATAGAAACGCGAGTAGAAATTAACGCGATGTAGAAAAAAAAAAACTAAAATAAGAAAGAAGGGGCGATAGAACGCGGCATGCAAATAGGACAAAAAAAGAAAAAAACATACAATAGCATATCAAGGAAGATTAACATACTAATAACTAATTACGTGCTAGATAGGAAAGAATTAAGGGCTTCATAGCAGCGATAGTATTAGTGCTAGCTATGACGTGTTGGAGCTTATTGTAGTCCGAACATAATACCCTGAAAGGATCATGCAGTGCATAGTTCGATCTACAATAAGGAAGTGTTAGTGGAAGGAAATAGCGAGTTCTTCTGCAAGGAACAGAGAAGTGTAGCTGCCTTACCAAGGCCTCACTATCAATGTCACCTTGCATAAGGTTGTTAATAAATACGACCCCTAGCATGGTTCTGCGGTTAGTTAGAGAAGGCAGATTTAGTAGCAGAAGTCTACTATTATAGGAAGGCAGTCTCAAATTTTCATCCCAGTTAAGGCCGCGTAAGGCAAAAAGTAAGAAATTCCTCTGTACAGATTCGATGCGTTCCTTATGAATAGTGTACTGGGGACACCAAACGCATGAACCGTATTCGAGAATAGGACGAACAAGTGAAACGTAAAGGGTCTTTGTAATATAAGGATCGTCGAATTCCTTAGACCATCTCTTGATAAAACCTAGGACACCCATAGCTTTATTGACCATATTAGTTATGTGACTTGAAAACTTTAGTTTTCGGTCCAAACGGACCCCCAGATCATCAATATCCCTCGGATTAGTACCAAAACCAGATAACTTAATACTTTTCGTATGCATTAAAATATATTATATTGATTTAATATAATTTAAACAAATTATACATTTATTTAAACTGCTTAGAAGTTCTCGCAGAAAAGCAACTACACGAGATACTCATTAGGTTATATAAATGATAGATATAAGGCTTCGTATATATATAGTCGCAGTAACTTTACTGCATTACCTGCGTTTAATTGATAGATAGGAAGTGGAGCTCCAAGTTTTACAAAATAAAGTAACATTCGATGGCTTTTCTTTTTTTTACCCCATCTAGGTTTAATTATGTAAATGTATACATCTCATATTGTTTAGAAATAAGGTTTACACTAGTTATTAAATATAGTAACAGTAAGTTATAAAAAAAAGATGGCTTCTCTACTTTCTGTACACTGCTAACTTGCTCAGCTGATATGCCCTGGTGCCCAAGCAGTGTAGGGTGCAGCGGGCACAAACAGCCGCCGGCTTGGCCTAGAAGCCACAACAAACAAACCGCCAATACCGACATGCGACGGACGAACCACCCATTTTGATTTGCGCCTCGCCTGGTTCGGTCTCAGTTGCCCGACCAACGTTCGTCCGCATGCATCCGAAATTTCTGGAGCTGCTGCTGCTGCTGGTGGGGGCTGCGCTGCTGCTGCCCCCTGCCGCAAACGGCATAGTGAATCCTGCCAACGAGTCGGCGAACATGGTTATCTACATGCTGCCCGCAAAGGATGTGGGCCCGGAGACTTGGCAGGCGGGCGTGGACTGCCTGGACAGCTTCGCGCAGATCTTCTTCTATCGCAATCCCATGGAGCGCTTTACACGCGCCTACAACCTGATGCTGACCAACGTGTTCAACATGTCGCAGCCAGCTGATTACATCCAGCAGGGCTTCAGCCAGCGCATCAACGAGGCCATCAGCGATCCCGAGCTGCCGCCAGAGCGCGAACTGTTCCAGCTGCGCGTTATCTCGGACCACGCGAACACGAGCAGATCCTTCGGGGAGCTGTTGCTGGCAGATAACTATGTCATTGTGGTGGACAGCGTGGACAGGCTGAGTAAGTTGATGAGGCGCTATGTGCAGCAGAGTCGCTCCTGGAACCCGGGTGCCCGCTTTCTGGTGCTCTTCCACAACCCAGAGGTGCGGGACAAGCCGTGGACCATCGCGTCGCGCATCTTCAACGATCTCATGAGCACCTTCTATGTGCATCGCGTGGCTCTGCTCTATGCCAACGGCTCGATGGACTACAACCTGCTGGTGAACGACTACTACAGCAACGTGGACTGCCGCATCCTCAGCGTGCAGAGCGTGGGCCAGTGCCAGCGCGGGCAGCTCTATCCCAGCGGGCGGGCCGTGCACCTGGCGATGCTGGACTACATCAGTGGGTTCAGTCCGCGCAACTGCACCTTCTACGTGTGCGCCTCCATTGCGGCGCCCTTCGTCGAGCAGGACTGCGTGCTGGGACTCGAGATGCGCATCCTGGGCTTCATGCGCAATCGTCTCAAGTTCGAGGTGGGTACAACAGACACACTTTCATCATCTCCGTCTCTCTCTCTTCTCTTCCCTCTGCAGACCAACCAGACGTGCACGCGGGACACGCGCGGCGAGGTGGACAAGGATGGCAACTGGAACGGACTGCTGGGCAAGCTGTCGGACGGCGAGTGCGACTTCATCATGGGCGGCTACTACCCGGACAACGAAGTGATCGACTACTTCTGGGGCTCCGACTGCTACCTGCAGGACGCGCACACGTGGTTCACCAAGCTGGCGGATCATCGTCCGCCCTGGCAGGCCATGGTGGGCATCTTCACGCCCTGGACCTGGGTCTGCTTCCTGGTGGTGCTGCTGGTCAGCTGGCTCTGCTGGTACGTGCTGGTCAGCCTGCTGCCCGAGCCACAGTACTACCAGCACCTCAGCCTGACGGGGATCAACTCGCTGGCCGTGACCATCGGCACCGCAGTGCAGGAGCGACCTGTGTGCGAGGCGACGCGGCTCTTCTTCATCACACTGACGCTGTACGGCATCAACCTGGTGGCCATGTACACCTCCAAGATGATCGTCACGTTCCAGTACCCCGGCTACCTGCACCAGCTGGACGAACTCCAGGAGGTGGTCGAGGCGGGCATACCTTATGGTGGCGAGGAGGAGAGTCGCGACTGGTTCGAGAACGAAGAAGACATGTGGATCTTCAGGGGCTACAACTCCTCGCACGACTTCCATCCGCGCACCAAGAACCTGCAGGACGTCGAGCTCGGTCTGCGCTGCATCCTCAGCAGTCGCATGTTCATCCTACAGAACCGCCATGCGGACGACGTGTTCGCCTTCCCGCAGAACGTCTTCACCAGCCCCATGCAGATGATCATGAAGGCGGGCTTTCCCTTCATGTACGAGATCAACATGGTCATCCGCTACATGCGCGACGTGGGCATCATGCAGAAGATCGACTCGGACTTCCGGTTCAACAACACGTACCTGAACCGCATCGCCAAGATGCCGCCCCACTTCACGGCCACCGTCATCGTGCTGACCACGGAGCACGTGAAGGGCCCCTTCGGGATTCTCATTGTGGGCATCCTCAGTGCCTCGCTGGCCTTCCTCGGCGAACTGCTCATCGGGTATCGCTGCAGATGCGGTCGACGCAGCCGCCAACGGCGACGGCGACAGCGACAGCAGCAGAAGGGCGGCAAGTGGCGCAAGGAGCGGCATCAAGTGCGTCGGGCAGTGGCTCCATTGGTGCGCTTCACTCCCGTAAAGCGACGCAAAGTACTCTAGGGGGAATAACAAGGCAACTAACCAAGTTGTTCCAGCCATAAAAATTGACTCGATTCACATAAATTCACTCAGTCACAATTCGCCATTCGCAATTCGCAATTAAGCGAAGCCAGCGCGAAGTTCTAACCCAGCCAGGGGCGGAGCAGAGGGAGAGAACTAAGAGTTGGGGGTCGTCTTCTGCTGCGTCTTGGCTGTGTCTGGTGTCGCGTCGCGTCGTTGTAGTTTTCACGCGAAATTCTTAAAATCAGCGACAAAATTCTATTTTTGCAACTATCAAAAGCGACGGCATAAAAAAACAAGCAGACATCGCGGCAGTCAGTTGGTCTGTCCTGCTCACCCTCCCCTCTCTTTCTTTCCTTCTTCCTTGCCACAGTCAGCTCTGAATGAAGCGAGGCAACTGACTGGACTAGCAACCGCCATAAGTAGCATATTTACTGACTAACCCCCCACTCACCCCATGACTCCGCGTCCATCTGCATAAGCTTTTCGAACTGCAGGCAAAGTTTTGAACCTTCAACACGACTGCATGTAACGGTTTAAATATCAAACCAAAGAGATTACAAGATGCCACCTCCCCCCACCCCCCACCCACACATCAAATTGGAAACATAACGATTTGCCCAACATCAACAACTAATCAACCTAAAAGTTTTTCGGAACAAAGAGACGAGAGAGATAGAGAGAGGAAGAGAGGAAGTAAAAAACAAAAGACAAGCGAAAGAAATACGTAAAAAGTTCAAACTAAAGCAATGTTCAAAGTTCTCAGAGACTTTTGTGAGTCTGCAATATCAATTAACTAATCGCTTAAAGGAACCAGAAGCTTTATAGAGTAGCCAAGGAATAAAAAAACCTATTGTATTTGCAAAATAATTTTTAACTATAGTAAATATCTTTTTAGAAGCTTTAATATAGCAATAACGAACTATATCTGATCTAATAATTATCATCATAATTCAAACTTTTTAAGATTCCATCGCACAATTAATAAAACGCAATAAGGGCCGATCGTTCAGGAATATAATATAAATAGGCGCTTTATAGTCCCTAAGTTATAAGATTCAAAACAAATAAAGAAAACGACAAATTACAAATAACTCTTACTCATAATTTGCACATCACAAATAGAAACAGTTGTCAGAACAATACGGAAATGCATTCCACAAATTAGTCAACTTTATTATTATAGCAAATGCCCATGAATACTTTTAAAGATGCGCTAAATTTGGCAGCAGCCAAAACAATTTTGATTATTATAATAAATCATTTCAACTGCGTACACTGAGAGAAGTGAGTGGGTAAATGATACAGAGATGAGTGTCTCAGGTTTTAGAATAAACATAACGTACTTACACTAAACATTAGAAACAAAACATATATACTTAACGGTTAATGATAGTGTTGGAAAGACATAGTAAAAATAAAGAACATTTTGCTGTATGATGTACGAGATATTCCAATAAAATTAATATTGAACACTAAATGAATAAGTTGACTCATATGAAAGAAGTTTTAATATAGGAACCTTGCGGTCCTATAGGTATCTTACGGTAAATGATAGTGTTGGAAAGTAAAATATATTTAACACAAAGTTTCTGTACAAGATGTTACTGTAGAAAATGAATTTTGAATAAGAAACCAATTAGTTGATTCGTTACAAGATGTTACAAAAGAAAATAAATGAATGAATAGAAGTTCAATAATGTTATGTATTTTGAAGAAGTGTTTACATAGATACCTTGCAGCCGTATAGGAAGGTCGTATAGATATGTACCTTAGAGTTAATGATAGTGTTGGAAGGATGGTAACAAAAAAATAGAGCTACCTGATCTACAGTAGAAAATTAAAGCTGAAGAAAATTAATATAGAAGAAATGAATCTTAAATAAGAAATCAATAAGTTGATTCATTAAGGAGCTAAGATATATCATACTATAAAGTGTCGTAGTGTTGGAAAGTCAAGGTGCAAATAAAGTACACTAAAATAAATGAAATACAGTAGAAAATAAATCTTGAATAGGAAATAAATATATTTCTTCATTTTGACGAAGTATAAGTATACGTATATGTTCCTTTTATTAGACCTCAATGCTACTTATTCTATGATAATATACATGAAGTACAGGAAGGTCTTGGCCAATCTGGTCCTAGCACTCAACAAAGTGATACACAATATGTTACACTACAAAATGCATCCTTAATAAATAGATCAATAAGTTGATTAACTTTAAAGAAGTATTTGAATTTGATTTCCTTAATTCTAGTGTAGGAAAACACAATCGTCAAGCAGCGTTTCATTCTCGATCTCAATCTCGATATAATGTGAGATTTGTGTGCCTGCCTGATGAATGATACACAACGCATTCACAATAGCTCGATTACTCACAAAGCACTCACAAAATGGGCACAACGCGCACTTAGTGCCTGCAATTTGATGACTACGTTGCCTGTGCGTGTGCCGGTGTCTGCCTGTGTATACATGTGTGTGTTCATGTGTGTGTGTGTGTTGCTTTGCTGAAATCGTAGACTATTGAACTGCGTCTGTGATGGCTCTGACTAAGCGAGTCGCGAGTGTCTAAGGGGTGTCTGTCCGTCGCGCCGCACGCGACGACGCCCGAGTGTCTGTCTGCGCTGCGAGCAATTGTGGCAGTTGCATGTGGCAGACGCATGCGACAAAAGTCGACGCGCTTCCCGCGATCTAAAAATACGAGTAACTATAAGTTTATTCGCGGTGATGCTGAAGGTCTGCGCACCCGAAGCCAGCAAAAATAAAAAAGAAGAATAAATAAAAAACTAAAAAAAAGAAAACACACAGAAAAAAGAATTATGCCGCGCGTTTTATGGCCAGAAATTTGTAGAGATCTCCTTGCGCTGTCGCCCTGATGCACCCCCCTTCCCCTCTCCGAGCACCACACCCGCAACATGGTTGTTGATTTTGTTGTTGCTTTTCATTGCAGCTTCTTTGATACGCTTACAAATAAATAGTTTCACGCCATAAAGCATGAGGAGAGCGCTGCCACACACCTCTCTCTCTCTCTCTCTCTCTCTGTCTCTCTCTCTACCTCCTGCTGAATGCAATAAAAGTTGTTTACAACATTTTCGGCCTGCAGTGTACATTAAAAAGCAACAACAACAACAATAAAAACAACACATTAAAAACAATTTTTCGCAACTTGTGTTTGATTTTCGGGCCATTGGCAAGCTGCGTGTGCCACAGGTGGCAAGTCGGAGGGGGAAGGGGAGTGCAATGCAGTGTAGCGTGGCCCAGTCCCAGTTTCAGATCAAATACGAATTCCGTTTCCAGCCCAAGTGGCCAGTTCCAGTTCCATTTCCAGTTGCAGTTCACAGCGAGCCATCGAATTAAGTCGTTAAATTAATATTTACGATTTGTTTGCGCAAAACTCGAAACGATAAAAACAAGCGACGGACGCAGACGGACAGACGGACGGACGGACAGACAGACGAACGGACAGACGGACGATCTCAGCGACTTGTTGCTTGATTGGCTCCGCCCAAGCTCTGTCCTGTCGGCCTCTGTTGTCCAGCGTCCATCGTCGAGCTCTTAACGGCTGCACGCCTCGTAAATTCGCTGGCCATTCTCGCTCCTTTTCGCACGGCAATAGAAGACTGGGAGAGAGAGAGAGAGGGGAAAGGAGGAGCCAGAGGCGACATCAGAGAACTGCAAGCAGAGATGCTTGGCAACTGGCGTCGCGCGACAACATTCATCTTATTGCCGAAATTCCGAAATGATCAGCAGCGATGTGAGCTGCGTTATATGAGATGAACCAAGAGCACACGAGCAAGCAGCAGAGGAATAGAAGAACTTTAGGGGGTAACAAGCATGAGAACAATTGTCGAGTGTGCTTGACTGTGATATACCCATTATCTGCGCATATATAATGCTTATTTATTTAGTGCATTTTGTGTTGCATACTTTGCAGGGACTTGGAAATGGGTATTTCTTTAAACTTATTTTATTAATAACTTCTTTGTGAATTATTTGATAACAACTAAATATTTGTAAATATTCTGTTCAACAAAAATGAACTGTTCTGCTTTAAAACTACGCTTGGAATTCGGTTTTTGTCGAAGGGAAGGGGGCGTGGCCAAAATCTAAAATAAAACTTGATCTTTATGTAATACTTAGACACATTTTTTATATTTGTTTTCTTAGTTGTAACTCTTATAGTCTCTAAGCTCTAGATTTTCTTACGGACAGACGGACAGAGAGACGGACAAGGCTATGAAAATTCTGCAGTCGATGTTGATTATGAATATATTTATATGTATTGAACATACGGACAGACGGACAGATGGACGGACGTACAGACAAAAAGACAAACGGATAAAGCTTTATCGTCTGTTGATGCTAATTAAGAACATAGCTATATAGTTTGAGGTCTGTCACGCCTTCTTCTGCCTGTTACATGTACTTTAAGTATAGCTTTTCACTGTTATAATACCCTTCTACCCTATGGCTACTGGGTATAAAAAGGTTCGCACGTTTTTCCGTTTCGTGAAATAAAAGACCGAAAGTTGAGTGGAAGCTGAAAGAATTTTCAGTGACAAACGGCGACTGAACATGTTCCCTAACGAACTTGGGGAGAGTTCCCTCTCGTTGCTCTAACTCGAACAGGGAGTAAGACACACAAAGGAAATGTATTAAACAAAGTGCAGCTTATGAAGATGGGAGAGACAAGCTGGCTGAGTTGGCAGCGTATGCCGCAGGTTAGGGTGGCACACACAGTATTTGGGAAAACAAAATGCCTGCCAGGCGAGCGCTAAACGAAAACGTGACGGCTTGTCTTGACCCAGACCTGAACGAGGACAGAAGAGAAGGCAAGAAGAAGGCGAGCGAGGGAAGGAAGCTAAAAGTTGCTCATACGCCACGTGCAGCGCGGCCGCAGCTGCGGGCCTACTAAACACACACGGACATTAGCTAAATACACACACACACACACACACACACGCACACACATACGTGGACTGCCAATATTTATGGCAACTGCAAAAATCTGGCTCGGTTTTTTGTTTGCCCAGCCACACGTCGTGGTTATAAATTATTTTTGTTGGTTTCTTACCACATCTGCCCCGCCCCCAACTGCCCCCTGGCCAGTATATGTGTGTGTGTCCTTTTTGGACATTTGTTATTGTTTGGTCTCTAATTTGATTTGTGCCACAGACTGCGTCGCCAGCGCACTTAAGAGCATTACACAAATTTGAAAGGACTTACCGCTTCTTCTGGCGCTGCTCGAGTGCGATATGCACGGGCACATCCACATAGAGATCCTCCACATCGTCGATGCTGCTCACCAGCTTCTCGTAGGCCTCGCGTTGTGCACAGCCCTGTGGCAGCAGCGGGCTCTGCTGCTCCGTGGACGGGGATTCCTGCGAGCTGATGCGGTTGCTGGCCAGCGACGAGTGTGCAATCTCCGCCCGCAGCTCGAGTCCGGGCAGCAGCAACAGCAGCAGCAGCAGCAATGAGAAGCCTCCGCCTCCTCCCGCTCCTCCTCCAGGCTCCAGGCGTTGCCGTCGCATTGTTTCACAATGTTCACTAAACTGATTGTTTCTTTAATAAATTCACTAGGTTTCTGGGCACTAAAGGTTGCTCGATTCTCTGAAGAACTTTCGTTGAGAATTTGATTTATTTCAGTAGAGGCACAGTTAAGTTCGGGTGTGTGTGTGTAAGTGATTACTCAAGGCAAGTGTGCAGTAAGGCCAGCGTTAGTTTCTAGAAATCAAAACATTGACAATCCTCAACTCAAATTGCTCATACGTATTGCCTTTCTCGAAGTCGATGAGTGACTTAGGCGATATCGAAGATTCCCCCAACTATTTCAATTACTCGTGACGCATTTGTTTCTCACCTCGCTCAGGTTACCTACCAGTGTTGGATAACGTTGGATACGAATGAAATTCTAAACTGAAGTCGAGTACTTTCGAGATGAGTAAAGCTACATATGATTTATGGGGCGAATACGAAATGAATGTCGGAAGAACCTTTTTCAAAGTTAATGCCTAGTCCTGTCCGCTGCTAACGGTAATCCTCTAATGCTGCTTCTTCCTCCCCTGCTTTTGCTTGACCACTTGGGGGCAGAAGCCCCTCTTTGTCCCGTTCTCATGTTCTCCCCCCTGTCGCCAGGCAACACGCACCCTAATGCCTGTGCCTGAGTCTCTGCCTCCGCCCTTGTCCCTGCCTCTGCCACTGCCTCCGCCTCTGCTCTTCACAATTAAGGCCTGTCAAACCTTTGACACACGTCTCTTGTTCGCTTTGTTGTTGTTGTTCCTGCTGTTGTTCTTATTGTTGTTGCTGCTGTGACAACTTCTTTAACTTTGGCTCGGCGAATATCGGCGAAAAGAAATTATTTTTGGCAGCGCACAGCGGCGGCTTTTTAAGTGTTTTATTCTTTCTGCTGTTGCTGTTTCCTTCTTTTTTCTTTTGTTGGGGGGTTCCTCTTTGGCCTTTTGATTTGTTTGTTGAGGGCAGCCAATTAATTTCGGCTGCAGTGAATCGATTCTTGGAACTGTTAGATTTGCTAATTGCGGCCTGCACACCCCCTACACACACACACACACGTACACATACACACGCACACGCACGGCAATTAAAGTTCTGCGAATTCGACAATTGGGCAACGCTGTCGTCGGGGAGCTCCGCCTGCCCGGGCAGGGGGTTGCCACCTGTTGTTGCCTGGCAAAGCAATTAACGCGCAACGCAATAACGAGCAACAACAACACTTAAGAGCAACAACGACAACAACAACAATGTGACACCCGCACTCACTCTAAACGTTTCCTTGGGCGCACATCGCTAGTACCGTTAGCTGGCTGCAGTTGTTGTATTTGTTTTTGTAGTTGCCAAGACGAGAAGGAAGCGAACGAACGAAGGAAGAAACGCGCGCGTATGTCGGAAGCTGAAGCTCTGCTGCTTCCGTCTGCCTTGACGAGCAAACGCAAAATGAGAGTCGTGCGCAAAGCAAATTAAACGAAGAGCCGAACCCAACTGGGCGCCGACTGCGTCGCCGGCAGAGCAGCCAGCGGCGGCTGCGACTGCGACGGCACGAAGATGCCGCCCCAACAGACACACGAAGATGTTTGCCGAACTCGCCGCTGCGCTGCCCTGTCAGTGAGTGTGCGTGCGAACTGTGTGTGTGTCTGCCTGGGTGAGTGCGTGTGCCTGACTGTGTGCATGTGTGTGTGCCTCTCCCTGTGTGTGTGTTTATATATAGCTTCTTATGTTTTTTTCTTTGGCTTAATTAATGTGCCAGCTTCGGGGGCTGCTCTGCTCCATTGATGAGGCTGCAGGAGCCCCTCTCTCTCTCTCTCTCTCTGTTACTCTGTCGCACTCACTCTCCCTGGGCCTGTGCATGTTTGGACTTGTAGCTGTGTCGCGATTTGCGTTTTTAAATTTCGTTTTCATTGAAAAAGAGTAAAACATAAAATGCGTTTGTTTTATGCGCGGCACGTGACTTTCAATGCAAAATCGCGAGCGCCATTCAGCCGCAACAGCTCCGACGACATATGTAATCCGATATCGGCCTCGCCGGCACACGGAAGATAAACATTTGATTCAGTTTCTGATGCCCGCCTGGCCCCCAACCCCCCTGCCCCATGCCCATGTCCGATGCCCAATGCTGATGCCGATTCTGATTCAGCTGCTCTATGCGAGGCTTTGCCTTGTCCACGCCTGTTGCTGCCGCTAGCGTCGCACAGTGGGACCAGAGCGATCTAGAAGAATTTATAGAAACCCTACGCTTGCATATTTCTATTGCAATGACTAGAAAACAATCCACTGTTACTTGAAACACATTGTTATAATGGTAAGTTGCACAAAATTGCGTCCGAATTTGTTGACTTTCAAATTTGAATGTATGTATGCGTGCCGATTATCGTAGGATGCCATAGAAACTAAACATACACAAGCATATGTGCATACACATACATATGTTAATTTCATCAAAATAGAACGGCTTTAACATATAGCTGCCATAGGAAAAATCGGCCGAAATAAAGGTTTTTGTATGAAGACCAGTTCTGATTTTGCAAAGAACTTGTCAATGCTAATAGAAGTTAGGATATAAGAACCTTCAGACGAAAGTAGCTTTTGTACTCGTTTTAATTAAAAAACTAATGACAATTTTGAATTTTTTTGATATCTAATATAAATTGCAAATAGAATAAATATTATTTCACCAGTTTCCAGTTATAGTTAACTGCAATATCACTTTAGCTGCCTTTCGAGCACTTTCCAATATTTCACTTTTTACTTTCTTAGAATAAAACCTACACATGTTCAATGGAACTCATAAGCCCTTTTGCTCATGAGCGTTAGTTCTTCCAAATTTGTGGGCTGTTCCAGTTATGGCGAAAAAGATTTGCTCGTTCTTTTTTATCCTTTTTTCAAATTGTGGCGTTTTTAGATACATATATATTTTATAAGACTAGCACGGTTTTTGACATACATGACATACATGAGAGAAATTGACAGCCGAAAGAAAAATGAAAGCTAAAAACAAAGTTCAAATTTGGTTTAAGTTCCCAAAACATTTATGGTGCATATAAAAATAACCTGCATCATGTCTAAATATCATAAAATAATTAGTTACTTCATAAAGTATGAGCTATACAGCTGATCCGACTGTAATATAAAGCTAATAAACATTTTCATTTATTCACAATAACAAGAGCCATTTATTAAATTCCGCACAATTGGTCTTTTGACCCACTGTGCGACGTGTTGAAGTCACAGTCTCATTTCCACTGTTCCACAACAACAACAACAACAACAGAAGCTAAGACATTATGAAATTTTCCTGGTTTCTGCTGACATGTGTTTTCTTTGACTGATCTTGTAATGATATATGTACAAGTGTATTACCCTAGAAAGGGACAACTTACCATAATATATACTTGCTTGATAAACACCTTTACTTTGATACTACACCATCTTAGTAGCACTTTACACAGTTTACGTTTCTGTTTACGTTCTTAAAACCTGCTGACGTTGCCACAGCCAATGCGCAGTTCGTCAGTCTGGCAGTCTGCGCGGTCTTCGCGAGGGGTTTCCCAGAATTCTGACAGTGCAAAGTGAAATTGGTGTTGCGTATCCACTGACAGGAAACGAAATGCAGCCCGTTGCGGGGCAAATTAATAGCAAATTAGCTGAAAAAGCAGCGAAAATGCAAGTGACTTAATCAGAGGCAGCTAAGCAGAGGAGGCAGAAAGAGAGGGAGGCAGACAGAGGGAGAGACAAGCAGACAGACGGAGGTTGCCTACAACCTTGACGGCGCCCCCAAAGCGCATAACTCAAGGGTCCGCAGGATGGAGGCAACTGCAGCCAGGGACCCTTCCCAGGCTCAACTTTAGGCACAGCCCGAGCTCATGCATAATGCAAAGCGCCGCGCGGCGATGTTGAGGATCTCTGGTGGTGGCCCAAGCGCGGCGGCGGCGGCGTTGCGTTGTATTTTTCAACAAATTAATTATTGACAAAAAGGCGGAACGAAGCGAGCAAGGAAGAAGAACAGGAGTGGGAGAGCAAGAGGATGGGGAAAAAGGGTAGCACTGTTTTGGTGGGAACTGAACTCAGAAGCTTCAATTGGACAGTGGATCAGGGACTAAGCTCGGCTTACTATAACTACAAAGGGAAAGTAGGTATAGTATAATAATATAATGATATAATAATATATTTGATTTAGTATAAACTAATTATGATTATATGTAATGTTAATTGAATTCACTTAATTTCTATGTTATTTTAGTGTGACCTTAGTCGATACACAAAAATACCATCGTAAGTTGATTTAGTTGCCGATAACTCTTTCGAGATGCGTATCGATAAAAGAGTGTTTCATAACACGGAAAAGCGGGACGTCGTGATTATCGTTTGTGAAAGTAAAGTAAACAACTTTAAATTGTGCGATGATATTTTGAAATTAAATAAATCAATACAGTATTATCTCCACATTATATTTATTTATTATGATAAATAATTGTATTAAATCTTTACTTAATTTTCAGCTCTTTGAAAGCAAATCAACATGTAAAACTGAACATATTTACGACTCGTACTCATCTCTGCTTTTGTTCGTTTGACAATTTGGCAACAGTCATTGCTCACTTGCTTCCTTTTCCTCTTCTCGCCCCCACAACACCATCCTCCCTGGTCTTTCTTACTCATCTCTTGGCTTGCAAAGTTATTGGTACCACATTTTTGCCTCACACTCGCACTTCATCAACGCGAAATGATTGGCATGCCAACGTCAACGTCAGCCACTGCAGCAGCAGCAGAAGCAGCAGAGAGTCTGACAGACGAGCAGATGCGCGGGACGGAGGGACGGGCTGGACAGTCGGGTGATTGGTGGCTGCAGCGGCGACAGCCTCCGACATGTGTAAAGGAATCGTTTAAAATAAATGACAGCGGCGCCCCCTCCAGCCTCCACCCCGCACTGTGCACTCTCCGCACCAGCTGCGCCTGCATAATTACCACGAGAGCCGCTGCCGCACACGGCAGATCACAATAATCAATACGCCAATGGAGACTCAAGCTGAGGCTGATGCTGAGACCGAGGATGCTTGGCGACCAACACGACGGAACAAGAGCTTGGCCGAGTTCTCATCGAACCTACCGTGTAGGCGCATTAGAGCTGACGGCACTGCCCGACTGCGGCATTCAAGTGCCGCTTCCTGGTGGAGAATAATATTGTTATTCGGATTTGATAATTGGATATGCACTGCGAACTAAGAGATCTAGCATCAATCCACTTATCTGTATGAATTCGTGGATGATTTCTTGGGGCGAGTGCTTTTATCGGTACAGTTTCAATGTGGTAGAGTGAAATACAAATACATGGAGCTCTTCATATTGTCGATTGAGCACGGTTGCCAATATTAATGCCAAATGTATGTAATAAGTATACATATATAAATAAGTTTCTTTTAATAATTCTCTTCTTTTTTGTCATAATCTTGCATCTCATAAGTTATATGTGCTCTACCTGTTTTATGTGCTCTACCAAATCGATTAAGGAATTCCTTCTACAGTTACTCGTTCTTTTTACCACTCTCCTTGGAGTTTTAAGCCTTGATAAATACAGCTTGCATCATCCTTTTCGAGTTCTCTGTGCTGATATCAGTTGACTATATTCATTAAGTATCCAACTCAGGGTCCTGTCCTTGTTCTATCAAGTTGTATATTAGGAAAGTATTTAAGTAACACTTCATCATCACAACCAAAACGAATTAACTGATCTGATGGGATTCATCTGCAATCCTCTGCATTAAATGTTGAAAAATTTGTATTAGAGTTGCTGAATTGGGTTCATTCCAGAAAGAAAAAGATTTTAACCAACGAACTAAAGACAAGAAGGAACAAAATACTCGAACTCCAAAAGACCTAATGCCCTAAAGACTAATGATCGAAAATCAGGGAATTGGTTTGTCAGTTCACTTTGCAGATAAGTTCAAACGAACTAAGTCTGAAGTAAACAGTACAACTCTACATAGAGGTAATGCTATCCCAATAGACTATCAATAATATTGATGAACTTGACATTAAATATAATATCCTACTCTGCACTCTAAATCCTTCTCAAGGTATCTCGAACTCATAAGGTATTCTGCAGTCGTTCACTCCACCGCCTGCTCACTCACTTGTTTCCCTTTTTCGCCACTGAGTGCGTGTGTGTGGTCCGCTGGCTCACTCATGTTTTCGGTGGCTTCGTTTGAACTGGGGCCCAGTGCAAGGCTTTCCTGGCTGCGGTGCCCAGCTTGAAGCTGGCTCCCGTGAGTCCCGGGCGTGCCTAGATTATTTGTTTACACGCATCCAGAGCAAGTGAGCGATGCAAATCCATCATTCATCAGCCGGAATGCGGCTCGCTTAGAGCGGAGGCCCAGTTTTTAGCACATTACAACACCTTTCCTGCAAGGAGGAAGCTGCACCATGCAGTAGTGAAGAGAGGGAAAGGGGAACAGAGCGCCGCGGGCAGAAAGTAAATGTTGCACACACGCCAAGGCAACACCTGGTGCCCACTGTTGCTGCCTCCTGCCTTCTGCGAGTGACTGAGCTGGGTCTGGCCAAAGGGCGAGCGATAACTTTGCCGCTGTCAGTCGAGCTGTCCCGCTGTCTTATCCTAACCTTTCACCCCGACTCCCTCCCCCTCCGACTCCCTCTTTCGAATAGCGAGCGCGGCAAATTGTCAACTTGGCACGCATTTTATTAAATCGAAGAATGTTTGCCGACTTCAAGTGCCAAGACTAAAGTCATCCCGGGCTCAGCTGCTGTCAAACTTATGCCAAGCAGATCGAGAGGGGCCATCGCACACACACACACACTTACACACACACACTTAGACAGAGGGACTGTGAAGCAGCGTGGACACAAAGTCGACAAAGTGAAATTTTTTAATTGCATTTTTGCCAACTGTCGCTGAGGATTATTGGCAAATGGCAAAGCGATTCATTCCGTTGGAAATTGCAGCGGAAAATCTCTTGCGCTTCTTGCACAACACAGAACTCGCATTAGTCGAGAGGGGCCAGCAGAAAAGTTGGGGAGGGGAGAGGCAGTGGGAGGGGTTGCTAGAGACAATGGCAACTTGTATTCAAAATGTGCAACGAGACATTTGCACTTGCAAAGGATATTGAGTAAGAACAAAAGGAGAAAGGCAGAGAAATGGTAGAGGAGGGAGTAGGAAATGAAGAGGGTGTGGGGACGGGGGAGAGGGTGGCATAGAGAAAGGTTACTTATGCTAATGAGCAATTGCGAAGGATAGTGCAGGCAGAAGACAATGGCGAAGCATTTATTGAAAGTAGCCTGCAAGACAGCAGCCAATAAGACAATTCACAAAGCAAATGCCAAGTTTCCAATTCGAAAAGCAATCTGAATGAATATAACTTGAAACTTACTAAATCAATAGAACTTCAGATAGCTATATATTCTGCCTTACTTGCAAGTAAGTAACAGATGCAATTACAATATACCCTGTTAACTTATACGCCTATTTAGACTTCATATATTTTTTACATACTTTATAATGTCCAATTTGGCATTTATTCTCCAGTCACTTACAAAAGGCTCCCATATTAACTTAGCTGACACAACAAAATCAATCGGTCTCATGTGTCATTTTTCCAAATTGCTTGGCCAATTTAAGTTGAACATATTCATTAATATATTATAAGCCAACATCAGTTTTCATAGTAAGGATAAATCTCAAGTGAATGACTGCATCGAATTGTAATAAAAATAACAATGAGTGATTAAGAATGTAACTCTTTGTTAGATATTTGCAAATAGCCTTTGTCCTTCCAATGAGTTCCTTTCTTACTTGCTATACACTTGCAGAGGGTATTTTTATTTCGGTAAGGGGTCTGCAATGCACCTTGGAAGAAACCTCTAAACCAATAACGTACGTATCTTTCTTTCATAAATGCTTCTTACCTAAAACCTTCACATAAACAATTAGTTAATAATAAAGATTTTAAGGAAGGCTTATTTATCCCAAGATATTGCAACCAAATTTACAATATACTAATAAAATTTCATGAGAATCTGACAATTATAAAATTTAGATTCAATAAGAACAATCCGCCAAATGTATGAAGACCTGTTCTGAGTTTAGAAATATGGTAACTGAATTCATTAGTGCCAGTCAAATTTAGACATATGTTAATATTCTACAACATTACACATAAGACTAGTATAGCAACAACCGAAAGTATATAAGCACCTGCAAGGGTATAAAACCTACGGCATGCCGAAGGTAGCCTCACTCACTCGATTTTCCATTTTGTTATAACAGACAATTTTACTCCCTTACTTTTATAGAAACAATCCTTCAATTATGATTTGCATTAAGATATTGCATAGTGTATCTTCACGGAGTCAATGTAGTTCAACAATAGATGTTATTATTTTGATAGTAGTACTATATATTACTTGTACTATAACAATCGAAAAAGATGAATGCTACAGCCTGCAAGGGTATAAATCCTTCGGCCTGTCGAAGGAGACCTTTCTTCATGTTTTGCTTTTGCCTTTGTTTAAAAGTTTCGATCGCTTGTCAGGCTGGGAAAGAGCTTTTGCGCTTGTGCGTGCTTGTGTTTGTGTATGTGATTGTGTGTGTTTGAGCTGCTACGCGTCGCCACCCAGAAGCTCAAGTTTATAAAAGCCTACATATTCCATCATCATCATCATCATCAGCAGCAGAAGCAGCAGCAGTAACAAGATCATCGGCAACATCATCATGAGGATCCTCCACAACTTTGTGTGTGTTTTCGATAAGTTGTTGCTGCCACGCAACCGACACGACAGCAGCAGCAACAACAACAGCAGCAGCAATAACAACAACAAGCAAAGGCCACACAAAGGCACAACGATCCCAGGCAGCGCATGATGATGTTGCCAATGATGATGATCGATGCAGTTGCCGCTGCCAAAACAAAACCAAAACCGATTCCAATAGTCAGCGCCAGCAACAGAAACAGCAACAGTAACAACAACAGCAGCAACAGTAACAACAACAACAGCAAGAGACGGCGGCGTTTGATTTGGTTCGCCTGCTACGCAGCCCATTAAAAGTACAATGACCAGAAAATAACGTTATTAAGCGCTGCGGCCCGGACGGACACGACTGGACATGACAGGACAGGCACAAAAACCCAAAAACCTCGGAATCAAAACAAAGTAAGCAAGAACTGCCCACACACACACGCAGCTGCATGCGAGCACCAAATAAGAGAAGAAAAGAGACAGAGGAAGACAGACTGGGACAGGGATAGACAGATATAGAATGAGAGGAGGAAACTCTAGTTTCAAGTCTGGATTGAGGCACGATCGGAAGCAAAAACGTTGGAGGTCCGCTGCATAAACAGAACAGAAACAACAACAAGAAGTAGGTAAAAAGCAACTGCAAGCATTGAGAGTATAGACGAAGAATACCCTGTTTAGAGATGGAAGTGCACATAAAGAGTCTAAATGTAGTTGAAGCTGTCTACTATATACTAACATAACACTATATACCTCCATAATACCCATTCATAGAATTTATCAGTTTCTGCAACATTTAAATTAGTTTATTCAACACATTGGTGAGGCAAGTCTTTATGTCTATTGCAACGCAAACTACGTTAGTGTCTCCGGTTTTTAAACGCGTACGCATCAAAAGAATATTTAATAGTATACAGCTTTCATTGCAGATTCCAATTAATCCCGTAATCTTCACGTTTTTCCTAGATACCATATCAACTTAAATTGTAAGATCTTCCATATATACCTATGAAGTTTAACAAAATCAACCCTGTCTTTTTGTCTGTATGGCAAACTGTGTGGTCAATCAGGCTGTTGCAACGTAAAGTTATCTTTTAAAGCTTGAACACGTGCTTCTTATTGCAGATCGATCAGACCGATATGTCACTTAGCTGTCCTACCTATCTTAATGTACTATCTTTTTCCATATAATTTATATGTAATATGTTACCAAATAGGATTGCTTTAACATACATGGCATTGGAACAAGCGACCGAAATTATATCCTATAGGACAAGTATACTGTATACATACATATATCATAGGATCAATCAGTTTAATATAAACATTTTTATGCAATCAGCACGAAAGCTACAGTTGAGTGTACCCGACTGTGATAAGCCCACTACAAGCCTGATTAATTCGTTTTCTTCAATAGTTAACTTTTGTCTTTTGTATTTTGTGTTGCATACTTTCAGGGAGTTGTTCTAAATCAGTACAGGTTTAAAATTTTCTTAATAACTTCTATTATAATTATCCGATTGCAACTGAATTTGCAGAAATCATTTGGCTGCTCATACTTATTGTGTTTACCTTTAATAATACATATAGACACTAAATTTAGTAGCCCCCTATTTTAAAGTCGCTGTAAGCTAGGTTTTCATAAAGACTAATCGACGACGGGTGTTAGCGAGTATATAAATCATGTTTTTAGATTTGTTTACTATTATTTGTATCTAAAATACTAAATTAAAAACAACAAGGGTATAAGACTTGCGACATGCTGTAGGTAACCCTTCTTTCAGGATTCCTCTTTTAGTTTTTATATTAAGCATGAATACCTTTAATGTTTTGGTTCGGAGTCACTAATTTTCTCTCGATTCCCATTGCATGCTGGCCAGCCCGAACTGCCTAACTGTTTATCACATTAGGCCCCAACTAATTGGTGAGGCCTTTGAGTCGGGTTAGCTCTGATTAGAAGGCAGCAGCAATCACAGAGAAGAGCTGCCCACTTATTCAGCAAACAGGACGAGCTGCACAGTCCGCACTGTACTGACTGGTACCAGGAAAGACTTGTACCACCCCCCAGACAATGACATTCTGTCCCAACTGGCCCCAAAATGGCCCGAACTGCAGCAGACAGCAGCAAATTGTACTCGAAAAGGCGGCCAACTGCAAAATGGCTCTCTGTGACTGTGGCTTAAAATTGATTGAAATTATCAGCTTTGGCTTGTGGCATGTCACTGTGCATGTGCATGTATGTGTGTGTGTGTGTGTGTGAGAGCGAGATGGGGATAGGTATTTAATGGGTTAAACGAGGCAATGTGTCGTCGCTGTCCCTGTCGCTTGCCAAGTGGCTTACGCTTGTTACTTAATTGGATTTGGGTTAAGCCTGAAAATTACGGCCAACACAGTGCACAATAACAATAAACTTGTAACTAAAGTCCCATTCTATGCGTGTGTCGTGTGTGTTTCTCTGTGTGTGTTACATTTAATGAAATGATTGGTGAAATATCCTCACAAGAGAGACAGAGAGAGCGAGAGAGTAAGGGAGCTTCTGTCAGTGGATTTGCTCGGGCGAGCGTGTCAAAAATCAGGCTGAGGTCACATTCCTTGTAATTAGCAATGCTAGCAGCAGCAGCAGCAGCATCATCATCGGCATCGGCTCCACGCGCCAAGTGCCAACGTCAGCTGCCAACTATCGTATGCCAAATGCCAAATGAAATGCTTGCCAACCAAACCAACAACAACAATAATAACAGCAGTGGCAACAACAATGGCAGCAACTGTCAACATTCAAGTGGCATCAAAGCGCCAGTTTGACATGACGCAAAAATGCGACGGAAAACTGAAAAACAAACAAGACGAGAGGCAACCAAGGACTTGCCTCAACTCTTTAACACTATCCCAGAGATTAAATACAGAGCTAAGTAATTATTCAATCTAAATAGAAATGGTTTCTTCATATAGTCAGTGATCATTAATCCTATTTACATTTTATCGAGCACGCAGCAAACAAAGTAAATAAATTATTTTAGCATCCTTACAATTGCTCTTTAAGTTTACATCATTCTCATTTGTTTTTCATTCCTTCTAAACTTAATAGAATCGTAAGTATATTTATTTAAAACCTTTTTTGTATCTTACAATTTGAGATTTTCAGAAATCATCACTTGATTTCTTAAATATTAAGAACCGAAGATAGTTCACACTTTTATTAACTGAAAGTTCATTTTGAATGGTTTTTTTAGTCTGATTTGATTTTGAAAATTAAAATAAGTTCGAGTTGAATAAAATATAACTCTTTGTTTTGCCCCAGCTTCAGTAAAAAAAATTAATCACTCATATTGTTAAAAAGAAATGATTAAAAAGACATTTTTAAATTGTTTTTCCGACATATTCATACATATGTCAAACCCAACTATTGTCATAAAGTTCACATTAAGAACTACAACAAATTGTCACATGTTTTGTGCCAAACTGCCAGTAATATTTCGATAAATAAATGTGGAATTTGCATGTGCAGAATTCTTAAGGAAACTAGTATTTGAAATATGTGGCACTGTGCCAGCGAATAGTATTTGTCTAATGAGTGGCATAGTTGGGGCATAATTGATGTCTTGTTTTCATTTCCAATATGAATATTTCAATAGTTCTATTTCTGTTATGTCTATGGACTCTTAAGTTATTTCTGGAATTTGTAAACAAAGGCAGAAGAGATACAGAAATAATTAATAGAAAGAAAATACCGACGGTTTGATATCCTGGCAGTTTATTGAATGCTTTATTTATTATTAATAAATTATTATTTATTAATAATTCGTTTATAAGTGATTTATTTAATTGATTGTAATGGAATTATTCATTATGTTTACAGTATCTATTTATAAGCGATATTTGTACTTTATTTGTATTAAACCGATATTCATAAATTGCTCAACACTAATTCTTAGCCTTAAGCAATGATTTATCGAAATGTGGCGGCAGGTCGATGTAATTAAGCTGAGGACAATTAATCGAAGCTAAGACGCCAAGGCACAAACAAGTGAATTAAGAAAAGAAATTAAAAAATAATACTAACAAGTCAATATATTGTTTTATATATAATAAATAAATAATAAATGTATTCAACATGATGGAGTTATACAAATTATTACTTTATATGTCTCTTCATGAAGAATGTTTCTTGTACTGTAACAGAATATCAATACACCCTTTTCTAGGATATTTCAAGACGGACAATTCATTTGTCGATGCGTCTGTTGACTGAAGATCAAAGTGAACACTTGTTCATGTGTGTTCAATATTTGTTTATTTCTATATTATTTATGATTCCTTGCAACTCTGCTGGCATTGGAGAAAGCATTTATGTTTGGCATTTGGCATTCAAGAAGGCAACTAAAGCTTCAAATTCTGACAAGCTTTTCACATTTCCCACATTTTTGCAACTCTTCCCAAACTGAACTTGCTGGAACATTGTTATATTGTTGTTACTGTTGCCGTTGTCTTCGTTGCTTCATTTTTTGCTGGTCTCGGTGGCAACAACATGTTGTTGCTGCTCTCGCCCGCCCCCCTCTAGTTGATGTCGCCGTCAGTCTGTCTAACTGTCATTTTCCCTTGTACAACAACTGTTATGTGTAACACAAACACAAACATCTTGGCATGTACTATAGTATGAATGTATGCAGCATAGTTCATACGTAAATACTTGCAGACACTGTTGTTGTTTACCTCAGCAAAAAGACTTGACGTTTCTCACAGAATGCTCTTAGCATAATTGGGTCGGTTAAGCAAAAAAATATTTAACTGCAGTTCTTAGGTTTCAAATTTGATTTGAAACAAAAATTATAAATTATGTGTTAAGTTAAATATGAGTTTAATTAAAGAAAGTTGAATTAAATAAGGTTATTATTAAAATCTGTTGGTGAACAATAAGTAAGTTTCTAGGAAACTGAAACTGACTTTAATTGAGAAATGTTTTATTCATGATTTGCATTAGAGATGTAAGATAACCATGCCATCCCCGACCTCCGAAGGTTTACATTAATATGAAGATAAATTCCATTAAGTAAAGCCTTTAAACTGTACTCGCAATTAATTTAATCATGATAATAAAGCTCAAACAATTAACAAATAAAATTAAAAAAAAAACTCACATATTTTGTGCTCCTGCTATTAAATCTTTTACAGAAAAAGATTAAAAGAGCTCACATATTATTATATATTGTATAATTCCAGCTGTTCAATGTGACGGGAAAAATAAAAAAACTTCGCATAAGAAGTATGCAAGTATTCGTAAAAAATGTGTCTTATATGTTATTTTGATAAAGAAACTTATAAATAAATATCTAGAACAAAGAAAGTTCTAGGTTTTGTGGTTAAAAGATGTACGATATAACTTTAGTTTCATAAATAATTGGTTCAATTTCTAAACAAGTTTTATAAAAAGACGATTAGTCTGTTTGGAATTTTGCGTCCGGTACTGTATACCATATAATTTATATATAATATCATAAGAAGTACACCTTCACTAGAATAAAACACTTAAACCACCGAAAATCAGTCTAAGAGGGAACACCAGATAATATTATATACAAAAATGATATTATACACAAAAATGTATATGAATATACGTATAAAAATAACAATTCAATTATTGTTTCAAAAATCTATACGGAAATGACTCCCTGAACCGGGCAAGAACATCAAAGTTTCGATGTATTCCAGAAGAAATTTGTGCGTTCTTAGCTGTTCTGCACACATTTTGTCTTTTTCGCTGTGGCAACATATTTCACTGCATAATTTCATAGTTGTGCGCTCGTAACGCATGCAAAAAGGCAGCAACAACAACAATAACGACTACATGGTGTCATGGGAAGGTTTTGGGATGGAAGTCAGAGGGGGGTGGATGGAGGAGGAGTGGGGGATAACGAACTAAAAATTTGACATGGGACAGCCGCAGCCCCCGGTCTAACTGACAGTTGTCGTTGTCCCGTAACGTGTTTTTGCTGTGGTTCCCTCAATGGTGGCCATTGTTGTTGCCATTGTGCAGTTGTTGTTGTTGCTGTTGTTGCTGTTGTTGCTGTTGTTATTGTGTGGGCCCTCTTGTTATCATTTTTTAATAACATTGTTGCGCAGCACAGCGCATTTACATAAAACACAAACTGTCAGGCGATGTCAAAGTCGCATCGCATCGCATCGCATCGCATCGCAGCACATCGCCTCGCCTCGACTGGGTCCACACGTGGTATGAGTAATTTCTGCTTAAGCACAAGACAATGACACGCGCGTGCACTAACTGACTGCGTGACTGTACGTGAGTGTGCTCGTGTGTGTGCGTGTGTGTGTGTGACTATGAAATAAAACAATTTTCATACAAATTCCGTGCATTTGCATAAATTTCATGTGCATGTCGTCATCCCCAATGCAAGCGAAGTGCCAACATGCATCCGCATCCACATGCCCTTCCTCCTCTGGGATAACCGGGCCGGGCTGACAGCTCACAGCTTGGCAGGCTCTAGCTAACGAAGGCATCAAGGCGCGACATTTAGCCGAAGTGTTTTTCTGGGGTGAAAACTTTTGTGGGCAACTTTTTGTCGCTCGCACTCGCTCGCAATAATCATCAAATTTCACTGCATATGAAACAAAAAAGCGATGCCAGAATTACAACAATAATAGCAGCAGAAGCAACAGTAGGAAGCGGGGCATGAAGCAGAGCACATGATTGCAGCATAAAAGCGTTATTTACATGACACTGTCCCCCCCTTGTACTGACGTCCTGTCTTCCTCATCGTCCTCATCATCCTCGTCGTGCTGTCGCTCACTCCTCCTACGGCAACGTGCCGTGGCGCATGCGCTGCAAACTTTTCCGTTTGCCATTTGCCGCCTCAATAGTTTTCAACGACCTCTGGCCACGTACCTACCTCCCTCTCCCCTTCCCCCTCTGTACTCCTACTCTCCCGCACCCGCCAAAATGGCCGGCGGCTTTATTGAGGTTTTGTTTAAGCTTTTAGTGTACTTTTCTTTTTCGGCGCACTTGCGCTACGAAAAAGTTGGACTCTATCTGTGTGAGAGTGTGTGTGCGTGTCTCTGTATGTGTATTGCTGTGTTGGTGTGTTTGCCCGGCAGCATTTTCGCAATTAGGCAATAGTTTCAATTTTTTCTCTCTCTCTCCCTCTGTCTCTCTTTCTCTGTGTTTATCCATTTGCTGTGTACTTCCTCTGTGCCCCTCCCCCTTCCCTTCCCCCTCTTCTCTGCAATAGAACTTTCGAGTTGAATTTTGGACAGAAGTTTCCAGTTTTCAGTTTTCATTGCTAACAGCATTCGACACATACAAAAATGCTGCGTAATTGAGACTGATTGTGGATAGAGCGAGGAGAGGGGTAAAGTGCGGGGTAGTAGACTAGAGGGGGGAGAAGGTGGAAGGATCCACAAAGTTGAGTCCACTCGAGTTTGGACGAATCGTATCCGCATTCGATGAGATAGAAATGTATCTAGTCACTAGTCGCAAAAAGTTAGTTAGCAAATCAAGTGAAAGGGGTAGGAAAAGGGTACAGAGAGGGGATGTAGGATGGAGAGAGAGGGAGGTTGGGAGGTAGTTGATTTACAACATGTTGTAAATATTTACACAGCAATCAAATGGCAACTTGTAAAGGCTTGTGCAGTGTTGCCACGGCAATGCAATAAAGTTATTAAGCATACTTACGATTATAATCCCCAATTAGGAATTTTAAATGTGATGCATCAATCAACGCCCTCTATCATTGTTTCCCTCCCCTCTCTATCTCTCTCTGTATCTTTCTCTGTTTAATTTGACGCAATTTGCACACATTCAAGTGCATTGATTGGTACGAATGAATTTACAACAATATCGAGTACACAGATGGGTAGAAGGGTATTATCATTTTGTTCTAAGCATGAAATGTATGTAACAGGCAAAAGGAGGCGTGACAGACCATACAAACCATATACTTATATATATATATATTTTTTTCTATTTTTTTCCATTATATTGGACGTTGAATACAATGAATGTATTATCAAGTGGTCCAACGACACCAAGCCGATGCTTGTTGCATACATATATTCTAAATCAGCGTCAATTGCCGAGTCGATATACTTGTAGCCATGTCCGTCTGTCTTTCTGTTCATCTGTTTCTCCGTCCGTATAAAAATCTAGATTTATGGATAACAAAAATTAAGATTACAAAAAAATATAAAACCAGAGCAACAGTCGACCTATTCAGGTGTACTTTAATTTGTTAAATTCATACACATAAACATGTACATTAGATTATACTATCTTATATGTTAGTATAAGCTAATGCAAACTGGCAATTCCAGCAATAGAGGAAAGTTGTCATCCCTTCGGAACAAAGAGTATTGTCAGAAGAGAGAAGAGAAAGAGTCATAGTCGGTAGTCTCGCGAGGGAAATGGACGTTTGAACTTGCTAAAATTAAGCCGCTATAAAGTTGTAAAAGTTGCCCAATATTATTTAACGTCACTAAATTGTTTTGAACCTTCTTAAATAATAACCTTACATACGTACATACGTATGTACATACTCTCAAATTATGCTCGACATTTGGTGCCTTGCTTTTCTATCTCCTTTGTTAACTGACAAAAGCACTTTGTGTTGTGCTCATACTTCCTTAAATAACTTCTATGTTTATTGCTCAATTTGATTGAAATTTAATTTGGCAGTAAGTTATATTTTTTATACTTCAAATCGACTTAAAAAATTTAATTATTGATTTGCTGGGGCGCTGGGCGTGGCACTTGACTGATCTGTTTCAGTACACAGAAACCTTCAGTCCGAACTTGGTGTCTCTAGCGTTAATAATAGCTGAGATCTGTGTGTTTATCCGAACATCCGGACAGACAGATGGACATGGTTCAATCGATCTGGCTAGTGATCATGTGTTAGAATATATACATATTTCATGAGTTCTGCCACGCATCCTTCTGCCTCTTACTTATATTTGAACAAAGTTAGTGTAACCTTGTTTAACGGTTTTCATGTTCGAAGGATATAAAACTTTCTAAATGTGACTTTAGATTACGGCCAATTTTATTTTAGTTCATGGCCACGCCTCCATCTGCCTCCGTGCCTCGATTTAAATCGAACTCCATGAATGTTTTTTGAAATGTTAATACCGAGCGTATAGTTTACAAGAAGTCAAAAAATAAATTATTTTAATAAATAACTGATTTCCAAGCCCAACCCTATAAGTATGCAACAATATTCAGGAAATCATTTTGGCCTGGTGTGTACCGGGTACATCGTAGTCGGGTACACTCGACTGTAGCTATTATTTTACTAGTTATCGCAGGCATTTGTGTCCGTCCACCATCGCTCCCCCATTGCCAGTTTAGGACTCCACACTTCATTCAGTTCAACACCCAAAAGATAAAGAGTGACAGGGGCAGAGGAGGGTTCGCTGTTAAAGTAACATCGGCCATCAATACAAAGTGCGTGCCACATTATCAAACGCATTTATTTGCCGAACTAGGATGCTGATAGAGAGAGAGGGGGAGGTGTCAGTAGGGTCAGCAGCAAAGCCCACGTATTAAGATGGACCCTGACGCACTTACCGCACTGCCGTAGCCGAGATGAAGACAAGAAAAATGGCCGAGTTGCACGAAGAGGAGCGAAGAGGGGGGAGAGGAGGCAACTGGACAGGGCCACAAGATACAAAAATGTTGGCCACGTTGACAGCTTAACGTACGAAATTAATGTGACAATCTTACACTATACTCATGTGTGTGCGTGTGTGTGCGTGTGTGAGGACACATATGCGCAGCCAGGCAGATAAACATGTTGCCAAAATGAGCAAGAGTAGGAGGAGGGGGTAGGGGAGGAGAAGGACTGGCAACAGGATAAACAGCTGCCAAAACTGTCTGACATTAATTACGCACTATGGAGACGAACGAGTCGAACTGTTGCCGAAACTGGAGAGTGGAACTCATTAAACGCGTCCAACTGTGCGTATGCGTGATGCGATCTAATGCCATGCGATATGCCCCGGCGCAAACATTAAAAGTTTTTATTGCCCTCCCATCCCCCCGCGTTCCCCAGTAGCACACGGCGACTATCTGCTGTCGGGCAGACAACAAAAAGCATTAAATTACTTTATAATCCGTTTATAGCTTCAGCCGGAAGTGGCCGAGACACACACACACACCCAGACACACACATAGACACACACGCGCTCGCAATCCCCCTCGACAAGATAGAAGGACATCTCGGCACGTCCTGTGTGCACCCCTAGGAGGCAGCTCAACAACATAATCAAATCAAAGATTACGTTGAAACATTGAAATTACGTACCGAGCAGACATACAAACACACTCACACACACACAGACACACACACACACAAACAAACACGCGCAGCCCGATGAAATGTGTGCCTTCTCATCACTTTAGTTGGTAATCTGCCACCAGAGCAGAGTGCAACAACAACACGAGCCGGAATTAAAATGGCAGCGGGCAATGCATGACTAGCTCATGCCCTGTAGAGGTACAGGCAGTGTGTAGAAAATAAATGACAAATGAAAATATATGAAGGTATATAGAAGAAATATGATGAAATAATACGATATACGACGACATATAGAAGATAAGCAACGATATATTTATAAGATATATGCCGATATAAGGAATAAGAATATATATAAAAAAATAAATATAAGGAATACGATTATTTATGACTATGTATAACAGATATATAACGATAATTGAAAGACTTATGTCGATATAATCTATTATAAAAGAATAATGACGATATATGACAGTAAATGACTTTATTTAGAAGATATATGCCAATATATGCCGCTATGCAGAAGTGAAATGACGACGTATGACAGTAAATGACTTTTTATGCAAGATTTATGTATGTTGATATATGGAGGATTTATGGTAATATATGACGATATAGAGAAGATATATACGAGGGGGTTGGGTTAAAAAGTATTATCTCTTAGAGTTTCCTTTCAAAATTCAATTCTTTTTTCGCATGAAGTCAAAGATTTACAGTTGTAAAATATGCGTGCAAGGAAATATTTCGATGCGATGCATAGTTATCCAATAAGAGCGTCTTAAATACATATACTCAAGTGCGGATTCATACAATCTAACACCTTAAACCAGTTATCTCGGAAGTTATCCACAGATCCGATTTACCTTGATCAAAATTCTTTGAACCGGGAATACTTTTCTGTACGTTCCAAACATGAGTTTATAAATTTAAGCAAATTATTTACATTTTTAAAGGGAGATTAATGTGAAAAACGTCAGTCAAAATCTGTTTTTTGTTTTCGATCGTTCAATACGCACTTACGTTCAATTCAAATGTTTTTAATATTCAGGTTAAGGCAGTAAAGAATTTCATTACATTTCAGGAATGATTATATATTTAAATTTGGATAACTACAAAAGGCAAAGGGTTATGTTTATAGATTTCTTTTCCGCATAGAGGTGCTGCTAAGTCGCGATCCTAAACTCCTTAAATATAATAATCATATGAAGAGCAAAATTTAGTCCTCAAAACGGGAATATCGTACGAGTATTAATTGTTTTTCAAGACTCTTTTTAAATCAATCTGATTAACGAATTCAATAATCTCTTCTTAATGGTATAGTCGTGACGTTTCACACCACCTTCACAAAACAACAGGGTATCCGCTGGATATGCAAGAAAAAAACTACTGCATAGCATGCGGCGCCGCTCGACTGCCGCCAAACAATTACACACATAAAGCAAAATGCGCTACAACTTTGACCTGCTGCCACTGCAAAAGCAGCCCTCATACACACCCTCCCCCTAAGGACCCCTTCTGATGTTACCCCCTCCCCGCCCTTGTGCTGCAAGTAACGTAAACAGGCAAAAGTCTTCAGCGCTTCATTCACAAGCATTCGCTGTGAATGTCTATGGCGCCCACTGTGCCCAGCAGCTGCGCACTGTCAACTTTACGCCGACGATCTGGCAACGCTGCCAACGAGGCAGAGGCAGCACAGAGAAACCAGGCAGCGCTATCAGTTGGCTCGCTGCCCTCGGCTCGTGAGCGTCGCCAGCGTGTGCCTTCTCGCCTCCTTGTGTGCGGTTCTAGTAGATGCGAGTGTGCGAGTGAGTGTGTGTGTGACTGTGCGACGTATACGTGCGAGGGCGCCAAGTTGTGTTGTGAGTCTCGACGACATTGAACCACCTGCCACGGCGTGTTGCCAAAAAAGAAGCGCAATACACACACAAAGAGCGGCAAGGCTGACAGCGGCATCGGTGGCAAACAGTTTGCATAGGGCATCTCACGCAGAACTTGTGTGTTTAAACAGTGACTTAATACAAACAATTGTTACGGCAGGACGAGCGCGAATAGAGTCAGCACCCAGAAGTAGGCAACGCTTTTTGTGTTGTGCAAAATGGAAATGGATGTCAATCGCCAGAGACGCCACAATGCCAACCTAATGACCATATCCGCCCGCTGCTGTGCCAACAACAATGGCACCACAACAACAAGTGCAGCAAGTGCATCAACAGCAGCAACAACAACAACAAGTAGTGAAGCAAGTGGCGGATGCTGCGGCATCTTGAGTCGCCTCTTCTGCGTGAGTCGCCACAAGGCAACACAATCAGTCGCTGGCAGCGAGTGCCCCACAAGTCACAGTCACAGCGAGCCGCTGTTTATCCAGCGCAAGACACTGGCGTCGACTCCCATGGCAGCGCAGTCGCGCCGCAGTCGACGCACGCCGCAGGAAATCTATTTCGAGAGTCGCGGTAAATCCTGCAAGAAGCTATTGAAATTCAATGGTAATTCCAATAAGGTGAGTGCCGTTCCCAGCCCAGCTACTGCTAGTAAATCCAAGTGGGGACTGCAGTGTGTGTGTGTGTGTGAGTGTGTGTGTGTGAAAGGGGATATATATCAAGAGATGACAAACGAAAGATATACGCTCTGCCAAATATAGATGGGAGGCAATGCGAGCTGATTTAAACAACTTACTGAGGTTGGATTTGAAATGTTAAATAGAATGGCTGTCAATAGGGTAGGATACCATGACTAAAGCTGCATTTACAAATTAAACAAAATATATAAATACACATATATCCATTTATATTTGCTTTATTATTCATATAATATTTGTGCACCAACGAATGAAAGATTTCTTGTTTTAGTTGAGGCATACGCACTGTTGCCAATGGGCTTAGCAATCCGTATTTAAATGTAGATTTGGTACAGTACAAACATTGTGCAAACTGGAAACGTAAGTCGCTTGAATTTCAAAGGAGAATATTGAACAGAAATAGAAATTCAATGATTTAGCACGTTTGTGGCTTTAAAAGAGAGTGCTGGCTAAGGCTCTACTCTAATTATTGCATTCGCAACGTTTTCAACAGGCTTCAATGTGATTACTTCACCTATAATAGATAAAACATACACAACAATACTTAGCTAGTTGGTTAGTTAACTATTATATTTTCTATTCAAAGCGTGCAGACTGTCAATGCCAATCAATTTTCCGAACTTTACATAATAAGCAAACAGCGAAATAAGACAATTTGATAAAGCAAAATTAGATACTGACACTCCTTCAATCAACCGATAACTATTTCGTTAATCATTTGGACATTTCATGTAAGTCAAGGTCAAAATGTTGCTTCGATTACCGCATTGTAGATAATCTGTTTTATATAATAGAACTTGTCAATGGACTAGGAGCGGGTTTGAATGTATGGTACATATGTTTTATGAAATATCCAGCTTCTATCATCAGCATTTAGGCCTGTAGAAGACGTATGCAAGGACTAGGAGTGTTCCCTGCCATCGCACTAGGGGCAAAAAGTCCGAAATATGTGCATAAAGTCCAATTTTTTAGCTAGAGCACTCAAATTTTATACAATAATGTGAAATATTAATTTGAGCACCTTCCACACCCGATGCATCGGTAAAAATAAAATAAGTTGCCATAGCTATTGTTTACAGAAAGCTTCAAGGCAAATTTTATTTCCTTAGTTACTGTAATAGCCATTATCTTTAAATGGCTTATTGACTGAAATAAAAAATAAGCAGAATATTGCTCTTTCTGAAAAACTGTCAATATTAAACACACTTAAAAAGATGGATGTAATTAGTAAAAAGCTTCTTCTCTTTTTGATTTCATTGTTTAACTTGGTACACACCATATTTAAAAACCAGACAATGACAAAAGTGGCCTCAAAATCTTTTGCACAAGGTCCCTCGAAAGCTTCGTTACGGCCCTGTCAACATGCATCGCTTAACATACTTCTTGGGGGATCGAAGACAGTTTCATCTGCACTTGTTTGAAATTCTAGTGGCACCGAAATCACAGCAATTCAATCATCAAGCTCGTTTTTATTTTGCTCTATAAAATCTTATAGACTGCAAAGAGTTCTTCCTCAAGTTATATAAATGCAGACAGACTTAGTTAAAAAAGAAAGCTCCTTTTGTGTAAAATATTGTACGGTATTGTATAGTAATCACTAAGTAGCGAATAATTATTAGTTATATATCAGTATCAAAATGAAGGAATGGCCGGAAAAATTACTTAAAAAGCTCTTCAAAGTGCTGTTTCAAAATTTCAATACAAAATATTTCTGTTATTGAGAATTCGCAGTAATTTTCCGGTGTTTGCTTGGTACTAAAAGTAAATTAATAAAGCTGCGTTTGATATGGTAACAACAAGTAGAAGTAGTGTATGTATATATCTTAAGCATATTCTAAATTTAATCGCAATTAAAGCGCCAAAACTCAGCGAGAAGCCACTTCGCAATTAGTTGAAAACCTGAAGCTGAAGCACATTTACTCACGACCACCCCTTGCTCAGAGGCCTTTAAAACGAACAGCAAAACCAATACACAAGTGATTGCTCCACACATTTGATTGTGTGTATGTGCCTGTATGTATGTCTATGTATGTGTGTATGTGTGTGTGTGAGTGAGTGAGTGTGTGAGTTTGAGTGTTTGTGTTTGAATGCGCTATTGTTAGAAAATTTGGAAAATTTGTTGCCGTGGCTGTAACGAGTCGTGTGGAATTGAGTCGATTGTTGGCCTTTTGTTTGCAAGGTGCCACACAGGCAGGCGCCATCGCAGCTCACATACACACTGACACACTCACATACATTCACACACACACTCTGGAGTACTCGGAGTACTTTGCATATAAATCATTTAGCTTTGTGGTTCCTGGTCGCAATGCGCTTATGAAATATTTCGTTCTGTTTAATGCGCTGGCAACTTAAAGCAACCCTGCCACATGCTGCATGCCACATGCTGCATGCTGCTCCCAGTTTCCGCTGCCTGCTGCCTTCTGGCTGTCACAACATGCACTCTTGCAGAGCCCTGCACTAATTAAAAACGTGCAAAAAGCAAGCCAATCAAACAGGTCGATGCACAACAATGGCCAGGCCCAAAAATCGCTTATGTAAACAGCTGTGCATGTGAGCATGTATGAGTGTGAGTATGTGTATGTGTGTGTTAGTGTGTCCAGCACACAATGCAATGTGTTGGCTATCCGGCGGGCACTCGGCACGCACTGAAGCACAAGCAACAGGATGAATTTGTTAAACAACACGAACGAGGAGCAGCTTCCCCTATCCTTCTCCTCCTTCTATTCTCTTCTTTTGGTGCCTTTCTCTTTCTCATTCGTCCCACTGAAAAAATGAAAAACTCATTCGCCCTATCAAGTGACATCATCAATTTCAGTCTATTTTGCACTGACCAAGTGAATGCAGCAGAAGCATCTGCTGCAGCCGAGAAAGAAGGCAGAGAAAAAACTGAAACCCGGAGCACATTAATCGGAGATAGAGGCAGAGAAGGAAGGGAGAAGAGAGCCAGGAGGAAGGAGGAGAGAGCTAAAAAATGGAAATTTCAAACGCTGCTGCAAGTGGAGTGAGCTCTCTTGTTTACAATTGTCGGACAGTTAGATCAAAGTGTTGCATCTATAGGGAAGAGGGAAGGGGAGACAGCGCAGAGTTGGCACTGAATGAACACAGTCTGAGCAGAGCATTAGGCTTATCTTAAGCTGATTAAGCAAACTTCACTTCATGTGCTTGAACAGCCTTCGATGGGCTTTTAAAACACTTCAATACTAGTAAAGCTTTTTCACTTTGCACTGCATGCATTACTTGTGATAAATAGTTCTTTAGAAAATTTTTTTTTATTTCATTTAATTTTGTTAAGTAAGTTTAATATAAAATGTAACTTACTTTATGTGATTGAAAAGCTTCGGCTTTACATATTTAACAGCTTGCCACTGTACTCCATAAACTTCTCTTGATTAAAAAGTAAATTGGAAGCTCATTTACTATTTCGATTAAGATTGTTTAATAAGTTTTAATAAGTTTGCAAAGCTTTCGATGGGGTTTTACATAGTCAACAACTTGCAACTTGCTTTTTCAGAAATAACGTGTGATTTGAAAAGCACATGTGATGATTCTTAACTAAATTTATTCAGTAAATTTAATTTTCAAGATAACTTAAGGTCAATTAAAGTTCTAGCAAAGCTTTTAATAAACAACAACTTTCAAATCTGCATTCTACGCATTAACTTGAATATTAAAATTAAATAATGTGCTCTTAAAGCTTTCGATGAGCTTTCAACTATAAACTCAACAACCTTAAATACAGATACTGCATTACTCTTGAATTGAAATAACTATACAATCTGGTTTATCTAATCTTAAATATATTGTTTAGCATGTTGAAGATACTCCGGAATTCTTCAAATTGTCTGAACCCCATATTTGTGAATAAATAAGGCTTTTTATTATACATTCCTTAAAAACAGTTCCTGATTTTGTTAGGTTAAGATAAAAATCTACAAAAAGTGTCTTACAAAATCATTCACCAACTTTTTAATAAGATTCGTGTAAATTGAGACTTTGAAAATGTGCTGACTTAGCTCTGTAGAAATCTCACTAGTTCAATGCCTTCGGAATTGTATAATCAATTCTGTGTAAAATTAAATTTCCATTCTTATAAACACGTCAATATTGCCTGTAGTGGTGTAAACACAATTCCCAACCCCCTGCAACTAAAGTAGCAAGCCACCCCAAGCCAACAGAACCAAGAACCAACATAGACTGTAGCTTCATTTACACCTCAAACCGCCCGATCGATTTTATAATGAAGCTATATAGAGCGCCCAGCGTGCAGCGTGGAGTCAAGCAAAATGTTTGTTTTAACTCAACGGGGTCGCAGCTGGGCAGGGGTCGCAAAAGGAGGAGGGTAGACCATTTGCAACCACCGAAAAAGCAACCACCCGGGGTAAAAAAGTGCTCGAGATTATATTGCATTACGGAAATTGGGGGCGGTTGTGTGTGTTACCTTGAAAAGAGCTCTAATATCATTACTTTTATGTCATCAACTGAGCTCAGCCCTGAATGCAGTTAGAGCAGAGACAACAGGGAAGGAAAGGAAGGGAAAGAGAGGAGAGACTTGATTGCAAATGAATTCAATTTGGGGGAACAACAAAACTTACAATTTGTGCTAATCAGGTTGGCAAAATTAGAAGGAACGCAAGGTGCTCGCGACCTGATTTCCTTTCTCATATAAACTAAGGTCTTTGGTACTGCATATATGCCAATATGCATATCTGCTTGTCCTTGGAATAAATGCACATTGCTTGCTCTCCAGTCTGTAAGCCGCTTTGCAATATATTCACTCGAAGTTCAAGAAGTATTTCCCCTCGACAGTTGCAGCTGCAATTGATTGAGGCGACCTTTGCGAGGCACTTGCGCTTAATTGTTTGAACTTGCTGCACAAAGTGCCCATTGCGAAGTAAACAAGCCAGAGTATTGCAAAGTTTTGCCGGCAAAGTGCAAAGCGGCTTAAAGGCTTCCCCTCTTTAACAGTTTATCAGTGTCAGAGAGAGACGGAGAGAGAGCTGACTTCCGGCTTGGGGCCCAACTTGACGGCACTCGGCTGGGCACTGATTGTGTGCCATGTTAACGAGCATGGTGTCCATGCAGTCCAAAGCAGAAATCATCATCATGTGCCAACGTTTGAGATGCCAAAGCACGAGCTGGAGCATAAAGCAAGCGGGAGAGAGTCCTGCATCCTTTCATCGGCCATAATTATGCTGTAGCTGGCGGACTGCCCGGGACACAAGCTCAAATGCAAATGCGAATCAAGCAACTGCCCCGGCAACAAAAGCCGTGAGAGCTCAAACAAAAAAGGGTATTAAAAAATGGACAGCCGCCTGGCCCAGTACCATACTCCCTCCCTCTCCCTCTCTCTCTGATCCCTTTCCTCCACTCTCGACTGGATGCTGCCTTCAAGCGGAAGTGACTGGCCCATCTGTCTGTCTTCCTGTCCGACTGCCTGTCGCCTGTGTCAGCTACAGCAGCATCAGCATGTGTGTGCCCCAGTGCGTGTGCGTGTGTTAGTGGGTGTGTGCTGTAGTATGCATGCATTGTTACACCTGCTGGAGTTGTTTCCAATAGGGTATACGCGACTAAAGCATTGATTCGAAGGCGGAATAAGACAATACTTAGGGTATATTTGACGATATTTAATAGAAATATGAAAATATACAAAGATTAATGACGCTATATAAAAGCAAACGACTTTATATAGTAAATATATGCCGCTATACAGAAGATATATGACGATATATAGAAGATATATGACGATGTGTAGACAATATATGACGGTATATTTCAGATATATGACTACATATGACGGCAAATGACATTACATTGTATATAAGATATAAGAAATGTAGAAAATAATTAGAATATATATGACGATTTGTTGAAGATATATGCAATATCAGGTAGATAAATGAAGAAAAATAACGGCCAATGACTTATATAGAACATATATGACGATGTGCAGATTTTATATAACTATAAATAGTCCCAACCCTATAGAAGAGGATTAGGGATGCTGGCATCTAAATTTTCTTCGAAAGTTGAGAAACCATACAAGGCCTTTCCTCAAAGAAAATCTACAGACTCTTTCCTCGAGGAAAAGCATCACTCTTTCCAGGGCAACGAGCTGACATACAAGTTATCGAGAGAAGAGTCGTCTGCTTCGTTGTTTGACCACGAGCCCTTTTATGAAGTAGGGTGGTCGACTGTGCCAACACTTGTGAAATTTTGAACTGATGAATAGCCGAACGCTGCTGGCTTTACAGAGCAGTAATGGGACAGGCTTGAGAGCTTACCGAAATATTAGTTTGCTCTCTAGGCGAGATCTTCGCCTGCTTGTTAGCTAGCTTAGCTAGCTGGCTAACACACGGTAAACCGTCACCTAGTGAAGATGCTATATGCAACTATTGGATGGAAAATGAAAACTCTGTACAGAAGAACACGAAACTACCAAGCACATTCCTTACTATTGTGCCGTCTTGGTAAGAGTGAGATGGTAAAAACTGAACCAGGCCTGCGCAACGGACTCGGGTGTCGTTGTGCAAATTTTTGGGGGCCCTATTTTAATTGTATTAATTTATTATACTTTATTTTTAATAATTACCTAATTATAGTAGATCAGTTAACTCAAAAAACATTTCGCAAAAAGAAAAACTTAATACTACCTACATACATATATCGACTCTAATCTCAGTTTTATATTGGCAAGTTCATTAAAAGTTATTAAGTAATATACATTCTTATTCAGCATGAAAAGTAATCAATTAGTTCGTCCATTTGAATATTAAGATTTCAGCAATTATGCAAGCTAATTTGACATGAAGCCTTCTGTATACAATAGTTTTGGCGTTTTGTTTAATCTGTAATTGGAAGCAGAGGGCCCTCGGCAAGCGGTGGCCCTAATGCACTGCACCGCCTGCACACACCTCAATACGGGCCTGAGCTGAACATAAATAACGCAGTTCCACGCAGATCTCCAACCCATCGACGATCTACGCTGTTTTATTTAGGAAGCAGAGCAGCTTGGTCAAGTTAGAAAGGTGATTTTTCGGGTACAGAAGGGTCTCCAATGGTAGTGCGCATCTTATTCCCCTGTAAAACCCATCTTCTTTTAAATAATAACAATAAAATATCATTAATTAGCCTCTGAGTTAATCAGCAAGCAATATTAAATTGTTTGTTAGTTCATCATTCAGTTCATTTAGTACAGGGTACATTCGCGTCATGCCTGCCCATTTATCGGCCGTTTCTGGTGACATAAAAAATGGAAAAAAAAATAGCTTTAACATTGCAACGTTGTAATTGCCAACAGGCAATGAAGAGCCAGCGAATACAAGCACAGGGGATCAGAGGAGGAGGAGGGTGAAAGGGGATCTGCTCCAAACTGTTGGTTGTCGCATGTCCTGCAGCTCGCTAAAAATCCCACAGCATGAGCCCTACGCAAGTGTGTGTGTGTGCCAGTGTGTGAGTGTGTTTGTGTGCTGCTGCAACATTTTGAGCGCACAAATTGCGACACACGACTAATGTGTTTTGGCTCAGACAACCGCAGCTCGTAGCAAGTTCCCCCGCCACAGCCTGCCCAACCCTTGTGCTCTACCACAACTAGCCAGTAGACAGTCGCAGACTGACTGTATCCATGACCTGCCTCTGCCTCCGTTCGAGGCTCTGATGAGCTGTTTTTCTTCGCGGTGATTGGCCCGACTGCGCCATTCATTACAATCATAGCTGATTATGCTGGGCTGAGCAGGACAAAGAGGGACAAAGCGGGACAAAGCAGGACTCGATTCACTGGCGAATTTATTTGAATGAGCCAAGCGGGAGGCACCGTCTGAGGACGGACAAAAGGATGTGGCCTAAATAAAAAGTCATAAAAAGCAAACGAACTTTGCTCCAAGTAGTTGAGGCAATGGACTACTCCGCACACACACACACACACACTTGCACACACACATTAACGCACACACACACAGAAGGAGCCCTTTTGCCGGGCAGCAGATGAAGCATTTGCCTTTTCTTTTCGGTTGCTGTGACTCCTCGGTGGCACCTCCTTCCCTCCCCACCCTCCTCGGCAGATAGCAAGCGTTGACGATGACAAGGGTGCTTTGCCGCCTCACTGACTAAATAAAATTGGAATTTATTATCATGATTTGCAGCAAGCAGCAGAGGCAGCACAAGCAGCCCACTCGGCTGAAAAGAGGAGTGAAAGAGAGGGGGAGAGAGAGAGCAACAGTCAAAAGGGCCAGCAGTGACTGACTCATCGGCCATAAGCCAAGCCAGTCCCCGGACCGGACCCAAGCGAACCGATAAGTGCGCTGCGCTTTTTAGATTTATACAGGCCGCAACTGATTTAAATGCCAGAGCGGGTTGAAGTCACGCCTACGCCAACTGACAGCTGCCGTCTGGGCGGACCGAGCGAACAGGAGGCTGACAGTGCAGCCGGTCGCAGAGGCTTAACTGCGCATTCAGGCTAGTTTATTAGGGCTTAAGCAAACCCCAAAGAGGAAGTGGCTGCACCAGCAGCAGCAGAGGCAGCAGCTAAGGCGATTTAGCCGGTCTTCGCGCAACCACGAGGCGTATGCGTAATTTAAGTTGCGGCAGAGAGAGAGGGAGAGAAAGAGGGAGAGAGAAAACTGCTGAGTAGCCAGTTTCAAGCTGAGCTCTGCAGTAAGTTCCTTATCAGCTGGCAGTTTATTTAATACCTCAGAGTGTAGGCAGTCTTTTAAATCATATCAGATGATTCCAAAAGTATATTAATCGTAATTGAATGAAACATAAATCCATGTTTGCGCCAAGCCTGGCAAATACTTCTCTGAAATGAAAATTGAAACGTTTTGCTCAACCGCACATTATTCATCATCAAAGAGTGTAAAAGAGAGAGGGGGATAGAGACATTCCCAGTCTGGTACTGCAAGCACTTTTCATTCAGTGCGGTCGTGCTGCTTTGCACCCAAAGGGATTACGGTTAGCTGGCCAAAAGCACCTTTCACTTGCACCTGCACTTGCCGTTAAAACGACACACACAACACGCACACTCACTCTCACACACACTCCTGGCATACCATGCACACAGGAGCACCCAAAAAACTCTTTCGCCAAAGTGCAAGCATCGTTAAGCCTCGCTCCCTTTCCCTTTCCTTCTTCCCTATTTGTTCCCTCTGATCTCGCTGAGCCTTGTTCAAGCGCACATTTTTGGCATTTTCCATAGTGCAAAACTGAAATGTATAGCTAACTGTCAATGCTGTGGAATTTCCTTCATTTAGCTTTTGTATTTTAAATAAATGCGCTGTCTAGCTGTGCCTCCTGTGTGGCAGCTGTATATGTGGCAGGTATGTGGCAATTACAGCTGTTTCTGCGCAATGTGCCACTGTGTTTAGACAGTTAATGCGGCACAGTGTGCACTTTGTTTGCCTTTTGTTGACTGTCGAAGGGGATTGGGAACTTAATCTAATTAGAATTAGTTTAACAAGATTATTTGCAACTTTATAACCTATGAATTAGTTTGAAAACAAAAATATTCACAAAATTCACAAAAATATAACACTTCTCCTTCTATAAAACACAATATATTTATTAATTCAAAACAAGTAACAAGAGATAGGGATAAGATATAGGATATAAAGGTTTATTTTAATATATTGCTGCGTGCGAATTATTGCGAAAAGTGACGCTCTTCATTTTATTGTTGCACAGCAGCTGACATTTATCGATAATAACTTAAGTACTTTATTTAAAACGATATTTGCGATATGCGCTCAAACCGAGCATTGTACGGCAAGGCTTGGCAACGTTTATCGAACTGGCAACAAGGTATAAGATATGATAAGATGCTTGAATTATTTTAATTAGTTATGGAATCCTTCTATTTCATATAGCAGGCTATGCCAAAAGAATAACTAAAGTTGGCTCTGATGCTGGTGAATTTTCCTCCATTTGTACTTGTACTTTCTTGTCCTTTTACTTTCTCTAAACTAAAACGAGTAAAGCCTTTAATAAATTGTGATTTCTTTGTTATCTCCCTATCATATTTAGTACTTTTATTAAATACAATCTTTGTCAAGCTCGATTAAGCATGTCTTGAGGCTAGTGGAATTTTAGTCTTTTCGCATATGTCCTAATCATCTAACTAAACTATGAATTCCAGATTCTAGTCTCTTTCATTGTGCTTCTTCGCTATTCTTTCCTTTATCTTTTGCACCTTAAGATCCGGTTCAATATCCCTTGCTTGTAAAGCAACCTCTGTGCTCTGCCTCAGCACTTTTGTGTGGCAGGTATTTGCCTATTTCAGCTGTGCCACTGTGTTTAGACAGGCTGCTCGGCACAATGTGCGCTTTTTCGTTGGCTGTCGAGAGGCTTTTGGCTTGAATGCAGTGACAAATTGCATTAATGCCAAGCTAAGCTGCCGGCAGAAAGATGCACGACACAGTGGAGACGACGCTGCCTGTCCTCCTGCCTGCCTGTCTGTCCGTCAGCCTGTCTGTCCGTCAGCCTGTCCTTCTGTCAGTTTAATGCAGTTAATTATTGCTACATCTATTTAGCATTTGGTCAGCTCGTCTGGCGCTGCAAAGTATGCAATAGTTTTCAGCAGCTCACTCGTTTATTCTCTCTTTGTCTCTCGCTCTCTTTCTGTTCGGTCTACTGCTGCTTCTTCTGCTTGCGGCACAGACAGCAATTTGATGTTGCACAGCTGCCGCTTGATTAGCTCTGTGGAGCAATTTCGATGGCACATGTGCTGTCAACAGCAACAGCAACAACGTTTGGCGTGGCCCGAATTTGATGCCCAGACAAGAATTTCTCTGTGCCCGGGCTCGGGCTCAAGCTGTGCAGTGTGCTGCACAACAAGCCAGCAGAACAAACACAACTAGCAAGAGTCAAGCAAGTAGAAGCTGAAGAAGAAGAAAAAATTAAAAAGAGATTTGTGCCAAAATTAAAAGCAATTTCCTTTCACAGTTTTTGGCAAAGAGAGCTGAGGGAAAGCTCCTCAATTTCCGAACGCATCAATTTAATTCAATTTATTTTATGTGTATGCGATGCCAGTGTGTGTGTTTGTGTTTGTGTGTACTGGCTTGGCTAATTCAATGAACTGCACAACAAAATAACTTCAAGTTTTACTAGATAAAAGAGAGAGAGAGGGAGAAAACAACATAGAAAGGGCTTGAAAATGTCTTGATACATTTGAGAAGACCGCAAATACGACGACGCAGCAAAGTCGAATCTTTGACTTGGCAAATTTGACGGCTCAGCAGGAAGCACATCATCCCCCTCCTATGTATCACTCTCTCTCTCTCTCTGTCACTCGCTTCATCAAGGAGCATTCCTGCCAGCGCACCAACAGCAGCCACGCAGGAGCGCTTGATATTTGATGGATGCCATCTCAGATATGTTAACGTGCTGGCAGCCAACGGATTCGCGGAATGGCGACATTATGCGAGCATTGCGGAGAGGGGGAGATAAGACACAGGGGTGCGCATGGGGCTGCCTTTGATATGGAAGACACAATGGGACAACGCCGACAGAACTAGCTCAATTGTCAAAGTCTAAAGGAAGTATAAAAACAGGGCGCGTAGGCTCTGGCTTCAGTTCATTTCACAGAGGGATGCCCTGCAACGTCATTAAAAAGAGTCCTTTAAACTTCAATACGCAACCAAGAAAGCTCATTTCGTTTGCAACAAAAGGTTGAGGAACAAAAGAAAGTACTTTTGTTACGCGGTTATTTATAATGATTTAATAATATTCGTGGCTTTAATTTTTCCTTAAGTTGACTTGACAAGTGTCTGTGCGCCTTAGCGACTTAACTTCGATTGCGTCGATCGAGCTATCAGCTTACCGCCACACATACGATAATTCCATCACTAAATCATTAAAATTAAAATTAAGTATCGATCAATCAGCTTACCGCCACAAATACGATTACATGTTGATAAAATTAAAAATTATTGTCGACCTATCTGTTTGCCGCCACACTTTCGATAAGTTACTTACTAAATCTAAAGATTGGTGTTGATTAAATTCCATCGATTTATCAGCCTGCCACAACTTTTTCGATTAATTTCAAATTAATAAATTTTCAAATATATAAGTAAGTGTTGAGTAAGTTCCGAAAACGGGCTTGAGACGCCAAATTAAAAATTAAACTTATCAGTTACAATTGATGACTGAAATAAAATAAAAATCATTTAAAAACAAAGTTAATCACTGGCTTACACTTTATATATGTAAAATATATATAAAATTAATCCCTGATTAGATGAAAGTGCAATAATTTTGGCATTTCCACTGTGCAGGAGTGTGTGCTGTGCTCGGCACGTATTAAACAATCTGCCTTTAAAGGAGTCTCGAATAAAATGATTTTATGTAAGGCACTGTGAGCAGAAGCGAGGAAGGATGTGGCGGGGAGTTTTATGTGGCGCCATATAAATTCGGGGAGACCGTACTTGAGGCGCCGAATTACGTTTATGGCTGGCTAAATTAAACACAAGAAGGCAAAACGCCACCCACGAGTGGCAAGGCAGAACGAGAGTAAAAGAGAGAGAGACTAAAAGAAAGGGAAACGAAGACAGGCAGGCAGGGAAATTGCTACAAGTTGCTTTATTTTATGCGCATATTTGCGCATATTACTCATACGCCCGGCTGGCATACATCTTCATTTGAGCAAACGTCTTCGACTTGGGGCTGCCTCTCCCTCTTATCTCTCTCTCTCTCCTGCCTTGCTTGGTACTTTCTTTTATTTTATTAAATTTTCATTTCATTTGGGCTGCTTAACATGTTGCATGCCACGGCGTGGCAGCGCTTTAAACTCGCAGCAGGTGTGCCCTGCGTCTGTCTGTCATTAACCATAATTGAAGCAGGAAGTGTCCAATCCGAAGACGCGTAGATGAATCCTGAAGCCGAAGCCGAAGCTGAAGCTGATTTCAACTTGGCGTTTCATTTCCGCGCCTGATTTATGCACGACCTGCCTCAATTCCCAGCTCTGTTAAAGTATGAATACCCGGTGAGTGCGCGTTGTGAATAAATGCGCATTCACGCACGCCATTCAGCCGGATGTAGCTATCCTTTTTTTGGCAATTCCCCTGCGTGCCCTGCCTGGCTAAGCCAACAGCAAGGCAGGAAGAGGAGGCGGGCACGTGGAGCTGTTCTCTAAGGAGGCCAAGCCAGGCCAGGCCAGGTCGGGTCGACCTTTTCACGGGCCTAGCATATCGCCAAATGGGTTATTGATGAGCTATTTTGCAATACGCTGGAGGCAACTCGGCATCAACTTGGCATAAGTTACAAAAGCGCCAACTTTTGACTATGAAACGAAGCGTGACTGGGACCGTAGAGGGAAGAAAGACCCCAAAGCGAAAGAGATAGAATAGGAAAGAATGAGACAGGAAGCGGGAGGCAACTGCAGCAACTTGTGGCTGCTAATGAGAGTTTGAACCATGAATCGTGTCTTAAATCCATCTGCTTCAGCAGCACAATGTCCGCCCACCTGCAGGGCGCGGCAGCTGCTTAGCTCTTACTTTTTAGCATTTTAACGACCAACTATAACCATCTCTCTTTACTCCTTCGCCCTCCCGCTCGCACACTACTTTCCACTTGTCTCTCTTAACAACTTTATGCTGAGCTTGGGATCTGCTCTATAAAGTTTAGTCACTTTCAGCTTATCCTGTCGAGCCAAGCCGAAGGGTTCATACTCATTCTCAGCTGCCTTGCATGCCGCGTACTCAGTTTGCTGTATATAAATGTGTGACACTGTACATGTGTGTGTGTGCCTGTGTGTGTGTGTGTTGCCTGCAGCTCAAAATTCATTAACGCTACTTTTAAATTGTGGCACATGCGAGACATCTCGTCCGCGTCTTCATCTCCAACTCTGCCACATTAATGTGACACCCACAACATGCCACATGCAGCCAAGAGATACACAGAAAGTAGGTGCACTTATGAATATGTTAGGCGCTGTACGTTGATCTTCAAATTACTGAATGTTATAAAGAAATTGAGATCGGAATCAAAAAAAGTATTCTAGTTTTATATAAGGGGTGTTGTTTTGTGGTGCCGATATGATTTCGCAAAACATATTATTAGAATACGCTGAATGAGATTTTTCTTTTATAAAAGTTAAGTTTAGCCTTAGAAATTTTGTTCAGTCACTAATTAAAAACGATATATGGATCAAAAAACAGATTTGTTTTACAAAATTGACCTCTTTTTAATTTTCCATCACTCTTTTGAGTATTTAGTTGAATTCTGAGCTATTTCGTGTCGTTATTGATCTGAAGTTGTTTAAGACAGCCTGCTTTATTGGAGAACAAACTTTATTTTATCTGAGTATCCCTACAAAAAGAAGTCAGGCGCAGTCAATCCAGAAGATGTTGTGCCTTTCTGCTTTAACCAGTAGACGTCTTAACCATTATCAGCCAAATTATTTGGTAATCACTGTAGCAATCTTTTCGGCGATATGATATTCTGGGTTTCTCTTGAAAGTAAGCTCCTTTGGTAGCTCATCCCAGCACTTTGACGTGGAAGTGCATTAGTCGTCATATATAGATGTATGTCTTCTATATGTCATCATATATCTTCTACATATCGCCATAATTCATCTATATAAATGCATATACCGTCACAAATCGATATATATATTCTATACAAAGTCATTTAACGTCACATGTCGTCATATATATTTTATATATCGGCATAATTCATCTATATAAAGTCATTTGCCGTCATATATTTTCCTTATATCGATATATATGTACATATATTCTACATAAACTCAGTTAACGTCATATACCGTCATTTATCTTCTATTCAACGCCACACAAAGTCGTTTATCTAATAAATATCGCCATATCGTCATATACCTTTTATATATCGTCAAACCGCGATCTTCTATATATCGTCATATTTCTTCTATTAATCGTTAAATATCTTCTATATATCGTCTTGTTTCGTCATATACCTTCTATTTATCGACATATAAAGTCCTATATTTTGTATATACCGCCATATATTATATATATCGTTCTATTGCAATATTGTTTCTATATATCAACGCGTATCGTCATATATATATAGCCATTTATCTTTTATTTATCGTCAAATATATCAATTATCTCTTTTATATCGTCTTATTTCGTCTCACACTTGTATCTTCTGTATATCATCACATGTAGTCGTATATTTTCTTTGATGTTGCCAAAGACCCACTGTCACTATATTAGGTCACTAGACGGCGAGTTGTCTTGGCCTCGGAACTAGTCTACTGCAATAGTAATACGCTACGCCTTCTCATTCCATGATAAACAAATAAATAAATAAATATTGAGATATGCATTCTATCCTTTGTCATTCCAACGTCTCATTTCCAAAATACACGTCAATAAAGTGTGGTACCACAAGAAGAACTCTTGCACATTTTCGTTACCATTTCCATGGAAACAGACCACTGTGCAGCTGCTGTCGCCACAGAGCTTGTCTAACATATCAAATTTGTAGCTACGCATATCCGGCGCCTCAGCATGTCAACTCAGTGTGGAGCAGTACGAAAACTTTTGGCGGCGCTTGTACTTTGCCAAAGAACTTTAATTTCTGCATTACTAGCGATGCCACAGAAGAACGTGAACGAGGGGAGGGGGGAGGGAAAAGGGGTGCACACCAGCGAGACACATGAAAACTTTGCCATATAAAGTTACGCTTAACAACACGCCCAAGTTGCGGGCTGCAGCCAACAGCGATAGAGAGAGAGCGACAGAGGGGGGACAGGCAGAGGGAAAGAGAGAGCAGAGGAAGTAGTTACGCCGCTTAAAGTTTGTCGTAATACAACTCATTAAATTTAGAAATACTCGCGGCAAACTTGGAGGCCTCGCCATTTTCTTAACATCCGTTGACATCTCCATTTACACAGCACGCCACAGCTGGGCGCGGCCAGGACAGGAACAGGAATAGGGAGAGGGAATGGGACGGGATGACCAACAGCACAAGGGATCGTTCTGGCTTCGTCGAGGCCGAAAATTCAAGTTGTGCCTTGTTTAATTGCAACGGATGCTGGCCGTGTAAATTATTTTGTTTCGCCGTTAACGAGCAACTTATTAAAAACTTTCCATAGCTGCAGCTGCAGATGCAGACCAAGCGGATCCAGCATATATCCAGCATATCCAGCTTATCCAGCTCATTCAGACCCTTTTCCCAGTTGGTTGCGTGAGGCGCATAAATATTTCCAGAAATGGAAATGCCAATTGAAAAACAAAGGCAAAGATAAATTTAAAGTCGGGCTGAAACTCATTTACGATAGCCAAAGGCAGACATGATATTGCGAAAGAGAGGGAAGAAGAGGGAGAGAGAGGGAGAGAGGCAAAACTTCAATTGGTCTGGCGCCTTGATGAAGCACTCTAAACACGTAGGGGGCAAGAAACTCAAAGTCAACTTACAGAAAGGTTTCAATGAAATAAAAAGGCCATCAAAAGTGGGCTGAAGTAAATCAAAGCTGGAAAGAAAGAAAACTTTAGCGAGCAGAAATACGAATACCCTTTCATTGACATCATATTAGTTGTATCAGATGAAATATCCTCAGTAATTAAAATATTTTTAGCATTAAAGCTCCACTTATAACCAATCCATGGGTTTCTTATAATTTCATATTTATGGTCCATTATGCTTATCGGAATATGAAATGTGCCTAACAGGCATCTTCAAAATTTTAAACATATTTTATCAATCAGCATCAACACCTGAGTGGATTGCGCCATGTCTGTCTGTATGAGCGCCTATATCTTGGAGACTAATAGAGATAGAGCCGCCAAATTTTTTACAATACTCATATGACCTGGAAGCAGTTAAGAAGATACCACGCACATTTTCGCCTCCGCTAATCAACAAAAACAACTTTAAAGCTTTGTTTTAGCTTAAATATAAACTTAACGACCACAATTGTGAGACACACAAGAACACACACAAACATCCTATTGTAAATGTTCATTGAATTAACTAAATTAACATTTACCTATAGAGACAAGACAAGAAAATATAAGTTTATATAAAACTTGACAGGAAGAAGTAATAAAGAGAAAGATTAAAAATTAAATAGGAAAAAAAATTAATATTATATAATGAACTAAGAATAAAGAATGGGAAAAAAGAACTCTAAAAACCCTATCAGATCGGTAGATTAGTATTAATTGTTAGAATAAAGTGTTAGGTGATTAAGGATAGACAGCTTGACAGAATTAAAGGAGGACTCAGAGTTGAAAAATCTATGTTGGACAGTCGATTGTAATCAGCATAGAGAACTCGGAAATGGTTATGCAAGCTAAAGTTACTAGGACAAAAGATCAAAAATATTGACACAGGTCTGTAGCCAGACCTAACTGGTAGTAAGGGCACAAAGTAGTTAAAGATGGACAGGATTATAAATTCACAATAAATGATTTGAAGAATGATACGTAATAAACGTTCGCGCTATGTATTCTTGATAATATGTTTTTCAAAAAGATACAGATAATAGAAGAAGACATTTTAAAAAGTTTCAGTCTTTTTTAGACGGACTGTACGGGCACACAAGTCCATAGTACGGTCTTGCCCGGACATGCCCGTACATGGCTAGGGGCCTGTATTGACATAAAATTACAAGCACCTCTAGAAGAATACAGAGACATATTGAACAGAGTATTAGAATCTTTGTCGCATTTAATTGTTCTAATGATAAAACTGTTAGTTAAAGAAGGCATGTAAATTGCAAGGAGTCTACTAGAATAAGGTGCTAGGTCTTAATCCAAAACCCAGTTAAAGCAAAGAAAATCTACGAGTATGTTTTTTCAATGTAAATGTTTTATATGCAAATATTTTGTTACACAGTCACAATACAATTTTCCGAGCAATTCAATTGTGGTAAACTACAAGTTTAATAGACATGGTTTTTATTCTTTCGTACAATCTGTGATACAAAATCTAAAAATGTTTTAGTTTCTCATCGAAGTTCTACTTCGTCCTTCACAGTAATAGGCCATCACAGTCTGACTATAGTGTACGACTGGATCTGGAGTGATCAATCATTTTTTCGTCTATCCGATATAAAATACTATTGTATAACATATTGTAACATAATAGTTTAATTAACTGATTTGTATTTAAATCGTTTTCCCGGGCTATCGATTGACAGCCTATTGTAAAAGGCACATCTTAAACAGAAAAGACCGATGCGTCGGTAATAACAGCGTTAAACACTTTGAGGAACCATATTGTGTATGTATACATATTAAAACTTACCTCTATACCAGTTGGAGTTGGGCTGACCCCCCAGTTTACCTGCTTACTCTATGCAAACATTAGAGGGTATGCATTAACAGACTATTAAAATGAGCGACTGTTCATGAAGCTGCAAGCGTGGTGGGGAAGGCGCAGGGAGATGGTATGCACAGCGGATGCGGGATATCTGTTGGGAAGTGTTTTTGTAAACGACAGCCCACTGTCTTCTACAACCCCCCCCCCTCTCAGCCCACTCCCCGCTTGCTCGACAGGCTGCGGCTCAAGTGCTTAGACAATCGTGTTGAAGCTTTGATTTTCGAGCTTACGCCGGATTTAGCTGTGCATCGTAGCATACTTATGAGGGCGGCTAATTAACTTGAAGTGCCCGAAGAAGGCGGGCGCTGCAGAGAGAGCGAGACTGAGAGAGAGAGAGAGAGCGGGATATGCTTGCAAATTTGACTAAGTAATAGCTGAACTGACAAGCCGAGCAAGTCCGGCCAAAGTGTTGAAATATCTGCGGCAGCACTTAATTAATTAATGTCAGCACCCGTCGAACGAAATGAGAAAAGTTTCGTTGGCTCCCGACGTCGTTGGCAACACTGGAAAACTTCTGCTGCGCGATGTAAGCGTTCAATATTTGTCAATGAACTCATTAAGCAAATTAATAGACAAAGTTACCAGCTGAGATCTGACAATGCAAGTAGCTTGAGGCTGCGGGGCGATGGCTTTTATTTACTCTCCCGCGCCCTTTCTCCTTCTCTTTCCTTCTGCTGGCAATAAAATGCCACGCAATAAAAACCAAAGTCAACAAACAATTGCGTGCCAGAAGAAATCGATTATGGACGCCTCAAGGCGCAGCAAGGACCTGAACCGGAGGGGGGGAGGGAGTGCAGAGTCGAGGCCACTTCGCAGTAGCAAGCCACGTTTTCGATTTTGCCACCGACATGCGCCACCTGATGCCACAGTCTTGCTTATGCCACTGCCACTGAAACTGCCCCTGTACCTACGGCTACCCCTGCTCCCCGCCCCTGCCCTTGACTTCGCTACGCCCCCATTGGAGTCCCACATCGATGGAATTGCGAACGCTGCAGTTTTGCAGCCCAAAGCGGAAGTGATTTTCCAGCGTCTGTGTGAATGTCTTTCACGAGCAGCAAGTGTGCGTGAGTGTGTGTGGCTTATTGTGTGTGTGCTGACGTGCCAGTCTGTGTGTGTGTGTGTGCGTGGGGGATTTTATGACCCTTGATAGTGGCAAGCGATTTGTTGCGTTGCATTTTCAATTTCGCAGCGTGCACTTTGGCAACTTTGAATAATGCAATCGCCGGGCGCCAACTGCAGCGCGGACATGACCCAAGCTCCAACTGCAATTCGAGCACCCCAAGCACCCCCTCGCCCTCTCGAATCTTTCAACAGCTGCGCACATTGGCAGCTTATTAAGGTGCCCTACGTCCTCTGCCCCCCGCCCTGTCCCCTGCCGTTCCACTTTTTTTGATAATTTTCAAACACGAGCGCACAATTCGAGCGCAGCAATTGCCATGTGGGGAAGTTGACATATATGCAGCACGTGAGCTGCCACACACCCCATGTATGTGTTCAGGTTCCTGTATGTGTGTGTGAATCTGCTGGCGATTGATGTGCCAAACATGCTCGCCACTGCGCACCCAATCCTAGCCAATCTCAGACTCTTCAATTGGGCAGTGCCTGCGGTCGTGCTCTGTGGCCATAATAGAATGCCAGCGGTATACCAAATCAGATGGAATGAAAATTAATATCCAACTGCATTATCGTGTGTCTCATTAGTAAACTCAAAAAGGATGCATTGCTTCAAACATGCACATAGTCATGATAAGGGATCAGCTTTAGCTGCAGATTCATCTCCAATTTCACATTAGTTATTTGTACGCTTATCTGTTGAACATTCTGTTCGTCTCTGTCAAGCTGAGAATGGTATAGATTTCACCTGATTCTATGTTTCTTCTATGCTCTTTAAATAGGAATATTTACAATATTTAAGCTACCACAGCTTGCAAGTGATGCAATTTGCTATATTGGTTAAAGTTATTTGATTTAAGGGAGATGTACTGCGAGCATGTAGATCTATTGTAACCCCTGCTGAGCTAAGAGCTCTGTATGTAGTTCAGTTATACTAAGGTTATTCATAATTTTGTCTGCATTGGAAGACATAATGTCATTTACACCGAGAATTGCCTTCTTTAAAGAGCCAATGCCCGTCATACTGCAAGTTAGTGCAACGATGTCTCGGGCTCTTATTTGCAGAGCATACAGAGCTCAAAATTTACTATTGGGTTGACCGAAAAGAAACCCGTGATTTTGCATACAATATTTTGACAATTTTTTTGAACGGCTTTTGACGCTGTTATTGCTTTCTGTCTTTTATCAGTTATCAGCTGGTACTTTTAGCTTTTTAAAAAAATGTTGCGCGTAATTTTGTTTATATTTGCTTGTTTGGCGGCAATTTCAATAGAACCCCCCAAAGGATCATTTCCGTCATATTTGACTTCATTATTTCCGTAAAGTAAAAATGCAGTTCAGGTAAAATATACCACAATCAACCAGACATGATCTTATGATCACCGGTTCCTTGACAGTACTGACCTGAAAGTAGCCGTGTGAGGATACTTACTATGTTCTTAGTCAGCTTCTTTAACTGCTTAAACCTCTTAAGGTTATAGCAATTTTATTGGGACTTCTGTCAGGCTGGCCTTTGTTCCCAGTCTGATCTTTTGTACTCCCTGCTAATGCATAGTTAGGAAAGAACATTAAAAAAAATGTCCTTTTAGGGCGTAATATGAGTCTTCACAGTCATGTGCAACCCTTTTAGGTGTAAATATGCTGAAGAATCAGCAGAGCAACGTCTGTTGAAACGTAATTTAGTCTCTCAGATAAGAAGCTGTCTTGATACAATATGACGATACAACCCTTAATTCATTAAATTACTACATAGGACTTTTAATACATTTATAATAAGCATATAAAATTTCATCAAAAAAGGCACTCTAATATATAGCTATAAGAACGAGTGAAATGAAGGATATTGTATGAAGGCCAGTTTTGATTTTAGTAATCACTTATGTTATCAGTGCCAATATTTAATATTATATATATAAAAATATACTAATATGAAATACTCACAATACTATTCAAGCCTGCACCGTAATATATAGGAAGTAGTATAGGAACGATCGGAATAAATAAGAACCTGCAAGGGTAGAACAGCTCTCGGCATGCCGAATGAAGCTTTTCATTATGATTTTTAAATATATATTCTGCAAATAATAAATCGCCAGAATTGCCAGCCACTATTACTGCATGGTTGGCACTCCCTTCCCCTCTGAGACCCCTTGTCCACATCCCGTTGCAATAATAATTATTGACTATTAGTGGGCACTCACAGCCGCCTCATTTCTCTTGCTGCCCTCGTATTTGCGGCCACTCGAAAATCGTTTAATTTTCATTAATAGTCGAGCAGAAGGACCTTTTGCCGGGATTAATGTGCCGTGGCAGTGCCAGGATGTGGGATGCGGCTCGAGTCGGATAAGGGGAATAATGTATTTATTTTCAAGCGTTGTCTGCGCCGCAATAATTTCCAACAATTCACCTGCACGACTGCCTTTTGTGCCACTGTCTGAATGGATCTGAATGGGTGGAGGTGAAGAGGATGGCGAAACCACATAAGCATTTTATTTTAAAGTCAGAAAAAAAGAAGCTCCCGATGCCGAAGCCCCGCAGCAGCTGCATTTGCTACATTGCTGCTGTTGCTTCTGTTGCTGTTGCTGCCACTTCAATTTCAAAGGCAGCTGCTGCGGCGACCACGGCAAGTCCAGTGGCAAGGGGCAATGGCCACCTCAGCAGCAGAAGCAGCAAAAGGCGGCAATAGAGAGGCAACAACAAGAGCGACGCCATTTTCCGGTTGTAGCTCATTTCATTTCACTTCATGTGGCTACGAAGATTTTCTTTAAAGTTGCTCAGATTTTTAGTAAAGATTTACAGCGAATTCTCTCTTCGATTAGCTGCAACATTTGAGGCACACCACGAATAATGTTCTTGCAGCGTCTTTAAAGTGCAATGCACTTACTGCGCCAACTGTCACCGCAAACGCGTCACCGCATACAAAATCACGGCCAGCGTTCGTCGATGATAAACTAACTAACACGCATAATTTATACGCCTGTTGTTGATAAAGCCGCCAGCTGCCATTTGCCATGTGCCATGTGGCACGCGACACATGCCACAAGCCACAAGCCTGCAACCACACCTAGAATAACAGGCGCATTTGCGGTGGCAGCAACAAAAAAAACATTTAAACAACACAATTTAAATATAATAAAAATCAGAAGCAGATTCTTTCTTTGGCATAACCCTTTTATGTTTGGTCATGAATCATCGCTGATTTTTCCTATACTTATTACATTCAATTACATAACATTGTTTTTGTATTAACTTAACTTGGTAACTTTTATCACATAAATTAACCTATGGCAGTTATGGGATTTATTTGTTAAGTCGAATTAAATAGATCACTGTAAAACTTTGATGAGATATGATAAATTGATTTATTTTGGAAAAAGTTACTGGTGTGCAACAAATAAAGGTCTTAAGATCAGTTGCAAGCTTCTGGCCCAAACCAACATACCCTCTACAAGAGTATACAAATATTTAATATTCATTTTTTTTCACAGTATGCTCACAAAATTTAATTAAAATCGGACCATTATTATACATATGTAGTTTTAGTAGGAACAATTGGATTTTGTATGAAGACCAGTATGGGGATTGAAGATAATTTATCTTAATTTAATATCTATGTATTTAAGATCAGACATCTATATCGTATAGCTTTCATAAGAGCAATCAATAAAAAGTAAAGATTTGAGTTAAAAATAGTGATTAGATTTATTTTACATTGTTATTTACGAAACCATGAACAATTATCAAATTCTGTACCATTTTATATCACGAGTATTGTAACAATTGGAAGAGATTGATGCCAAAACCTGCAATAGAATAGGATCTTTAGCATGCTAAAGATGCACCTTCAGGTTATATAGAATATTAACATATACTAAAATAATCATAATATATAACGATCTACTTATTAGAAAAATTACTGTTCGCGTTTCAATTGAATTAAAAAAAAAATTAAATCAGAGTACTTAAAACATACAAACCATTATTGGTAAAAATAAAACGTTGATTTTTGAGTTCCAAGAGTTATGTTAAGTTTCCTAGGAACATATGTTTGGCTCATAGAGCAATGCAACTTTGATTATACCTTAGTATATAACTGATGTTGATAAGTTGTTACCGAAATCAGTTAATATTACAAAAATGTCACTGTCTTGTGAATATACTAAGACAAAACCATGAATGAACTCGCCAACATTGTGTGGACACATTAAGATATAATGTGTGCAACCCAGAAAGAAGATAATTGCAGTTCACTCTTTTGATTCGTTCAATCTCAATCATAAAAATTTATTTTACAATTTTTTATTTTGAATCAACTATGTTATTAAACTCTCGTACAGGCAACTTATATACAATTCCTATGGAAAGAGTATCACCTCAGCCGTATTAATTCATAGGCGCTAACTCAAGCGTAATTAGTTGCATCGCTAATCAAATTATCGACGTTTTTTTACTCCATCAAATAGCAATAAAAGTGCCATAAACAATAGCATTAATTTACCAGGCAATTAATTAGCCTTACTTATCCAGTCACTGTGCACTCAATATCAATTCACATTTGTGTTGAATTAATTTCAGTTAACTACAACTATTATTTTTACCCATAATTGTGAATACAATATTCAATGGAAACTTCCATTCAGTTAATAAGTCCGAGTGCTCTTAATAACTAATTTAGATGAATTGGTTTGATAATATTTTCTATATGAAAACTAAAGATCAACACAAATAACAAATTATTAAAACGGAATTAGACAATCTAGAAAAGAACCTTTAAGTAAGGTTATTGTCCGTCGAAACGAAAGTATCGATACTATAGTGAGTTCTTTTTTTAAACCATCCCTGAGCCATGTATTATATATATCAAAATATCGATGCTTAAATATCAGTTACCTTTATGTGTAGGATGCTTGCTCCCATGTTTGAAATGGTATTATATTTCTTTAATGGCTTTTACCTTTTTTCAAAAAGGGAGAGATTCAAAAAAAGCAAAATACTGTTTAGAAAGACTACCAGGTTGCAGGGTTTGAATGTGTGTGTGTGCATGAGGGGTTGGGAGAACGGGGGAAGGGTATGCAAATCTGAAGCAGTTTACTGTTTTTAATTACTATTTTCAATTAAGCTGTGACTGCAGCGAGACGACACAAAAAACCAATTTGCAATCGGCCCTGGCTAAAAACTCATCCTTTTCCTTTTCACGCTTTTCTCTTTGGGGGTCCGCAGATATTGCTGTACCCAGAGGAGGGATGGGCGCGCACAGCCTCCTCCAGCTACTGGACCATCACCCCTTGCTGGTGGCAACCGAATCGTTGTCGCATTGTCGAATGCGCTGGCACGCAGCGACAGGCGACCAAGGCCAGGATGTTGCCCATGGAGCAGCAGGGCTCTCTGCTGATTGCCGGCCACTTTCGCAGACCAGCAGCGACGACGTCACCAGCCACAATAGCAACATCAGCAGCAACAACAGCAGCAGCAGCAGCAACAGCAGCAGCAACGGGTGCAAGAGGAGGTGCAGGAGCCGTGGCAACAGCAGGAGGAACTGGCACAAACGGACGCAGCCAGTCAAAGTCCAAGTCAGAGCTGACTTACAATGATGAGTTCAAACTGTATCTGACATCGAACATCTCCATGGAGGACTACAACATGGGCTATTGCCTGACCGGGTTTGTAGAGCGTCGCTGCCAGCTGACAAACACCTTCCAAATGACCCACTTTGCAGTCATCAAGCGGCAATGGCCGCCGCCGTCCAATCTCAGCTCGAGCTCGTAGGCAGGCCTGTGATCCCACGCCAATCCACTTAGTACGTACCGCGGATGTCAGCCTCAGCTGAGTTTTGTATTTCCTAAGCCTAGCCCCTAAGTAGAGTAATTCGCTCTGTGTGTGCGCGCTCTGTCTGTCTGGCCACGTGATAGTGACAAGATTGGCCCGAGGCAGGCGAGCACAAAAGTGTTGCATACTTACTTGCATACGCAGCGCGCACACTGAAAGTTTCTTTGATTTCGCTCATCGTTTCTATAAATGTGTGTGTATTAGTGCGTAATTTGTAATTCTAACTTAACGTGCTTCTAGACGTGCTTAATTCGTGTGCTTTCAATGTTGTATAAACTACAAATAAAACGAAACAAAAACCAAAAAAGTAAAACGAACTCAAAATCAAAAAATATAACGAGACAGAGGATCTCTTGCTTCGGCACACCGAAGATGCAATACCCTTGCAAGTAAAGCAGAACACCTACGATAAGTTACTATATTGATAATGTAGCTATAAACCAGTGTAACGCACATCATCCGATCCAAGTTCAAAGAAGAGACTTTTAAGTAAGCTACGCAAATAGAAAGTTGAACAACTCCAGCAGGGTATGCAAGGGTGTAAAAATCCGGAAACAAATAACTGCAAACATTGCAAACAAAAAAAACTGTTAGAAGATGAAATGCTACTACTCTAAACCGCTTTGCTGGCCAAGCCACACAAACATCCACACACCCGTGCACTTGCACACACATTGCGGTTAAGTCGGAACGCTTGGCCAGGCTACTTAATGCTTAAAAAGTGCAACAAATTGAAACTTGTGCTTGTCGAAGCATATGATTGTGTGCCAAGTACCTTGTGCACGTGTGTGTGCGTGTGTGGGTGTACGGGTGTGGGGGTGTGCGTGCGAGAACGAGTCGCTTTCGTGCCACTTAAACGGCTGTGCTTGCAACGTATTGCCTTTAAGCTTATTTTAAATCTGCTCAGCACAGCATATAAATTTTTGTGTTGTTGTTTTCATCAAGCGGCATCGACATTGGCCTCAGCGACAATTAATGCCGGCATCACATGGCATTAAGGGCAGAGTGTAGAGTGCAAAGTGCGTTGCCGGAATATTTTAACATATAATTAATACATAATTCGTTGCTTTTATGTTACTTTGAGTGCTTTTCATTGCGACATTTCACATTAATTATGAATTAATGTACACAACTGTTTACGGATAAAAGTTTTTTGTATATTTATAACATTATGATTTATATTATTATTAATACCTTTATTTACTAACGAGAATTCCTTACACCTCAGCTATTGTTTTTATGTTTTTTAAAGAGCTTCCTCTCGCATTTCTTTAAATTGTTCTTTTTTTCCAAATCACTTTCGCTCTCTCTCGCTCACTCTAAGCTACACTTTCTCTCTCTCTATCTATCTATCTGACTCTATCTCATTCTCTGAGCATAAACCGCAACGTATATCAACAATTCGTCCAATAATTGGAGCTTTTCGGCACAACAATTGGCAGGCAATGCCAACCAGGCCGAAGGCTCCAATTGCCAAAACCCTAAGTGTTAAAAGGTAAAACAAAAGTAAGAAATCGGAAAACTTAAACCAAAGCTACTTAAGGACAACTAACAACCTAGGCTAAGTGCTAGATGTAAACGTACAAAAGGCGAATCAAACCGAACATATTTACAAGCTAGATTTATAACATTACCAAAACTAAACACTCAACTAAACTATATATAGATATGGATATATATACTTTACATATTAACTATTTATGTGTGTGTAGGCTTGAAGCTAGCTCAAAGTTTTTGCCATACTTGAATCGGTGTATTTATAAATATATACATGACAAGGTATATATACTTAGCTATGTATGTGTAAGAATCAATCACAGAACATTTTTGCTTAGATCGTAGGCATAGCTCGCTTTTAGGCGCTTTTACACGCAGGCGAAAGAGAAGAAAAACAACAAAAGACAAAACCAAATTTATACTCGTATACATAACGTACATATATATTTTACATGGCCATATTATACATATTGATTTGCTCCAACCTCCCTATACACTGCTACCGCCCGACACCCCGCCCGACCGACCACGCCCCGCGTTTGAAGTTTAAGTATCAGGTACCTGCCAAAGCGAAGCAAATTATATTGTATTAGCAGACAACTGTTCGGTCTTTCTCCGAGTCTGTGACTAAAATCAAAAATATTCTATGTATACAGAACCCACACTGCACACACACACACGCGCACACCTACTATTGATGTTGTTGTTTTCCATGTCTGTTTATAAGAATGTGTCTTTGTGTGTAGCGTACATGTAACGCTGGCTCAGATCGTTTCCATAACGACCTTTCTGTGTCGCACACACTCTCTCCAAAAACCACGAACAGACAATGAGCTTTTTCAAGGCAACAGTTAGCCGTAACCGGTAACCGATAACCGATGAAACGCCAGCGACAAACGTTAATCGGTAATTATAAATAAATTACTAATTAAATGCATAATCAGCGCAGCAAAAACAAAAAATTAAACACATCACAAAAGTAGCGCAAACAAAAGCTACGTAACCCCGTAGAGGGCTTAAAATTGAAATTGAAATTAAAATTAATTCATTAAATTAAGCTTGTATTAAAATAATAAATGCGCAAAACGAACAGTTGATGCAATTAAGGGAAATTGCTTCACGCAATTGGCTGAAATCAAAAATTAATGCAAATACTAATTAAAACTCAATTGGCCATGTCATAAATCAAATGAATAGCGAAAGCAAAACAGAAAGAAATTGTCAAATAACTGTAGTAACTCGGCGCAAAGTAGCAAATGCAAACGAAGGATTGTAAGAGAAGTGTAAGGAAGATGAATGTAGAAAATAAAAGAAAACAAAAACGAATAAAAAGAAAAACGTTTTTAATTGAAAGTTAATATCTTTGAAGAGTTTACTGCTGTGCATTGAAAACTGTAACGCTTTCGTGTGAAAGGTAAGTCGAAAGATTTAATTGTATTTTATTTTAAAGTATTTTTATACCCTTCGACCATTGAAAATGGTCAAAAAAGGGTATACTAACTTTGTGCAAATGTATGTAACAGACAGAAGGAGGCGTGGGAGACCCCACAAAGTATATATATTCTTGCTCAGGATCACTAGCCAAGTCGATTAAGCCATGTCTGTCTGTCTGTCCGGATGTCTGGATGTCTGGATGTCTGGGTGTCTGGATGTCTGGATGTCTGGATGTTTGTATGTCCAGATGAACACACAGATTTCAGCTATTATAAAAGCTAGAGACACCAAATTTGGCATGAAGGTTTCTGTTGATCCGAGACAGGTGAAGTTTATTTCAAATGTTGGGTGCCACGCCCCCCGCCCACGCAAATCAATAATTTCATCTTTTAAGCTGATTTGCGAGCGACACATAAAATATACAACATTCTGAGTAAGACTATACTTAGCTAATTATAATACCAACACTGTCGCTTGCCGCTCGACTGTTGCTCTTGTTTACTTTAAAGACATTAACTTTTAAATATAACTAAAATATTTTTAAATTTCTTAAAGATTTTTGTAAGTTTTTTGCAGTCCAATTCACACGAAGTTGAAGAGAGTGAATTTAATAATAAAATTGTATCTTCACAGGGTTTCCAGGACAGCTTTTTACGGACAGATCTGTCACTATTATTTTTGTCAGCTTAAACCATCTCTCTAGCTCTTTTTGCGCAAATCTGTATTATTTTTATTGCTCAATCAAACGTATTTATTACACTTTTAATGACATTGTTAACCACATGATTTATATACAAATTTTATAGCGGTTTTTGGATTTTATTTTCAATCATAAAATGATATATTTTCATGCAACTTGAATTGCAGAAATATTTGATAACATTCTTATATATCGTGTAGGTACTTACACTTATGCAACAAATTAATTACCATAAGAATATAATTGATGGAGCATAACGAATTAAATAAAGTTACAAAATTATAATTGTTCAACCTGTTTTGTTGATTAAAAACCAATTTTTCCATTTTATTCTTCTTTTACTTTTGTCTATCCTATTTTGTTTTCTTTTTTACCCTTTTTAAACTTAACCAGTCCTTTTGTGTGAGGAATGGCTGGCAGCCCTGTCACTTAGCTACAGTCAGGGATTAAAATGATACTTTATTGTTTCTGGAATTTGTTAAATATTGTGGCCACAAGCTGTGTTTAAGTTGAGTAGATATACCATACTATATATCTTTGATAACCAGCCTTGTTCGAATATAAACCCGCCTATGAATTTGAATTTCATTATTTAACTGTTTTACAATTACAAATACTAGTTAGCCTCTTATATAAAACCGGTTTTATATAGATTGGCAGTGCAACAGATTTGTTCAATAGGTTGCAATTAATTTATGAGTATTTAATACATTTTTGATAATTAATACATTTTTTAATAATTATTAAACGAAACGCCGTTGGTCTTAACGGATTTCATTTTGTATTTTAATTAAAGCGACAGCGTTTTTCTTTCTTCCCATTGTTTTCCTGCGCAATATCCTTCTCTGGCAGGCAAACTGTTCGTATTTCAATTAACAATTTCTATGGCAACAGCAATGTCCATAATTATATCTTCGATCGCAATTGCTGTGAACCCCCTCGCACACACACTTTGACACACATGTATTTGTGTATGTAAATGTGCTTTATTTTTTGTGTTTCATTTGCTTTTTATGGCCCACGGTTGTAATTTTTTGTTTTATTTATTTGTTTCAGTTTTTTGCGCAATTAAATTTATATTTACAGCAATCCTTTATACGATATACGCGCACGATATGTCTGACTAGATATATGGCACAATTTGGACTTCACAGTTATTCTCTGCACACATCCCCCAAACGAAAATAAAAGGGTTGCCAGCCTGGGGGACCGAGTGAAATATCAATTTTTGTTGCTTACATTTGAAAAGTTTTATTTGATTTTCATTCATTTCACTCGCCACCATTCATTTTATTCATTTTGTCTGGTGATGAGCTTTTCGCAATGCAAACGATTAGCGCATCAATTTTTTATGTGCCATGCGAAACATAAAATATTTTCACATTGATTTAATTCCGTGTTCTACACAGCGAAAAGGCAATAATAACTAGATTTGTTGCGAAAAAATGCACATACATATAGCATACATGCAAATATATGCATATATATGAAAATGTATTTATTTATTTATTTATATAGAGCACAGTTATCACTGGCAGCTACTGCAATATTCACAATTTGCAGCTTAAATATTCCAATATCAAGCAAGTGTGGAGTGAAAATACTGATGAAAGGAGTAGGAAGACACTTGAGACCCTAACACGATTTAGAACTGAAGTTATAGGATATATAAAATTTAAAACATACCATACACCCATCTACCCAAACCTAATTGGGTATCCTACTGACTGGGCCTTTACATAGAAAGCATCTCAGTCACGTAGCCCCAAAACCTGAGCAGCATAATAATTATTTATAATTATTGTTAATTTTAAAAGCAAGCAAATGGCGATAGAACAACAACAACAACAATAGCAACAACAACAACTGAAGTGAAAGGCATTAAAAAACCACAAAGAGACCTCAATTAAAATTCAAATTAGAACGCTTGGGAAATTTTCACGCTGGCGGCCAAAGTGCGAAAACTTAAAACCGCAGCTCGACGGAACCGAACAGAGCAGCAAAGGACCATGTGGAACGGAGCAAATACCCAGAGAGAAAGAGAGAGAGAGAGAGTACCCAGTTCCCCTTTGCCAGTTCGCAAACTAACTGCCTAAAATGAAATATGAAGCGAGGGACTCGCAGGCAAGTGCCAGAGTCAGCGAAAGGAGCAAGGAGCTGAACTGAGACTGAGCCATACCACGGGCACACAACTAATAAGAAATTTGTGAACTTTGCAAATTTGCCATCATTAATTCTGCGCTCACCCCATGTACCCTTACTCCCCGATTCCCCTCCCTGATCCTCTTGCTAACGGTATAAATTGTCGAATTCGCATTCTGCATCCAAGTCGAGCGAAATGCGATGATGGCGCGTCGTTGTTGTCCTTCTTCATTGTGTAATAATTGTCGAGCAGTTTAAATCCAAGCGGCGACTCACATAATAAATTGTCATATGAAGGCGTGCGCCAGACACCCCACACCCCCTGCGCAGCACGCCCCATTTGGCCACTTCTTTGTCGTGTTTCCCCTGCTCAGTCGAGTAGTTGGCAAAAAGTAAAGGAAATAAAAGTAGCAGCCAGACTACAAGATACCCTAATATAGCACAGAAAATAAGGGACAAGGAAGGGTAAAAGTAGAATACTATCGACAGTTGGCATATTCAATGTTTTCGACATTTCATTCATTACTCTCGATATTACTGAAAAAATACAAATGTGTGGGATCAAGATAGCAATAGCTAGACTGCAAGAACCCTAGTCAAGTACAGACAATATGAAGGACAGAACAGTGGAGCACAAAGCTAGAATAAAAGTTAAACAAGTGGATTCAAGGTATAGTAGCCAAACTACAAGATTCCATAGTAAACAGCTGGCATATAATAGTATAACTGGGATACTATCGTTAGTTTGCATATTCTTTCTTTATTTCGAGGTTTCAGATAAAATATGCATTACTATTGCGTACAATTAAAATACAAATTTGTTGAATCAAGGTAGTAGTGGCCAACCTGCATAATAACCTAGCAGAAAACTATCGACAGTTTGCATATTCAATGTTTTCGACATTCTTAAGAAAAATGCGCATTACTATGCGATTAAAGTACAAATATGATTCACATATTTTTAACCAATGTATGATAGAAATATGCAGACTACAAGGTACTCTAGTAAAGCACAGAAAATACTATCGGTAGTTGGTATATTCAATGTTCGATTCAATTCAATATTCACAATAGAACTAATGTTTAGGTATAAATTAAATACAAATTCGAATAATCACGGATCACTTTATGTCGTGAACGATTTCAGGGTTGCCGATATCAAAAAGTCAAGCCAAGGTTGACTGATTTTCCATACTTAGGTTGCTCGAAATAGTCCCAAGCCAGTGAATTCTCTCATTTATACATTTCGTTGCCCAAAAAATAAAATATCGTTGACTATCGCAACTAAAAGTTGGCACGAATATTAAATATATTATTGAAACTATTGCTAAACAACAAAGATCTTTGCAGGACGGATATCATAAACGATACTCATTTAAATATTATCATTTCACATAGTTTACTAACGCATTCTCTGAAGGCTCGTTGCACGAACCACTTTCCATTCTTCGCCTTGCAGGGTATGGCAAAGGTAATGAGGAAACGGAAATTGCTGCCGGAAGTGTATGCGAAGGCGGAAGCTCATTTTGCAATATTCACAGTTGACTGATTTCTAGCGACTTTTTGCTTGGCGCCGGGCTCCGCAAGCCCCACGCCCCACTCCCCGCGCCGCACGACGCCGTGCGCCTTTTGCCTGGCCCCATGAATTGTAAATTGATTGGAGCCAAAGTCGTCGTCGACGTCTTCGTCCGTTGTCGATTTTAATCATTAATAATAGAGGCAGCGGGCGGAAAAGGGGCAAGATGGGGGCGTGAGAGGGCGTGCCAGTCTCTTGGACGACAGCCAAAGCGGCGGCACAGAGACACTGCAAGAGAATAGCAACGTCGACTGCGACGCGACCTGCGACTGCGCTGCGCCTAAGGTTAGGCTATGACTTTTCAAGAGCCTTCCGAGCGCCGCGCCGGCAACAAAATGGCTGCGCGCACTTCCATAGCTAAACGCTTTTACCAGCCCCCCCTCCCTTGTCCACCGCTGGCAGTGCCAAGTTGTTGCCAAGTTGTGCTTTGTGAAGAGCGAGCTGCTCAAATAGCAGCAACCAACGAAGCAACAACAAGAGCAGGGAGAACAGGTTGAAGGAGCAGGAGAAGCAGCAGGAGGAGGAGGGGGAGGGGGAGAAGGCGCTGCATCAGCAGCAGTAGCAACCGTTAGTTTCATTGTTGACATTGCAGCGAAAAAAGGTAGCAAAGGCAACAAAAAGCAATTAACTTGGCTTACATCTTTGTTGAAAGTTGAAACTCATGGCGCGATTTATGCCGCCGGTGTCGGTGCTCCGCTGGTGTTGCCCAGCGCAGCAGCAGCGGATGCGGATGCGGGTGAGCAGGTGCAACGAGTTGGCGTGCCGAGTATGCAGCGTCTCTCACGGTGTGTGTTCAAGGCAAAACCTAATGGTTTGCTCTTCACTTGAAAGGCAAGATCTGGCGCTGATTTTGTGGCAAATTGTGCAGGCATCTCCTCGAGCCCGAAGATGCCACAGAAATTCGCAGAGCAAGCCGAGGAATGCCGTTTTATGCTGCTAGGCGGTTATCATTTACTTTAATTTAATAGTTCGAATGTTTTGTATACTATATCAAAAAATTAAATCTCAGTCCCTTCGCTTCTTGCTTCAATTGATTACAATCTTCTTAACTATTATCATTGTCATCAATTTAAATCATTAATCTAGTCGAACCATAATTGTTGTCGGGCATAAACATGAGATGTATTGACTTAGTTAAACAGCAATGACTTAATTATAAAATAAATCATTTAGAAACATAGATAATCAATGGTTATCAAGATAACAAACAACTACTTTAATTAAATCTATCATACCATCCGGACTGCTTGGTAGTTGGTATTTATTGTGCTCACCAAAACATAACTATTTAGGATTTTAGTTACGCTTTGGATTCAATTTTATCGGTTTACGTGGGAGTGGCCAAAATCTCTCATCCGTTAATCTATTCATAGGTACTACCTATTAGGTAGCAGGTATGAAAATAGTATAAAATATATGTATATTTACTCAAGAAATTATATTATAATTATTTATTTATTATATATTGAATATATGTACATATTTGACAACCTTATATATTGAATATATTTGTATGTTTCTTTATCATATTCGGCCATTTAAGCCAAGAGCTATGAAATATATAATCCTTATTTATGTTTATTGCTATGGTGTATGACTATTAAAAGCTAAGAATAAATCGGGATAAAGACTTGCATACAAATGTTAGAAAAATATTCAACAAAAATGCTGTGCCGACAGGGGTCGTCTGAATCCCAGAAGAGGGCACAGTTTTTACCCTCAAGATTGGATTAATTTTGTTACCCAATAAAAGAATAAATGAATAATCTTAAAACATATTTTAAAAAAAAACCTTCTTATTTGAGCCAACAAAATCAGTGTTAAAACAAATTTAAATATTAATTTTGATGATTTTTTCTAAGCATATTGTCTTAATCTAACTGAAATTAGAGCAAAACAACCAGGAAAAATACATTTCAGTGTTTTAATTTTTTAGTCTGCGCATCGACTTACTTCTTAAATGAGCTTTGGACGATATTCTGCTTCTTTCTTTCAAACTCTAACTAAAATCGATTGCATCCATGAATTATTGATTAATAAAAAATAAAACTATTTTTGTTTCCTACAATGTTGCATCGAAAAAAGGAGGCATTCTTACATGTACGTTAACATATTGATTTGACATCAAGTGCGTATCTGTCTTTTCTCCTTACTTACTGCTCCTCATTTACATTACTTAGTCAATCGTGGCAAAAGAAGTGAAACTTATCACACACTCAGCGCACTAACTTAGCTTGCTTGGAGACGAATCAATGCTTGAACACACTCCCAAACAAGAAATCCACTCGAATGTTACCACATACGTGGCTGCTGCTTAGTGATAAGAGTGGCCACTTGGCCAAACTTCACTCACTAATCATGACTGTAATCGCCTTTGGCGGCAGCCTTCTTGCCTTCTTATGCTGTAAGCATATTCTAATTCTATTCTCTTCTCACTCTCATCCTCTGCTCTCTCATCTGAGTAGCTGGGCCTTAAGTCCGACCGAAGCATTCTGTAATTTCACAAGAATTTGGTTTACTCGAGTCGAGGGGCTGTGTTCGTGAAAATTCATTTTTCCGGCTGGAAATCAAAAATGTTGCGTAAATTACAAACAGACAAAAACAAGCTAAGCCCTTAGCCAGCGAGTGAGCTTGGCGCATACGGAGAAAGAGGTGTTGCAAGGAAGGAGGAGCGGTGGAAGGGGAGGACTTGCAACGCAGGCTGTCAGGCCCTTGAGCCAAAGTTAAGTAAATATGACTCAAGGACACTTGGCGCATGGAATCCTTTTGGCCACTTACTTTTGTGCACGCAGTGGGCCCAAGTGAGTGTGCGAAAGAGAGAAAGGGAGTGGAGTGTGAGAGAGAGTGTGCTGTCTTCTCATTCAGTTTCATTCGGGAAACGATTTTAATACTTTCGTTCGCACAAAAGCTACTTAAAGTTTTGCTTTTTGGCTTAATTCGTTTTTTGTCAAACAACAAGAAACAACAAACAGCAAACAGACAGACAGAGAAAGAGTGGGAGAGAGTGAGAAACAAAATGTGAGGAAAAGTTTTTTAAATTGAGTTAAGTTAATTTTTTTTGCTGTTGTTTTTTCGTTTTGCCTTTCGGGCAACTTTGGTTTGCCTAATAAATGTGCGTGCAAACAAAAGGCCAGATAAACAGCCGGCCACTGAAAGCGAGAGAGCAAGACACCAAGAGAGGGAGACAGACAGAGAGAGGGAGAGAGAGGGAGCGATACGGACAGTTGTAGCGACAGGCGAAAGATAAAGGATAATGACAGCCATTAGTATTAAGTGCGCGGCGACTACTTTGGGACTTTTCTCTCGCCATTTTTTCGCAACGGCCGCCGCTCATTAAAGTTGTTAAGTACGCAACGTAAACGCTGCCAGAGCGAGAGAGGGCGAGCGGGGGAGTGGGTGAGTGGGAGAGAGACTGTCAGGCAGCGTAGTAGGGGCGATTAAAGTCAATTTAAATGAGCCCGAAGCGTGCTAACTTAATTCGTTAACAAAGAAATGAAAGGAAAACTTCGGACGCGCAGTTGGCCGAATTATGTCAGCAAACAAGAGGAGAAGGGCAAACAAGCAAGAAGACGGTTGGGTAGGCAAGACTTTGAAATACCCTCTATCCACTATAATGATTCCGTATGTATTGTACATACATAACTAACCATACTTTGCGTATTTTGTGTTGCATATTTTCTGGGAGGTGTTCGAGATCGGTTCGTATTTAAAATTTCTTGAATAACTTCTATCTTAATTATCTGATTGCAACCAATTTTACAGATATCTTTTGGCTGTTCAAAGTAATTGTGTTTACAGAATATGAACTTTCCTGCCTTTGAATTACGCTTGAATTTCGGTTTTTATCAATTTACGGAGGCGGTAGCGAGCGTGGGCAAATTCTAAATTAACTTGATATGCGTCCAGTGATAACACCTATTACCTCCAAATTTGGTAGCCCTGTTTCTTATAGTCTCTAAAATGTCGATCAGACAGACAGACGGACAGACAGACAGACAGACAGACAGACAGACATACAGACATAGATGGACGGACAGACGGACAGAAAGAGAGACAGACAGACAAATAGATAGATAGATGGACATACAGACATAGATGGACGGACAGACGGACAGAAAGAAAGACAGACAGACAGATAGACGGACGAACGGACAGACGGGCAGACAGACAGATAGACAGATAGATGGACAGACAGATAGACGAACAGACATACAGACAGACTGATAGACAGACAGATAGACAGATAGATGGACAGACAGACAGACGGACAGACAGACATACAGACAGAAAGATAAACAGACAATCAGAAAGACAAACGGGCAAACAGACGGACAGATTATATCGTCCGGCTTTTGAAACTGATAGGGAATACATAACATTTCTTGGGTCTATCACACCTCCTTCTGCCTGTTACATACATTTTCAGTTGCCACAATCTCAAAATACCCCTCTAACTTATAGGCTGCGGGTTTTAACAGGGGTCAGGGGTCACTGTGCCCGTCATAGAGAATATTCTTGCGACTTTAAGAAACTTGTGCTAAATTTACAACACTTTAAGTACTTGTTTCCGACAATAAAGAAGCAAACAAATGCTCATTGAAAAGCAATTTTCCTGCGGCGTATTTAAGTTTTCTCATTTCTCGAACTCGGATTTTTCCCGGTTTGAACAAATGGAGACTGCAGCTCCGATTGCTTCCAAACAAAAGCAACTGCAGCAACAAAAAGCTCTGACATTTGTGACGTAAGAAAAGCGAATTGTGGTAGAAGGCAGGGAGATGGAGAGAGATAGAAATAGTGAGAGAGGGATGGGGGCGGCAGGGTATAGAGCGACACAGGTAGAGGAAGTTTCTTGGCATGTCTGGCAGCAAAACTGTCGTCAAAAAATTTATGTTTTGTAGTTTCATCTCTTCTTTTTACTCTTCATTTCAGTTCTTTTCGTTTTCTTTTTTCTTTTTCTTTTTCTGTTCTGCTTTTGTTTTTGATATTTTGCTGCTGCTGCTGTTTCTCCTTCTACTTCGTTTATGGTGTGCGACAAAACGCCACATTTGCGTTCAATGAGCATGAGATAATGTCGTCATCAACGTCCCCATCCCCTCATTGCCCTCCCCGGCACCCCCAAAACAGCCCCAGCAGCCCCTGCAAGTGCTTCGTCTTGCTTTGGAGCGTGTCTTTGTCACTCCCAGTCTCCCTGTCGACGGCAGGTGCAACGCCTCCTTCGCCCCCTTTGCCCCCTGGCTGGCATTTTGCTTGAGAAACTGCATTCGATTTAATGAGCACTACGTTTTTAATTAAGTCAGTTCGGTGTGCAGAGGCCGAGCAAGCCAGCCAGGCCAGACTGGGGCAGATTGGGGGATTGCGAGATAGAAGATAAGTTGCAGAGATAATTATGCCGATTAACAACAACGAGGTGCCAGCTGAAGATATTGCTCGAGCCATGAACGAGGCAATTTCACACACAATGAGCTGCAGCTTTATACATATATATTCCATAGATAGCTCGATTATGCAACAAAGCTTTGAGTCATTAATATGCAGATAATAATGATGGTGATGATAATGTTTTTGTATTCGAGAGAGAGAGAAAAAAAGAGTTGTCAGAAAATTGGAAACAGAGATAAATGAAATATATGAAACCAACATAAATTAAATACTCTCTATTACACCCTTCCATCATTTAAATTGTGAAAAATATACAGGCTTTCTGCAAAATTATGTAACACAAAAAGTCTAAGTAAACCTTTGTCATAACCTTAGCTACAATCAAAGCAAGGAATCCTTTGAATTTTCTGTGTGGTTCAAGCAGATCATTTTAATTTATACTTTAAATTGCAGAAATTATTGAAGTCATCTGTAATTACATTGTGTCTGAGTCTTAGCTGGAATGCTGAAATTCACATTATTATTGGATATGCTTTGCAACGGCTATTTAAAATTGGGTAAAGGATATCTTACTGTTGGCAGTGCTCGAATGAAGCATTGAATACTTGCTATTAGACATTTAACATACAATATGTATCAATTACAGTAATTTGTAAACTATTGAATTGGCCCAAGTTGTAGAAGTATGAACAATAAGAAAATAAGATACAAAAATTTAAATGAACTTGATCAACTGATGGTATATGCTTAAATTATTTAACTATTTGAAGTAGACTATGATCAATTAACCCATTAAACTAAACTATGAATACACAACAAGTTAAACCACCAAAGGAATATAATTTATTTATTTATTCTGTTGAAATTGAAATAAAAAAGAAAAAGCCGATCCAATATTTATTGCAAACGATTGGAAAACCAAGAAAATCTCAACCAGATAAAGAAATTAGTGTAAGTAACAAAATAAATCAACACGAATAGACTCCGGGAGAAAGCAATTAGATTAGGCACACAACTACTTCAAAAAACACAATTAATTAATTTCCTGATAGGTAGGAAAAGATAATATTTACATACAGAATATATAGGTGTCTGCAGCAATGAAATTAAGTTTATCCACATACAGTACCTTAAATGCTTAATGCTGGGCAATTTTAAACTGCAAGTATGTAAAGAGTAATTATGGGTGATTCTGCCGGGGATAGAGAAGTGTATCCAGCTTTGTAAGTCATTACTATCTTTGTCCCCTTGAATCCAAAACCAAGTATGGTTATATATGTAGGTAAGGTATTAAGTAAGAAAAATCTAATAAAAAAGGGAAAAAGTCTTAAATTAACGACTCAGAAATTGCCACGTTAGGAAACAATTTAAAAGTCCTTACGCACGGATTTGTCAACTAGTAAGTGAGGACTCTAGAGATTTAAGTTGTACTCAAGAATTGTACGAACTAGTAAGGTATAGAGAATCTGTTGATTAAGGATCAAAATCATTAAATTACCTTCTTATAAAGCCAAGCAAGCCTTCTGAAAACTTAAGATTTTAATCAATAGTTGAGTTAGTCAGACAATCCACAGAGAGTGTTGGAAACGTAGTTAGAACCGGAGCGTTAGAATGAAGGGAACCCTTAAATTATATTAAACCTGTGAACTCTGTCAGATGGGCAAATAGACGGACACGGCTCAAAATACTGCTACTGATCGTAGACAATGAAAGTGCTGGTAGCGTGATGGTACGGGGGACAAAGCTGAAGGGAACAATCGATAGGATCAGGAACAATTGACAAAAATAATCGAGTGGCTAAGTCCAAGAATTTGTCAGTCAGCCTTTAAATTTTCTGATCGGTCTAGTCGGACTGTTCTTAAGAGATATGTAAATTTAAGAAAAAAAACCATAAAATTCAGAGAAATGCATAAAATCTTTATTTGAATCGATAGAACGGTCCATATTTTTATGTTTTAAGATTATTTCATACAAATGTTGACCGTGTCTGCGCCTCAAATGCTCCTTCTGCTTAGTCCGATTTCGGCATACTCTTTCCAACATTTCTTATATCTCACGAATAAAAAAAGGCGTTAAATCGTACGATCTAGACGGCCATTGACTCACTGGCCTCTCAATTTTTACGCGTACTGTGTGGCACGTGGTACCGTCTTGTTGACACAACATGGCATGCAAGTCAAGCCCTTTAAGGTTGGGAAAGAATAAGTTTGATATAATCTCACGGTAGCGTTGCGAACGGCGATGAATCGATAATTAGTCATCATTTACACTGCCCGATACAGTTGTGGTATTTTCTTCAGTTTGCACTCTACGGTAGTGTGTTGATGGTTTTATGTCCAACAATTTAAAATTTGGTGCGAAATTTAGTCGCACCAGCCCGAAGAGCCGCTCCAGTGGGTCGATTTAAATGGCCGTCAAATGGAAGAAGCGCGCGATGAACTTTCTTCGTCAGCTGTTTAAGCCAGTGTTGCTAAAAAGAAAACAGCTAAAAAATCACCCTTTACTATTTTTTTATATAATGAAACTAATATTCGAATAAATATTACTTATTTATTTATTTTGTGTACTTTATTATTTTGTTTTTTACATGAAGAGTACCTTTTAATGAAACAGAAACTTATACAGTTGATATAAGAAATGCAATATCATTCGGTGAAAAGTTCATAACTGCCCTCACAAACGACTTTCCTATAAAGAGAGTGACAGACATTCGATTTGCATAAAAATCTCATCAAAACTGGCTAAATTAGCCGCACACTCGGCGTGAAATGGCCGCTGCAATGCAATGGACCAACCTCAACATTTGTCACTCTTGTTGCTGTTGTTGCTATTGCTGTTGTTGTTGTTGATAATGATGACGTCAGCATGCAGTGCTTACCCCGCACACCGCATCGGCCGAAGAGACGTTCGCATTGGCGCTATGTAATAATTTCACACGCTCCATCGCGGTCATTTTAATTAGCACGATTGCATTTTCAACACGTAGTCACAATTCAAATTGTAAATCACATAGGCAGTTAAACATGTAGGCACATATATACCCTGCACACACACACACACACACACGCATGCAGCCTTCGCTTAGGCCGAATGCGACACAATTACCACATAATGCTGTCACATTTGCAATTGCAGCTGAATTTGAAAGCAGCTTCAGTTTTCCACCGCAAAACAGAAATTTTGCAGTAAATTAATATTGTTAATTAGGCCGCATACCCTGCAGTGTGTGGAGGGGGGATGAGATAGCTGAATGATGCCTCATCACCAACTGATCCCAGCTGAAGAGCATTATTTATGTCGAACCACTCGATGTGACTAGACAATTAACACGTCGCCGCCGCTTGACATAAATCAAACAACTTCCAAAATATAAACAGACATTTGAATTGATGGGAGTATGCGATAGGCAGATACCCTAACTGAGGTAGTTAGTTGCGGATACAAATGTTGTTGCACTGTAACGATGAGTGTCTTAAAATTATGACTGGTATCACAATTAAGAAGGCTACAATAGTGCCCCCTACACTACGTTAAAAATGCTCTATAGTGATTTCCACTGATAGTTCGTTGCAAATACATAAATTTTACTTTTATACTTTAATTGCACTGCATACTTCTTGGCGCAACCTTGAAAATCTGTATGCCCACTAAACTAATCAAATAAAATTTTGACAAATTTAAATTACGCTTGTAATTCGGAGGCGGAAGGGGGCGTGACCAAGTACTTAAACAGTTCTGTATGGAATTGATATGTAAGTGAGTAAGTAAGATGATTATGTGGTCACAAAATTTTAAGATCATTTTTAAAATTATATTAAACTGCTGGCAAAATGAAGTGTCACGTTTTCCACAACATTGGCGTTCGTGGGAAGATGCGATTTGGCAAAATAGGTTATTTCTAAAAATTAACGAAGAAAAAAGAATACAAATTTGATCCACACAGCACCGCAGCAGCAATGAGTGCAAGGGGTGCAGGGCGTGCGGCGCACAAGGCCCCCCGTCTGCAGGCGCTTGGCTACCAACAAATGGAATGCATATTTTATACTTCATGTCAAATCAAATATCTACTTTTGCTATCATAGTCAACACATCCAGACCAAATGGAGTACTAAATTGCCGCTATAAACGCTATAATATATATATATATATCTTATAAACTGTCGCATCTGGCAATATAAAATTGAAAGCAGAGTAAATCCAATGAGTATTAAGTTTCTTCTTTTTATGAAATGTTTTATGAGTTAATTTATTAACTACATTTTAAAAACTAAGCAATTAAAATAGGGCCCGCTAAACGTATTTAACAAGGGCCCCCGAGACCGCTGCTACGGCCCTGGTTTCACACGAAGATGAAATTTTTTTTTTATTTAAAATTTTTTTTTTTCATTACATCTTTATCTTATCTGAATTTTATTTTAAATTAAAGTGTTTCAAATTCATGTTAATAAGGTCTTGACGGTAAAAACCGTGCTCTCCCCCGGGATTCTTCCAAATACCTCAACTCAGTCCACAGCAATGTGCTGACACCACAGATAAACTTAATCCGACTTCGATCGACCCCTTTCGGCATTTAATTTCGGTGTTGTTCGGCATTCAAAGTGAGAATACCCTTTCTACCCTATGCTTAACAGTTGCCAGTACCATTACACAAACAGAGAGACGATGAGCTTGTGTTTGTTATTTGTACACTGTGGCTTTGGCTGTGGCCCTGCATATGAGTATGTGTACAAGCTAACCCCACTCCTCTCCTCCCCCCACTGTGCTTTCTTTGCTTATGCGTAGACAAAACCAAGCAAGCGTCGCCCACTGCGAGTCAGTTGCCGCTCGTACACCGCGCAAGAGAAGCCGCAAGCTCGTAAAGAACCTTTGAAGAAATGTCTTCGAATTACACTGTGCAACAAAAATGTGTGTGTTACTTTCGCTTGGCGTGCTGAGCATGCTTTCCACCATCCGTGGCGACACCATTTGCGACCTTGTGCAGCGCGAGCGCGTCGAGTGTCAAGTGCACCACGTGGAGACAGCGGACGGTTACCAGCTGACGCTGCAACGCATTCCTCCACCGCGTAACCAGAGCTGCCCCGTGCTGCTGCCGTTCGTGCTGATGCACGGCCTGATCGGCTCGGCTGCGGACTATGTGGCAGCAGGTCGTGGAGCGGGTGCACTTGCCTTCCGGCTGCACGCGCATTGCTATGACGTGTGGCTGCCGAATGCGCGGGGCACCACCGCGTCGCGACACCATCGCCGGCTGGCTGCCAGCGAGGCGGCCTTCTGGCAGTTCAGCTGGCACGAGATCGGCGTCTACGACATGCCCGCCGTGCTGGAGCACGTGCTGCGCGTGACGCAGCAGCCGCGGCTGCACTATGTGGGCCACTCGCAGGGCACGACTGTGCTGCTGGTGCTGCTCGCACAGCGGCCGGAGTTCAATGCGCTGATCGCAAGTGCAACGCTGCTGGCGCCAATTGCTTATTTAAAGCACTTAAGCAGTCCGCCGCTGCGCCTCTTGGCCCACGACTTGGCCAGCGTCATGGTACGTATACTTAATGTTGCGTATTCGCCGCGTAGTAACCGATACGCATTCGCTGTTGCAGTTGCTGCTGCAGCGGCTCGGACTGCATGAGCTGCTGGCTGGCGGCTCGCTTGCCCAGCTGGGCAGCCAACTTGTTTGCCACGCCGCGCTGCCCACCGCGCCGCTGTGCGGCCTGCTCGCCTCGCTCTACGTCGGCTTCAGCGAGCAACCCATGGATCGTGTGAGTACCGAGAGAGAGAGAGAGAGAGAGGAGAGAGAGAGAGAGAGAGAGAGAGAGAGAGAGAAAGAGAGAGACAGAGTGAGAGCCCCCGATTAAATATGCAGCCATAATTTAGCCAACAAAGCGGCCCCAAAGTTTTGTTGTATGCAAAAGTTTTTATTGCACTCAGGAGTGTGGCACGCCTCGCTTCGCGTCCCTCCCTTCCCGTGCCCCGCCCCAAACACACACATGGCAGCGACGGCTTTAGTTTGGTAATAAAAGTTATTTGAATTTAAATGCGTAAACGAGCTGCCCGCCCGGCCAACTATTGTGGCACGTTCGCCAGCACAGTGTGCGCATAAAGTATGCCGACTACGGCGAGGCTCTTGCACAGTGGGCACACTGGGCAATTGGACCCTTTGTTCTCCCCCGCCCCGGTTAGGGTATTCCCTGGTCGTACACAGGGATTTACTCTGCTTCTCGCGCTGGATTTTTTGCCGTAATGTGCAGCAAAAGGTGCGCCAAACTTTTGCCAGCGCCCCTTTCCCTACCCCTTAGCCATTTGGGGCCCGTCCGCTACACACACATTACGTATACGCCGGGTTGCCTTAAACACTTTTTGTTTCCGCACACGGCACATTTAAATTTTGTTTTGCCATGAAATATGGCAAATAAATCGCGCTCGTGTTATTTTTACCAAACTTTATGGCTTATCTGCGGGGCGTGTGCTCGAAAGGCTTAGAGGGGGAGGCAGGCGCCTTTAGAGTAAAGCTGGTGCCAAGTGCTTGTTAGTTATTAGGCTAAAGGCCTTTTGGCCCCATCCAAAAACTATGCATAAACGCAGCAGCTTGTGCGGATTTCAACTTATTTTTTCGCACGACCGAAGCAGGTGGCAAACTTTGACAAGCAATAGATAGTTGCTGCAGCTCCTTCGAGTGCCAGTGTGGAAATTGAGAAGAAGGGTAGCTTGACTGTGAGTTATTCGTCATGTACAGTTTGTATCAATGTCATTTTTTATGTTATATGTTTGTCTTCTTAAAGGAAGTTTTATTTTATTAATTTCATATATATTCATCATATTCATCCAATTTATTTTATGAAATTTTTAATAAATCGAAGCCATTTAATTGTAGAATATGTGTGCAAAAGAATATTTTGATTCGGTATAATGTTATCCAATGGAAGCCTCGTCAGCAGTTGCTCGCCAATGCAAACTCTTAATTTAGCATACTTTGAACGCATATATCTCTAATACAAGACTGAGGCCTGGATTTACTGATCAGATTTACATTATTAAAAATGTTTAGGAGTGGAAATCCTTCTTTTAACGTTTCGAACCTAAATTTAGAAATTTTAATAACGTATTTACAATTTTTCAATCAGATTAATGTGAGCAAATTATGATCAAAATCAGTTTTTCTGTATTCAAATTGATGATGCACATTATTGTTTATCAATATGTTATAAATTTATGTGTGGGAGGTCAACTATTTCATTTTTTTCACGAGTGCGGTTTGATTTTTCAAATTGGTTCTTTAAAAGTGGCTAAAGTATTGTATTGTTTTGTATTTTAAAACACCTTCTTTGTGCACAAGGGTTTTTGAATGGCGCCATCTAGAATTTGTCTATGCCGTACGTCGTTTGATTTTAAATATTATCAAATCTGATTTACAGCAAAACCTTAAAGAACTATCGCGTATGATAATGTTGCTATATTAAACTCTATTTTAACTTTTTTTTCAATATTAAAGTATAAAATAAAAACAAATCTACACGCGCCAAATCGTATTGCGTCGCAGTTTAGAGATCGCACTTATTATCTATCGATATTAGTGATGGCACAAAGTTGTCGCTTGTAAATACCAAATACCAAACTTAAGCAATGCAAATAATACATATATTAATATATACCATAAATAAATAAATAAAAATGGAATTATACAGGGTATTTGCACGTCTACAACAAGCTGAACACAAAGCTGTCCCACTTGTTTTGCCTGCATAACTTTGGCATATAACTTAAGTGCCAAACCGAAGCGATATAAATTGTTTCTTGCCACTGACGCTTGTGTTATTCTGCTTTCTGTATTCCCTTTAAACCTTTTCGAGTGCTTCAAATAAATTTCCTTATCACAATCGACTGAGAAGTTTGGCAAGTGAATCCATCAATAAAACAACAATAAAACTCGCTTGTTTTCGCATTTAAAGTCGCATCAACAAAGCGCAAGCTTCGTGCCCCAGGCGAGACAGTCAAGTGCAACCGCGTGCCGTATCTCCGACAACATCATAGCTTACACAAAGAAACAAAAAGAATACGAGGGGAGGGACGAGGGGCGGCAGTGAGGGCAAAAAAAGAGAAGGAAAATGTCAACAAACAAGCTGGCAAATACGAGCGACTCTGGCGAGGCACCAAAATTGCTAAGCAAATAGCAGAAGGCAAGAACTTCAGTCCGGGCGTTGCTCAGCGACTAACCAGCCCCCGCCCCCATGACACCCCCCTTGCACTGTGATACCCTGTACCTTCTGTACGCACACCCCCTCCCCTCCCACGCGCTCCACGCGCTTATACATAAATATTTGTGCATATTTAGCCAAGCGCCCGCTTCACGCCACATAAAGTTCAACACACTTTGCAACTTCCACAGCCAGTGCAACTGCCAATGCAACTGACTGTGGGGCAACTGCGGGACAACATGATTTGAGACAAAACAAAGAGCAAAACTATTTGCCACAAGTCGCAACTGCAATTGAAAAGAAACCAGAAAACGGAAGCCACAAAGAGGAATCAAATAAGCATCAAAATAAAACAAACAACAATGGGCGCATTCGGTTATTCGATAGTTCGATACTCTTACAGCGAGTTTAGATATTTAATCTGTTGAATCTTGTGATATCCTTGCACATGGAATCACAAGACGAAGTGAACAAAGCACAAAAGGCAACATTGCCCGCCTTTTAAGATCATTCAAAATGTTCAAAAGGAGTATACAGTATGCAGCAGAAGGAGGCGTTTCAGACCCCAGAAGGTAACATATATACAATATATAGAGTCGATTGAGACATATCGTATCTGCTTCTTGTCTGAGCCGGTCTGAGCTATTACGTATTAAAGTTAGAAACACTAAATTTGCCATGAGGATTCCTGTATACGATACTATGCGCAGATCAACTTAACTTTGCCCTCGCAAATCAATACCTTGATTTGTCAATTTGATTTGTAGGCATCGCATTCAACATACAACTTCCCGACATTGACATAAACTGACTATAAAACTAAATAATAAAAGTCCCCCATCAGCTTGGGTGCTGGATTAAGTGAGCATTAGGCGATCTGTCAAAACTGACAGAAGGTTGTCTTTTTGTCGGGCGTGCCCTCATAACTAAACAGGTCAAATTATTTATCTTCCCCTGTGTCTTATCTATGAAGTATCGAGATATTATCACTTTCAATATCGTATATATTATTATTGCATTAAAAGTGGATCACTAGATGTAATTGACGAGTCGATTCCGTTTGTCTGTTCATACACTTTCACAATGGTATCTTAACTATTATAAAGATACCTAATTGGACGTGGAAGTCAACAAGCTCCTTAACCTATAACAAAATTCATTAGTTTGTTATTTTATAGTCCTGTGAAAGTTTCAGTCGGACAGTAAACATTCTGATCAGATAGTAAAACCACCACTTATTTAATTTTACATCATCCATCATCACTCATGTGAGTGGGAGTTAATTAAAATCATGTTAACGTGTTTAAAGAGGATTTTTGAAAGAAACTTATGTTTCTATCCTTTAATTGGGCTTTTTCAATACTCGCAATGCCCCTGACCAAAACGATTTCCTTATAATAAATATAAAGTTTCTTAGTATTTGCGTATTTTACGTTGCATACAAGGAGGAGCCTGTTCCGGAGCGGCTTTGAAAAATTGATTTCCCAAAAAACTTCTAAGTTAATTATCCGATCACAGCCAAATTTTCAGAAATCATTAAGGCGCTAGTTTAAGTTATATGTAGATACTTATTGCATTACAATTACGCCTGGAATACAGCTTTTATCGATTCACAGGGGTGAAAGGAGGCGTGGCCAAAATATAATAAAAAATTTGATTTGCGCGAGTAGCTTAAAACTTTTTTTCATATTATTTTTTGAATATTTTAGCTCTTGTAGTCTTTGGTATCCAAGTAATCTTACGGACAGACAGACGGACATAGATTCATCGACTCGGCTATTGATGCTGATGAAAAAGATGTAAACACTTTCGCTTGGCACAAAATTCTAATACTCCTCTACCCTTAGGGTACCAGATAAAAAAAATTAAAACACTCCTATAAGGGTCGAAGATTCCTTAAAAGTCACAAAGAAAAAGAATGTCTCTACAACTTGGAAAATCGAAGAAACTATATCAGAATTTGGAATAAATATTACAGTTTCAAATAAATGTAACCACTTTCAATTAAAAATACCCAACCTAACTTTAAAGTCTTCAGAAGGGCCCCTCCTCACTCACTCCGCCTCTGTAGTGCAGTGTGTATCTGCTCGGACTTCCGTGCGTTTTGCACCATAATAAAGCGGATACAGTGCCAGGCTGCACACTCCACCCACGCATATTTATCATCCACATATATGTACACATCAGACACACACACTCGCACACACACATGCATAAGCCGACAGTCAAGTGTCAGCGGGCAGCTCGTAAATTCACATGGCTTGACTGTGGGGCCTCATCAATTCGCAAAATTTCCATACATTTTGCAGGAATTATTCCCGCGCATTCTGGAGACGACTCCGGCAGGCATCTCGCGTGGTCAACTGCTGCACTTTGGCCAGCTCATCAACAGCGGTACGAAAAGAGCCTCCATCGATGGCAACCAAAGCCTAAGCCTTCTACCTGTTTCCAGGCAAGTTTCAGCAGTACGACTTCCATTCAGCACGGCTCAACCGCCTGCACTATGGCCAGCCCAGTCCGCCGTTGTACCAGCTGAAGAACGTGCGCCTCAACATGCAACTCTTTTACGGCAACCGGGATGCACTCGCTAGCCGGAAGGATGTGCTACGCCTGGTGCGGGATTTGAGCAACAGTCGCCTAAAGCTCTACCAGGTGCGCGGCTACAACCACATCGATTTTCTATATGCCGATTCTGCGCCACAAATAATCTACGAGAAGATCATCGAACAAGCCAGACGAGCAAACTGAAATGAGATCCCTGACTAGTCCAACTAAATTAGTTACTGCACTATAGATTAAATTTAGATGATTTAAATGAATAGATAAGCTAAGACAATGAATTAATATGAAGGCCGTAAACAAATTAAACAGCAAACAGGCTTTAATATCGGCGCAGTCCTTCACTAACCTAAGCACCTTTGTTTGTGTTCGAGAGTGCATGTGTGTGTACGTGCACTTCCGTGTGCTTTGTGTCACAATGAAACGGAAATAGCCGCACACACTCACACACACACACACTCGAGCATGCCCCATACGAGTGAAGTCGAGCAAAGGTTACACAGTATTGTTTAGTTTTCTTTTCTTTTCAATTACATTTATATTGTGTTGTACAATGAACACAAAATGAACTAAAATAAAACTTGGAAAACAGACCTCATAAGCTTCGTACTTTACATAAAAGTAGTATTAATTACGTTAATCATAATGTACATTTCTAAGTCTGAACTGGAATTGCTGCTATCTCTGCTGGGCGTCCGTATTAATCTGTTGGTTTATTGCATTCGATATGTGTGTGTGTGGGTGCCAGTGTGAGTGTGTTGTGGTTGAGTGTCAGTGTCAGTGAGAGTCTCTTCCAACAGGTGCACTCCTTAGCTAAGTTCGAAACCCACACCGGACTGTATAGCATAGAGCAGCTTTTCCCGCATTTGTTCGACGCTGTTGAACGGCGGAAGCTTTAAAAGATTCGTACAGGTGCTCGCCGTAGGCAGACGCTCCATGTCCCCGGCATTTTGAATGAAGAACGGAGGATCTAGGTCCTGTAAAGAAAGAATAATATATAGTAGTTGCCATAGTCATTTCATCAACTCAATCTTGCCTTGAAGCCCAGCAAAGGTGGCCGTGAGCAGCTCGTGACGAACTTCAGCAGCTGTCGTCGTTGGAGATCATCAAAGCCCTCCACTGCTGTCCAGAATGCCACAATTGATGGGTGCTCTGGCGTATATTCGCCACCATATTTACAGTGCTTCTTCAAATCTTCCAGATCAATGGGTATCTCCGCACCCGATATGAGTATTTGCAGCTCCTTGTTACTGAACATATAAAGCCACTCGATGGGCAGCACATTGGACAAACCCTTGCGGAAGGCTTTGCAGTGCCGTTTGATCTGTACATTAAGCTTGTAGTTGGCAATCAGCTGCAAATACTCGATGCGATTGGAGTTGGTCACCGGCGTGCTCTGACCATTTGGCTTCAGTTCCACAACCTGCGTTTGCCCCAGCGAACTGCTGGCTACCGTAAAATCCAGATTCAGTTCGCTCACATCGCCTGCATAATCCTTGAGATACAGTAAGTTGCGATACAGCTCCGGATCCAGTGAGGCCAGCTGATGTATATCCACATCGGAATATTTGCCAGCCAACTTGGTCAGAAAGAACTCAGCCAACGGCAGCTCGACCAGCAGATTTTCATAGATTGCTTTGCCCAATATGCGACCAATGAAATAATAATGCTTTTCAAAGTCACTAAACAGATCCGACACGTTCGGATTGGGGTACAGCTTGTTGTCGGTCGTCACCCTGCAAAAGCAAGAGGAATTAATAAATATTTCCCTCAAGACAATGAATACTATTTTACATGAAGAATCCACGATTGGGATCGAAAGCCGTTTTGATGAGCTCCGACAAGAACTCTCGGAAGACTCCACCGCCATCTATGCCAGCCTCATCTAATCCCAGCGAGGACACAAACTGTATGCGGAACTTCAAGCGCAAATCAGGTTCTGCAAGTAAACACGTTAATTAGTGACTCTGGTCTATTTTTAGGTGCATTCTACAAACCATTCTCCGGCCTCAACTTATCGTAGGCATCCTCATAGAGATGCGACCGTCGCACAGTGATCATAATGGAGGGTCCCTGCAAGAAGGCCTGCAGATGCCCTTGCACACGCATTTTATTGGCCGCAACTAGACCCTGAAGAATGCTCACACGCTTGTTGAAAGCCACTACAAAAGGAATCTCGCGCAGAATGGTTATGGACCGTTTTTGCTTTGTGGACATGGGCGGCCCACTCTCAAAGTCCTCGCGCGTAAAGTCGCGTATGGGCTGAAAGGGGCGAATGCCACGCATCCGACTACTGTGTGTCAGTGGCAGATCTGTCGGCCTGTCGAGCGGCAAGTCCAACCGACTGACTGTCCAGTGGCCTTCGGGGCAGAAACCTAAACGTAAATCACGTGTGTGTATCTGGTTGAGCACAAAGACCACGACGTTTAGCAAATTGGCCCAGATTTGCTTCTGCTGACGCAACTTCTTGTCATCGGCATCCGTGTGGCTGAGCACACTGCGAAAGGCTAACTCCACCAGGCCCAAACTAATGTCTTTTAGAGTCTTGGACATTTGCACAATCTCGGCAATGGAAAATGGCATCAGGCGTACATGTTGTATTGCCGTCTGCGCAGGCGTCACCAGTAGCTTCTTCTCCACAAATTCGATGTCGTGCAGAGTCGGCAAAAGGCGCCCGAACAGCATGCAGAAGGTGGCCAATAAAGGTATTGTTCGGTCCACGCCCTGTTGCTTAGCTGCAGAAAAATATATAGTGATAAAAAAAAGAAACCTAAACTATCTATTATAACTTCTACTCACGCACAACTCCCTTAGAAATAAGCGTAAGCGGCGCTGAGAATCCCAGCTGAGTGGATTCGGCAGCCAGCTTGAACCACACGGCACGTATGAACTTAGGTGTAAAGGCCAGTGTGTAGAGTAGCCTGCAAGGAGAGTGGTTAGGACGACAGCCAAGTAGAACTGAATGGTAACCTACTTATACTCGTACACCGCATGCTTGTTGTATATCATCAGATTGTGACAGATCTCGCAGAGGGCGTAAATTAGCTGCGTCTGCTCAATGTGGGGCTCCATTTGGTGGACAATAATGTCGACGCGCTGCGTCTCATTTAGTATGGCAATCGATTCGAGCAGGCAATTCCGCTCCTTCACACTTAGTTCACGAGTGGTGCGACAGGGTTGCTCCATGTCGTAGTCTAGAGTGTGAGTTGAGGGCTGTTCCTCCTCCGCATCGGACTCATCTGTCTCCTCATCCTCGTCGTCGGAATCTGTGTGGCGATGGGGTGCAGAAAACTGTGTCCGCAGCGTCGACTTCGGCAGCTGTAGAATGTTGGGCATCATTTGAGCAATGACACGCACATAGACAATCAGTAGATTGCTCTGCTCCAAGGTTGCTGTAACAGAAAGATGATTACAACTTATTATGTCATCTGATCATCTGGTGCCACATACCCAATTGCTTGCGATCCAATATGAGCAGAGAGTTAAGCAGAAATGAACTGAATACTTCGCGTGGCTGCCGTTTGGCTTGCTTAACCTCGCTGGATTGGATTATGCCATAGAACAAGGAGTTGTGTTTGTTTTCATCGACCGCAGCAATAGATTCGGGCAACGACACGTCGCTTATTGTCATCTCCAGCATCCCATGCAGCGAGTGCAAGAGGAGTGCAAACGGAAAGTCCGTGCTTTCAGCCAGACAGGGCAGTACGAAATAGCGTAAAGGCTCTGTATGTGGCGTTGCCAGGATTTCAGATATGAAGTTTCTACAGAAGAGTTGCGACTGCTCGCCGACTGGAAGGCGTCTGGCCACAGCCAAGGGGCGCAACAGCAGCTGGAGCAGCGCTTCTGACAGTGGATTAGGCGCATGCAGTGTCTCACCGTCCAGCGGTGGACACTTCTCGTCAAGCAGCTGGCGCAAACGTACAAAATAATTGCGTGCAATCAGGAAGGCAAATACGCGCTCCAAATACTTGTAGAGGAGCGTCTCATCCTCCACGTACCGTTCCACGGCTGCAACCGTGGTGAAGGTCTCCAGCATCCGCAGAGGTATGGCTTGAGCGCTCTGTGGTAGCGTCAGCTGCACTAAGCATGCATCCAATAGCTTGCAAACGCGTAGAAGCCAGACAGAATCGTGGACTGACTGTTGCAGCAGACGTGCAGGATTGCGCAGAATTTGCTGGCAGATATCAATCTAGAGGACCAATGAATATGCATATAAGCAGCTTGATTCCTTTGTATATATTACAGAAGACACTCACCAGTCGCTCGCTGTCTTTGGGTACCCGACTGCTGTAGAAGAAGCTCAGTCGCCGCAGCAGAAAGGAAAGGCTTTCATCCTCGATAACGCGATCCCGATGCGCGTATAGATAAGCATCGAAGGCTTCACGTTCGGCGCGCTTGCGCCGCTGACGATGGATGAAGGAGCGGGCATAGGATTGTAGCACCACAGCGCCGTTGACCTTCTGGCGCAGCTCGTTGCGTTTCTGTCGCTCGAGCGCAGCTTTACGTATGGCTGTGTCCCGGTCGTAAGTATGTGAGGCGCCACCCAGACTTTGCACCGGACGGCGACGATACTCGCCGTCGAAGCCAAACATGACGCGGCAGTTGCTCTGCTGCCTCTGCGGGTGCTGCTTCTGCTACTGCTGACTGTGTCTATTGTTGTTGTATTTTTCCCAGCTGATCCGATCGGTCTCTATTACTCAGCACATAGTTTCTTGTTGTTTATGAAAAGCGTAAAAAGCGACGCTGCAGCAAACAGCAGCTCTTCCACTTATTTTCGTTTCTGTTGTTGTTTTTATTTAAGATATTGACTACAACGTATCTGCGACTACGTTAAATTTTCTGACTGCGTAAAAACCAGCTAAAACGAATGATTTGTATATTTTCTCTGTTTGTAGAAAAGCGCTAAAAAATGACAAAAAGGGCTGTCCAGCTGTTCGACACTATTAAACACTGCGAACTTCGATAAACACAGTGTTGATAACTAATACAGGAACATTGCGTGCGATAATGCCGTATTTTCTATTTTTAAAATACTTGTAAAAATAATTGTTTTGTTTTCTATTTTATTCATGTTAAAATTAACTTCATTTTGACAAAAAATACATCATAGTGTCATTTCTATTGACTGAAATTATATAATCTATTCACTAATATTACAATTATTTTTTATTATTTAAAAATTATGGGATTTATTGAATCAAGAATTTAAAATTGAGATTAAAAAATTTGTGAAATTTTATTCTAACTAATAATTGATCAAGATATACATATATTTTAGCTGCATACATGTACGTAAAATTCAACGAATAGCGAGAAGTTATTTATACGAGGGTCGTTTGATCCGTGACTTTTTGTATTTGCCGCGCACCTGCTCTAAATACAACACTGCTCCTGTCAGCAGTTATCGATTAACAGCTGACTGTAAAATTTTGAGAAAGCTGCGTTTTTTGGTTTGCGTTTTATAGGCATTGAAAGCAGACGATCTCGTGAATTTTAACGAAAATGGAAGAAAGTGAATTTCGTGTGCTAGTTAAGCATTATTTTTTGCGTAAAAAATCCATCACCGAAACCAAGGAAATACTTGATAAATATTATGGGGACTCTGCACCATCAATTTCAATGGTTAAGAAATGGTTTACTGAGTTCCGTTGTGGTCGTACCAGTACAAGTGATGCCGAACGTTCAACTAAATGTATAGAGCTAAAAGGAGATTATGTTGAGAAATAAAACGCTTCTTTGACGAAAAAAATATATTTTATTCAAAAAGTCACGGACTTATCAAACGACCCTCGTATTGTTTACCGCGGACATGATTGTCTCAGATTGTTTACATTTACATATCTTTTATTTATTATTATTATTGTTGATTGCTCAGCTGACATTTAGCTGATCAGCAAATAAGCAAAGCAAATCTATTTTTAAAAAACTGCAGTATATATTTTTTTGCATTTAGAGTTTTAATTAAATGTCATTTTGTTATGAGGAGTACAAGAATACGCATAAATAACACGAAATATAAATGGGACTTTAGATCTAATTCGTCTAATTAGAAAGTAGCATCTGTTTTTCATTAACATTATTTGTAGGCAATTAACACTGGGCTCTCTGTAAGAGAGCCTTTTGAAGGAACCAGAACCAATACTCCGGCAATTGAAAACCAAGATACAAGTGCTCAACTCAACTGAGAGGCGCTGCATTGGCGGCATGTGGATGTCGCAACTGATGACGGTTCTCGATGAGAGCGAGAAGTGCACGCGGCACATCCATTGTTTGATCATCCACGAGCACAATGTCAAACGTGTCCATATACTTTTGCATATTCGCCTCCACGTGATCGAACAGGAAACCAATCTTCAAGATGTGCGATGAGGCGGGAACTCCGTTTGCCATGTCCGCATCGCCTAGAGAATCGCCCATGACAATGATGTGGTCACGTGTATGCACCAGCTCGTAATACTCGCTTCCGTCCAATACTGTCTCATTTTTGTTGAATGTGTGTATCATCGGTTGCTGAAAGCCGTCCAGAAGACCGTCGCGATACTGTAAAAAGTTCGAGACGACTTTCACGTTCGGGTGCATGATATTCGCCTGCTGCAGCACCGAGACAACAGAGTTGCCAAGGCCTGCGGAGAACACGAGCACCGGAATTTGCAGGCGTAACAATGCACCGAAGAGCTCATGCGTCCGGTCACGTAGCGCACTCTTGAACTTGCTGGCCATATCATCGATTTCAGACTGGTCGAAGGGGAATCCGCTGGCCAACTCCGCTGATTTGGTCCACCATTCGATCATGTACTGCACCTTCTCCTCGATGGCCATATGCGGATCTATCTCGATGGGCCGATACTTGTGGAAGAGTTTGTCCGACTCGGTTTTAAAGTACGGAGGCAGGGATTTGCATGCATTAAAAATGCCAAAGCTCGAGAGCACCGCAACATTGTCATCTGTACGCTGTTTTGTGATCGTGAAGTCAAAATCGGAAACAAATTGCATTCGTTCCGATCCTCCGCAAATGAACTCATTGATAATCCGTTCCACCCTCATGGGATCGCGCATTTTGCAATGGCTCTGGTTCAGTGCAGGTATATCCTTAATAGATACATATCCTAACTTATTATCTGCATTTTGTGTCTCACATCCGTTGTTTCCCATTCTTGAAAATGTTTGGTATATTTAGTAGGCTGTTCCAGACAGTTGGAATCTCGTTTAACGTCTGCACTGAGTGACTCCCGATCGGCAACTGAAAATATATAAACAAATTCGTTTAGAACGAGTGGGTTTAGCGAATTTGCACTTGCATTTGGTTCCGCATACGTACACAAACAAACAAATGTGTATATAGTTCATTTAGGTATATACTGACAGAGATGAGCAGTGAGTAATGTAAGTCACCGTGAGTCGTTCAAATTAAATCCACAATCGTAAATATTAATATATTTTATTATATTATAAATAAATTCAATATTATTTTTGATATTTAGTTAGACTTATTGGATTAAAATATAATGTTATAATGTAATTGTTATGCTTAAAAAAATAAATTCTGGGGCAAATGTCACGGTTAACCCAATCTGCTCATCTCTAATAAAGGTGCACATGATAATTTTGTGTGCCGTTTTGTTCTTTGCTTTTGGCAATGTGCTGACCTTGGATATTTGTTGCCAATTTTACTTCTCTGTACGTTCGGCCTATCAGCTTGTTTATCGAAGCTTTTCGATTTATGTGCTTTTGATTCTTTAACTGTAAATGCCGTACACCCTTTTATTTACCTTTCGCTTTCTTGTTTTGGCACAATCCAATCAAAGCAGAATGTTATCGTACTGAACAGCTGATCTGTGCAGGAACGACTTGGAAGTGAAACGCTACACCAGGAATCGAATTTTAGTGTTTGTTTATTTTGGATTCGTTCTGAAATGTTAAATTAAAACAGCTATTTTAAGCGGTAAACAACGCAAAAACGACACATATCTTAAAAGGCTTATTTTTATAATAAAGTGTAAAATAGCTACTACCCCCAATAAAAATATAACTACATCGAATTTATTGTACAACTCTTGAGTCTGAATTGCATTATTCCATTTATTAATTTATTGAACTTAAAACTGTTCGTATTAATAGAGAAAAAGGAAAAAGAGCATTTTATTTCTAAAAAAATCAACGATTTAAACAAGTTCGAATTTTAAATCAGGAATTAGTGGCACTCCCAAACTCAATAGATTTTACACTCTTGCTGTGGTATTTCTTTTATGTATTTATTTAAAGGAAAACATAATACATTTCTTAAGGAACTAACTAGAATCTTAACTACTCCTCTTCATATTTAATATGTAACTGAGTTATTTTACTTTATGTTTTAACTGTTGCGCGGGTGTTTGTATTGTTTTCTATTTTACAAATCTCTTCCTTGTTTCTTCACTAATCTTCAATTACAATGGGTGTTGTTGGCGGATTTGCTGCAAGGACCTTAGACTTTGCTGTAGCCTGAAGTTGTTGTTGTTGTGGGGCTGCCTTCTGCGCATTGTTTTCAAGAGGTAGGAACTTCCAGTCAGCGGGAAGAAATGGTCTGTATTCCGGGTGACGTTGCAATGCCCTGAAAGAGAAGAGGTTTGAGTTTCAAATTGTTGGAACACTTAAAGAACAAAGAGAACTTACCGATTTAAATAGGCGATGGCGGTCGCTTGTTTCTTGAAGCCAAGCACACCCGTTTCGGGCATTCTGATCATGAACTTTCCGTCCATATGCCTTCCTCGGAACCGTGGTAGGTCCTTGGCAATAAGAAATCCATCTCGTACTTTTCCAGTCACAGTTTCCTCCTTGTTGTTACTGGTAACCTCCGTCGGTGCTGGCTTTGTGCTTACCGCTGGAAGCGACTGTCTGGGCTCAGCTATAGCTGTCGTCTTGCGCACTGGAAGGGACTTGCGAGCTGTGGCTGTGGCTTGAAGCTTCTCTGGCACCTGACGCACCTTAGAAACGGGTACATTCACGATGGAAATCGTGGTTGCCGTCTGCTTGAGAATGGCAGATGCTTTGGCGCCGGCGCCTCCTGGTTCCACTTCTGACTTGCGCTTGCTGCCGATACGAATAGGCTCCACGGCAGCATTGGCCAACGCATCCTTGGCACTAACCTTGGTTATGGTAACACCTGTGGAAATAGCTCCGATGTTAACATTTCCATTGCCACCACTCAACAGCTGCTGCAGAGACTCATTGATTTTCGGAGCTGGCGTCTCCTTGGCGGCTCCTGTAGCTCCTCCACCCGTCGAGCAACGCTGCACGGAGATGCGACTGATCTTCGCTGGCGGCGGTACCGAAGTCGTCTCACTGCACACTGCGCTGGCAGTGGTGGTGCTATTGTTACTACTGGTGGCCATTGTTTGAGTGAGCTGCACCTGTGGCGTAAGGAACTGCATAGGTGGTGGTGTGCTGCCTGTGGCGGGCACATTCGCTATAAAGGGCACAAAGCTTCCAGGCGGAGCTGAAGCTGCAGGTGCTGCCGGCGTCGGTGTTATCTGCAGGCCTCCATTGTTGGTCTTCGATTGGATTGTGAAATTGAGGCGTTGTTGGGGTTGCGTCTGCTTTTGTGGCTGCTGCTCCTCTTCCTGTTGCTCATCATCAATAATCATGCAATCGTCGTCATCGTCATCGTTGGCCTGATCGTAATTAACCCCCTGCAGCTCTTGCTTCTGGTCCTCCTCGTTTGGCTTACTGGGCAGGGCCCTTTGTGACTTGCCCACTCCCAGATCGATTTCAAAGTGAACCTGGTTATTGATCTGCAGTACCCAGAAGGCCATGGTGCGTTTGTCGCGCTGCACTCTGATGTTGTGTTCTCTTTGGTAGACCTCCCGCAACATCATCTTGCCGTCTACACTCTGCAGCAGTACCAGCACAGGGGGCTGCATGTCCAGGCGCAGAGGTCCAAAGTAGACTTTACGTCGAGACGATGGCGTTACGAAGGCATCATAGGGTGCGTCCTGGAAGAACTGTACCTTGACAACCTTGTTAGTCTCGTGCGCCACACGCACCACATTGTGAATGCGATCCAGAGATATCATGTCCCTGAAGGCAGGCACGAAGATGTGTGAGAAGTCGTCGAAGAGATTCAGCACCACCCAGCGATGATCATAGTCGTGCAACTCCGGTATCTGCAACTCTCCAACGTCAGCCTGAAATACTTTGCGGAACTCGATGTTGCTACGAATGTTCAAGCAGGTGTCCTTGCTCTGAGCAGTAGTGCCGCCAGCAGCAGGAGCCGGGGCAGCTGTAGAGGGCGGTGGAGCCGAAGCAAGAGTGGTATCCAGTGCAGGAGTATCAGCGACAGCAGCAGCAGCAGGCACGGGAGAAGGTGGTGCTGGAGCAAGTAAACCTGGAGCAGTCGGAGATGTAACAGTGGAAGACGTCTCACTCAACGCTGCCTTGCGGTTCACTTCCCTCATGCGTTGCTTGACCATAAGCGTGCACAAGACATTGATCTTCTTGGTCAGAATCGGATGAGTTTGCGGAGTTGGCTTGGTACACGCATTGCCCTCCATGTAGCGCAGGAAACCCTTCACTAACCAGTACTGCTGTCGGCCCTGCATCACCACAGCAAGCCTTCCAGTGTTCTCATTGCGTTTGTTCTCCAGCAACATGCGCGCCATCAAGGGCAGAGTGCTGGGATCGGGTGCAAAGCGGGTGTTGACCACGGCAATGGCACCACATACCGCAGGCATCATGTTGTTGATGGTCGCGGCCAGGAAGCTGTGGTTCTTCATTTGCACATCCCAAATAAACACATACTCCGACTCGAAGGCCGCCAAGAAGTTGGTCCACTTAATGATGCAGAGTATCTCCTCGTTCGGCGCAGGGATTATCTTACTCTCGCGCTGCAAAGCCAAGTCGATGTCCTGCATTTTCTTGCTGACGTGCGTGTTCATCTTCTGAATGACATCGTTGTAGTTTGCACGGAACATAACTCCAACGGCTGAGGGATCATCGATTGTTGACGACGATAAAGACGTCGACGAAGGCGATGCGGAGCTGGTCAACCCTGCATTCTCGCCGAAGTCCATCACAGCAGCTCCCGTAGGATTCAAAGAGAAGCACGATGCAATCTTAGGCATTTGTATTTCCAACTTCGGCTGTGCTGGCTGTTGTGGCTTTTGCTTCTTTTCCTTCGGCTCCTCTGGAGGTTGCACCAACTGTCTTTTGCGCTTAGGTGGTTGCTCTGGCAGTGCGCGGGATACTGGTGTTGACTCACTCTCGTCGGAGTCATCACGTACAACTATCACCGAAGGTTCCACTGGGGCAACTGCTAGCTGCTGCTGCTGCTCCTCCTCCATGCGGCGCTGTTGATCCAACTCCGCCCGATAGTATCGTATAGCATTGAAGACGCGTTTCCTCAGCAAATCTTGCGTCTGCTTTGTCTCTCTCTTGGCGGCATCAAGACGCGTACTGCTTGCACGTTGTCGGTTGAGGCGCAGATAGGAGATGCTGGGTATAGGGACGGCACGGCGACAGAAAGAGTTACATGAGCGATAGTAGTTGAATACAACGTCCAACTCAGCGGCACGACTGGGAAGGGTACTGGTTTGGAAGGGCTTCGATGAGGTTGATGGCAGCGGTTGTTCAATTTTAGGTGCAAGTCTTGGCAGCTTGGCTTTTGGTGGTTCTTTAGCAACAGGCAGTTGTGGCATAGGATCCACCAGCTTGATATGCTGTGCCGGTGCAGGCCGAGGCAGCGGAGGCGGTTTCTCTTTGCGTCGTTTCTTCGACGATTGCTGCGCTGGCTCCTCCTGTGCCCGCTCGAAACTGTAGTGCGCTTTGGTGGCAAGCTCGGGCACATAGTGTGCAATGACTGCATCCGACTGCTCTTTCTCGATTACCACCGGCTTGCCATCGACTGCAAGACCCCCGCAGAAGCACTTGTACAGCTGATGGGTCATACAGAAGGTAGCCAGATTAGCTACATCCGGCAGCCGACGCATTGTCACTTGGCAGTGCTTGAGCTTCACGAAATCCGTATCCTTGACACTCACTTGAGGCTCACTTGGCACCAGACTGTTACGTGTTTTCTTGACTCCGGCGTCACGCTTTGCCGCTTTGCTCGAGCGTGTCGTGGGCTGATCATCCTCATCCTCAATGGAGTCATCGAAGTCCTCATACCGTTTCGGCGCCTTCGTGCAACGACGCTTTTTGTCGCACTGCGTCTCGTTGATGAGCAGCGTCTCGTTGTCGGTGAGCACCAACGTGGAAGTGAAGTCCTTCTCCATCTTTGCCAAACGCGCCGTTGCCTGCCGCCTCAAGTTGAACGCATCCTCGTTGGACAAGCCTCGTCCCTGCAAAATATGGGATACTTAGTTCCGAATAAAGATCAGTTTATATTCCGCAGCTGCTTACGTCTGTTTCCACGCGCATTATGCGCGTTAGCTCGGCACCCGTGCAGTGGCATTCCAGCACGCAGTCCGCTTGCCCGCAGTGCTCCCGCGCTGGCAGTTCACCAGTCAGACTCTCGCAGAGGCAACCCAGCTGGCAGTGTTCCTTGACGCAGGGTTTGTTAGCTGAAATTCGATGGGAATTAGCATATATAGACATTTATAACTGTGCCAATCACTTACCATCCTTGGCAATGGCAGCAGCATCGATGATGGTGGCATTGAGACGCCGCAGCTCCTTGGCCAAGCGCATCTGCTTGTTCGGACGCTTCTGCTGATTCAGTTGTTGCTTGGCCTTGGCCTTCTCCGCTTTGCTGACAGTCGTCTCCTCGTTGACTTGATTCAACTCTGCCAGGCTGGAGGCATTCGCCACATCGGGATCCTGGCTGATGAAGGAGTTCTCGCTGCAGCTGATGGCCACCGTATTAATCATGTCGTTGATCATGTCAGCGCATGCCAAAGTGACGGGATCCGGTGATTCCGGCAGTGCCTTGCGGAACTCGAACTGCTGCAGCTTCTCCGGTGGCTGAGAAGCACTAAAGCTTTCGTCCAGTTCCTCTGAGCGATCGACAACGCGTCGCACGAGGATATGATTGCGGTCGTTCAGATAGGGTATCACAAAGGTAAAGCTTTTGCGTCTGCCCGCAGGCGTCTGGGCAGCTTGTTTCTCGGCATCCCGCATGTTGTTAGGAGACTCCCGCAACGTGGAGACACTGAACTCGGCCCACTCGCGGGTTATATCATGGTGCGGCAGTATGTACTGCAGATATCGCTTGGCAATCTCATCAAGCGGTCGTCCCAGCTGCGGCTTCACGTCCAGCTGCACGGTGGGCATGCTTACAACTGCCATACTTCCGCCGGCCAGCAACAGGGCGGCCGTGTCATCGTCCAAAGGCTTCTGGAATGGCTTTTGCGACAATGGACAGGGTCGAAAGATGGCGGGCAGTGGATACTGGTTGAGTTTTTGTAGCTTGCTGTTGACCTTGACGAGGCGTGTGGGTTGCACCTTCAGCTCACGCTGCAGCACAGCGTCTGGACAATGATTGCCGCACTTCAACTTGGCCAGTTCCTTGGGTGTCAGTTGATTGCTATGCGGCTGCTTCTCGCGCTGCGCGTTGTTGCCCTGACTGCCGGGCAGGCGAACCATTTCACCATCGATGCGGATGACCTGGTAGTAATACTTATCATGCTCCGTAGCCACATAGCTCGCTGCTTGCCAGCCCTGGCGAGTGAACGGCATCTGGCTGCTGGCTGACTGCAGGTGCTGCATGGCGGCGATCTTCACCTTGCGCTGTCGCTGTTTGCGCTGCAGTTCGCGGTACACGTTTGCCTCGTTGTTGATGATGGCCATCTTCTGGTTCTTGGAACGTTGCAGATAGTGCCGACGATCGGCAACAGTACGCAGACGTTGCAAGCTGTCCGGCACCGCTGGCATATCCATGTGCGGCGGCATGCTATGCGCTGTGACGCGTCCGTCCTGGTACATGGGCTCCAACAATCGCTCACGATCCTCGCGCAGATTGTTTTTCTTCATGTAGGCTTCCAGGGCGTCACTAACAAATGCTGCATTACCCTCCAAGGTCTTGCAGCTCTGTGGCACCAGCGGGGTCAGCAACATGCCCGGCTGATGGGCGCTGTCATCGAAGCCAACATAATCCTCACAAGTCTCGTCGTGGAAACTGTAATCGCTGTTACCTATGGCAGTTGTTGTTGTGGTTGCAGGCGTTTCTTTTACTTGAGGTTTACTAATCGAACTGCTCTCGCTGTTGACTGGCTCTGTTGTGGGCATGGAGAAATTAGACTCCTTGGCAAAGTTCTTGACACGCACCTTGTTCATTAGCATGTCAAGAAAATTGCTGCCACCTGCAGTCTTCTCTGGACTCTTTACCACAGCTGTTTCAATGGCTGGAACAATGGGAACGGCTACGGGTTCCTCCGCAGGCATTGGCTCGTCCAAAGTTGCCGCTTTGCTAACTTCCGGCACTAACTTTGGCTCTTCAATCTCTGGCACAGTACTCAGTTCCTTGCTTTGTTCCGTCTGCAAGGTTTCTTCTGCCTTATCTACACTCAACTCTAAAGTTGTGTTGGCATTCTCGATAAGGGAAAGGCCACGCTTGACGTTCTTTAGCAACTCCAGCTGCTGCTTCATCTGCTTGGACAACTCTTCGCCATAGAGCTCCGTCTCCTCGGACACTGTGATGTGTCCCTTCTTCTTGTAGTAACGCACGCAGCTTGATGACCATTGCATGACGTTCGCCTTTCGGCGCTTTATCATGCGCTTCAGGCGCGGGTCAAAGAGCAGGAGGCGGGCCCGTTTCAGTATCACAATACGGTTCTGCTTCCGCCACGCATAATTTCGCAGAACGCAGCGCGGAGTTAGTGCGTAGATAATAAATCGCTTTAAGTTCTCCCAGTTGCGCTGTAGAAAGTCAGATGAGACGGGATATTTTCGCTTCAAATAACGGTACTTTCTCAGTTCTTTGCCTTTTAATATAATCGGTGGCAGTTTCCGTATCATTCTGGAATAATTTGCAAATAAATCTAAATTAATATATTTTCAGAATTATTTTAATTATAAGTTAATTAGTAATGTCCTCCGTAAATGCAGCAAGTGGAGAATCAGCAAAGTAAAGTGGTACCCACTCAATCGCAGGTTTCTACGGCGAATGGGTAGCACTGTGCCACTAGATACATACACAATTCTCTGCCCGCATACGCTTTGTTATAAAAATAGAACAGATGAAAAACTGTTAATTTTGTATAACAATGTACAATATATATAACAATGCACTCCACGAGGTTATATATAGTTAATAATAGTCAAAATACGCATGACATATGCAACATTTCACACTGTAAGGACATTTACTTCCGTTATCGAAAAGTAATCGAAATTCGGCTTTACAACAACTACTCGAAAACTAGCACGCAAGTGCTTGTCAATTTAATTACGTACTTTTACAACGGCAAACACAGCTCCAGCAATTTATGTTGTTGCTCTCTGCTAAGCGCCTTCGAACAGCCCACGCACACACAGAAGCACACCAAGATACAGAGAGAGAGAGGGAGATATATACACAACAACTACACAACCCAGCGGCAACTAATACATTTTATACACACTCTTCTTTTCAATTAACTAATGCCAACATTTATGAATTAATGAAGACACTGCGCATGTGCGCGCTTAGAACGCACTAAACATTATTAACAAATTTCACTTTGGATTTTGTGCAGAAAAGAATGCGTGCGAAATTATTGCGATCGCAAACAGCTCTGGTGTTCGGTGCCTGTGACGACGGTCTGAATGTGTATGTTTACATGCGCACATGTGTGTGTGTTAGAGTATTTAAGGTTCCCATTGCCAAGCGTTCCAACGGACTGCATGGCATTGGGACAAAAGCAGTTGCTACGCTTATGTCACATACATACACACACATTTGTGTATGTGTTTATTACTTATGCAATATACATTCACATGTGTGCGTACGCACGTGTTTTCCGATAATAAACGATTAATTGCGAGCACCGAAAATAACTGGATGAGGTGCAATAAAATCGCAGCTGTCAGGATAACAAGCATGTTCAAACATGTTACACCCACGATCCTTACTCACTTCATCAATTCTTTTTTTTTATAATTTGTATTAATTGCACAACGTATTATTAACAAAACTTAACACACTTCACAGCTAATCTATAGTATTTGCTTATTTTTACTATCAAAAGTTGTTGTTTTACCTTAAATGTCACCCGTAAAATAAATCGATAACTTGAAGCGAAATCCAACATGGCGGCGCGGCGAGCTGTCGTCGATCGCATGCGTCAGCACGTGAACACCCCCTCCCACACACAGTTATCAAGTGCTTTACACAAAAATACCGTACGAAAATTTCAATACAGCTCAATGTCCTGTTCACAAATGGCAGAAGAAAATCGCTTTACTACACGTACCTGGGCAGATTCGGGGGCATTGAAAGCCGCCTCCTTGTATTTTACAGGAATATCTACACTACTATTCGATATAAAGTCTTCTTTTACTTCAATTACTTGTGGCACTCGCTGATGACGTTGCGTCGTAAAAGCTAGCACACAACGAGTACACACAAAAATTGACACACACACATTTGCATTCATTTATCGGTGACTCTGATGAATTTCAATATGGTGACCGATAACAGCGCGCCAAGGTAGAAAAATGGAATGAAACACAGGGTTGTAGTTATCGACAAAATTGAAGCCTGGTGATATTCAGCGCCACTCTGCGGACGAGCTTGTGCTCCATAAGGGAAGCAATTAAAGTATGTTTTGATTTTCTTTTCATTCGTTTTGAAATGAATTTGAGTAGTCATTTATTTTAGCCTACTAATAAGCTCGTTAGTTTACTGAGCTGTTATTGCCAAACAAAATAGTACATACATACATATATATATGATTGGCGAAATATTTCTTATTTCATAAGGATGGGCAAGCTTCTTTATGTTAATTTTGTATTTTTTTTCAACACATGGATTAGCCTTGATACCCTTTTGCCACGTTAACGCAATTAACCGTATCGTTTAACGATAGCTTTGTGACAACCCTGACTGTCGTTTCCCATAAAAAATGTCAAAAACAGCTTTCTGGCTATGGCCAACTCTGTGTTTTGAGGTTATGCATATATGCGTGCCCCCTTCCCAGTAAATGAAAACGAACACGTTTATTATTGTTCTTATTTATAAGTCTTATTTATTGTTTTAATTATAAATATATGAAAATGTGCAAAAACCAGATATACGCATCACTTCTAAGGGGTACTGTACCTGCAACTAAAAGAGAAAATGATTTGAGTTCACATATACAATAACACATAATACAATTTTGATATTATTTTCAAGAATTTTCAATATCTTTTGCTTATATTCAGCAGGACCTATTTTAGAGGATTGTTTTGTTGCGGTATTTGTGAATCATTACACATAATTCAGCTTTCCTTTCTCATCAATTTTAAGCAATTAATAACAAGTTTAGTACAATGTACGGTGTACTTTTTCAGAATGGGTACCAACCTTTCAATTTGAATAAATATAAACCAAAGGGGGGTTCTAGAAACAACAAAAAATAAACATATATTATTAGTTTGGTTCTACTTTTGGAAAAATGGTTAAAATATTTTATTTGTATTCAGCAGGACCTATTTTAGAGGATTGTTTTGTTGCGGTATATGTGAATCATTACACATAATTCAGCTTTCCTTTCTCATCATTTACAAATAAATAAAAAACTTTTAGTTATTAATATTTATTTACCTTGAAGAATAGTTGAATCGTAGTCTTCATTGGAGCAACGATACATATCTGTAACTAGATATAGATAAAGAATGTTAGTATGAGTTTTTTATAGTTATGATTTTAAAACTGAATAACAAGTATCAGTAAGACCAATCACGCATTCAACATGAGAAGTTTCTCTTAGTGTTCAGATAGGGGCGAAAGCTTATAGCTCATCATAAAGAAAACCATTTAATGACAATGAAATGCAGCTTACCTTTCAATTAAAGTTACTGTCCGAATCCAGCCAGTTGAATCTGATCCATTATAGAAAAAACCTGTAAGGAAAAGAAAGTTTCTACATAAGTTTGATGCAATGACAGAACCTAAATATATATTGATGAACGTTTTTCAGTAAGACCAATCACGCGTTCAACATGAGAAGTTTCTCTTAGTTTCAGATAGGGGCGAAAGCTTAAAGCTCATCATTTGAAAAATAAGCATAATTGACTTCTTTGGGTTTAACTTACCTTTTAATATGTGATGTACGTTTGAAAAGCGTGTTAACGGCTCTATCTGAAAATAGATTATTTAGTTAGTTAAATATAATTAAATGTAGTGACTCATGCGGAGGCAAGTTTTTTTTCAGTAAGACCAATCTCGCATTCAACATGAGAAGTTTCACTTTGTTTTCAGCTAGGGGCGAAAGTTATTTCTCATCAGGGAAACCCGCAATACATTTATGGTATAAACAAATAATACGTACCATTATTTTGTCAAATGGCAAATCAATGCAATTACGTCTCGCAGCATTAACAGCAAGGGCTGCAAAAAAAAGGAAAAAATAATATTAAAAACTGACGAAAAATTATAACTATCTTTTTGTAAATTTAAATTTATCAGTAAGACCAATCACGCGTTCAACATGAGAAGTTTCTCTTTGTTTTCAGATAGGGGCGAAAGCTTAAAGCTCATCACACTACTTATGTTATTCTATAATTAAGATTTATTTTGATACTTACTTTGAGGTTTACCGAACAGCAATTCCTCTCTTGCACTGTAAACCTGAAAACTGTGAAATAGAAAAATCTGTATTAACCCATTTGTTCAAGTATATTAAAATTTATTATTAAACAATTTTAAAATATTTTAGTTTCGCTGTCGATTCAGTAAGACCAATCTCGCGTTCAACATGAGAAGTTTCTCTTAGTTTTCAGATAGGGGCGAAAGTTAAAGCTCATCAACGGACAGCGCAACATTTTAAAACTGTTATTAATAAAATGATAGAATAGCACTCACCTTAAAAAATTATTGATGACGGTTGACAAACAGGTTGAAATCTGAATGGAATAAACAAAGCTTTACAATAAAAATGTACAATTTATTGCATTGCGAATGTCACTTATAAATGCATTAAAATTTGCATTTTTACAGCTCAATCTTAAACTTAACAACTAAGAAAATGCGCTCGAAATATTGGAGGACATAAAAGAGCCTATTGCCTAACTTTGTAAACCTATTCCTGAGCCTCTTCTCTTTCTCTATCTTTGTCCTTCTTCTTCTTCTTTTTCTTCTCCTTTTCAACAGGAACTTCTTCAGCAGCAGCCGATTCTTCCTCAGCTGGGGCTTCTTCATCGCCCTTATGCTTCTTCTTCTTTTTCTTCTTTTCTGACTTGGCGGGGGTTTCAGCCTCCACTTGCTCCTCAACACTAGAGGTGCTGAGCTTGCGCTGTAAATAAAAGAAATGATATTGAGTAATGCATTAGATGTGAACAACTTTTAGCTTACCTTGCTGATGTCGCTAGAGCCGTTTGTAGGTGTCACTGACGCTTGTGGTGCCACAGCCGCAGCTGGCTTCTTGGCATTGTAGTCAACAAAACCAGTGAGCCACTCTTTGGGCGTGTTCTCGTTGGGCCTGCCAAACTTGTCCAACTTTCCGGCAGCAATCAGTGCTTTCTTGGCGGATGCCTTTGGACCCAAGCCCCACTTGCGAGGATAGGTGTCACGCTCCATGATGACACGCTTGATCTTGGCTACAACGCCATGATCGCAGGATGACATGGTTGCCGTTGTCATCTGTGCGATGGCCAGGCAGATAGCCTCGCCCTTTGTGGTACAAATAACAATCTCTTGACCGATTTCAATGCCATCCTCATAGCGAAGCACACCTGGCAACATAATCTTTGCACCATAACAGACGGCATTGACCTGGAAACAAAAAGAGAAGATTTAGTTTTCAAATCCAAGCAGAAGAAGTTTGTTCATCTTTAGTTGAAAGAATTGTAGTCTGCCAAAAACTTTGTCGGATGCGTAAATAAATCGCAACTCCAACATACACACGTCAGCGGCTTTACTGTTCCCAGTCATAGTCACAGACGTCGCTGGTTAAACTACGATCGTCTGCCGGCTTAATATCATGGGGTCCTAATCTACACCAACTTTATTTTGAGTACTCACCGAACTGTCCTTCATGATGATGCGCTTGTGGTTAATGAGGAGACCCTCCAAAGGCTTGATGACCCGTCTAAGCATAGACTCGTCCTTGTGATTCTCATACATCCACATGGCATCGAGTACATCATGCATTGTAACCATGCCGTCTCTCTCGGACTGTATGCCGGAGCGAACGCGACGCAACTCTAACATTTGGCCACCGACGCCCAGGACTAGACCCAGATGTACGCACATGGTACGAATGTAGGAACCGGCCTCACAGCTAACCCAAAAAACACCTAAGCACGTGAGTATCGAAAAGGAGAAAAGGCGTGTTACAAATAGAACTGTGCATTTGCCTTTGCAAATACTAAAATTTTGATGTTTTCATTATATTGTGGAAGTCCTGCACACCTCTGCCTTAAGCCAGACAGCGATGCACTGGTTCCAAGTGGATGACGAACTTACCCATATTACGGGTCTCATCATAATCCAACAGTTTGCTGTCGTAGACTGTGCGCACACGAAGTTGACGCTTCACAGCCGAAATCAGGGGAGGACGCTGGAAGAGGGCACCGCGTAGCTTTTCCAAGCCCTGGCGCACTTTTGCCACAGACTCAACGGCTCCGTGTAGCTTAAAAATAGCAACATACTCTTTACCAGCACTTTGTTGTGATTTAACGAGACGTGTGGCGCGGTCGATGCAGACAATCAAGCAACCTGTGTTGGAAAATGACAAAATGTGTGTACACGTGAGTTAGTATTTTTTGAGGTTAGATCGAACTCGCGGGCTAGAGATGACCAATATCCATTTAAAATGCGTTTATCAAATATCACAACGCGTCCCATCTCTATCCCACCCACACACTTTAAATATAAGATAAAAAACACATGGTTTTTCATTCAACATACCTGTGACCTTAGGATCCAATGTACCCGAGTGACCAGTCTTCTCAACCTTCAATATCTTCTTGATCCATGCTACAACCTCGTGCGAACTGGGGTTGGAGGGCTTATCGAGATTGATAAAACCAGTTTTAATGTATTCTTTGATGTCGCGGTTCAACGGCGAGGAACCATGTGCCAGCGGTGTGTAGTGGTTGGAGCGTATGTTAAGCTTGTCAAAGTTTTTAAGCAACAGCGGCCACTGGGATGTCTCCAGTTCAGCAATTTTCGACGATGGTTTTATCTGAAATTGGTTCTCTTTCTGCAGAGTGCCAAGATCTTCGCCATCGACGGGCTCCTCCTTGATCTTCTTCTTTTTCTTCCGCGAGTCTACAATAATTTGATGAATCCATTGTATTCGCGGCTAGCTGGTATAATTTTCCGTATTTTAACTTACCAACATCAGCCATATTTATTTATTTTAATTTAACACAAGGCACGTAATGCTAAAGACGTTCGCACGCGGCGCCAGGTTAAGGAAAATGGCAGAGTGAAACACGTGTTGCAACAAGCAAGAGTAGCGCATCGGTTATCGATATATCGATAGTTTTGCTCTAAGTATTCATCTGTAAATTTAATACCGTACAATACATTTGGTATATACAGCCATGTGGTATCGTAATAAATATTCGACACGGTCATACTGCTATTGTCAACAAATGGAGCAATTGGATTCATGTGTCGATGGAGAAACTGCAGCCACATCTGGGAGTAGCAATACTACTCAGGTGCTTAAACCATCGCGCAATACAGCCATAAAATGCCTGAAGTGCGACAAGGTCTATATATTTCCCGGAGACCGGGATGACTGTTTGGCGCATCTGTATCTGGAGCATCGCCTGGTCATAGCAGATGTGGAGGACATTGCTTTGCTCGAGGATTATCTGCAGTACTGGGAGAAGGAGTTTCAAAGTATATTCGAATACTCAATAAGTTAACTTTATATTAATTTATGGTAAATTTGCAGACAACGAGTTCGAGCAGTACTGCACCACAATGTTTCTGGATCAGCTACCCGATGGAACCTACGCCAAGAACGAGAAATACTACCTGCTCTGTGATATATTGCCGCAGGACTTTGAGCTGCGCAAACGATTGCAGGAGCAACGTTTGAGCTCTGCCCTGGAACGCCATCAGTTTGAGCTAACCGACCGCAACTTCAGCAAGGAATGCCTCTTCTGTCGCACCATAATCAAAGGCCTTCGGGCCGATTACTTGGATCACCTGTTCGACAAGCACTTCCTGCTGGTGGGCAAGCCGGAAAAGCTAGTATATGTGGACGAACTGCTGGACCAGCTAGAGGAGAACCTGAACAAGCTGCTGTGTCTTTATTGCGAGAAGGTGTTCAAGGTAAGATCAATAAAATCATAAAGGGACTTCAATTATCATGTACTTGTACTAGGATCGGCCGACGCTAAAGGAACATATGCGCAAGAAGGGACACAAGCGCATAAATCCAAATCGCCGGGAGTACGATAAGTTCTTCCTGATCAATTACAATCGCACCACACCACCGCCGACGCAACGAAAGCAACAGCAGAATCGGCAGAAACGAATAAATCACGCCGAGCTTAACGGCAGCGTGGACTTCGATAAGCACTTTGCCCGTCAGGACTCGGACGGGGAGCATGATTCGGACTGGTCTGATTGGGCGGGCGAAGGTGAGTCCACCCTCATCAAGTGTCTCTACTGTGCCCAGGAGGAAGTTCAGTTTTCTACGCTGAAACAGCACATGCTGGAGACTCATCGCGTAGACTTTGACTCCGTTACCAGTTCCCTGAATTTCTATCAAAAGATCAAGGTTGTCAACTATGTACGGCGACAACTGTGTCTGTTGCGCTGCGTCAGCTGTGACTTGCAGTTCGATGATGTGACTCTGTTGAGCGAGCACATGGAACAGGAGTCCCACTGTGGCATTGGAGATCGCACCAAATGGGACAAACCAGAGTTCTTCTTTCCGTACATGGAGAACGATGGGCTGCTGTGCGTGTTGGACGACAGTGCAGCTGATGATGTGGATGCGGATGTGGTACGAATTATTTCTGAAGACAGTTTGGCTCAGATTAACAAGGATGCTGAACACCTCTCCTTGGAGAATTTCAAATTGTGAATATTAGTTAATATTAAATAAGCCAATCAAAAGCGATAATAAAAATTAAGTTATCGATTAGAAACCCGATGATTAAATACCAAAAATATGCAAGTATATAATTAAAATCCGCCCAAATATTTATTTTCAGGGCTGCATTTCAGTGTTGCATAACGCCTAGGCACTTTTTTGTTGGTATTTTTCTGTGTTTTTGTTTTGTAGTTGCACTGACATCATTCCGCTTTCTTCAGAGAAAATTTACAAATTACTATGGAAGCACTCGATATATTGGAAAAGAGAATAGATGCACTGTCGCGTGTGCTCGGTCCCTTGCCAGATGCACATGCAGAGCAATCCGAGGCCGGCAGCTCGATTCACACAGCAAACGTAGTCGACTCACTGTGCTCTGCCAACGCCTTGTTCAGCGAAGCCACCACGGGCCGCACAGAACTGCAGAAGTGCGTGGAAAGGGCAGGAGAACTGGAAAAATACCTAGATCCCAATTTCCTGGAGGAACAGCAGCAGGTGCGGTCCAAGGAGGTGTATCTGAATGCCGTTGCACCAGAGCTTTACGCACAAAGCGAACAGCTGGAGCGGATTAAGCAGTTGGAACCCGCCTTGGGTGCAGAATACTTTCGCAGCATACCCAATGAGTGTCTGGATAAGCTTAAGCAGATAACCGAGAACAACGGAGAATACGCACAACAAAGCGAACTCATCGAGGAGAGTCTGATTCTGGCCATGAAGCGGTATGGTGAGATCCAAGCGGGTCTGCTCAGCTCACTGGACTCGATGAGCGAACGACTCTACCAAGTAGAGCAGCGATTGGAGCACAAGAAGCTATCCGACCTGACCAAGGACGTGCCTCCGAAAGACTAAACTTTGATATCGCTGAAAGTATTCAACCCTTAGACATTGTTCCACTAATCGTCTGTAAGATTTCTTTTTAATACGCTAGCACAATACACGAATCTATCTACTAAATTAAAACTGCAGCTACTTCTATGGCTTAAACATACACATGTTTCTGGGCTTAAGGCTATAAAATGGTCAATCATTGCTCAAGGACTAGTCTCAAGTTCAAAATCGCAGCTCGTTGCGCTGGATGCGATCGTAGATGTCCTGCGTAAGTGGCGAATACCCGCCTCCTGGCTGGGCATAGTACAACTCGTCCTCTACGATGGCGGGATTGTAGCCTTGCTGCTGCAGTTCCACCTTGCGCAGTTTGAAGGTGCCTGTTAGGTCAATTCGTCGCAGGAACCGCAGGAAAATCGGACGCGCATAACTGGGCAGCGTCGCGGAGAGTTGTGAAGCCAAGTTGGAGACATTCACATCGCGCGTGGGATCATAGATTGCAGCCATGCCGGCTCGTCCCTCAGTCTGGGGAATGTTGACTCCGTACACAATGGTGTCCTTGTAGTCAACCAGATTACTCAGCTGGGCTTCCACCTCGCTGGTGGATACATTCTCGCCCTTCCAGCGGAAGGTGTCGCCCGTGCGGTCCTTGAAGTACAAGTAGCCGCGCTCATCGGCAACCAGTAGATCACCTGATATAAATGCCATGTCACCTTTGCAGAAGACATCGTGGACAACCTTTTTGGACGACGCTTTGGTGTCCACATAGCCCAGGAACTCGCGGCAGGGATTGCCCTTGACTATCTTGCCGATAAATACGCCCGGTTCGTGTGGGTCACACAACTCGCAGAGCCCACGCTCGTTGCGCAGAGGTTCTCCGGTGTGGGGATCGGCGCGTATTATTGAAATCGGGTACACTTGGGGAAGAATGCGCGAGACGAACCCGATGGCTCCCACCGTGCTGTCATTGTTCATGATGTTCGCATTGCCTTCGGTAGCGCCATAGAATTCTCCCACTTTACCAATGTTGAAGCGCTCTACGAACTGCGTCCAGATCTGTGGACGCAGTCCATTGCCGAAAACCATGCGCACTTGATGCTGTCTGTCGTGAGCTGCCGGCGGTGTGGCCAAAATATAGCGTGCCATCTCGCCAATATATTGACCAATCTGCAAAAAATCCTTGCATGAGATTAACCTGCTTTGGAGTTAGTCAGTCAGTGTGCTTACCGTGCACTTGAAGCGGGCGCAGTCGGCGAAGTAACCCGAGGCACTGAACTTCTTTCGTATGACCACCGTGGAGCCGAAAAGCAGAGCCTGACCCATGCTCATCACCCCTCCAGCCGTGTGGTAAAGCGGCAGAGGCGTGTAGAACACGTCGTTGTCCCGAAAGCCGAGGGCATAGTGTATACCTGCTGCTATAAAGAAATAACTGAAAACAAAGAATAAAAATTGATTAACAGATCTAAATCAAGATAAGAGTTTTGCCTGTGTCTTAGTCAACTGCGATTAGTTGCAAATATAATCTGAACATATGAGTTTCAGTTTGATTTCAGCAATTCCTAACAACATTTGGAGGAGTTTAATTATTTATGTTAACATTATGGACCTTTAAACAAGCAACTAAAACATTGGTAGATCGACTGTGAGATAGCTAAAGCGACATTTAAAAAAAAATAAGAAAGCTTTGTTCGCATTGCTGGAATATTTTATACCCAATACACAAAGTATCATGCACCAAACCTATTTCTTAAATGTTATGTTAAGCGTTATTTGTATTGCATACTTCCAGGCGGATAGAAAATCTGTACGCCTACTAAAATAGTTTCTTTATTAATAAATATTAAATTGTAAGAAATTATTGGAACGGAGATAATTAATGTGCACTGTAATTGTAATTAGTTTTCAAAAGTGGCTTAGCCTAGTTCTAAAACAAACTGAATCTGAGTATAAAAAAATGCGCATTGCCATCAAATTTGATAGCGCTGTTTTAATAGTAGTCGAATCTTTAGTTTTTTATAAAGACAGATTTTTGACAGCTGAACAAGAAATTGGAGTTCAAGAAATAAAAGGAATAGAAACTTTAATGCGATGCAAAATGGGAAAAAAGGAGAAGAAAGGATACCTTCGGAATACCGATGGATACCTTCGGAATACCGAGGGTTCTACACCCTTGCAGGTTCTTATCTCCCCCGATCGGTCCGATACTAGTTGTATATTATGGTTCAGAGTTGAATCGAATTGGATATATTCAATAATATGTCTTACTTTAATTGGCACGATAAGTTAATTTTTTTTATACAAAAACCTTCATTTTGGCAAATAATAATAATAGGCCGATTGTTTGTACAGCACCCATACGGTATGTCGGTCCGATCCGGCTCATAGCGACTTAAGTAATTATAGCGTGCAGCAATTAGAGGGATTTGTGTCGAGTTTCATTAAGATACTTTGAAAACTAAGGGACTAGTTTGCATTGCGAAAGACAGACGGACGAACGAACAGATATGACTAGATCAATTGCCAATTGGTTGAGGATTCAGAGTATATATACTTTATGGCGTCGCATATGTCTCCTAAGGTGCGTTGCAAACTCCTGATTAAAATTAATATACTCTCTGTAAGGTTATACAAATTATGTAAGTTTAGGAATCTTTTTGAGAATGAAATATGTATATCCGAGATTGTTGATATATCCTGTTATCAACTCTGAAAATGAGTGGAGATGGTTTCATCTCGTGTACAGCAGTAAGTTACAAATCCTTCAACAATGTACCGTAGTCTATATGCTTTTCTCACCGTGCATGTGTGATGACTGCTGCTTTGGGAAGTCCCGTTGTGCCAGACGTGTAGATATAGACCAACTTATCCTGGTGATCGGCGCGACTAGCACCTGCTGCTACCTTATCCTTGGGCGCCGTCTCAAGCAGCGCGTTGAGCTGCTGTGCCAGTCCTTGGCTAAGCCCGTCGACTGGCTCCTCAGTTTTTGATTCATCGTTAAACTGGTAGAGTGCCACATGGGCTGGCAGATCCTTGGCTATGTCCATGACAGCCGACCTGTAGGCCAGGCCATAGATAAGGGCAGTGCACTGGCCCACCTTGATGCTGTGCTGCAGCGAGGCACCGCGCAGATTAGTATTGATCAGCGGCGTAATGACGCCGATCTTCGAGAGTCCCAGCCAGATGGCCACGAACTCGGCGCGATTCTCAAGCAGTAACCCCACCACGTCTCCCTTCTTGTAGCCATGGCTGTGGAACACATTGGCCACTCGATTGGCGTGCTCATTCAGCTGTCGGAAGGTCCACTCCTGTGTCTCACTGACAATCGCTAGTTTGTCCGGGTGCCGAGCAACGTTCGCCTCGAAGATGTCACCCACATTAAGGTTCTTGCGTTCCTGTCGCTTCACAAAGAGCAGCACGCGTATGTAAGAAATCAACGCGCTGAAAAGTGGATAAGAGCAGGAGATGATTGATTAACTGATGAAACTGTTGCCACCATTCTACTTACAAGGTGTCACGTGGTCCAGTCACGGCGGCTATGTAGAACCACCGCCAGCCCGGCTTCACAAGCAGCAACACCACCAAACTGCCGTACAGCGCAGCCAGACCGTACCAGGGGCCTTGGTAGTACCAGAGCAGCGCAGTGCCCGCCGTGAGAATTGGCGCCATTAGAGCCAGTAAAAGCCAGCGGCATCTGCTGCTCCGTTTCCTCGAAGATCCTGTCTCCACATCACTCGGCGGATTCTGAAATTCAAAAAGCGAGCTTAGTATTTTTGAAAAAAAAAGAAATAAGATGGGTCCGGCAACCTTTGATTTTGCTAATCACATGAATTTAAATATTTAATTAATCGATATCCTTGTAACTATCGCAAACTGTTCCTCTTTCGATCGCTAACTGTCGTATCTTTTTGCAACTTTTCCAGTTAAATAATAAAAATAAATAAATATATTTATATAATAAATATTATGTATTCAATTCATTCCGGAGTTTTATCAAATCAGTATACGTAGATAATTTAGATTCTCCAGTCTTTGTTATAAAAATTATAAGATCTTATAGTATGGACTTTCCAGTCCATTTTAAAGGGAACATCTTCCCGAACATCTTTACCAAGTTTCAAGTGTATAGCACTTTTTGTTTAGTTGTGAGAGGCGTAAAGGTTAAATTTTGACCAAAAGAACCGTCGCATGAGCATCGTCTCAAGAGCTGTTGAATGAACTCAACGATAACCTTGATTTACCCAAAAGGGTCATAACCAAGGGCGTACGCAGGGGGGTGCAGGGGGGGCACTTGCCCCCCCCCCCTGTCAGAAATAAGTGATGAGAATAAATCAAATATTCGAGTCCCTCAGAGGAAAGAAGTCGAAAAATTCGGAAAAATTGTGACAAAAAAATCCTTGCCCCCCTGATAAAATCAAAAATTCGAGTCCCTCAGAGGAAAGAAGTCGAAAAATTCGAAAAAAATTGTGACAAAAAAATTCTTGCCCCCCAAAAAAATTCGGCGTACGCCCTTGGTCATAACTGGTGAAGAATCATGGGTATATGGTTATGATATCGAAACTAATTTGAAAAGTCACCTTACTTTTTGAACACACCTCGTATATCGATACGGCTAGTGACCCTGAGAAAAAATATATGCACTGTGTTGGGTCTGCCACGCCTCCTTCCTGTTTCATTGAAAATTGGCATTCCCTTTAATGACTGATTAAAATGAAATAGAATAAAATCGTATAATAAAGTAAATACATCGTACTCTTATACAAGCCAATATTAAATTACCATATTGATGATTCAGTATAGGTTGTATAATAAAATTACAGGTCTTTCGTTCCCGCTCTCGTTCAACAAACAGTTACAATAGTAACAGTTAACTTGAGGCCATTGAAAATGAACCTTAATCTCTGAGATTATACAAACTAGTTTCTCTGGTTGTTCATTAATTCTTTAGGTCAGAATAGGTTTACAAAGTGCAACACATGCAGCAATCAAATCAGAAACTTTAAGAGCTAATATACTCATACATTTAAACACTTAGCGGTTATAAATCTACAACACACTTGGGGCTGTTGCACATTAATGTCTGACACGATTGGAACAAGTTACAGTAGACTCATCATTGGCACAGCTCATAGTATCTACAGGTCTGTCATGCTGTTGCTTGGTGCTATAAAAATCGGTGATCTTTAGCCCCAATTAGCTGTAAGATAAACAAGTTTTGTAGTGAGCTCAAGTTCGCGAAATGTCGTTGACCCAAACTAAGCAAACTACACCTAAGGCGAAGAAGAAGGAGGTGGATTTATTACAAAAATAGATGTTAATATGCTGTAATCTTCCTGCGCGCACGAGGTTCAAGACTTCTATCTCTCTCAATTAGCACTGTCATGCAACACGAAGATATAATATACCATTTATATACATATAGTAGAGCAATATGTTTAAGTGAGTTACATCAGCGCGGACTAATTATCAAATTTGTGGCCGATGCGCTGCGATATCTCCTTGAAGTGCATGAATGCCTTGTGCTCGGCATCGGCGGCCAGCTTGTTGGACAGTCGGATGAGCACACAGATCGTCAGGGCCGATGTCAGACCCAGCATATAGAACAGTATCTGGTGGCAGGTGTGCAATGTGAGTGGCTTAGCTATGCTTCGGCGTCTTTCCACTTATTACCTTGTGCCAGATTGTCAGTTGATTCTCGCATGGATCGGATTCCCCCGCCTCGACGAGCGGGACATTGTCGGTGCTTTCCATCATGTTTTCTGCTCAAATATTTACTTGACTCTCTGACTTCTATCACAGGTTACTAAGATGCCACCAGGAAGTATTCACTTGACACTCACTTGGTATTTTATTTACAGAACTCATTGTCTTTCCTTGCGCCAAACTCAAAGCAAATAAAGACAAACTTAATGCTGCCTCTAATTGTTAAGTTAATAATAAAATTTAATTAAATACAAACTCTGGAAATAAACTCGCCTGACGAGCTAATATGCCATTTCAGGTTAGCATAAGATTAAAAAAAGATTCTTCCGCATAGATCATTTGAATTCCCGAAACTGCAAACAACCAACTTGAAATTATTTGATTTGCAAGTCTCTATCGGGTACTCCTATCGAAACCTCTGCCCTGTCAACATGTTTCTCGTTGACCTACGCCATGGACTTGACTTTCAAACCCATTCGACCATATCTCTGCGAATCCAGATACAATCGCAGTGAAAACAAAAAAAAAAAACTCCACGTCTGATGGATTGTTAAATACGCGTGTATTCTAAAGCCAAAAAGGTAAAGCAAAGAGCAAAACAAAAAGCAAAACAAAATAAACGCGAACCCACAAAAACCAAAACAATTCAGCGAGGGCTGCACTGACAGTTGTCGATAGAGGGAGAGAGTTTTAATTGTACATTTTTTTAATAGTTTGGTGTGCTCTGTGTGAGATTACATTTATCACACTTATTTTTACATATAATAAAGATGTATATTAATCAACCAATACATAATCGCAAGAGATCTTTAATATATGATGTTATATTTATTGAAATATATGTAATATTATATTAGGCAATAGTTTATTGATAATAAGTAAATAACATAGTTTTAGCTAATTCAAAAGAGTCAAGTTGATAACTTTCAGTTTTAGTTTATTAAATTCAGATTGATTCACAACTTCTACTTTCAATGACAGTCCGACTTGACCGCTCAACATTCCCAAAAGGCTGACCAACATATTCTCCTTTTCAACAATTTCATTATCGACTTTCTGCAACGACTATTCTGCGACTCTCAAGTACAATTTCTAACATCGACTTCAGCTTAACGAGTGACTTCACTACTCAATTGCAACCCTGATCCTATCGATAGTTGCTTGCAGCGTTGCCACGTGTATTATAAAGCTGCCACCGCCAGCAGTGTTTACATGAATTTCCTTTAAATTATATACGTGTTATTATTATTTAAATCAGCATCTGAGGAATCGAACTAGTCCTGCTCGCCTGTCTGTGGGTCTATCTGTTGCAACCAAAACTAGTTTCTTGGCCTTATCTTGATAAATACACCTACAAAATCAGCCTTTCTATCTTAATATGTTGTATTGACCCACTCACACACTGTACTACGAACTGTACTACAAACTGTTCGACTATATTAATTGGACTAGCTAAGCTCATCTTAAAAAAAAAAGAGTTTTAAAGTACTTCTATCAAACTCATGTAACCAAATCAAATTTTCAGTTCCCTCTCTTGTTTTGTTTAGTCAGTCTACAACTTCTTGTCCCCCTTTTGTTTTGTTTAGTAAACCCGCAACTGTTTAAGATCACCTCTTTGCAGCTGGAGCTACGGAGCATCCGAAACAGCAAACTGGTTTTGTAGATATGGTTTTATTTCTTTTGTAGCACAGCGTCGCTCTGGGCGACTGTGAGACTGTGTGATTGTTTGAGTGGTTTTTTTTTTGTCTCAGATCAAGCTTAAAGTGCCGAAAATGTTAATGATCAGTATGCGATAGTGAATAATGCATGGCTTGGGCTTACCTGCGCGGAGTTCAAGGTTGACGCGCTGTGGCCAGGGGCGACAGCATCATTCATTTTGCTCGGTCCAATTTGGCTGAAAGAAGCTCACAACAGCGCCTTAACAGTCACTTAACAGCGTGCTGTTAAAAGTCGGCTAATTAACTTGACAATTCTCACTTTTTCCTTGGTACTTTCAAAAGCGAAATTACCGTAATTAGCCGTCGACGAGATGTGGATGAGGAGATGTGAGTTGCGATCGTGACAAGTCTAAGAAAAATTGACTTTTTACTTTGTGGCTTTTTTTGTCCGCGTCTCCTTTTGTTTTGCTCAAGGTGAGTTTTACTTTTGTTTCGATCGTGCGAGTACAAAATTATGTTTGGTTGAGGTTTCTTCGTGGCTGCAATGGGGAAGTCGCCGATTTCGCATTAGCGGATGCACTTTTAGTGGGTCATTACGCGGTTTACGGTTTACGGTCTACGGTTAACGATTCGCTGTAATTCGTGTAATTTCGTGTACATTAAAAGGGTTAGCGCAGTGGAGCTCTCAACGAGGCTTATCTTGTTTTTATTGTTATTTTTCTATTGTTGTCACGGAATAATCCACTCAAATATTTCTATTTGTTTATCGAATTGTCGAGGTGATGCGCGCAAACAATAAACAAATTGCAAATGCTGAAAGTTGCCAAAACTTGCAGTTGCAGCTTGTAGTTTCCCTATTGTGGCAGTTGCAAGTTAATCATTAAGACAACGAGGCATCTTCACTTTCACTGAGCTTTCCTTTTCTTTTGTTTTCTTTTCCTTTGCAATTGTTCACGAAATAAACCGATAAACAAGGCTTGCCACTTCGTGTTGCACGCACTTAGAACACTTGTTGCACCTGTGGAACTTCTCAACAACAAACAATTGTTGCCGGTTGCGCGTCTTTAGGCCAAGAGCTCGGCTCGTCAACTGAGCCACTGCCACAGCCACAGCCAAAGCGCTTGGCGCTTGCAGTCAACGACGACGTGGACGTCGACGTCGGCGTCAGCGTCGACAACAGGTTGATACGAACGTTAACTCGGCCACACAGCTGCCTGTGTGTGTGTGTCTGTGTGGGTTCATTGTTATAATAAGTATCTCGCAGATACATTTTGATTGAGGTTTGCCTGTTTGCCTGCAGTTGTTGAAAGTACAACGTGCTGTGTGTGTGGCACGCACGTGCAAATTGCCGACTGCCAATATACCCTGAATAATCTGGTTAATCTGGCTGTGGGTGCGGTCTGTGCTCTAACGGATCTGTGAATTGTTTGGATAGTCGGAAGAACTAACTCATCGGGAAGTCGAACAAGTTCTGCTTCCCTTTGCAAGTTGTTAGTTGATCATACCCCACTTTGACACACTGCTGCAACAGTTGCCGTTAACTTTGCCGCCAAGTGCGCCTCGACAATGTCGCCATTCAGCGAGAAAGAGTGCAAGAAGTGCAGTGTATTAGAAATTCTTGAGGGGACGCAGGGCGAGACGATTTGCATTTAATTCGAAACACGTGTTTCGCCTGGGGTAACCTCTCTCGCTCTCTTGTTTTTCCCTCTTTCTCTCTTGAATACAAACAATTCATGCGTTACGTTATGTCGCTGCCTGCCCCAAAAGGGGGTGTGGGGGGGGGTGTAGTGGCTCCAGGCAACTGCAGACAAGTGCAAGAGCAGGCAGCAAGAGAGAGTTCAGTCAATATGTCAGCACAATACATACGTAATTGAACACAGATATTTGCCCACAGATACAGATGCAGAAACAGTTGCAGATATATGCTTAAATTTGTTTGCACTTATATATAACATATTTATATATATCGAAAGACTGGCATGACTTGGCTAAAATGACTGGAGAGCAGGGCAGAGCAGGGCAGAGCAGAGCAGAGCCTAGCGTAAGCGCACTTACGGAACGGGGTTAATTGCGATTGCTCAACCGATTTCGGAGTTAAAGAGAAACGATACTCGTTTGTGAGTGTAATTTGCATAAAATATGATTATTCATAGTACCCAACTAATGTTGCGAATTCTTTACTATGCTATTGTTTATTATAAGTCAAATATTATCAAGCTGTTTGAATAATTCGTTTCCCTTTTAAAGTAAACTTGGTAATAATTGTTTTCCTATTAGATGCAGAAGCAATTTTAGGAATAAGTACAAATAAAATAAATTGTATGAAACAAGCTCAAATTACTTGATAAATAGAATGAACATTATTCAAAAATCTATTATGTAGTTTATAAATGAAACAAAACCAGCAGAAGTATATTTAAATCATTTACAGTTACGGTAACAATAATGACACCATTAGCACAATTTGTTCATCCCAGATGTTTGATTTTTCTACCCGCTACTCATGGAGAGAAGGGTTTTATATCTTTGAGCCAACCAAAAATGTATCTAAAAGGCAGAAATAGGCGTGAAAGACCCCGCAAACAATATATGTATGTTCTGAATTAGCATAAACAGCAGAGGCGATATAGTCGGTCCGTCCCTTCGTATGAAAATGATAATCCCAGAGACTATAAAAGATAGGGATACCAAATTTGGTGGTTTATTTTACATTTTGGCCCCTCCCGCCCCCTTCAATTAATAAAGTTGAATTCGAAGCGTAATTTTAAAGCACGCATATTAATTTTTGGTAAAACAATAGCAACCAAAGAATTTTTGGCGACAATCAAATGATATAAGTAGAAAATACTTAGGATATTCTAATTATGTATTGAACTTGAAGCCCCTCCCTGATAGTAAGTAACATAAAATACGCGAAAAACAGTAGTTGTATATAAAAGATTTCGCTTTGGTCAGGTGTGTAGCGGGTATATCACAGTCAACCATACTCAACTGTAGCTTTCGAGATTGTTAATTAATTTCATAAACAAAATTGAATGAGAAAAAATTTTGCAAATCTTATTGGTACTTTTAAACATAATTATAATTTATTTATATAAATTATTTATATGTACTTTATAACATAATAATAAACAAACATAAAAATGAACAATAAAAATCCTTCAAAGTGATGCGATAACAAAAATAGCAGTTGTAAGAAAACAAAATATTCAGGAAATATATTATATCTTTACAAATGTGTCTTTTGTTAGCGATTATGATACGGATGCACATCGTGTAGGCATGGAGCCGACCAAGAATGTGATGAAAACTATTCACTGTAACTATTGTTTTGATGATTTATATTCAACAAAAGAAGTGAGAGAAACATTATAAATGAGTTGAATTGCAGAAGTTGTCGGGACTTTTTTTAAGAACTTGAAATGAGACACTATAAAGTCGAATAAAATGCTTAAAATGCCACGTTTCTGAATCGTGATTATCTTCAATACCTTGTAAACTGTTGCACTGTGTTATGCATTGAACAGCATATATATTTATTATTACTTCGCAACCAAATCAAGAGTCATTTCAACAGCGATAAATATTCTGCACCTTATAAATGAACGTTATATCTTTCAAAAACAATCGCAATTCGAATTTTAATGTGCAACGGGACAGCAGGGGAGCGTAACCGATGCAAATATAACTTTTTTAAACAATAGGACATTTTGTCTCCAAATTTGGTAGCCCTAGCTTTAAAAGCCTTCGTGAACAAGCATATTATACAAAGGGACAGAAAAACATGTCTTCATCGATTCTTTTGATAATGCTTAATAAGAATAAATATACTATACTCGTTGGGTTCAAAGTCCTTCTACATTCATTTTCAAAGCTATGAAACCCATAACCCCAAATGTAACGGGTATAATAAAAGACTGACTGAGGAGAGTTATGCACGTTTATTGCTCCACTGTACACTGAAATCAATAAAAGTGCAACGACTGTATTTAAAGGTTTATACAACGCATAAAAGCCTGAGTATATTGCTAGCAATAAGCTTTTAATTTGCAGCAGTATTCCACTAAGTTAGTTTTGTAAATTTAGATTCGTTCTGAATAGAGACTGTCTATTGAATGTTTACAGAGGGCAGGCCCGTAGCAAGGAGGCGCCTTGCTACTGAAAAAATGGAACAGATAGACAAAGTTATTATATTGAGATGGATCCAGTTCAGATTAGTGTCTTAAGTTGTAATAAGCTCAATCAAACGGATGGACATGACTGAATTGCCCGATATTCATACTGAACGAGAATATATATATTAATTTGTGGCATCTACCACCCATTTTTCTCGAGCAAATTATAATATCCTTCTGTCCCTTGGGTAGTGGGTATATTAGAAGTAAAAAAATTAATTTAATTTCTTAAAAATAAGAATTAATTAATTAATTAATATCATTTGACAGTATAAAAGCGTGAACAGTCAATTCAATTAGAATTGATTTTCTTGTGAAATGTTTTCTGAACTAATATATACTACATATTTTATTAATTTAAAAATAAGGAAATTACAATGGATGCCCCGAAAAGGTTTTGGACAAGGGCCCTCGAGACTGTCGTTACGGCCCTGATAAAGGGAGCGCCTTAGCGGTTAGTAAACCCTCAAAGAGTTAGTTTTAGTGAACCTAATTATATTTAAATAAGAATCAAAAATAAATTAAGAATATTTTCGATAAAATACCCCCTATTCTATGCAATTCCTCCATCTCAATTCCCTGCTGTTCTGAAAAAGATACCTGCAGCATAGCATTGTCAGCGTCTTTCAACAACAACTTTCAATGGCAACTCGAGAGAATTTTTATAGCTGTGGCAATCAACAGTACCCCGACCACTGCACCCATATATAGTGTCATATATGGGCTGCTACAACTTATAACAAGGCACGAGAGAGAACTGCTCGCACTTCGATGGATTTTTTCACACATTGCCGTGGCATAAATGTGCCCGCCCCTCGGTCCCGCTGTCCCACTGTGCAAAAGTCTATATACGTATGAACGTATGTGTATATGTATTCGCTATATAGTATGTATGTAGTGTTGTGTGTCATGAGTTACCCTTCAGCTGCGTAGTGCCCTCTCTCTCTCTCTCTCTCTCTGTCTGTTTCTTTCTCCCTTCTCTCACCCACTCTGTCCTACTGTGTGAAACACTTGAGTGATATTGTTGTTGTTGTTGCTGCATTTTGTCAAGTGGATTCCTCGGGCCGAGATCATTAAAGCAACATCGTTAGTGCGTCTCATAATGAAGTACTAAACGCCAAATCCCGAAAACTGCAGTTTTGTCAAGTGGCTGCTCGGATGTTTTATGTCTCCGACTGCGACCCCGTCCCTTCGCCCTCTCTTTGCGTTTCTGTCTGGGGAATGTGATTAGTATTAGAGACCCAGTGACGCCTTGGAACCGAACCGAACCGAACCGATCCGGGCCAGCGGCAAATGTAATCCGAATTCATTTCTCTGGATTCCGCATAGACGAGGTCTTATATTACGACAGGGCGGACGAATTGATGGATGCGACCGTGAAAAGCGCGGCGTGGAAAACGCGCATCAGCGTCCGTCAGCAGCTCAGTTCATAATTACACACACACAGATATATATATAGTATATATACATACGTACATATGTGTGTATATGTCTTTATATTGGGGCTGCTCCCGCGCTGTCAGAAATTAATCTTTTCGACTCCGCGCCAGATGTTGCCTGGCTGCGGTCGCTTTCGGGGGTTCCGCAGGCGCAAAGTGTCAAGCGTTTACATCAAATGATGCAGTCGGTCGGACAGCCTTCCCAGAAACCCGCCGAGATACAGTGTGAGAGAGAAAAATAGCGAGAGAAAGAGAGAGAGAGTGTGACTCGGCTGACAGACACCCTGTACAGTCATGGACTGGCAGTGAGAAGGTAGGATCAAGGCGACTTGTAGAGTCAACAGGGTATGCACATTTCAAGATATAAGAACAAGGCGACTTGCAGTGGCCATTCGTCTTGCATACCCGCTCAGCATGTGCACAGGGTATACACAAAAGAACTACAAACGTATAAAAAGGCAACCATTTTGCCAAGACAGTTTTGTAAACGGTTTTTCATTTGCCTTTCACTTGTTGTGAGGTGTGTGCAAGGGGTGCCAAGGGAGGGGGAGGGGAGCGGAGGGGGAGGGGGAGGAGTCAGTTCAAACGGGGGCCTTTACTTAGTTACTTCCTGCTGCCGGCTGCTGCTGTTGTTGCTGCCTTCCTCCGAGTCACTAAAATCTTTTTGTGTAAATAAACAAAAGCAATCGCCGATTTGTGATGTTGTTGCTATTGTTGTTGTTGTAGTTGTTGTTATTTCTTTGGCGACCGCCAACGCTGACGCGACGTCTCTGCCAGCGTCGTGCTTTTTTATGGACGCTTTTTTTGTTTATAGACAACAACTACAGAGGGGTTTATGTGCTGCGCATCTTCGGCTGAAAAAATATAAAAGCAAAATATTTATGCGCCCGACACGAGTACGAGCGGACGGACGGACGGACGGAGGGACAGACGGACGGACGAGCGAGCGGGTGCACCGTTTCCTTTGACTCTTTGCCCCTTTCACACCACTGTGCGATTACTCGATCATATTTGTATGTATGTATGTACACCCTGTCAAATCTGGCAGTGGGGTTAGATGTTGCAAGCCCACGATCCGTTCTCAGTACTGCCATTTCAGACTTTTCTTCAAAATGTGTATTATCTATAAGCCTCAAGTCTGGAATTTGACCAAGAAGTGTTCGACCGAAATCTTATAGATGATTAACCTGTTCATAAGCCTACAAATGGTGCAGTAAACTTGTCATAAAGATGTACATGAAACACGATATGGGAATTCAAGAACTGTTTTACATTATACAAATGATAAAAATACACGATTATCATATTTCAATATGCTTGTAATTATTTTGGAATTAATTTCTTTAAGGGCCTCTGTATCATAAAATGGCGATTAATTGTATATAGTATGGTAACAAGCTAGTCATATCCATTTAAATTGTCTTTTGTTCGGCATATAAGGAAAAACTTTTAAAAATTTGCCTATCGAAAATTTTTAAAATGTTGCAATGCTTCATAATCTTAGAAATATAACCAAAGTAACATACGATTCATAATTTAATGTTATCTATTAATTTCTGTTTTCATTTCATTTGCAATTATTAAACATTTATTTTTTTTTTAAGAATTTAAATCTATCTAAATGCACTCTTATTATTTCAAAAACGATGAAAAAATGCAGCTTCCCAGATTTAAGATCTCTTGCAAATTTTTGTTCTTTTTGCATACTTTTGGGAGCAGTCAAAAAATGAATGGCGGTAGCTTTAACTATTTTAAGCAGAGTAGGAAACCTTGGCATAAAGTAAAGCAATGTGGTCACAGATTTACACAAGTGTGATGGCTCATAAGTAGAAGGTTCGCTCTTCCCTTGAGATGAAAGGGTTCTGTATGTATATACATCATGCCGGTGTCATATTTGGGCAAATTATAACCAAATCCAACTATAAAAGTGTTCTGGTGCCTTAGAATCATGTGCGTAGTCAGATAACTAACTGGCCTTATTAAATTCTTAACTCCACACACCTTTGCATAGTTGAGGAACTAATCGGAGGCTACACGAGTTGTAGTGAATGATTCTTACAACACCTTATCTTGATCGCTAGGCACCTACTTTCTCCCTGCTCGACCTTTGAGGAGACTTCGATGGCAAGCTTTGGCCAAAACAATTGAGCCTGAAAACCTTAAAATCTCACCACCTCTAAGTTATTAACTCTCATATTTCGTTATGGAATAAATATAAAAAACAATTCTTAAACAAAATAAGGAGAGTATTCAATACAAAACACCGTTCAAAATGTACAGGGCAGCTTGTAGTCGTTCCCAAGCACAGCAATGTTCACGGCACCTAAATTTTTACTTGTCTTTTTTATGTGTTTTTACGCACATTCAAATGCACTGCATGTGTGCCTATGTGTGCGTGTGTTACATGTACATTAGAGTAGTCTTTGTTGTTGTAGTTGTTGCTGCCGCTGTTGTTATTGTTGACGTGCGCTGGAAACTCTGGCGGTTGCCATTAGTCAGCTGGCGCAATTTATGAACTTTGATCGTTGATTGATCGGCAAATGCACTCGAGATGCAGTCAAAGCTGCAGCCAAAGCAGAAGCAGCAACAACAATAACAACAACAACAGAAACAACAATTGTGCTGTCGATCGTTGTTGTTGTTGCCGTTCTTGGTCCAGTTCGACAACAGAGTGAACACCTCGAGAATATTGATTTTAATTACGCTGGCTGCGCATATTTTGTCGCTGCCAGCGTTGCGTGAAGCAGATGTTGCACTTGGCAGGGTAAGAGAGGAGTGGGAAGAGTGAAGAGTGGTGGGTGGAGGGGAGAGAGGGGAAAGGAGTGCAATGCTGGCTTCTAGTTTCCAACAACAGAAATCAATCAGCAGGCCACAAATGAGTCCGACGCGACTTCTGGGTCACAGTCTCCGTTTCGGGCTTCCGTTGCGCGTCCCCTGTTCTCACAGTCTCTCTCCCGCTCTCACTCTCTGTTCCTTCCCCCCCTCTCGTGTACATTGAAATCTGAAACGCTTCGTATAGTTTTTGGACACACCGCGCTGCTTGTGCTACATGGGGGCCATGCCGCGAAAGGGGGCTGAGGTTGTTGCGGATTCTTTTTTGCTTTTTTGTTTAATGGCTTTGCCAATAAATAGAAATATTCACAGAAATCATAAATATTCGACATTAACTGTTACATGTACCCATTTCCCATGAATATATTTGCTTCGTTTTGTTTGAGCTTAATGTGAGGAATCAAAAAAAAAGTATTTGAAAATCTGTTTCTATTTAAGAGTTCGAACAGAACTTCCTACAGGAAATTCCCGAAAATGTTTGTGATGTTTTTTGTTTGGGCTCGATTCCCGAGAAAAACTGCATCTTATTAAAAGGGACATGATTTATATGCTGGTGGCGCAGTTAAACGCCCCTTGCCGGAATTAGGAAACGCTCTCTGAATCACTCTGCATGTCCGTGAATATGAGTGTATTCACTCGCACAGCGAGGCGGCGCCTACTTCAAGTCAGCTCAGAGCGCACTGAGAGAATTCGGCTTCGGACTCGGTTTGTAAAGATGAAAGAAAAACACATCAGGAATAGACGATCCTGGGCATACTCCCACACGCATTGTTGTTCTTTCATTTACGAGTCGAGGCGAGCACATATGTTGGGAAAATCATTTGCCGGCAATCGGCATGAGGTCCTCGACTGGGTCGCAGATCCTCGCTGTGCCGGGCTACGCAGACTGATTCGCAGGCGCATAGCACATGCCATTGATTACCATGTGCGCTCGACTCGGCTCTCCTCGACAATTGTCCTTAACTGCCATGTGAATTTGGCACGCAAAAAAGTACAAGGCAAGAAATAAAAAGAACAACCTCAAAATGGCGTGTCCTTGCTGTGCATGATGCGCCTGTGTGTGTGTATGTGTGTGTGTGAGCATTTCTAAATTTAGTTACAAAATTTATGTGTGCGTTATTTGAGCCGGTCTCGAATTGGTTTTTAGAGGTCCAAAGCAAACATCGCAAGACAGCGCATCGTGGGGGCGTTGACAGTTCTGACTTGGGGTAGTCTCCTTTTGCGTTCTCCATGATCACTTCTCTCTCTGGTTGAAGGGAGCAGCAACATTTCTTTAATGAAACTCCATTTCTCGTTGCCCTCAAGTGGAACTAAGAATGTGTGTTTAAAGGGTTTCGAATAACAATTCGAAATGCGTAACTCAATGTATTTGTTTTCAATAAAACCCTTATGTGCTTAGGTAACCTTTGTACTTAGGTAAATTTAAGAATATTGATATATTTTAGAGTGTGCAATCACGTAAGCTACAGATAAAATAATGGCTTTCATAACTTTTGTCATTATGTATCTATCTATCTATAAAGGTCGGCTAATTATAGTATTTCAGCAAGAAGTAATATCTTTTAAACGTTACTAAGAAATTGAATTGAACAATTGACTTTTATATTTGCTTGGGCGATATATTTAAAAGAAACTCGATCTGCTTAGGGTGTACTTTTATGATAAATTAAGTAGCTCCTCCTCAACAATAGCTGACATCTCTCTCTAACATATAAAAATTGATCTAGTACATATATTTTATTACTATTTTTAATTTCCAATTTATATACTTATGTTTTCTGTTTTCAAAGCCAAAACGACCTTAATTGCCATGCTTTACCATACGAAATACAGGTCCGTTCATAAAACATTTCACAGAATAAACAAACTTAATACTAATTTCTCGTTTTACTATTAGCAAAGTAAACAGTTATTCTTTAAAATCCTTTTTATCCTATCCTATCTTATCTATATAATTCTGTCCCTTTTGTTTTCAATTGATACATTCACTGTTGCCTCAGTGTACCTGATACTTACCTTATATTATGACCATTACACCTAGGGAAGAGGGAAGAGACGTGGCGGACCACACAGTCTATATATGATACATACATATATTCTTGTTCATTGTTAATAGCGGTCGATACGTCCGTTTGATCGACGAGATCTCAGATATTATTGGGAGATGCCCAATTTGTCAAGAAACTTTTTGTCAAGTCATTATTTTTTCTATATCAGGGAACCCCTAGCAGGCTACCCCTAGTAGCCCTTGTGAACCTTACACTCACAACCTTGTTACGGGTCGGTTTGTTTCTTTTATTATTATTATATATATATATATATATAAAATTCCGCGTAAAGTAAAGACTTATTTTTATACTATTTATCAAATTCTACATAACTTAGTTACATTTAGCTCAATTAAGTTGTTGCCAATTTTTATCATAAATGCGAAGTTAGTTATTTAATATAAGAATTTATGAAAGAAAACCCTATTATTGAACAAATAAGAATGAATTATTATATCTGATTGTAGAGAAATATTTTACATTCAAATAACAACAATGATAGCTATAAGCTAAGATATATATTCATCAATCTCTTTTCTGATATTATATTGTAATAATAAAGCAATCTCTGGTATAGTAATTTTCTTGTCCCTTCTCTAATGACCCTATAATGCGGAAAGAAATCCTATTTCGTTTTATTTTATATTGCCTCGTGCAATACTTCTTCTTTCTGTTAGAGGGGGAAATTAGATGAAGATAGAATATTGCGATGGATCTTGCAAATAACTTTAAGAACTCTGTGTGCCATAGCCCACTTACGTGATCTCCTCTCCGTCTGTGTCTGCGAGTATCTACAACAACCTGTCAACGGAGACTCACTAGTCCGTGCACATACTCGTACTACCAACTATATATAGACACCGACTTATATGGCCAAGGAATCGTACTTTGTATGCCATTCAAAATGCTTATGCCAGCTGTCATTTAAAAAGCAATTAAGCGCAGCAACTAAAAACGATATTTGCCGAGCCTTTGAAGAAGGACAGAGACAGCGAGAGAGTGAAAGAGAGAGAGGTATAGGTTGAGGGGCAAAGGAGGCGGCAACTAAATCAACTGACTGAGCTAATTATGTGTGTTTTAAATACGCATTTTTGGCGACATAAATACTTTTTCGGAATACATTGTAAACACTGTTTTTATGTGTCGCAGGCGAAACTCCGTACAGAATGCATAAAAAGTGAGAGAGGGAGAGCGTGTGAGAGGAAGGCAAAGAATTAAACAAATGCACATAAATCACCGGATGTGGATGTGTTCCCATCTCCCCTTCTTCCCTCTTGCTTCTGCCATCCCTCGCCATTTTGAGGCTGCTTCCCATGGCGAAGTGAGAGCGCAACAGATACTTGCATGTATCTTTCAGATACATAAATGTCCGTCCGCCGCTGGCATGACGTTACGCTCTAAGTATGTCGTCGTATATGGCAATTTATGTTCCCATATATACGGCATATAAAGTCGGACCCCCCCAACGACGACGACAACGACGACAACGACAGCATTTTCGCGCCTAATTTAATGGGGAACAATGAGAACAAGACGAGGAAAGAACCGCAAGATACGATATAAAAAGAGAAGACAAGAAGAAAATGGCGACTGTTTTTCGTGTGTGTGTTTTTGTTCTGTATTTGTTTAATTTATACAATTTAATTTAGTTAGCGCTAGACATTAAGTTAAACCTAGAATACATTTGGGTTTTGTTTTTGTTTTTGTTGTTGCTTTTTTGTTTAGGCATCAAATAATGTTTTAACTTAGGCATCTAAAAGATATGGAAAGATCGCGAGTCAATGATCACCCGCTTTGGAATTATTCACGCTTATTCAGTAACTGGAAGCCCCGACAGCAAACTCCCCGCTCCTCCTTCTCGTTCTCCTCCTCCTCCTCCTCTGTTCTATGCCTTCTGATGCTGGGCATCTCCCTCCATGCGCCACACGCCGAACAGATAGCTGAGCTTCTCGGGCGGAATAATGGGAGCACCGTTCGCCTTGCGCAGGCACTTGAGATCGGCATCCGCGCCATTGGCGGCACTCAGCAAGGTGCTGGCATTGCCGTAGCCAGGCGATACTGGCGACGATTGCGCCTCCAGCGCCTTCAGCAATGAGATATCGCTGGAGCTGAGCATGCGGCAGAGAAAATCGATATATCTGCACAAGAAAAGAAGATAAACGAAGAGCGAAGATGATGAGTTGAAGTTCAAATGGATTCCCAGACAGATCCTTGTGGATTACGAGTACTCACCTTGTTGCCAGCTTGAGTGTCTGGATTTTGCTCAGCTTGTCGCTGGGCAGTGTGGGAATTATTTGCTGCAGCGCCTTGAAGGCATCGTTCAGGCTCTGTGTGCGCTGGCGTTCCCTCACATTGGCCATGACCCGCTGGTTGCTGAACTCGTCCGCCTCCTCCGTTTTGCTTGGCTTGCGTTTCAGGCGACGCCGCGGCTTGCGGAACGCCTTGCCAGTTGCATCGCCGGCATCGTCCAACAGGCTGCCATCGTCGCCCAGGCAGGTGGGGGACATGCCCTCCAGTTCATCCTCTTTGGCATAACCGCCGACGGAACTGAGCGCTGTCTGGCGCGCGTATTCCATGTCATCTCGATCGGAGCTGGAGTAAGCGCTGCCATTGAGACTGTTCGCCGGCTCGTAGGCATCGTAGCTTTGGCTGGAATGGGCAAGGAAAAAGAAAAAGGATGCTTAGAACAAGTTAGGGATTGCACAGGAAGGGGGATAAGGTTTGAAAGAAGAGGGAAAAGGAAAGTCCTATCAATGTATACTTCTACTCTTGACTTACCCCGCTCTATAACTGCTCTGAAAGTGCAACTGTTGCTGCTGCTGTTGCTGTGGGATTGTTTGCGGGTAGACGCCGTATTTGAAGATGTTTCCCTTGTGATCCTGCAGCTCCTCGTCGGCGCCGAAGTCGAAGTGCGAGTGGGAGTGAGACAAGGGGGAGACGCAGCTGCTTTGCTGCTGCTGCTGATGTGCCTGTGAGGGAGCCTGCGTTTGGCTCAGCGTCTGTGCACCGGCAACCTCGTCCACTGTCGTCGGCAGATAGTCCACATAGAGTTGCTGTTGCTGTTGCTGGAGCAACTTCTTGTGATCGGGCTGCATGGAAAGCGTATCCGTCTGGCAATCGTAGTCGCTGCTGTTGCGCGCCCGCTTGCCATGCTCGTTGAGCATGTAGCCGGCTGCAACAGTTGCTGCCGTTGTCGCCGGCACCGTGACAACAGTTGCCGTTGCAGCCGTCGCCTGCTGCTGCTGCTGCTCGAAGTTGTTCTGATTGTTGTTGTTGTTCAGCTCGAGGCTGCTCTGGGCACTGTGATTGCTGCTGGTGCTGAGCACCTCGTTGCTGGGTATGTTGTAGTCCGTGTCCTCCAGTTCCGTTATGCCGTATGCCGCATAGTCCGCTGCATTGGGTGCCAGCGAAGGCAGCGGTGCATATTGCTGCTGTGCATGTGAATGTTGCTGGTGTTGCTGTTGCTGTTGCTGCTGCTGGTGATGCTGCTGCTGCTGGTGTTGCATGTAGTGCGCGACGGGCTGCTCGAGGGACTGCATGTAGGCCTGCTGCTCCACCTGGATGAGCTTGATCACATTGTGCTGCAGCTCCATAATGTTGGGCAGCGTAGGCTTGTAGCTAATGTCCAGCAGCACCTTGGGCGACACCGAGCGTGCGCTCATCGTTTGATAATCAATTTTGACTGATTTCTTGTCTCTCAACTCTCTCAACTCACTTTGCTCACTTTCGTACAATTCGGGGCAACAATTTAAGTACTTTAAATGGTTTTAACTTGTTTTTAGTTGCCTGGTTTCACTCGCGATCGATTCAACGTGTGTGATACGTGTGCGCGCAGAGGCAATGACGAAACGCAACTGACGCACCATCCTGCCGGCCATTGCTCAGATCAATGTTTTGCAGATCTGCCGCTGCTCGCCTGCCATTCGCTGCTCGCTCTGCGCTGCGAGCACAACACTAGTTGTCTCGCTCTCGCACACGCCTCACAGAGCAGCGACTCAATCTTGCTCATGGCGGCCGCAGCGCAGGTATGACGTCAGGCTGCAACTCGCATTCGGCTTCCGCTCTCTCTCTCTCTTTCTCTCTATGTGTCGGGTTTTTGAGCGGCTGCAACTTGTGGGTTTTGTCAGGGGGGTGGGGAAAGTGCAGATTTCACATGGGTTATTCTTCTTTCGCTGGGTAATTAGAAGTTGCTAGAGGAAAGCAAGCTGGAAGAGCTTTAATATCTGTTTACATATAGGAACGATTCTTCAGTTATTGTTTTGCTTTGATAGATCATGACATGATCACTTCTCGCTTTTGAGCTACTCTAAAGAGCAAGTAATATAATTTCTTTTGTATGCATTTATAATATAGGGTAATTGAAAAAAAACTTGATTTTTAGATGAATCGAATAAATAGATTTAATTTGATTTGATTTAAAATTAATTTTATATACTTTAATATAAATACATTTAGTTCAATTTAGTAGTATATATTTTTATATAAATATTTATTAATGTTATAATATATTTACATAGTTTTCCAAAAGTGTATGAATTATTTTTAAGTAATTATTTCAGAATGCATTAATGGGAATTATGTTGTAATGGTATCATATGTCGTGATGATGTTGTAGGATTTAATACGCTACGTTATGAGCCATTGAAACGAGTGAGAGTTCAAGTTCCAATCAGGCCCGTAGCGAGGCATTTGCTGGGTGTGCGGGCCCACACTTGCCAGGAGCCCCATCATACCGGAAAGTAAATAACTTTTTAATGATTTCGCCAAAATATAATTGAGAAATTAATTATAAGTTTCTTCATTTTGTAAAATGTTTTATGAACTAACCTACATACTGTCATTATAAAGCCAACGAATCGTATGTAATACAGGCCTCGAGAAATTTGTCTAGGGCCTCCGAGCCCCTCGCTACAGCCCTGGTTTCGGTTATGGTTTAAAATATTTGAAGGAAAAAAAAAAAAAAAAAAAAAAAAAAAAAAAAAAAAAATAAAAAAAAAAAAAAAAAAAAAAAAAAAAAAAAAAAAAAAAAAAAAAAAAAAAAAAAAAAAAAAAAATAAAAAAAAAAAAAAAAATTTCTCTATTTATACTTAAGCATTACATATACCAAATATACATTATTATGTCAACTGCCAAAAGTCGAGTTGATTATTGTTATTATTATAAATATGATTGTTATTTTCTTTGAATCATATCATTTAGTATCAGTTAGTTATCATTAGTCTTCATCAAAAATTCGAATAAGGAAAGTCCGCGAAAAGGTTTCATTATACGTAATTAGTAAATTCCCACATATATAAACACACACACACACACACATACAGAGACAGGCGAAAACCCATAAACCTCGTCGGGAAAAAGAAAAATCCTCAAAACTCCAAAAACGCGAGCGCAAAGTCAAATTTCCGGATATCATTATCCGCCTGCCTGCCAGCAAAAATACCCGATTAATGCGGCGCGTAAACTTCCGCTGGAAAACACGAGCGAGCAGCGAAAAGGGACGAATTCACATTCCATTGGACGGTCTTACCTAACTCGCGAGCGCAACTTAGAAAACCCACATCGAGGGTTTTTTCTCCGGTTAACGCTCTCGTTACCTGAAAGCGATTTTGATTGCCGTAAAAAGCCATAAACTACAATACAATTTTCCCACATGATTAAATCAATCAGTTAATATTTGAAATGATTTAATTGATAATGAATTTTATATTTATTTTATTTATTTTATATTTTATCATTTATCAAAAGAATTGGCCTTATAATGTGCACAGTGGTGCCAACTCAATTTTTATACCTATTTTCCATAAGGTATAAGGGTATATCAAGTATAGTATAGAAGGAGGCGTGGCAGCCCCACAGACTATATATATTCTGAATTCTGAGCTTGGGCTACCAAATGTATTGCACGCAGATCAAGTTTATTTCAAATTTTTGCCACGGCCCCTCCCGCCTTATTTAATTGAAAAAACCGAATTCCAAGCGTAATTTGAATGCTGACTTTTTTATTTTTGGTAAACATGATAAATATAAACAGCCAAATGATTTCTGAAAATTTGGCTACAATCGGAAAATTAAGATAAGTGTTATTTTAAGAAATTTTAAATATGCACTGATTTTGAAGCCCCTCCCTGAAAGTATGCAACGCCAAAGAAAAACAAAACAAGTTATATTTGAAGAAAGCGATCTGGTCTAATATTTAGCGAGTATATCTAAGTCGAGAACACTCGATTGTGCCTTTCCTGCTGCATACAAAATGTACAGAAATTTTAGTAGTTTTCAGGCTTTTCGTCGCCAGATAAACATTTTCGCCCACTGTATTTCAAGTTTCCAAGTTCCGCCAAGTTTTTGCATATTCGGGATACAAATTGGATTGAGTCTTAGGGATGGCTTCAGAATTTTTGTAGCTAACAAACAAGCAGTTTTTCATTTTGAGTAACGACAGTTTTTTTTCGATTGTCAACTGGAAATCGCGGAAAAACTAAATGCGCAGTGTGTGTTTATCAAATTTGTGCTCCTTTTTTTCTCACAATGTTTCAGTTTCGTCAAGCGCACAGCCGGCCCTGGAAATGGCTCCAAAGTATTTTCTGTTTTTTTCAGTTTCTCAATTTTTCTGAAGACCAAAACCATTTAAATAACGCCCATTTCTTTGCCAGGCCCACGGATACGGGGCGTCAAAGAACATTCGGAGTGCTGCACTGTGCCGGCTCCTTTGTGTTGCATACTCTTGAGATCGTCGTGTTATTCGGCTATAATCTGCACTTTGGGTTGTTGTCTTTGCTTATTGTTTATGGCAAGTATTCTGGCACTGCGCTCTAAAGTAGGCAATGCTTTTAATACACTTGTTATAAAAAAGCTAGAATTGCAGCGGTCTGCCGATTCGTGCTGGGACCTGTTAAAAAGCTAGATTTGACGGGAAAAGGCTGAGCTAGCAGCACTGATTGCTTGACGCTGCTTGCCATTGTTTTTTTTGTTTTTTTTGCATTGTTCGGATTTGCAGATCGTACGCATTGGCCACGCTTAAGTCACGTAGTATATTGATTTCAATTGCGTCTATGTTGATTTGCTGGCGGGCAAAAACGTAACGTTGTCAGCGCGGCGCGTTTAGGGACAAGAAATGCGATGAGAGAGTGTGTGTGTGTGTGATTGTGAGAGTGTATTTTGCGTGCAACAGCAACGGGAACCGCTTTCCATTTTGACAATTCCAATCCTAATCCTGTCATCTCAGATTGAGTCTGTGTGTGTGTGAGTGTGCGAGAGCGTGAGAAGAAACTTTTGGTGCACGTAAATCTCGCTCGACAATCAATTAAAATTAAAATATTTTTTGTGTCTCGCTCACATTGCGGCATGTCGTCAGCCAAAGCGAGAGCAAAAACAAAACTAGAAACAACAAAAGCAGCAACAACAACAGCAACAAAAACGTTGTCTACATATTTGAATTGACTTTTGATGATGTATCACGATTTATTGTTACCAAAAATGGTTGTCAAAGCGCGTGGAAAAGTGGATCAGCGCAACGTCTAACGGTTTGGGGGCAGATCGCAGCGGCAACGTGCGAGCGAGATGGGGCCACAGACTCCCACCAGACAGTTGCCAGCCAAGTAGCCTGAGCTGCCTGCCTGCTTGCCGCAAATGTCTTTTTGCCAGCGCTTGCTGCTCATGTGTTTCTTCGCTTCCCCTCCCCCCTCCCCTCTATTTACTCTCCTTTCCCCCCTTCCTGCGTTCGATTGCCTCGTTTGCGTTTTGCGTGGCGCTGATGCAGTTGGCGATTAAGCCCAACACACATAACAAGGCTGATGGACGTGTAGCCATCAAAAGCTGTCTGTCACAAGCATACACACACTAACACACACAAACACACTGGCACACACACTTCGCTCTCTTTCGCGTATTAATTGCCTTGCGGCGAGAGCCGACAGCCAATGGGAAACGCCGGCGCCAACACCTACGCCGTGCTTGTCACGCGCCTGTGTGTGGCAATGCATGTTAATTAACAACGCACACACAGGCGCAAGCCAGACACACACACACACACATAGACTTGCACGCACGCACACACGCGCAGGCAGACAATGTAAACAGTTGGCCACCCAATAATATGCGCGCCAACTTGTCATTTAGCCTAGCTCCACCTTAACAAAACAAACAAACTGGCGCACACTGACAAGCACAAGCACGCACACCAGTACACACCAACACACACATACATACATACATTGACATCGGCAACTGCTTGAGCTGCTCCAACGAGGCGAACGAACATGTTCGCTGGGGCCGAGTTTCATTCCAGCAGCGAACGTGGCGCAAGTCGGTCGTGTGTCGCGCTTCGTCTTCGTCTTCGTTTTCGTTGAAGTTCTCTTCGTCTTTCGACTTCGGTTCTTGTCGGCTCGTTTGTTGTTGTTTTCAGTGCTTCTTCCTTGTGCGTTTCTCGCACCGTTTCAATTTCATTCGTTGCGTTGCGTTGCGCCTTCGCCTTCGTGTTCGTGCTCGTGTTCGTGTTGTGTTTACCTTTTTCGCAGCCGGCGTTTGCGCGTGCGTGCGTGTCGTGCGTGCGTGCCTTTGATTTAAATGGCGTTTTAAGCGAGAATTAAAGTGACGGATGTGCTGTAATTTGCACACACACACACACACACGCACTGTTACGTACTGTCGAGTGTCAATACATTTAAGCAGGCGGCAGCCCGTGGGGCGTAACATTTGCCCAGCCTCTTTTGATTGCAACGCGCGCGATTACAACGCCCCAGCAACAACAACACGACAACAACAATAATAGCAATAGAGCAATAGCAACAACAAGTAGAACACGAATAACAACAACAAGAGGAGGTGGAGAACAGCCGTTGATCGAATTAAGTGTGCATCTCGTTCTCGTTCTCGTGTGCGTGCGTTTGTGTGTGCGTTGATTGCTCTGCCCGCGCCTGCGCCCGCGCCGCGTGTCCGGCAATTGAGCGGATATGCAAGAAAAAGTGTAACGACACCCCCGCCCAGGAAGCAGCAGCAGCAGCAACAGCAGCAGCAACAAGTGCTAATAAGTGCGCCGCCGGATGTGTTTATAAATTCGCCCGACGCCCAAAACGTCGTTCAATTGCCAGCCAGAAAGAGAGAGATAGGAACGGTGGAACAACGTTGGAACACACAGTGCTGGCACAGTGGGACTACAACAGTGGGACAGTGGAACAACAACTGTTGAACACACTGCGCTCGGTCATGGCCTGTCGCCAGCGGCAGCAACGTCTGCAGCAACAATTGCCTTTGGCCAACTAAGCCGCACTTCGCTCACTCTGCGCTTCCCCCTCCTCCCCTCACGCGTCTACTGCTGCTCCTTCGCTGGCGCGTCACGCACCGCGTAGTTTTTCGGTTCGTCTGCAAGTTTTGCACAATGCGGCTGCCGCTGACGTCGCTGCCGTCGCCGCGCTGGCTGCGCCGTCGACGCTGCTAGAGCAAACCGATTTCAATTGCAACTGCCTCCGCCGCGGTGCGTTGCACTGCGCATCGCGCTCAGTGTGTGTGCGTTGTGTGTGTGTTTGCGAGTGTGCCTCGCAGTGTTTTTAGTTCGTGCCGCGGCTTCTATGTGTTGTTGTTGTTGTTGCTTTTATTGTCATTGATTCAGCGGGTAGCATGCAGCAGCGGCAAACGGCAACAGCTGCTGCGACAATAGAGACTAACTACAATAGTTGCAGCGATTATTTCAAGCACCACTACCACCACCACCACCATCCTTGTCCTCGTCGTCGTCGTCGTTGTCGCCGTCGCAGTTGCAGTCGCAGTTCCGTAACGTGGCCAGAACGTTGCCGGGCAATTATTATTTTGTAAAACGTTTTACAATTTAATGGTTTTCATGGTAAGCAGCACTCGCGACTTGAGCGACTCCGCCAACGCCAAAGCCAACGCCACCAACACCATATGCCATGTGCCATGTGCCTTGTGCCCCCGTTCTCAGCAGTGCGCATTGCCCTTTCTCCTTCCCCCATTTCCTCTTTTAAGCCCCGATTCCCTCTCTTCTCCCCCTCACTTCTTCCCTTTCTCTACCCCTTTTCCGCACCAAGTTTGCCATTTCCTCATTCTCAGTTTCCACTTGCTCCCTTCGCATAATTAGGCAACACCTTTTCACGTTTTCCTTTCTTCTTATTGTTTCTAATTTCCAGAATGGACTGGGATCCGACCCTCTGTCAGCAAAGGAGGTAAGTTTCGATGGTCGAAGACTAACTGTATGCCAGATCCTAAGCACACCTAACCTCATGAGACATAGAAGGGATGTTAAAGTATCAGGCCCGTAGCAAGGCGAGTGCAGGTTGCGCGGTATACAAGGGCCCACGCCTGTCATTAGCCCCTGGCCATCGAGAAGATCCCAAATATAGATTTCTCATTCATCACTTTTGCTGATTTCCCGATAATGAATCGATAAGAGCTAAATATATTATTAATTCGAGATATAATTACTCATAGTTGCTAGAGGAGTTTCGTGTAAAATCAACAGTAGATATGGCAACCCTATAGTTATCATTTGGTTTCTGCAGTTTGTAAAATTAACAACATAGGACAGACTATATATTAAAGCAAAGCAATTGCAAAGGGGTACCGAAATCCATGGGCTCTGAGAACGTCGCTTAATCCTGTCCGTCTGCCTGTCTGCTTTTCTGCAGAGTTCTTAGCTGTTATAGAAACTGGAGACACCGGATTTGGATTGAAGGTTTGTTTTCTGGCCTAAGCAGTTTGAGTGTACCCTAGCTATTGGCTGCCACGCCCACCGTCTAAACAAATCAATAATGAAATTGTTCAATTCGATTTGTAGGTATCATATAATATTATAGATAAGACTCTATGTACCAAGGCATATGGCATAATAAGCTTACTATAATAATATCCAAAGCCACTTCAAAGTTGACTTTCTTCTCTTCTCTCACTTTTTCGTTTGAACTTTTCTGCGAAATAAATACTCGTATTTTGTGTGTATTTATTTATTTAGTTCATAAAGCATTTCAACAAATTGATAATCCCAGTATGAAACATTTCTTACTTTTTTGGCGCTTTTACACTGGCTAAAAAATTTGGAGTTTTTGAGAAATCAATACTTCAGACCCTCCTATTTCAGATTAATATGATGTTACTGTTAATCCATTCAACCATTCTTGCCAAAAAGAGTCCAACAGCCATGAGATTGACAGATAAATTGACAGACCTGATCCAGTATATATGTATATTCCCAGTATTAATAGCAGTTGATTTAGCATTGTCTGTCTGTCCCTTTTTCTGTCCTTTTAAACTTAAAGATCTCAGCTGACATAAAGCTTCCTAGTTCCACTCTTATTTTAAAAGGGGCCCCTGGAAAACGGTGGCCTTTATGATCCCTGCACACGGGTCGCTACGGGACTGTTGAGGGTTTAAAAACCAGCAAATGGCTTTATTATGCAGAATCAATAAGGTGCTTACAACCTCCACATTGAGCGAAGGGTATCTAACCGTCAGTTGTCCTTGTATATTCTTAATTTTTTTTCCTTGCTGCACTTGAAGTGCTGGCAATACGAATTCCGCGCACATTTTCAGTTTTCCACAAAAAGAAAATCCCAGTCGGGCTGCTCAGTGAATCACTCTCGCAACAAATTAGCCAATCATAAACAGTTTTCACCCGGGCTGTAAGTGATATAGTCAGCCGGACTGCGGCATGTCATAACACTGCACACATGACAGGCCTGCAGAGGCTGACGGCGACTGACGCAGACGATTCCCAGTCCGCAGTTCCCAGTTCTGCAATTGGTCGCCTTATAAAATGCATCAATCGCCGCAAATTGCCGCCGCCTCAAAGCCTCAAAAGCCGCGCTTCAACTTTTTCTGTGCGCCGAAAAATTCCTGTGCTGCAAATATCATTTGCCAGCTCGCATGCCAACCGGAAAACAATCCATAAAAGTGGCCATTAGGAGGGTGCGATGAGGGGGGAGTGGTTGATAGTGGTTGCTAATGGTCGAGTCTCATCGAGATCGGCGCCTATGAGAAATTTCCGCACGTCTCACACAAATTAGCGCAGCGCTTGCAATGCCAATAACAATATCATAAAGAAGGGAGAAGTAGGAGAAGAGCAGAATGAGGGTGTGGAAGGGGGGGAGGTAGATCTCTCAGAGGAGAGATCGAGATCAAGATCGAGAAGGCGATCGCGAACGCGAATGCTGACAATAAATCAGCAGAGTTGAGCGAGGCAATTAGATAAAATGGAGGAACAGTTGCTAGGGTCGCATATCAATGGCAATTGCCGGGCGCGTTTCGTGTCTCGATATTCAATGAAGTTGTCGCGCTTGTCAATGCAATCCATAAGATAAACCCCGTTCTGCAACAGTCGAGCCGTGGAGCAGTCCAGCAGTGGAGCAGTCACAGCAGCCAAAAGTCAAAAGCATCGCATGCCCCGCATGGACTAGGGGATGGGGAGGGGAACGCTAGCTCGATCGAAGACAAACTAACATATCTAATCTAATGTTGTTCTCGAAGGCAATGAGCATTTGTTTGTTTAAATAAATGCAGCAGCAACCGCGACAGCAGCAGCAACAGCAACAGCAACATGTTGTCGCTTTGTGAGGGCCCGACTAGAGCGATACCTTGTAATTAGATCGATGTAAGCTGTTGCTGTAACTGCAATAAAAGTCTGCTGCTTTTAATTACCTTAGATATCAAGACTGACCACAGTGGCAGATAAACAACAACAACAATAACAACAACTGCAAAGACGGCCATTTTATTTTATAGTTTGCTGCCTTTAAAATGTGTCCAAAAGAGACGAATGTCGCAATTAATTCAGCGTTTCATTAGATTTCTGTGTTGACGTCAGTTCTAATAAAAAGAAACAGATTCTATATTTATTATACTTTGATAAAAGAGAAAGAGAAAAAACTTAAATGAACATTGCTTCCTATTAACAAATTAAATATATGATTATAAATTAGCATCAAAATATTTAAATAAAAATATATATCAATGAACGACACTATCGATAGATAATTACCCTAATTCAAGTTGAAGGTTTTGAAGGATTGAGAATTAAATATTATAATTAACTTAAATTAACTCTCAAAAAAGTTCGCTTGACATGAGATCTTAAGTGTTTGTAAATGAATATGGAATGAAGATTTAAAAATTTTAATGAAACAACTTTTTTGAAGAGTATAACCGATTAACTTTACATAAAGTATAGTTGGCTAACGAAAATAAATACATATTATAAAATATTTAAATCGCATAGAAACGAATTGGTTAATAAACGTTTGAAAAACTTTTAATTATATCAGACTTGGAATAGAATAGCCTTTTGAAGTTTAGTGTTTATATTGTCCAAATGAAAGACAAATTGTTAAATGTGTTTTATATAGTAATATCGTCCTTATATTAATAATAACTACTTAATAACTTTTACAAAATTTATAACATAAAATCTTTCAAGTCTACTTATGTTATAGACAATGTTGTTTAAAAGTAAAAATACCTTTTTTGGATATCTATCTCAAACAAACTGAAGAGTACCTAGTGTGATGGGTAATCTAGATGCTTTATTAAGATATTAAATAAAGACTTTATTAAATTCCGCTATACTTTTTATAAGGTTTGTTGAGAATCGTGTAAAAAATCAACGCTTTATATTTATAGTACCGATTAATCGATTAATTACAGTCTTTCCAGCACTGCTCAAGGGCATAAAAATACTTCTCTATACTTCATTGTTTTCCAGATGATATTCAGAAACCAATTAGATTTCGTTCAATATATATTTATTACAACAAACCTTTATTTAAGTTAATTAGGTTTAAAACTAAAATATAAGTTTTATACAAGCTAAAGAAGTGTTACCTACGTTTGCCTTAGACTCCCATAATTAATATGCTTATTAGAAACCCTAGCAGTGTGTAGCTTTTGTTACTTCCCTCAAGTGTCTGTGCATCATACCCCATGAGGGCTCTGTAGCTTTCTGCTGGGTATGCCACATCGCGTGGCCGTCGCGTATCGCGTAAGTGTAAAAATCTCGGCATCTAGAAGTTGGTCAGCTTGTAAATCGCCCACTCGACGCTGACATTTTTTCATAATTTGCGCTACAAGCTTGACAATTGTCGTTGTTGCCCACTGGGCATTGCCGATGCGATGTTGTTGTCTCTGTTGTTGCTGCTGCTGCTGTTGTTGTTGCTGTTGTTGTTGTTGCTGTTATGTTGGCAGCTTGTTGCAGCAGCGGCAGCTCGCTGCATCCGTTTGGGCAAAAAGAGCTGGAAGTGTTGGCGCTTTCGCACCTCGACTCGACGCCGCGGTGCATGCCTCATGTGGTCGGGGTAAATGCATATGCGGTGCTAAATTAAAATTTATCCGTTTTATCCGTGCGCTGCGGGCAGCCGATAACAGTTTCTTTTTCATTTTCTTTATTTTTTTTTTTTTTTTCAGTCACTTCTCGTGGTCTCTGCAGAGTTTTATTATTTTTATATAAATTTTTTTTATTTGGTTGTTTTTTCCTCTTTTTTTTTTTTTCGGTTTGTTCGTTTCGTTTTATTGCCGTTAGTTTATTGGTCAAGATTTTGTAAGCGCATAACGCGCAACAATTGCGGTTTTCATATGGGGCAGTGGCAGACAAAGCCGACGCAGAGGCAGACGAAGAAGAAGACACGGCAGCAGCCGCCTGCTCCCTCATCGACGGAAGTCATTTGCGGTTCCACGCAGCTGAATTCAATAAGCCAAACAGCTACCAAGCACGCAGCGCCATAGATAAAGATAAGCTCACTCGTGCGCACACAGAGACACACACACACTGGGGCAGGTATTCATTAATGTGTGTGTGTGCTGCCCCCCGCTGAACAGTTCTCGCAGCATTTTGTCAAACTTGATTAGCCAGAGCTGTAGCTTATGGCCTTATTGTTTACTTGCATAGCTAATAAGCCCCGCGGCGGAAGATAATGAACTCGATAACGACGATCGTAGCGATTATAATAACGACGTTCTTACTCAACCTCTCTCTCTCCCTCTCTCTCTCTTTGTTTGCACCTCTTACTTACTTTCTTCTCGTTCTTCTTTGCAGGCAGAGGGCCCTCCGGTTCAAGTTGAACCAGTTGATCTGAGCCTACGCTCGCCTCGCGGTAAGTTCCCAACTGAATATTGTAATTGCTTTATCGATCCTAGTAAAATAATGATCGATAAATAGGGTATGTCTTATGTGCTCTATTTAAACAAGTATTGAGTGATCTATTCTGCTCTAGATTGTTTTATATTTTATCGAATTTTTGAATAGAGCTGGAAGGAAATTCACTTCACAAATCGATATATCGATAGTTTAAATTTTTGCAATGCATCGATTCAACTTTTGAGTATCGATTAAGTTAAATATTTGATACTAGTACTGAATCACCACTACTAAATTAATAATACAATAATTTTGAGTAATGGTACGAAATTAGTGGTTTTTATTGAATTGAATTTGGTTGAGTATTTAATACCCTTATGAGGTTTTCGTAATACTGTATGTATTTATAAACACTTGCAGGGGGTATATGAATTTTGGTCAAAAGTTTGCAATGCACCTGACGAATTATTTTCCACCCCATAAAGTATATATTGTATATATATTCTGAATCAGCATCAGCAGGAATGAATAACTAGCCCTGCCTGTCTTTCTTTATCCGTGTGTATCAAAGCAACTTGTCACTCAGTTTTAGAGCTGTCTTAATGAAACTTGAATCAAATGCTTCTAATTGCTGCACGCTGTAAATAAGTCATAACGAGCCGGGTCGGACTCAAATATCGTATAGCTGAAATACAAACTATCGGCCGATTTTTCTTTTCTTTCTTGCAAATATATTATGCACATAAAATTTCATAAAAATAAGACCAGTATAACATATAGCTAACATATAATAGGAACAATCAGCCGTAATGAAGGTTCTTGTATAAAATCCAGTTTTTATTTAAAAAATAACTTCTCTGTTCCAATGAAAGTTAGACAAAATATAGAATGTACACAATAAAATTCAATTACGCGCAACAATAAAACCCTTGGCATACTGAAGGTAGCCTTTGCTCACATATTTTTGAACAATTTCAAGCCAAAAAAGTTTTATTTGGGTCTTAAATCTATTTCCTGTATATAAATTTAAGTCCACCTCTACATCTGAGGACAGTTTTAAACTGTAAAGTATGCGATTTTTCACTGATTCAGTCTGCATATCGTGTTGTGCCACACAGTCTTTAATTTTATTATATAGTATATTATTGTGTTTTCTTTAAGTACGAAATCAAACACAAAATACCTTCGTGCTACACAAATTCTTCTTGCCTCGAATTGTATTTCCCTATATCTTTAACGTTTTTGTGACCTGTTCCATGCGATCATTTGCATTATCGCTGCTCTGAGCGTCTCTCATTATAGCAAAGCTATAATGTTTCTGGTTCCGAGTAATTAATCAATGGCAGAGGAAAAGTTAACGCCGCAAAGCGGGTCACATCGATGGACCAACAAAACAGAGAGAGAAAAAAAAATATAACCAATTTGCATTTGGAGTGAAAACTAAACGCTAGAGATTTATTTTAATTATCCAGGCATGCCAGCTTTCGTAGATCCGACAGGGTCTTACTGCATACTCCCATTCCCACAGATTTAGTGGGTGGCTTTTGAAATATACGTAATTGATATGCAGAACGCACGATCAGCATCAATTTAGTTCGAAGTCGAATTATAGTTAATTGCTTAACTGTTTCTCAATATTTTCAAGCAACGAAACCTTTAATTTAGTTAAAACATTTGCAAAAGATTCCTTCGTTGAATTTATAGTTTAGTTGTTGGAAATAATAGAAGTGACACACGTTGTTATTCGTCTGTTTCGCATTCGAAGCCGGTTCCAGTTTCACTTTCGTCTAATCGAGTCTTGGCCTGTTCCGGGTGAATAATTCATTGTTAGAGCCAAGAATGAAAATGTGAGTTCATTCGAATGATCTTTAATTGGACGACGGTCTATTCTTGACCTGCTTCGAAAACTCCAAGCCGAAAACTTAAACAGGTGAAAGTGAAGTTCGGAATGCGCCGCTAGATCGCTCGAGTTGGTAGTTATGTATAACGTTTAAGCTCATTTGGTTAATGAAAAACAAGCGCATAATTATTCCGTGTCGATTAAATGCGAGTGCAGCTCATGCAACTCTTGTTCCTTCTCCGCTCCACTCCCCGCCTCTGCCATTTGGAGCTGTAATCATCGTGAAATCACTTGTAGGATCGTAAAAAGCGATTCACGCTGATTCTCACTAAACGCAGGCAGCTCCATTTCTAACGCAGCGCAGCGACAGTGAGCCACAGCTGTTTGTTGCCCACTGAGCCAGAACCCCAGGCTGGATGGGGGCAGAGAGAAGTACGATGAGGAGGAGGGTGCTGCTTACGATCTAGCGCAACTAACAAGCTCATAGAGAGCGTGTGTCGTTGTTGTTGTTGGTGCTGGCTGTTCCGCGTTCGGTTCTTGTTGGTTTTTACCACTTGACCGACCACAGCTGTTGACCATTTGACCTTTTGGCAGCCTTTCTCTTTGTGTGTGAAGTTAACAGCAACGCCCCTAACTGCGTCCAGTCTCGGCCCAACTTCAACTCAGCTCAACTCATCAGCGAGTTGGGCTCACTTCCAGATGGATGGTCGGACAGATGGATAGATAGATAGATAGATAGCTGGAGAGGTGGATGGATAGTTATGGGCTGCTATGGGTTAGGTTGAGGTTTGTTAGGTAGCTGGCCGTGGGGTGCCCAGCGGTACACATAATTTAATTAAGAAGCCCAGCTCGGCTCGGCTCTGTTTAAATGGCTATACCGTAAGATTAACAGCTAAGAGCCAAAACGCGCACTGGGTTCATTAAAAAATAGCCAAAAAGACTTGGCCATGTCCCAAGCCAAGTCTCTAAAGCCGAACCGATGCGCATATTAATCAATTAGGCATGATATTTGTGAGGGCATCATTAATTTTGTCAATACGCTCGCTCGCTGGAAAGCGCCTAGAGAGGCAGGGGCAGAGACAGAGTCTCGGACAGAGGCGAGGGCTGAGGCAGAGTCTCGGGCTGAGGCAGGGGCGGATGCTAAGCGCGTCGCAGCATGTTAATGGTTCGGTTTTGTATTTATGCTACCAGAGCGCGCAACTTGTCTGTGGATCTGTGGCAAATGTGTTAAATAGCGTTAAAATTTGTTAAATAAACGGCACATAATGGCCCGACCCCTGGCCTTAACGGTCATTCAACACACGCAACGCACACGCACGCGCACAGATGCCACAATATCCCCATACCAATCCCAATCTCAATACACTTGACTATTTGGCCACATTAATTATGGCTTTTAAATAATTATGCAATTAGCCAGCCACGATAGCCAGCATTGCCGATAGCCAAAACCCGCAAAATTTGCAGCAACCAAATGAAAGCCGCAGGAAAATGTAACACAAAATAAGCATAAAATAAGGGGAAATTTGATATGATACACTGGCGAATACCCTGTAGACATGTTGGTAACTTGTAATTAACTTTATTATTCGTTTGTTGAAATTTATTTCTTCAGGTTCTTAAAATATAATTGTATATAATAGAATATTATGTGATTAAATTACTTTTGTTATTAAAATAATATGAATATAATTTATTTATTTTTATATGCCATGAAATATTGAATATTGAATTCATTGATTTTAACTGATTTATTGAATAACACTTTTTATACCCAGTAAAGGGAACTTATTAACACTTTTTGTTAAACTTGATCAATGATTAATGGAAAGTGGCGGTAGGCCAATAATTGTTATGTTGCTATATTGTAAATGAAGCCAGATAGCCGAAGAATTCATTGTGATATAAATTTACATATAAAATACAATTTTCTGTTAAATAGAAATTAATAATAACCCTATAACATTATACGCAAAACATGTATCTGTGTGTATAGTTGCAAAACAAGTTAAAGCCAAAGAAATTTTTTTAGCTTGATTAGATTTGTGAATAAGTATAAGTATGCCAAATAAAACGGGATATAGGCAAAAAATAATCCCCATGGCGATGCAGAGTGTAGTCGGTTCTTAATATGCTTTTAATTTGTATTTAACCTAATATCTTAATGATTTGTCATGTATAACCATTGCAATGATGTATTATTTAAAATTATGCACTGTTTGTTTTGAGCTTATACGATAAAACTAACGCCCAAGAGACTTTACACGTTCCCACATGATTCACTCGACAAATTAACGTCACTTGTCAGTTTTTACTCATAAGTTTTTTAAAAGGTCGGAGGACTAGAACTCACTTTTCGACTATTAATTGCTTTAGAGTTTCTCAAAGACTTTGTTGAGGTCATATGGATCCCTCGCTTACAGGGTATGTTCAAGTGTAATCTCTAAGCCTTGCACAAGTTGAGTGCGAATTCCCACAAAGTCTAATTGCGGGCTGGGAAGCGTTGCAGCCTCAAACGAACTACAACTACAACTTGATTTATTTAAGCTACCCAAACAGCCCATAAATAAAGCTGTTGAACTAGCCGCAGAGAGGGAGAGGAGCAAGGAGATGCCGAGTGAGTAAGAGGTAGATGCAGAGGGGAGAGCGAAGGAGTGGGAGAGAGATAGAATGGGCGAGTCGCAGGGAGTAAGGTGTTGCTGTGATGGTGCCTTACTCAAAGTCGCCGAGTCTGGAATCGGTCGCCGTCTTCTCTCTATCCCCACCCTACTCCCTTTCTCCTTCTGCTTCTCCTTCTGCTTGCTCTTCTCAGTCTGCAGTCCTCTTCGACTGCCACGGCACTTGGGGGCATAGGCTTTCAGGTTAAGTAGATGCGGCGACACGCGGGTCGCTGCCAAAGCGAACGACCTTAAGACGAGGCAGCGGGCAACTCGGGGGCAACTCGGGGCAACATCGGGCAACAGGCACCTCTCCATTGAATGATATGCAAGTTTTGTTTTAGTTTGTGTTGCTGTTGCACTGTTGCACTGCGGCACTGTTACCGTTGCTGCACTTCATCGATGCGGCGGCTGCTGTTGAGATCTGTTGGCATCGGAGCCGATCGGAGCTGGCATCGTTTGCTCGCATCTCGCATTCAGCATCTCATAACTGCAGGCACCGCTCCGTCTCGGGCTCGGACTGGGAATGAGGCTCATACCGGGGCCGCTCCTCATTCCTACGTTTGGCCCGCACAGTGCGAGCGGTTTTTAATTATGCTCAACTCGGAGCGGGACTCGTAGTTGCAGCCGGACCTGACACCCTCAGTACCAGCGCCGGCACCAGCACTAGTTGTACCTGGTGCAGTTGCCCCATTCTGCTCCATTCTGTGCTGCTTAACATGGCGCGTATGTTGGGCTCCTTTCGCAGCTTTGACTTGGACTCGGACTCGAGTTGACTTGACTGAGTGACTGCCTTTTTGAGGTTATGTGAAAGGTCAAGTTCGTGATCGCATTCAAACATTTTTGCCAACCACTCATCTTGCTGCCCAGATCGCTCCCTCGACTCCCCCTCTGTCTCTCTCCCTCTCTCTCTCGTTCTCTGCCTCTCCCTCTGCCTGACACGAGTGTGAGCCCGACCCAAGCCAAGCCGAGCCGAGCCAAGCCAAAGACGTAGACGTCGTAGAAAAATTGAAGATGAGCGTGCCACCACCACGCCACGATTCTGCCATTGCTCGCCCCCCTTCCTCTTCCTCACAGCCCCTGCTGTCGCCCGTCTCCTGTCTGTGTCTTTCGTCCCCCCACTTTCCTGTCGCACCAAATTGAGTGAATGTAAACTGTGGTTTACTTGTTTCCAGCGTTGTCATAGTAATTTTTCTGCACTATAACAACAGGCAGCGTCGCCTCCAACTGCAACCAGCACCCCCTGCCATGCTCCTGCTCCTACCTGGCCCGGCTCCGAGTGCGGACGGTGGCAGCAGCCAGCCGAAAAAACACAGAAAACAGAAAAAATGGAGATGCTGATGACACTGGAGACACGTTGTCTCTCTGGCAATCGTGCAACTGACACACCAGCAACAGCAGCAACAACAACAGTTGCTGCAGCACCAGCAGTGACAACAACAAAATGTTATAGCAGCATATGCCACACGAACCAAAAATTACACTGGACAACACAGGGTGCGGCTGCAGGTATGCACAGGGCGGGGAGCGAGCGAGCGAATCAGCAATGCAATTTTGGGTGGGGAATTGCGATTCCGCTTGGGGTCCGGGAGCGTCATTGGGCGAGGAAGAGCAGCGCGTGATTTGAATGTCGTCGCTGGCGCTGCAGTCGAATGCGGCGATTTCTCTGGAATTTTCTTAGCAAGATTTCCCAATTTCTTAGGTGCAGACAAATAGTTTTCAATTGTCCTATAGTAACTTTAATTTGCCTAATTTATAATTTAATTAATTAATTTAAATAATTAATAGAGGTCCAATTTCAGCAAATGTTAATTAAATTTAGAACAATAATAATAAATAATTTAAACTAGACATAAGTAGTTGTGATTATATTATTTAACTGATTAAAAATGAATAAAATAATGCTTAATAGTTTGAGTTTCGAGTTAGTCTTCCAATATTTAATTTCTATTTGTTTTTAATATTAATTTAAAGGAATTATATGAAACTATAGCATGTTTTATAACTGTAAATATGTATATCGGTCATGTTTTTCATCCGTACTTAAATATCAGTATTTATCGTATTAGTTTATTTATGAAGATCGCCCAAACAAATATGTTAGTAACAATGAAATTTGAAATGATAAATTTGCATAACTCGAGTAACGTTTCAATAAATTTTTATGGAAATTATAAAAGGTTTTTTAAGTTTAGAATCGTCGGTTATGTTTTCCATACTTAACTTTTGCAAGTATTATCAGCGAAAATCATCGATTTTGTCAACTCGTATTTATTAAGAATATAAAATAGAAAAAACAATTTGTATGTATATAAACTCAAGGAATTAAAACTAAATATTCTCTAAGCTTCCCTCAACCTTTAACACTCTTCAGTTTTGTATTTCTCAAAGTGATGTGTGTTTTATTTATTTATTTATGAACCTTGCTAAACTACCAAATAAATATTATGGAAATTTATGAGGCAAGTACTAAATCTCCTCTCTGAGCTTGCAATCCGAGACCGATCGCAGACATGCGTAGCTTTTGGCGTCAAGCAAGGCCTAAACAAGTGGCCACTCACCCCCCTCCCCAAATTCGCCTTTGGCAGCTCCCTACTGCTTGCCATAAATCAACGCCCATGGGCGAAAAACGAAAACCTGTTGCACAGTGTTCGCTTTTGGCAGCTTAGGTGCATCTTTCCATGAGAAGAAAGGAACACGCAGGCGAAGACAAAGACAACACAACAAATAAAATATATACAAAAGTAAAATAAAAAAAGAGACTATGGAAAAGAAAAGAAACCTACAGCCACGCCATTGCGTGGCGGGGGTGTCCAGGAGGGCTGGAATGGGGGAGATGGGATTGGGAGGGGGACGGGATAGCGGGCGAATAAGTAGATCCACGCTTTCGTGAGCAAACAATTCGAAAGCTGACAAAAGTGCTGTGCAATAACATGTTAACGACGCGCCGATCTCGGCTGACGATCGATACGAGTCAAATGGAGACGACGACGACGACGCGACGGAGACTGCAGCAGCCCACACGAATCATATGCCACGACAGCTGGGCTGCTCCTCTCCCAGAAACCAAAAAACTCAGCAGAGCAACCTTATAATAAAAAATCAACAATGAAGTCCTCGACATGCCGAAGGGCTTATACCCTTTGAAAAAGTTTTTGTTGCCTTCAGAGTTGGCAGCTATCCCTCACAAATAAAGAAAAGATTACGATAAAAAAGTTAAAATAGGGGAAAAATATAAAAATTAAACAATATGTATTTGGCTTTATAAAAATAAAACATTTCATAAATTATTAAATGTTTGCAATTTGTCAAGCTCTTCTTACACTCTACCAATAGTTCTTCACACATATGTATGTTCTAAATGTGCCTAACGGAAATATGGCAATACAAACCCGTAATTCGAAGCTTTTTGTTCCTTGAATATGTTCCTTTTTATGAATGAAAATTAAATCGGGAATCCGGTATATCAATTTGTATGCGAATTGTGTGGTTGTAAGGGGATTAAAAAAATAACAGGACAGATATCGGAACAGTAAGATTTAGAAGTTTTCTTTAGGTCTGACCAAAAAATCAACAGCTCTGTTCGGGAAAAGGGTGACCTGGTAGCTATAATTCTAATTTTAATTTATTCATTCAACTACAAATGAGTCGACACCAAACTTTGTTGTAAGGGGTTTGGTATTTTCTTTTATTAACAGTTAGTTGGATTTTCTAATTAAAAATGAATTTTTCTCACGTGTTTAGCCTTGACGCTTATGCTCGATTCATTTTCCTCACCTTATCGCCTCTATCGATTAATCATCGAACAAGCCTCACAATTAGTCTTGTGAAAGTTCCAACTGTATATTAATTGAGATGCTTATTATGAAATTAAATAATTCAAAGACACAAGAAACAAGTAAATCACAATATATTTTATTTACAACTCACTGATAGAACATTCAAGATTCATATTTTGTATAGTTATCCTATAAATCTATTTAAGATGCATCAATGATATTAAAATTTTGATTTTCGTCTTAGTATTCCTATTATTCTTATAAGCCTTAATTGGATAATAGATGAAATTGCCAACCCTTAACAACAAACGAAACTCGGCTAAGACTTTCTTATGCCAATGGGAAAGAAGCCTTTTTACTTAATCGTCGCAAGCTACCAGCCCAAACCAATATACCCCCTGCAAGAAATCATAAATGTGAGCAGAAATTGTTTATCGAATCGATATGAATCGATCGATAAATCTGTGCAGTCTTTTGCTCATTTTTATAAGTAGAGGAGTGACCCCTCTTCCTCGTGGTGTAGCTCTCATTAGGCAGGCAGCTAATTTCGCAAGCGTTGCGGCAGACAATGCCGCACAGCCTGCCACATGGGACTATGCAACGTGCAACTGTTGAGCTGTGTTGCTGCGCCTGCTGCATATTTATTGGTCAAAAAACAACAAAATTTGTCTCCAAAACTTGGCTTGCACATTAGCGCAATTTGCATTGTTTGCAGAGGCAACACATGTGTGGTAGCACGGATAAAGGGACGGAGGAGAGAAGGGAGGGAATGCAGAGCAGGGAGGCAGGTATAGACCAAGAGTCTGCTGGTGGTGTCTGCACTGGTTTCTGGCCTTTCCAACTGGCCTTATATAAGAGGCAGGCAACAATAGAAGCTGCCTCCTGCCTCGTAGCTGTGAAAGAATTCTGTAGCCAAATGTTGCCTGCCGCTTGCTGCTGTTGCTGTTACTGCCGCTGCTGCATCCGCCTACAATTCGTGCCAGAGACGGAGGCAAGTCGTAGTCGCAGCACATGCTCCTAAATGGAGCCTTCGTGTAAACAGAAAAATTTGACTCATGACTTGGTCGAGCATGGGAGGAGGAGAATTGGAGGGGAAGAGGCAGTCTCAGACCGAGGGTGCACAGCATTTTCACATCCTTTTTTGGCCAGAGGGGGGACAACAACAACAGTTGCCGCAGCAATGGCGACAACAACAATGTGCTACACTTTTAGTTTTGCTCAAATTAGTCAGCGGGATTTTTGCGGCTGTGTTTTTACAAATTAACGCCAATTTCGTATCACGTTATTAATAGTTACCATTAAATTGCCCGCTCCACGCTCAGATCATTATCTGGCGGCTAACAAGGCAACAACAAAGGGGGCCAACCGCTCCACCGTGCCACCGTGCGGGTGCTGCTCCGAAATCCGACTTCGACTCCGTCTCCATCTCCGTCTCCGGCTTGCGGGTGAGCTGCCGCACTGTGATTCCTGCCTGGCCAAGTCAAGCCAAGCCGGACCGAAATTGGCATCCACAGCTGCTGTTGCAGCTTTGGCTCTGCTGGCAACGTCTCTTGCCTTAATTATCTGCATGGCCAAAAGCCAAAGCAACAACTAAACCTGCAAAAACTATACTAAATTGTTTTGTTTAAACAAAAAGGAGAAAAACTAACAACAGCAACAACAACAACTACAACAACAGCTGCAGTCGCGTCACCTTTGTTTGCCGTATCGAGCGCGATAAGCTTGTTAACTGTTAACCAAATCTGTAGCAGGCCAACTGAAAAATGGCCAAGAGTCGAGAGTGTACGCCCACGACTTGCACTCTGCTGTGAGCTACTCTGCTGAGTGTGTATGTGCATGTGTGTGTGGTTTAAACATTCTCCGCACTCGACTAATCAATAAGCGGGTGGATTACTTAGATTTGTCTTTGAGATGACCGCGTGAGAGGCAATTAATGTACAGCTTGTGACGAAAATCGTTGTATATCCTATCATAATTATACTTTCACATTATCTTATACTATACTTATGCCACTTAGCTAAATAAACCCGTTATACACATCGCATATCCCTAAGAAGTATCTTCTCATGAGCTAAAATTTTCAATTGTTGTATTAAGTTAATTTTATAATCAGATGTGATTGTGATTTTGTGATGATTGGTTCAATTCAATTTATTTATCTTTTATATTGTTATTAATATTTTATTGTAATATAAATTCATAATAATATTGAATTGAATTTCAATTTTATCAACTAATAACTTCTTTAATTTTAACTTTATGCTTCACTTTTTTTGAATTGATTTTTAGATTTTATCTATTGTATTTATATCTCATTTCTAATTCAGTCGACTACATTATGTCGACTTTTAATTATATTAAATAAAGAAAATAATAAATAAATAAAAATAATAAAAAGTATATTTGGAGAGAAACTTTACAAGAACCCCTTAACTGTCTATGCAATATTACATACAATACATAGAATTAAGAGTCAATCTAAGCTTATATGACTAAATTAAAAAAGAAACTTTCTCTAAAATTCACTCTTAGTTTAGATAGACTTTCATTAAACAAATCAACAAAGTATACAATCCGATGTAGGTCAATGAATTACCATTATACACACCTATATGTCCAAATAATTATTAGATTAACCTTTGGTCATTAGCATATAATCCACTTACAAAACCTAAATATTAATTTAGAAAAAGTATATAATATTCTAGAATATTTACTTCTAACACTACGTATATATAGTATTTATGATTTCCAGTATATTTATTGTTTTTATTTAATTTAATTTAAAGTCGATCTATGGTCAGCTTAAAAGTAAAAATTACTAATCAAATTTTCAATTAAATTAAAAGAAAAATAATTTTAAATAAAAGGTCAAACCTTAAATGGGAAGAAAAAAATTTAATTGAATGAATAACAGTAATAAATTTATGCAACACCATTTTCAATTTATATATGGGAAAATTAAGAGAATTATATAGAATATGTCTGTGCACAAGCGACATTATCATATCTGTTACCCATGGTTATAAGAAAGATTTTTGAAAGGTTTTATATGTGAAGATGTATGTACGTATCAAGCAGAGGAAAGCATTCCCGACCCCACAAAGTTTATATGAATATATATTCTTGATCAACTGAGAGACTTCTTTGCATTGCAGCAGGCCTCATTCAAAGACACGTTAGTTTGACTTCTCTGATGACGCTGATTTCGGAAATGTATATTTGCAATTCATAGGATCGAAGATGTCTCCTCTGCAAGGGCATACAAAATTCAAAAGAATGGTTAATGTTAAAAATATAATATTAATGTTATGTAAGATATAGAATTTTTTAACTAATTCTTACAATGTTCGGCACAGAATCAAACTTACTTCTTATAATTATAATAAAGATGGAATGGTATTCTTTGCAGAGGAGTACATTCAATTAGCTCATTTATGTCGCATACTTCCTTGGCTCGATTCCCATGTTAATTCGTCTAATGGGATTTACGAGCGAGCAAATGTCCATTACTCGCTGTTGTCTATCTCCGCGCCCGCCCGCTTGCCCCCTGCCACATCTCAGGCCCGGTCCAAGTTGGACTTAGATGCTGGAGTAGATAAACAAATGCGAATCGGATAATGTCATGTAGACATGTCATATGTTAGCTGCGGCTCTGGCACAAAAAAACTGGAGCACTAAGTCAAAAGCAGCAGCAGCGACAGCAGCAGCGAAAAACGGCTGAAAATGGCTAGCAAAAAAAGCGGCTAGAAAACATTCTTATCGATTACACCTGAGACCTCAATCAATAAATTGATTGTTAGCGATCAGTTTAAGGCAGCAGGCAGCAGGCAATGCCAAGTGGTGCAGTGGTGCAGTGGTGCAGCCACCACATGCCTCGCATACAAAAGAGTTTGGCTCTCGTCGTTGTTGTTGTTGCTTCTGTTGTTGTTGTTGTTGTGACTGCTGTTTGCTTGGTCGCTTGGCTGGCTCGGTCGGCTCTTAAGATAAGCCGCCGTGTGGCTGCCGCTGCTGCTCTGCCCGAGTCTGACTGGCCTCAGTTGGCCTGGCATGGCCTGGCTGGGGCCTTAGCCCACGTCGGAGCCTGCTCTGGGTGCAAGTCCAAGCACTTTGATCGCTGCCTGGCGATAGGCGGCAAGCAGCGAGCGGCGTTGTTAGGAAGTCGTCGCTCGGCCGTTTGTTTGTTTCTCTGAGGTTACCGTGTTGTTGTTGCTGTTGCTGCTGCTGTTGTTGTTGTTTCATTTCGTTGAGGCATAAAGCAAGATTTGTGTAAATGTCAGGTGGTAATAGTGACACTGTGCGCCACTTGATTGGTTTTACTTCTTCTGTGAAACAACAACAACAACGACGACGACAGTTGTGTGTGCCAATTTGAGTTTGTTATTTTTTGGCCGAATTGGTCGCAAGGTTGTTGCGCTTGTGCTTCTTGTTGTTGCTGTTTGCATTTCTTTAATTGGCTCATTTTCGCGGCACATGTAAAAAATGAAAAGCACATGAAAATGCATAAGTCGCGGCACGACAATCGCCGCGAAGCCATCAATTGGCAGCAACGGCAACGGCAGCGGCTAGCATGGCGTATGATTAATGTTGGCTTACCCCCTCCTCTCAACCCTTGCAGTTTGCAGCTGATACACAGTTGTCAATTCGGAAGACAGAACAGCGTCCATGACGATTTGGAGAAGTCTACGTTGTTCTTGTCATCTGAGAATGAAATATGATAAACGTTTAATTGGAACTCGACTTAAGAAACTTTACATGGCAAATGGTAAATTCTTTGTAATCAAGCGTAGTTAAATTATGTATTAATAAAAAAATACAATATATATCATATAGACATCAAAAATGTATTTATCTATATCTCAAGTAAATCGACAGAACTGTAGTTATTATTTCAGAGAATTTATTATTACAATATTACCGAAACGAAGTTGATAGCAAATTAAATTACTACTACCTTAATCGTCAAACATTCTTTATTTATTATATGGGTTTCCGTAAGATCAAAGTATCAAGTTTGAAGCCATAGATATTTTTCAATACTAACTACAATCATTCTGAATAGGGAATCATCCTATACCCCGCACCTTTGCACTGTTCCAAAGGCTCGTAAAACTTTGTTCAAAATCATAATTATAAATGAAAGTTCAGTTTTAGTTAGCTTACTTCTTAAGACTATAAATATTTATAAGCTATTATAATTATATATAATTCTATAATATTATAATTCTTATATTTGAGTAATGCGGGCTTAAAGTTAAGAAACACCTACACACATAATTATGTGTACTGATCTCCATCATTAAGCTCTTGGTGCGGGTACATAAATTTTGCCTTAAAGTTTGAAACGCACCTTTGTAGGCATCTCTGACCCTAAATAGTATATATATTCTGATTCAGAATCACCAGAGGAACCGATCTAGCCGTATGTCTGTGTGTCCGTCTGTTGCAATACAAACTAGTCTCTTAGCTTTGGAGCTATCTTTATGAATCTTAGCACTTTTGCTACTTATTGCTGCCCACTGTAAACAAGCTGAAATGAGGAAGTGCGGACCGATATATACTATAGCTGTCATACAAATAATAAATATTATGCTAAATACATAAAGTTGTTATAGGAACAATCGGCCGTAATGAAAGTTTCTGTATGATGACCAGTGTTCTTATTCAAAATAACTTCAAGTATAAGTGTCAATCAAAAATTGATGCCAATCGGCATATACTTTTTCATTTCATTAAAGTCAGACAAATTTATTCATTGCTATTATACTAACAATCAGTGAGAATTAAATTAAATAATTAAATTAAATTTTCATTAAATAGTTGTACCATTTCAATGATTAGAGTTTTTTTTGCCTGTATAATTAGTATAGTATTGGTAGAGATAGGAACCTGCAAGAATATAGAACCTTCAGGATGTGAAAGAAACCTTTCTTTCTTCTTTTTCAAAATTTCATACCATACATTCAAAGTTCCGTCAACTTTCGACAGCTCTGCTTGCTGCTTGCAAGCATCTTTGCAATCTTTGCGATTTAATTGCTTTATTTAAGTAAATCGCGCAGCGTTTTTTGTGCATTTAAGCATCTTCTGTTACACCCAAGCCCAGGCCCAAAGCACAGCCAGACTCAATCCGACTGTATCCGACTGAAACTCATCAAATCGCAACTGGTTGCCAATGACGAGCGCGACCGACCCCGCTGTGCGAGGGCAGCTTGAGGCGACGCCCACCGAACAACGCCACAAACAGTCGACACCCAAGCCCCAAAATTGAGCAGAGGTTGCAGTAGTTGTTGCAGTTGTTGTTGCTGTTGTTGTTGCAGTTGTTGTTACTGCTGGTTGTAAAGTAAATTGAAAGCACACGCTGCGTCATCAAAGTCATTAAACTGTCGACTGGTTACGGAAGTTTGACTGTCTTCTGGCCCCAGTTGTGGCCGGGTCTCTCTGGCTTTTGGGTGTGGATCTGCGTTTCTGTAACCGATATGTGCGGCAAGAACGTCTCTCGCACACGTGTGGGAGCTGCTGCTGCGGAGGTGTAGAATGTGGCAAGGCAGACAGACGTGCAGATAGTCTGCCTATATGAGACTGCGAGACGGACAGACAGAAGCTGCCTGCAAGTGATTTAAAAGAAAAAATAATAATAAAAGCGCTAAGCGCTTGGCTTCCTTGGCTCTGCCTGTCGTTGGGTGTGTCGCAACACATTGGTGACAATTTCGCAATGCTAGGTGTGTTCTACTGTGTGTCGACTGTAGTCGGTGCATTTCAAACGCGTCGCAGTTTCATTCATGCGAAGGAGAGACAAAGAAAGAGAGAGAGAGAGAGAGAGACGGAGGAAGAGGGAGGCAAATTTGTCACCTTTTGAACGCGAACCGACGCATTCAAATCACAATTTCGAATGATTCGTAATAGCTATGATGCAAAAGTAGCGGGTGTAGAAGAAAGAATCGAAGAAGAGGAAAGAGACAGAGAGAGGGAGTGAGAGAGATAGAAACTAAGGCAACAACGCCTCCTCCGATTTCGATTGTGACTCCTCCGTTAATCGTGACTTTCACAATCAACCTTCAAAAGGTTTTTCGCTGCCACAAACGAGTAGCGTGTACCAGGCGCAAAATGGGCTGCTAACAACAATGGCAACAACAACAATAACAACAACAACAACAGCAGCAGCAGCAACAACGACAACTGATGAAGCAGAAGAAGCTTCAAACTTAGCCAGCAGGGTGTGTGAGACGAGGTGGATTGTGGGGCGCGGTAAGGAGGGAACGGGGAAAAACCAACAACATTTGAAGCGTTCACTTTGGCGCTTCATCGAATAATATTTCTCACGTTCTATTTTTTTGTTGTTGCTGCTGTCGCTGTCGCCGTTGTTGCCCTCTTTGTTGTTGTTGTTGTTGTTATGGGGGAATCTTTTGGGTTGTTGTGTTGTGTTTATCATCAGAACTGAGATTGACTTGCCCAAGCTGCAGCATCATTCGAACAGTATTCATGGCTCTGCTTTACTTTGAGTACTCGTACTTCTCTGCTCACTGCGTCGATAAATCGGAAGAGGAATATCGCGATGGAAAGGAATCAAATGAAATTAATCAAGCTCTGATTGCTTTAGCCCTAACTCAACTTTTTGTTGATTTGGCTCTAAAGATAATCCAAAATTGTACTTGGGATAATATTGAATAAAATTTGATCATAGTTTTGGAATAACTAAAACACTTGCCTTATTTTGTGAGACCCTTCTCTTACTATATCTATGTACATGTCAACCAAGATCGAATTCATCCTTAGGTTCATCGTTGATTACCCAGAGTTTTACTAACCTGGCCATAGTGACTTAAGTGATCTAACTTCTACGGGGTCTATGATGTAATTGCCTTCTTTAAAGTAAAGTCTTTATTTGGTTCATTAAACATTTCACCAAGTGAAGAAACTGAATAAATACTAAATGCATCTTATATTTATCTGGTTTATCGTTGATTAACAAGGAGTCTACTAATCCGGGCCATAGCAACTAAAATTGTCTAACTTCTTCGGGCCTCTCTTGTAATTGCCTTCTTTAAAGTCAACTATTTGTTTAGCTTATAAAACATTTCATCAAGTGAAAAAACTGAATAAGTACTCAATGCATCTCATTCATATTTATTCTAGATTAAATTTAGCCAAACTAATTGATAGTTTTTAAGACTCCCATGTTCTCGATAATATTGTCAACTTATATACCACCCTCATTGTGCTTTGCAATAATAAAACCTGATCGATTTAACATTACCCTGCCTTCTGACCAGCCTTCTGCGCTTCCGTCGGTCCTTTTAAACCTCGAAATATAAGTTGTTTTACTATTTTTATTATGTATTATTATATTATGATAGCCTTCTTGTTCCATTTTTATAAGGGGACTCCTCTCCCAGTCTCCCGTCGTAAGATAATAATATATAAATTATATGTAACTATATCCAATATGACAACGGTTAGAAAATAACAATAGAAACACTTGAAACCAAACCAAATTCGCAACACTAAACACTTTTAAGTTAGTTGCCTGCATTCCAACTGGCTGCAACTTTATCGTTAATCATCCCATTGCTCTTTATGTCTTGTGCTATTTTCCGATAAGCGATAAGCGATTTTCCCACCAATAATCGAAAATCAATTAACACTCTCGACAGCATAAAAGAGATGTGTGAACTGCATTCGCGCAATCACAATTCTGTAGTAAATTTAATTTTAATAATGATAATAACCATTTTTGACAAGCTCATAAATGCGCTAATCAAATCAAATTGCAGTCTGAAGAAAAGCAATTACAATGCGCAGTTTTATTAAGTTTGTCTCTGTGTGTGTGAAGGCAATTTCCATTTACAATTAAAGTCGTACTTCCTGTGGCTGATTTCATTAGATGCATTAGTTGGCCATTTCAATTAAGCCATAAGCGCGCACAGACTCGGCCCAAGACAAATTCACAGCTCCATGGCAGAGACTCGGAAGAGTGAAGAGTGTAGACTGCAGACTGCAGACTGCTGCAGTCTTTGCCAATGTTTGCATGTTAGAAATCATAAAAATGTTAAATGACAAGCGGGCGCATGTACGTTTTAGCATCTGTTCGTTCCCCCCTTGGTCTCTCAGTCCCCATGTTGGTTTGTCAGTCTGTTTGCTTTTGTTGTTGCGTTGTTCGCATTGTCAAATTGCGATCAAAAACGCAACAAACGAAACATGCCACACGGTTCCAACTGGGAGACGAAGTTGCCAACCAGCAGCATCATGAATCAAAGTCAACAGCTCAGCCAACAGAGCGAACAGCTAACAACGGACAGAGAGACAGACAGACAGACCGACAGTCTCTCTGTCTGTTGCCTGAATGCGTTTTACGGCTACTTGTCTTTGCCTGTTTATTGAAAGGATTTTCAACACTCACACTGCACTCAGGCGTCCGCTGTCCACCGCCTGTCCGTTCGCTACGCTGTCCGCAGTCATTCATGTATGCATTCAGGCATTGAAAGAAGTTTACATCGCTCTGAGTGTTGTTCCCATACGCTTATATTCAAATTATGTTATACACTCGAAGGAAAGAACTAAAATAATAGTTTAAATCCAATGCAACTCACAGTCAGTTGATGCTCTTGGGCTCTACTTGTTTGGCACGCATTAAGTATTATATCTGTAAACGAATATATTTGATTATTATTATTAAGTCATTTGCTTTAATTCTGATTTTTACATAATGAACGTACTAGTGATACTGTTTTCTTTTTTATAGATGGGATACTCTTGCTTCCTTTATTTACTCTCTTCGAAGCTTTCCCCTTTCTATTCTACTGAATCTTATTTTAGTTAATTAATTCGATTGGGTATTGAGTGTTTTTTCCTATGAAGGCTGTGGCGTATATGTATATAGCTATCCGTAATGAAATGGTAAAATAATATTTGGCTTAATGTGTAACTTAACTTAACTATATACTGACATAAGGAAGTTGTGTAGCGGCACGTCGTCTGAACGCATTTTATAAAGGTTTAATAATAGTCTAGATGTAGTTCCTTTGGTTAAAGAATCTTGTAAAACAAAAAAAAAATAAACGGATAGGTTAAGGATATGTCGGATTTCTTCTGAGATGCGTTGCAAGGTTCTGATTTCTATTTTGTAGATTAGAACTACTTTAACTGTAAACTTAAAGAATTTGATAGGCTTAAGCAAAACTGAATAATACCTACAATAAACAGACTATAGTTACATATACATAATTTGCGATCGGTAGCGACCTATACCATAAGCATTCAGAGTATGAGCCCCCGGTATGCTAAGTGTAACCTTTCTTTCTTGTCACAGTGTAAAGCAAGACACACATTTGTGGCTGCCACATGCGCGGCTAAACTGCGTTGGTGATGCCACTTACACAGGCGAGTGCAGCAGCAACAATTTCAGCAGCTACCGTCAATGTTGACGTCGCGACGTCGCAGAAGTTGCGGCAGCTGGGGAAACATTTGATTATGAAAAGCCGCCTGCGTCTTTTGTGGCGGCAGCCAAATCGATAAAAATAATTGGTTGCAGTGTCGAATGCGACTGCGTCTGCAGTGCAACAGTTCCGCAGTGCAACTGTGCAACAGTGCCACAGTGCAATATTGAAACTCCAAATGCAACACTGACGACGGTGACGACGACGGCGATGGCGATGGCGCTCGAATTCTGTTGAAGTTTTAGTTTGACATGAATTGCAGTCGATCTGCTTAGTCGATGAGGTAGACAAGGAGAACCAGAGAGAGAAAGAGAGGGAGAGAGAAGGTGCACAGAAGAATATAGCAAAACAAAAACAACGGGAAGTCTGTCGGGCGATATTACAACGCGAACAACTTGAGCTTTTCCCACGTTCGTGAAAATATTTGTGTGCAAATTATTGGAAAACAGAAAATAAAAAAAAGAAATAAATAAAAACCAAACGAATCGCCAAAATTGAACGCGTTTTGGCTAACGATTTGAATGTGATGTGCTTGTAAAGCACGAGCATGTGCAGGGAATTTATCGAGCAATCGAACCGAATCGAGACGAATCGAATCGGAATACAACTATGTGATTCAATTGTAGTTGCCATATTAAGCCGGGATCGATCGGAATGCCAACTAGCTACCTATATAGGCTCTATATATAGCGATCGTTGCTGTCTCGCACCAAACATGAAGTTGTGCGAAAGAAGGAGTTATTTTTTTATGAGACTTCGAAAGAACAATTAGAAAATATTTCATTGCGAATAAGTTAAGTTTAGTAAGATAAATAATTAAAATTTGTAGATTTAGACTTAAATGCTGAAGTGTCGTTTTTCGTCACAAATGGTATATAAACTTTCATAGCAGTATACTGAAAATTGGCATTTCCCTAAAGAAAAATATAGTCGATTTAGTTTTGTCCGTTTTTCTGACTACCCCTTTATTGGAATGCACACACATCAAAAAGAAGCAATAGCATGAAATATGTAGCTTCAATTTCTCAATTTTTTAACATTCCTTTAATGTCGGTGATGTAGAAGTTCACAATGGATGCAAATCTCTGGTACCCAAAACTCGTTCAGGATGTTGTGGGTATATATACTGCACATTGACTTTAGTATATAAACTTAAAAATGCTATGCCTCTTAAGCTAATAAGATTAAGTTACTCTCTAAAATGTCTAAGTTAGCAGGGCACAAATTACTTAAGAAAACAAATGAATGCATTGATAAATATATTTTGTGGTGCACAGCTTACTCCTTAACTGACAATTTGCCAATATTATTCAGAAATCATAATTTTAACTAAATACCTTAAGTAAATTAAATTCAGTTTCTATTTACTATATCTAATTAACAAAGAGCATCTATAATTGGTATGAAAAACTTTATCTTGAATAACTCCCTCGTATATTGTTTGATCTTATTATTATTTTGAGCCTTTTCGTATAGTATTCATTTAAATAAATGTATTCCATAGTAAAAATCGCTCAACAGTTGCAATTTATCGATTTCTCCGGCATGGATTCAAATTTGATAAAAACTTGATCTGCGAATGTTATATAGAAATATTTACTAGCCTCAGACATGTGTGCTCACAGACAGACATACTGATATACAAAAATACAGACATCCGAACACACACAGACATGCCGACATATAGATATACGGAGGTTCAAACATACGGATATCCCGACATACAAACAGATATACAGACATATGTATATATATATACAAACATATATACAAACATACAGACAGCCAAATGAACATGTCTCTATCTCAGTTTGTGATCCTGGTCCTTCACGCCACCACATTTCTGTAACAAATAATATGTCATTTGCCCAAACATACTATAGCATACTGACCATTCTCAAAGAGTATAAGGACAGGCTTACATATTTACACAGATATAATTAAGTGCTATTGAAGAACACACAAGGTAAATACATACATATGTATCTACACGAATTGATTTATAGATTTACCAATGAAAACTTCTTACTTCTTTACTCTACAATTCTTCTTGTTCTTCGTCACCCTGCATGATGCCTTGTTAAATTCTTTCCAATTGTGTAACATCATCGCTTTCTTCTTCATTCCATGTCTCCTCCCTGAACTTTCCCTCTTTTTTGCCAATTAATTAAGCTATGCGCAGTCTTCAGCGTCCTCAGCGGTTACGCAAAACGAAGGCGAGTGAATTTCATTCACTTAGTGCGCACGGTTGTTGCAAGTAGTCGTTGACAGTTGTCACATGGCAGTCGCTGCCGCTGCCACTGCCGCTGCCACTGCCGCTGCGGCCGCGTTGCAGTTGCAACTTGCAACGTTGCAACGAGGCGACAACACTTTAAAAATTAATTGCTGAGATTTATGAGCCCAGTTAGTACGTGGAGTCGTTCAGTCGCCGAGTCGACTCGAGTCGAGTCGAGTAGAGCTGGAGAGTGCGTGCTCAGTCCGTTAGTTAGCTAAAAGCCAAGTTAGTTGGGCTGGCTATCTGCGACCCGAGCTGAAGCTAAAGCTGGAGCTGCAACTGGCCATATATGGCGGTTTTATGCATAAGCTGAACCACATTTCAGGCACTTCACACTTTTATCAGTTTAAAATATGAAGCGGCAAACTATGGGAAAATCTTTTTTATAGACTTGCCAACACAACAACAACGGCTGCAGCAGCAGCAACAACAACAGCAATAACAACAACAACAGAGCCTAGCGGCAATTGTGTGGAGTCGTTGCTGCCGCTGGGGAAGATTTGCCAGCTTTGATAAGACAGTTGGATGCACTCGTGAGCGTCGCGCAGCATGGGTGCTTCTCCTTGGGAGATGCCCGAGGCGCGATCTGGCCAGGCCAGGCCAATGGCGGCAGCAGAGAGAGAGCCCGAGCAAACTATAATAATAAACAAAGCGCAGCTTATTGGGGCGTTGCCGCAGACCACGATTTCGACTGCGACTGCGACTCCGTCTAAGACTTGGACTGCGACTTGGACTAGCAGTCGGCCAATCCGAGCGGCGTTTGGCAATCAAAAGCCGCGACAAATTGTGCATTTTGTGGTCACAAATTGAGTTAACGCTGCCAAATTAGCGGAATAAATTTATCGCTGCAAACGAACAGAGTAAGACGCTGGACTCGGACTCGGACTCGTATTTGCCGTCTCCCTCTCCCTCCCTGCCCAACGTCTCCGTTGCCAACGGACTGAGAGACTGCCCCGAACGATAGTCGAGATTGGGGCTTAATTAAGTCTTTACGAGGCAGCGGCCACAATTTCAAATGGGTGCACAGCTTGGACGCTTAAATAAATAAATCTCGCTGTTGTTGTTGTTGCTGCTGTTGTTGCTGCTGCTGTTGTTGTGGCCAGCAACAATTGGCGCTTGGCCGCTGCACTGTCGTTTTGTGGCCAATAAAAGATCGCAGCAAACTGATTTGACAGGTGAACAATTTTGGGTTGGGCGGCAGCTCGCGACTGCAATTTGGCCGGCAGCCAACCAACAACAACAACAGCAACAGCAGCCACAACAACTACTACAACAAAAGCAGCCACAACAACTGCAACAGTTACAATAACAACTGCATGTGTCGCCGCTTGTTGCCACCCACCTGGCGAGCCAAGCCATTTGTTTGGCCCTGTTGGCCTGCTGAGAGATTAAAATTTCAAACAAGTGGGGTGACAACAAATTAATTCAACTGATGCTATAGATATCTGGCTATACGATATAACATAAATCTGCAGGCAGCCATTCTGTGTTAATAGTTTGATTTGTTATCTATTTGACAGTGTCTTTGTATTGGTCTGTCGTCTGTGCAGGGCCTTAGCGAGTGTGTAGGGTGTGCGGTGCAGAAGGGCCTCCAGTTGCCAAGGGCCAGATAAAATATAGCATGCACCCAAAGTCCCTATGCTATACAGGGAGCTTTACGTCAAATAGTGATAAGACATGCCTTAATGTTTTGCTATTTCTACTTAAGAAGATTGTACATACGATAGAGTTACGATATTATTAATCCAGAACAAGACAGCCGAAAATAAAACTTTCTCAAAAAGTGTCAGGGATTTCGCCAATATAAAATTTAGAAAAGAGCCAACTGAAATTATATTAAATTAGTTCATTTTGTCATTTCCAATAGAGTTTGAATAAATCGATTGGCAATATTATAAATTATATTATAAAGACGGACCGAATTATAGATTTTGTTAAAAAAGTCTATGATTTTGCCAATATAAATTAAGTGAAGAGCTCATTAAATTTCAATAATGTAAGTTCACTTTGTGAAATGTTTTATAAACTAACCTAAATGCTAAGCTTAAAGCAAGACAACTTCAACAAGGCCCCGAGAAGTGTTCAACAAGAACGCCCGACACCTTGGCTACGGTCCTGCACCTGTGTACTGTTGGATTTGTATCTTAGCTAGTTTTGACAAGGAGGCTATCGTAAGGAAGTTTCGTTTTTCATATTCTCCTTCGCAAATTTCGAAGACTCTTTACAATGGAAAATGAGTGAAAAGAAAGTAAGAATAGAAAGGCGGCTCAGTGCAGTGAAATACAAAATGAATTCATCAAAGTAAACTTGTACCAGAGACTCGAATTCAATCTATGTACACCATGAATACTGTTTTGCAGTTGAGCGACCCTCCTTCTCGGTGCTGGGCCAAATTGTAGACATTTCACTCGATCAGCGCTCGTCTCAGTTGATTACTTCATTTATAGTCTGACGGTTAGTCCGTCTGTCTGCCTGTTCATCCGACTGGCAACTGGGATTTTTCTTTATATCCTATGCAAATTGTATTTTCTACTTTCGGCAGACTCCTTTAAAATTGATTGCGCACTTCAGTGGGGAAGGCGCATGACTGATGCGATCGTCGCGACCAACGAGACGGCTGCAAATAAATAACAATATAAAAAAAAAAACAAAAATCAATGTACAAGAGAATAATTTTAACGATTTAGTGGACGATTTTGCAAGGTCAAGTCGAGCGTATGATCGATGTTGTTTTTTGGGCCAATGACAGCGCCAACTCAGGCCCTTAGACCTCGCAAATGTCAAAATCAGTTTAAACTCGTTTGCAAAACATCTCCGACCACGCCCCCAACTACTCCGAATTTCCCTCGACCTGCTTGCTCCATCGCTTCCACTCAATTTGTTTGCCCAGCGCGCCATTGAGAATTGGAGTGTCAAACTTTCAGCTTTCAATGCACGCCAGGACGCCGCAGTTGCCGAAGATGTCGATGGCGATGGCAAAGATGCTGCCACAGCCACAACCACAGCCAGAGCCAAGCCAGACCCAGAGTCAGAGCTGGAGCTGGAGCTGGAGCGAGAACTAGCTGTTTTTGTATTGACATTAAATGAAATAATCTGCGATGATTGTGCATTAGTTGCAGTCAGCAGCAGGCCGAGGCGGAGGCAAACGAGCAGCAAACAGCGGGCTGGGGGATGCTGCAGACGGGGCGGGGGGCGAGGGGCACTGGAGTACCTGGGTAATAGTTCTAGACTGGTGTATTTGGGAGTAGAGTGGAGAAGCGACGTCGTGTCGTGGTTCCCATGGCATGATTTTGCATGAAATAATGTGGCGCACGAGTGGGCGGGCAAAGGCTGGAGAGCAGTGTGCTTGGGAGCAGGGAGCAGGGGTAGCTGGGGAGGCAGAGAACCGTGCGGGGGGCCACTTGTCGTGGCAATCGTTGTCGAGCCTCTGCCGAATGCTGGCCTGCCCGGCTTGGATGGTTCATTCAGCTCTTGTCTTTCGGTTTCTGTTTCGGTTTGGCTTTTTTCTTTTTCTTTCTTTATTGTTGTTGCTGCTGCTGTTGTTGTTGTTTGCTGTTACTGTTGCCGTGCTGTGCTGTGTCCGCCGTCGTCTTAGCCAAATTTGCGACGAAACAGGAACCGTTAACTGCGGCAATTTGTGCTGCCAACGTCCCTCGGTTTGTTTCCCACGTTATAATTCGTTAGATTTTCAATGCCTCGGCTCGGCAGTTCGGTTTTTCTTCTCTTTTTTCCATGCCTGGTCTCCGTCTCCCTCGACCTGATATAGTTTTTCCATGTCTGCTGCTGCTGCCGCTGCTGCTGCTGTTGAACTTGCAATGACACTCGCCCAAAATGGTGCTCGAGCACGGCAAATTAGTCGCGTTCGGCAGCTGAAAATGTGCTCCAAAAGAAACGTTTGTCCACGCTTAGATCAAACAGAAGTTCCCCACACAGTGCTAGCAAATAGTACGCCGCTTACACTTGTCTTCCAAGTACAAGGCAAGCGAGTGTTTGGAATAAAATTTGGATTAAAATTGGGAATGCTTTTAAGTGATATAAGACTGTACTGCTGATTTGGTACAACAGTTTTATTGTACTACACAACTACTGCCTATATAAATGGATCATCTCTTGGAATTCATATCTTTAAGGGAATCCTTCTTTTGAAATTAGGGTAATTGTTTTTCTATTTAATTCAACTTATCAGTGTAACACAAAGTTAGGCATCCCGTTCTGGTTTTATTGATCTGATTGTAGAAATAGGGAATATAATTTGATAATTGTCTTTATCAACAGCCTTTTATATATATATACGGGGCAAAAAGGCAATTTAAAAAGGATTACATACTGTTAGATAACTATGATGTATAGCATTGCAATATATGAACACGCCTGACACGCCTTACCGCTTTTTAACATGTATGTACATGTGTAGGCAGACAGAGCGTGGCAGCCCCATCGAATATTTATTATCTTGATAAGTGGCAACAGCTGAGACAATATTATATTTTTTAACTTCGTCTTTCCGATTGCAAGAGATAAGGCTTTTATTTTTGCACGTATATCAAGTTCTTTTATTTTAAAAGGCCACGCCCCATTTCGCCTTGTACATCAATTAAAATCTAATTAATCCTTTACAAATGCAACTTTGGTGTGGAAAATATTTATCTTCAATAAAATGATTATTAAAGGTTTAATACTTATGTGCGCTCGTCACCAGTTCTTTTTAAATTAAACACGTTTTAATGTTTTATTGAATTATAATTCATTTAAAATTTACTATAATTCTTTCACCTAAATTCTGCAAAATTTAGCCCTATCTATAAAAAATTAAAAAATATACGATGACGGGGGCACATACATATTTAAACTTTACCAAACGATTCCTGAAATTATGGTTGCAAAAGGATAATTAGCAAATAAGATATGCAAGAAATGATTACTATAGGTGAGCAAATATTGCAGATGCCGTCCATAAGTATGCAATGCATAAAATGCTAAACATAGAAGACACACATTAAAAATACTTTCTGCACCGTCAAAATTGAAGCGGCTATATAACGATTGAGCACACTCGACAGCAACATTCGGACTTGTTCAATGTTAACTTGTTGAATTTCCTCAGAATCACATTATGACATTATCATAATCGGATCATTAGCTTTCGTTGGAACTATTAGTCGAGTGTGAAGATTATCCTACAACAATCTTAAAGTCTCCATCGAATTCTTTGAATCTTCAACGAGCTTCTCCGCATGGATGCAATTTGCTCCTGATTAATGCGAGACTGGCCTCGGCCCGAACATGGCGCAGTTGACACTTCGAACTTGCGTGCGGCTGCAACCTTTCTCTTTTACGCTGCCATCCCGTTGTCTCTCTCTCCCTTTCTCTCGCTCTCTCTTTCTTGGGCATTTGCTAAGTGGGCATCACGTGCAAGCAATTATTTTATCAATCATTTAGGCGCTGTTGTTGTTACTGTGCAGGCTCCTCGCCTGGCTGCGCGTTGCCAACGCTTTGATTTTTCACCTCTCTCTCTCCCTCTCTTTCTCTGTCTCACTCTGCCTCTCACAGTCTGCAGTCTTCTCTATCGCTCTGTCTCGACTCGGAACCTGCTGTTCAAACAGCGAAAACGCATTTAATGTCTGCTTAGTGTGATTACGACGCATTAATGCCCCGTTCGCAGGCAGATGCCTCCGTCCCCCGTTCCCCTCACACCCCCTTCCCCGTCTCCGTCTCCGCCCCATCTTCCTTTCTCCCCTAGCGCATGTAGCATCTCCGCGCGTTGTGTTTTGTTTTTACTGTTTTACAGTCACCGGCGGCGCGTCGCGACTTGCTGTTGCTGTTGTTGTTGTTGCTGTTGCAGTTGTTGGTGATGCATTTGTTGTTGCTGCTGTTGTTGCTGTTGTTGATGTTGTTGTAGTTGTTATATGTGTGTTAACTTTCAAATAAATTAAACATGAAGCTGGGATCATTTATTTCACTCGCTCCACCTAACTCGCTAGCTCGTTTGGACCCAGGATAGCGGACAGCAGAGGGGCGCGTGGAGAGGGGGCGTGAACGAAGAGCGGGCACCTGGTACAAGTCCCCACTCCGGCGATGGCTCTCTATGTGCAATGTTTCTTCATTTTCACATTAAATGCGCAATTCCCGACATTTGTTTGAATTAACACGCAGCAATTACCGCTCACCAGCCTCAGCCTCGGCCTCAGCCACAGTCGCCAACTCGAAACTTTTCGGATCGGCGACGCATGTTAAAGACACACGATTTCTTGCCTGGCGAATTCGGCATTAAAGTTGCAAACTTTTATGGCAAAAGGATGTGGGGTAACTCATAGCAAAATCAAGTGATTCCACCTTTAGTGGCAGACCGCTTCATCAGGAGTTGCCTTCACTTCGCGAGTTCAAAAGTAACCCAGAAGTCAATTCGAGTCAAATAACAAAGAACGAAGACTATCTTGGGCCTGCCGAAGCTATGTTTACCTGTAGCTGCTTATCTGCTCTTATTGTTTCCATATAAGTAATATATAATAACACACAATTTAATAACATCGATCAATTATTCATTGACAACTTAACGCACTCCAAACCCTGCAGGACTTTTTTATGAGAGTCTTTATTGTAAACTGGTTGTTCCCATTAAGGCTATAGATTTCTTATGAAAAACTAAATTGAATAAAATTGAACAATCTCAAATTAAATTTAAATTTAATTAACATACAATTAGTTTAACTTTAATTTAATTTCAACTTTATTAATTAAATTGATTTATTTTATAAATGATTTCTTGTATTGATAACTTATTTCCAATTTAGTCGAATGCAATTAGAAGAAATAAATAAATAAATAAATCATAATAATACTGGTCTTAATACCCTCATTTGGACTGATTGGCAGCTATGGGTCACGGTTCTCCGATTTTGAAAAATATTAAATAAACATAATATATACATCGTAAATCGATAATGTAGTAAATCGACCTATTGGTTGTATTATATATTTCAATATATATCTTTACAGTTTTAGCTCTTACTTAAACTTAGAGACAAGTTTGTCTTTCATAGCAAGACGAAACAACAAACGGTCAGACTGATATGTAGCTAGTTCCACTTCCCTGTTGAAACTGATTCTAAACACAACAATTTACTTTATATAATCAGATAAATCTCCAAAGTTGCTTAGCAAACTTCCTGCCATAGTTGATATACCCCCTGCAAGGGTATAAACATAAATTTACCACACTGCAAATGACAGTAATAAAGTAACGATAGTAAGAGCGATAAACCATTGATAAGCAAAGCAGTTTTCTGATTATTAATTGAACAAGTTATTGATTAAGTATCTTCAATTAGTGTCTTATCTTAAGTAGTGCTAACTCGTCTTTAATCATCATTTTGTAAACCTGATTAACTGATTAGGCAGCACAATAAGCTCGTTAGCTAAGCGATTTATCGATTGCATTGGCAACGATAATCCTTTGCAGCAGCTGTATTTGCCTAGGCTTTGTAATCGAAATGCGATCAATTAATCAACACACCATGAGCTGTGAACGCCCAAAAGAACGGGAATTCGAATTGTACTTGGCAGAGAGAGAGAGAGAGGAAGATAGAGGGAGTGGGGAGGGGGAAGAAAAGCACTTTAAGTGAGCATCGCATCGCTTCGCATCGCATTGCGTTTATCAGCTGCAGACAAAGAAATGCATAAATTACTTCCCGCAGTCAGCTGAAATGCCTGTTGGGCAACTCTCTGCTGGCTGGCAGTCGCAGTCGTGGCGCTGTATCTGCTGCTGCTGCCTTCTGTCAGCATCTCTCTTTCTCTCTCTCACATTCTCTCTCTGCTGCCTACTTAAGTTTGCAGGCTTACCATTTAGAAAACCTTCTGCTTCGTGTCCACGCTTTTGTCCATATTTGTACACAATTAGCAGAGACACAAAAAGAAACAGTAGAGGCAATACACACACACATACACATTCACACACACACACACACACACACAGACACACTCTCACATACATAGACAGTCACAGAAAACGGCACACGAAAAGCTGAAACAGAAACAAACTTCACACACCATAAATCGATTATCGCTGCAAAAAACACACGCACATGCAGCATACACACCCGGCACACTCACACACACACACCCGTCCTCACACACACGAACAAGTGGGCATTAAATCAAATGGCAACATTTTACGCCTCTTTCGGCTGTGCATAAATTTATTTATCGACTTGTCCAACGCGTCGCCTTATCGCGGCACGCATCGCCCGTCGTTCATCGTCCGTCGTCCATCGTCCATCGTCCATCGTCCATCGGGTATCGAGCATCGTCAATCGGCATTGCGTATACGCCATGGCTGGCCATGTGCATGCATAAAATGTATAACAAAATTGTCATTAGCGTGGAGCATTTGTTAAGCGCCCAGATCGGACGCGATAAGTTCGAAGGTGTCGCTACCGGTTGCCGGCTTTGGCTCTGGCTTTGGGATCTGTCTCTGGGTCTGCCGGCACAACTATCCATCAACGCCGTCGCTTGCCATGGCATGGCATCGTTTGGCTTGGCTTGGCTTGACTCGACTCGCCTGCCAGGCTGTGCATCAATCGGCGTCGGCGTCGGCAGCAATGCAACACGCGCTGACAATCACTGGCGACACGGGCTGCCCCCTCAAAGAAACAGGTCCAGCTGCTGCACAGCGAGAAAATGCGTGTTAGAACCGGCAACTGTTGGCTGCATCTTAAGTCCTCTGGCACTGCTGTTTTGTTGCAGTGCACCTGCCAGCGCTGATCCGTGGCATTGCCGTCTCGGCCTGCCTCGCATTGCTTTTCACACCTTCGCGCGAGGCAGCCAGAGTTGGCTTTTTTGCCGCTGCTGTTATGCTTGGTTTTGGCCAGGCCAGCAACGGGTGTAAAATGGCTGCATGATTGGCATTGCGTTTGTATCTCATCGCAGCTGCTGCCGCTGCCGCTGCTGCTTATTGACAATGCGTCTGGCGTTGGCTCTGGCGGTGGTCGTTTGATGGCACCAACCACAGTGGCAGTACCAACAACAACAGGCAAGAGACAGTGGCAGAGACAGAGGCAGAGGCACGCAGAAGGCAGCAGGCAGCAGGCGGCGGGAGGAAAGCGAACTAAAAACAAGTTGCGTTGACATACCAATTAACTTGACAAATACATAATTGGTAGCAAACAATTAAATGTTTTTGCCGAGCAAATCCAGTGGCAGCCCTGGCCAACAAGCAACAGGCGGACAGGCAGACAGCCGGACAGTGGAACACGCGGACAGACTGGCAGGCGGACTCACAGACAGTTAACCAGCAACGGAGTCGGGCTGCAGCGCCTCACACTGCTCTCTGCCAGCCCATTTTGCTGTCAGCTTATGAGCGCAGAAATTCATTTAAATTTATCTAGTTGTCAGTTTTGCTAAGCTTTAAGATATTTGCACAATTTGCTCGTAAAAAGCAAATCGAGTAGTAAAAAAAATCCAGAAAACTCTGGCAAAAAAGAAAAAATAAAATACACACACAGAGACATGTATACAAATGGGAATAAAGCGGCAACCGCTAACGAAGCGCCAACAACACAGCAGAGAGACGACGAGGAGGATGACGAAGCGAGGCCTGTGGGCAGCGCCGGGCACTACCTTGCGTAGGTTATTCACGACTGAGTGAGCAGTTGGTGACGGCGATGCATGAAAGAAAAGAAAAGGCATAGCGAGGATGACATAAAGTTACAGACTGGGATGGAAGATTTTATATTTGATTAAAATCAGAAATACATTTGTTAAATTACAAATATATTTAACAATTTTTAAACAGGAACATGAAATAGCTCAAAGGTTACAGGAAGGTTAAACAACTTAGATGCTAGATAGCAAATTAGTGAATACCCAATTTTGTTTTTAATAGATATTTATATGAATATACTTAAAAGTTGTCCAAAAAAAAATTTAAATGAATAAATAATTATAATCTTTAAAATTATTTATTTATTAAATAAATAAACCCACATTTTACAACGATAAATAACTAAATAACTAACCAACTAATAATTTTTTTTTTCAAAAGAATAAATAACTAAACATCAAGTCCAATTTAATTTAATAATATTAATATGTATTAATATGTACTATTTCATAATAAAAAGCAAAGCATATTTTAATAAATAAGTTTTTATATTCGAAAATAAAAAAATATTTAAATTATTTAACAGTAATAAAAAGGAAATCGTTAAATACATAAATGTAATATATAGCGAAATAAAAAAAAAAATATGTAAATTTAAAAATATGACTATGAAACAATAAAAAGTATTTCAATATTGTGATACAGACTTAAAACTTTAAAAATTAATAAATTGTTGAAATCGAAAATATTTAACAAAATTAAATAAATAAATTGTTATATTATAATAATTAAATATTTATCAATAATAAATGATAAAATATTTGAATAAATAAAAGTTCAAATCTTAGCAGAATTCGTTGCGACCCGTTGCAAGTGTATCTCCTAAATAGTTGTTGTCTGTTTGTTTGCTTGCCGGTTTGGCAGGTGCAGTTTGCATTCGCCATTTGTTGTTGTTGTTGTTGTAGCAGTTGCTGTTGCTGTTGTTGTTGCTGCTCATTAGTTTTTTTGCTGCCACAAAGTCTGAGTCTGTTACCATTTTGGGCTAGCTGGGAATCAGGCACTGGATTAGCCGGCCAAGACGACAAGAGCTAAGAGTTAGGAGCTCTACACCGAGCTAAGATAGATAGCAAACGGCCGCAACGGCGACGGCGACGGCAACGGCGACTGCGAGGGCGACGGTGGCAGAGGCAGAAAAGAAAATCGATGCATTTGCCAAGAGTATCGCAAGTGTGGGAAACTTTTATTTCAAGGTTCAAAAGACGCCCGCAGAGTGTGAAAATGGTTGAGGATTCAATGGGGGAAGGGGGAAGGCGGGTGGTGGATGTTTTCTTTTTTGTTTGCCGTTTGGCTGTTTGCCCCCACGACGTATGCGCAATGCCATAAATTCAGATGTGCAATGCGCTCAGCAGCACCACGAGCAAGTGTGCCAGTGTGCGAGTGTGTGTGCGCGTGTTTGTGCAGTGTGTGCTGTGTGGCGTTGCTCATACGCCATGTTGTTTCATAATTATAACTTAAATACGACAGTTTTATATAAAAATCCACTAGTAAATCAATGCGCGCTTGCGCGCTGCGCTCGCCTGGCAATTAACTGCCAAGAAACGTAACAACGCGCTGCAGCAGCGGCTCTGCGGCTCAGCGGCAGCGAAGCACGTCGCGCAGGTACGCAGGCAGTCAGGTAGTCTCGCTGTCCCGCTGTCTCAGTGTCTGTCTCGCCAAGCTTGCCAGCCAGGCCAGGCCGGGCCGGGGCAGCCAAGCGAACTGTCAATTATAACCAATCGCACACCAAGTGCACATTAAACCCTATCAACTGTTTTTGTAATTTATTGTTTGGTTTTGCCAACAAGTCGCATTTGGTGCGAGATCCGCATTCAGCTGCACGCTGGGCGATGCCTTAGTCGACAGTCCACAGTCGATAGTCGACGTGCTTGCAGTCGACAGCCTCATCATAATTATCGACTGCAGACGGGCAGACGGGCAGACTGTTATACTGGCTGACTGGCGCAGACCAAGTTGGCGCGGCAGCCAAAGTCAAATGAGCAGTTTATGGCCAAGACGACCATTTTGAAGACGCGCCAAAGGAGGCGCTGCTGATGCTGCCGCTGCTGCTGCTAACTGGCGTCGCTCTCTCACTCTCGACTGTCCGTCTGTCTGTCTGCTCGTCCGTCTGTGTGCCACTCGGGGCAACATTCACTTTTTTTATTGCACCACTTTGGCAATAGGCACAAGTGTGATTTCAAATCTCTGGGTCGCCGCAGCGTCGCAGTTTGCAGCGCGGGCTACTAAATTGGCAGAAATATGAAGTCAGCGTGTGCATTTTGGTAAAAGCGGTGATTATATGCCCACTGAGAGAGGCCGGAGAATGGCCACATAATGTACGAGCAACGTAGAGTGGCAACGCGGGGCTGCTGCTGCTGCTGCTGCTGCTGTTGGTGCCACATAATGCGCATTAGCATATGGCATGGAAGCCGCTGCTGCTGCAGTTGCTGGCTCCCTTCTAAGCGACGCAATTGCAAATGGGGCAACGCGAAATGGACAAATGGACAAACGGGCCAAAACGGGCTGTAGGCTGACGTTGATGGCCAGTTCAATTAAATGCCATCAATTTTAATAACACGCGAGCGAGAGACGGACGAAGGCAGACAGACAAACGGACGGACAAACGGACGGACACACGAACTGCGAGCGACCTACCTTGGGCGCTGTTGAGCCACAAGCTGGCATGAAAATTACAAATGCATCAGCGCTGCGGCTGCAACTGCGGCTCTCCTTGTCGAGCACATGTGTGTAGACAGTCTAAAAAGACTCTAACGCACTTGAAGCACTCGAGGCTAAAACAAGAGACCGGCCAGCCAGCCTGGTAAGCATCCGTCTGCTCCCTCTAATCCGTCCGTCTGTCTCCCGGTCAGTGGTTGCGGTCTGCGTCTGCGTCTGTGGCTCTCGGTCATGTTGTTGCAGGGAACAGTGCGCGGGCACAGGCACAAAGCACTTAAGCACATGGGTCACTCGTATAGTTCGAGCAGCAACTACAACTCCAACAGCAACAACAACAACAACACAGGCGGAGACTGACGGCCAAACGAGCAGCGCTTCTACAAGTGAAAATTGAAAGCAATCAGAAGCCGCAGAGAAGGGAAGTTGCAACAACAACAACAGTAAACAAAATAACAAGAGCAACAAGGAAAACAACAATGAGAGAAACAGTAAAAGTTTTTTTTTTAAAGAAATATGCAAATCTCAAGAATTATTTAAGTATTGTTTGCGTATTTCACTTATGCGGAATATGGGAATTAAAAGAAAAATCAAACCGTCGATAAACACATTTATTTCAAAGTGTTCTATAGTGTCTCTTCGATAGTTATCAGGTGTCGTGTTATACTCTTTCTACTGCGTTCATGCATATATGTATGTAAAAGCCAATGAATATACTCGTATATAGACATCACATTGGGTTTGGAGCATATTTATGCGCAGGTCAAGGCTGAAAGCAGAATGAGGTGAAAAGAGAAATGAAAAGAAGATGGCATACAGCGCGATAAGAAGCAGTAGCAAATCGTTAATAAAGGTGTGCATAATGAAATAAACTAAAGTAGAACAAATTTTGAAAGGTTACCTGAATTGGTGAAATTTATATACCCTTTGGTTTTACTGCTTAATTACTCCAACACTCGTTGTTTCTTAGCATTGTTGATGTGTTCTTAAGAATATGTATTGCTGTAAATACCATATGTGTACATAACTAAGAATACTGAACAAGGTGGGCGTTTTTTATGTAATTTTAAGTTCGAATAACTATAACTTTATATAAATTTAACTTTACATAGTCAACTTTACATTATATAGCTATATCGATTTGATTACAAGGGTCGTTTGATAAGTCCGTGACTTTTTGTATTTGCCGCGCACCTGCTCTAAATACAACACTGCTCCTGTCAGCAGTTATCGATTAACAGCTGACTGTAAAATTTTGAGAAAGCTGCGTTTTTTGGTTTGCGTTTTATAGGCATTGAAAGCAGACGATCTCGATCTCCATTTTCGTTAAAATTCACGAGATCGTCTGCTTTCAATGCCTATAAAACGCAAACCAAAAAACGCAGCTTTCTCAAAATTTTACAATCACTCGTATGTAAACACCTTATTTATACCTTCCAACCATCCATAAAAACGAAATTTGCTCGAGTAACACAGTCTATTTGCGATATTTCAAAAACGATAAGATCGAACAATTGGCCGATGAGGTGTATCGGTATGCTTCGACTTATTTGACAGCAGCGGCACAGACGGCAAGCTTGACTCAGCTGTTAACGCTGATTTAACATATATTGTACTTTATGTAGGCCTCGTCTCTTTCGCGTTATAGACTCCATTTTATTGTTCTTATTCTCCTTTTACAGTACATGTTAATGTTAACGGAGATGTCCGGATGTTATCTTATGGCTAATATTTACAGAATGTTTATATATTTATAATGTTCACCAAGGGCGTACGCAGGGGGTTGCAGCGGGGCACTTGCCCCCTCCCCTGTTCAGAAATAAGTGATGAGAATAAATCAAAGGAAAGAAGTCGAAAAATTCGGAAAAATTGTGACAAAAAAATCCTTGCCCCCCTAATAAAATCAAATATTCGAGTCCCTCAAAGGAAAAAAGTCGAGAAATTCGGAAAAATTGTGACAAAAAAACCCTTGCCCCCCTAATAAAATCAAATATTCGAGTCCCTCAAAGGAAAGAAGTCGAAAAATTCGGAAAAATTGTGACAAAAAAAATCCACACCATACACATATTATTCTAATTTGACGCGGCTAATTTAGTTGACCACAACATTATACTACAATTTATTTCGTATATCTGAGAAGTAATCCACGTCTTGATCTGCTTTGTGTAGATTGAATATTAGTTAAACCCAATAAGAGGATTTGATATATTTGGACGGTATGTTAACTCAGAATATCCACAGGAGGTAGCGGTTCTTGTCGCCCAATGACACTGATCAAGAAGATATATGATGTTAATGATTTCTTCTTTTCTTACTGCCCAAGTAGTTTGCAAGTTATCGTAAGTCTTTTCTTAATTTATTGTTACATTTTCATAATGCAACTTGTTTCATATATCACTGCGGTCTCTGCTTCATAATAAATGTGAGAATCAACTAAACGGAACTAGAGACACCTACTAGCCATTAATCCAAGTCTATTAGAGCGCGGCAACGTAACTCTATTTAATCAATATGCATTATTCAGCCACTAGCAGTGCAAGCCGGCGATATATTCAGATTCAGGCTGCACTTGATCACTTCGCATGGAAACCAGTCGCAGTCGCAGTCGCGGTCGCAGTCGCAGTCGCCGTCTTGCGCTTTTTCCGCGAGTCAAGTTGAGTCAAGTGTTTGCGGCCAGAGTTGAGCACACTTTCATATGGCTCAGGCAGAACCCTACGAAGTGGAGGAATGCCGGGGGGACGGCAAGGGGAAGGGGGTTGGAATTGGCAGCCGCTGCAGTTGCAGTTGCTGATGAAGTTGCCGATGTTGCTGCTGTTTCTGCCGCTGCTGCTGGCAATTGATGTTGCGGGCGCCAAAATCGACACACTTGTCCCTGTTCTGCAGCTTCGACGACGGCTGTCGCTGTCGCTGTCTCTGCCTCAGTCTCTGTATGTGTTAGTGGCTCTGTCTCTGTCTGTGTCTGTGTCTCCCTCTCCTTCCCTACGCCTCGGTCTATCGCTGGCAGTTGGCAGTATGCAATCGGCACGGCTGAAGTGCAGGTTAAATGGATCACGACTGCACGGATTTGATGTCCGTCTGTCGCCAGTGTCGCTTCGCCCGTCCGTCCATCTGTCTGTCTGTCTGTCGGAGCCCATAAAATACGCGACATGCAAACGTTTCGGGCTGCCCGTTTGCCGTCTTGGCCAGGCCAGCAAAATTAGGAAACTGTGTACAACTGTTAACTGACAAGCCGAAGTGTTCCACGCGGAGTCTCGACTCTAGTGGACTTGCCGCTGCTGGAAGGGGAAGGGGGAGGGGAGTTGTGCGAGCGAGGGGAGGGGAGGCGGCACTCTTATGCCGATAGCCGGCACATTTAACGAGTCTCATTAAGCTTTTGCGTTCATAAAATCTCCGCTGTTGGCCATTTTGTTTAACTGACTTTCAATTGCCTTTACAATTGCAGCGAGCACCTCAACAGCGCACGGCACCAACAGCAGCAGCAGCAGTCACACCAACAACAACAACAGCAGCAGCAACAAGTCCGCCACTAAAGCAGCCGCCAGCAGCAAAGGCTATGGCAACAGCTACAGCAATGGCAAACAGGCGAGCTGCTCATCCACCTCATCAAGCTACGCAGCTGGCCCCACGTTGGGGGCCTTTGCCAGGCAATCTCAGCAACAGCAGCAGCAACAGCAACAGTTGTACGCTTCCGGCGTCTCGAAGCTGCCATTCTCGCCATTCTTTGCCGCATCGCCATTCTTCTTCACCTACCGACGGATCAGCAAGCAGGAAGACAACAACAACAGCTGCAGCTACAACAACGGCAGCAGCAGCAGCACCAGCAACAGCACCACCAGCAACGGAGCCGGCGCCGGCGGCAGCAGCAGTAGTAGCACTCTCATGCAGGACTACGATCGCAAGTTCAGTCTGCTGAGCCTGTTCAAGAACCCCTACAAGTTCGCCGAAGCCCAAGCTCCTCGCAAATGCTCCGCGACCAGCGGCAGCAGCAGTAAAATTGCCAGTTCGGCGTCGGCATCGGCAGATGGTGGCGTCTGCACGCCCAGCTGGAAGAGCTACGCGGGCGCTGGCTCGCCGCACGCTGCCCTGAATCCCTCCTTCGGTGGCATGCGCAAGGACAGCAGCAGTTTCAGTGGCATCAACTTTGGTGGCGGCAGCAGCGGCGGTGCGAGCAGCGGCGCTTCATTCAGCCACGACGCCGCTTCCAATGGCGGATACAATGATCTCTCGAAAAACCGCAAGGTACACAAGTGCGACACCGAAGGATGCGACAAGGTCTACACAAAGAGTTCGCATCTCAAGGCGCACAAACGCACGCATACAGGTGGGTAAAATGGGAAAAAGGGGGAGGCTGCTGAGGCGGAGGGTATATAATACTCGGTAGACTATAGTGCTATATAGATTGTATGGAACTAGATAGTCCACAATTCTGGACGTTTTCTTCGTATTGCTTCTCGCAAACGGAGCATCACTATTGTATATGTCTAAAAACAGCCCGATCTTGTAAGTTTGGTGGCAATACACTTAAAAGTTAATACAAAGGCTTCCTTCGGCATGCCTAAAGTTGAATATTCCTACAGGATTTGATTGATGCTATTTGAAATGCATATTATATACATATTTGGATGCAATATTTGGACAAATAACAAAAATTGGCCGATAGATTGTATACTAGCTATAGGACGTATCGGTCCGATTCGGCTCGTCTCGGATTATATACAGAGTGCAGAAACTTGCGTACCAAGTTTTATCAAGATATGTTTCAGACCAAGAGACTAGTTTGCTTTGCAACAGACGGACAGACAGACGGATAAACGGACACACGGAGAGACGGACAGGGCTAGAATGATTTTACTGGTGATATTGATTCAGAATATTTATAAATTATGGGGTCTTAGATCCTAAGGTGCATTGCCAACTCCTGGCCAAAATTAATATACCCTCTGCAAGAGTATAAAATAATAATGAGAATAAAGCACCAAGATTGGAGATTGTAGACAAGATTGACGGTCAGGGGAGTGAGTTCTCGTGGGGAAAGTGAAGAAGTATTCAGTTGAGACGATTCCCTTGCTGTTTTGCAATTTATTCCCAACTTAATCACGTCTCTTGTGCTCCTCTCTTTCGCAGGTGAGAAGCCTTACGTATGCACCTGGGAGGGCTGCATCTGGCGATTCGCGCGCTCCGATGAGTTGACCCGCCACTACAGGAAGCACACGGGCGTCAAGCCGTTCCGCTGCCAGCTGTGCACGCGCAGCTTCAGCCGCTCCGACCACCTGTCGCTGCATATGCGACGCCACTGAGCCGCTGGCCATATGGAAATACATACTCACTGTAGCTCACTGCATGCCTGCACCATACACCGTACCATACCATACCATACGATACCATACCATACCATACATATAGAAAAATGCCCGATGAGGCCGCTGTCATGTGACGTACTGACGTTTTGTGTTGTTCAACGACATCTCCTGTTTTATTTATCGAACTCTGTTTCACATCACAGTTAATCACAGATCATTCAGATCGTTTCAGTTATCGGATCGTTTTTTAGTTAATACACAACGTAACACTTAAGTAGCTCAATTTAGCGATGTAATCGGGCTCAAAGCCCAGCCTAGCTATAAGATTTAACCTTGAGCCTGTATCGAAACGAAAAGAATTTGTCAAATTAAATTTGTATCTTGAGAGAAGGAGAGAAGAGAATTTACAATACGATATGATATCGGCAGATCCATTGTCCATATGCATACATATAAATTGTCTTGGTGCTAGCAACTTGTGTGTACATATCGATTACTATAATGCTATAAACATATAAGGTTTAACTAATTTTAGCTCAAATTTTTATATACATATATGAGAAGTTAGGTAGAAAATGTTTACACAGAAGAGAAGGCAAATGCGAAAAGAGAAGCAGAAAAAGAAATCGAACAAGAATCGGAAAAGAAAGAGTGAGACAGTTACAAGATACAGAGGCATCAACATACATATTTATAAAAGACAATAATGAACACATCACTCTCATACATACTATATATATTTAAACTTACGATACATTTGTACCATACCAATTGACAGTTGTACCCATGCTGCAGTTGTTGTTGTGAATAACATAATTAAAGTGCATTGAGAATCAAAATTTTATCATATACATATGTATGTTATTTTACAAGGTGTGTACATTGAAGTTTTCCGGTTTTTTATCACGAAGAAAAATTCTTTACCACAAATAGCAAAATTATATTCAAATGGAGTATTTTACAGGGAGAAGGAGTCGTGGCTGACCCCACAAACTATAAATAGTCTGAACCAACATCAACAGCCCAGTTAATACAACCATATCTCTTTGTTCGTCTGTCTGTCTGTCCGTCCGTATGAAAACCTAGATCTCAGAGACTAAGAGACCAAGGGTGACCAAATTAGGTGTCAATATGTTGTATTATTGTACACAAATCAAGTTTATTTTAGAATTCCAGGCGTAAATTTTATGCAAGGCAGTTGATTTTTATTTAACACAAGTACTATGAACAGCCTAACGATTACTAAAAATTTGTTTGCGATCGGATAATGAAGACAGAAGCAAATTATGAAATTTTAAATATGTACTGAATTTGAAGCCACTCCTTGAAAGTATGCAACAAGTACGCAAAACATAGTAGTAACATATTGAGGAAATCATTGTGGTCAAACGGGTAACGGGTATATCAAAATCGAGCATTATCGACTGTAGCTTTCGTGCTTGTTTTTTGATCCGATTAGTGATATGAAACAAAATCGGGTTTTCCTGGGTATTGATGGCATGTTCTTGGGCCTAGCACGGACTTTAAAGGCGAATAATTGATAAGATTCATCATTTGATACTCCACGTTTTGGCGCAAGCACTTTTAATTTTGAATCGTTATCATTAAGAATAAACAATTATGACGCAAACATTGTGGCGTATTCAGACTTATATGTTATTGCAAATGATTAAAGATTAAATTGAGATACGTTCTAACGCGTAGATATCTACACAGACGGCTAGAGACAGCATCAAGGAAACTGGCAAATTTCAATTTATACACCTCGTAAAATATTTCTGACACTCCAATACTTTTCAAAAAGAGTAAGCTAACATAATGTTTTATATGATATATAAGAGAATTGAGCATCGTAGAACAGCTGCAGCAGTGGATAAAAATGAAGAACTGCAACTGCCACATGAAAGTAGATATAAAGAGCTCACAGAGAAGGAGAGAGAGAGCAGCAAAAATTAAATGAATCGAACAAAGTGTATTATTTTTGTACGCCAATATACCCTATATACATAGCTAACTATTTTCGCTGAAATAAACATAAAAATGCATCTTTCAACTGTACTGTGAGGGGGGAACGGGGGAACGGGACTTGCATTGGGGTTAGGTACAGCAACTGCGGCCAGCTGAACCTGAACAATAAACGGCAGCAGCAGCAACTGCCGCTCATTAAGCCCGACAAGAGGCTGCTGCAGTGGATTTTCATTTAAATGAAAAATCAATTGAGCGCACAATGGCTGCCAAGTGGCCGCCGAGTCGCGCCGGGCTTAGCCAAAGATGTGTGGCAAGTTGTCAACAGTGAACGGCAGCAACAGCAGCAGCAGCAATTGCTACCACAAGAGTTGCTATTGCTGCTGCAGTTGCAACCGGAGCCGCGGCCTTTATGCGCGCCTCTGGCTCGGGCACAGCCCCAGTGCATCGGGGTCCAGCTCTGACTCTGGCTTTGACTCTGGCATCGACTGTTGCTGCGGCACGCACCCGCCAATTGTCCAGGGGAGCTTTGCCGTTGTTGTTGTTGTTGCCGCTGTTGTTGCCATTGTTGTTGTGCTTCGTTGTTTGTCGTCGACCGTGCGCGCGTTATTTGCAATAATAAAGATGACAAATTTCTCGTCATTTGTAATTTCAATGCGCGAGGCCTTGGATTGGCTTTTTTTGCTAATGCGCGTAACCTGTTACACTCCCCCTCCCCTCCTTCTCCCTCTCTCTTTCTTTTTCTCCTTCTCCTTCTCCCCCTCGGTTGCGATGACACCTGCAGCGGAAATCAGTGCATGAATAACGTCGCGATCATTAAGGTAAAATTATGAAATATTACGTATACGCAGCGGCAATTTATTGCTAAATTAATAACAAACGTGGCCGACAGTAGCCGCTGCTGCCACTGCTCCCGTTGCTGCCACTGCTCCAACTGCTGCGCAGCTCAGCCTCCAGCTGACGCGCTTAGCATAAAGGTTAGAGATGTGTATATATAACAATCCGGTTTTGGGGTTAATTAATATGGAATATATAGTCTCTTGGGCATGCCTTTCGACCGGGTCAACTCGACGCCAGGTTTAATGACCCGCAGCATGCAAATGAGTAAGAGCAAACAGCAGCAAAGCCACACAGCATCGCCAGCCACACTGAGTGCAATAAATTTGTGCACAAGTATGCGTTTGTTGCGGCCGCAGAGGGAGTTGAAGCAGTAGTCGGCTTTCAATTCGTCAAGCACATTTATAAAGCTATTCAAATAAACAATTTATCATAAAATATTGGAAATTGTGTTTTGTTTAAGGTTCACAAAATGGTTTTATGTTTTATGCAATATAATGAGCTGAAGAGATCAATACGGAAGCAGAAAAAGACATAAAGTAAGAAAAGCCGGTACTTTGTTTGGTAATCAGAGTGACAAACAGGAGAATTTGATACTATATCTTTTAAATTTACGTTACGGAATGAGGACGAATACAATGCATAGTCAGAGTTGATGATACCGCTCAGAGGCAAAGCTGAAAGTGGCTAGAATACATCGGTAATATTACTGCTTCATTGCTGGGTTTCTACCTTCACTCTTGGTCTGTTCTACTAGACTCCGGCACGGCAAGTAAAATAGCGATAAGCAAGAAAGTGATCAGTATTGGTAATATTGTCAAACGATCGACTCAGTACGAAATATTCTGAGGAGACAGGTGCCATGTAAACACTTTGTTCTCTAAGCACATTCAGGTACATCGTGACCCATAAATATATACATGTAGCTGGACTTCAAGATAATTTCATTTGATAACACAGATATAGAACAATACGAGCTCCTCCACGATCCGGGAACACCCGAGCGAACACAACCAACATACGTCAATTTAAGAGCAGAACAAAATGAAATTACACAATCCGCGTTTTTTGGCTTGAGTTCAAATCGAAATTGCCTGTAATTATTACATATGTATATACGATAATAATAAATATATTTATCTATTATGCACACAGCTAAATAATTATTAATGATTGTGTTCCAAGTTGAATGATTTCTAGCCTCAAAAATTGATTACAAACTTTGAAGCAATCTATCAAATTATTTACCATAGCGTTGGAATAATTTTTAACAGCTTAACTTATGAGAGAACTGCAAGTGTTGCTTCTGCTGCGCGCGGGACCATAGCGATGGTCTCGGGAACTCTTCTGGAAAACTTCTCGAGCACTCAATTGTAATTGCATTGCTTTCAAGTATAACATATAAGCTAGTTGGTTTAGCAAATTAAAAAAATAAAGCAACTAAATACTAATATAATGGACTCGCTTCATACATATTCTTGTTCAGAAGAAACAGCGCTAAATTTGTTAAGATCTGAGTTAAGTATTTAAGAAAAAAAATAATTTTAAACATAAGCATAACCATAAATTTTAAGCTTGTATATAGAATAGCTTTGGCTACTTGTTGCATTATTGCCCCTTGTGGAGGCTCTTGACAGTCGGGGGCCCTTGTGCACTGCACACACTGCACACTCCTCGCCACGGGGTTGTATGTGCGAACATATTGGTAAGTGACCGATGAACTGCCGCTTCTATAAAAAGATATAAGATATATTAAGCTGGAATAAAGAAGAATGAGTACAGAAAGAATCAAAACTTACTTGGTATAGTTATTGCGACTAGGCTCGTCTCACTGTCAAACGAGCAGGGGCAAAACAGTGGTAATCCTTTCAAGGGAAGCATCACACGAATCCCACTTTAGTTACTTTAATATCTCTATCTCCAGAACTCCTCTAAGAGAAGCAAACACACACAAACACACGCGGACACAGAGCTCATTAAATATCAATAAAAATGCTGGTAGGCAAACGTGTCCATCAATGAGCTTGCGACTTGCTGCCGAAACTGAAGCTGCAGCAGATTGAATTGAGTGGCAGCCTCCACTCGGCTGCTGCAGCTGGGGCGGAGCTGGGGGAACTGTATTGGCAGCCTCGCTGTCCATCAGCGCAGCGCTGCAATAACCAAATCGGAGGCAGAGGAGACAGCCGCTCGCTCGGCTTTGGCCATTTTTAATTTATTGTTATGCCTTTTTGCTGCCGCTGCTGCTGCAGTTGCTGCCGCTGCTGGTCGATCGGGTCATGTGCAATTTATGAAACTGCGCGGCTTTTGGCGGCCTGATTTTTGAGACACATTTGGACGGCGGCCACTGCGGGTCTCCTTCTTCTCTTCCTGCTGCTGCTGCTCCTGCTGCAAGTCGCTGCTGCTTCTGTCCGTTTGATTTGTGATCGACTGTGTGTCGTTAGTTTGCGACATGGGGCATGAAATCTTTGACACCTAACGGTAACTGCCTGCCTGCCTGCTAGGCAGCCCGCTTGCCTCCTTAGCTTTGCGGCCGACACAATCAGCTCGCCCCCGTGTCGCAGTTGCCTTTTAGCTTCTGCATTAAATTGGAACACAGCGAGAGGAAGGCAACCTACCTCACCTTGCCCTCCTCTCGCTTGCAGAGTTGTCAGCGCGTTGCCAAAGTGTTGGCAGTTTTGCCATTTATTTTACAGGTGAGTGAGCATAATGGACAGTTGCCCGTCGCAAGTTGCAAGCAGCAAGCAGTAAGCAGTGAGCAGCAAGCTGCAAGTCGTATGTTGTATGTCGTATGTCGTTCGCTTGATTCGGGCCTTGCAACACATCCACACAGCCAGAGTCGCAGTTGAGGCTGAGGCTCAATTAAAAATGGTCTGGGCCACGTTGGCTGCCTCATTTGACAATTGCCAATTGCCTAATAGAGGCAACGTGCAACGTGCAACCTGCAGCCGCGATTCTTTCTCTCGCTTATTTCCCTCTCTCGCTCTCCCTCTTCCGCTATCTCGTTCTCTCCTTGCTCCTCTGTAATTTTGTTGGCGAAAATGCTTAAATTAAAATTCCCATCACACCATAAAACCCATAAATCATCTTTTATCTGTGCGAGTCTATCGGCGCATGCGCGCGCGCCAACTTGCAGCAAAGCCGCACAAGTCTCTCACACACACACACACACACAGGTACGCACACTGTTGGGGAAAATAATGCTGTCTGTTTGGGAACTGGGAACTGGGGACTGAACCAGCTCGCTTGCCTTAATGAGAATTTAATATTTTTCAATAAAAATTTGTAAAAGGCGCGTTTGCTTCTTGTTGCACGTCTCCACAAGGCGAGCTGCAGCAAGTGTGTGTACGTGTGTGTACTCTGTGTGTGTGTGCGTGGCTATTAACGCACTTTTGTGGCCCGACCTGCAGTGGTTGCTGCTGCTGCTTCCAGTGGAGTGCAGGAAAAGAGGGTTGCCCCTGCAGCGCGTCATACTCGCAGGTATCTAAATAGGCGTATTTGCTATAAATTTATAGCTCATTTAACGAGATTATTGCACATTTCCCTCTCTCTTTCGCTCTCTATACATCTCTCCTGCTGCAGGATGCATAAATCGCCCCCTTTAGCTGCAATGTCACTGCGTCTGCGTACTTGTCTAAGCTCGTTGCTGCTGTTGCTGTTGTGGCTGCTGCTGTTGTTGCTGTGGTGGCTTGTTGCATTTGCTGTTGTTCGTGTGGCCCTGCCCCTGACAAAACAAAGCCAACAGTTGCATACAAAATTGACCAAGGGGGCGAGCGGGAGTTGGGCGCGAGTTCAAAACTTGCAAGTCGCCAGTTGCAGTTGCAGTTGCAGCAACTGGAGCCAAGTGTCGTCTAGCCTCTGGACTCGTCTGGCAGTGGCGGCGACGGCGCGTGCAGTCTGCGAGCCTGTTTTAATATGCCAACAATGACAATCAAATGTCACCTCTGGTGCGCCATGTCTAGACGCGGCGAGGCAGCAAGAACAGCTGCAGCAGTTGAAGCCGCTGTTGCAGTGGCCAAAAGAAATTGCATGCAGGCGAGTGCCGATTGCAGCAACAACAGCAACAACAGCAGCAGCAACAGCAGCAACATATAAATATGTCATTTGGCTCATTATAAAGATAGCAAACAGCGCACTGAGCAGAACCGGGAACAACTGTTGCTGCGGCAACAGCAACAGCAGCAGCAACAGTTGCTGCCGTGCTGCTCTAGGGGCGCAGCGTCTGCGTTTAAACGTTTAATGATAATTTATGAATGTTGTTGTTTTTTATTGCAACAACAATGCCGTAAACCAATAAATCTTAAGGATCACATAAATCTTGACGTTAACTGCGCAGTCGCGGTCGCGGTCGCCGTCACCGTCGCAGTCGCCGTCGCTGCTGCTGTTGCTGTCGCCAGGCTGCAACGTGCCTCAACATTTTTGGGGCCTTTGCTTAGATGCTGCTGCTGCTGCTGTTGTGGCACACTTGATCAAGCGGCGGGAGTTGCACTATTGACAGCTGCAAACCTTGACGCGAATGATGGTTCGCCGCTGCGTGCTGCTGCTGGCTGTGGTGCAGCATGCCACACTCGACTCCTGCGGTGCCGCAGTGAATGTGTTAATAGGCCACTCGATTGGCCAATTGGCTTTTTAGAAAGGCTCGCAATAGGCTAATTTTTTGCCTGCCTGCTGCTGTTGCTTTTGTTGCTGCTGTTGTTGTTGTTGCTGCTGCTGCTGCTGCTTTTGCTGTTATTCTTAATTTAATTTTGCTTTTCATGCTTCGTTAACATATTTGGCTTATAAGGATTTCCCGCTGCAGCAGAGCAAAAAGAAATCACAAGCTGATCAGTAGAAACATGCCGCCGGGCAACGCTGGCAGCTCAAAGCTTGCAGCTTGCAGCTTGCAGCATGGATTGCACAGGTTGCACACGCGGATGGCGGCGGCGGTGGCGGCTTCATTGTTGCAGGTGCATGTTGCCGCAACAATGCCATAAATTGTGACATTGGTTTTTTCTTCTTCTGCTGCTGCCTGCCTGCTTCTTTTTGCCCCCTCTCCTTGTCGCTTTGCTTGCTGCTTTGGCTAATTCTTTTTTGTAGTGCAAAACGGCAGCGGGTAAAAACAAGTAGCACAAGTGGTACGCAACGACTCAAATACCCTGTAAACATTCTCATGAAAACCCTTTTCATAAGTACCAGCAAAAGGCGCTCAATGAAAGACAATCAGTTGGAGTTGAGCTTAGTAGAGACGATTTGTATTTATATGAAATATATTTAAATTCTCTGCTCCACAGTCTGCTAATCGCTGAGATAGTGCTACCTTATCGCCGCTGCGCCTGCCGGGGTATTTAAGTACATTAAAGAAAAAAGCTTAGAACGAGTTTTGGCATTTACGACTCACTCACTGTGCGGGTATCGCTGGAAGCTCGTCTGATCTGTGGATGCAGTGCAGTCAGCAACCGGTAGCCGGCAACCTACAGCCAACAGGTAAGGAGCCAAGAGCCGAGCTGAGAACTGAGCGCCAAACAGTCAACGGGGTAGCCAGTGGACAGCGCACAGTGGGATCAGTCAGTTGGTGGACAGGCACAAGCTGAGCTCATTTCCTATGTAGTCCAATAACAGAGAGAGGCGGGAAAAGTGACTACACAACTTAAATTATTTACAGTATTCTCTCTGCTAGATCGATCAACTAGATTGTATTATCAACCTAAGCACCAAACGGTCCTCCGAGGCGACAATATTACACGATTTATTTTTATAGAACTCGACAAGTTATGAGAAAACTATTAAGTAACATATTTTCGTTTTCGGCTTGGTTAAGGAAATATAGCCTCCGATAAGTACCGGTTTCCCATACAAATTCTCAGCTGTAATGACCAATGCAACCAGATCTTTAAGAATCAATCGTCTATAAGGATCAATCGTCAAACCATGTCGCTTTGAAAACTTCAAAAGAGCTCTCACTAACGTTAATAGTCAACAGTACTATATATGAATGATATCGCTAAAAGATATATTTTATTAATGTATGGCATACAATTTAAAAACTAAAATTTTAAATAAGAGAGATTAAAAAACTAAATAAAAGAGTCGATATACGATGTATTCAATTATTGAACACCGTATTATCAATTAAAATAAACAGTTACCAAAATAAGAGAGAGACGAAGCTCACAAGACAGCTTTAATGGTTCACATTATACATTTGTTTTAAAATTATGAACGATGCCGATATACGATTTATTCTTTTACTACTAGATCGACAAAAATGGTATTATCATATTGTCTTCCACTCTCTTCATGAGGGAGAGACAAGAAGAGTGACTAGAACCCGTAAATAGTTGACAGAATTCTATATGTGAATGATATCGTTAAGCGATATATTTTATTATTGTAAAATATAGTATTATCAATTTAAGCACTAAATAGTCTTCTCAAATAGGAGAGAGAGACAAGAAAACCCACTACAAAACTTAAACGGTTCACACTATGCAATAGATATATATGAACAACATCGATAAACGATGTGTTCAATAACCAATTGATCATTTTGAGCAGTAAACAGTCTTGCGGTACCCACTGTGCAGTGCGCTGCGCTGCTTGTTGCTTTTTACTTGCATTTTTTGTTGTAGTTTTTTTTTGTTATTTCGCTTGCCGCATTATGTTGCTGCTTAATTGGTTATAAATTAATTAAACGTCGATTAATAATCCGGCTTCTTGTCAGTTAAACGCCGCCGACGCCGCGTCGTGGCGTTTGCTGCTGCAATTTCTTGGCTACAAGAACACACAGTAGGAAGAACAAAAACAACAACAATTTCTGTTACAACAACAACAACAACAACTATAAGTTGGCTTCCAGCGAGTAGCCCAGAGTGATGAGTTGGCAATAATGAACTTGTTGTTGGCGCTGTCGTTCGATGTTGTTGCTGTTCTGGGCCAACAGCAAAAACAACAGCAACAGCAAGAGGAACAGCAGCAACTCAGTATTGAACCCGGCCAACAATTCCCGGCCCGCTCGCAGTATTAATGACCATTTGGGAATTTAGGGTCAGCTGCTTGTCAACATAATTGTTGTTGCTGTTCTTCTTCTTGTTATTGGGAGCTGCTTTCCCAAAACCTTAATGGGAAATAATCCAGAATGACCATTGGCACGTTATCTGACAAATTTGAGGCCCATAATGATTCAATTTATGGTCGCTCGAAGGTCAAACTGTTTGCGACTAACTAATTGATTCAGTGAAAAGAAAGAAAAGCCATTTGTGTACATAAATTATTTGTAGTATGTATATAGTTCTAGAACTGTCATTAATTATAGCCCTACAAAAGGGCCAGATGCTTAGAAGACAGACCAAAGACAGCATGAACCACATAAGAATATGTTTTATTTTGAATATTATTAAATAAGATAAACTTTTTTATTTATTATATATCTGGTTTTATTATTTTATTATTTGATTTGGGGAGATTTGTTGAAAACTTGTAGATCATCTGTAGCCCCTGCTTAGCTAAGAGCTCCTTAACCACTCCAGTTATGCTAAGGAAATCTATAATTTTTTCCTATCTCGTTTACCTAGCGATAAATTTATTTAATTGGCCAACTTCCGACATTCCGTAAGTATGTGCTCCGATATCTGGGGCTCTAATTTCTCTCAGAGTCTATAGACTTCATTACTAACTATACCTAGTGACCTGACATTATCTCTGTGAGGATTCTCATTGTATGTTTAGTCAGCTTCATTTACTGCTTTAGCCTTTCGAACTCTTAGCAGCCTAAGCGAGACTTCGATTGCCGCAAAGCTGGTATTCTTTGCCTTCTCAGATCATACGTACTCTCTGATACCTCGGGCGCAGGCTCTATCATCGTACATACAGCTCCTGCTTTTGCTAGTGTGTAAGTCCTCATTCCCTGATAAACCGGTATGTTCTGGTATCCTTTGTAGATTGAGAGTATTGATTTTTTGATTATCCGATAGAATTCGTAAAGAGCTTTCATACTATCCATCTCTCGATCGAATTTGGCTTATCTTGCTCTACAGAGCAACGATTTGCTAGCGAAAATGTGTAATCAACTGCAACCGGATCAGAAAAAAAACGTTCAAAATTAGTGTTCAATGGGGATCTATAAGTAGGTAAGGAGTTCTTGGCCTTTATGAGTTTGTCCACATTACACAATACATATTTAATCAATATGCCTGGAAAATGAGCCTTCACGAAGAGATTGTGTCCTGTGACGACGGTTCGGATGGAATCAATCAACAGTCTACAACAGGACTTACTTGGCTGGAGGTACTGAAGCTGCACGAGAAGGTTAATTATACCTCTGAATGACACATTCCGAACAAAATATGTGGAAAGAATTTGGCGACTGACTCGATGTTCTAACACGGCTACAGAAGTAAAAAGAGAAAAATTTGCGAAGATTACAGAAGAGGGGATTCTCAGCAGGGAGCTCTCAGCAAAGAACCAAATGGGAACTTATTCAAAATGCTGAGGTAAAGGTACGCATACAAGTTAAGGAAGTAGAAAATAATAGCGAAGGTTCACATCTCACCCCTCCCTTTTCTACTGTACTCCATCCTCCTCCCGCTCTCTCCCTCCATCTCCTTCCTTGCTGAACTAAACTGAGGGTGCTGCTGCTTGTGCCGGTGTGCAAGGGCGAGTGCTCTTAAATCTGACGGTTATTTGATTTGATTGCCGAGCAAGTGAGCGAGCGAGGGGCAGAGGGTACCGAGAGTGCGTTTGTGTGAGTGTGTGTGAGTTAGTTTTGTTGTTGTTGTTGCCGCAGTTTATTTCAACACTTTGCGCCGCATATCTACTCGAGGCGACATCCAAGTGATGCCTTTTGTTGATCGAGTGCTTGCTACGCACTCCACGCACTCCACCAGCTCGCAGCAGCGTAACAGCAACATCAACAACAGCAACAACAACGTCAACAACAACAGGAACAAAAGCAACAACCACACGATATGCTACATATTCCACGCTACTTTAACGCGCACGAATATCGAACGAATAGAAAACGAGTGCGAGTACTCATAACTTTTATTTAAAGTTTTTTGGGCAGTGTCGATTAAATCACGGGGCCCCCAGAGCGCAGACCCGGCCCAAACAAGGCCAGCATAGGGCGGGGTGGAGAAGGGAAAAGAGTGAGAGAGTAAGAAAGAGTGTGAGTGAGAGGGGAAGAGCACAGACTGTGTAGGCTGTTTGGAAGCCTCAAGTGATTGTTAGCCCATAGATGGGTCGCATAATGAACCCGCAAATCGCGACGGGGCACTTTCTCACGTTGTTGCGCCTGCGTCTAGGCAACAAGTGCTCCACACACACACATGCACACACACACAGTGGCACTCCAAGCTCGCACACATACGTAAATTAAAGTAAAGGCTGTAAAACGTCAAAATATACTAGCGCACAGCGATTTAAACTGTCAACGCGACCGTAAACACTGTCGGAGAGCGACCCGAGTCCGAGCCAAAACTGGAACTCTAACTTGACCAAAGTGCTGATAGTTGAAACGTTGCCAGTTGCCCGTTGCCTGCTGCAAGTTGCCGCAAAAATTTGCTTATGAGCAGCAGAAAATGCTGCTGCTGTGGCTGCAGCAGCTGCCGTTGCCACTAATGCGACTCGTAAATCCTGGCATGCTAACCGACCCACCGACCAAGTCGCCCCAACTTGGGGGCCTCTTTGGGGAGTTTCGTGTTTGGTTCTCTGCCTCCAAGCGTGCTTCAGCCGCGACACGACCTGATGAATGTTGTGATGTAGAACAGAGGCTGTTTGTTAGATTTACGCGCCACAATTAACGTTCTAATCATCGCAATTTGTAAGCCGACCGCAGATAATCAGATTGCGCCGACTACAGCTCCATTTCAATGCAAAACGAAAACGGCTCAATTCCAATTTAGATTTTTAACCCAAAGCTGTTGAGACACCTATCGATAATCATTTGTAGCGAAAATGTCACTTTAAGCAAGATTGGGAAATGGCAGGAAGACGCATGGCAGACCCTTTAATGAATATATTGTGCATTCGTGTTGTTAAGTTAACCATGTCTGACTTTGAGAACACACAGATTCCAGCTGTAATATCAGATAGATACACTAAATTAATATCCCAATTCTCCTAAATATATATACAGCTGTGTTCACAAAGAATAGCAGTGCTCATCAGCTGCAACTTTCTTTACCTAATTTTATGTATCAAAAAGTAAATGAATGTTCACAAATTTAATTTTGTTTTAATTTTGTGATCATTTGGAACAAACACCAATCAATTTATTATTCAAAATGTTGCTAATTTTTATTTAATTATTAATTGAAACAAAAAGTGCTGTTTACAGCTGTTCATAAAAATAGCAGTGAGTAATGAAAACAGTGGAATTAGTTGAAAAAAACATTCTTGAACTTCAAAAAACTATTTTAGTTTGTTTGCTTGGGTTAGTACTTAGTCGTCTTCCCATTTTAATTTATTACGGCCTGGCATCTGCGAGGCATAGAATCCACCAAGTCCTGCCAGCGCTTGACAGGGATCCGCCCCCATGATTTTTGAACACTCTCCCAACGCTGTGATCGAGATGTTGGATTTGCATTTGCAACATATCGTTTAACATCTCCCCATCGGTTTTCAATTGGATTTACATCCGGAAACTGCGCAGGCCATGACATAAGATCGATCCGCTTTGATGCAATTCATCTTTTGACCAGTTTTCTAGTATGTTTAGGGTCCTTATCTAGTTAAAACTTCCATTTTAGTGGCATTTCCCAATTGGCATAAGGAAACATATTATTTTTTAATATGTTAACATAAACAGATCGATCCACGATCCCCTTCAATCAAGAATATAAGCCCCACTGCACTACAGTGCACTGTAAGAAAAACATGCCCATACTGTAATACTCAATCCGACGTGGTTAACTGTCTTCAAAGTGTACCTAGGATCGTAATCTGTGTCACCAAAAAACACAATTTTACTTTCGTCATTCCCTAAAATATTTCGCCACTTTGTAATGGGCCAATTAAGATGACTTTTGGCGAACTCCAAACGTGCTTTGACATGTCTGGTGGCTAACATTGGAACTTTTTGTGGATGGCACGCTTTAAGATTTTGTTTATTAAGACGTCGCCGAATAGTAACGCCAATAACTTTCAAGTTTAAATCATTTTTTAACTTGCTGGACGATGCAAAAGGCTGCGCCCTGCTATATCGCACAATAGATCGGTCCTTATTAGGCGTGGTTTTAAGTCGGATACCACGATTTTTGGCATTTCTATAAAGTTTACAGAATTATCAATCATTTTTGCAGAAAATCCACATATTTCTTGGATGATTTTATATATTTTTTCCAAGTTTCTTAGTCGCACCATATTATTTCTTTTTTCAGGAGAACAATGTTTGCCCCTGCCCACTAATCTAAAAATGTAAATTTATTTTAGTGTTTTCTAATGTTAATAATAGTCACTAACAGAAAACCAATTACTTTTTTTCAATTAAACGTCTTGACAAAATTTTTTTGGCTTTTCAAACTACGCACTGCTATTTTAATGAACAGCCAAAGACTGGTGCTTCTAGCAAAAATAATTGCTCATTTGCTTAAATCTCGCAAATCTAACGGGATTTTTCGTTTATTCCTTATACGCATTCTATACTACAATAACAATGCGTAGACATTGCAATAAACGTAACGGAACTTGATAAAAAATTACATTACTTGATTGCATTTCTCGCACTGCTATTTTTGTGAACACAGCTGTATATCACACATCCACACAGTCGTAAATACGCCAAACTAAGTACCTACATACATATGTGCATACTGCCATAAAAGTTCAGCAGAGTTACAAACCAGCAACAGCCTTAATAAAGCTTAGCAGTGACACAATAAAAAAATGGAATAAAATTTCGTAGCAGCCTTTTTAGCGCGTATTTTTTCCACATTAGTTTGGAACTCCGATGGGCGTATTCACGGAGGTGTTCGAAGTAAAATGCTTCGTGCAATATGTATCGACAGCGGATGCACGCAGAGTTGGTTCATCGCGCAATTGTGGAACGCAAATTTGCAAGGGTTTGAGAACAGGCTAGCTTCGAAAGCGACGCGACGCCTTTATTCTGAAAAGGCAACGTGAATTAGTTGCTATTATTGTTAATTGCTTTTATTTTTCAAGTTTAATTGATTTTTTTATTGTATTTATTTTGGTCTTTTTTGTTTAACTAAAACCAAGAAAACGTAGACTTCGTGCTTATTGTCAACACGACACAAACGCATTTTTAAAAATTCATGTTAGTCATACATGTATGTATATAGTACATACATATGTGTACATATCTACCATATATAGGCACCACTGTTCAATATCCTTGCAGGTTCTTATCTCATATAATCGTTCAAATACTAGTTATATATAATTGTGCAGAATATTATATATTACATCGATTTAAACTTCATTTCAGCGGATTTTTTCTCTATGTGCCATGACCTTAAGATAGCTCTAAATAGATCCACTCTTCTGGTAACAATAATTAAAAAAAAATAAACATATGTATATTTTATGGGGTTGGAGATGGTGCACTTCAAAATTATGGCCAAAATTAATATACGCTCTGGAAGAGTAAACAATAGAAAAATGTGACAAAACATATGTATTTATATCCTGCGAAAGAGAATCTCTGTTAATAAGAATGTGTGCCAATTATATACACGCATATTTATGTCTCCGTATGCATGTATATGTAGTTACAAATATATACATTTATTTATGATCGAACAAAAGCAAAAGTCTAAGAACTGAAAATTGTAAAGGGACAATTGTGCTGCGTACAATATTCCGAGTTTCGTGTTGTACCGTTCGCTTTATTATTTTTGTGGCAAATTTCTGACCGTAGCTTAATGTATGTATATGGATCGGGCTTGTTCTTTAATACCCCGCGGAGTTTCAATTTTTCTTTTGACCATAGAGAATTTAAGCCCTGCTGACTATGCGGAGAAATCATTGACAGCGTGAACACAGCAGATGTAGCTACGACACGGGATTGGGAGCAAAAGATAAATTTGAAAATTTTTTATCAAAAAAAAAGTACGCTTAAAACATAATGACAATTTTTCCCTCATAATAGTACTTATTTTTTGAGTACATTAGGAAAAACATGAAATATGGGTCCATCTCAGAAATACTAACAAGAGCTAGCAAGTAGACTTCGTATTTTTCTAAGTGCTTGATATATATTAAAAAATATATTCACTTTTTTCTAAAAAAATTAAATTATTTTATTGTTTTGTTTAACTATTTGCGACGGTAATGTGTCTGAGAATTCGATTAATTTTCAATTCAAAAGCTGACGATAAGGACTCCTCGTTGCAAGCGCCTGAATTTCTTCTCGAATTGGAAGCATAATGATACTGAATATACAACTCACTCCCACTCCACTGAGGACAGGCTACTATGTGGATACCGGCTATAAATCCGATGCGCAGAGTACGAAATGCTAGGAGATTATTGCACAATCGTTTTTGACTATGTACACACATACAGAAATGATAAATATATTTGTTTTAAAAATATGAGTTGCATATTTTTTGGTACTTCGCTTTTCGCTGTTTACAAGCATAACCAAACGTGTGCTTGCATATGTTTTGCCCCATCTGTGTCTGATTTACAATTCAAAAATAATCATTCAGTAGAATATCCTTAAGATAAATTCACAAAATCGAATCCACGTCTTTGCTTAAATTTAAATGTTAAATGTATTTTCCCCAATTCCCTATTTTGATCCAGAACTACATATTGGACATTTTCGGCACTTATTTGTTTTCTTGTAAATGGTTAGAACTTTACAACCAATAAGAGTCACACTTTGTAAAAGCTTATCGACAAATGTGCGAATACTTTAAACACTGTACGAAGAACACGTAATTTTTGCATACTACTCGTAAGTTTCCAGCAGAACTAGTTAACAAGTTCGACTTTTTCAACTTGGTCCAGAAATAAATAATGGAAACGGGTTGAAGATTGTTAATTTTTGTGACTTTCTTTTGGAAAAATAATAATTTTTCTGTGTGTCATGTCACGAAAATGAAATGTTTTGAATGGTTTGAATTTTTTTCTGCGCGTCGCAGCTGCGTTGCCTCAACTCTGCAGACCACAGCTCAAAGATTTCCAAACATACTCCTCCCATTGAGCAGTCAAAACAACCTGCTCCTCTTAGCATTGAAAAAAGCAAGTGTGTTGGTTAGACGGGAGTCCAGAATCAATCCAAGGTATTTAGCTTTTGTTGTTTGCTCAATGGAGACGCCATCGATGGACACCTCTGGTGTCGTACTGCGGCGAAGCTTGAAGCAAACGTTAGCAGTTTTCTGTGTTTTGATGTCAATATTCCACGTTCGGAGCCAGCGTTCAAATGATTGGAAGTACTCTTGTATTCCATCAGTAGCTCCATATTCGTTGACTGCAGAGTATCGGATGCAGACATCATCACCAAAGTGGTTTGCTGTTAGCGCCAACTTGTCTTTTGCTAGTATCCCCGGTGCCAGATTCTGTCAAAGGCTTGTTGGATGTCTAGGAACACTCCATTGCAGAACTCTCTGCGGTCGAATGCCTTTAGTATATGATTAACGACCCCATGTAGTTATTCAATGACGCCGTTGCCAGACCGGAAACCAAACTGATGGGACGGGATTGTTTCATGGTTGCAGATTGCATGGGTTACCAGCGATTGCGAGTGGTTCATACGGAACTCTGCCCAGAGACCTGAAACTAGGGATGGCCTTCCATTCGTTACCACGATAGACGGAATCATCATATGTATCTAATTTCCATATCTTCCTCTTCGTATTCGTAACCCAGCTTGGCCTCCCTTTTGACTATACGATTACAATCCATAGTAACAAACTAATCCTAAGGCTTTTCAACTCAATCCTAAATCCGATATGCCTTCGTATTAATACAGTTGTTGAGTGCAATGGAAACCGCAATTAATCAGGCAAATTGCAGGCAAAGTGCTCAATCAGTTGAAACTCTAATTATTTTGGACTTAATTACATTGCAGACAATTAGGAAATGCTAATCGTGTGTGCGCGCTCCATAACATGTGTGTATATTCTATAAATAGGGATTGTGCTTTGGGGGAAACCTACAAGACAAATAAAGTTGATTCAAAAGCAGACGCAGGAAACTTATGTATAATGTAGATAAAATACTTATGTATAATAGTTTATATAAATACTAAGGAAAGGTAAAGGGAACTAAATTCCTTTCAATTCAACAGATTATTCTTTTTGATCGCTTTTGTATTCTGCTATTCTGTCAGTTGATAGCAAACATATGCGACAAATTTAATAATACTCCAATAATGTTGACAATCCCCCAGACACAAAAGTCGATGCTGATTCCAAAGAAATCAACTTCATAAAATGGGCTTCTATAAGAAAATATAAAAATGATAAGAATACGATAATTTATATTAAAATATATGTGTGCTCTTTAGTTCCGAGTCGCGGTAAGTTGATAAAGCTGATACCATCAGATATTAGGCCCAGAGGCCTAATATGCTGGCTAATAAAACCCTGACAACAGCCTATTTTGTGTCGAATCTCTCACAGAGCTGCGATCAGATGTTGCTTTATTGTTCCCTCAATTCCATAAAGTTCAATTGCATGCATCTTTTCCTCGAACAGAAAACCGATGATACTGTTTTAATGTTGTCCTAGGTAACTCCATAAAGGTTAAATATATAAGCCTCAGTAAGTAAAGATCTCTTACTGAAAATTCGTATCTAATAAAATGTTGTTTTTCTTTATATATATACAATAATTCCGAACTTCGACGGTGTTATGGGACTCTTTAAGAATTTCAGTGACATCGCGGTTGTAAAATTAAGATAGATGAGTAAGCAAGAATGTTTTTATCAATGTAATTTTTGCATATATGTACTAAGAATCTGTATCCCAGGGGAATCAAAGGATTGAATTCCGTAAACCATGAGAATTTAAGTCAGAATACAAAAAATGGCTTTTAAGTAAATTGAATACACATACATATAAAACTACATTTAACTGATAAGTGCTGTGTCATTGTTATATTTAATATAGTATTATATTTGTCTTGTACGGACAGTGACCAGCTCAAACATGCGAATGTCATGCTGAGGGACTTTGAGTGTGTCCCCAAAATAGAAAATCTTCAATTACACGTAATGGAAAAATTTCTAATTATGATGAGTTGGCAGTAAAGCTTAAGTATACCCTGTGGCAATAAAGCAAATCAATGGAGTATGCAATTATATATCCATTAGAAATCGAAGTAAAATTAAGTTCACAGTTAATTAAAGTTGACTTTAATTAAAAAACTCCCTTCTTATTAAACAGAAACAGAAACTTGTTATGCACAGCATAAAACTGTGATGCCCCAAGCACATCCTCGTCCTCAAGCACTTATAACGTGCTTATCGTCCGCTTACATCCATCTGAATTCATTAAGTAACTCGACTCCTTAGTTTGCATGAGTTGTGGGAGCCCGGCAGCTGTTCGAACTGCCGACACACTCGTAATATTGCGAGACTACTGATTGCAATTAAGGTCTGCCAGATTAAACAAACCGAGGAGTCCTTGCCAGCTCTTCTCTTTGGTCTCCACAGGACGTATATGGCAGTCGGTACTTGGTACTTGTGACTTGTTACTCGTTACTTGTTAGTTTGGTACTCTTGCTTCGGTTATTTATTATATTTTATGCCAATAAGCGCATTTTGCCAAATTGCTTTTCTGTAACTAACAGAGTTCCTCTTACTCTGCTGGGTGCCTGCCTGGGCACCTCTTTAAGTTAACACTGAACTCGATACGCACTCGTTGCATACGTAACGTACTCCTAGTCGTACGCGTGTTGTCGTTTTCTTTATGGCTGACAATTGTGTCAGCGTTGTAGCGCTTATGTATTGCGTATACACACACAGGCTTATATGTATATGTAACATGTGCACAGTCACACATATGTGTGCAAGTGTGTACGCATATTTTGAAAATTCCCTTGATTTTCCCTAGACATGGCACATTTGGTGCTTGCTCTTCGACGTTAATTGCTGACCCACACACAAAGTGACTAATTTTTCCCATGCATACTCGTAGCATGCTTGAGCCGAGGGTTGACGGAAGCAAAGGGATATTGCAGTGATTGTGGCGCCAATATTTTAATTTTAATTGCGTGGTTCTTTTTAAACTAAATGAAATAAGTCAAAGATAATAAATATGTAGATTTTTTCATAGTTTCGATTTGTTTGCCTCCCATAAGTCCCAGATATTCTTTAATCATTTAAATCAACAAATCAAAAGCAACTCAAAAGCTTGCTGATCTAACACTCACTCCAAGAAGGCTGCAGACAGTAAAGTAACATAAAAATTAAGCTGCTAATAAATAACACAACTACGTTGCTGTTAAGTAACATAACATTGCAAACTGTCGATAACGATCGCTGACATTCAAATTTAAGACAGCTGTTGAATACCATAAAATATTAATTAGAATACCGACTTTTATCGATAACGTTGAAATTTAATTACCAATAAAATGCAAACAATAGCAACACTCGTGTGAATTTGCGTGATTTGTATTTACTAAATTGCTGTCAACTTTGCTACCACCCCTCGTAGCAGCAGGATTTGCTTTCTGTGTAAATTTCAAAAGCTGTGTGAGCTGGCACTCAGTTTGGTAAGGGGCGCAGCCCACTTTCATAATTTCGGCCAGCAGCCGCCTGCGGTGCAGCCACTGTGCGTGCAGAAATTCACAAGGAAGAGCGCCGAGAAAGTGCGAAGAGGAAGAGTGAAAGGTGGAGGGAGGCTGAGTTGTGTTGGGCGTGGTTGATGGCTGGGCAAAACGAATGAAATGCATTCTTGCATTTCAAGACAATTTGCGAAATTGCAACGCTTGATGCTTCCACGTGCATTGCATCTGTGTTTTTTTTTTGCTTTGCCTGCTCCGTGTTTTTATGGCAAGTCAACAATGTGGCCAAGTCGAGAATGAGAAGCATAACAACAACAAAAAGAGAACCACAGCAACAACAACAACAGCAGCGGAGGCATCAACTAAGCCAAAGCGCACAAGAAGTAGATGAAGAAGCTGAGGGAAACTAGAACTGTTGATGGGGCTTGGGACTTGGTAAAACTAAAGCAAAGTAAAAGCAACAACTGCAGCAGAGAAGGGTGATAAGGAGTGGGGAGGAAGAGGTGGAAGAGCTTTCAACGATAAGACAACTGCTGCAAATGATTACGACGTGTTCATGGAATTCTATACTGGCCAGCAGCAGTAGCAGCTCCATAAGTGTCAGGAGCAGAACTTGATTCAATTCTTTATGACGCTGTTATCGAGCCAATGGCAGATACCCAACTCCTACCCCTCCTTGCACCCTGTCATCCCCTTGAGGATCCTCCTGACTTTGAATGAAAAATTAGAGCATGAAATTTGTGTGTGAAGGAACTGGAAACTCAAACTAGTTTGCTGCCTGCAATATTTATTTAACATGTCCTCAGCTATACATACATATATTATATTAATATATATAACTGTGTGTGCACAGAGCACAATTTGCAAGTTTGAGGAGGCTGGGGAGGGGTTGGAATGCACACGAGTTCAAGTAATTAACATCCAATTTCCCCAGTAAAGTTGTCAAGTTGACAATGAAGTTTTGCCTACGAGGTTGGGTTTGATTAAGGTATAAATAATTTATGCTGGTTTGTTATGCTGCATATCCCTCCCAGGAAGAGAGGAGGAGAGGGGCCTGGGGAGAAGCCGACAGGTATAAGCATTGTCAACTTTATGACATTCCAGCTGCGTCTTTATAGCTTCGTTGTATTCCTCAAAGTTGCTCACTTGTTGTGCACTGCAGACAGATAGAGAGAGAGAGAGTGAGTGAGAGCGAGAGATTCTCTTCCGTATCGGGGTAGTGCATACAATATTTGGGAACGTGTCTGTCGATGTGCAGAGAATCCTCGGCTCGGGGTGGTGAGACGGGTGCCAGGGGAGGAGGTCTGGACGTCTAAGCCTTCCTTGCATCTCCTCCTAGAAATTCTACTTAGAACTTGCATGCGGAAAAGCAATTAAAACTTCTACTCGGCTTCGGAAATGTTCGTTCATATTTTATGATGTGCTTTGCTCAATAATTATACTGTACGTCCCGATTATGCCGACATGTGTGAGTATGTGTCTGTGTATGCTAGAGTGTGTTGCATGTTCATGCATAAATGTCAAAACACTCTTTGGTAGCTTCCTTTCAGTTTTAAGCCAGAGGATGAGCTAGAAAGGATAACCAAGAGGAAATTACGTATACTAAGTTGAAGCTGGGCATTACAAGCTGTTTGCTATGAAACGATTGTTGGGCCACTGTAGAGTTCTGTTAATTAACATAACAATGTACAACATCGATTAGCAGCGATCAATTTTCATTAAATTTCAATTCAACGATAGCGATTTCTGTGTGTATGCATGAGATTGATTTGTTTTTGTTACACTTCAGTTTTATCGATAGCAATTGAGTCGGAGGAAAAAAGTTATCGCTTCGTAGTTGGGAAATATTAATTTAAACTGCCGCTGACTTGACTTCTGGCAGTTGGCAATAAAAAGCGCTCTACTTTGGCTTATTTGTTAAGTGAAAAAACTTGTTCCACTTCGCAGGCAACTTTGATCACAACAACATTGAATTTAATGGCAACCACTTAGGGCGCAGCACCCCTGCACGCCTCCCTCCCTCTCTCCGCAAAAATATCCGTATCTAACATTGAGCTAATGGAACCTTGCGGTGTTGGTGGAGCTGCTTACTGTTTGCTTCCTCCATGACGCCCATAAAATGACAGTAATAACAGGTGGGGAGCTGGCAATGGTGCAAAAGGAGGTGGCCCACTCACGTGTAATATTTTCAGCTGAGCCAGAGCCCAAAAAAGGGTTACAAGAATGCACATGTATCTATCTTTCTCTCCCGCTCACTCTGTTTGTCTGGCCCGGGGCAGCGCTTAAAATTCGTTCAAAATATGCAAATTTGTCGCTGCAACTGCAACCGACCTCGCCCCCGCCACGTGCCCCGCCTAATGCAGCAAAATGCATTTGGTATAAGGTAATTTTACACATGGCAGCAGGGCCAGAGGCGACGCATCAGGGACGCATCATTTGGTCATGGCTAAAAATGTAATTTCTGGTTTCAATTGGACAGATAAAATTCAACGCCGCCCGTGTTTGCATTGGGTTTCATCGCTTGACTGTCTTGCTTCGAGGAGGAGGGAGGTCGAGGTGCTATGTGGGCGACTCCTCTGGTCAGTCTGTCAGGCTGAATAATCATGACCATCAATCAGAGCAGGCCAGTGTCGGGTGTGCCCTGCACACCTCATTAGCCTAATCCCACAATTGCGCACGAACGCACAGTGGGTCGAAGGCGGGAGAAGCGAATGAGGGAGGAGGTGCACAGGATGTACAACAGAAAGGGCTAAAGCTCAAACGCAATTTCCCCCATGCGCTTAATAATATTTCATTATTACGAAGTTGACTTGTGGTCGGAGCGTTTAAGAGCAGCTTGATGGGGATTGTGGGATTGTGTCTCTGCTCTCCAAGATTGATCGCCAAGTCCTGTTAATTATCAGCCAAATTATCTGAAATGCACAATTGACGTTCCCTCTTCTGCTCCTCATGCCACTGAACTGGTAAACTGTTCCCAGTTTCCAATTGCTGGCGCAAGCGCCCAGCAAGGGAGAAAGGAGCACAGCATCCACAGTGGGCTCTGTGGATTGAAGCATGTTGCAAGAAGCGTAGGCAGTCAGTCTCATCTCGGAGTCGGAGCCCAGCACATGCCGCACATTCGCTTGACCCACAGAAAAGGGATGCGAAAAGTGCGTAATTATTGTGCCCCCTGCAGAAACATTTACGACTCAAATACTTCCGAATGCTTCACAACTTAATTGACCCATAAAGGGACAGTGCAACTTGAAGGCGCTAGGCAAGCCTTTTAATTTGTGTCTCCTTTTAATGGAGTTTCTTTCGATTCATTTCACTGCAAGTACCTTCTGCAATTGTTATCAATTTGTCCTAGAGGAAATTCGTTTACTATAATCGAATATTAAAAGATTTAACAGCGTTCCACTCGAACAGTAAGCAAAATGGCGCAATCGATATAAATGCGATTAGTTTATGCTTTCTAAACATTTATTAACATTTCTCCATTAATCAATTTATATTGCTGTAAGTTCTATTTATGTTTTGTGCCCCTTATCAATTTGTAACAGTCTAAGTTTTATTTTTAAATTTTTTGCTGCATCAGCAAACATTAATATGCGTCACATTACTAAGCCTCGACATAATTAATTGTCAGAGTGTTGTTTATCAATATACGTATCAATTGACGTCCAAGTTCAGCTCATTAGTAAAGTTGACTAATGAATGACTAGTTCAGCTAAGTTACGATTGCCAGATGGGTCTCGTATTAAGTCAGTGGTCAGGCTCATATTCAGTTACTGAGTAAATGTTAGTTATGGCAACACTTGCATTGTCTGTGGTTCATCCATTTTTGTTCACAATTTCTTCCTATTAAATCATCAACTGCGTAGCATAGAAAATAAATTGCAATATGTTTATAAAATCCAACAATAAAGCTCATTTCAAATTTATGGCACAATGCAAATTGATCCCTTAATAAAGCCATGCCAATACACACACATACAAATACACACACGCACACACATAGAGGCCTGCATGTGTGCACACATAATTTTCTACGCAGTATTCTCTTTCAAACGCGCTTAGCTGCAATATTAAACGATTTATCGTGTTATTAAATATGAAAATATGCATGAAATTAAAAGCGAAAATAACAAGCTAAAAGTGAAAATTCGATGCTCTCTCCATCGCTCCCTTTGGTTTTCGTAAAGCTAATTAAATAAAATGCGAAACACAAAATGAATTGCAATTAAATCTCAATGATTTCTGGAAACGAAAAAGTCAGAAGGCAACAAGAAAAACATTGTCAGGAGGGGGTGGGGAAAGCCATCTGGCTGACTGTCTGACTGTGCGTGCAATTGGTATCGCAGTCACATCACAGATTTGGCATAATCTCTTGGCTTTATCCAGCGTAATAATAACTACTTCTTTGGCAGCAGGCGTTGCTGGCATTGGACTGGGCTCGTCTTGAGTTCTTACTTGGGATTGTTCCTCTGTAAACTTAAGTTGACTGAGAATGGGGTATATCAGAGTGCGCTCATGGGTCTCCAGAATTTGAACTCGACGAAAATGTCAAATACAAAGTTTCATATTCGCTTATATGTATAACGCTAGATAGCCTTCGATAAGTCTTAAAATTATATACATTTTCCATACTAAGTACAAATAAGTGATTTCGCAAAGTTATGGTAAAGCAGTTAGCAATAGAAAGTAACTTTTTAATAAAATCTTCAAATAAGTTATTTATATCTGGAACTCTCTTGTTCGTTTAATTTTTCTACTTATTTTATTCTACTCACAATCTGAGCGATTATCGAAAGATTATCAAACGACAAACTAACGGTAATAAGTAAATATCTATCGATATATGTAAGAACACTGGCATTGCTTACGACTCGATTTTACCCGAATGATAATTTCAATTATGATCTCCAAAGGCATAAATTGAATCGACAGAAAATGAATTCGTTTCCAGCCCTAATATTAATGTTCTAATAAAGTAAACAGGGTATCTACTAGTCTTCACAGACTCACTCATTCTTACTTTGTGTGACAGCTCATGTCTTGTTTATCTAAATCATCCGACTGTGTAAATGCCAGGCCTCGTTTCCTGTCCCGCTCGCACATGCTCTCTCGCTCACTCACTCTCTTCTGTCGGCACATGGTGGGAGAGCGATGAGTGAATGACTTTGCCGAGTGCTCCGACTTAGTCCGTGTCCCGCACACAATTTGCAACCGTGAAGTTATGCAAAAATCTGTCAAACGCCAGTTCGGCAACAATGCTAGACAGAGACAGAGAGTGAAGTGCTTCCTTCCCGCTTCCCTTTCCTGCCTGCGAGCTCCTCTCCTTCGCATGCTCCTGCTGGCATAATTACGGGTACGTGGCAACGTTGCACAATTCTCGGCCTTGTTTGTGCAACATTTGAACTGACTCTGCGAAGCCTAGTCGAAAATTGATCTCAAAATGCGCAACAGAGTTGCATAAAACACAGGAGCGGATTAAGAGACAAAGTGGAAAAGGCGGGCAGTGTTGATTTATGACTTAAAACAATTCAAAAACGATTTATATAGTTATTTACAGTTTAAATTAATAATTAAATTGACTAACGCTGGTTTTACTGAATTGTTGATGATATGCGCAGAACAGCTTAATAGGTTCTAATGAAATTGCCGCCCCCACTGTGCGCCCCTGGGCAAATATTATGTTACGTACTATACAAGGAAATTGCCTCAACTTGAAACATTGCCATCATATTGATGGCGTTTTTTGTGTTCGCGCCTGCAGCTAACTAATAGAAGAATATAAATATATATGTATGCCACATATACGAAGAAAAAACGTCGAATATTACGAAGTTTTCCCAGGCGGGCACGTGCTGCGTGAAAGTTTTGTGCGCAGTTTTTTATTGTTTTTTTCTGCTAGGTACATATTTATATCTTTCGTCAACTGAAAACTTTTGGAAAAGGTATACCAATTTTGTGTAAATGTATGTAACAGCTAGAAGGAGGCGTCGCAGAAAGCATAGGGACCACCAGTTGAACAGATTCAGCCATATACATCTATCTATCTGTGTGAACGCACAGGTTGCAGCTACGATATTATAAAAACGAAATGCATCAAATTTTACCGAAAGGTTCCTCTATATGCAAATAAGGATTTATGAAATTATTTTCACTGGTGTTATTAGGCAAAGTATGTAAGCTACAACTTTTTATTTCAAAATAGAGATAGTTTAACACAATAAACACTTGTTCATAACACTACAATCAAATCGGACCATAGATAACAGAATAATATATTATTTAAAAGTACCTTAAAACTATCAAAAGTTGCCACCATCGAGGATTTCCCATATTGATAGTTTAGTCCATCGCAGAAAAAGGCATTATTCCGAAAAATTGTCTTTTAGAACTTTAAGTGCTCGCGCTTATATGTTGGACTTGTTAAATTTTAGAAAACAATACTTTAAAATATTTTGATTTAATTTTTATTAAACATAATTATTAATTATTATTATTTAACTATAAGAACCCATTATTAATTTATTAAGAAGTTTTTTAGAAGAATTTCACTTTTTTGAGCTCCTTTTCTCCTTCTGCAGCTTGCCCCGTTGGGCTGTTTTTGTTATTTTCAGGGTCGAGGGGTATATTACTGTAGGGAGCTCTAGACATTAGCTTTTGTTCTTTTTTTCTGCGGTGGTTTCTCCCATTGCCAGCGGCAAAGTTGACAGCTGGCTGTGTAAACATGTGTGTCGAACAGCGCAGTGCAAGCGATTATGGCAATCGATGCGTTGAGGCAACTCGATTATTGCACATGATTTATAGTACATATCGATGAATGTGCTACGATTATGTAGTTAGTCTACTTTAGACTGATTTGCGAGGGATTTAATTATTATCGGAACAAACATAACCACAATTGCAGACACACACATTATCACTCTCCTTTTCTCTCTCTCTCTCTCTATATATCTTTCTTTGTGCTTTACCTGCGCCTTAAGCACTCTGCGTATGCCGCTTTAATGGCCACGCTCCGATGCGTTCTCTTCTTAATATTTCCCCAGTGTCTGCTTGAGCCGCATGAAAGAGCCAAATCAAATAATGGTCGACGTTTAACGTTGCGTGCTCTCTTCCTCTCGCTCTCTTCGCCTCATGAGTGTGTATGTGTGTACTGCATTTGACTTGTGGGATTAGAACGACCTCGCTGCTCTTGTGTTTTTGTTGTTGTTGCTGGATCAGACAGCAGCCCATAAAATAGGATCTAAGAGAGCGGCTAGGTTTGATTTGTTACCAGATTATGATTTGTATTTTGAATTTCTCTTCACACATCACGCTCAGCGCGCGTTCAGCTGGCTGCCATTTTGTTTTATGACTCTCTCGCAGCTATTGCCGTGCGCCAAAGGCGTTTGGTGTTTATAGCACAGTGGGGCAACTTGCTCTGAATCTCATCTGGCAATATTGATGAGTATTTTAATGAGTATTAAAAACAAGAGAAATATCGAATGCCATAAAAATTATTTACACCGTAAAGCGTTCTAGCCTTATTCAGAATCTAGGTTTACCAGTCATTTTCACTGGTCGATTTCATATTCAATTTGTTAATTGAATTACTCAGAGATTAAATTGAATTAAAACATTTCACATTTGAGTGTCAGCAATTAGCATCTGTTAATTAAAGCTTGTTTGCTTATTTGTAAATACGAAGAAAAAAGCAGGTAAATACATACAAACATATGTATATCAATATACTCGTACATATATGTATGTATGTTTGTTTGTTGGTATATAATTGTGTGTCTGTTTGTATGGCTAACTGAGTTGCGTTTTTACAAATGATTTTCGTTGTTTCTCCTTTCTATCTCTGCGCTTTGTAGATGAAAACTTCGCGATGAATATCGATAATAAGTAAATATGATTCTTCCAGATTTATATAGTAATTGTTCTTTTTGAAACCTGGTAACACGGGTCTTTGAAGCTGAAAATGTGTGTGGGAAGGTGAAAATTATTAGAGACTATAAATCGGAAAATTTGTACTTAGTAATTTCATCTTATCACTTCGAGATCTTTATGAATCAATCGCCAGATCTTGCACCCCGTACAATTCTAAGAAAAAGTCGTACGGAAACCGGAAATGAGTTAAAATTAATTCCAAAAAGCGAACCAATTGAGCTGCGTAATTGTTAATCAACGTTTTGTGGGAATACAAATTTTTGGAATGGGAATAGTCGCCGTGCCTGAGCGCATTCAATTCAAACTTTTCACACAGCAGTGAAATGGGAAATGGAATTCTTAGTGAACATTTTCTCCCCACCGACATTTGCATTCTCGCATTCCAAATTCGTCTAGTCGGTGGTACTGTGCCGTGTGGGATCTATAAAAATGGCGTCCATGTGAAATACCCAGGGTAATAAATGTGCGAGAGGGAGAGCAGGAGAGTGAGAGCAAAGCACATATGAATATATAGAAGAAAAACATTTAGATGCATCGTTTGTATGCAAATGCTCAGAGGGGGGGATAAGAGTTCCACAACGAGTTGGGCAATTTGTGCAGAGCTCGCAGCCACATTTCCATATAAATCCTCAATTATTTATATTATTATGCATAATTGAAATTGATTTCGTGGCCGAAATGGATTCTCGCTCGGTCAATCAGTTGATGATGCAGTTGCGATAAGTTCAAGGAGGAACATAATACGAAAGATGCCAGCATGCCGAGTATTCCCAGGGGGCGAAGGGGCTGCGCTGTGATAGATGACAGCCCCCGATTGAGTTAAGGAACAGCTGGCAGTTGAGCGTGAAACTTGTTAGCCTGATTGATTTCTAACCAGTCCGGACAGGACCGTGATTCTTAAAGTGCTTGAGGAAAAAGCAAAAGAAATATAAACAAAAATAAACCTTAAAGCATTAGTGAAATTTGTGCGAATTGCCATTTGTCAATGTGGCAAGGCGTGGGGGAGGAGAGGGACGATGGCAGTCTACTTCCCTGAGTCCCATTCAACTTTTCAATTTCGAGACGTCGGCTACTTTACGAGCAGGCTACGCAAATCCCCCGGCTGGCGCCACTGGCCCCATTCTGTCGGCAAATAATGGCAATCAAATGCCAGAGTTGCCGCATCCCCGGCATATTCCCAGTGCCCTATTCCGTATGCCGTATTCAAATGCTCTACTGCAAATTTAATAACAAATATAAATCATTTCCAGAGCTGACAGCCAAAGCACGCCCCCAACACACACACATACACACACACACACAGAAGCCAAGGCAGCTCTGATCCTCCAGCTCCATCTCCGTCTTTGTCTGGCACTTCTCGGTTTTCTCACCTCAAGTGTGCGGACGCGGGACACTTGCGCTGTGCCCGCCAAGACGGACGCACTAATGGCCATGGGCAGACACCCATAGACGGCCATTTCTCATCTCAGCCCAGTGTGCGTATATGTGTAGGTGTGGGTGTGGCTGTGCCCCGCGGGGCGTTCCAAAAGTTCTGCTGCTGTCGTGTTAATTTTTTATCACTTTGAAATTAAAGAACAACACTTGGGAGTGAAGCCTCGGCCGTAGACGAGGGTGGGGCAGTGGCAGAGGCTGCTGTCGCCAGTGTTTTGCTTCTTTTCGTCTTGTTTTTTGCTGGACAGACAGCACACTTGGCCAGCTCGGGCCGAGCTCTGGGCAAGCATAAATAATTAACTTAATGCCATGTTGCCCATAAATTAGCCATGCCCGCTGTCCCTTTGCATTTGCCCAAAGTCCTTTCACAGCGTCCTTGTTTGTTCTCCCTCTTCAACTGCTCTTTGATTAACAGCCAAGCGCAAGAGGAGACAGGGTGTAGGGGGCGTGGCTACTTGTAGCACTCGACACTCCGACAGGCAACTTCTCAATTGCGGCCAAGTCGCAATGCCAAATGCAATTTCAAGCAAATCAATTGAAAACATACAAATCGCAATTGCCTTTTACTGGGAACAGCTTTTCCTGTTCCTGTGTTCCGCCGCTTTTCACCACTGCTTCCCTCCTCCTGCCCTCCGCTTCTGTGTGCTTGCTCTCTTGTGCTGTTTATCCAGCCGTTCAATGGAGTTGAGATTTGTTTTGCATTGACCGCAAATTTCAATACAGTTTTGCGGGCGTAGTCCGATTGACTGCCTTCTGTGCACCAAGCAGACTCATGCACAGTGGGCTTAAGAGTAGAGGTAGCTTTACGTTGGACTTTAAGTGCCCAAAGAATACCAAAAGACCGTTTGAAGAACATTTCCAAATAGTTATACACAATTCATTTGTAATTAAAAATTAAAGTAAAATATAAATAAGTGCAGTGCCTAAAAATAGTGATTTGGTTTAAACTTCACACTTGAAAATATATATTTATTTTGGATTTAACTGCATACTATTTGGAAGGTTTTCGCATTTCATCGATGTCCACATGTAATCGATGCTTTGCTAAGCTATTGCTATCGAGGCAGCAAAGAAAAGGATCTGGCTTAACAGGCTATAAAACTATCGATACTGCCAGAAAGCAATCGATACCTAGCTGAGTGCAGTTGCCGCACGACCAGTGCTGCCTATTGCATGTTTTCCCGTCAAAACTAATTGTTTTTAAGCCCGTTGTGTGAAAAATTTAAGAACTGTAGGATGCGGAATTCTTGATTATTTAGAAATGAATTAGATTGATTTCACAATTTTGCACAAGATCTATAAAAATGTGGCAACGTTACCATTGGTTTCTGTACCACAAATATTGCTATATTCTCTTGCTGTTGCAATTAAACATCACGGGCTAACTAAGGGATTCGTGCGCTCAAGAATCAAAGCCAAAAATGTTGATGATAAACTGCAGATGGCATCAATCTTCACAGAAGATTCATTAATGCCATAGCGTTATTTTATACTCCTTCAGCCTCGAATTCTCAAATACGAGGGTCGTTTGATAAGTCCGTGCGTTTTTTGGTTTGCGTTTTATAGGCATTGAAAGCAGACGATCTCGATCTCCATTTTCGTTAAAATTCACGAGATCGTCTGCTTTCAATGCCTATAAAACGCAAACCAAAAAACGCAGCTTTCTCAAAATTTTACAGTCAGCTGTTAATCGATAACTGCTGACAGGAGCAGTGTTGTATTTAGAGCAGGTGCGCGGCAAATACAAAAAGTCACGGACTTATCAAACGACCCTCGTATTTTTAAAGTTTGATTAGGAAACAAAATCTTAATTTTTGCTCTTCCTGCGATTGTTTCCCAAAATTCAGCTTCTTCTTCAATATAGCAACACTGTTAGTAGTGTTGACTTTTTCTGCACACTTTTCACGCTGTACAACCCACAGTGCGACAGTCACAATCGCATATGCGGTCAAATCGGCATTAAAGATTTGTGTTGCGGTTTTCGCAGGGCGCCACGCCAATTCAACTTGTGTGTGTGTATATGTGTGTGGCACAGTTGTTCTTGTTCTTGCTGTTATTGTTGTTGTTGCTGCAGGTGGCGCAGGTGCCGCATTGGTCATGTTTGTTCAGCTGTGTGTCAATTAACTGCAGCAGTCAAGGGTTGCCCCCCAGAGGGCAGAGAGGAACATACATAGGTAAGGAAGGGGGGGTGAAGCAAAGAGGCAAGGGGCGACCTAATTGTGTTGACGCCATGACGCTTAATCAAAGTTTAACGCCTGCACTTTGCGGCCTAATTGAAAAGGTAAATTCGCGAATTCGTTCGGTTTGCCAAATTTGGATAATCAGCTGCACCTGCTCAAGGGAGACGCCTCCCTTCCCATCCCCCTCCCTTCTTCCCCACTCCAAAGTTATCACCCTTAGCTGAAGCTGTTGGCCGTGACCCACATTGTCAAAGTTTTGGCCAACAAGTTGAGAAATTCCGTTTTAATGAGATGCGCTGTGAATTCGGAACGTGCAAAGGGGCCCCATTTTCAACATTACGCCGTCTCGCTAGCCCTAATGATTATGTTCCCTTCCATTGGCCCCATCAGAGGCAATTAAATTTGTTTCTGTATATTGTAATTTAAGGCGCACTTGTTAGGTACAGAGGGAGGGGATGCGGAGGGGGTTGGTCTATATCTATAAGCATTGCTCAAATATCATCATAAAAAGACTGTGACGCAAATTAATGAATATTTATGCGAGCACGTAAGTTCGTTAGACTTGTGTGTCATGCACTTGCAAGTCGTTACACTGAGAGAAATGTTCTACTGCATTTTGCAGAGGTTTTTTAAATTAAATAAAGTAATTCATTTAAATTTTCATGTGTATTTATTTATATGTGTGATTTTATTTTATATGTAATTAATTCAGTAACTTTAAATTACATGTATTATTTAATTCTTTGAAAATTTCTTTTAATATATATATGTTAGTTGTTTTAATAGATTTAATATACTGATAATTAATGATGCATCTTTATAAATCACACTCTAATTTTCACGCGGTGCATGCAAGTGGCGCATAGTGAGGCGCGGCGTCCTCTTGACATCTCGCTGACCTCGCCAACCCTTGACACGCCTCCTGTGTCGCCCATCACACCAGCTGTCACGAACATAAACTTTCGTTGTCGTTGACGTTGTCTCACCCTCCCCGGCTCACCCCTCTCTGTCTCCTACCTCACCCAACTTGTCGCTGTCTGTGCGCGCCCACCCGAACTTTGCATATGATTACACGAAATTTGCATCACATTATTTCATGTCTGGCCGGAGCTGGACCTGCACCTGGTCGAGCAGAGCGTCGTGCACACGTGGCACAGCATACAAATGACGCTTGCAATATTGATAAGACGACGAGGGCTCTCTTAAGTAACGCCAACCGTTTTGGCGCTGCCGATAAATTGTCGATTTCACGGGTAAGCCCGCACAGGAGCTGACCACAATTGATGGACTTCGTCTTGTTAAAGGGGAGAGGTAACTCAGTTGCTCAAACTATTTTATCGCCCACGCACGCAACACATGGAAATGAAAACTTCGATGAGTTCGAGGTTTTCCCTTTTATTTGCATAGTTTATGATGCGTATGCCTGCTTAAATAAATCGTTGCGCCGGCCATAGTCGTAAAATCGAATAAATATTGTAATCGATATAATTCAAATAGTGTTGTTATTTGAGCAGGCAGGAGTTATATTAACGCTAATACTATGTTAAGTTAAAGCTACGTTATGTTAACGTGTAAATTATATGCAAATAAGATTAAATGTAAATGATAAAGTGGTCTTACACCTGTTTACAAAAGCCTATCGATATACGGATCCTAACTATGAATGCTAATGTTTAGAATCATAAACCGATAAGATTATTTCTTTATAATGATAATGTTAATCTTCTGTTAAAGCAATGTTATGTTAACAGGTAACAGGCTTATCGATATGCTGATCCTACCTATCGGCTTGCTACAATATGCACTTCATCTCGATAATTCTTAAATATGCACTCGACTTTTTGTAAGCTTTCAAAATACAATCAATTTATTTCAATTCGCGCACATACACAGGCACTTAGCGTTCCCACTTGTGTACATGTGTGTGTGTGTTTGTGTGGCAGTGTGTAAATCCCTACTTTAAAGTTGTAAATAATGCAGCGACTGCAACTGCGGCTCAAGGTGCCCAAATGCAAAGCATTCTCGACTCAACTCGTATCAGAGAATGGGAGAAGGGGGAGGCAAGGGGTAAGAAGAGCAGTGTACTGAGCTGGCGGCACATTTTAATTCATGCAAGTGGAGCAAACACACACAGTATGTGCCCCAGAGAGGTGAGGAGGAAGAAGGGAAGTGGAGCGCACTTGACGCGCCGCTGAAGGATGCGAGAGAGGAGAGCACTCTGTGTGCCCACTTGGGACAGGATTTATTGCCGTTTTCGGCTACAGCTCGAAATTGAAAAGCAAACAAGCCGCTAACAAGGTGAAGCTGAGGCAGGGGCAGGAGCAGGTATGAGGTGAAGCAAAGGCAGCAACCGAAGCCGAAGCTTTTCACAGTTTGCATCACTTGTGTGTTGTTGCTCCTCGCGAGGCACTTCAATCTAAATTTGAAGTTTTTCCGAGTCAACTCGACTCGTCGCGATTCGATTTTTCGTACGTGCTCGATAATCCTCCGAGTCGCGTCGCCATTAAATATCCGAGTGGCATGCAACATTTTTCTTAGTGTGCTCTGCGGCTCTGGACAGCCTGATGTCCATTTCTAACCTCACCTTTCTCCCTCCCACACTCATGCTCTGTTTATTTCCCTCTGCGGACTTGCAGCAGACAGACAGACAAAGATATATTTGTTCGATTGAATTGCGTTCGTCGAAGCACTTGGAATTTTCTTATTAATTTTCTGGACAGAGTGTGGAAATTGCAAACGGGACTCTTATATGATAAAATAAAATATTCTGCACACCAACTAGCAGTTAACAACATACTAGTTGGCAGCGCTTAACAGCATACTAGTTGGAAACGTTAGAAACTATCGATGGTTCAATGAGCAACCGATACTCAACTGCAGTATTAATAAATTACTGCAGCAGCAGCTTAAAGTTAGCTGAACTACGTTAAGTTGGCTACGCTTGATAGCCATCGATAACGCCAATCGATACACTGTTGCAGCACTAATAAGCCAGCAATTTTGCAAACTGATCGCCGTCGTTGTTGCAAGCGCCGTCTTGCACAAAGTATTCAATTTTAAATAACTTCACAATTGCAAAGTTGTAAAGAAGAGAAATTGCAAGAGTCGAGAAAGAAGAAATAAACAGACAAAAGAGAGATTGTCGCTTAAGCAGTTCACAGCTGCTGTTGGGAAATAACTCTGCTGCAGACCTGACCTCGTCCGACATTGTGGGAAAACTTAAAGGAAGCAAGAAGAGAGATAGAGAGGAAAAATTAAATGTAAGAAGGAAAATCAGTTGCTACGAAAGCAAAGGGGAGACTGTGTTCTTGTTGCACGGGCAAATATGTACAGCATCTTCAATTGCAAGCACTTAGACGCACATTTTCAAGGTTCTGCTGAAGTTTTCATCCTTTATCCTTTCGCCGACCACCGGCCCCTGCCTGCACCTCCTGCCACACATAACTTGATACGTCGCAAGTGCAGCAAAGTTTTTATTTATGGATGTGTTTTGCAGTGCGATAAAAACAAGTTACGCAAAAGGCACGTTCGCAGCATTTCAGGCAGCACTGTATGCCTTCCCCAGCCCCCAATCTACTTCTTTATTCGAGCGTAAAACCTGTGAATGCATTAACTGGTTAAACATGGTATTATATGGCTCAACAAGCGATGTGTGTGGGGGCAGACTCTCTGTAGACCCTTTTGTTTGCTGCCAAATTAGGCAGGCCATAAAACATTCGCAAATTTATGGCACAATCGCGGATTATTCAGTTATCAAAGCGGGTCTACCTCCTCCCCTCTCCTTATCCTACACATACGAACAGAAGTGTTCGCCTGTGAAAGAGAAGAGAAAGCAGCAAGGAGAGAGAGAGAGGGGAATACACACCACGAATTGGAAAAACAAAGGAGCAAATAAATTGGCAGAGAGACCAAGTTTGCTCCTATTAAAACACAACAAACGCAAAAGTTACACAAAAGCAAACTTTTCTTTCTATTTGCAAGTTGTGAACGATGGTCAGCAAGTCGAGCTAGAGGCGGGTATGCACGACGCTCAATTATTTGAAGTATAACACTAAGGTAAGCACAATTTATATTTATTTCACTTTGAAACGTGTATTTCGTTATTTATTGGTTGGTTTCATGTTTACTTAGTCTGTTATACCCGTTTTGCGATTCTACAGAGTATTCTCGCCTTTTGTCGACTGTGTTATTTTAGAAAAACTTGTGCCCACGTCTTAGCTGCCTTGTTTCGGTTTCAGTTTGCCCGCTGGCATGAGTTCTCCTTGGCTAGGACCACAACTGGGTGGGACTGTGTGGACCTCCACTCTGGTTAGTTCCCTGGCATTGTGGGGGGCCAGCGAAGCGTAAATTCGCTTCGACATACATAAGTTTAAATGATTTGCGCATAGAAAAGGTTCAAAGCAGCCAAAGTCAGCTTCCAATTCATTATAATGACATCAACGTTTGGCCCTTTTCTTCTCCTTCTTCTGCTTCTCATGCTGCCCCAACATAATTGAGATTTAATGGGCAAGGCTAGACAAGTTTCGCTTTCGTTCTTTCATTCCTTCGTTCTCGTTTTCAATTCATCTCGGTGCGGGCTCATTGGCCATTTTCAGCTGAATTTGTGAGTGCGTAGCGAGCAAAAAGTGTAAAACTCTTCAAATGAAATGAATTTAACTAGTCGAATCCGATTATTCTGTGCAAGCGCCCGCAGCGTTGCTCCCTTTGTGTCCCCCACAAAAGGCTGAGTGCGCAGCGGCCCAAGGAAATGGCGATGGCAATGGCGAATGGCGAATAGCAAAAAGCGCTGGCGGAAAATTGAAATTGCACACGAAGCGCGAAACAAAAGGCGAGTCTCCGCCAGCAAATTTAGGAATCATTTGCTATCCCCGGGACAAAGGCGTACAAAAAACAGACAACAGCAGCAACAGCAGTAGCGACAGCAGCACAACAGGCAACAACCACATCGACAACAACTGCGACAAGAAAAAACACGAACGAACATGCAGGCCCATTGTGAACAGCAGGCACTGTAGGTGCTTTTCCATTTTTGTGGGCAGTGGCAGCGATGCAATCTAAAACTGAAGCTGCAGCTGAAGCTGCAACTCCACAATAACCTGCGGCAGTTGCAACCGAGTCCGATAAAGAGACACTCGGTTAATTATCCTTTGTGGCAGTTGCCACGTGCAGCAGCAGCAGCCAAATGCACAAGTCTTTTTATTTTCAGCTATTTTTCTGTGTTGTCCCAATATCCACAGCTATAAAATGACCAAAATGGACCCTCTTGAAGCCAGAAATTGCCCCTTTTCGATTAAGCAAAAACGGAGAGAGAGAAAAGGAAGGAAAGACGAAGACAAAATTAAAGCCAGAAATAACTAGCATAAATGGCGGTTGAAGTCGTGACCGAGGTCAATAGCACAAACATCGATAACAACTAATTGGAGTCAGCTAAGGTCTAAATTTGCTGAATTTTCTTTTTGTGATGCGGGCATTCCCTAACGATATTTAGCAGGGAAATAACATTACTAAATGAAATGCTAATGCAATCAAAGTAAAGAGTGATAAGCTTTCTGTCGATAGTAAAACGGGAGCAACAGTCGAGTTGTGGAATGCGATGTTCCGGTGTATATTGATATTGGACGTTGAATACAATGACTTTTAATTTGTTAAATTCATATAATTCATACAATAATTTGTGGGAGTGGTGGGCGTGGCAAATGACATTTGAAATAAACTTGATCAGCGTATAGTAAATTATATATTTTAATCTTAAATTTTATTTTAACAAATAAAATATAAACAATATTCAATTTGTAATTAATGAAGACAATTTTAAAAATTATTATTAAGTTCTATAAATTAACTTACTTTTTTCGCGATAAGTCTTAATTTTTATATACACTTCTTTTTCCAGTCGACATTAAATAAATAGTACACAGGAATCTTTCTGCTAAATTAAGCATCTCTAGCTTTTATAACAGCTGAAATTTGTGTGTTCACACATACAGACAGACCGACATGGCTCAATCGACTGAGCTAGTGATCGTGAGCCTGGCAATATATAGCACGCCTCCTTCTGCTTGTAACACGCATTTGCACAAAATAAGTATACCCTTATTCGACCACTTTCAAAAATTAAAGGGTATAAATAGCGAATTACAGAGAAATAGCCAGAATTCGATATATCTAACATCGATAACAATTAAATGCAGCCAGTGCTGAACTGCATTAAATGCGAATGCAGCGAAAATATTTCCAATGCAAACAAAAAAATACGGAAGGAGGGAAATGGGATAGAAAAAAGGAAAGTAAAGAAACAATAGCTGTTAAAATTTACGTGCCTGAGTTCGAAAGCACAAACATTGATAACAGCTAAAAAATGTTGAATTTTCTCTGATATGCGGGAATTCTCTTAAGAAAATCAGCAAGGAAAATATTACACATTTTTGGAGCTCAACAAGCTGTGTTAATTTTATGCAAACAAACATAGAGAGAGAGAAAGAAGGTTAAAGAGGGAGCGTCACACATACATATGTCTGCACCTATGTTTGTAAATAAATATTTGCATATGTGTAATTACGATGCTAAACCCAGAATAATCCAAAGCCAGAAAGTCGCGAGTATTGTAAAACAATAAGCTAAACAGATCCAAAATTCTCTTGAACTGCGAACCACAGCGACTGCGATGGCTAGGGGTGGCTGGGAAATAAAAACATTTAATTAAAATTTACCAGCACATACATGAATAATTAAAATTTAATTTCCAGCAATATATATTACTCACACAAGCGAGAAGAGACAGGGACAAGGACAGGGACAGAGACGGGCGCAGACACAACGCTCGAACCCCGAAACACGGCAACTTGTCACCTAAAATTTTTGGAGGATGATAGGGGGGGGAGGGATGCCGCAGGATAACGTAAAGGTAGCAGCAGAAATGTGCAGAAAAGAACGAAAAGAAATAAAACATTCTGTTCCCATTCAACGCTACCGTAGGGTGTCCTCCATCCAGTGTTGCCTCCGCCCTCACGTTGCGAGTCTGTTTGTATATTTGTTGTAATAATTGTTGTTTAGCTTCATTAAAAAAGTCACAAATTCGTTTACTGGAATTTCATATGAAATTCCTTTTGTCAAAGGCAGCCAGGGTAACCAAGAGGATAAGAGAGAGACGGGGAGAGAGGGAGTGAGCGAGAGACCATGAAAAATTTATGGTGTATGGCACACAATAAAAAGGCAACAGAACACAAAGAACGAGCACGAGTTAATAATGTTCTGGGGTGTGTGGAAATGTATTTTGGGTTTCTGTGGTCATAAAGAATCGGGATGCGAACGGAACCGACTTTGGCAACGACTTATAGCTCCGGGCGGAAATTGTGTGCCCCATAAAAGAGCAGAGGGAACAACAATGGTCCACATTATAATGCCACTAATATGGTTATAATTTGAAATGGAAGTGATATCGCATAGAGAGATGAAGTTGACATATAGATTCGCATTCGATTAACATAATGGAATCGATAAATATTGATATAATTACTAAATAAATAAAGAAAGTTTCACGCAATGTTGTGTAACATTTAATCAATATGCAAATGCGACACGAGCCAAATAAATAATTTAATTGATTTCATTAAACGAACCGAGCAGGAGGGACACGAACAGGAGCATCTGTCGATGACATCATCAGATACCACGGGGGCGCACACGGGCACACAGATATACCCATCCATAATCATATCGATTGCGTCTCCGGCTCTCATAATTTGAGTACGTTGGAAATTGTCGCCGAGTGTCACGACAACTCATCGCTTCCTGGAGAGGCAGGAGCCTTCCTCCACACTCCGACCTCCCCTGCCTTGCTCTCTGTGTGCTGTCGTGACAGCTGTCTGTGCCGGGTCCCGCTCTAACGAGATAAATTTCAGTTTGATGACAGAGTCACAGACTCGCAACTGCAAATAGCCTCCGAATGAGGCGCCAGGTACGAGAGAAGGAGCAGCACAAAAGTGACGCCAATTTGAGCATCAATTTATGAAAGAAATTTCAAAATTATGGCCCAAGCTCAAGTGCGCAAGCAGCTGCTGTCGGCATGAATTATAAAGTCATAAAATCGCCTAAACAGTGTCCCTTTTAATTTGGGCAAGTACCTTCGTCTCTCTCCCTCTTACTCGGTCTCTGTCACTCTGCCCCCCTTGGCCTTGTAATTGGGCCATTTTGTAATCACAATAAGCATTTAAGTTCCTGCCTTGCCATAACATAAGCCATCGGCGCGGCGCAGAGAACTCACGCAGCGCTCATTTAAATTACAAATTTCACATTCAAATATTTACGAGTACTCGCCGTATTCGCATTTGTAATGTATATCGAGCAGGGGGCAGGGGAAGTGGGCCGCTTTTGTTGCGCAATTTCGGATGCTTCGTCAATTCCAGAGCTGCTCTGTGCAACGGGGCGTATGGGTATCGCTCGGTGCGCTGACTTGTAACACGCAAACAAACAGTAGCGTAAACATGCCCCGCCCCCACTCATATGTCAACCGATTGCGGGCATGTCTTTGATGAGTTACCCCTCAGATCCCCTCCACCCATCTGCAACTGCTTGTGCGCTGCGGGAAGGAAGGAGGATTAGCAAATCGGAGCATTTTTAATTCGTCAGCCAAGCAAAAACTTCAAGTCAATTTCAATGGAAATGCGCCGCACAATGGCAATCACTGAAGAGCTTCTTCTGCGCTTGGCAAACCGAGAGCATAACAAAATACAATACAATAGAATTTATTTGTATGAGGAAATATAAATAAGCATTATTTAAGAAAGAGAGCCGTTGCTTGTTATCGATAGCTTCTGTTCTTTACGTATACTGTTTGGTGCTATTTTTATCGTGAAACTAATTAGTTACGATATATATTTTCCTAATCTGCTCAACCAAATCGATTTCTGTAGTCCTTCCAGATTTACTTGTAATTTCTTTGGGCTTTTGTCCTATTAACTAAAGTTTGCGTAACGCTTTCTGGATTTTCTGCGCTGACTATATTAGATTGTGCAATGAATTCAACTAAGTACTTCCTTTACTTTGCCCGACTGTGTATCCTTAAACAGTTTACACTTAATCCTAACAACTAATACTAACCTACTGATCTGATTGGGGCTTTCTAGGTTTTTCTCAATCCTTTTCAGCAAATGTTGAATTTGTCTTTTCATGTTTTTTTTCCTCAATCTTAACTCAACAAATATTCCGCAAGATTTGGTGCTGTTCGTATCGGGCACGACTTTCACATTCGAATGTACCACGAACTGTTAGCGCTCTACGACTATTGACGTAGTCCGGCGCATAACAATGTACGTATGGACGAAGAACCTCCAGTAAAAAAGGTGTTCGAGGCAAGAGTCGACGTTGAACGGCGTAGGGGAAGACCACGGCTCCGATGGATGAACCAAGTCGAGGAGGTTCTGGCACGATTGGTCTATCCGATTGGAGGAGGCGCTCAAAGAGCAGAGTATGCTGGCGCGAGACGTTGAGGTCGGCCGTAACCCGATGACGGGTTATAATGGCCACCCAAAAGAAGAAGAAGAAACTCAACACTATATTTAATTTATCTTAATTCTTTTTACTTTTTAATGTTAACTTAATATTTAAAATGTCATTCTCCTATTTGACGTTAAATAACTAAATTAATGAGTCCCAAGTTATTAAGTTACTGAAATCGAAAACTCTTAATCTTCTTTTGTCGGTAAATGATATGCGTAGTTGCTAAGCTACTGACATTTGTAGGACTTTGCTTTGTATAAGATCGATAACTGCTAAGTTTATGAGATTAATATCCTCAGTTTTCCGTGTATCTTCGATGACTTACTAAGTTACTTATATCGATAGCAGCTCGTACTTTGTACCTTGTAGAACTAAACAGCTGAGCTACTGCTTTTAATAGCTTCTCTCCTTCGTTAGTAATCGAGTACTGCTAAGCTGATTAATTACAAACTTCGATAACTACTGCCCCTAATTTTACTTCGATAACTGCTAAGATACTGATAACGATATCAGCTATCCTTCAAGTAACACCGATAACAGGTAAGCACGTATGTTTCTCACGCAGTAAAGTTTGCTGTGGCTTACTATCGATATGTGTTAACCTTCATAAAACATCGATTACGGCTAAGCTGCTCCATCTTTTACTACTAAAGTCAGCGGGTCTTAGCATGTTCGTGGTCAGATTTATAGCTCCAAAGAGAGTCCAAATAACCCGTTGCTCATTAAAGCTGCACTGCCAAGTCCACATGAAATACTACGTGACTAACGATTGCACATAGAGCGTCAATTCTTTGGCTTCCCCTCGCACTGCGCCCCCTGCTCCTTGCACGTTTCCTACTTGTCGTTATTCTTAAGCTTTTCGCATTCCCGGCACACACACACAGGCACATAAACGTATTTATCTAGCGCACTGTCAATTGTCGACGAGAGGTGCCATAAAAAGTGCGAACAACATTTTAAAACTCAAACAAAGGACACGACAGAGCAAGAGAAGGAGAAAGAGAGGCAGGAAAGAGAAAAAACGCAAATCAAACAATGAAATTTGCAATGCTTTTTGTCATTGATTCCGCCGGAGAAGCAGAGCAGGTCGAGCTCGCTGTGGAAGTCGCGTAACGAGGTCAAATGGAAATCGCCGCGTTAGCATTAACTTTTGACACCCAGCAGCAGCACGGACAATAGGGAAGGGGGTGGAAAATGGGCCAGAAGGGGGAGCACCCAGTGTGCTCCTGCTCCTGATGTTCTTGCTGGGTGCTGCTTGTGCTGGGACCACACGATTAAGCAGTCAGCCATGGAAACATCACGCAACTAAACGAACAAAGCAGCAGCGCTTTCCCTTTCCCGCTTTCCTTTTCCCTTTCCTGGCATTAGTTCTATACCATCCTCGAGTTGGCACCTCTTGTTGCCATTTGGCATCTATTCCTATTCCTATTCCTATTCCGATTCGAGCACGTCGGCAATGAAAAATCAACTTTTCCTTAAATGCGCGCGAGCATTGCGCACTTGACGTTTGCTTTTGTATTTCCTTTCCCCATTCACAGTCGATGCCCTGAATGGATCTCTCTCTCACTCTCGCTCACACTCCCCTCATCATTTATTTCTCTGCCTTTTGGTTTTTCTTTTTTTTTCCGTTTTTGTTCCCCCAAAATGAGTTCAATTGCATTACAAAGTCACTTCAATTGAGCGATCAGCAGTAATACTTAACAACACGACCTGGACGGTAATTGTGACTTGGACTCGGACCAGGACTGTTGTTACTGTGTGTGTGTGTAGGTGTGTGTGTGAGAGTGCCATTCACAATAACAGTTAAGTGAGTGTCAAGCTACGGTTCGTTGCGAAAGTTCGCACTGAAAAGTTTTCAATGTCAATTGACGGTCTCATTGTGGTTAATTGTTGCTTTGCTTTGCACGAATAGAAGAAGTGCAAAGTGCTTGAGTAGTGCCAGCAGAAGAAAGAGCTGAATTGTTTTACGTTTTTGTTGTTTATACCCTTCCACCATTTATACAAATAGTCAATAAAAGGTGTACTAACTTCGTGCAAATGTATGTAGCAGACAGAAGAAAAGCCAAAGAAATATCGACTGGGCCATGTCCGAATGTTTGAGCGTCAAGAACTCAGCTACTATAAAATCAAGAGAGCTAATCTTCAGCACGAAGATTACTTTAAACCATGGGCATATCAAGTATTTCAAATTCTGAATTTTACAGGTCCTTTCCACGAAAATATACATATACAAGCTGATGAAAATATCGACGACTCTTCCGGATTTCCGATTTAACAATAAACACAAAAAAATCGATGGGAACAGGAGTTAGCAGGGTCTGGGTATAAACTGTTTCTTTAAAGTTAATTTCATAGTTGTTGTCAAAAATACACGATTGTTTAAATATTAAATTAAACGCGTTTATTTTATAATACTTTAATGGATATTATTTTAAATTAGTTTGCTCTTCAGTTTAGTATTAAGACCGACATAGATAATCTTTTTATTCTATAATACGATCGTCATTTATAAATTGATTGGGCATCAGCCTTGCTCTTTCACGTCTTGAACGAGAACTCCCTGCTCTTCTTCGTTGTTTACATCTACGTCGTTGCCAGTCCGCCGATTGTTACTGTTACAATTACGATATTTGTACGGCAACATAGGTTGAAGGGTATCCCACTATCGAGTGCGATCGACTGTTACTGTCGTTCTTTTTATACCCTTGCAGAGGATATTTTAATTTTGGCCTGGAGTTTGCAAGGCACTTTTTCGCCCTGTTTTCTATATATATAATATACATATTAAATCCCATTGAAATCGGACCACTGTAACGTATAGCAACAAGGGCACAATCGTCGGAAATGCAGGTTACTATATGAAAACCAGTTTTAATATTCGAAATAACTTAACTTATCCGTGCCAATAAAAGTGAAAGAAATTTTGTTGGTAGGTCCGTTTTTATCCATAAACGGGCCCACAAGGGGGAGTGGCCAAATTATTAAAATTATTCTGCGCATAGAATTAAAACATTTTCTTTATATTTTGTTAGTAGTTCAAGATTTACATACGGACAGAGAGACAGATTCGGCTATATCGACTTGGCTGCTTATTTTGATTATATATAGTATATAGTACATAGTTTGTGGGGTCTGCAGGCCTCTGTCTGACTGTTTTGAACATATTCGATTGGCAAAGTTATAATACCCTCCTACGCTTTGGCTACCAGGAATAAATACTAAGCCGATTGGTGCGATGTATTTAAAACTTTATCGGGCCTGCCTACTCACGGATTCATCGTATGGTGCAGAAGAGTTTAGTAGTGAATGCAATGAATGAATTTCAAAACGTGATATTTGGAAATAAGCTTCTTATCACTGTATGCCAAAGTCAAAGGAAGTGCACGAAAACATGTTTTAATTGCCAGAGTATTGAGTACACACATTTTAAAGTGTAGTCAAAAATACCGAAATTATAGTTTCGATATCGATGCTGCAATGCAGAAAGTTTTTACAAATTGGCATATTTGCGTGTATTTCCGAATGAATACACGAACACATTCGCAATTCAAAAGGACAACTCATTCGCTTGCTCTGCAGGTACGCACACAAAGTATTTACATATGCATGGCACAAATAAACGCAAGGATGCCTTTGATTATTACACCCCCCACCCTTGGCTGCAACTGCCACTGCAACTGCAACTCAAATATGGAATTTGCATATGGTTCGTGTGCGTGCGTGTGTGTATTTGCAGTTGGCCACGCCCATTGGCCTCAACGCTTGCATCGAATCGAATGTCCATGGGAATAACTGACCGCAAGTGTGAAAATGCTTGAATTATTGAACATCTGAGCTGAGCAAAGCAACCCATCATTACTGGGCGCACCGAGCTGACTGACTGCCCACTCCACTCCCTCTCTCCTGCTTCCACTCCCCCTTGCTGCTCCCACTCTTCCTTCTCCCTTGCTCTGTGTAACGTAGCCGGGACAGACTCTCCAGCCAGATAACCGCAATTACATATGCACATTGAAGCGAATGCGAATGTGAACGTGAATGTGAATGCCACTTGCCGTCGCTGACTGTGTGAATACATTTACTCCCCGCCCCCTCTCCTTCACTTCTCTGTGGCTTGGCCTGGCTGCGGCTCGTGCTGCGTGTTTTTCCTGAACGGATGCGATTCTCGCGGCGGCGGCGCGCCTGTTGCCACCGAGTGCCACTTGCCACTTGAGTTTGCCACAATTTTAATTGACATCCACATTTGGCTTTGAATGCGAATGTGAATGTGCATGTGAATGCCGCCTGTTGCCACAAAACGAATTCGTAATCTGAAATCCGCAGCAGCAGCAGCGGCAGCGGCCATGCAAAATCAGAACTCGAGGCTGGGCAAGGCTGGAGACGAGACAAGACATCAGTTGCAACATTCAAATCGCAAAATTCGCATGGCACATTTGATAAATGGTTCGCTGGTGCAGCCCAATCAGCCGCCGGGGAGCGACTTAATGAGATCTGGCATGCAGATTCACATCTACAACGGCATCGACAAGCCGACAGGACGCACCGACCTTCTATTAGCCCCAGTTGCTGCTATTGCTGGTGGGGCAGTTGCACAGCCAGCAGGCAAAAGCCACATGCAACAGCAGCCTGCAACTCATGCAACGCATCCATTCAAAGCTAATTGATGAGCTTCGATGCAAAGATTCCATTGTGCATACCAAGCTGACCGAGTCAAGTTCAACTATAATCTATAGATGCGTTACATATGCATGCACAGTAAGCACATCAACACACACGCACACACACAAACACACACCACTAGCTTGTGGAACCTCTGAGATATGTAATTCGTTTGGGGCTGCCGTTTGTGAACTTTAGTTAAGAATTTCAAGGATTTTGTATGCAAATAATCTTCAAAGTATCAAGTGTCTCATCGATAAATGGCTTAAGATATCAAACATATTTAAAGAGAAATAGCTTACTTCAAAAACAATCTTATGATCATAAAAAGTGGAATATATAAACATCTTTAATTGTTATCCCAATTGTAAAAGAAGAAAAGTCAAAAAGGAACAGAATTAATATAAATAAATATACAAAACAGTTAAAATGAATGAAAACTTGTAAAACATGGGAGTAAAACCAAAGTCTATCCGCTTTAAAAAGAAAACCTCCCGCAGAACTGAAAATGAACCTTCCCGACGAGAATTCATACGGGATGTTGCAGGGGGCAGAGCCAATTCGGAATAAAGCAAAATGGAGTTATGAAAGGCCTGAAAAGATCATATGCTCTTTTGTGAACAACGATTGTTGATGTACAGTGCATACTTGATAGAGCGAAACAAAACATATCGATAAATGCGCACAGTCGATAGACTGCTAGCAAGTACTTCACCAGAGCTATCAAGGACTAAATGATGTAACTACTTAGGTGACTATGTATGATCACTGGCTTGGACTGTCGACTACAGTCCTCGAGAGTACTCACTGTAGCTAGCACATTTGTTACGCGGCTTTAAAGCGGGCGGCATGTTTGTGCCGAGGCTCTTAAAGTGATTTATTGTTAATCATTGCGAACCGAATTAAAAAGGGCAATCGCTGCAAATAGGCTCAGTTTTTCGCGGCTTTTCCTTCGAATTTACGCTTTGTTTGCACTCGCTCTGCCTCCCTTCCTTCCTTCCTTCCCTCCTCTCTCTTCCTCTCTGGTGCTGCCATTCATTCACGAATAAAAGCTGCAAAAAGTTGCATGCAAAAGTTTGTTCGCGTTTTTTTTCGGGGCTTTTCCAATGAAAATGCATGTAAACACACTGTCAAAGTGAATGGAAAGCGCAGGAAAAAGAATTCACAACGAATTCTCGTTGCGCTTTTCCAGCTGCAGCAACTAACAGTGAGTTTTCCCGACTGGAAAAACTGCAGTACCCAGGAAAGTGTAAAGTGCAAAAAGGAAAAACAATCATAAAGCGAAACAATCACAATAAATGCCGAAAATCCTTTCGGGGCAGGTTGAATGGTGAATGCCGCAAGACCGCAAAATCCTCCACGAACGAAGTACTATTAAAGGGGCGTGTCGAGAGTGTGGGGCGTGGCAATTCCAAGCCATTAGCTAATGAGAATTTTTTGGCCACATTGCGTTGACTTTTATCGTCGGCAAGTGCTGAGATAACCCTGATAACCCCCTGGAATGGGGTATCGAGAGCCACAAAAGAAATGCTCACCTTTTGCGAGCCGAATTTAATTAATAAAAAAAGAAAGAAACCAAGAGAAAGAAGCGAAAGAAAAGAAAAGAAGGTAGTAGAACTTCAGCTGCTCCATTGAACAATCACTTACGTTGTCCTCCGTGTCGTCGTCGTCGGCGATGTTGATGATGGCATCGAATGCATTTCAATTTAACGTGCTCCATAAAAGCCTGATTCCTTCAACAGAACCCTCTGGCTCCACCTCTCCTTATCCCTCTTCACAGTCCTTTACCTCATCCCCTAGCTTCCCCTCTACCTCTTCCTTTTCCACCTCTTGCCCTACCTTGCTCCCTTCTTCTTGCTCAGCTGGCGAGTTAATCAAGGCTTCGGTAATTTCCAGAAGAGTGTGAAGTGTTGGCCGAGACTCAATGGAGTGTGTTATATGCGCTGTGCACACAGCTGGCCAGGTCCAACACAGGCCAGTCTGCCCAACAGCGCTACCCCCTCTCTGCCCGCGCTTCACTTGCCACTTCATCAAACCCGCAATGAATTGCGCACAATCTTTCGACTGCGGATACGCTTACGTATGGGGTGGGGCAGCTGAAAGAGGTAGCAGCAAGGCAGGGTAGTGGCCAGGAAAAGGGGAGGAGGGTAGTGTAGTGCAGGCTATTGGCAGTATTCGTCTCTGTCCGTTTGTCCGTCCTCGTCCCGCTTAAGTGTTTTACAATACTCTCTCCGCACAAAGCGCACATCATTCATGTCCAACGCAGGCCGTAGTAATATTGCCCCAAGGCCGACCACGTACACAACTCAATACATATGAATATGTTCCCCCCACCTCCTCACCCTGTTTCTCTCCCTCTTTTCTCTGTCTTTATTTCTCACTGTGTGTCAGTCGAGCTGACAGCCTTCGCATACACACACACACGCACTCAACTTGAGCTAATTGAAAATCAAAGCTAGCAAATTTCCAAAGCCCCCAAATCGCTAAAACGATTTACAGCTTTCCAACACTTGGATTAAGTAATACTCCAGGAATGGAACGCAGCGCGTGTTCATTGCTCATGCCATTAGAATAATTGGTAAAGTTTTTTTAGTCTTGAAAAACAATTTCTTATTTTTTTTTCTTTTTTTTATTTTTCTCTTCAAGAGATTTATAATTTACGTATAAATGCAGAGTTAATTTACCGCGCTTGACTTTTAATTTTCAATTTCATTGCAAATTTATGTGACAGTCGGCAGAAGAGTGCAGTCGACTGTGAGATACCCTGTAGTCTGTGGTAAGCACTACCAATTGCATGAATCTATTAATATATGTATTAAGTAATTATCTAAGCTCTTTTTATGCACCGTTCTAGTGGAAAGGGTGGGGAAAAGGCGATTTGTCGTCGATGAGATACCCTGTAGCCTAGGGTAAGCACACCCAATTGCATTAATCCGTTAAATAGCTTATCTATTACTTTATCTAAGCCCTTCTTTATATAAGCATCGTTCTAGTAAAAAGTATGAAGAGGGAAGAGGATTGTTTAGGCAGCGATTACTTGACGCTTAGATACCCTGTAGTCTTTCACAATGTTCTAAATTACCCCTACGTAGCTAAGCTGTTCTTAACTTGTCCTTGAGCTGCGGTGTAAGGGGGTCAGCGGGGAGAGAGGTTGCAGAGGAGGGTGAGGAGTGGAAGTCATATGCCAGGAAGTGTGGCAAGTGTCAGAAAACAAAACGCAGGACACGCACAAAAACACAAAGCGCAATTGCAACAAGCAAACCAGAGGAAGTGACAGCAACCTCCTCCTGCGCTTCCCCTCTCCCCCCTACCTCCGTCGGCTGCCCACCTGTGACACTTAACAGACAATTAAGTTGCTGACCCAAAGCGCGGTGGGCGACGAGGCGCAGGGGCACACAGAAGGCGTGGCGTGTTGCAAAGTGCATGCGACATTCGCAAACAATGCACTTGGACCACGCCCCCCCCCCCTGCCTGCTCTGTGGGCGCGTCGTATTTTTCATAATTAATCCAACAACTGCCGGCGGCATTTCCGAGCGTTTTCGTTGCGTTTTGGCTCTCGCTCGCTCGACTGAAAAAGCATTTTGCCATTTCAAGACAATTTGCAAAATTGCAGGCGTTGTTTATGCACCCCAACCCCTACTCCCGCTGTGCTCTGCCTCCTCTGCCCAGCCCATTCTGCCTTTGCAGTGTATGTGTGTTTTTTCAGGTGCTTTTTGAACGCTAAACAAAATGGAGGCCAAACTGCAATTGCTTTGCTGCAACACAGGGGAGTAGTTACAGGGGGATGCGGAGGCAGGGGGTAATGGAAGAGAGGAAGCGACAGGGAGGGGGAAAGAGAGACGGGCAGAAATCTGTAAAAAAAAACTGTGCAGCACTTTGGCTGCGCCTTGGGCAAACCCGTTTCGTACTGCTCCTCTCTCTCTCCCCTTCTTTACGTACTTCTCTCTCCCTCCCCCCTCTCGGTTCGTAGTCACCCCTCCCTCCCGCTTGCCTAATCCGCTTTGGCATGTCGGGGGTCGCCTCGATGTCAAATTTGCAGGCAACTCTCGGCTCGTTTTCAGTTACACTTTTCACTTGGCGACACGCCCCCTTGGGTGCCAGCACGCCCCTTTTTTGGCCTGCCCCTGCTTGAGTATAAAAAGTTTTTGATGCGCGGCATGTTTCGGGCTGTAAGAGGGGGAGGGGACGGGGCAGGGCAAGTTTTGCATTGTCGCAAACTTTAATCCCGCTTAAATTATAAATGCCACATTTGGCTTCTGGATAGAAGATTCCCAGCCTATAAACGAGCGTGACAGGGGCAGGGGAAGGGGGATAAGTAGATGGGAGGGGGTGCTTGACAAGTTTATGTGTGTGTTGTCGCAGAGCACACAACACACAAAACCCCAAAACACTTTGTAGTAGAAGACGATGCACTAGGCGAAAGTTTACGATGTGAAGCAGGGGCGTAGGCAGGAGGCGGCCAAGAAGGGAGTGAAGGGAGATGAGTTTGCCTTCTCCAAAGTGCCGCCCATTAGCCCTATGCTGTGTAAAACATGCCGCAATTTGTATACTTTTAAGTTACCCCCACACAAGCTACGCCCCTGGTTAGAGAAGAGGGATTCGCGCTGCGCGATGTCCTCGACTTCAACATCAAATTGCTTTGGTCTCTCCCGCTGGACCACACGGTGCGCTGCATCTCCAGTTCGCATGATGGATTATGATTTCTCTGCATTTCATTCGCTATGTTAGCACCTCCCCTCCCCCGACCCCCCTCTAGCTACGACCCTGTGTGTCATGTCTGTCCGCCTTCAAATCAATTAAAACTTTGCGCGTTGTCAACGCCAATTTCAACTTGCAACCTGCTCTACCTGCCACCTGTCAGAGGACACACCTGCTTTGTGTGTGTATGTGTGTATGTGTATCATGTGGAGTTCTCAACATGTCACTGCATGTCCAGGCATGTTTGCTCTTGTCGCACTGACAGTTAAAGCTAATTAAACAGTTTGTACTACGCAATTCTAGTACAAAATTAACCGTTAATTTCCATGACGTTTTGCCCTCAACTTTATTTATGTCGAGGGAGGGATTGGACTACCCCCACCCACTTTGAGTAGCTTGAAAATCGTGTTGCAACATGTCAACAATGTGACTAAAAAGTGACACAAACTTGGGAGTCCTTAGAGATAGAAGAGGAGAGCGTGAGAGAGAGAGAGGGGGAGAGAAAGAGGAAGCAAGCAAGAAGGCGTCGAGGGAATTTTGTTTATTGCACCAAGTTAACCCTTAGGCAGATTGTGGGGGGAATTGCAAAGCGGGTAGACGCGGGCGTAGCGCTATACTATGTAAGGATTGGGAGTACTTGACTGTGAGACACCCTGTGTTTTTGGGTGCTCAATGAGAGATGGTAATGCTTAAAGATAAATAGAGATGGTAACCTCAACTTAACCCAACATTAATTTATAGAGCTGGTAATCTCCACTATAGAAAAGGAAAATAAACAATAAATATAATTACTCGTAGTATACTATATATAAATAGAATCCATTATTGTTATCGATAATTAAGATTGCCATCTTAATACAGGTTTTTACGACAGTTTACTGGTTACTGATCAATCAACTGCCGTGATACCCCTATTGAGATGGTAATCTTAACTATCGATAAGAATAATAAACAATAGATTTAGCATTTAAATAAAGAAGTGCTATGCCTTCAATAGAGGGTGCCATAGATAGTAATCCTAGCTATCCAGCACAATAATAATAATTTTCTATAACAAGGTGAACTACTTTTACAGAGATGATATATGGTCATCCTAAATATCGATAACAATTATACAATAGCAATTACTTAAGTGTTTAAAGTAGGCACTGAACTATAGAATCTGAAGAATCATGTGCCTTGATGGGGATTGGGAATGAAAAGAATATTTCATGAAGTGATTAATGAGAATATACAATGTACCTCTTTTAACTAATTTAAAGACCCACTTGCATCTTTATTTATTTTGTGGTTAAGCCCTTAACTCTCCGCTTATTTGCTCTGAAGTTTTCTCAGATCCTTCAATAATATAAATTCTTCCAGAATTTGTATAGGGAATCATTTGAAGTATCCCAGTAAATTTATCCAAAATTCGTTTGAGTGCAATATTTTGTTAGGGTTTTCTTTTTTGAGAATTTTTACAACAAAACTTTACAACACTTTCCGGCGTAATAATAATACGCCTTGGGCGCGAGTTTATTACATTTTCTTCTGCTGCTGCTGCTGCCGGACCAAATGAAGCTGTTGGCAAATTTGTTTAGTTTGGTTTGAGGGCAGGGAATTCTCTTCTCTCTTTTTTTCTTCTTGTTATTGTTGTTGTTGTGGTTGTTGCTTCTTGTTTAGCTGTAACCTCGTAAAAATATTACGGAGCAGAGCCCCCGGTCAAAATTTTAATTAGAGTGCGCCACGCAAACATGGCAAGGGGCCTCACATTCACATTCACTTACACCATCACATTCACTTACACTCACGTTCGAATGGGAACTCATACCCGAAAACTGGCACAGTCCGTGCCGTTGAGGAAGCGATACTTTACGGTCTCTGTTTCGGCACACAATGTTTATGTTTGTTTGTCATACATGGCAGAGAGTCCCCGGTGCATCGAACGGTATCCAAATAGGGCCCCCAGCGCATTGTGCAGGAGTCTGCCTGCCGCCTGCTGCCTCTCATGTGTGGACCCTGCTGGACTCCGTGCATACTGGGCAAGTCTGGCGAGCGAGGCGTGCATTTTCCGGCTAGCGCTGTGGCCACGACTGCTGCACGCTTGCCTTGGTATACCCTGCAGGGAGTTGCGAAGGGGTATATTGAACGAGAGAGTAAGTTGAAGAACTGGCTGATCATTTGAAGCTTATCAAATTCTAAAACGATGACAGCAATTCTTATACTTGAATCAGTTTAGTTCGTCTTACTCTATAAACTCGCAGGTCTCTGATACTGTCATTATGATAGGCATATATGGTATAACCTACAACTTAGACAGATTTCATTCACAAGAAGATAAGATATTTCTTTAACAATTAAGTCATATCTCACTTTTCATATCAAACATCATTCACATCTATAAAAGAAGCAATGATTATTGATTTCATTAGCATATTTCCACTTAGTTCTATCTCAGTTTTTTTATTTCCAGAATATGATACAGTCGCATACACCTCGCCCTGTTACACTTGTTTTTGCTCTACCAATTTTGCTTACTCCTTTTTTGGGGGCGTATATTTATTTTCTCTCGAAATACTGTCGAAAACTTCGATGCAAATTCGTTTGGCCTGCGGCGCTGTCGGGATCGTTCAATACAGCGTTCAACTCCAGCTGCTGACGAGTTTTCCGTCGATTGCAACAATACGACAATCGATAGCTTGGTTAACTTGAATATTAAATGGGCAAGGCAAACTATAACTCGATAGTCCCAACTTGTTAACTAGTTAGATGTGGATACCCTGCAATCTATTTACAGCTGTGGCAACAAACTAGAGAAGAACAAACAAGCTGCAGGCGAGGCATGCTTAAGTAAAGTCGCTTTGTGTTGGATTAGGGGAAGGAATACGAAATTTCTAAAATACTTCATATGCACAAGGTGTACAGGCATGTGTATACCAAATTTAAGCATTGTCGCTCTGCAGAATCCCAAGGTCTTAAGGTATCAAGCACTAAGACTGCGCAAACAGAGACAGGAAAAGTGAGAAATGTAGACCGAAAATTCAAATTCAAGCTTAAAACGGAACTGCAAGGTATGTGCTTATAAAAACAGTTCCACTACAGCATTGTTTATCCTAAGTTCCTAATCCACTGACCGTGAACAGTTCGAGAGTGCCCCTCTTCACGATTATCTCAAAAGAGGAAATCGGTTTTGTTTGCTTTCCTTTTTTGGGGATTATGAAAAGCAAATAGAAAACTTGGCAAAAATGTTCGTGTTTTTCTTAAAAGTTTTTCAAAGCATAACGGAAACTTAACTGTTCCCAGTTTTCAGGGGGGGAATAGAATAGCGGGAACACTGCGCAGACTCGCCACATGCAGCATCCACATCAGCAGCAGCAGATGAGACTCTGCCTAAAACTCGCATCAGTTGCGCGTTGGACACTCGACGGAACAGTTCGCTACTAACGGGAAATGTGTTCGCTTCGGTACGGGAAACAAACAGAGGCGCCTCTGGTGTAGCTTCGTTTCGGTTCTGCGATTCCAGTTGTAACTCCCGCCGTGCCAGTGTGCGAGCGACTCTCAGGTGTTTCTCAGCTGTATTTGGCGCCAAGTTGGCCATTTCTGCGGCGCGCAGAGACAAATTGTTTATCTTGTGTCAAGTGCTGCGAACACATTGCCCCACCACCCCCTTCCCGCGCCTCGATCTAAAGTTGTGTTGGTCTGGTGGGTGCCGTGTGGCGCCGTCTGCGGAGTACTTAGCCAAACAGTCGGCAGAGGCACCTCCAGGGACACTGCTCCTGCCTGTTGTTATTGTTGTTTTTGTTGTTGTTGTTGTCGTCGCGCGGTTCCCCAATCGGATGACATTATCTGCGGCCCGCGGGAAATATATCTGTGTCTGTGTGTCTGTGTATGTGTGTGAACGAGAGTGTCGTCTATGTGTAGCGTCTGCCGCGAGACAGACTCAAATTAAAAGCGCGAGCAAAGTCTTCGCACCTCGGGCCACCCTCCATCGCTGGGTTACCTCCCCCCTCGCATCCTCTCTGCTCTCATGCATCTTTAATCAGCCCTGATGAATTCGGTGAATGTGCAAATGTTTTGCAGCGCATGAATAACGCATTGAATAAGCACTTGCAGGCATTTGTCAGCTCGGGAAAAACGAGAGAGAAAAGTGAAAATTAAAGTGAAATGCTGCCGACGCGATAGACGCGACAATTGAAATAAATGCGACGCAATTAAAGCGACAATCTCCACTTCTCGACTGGATCACGCTGGATGCAAGCGGCAATTGTCCACAGACAACGCGACACCGAATCGAATTGAAGCCATAAATCGAACTTGAACCCTGGTAAAGCTGCTACAATATAATTTTTATTTAAGGGAAAAGAAATTTGTATTTATTGTGTATTAAAAAGTTAATTACACTTTGCTGAACACACACTTTGCGTAGTTTTTATTTGAATTTCATAGAAACTGTAGCATACTTTTTTGAGCAATATATTTTCAAAAGTTGTTTATTTCATTTTGTACATTAGATTGCTGTGTTTGTTTTTATAACTGATAAATTATTTAAATGAAGTTTTAAAATCTGCTTGCTATCATACTTCTAATAGAAATTTTAACTATGCCGAACACACAATTTCCGTTCAACTCATTGCATGCTTTGCTTTCCTTAGTTGCACACAAAGTATAGCGTACTTTTTCAAGCAACTCTATTTATATTGTTCCCAAGCTGAAAATCACATTAGAAAAAGATATTCCTACTTCACTTATTTTGATATGGTGTTTGGTAATTCTTCAGAATATTTCTCCACCCTGTGATGTTAAGATACATTATTATGATGTACGGATTCTTCACTTAATAAACAGAAGAAAACATTTATTTATCTCCTGCTAAAAACAAGAAAAAGGTATAATATTAGGGCATCTCTTTTCATGCAATACCCACCTCATAATCGCATAAACTAAAATATTCAAGCTCCAGTTAAGAAACAAAGTCACTGCAAGTCCTCCCCGTCTAGTTTGCAATACCCCCCTCCGTCACAAAACAGTTTTCCCCCATTTACACTTGTTCTGCTTCAGTAGCTCCCCACCCCCTTTGCATGTGTTATAAGAGTAAGCTTCTTAACTGCATTATTAGCCTTATTTGAATTGCACAACACTTTCGTTTATATGTTGTTGTATTTGCATTAAATATCAAGACATAAATTGCAATTACACTTGTGGGCAAAACTAATCGCACGACTCGGACTTTGACTTGGACTTACAGTCTTTGGTAATCAGTTTGAATTACATATTAAATGAAATATTTCTGTAGCTTAATTAACTGGGAAAATGGGAAATCACCTTAATTATTTACTCGAGGACCCGCCAGGCAAATTCAATTCCCCTTCACACACACAAACATATGTATGTATAGGTGTGTGTGGCAGAGGGAGAATCCCCTTGGGTGGTGCGGTAAACGAGAATGGATGCTTGTAATTGCGTCTGATTTATCTCAATCTCATTGCCGACAGCTTAAGGCGCCAAGGAAAGCAGGGAAAGTTACAAAGGGAGAAAGAGGGAGCAGGGGTGGACCGCGCGTCAGCTGAAGTTTGACAGAATAAAACTAATTTAGATAAATTATGACCAAAGTGTTTATGCCGCTGCTTATTGATGTACCGCAATTTGGTCGGAATTGCTCAAGAGGAATCCTCTTTAAAGGTAACTGTGGGTCAGCAACAAAGGCACAACAAATTGAGGGGCGTGTAGAGGGGCCCCAACTCAATTTGCGAATCATGAATATATGCCGAGGCTATTCCCGAACTAACTCTAAACTGTTTGTTATGTATGCCGACCAAAAAGAACCTTTTGGCCATTCGCTTTTTTTTCCTCTTTTTTGTCGACCACTTTGCGGACAACATAGTAGAAAACTTTTACGGTTTACCGTTATATATGCACATTATATTATTACCGACATACTACGAGCATAGCTACACATGATTACGGGCTGGCCTACCCCAGCCCCTGAACACTCGTCTCGGATTCCCTAAAGACAGGCCGCACTATTTTTGCGCTTCATTTGAGCAGGATAACCACAAGAAGAAGTTTACGACAAACTTTCGAACCTTTGACTTTGCAACCGAAAAAGAAGTGTGCCCAACTTTGATTTAAATTGAAGATGATAACAAATAGGGAAAACCGATTATTAAATATACTTCACTTAACGTTGGGAAACTGTTGAGTTAACCAAAACTAAAATAAGGGAATCGTTTGAAATGATGAGAATATTAAATAATATTGGGGAAAAACTATTTAAATAACAATTTTACCTTTTCAGAGGGTTTATTAATTTCGACCAAGAGCTTGCAACGCACCTTAGGGGATATAAGGTATATATATTCTGAATCAGTATCATTAGAGGAGTCGATCTTACCGTTTCCGTCTGTTGAGATCCAAACTGATATCTTAGTTCGAAAGCTATTTTGATAAAACTTGGTGCACATGCTTCTTTTTGCTACATGATGTATATAATTCGGAACGAGCTGTATCGTATAGCTGTAATACAAAATATCGGCAGATTTTTGTTATTTATCAAGATATGCAACGAAATTAAACACAATGGACTTTTTTTTATAACATATAGATTTTATAAGAACAATGTTTATATTTTCGAATAAAAACAAATTTAAACAAATAAATAACCCATTGGAATTTAATATCGGAAACGGATATTAAATTATTTGATACAAAATTACGTTGCTAGTCGAATTAAGGCTCACAAAATAACGAAACTATTTGTAATGGGATAGCATGAGAAAACTTTAGCAATATTAATGTTTTCCAAACGGAAATTTGTAAAGAAATGAATAAAAAGAATCCAAAGGATATCAAATGATTTTCCATAAAGATATTGTAAGCAATTAAAAGTCAGTCATGCCTCATTCACAGTGCTTGCTTATCAGTTCATTTTATTTATTCAACAAATTTTACTGCTATTTTATTATTTGTATAATTTTCTTCGGTATCCAATTTCCTTTAACGACAAACAGGAAAACAAAACTCTTTGGAGCGCAAGCAAAAGAAATTTATTGATTTAAACTAAACCATTTAATGGCTACCAGTAAAAACTCTTTTGTTTTTCCTCCTCTCCTGCATTCTTCCTCCTACCCTTCCCTCTTCATCCGTTTTTTCGGTTTATCTGGTTTCTTTGCCCATTGAATTTCGCCATTTTTGTGCACAACAATCTAATGCAGCATAAAAATGCTTTTATGTTTATAATTGAACTTTTGTGAAGTTTGTTTCGATGATAAAAAAAGTTATTCCCGTGTTTGCAATTTATGTGCTGACCGCCCTCTCCCTCCCCCCTCGCCGTGTCTTTCTCACCGTCTTTCTATTATTTTTCAAATTAATTGGCTGGCATTTGTGAAACAATTTCCGGTCAGGAATTCCAACTGCATCTCGAAGCAACAAGGGCAACATGCGCGTGCTGCAAGTGCAAAAAGGCAGAAAGGTGGTGGGCGTGGCACAGGGTGGGGGGAGGTGTAGTGGGAATAACATTGGAATTCTCGCATATATATTTGAAATTTGCAACTCATATGCACAAACAGATGGACGGGGCGGGAGGCGGAGGATGCGAGGACAGTGCTGGTTAGGGCGGTAAGGCCGTGTGACGTGGTGTAGGCCATTTTGACGCTACGTTGAACGTGTGTGCAGTCGCCCTGATGCGATTTGACATGCATCGACTGGCCAAAATTTATGGAATTCCAAATGTTGACACAAACGCAAATAATTTAAATGCCAAGCGAGGAGAACTGACGAGAAACAGTCGACTCTATTCTCTCTCTCGCCTTTACTCCGCTTTGCCCTGCTCGCTTTGTGCGGACGTGCGGCGACTCTCTTTGAGCCCTCAGCTTCCAGTGGATTTCACACGGTACACGCTACAACTCGAGTGGGCCCATTTTCACCTGCAAACGGAGCAGGAGCATGAGGAGGAGGATCTGCAACATGCTGGCAGTTTGCACACACACACACACTCTAGCACGCTCTGTCTGTATTTGCATTTGCATTCGCATTTGTTTTTCTTGCTGCCTCGCCTGAATAAATTATCCTGGCGCGCACTGCTCTGCATGTGAGTACACGAACGTATTTCAATATTGCCGGATTGGGCTTAAAGCAAAAGCCAAAACGTGCAGATTGTGCGGAATCGTGCAACATATTCCAGTTACATGCACTATGTACAATATACTTGTGCTGTCACTCAATGCGAGGCAGCACTGTATGTAATCAAATTGTTCATTTATCCGGAATGTTCGCTTGCTAGCAATGCAATTCAGTAGAGAGTTGCAGCATGCCACGGATAACGGATAACGATGGTTTGCACCTACTGCTTCAATGTTGTTGTTTTCTTTTAGTATGCGCGTACAGTGTTTACTTGTTTATTACTGCGTGCATGTAAATTGTGTGTTTATCTGTTAATTAAAAATTCAGCTTATGCACTGTTTATGCTTTTAGGAACTGCTCAGTATCACTAAATACGGTAGTTTAATTATTTCGTTAACTCACACACACAAGTCTAACACAAAAGTTGCAGTATTTTCGATAATAGATCGATTAGCAACGCATTCATTAGCTGATTGCTATGTCACTGATCACTAAGCAACGCTTTCTTTCTCTCTCTCTTTGCAGTATTTCAGTATTTTGATTAATGAAATTGATTGCATGCGCTGGTTTCCAAAACGTGATATTGCTGCATTCTTAATTACTTTCTTTGACAATCTCATTTGTACAGTACTTTAACTGGCTCCCTCTGCTGTTACACTCGCAAACTAAAAACGATTCTTGCAGCAACGCTTTCATTAGCTGACTGCTATGTCACTGATCACCCTCCCCTCGCTTTCTTTTTCTCTTTGTCCTGCAGTATATCAGTATTTTAATTTATGATATCAATTCCTTGCACTAGCTTGCACAACGTCATATTGATACTATCTTCATGGTCAGCTCTTTGCCACTATCATTAGCACAGCACATTAAGTGGCGCCCTCTGCCCTTGCTCTCTTAAACTAAACACGAAAATTGCAGTATTTTCGAATAACAGGTCGATTAGCAACGCTTTCATTAGCTGACTGCTATGTAACGGATCTCCCTTTCCTCGCTCTCTCACTCAATCTCTCCTTGCATTAATACTACTGAACCCGATAGTTGTACTTATCGGTATCTAATACATGGGCTGGCGTGCACAACGTCCTATTGCTGCTCTCTCTTTGTAGTCCTTTCTTTCCTCTCATTAGCACAGTACACGATAGTTGCATTAGTTTGGACAACGGATAACGATTGCTTGTACCTGTTTGTTATTGTTTGCATTGTTATTGTTTTTGCCACCGTCTTTCCTGTTGCGCGCTCAGCTAGGGCCAGCCCCACAAAAGGCCACCGCGAAGTGGCGCCACTTGGCAATCACGGCTTTCCGTTATCCCCCTTCATTGTATTCAGATTTTTTTATCCCTTCTAATGCCAACCCGCTTTCATAATGTCTCGAGCTTATGCTCCCCTTCCCTTCTTGGCCAGTGGCGCCCTTCGGGTCCCCTCGTCGTGTTCGCTTTATGGTTCATGTTCATGTCTTCTTTATCTAAATCATCCAACTGTGTAAATATTTGCCTCGCTTCCTGCATTCCATCCTCGTTATCCTTAAATCGTGCGTGCGAAGCTCGACAAAGCGAGCGACGAGCGCCGAGCGAGCACGAGTGCACGGGGAACTTCTTGGCAAATGAAGAAGGCGTCGCCCCCCGCTTTCTATCCCCACTAACTAATCCTCCACCTTCTGTGGGAAGGCAACCCACCAGACGGCGCAGTAGACAACCCACTAACCCAGCGACCGAGCGGGACTTTATTCTGGGTTAAATTTTGCATATAAAAGACAAAGCTGCTGCGACTGTCGTCTTTTCCATTGCACAGTGGGACGAGGGCGATAAGAACATGGAACACTGAATGAAGTTGATGAAGAAAATTTACTGTTATACACGTGTATAAACCGTTCTACTAGTCGCGACAGGAATCTGTTTAATTTATACTATTAGTTTAATATCTTTGTACCCCCTTTAAGTCTCCTTAAATATCCTCTCTTTAGAATCTTCACTCTGAAATTAAAGATCCATTTTTTATTGCAATATATATTCCCTGTCAATTTCATTCAGCAAACAAAAAGCTAACATTGCGATAGCATAAGGGAAATGGGAATGAGAAAGAGGGGAACAGTATTGCACTTGTTTGCGTAGACAACCTGGGAAATTGCTCTGGCAAACAGAGGAAAAGTGAAAAAGTTGCAAGGCAAACAAAAAAGCGGGGCATGTGAACCACTGTGCACAGTGCCAACAGCTCCAACGGTAAACAATAATCGCAGCATTAATCTGAAAATGCGCACAAATCCGTCAAACTCAGAGCGGCATCGACAGAAGGATGGAAAAGCTGGAGCAGGAGGTGAAGAGGGGACAACAAAAGCGAAAGCCCAACAATGACAAACAACATTGGCAGAGAGATTGTCAGCCCGCGCCATCATTAATTCTAAGAACTTGGCCCGCTGCCACGCTCTCTCTGTTCCATTCCCACACTCTCATTTCTCTCTCTCTCTCTCTCTCTGTCTTTCTTCCTGTCACACGTTTATCCTTTCGTCGATTTTTCAGGTAGTTGAACCGAACTTAAATACCCAATAAATAGCGCAGTTTCCCGAAAAGCAGTGGGCGTTGTAATAGGTGGGCGTGGCGACGAATTTTTCGCGTCATCATAAAAGGCAATTAGGCGGCATGACAAACAGGTTTATTGCTCCAAAAATTGTATTATCTATTATTTTATGCTTATGTTGTGCTATACTCTCCCTGCCTCTCTCCCTCTCTGTCTGTCTGCAAATTAATGGGGCGTGGCAACAATCATCCAGCTCTCGGTTCGGCTCGGTTCAAAGCGAAATTGCAATCAGTATTCAAAATCGCAAATTAGGTCACGTGGAAAATGAGCGGGAAAATTAGCAGTTATAATATACGCTGACTGCGAAATGGATAAATAAGGGAATACATGTTATGTACTGCGGAAAGTTGATAGAGGCTTGCTTTTTATAGGGTAAACAGGTTTTTAAGTGGTCATATCAGAGTATATGCCGGGTCAATTTGACACGTTTTGGATTAAAAATTATTTATTTATTTAAAGTCGAACTGTAATCAATCGACTGTTTCAAAGTAATAATAATTAAAAATCCTACTCTCTCATTCGGTTATAGGTCAAATTGTATATCTGTTACCTCTTGTTTAAATATTTAACAAAAAAATTCTACTGATTTATAACTATAAAAGTAAGAGAGTTAAGTAAGAAAAATAGCTGAAAACTGAAATGAAAATAAATAGTTTTATTAAAATTTTTTGGATTCAAATTCAACTCATGAAATATTCACTATGATATCATGGTAAAAATAATCAGAACTGGCTTATAAAGAGTAAATAACTAGGATGTGTCCAGTTCATTGCTTTAAGGTATAATACATGTAGGTACAACCAAGTAACGTTAACCTATCAAATTTCAGTAGCAAAAGTTAGATATTTACTAATCAAATTGGGTTTAATGTTGTAATGAGTATATCATCAAATATAATGAGTAGATCTGGAAAGTTCTAGCTTATATAACAGATACTTCTTAGGAAAGCTTGCTTGCGAAATTTAAGAATCCCAAGTGAGGTATTCACTGAGATATCATAAACATGAAAGTTTTTAGGCTGTTCTCTCATAACCTTACATATTCCCTACCAAAACGGGATACTTCAGCCCAGTTCAGGAGCGAAATTAAAGTGTTCACTCCAGATATCATGGCATGTGTAAGTAAACCCGAGAGCTCAAAACCATTTCTCTGAATGGGTTACATATTTCACTGCCACATTGGGGTACTTCCTCCCATTGAGGGCACTTTAATGGCCCTCTGATAAAACCAATCCCATTAGGGGACCCTCGACTTGTTGAGAAATATATGTATTGATGTGAATTCGTATGTGCCATGCATATGCGGGCTGTGCCCACAAACAGATGCAGATGCAACTGTAACTGTAACTGTATCTGTCTGTATGTATATATATGTATATAGCCCAATGTTGGCGCGAATGTGCTTGTCGTATTTGCTGACTATGAAAACGGATACTCGATTGGACACTCGACAAATGGACCGACTCGACTCCAGTGCTGACAATGGGCCCAAAAGTAGAGCCTGGGGCCAGGCCAGGGCAATCAGGACTAACACTGACACCAACACGAAGCCGAGGCCGTGTTTACAGAGCTCGCTACAAACCACTTGACACGAATTGCTTTATTAAATGGCCCATTGAAAGTGATTTGATTTAAAGACTTTGCCCACTCGACGAACACACACCACAATCCCCTTGCACATTCCCCCAGATTTCCTCGGCTTAGGAGACAACAAATTTGGTATGTATTTTGCCAGGGAAAAAAAGTTTAGCATGGAATTTGCCTTTTGCTTTTGCACTCGCGCCTGATGCTTCGCATTATGTTAAAATGTTCTGAAACTTTTCGCTGTAAGCTTTTCTGTACACAATTTCCGTCGCATCGCGAGGAAAAACTTGGGAAAATGGAATGTCGCCGACGCAAACTACTCGTATTATTATGTACTTACATTGATTATGCGCCTTCTTAACTTGCAGTTGCTCAGCACCGACCGAGGCGAGGCGAAGGCGAAGCGAAACCAAAATGGAAGCGAAATCCAGCTTAAGCTCGCAGGAGGAACGTGCTCTCAAAAGTTCAGGTACGTATCCCCCATAAAATCATTGAAAACTTTTGAAATTTTCATCTCAGCTCAGTTCAGTTCAGCTCAGTTCGAAACAGGAGTCAAGTCCCGTTTGGAATTATCTCCAGAGATTTAATTAGAGTTTCGAAACCGTATGGTATAAACAGAGCGAAAAGCTTTCAACGGATTTAAATTGGGACGCGGCTTGTTGAATGCTCAGCTGAAAGTTTAATGATTTGTTCCTGAGAACCCTGAAGAGATTAAAACTCCCCGTCGGTGATGATTATGCGGAAACTTGCTTAAGTACTAAAGTAAACTTATGAAGCCACTTATCAAGTTTGCTGTTGTGAATGAGAACAACGTGTTTATGCTGGGAATTAAACTATCATGTATTATTGATGTTCAACACTTCATAGTGCTCTACACATCGTTAGACATGCAGTGTCATTTTACATTAAGTTAAATGTTGTCTATCAAGATTTTCTATGGCAGCAAATTAGTCGATCTCGTCAGTTCTTAGTTACAAATTACGTACTACTAAGTAACGTATTCAACACTTCGAGGTACTGTCTATATCGTATGTTATGATATTCTATATTCCCATTGAATGTAAAATTGTTTTTCAAGATCTTCACTTTGCCTTTCAATAAACATTTATCTGTGCGTTCATTTGGCTGGAAAATCCTTATAATGCCTAGTCAACGGGTCTTAATGGAACAATTGAATTTGTAACGGGAACTTCAATTGTTTCCACTGGCAATACACCCCACTACCGGTCCCCCCGCCTTCTCTCCCTCTCTACTCACGCGGAGAACAATCAAAAATTGTGCTTGGGCGACGAAAGAAGTTCAAACAGAGTAAAATCAACTTGCGATGGTTTTGTTTACTCACTGTGCGAGCGAGAAGGGTAGACAGTGTGTACGCTGTGTGTGTCAATGGGTGTGTGTGTGAGGGTGTGTGGTGTGTACTGACTTTGGGGGTATTCAGAATAGCCCCTACCACATGTGGGGTGACCTCGTCCCCCCCTTGAAGCTCACTGCTGAGCTAAGCAAACGTGAAGCGGAGGCAGCAAGCTGAGCGAGAGATGTGATGATTTTCGCAGTTGCGAGTTTTTGCCGCAGTTGCGAGAGTTTTTCCCTTCGACTTTTCCTCCTTTTACCTTTTCGACTTCAGACTTGTTTGTGCAGAAGTTAAGGAAGGACATAAAGCGACGGGCATCCTGACTGCCTGACTGCGTCCTCGTAAAAACTGTCGTCGTCGTGCTGGCGGTTACCGATATCGAGAAGCAGACACACACACGCCAACACACACGCCAACACACACGCACACACACACACCCGACCTCTACTAGAGTCGTGGAAAATTTAATCATAAGCACACAAGAGGATTACGTCATGCGGTGATAAGCGGCGAAAAAACAAAACTATTTGTTGTCTTCCCTCTCCAGAAACTGAAAATGAAACTGAAACTGAGTCTGACTTTCGTGCTAGCTCATTAGGGGGTTAGCCGGGAGGGAAAGAAGGAGGGGGTGCCTTTTAAAGCCCCGACACTAAGCCCTAACGCTTGCGTGCACTACTAGCTACAAAAGCATCTAAGTATCCTTGGCATCTGCATAAATCCGCCAAAGGGATGCTTCGTTTTTCTTCTATGAAAATTCAATCTACACGAGACGAGACTCTCGGAGAAGTTTAAAATAACAAAGCTGACAGCGCTTCCCTTGCTCTCCCCTTCCCTCTCCGCCCCTCTCGCATTTGAAGAAAGAAACAGACAAGATATACGCACATAAAAAGGGATACATACGTAACGAGTAGAGGGAGAAGGAGTAGATGGAGGCAAATCTTGTGAATGTTTGATGTGCTACCCGCTCCCACTCATCTCCCTTGTCCCCTGTCGCTTGTCTCTGCGGCGTGTAAGCTCTTGGGCAGCACATTTTTTGACTAACGAGCCGCATTTTGGTAATCCGTCCCTCGGGTATTTGGTATTCGGCATGGAAATGTTAAACCCGTAACCAAAACCAAATCCAGTTGGCAGACAAACAAGAAGGAGGACCAAGACGGAAAGCAAGACACAATCGCAGTCCATTCCGTAGCTCGCAAAACGATTAAACGAACCATTGGCCATCGTCATGGCATTGATGACTTTCCTCTTGGCTCTCCCCTTGACCCAACGCGAAGTTGGATTCGGGTTACCCTCTTTTTTTATTTTCTGTTTTAGCGCTTGCTTTTATTTTTGGCGATAGCCAACCCGAATTAATACCAGGACAAGGCCTTAACACGCTGTTACTCAGGCGAGGAGGGAGGGAGGGTTACCTCCCACGACTATGTGAGCGCGTGTGCGGAATACTTAAGCATCTCCGAACTATAAACTCGCACATATCGCTGGGATCCTTTAACGGCCCCTTTGACCTAAGTCCAACAAATGATTATATTGCACTTGCCGATGTCCTGAAACTGATTACAAGTCATTTGCCACCGAAATCCAGAGATAATGATCCATAACTGGGCAATAAATTTGGGGCAGAGGACTATATGGAAACAAATTACTCAATTTAATGAGACCTAGTTATGTATTGTGCGTGAGCAAGACACAAAGAAGAAGTGCAGCTCGTTTTTAGAGAAGGCTTTCTAAGGTTGAGAAAGGTACTTAGGACTTTTAATAAAATGTAGCAAATAATGGAACCCACATACCAATTTTCTATGCCTAGCACCTTTGCTAACTAAAATTCATGGTGCTAAATAGACAAAACCCAATCACAATCAGATATCCAAGCTCCTTATAATAAAGAACAGTTTGTAACTGCAGATAGTTGACATAACTTCATAAATCCGTTGCTGTTATCGCAGTAAGTCTAAGTAACTAACAGGAGGTGGATTTTTCTAAAGTCATTATAACGGGTTTCTTGTCAAAGTAGGGGCTAATGGAACCCATATACAAAATTATCATGTACCAAGCACCCTTACTAACTCAGATTCATGTGCCTCAAAAGACAAACCCAATCTTGATTGTTTATTCAACCTTCTTATAATGAAAAGAAGTTTGCACCTTCAGATAGTTGACTTAACTCATTCATAAATCCCTTTCTGGTTACCGCAATAAGTCTAAGTAACTAACAGGAGATTAATTTTCCTACAGCTCTTATAACAGGTTTCTTCATTTCCATAAGGTCTTCCATCTTCGCAAGCTCATTTGCAACTTTGATCGATAGTATCTTTCAGCTATCGATAGCTGCTAAAATGGGCTGTCAATTCGACGCCTTAACCCACTCAACACGAGTAGATAAGACTTCTGTCCCCTCTCCCTTCCATTTCTCAGGTGGGATTTATCCCGCAGAGGAATCTCTTCAATTTCCTAGGCTCGACACATATTTATTTAGGAAGAGGAAAGGCGAAAGGGAAAAGCGAAAAATGCGAAGCTCCGATTGCCGATTCCAATGCAGATGCGTCGCTCTTATTAAGGGCACATAAATCATCATCTCAAGACGGCGATGTTGCACTGAACAAGGGTTCACAAGGTGCTCGTGCAGAAGAGAACGGGGCATTGACAGAGGGTCGCAGGGTTGGGAGGTCAAGTGAGGTTGAGGGGTCGAGGGTCGGGTTGGGGGGCAGAGCCGCATGTTAACACAAGTGCTTGCCCCACGGGCCTGCATGGGCAACAGGCGAAACAGACAAACAGAGCAACAGACAGACAAACAGAGGGACAGACAGACAGACGGAAGACAGACAAACAGACGAGGAGAGGCCCAAGCCGTTTTCCGGACAAACAAATGACCTGGAAAAGCCAAACGAAAGCAAACGCACAAAAGAAATGCGAGAGAGAAAAATACTAGAAAATATGAAGGGAAAGGAGGGGGCAGAAAAAAGAAGGGGCGGGGGTTGGAGAGGGGTTAGCTGGGGGAGAAATATGGTCGCAAGAAGTGCACAACAACTTGGCAAACGGAAACAATTGCAATGACTGAGCAAATGTTTAGCAGCTGTCCCCGGGGCGGAAAACCCGCTAACCTCTAACCCTCTCCATACCCTTCCTCCATCTCTTTGACAGGAAGATACCCAGCTCCTTGTGGGGTTTATCTCTCATGCAGATTTACTTCTGTCTCTCATCGGAACCAGAAATTAAGTTCGATTTCGTTTTGCCCAGCGCAGTCGAGTGGCAAATTTCCAATTGGCCCCAGAGTTAAACAGTTTGTTGGCACTGACAGCAGGCAAGTTAACCCCGTTATCCGTTATCTCCAACTCCGCTTTCTCCCCTACCCTCCCCGTCTGTAATGCATACCTAGGCTAATTAGCCTAATGGCCTCTCTCGGCACATAAATTATACCAGATTACAAGGCGCCAAAAAATTTGCATTCACCTGAAAGTTTTTAAGCCCCCTCTGCCCCGTTTTTTACCCCGTCCCCTGGCAAACTGATATAATTATTGGCGTGGCTGTGTAAAGTGTACGAAAAATGATTATTATAATTATTGCTCAGTGCGCTGCGGTCGAGCCTCGAATCGATAAATCGACGCAAAGGGGTAAACTGGGCAAAAATGGCAATTAAAACGTTTTCAATGCAACTCAGAGGCAGAAAGCGGAAATTAATTATATAATTAGTTGAATGAACGTGTAATGAGAGAGGGGCAAGGAGAGAGGGGGATATGAAACAGCAGGTATACACTGCTGATCATAATTATTCGCATGCGCCTATTCGAATTTTATTCATGTTTATTCAACAAATTTCACTCCAATTACCTTCAATATTTCATTTGGCTTTCTCTCTCTGTCTCCCTCTTTCTCTCTTTCCCTCTCTTTTTGTTTTCGTTCATCTTTAATCAATATGCAATTTATTGCAATTTATATTCCAATTATATATTCCACATACTGCTGCTGTCACTCGCAGTAGGTGGCCCTTAAATATTTACATTCACTATATTTTACGTTTTCATTATTTGTGACGTATTAATTAATTTTAAATTATCGAACTATTTTTCGGCAGTGTGGAAATATTGTGCATGTGGATAGATACATTTGAATAGAGATTTTTCTTTAACAAAATTTATTTTATTTTATTGTCTCTCTTTATGATAAATTTTTCATTTTTCTTGACTTTGCTCAGTATTATTGAAATTCATTGAATTTGTTTTATACTTTCAAATATATCAAGGAAAATAAAAAAGAATATAAATTTACCTAAACATATTGAGATTTTGTATCCCATTTTATACCCTTACAGAGGGTATGTTTATTTTGGCTAGGAGTTTGCTACGCACCTTAGAAGACATTTCTGAACCTATAAAGTGTGTTCTATATATTCTGAATCAGCATAAACAGAGGAATCTATCTATCTCTCCGTCTGTCAGCGAGTCCTCGTATCCGTGTGTCCGTCTGTTGCAACGCAAACTAGTTTCTCAGTTTTAAAGCTTTCTTGATGAATCTTGGTACACATGGGTCCAATTGGTGCACGTTGTAAATAAGTCGGATCGACCTGGATCGGTCTGATATATCGTATAGATGGCATGCATACACATTGGCTGATAATTGTTATTGTAAAGGTATAGAAACCAACCATTCCCCACATCCGACTTTTTATTTTTATAAAATATACATACAAAATATCATCTAAACGTGACCACTAAAACATTTAGCTGTCATAGGAACAATCGGCAGAAGTGAAAGTTTTCGTATGATTTATTTTATTTTATTTTTTTTGATTTATTTATCATTATTATTGCAAGGGTATAAAACCTTCGGCATGCCTAATGTAGCCATTCATCTTCGTTTTATTTCTTTGTTTCACCTTTTTTAAGAATTGTTGCAAATTTTCTTTACAGGTTTTGACTTTTTCATGCATTGTTTAAATTTATTAAATTTATTTTACACAGCGAAAAACATCAAAAAATATAAATTTTCTTAGTATGATTTCTTATTCAAGTTTTACTCGTTCTTTTCATGAATACTCCTCATTTTTCTCGCCTTATTTTCTATTTAACTTGCTAACCTCGTTTATATATAATAATTTCGTTGACAATATTTTATGTTGTTCAGACTCTAGCAAGTATTATCTTTTATGTCATCTTTGCCTCGTTTCAAATTTCTTTTAATTACGCTGATTTACTAAGTTAATTAACGTACACAAAAGCGCTTTTAAGGCATTAGACAAAGCTGTAATTAATCAACACCGCAAGACAGGCCTGCAATTTATGCAGACAGACATGCTTTGTATATATGTTATGTGTATATATATTATACTGTATACAATATGCAAAATATTTACACTCGTGCGTATACGTATTATTTCAGGCCTAATTTGCATCACACATACGCCCCGTTGCCCGCCAGCTTTTGTATTAAATTATGCAAAATACACACACGCACACACATGCACGCACAAAGAGACATATGTGCCGAGTATATATACACACACACACACACACGCACACTCAGGCGGGCACATCTAGGCACAGTTAAAGGCGAAGCAGAAGTCGCTGCGGATGCGTGCGGCGCCTTGGCGACTGTGGGAAATGATGAGGCGTGTTTTGATGTGGCAATGCCAACAATTAACACAAATAGCTGACACATGCACACACACACGCACACACTCGCACACATACACAGCTGTCGTAGTTACGAATGCAGCTGCTGCTTTTGCACTTAGCGTAGTTCGCCTGATTCTGCATTTGTCAGCAATGAAATGCATAAAGTGTTCCCGCACATGTGTGTGTGAGGTGTGTGTGTGTGTGCCGGCAAAGTGCACTCACTCGGCTGACAACTGCGAACTACTTAGGCATGTTGCGCTGCTGCCACTGACAAGGCAAGACACATTCAGCATCGCACTCGGAAGCGACACGGGGACGAGGTGACAAAGGTGTTAAGAAAGCCATTTTGCCTGCTAATGAGTGTCGGTGTAAGTGTGTGTGTGTGTGCCACACACTCTGTGTACGTGTGTGTGTGTGCGAGTCCTTGTCTTCGTCATCATCGTCGTCTTCCCTCGGCGAGGCTTGAGCTGAAGAGCAAACAAAAATGTTTTCATGTTTGGGCATGTCAACAGATTTGTCCCCAGCCTCATTCTCACTCTCTCACTCACTCGCTCCCCTCTCTTCTACTCCCTTTCTCTTCTCCTTCTCCCTCTTTCAACTGTTTCTCTCTTGTGTGCCAAAGCATTTTGCTTAATTAGTTGCAAACATCAGAGCAGAGAATCCAAAAGAAATTATCCACCTCAGTTGCACGAGAAGAAGGAGCAGATGGAGCAGAAGCAAAGGAAGGTGCAGGTAGGATAGGTCATCCGATAGGCCAGATAGACTCGACCAAGTCGAGTTAGACAGCTCGCATAATTATGCGATAAAGAGGCTGCTGTCGAAAGTTTATGCCTTGTCTTTCTCGTGGGATTAACGAGTTGTACCTTTTGTGGCCAAACTAAACGGGGCCGAGCGATAAGCAAGTTAAGCCAAGTGGGCATGAGACACACACCTACACAAACCCATACTCACACACATGTATACAAATAAGCCATATATCTTGTCTAAGACAGTTTTGTGGCTTGGGGGCATTAAAAATGTATTAACTAGCAGGCGAAGAGTGAGGGAATACAAAGCCAGGGGAGTAGCAGAAGGGGGTGAACAATAAACTAACCTATTAATCTATAACTACGTTTTGACTTGGCATATATTTTAGGGAGAAGCCGTTAAAAGATTCCCACGCCCTTTCATAGTGTATACTACTTAACTGTCTCTCAACGTAACCCTCTTTCTCTCATTTGTAGAAGAAAGGAAAAACCCTTTATTTCTAACTCCATTTAAATTACAGAAATCGATGAAGCTGATCTGGTTGAGCTTTTCTGAGTTCCCCCAATCCTCTGTAAAAAATGTTGAATCGACTTTTTCCGAATTTGAATCCACTAAATTGTAATTGAATTCTTTTCTTATCATATAAGGTTAACCTTCAATATGAAATTATTCTTATTTTAAGATATTTTTTATTTATACTTACAAACAATTAAGTTAATTAAATGTTTTTACTTTGACTTTAAATTAAATTAAATGAATATCAATAGCAACCCTGAGAAACTATCAACGAAATCGATGGATATAGATAATTGTTATTTTCTAATTTATCCATAAAAAACTCTCAACTCAACTCTCTCTTTAACATTCTGTTTTCCATTACAAGTAGAATTGAAAGCATCTCTTGACGGACTCGATGGTGTCCATAAAAACTATCAAGTTACATTGATGAATGTTACTATCGATAGATTTATCTAGTTTAGCACCTTAAAAGTTGCCTACGACTTTTACAATGTCACAACTTAAACCTCTCTATTTCACCCTCATTCTACCTTCTTGTTTACAAAAGAAGAGGGTATCCAATAAACTAACCTATCAATCAAAAAGCTAAACTTAATTTGTTTATGAAGTGGGCAACACTAGGTTGTGGTTTGCCACCCAAAGAGTTACCTACGCCTCTAGGCAGTGAAGTCTGGTTGAAGCTCTCAAATGAATGCTCTCTTTCTTCCTCTCCTCTCTCAATCACTCTTCCGTCTTCTAACACGCAGAGAAACTCAAAATGCTGGACATCACGCGAGACAAACCCGTCAAGGTGTCCGTCAAAGTGGCCGTGCCCGTGCGGGATCATCCCAAGGTAAGTGCAAAGCGAGCTCAGCTAAGCCACACACATTGCATGACCGTCTTCCCCACCCTCTCTCTCTTACTCATTCTCCCTCTCTCTCTCTTTCTCAGTTCAATTTCGTTGGCAAGCTGCTGGGCCCCAAGGGCAACTCCATGAAGCGCCTGCAGGAGGACACAATGTGTAAAATGGCCGTGCTCGGACGCGGCTCGATGCGCGACCGCCGGAAGGAGGAAGAGTTGCGCGCCAGCGGCGACAGTCGTTATGCCCATCTCTATGAGGATCTGCACGTGGAGATATCGACATTTGCTGCCCCGGCGGAGGCACACGCGCGCATTGCCTACGCGCTGGCGGAAGTGCGTCGGTTTCTGGTTCCGGTGAGTTGAACAAGAAGTTCTTAACCCTTTAACCCCCAACCTCATCTTCTCTTGTTGTCCTCTCTGTGTCTTGTGGTTCTGGCAACCCTTCTGGCCAATTGCCTTTGTGGGCACTTCCGCTTCCAAACTCTTTAAGTGGCCTAACTTAGCAGCCTTCTTAAAGTTGCCCCACTGCAGATGCCTCAGCACAAGAAGGAGTAGGAGTGGAAGTGAGAGGAGGAGCAGAAACCGGAGATACCTTGGCATGCCTGGCAGCATCAAGGTTGCACTCGTTATCGACTGCAGCTTCCGTGCTCGCCTCACCCAACTAAATTGCATTGTGCTGTAATTACATTTACCCCCAGTCCCTGCCCCCTCGGATGCATAAACTTGTCGCTGTCGCTTGGCACGCCATCGTCGTCATTGGAACAGGAGCAGGAGTAGGACCCAGCGTTCGTTGCCTGCTGCATTACTCACTCATTCCTCTCGGCTCCCACTCCCCCTCCTGCGTCCTTGCTCTGACTATCCCTCGTCCACTCGAGTTGCGAAACGGCAACCGTTTACCTCTTGCCTGGCTGCCCATTTACAATTCCCACCATCCTTCCCTCTGCCCACCACTGCCACACCTGTTCCTGTTCCTGCTCTTCCATCATGCTGCACATGCCTCGCACATGCTCCACACGACTCGCAGTGATATTTTTTATTTTTATTTATTTTGTTCCTTTTCCCTTTTTGTTGTTCCTTGGCACCTCAGCTGGAGGAGGAGCTGAGGAGCAGGTGCAGCACGTAACATCCGTCTGAAATTGCAGTCATATCTGTCTTCTTTTACAACTCTCGAGCTGCAGCAGCAGCTTCCATCACAAACGGACAGCAGCAGCAACAGCAGCAGCCGCAGGGTCCGTTTTCACAGCTGCACAGTTGAAGAGGCAACCCTGAAGAGGCAACCCCAAAGAGGAACTCTATTTTGGGCAAAGTTTTATAGAGCTGCCTCATTTCGGGGCATCTTTTTATTTCCGGCTTTAAAAAAAGGATGTGTTCTTAAGGAGCTTGAACTAAAGAGAACCTTCTTCGGCTTCCCTTGGGATGCTCAGTTCATTTAAAGACTTCTTTAAAGATGCCCGAGTTATCTGGCAACCCTTTTCTTCATACACACGATTGACACCTTAACGCAAGGAAACTCCAACTTATTTTCCAAACAATTAACTCAAAAAGTTGTCGGAAAAACTTTCTCAGAGACGCCTCAGAACTTTCCATTCACGGCTGACAAGTGAATATGAAGTTGGAAGTTCCTTATCCATGCGTTAATCTCCACTCAAAGTGTTCATTTGTATGTGATTTATTAAAATTATAATTACTTAGTATCAGCTTTAGCTGTCAACTTGTTTTGGGCGCTGTCAGGCAACCTTACAGATAGACAGACAGGCAGGCATTACTCGAGGTGACACTCGACATGTACATTCACAATTGACAGGCCTAAAAGATGCAAAGTGCATTGTCAACTTAAGTAAAGGGATAGAGAGGGAGAAATACAGAGCTTCCAACTTGTGTTAAAGATAAGCTCAAATGAACGAAACTTTGGGGCCAAATAACAGTTAACGTGTCAGTTAACAAGTGAAACTAATGAACGCAAATGAAAACATGAGTAGAAAATAAGGTTGCTACCCGTAAATGCCTGAAAATGGCAACTCGTTGGTAAAGCGTTGCCAATTGTGGGCAAACTTATAAGTTGATCTAAAATTTAACCATTAGTTTAACCAATAGTTAGTCTATAAAGATGACATTTGAATGGTACTGTAAACGTCAGTGTGCTGCCAATTCAACACTGGAGTGATGCCAACTTGGCTATAAGGCTGTGTCATTTAATCTTCCATTTAAATCTAACAATAAACTAACAGTTAAAGTGATGGTTAATAGTTGAACATTAAAAAAACATTAGAAACTTTCAAAAATCTGTCTACACGCGCTGCCAACTCAGCTGCAGGGACCTACCAACTCAGTGCTTGGCGCAAATAGCAATCAATGCATTTATAAGACATATAAAAAGCTAACAGCCAATTAAACTGATTGTCAATTCAAGAAATAAAAACTTAACGTTTATTAACCAAACGAGTTGCCAACTGCGCGAGAAAGTACTACCATCTTCCCTTTGATTATGAACTCAATTTAACAACTAACCAGCAGTTAAACTGATAGTTAAGCTACGAAAAGAGCTGACAAAACGTGAAAACGTGCTGCCAACTTGTCAACTGAAATCTAAAGCAATTTCATTGAAGTTCCGGGTGAAACGCGCCTAAACTGGTAATTGAGTTATAAGACTTGCCTTTTGAAACAGACAGCGCTGTCAACATGAGGTTCACTTCCCTTCCTTCTCCCCTTTGAGGTATACCTCTTACCGTCCTCCATATGGTCGCAAACTAAGACTTCGTGGAAGGCGACGTTTAGGCCTCGACCAAGAGAAATCCCATAACTTGGCAAGTTATTTGCGTAACATGTGGTTGCGTGGTGAAGCTGTGGAAACAGGGGGCGTGAAGAGAGGAGAGGGGCGCGGAAAAACCTGCGACACACCGCTGTCAAGTACATAAATTTTCTCCAGCGAGTTTTGCTGATCTGATTACAAGAAAATTTGCATAGAAATTATTTCAGTTTCGAGTTTAAAACATAAACCGCTTGGAATTGAGAGGGAGAGAGTGAGAGGGGGAATGTGTGGTAGAGAGGGGGTATTAGAGAGAGTGTGTGATGTGATTAAGGGGAGTGTGTGAGGAAGGAGAAACGGTAGTGAGTATGTGCGTCTTGTTTATGGCAGCTGCTTCCATAAAAACCGGAGGAATCGAACTGAAATCGAATGAAATTAGTGGAGGCAGCTGGCAGATATACCGTATAATGTATATATCTCATTGTGCATGTGTGTCTGTGTGCATCTGTACTATACTTTTTTCTCTGTATATGTGTGTCTGCATAAATGTATCTGGGGCAGTAACTCGCTTAATGCGCCTAATGAAAAAGTATCCTCTTGGCGCAGTTGTCTTCGCCTTCACCGCCAGCCTGCAGCGCCGAATGTGCTTGGAGCCTTTGGGTTCTCCACTCTCCTCGTTCATAATTGCATTAAGCACTCGCACACACACACACACACATAGACACAGACAAACACATAGACACACTCGCACACTTGTGCAGCGACTCGCTTCAACGCGCACGCACCCTTGACAGCTCAATGGGGCGGGGCGGTGCAGGACGGTGGAAGGGAGGTGTGGCCTCGCAAACTTTTAATTGACATCCAATAAAATTCGCATTTATTACGCGCGCAGCCTGAATTAAATTTAATTGCTCGACGAGGCAGAATGCACTGTGCACTCTCTTTGTCTCGCCCCTCTCCTCCATCTCACTCTCTTTCTCTCGTTCCCATTCGCTTGCTAATCCCTTCTCTTTCTCTCTCTTTGCAGGACTACCACGATGACATACGACAGGAGCAGATGTGGGAGATGCAGGCGCTCACCTCTTCACCCTCCGCCACCAGCGCCGCCGCCGCTGCAGCCGCTGCCGCCCTGGGCCACCTGGATGACTCGCAGAGTCCGCCGCATCGCAGCATGGGCGGCGGCATGGCCGACATGGACACGTCCAACGACGACAAGTCGGACAACGATGCCAGTGGCATGGACTGCCTGTCGCCAGACAAGCTCGACTGTGGTCAGTCCTGCAGCAGCAGCAGCGACACACAGCAACAACAACAACAACAACAACAGCAACAACAGCAGCAGCAACAGCAGCAGCAACACTCGCAGCAGCACTCACATCCGCATTCGCACTCGCATCCGCATCACCATCAATCGCCGCAGTCACACTTCCATCAGCTGCTGCAGACGCACGCTGGCGTCGGCGTCGGCATCGGTGGCGGCACTGCTGCTGCGGCCGCTGCTTGTGGCGACCATCTCGCCGGGCAGGCGACAACTGCAAATGCAACGGCAGCAGCGGCACGTGAGTAGCTCCAGTAGAAAGTAATTAGCCCAGAAGTGCGCCTGCCACGCCCGGAAGAGGCAAGCAGGGTAGGCAACAAAAGGGGGCGGGGCAACCACAATGCAAATGAGTCTCTCGCTGCTGTGCGAATTGCAATTTTAATCCGCATTAATCGTTTCCAATTTGCAGCTGCAATCGTCATTTGCAGCCATAAATTCAATGAATATATTCATTGTATTCATTAGAGCATTCACATAAAAAGGACACTTTTAACTTAATGGGTATAAAAAAGGCAAACGCGCTCAGCTATAGACGCTTTCTTTCGATTACTAAAGTTTGACTTAATAGTCTGCACACTTATATATCTCTCCCTAAGGAAAGATCCGAGGATATAATAGGGTGGAGTAACTTCCGAACGCCGAAGGTAGCCTTCGTTCTGGTTTTCTTTAGTATTTATATGAAATTCTTCGAATAAGTAATTAGCATATCAGAAAGTATGGGGTGTCTACATGAAGAGTTGAGCATTTATTATGCGATATCTTTAAATTTACGCATAAACGGCACTATATATATTTTTTATGTTTGCGTCAGTGCTATTTTATTTGATATAAACAACGGTTGCAGGGTGTTTAGCAGTCGTGCAGTTACTTGAGACAAATCTCCATATTGACAATGTGTATATCTAAATCATTCGACACCTGTTTACTTGTTTACATTCTGGTTTATTGCAAGGAATCTACTCGACTGACAGGGTATCTACAAATCGAGCTTACTTAAGTTGATTCACTGTTGATTCTATATTTCTAATTATTTTAGTAGATATCAAGCCATAGTTCAACTCTACTTGATGCACTTTCTTAGTACAGAGTATCTTCAAGTAGTGCAGGCCATCTAATCCTTTTTTCTATCTCTCTCTCTCTCTCTTCCGTTCTTTTCTGCAGTTCACACAACAGCTATGGCAGTGGCCCTGCAGCACCAGCTGACCGCAGCCGGCATAGCTGGCGGCCTGCTGAAGCCCGCGTCCGGCGTGGGCGGCGCCATGTCCGGCCTGCAGTCGGCGCAGAGCAGCGCCGCGTCGGCACTGCAGCTGGCTGGGGAAGGCGACGCAGGTACATCGACCTTGACACTGCTTGAGCCGCCGGGAGCATTGCTGCATCCTGCGCTGCGCAACGTGAAGGCCATCAACATAGGTCAGTCTTCTTCTCCTCATCTTGCGATGCTCGCTTGGGTCCAGTGAGAACTCTTCTCGAACTCAGCATTCTTTTTTTCATTCTCCACTTGCAGGCGGCGGACTGGGACGCAAGCGGCCGCTGCTGGGTGTACCCCGATCCGGCATGAATCCCACAAAGCGGACCGTGATGAGCCTACTGGCGCGTGCCAAGAACTCGCAGGCGTTGCACACGGTGCGTCAGCCCGTGGTGACCGCGACCAGTTTTGCCGAGTAACTAACCGACTTTAAACCGATAATCCCCTTCCCCCTCTTAAGTATATATCCATTCTATAAACTCATCCATTCTCTCTTTTTTTGCTCTGTTCGATCTGCTCACACAGACCCCTGCAGATGCTCGCCTCGCCCTTCATCATTCCGCACCACCAGAGCATGGATCAGTCGATCATAGCGCTGCCCAAGGAGAGTCTCGCCCAAGGCGTCTAACCCTACTTCGACTTCTACGATCGTCCGACTCGAGCACCTCCAGCAGTGGTTCGACTACAATTTGCCCCGCCTCCTTCTTCTAAAGACACAACACACACACCTACACATACATGAACACACACACAACTAAGTTAAGACCAGCAAGCGTATCTGTCGAAGCTTTTGGACGCAACTGTACTCAACACAACGCTGGGGATGAGAACACAGCACAGAGAGAGCCTGTTCAAGTGAATTATGAATAAACGAAACGAGTATTTTTAATGCGATGTTTTATTTCGAAAACACCCAAAAAATGAACAAAAAAAACCAAACTTAAGAACTTCAAAATACTTAAAAATACTTAAATAAAATTAAACAAAAACAAAAACTAAATTAGTGTCAAATTAACGAACAACTTCAATAGAATTACAATGTAAACGCAATTACTTTAAACAAATTACTTTAAATATAAATATACACACACTCTAGTACTATATACTATATACACAACCGATATATACACTGCAGACAGCCGAATGGAGTTTAAACAGAATGCGATTTCTTAATCTAAAAACAAAGAGAGAAAGTAACGTAAGAAAGCTAAACTAAATCTAAAACACACGCCACATAAAATCGATAATAATTTTTGGAGTACTTTAAGAGCGTCTATCGAATAGAGATTGATAAAAGCACAGCCGGAGATCAGTACAAGAATAGCAAAGAGAAAGCCAGACCATTACAACGAGTCCCCTCCCCCAGCTTACTTTGCATAGAGCGACAAAGAGAGAGAGAGAAAGAGAGAATCCCGATTTCGGACTTCCGTATACCCGGATTCCATTGATCACAGCGATCCCACCGCCTTCCGCTTGTTTCATGTTGTTAGTGAAAAATGTTGTTTATATAGCGTAAATTATTCGGTTTCAGTTTGAGAAACAAACATCGAAAAAGCGAACAGAAGATTTCCAAGCCAGAGAACAGCTTCAGCCTCCGCCCCGTAAGTTGATATTATTTTTCTAGTTTCCACTTTTATTCGATAGTTTTGAATACGAATCGATAGTATGGTCTATATATATGATATATTGCACAGTAAATAGCAAAGAGTTTGGCAATGAGAAGCAGCTTTCGAACACTTGAAATATTTATTCACGAATGCGTGCGAATATTTAAATCTAAATATGCACTCGAAACGCATTCATAGCTAAGAAATAATCGCAATACGAATACGAAAATACCATTACGAATACGATAACGATAACGAATACGAAAACATACATAGAGTATTATACTATATGCATTAATGTTCAACCGTTTAATCAAAAAAGCCATATTTACAACTTACAATCGCGAAAGCGAATAATCCGAATAATATTCATATTGATATTGATGTTGACCGTGAACCCCGAGCCCAGAGAGAGCCGTGTAAAGTCCCGAACAAAAGTAGAAACCAAATTGAATACTCGTACCTACCACTCAAACTACACATACTACACAATTACCTACTCTAAATGCGAATAGATCGAGAAAGTAATAAAAAATATACTTGCATGTAGAACTCAAAATACGAATCGAATCGAATCGAAACGACTCGGATCGAATCAATACTTGAATTAAACACGAAGCGCATAATGCGAATTAATCTATTGAATAATTATGGTAATTAAACACGATATTGATGTGAGAAATTGCAGCTACACCACCTTCGACACAGCTTCGAGCTATTCCCAAATAAATGCAATATTTTAAAAATACCCAAAGACAGTATTTTTATTTGCTTTTCTTCATTGAATAATAGTATCATCATCAATATAAGTTTTAGAAATAGTTTCAAGATCGAAAACTATAGAAATGTTGCAAAAGTGTACCCGTTATCGATCACAGGATCTTCATCGGAATCGTCCAAACTATCCGTAGTAGGAAACACGTGCCAGCCAACCACCTGGAAAGCGTCTTTTAAAGAAGCGCCGCGTACACTCGATAACAACATTGAGCACGCCCAAAGGCCAAATGTATTTGACAATTAACCAATAGTTTCTACGAGAAGAAAAAATGCAAATTGTAAAATATCATAAAAAGAAATACTAGATATCATCGACAACTCTATACTCACTGGACGGGCACCATGTGCAATGTGGGACAGTCAATAAAACATATCACAATGGCAATAATGATCATATAGACGACTGCAAAGTTCAGATAGGCATTGTGAAAGGCATGTTTGATGATGTTCGGCTGTCCCGTTTTGGTCAACATCAAATTGACGCACTGCATTATGGTGAGGGTGAACATTGTAGCCGAAGATATTTGATCTTCCAGACGCGTGCGAGCGGTGTGTGTCTACAGAGCAAGAGAGAGAGAAAAAAGAAAAGGTATGAAACAGAGTAATCTACAGGAATGATCTTGAATTAGGCTTGATACTCACCCACTCTTGGCCATAAGAGTCGAGCACATCGTTTTTGGATTCATTATTCCAATCGTCTCGGAGTCCAATTAGAGTGCGTGGCAAAAATCCGTTTGAGCCCATGCAAGCGAAATAGGTGATAAAGACAGCGCTGGTCTGGATCAAGCCCACTTGCATGAAGACCATGATGACGAGACTTAAAAGAAGAAAGCAACAAATAACAAATAAGACGGGGAATGGAATGATAGAAACGATCGAACCCACAACACATTGATCAGTTTATCTTGGAACACGCGAGGCTTCTTCTTCATTAAGTTGATCTCCTGGGGCTCATAGAATATTGTGAGAGCTGGTATCTGAGACACGTGAAAGACGTTAATTGAGAATAACTCGATTCGTATACACCCCTACCATATTGACAAGTACATCCATGAGCAGCGACGTGATCACAAAGAGGCGAAAGGGAAAGCCCAATACAAGCGAGGTGAGAGGTATGCCCACCAGGGCCACATCGGAAGACAGCGCATAGGCGAAAGCTTTCTTCATGTTGTCGATGAAGAGACGACTCTCGGAAATGGCATCGACCAGGTTGGAAAAATTGCCATCGATCATTATAAGATCGGCACAATGTTGAACCGCCTCCGAGGAGGCTTCCTCTGCAACACCAACATGCGCACGCCTCACCGCCGAGGTGTGATGTACTGAGCTGCCCACCATGGTCACGACTGCACCAAGCTCTTGACACTCTTCGACAATCATGTGCCGCTGTGCGACAGCAACATTGGCGAAGACGACATCCTGATGGGAAAGCAGCAATTGTCGTATCTCCCAACGCTGATGGCACTCCTTATTCTCCCAGCTGGGCATGTGGACGACAGCGGCAGTGACCATGCTGAGATTCACCTGCGATCTTGGAATCTTGAGGCGTTCGGCAACATCGTCGACCGTCTCGCTGAATGGTCCAATGACACCAATCAGCTTGGCCATTGCACGTGAGAAGCGCACTCCGACGCGGGTGAGCAAGACCAGCTTGATACCCGCCGAGTGACAGCGCTTGAGGGTCAGCTCTATGTCGTCATAGGGAGGATCGTAGACAGCAATAAAGCCCATGAAGTGCATTTTGTAATCGTACTTGTCAAGGAATTTCACAAAGGGTCTGCTGTTTTGAATGCTAAAGTCCTCCGTGAGTTGAGCCACGATGCGAAACTCTTCGGAGGTCAGCACATGATAGCCAAACGCAATGCTATAACGTCCCTTGTCACTGAGGGCATTGGCTGCCCTCAAGATGGTGCCACGGTCCGATGGCTGTAGCTCAACCGAGGGACTATCGTCGCTTAGCTTGTGGGTGTTGCACTGACGCAGCACACGTTGTATCTTGCCCTTCATCAGCAGTAGATACTCCATGGTGCCGTCAGGCTTCTGGGCGCAATGTACTGAGACTCCCATGCCATCCTGACGCGTGTAACAAGTGTAAGTTAGCAGCTCGTGATCGCGTCGCAGCTTCTTTATATCGGGGAACACAAGCTTGGCAAATTTCAGCATGGCCACATCGTGATATGTGCCATAGAGGATCTTCAGATGCTCAGGGACACCCCGTTGACCGCTACTGACGTAGGCATCGTTGCACAGTACCGACACCTTGATCAGATTCATGAACTGCTCACTCATTTGATATTCACTCAGGATACGACCTTGCAGCTGCCTACCCTCGACAAACACCTCCGATACGTTCCATTCGTTTCGAGTCAGGGTGCCGATGAGTGCACTGCAAATCACAGATGTGCTGCCTAGAGTGGCACCCGCCTCCATGTTGCGCACCAGGCACCCCCGTTTCAGCAGGCAACTCCTGATGTGCCGCAGCCCGAAGAACATTAGCGTGGGCAGGTACATCGGTGCCATTGCCAGAGCTAGACCTATGGTCACCTCCAGCATCGTTTCGTACGTCATTTCGACAATGCTCGTTGAGTATATCGTCACGAGGATCATCATAAAACACACCACATAGGTGTAAAACATCACCTGCAAGATATGGAGAAAATAGACATCACTTGACTTACTCTCTCACTCCCTCTCTATCCCTTTCTCTTTCACCTGTTGCATGAGCTTGTTCGTCAGGCTCTTTGGGCGGTCACCCATCGTGACGCCTGCCATGGTACTGACCTCGGAATCATCACCACAGGCAATGACTATGCCCTGGCCATGCCCCTTCATCACAAGGCTGCCCGCGAAGCCCACGTTCTGCGCCCACCACCTGTTGGGGTGACCCAATTTCGGAATAATCACCACAGGTTGCGAGACTCCCGTCAAGGCGACGTTATTCAATTCCAGTCCGTGTGCCTCGAAAATTCTCACATCTGCCGCAAGTCGCTCGCCATAGCTGATCATCAATATGTCGCCCAAGACAAGATTCTCGGAGCGAATAATCTGTTTTTGTGAATCGCGGAGAACGGTGCAAAACATGGGCATCAGATCCTTGAAGGCCAACACAACGCCATATTCATCGCTCTGGCCCATAAAGCGCAGATATCCCGAGAACAGGAACATTAATAACAGCACGACCCCATTAATGCAGTGCTCTGAATTGATTTGACCCTCGTTCACCTCACGAAACTCCATGGAATACAGTACGAAAGAGAGTATCATGCACACGAACATGATAATCCCGAAATATTTAAAACAATTCCGTATATATTGGCACCAAAGCTGTGGGGGTTCCCTCGGTAATGTGAATCTGTTCTTACCCTCGTATCTTAGGAGTTTCTTAGCTGTTTTCGATGACAGGCCCTGAGAGAGATATGGCAATTAAATATATATTTTGTATAGGTATGTACATATTTTTACCTCTGCTGTATTGGTCTGCAGAAAGTCGCAGATATCCTGAACAGACCAGTTGTGAATAACCTCCCTCCACCCTGGGTGGCGCAACCTCTTATGAAAGGAGCTGGAGCTCGTACTCTCATAAGAGAAAGTTTGATTTTCCATTTTCTTATATTGACACCAGTCTGACTAAGCTAATAAATAAGATTAATATCAGACTGGTACATCGCCTACTTATAAATAGATCACATGTTTCCACAGGTTTTCTTTAATGTGTATTCTGATTACTGCTTCAAAAGGTTCTTTATGAAAAACAAATTGCTTGTCTGGTTCAATTTAAAACAAGAGCAACCGTCGAGCGGCACGCGACAGTTGAATACCCTTCGATCTTTTTTTAGCGTTAAGAGTCCATAACTGTACGATACTACTACCTAATAGAAATATTGTAACGTAAGCCTTAGTATGCGTCTTTATATGAATACGTGTATATGCATGTAGCATTTCATTGGTCAAGCGCAAATGTTTATTAGGTGCGTTTGAATGCAAAAAATGCGTGTGCATGGAAAGGAAGAGAAGAACAACGGAAGGCGCTACGCGCTCGTATTCTCTATCCTTTTCTTTTCTACATAAGCATTGCAATGACGTCACAGCTTGCTGGTCTGTATACAAAATCAAAGCGAACAAGGTTTTTGTTTAATAACGTCTGTGTTTGCTGTCCGATCGGATTGAAATTTTGACGTTATGTTGGCATTATAATTAGCTAAGCATGGTTTATGGTTTGTTGTATCTTTAATATGTCGCTCACAAATCAGCTTAAAAGATTTAATTATTGATTTTCGGGGGCGGTAGGCGTGGCACCCAACATTTGAAATAAACTTCATATGCGCCGGGTACACAGAAACATTCACGCCAAATGTCTCTGGCTTTTATAATAGCTGAAATCTGTGTGTTCATCTTGACAGCCGGACATACGGACAGACAGACAGACATAGCTTAATCGACTCGGCTAGTGATGCTGAGCAAGAATATACTTTGTGGGGTCTCCCACGCATCCTTCTGCCTGTTACATACATTTGCACAAAGTTAGTATACCCTTTTTTGACCATGGTCGAAGGGTATAAACAGCACATATATAATTTTAAAGAAATCGATTGATTTTGTTGTTGCTTTTCGACAATAATCATAAAATTTGCCTCAATCTTGACACATAAAGTCCCGGATATGAATGCCACAATACACAAAGTATTGACCCGATTTCTGTTTCTCTCTTTCTGCGAAGGAAAGTGAGGTGCCCCCTCTGGGAAAGTCGTCTGAACAATCTAAAGGACAAACAAAGATATATATATGTATATATACCTTACCATAAAATTGATATCGTTTGTTTGGTTTCCGTCGCACTTTATGGCCCCATTTAATAAGCCATTAAAAGTTGATTGCTCTAAAGTAAAGCGAACATAAAACATGCACTTGCGAATGGAAAACAATATGAATACATATGTACTTAGCTATATGGGAATACATGGCCCACAGTTTGCAGTATTTCAAAGAAGTGAGAAACACGATGGAAGCTAGATATGCGTGAAAATGAGTACCAAATAAAGTCAATACACGCGCTCCTCAATGGGTATTATAACTTTGTGCCAACCGAAAATCTATATCACAGGCAGTAGAAGGCGTAGCACACTCCACTAACTAAATATAATCTTAACCAGCATCAACAGTCACGTCAATAAAGTCATGCCCATCTGTCCCACTGTTATTTAAAGAAACGTTATTTAGAAGCCGATCCCGCATTAGCTACCCAAAGCATGAATCACAAACAACGCAAAACGTAGAGGCTTTATAAATATAATTAAATATTATATTAATTAAATATTAATCGTTTTGAACAGGTCGGTAACAACTGTAAAAAGATAGCCAAGTTTACGGGAAATATAAATCTGCTCCTCTTCCATCAGCCCCTTATGTCGTGCAAGTATATCGGTTACAATTCACTGCGCACAAGCACTATTATCCAGCGGGTAGAGCATTTCATGACCCCTTCATAACTTATCTTGGGCGAGCCTTCACAATAAATAAGACTGAATTGGGTGCCCGTGCCTGGGAATCCGACGTGGCATGCATGAGTCCATTGAGCCAGGATACGGCGAGCTCTGCGTGCGAGTTCCCAAATGGAGCAGACAATTCGATCAGTTTTACAACTGGTGAAAGATGACCATTTCGACTGTGGTCGGTCGCAGGCTTGATCTCCAACATTGGCGATCCTAACATAATAATCACAAACGGGCTCTACATAGAGCGGCAGGAAATCAATCCCAAAGATGGCTGGTTCCGCGTTCCCGGGGATTGTCGCTACTACCACAAGGGCCCCGACAGCAAGCGCGTCACGGGTGGCGTGTCCAGTGTCATTCTGAGAAGCGGGTTGACTGCTCCATGGCGCACAGCAGTGATACAACTATGAGGACTTATCTCTTTATCTAAAGGTCGTAAAATAGAACACCCCGATCCCTCCTTCTTCCCAGACTCCAATAAAATACATGTTTTGATCGTGCTGTCCAAAATAAAATTTCTTAGCATTTTACCAAATCGGAATAGTTGCAGCTGTTTGAGGTTAAATCGAATTGAAGGCCCGACGGGCAGTCGAACTTGTAGGTAGTACCGGCATTGCAGTAGTAGAAGCGGGAACAGTTCTCCTCGTCCCGCACATAACCAATGTTTCCCGGGCAACGATATTCTCCCACCTCACCTCCTGCACTGCCTGCATCCATCGCCTTAGGCTCTTCTTCTAGCCCTGTTGGCGTCACTTTGCCGTACAACACTTGATTTATTTCACGTAGCAGCGGATACTTAACTCCTCCGCATTTTCCACGGAAGTCATCGGACTCCAGTGACCAGATCATCATCCCACCTAGTTTCTTTTCCTTAGCATACTGTGCCTTCAGCATCAGGCTGTGCACATTCTCGTAGCCCACCCAGTCACGATTCTTATAGGCATACGGCACCTGCTGCACTGCCTCCCACTCTACAATCCAAGGCTCCTGCTCTAAGAGATGACAAAGTTCGTTGTAGCCCAAGACACCGGGCTCGCGGGAATAAGGACCCGCAATTCCGGGTCCCACATGCGCTGCCCCTGGCATATGATCCTCGGCCGAGGCTAAGGTGAAGGTGCGACCATAAAAGGGTACGCCGAGCAGCAACTTATCTGGCGGCGCACCAGCTGCCAGCCAATAGTTGATGCAGGCATCTACATTTAGTTCCAGCTCTCGCTTCGTGGTAACGTTATGTCCAGCATAGAGAGGCGCATTGATGCCCACTGTGGCATCCCAAGGACCGTGAAGATCGTAAGCCATAACATTGATGAGATCCAAATAGGAAGCTACCGCAGGTATATCATAGGATAAGCTTGCAGAAAATTCAGCTGATCCCACGGCAGCGCTGAGCAGATAACCGAACGGCTCGAGACCCTGCTTGAGTTCCCTTAGGAATGTAACGTAGTTCTCACGATCATTGTTTTCCGTGAGGCTGTGTCTCTGTCCCGGATACTCCCAGTCCAAGTCGAGGCCATCGAAACCATGACGTTGTACAAACTGAACAACCTCCTCGATGAAAATTGCACGTTTTGCCGGATCATTTGCCACAATGGAGAAGCGCTTAGAGCCTTCATTCCATCCCCCAACGGCAAGAAGTGTTTTCAATGTGGGATTCTTCAGTTTAAGAGCATTAAACTTTTTGATGTTGCCAAGACCCCCGTTGTCCTCCAGATCCAGATAGGGATCGATTACACGCAGTTTGCCAGTCTCTTCGATGCCCAGAAAGGCGTAAACTAGGTGTGTGCACAGAAATGGATCAATGTCCTCCACGCCAAAGCGTCCTTTACCTGGACGGTAGACTGACCAGGTGCCCTGATAGCAAACAACGTGCTCTAACATTGAAATGGATGAGTGGAAAAGGCAACAGGATCAACTGGTCTACTACTCACTTCCAGTCTCAGCCTCTACAGTTGCTGCTGCCAGCGTCAATGCAACAAGTAGCGATATATAGCTCCACATTTCAAAGGTTTTTTATAAAAATACTTTCTTGTTCAACTATATCGCTGCCTTTTATACACTTTCGAAAACAGGCAAGATAACTGATAAGTGCAAGACATTGTCAACTTCAGGTTTGTTTTGATGTATGTACGGGCATGGAGTATACTTGTGCTACAACAACGTAGCAATAAAAATAATCAAAGTGTTTATTCTTGCTACAACAGCAAGTCAAATAAAATAAATACATCAATGATGACCTAAGAAAGCGATATCGTTACACGATTTATTCAAACAACGGTTGAAGGCCGCGCAGTCCGAGTGCGAGCAATGTGACCAATAGCGACTAACCGATAAATGACTAAAACTTTTTCAGCTTCGAGAGCTGATTATTGCGTCGGAGTGCCATTTTGCGCAAGCGGCGCCAGTATGCTTTTGTATTGGGATCCAGCTCTTCCAATGGCACAATTCGTTCGGTATTCAGACTCCATAGCCAGTCGGGATACTCCGAGTCGGGCTTCAGCTACAGCAAGAAATGATAATCTCAGCGTGTTAGTCATTTATGATGCATTGTGACAGACTCACCTTAATGTCTTCGCCGGTTTTTAGGTAGTTGCTGCCGCACACATAGTTAACCAACTTGTTGGCATCGGTTTCAACCGGAATGATTTTCTTCTCCATTATGGGACCCAACTTTCCCAATTTCTTCTTCTTGGCGCCTGCAATTAATACAGAATATCTTTCAATTATGTTCCCTTTACACAGCTGGTAAACTCACCTGCCCCTGCAGCCGCTGGCTTCACTGCATAGTTCCGAATTGTTTGTGTTATTGTTGTTGCCGCTGTTAAACGCTGCCTTAGCAAGCTAAACGCTACATTCAGATTATTCATTATTCTCAACGTTATTGTTTACTTTGAAATGAAATTCTGAAGTCTCACAAATAAATTTCCAGTCTGTTTTATTGTTCAAATTAATGTTATTTATAATATCATCACCTACACACGCACTAGTTGTATAACAGAGGCATGCACCAAAGGAAACGGTCACACTTGCGGTTATTTATCGGTAATCAGCCCTTGCCGGCAAGTGCTCGATAACAAACAAATTATACAAGTTAAAACCAAAACAAAGGTTTTCTGAATTAAAATGCCATCGATAAAGTTGCGATTCCCTTCCAATCGCACATTGGGTAGTATATGTGCCTATGGCGCCATACTATCCATATCTGCCGTAATGTATATGCGCTGGCAACTAGAGGATCGCGTTCGAAACACAGAATACTACAAGGCTGCCATGCAAGCATTGCGAAGGCACAAAGGTGAGTGGAAAGATTGACATTAACATAACATGCATAAAAAACCATTTCATTATAGGTGCCATTTCGTTGCTGGGCGAGCCTATTAAAGAATCTGGCTTTGATCTATCGAATCCTAACAATACCTGTGACGCTAAACACGCTCAAATTGAGGTGAGAGTCAAGGGACCAAAGGATAAGGGAACTGTTTTCTTTTGGGCTTCACATCATTTGGAAAAGGGATGGCTTATTGATCGCCTCGAAATGGAGGCGAAGAAGCATCCCAACAAGCGTTTTCTACTCCGTCAGGGTACCAAAAACAAGAAACCATCGACCGATGATCCGATAAGGGATATTGATCATGACCCAAAAGATGAAGATAAAGCTGCAGATAGCTTTTCTGCTGTTCCTAGAGGACAACCTGTGCACCAGGAGGATTCAGAGGCAGAGGCCTACGTACAGTCAGCGGATGGCGGCAAAATGGTTTAAAAAGAAAAGAGTGCGAAGTTATTAAATACATTTATTCTCTTTAAATTTGACTATTCAAGCGTTATCCAACTTGTTATAATATATATTTATTATATTTAAGCATATATTCTCATTTTAATTATTCATATAAAAACCCCACAGTGTCTTGTTTTTTTTCTGTTTCATTATAATTAGTATAATCCTTTTTATTTGTTTTTATGAAGCGCTCGTTAATAGTTTTAATTAGTTAAATTATTGTTACAATTGTAATAAAAACTTTTATAAATTGTTTTTATAGTTATTGTTACTGTTATACTGTTCTGTTGCCGTCACTTAATCGAGAGAGACATGGGCGATAATATGTATGTCATACGGACCGATGCCTAGTCTACAGTTATAATACATTATATAGAAAGTGCATGCATGCTATAATTAATAAAAACACTTCAGTTAAACGATAAAGGCGACTCGTGGTGGCGATTGTGACTGAACAATCATCCTGTTTAATTGATATCATTCATCATCATCATAGGTGTGTGTGTGGGGGTGTCTGTACATAAGCACTTTCATCGTAGTATAACAGATAAAAAATGTATGCAGTTTCTTCATTCTTCATGTAAATGTGAAATGTATATGTATTGTATGTATGTTCTTGTATAATTGGGGGGTAAGCAAATAAAAGACAGTTATTACATAAGCGCCAACATTTAACGATCGTATATAGTGTATATGGTTGTGGTTGTGTGTGTTCTTGCTGCGATTCACTCGTTCACTTTTCTCGCTTTGCCATTGCAAGTGGAAGACTGTTGGGTCTCTTAAGATGCGACTGCGCCGGAGGCGGCTCCAAGCTGCAGCAAGGCAGCTGCTGCATGTTGCATGCCTCGTGATCATCATCTTCGTCTTCGGCTTCCGCTTGCTGCTCCTGTTCTTATTGCGTCTTCAACTCTTTGCCAATACTGTACGATACGATTTTGCTCCAATCGATCTTGGTTCTGGTGATGGGCAACTGACGACGCATCGCCTTGAACGTGGTATCCGACATGGTCTGATAGTTCTCCGATATAGCCAGCTGATACTCGTTCTCAGCCTCCTCGATGAGGCGTATCACCTCCTTGGCCAGCTGCTGTTCATTGGACACCACCAGACTCTCGCGGCAATCCTTCGAGGACACCAGTTGCACGTTGCCATCCTCATAGTAGTGCACCTGCACCTTCAGCACACCCTTCAGATCCGCCGTGCCACTGCCCACCTGGAAGCTGACATGCCACTGCGAGCGCCATCTGCCGTTCCAGTAGTTCTTCGGCTGGAACTGGTGGTCCTCAATGCAAATTGTCAGTGTCACCTGGTTGCCCTGCGATTTGCCAAACACTGAGCTGACCTGAAAGTGTCATTAAATTACAATAAGATCATCTGGTACATTTGTTATTTGGTTCATTGGCTACTCACGCCGTGCCTATAGTGATTGGCAGTATATGCAAGTGTTTCCAGATCGAGGGCGGCACGCCATGACTCTGCCTGGGCATCGGCCTCCTGGTCCTGGTAGTCCGACGCCTCTTTCCTGAGGTGGTCGTATTTAAAGGCTTGTTTTGTGCGAGGGTCATAGAAGCGTCCATTACCTAAAGTAGTGGGTTTACATAAATATTTTAAATATAAAATAATAATATAATTTAATATTATCCTTATATAAACCTTACAAAGAAAGAAAACAGAAACTCTACAGACAGAGCAAACAAACATAAGTAAACAATGAATTCTTTGTTTGCCTTTTACAAACTGCAAACGACACAAACCAAATACAGTCCACACAATATATTGATATCATTCAAGAGAGTTTTATCAATGAGTCACAGAAAGGTAAACGTAATTCGTTAAAATACCATGGGACAAGGCAAAGATATTCGTTAAACTTGTTTGTGCAAAGGAATTTTATCTATTAATATATTCCTTTTCTTGATATTCAAATTAATTTCCAATAATGCAAGACGGAATACCCTTAACAAACAATTCAGTTCCAATACGACTTCGCTTCGGGGTTACTATGACAGCCGTTTTGATACTGGCCAACTGTTTTGAGGCTTATGCCCATATTTGGTAATACGAGACACAGTCCCCATTGTACCCCCTCCCCGACGAGCTTAGTGTGCCGTCAGTGTGTTTAATACGCACCTAAGTCGTTATATTCCGAGATGATCGCGTTGTGTTCGCTTCCCTCGACGCGCACTGGTGTCAACTGATCCTTGTTGTATTGGGAGAAGGCGTGGCTGGCACCATCCTTTAGCAGGGCGTCGTTCTTCAGCAGTTCGCGGACATCGTTGAATACCTCGTTGAATTCGCCGGGCGGTGCATGCAATATGAAGTCGGAGACAATGCGTACTTTTTCCGCATCTGTAATCTGTGTCTGTTCCATACTTATGTTGGTGATTCACGTTATACGGGGCAGTGTTTAGTTTTTTATTTTTATTGTTGTGGTTTTTTGTTCGGCTATCGCAACTTTTGTTGTATTTTGATTGTTGTTTTGCGAGTATCTGTAGTTGCCTGGCTGTTAGCAGTTAAATTTTTTTATGTTTTCAGCCAATATTTAGCTATACTTTAATTTTTCTTTTAATAAGTATAAAAGTTAAATCGGTCTTTTCTTCTTTTTCCAGCAATTAATGGGACGACTGCAAACGATGACGATGACAGAGTTTCCATTTGGTATTTTTTAGGATATTGCTATGCGATGTTAGTATTATCTACTACAATATCGTTTGCATTCAATTTCCGCGGTATTTTAGTACATGTTAAAAATCATCGTTTGTATTTATTGGACAAAGTTAATCAGTTTTCAGTAAATTCAACTGAATATTCTTACAACAATCGCCAGCTAAATAACAAAACAATAAAACAAATAGGAATAATTCCCGAAAAATTAAATAAAATATAATATCAATCGTCATTATAAGTCGGCTCGAACAGTAACAGTTGCGGCACAAATTCAAATTTAAAATAGAGCGCACTGGTAATTTAACATGACTTTAACACACTCGCAACAGCTCTGTAATCATTCGATTAGTAATATTCGATGCGTTAAATATATGCCAAGCATATCGATATTTTTGTAACTGCTTGTCGGTTACTCGCAAGTTATCGTTTTCGCGGAGTTACCGCTTATTTATCGGTTTGTTGCTCATTCTGTCTCTCGCTGTCGAACTGAACGGACGTAGTTGCGTACGTTTGTGTTGCCGCTGTTTAAACTCAAGTAACGGTTGGTTTCAAATACGATCGCGGCGCTGTTGGTGAATTAAGTAATAACAATAACAAATCCGTTATACGTCCAATATACAAAATAAGTGAATTCGAGTGCTGTGAACAATTTTACGAATAAACTTTTGCTAGGAACTTGCAAACGTCAGTAAAAGCAACAAAAGTGCCTTTTTTTCTCTCACTCTTGAACACACACACTGCCGTATATCGGGTTGGTAACAAATACAAGCATACCGCGCGCTCTCAGCCAACCTCTCTGTGTGTGTGAGTGTGTGAAACCACTTTTTACCTGGATTTACCTGTTTGTGCGAGTAAAATAAGCCGAAGAAGCAAAAGAAGAGGCGAACAAAGCGAAGAAAGAATACGAATACGAAAGCAAAGTCGAATGAGTGAAAATGATTCTAAAGTTGTAAAGTAAATGAAAATAAATAAAATAAATACAAATAAATTGCAGTGTGCGCGTCTCCTCTCAATTGATTCGCCTCCGGTAGTGTATTAGTGTTAATTTATGTGTATTGGTGCCGTTGCCATGAATATGCAGTCTAAACAAACTGCGAAACACACGGCGAACACAAACAAACAAGAATTGTGAGATATAGAGAGGGAAGAGCGTAAACGAGAATTCGAGTTCAATAGAAAACGTAAAATTGAAACGGTTAGCGGGGAAGTGGAGCCCGCGGTGTAAAGTGAACCTGCGATCGACACACACACATACGCATACAAATACGAGTGTAAGCGTAAAAAAATACTAAAGAAAATACTAGTTAAAATACTGGGTGATTCATTTGATAAAAAAGTGTCTTTCTTGTCGTGATGATTTCGAATACATGAGTTCCTCCAGCTCCCCCACCACGCACCCCTCATCGCTCCGCCTCCTCATCTGCCCGAAAATGGAAACACACAACAACAACAGCAGCAACAGCAATCCAGCACAACAGCAGCCACATCAACAACACAAGCGAAAATGCCGCAATGAGGCGACAACAACAACGTCAGCCACAACATGTTGCAGCTACAGTTCAACCTGCCCACAGACACGTCCCCTCACCAGGTTTCTGGCTTTAGCAGTCCTTCTGAGCATCTGTTCATTTGTCCTGCCCATCGAAGCTCTTCAACCAGGCCTGACGGCGGCACTCGATAACTTTACAGGCGATAATCGAAAACCCGCGTTCATCAACTGCGCCGGCTACGCGCCCTCTGTGAAGGAGGAGCAACCGGAAAACACATACGTGTTCACGGTTAAAGCTGTCGATCCTGATCCGAATCAAGAGATCCGCTACAGTCTCGTTCAATCGCAATTTGATCGTCCCAAATTCCAGATACATTCTACCAGCGGTGTGATTCAGACGGCACACACCTTCGATCGCGATGAACCGATACACGAGAAATTCGTGTTCGTGACGGTGCAAGCCACGGACAATGGTCGACCGCCACTGGACGATGTATGTACCTTCAATGTGACCATCGAGGATATTAACGACAATCCGCCAGTCTTCAACAAGGCACACTACGATGAAAATATGTCCGAAAATACACAGGTGAGTGCAGGGAATACTGGGAAGGGTGGGTGAGTGATCTCTCTATGCTATACACAGCTGGCTATGTGTGATCGAATGTGTGGACCTTGGATTACTGCCGTTTGATCTTCATTTAGCTGCTTTGAGCAGAGAGTTCACTCTATAAATGTCGATAGCTTTGACCTTCGGTGTAGAATCTTTTTAAGAGAGTTTGCATCAGTATTTGCTAGAGTATTCCTAAAGAGAGATCAAGTCAGTCTTTCAAGATAGTTCTACACTCGCCCAGAAGTTCCGTACCTTGTTTGCCCCGACCTATCCTAGTAGAGTATCCCTGACGGAGTGACAGTCATTTGAATTGGTTAATTTACTAATAGAGTATCCCTAACAGAGGTATATGCAGTCAGTTTAAGATTAGTTTTTAGCTCTCTCTATAAAAGTAAAGAGGTTTGTCCTTCACTTCACATGCAAATCCCACCACAATTACCTAGCCTGCTCGTTCCCCGACTTCCTGTGGATCTGCGCGTGGGAGTGGGCGTTCAACTGGAAAAGCGGGTTCCACGCTGTGCGTGGTCGACGTAGGCACTGCTACAGGTTGAGTTCATTGTTCGCTTGCTGTATGCGATGAGTCAGTCTCAAAACCTTGAAACCCCACGGCGAAAGAGCCAAACGACTTTAGTTTTTGTGGGGGTTTGTTAGTAAACTGTAATTAGAAGTGCAGGATAATTGCAAAGCCAGCGTGAAATTGTCTAGGAATTATGTATGATATAAATAAGTAGAAATTGAGAAAGAGCATACCCACTATTTGCACCACCACTGTGTGGGAAACACATATGCAAACAGTTTCCTTTCACGGTTATTCGAAGACGAGACAGAGGGATCGATAAAATGGACAAGAAAGAAAATTTTCCAATGCGTTTTAGCCCTCTTTCCATTAGACTGTAGCACTTCCAATCCGGGGTTTCAGTTTTCAATTGCGTCTTGAACGGTTCAGTAAAGGAAAAAATATGTGCAGACTTGTATTTTGGCTGCAGTCGGGGCAGGAAAGTGTAGAATAAGTGGAGCTAGTTCCCCCCCCTTAATTTTCTCCAACTCCCCCTTTGTTAGAAGTCCTCATATTGCAACCGAAAATGTTTCTTCTTTTCCTGCTTGCAGCTGGACGCGGTGGTCATGTCGATCAGTGCCAGTGACTTTGATGATCGCAACAACAGCATCATCGAGTATGAGATATTGCGAGAAAAGGATTTCCAGTACTTCAAGATCGACAAGGAATCGGGCATTATTTATCTCCAACGTCCGATCGATAAACGTCCTGGACAATCGTACACGATTAATGTGCGTGCCTATAACATTGTGCCAGATCCGCTGCAGGAAGCGCAGATCGAGGTGCGCATTCGTGTCGTGGAATCGTCGATAAAGCCTCCATCGTTTGTGAATCCCATCGAAACGCCTATCTATCTAAAGGAGAATTTCAAAAACTTCTCGGAACCCATTGCGACACTCCGTGCTGTTTCCAATATGCCTGACAAACCAGAGGTGATCTTCGAATTGATCACAGGTCGCACAGAGCAGACGAATGGCAAGAATACGTTCGTCTTCAATCAGATCGGAAACGAGGTGACCATCAAGCTAGGAAAGAGTCTCGACTACGAGGCCATAACGGACTACACACTTACCATGAGTGTGCGCAACACATTCGAGTTGGCAGCAGAGCATCAGATAAAGATCAAGATCGAGGATGTTAACGATAATATACCGTTCTTTACGGAAGTCAAGTCTGGCACCATTCTGGAGAACGAGAATCCAGGTACGCCAGTGATGCAGGTGCGCGCCTTCGACATGGACGGAACGTCGAAAAATAATATTATCACCTTTGAGTTGGCCGATAATCTGGATTACTTTGCCATCGATCCGGATACGGGTAACATTACCGCCCTCACCACATTTGATCGGGAGGAACGAGACTTCTATAATGTAAAAGTGTCTGCGAAAGACAATTCGCCGTCGAGTCTATTCGATAATGGGGAGCCCAATAAGGGCTATCAGGTGTTCCGCATTTCGATTGGTGACAAGAACGATCACAAGCCCCATTTCCAGCAGACCATGTATCTGGCAGACAAGCTGCTCGAGGATGCGAACACCAACTATGAGGTGATCGAGGTTAAGGCCGAGGACGAGGATAATGCCTCACAGATTCTGTACAGCATCGAGAGCGGAAACGTTGGAGATGCCTTCAAGATTGGCCTGAAGACTGGCAAGATTACAGTTAACCAGCGTCTGGACTATGAAACCATTACGGAATACGAGCTGAGAGTACGCGCCTTCGATGGTATCTACGATGATCATGCAACGGTTATTGTTAAAATCGAGGACGTCAACGACAATCCCCCAGTATTCAAGGAAGAGTACAGCAAGACAATTCTAGAGGGACCGATTTTGTCAAACGATTGCATACTTCATATCGAGGCATATGATCCCGATATTAAGGATCGCACTGCTGATCAACACATCGTATATTCGATTCACAAGGAGGACCATAGGAAGCTACTGAGCATCGATAACTACGGTTGCCTTCGCCTCATTCAGCCACTCGATCGCGATCCTCCCAATGGACACAAGAACTGGCAGGTGCTAGTCTCGGCCAGCGATCAAGATGGTGTTGGCACCAGCCTGAATTCGGTTAAGCCAGTGATCATTACACTGGAAGATATCAACGACAATGCTCCGTTTCTGATCAATAAAATGCCAGAAATTTGGCCAGAGAACCGTAATCCCGGTAAGGTGGTTAAGCTGGTGGCAAATGACTACGATGAGCCACAGAACGGACCGCCCTTTACCTTTGGCATCGACAGCGAAGCGTCCGCGGACATTAAAACCAAGTTTAGCATCGCTAACGATTACCTGTTTGCCAATGTGCAGTTTGATCGCGAGCAACAGAAGGAATATTTCATTCCCATACGGGTCAGCGACTCGGGCATTCCCAAACAGAGCAAAGTCAGCATTCTCCATCTGATTATTGGCGACGTCAATGACAATGCAATGTCCGAGGGAGCCTCGCGTATCTTCATGTACAACTACAAGGGCGAAGCGCCGCAAACAGACATCGGTCGTGTATATGTTGACGATCTGGATGACTGGGATCTGGATGACAAGAAGTTCGAATGGAAGTTGAACATTACACACAAAAACTTTCAATTGAATCCCAGCACTGGCATGATCACCATGGAGCAAGGAACCCCCGAGGGAGAATACCGTCTAAATTTCACCGTGACAGAGTCCAATGCCATGATACCAGAACATTCAGTGGAGGCCCGTGTAACGGTGGTGGTGCGTGAGCTTCCTGAAGAGGCTGTAGACAAGAGCGGAAGCATTCGATTCTACAACATCACCAAGGAGGAGTTCATTAGCGTGGATCGCGATGCACAGGCCGACGATGCTTACTCGCTGAAAGATCGTTTGCAGTACTCGTTGGCTCGGCTGTTCAATACGTCGATGAGTAATGTGGATGTCTTCACGGTGCTCGAGAACGAGAATCGCACTCTGGATGTGCGTTACTCTGCCCACGGATCACCCTATTATGCTCCGGAGAAGCTGAACGGCATGGTCGCCCAACATCAGCAAAGATTGGAGAACGAACTGGATCTACAGATGCTGATGGTCAACATCGATGAGTGCCTGATCGAGCGTCTCAAGTGCGAGAGCTCATGCATCAATGAGCTGCACAAAAGCTCCGTGCCGTACATGATCTACTCGAACACCACCTCCTTTGTGGGCGTCAATGCTTTTGTTCAAGCGCAGTGCACCTGCGAACTCCCGCCCGTCCAGTTGCCGTGCCTCAACGGCGGCACAAGACGCTATGGGGAGAGCGATGCCTGCGATTGTGTCGATGGATTCACGGGCCCACATTGCGAACTCGTCTCCGTGGGCTTCTATGGCAATGGATATGCTTTCTACGAACCGATCGCATCGTGTGACAATACAAGGATTAGCATGGAGATAGCACCACAACACGAACAGGGTCTGATTATGTATTTGGGTCCTCTCAATTATAATCCTCTGCTACCTATATCTGACTTCCTGGCACTGGAACTGGACAAGGGTTACCCCGTGCTCAGTGTGGATTACGGTTCAGGCACATTGCGCATCAGGCATGAGCACATTCAACTGCAGCCGGGTAGATCGTATCAACTGGACATCATATTGCAACGCGCCATCATCGAGATGACTGTGGACAATTGCCGCCTCTCCACCTGCATGACCCTTGGAGCTCCAAAAGGTCCCAACGAGTTCCTCAATGTGAATGCGCCACTACAGCTTGGCGGAACTCCGGTGGATTTGACGCAACTGAAGAATCAATTCAACTGGACGTATGTGCCCAATCAGCAGGGATTCTTTGGCTGCGTACGTAACCTAACGATCAACGATCGCATCTACAATCTGGGCATGCCTGCGCTCTCCAGAGAGATTGACAGTGGTTGTCAACGCGCCGTCGCTGTGGCCGTTAGCTTTGGCATCGATCGCAACTTCATCATTGCGATCATCACGTGCATTGCTCTGCTGCTGATCATTCTTCTCGCAGTGGTCGTGCAGAAGAAGCAGAAGAACGGATGGCACGAGAAGGACATCGATGACATACGCGAGACGATCATCAATTACGAGGATGAGGGTGGCGGCGAACGCGATACTGACTACGATCTTAATGTACTGCGCACACAGCCCTTCTACGAGGAGAAACTCTACAAGGATCCACACACACTGCAGTCGGCGGGCATGCGAGGTGATCCCAATGATATACCCGACATTGGTGATTTCCTGGGGGGCAAAAAGGAGAACTGCGATCGCGACACGGGCGCCTTTACCGTGGACGATGTGCGGCATTATGCGTACGAGGGCGATGGCAACTCCGACGGCAGCTTATCCAGTCTCGCCTCGTGCACCGACGATGGTGATCTCAATTTCGATTATCTGTCCAACTTTGGGCCACGATTCCGCAAACTCGCCGACATGTACGGCGAGGAGCCCTCTGATACGGACTCCAATGTGGATGACGATCAGGGCTGGCGCATTTAATAAGGATATAGATAGAGTAGGGAGTACGAAATTGAAAAGACTTTTACGTGCATAAGTTGTGTGTGAGCAAGGGTAGGAACTGGCTTAGCCGGACCTGAGACAAAGCGAAAAAGAAGACGAAGACACATTGCAAATACACATACATTATATATATGTAAATGTATATATATATAAGCGTAAAGATATAGATAGGTTTTATATCTACTAGGAGGAGCATTGCAAGGGCTTAGAAACATGTATTCGTATTCTTGTTTGTTATCGCATAAAGTGATCTGATCTTCATCTTAACGTAAAACAAGAGAATATGAAACAATTCTTAACTTTAGTTTAGCGAAGCAAAAAGCGAACAAACACAGAAGAAGGAGGGAAAGAACGATCTATACAAATATAGTATATACTGGAGCATTGTTGTCTGTATTTTTCGAGAAAATATAGAGTATACACAAATATTATAATATCCTAAGTATATCAAATTAAACAAATATACAAAAGTAATTTAAGATATCGAAAAAAAGGAATGAAATATTCCTAAAAAAAAGAAATATGAACGCATTGCATTTGTTTTGCATATTCCCAATATAATTAGAGTACTATCGATAGAGTTCTAGTATAGTATATATTATATTCTTACGTTAATCAAATGTACAAGTACGACAAAAGGCATTATTCTCTATATACACATTACAACTAAGTTTAGCGAGCGAAACTTCCGAATAATGTTAGGCAACTCCAACTCTAAGACAAGTCGATATAATTTATATTTGTATCTGTTAACACTAACTCTATTTATATTCAAAACACAAATCAAAAACTAAAAAAAAAAAACTGAGAAAAGAAAAAAAACATAATAATTGCCTAAGTTATTGCTGTAAATGCCGTATATATGTATATACATACTATACTGATAAATCAAAACTATCGAATCGAAGGTGTGTTCCATACATAGAAAAAACAAAGTTTTATGTGAAAATGAAGGAAAATATTTAATAAATTAAATGCGATATGTATTTTTATAAGTCGTTTTTCGTCGTGCGGAGATTGAAAGTCCTAAAACTAAGCGAATTTTTTACATGCCAACGCTGCTAAATAACTTACAGAAATTTATTTATATATAAATAAATATACACACACACCAACACACACACAATAATTGTGTAAAAATAAACAAGAACAAGAAAACATTAAAAAAATGTATTTTATTATTTCAATTTAATTGAAATGGAGCGGGAAAGAAAGAGGCAGATAAGCCTAGGTATGATTGCAGTAAGTATTTCCACACACTGGTGGCACACAATATTGAGCCTTGTTCCAGTTTCGAGCTCGAGTGATTGCTGTACCAAGTCGATCGTTCTCTACATTATTGATGAGATAGTCTGCTGCTTCTTCTTCTTCTTTTAAGCAAACACAGACAGAAATTTCAGAATTCTAAATACAAATAAAAACTCAAAAAACGCACTGACTGTTTACACTTCAGTTGAGACAGGGAAAGGGACAGGGAAGAAAGGGGGAAAGGCAGACGCGTTGCTCGTCTAATGGAAGTCATTGACTGGGAGACGACGTCGACTACTGTGCAGCACGTTGGCGTCGGCGGAGGAAAAGCCCCATTATCTTATCAGCGGGTCGAGAGTGGAAAGTAGGCCGACTGTGTCGACTCGTGAACAATCGATTGGCACAAGCCGATGGATTACGATGGCAGCGAGGCGCATTCGAGTAGTTTCCATTGCAGGTGCAGCTGTGGAGGGGCAGAGAAGGGAAGGCAAGTCTCGTCTTAAGTGGGCTCGTAATTGCGGACCAGGGTCAAAATAAGCGTCGAGTCGTGTTTGAATCGCAGCTGCAGCTGCTGATCATTGATTTGCCTCCCTCCCTCCCTATCTGCCTCTTTTTATGCCACCCTCCCTACGTACCTCTTCCTATCTCCATCTCACTCTCTCTGTCGCACGCGACCCAATTACAGTCCATAAAATGGTTTCCTATCGAGTAATAAAAAGAATACTCAGCTGGCAGCAATTATAAAGGGTATATGGCCAGTCGATCATATGAACTTTTGTGGCCAGACCAGATGGTCATAAATTAAAAATGTTCGGATATTGCTTTTCAATTGGATACACTCGATATCGATGAGTTTCCGATACATACATACACATAAAATACCAACGCCCTATCCAATTTTTCGAGTGTAAAGACGCAACTGTACAATTCTAAGAAATTGTTTTTTTTAATTTACATGCGAATTGAAAAAATACTCAAAGTGAAAAAAGGTTCTGTCGGCTGCGGATTGCGGAAATGCCGATCAAAAGGGAGTGAGGAACAGATGCGTTTCTATCGGCGTTGCCGAATGTCGATAACAACACACCGCAAAGAAAAGTAAAATAAAACAGAAAAAAATAACAAAAGGAGCTACAAATATTTCAGGCGAACAGTGAATGTATTCCAGGTAGGAAGAAAGAGAGAGAAGAAGAGGAAGAGCTGAAATAATCAAATAACCTTCTGCCTTCTGCTACCTGTCCAGCTGCAGCTGCCACGGCTCAGGTGTGACTGTGTGTGCCGGGCCAGGGATTGGGATTAACATAGAGAAGAAGCGCACAAAAAGAAGTACGAAGAACATGGCTTGTATACCTGGAAAGCAACAGCAGCTGCTGCAGTTTAAACACATACACAAGCCAGAGCTGTTATACGCTCTCACACACACACTCAAATAGTTCTCTCATTTATGTCACACATACAGACAGATGCCCCTCATTCTCTCACACACACCGAAAGAGAGCCATGTACCGCCGTTAACGGAAAAATGAAAGCAAATCTTTGTTAACGAACTTGGCCGCCTGCAGAAAAGAGAGAGAGAGAGGCAGAGAGAGAAGGAGAAAAAACCAGTATTCTCCAACTGTGTGTGTATCTGTTGAATGCGCTGCCGCTCTTGTCGTTGTTGCTTTTGTTGTTCTTGAGCGCAAACTGAAGTTTGAGTGAGCATAACTAAGCGCGTCGTACGCTTTGTACGCTCATTCGCCAGCTGCCAAGCTTGACTTGGTGAACTGCTTGCAGCACGCTCTCTCTTCCGCTCTCGCTCTCTTGCCTGCTCTCTAGTTATCTCTCTCTCTCTCAGTGAACATGTCACGCACGTTGGCATCGCGTTGATATTGATGGGCACGTCGCGGTGTTTTACTACCTGTTGATGAGCCCACGATGCTGCCGGCTCTAGTTGCTGACGCTGCCGGCATGGCGGTTGCTGCGCTGTTGCAGCCGGCAGCGCTTCTCTCTTTGTCTCTGCTGTGCACACTGCAATTTTGCATTGGCCTCGCTCTGCCTACTCGCTGTTGTTGTTGTTGCTGCTGCTGCTGCTCTTGATTAATAACGTCGTGGAATGCCGCTGCCTCTGCCTGCACAGTGAGCAGCGGCACAGTGAATAGCGAATAGCGCACACTCAGGCAAAGGGCTCATTAACACTCGCAGACTATTCATCACATTTTCAATTACCACGACGTCTCCGTCGCACAATGGGCGCCCATTGTGAACGATTCTAGGCATGAACATGACTTTTGCCCAAAATAGAGAAGAATTTACAATTGAGATGAATTAGGGAAAAACAGTCTGGAAGTCTGGAAGGGAGATGTAATTTTCCGCTGGAAAATGTAAGGTAAGGTTGTACGGCTGCTAGCAAACAAATATGATTGATGTAATAGATCAACTTCTTACCTTTGTAATTATTTTTAAAGTTTATTCTATTTGATCTTTTCAATGGCAATGTCTTGGATTCTAAGTGTAAAACATGTATCAGTGGTAATACTTTCCCCGATATTTGAAAATTCACAAATTTCAGGTACCTCAAAAAAATAGGATTGTTCATATAAAGTATTCTTGAAGTGCAAATGTAATCGATTATTGCCAATTTATTAATTCGTAAGTGATTTAAGTAAGAAATTAAAAATAACAGATATTAATTAAAATTTGATATTTTCTTATAATATTTAATAATATTCAAATAATCTTTAAGACACAATGAGACATTAGTTAAAAGCCTTTTCTTATACAACAACTACTTAACATATTTTCTTAACCCACTTTGTTCTTTCTCCCTCCTCACTGACCACTTCAAGCTTAATTTTCCCAAATATGGAAATCCATTAACCACTCCAAATGCACTTTTGCCTTTTTGGAGAGGAAAATCATGAGGCTTTCTTTATTTTTTTAATACTGTAATAAATTGAACTATGAATTCCATATCGCGCATTGATTAGCATTTATTTACCCCGATACCCTCCATTTTTACCTCTAGCTCCACCTGCCACAGACCTTTTGAGGACGACACTAATAACTCTATGAAGCGCGCTACGTGGTCGTTGTACCAAGTCGCCTATTAGCTGACCAAGATGCCACATGCCAGCAGGTAGCACTCGAGAATCGAGTCTTCTTGGGCCTGGCATAGAATCAATAATACAGATCTCTCAGTGTGCTCACACAAAAGGGAAATTTCGAACCTGTGCAGAAATGTGCTGTGTCCACACGCAGAGACGTGCCCGTGGCTGTGCCTGTGGCTCTTCTGCTTATCCAGGCTGGGCACGTACACAACAGACAGACGGACAGCGAGACATTGGGACATATAAGTATATATGGATGATATGCAGCGATCGCTACTGTGAGCTTCACCTGCAACAAGACAAGAGAAAGACAGGCAGACAGACAAGAACAGACAGCTCTGGTGACAATTGCAGTCAGGCACAGTGGGCCAGAAACGTTGTCAAGTAAACATATTGCATTCTATATTTCCCAATAAAATACGCAGAAAAACCAACGCAGTTTTTCTATTTATGGCTTTCCTTAGAAAAATCATCCAAAATATTTCAATATAAATATTTACAATTATTTTTCTTTTTATGACTTTCCCTTTACTCAAAATTTTAACATATATTAGTCAAAAGGTGTCAGCAGTCCTTCCTTTAATTACGGGCAATAAACTCTAGCATTTCGCAGTGAGCTCAACTGGAGAGGAAGCTAGTGTAAGAAATCCCTCGCATAAGAATGTTGGCAGTGGTGGTAAAAATATTAGGTATATGTGGAACTTGAAGTCAAGTATTTGCATGAAAACGATAACAGTCATGGCTAAATCTTCAGCATGCTTATGTAACGCATTAAATTTGTTTGTTTATTAGAAAAATAAACTTTTTTGCACACTCGAAATTGGACTCTTGGTCCCCAAATGTTTACAGAGATGGTTAATAACAACATTTGAAAGTATTATGTGTGTTTTTCTTTATTGCATATGCTGCTTTTGCTGTTGTTTTTATTGTTGCTTTCTCATATTTTTTTGGTCTCTTTTCCCTTTGTTTGTCAGCGTTAGTTTCCTCCACTGGCAACGACGCGAACTGAAGGCGAAAACGTGGTAAAACTAGTTTAAGACCATATTTTCTGCTTAAATTGCAACGTTTCCAAGTGATTCAGTTTTCAACTGCGTTGTCAGACGTTGGCCGCCTCGCGGGTGAAGGGTGGGGAGTGAAACTTGGCAACCGCGAGTGCGACGCGACGCGACGTTGACTGCGAGTGCGCCTGGGCTCATTTGCATTCGTCGAGTGTGAATTTTTGCACCTTTTTTTTTATTTTTGCAGCGACTTACAAAGAATTTGGAATTCCAAGAATTGCTTTCGGTGTTAGCGTCTGCTGCCTCTGCTCACTCAGAAACATTTCCCACATAGAGTAAGCTTGTTGGTCAATAATTTGCAGAATGCAAGTCGAACATAACCTCAGACGAATTAAGATTATTTTAACTAGAACTACTGCAGTGGACACAAGTGTAGTCCGTGTACTTTGAACTTGATACCTTGATGCCTAGCTTTCTTTTTGTTTCCCCACTCATTTATTAATAACAAATTCGTAATTCCCCTTGCGAAATCGAGAATATGTAGGCGAAATTAAGCGTGACACCATCAATGATATGAGGGCAAATAAATCGCAATGGAAACTCTATATGGCATGCGGCAGCTGTCACAGTTTTTGGACAACAAATGTCGATTGTTATTAAAGAAAAACAGATGAAAATCATGAAACCCACGAAATGCGTTGCACACCCTACAGATTCCCCCAATCCCGAATATCCCCGGCGACCGCAGGGTGGAAAGTGCAGCACGTGAAACAAAACAATGCAACGACGACGACAACAATAAAATTAAAATGAAACTTCGCTGGAAACCCTACAAGTGAAATATGACCCTAATACAAATTAGAGTCCCCCACAATACACACATACATACATATACGTATATAGGCTTCGAGCAACCCTCGCGCAAGGCGACTGTGTGCCATAAACAATAATTCATGAACAAAGCAAAGCGAACGTGAAAGAGGAATTCCTTGTTGAAGGGTAGAGTTGCCATAGCGCATGTGCAACGCGCCACATACTAGGCGCTGTGGAGGGATGGGCCTATGGAATGATGAAAAACGAGGTCTGTCTACCTCGAACTGCCGATCGGGAACACATAACAGTTGGGTGCTCTGATAATTGATAAGAACACCGGATATTTAGGTCGGTAAGCACACATAGACAACACACACGATATGAGCGCGAATGTGTTTGCATGTAGTGCGGGGTTAGAGATGACAAATGTCGCTTGCATACCATTCGATATGTAAACAAAGCAAAAGCAATTGTTAGTTCACGATAACAAGCAGATGAACTGTCTTCCCCCAGAACAAAATCAATTGTTGGTTCGCGATAAGAAACAGATGAGCTGCTTCCAAAGAGCCGTGAGTATGACAGTTCATTTGAACTGATAAACATATCGGCTCATCTCTAAACTGCAGACAAAACAAATATAAAGATGGGAAGGACAAGGCAGGGAGGGAGAACTGCAAAAAAGTGATTGAAATTCCGAGTTGCTGCGTTTATCAGATGTCGCTGATGTTTGTTTTGTCCTCCCCATTGGAATTATTGACGCCTGAGTGCGTAATGCATGCACATGGACATGGATATTGATGCGGACGCGGATGAGTGTGCATAAGTGCGTGCTGAACTTTGATAAATGCCGCCGCGCATAGCGGTATATAAGGAGAGTTTATGAAACCTGAATATGACCCTCAAAGTTGTTTAGGGTCTACACAGGCTTTTACACGGCGCCTTCTAATTTGTAGACGCAGACGTGGATAATGTGTGAGTAACTGTGGAAAGCTTTGCTGAATCTTAATGGCTGATAATGACATGCCTTGTGTGGTGGGAGTGAAGAAAGAGAAGCCAAAGAGTATGAAGAAAGCGTATGGCAAAGAAAGAATGTAGATTTCTCATTTAGCATTGAGACGAACGTCTGATCGATCGATCGATTGAATGAAGTTCTTCTTAATTATTATGTATGTATGTGTACATGGGTGTGTGTATCAATGACACATGGCAGATGGTAACCTTATACCACAGATCTCACAAATCTCTCCCTCCTTCTGTGGCTCCCAATTTGTTTCGAGGTTTTGTAAGCTCAGCAAGAAATTCAAATTGCGACAAGTAAAAAAATTATGCGCCAAGCGACGACATGAAGGTTTTCTTTCACTACAAAAATTGCTTAATTGAAATAAAAGACACAAACAGCGCTGGAAGTAAACAAAAAAATAGAGACATTTGAGACAGCAAAAAAAGAAAAAATGCGAAAACCAAAAACCGAAAACAACGCAAACAAACGGAGAAGTCGACGAATTGGAGCAGAGCTGCAACGGCGCAGCCTTCATTCTCTGGACCCGCTTGTTCGCTCTCGTTTCCAGAAATTGGCAATAAAACAAAAATAACACCGAGAATTGACACAAAAGCCTCGGTTTACCAGTTCCACTTGAATTGACCAATTCCGCGTCGACAAAACGCTTCTAAGGCTGCCCGAATGAAACTAGTTCAAAGGTCCGGCAATCCGCCAAAGGTTTTCAGGCTGTTGTAGACCTCAGCTTTTCAAAATCTTAAGTGTGTGGGATATGTAGGTCTTTAAGTCGAGCTGCTGTAATGCTGCATTATGTTACACTTATCTCAACCCTACAAAGTCAGACAATTTCTCTGATATTTCCTCTTTTGTTTACTCCCGTTCCTAAGTAGTTTTTATCTTAAGAACAAAATAATAAATGAAATATGGCTAATACCTTCACAACGAGAGTGTATTAGTGTGCCGAGCGATGTCAATTACCGCAGAGACCCTTCGCTTTATGAGGCACTTAACCCGCCGTGGACGGGGCCCACACAGCGCGAAATCTCGCACCAAAAATGCATTCGAAAACACGATAAACTTGAGTGCAGCGACGTTTCCCATGGCACTCCATAAATGAATGACTCACACACACGCACACACACACACACACACAATCGTGTAAAATGAGGCTGGAGGAAATCTTGTGTAATAATCTCAAGTATCGCACCGCAGGCATTTGACAAATTAGAGAAACATTTTGAGGAGGAGGAGAACCGAGAGGGGCTTACGGTCATTTGAGACCCTCTTCGGTCCCCGAGGTGCAAAAGAGGGAAAGAGAATATGAGTGAGATGAATGTTCGCGTTCGTATTCGAAATAAATCGTTTAACATTGTCGAAAATGGAAAATCACAAAAAAAAGAGAATCATTTTTGAAGTTCATTTAAAATCATATCTTCAAGCTTGATCGTATCGTCTACAAATTTGCGTATTCCCTCGGATAGTTTATCTGTCGCCATGGCATCCGCATTGAGCATATACCGAAACTTAGCCTCGTTTAGATCTAACTTTTTGATGTCCGACTCCTTGGCACTTTGGATCGTTAGCTTGGGCTTAACATTATCATTCTCGTCCTCTAGTTGCTTGAGCAGTGTAGGACCAATTGTCAGCAGATCACAGCCGGCGAGGGCTTTGATTTCATCAATATTCCGAAAGGAGGCGCCCATTACGAGGGTCTTGTAATCGAACTTCTTGAAATAGTTATAGATTCTTGTGACGGATATTACACCTGGATCTGCATCAGGGGCGAATTGCTTCTGATCCGTATTGGCAACATGCCAGTCAAGAATGCGACCCACAAAGGGTGAGATCAAGGTAACCCCAGCCTCGGCACAAGCCGCAGCTTGTACCAGAGAGAAAAGCAGTGTAAGATTACAGTGTACTCCATGTTGTTTTTCCAAGATCTCGGCTGCCCTTATACCCTCCCACGTGGAGGCCAGTTTGATGAGCACCCGATTCTTATCGTAACCCAACGATTTGTACATATTGATCAATGCTAAAGCCTTCTTCACACTCCCCTCCGTATCGAACGAGAGTCGCGCATCAACCTCCGTGGACACCCGACCCGGCACAATCTCAAGAATTTTACAACCAAACAAGACGGCCAAATAGTCCATTGTCGCGTTCAACTGTTGATCCAGAGTTCCCGACTGTTTTTTACCGTATGCCACTGCATCCGCTACCAAGCTTTTATACTTCTCCATATTCGAAGCATTTAGAATTAATGAGGGGTTAGTGGTTGCATCTGTCGGATGATAGGTCTCTATTGCCCCAAAGTCTCCCGTATCAGCGACAATAGTGGTCAGCTTCTTTAGATGTCCTAGGGTATTACAGCTACAACCCACAATTGAATATGTGGGTAATTGAATGTTAAGAACTCTCTGCAAGAGGTTCATGTTGGGTCAGTACAAAAACAACAAATTTCGAAACTTAATTTTCGAATAATTTTCACAAGATCAACAATGTTTGTACGTATTTCTCAGAGGTGAAAGGTATAACAAGGTTAGCTTGGGTGGAAAGGATAAAAGAGATGGAAAGAAACAAGAAGGTCTAGGGTATCGGCTTTGAATGGAAGGTTTGAAAATATAGTACTGTCAGCTATCTTTGCTACTGTTTTGCTAATTTAACATTACTTGTGCGTTTCCACAATTTCGCATTTGCTTTTCCATTCGCCGCAGAAGCCAAAGAATGAGGTCATGTGTTGCGTAGGTTGGGAGGAGGTGTTTAGGGGGCAATAACTCAAAGTGCAATAAGTGCGTGAAGTAGAGGCGGCCCAAGAGGTACTCGGCACGGGCAATGTCTTTCCAAAGCGCACAAATCTTTCAAGTTTGCCGTACAGACACGACGAGCTACCGGCGGCTTCAAAGTGCCGCCTGACAGTGCACTTCCGTTTTTGGAGGCAACACAGGGAAAGCAGAGGGGAGGTGAGAGGTGTGGGCTCTTGGGTCTGCCTGCTGACGCGTGCGCACGCACATTCCATGGGACATTTTTGGGGCCATTTCAATTAGGCGCAACTTGGAACCACAAAAGTGCACAGCGACTAGTCACGATTTGTTTATCGCTTTTAGCTATTGTTTTTCAGTTTTAGTTTTTTATTGAACCGGAAACTCGAAACTGTTGTCGAAGAGCAAATGAAGCGCGAAATTCGAAATAGGGAAAGAAAATAAAACCGAAAGAGTCGACAAAATATTCACACGCAAAGCAAACAAAAACCAAACAAATTTGAAGAGGGGCTCGAGAGAAGACTTGTCAGAGCTTTGAGTCTGGGTTGAACCCTCTCACTGTACAGAAAAAAAATCAATTCTGTTCCTTTTTTAGCAAAATTTAAAAAATAACTGAAAGTTTCATCAATTGTCTGTATGAACAGACATGAGCATGAGCTCGTGTTAAATTGTTTCGATTTTCCTCAGTGTACCTCGTAAATATGTATTCCATCAGCTTTCCTCATAAATTGTTGCACAAAGTTTGTTGCATGATTAATCCAAACAAAGCATAAAATGGACATAAGAACAAACAAATTTTCGGACGAAACTCTTGCAAATTTCTCATAAATTGAGCATGAAAGAGAAGAAAGCGAAGAAAGAGGGAGAGGGAACTGGAAAATCTGTGTAAAGTGTTGGCAGAGAAAAGTTTTTTATAGATCGCACGCGAAGGTGCTTCCATATGGCTAGTTTTAGATAAACAAATACGCCCAAGAAGGCACTAAAAATGTGCACAGATGTGTGCGTGTATGTATGTGAATGTGCGTGGGTTGCCTCTGCAATTGCTGGGAAACTGAGCTAATCTTTTGTTATACAAATCATGTGGTGACATTCGTCAAAACATAAACATCAAATTAAACCTCAAAAACGTTGCTAATGAACAAGCCACAATTGAACAACAGTTGCTGTTGTTGTTTCTTATTGTTATTACAATGTACTATGGGCGTGGCGGGCTGCATAAATTGAAATTTCATTTTTGGTCAACGAAAAAGGTCAATTGCGCGACTTTTCCTCAAAACAGTTTCCCACAGGCCCAACACGGGGAGTGGCAGTCAAGCGTAGCGCGTTCTTTAAGCACCCTACCCTTCTCTCCTTCCCTTTCCCACACTCTTCCCCTCCTGTCCTCTGTCATTGTGCACATCCTAATGCCGGGCCAAGTTCATTTTTACACACTTGACTGCATTTTGCGGCAATTTTGTTGCGCCTCGCTTGCACCTACAAATTTTCGGTTGTTATGCGGAGGGCAACTCTGTCATTATCATGATAAACAACCTATTGTTGTCTCACTTACTCCCCCACGCTATGCTTGGCACAGGTGTCATCCGCTCTGCCTCTGTTGTTGTTGACTTGCTGCAACTTGTGCTGCTTCTCTCCTCTCTCCGTCTCTCTCTGTCGCTTGGCACACCTGCTGTTGCAAGTTCGTTTTTACGACGTATTTCCAGCTGCAGCTTGTCGGGGGAAGTCGAGTTTCAGAGTGATCAAAGTTCGATTCAATTTTGTGGCTGGAAAGTAGGCACCACTAAAAATGGCTCAAGCCAAACGCGATCGAATTTCTCGACAATCGGGTTATCGGATACCTGCCGGAGACTAAGCGCCAGCATTTGCTGATTAATTTGCGAGAAAATTGCACAACTTCGACGCAAAAAATAAACATAAAGAGCAGCAACTACAACTGCAGTAACAGCAGTGAACACAAAGCAAAATGAGAAAAACAACTTTTTTTGCACTTTTCGAGGGTATTTTGACTTGGTTATTAAAAAAAAGGCTTGTTATCGATGCGTTGTGAATAGCCTCAATAAAATCGCTATATCAGTATCCTGATGTAATCGACTGTATTATTGCATGAATATTAAAACTTCATTGTTATCGGGACGATATAAAGTGAACTATGATTAACCGTTTCATATCTAACATCTTTATATTTTTGCCAGAGTATTTAAAAGTCGATCAACCCCAGTAATCTCTTTCGTTTCCATTGTTTAAACTTTTGCTCCGCACTGCTGACGTGACTTTCGGCCGAATAATTAAGAAATAAATTCATTATCTGAAAATATGAAGCCGCAGCAAGTCGCAGCAGCTGCTGGCGGCAAAAAGCGCTGAATTTGAATAAAATGTTAATTTGTGAATCAACTGAAAATGGCCCGATTTGGACAAATCTCTACCTTTCTCTCTCGTTCTCTCTGCCTCCACTTCTCTCATTCCATGGGACAATTTCGTGGCGTATTTTCACACGCTGAAGCTGCGCGCTGCGCCTTATTTGGCAGATCTATTGTTTGGTTAGTGGTATTATCAGCTTTATTAGCATTTTCATTTGCAGTAAAGTGAACAGCTCATTGTGCGATTTAGTTAAGGAATTAGTTCAAAAGCAAATCCTGAGATTTTTACATTTTTTTTAAATATTCTTCAATCATCAACGTATCAGATTGTGAAGAGAGAAACTACACAAGATACTAGTACGGAAGTGGGCAGAAGAGAACGAGAATCAGAGTTAGAAAGGGAAAGAAAATTATGAATTATTCTATTTGCACTTGGTGCTTGGTTTTGATCTAAGTTTTTCGGAAGTTTCAAAATTAAATTTAACATAAACTTTCATTTCAGTACAAACGGAATCGGGGCTAATGGAACTTCAAGAGGGAAAGAGCCAACAATCTGGAGAGCATATCGCGATGATGATATCTGACGAGGACTGCGACGACATTTCTATAAATAGAACCGGAGACTTGTTTGAACACAGATTGCCAAGATGGGCACAGTGTGTGCCATATTTATGTATACGCACAAGTGTGTGTGTGTGTATATGCTCGCTCGTTAACTCCGAATCATATCTAATCTTATCTCCCTCAACCGAGCAGATTGATAAGCACAACTGGTAACTGGGCCCGCTATGATGGAGTTTACCTATGCAATGTCCACAAGCCTTGGTGGTGCCCTGTGCACATCCGCTTGCAGCGCAATGCAATGTTCGCTTCGTTCTCAGTTCGTTCAACCCGCGCACGATGCCGTCGCCCTTTCCCTGTAGAATAGAACTCAAACCGGTAGAAACTGTAAAAAGCCCAAGGGCTAAATTCAAATGCAAAGGTCCGCGACGAAACGACAAGCCCAAAAAAAACTGAAAAGAAAACAAATGAATGCAACAAGCGCAACTGGGGTCAGGTTTTGACCCGTCGCTGCAGGGAGGAAGTGGAGTGAGAAGGGTCAGGCGTGACATGTGCGGCAATGAGTTTCCTGAGCTTGCAGGGAATACCTCTTTCGATTTTGTCACTTTAAATCGATTGTTATCGATGTTTAATCATAACAAATAGATGTCTGCATATCCTTTTCGATTTATTTAAGCTATAAAATAGAATAGAATATAATATGCATTCGCTTAGCCGCCATTTGCAAAGTTAAAACATATAAACTGAAATGGGAGTAAGACTGAAAATCAGAATGCAACAAGCTGGGGTCACAGCACAGGGGGAAGGGGTCGAGCGTGACCACGCTCCTGTGTGCCGACGTCGACTTCCGCTGTCCAAGTCCTGAGCTTGCAGCAGTGTCACGAGTCGTGCCCCAGTCGACAACAATCACAGTGAGTTGCAGTTGTAAATTGAGCTACAGCAATTAACCACGTGCCACTCCCTTCCCCCCTTGCGATCACGTGCAAAAGTAAGGCACAAAAGTTGTCGTTGCATGCCCCGCTCACACCGCTCTGCGCCCCAATGTTGGACGTGCGGCGCATGCGCGACCTCCTTCGGTTCGAATTGGACTCTTTTTTTTGTTGCTGTTGTTGCGCATAATTAGCAACAACAAAAACAACATTAACAAAAGGCGGAACAACAACAACAAAAAGTCGGACTTTTTGGCTTATGTCGACTCGACCGACGACGGCAGCTGCCGCCACAGGCTGCAAAATCTTGCACTTTTCTTTTTTTGCATTTCATACCGATCGAAAGCGATGGCAAGGAGGTATATTAGCTATACGAAGTTCATTATATTTGCTGACTGGGTATCTGAAAGTCGCATACAATCACAGCTGTTACATTTATTTTTGAATTCCGTTTTGTTACCGTTGCGGATTTATTTGTTGCTGTTGTTGCACTCTGAGTTCCCTCCCAGAGTCGGGAGATCACCCCTCGTTACACTATAAATGTATTTTTGCCGCCACTTCAGCAACGAATTTATATCGCACACATAAACACAGCCAGATACAGATTTTTCAATTGCAGCTGCTGCCGTCTTGTTGCACAGTTGCAATGAATTTCAAATCATGAAAAGGGTTGCAGCTTGCTGCAATTCATACTGTAAAAAATCAGAAATAAAATATTTTGTGTATGAAATCTAAATAAATATTTAATGCGTATGCATATAGCAATACGTTAACTATTGAACTTGGCAGCACCTCAAACTTTTAGTTTAGTTTAGTATCTATCGATACTGCAACAAATATGCGATGTTTGCACGATCGATATTGGAGCAAATACACGATATAAGCACGAAAAACGGAATTAATCCTCACTAAGCCGCCATTTGCAAAGCGCATGTGTTTTCTTCTACATTCCCTGAATTGTAACAAAAGTAATGAACTTCCCACAACAAACGTACATTTAATAAATTATTTTTCAGTGAACGTGCCTTATCTTTCATCAGCTTGCTCTGCATTTTGGATTAGCAGCCTCTCTTCTGTTCCTCCCCTTGCAGTTGTTGACGTTCAAATGGCAATGACTTTCCACAGTCTGTCAAATATTGTAACGGTCACCCGGCACGCCCACGCACTCAACACATTGTTTGTCACAGGGGGAGGGAGGAGGCGTGCGCAGAACCTGGTCGTTAGATAGACAGCAGCACTTCCAGTTCCAATTAAGCGCATCCACAACTAGCTGCACTGAGTGCGGAGAATCCCAGGCGCATCTTCCGGCGGAATCGTGCGACGTCGTTGGCGTCATCTAAATTAGCGCCAAAGTGCGCATTTAAATTTTATGACAGGCAAGTAAACAACCAGTAGGAATGACTGCAATCGTACGCGGCACACGACTGCGAGATACCACGGATATTTTTAAACAGATAAACACATGTGCATATGGCTTGTGTTCCCTTTCGAACAGAGTATTAAGTGAAACTCTGGGCTGTGTCAGCGAATCCCCTTGAAAAGAACGAGCAAGTGCCACCAGACGTCGTCTACGCCTCCCTCTCCTCCTGCTCGCGCACTAAACCCCCAACTCCAACCACGACGTCTTTCGGTGTTTTGATTCCTGGTGTCGCTTAATGGCCAACTGCCACTGTGGGAGAGGCGAGAAGAGGGGGCAGGCAGGCGTGCCGAGATGCGACACGCAGCTACAAGATTTATGGGCAATTGTAAAACTCCGGCGAGTGCATAACGAGGGGAGACTCAAAAGTTCCATAAATATGCAAAGTTTATTATTAAAGAGAAAGAGATGCGCAACTTTTGATCGACAAATAAACGCAATGATTTGCTGTTGTTGTAGTTGCAAGAACAAGGGCGTAGCTCAGTCCATTCACTCCACTCCCCTCCCTTTCCCTGCTGTGTATATTCTCACAAGCCCATAAATAATAAGGGCGTTGTTAATTAAAATCTTTGTATTAGCTTTGGTTTGCCCATTTGCGTGAAATATTTCACTGACACTTTGGAAAATGAATGCGCTTCACTGCTTTGATAAATGCGCAGCGTATTTTCGATAATTAATATGAATTTTATAGACATGCGAAGCGAGAATGACCCAGAACTGGTACACCAAAATGAAAATGGAACTGGAATCGCCCCTCGATCACTCGACCCGACCCGCTTCAATTTGATTTGATTTGCGTTTTATTCAGAGCGAAAAACAGATTTACAAATAGACGCGAGAGCACAATGCGCCGCCATGTCGAGAGCTGTTAATAGACGACCGACCCCGGTGTAATTCCGAGAAGCTGAAACTCCTTTTCGTCTGATGACGACGACAAGGCAAGCCCACTGTCAATCAATGTGATCCCCGAAAGAGAGGGGCGGGTTTTAATTGAATCCGAAATCATGTACCAGAGTGCATATGTTTCACTTGGGCTCCGAAGTCGCAGGCCTCATTTTGACAGCTCAATGACGTTTCAATTGAAAGCGGAACGTCTTGGGGATCGAACTCTGCAGCACGAACAGTTTCTTAGCACCGCAAAGAAAATATCTCAAGTTTTTTCCATTTGAAGCTAGAGTTGAGAGATCGTTTATTTATAACTTTCCAAATTGTTGCCTAAATTTACAACTGAAATCGGATATAGCTGGAAACACACAAACTGATTAAGCTGATTTATTGTGGAACAAAGAAGTACGAGAGACGAAGGGGCATGCAACATGATTTAGTCCAGAAGGAAAGGGCGAACGATGTGTTGAGCGTGTTTATACTTAGTACAATCGGTTTAATTTCGCAGGTATCAACCCCTATGAAAGATGATTAATGCTCGAGGGCTGTGAGAAAAGACTAACAAGAAGATTCGACCCGCATTTGTGGAACGCGAATCAGCAACAGTTCCTAAAAATACTCTTAAGATCAATTATAGCATAAAGATGCATTTCTGTTGATTATATCTTCAGCGCTAAATTAGCCATAATTGGGCATGAAAAAGTGTTGGTAAACCCATTCCAAAATAATGCAAAAGGTGTTGGAAAAACCATCTAGAATAATGGAAACAAAGCAAGTCGCATACAATGAAAGCCTAATGACATCTTGAATCTCATTTTAATGGGTCTGTCATGAGTGTAATTATGACCCAACGATTCACTTGTCTATAATTTTGTGGAATCACCACGACCTTTTGTGCCTTGCTATCAAGATTTCCCTTTGCAAATTACATGTGTGCTTAAGGAATCGTTTTCTTAATACGCTATATCATCAAAGTGAACGGGGAGACACGTCTCGACTGGCATACTTGATCTGCTGCAGTTGTTTATAAATAGAGACGAGAGAGATCTGTGTGATATAAGGCTAAGTATCTGCACATTGGCTAAATGAATAATAAAACTGACTGCTCTGAGTGTTGCCCTGCAGTGGTTCTTATAGATACTTACGTCGGTACGTATGTATTTACAATACACGTATGCATGCTATATGTATCTGCATATACTAGTATGTACATTTGTTGTGCTCAACTTTGACCTCTTTTGTGGCTGGCAAACCTCATTTGATTGCCAGCGTTTATGTTTATGCCTTAGCTTGTCTCTTTTCTGTTTTGTGCATTTTTCAAGTCTGCAAAACCGGTCTACGCTCCCTCAACTACCCCCTCCCTCGCTCAAGTCTTTGTGAACTCCTCCCCTCGCTTGGTACTCCTCGAGTTTCCAGTTTTCAAGTTTACGAACCGTTTGCTATGCAGGCAACACGACTCCACTCAACTCGACTCGACTCACTAGCCAAACCGACCAACTGTTGACTAACCGACGCCAACTGACTTTGTTGATTTTAATACCCTCACAGTGGGTATGCAGACTTAATAAACAAACAAGTAATATATGTATTTATAATATACATTAGTATACATAAAGAAGATCGGAGTGATCGAAAGATACTTCACTTGTACAGTATGGGTATTCATACTTTTGATATGAAGTTTTTCTCTTTTTTGTTTTCTTAAAAAGTGTATCAACTTATCGGCTTCGCTTTGGGCTCGTTTCTCTTTTATTTATCTTGCACCTTGTTTATACATAAAAATATTTTCAAGCTTGCAGTTTTTTTTAACGCTTCTTCTGCCTGCCTTTCTTAAGCCTGCGCATTTTGTACTCGATTATAATTTCAGAGAGAGGGAGATGAAGAGAGAAAAGAAATACCTTATTCCTGATCGCCGGAAGCAGCCTACATACCTGAAACAGCAATGTGCAGGATTTGCCAGTTGTATATTATGTTTTTAAAGTAAACTAAATGTTTAAAGTATCAACTAAATGTTCCACATACTAAACTAAGTTCTGTAAGAAACAGTTTTCTATATACTTTATATCCCCATACATATATATCTGGCTTGCGCATTCGCGCTACTGAGACCTCGTCAACTTTCCCATCTGGCGCATTGGGAATTGTTTTGGCGCGTGTTTTTCGTGTTCAACAAGTTTTCCCTGGCGTTTTTCCTGCACGATCGCAGACAATTCATTGCCCATGTTTTTATGGTCGCTCTGGCTCTCTGGTTTTCCATTTTCCTTTTGCGAGCTGGCGTGCGTCGATCCATTAGCGCTGGACATGGCCAATTTACACTTAAGGGTCTCCTTCTCCATCTTGACCGGGACAAGTTTCACTGCCTGCAGCGTTCGTCGTTGACCATCGCCCCCGTAATGCACCCGAACCAGGGACTTGAGACCACGTAGCAAAGCCGTTAAAGCGCCTTCTTCACGAGGCAAGCGCGCAAAATAACACAAAATGTACTTGAGCTACGTGTGTTGTTTAGTTTTTGGATAATTTACTGTACAACATCAGAGTTACTGGGTTGAATGAAGCGGTACAGTGAAATAAAATAAAGTTAAGTCACATATCATATGAAATAAAGTAAAGTAACCCTTTGTACAAAATGAATTATCGGTCTCACCTATAAATTATTCTTTTTTATCCCAGTTGGAACACAATAATTTTAGTCATTTAAAGTTTCAACTACAATTACAATTTATAAATAATTAGACTACATTTTTTATTTTACTTTCAAATAAACTATAACCCTACGACCATTCAAAATGGTCAAAAATGGGTATACTAACTTTGTGCAAATTTACGTAACAGGCAGAAGGAGGCGTGGGAAACCCCACAAAGTCTATTTATTTCTGCTAGGGATCACTAGCGGAGTTGATTAAGCCATGTCTGTCCGGAAGTCCCGATGTCCAGATGAACACACAGATCTAGAGACATCAAATTTAGCAAGAAGGTTTCTGTTTACCAGGCGCAGATCTCGTTTTAATTTAGTCGACTTTGAATTATTTTTAATTAATTGCAACAATAGATACATTACTTGCATATCTAAGCATTTCAGTCATAAGATATGATCTTAGTCTGCCCGTGACATCACTTTATATGTCTATATAATTCTCGAACTATTCGTGTAACAATGCTCGCCTGTAATTGGTTTCCAGACAGAGGCAATAGAGCCATTGATATAATCACATTTACAAATACATTTGAAATTATTACAGACCTATGACGACGATCTGTTCTTGGGAACCTCCCCCACTTTGCGTATTGACACTGAATTTTATTTGAGTTGCTCGTTTTACAGTAATTAAGTTGACGACTTTTTGAATGAACTTAAATTGTTTTGCGCCTCGTCGGCAATTGGGTTGGTCGAGGAGGCGGAGAGGGGGAGGAGGGGGTCTGATCTAGAGTTGACTGTGTCAAGGGCTTTCTCTCTTTTCTTTTTTTAATTGCATTACGCAAGTTTTGGTTATGCTTAGCGGTTCTGCGAAACAATTATGCGAATTGAAGTAGAGGGAGGAAGTGAGACAGCAACATGCGAAACGCTGTAAGTGGCGGACTGAAGAGAATAAAGTGGCACACAGCAAGTTTGTTTCTGTGTGTGTGTGTGTGTGCGTGTTACGGTGATTTATGCACATTATCACACCCAGAGTTCGTGCAACAACAACTACGGGCGGACTGACGCATGCATGTTGCTCAAGATATGTATTCGTATGAAAGTGTGTGTGTGTGTGTATGTGCAGCTGTATGTGACTTTTCATTTATCAATTTCAAAAGCAACGGTAACAAAGGTGTGATTCAGTTCAGTTGAAGCACAGCTTCGGTTCCAGCGGAGCCTGCGCTTGCCACTTTGGCATATCAAACAAGCATACACTGAACAAAATGAAGCTCGGCACAGGTAAGTTGAATTCTATTTAAAGAATACTTTGCTTACCAATTACTTAAAATGATTTGGAGCTTCAACATCCACTTTGAACGTTTTCTTCGAGTGTAGTACGTGACAATTTGTACGGAAAGCAGAGCACGGCGCTAGGAAGTGCGCATAATGAAGAAAGATAAACATAAATAGTGTTGAAATATGCAAGTGGAGCAAGCAGAAGTCAAAGTGATTCTACAAATGTCACACACACACACACACACACATGCTTAGGTACATGCAGCTGCACTCTGTAAATGTATTTACGAGTGACCATTGCGAATGTGAAACTGAAGACAACAACCCTGTAATTGTGTCTGCTGTACATGTCGTTTTTCAACACTCCCTTTGCCGTCTGCGAATTGTGTTGAGGGCGCGCGATCATAAATAAATGTCATAATGCAATAAAAGAGAAATGTGACACATACGTCGACACGGACACGAACACGACGCACTCAGGCACATGCATGCAAACACTGAAAGAGAGAGAGAGAGAGACAAAGGGAGAACAGCATGCACGCACACCCACACAAGGAATGCCATGTTGGCATAAAATCCAGTTTCTTCGCACAGGAATGCAAAAGAAGAACATAAAATGTTTACTTACAATAAAAGCGACAGATAAAACATATAAACTAAGAAATTTATGTGTGGACAGCAAGATAAACTTACGCATAATTATTGTTTTTTATAAGATAATAATCATAAAAAGAGGTAGCTCTGTTGACAATATTTACGAACTTGTTAGACTCTTTAGGAGTGTTAAAAGACAATGAGGGATTGTTCATAATTAAGATTGGACAAAAAAGATCTGAAATGTTATTAAATTCATAGAATTTGTATGCAGTTTCAATGCTGAATTAATGGAGATTCAAACTAAATGCTTACGCCAATGAAAAACTGATTTTTTTTTAACAAAAGTCATAATCGTAATTGAATATCACGTAGCTTAACAGTACATTAATTTCAGCTGGTTCGTAACCCCTAACAAAATTAGAATAGAATACGTTTTTACAATTTGGAGCTTGGGGCACCCACGCGCGAATAGGGCGCGGAAAGAAACAGGCGAAGCAGAGGCCACAGAATCGTAATTCTCGTTTTTTGCACGCAAAACTCGCTGAACTGTAACCGAAAAGCAGAACCCGAAACTGTCGCAGTCGTAGTCGATGCCAGACCCATGTGACATGTGACTTTTTTGTCAACACATTCGCTTAAAATTGCAAATAGTTTTTTGTTCTTTAACTTGGTTTTTGCTTGGGGTTTATCGTGCGACGCGCCACGACACGACGCGTCACCTTCGCTCAGACGAGTCGGTTCGGATTAAACCTTGTATGTTTGCATATGTATGTCTCTTACATGTGTTTATGAACATATGTATATACATATTAATACTGCACGCTTTCTTTTTCGCCCAGGTCATACTTTCCGGTTGGTGATTCTCTTTTTCTAAGTGAAAATTTAAGTAACAATTATAATTAATATTGCTTTAATGCTTGACTCGGGCTCTCTAAACTGTTTCTATACGAACATACTTCAAAAATTTAAAATTAAGCATCCCCAAATATGAGAATAATACCCAGAGATTTGTTGTTTATTTATGCGTAAAATATGCTGAGCATCATAAAGTCAAGTCAACGTTATCAAAGTAAATATTATGCGTATCGTGTTTAAATTAGATCTCTGTTCTACGCCGAATGTTGGTGATAAATTTCGAGAAGACAGTTTTTGACTCGCAGCCAAGTCCCCGAGGGTTGCATTTGTTTATTTTGGTTTACGCAAAGGCTCAACTTCAGATAAACGACGACTTGACAGGATAGAGAAAGACCCCTTGCCAACTGGTGACCCCAACCCCCGTTGCGATCCGAAGTCTCATTTGTGGGCAATGGGATAAATAAACGACTGCAGGGCTAGACAGGGGGACGACTCTACACGGGGGTTGTCAAAACAACAACAGGAGCAGGGCGTGGCCTGGCAACGTAAACGCTAACCGTAAGTAATGAAATCAGCGAGCCAAACCGAAGACAGAAGGACCTCCTCCAGATGGTCTGCACCCACAACCAAAACGACAACAACAACAAATCTAACGAGTCGAGAAAGTACCCGCAACAGCCCTTTCGATCTGGGGTTAATTCCAGTTTCCTTCCGCTTCGGAACGCGTGCGTCGCGAACATTACTCAACAGGCTGCACCACAGCATGCCCCAGAGTTATATTATATTCAGAGCAGGGTTCTCCCAATTCACTTAAAAATTGATGCAATGCAAATAGAACTTAAAGTAGAATAACAGACCGAGCCATTTCATAGTTACCAAACGTCTGTTTCCATTTTTTCCAAGCTCATCGGAGCCCAAGACTAGAAGCTACAGGGTGCTCTGCTCTATTTCAATTTACTTTGTAATCGTGACAAGCTACCGGCCAGATTTCTAGTGAGAAATCTTCCATAGAACGGCTGGCGTTACAAATTGCTCGAGTGATTCGATTTCGATAAGTGCACAAAGGTCTGCTTGCTCTATCTCTTTCAGGAATTGTATTTCAGTTCCGTTTCCGAACAGAACTTGCTGCGTGCGTATGTGGCAGAGGTGGAACATACAGTTCCTATCGTTTGGCATGTGCCACATCCATAAATATCTTAGGATGACACTCAATAAACAGACTGTATTGGAAATTTATAAACAAACACAAAGACTAGGTTTTGTTTAATTACAGTCTAATCACATTTGATAAATGGGTTCCTTTCAAAGTGGCAATCAAATTTAAGCAATCATAAATTGGGGAAACTATTAAAATTTAATAGTGATTACGGGAAACCATGAAAATGGAGTCAAAACAGTTCAATGAAAAACGAGAGCGACAGTCGAGCACACGACAGTAGGATACCCTTTAACCTATGTTCCGGTGTAGTTTAAGTTGTAAAATACAAACAGATGTACATATTTCCATATTACTCTTGACAGGTGCCATCCTTTTTAGCTGACACAAAAACTTATTGTTATTCTCATTATTTTTTTAATGACTTCTGTGTTTATTGTTTGATCGGATTGAAATTTGTTGAATAGATAGATGCCTTCCCTAACTAACCGCAGAACCATGCTTGGGGTCCTATTTAAAAACAACCTTATGCAAGGTGACATTGATAGTGAGGCCTTGGTAAGGCAGCTACACTTCTCTGTTCCTTGCAGAAATACTCCCTATTTCCTTCCACTAACACTTCCTTATTGTAGATCGAACTATGCACTGCATGATCCTTTCAAGGTATTATGTTCGGACTACAATAAGCTCCAAGACGTCATAGCTAGCACTAACTCTATCGCTGCTATGAAGTCCTTAATTCTTTCCTATCTCGCACGTAATTAGTAATTAGTATTTTAATCTTCCTCGATATTCTATTGTATGTTTTATTCTTTTTTTGTCCTATTTGCATGCCGCGGTCTATCGCCTCTTCTTTTTTATTTTAGTTTCTTTCCATTTTGCATTCATTTCTCCTCGCGTTTCTATTCGCGTTTCATCCGCGTTTCCGTGTCGTCCGTTATGCGACGGTGCCTCTTGGTCGGTTAGGCGGGAGGTGGACTTCGTTTGGGTTCCGCGCGCAACAAGCATCGGCTTGGTGTCGTTGGACACCTGATAATACAGTCATTGCATTCAACGTCCAATAATAATATTATAGTTAGTAAATGACGTGTCAAAGTCAAAAAGTTGAATATCTTGTACGGCCCTTACAAATCTAATCAATAATCTATTATTATTAAAATTGATCATATCTATCGTGTTGTTTTCATCTCTGAGTTGAGGGGAATTGGACAATCAAGATTCATCTGAGAAGAACTGCTGTACAACTAAGCACCATAGCCAAAAGACAGACTCTTTGACTTTCTTAAACTGTCCATACAGAATATACAACGGACAATTTTGATACCAACAAGAAGTGATGCATCAAACCCTAGAAAAGAGGATAATTTCTCTTACCTTGTAACTGGGGGTTATCGTCCCGATGGAGAGAATGAACTGGCTAAGTACCTTGTATTGTTGCGATTGAAACAAAAAGAGAAATTAATATTCGGTAGCGGTCATTTTTGCGGAGCGTTCATCCTAAGTACAACGGCTGTTTTGACGGCAGCGATTTGTTTGGCATTGTACGTTGGTATTCCACTTATAAATATATTCTTCATACATTTATTCCCCTCTATACACAGTCAAAGTGGAATGTACGGAAGGCTACATCCCAATCATGTAGTAATCGTTGCAGGAACGCCACAACGGATGAAACCCACGGACCAAACACAGTAATTTGATGCTAAGAAAATTATTTTTCACCAAGAATACAGTCCACTACGAGTTTTAAATGACATTAGACTTATTAAAATTAAGGGACAGATTGTAGAAAACGCCTTTGCACAAGTAGTGCCGTTGATGGATAGACAGCCAGAGGCTGGACTGGAATGTACAGTCTTGAATGAAAGCTATCACAATAGTAATCATCATACATGAGCTTACCTAACTTGGAATCATTTCCCTTATTGGTGCGAATGATCAGGGCGGTCTGTTGCCTGACGTTCCAGTCAACGCTGATCTCACTGTTCAAAAGGAAGCATATTGCCGAAAAAAACTTCCACTTCCAAGACTCATATATGTTTAACCAATGCAGAAAATTTCTTTACGGGCTCGTGCAACAGTGACTCAGGTGGCCCTCTTATATGTGCTATCAAGCAAGAAGGCATCGTCTCATATGGCCTTCGGGCTGTGGTCTAAAGGACTCGCCTGATTACTACTGCAATATCTACTACTTTCGCGACTGGATCAAAAAGAATTCGGGATGTCGCTACGTTGTCAACTCCATTGGTTTTTGCAGGATCATTTTGATAGCATTCTTTATAAGTTTCTTGGTTCTAGCATGAAGTTTGAGATGAACAACGTAAAGAAGAGGAAATTGTCAAAAATAACTACGCACTATGCTCACACCTAACCCACTCCTCGAGGCGTATCGAAAGAGTAACGCACCCAAAGATAATAATAAAAGCGATACAATGCGATCAAAAGTAAATAGTCGAACAAAACTTAATTGGCACATAGAAGCGAATAGGAAAAAACGGGGGAAAAAGCAACGCATAAAACGGAAGCTAGCCCAAACAAACTGTGACAAAGGGAGACAACTCGTGGATGGACAGACAGACCGACGGACAGACCTATAGAGACAGCTACAATTAAAGCGTGACACAGTGAAAAGCTCGAAAATGCGTCAAATGTGTTCGATAGATAACTGGATAGCAGCTCGCAATAGGCACAGGGAGTGGGATGTGAAGAGAAGGAGGTGTAGGTGGAGGGAGAAATGAAAAAGTATCGCAAATTGAACGTTGTCATGTCTTGCTGTCTGCCTTTGTATCTATGGGTTTGTCTCAACAATCGAGACCCCAAGCAAAGAAAACAATCGATGTCGTCGCCCTTCGCCCGATTTTGCTAAATGAAATGGACGCGCAAAGAGATGCCGGAATCCGATATCTCCATGAATAGCACTCTTACTTGATATGTGCGTGCACTTTTGTGAACTCTCTCTCTCTCTCTCTCTCTCTCTCGTTGTTTCTTTCTCTTTCTTAGGGTCATCTGTGCTTGCAATGCTTGGCGAATTCCATCGACAGTTAAAATATGATAAAGTTTCGTTTTGATTTTGAAAAACTATTCGGAGTTAAGAGTCTGTAAGAAAAAGAACAACTGGCTTTGCTTTTTATAAATGCAATTCGGGCTTAAAATAATCTGTCTTATCACATAAGGAACGCTTATCAGATATAGTATTAAAAAATCGCTAATAAATAAGTCAATTAACTTTTATTCCATGAGCCGAAAATGTACTTCTAAATATCCAAACTAAGCGAAAATATTGTTTTTTCTATAGTTAATTCAACATTAACTTCTTAGCAATCCGTCAATTAAACCGTTAGCTTTCTCATGCTGGTGATAACAGTAAATTAACGTTGACAGCGCTACTATTGGTCTCAACATTGGGCGCCCACCCAGCACCAATAATTCGTAACAAAGAGAAACGGACTTTGTGAAGCTCAATTGAAATTGTTGTAAGATTTTATCCAACACAAATTATGATTTGCTCGGCATAATTGAGTCAATTGGGGAGAGCTCTGGTTGCAGACCCGAAATATGATTATGCTGTAAGTGTGGCAGATTTTGTAATCGACTAGCTGAATACCCTATAAGCAGTGCTGGTACAGCTATTCATAACTGTTAATTAATATCCATTCCCAAAATATTTATGTGTTTGATTCTCATCAAGACCTAGAGAATATAATGTAAATTAAAAACATCTCTGCAATTGAACGCGATGTGTCTGTAATTTGTCACTTATCCCCAAAAATCGATAACTTTGCGATCGCTTTCAAGAGATGTGAGCAACTTGATATACCCTGCGATGCTTAGCAATCGATACACAAATAAAGAAATTCGGGGAATGGAATGTTGAACAATGCACTGATTTTTCCCTAGCCAGCATAAAAAGAAAGCCAATGCAGTTCATAAATATACCGAGGGGGGATGGGGCCAAGGGGGGTCAAGTAACCCGCAATTGAAAGCTTCCAAAGTAGCTGAGATTTCAATTCGGTACGATTGATAGAAAGAAAGAAAGGGAAAAACAGAAAAAGAGGGAGAGAGAGAGCCTGCGGATGACACGCTGCAACAGCGTCTGCGCGACTCAAGTATTTGTGGCCGGGCATCAATGTCAATCGACGCCATTAGGGGCACTCAAGATGGTAGTCGCTTTAAAATCTCTACCAATAATTTCGCGTTGTCTTGAATTGACCTGGACCTCCCCACATGTGGTTGCAAGTGGGAGTCTAAGTTCACATGAGTCACGACCACATGAGCCCGCCCACTGCCGGCCCGGCTAAAGATTTACTGTGCGAGCTGCCACAAACGGAAGCACGTCAAGCGATAAGGGGGCACCCGCCACAAAGGCAGTCAAAGAATGCCACTTGAGAAATATTCAAATGTTCTTCATATTCATGGGATCCAAGCGAACAAAGAAAATTAACAGCTGCCCAAGAAGCATAATTGAATACGCTGCAAGTTGGTAAAAGCAACGATGTACGAGTCTGGCCTGCAACGCCCAGCTAAAAAAAGGCTGCTACTTCTCTTTCCCTTTTTCCACATTGCTACGGTGCATTGGCAACAAATGTTGCATGACCGGGTATCGGGCAGCCCTCGCTCCATGCGACGAATTTCAGTTTGATTTATCGCGTTGCCTATTTTGGATTTCATCAGAATAACATGCATCTTATCGATAAATTCAACGGTTGCACAATATGAGTCATCAATTTGCACTGTTGGTTCGTATTAAAATCCGCAAAAACTTATCGATAAATGCAACAAGTGCTTTTAACGAAGAATAATATCAGTCAGTATTTTTTGTAATCGATTCACATTAAATAAAGTGCACGTAGGATAAATTAAAAAATTTCGAATGCGTGTATGCAACAGTGCGCTTGTTTTTATTGATCTTGAAAGAGTCGGGAAACACTCTGTAGGGTCTTCAATTCACGAAGATGGAGCTGCAACTTTTTAATTGTCAACGACAGTGCCTACGCGCCCTATTGAAAGACGTCAATCAAAGCAACTGGAGCGTAAGCAGCAGCCTCCACTCGACAGGGTGACATGCAATGGAGCCTGAGCGATAAAACATGTGTTCCTATATGTACGCACACCAACACAAATGCATACAGAGTATATACTTGTACTTAGATGCTTGTAGATATGAATACATGTGCATGTATGTATGTGTAAAGTGTAGAGGAGGTTTCCAACACCAAAAGTGGTGCCTGGCTGTTTGACGCAATTGATGGATGAGAAAAGGAAATGAAAAAGAAATCAATCTGTCCGTTTTGAATGCTTGCACTCTGTTGCTCTTGTTGTTATTGTATTTGCCCAACTTGAGACTGAACCACACAAACAACAACGCGATCGCAAACAGCGCCCCAACGCGTGCTATAGTCGCTGTAACAGCAACAACAGCTTTCTCATTGACTGCAGCCCTTGTCTCGGATCTTGTTTGCCTCTTCCAGTCTTCCAGCCATCCCTTCGCTCGTATGCAAAATGCATTCAATCACTTCATTTGTTACTGCGTCTTGTGCTCCATCCATTCCCGTCTTCATCAGCATCAGCATCTCCAACTCTGTCTCCGTTTTGTGTTGCCTAACTCAAAAATATTTTATTTACTCTGCACTTATGACCCCCATGCCGGCACTGCTATATTGTCCCCGATCGGGTTAAGTGAATCTGATACGAGCGTTTGCTGTTGTTGTTGCTGGTTGCTGTTTGCGCTGCCGCTGCATTTCCATCTCCGCCGCGGCGAATGCTCTGTAAGTCTGTTTTATGTGCGTGTGTGTGTGTTGTGTTTTGTCTGTTTGCCAATGGCTGGCTACTCAGAATGTCATTGCAACTCTCTCCCTCTCTCTTTGCATTCTCTTCTTCTGACCGGCGTTGGGTGCAGCTGCTGCGACGTCGATGTGTGCAATGATGGATTGTGTCCCTGGCCCCATGTGTGTGTGTGTATGTGCGTTTACATGGGCAGTAGCAAAATCATCTTCCTACACTGGATCGAAATTGTTAGTAATTGATTTTAAAAGTTCAGTTATTCAAAGCGGAGTCTAAAACATAAAAATGTATTGAAAACATTATTTTTAAATATTACAAATAATAAGTATATTTATGAATAATAAGTATATGTATAAAATTTATTTAAAACTCAAAAAAGTTAAGTAAAGAATTAGAATTCGTGAGAAAAACTGGATTGATGATAAAGCTCTAAGCTCTGAAGGGGCAACAAATTTCGTATAGGTCGCCGTACAGATCTCATTATTATATGTATTAATAATAATAAGAACAACAAAATGTATTACTTACGTACATATGCCAATAAGAGCCGCGTTCATGTTGCTTGCCCTTGCAGTTTTGTTCCATGTTTGACACACTGTGCGACGCTGAAGTTTGACACCGAGTCAATGGCAACAAATGTGTGTGCTTGCAGTTGCAGTGGCAGTTGCACACACACAAACACAAATGCATGCCCACATATGTATGTCCATACATTTGTGTATATGTGTCTTCTTTGTGCAATGCCTTGTCGCCGATCTTTAATTGCAGAATTGTGTTGCCGACCCATAGACGCGCATGGAACTGCACAGTGCTCAAGTTGCCATTCACCCGACGGCGTCTTCTCTCCGTGTGTCTTCTTCTTGGGCTCCGTTGCAGCCTCTTGATCTTGGTGATTAATTGGCGCTGGTGTCGCACGAGTTGCGCGGGTTTATTAAAAGGATTACAAGATGTGAATGCGCGAGGCAACTCCATAAATGCCAACTACATCAGCATCTGCGGGCTGAGTAGGGGACGAGGCACGCGTAATAAGATTAATTACGACCGCCTCTCTAAATACCCAACACATACACATGAATATATGTATCTGTGCACTTACAACTATGTACAGACTGGCTCACTCGCACAGTGGTAGTCAATGCGCGACAATGTTTTGACACGACAATTACAGTAGAAACGTTTTTCCATTGTATTGTCGAGTGTCTCATTAATTTGAAAGCATCAAGATCGCATTAGGCAACACTGGAAACAATCAGCATTAACTTTGAATACCCGGGGGACGAGAAGCCGTAATCCTTGCCGGGGGCATTTGCATATTCAGTTTTTGTATCCCGTTGACACGCAAAGGGGAAGGCAGGATAAGTGTCATAAGAGGCGAAAATAATTGAAATTTAATAGGGAAGGGGGAGAGGTGAGGTGGCACAAGGGCAATTAGCCGAAAGTGCCGTTAAGGGTGTAAAATATATTCATGCATATGTACATATATTCCGTATAAATGTTCCCTTGATAAATGCGACACTTTTTCCGGTTAAACTGAAAGTGAAATCCGCAAATGTTTCGTTAAAATATGCAATTTATTTCGCCCGTAATGAAACCCTCTCTTTTTCTCCTTCCTTTCGCCAATGATGATGTCATGCGACTGGCACAAAGTAGTCAATAAATCAGGGGCCGATCTGTGACAGCTGGAGAGACCGAGCAGCTATCCGGCTGTGGCTGCACGCCGAGCTGCAAAGCTGCAAGCACATGGCAAAGTGGAGCAGCTGCCAGAGATTAGTCAGTCTCAGTCTCAGTGACGGGGCGCACTTGGGGCAAGCTGCTTGACTGGTTTCTCGACGCGAGAGACTTGGCACGGATCGCATACTAAGCCACATTGAACTGGACTGAAGCGTGCTCAAAGATCAAGGTGAATTTCGAGCAGAATCAAAATAATATTGGAATACAATTGGACAAAGCAAAGTATCTTAAAACATGCAGGCACCGTGGCTGACAGAAAAATACCCTATGGCTCGTTACAAACACATTGGAATCCTCATGTCAAAGTTAAAATACCAGTGATCTCTAAGTGTATTTATATTATCTGGCATCTATCACACCTCCTTTTAGCACTTACACTCGTTTGCACACAGTTAATATGTCAATTTGGAAGGGTAAAAAGTTTTCGAAGAGACTTCGCTTACAAGAATGTAAATCCCATTACAAGAACCCTCAATATTATTAAAACACATATCACGTAACGGTTGCCATCTCTAAGTTAGAAAGAGGTTACGAGAAATGAGAAGAGGCAACCCTTTTTTTTTTTGCCACAATGAAACCGCAAAATTTATGAAACACTCGAAACGAAGAGGTCTCAACCCGCATAAGATCTCTCTCTCTCTCCAAACAGCCAGCGAATGAAAGAACCGCGCAGCCACAAGATCTTGCGTTCCAGCACTGGGAAAGGTTAGGGAGCAACAATGAGAACTAACACAACGGACAATTATCAGAGAGAGCAGCAGGAAATGCAACGTTGAGATCTTTCAGCAATTTGTTGGCATTTCCTGAGAAACATTTTCCCAGCCCCGAAAAATGAGATCTGAAAACCTGTTCTTCTATTGATCGCACGCGATAGTAGCGAGAGAGAAGGCTCATTATAAGCTCATAATGTTTAGCACTCGACAAAGTTATATTCGGAGACATTTGAAGGTACCATCTCGGTGAGCTTTACGGGGAACAAAGACATGTCTCAGAGTCGCGCTTAAGAAAGGTAAAAAAGAGAGACAAAGAGGGAGAGAGAGACCCTAAATGACTAAGTGCGCATTCATGTCTTTTGAAATGGGCCATCGAGGGATCTTCAATGTATTCATGACTCTTTCCATGCTTGATGTGTTTAATACGCGGCAACCCGTTGACATTATTTACTTCGCTTTCTTCTGCACATTTATCACTTCTCTCACTTGACATTTATTCGTATGCAGTGTCAGTGTGGGTTTTTTGCTATTTTCTTTTAGTACGTTAAGAGCTAAACAAACGCAAGAGCTAACTAGGAATTGGATTCTAATTCGCCTCCTCCTCGGACTTCTTTTCGGTGGTCCAGTTCTTGGGACGGTCGGCCGTGATGGTCCAATCGTGCTTGACAATGTTCAAGCCACCGTATTGATGCGTGGTTGCTTTAGGAAAGAATTCCCAGCCCTGGTCGATTGACATCTTCTTGATGACGCCGGCAATGCCTAGGGAGGAATAATAAAGCGCGTTTAAAAGGCTTAACATCAGGGACAGAGCAAATGCTAACCCAGGAATAAACCGACGGTCAGGCCCGCGACATGATTATGTTTCCAGGCACCGAAGACGCCGCCAGCAGCAAAGCCTCCCAACAGATAGTTAAGCCTGCGAATGGATTACGTTAATCATTTGTTCAAAGTGGATTAAATCTACACAGTCGGACACACCTGTCATCCTTGCCGCGCAAGTTGGTGGCAGCGAAAGTGGTTAGCGTAAATGCTGTGGCCATGCCCATCAACGGGCCTGTGTTATAGGCAAACCGACCGATTGTGGGTAAATATCCCTTTGGCTTGCTGAGCGTCATCACGTCCACTGTGGACCAAGCCAAGCCAGCGGCAGCGGCATATTTGTTTGTGGCCACCATTTTGCCAAAGGCATCCTCGCCGTCCGGATGGTCGTAGTATTTATAGCGTAAGAGCGACATATTAACCTGCGGATGAGGAAAATGTAATAACTATGATAATGTAAACTTAATAACAAACGCAATGCTCAACATTGTCTTCCGCTCCTGGAGTCGCCAAGTGGCGTTTAAGTGCGCGTTGAACATTTGCAAATCTCTTGTGCCTTATTGGTGCGACGGGCGATAATAATACACGACAAATTGCTTTATAAACCCATTACTTTACTAACCTGCCGAATTTACGTAATTTCCAAACGAAGAACAGTTGGACAAAACAGCTGTGAATCAGTGTGTACCTATTGATTGAAAGTATAGCTTGAAACACCAAAAAATACTATTAAAGTGTCATTTTGAGTTTAACAGAGAAACATTCTGTAAGCTAACATCATGCCGTACATCGTTACGATAACATTTCCATATCGCAACCAGCCGCCCTTGTAAGAAATCGATAATATTGCCCGCGATATTTAAAATTTTTAATAAGAGCAAATTAAATAATTGTTACTCAGTCAAATTGTTAAGAGCCCAAACAAGATCGATGCGTTAAGTTAATTCACGCAAACAAATATTAAATCAGAATCTATTTTAAGACATTAAACATCACAGTATAGTTTGTCAAATCAAGTATTTTATTTATTTTGATTTTACACGTATGTATTGTATTCTTTTTAAACTAAGTTCACAAACATTGTGGCACTAATATTAGTTCTTTAATGGTACAGTGCAATTAAACGGGCTTTCTTGATCTTTTTTTTCAAAGGTTTCTAGGATGGTAATTTATTTTGAAATATTTTGATTTACGTTAATAGACGAGTGTGAATGTGCTTAATTCTTAAATCGATGGTGGTAGACTAGTTTTCTTTCGGATCTCAAATGTCAACTAATAATATACACATAAAGTCTAGCGATTGAAGTAGAATATGAATATCATTCAATGATGTTTTTTGGCATACAATAAGGTGATCGAGCGATCGAAGTGGAGCAGAAACAAAACAAGAAATAACCAAAAGAAAAAAAATAATAATTGTTCGATTTCGAGAATAAAATCGATATAAACTGACTATACATACGCATGTATAGAGAAAGTTATTATATATACAAATCAAATGTCAAATTATTAACAGGTTCATTGTTTGTTCTATCAGTCAAAACACATTCGCAGTGTGAAGTTTTCAAATTTCACTCATATATCTTTTCGGTTCGTGTACACACATATAAAGCCTGCATTATATATATGGTAGGTTTTCAACATCTGAATCTATTGTTCGTCGTGTCCAATTATCTCGATATCATCAGCCAAGGGACTTTCGATTTCTTGTTTGTTCTCGTTACCATTTTGTTGATTTGCGTCCAAATTAATCAATGATAACGTCATCTTGCTACTTAGTATGACCTGAGTTGTAAAGATAAATATCAAAATATATTCTCAAGGATTAATTCAATTAAAAAGGCGATCAAATTTGATCACTCACAGCCGGTTCCTCGGGTGATCCATTCAGCTCAGAATCGTAGACCTCTTCGCGTTTGGTTTGCGAATCGGCCACCAAAATCTGCGAGTCATGTGCCAAGGCGCCTTCCAAGTAAATGGACTGCGGCTCGGGCAGATTCTCTTCCAATTTGGACTGTAACGAGGTGCAATAAAATGAGGTATTACTATGGTTTTATGTTCAAGAAGTTTGGGAAATATTTTAAAGAAAAGAAAACAAAGAGTTTAAAAGAGTCAAAGTGTTTCGCTGTTTGGAACTTTCTTTGATTGTGGCAGGAGGTTGAGGCGCCACTTACATGTTCACTGTGTGCGCGATAAACGGGCGTTGGAGGGCGCCCAGTCCATCGTTGGCCGCCCTCGCAACTTGCCGTTAATTCCATGCCGAGAACCTGTGCACGCCATGCCATCAAAGTTATACACAATCAAATTATAATGCAGACATTTTTAGGTTATGTCAAATTTTACCGTTACTTCGCGCTCAGCGCTTACATCGCGTCGTTTCTTCTGCTGCTGTTGTTGTTGCTCCTTTGCCTTGTCCTGATCCTTCTCGATCGATGTATGCCCATTGGAAATGTTTTGGTTGTCTACTTTGGTCGTGTTTTCGTTGTCGTGTTGCTGTGTGTGGAAAATATCGAGACATTGTAAATATAGGGCCAATGGTGCTAGTGTAACTTGAACAATTAAACACAAATACATAAATTATTTTAGCAAATGTTAACAAAAATAAACAAATATTTACTCAACACAACGAAATTAGAGATTAGATACATATTTCCGGAGGGGAGTTTCTCGGTTATTTGGCTGGTTTGGTTAATAGAGAACAAAACGAAAGAGTTAAATATAGAAATAATATAAAACAGGATCAACGAGATTGCGCTGTTGGGCGGGCCTAACCTTATTTAAATCAGTTTCATTATCACTTTCAGTATCATTCCTCGATCTTTGCACGTCTCGAACGTTCAACTGTTCATCGGCCGCGTCTATAAGACCCTGGATTGCCGTTACAACTGATCGTGACAACAACAAGGTATGAAATACATAGATATATATGTACAGATATTGTGAGTACAGTTACATTTATCGATCGATCGATCTATATAAGCGCTGCTCAGCGATATGTTCGAAAAGTTCGTATGGATTGTGATTCGTGAATCGTGGCATGATCTCAACATAGGTACACATACCAAATATGATATATAGATATGTACATATGCGTGTTTAATTTGTTTCTAAAATATGTCCCCATCATAGAGTAGATAGTATTCTTTTTGTCTTAGATCTAGAGCTACAGACAGATAGTACGTTTATAGTAGATAGTTCCAGATAGTTAGTAAAAAGAGGCTACAGTTTTGCATGCCGATCGCACAGAGAGAGTTAGAGATATAGACTTTTGTTAAGTTGCTTCGATTTGTTTTGAATTGAGTTTAGTTGAGTTTTAGTGAGAGTGCAGCAGTGATCGAGAGGCCCACAACATGCAACACAGTTGACTGTACAACAGGGCGGAACGGAGTGGAGCCACAGGGTCGCAGAAGAAATAGAAGAAGCATGCTGACATGCAACTCGCAGGGGGTAAAGAGAATGATGCACTGACTGATCGATGAACGAAACGAAGAGGGGCCAATACAGAGATACAGTTACAGATACAGGTAAAGTTAGGGATACAGGTACAGGTAGAGGTACAGGGTAGTAACTCAGTATTCTCTAGAAATCAAAAGTAGAACGATTTATGACTTGTAGTACTTAGTTGTTCTGGGGTTGTTCTGATTGGGTGCTAAGTAAATAATGTAGTTGCTTGCTTTAGAAGCTTGGCTGCCGCTTGAGAAACCTCATAGCAATCATCTTGAGATAAATGAGAATACAGAAAAAACAGAAAAAGAAAACAAGTATATAGAGTGTATATGCGTAAATATATTGGTGAGATATCGCATCAAACTGAACTTAAGAGAGAGATCTACCATAGAGCATGATTTGAGATGTATTTGTGAGTATGCTACGCTCTCTCTATGTATTTCCGGGTGCTGTTCGTGGTGGTGGTTGTGGGGGGGCTAGCTACGATTGATGATGCTAACCTTTGCCTCATACTGATCGTTGTTCATTTCGGCTATCAACTTGGCCATTTCACGTTCCGTGTCCTCGAGCTTCTTGCGCAACTTTTCGATCTCCATTAGTTGATCGCTCTCCTTGTTCCCCACTTGAGATCTCTGCTCTAGCTCAGCGGCGGCCTTCGTCTTCTGCTGCGCTTTTAGTGAAGTTGAGAGATTTGCGGCCAGCTCCGTTGCTGATAAGGTCGCATTGTAGAGATCCTTATCGTTGTTGCGTCGGGCGAGCGTTGCACTCGTCGCACCTCCTAAAAAGTTGTAGGCGTAGGATTTTTGCTTTAACTGACAGTTAGGTTGAGGCAAACAACAACAAGAACAATAACAACAAGACAGCTACGATTGATATGCTATATATACAAGTGTTGTGGGTGTGAGGGGGTGTGTTAGTAATCCTTATATACATTTACACGTACAAGTACAACAACATTTAGGGATTATATTATCAAATTATACAGCTAGATTACTAAGTTATATATCTTTAAAGGCTACACCAAATGACGAGGACATATTTTAAAATTCAACAGATCTCTCTCTAGATATATTTCAAAAATATGATTCAAAAATCAAGAGTTTGTATCGGGCTTACTTGTCTGATGCTCGCGCCAACCTGAACGATCGCAAAATATCGAAATACAGAAAAAATGGACGTGGTTCGGTTAGCTTCGACAATGAGTTAAGTACGTGTGTGTGTTTAAGTATTTGTGTGTATGCGGGGTTGTGTGTGCGTGTGTTTGTCGTACGAGAACGGGTGCAGAGGGTGAGTGTGTGTGTGTGAGACTAAACGAAACTCGGAATTGAAAATCAATATCCAGACGGCACTGAACTTACCCAATTTGGTACCGCCCAAATCCTCAACCTGACTGTGATTCTGCTGTCCAAAGACCTCCTGACGGAAGCTTGGATCGCTAGGAGCGGGACCATAGGGAGCATTTGGCACTTGTTTTTTGAAGACAATCTACAGAAAGTTTGATTCAAAATAGTCATATGGATTGGATATATATTATTTTGGACAGCACCTTCATGATCGTGTAGCCAAAGAAGACCACGATGCCGATGGTGTAGAGTGGCATCAGGAAGCCCATGCTACTGCCCCGTTGCTGCGGCTGATGCAGTGCCCCCGCCCCCATTGGTGGTCGCATTCCAGGTATGGGTCCAGGCTGAATTGAGAAATTTGAATAAATAAATAAATATTTTAAGTTATTTTCCTCCTATATTTATTTTAGCCTCATCTTTTCTCATTTCTTCGGATATATTGAAATGATTATTTGAAAAATTTAAGCATTTTAATATTATTATTCATTCTTATCACATGGCAAAGGATCAATTTGGATCTTCATTATGGAGCATACATGTGCGCAAATATGAAAGATTTGGGTCCGTCCTGTGTTTATAACGTGTCGTTGGCGGGAAGGCACAACAAATGGATGCGCGGGCAGGTGCCGCCACATCGGATTTGGCACAAGTTCAATATGAACAATATTTCTTTTCTTTTTGTTGTTGTCTTTCTCACGTATTTCTCGTCTTCATCCCACTCTTCCTTTACTGTTTCTTGTGTGTATATTTTCATTGGGCTGTCTTTTTGCCTTCAATTTGCATGCAGTGTCATAAAAACAAAAAGCCAAATCCAAATAAAATAAACGCGACTATTTTTAGCAATTCCGACCGATGTGTCTCATCCCCAAGCGCGACCCCTAATCCCCCACCCGGGTCCGCCACGGAGAGAGAGAGGCGTAAATTAGCTGCAAATCGAAGTCATAACTCACCCGTCCATCAACGATACGTGGAGGAGGATTGCTTGGTGATGTCTTGCGTTCCACAATGGGCACAGTTGGCGTGGCAGGTATGGCACGTCCACGCTCGCGCATCGCTTGATAGATGGACTCCGGATGCAGGTGGGCAGGGCGCTCTTGGCGCAGACCTGCATCGATGGAAAAGTCAAAGATTAACTTGGGTTTTGGCTTAATTTGGGACAAAAATAAGAGATTATTGTATTAAAAATAAAAACAAAAATTAAGCTTGCAGGTGATGTATATTTGTTATAGATCGATAAATCAGATGAGAGTTAGTCCATCTTTTGTTGAAAATATAAATTTTACGATTGTTAGTAAACTAGTTGAAAAAATTCAACATACTTAGGATAGTGCTTATACACATTCATATACATTAATTGTTTTATTATCTTTATATCATAAGCAGCCAAAGTTCATATGAATGCAAGCAAACGTGCGAATTAGTCAACCTCAACATGATCAGTAAACGTAAATAAGTGAGTAGGAGAAAAAAGAGAGAGAGATTGTCTTCAGGGCTGCACTCTAGTGTCACCTACTTATTTCGCCGGTGTACAAATTGACCTGCTTGCGGTACAAGTGCGGACCATAAGGCTCGTCGCTCGGCTTCGATGCGTTCATGAATTGTTCTCTATCGAGCACGACATCGCAGCAGCCTAGCTCACGCACGCACACAACACCAATGACACGATCACAATATCGATAAATAAAAAGGATAATTAATCAAATAAAAATAAGAGACGATAATCGAAAAGCCCATTGAACTTACCACCGGGTCCGCCATGTTGTTGGGCATTCTTGTAGTTCGTCTTGGGCGGCACAGAGCCAAACATCATGGGATGGAAGACCTTGGGCCACAGAATGGCGATGCAGCCGACAACCGTTACGATTGCTATAATACCCATTTTCTTGGGTGACATTCCTTCCTCGGTGGACGAGCGTTGTGATCTCAACCTCGTCCCTCCCGATTGTTGCGATATTTTGGTGGACATTTTCGTCTTCTTTTTCTCTTCCTGCAGTAAAGCTCAGATTTTAATGCAACGATGTTGTGTCGAGAGTTAAGATTTCTTGATCTTTATTTGTTATGGAGTTTCGGTTAGTTTCGCGATTTAAGTGAGGTTAACTTTGGCATTGGTTCATTTTTGTGACTTTTATTAATGCAATTTGTGTTTCAATGTTTTTGCATTATCTGAAAAGATACACACACAAAACTGTAATACTAAGTACTATATTTGTAAATATTTGAGATATTTATCATAGATAGAACTGTCAACTCTTCACTTCACAGCTCAGACAATCTCTTAATTACAGCAAGAAAGCACTTTGAGAATATTTATGTTTTTTCCCCAACAATAATACTGAAATTTTATTACATAAATATCAGTCCCGATTATTTTATTTTTAGCCCTCGCAGCGACTAATAATTCCACTTTCCCGTGAACCATAAATAATGCATTCACAATTTAGCGCACAAGTAAACAAATTACGATTGTTAAATAAGGCGGAGAATAATAATATAAAACAAGTAATCACAATAGATGTGGAAAATCTTGTTGGATTTTTGAATATATATTAATATATATAGGGTGTTGTTGGGGCACTGCGACTACGGCGACTGCTTACGCAAAGATCAAATGTTGTTTCCGAACTGGCCAAGCAAATTTCTGAAACTATTAGCGAATTTTTAAAAACAGACGGACGACGACGACGGCGCGATGCGACGACGATGTCGAAGTCGAAGCTGCTGGCGCTGCTCACTGCTCATTGCTCACGCAGCAGGCACTCGGCTGCGGATATACTAAGGCCCCCGGTCGGTCATAATTTGAGCATTTGTCTGTTATTTTTGCCGCATTTGCCGAAACTAAAAAAAAAAAATATAATGAAGGCGACAGAAAATAATTTGCAACATGCCCTGCAATCGGCGAACGCACGCGCCGCACACCGTTTTTCCGACTGTATTTTGTTATTGTTTGTTTTCATCTTTACCGTCATTTTCATGACTCGCTCTCCCAGCTGCATATATGTACATATATATATGTATACAACATATACACAAATTTATCTGTGTAACGAGCGTCTCTCAAACAATTTTCATTTCACTTTCGAGCTCATTGACTAGCGAAAGTATTTGATATACACGAACAGTTTTAGCTTTGTTTTATTTTTGCAAAAAGCATATTTTATATATATATTTATCTTATGCACAGTTTGTGTTTTTTTTTAATTTATTGGTGCGGTCAACATGTCCAGCATGTCTCGTTAGCTGCCGTTATTTTTAGGTCCACTGGCATTGTAACAAGTCAATGTCGTCGCACAGATCACCGAAAATATTCATCATTTATTTATAAACATATTTGTAACGCACGACTGGCTACGGTTATGCCATTGGTACCATTAATCTACCATCGTATTGTTATCAATTTACATTCATTCACTGATTTTTTGGATATGATAATTTACCTTAATTTAAATAATTATAAGTGACTCTTAATTTCTAAATTCAAACTAAAAGTTTGTCGTTATCAAGTGTAGTCGAAAAATCAATAGACAGACAAAGACGTTTATTGGTTGACCGCCACAAGCTTATCGACTACGAAATCGATAAGCGGAAAGTGCTGCAAAACGCTGACTAAAAAAACTTTTGAAAATTAAATGCATTTAGTTTTATTAGATTCGAAATACTCTATGAACTTTTAACTTAATAAAACATAGAAAAGTCAGCTTAACTGCTCAACGGCTATAGATGTTTTGACTTGTTTTAAAATTGGCATATGATATACGTTTCAACTGTGATTTTACATTTACGTCGTAATCCAGCCCTGGTACCATCAATCTCCCGGCTTAAATGTCAACTCGCTTCTGGTTCGCGCACATGCCATCGAGTAATGATTATTTTCAATAGATATTGAGCAAGATATAAATTATATTTTAACCAGATAATAACAAAACATTGTATGGTAAGTATCTGGCAATCATACAACATAAATGCATGCATACATACACATTTTGCGCTTGTATCTTGGTTCACATAAAATCAGCTGCGAAGTACTCTAGGGTTGCCAACTTGCCAAATGAAAAATCTTTGTAAGGCAACTGAAAGGCAACTCTGGCAGTGATGGTGTTCTTCTTTGTGTTATTATTGTAGACAAAGTCAAAATAAAATTGCAATTAACAAAACAAATATAATTTAAAAACTCAAACTGCTTTGAAAATTTGCGAAATATTTGCGAAAAACAGCTTGAAAAGACTCCACACAGAGCTTGGCTACAAACCTGATGCGCGCTGTTGATTGGCGTCGCTCCAAATTAACCAAATTTACTGTTGAGCCACAGACAGAGTTGGACATAATGGACAACGAAGCATGTGCATCCGTCGAAAAGGAGCTCGATCGTGTTATCACGAAGCTGGAGCAGCTCCATAAGAACTCTGCCTTTGAGATTGGCGACATTGCGTCGTTAATGTCGGAGTTGGTGAACGTGCTCGGGAATGCGGAGCAGATGGTAGTCACCACCCTCAATACTGGCACCCAAATGAATGCTCCCGATGAGGTTAGCACAGATGATCCCATGAGCGATATTGTCAACATGCAGGTGGAGACAGAGCCAACGGCTCCGCAACGTTTGACCGATCGTCAAATGGAGATCATCCGTGATGCGATCTCCAAATGTAATGAGCGTGTTCAGAAGCTATCGACGGAGCATCGTGATTTACATGGATCCGTTTCGAAAATTGGCAAAGCTATCGATCGCAACTACAGCTCCGACTTCAGTTCCACAATGCGGGTGGATGCGCTGCAGGACGAAGAGAATCTAATGCTACTTAACAAGGCAATTGCCAAGCATTACTGCCGCCAGGGCATGGATGAGGTTGCCCGCACACTGATCAAGGAGTGCAAGATGAGCGAGGAACATGCCCAAGATGTGTTCGATTCGGAGCGAGAATTTGCCGAGATCTACAACATTTGGCTACAGATTCAGAAGCGTGAACTGGGCGAAGCCCTTGACTGGGCCGTGCGACACTCCAGTCAGCTGTTGGAGCGGCATTCGCTTATCGAGTTCCGTCTGCATCGCATGCGCTTCATACAACTCGTGTCCAATGGGTTAAAGTCGCAGCACGAGGCCATTGTCTATGCTCGAACCAATTTTCAAAAGTTTGCGGTGCGCTACGAGCATGAGATTGCCAATCTTATGGCCAGTTTTATCTACTTACCCAATGGCCTGGAGAATACGCCCTACAAGATCTTTCTATCTCAGGACACGTGGACTGAGCTATCGTTCAATTTCCTAAAGGATGCTTGCCAGCTGCTTGGAATCAGCAAGAACTCAGCCCTCTCTGTCGTGGTCAATGCTGGCTGCACTGCCCTCCCAGCCCTGCTGAACATCAAGCAGGTGATGCAATCGCGCCAAGTGCTTGGCATGTGGAATGGTTGCGATGAACTGCCCATTGAGATTGATTTACAGCCCGAGTTTCGGTTTCATTCGATCTTTGCCTGCCCCATACTGCGGCAACAGACCACTGAGGACAATCCACCCAAGAAGTTGACATGCGGTCATGTCATCTCAAACGATGCCTTGCACAAGCTCAGCAACGGGCATATCCTCAAGTGTCCCTACTGTCCCGTCGAACAGAATGCCGAGGAGGCTGTTCGTATATACTTCTAATCCGTGGTAGTCCGTAAACAATAATTATATTAATAATAATAACACACTTATCCAATAATGATGTAATATTATGATCCTTTTCCTTAAAAAAATGCGTTATTTACTGAGGCTGATAACGGTCCTCCATTTAGCTGGTTCTCTAGATCAATTTGGCAAGTTCTTGAGCCGCAACTTTGTACGAGTTAATCCCCTAACAAAACCCTATATGCAACCCGAGATAGTTTAGTTTTAAGTACATATATTATTAAAAAAATAAATCATTTAAATATTTACATAAAGGAAACTAAAGAAGGGTTCACTTAAAAGATAATATTAAAAGCGGAACTAAGATATATATAATATGGGACATATGTTTATTGTAGGAAAACTTAACGAATTTTCCAAAATACTTGGAAAATGTAATAAAATCCAAATGGGCAACCCACTGTGCAGGTAAACGCACATGAGAGACGGCCCACTGTGGCTCGCTCGGTACCTACTACCGTTGAACCGGTTTCGTTTTCGGTCGTCTGTGGCTTTCTGTCTTCGTCTTGCTTCGTATTTTTGTTTGTCCACATTTTGTTTTGCCTGCAGTGCATTTTGGACACGGACGGGGACGGAACCAGCTGATTTCGCTCTCCAAATTCGAAACAAATTAAATCGACAGTACGACAGTTTCTCAGTCTCCCCTCTCTCTTTCACTGTCTCTCTCTCACACTCTCTTTTTATTTGGCTGTTTAGTTTAGTGACAACGAACTGTGTGAACTGTTGTTCTCCAAATCTCCACCTCCTCCATATTCGTCCTCATCAGATCAGTCGAAACCGATCGTATCATCATCAAATATTCCTGAATATTCCATACCAGGAAAATGAAAAACGTTTTGGATGTCATGTCATTGCAGCAGCACGTGGAGACCAGCAAGGCGCAGAATATGAAGCCCATTGACTATCGGTAAGTCTAAGCTCTCAGTCACTTCTCAAATTACCCCCCTCACACTGTTTATTTGTACTTGTGATCTTCTGTTGCAGAAAGGCGAGCAAGCCTGGTCTGGTGCCGCTCTACATATTCGAGTGTGCGGCTAAGCTAAAGATGAAACCGCTAACGGCCGCGTGCGCTGCCATCGTCTTCCATCGCTTCTTCAAGGAGGTCAAAGCGAGCGACTATGATGAGTTCGTGAGTAGTAGAAGAGGCTCTAATCGAACTGGCTAAAGGTTTCTGACCTAACATAATGTATCTTTTGGCAGCTCATTGCCGCATCGTCGCTGTATCTGGCCGGAAAAATCAAAGACGACAACACAGTTAAAATTCGCGACGTCATCAACGTGGCATACAGCACGCTGAATCGCGGCAGTGCTCCACTGGATCTAAACGATGAGTATTGGGCCATGCGCGATGCCATTGTCCAAGCTGAGCTGCTGATCACACGCACTCTCAGCTTTGATCTCAACATTGAACTGGCACACAAGGTAAGTGAAGATCTTGAGAGGTTCCTCTGCCTGGTGACACTTTCTCCATTTCGCTGTCTTTCTCTAGTATTTGCTATACTACATGAAGACTCTGCAGGATTGGGTGGGCAGCGATGTGTGGAACTCCGTGCCCATAGCCAAGACAGCTGCATCATATCTGCAGGACTTTCATCACAGCGCCAACATCTTGAAATACAAGCCCACGCACGTGGCCATCGGTTGCCTATCGCTGGCACTGCAAACCTATGGGGTTCAAGTGCCCCTTACCGATGAATCTGACGAGGCTTGCATGTGGTACAAGCCACTGGTGAAGGACTTTACACGCGAGAACCAATGGGAAATCATTGAGGATGTCATTGAAGTGTACAAGCACGAGGCATCGCTTAAGAACGCCTGAGGAGGACCCACCCAGACCAGAACTCTCTCATTCATTCCCATATGATTTTATTTATTTGCAGCAAACAAGCCATAATTTCTAGAAGATTCGTTGCTGTTCACACACTGAATACTACTCTGAATATACATATGAACTTAATAATGAGTTAGTTGATATCTTTCTTCCATCCCTCCTTCTTAATGTCTGTGTTTATGCTTATGCTGTTTGTCCGATCGATGTCGTCGATCCACTGGTGGCGATACGCTTGCCCGGCTTCTTGATCTTGAGCTATACGACGAGGAAGTGGGCGAGGGTGATCTGCGTGTGGTGCTACGTCCCGAGGACCGGTCTGCATAGCGTCTGGGTGAATCTGATTGGCTACGCGATCGATTGCGCTTGGAGGATCGCCCACTTCGACTATTGCTCTCCCCACCGCTGAAGGGGGAATGGGAACGCTTGCGACTGCGGCTGCTGGTGGGACTGGAGCGAGAGCTGCTGTTGTTATTATAGTGAACAGCGACGGAAGCGTGTCTGCCATCGGGACTCTCACTGCGCTGCGAGCTGCGTGACTTCGAGGTGTGTAAATAGCTCAGCGGAGAGTCCACAGATTCTGATGGTGAACTCTGAGGGAGGAAGGAGAGATGTTTAAATTACCCTTGGAAGTGGAAGCCATTGAGCGAACTTACCCGCTTGAGCAAACGTTTTCGATAATATTCGACTTGTTCGTGCAGTGTCCAACCCGTTTCCAGTCGCTGTTTGCCGGATTCCAACTCATCCTGGTACTGCATGACCTTTAACTCAATATCACGCAGTTTCTGACGCTTCTCATCGTTGTATTTCTGTGAATTATCGCCATCGCTTTCCTCGTCGGAGCTAAAGAACTTGGGTGGATCCGGTGGATCCAAAGTGTCCCACTTGCTGGTGGTAATGGCTTGCGCCTCCACCTGCTGTGGATCGACTGTTTCCCATTTTGATGGTATAAAACCAGGTATTTTGGCCTGTGCTTTACTGTCTGTCTGTTTCTGCACCTGATCGATTGGCACGCCATCGACATCCTCATCCACTAGTAGAATGGGCACTAATTAGATACTGAGTAAAGATATATAATACAGATTCTTACGTGGTACGCCGTCTATCTCGTCGAGATACTGCTCTTTTTTGGGAGTGCCACGTTGTCCAGAGTCGGGCAGCACCAATTTTAGCGCGCTCTTCAGCAGCGCAGCGCCGTCGAGTGGCACACCGTCCAGATCCTCGTCATCTTTATCCTCTCCTGACAGCGGTGCACCATCTATATCCTCATCCAGTGCCTCCTCCGAGTGAGATTCCTCTGCTTGTGCTGCTGGTGAGGGAGGCTGACGACCCAGAAAAATCGAACGTAGCTGTGACAAGAACTCCTTGGGGTATATAGTCCATTCCTCCCATGTGCGTATAACGTTGCATACGCGAGTCTTGAAGCCCTCCGCCTTCAGTCGACTCTCGATGGCCAAGTAGTAGACATGCAAGCTCTCAAAGATGTCAAGCAATTGCTTCTCCACACTGCCAAAGTAGAGATTAATCAAAGATGCAATTCCTTTTCGTATCCTACTTACGATTTGCGAAAGAAAGAAGCGTTGGAGACCTTCACAGTGCAGTTATGCAAGATATCAGAAATAAGATATAGTCGAGCGATCTTCTTGGAGGCCAATGTCTTGGGATTTGCCAAGGATTCGGCAATGCATTCGCAAATCTCATCGGCGGCATCAGCGTGTTCAATGCAAAAGATCATTGCGTCCCCAATGCGTGAACGTTCCGGTGTCAAGAGCCGTATAAGATCCTCCAGGCGATCGCGTTGCCTGAATAGAAAAGAACATTAAATAAGTAACTCATTTATTAGCTGAAACCAGTCGCCTTACGCATTAGACAGCGCGCCCTTGTGTACAACGGGAGCATCTGGGTCGACAACCAGCTCATCTGGCATTCCTTGAGTGTAGAAATTGGCCACAGGAGGCTTCCAGACGGGGCCATCCTTGAACATGCGAAACTGTTGCTCTCGCCACTCACTCGGTGTGTCACCCTGCAGCAGGGAATAGAGTTTCCAACGATAATAGATGTGCGAAGGGCTTTCATTGTCGAAAAGAAACGAAAACATCGGATTCTCTATTTCCCGACTCATAATGAGGGCCTCGAACATGGGACCTTCGCGAATTACAAACTCAATCATGCGGTGAATGATATTCAGAACAGATCTGAAGACAAAAAGGGAAAATAAATTTATAAAGATAAAGGCTTAGCATCCTTACAGGTCTTACTTACTTCTCAGTTGGTATAAAGACTTTTACCACGGATTTCCCAAGTATCTAAAAGAGGTAAATAAAAAATATATTTAATAAATATTCACTGGACTTGAAATGGTTCGTTTGCTTACCCGTTCCATGTTTTCCTTATCCTCGATGGAGTCGTAGTCCTTGTAGTTCTTTTTGGGCAGCGTATTGGCCTCACTGGGCGGCGGCTGAGCATTGAAGGGCAGCCCTGACGGCGGCGGCGGCAGCGTCAGTTCCAACAGTGCCTGTGGCGCAAAGATGGGTGTGTTCATTATGGGCACAGTCTTACCCCAGCCCAGACGCATTTCATAGCCCATCACGTAACGTCCGTTGAGTGTACGCAAAGCACGTTCTGCATCCTTGCGACTCATGTAGGCGACAAAACCACAATTGCGACCACGTTGCTTCTCCTCCTCGGAACGGGGCCACATAATCTTTATGCTGGCAAGCGGACCATATCGGCCAAATATCTCCATTAACTGTTGCTCTGATATCTTCGGATTGAGGTTGCCCAAATACAAGTTCGTTGTATTTGGATCGCCTGTGTCGAAAGATCCTCCATCCCTAGTGCTGCTGCTCGACTGCTGGGAGGTACTCGGCGTTTGTTGTTGTTGTTGCTGTTGCTGCTGTTGTTGCTGTGGTTGTGACGAAGCTGGAGGCGTTGATATGGCCATATGCTTATACTTGTGTCGCTCCTCGCGTTCTTCCTGTATCCTACGAAGGAATATTTATTAATATTATTCAAGATTAACATAAAGCGAAGCTCACTGTCTCAGCTCCTCCTTGAAGAGCTCCAAATTGCTCTTCTTTTTCTCCTGATTCTTTTTCTTCAACGGTGCTGGATCTTTCTTGAGGTCGGATGCCAAGAGTTTTGCATATTCCTCAGCCTTCTCGGAGGAGCTCTTCTCCACCAGCTTGGAGCCTGGCTTGTACAATTTTCCCTTTTCACTTTTATCTTCTCTCCGGGAGCCCGCATCGTATGTGCCTGCTTTTACCCAAACTTTGGAGGAGGCCGTTGGCGCCTCTTGAAACGTCTCCACAAACTCCTTGAAGGCCTGCATAAGAGAAAAAGATTCTCATGTATTTCATATCGTTTGTACCCTCTCTTTATCTAAACTTACGTGTGCAGCAGCAGCCTCATCCTCTTTCTTCTTTTGTTCCTCTAACTCCTTTTTGGACTGCAAGAATCAGTTTGCACACATTTGCACAGTACTTTATGAATGTATCCGGCAAAACAAATAACAAAGAGGGTGTGTTCTATAGTAACTTACCAATTGCCTTTTGGAAAATGTGCCGACAGTAAAGGCCTCTAACTTTTTTTCACTAATGCGCTGCAGTTAAAACATATATTGTAAACTATTATTATTGTCGCTTTAAATTAGTCCTACCTTCATTCTGCAAAAGTGGTTTGGTTTTGTGTGTTGCAGAAATTATCAATAATTTCTTATTTTTTCTACACATCCACTTTTAATTTTCAGTCCGGTTCTAGCACAATACATTTGTCGATACATTTACCAATAAGAACTTATCGGTAAGTGTATTTATAACGGGGTAGCTTAAGTGTTTTAGTGGGTTTGACATACATTCTTATTGATTTGACATTTAAGATAGTTTGACTCAACGCCCATTGAAATGCCAAATTATCCATATCGAATTTTCTTATAAGCCTTAAAAATTATATGGTAACGATATCAAAATAGAGTATGCCACTGGTCTGCATATCTTATCAAATAAAGTACGCAAAAAATATCGTTTAAGTTACATATCAAACCACAACATCGTCAAAAAAATGTATCGATATATCGATACGAAACCAAATCCGTCACGAAACAGAATAAGTTATTAATTTCGCTGGAGATAAAAGGAAAACGGATTATCCTGGTTCTTCGCTGCCACCGTAGAAAGACTAACTATCTTTTCCGCTGGTGAAGCGTTCTCGTCTTGCGATAAAGCTGGAATAATGGAACCACAGATATGTCGGCTCTGCTTGCGTGGTTGTGGCTCCCAGATGTGTCTCCAGATCTTTGGCGATGGATCCAATACAGCAGGTAACGTGCCAAATGTTGCCGAAGTTCTGCGCCAGCACTTTTGGTTCGAGGTAAGTTTGCTGGGAAATACATTTTATATACATATTTATATCTGTATATAAATCAGGTGCTGCCTAACGATGCTCTATCGAAGGTTGTGTGCAATGTGTGCTGGACACAGGTGTCGGAGTTCCACCAGTTTTATGTATCCATACAAGAGGCTCAGGTGATTTATGCCAGTGCACCCAAATTTAAACAGGATCCGGACCCAGACATATTGAACACTTCCTGGCCAGAGGAAATAATGTTGCCGACAAATGAGATGGCAGTGGAGGGTGAAGTCAACACAGACTGCCCCAGCACGCAGCTCAACGTGAATCCCTTAGATGAATTGGATCTTGAAATGGCCACATTCACGGAAGCTGATATAGATGATCAAAAAGAGATCAAATTAGAGAGACTATCGCCCGATGAATACCTTCTTAATGAGGCTGACGATGACGACGACGATGAGGATCTGATTGTCACACGAAGTGGCCGGAAAAGAAAACGCGAAGTTGAATCGGCGGTTGATAAACCGAAGTCAGTCAAGGCAACAAAAAAGGGACCAGCGACGACCAAGCGTAGAGCCACCGTGAAAAGGACGTTCAAGAAACAACAGTGGCCTCCATTCTGCAAAGAAGACGAGGACCTTATCAAACGATATATAGTCATGGGCTGTGAGCTGTGCATTTTTCTAGCCGAAGACTTTGACGGCATCCGTGATCATTTTAAGGAGAAACATCCAAACGAACGGCCCTATATTAAGTGCTGTGGTCGGAAGCTCAACAAGCGTTGCCTGATTGTTGAACATGCCAGGCGACACGAAAATCCAGAATATATTAAGTGAGCATCCATAATAATCGAATCTTCCAGGATTTTATAAACTTCAATTTCAGGTGCAATGATTGCGGCAAAGTGTTTGCCAATTCCAGTGTGCTGCGCGCCCATTGGCTGGTCCATCATGTGCCGGATGAGGAATGTGATTTTCAGTGCGATGAGTGCGGCAAGCGATTTTCGCGACGCAATCTCCTGGAACTGCACAAGGGATCACATGTGCCGGCCAACGAGCGCAAGTTCATCTGTCCCGAGTGTCCCAAACACAACGCGTAAGTAGAGATGGAAAAATGTAATTTCATTGGGGGAAAAATCTTTCAAATAAATCTTTTCCAGCTTCGCCACCGAATACCACATGCAGGTGCACATTAGCATGCAGCACCGCAAGGCAGCGAATATTTGCCATGTTTGCGGCAAGGAAATCAAGGATAAGGCGGTTTTCGAGAAACACGTTCGTCTTCACTTCGAGGACAGTGGTCCCCGCATCAAGTGTCCCCGTCCGGATTGCGAGAGCTGGCTGAAGGATGAGGACAATTTAAAGCAGCACTTGCGGCGTCACAACGATGAAGGCAAATCCTTTATTTGCTCAGAGTGTGGCAAGAGTTGCAAGAACTCCCGTGCCCTCATCGGCCACAAACGGTACTCCCACTCGAATACGATCTACACCTGCGAACAGTGTGGCAAGACCTTTAAAAAGGATATTAGCCTTAAGGTTTGTCTGGCCTACGTGCACTCAATTGTCCAAATACTATTAATATATACCTTCCCTAGGAACACATGGCTCAGCATACGGGAGAACCTCTCTACAAATGTCCCTTCTGTCCGCGGACCTTTAACTCAAATGCGAATATGCATTCCCATAAGAAGCGAATGCATCCAAATGAATGGGATCACTGGCGCAAAACGAAAACAGGCAGCTCACAGAAGGTGCTTCCCAGCGCGCAGGTATCGCAAATGTTCAGAGAGGACCCGGATGCGACTGCCATTCCAAATATTACGAACATGTTTTAAAAGAAAACCCCCGGCTGCTTCCTACACCCTTTTGTTATATTATAATTTTAATTTGTATTTTATAAATATGTATTGTACATACAACTTTGGCTGTATCTTTTAATTGATAAGATATAAACGCCAATAAACTGCACTAATGTTGATAGTTAATTTAAATAAACAAACACTTAGTATTTATATACCACCTTCGAATATCGTATAGCTTATCGATATCGCGATTATTGCACTTGCTACTTAGTATTTTATTATCAACAGCAAACATTTTTGGCATATCGATAACACTCTGCATATTGCTTGTGACGTAGTCGAACTATCGTACGCTACCTTCTAGTTTAATACGCACTTGACACAAACAGCAACGTCAACAACATTAAAATGAATGTAAGTTTTAAATAAAGTTAAATAAAATGAGTACTATTGGAAAGGAAACGATTATCGAAAGGCTCTGCTTGCGAATTAACAAATGTTCATATTAAATTTTCTACTTTCACGCAAATTCCGCCAGGAATCAGAGATACCCATCGACATCGCCACCCTCAAACTGCAGGATTGGTTGATAAGTAGGCGAATCGTGCCCAAGAATATACAGGCTCCGATCAAGGATATACACTCCAAAATAAGCAATGCTCTGCAGGATATGCCAGCCAACGATCAACTGATAAAACTGCTTTCTGGATCCAGTAGGTTGTCGCCCATGGGAAACTTTCAGTTATATTGATTTACCATCTTCTGTTGCAGATATAAACTACCTGCATGTGAAGGAGATCATCGAGATTCTGAAACAAACAGAAAAGGATACGAAAAGCGTTTTCGGTACTTACGGCAGTCAGCGCATGAAGGATTGGCAGGAGGTCTGTCGTCTCTACGAAAAGAACGCCACATATCTGGCGGAGACAGCACAGATCTATGTACGCAATGTGAACTATGAGATCCCTGGAGTGCGCAAGCAGATGACCAAGTTGGAGCAGCAAACGGATGAGTGTCTGAAGCGAGCCAATGATCTGCACAAGCCAGAGGCCCAGCTGCTTGCCGAGCACGCTGCTTTGCTGGAGCAATTGGGGGTAAAGGGTGACAACTTGCATGCAGAGTTCATAGAAGTGCTTGCAGGTCTCCCCGAGTTGTACGCCAAATCCCTGCAATATATCGACAAGGTGCAGCCTGCCATTGATCTGTACGCAGAGATTAGTGAACAAAAGCAATGTTTGCCCATACTGCGCCATCTGGTGGAGCATGGAAACACCACAGTCTATCAATACATACACAAGGAGGCACCTTTGGCCGTGGAGGAGCCGGAGTTGAAACTCAACTTAAGCGGCACCAGTACGATCAAGGATACTGACCCTTTGGAAATAGACTTTGGGACTGATGATAATGGCGGAACTTCCTCAACGGTTTCAGCAGAAATGATCGACTTCGGTGATTTCCAGGAAAGCGATGGCGGCGCCAACATTGACTGGGGTATTGAGAGTGAACCCACCGATGCTGTGGAAATCAACTTTGACATACCCGTCGAAGAGTACGGCATCGTGGTCGAGGGCACCGGCATGGATGGTGGCACTGCCAAAGGTTTGCAGAGATTTCATTGTTAGATTCTCAAATAATAAGATTAAACCCCCTTTTAGGTGACCAGGCCTACACATTGCTTGATTCGCCAAGCTATCGTGACCGTTTCCTCGACGAACTCTATGAGCTTGAGGCATTCCTCTCCATGCGTCTCTACGAGCTAAATCACTTGGAGTCATCCAGCAACATTATGTTCTCGCTTATGGACAACATTGCCACGCACGACAACGCAAGCATTTCGAAGATGTTGAAGAATGTGCAGAAGATCCTGCAACAGAGCTCCGACGAGCAGCTGCGCCATCTATTCCAGCTGAAACATTCTCCGAAATATGCTGATCTCTTGGCCAGTAAGCTACAGCAGATGACCAAAGCCGTGGATAAGTTGCGAAACACGCGGGAGCAACTGAAGGCACGCGCCGTCGAGCTGCGCGAACAGCGCCAACAATTGAACCCCGTCCTGGATGAGCTTGTTGCACAGACTCGAGAGCTGCAAACCTATATAGAGAAAGATATATCCAAGCGCTATAAGAATCGTGTGGTCAATCTGATTGGAGGAGTTCACTAGCTTAATTATTGTTGTAAATACTAAATGGAAAAGTGCTAATAAATTGTTGACAAAATCATATAATAAATGCTGGTATGCATGCATACGGAGACGTGTTTTTATGCCAATATAATAACATCTTTTTTTTCTGTTTTATATCTAGACAATACAATCTATAAATTAATGCCTAACAATGTAAAACATTCCATATGATGAACACACCTATAAGTTCAATCAAAAACTATCCTTTGTTAAAATAATTATTCCGTGTATGTTCTAAAAAAAATAGAACGGATTTTTTTTTCCTTCACGGTGTATCTCTTCTAGATTTACTTTTCTTCATATTCTTGCAGTGTAGAGTATGATGGAATTTGTGAATTTTTGTTTGAATATTATTTGATAACCATTGGTTTCTAGTATCAATAACACCTTCAAAAGTCCAATCAGGTATAACGGCAGTGGAAATATGCAGCTACTGTTAGTATTTATCGTTTCGATTTCGCAAAAAATGGATTTTACAATTTGCCTAAATAGTAATTTTACAAATAAAAAACAATTGAATTTCATATTTTTTTAAAAGAATTTTATTTATTTTTATTTTGCTATTTTTATTAAATATACAAATTTTATTTATATTTTTGTGTTGTTTTTTGTTTTGTTTTTGTTGCTTATCTTTGTATCCAGAATACAAATCTAGTTAATTTTAGTTGTTGTTGTTGGTTGCTTTTTGTTCTGTTCAATAAAAGTAGCCTTACTTACACTCATAACTCGTTTTAAACTTTTTCACTTATCGTGTATGGGTTTCTTAGCTGAATTGAATACACAATTTGTTTGTAAAACAAGAACAACGCTATATTTATAATATATTTATATATGTATGTGTGATTAACTTAAGAGTGGTTTGAGGGGAGAGTTGGGAAAGTAGGATTATGGAGGGAGAATACATACATACCGTTAAAAAGTATTTGTTTAGTTGCATTTTGTGGAAGCGAAGGAATTTCTAGGAGATTTCGACATTAGGTTGGGGGAGTGTGTCGGGGGTCGGCATATAATTATACAAGAGTTTTGGGTGTAAAAAGCCACAAATTGGGGTATACAAGATATATCAACTAGACTTAGGCACTAATCTAACAAAAAATGTGTGTGGCGCTACGACGAAAAAATATATATGTATATAGTGTATATGGTAAATCAAGTGTGTTCTAAGTATGCATGCATCTGTATCGTGTATGTATGTGTGTGGGTTAACTAAATAGAAAATAACAAGCACTAACTTTCGAAATAATTATATATATAAAGAAATATGACATACGTTCTATTTATATTGTTTACTGTTTACGGCAAAGGGCCTCATGATATGATTGAACAGACTTTGCTGTCTGGATTCCGTTTCAAATAAATCTACAATCCTTTTAAGATCTCTTGTGTATATATATCTAAATTGTTTACTTTGATTTGCTTTCTATTCGTCTCTCTTCTTTATGCAACGTACGTATTTTGTGTTCTCCAGTTAAGAGTTAAATAAGCATAAATTATTTTCGCAAAAATTTGTTCGAACGTTTTCTCTTTGTTGTTTGTTGTTGTTAGTACACAGGCTTACTGGCTAATATATTATAAATATTTATAGTTGCATTTATGTTATTCTCTCTTCCTTATATATACGTTGTATGTATGTATATGTCTGTAGTCATGTTGCTGTTGTTGTTATTTTCTCTTCTTGCATATTATCATATTATTGTTTGTGTATCTCGATCAATCTTTTAATTATTGCTCTAGATTTACGCCTTGCCTTATATAGCATATAGAACTATATTGATTTGAATGCCTTAACTAGTTAGAATTCTCTTTGATATCTACAAATTGTTTCTTGTTTGTTTTCTGTTTTGTTTATCGAATGTTTTTCAACGAAAAACATCGCCTCTCTTGGCGCCTATTCCTGCTGCTCCTCCTGCTGGTGCTGGCCACCAGCGCTGGTGGTTATGATTATTATGATTATTATGCGCGAAGTGCTGGTGCTGATGCTGCTGCTGTTGGTGGTGCTGGAGCTGCTCCTGCCTCTGCTGTTGTTGCTGTGCAGCAGCACCCAGCGCCGGCTACTTTGGTTGTCAATCGTTCTTCACTGGATAATAGATTAGATCAGGCTGCTGTTGTTGCATATGATGCATATAGTCATTGATGGGCGGCAGCACTGACTTGGTATCATCGCCCAGCATGGGATATCCCACATTGACACCGACTCCCACGCCCACACCCACGCCGACGCCTACTGGCTGTGCCACACCACGCTCGTACACGTTGCCAGGATGTGTTGGTGGCGGTGGCAACAGGTGCTGCTGCAGTCCATGCGGATGCGGAGCATGTCCATGATATGGCTGGAAGCTATTGTGTTTCTGTTGCTCGTTGACGAGCTGCTGCTCGTGATTGTGATGTTGCTCGTAGGAGGCGTAAACATTGCCACGCATCATTCCGCCTCCATAGGCGCCATTCCCGCCGGCACTGTGATGTTGCTGTTGTGCTGCCTGTTGTTGCTGCTGCGCCGCCTGCTGTTGTTGCTGCTGCTGTGGTGGTTGCTGTTGCATCAGATCAAAGTTATACTCCAGCGGGGCAGGATTTGTGTCAATGAGATTCGTCAATATGCTGCCAATGTTGTTGTAGTTGTGTGGATCTCCCGGCGTCTGCTGTGATGTGGGCGGCACCTGTTGCTGTTGTTGTTGCTGCTGCTGCTGTTGTTGCTGCTGTGGCCACATGTGCTGAAAGCTCAACAGATCTCCAGGCAAACCAGTATCTTGTGGCTGCTGCTGCTGTGGCTGTTGTTGCTGCTGTGACTTGTTGACAACTGTTGGTTGTTGCTGCTGCTGTGCGGGCAGTCCTAGAAACTCAGCCGAGTCCACTATGTAGTACTTGTCCTTCAGCTCAACCTGCTGATTGTTTGGTGCGCCACCAAAGCTCATGTTCCCCCACGCATCTGTTGCCTGTTGCTGCTGCATGAATTGTTGCTGCTGCTGTTGCTGTTGTGACGTTGGTGCTGCTCCTGCTACTGCTGCTGAGGGCGACGGTTGTGGCTGCGGCGACTGCAGACGCGAGTGCTGCTGATGCTGCGGCGAATGTGTGTGCCGATGTTGCTGCATGAGCAACTGATGCTGATGATGCATTGGCGGCATGTGATGGGGCGAATTAAAATGCTGCTGCTGTTGCATCTGCTGTTGCTGCTGTGCCTGCTGGTGCGGATGCTGATGAGGATGGTGTGGATGCTGCGGTTGCGTGTGTGGACTCTGGGGCGTGTGACTGCGCAGATGTTGCGCCTGCTGCTGCGCTTGTTGCTGCTGTTGTTGCGGTGGTGGCTGTTGCTGGTATTGATGATTGAGCAACTGATGTTGCTGATACGCACCAGCAGCAGCAGTTTGGCCAGAAGGTTCAAAGTGAAACTGACTCTCCTGCTGGCCACCAAAGCTGTTCATTCGCTGCAGATGCAGTTCTGGCGTGCTATTGTTGGGGGTATGGCGATGTGGCACCTGCGGCGTTTGTGGCAGCTGCTGCTGTTGATGTTGCTGCTGCGCTGGTGGTGGCGTTGCAGCAGCAACATGCTGTTGCTGTTGTTGATGATGCAACGCATTCTGCTGCTGCTGCGTTGGCGGCTGTTGCTGCTGCTGCTGCAACTTCTCCGCATTAAAGCTCTGATTATACATGGAATTCTGCTGAGATTCGCTGGTGGACACCGAATGCTGTGACGTGGAGGCCGTTGAGGATTGCGAGCTGTTGCTGCTTACCATGGCAGCATTGAATGGATCCTGTTGTGAGCAGCCTGGTGTAGTGGACAGCGGTGGTGGCGGTGTGGGCGTGGCACCTCCCATGCCAACTACCTTTCCCTGTTGCTGTCCCAGTTGTTGTGATACTGCTGCTGTACCGGCGCCGGCAGCAACTGTTGCTGCCTGAGACTTTGCCTTGCTGGCCGCTGACTTTTTGCTGGCCTTAACTGGAGGAGGTCCTGGCATATCGGGCAAAGGCAGCAGATCTGAAGAGGAAACTGTAGAATATTAACATATTTCTAGTTACTTTTTTATTTGTATTTCTTTCGGGCACTTACCCTCCTCATTGGCCTTGGGGAATCGCTGTCCTTTGCCCTTCTTGGGAGGTGGTGGTGCATTACCGTGCATCGCCTGTTTATGACGCACCAAATGGGTCTTCCACTTGAAGGTCTGTAAGGAAGGGGAGAAGAAGTTAGTTAATTTGAAAAACAATTATTGCAAAAGGCAGTTCTAGTATAAGACATTCATTGTATAATATGTACAATTAGGATAGAAGACAGTCCATGTTAAAGACAGTCGTTGTAAAAGACGGTCAGTGTAGAAGATAATCATTGTATTAAAGAAGACACCGATTGTATAATAAAGCCATTGTAAAAGACAGTCAATTAGAAGACAGTCAGTGTATAAGGAACTCAATGTAAAAAACGGTCATTGTAGAAGACTGTTATGTAGGGGACAGTCAATCGATGTATAAGAGAGTCCGCGTAGAAGACAATCAGTGTAAAAAACGGTCAAAGTAGAAGACAGTCAATGTATAAGGCTTCGTTTTCTGCTCACCTGGTCGCAATGATTGCAACAGTGCGGCCTCTCCTCGGAGTGCGATGGCAGATGACGTTGCAGTGACTTGGCGGAGCCAAAGCGCTTTCCACACAACGTACATTTGCACTCGGAGACATCCACATGGGCATTACTGTAGTGCTCCTTGAGCGCAGGATATGTAAAGTAGGAGGAGCCGCACAGATCGCAGACATAGGTGCGCTTCACTTCCGTATGCAGCTGCACATGACGCTCCAGATTCGCTTTGAGGGTAAAGCGATTATGGCAAATGTGGCACTCGAAGAAATTGTCCCGCTTGTGCACACGGATGATGTGCTGATAGAGGGCATTCTTCGAGGGAAAGTCGGCGCCGCATACCTCACAGATTGCGCCGTCAGCCTTGTGGCCCGTCTCCTCGAAATGCTGCTGCAGCTTCTTCTGCGACAACTTCAGGCCGCACTCCCCGCAAGGAAACACTATAGATAGAAGGAAAATGAAAGGGTGAGTAATGATTCCGCAACATGCTAGGGGCTCCCTTATATAGTGAGTCTTGGATTTGGTGAAATTTACATTCACATTCACGACTCACATTTGGAATCCTTCTTGTGCGACTCGACATGCGCATGGAACTGCTGTCTGCGCGAATAGGATTCCCCGCAGGTCTCGCACACAAACGGAAACTCCTTGGCATGCATGTTGCGATTGTGCTCGATTACCTCCTACAAGGGAATACATGGAAAAACATATAAGTAAAGGGTTTCGTGGATAATCTCGTGCCTGCTCACCTCCAGCGTATTCCCATTGGGCTGTCCACAGTCGTGACAGTAGCCGGGATGCAGCTTGTAGTGATCCAGCAGGGACTTCCGTTTCCTGTAGGATTTGGGACAAAGCAGGCAATTGTAGCTGGGCTTATCCTTTTTACTGCCCGGCGTTAGCATTCCCCCGCCGTGCTGTGATGGCGTCGCTTGCAATGAGGTGCTGCTACTGCTGCCACCATCAATCAACTGCTGCTTGGCCGCATCCAACTCATCCAAGTCATTGTCCAACTCATCGTCATCCTCATCTCCGGATAACTCATTGTCATCCAGCTCCAGAGATGAGTTCAGCTGTGATGCCACCAGCTGAGGTGGCCCCGCATGCGGATGCAGATGGAGATGCTGACGATTGTTATTGTTGTTCAGCATTTGAGCGGGGTGTGGATGTGGATGATGCTGAGAGAAGGAGCCTCCTCCACCCTGCTGCCCTTGTTGCTGTTGCTGCTGCATTTGCATCATGCCTCCCATCATTGAAAGCGGATTATTGCTTGAGTTATAATGATTCTGATTGGAATTCGAATTTGAATCATTCTGCAATTGAATCTCGGAGCCGGACATGAGCTGCGATGCCACCTCGTGTCCATAGGCAGCTCTCATACCGCCCAATGTCAAATGCGGTGACTGCTGCACGTGCGGCTGCTGCTGCTTGGCAGGATGTAGCTGCTCCGCTCCTGATATCTTGTTATTATTATTGTTGTTGTTATTGATATTGCTTGACGTAAGGCCATTGATCACACTGCTGGTGCTGCTGCTATAAAGGGAAGATAGGAAAGAAGGTTAGTCCCAGTTTAAACTTGATATTTTCTTGAACTTACAGCTGATGACGACTGCTGGTGTCCTGCAGTAGCAGCGAAGCGATGCCATTGTCATGGACGGCAACGCTGCTGTTACTGTTGCTGCTATTCCCACTGCCAGTGCCTGTGACGCTGCCCAAACCACTGCCACTGCCACCTCCGGCACCCGCTAGCATTTCGTCTATTTCCGGCTCCATTTCGAGCCCATCAATGAGACGTCCTGCGCCCAAATCTTCGTCAATGAACTCCTCGAACTTCATAATGCCTTGTGCCGTCGATGAGAGCTGGGATTCCGTTTCCGACTCAAGCTCGGAGTCCCCGAAGGAGATAGATCTCAGCTGACGTGACTCCTGACTCTCCAGCGGCATAGGCAGCTCCAGTTGTTGGTCCATTGGTTCAATCAGCTCCTCCATCTGCTGTTCAGCCTCCTCTTGCTGCGCCTGCCGCAGTTGTTCAGCCTCTTGCTGCCGCTGTTGCTGCAACTCTTGTTGTTGTCGCTGTCGCAGTTGCTCCCGCTGCAGCTGCTGCTGCTCCTTCTCCTTCAGCAGCTGCTGCTCCAGTTCTAACGCCGCCGCTGCGGCCTCCTCTGCCGCTACCTTTGCCAGTTGCCTTCGCTCGCGCTGCCGCCGCCATTCGTCCAGCCGCTGCTCTCGTAGCTCCTTCAACACACGCGCCGATGGTGTTGTGCCCAGAAGTCGCCCCGTACACACAAAGTTATCGTAGAATTGCTTGAGGAAAGGCTTGTGGTGCTGACGCAGTGCCAGTCGCAGCAGCAAACGGAACTGCGCTTTGAACGCTCGCTCACTGAACTCGCCACTACTGTGATGATACCGCAACGTATACTGGTTGTCCTCGTGGAACACATAACCTTCGCCCAGTCGGGAGCAGGACGTGCGCGTCACAGGCAGCGTTACTGTCACTGCCGTCGTCGACGAGGCTGTGTCCAGATCGCCAATGAAGTTGTTAGTTCTCTTCCTCTTCACCAGCAACTCGGATCCATCACCAGGAGCAGCACCACGGCGACGTCGCAACAACAACAGCTCCTCACAGCTATTGCTATTGCTATCGTCATCACCGACATCGCCGTCCAGCTCATCATCATCCTCCATCAACAGCTCCTCATCGTCATCAAACGTCGCTGCATATTTGCGCTTTATCAGGAGAGGATCGCTGTTGAGTAGTGGAGCAACTCCAACTGCATTGTTGTTGTTGTTACTTCTACTCATAATCGCATTGGCTTTGGCTGTGCTGCTGTTCGTGGAGCGATGATGAAAGTGCAGGCGTTGTTTGCTCATGGAAGACGAGTTCTCAGTATCATCGGCATCATCATCGTGGAGAAAATCATCCTCCTCCTGGTCGAGGCACATAAACTCCTCTTTACAGAGAATTTTTTCAAAGTTTTGATTTAAATCGATCGTAGATGCAGTCGCCGCCACCCCCGGCGTATTCTCCTCATCCCGATCAGGGCACTCGCGTTTGATTTCCGCCTCCCTTCCGGGCTCCAATTTCTCCTTCTTCAACTGCAGTTGTTGCAGTTGCTTGCACTTCGCTAGCTCATCTTGATTATGATCATTATTATCATTGGGTTTGTGACTGAACAGACTCCTGACGACTCGGTCGCAGGCATCCGGATATTTGCACTTAAGCGTTTGTAGCAGAAAATTGATTGCATCGCACCGCGACGCAGCGCTCAGACTATCCAGTAGATTCACTGACTGATCCACCTGGAAAGGAGCAAGAAGTATAATGTAGTTTAGTATAGAACTATTCTTTTATCGACATTCGATAAGGCATGGAAAAGGAAGTGTAAACTTACTGCAGATGGATATCCGCCTAATATTCTACTTTTAAATTTAAATAAAAGGTAAAAAGTGGTTTTATCGATTTGTGAGGATGATGATGATACCAGTATATTACTATCGATATCCAATTAAGTATTTATACATGCTTAACAGCATCTTGAAGCCTGGAGGAAGATGCCTAACACCATAGATACCACACACAAAATACTTCTATCGAAATGCGATTAACCCTGTAATCAATAAGCACTTCGAAGCATCGTGTGCAAGAAAAACAAATGATGTGAGCAAACAGAGATTGAAGAATATGCATAAAATACTTTTATCGATAATCGATTAAATCTGCATTTCTAAACACCCTGTCCAAGTGGAAAGTTGTTTTTCTCAAAAACTCTTCTTAATTCGGCAACTCATTACCCTATATTAAACTATACTCGTTTAGCTAAAAAGACCTACATATTTAATTATTTATTAAAGTTTCGCGAAATAAATGAGCAACTTCCGCTAGGTGGTTTCATATTTCCTGTTCGGCGCGCACAACGACAAATGTGGGAATTAACGGACAGTGGAGGCAGGCAGGTGGAAGCAACACACACATAGAGTTGCAGAGTTGCCACGTGCTGCGAGACATTTATTCTTCGTGTAAAGATCCAATTAGGGCAACAATTTATGTAAATGCACATGTCCAACATGTACGTACATGTGTGTTTGTGTGTTTAATGAAATCGAACAGAGTCAACACTCTGCACGTGCACTCGAAAAAAACTGTCAACAAATGCAATTACTGATTATGATTTTCCAAACAATTTAATGCAATTAGGGCGCCAAGAGAGACGCGCGCTCTGCTCTGCTCAGCTAACGTCAACGTCAACGCCAGCGTCAGCAGCGGCAATGGAACCGCAAAGCAGACAGTGCGGCGACAGCGACTGCGCTGCTGACGCAGACGATTAGCACAACGCTGCCGAGCGCAGAAGATGGCAAAAGCAAAGTGTATAAAAAATAGCAGGAAAAATAAAAACAAGCTACTCACTCATACATATACAAACATAGAAAATAATAAAAAGAGACGACGTCGAGAGAGCAGGGAGAAGGAGGAGAGAAAGGGGACAAAGAAATTAAAACAGCGCACAATTTGTGCTACTTTTTCCCCATTCCACAATGTTGCCATATCGGTGTGAGTATGTAGCGCACTGTGTGTGTGTCCGTGTGTAAGGCTGTGTAGTTGTAGTTGTAACGACATGGATGTAAATGGCGCTCTCTAAACTGCGCTCTCCCACAATCCACCCACTGGCTCAGAAACGGAGAGAGAGAGCAGTAAAGAAAAAGAGAGACATGTGAGAGGAGTTAAAGAGAGAGAGTCCGAGAGAGAGGCAAATGTTGGGAGGAGAAGAACGAGTGATGGGGGCAACGGCACTGAACAACAAAACATTCGCCCTGCTGGCAATTCTCAAATATTTCAAACTGAAATGCAAAACGATGCTTATCAAATTGGCAGACCTAATTAGCAATGCGAAGAAAAAATGTGGTAAGAGCGAATGAATGTAGAATGTTGATGTGCTTAAAGTGTAAACTTACATAGTTAGCTTAGTAAATTAAAATATCAAAGATATTTTTAAATATGTAAAAACAAATACTAAAATAAATATATGTAATTTTTAGCTAAAATAAAATTTTTTCATTGCTTTTTACAATAAATACGAACATTAAACGCTACACATATTTATAAATGCAAGTACTTTAATGTTCAGAGAGTAAACACATTAAGTACAGGCATCAATGAAATTAAAATCCCTTACATTTAGTCAGTGTGGCAACTTTGTTAGCTTGCGCTCTGCTGGTAATTGACAATGTTAATGTTGTTGTAAGTTTAGATTAGAGATAGCACAGCATACAAAAACAGAACGTACACGTGCGTTTGTGTGAGACTATGAGATGAGAGAGAGCAAGAAAGAGAAGAGAGGAAGTGAGAGCGTACATAATACACGCATATCTAGATATCTGCATACGCATTTGTGTGTGTGCGAGTGTGTGTTGCATGTTGCGAACAATGCAAAGGAAAAGAGCAAAATACGATATTAATTAGATAAATACATACATACTTATGCATGCATGTGTAACTGTATGTATGTATTCGGATCTGTTCTTTAATTAAATTCTCGTTAGACGTGCATGATATTTAATACTCAATGATTAAATTAGTTAGATTAGCATACATAATGCTACTATAATTAGAAGTAGTCGTTAAAGAAGCTCTGCTATTTCATAGGGTATTGAATTGTCGACAATTGTACAGCCCGCTAGCTACTGCTATGTGAATAAAAACTTGTTATATCTCCCATAAATAGTTTTTACAATAAACTGTTGAGAGGTAATTAAATGTTTATAGCCTAGCTATTGAGAAAATGTTCTTGGCAAACTAAACATTAAAATAAAAACGCATGTAAAAATAGCTTAAAATAACTCTGAAACTAAATTGAGCACAACAACTACACACGAAAGTATATAAGAGTAATGTATATTTAGTCGTCTATACTACAATACATACACACATACTATATAAAGTAGAAAACTGAAAGGCTTAAAGTTTCTAAGGGAAGCATGCACGATATTTTGTTCTTTTGTTTTACACAAAATTTATGGGGTTTTTCGTTCTTTTCCGCTTTTTGTTTCCTTTTTATCGTAGTATTTATGTAAGTCGTAACAAGCGTTCAAGCGCAACATTATAAATTTGCCACATACATATAGTATAGCTACATGTACTTGTATACAGGGAATGTAAATATGTATGTAAGTTACAGTTTTATCGGGTGTGGCCGGACATTTATCAAGATATCGAATGAAATATGGGTTTAAGCTCACGCATTTAGATATGCAAATACATAAGTAGGTGCCTAATACACCCCATATTACAATATTTATTGCATTTGATGTATTTATTGTATTGGGCTTGGTACGTACGACATATAATATATACAAATAAAGTACAGGATAAAACCTAGCGCTATATTATACATATACTATAATAAAAGGTTTTTACGATCTCTTGTCTTTTAGCTTGGAAACTAAAAACAGAATATAGTTTTGCACACATAATGAAGTCATCACACTCCTTACTATCGTAAAAGAAACAAATACGAGTATACTTTGCCAAGCCTCAAGGCAAGGAACATAAAAAAGCAAATAAATCTGGCAATTTGGCGACTATAAACCTTAAATACTGTTTTTTCCAGAAATCTTAATTTTACCACTTAAAGCATTTGTTATCTATTGAACATTTTCGTTGATAACAGTCTAAACAATAACCAGGCAACAGAAGTCAGTCAATATTTATGTTCTTGTTTATTTACTAAAACAACAAGCAAACAATGGGAATGTATGTCAAATAGTAAGAGCATAGAGTGGAAATGTGGAAGCTCTAGCTTAAAGAATCACATAGTGAGAACTTAAAAGAGATTTATTTTTAAATGTCTACTAACGAATTAAAGCCAAAAAATATTTGGCTGATATTGTAAAGTTTCTTTTAAGTTATATGAAATAGAAATAAACTAATTTGAACAGAGATTCCCCTGCTACAGTGTATTTTCCCTGTGCGTTTGTTTTTTAAAATGAACTAAAATTAATTCGATTCTCGTAATTAAAAACTCAGCTTTCTATGAAAGGAAACTAGATTAGTTTAATGATATTGGTATTCCTCTTTCTTCTTCTCGTTTGCTCCCTTAGATCGAAAATAAAGTCTGGTTTCTTTTCTTTGAAATTCGATTGAATGAATGGAATCTTGTGCAGGGTATTTAAATAGACGATTATCTATGTATGTTTGTATGTACACATGTATTTTCAATACAAATGCAGTTTGTCTTGATTTATTGGTCTTAGTTGCTTCTTTTTCAGCTAGTTCGTTTTAATATTGTTATGTACCTGTTCGGCACGCATACACACACACACCTACAAGAACCCAGCAACAGGGAAAACAAGAAAGAGAGAGAGAGGAAGAGTGAGAGCAGACATACATGCACATGCTTAGAGGTATTTGTTTACATACACATAGTATATATATTTAGGTTGCCAAACTGTAAACGTTGCAGCTGTGGCAAGTGGGGCAAGAATTGCCGCTGCATTTTTAGCAAATTTATGTTTTACATTTTGTGCACATGCAACGTGTACTAACACACACACACGCATAGAGACACTTGCTCAGACACACACTAGCATGTGAATGTTTGTTTGTATGTCTGTTTTACTAATCAAATAAAAATAGCATTTACGTTGTCCTCTTTTATTAATGAAATTGGCACAAGTGAAACAAAACTAGCTATATAATAAAAAAAAAAGAAACAGACACACACACGCACGCTTATGCATGAACAGTGGCTCACGGTCGGAATGAGATAGAGAGTATTCGTTAATTTATTCAAATCTTTTGAAAACCTAATTATTCGTAAATCAAAACTTTTTTATAGCTTCATAAAAAATATATATGGATTTATTAAATAAAATTAAAGCTAAGCAGCGTACATGTTGTTGTCCTGTTCGCACCTAAAGACTGCTTGGGGGCTCGTTTGCTGTTGTTCTCTCTCTTCTTGCCATAAACTTAATTAGAGGCGATAAAAGTTTTAATTGGAACACTTAAAAGCACAATTAATGAAAACAGCAGCAGCAACAACAACAATAGTAACAAGAACAAGTATCAAACAAACGCAAAAGTTGAATGCAATTTATTTCTATCGGACACTTGTTTCCCAGTTTGTCCGTTCTCAGGAGTCCCCCAATTGGTATCAACAGCAGAGGATTTCTATGTTTCCTCTCTTCGTCCGTCCTTTTAGCCATGATAAAAAAAGTGTGTCTGCTCATTCAAATGCAATTCCAACAAGAATTTATTCCCTAAAGACCGCCTATTGTACCACTGTGCACGCTGTTTACAATTCTTCACTTGTGCTTTGCTCGTCCATTCGCGCTCCCCCTCACACTAACACAAATACGAACACATCCACACACACATACACACGTAAATACAAACACAAACAAAATGTCTCTCTCTCTCGCTCAGTTGGGTTCACTGTTTCTGTTGTTGTTGTTTTTTGTGTTTTATTGTAGTTGTAGTTGGAGTGGCGCGCACAAGTTGAATTTCGTAGTATTTGTAGTATTTATATACATACATACTTACACACACACACATATTAAACTATGTTATGTGCTTGCATGTGCGTGTCTGAATGTGTGTACGCTTGTGTTTGTGTGCATTCAAGTAATGTAATGTTGTTATAAACTAATAAAAATAAAAATAAATATTTTCTCAAAATAAGGAGGAAAACAAAACAAAAGTGAATAATAGCCAACAACAACAATGATAAAATGGGTCGAGAGCGGGATTGAAGCAGCAAAAGCTGACTGGCGTTTTTGGTGCATGGGGGAAATGGCGTAAGAGGGAGAGAAAGGGAGGAGTAAACAAAACTACAATTCATTTTAGAAAAAGAAAAATAATGAAATAGAAGAGAAGAATGCCATTATGTAGCCAAGGCAGCCTGGGGAATGAGGTAAGGGAGTGCTATGGGTTAGTAGGTGGGTGGAGAGTGAAAGAGGAGAGAGAGAGGAAACGGGGTAGGGTGGAGCAAGGGCACACAACTACACTACGGAAGTTCGTACACAAGATGCCCACGTCTGCATGTATGTGTGTGTGTGCGAGTGTGGGTGCGATGGTATTGTGCAAGAACTGATTGTGGGGTGGAGAATGGGAAGGTTAAATGAACGAATCTTTTAAATTATAAAATACAATCCCCAATTTCTCTATCTCGCTCTCCCATGTCATAAAAAATTAACTAAATACCTAACAGGAACTCTATTTAATTATGCCGAAACGGAATTCACTTAATTACGTTATTAACAAAATATGTCAAAAAAAATAAAAACAACAATATAACAAACGGCAAAATTTGTTGTTGTTGTGTGTGACCGCATTTTGTTGCTTTGTTTATATCCCACGGCATTCGTTGGCAGCCGGCATCGGAATTGGGAACGGTTTTTAAACAATTTAAATTTAAATTTGACAATTAGAAAGAGAGAAAAAGTATAACAACAACAGCATACAATAATATTACAATAATAACAGCTGAAATTAAACAGCCAGTGCACACTGTACTTCACTTCATTTGTTATCTCTCTTCTGCTTCTCCTCCTATCTGCCTCTGCCGCTCTCTTCTTTGCCTACGCATTACACGTTGTTTTGCCACTCTCGTTTGATAGTCGCACGGAATGTAGACGTACACACACACAGATACGTGTACGCTTGTGTACGTACTTGTACATGTGTGTGCGCGTGTGTGTGTGTATTTATGTAGTTGAATGCGAACAACGCGGCGAGTGTTGAATAAATGGGGGAAGGGCATTTTTAAGGAAACATTATTTAATTACCAGTAATTTAAAATCCAACTGTGTAGTTTTGTTATCCATTTTGTAGTTGGTTTCTGCATTTGGCTGAATTTTATTTATACGTTTCACTCACACACATACACTTTAAGAGACATACGCACACATACGAATACACTTGCACTATGCGCATACAAGCACAACAATTTTATGATACACCCATACATACATATACACATACACGTACGTATTTTATTATTTCGATTTTTCTTTGCTTGTGTTTCGCGTTTCTTCTATTTGCTCGCTACAGCGCAGCTCTTTTTTTGTGTGTTATTTCATTTTCCTCATTTTCTTTTGCTTTTTTATACGTTAACGTTGACGGCTACTGCGGATGTCGCTGCTCTGCTCTTGCGGCTGCTTCTACACAACTTTTCACTGTATTGACAACATTGAAATATTGCCATTGGTTTCACATTCTTTTACATGCATTAATGCATTTATTATTTATTGAATAAATCAACAATATACAACAATTTACAATTAGATTTATGTACACTTTTTAACACTACTGCTACTGCTGGTTGCCTGATTGCCACTTTCTGTGGCACACGCACGCACACACACACAGACGCGCGCTCAATGATGATCTGCTGCGTAGGAAAATTTCTTATTGCTTGCTTTCAATCGTGCTTTCAATTAAGCAGTATATTTGAATTATTTTCCATTAAGGGAAACCGATTATTAACTATTTTTACAAGAATAATTAATTTTATAAGGAGCGAAACTGCAAAAAGCGACGGAATTTCCCACGAAATGTTTTGTCTGGTATTTTTCAAAGCATATGAAAAAAAGGTTATATTTAGGTAGTTTTTTGACTAGACTGCCAACTCGCCCCGAATAGCAGAGTTGCCAGACCTGTAAACAATTGCACGACCCCACAATATGATACCCCCTTTACTTTAATAATTTTGAAATTTTATTTCATACATATACAAAATTAACTCGGTTCGCCATTTAAATTACAGATTATGTATGTCATTTAGGATTTCGACTGCTGGCTTGCTTGCTTCTCCTTCTTGGCTGCTTCTGCCTCGGCCTCCAGCTTATTGTACTTCTCAATTAACTTCTCCACATCTGGTTTCGCCAGTACACTGTACACGGTAGAGTTGTTGATGCGTTGCAGCGTGGCCATTTCCACCTTCTCGGGAGTCAACTTTGTGGTATCCAAAGTCTTGCTTAGCACTTTCACAGCCAAGTCCTTTGCCTCCTCCAACTTAATGCTCTCCTTGTCGGCCAGCTCCTGCTTCAGCATCGAGATGGCGGCACCAAAGTTGTTGCCAATGCAAGTGGCTTTCCAGCCACCATAGTTGCCACTGGGATCCGACTGGTACAGCTGGTAGCCATACTTGCTGTCCCAGCCCATGTAGAGCAGCGAAACGCCGAAGGGCCGCTTGCCACCGTACTGAGTGTAGGCCTGCTTAATGTCGCACAGGTGGGAGACAAGCTGCTCGCAAGGAATCACTTCGCCGTAGCTGAACTGGTAGCGCTGTGCAATCAAACGCAGCTCAGAGGTTAAAACATTAGCATCGGATGTGATGCCCGCCACAGAACAGACCATATTCCTGTAATAAAATATTTATTCAATTGCTATCACAGAAATATGTACTTAGACTTTACTCACTCATTTAGTTTGTAAATCTTTTCAGACGGAATGGCGTTGTCGAGTAATTTGTTTGTGCTGCGACATTCGGCGGCGAGTACAATTCCATCTTCGGCCAATATGCCCAGGCATGTGCCGGCATGGGATATAGCCTCCATGGCGTACTCCACCTGGTAGAGACGGCCCTCGGGCGAAAAGATCGTGGTGCGGGAATCATAGCGACGCGCCTGAGATTGCAGAAAAAAATGTAGCGGTGATATGGAAAATTGCACAAGATACACACATTAGTTTATCTTCTTCATTTTTTTAATAATAAATATTTTAAAGTAGTTATTTGTTACACTGTACTTACCATTTTGTATTAATTTCAATGACAATTTTATTAATGAGAAAATAAAGCAATATGCGGCTTTGAGTGTTGTTCCCTGCAAATATTACTTGTCATTGCCGAATAGAGCTGTCACCCTTTCATCGTTTTACTGCATCATGATGGGATTTATCGATATATTCGCTGATTTGAAGGAATGTCAGTTTTAAAATAAAACTTGAATAAATTTAACAAAGAGTATTTTTTTAGCATAAAGCTCTCATGCTAATTAAACGCAGCTGTTTTTAATTTATTAAATGTATTTTCTTGTTATATTTGCGTATTCGATATGTCATGATTATGGCGCGATATCTGATGAGAATCGATTAGTTTTAAGCGATATTCACCATGCGATATACCGACAACTAAATTTTCGTCTAGCCGCCAAGCACAGGCAAGTTATCAATATTTAAATCTATTTTAAAATGCATTTATTTCTTATTTTCTAAGGTGAGTTGGTAAGGTAAGTTGTACTGATGAAAGAAAAGTATATTCAATTTATACATAATTAATTTGATAAGTCAGTATTTATATATACAATATTGTGTCAGTATTTATGTATACAATATTGTATATAAATAATATTAAAGTATTAAAATCAGTTTCGTGATACTTTAAAGTTTCATGTAAATTTGGAGGATTCAACTGCGACTCGGTAATAAACACAGCTCAAGCAGACACTGTTATTGTTTGCTCGAGGGGAAGGAGGTAAACGAACACGAGCAATCCCTTTCATACCCCCACCCACTTTCGCGTTCACGGAGACGCATTAATTGTTGGCGGCACGCGACACGCCGCAGTTGAATTTTCCAGGATGAAACTGACTGGCAAAACAGTTGAAATTCAAATGGAGCATCTCAAAGCAACAACACTAACAACATGAACGATGAAACGAAGGAACGAACTCGAAGTCGTAATGGCAACAAGTGAAAGCAGCGACAGAAAGAGTCTGTGACATTGTTCGACTAACCTTAGACATTCGTATTCTAATTGACGATGCCGGCGTGCTATGCGATTCGGTTCGACGAGGCGCTCCCTACTCCTCGAAGTGGGGGCTTCAGCGAAGCTCTGCGATTGGCTGTTGAGCTCGTGTCTTTGCCGAACTGCCTGCTCCCACTATATATAAAAGGAGGTCCTGCCACTTGGCGCTGGCTCACTTCGAACGCAGTTTTCTTCGCGATAAGGATTACAATCTTGGCTATCTTGGTGAATTTTCTGACTTTAAAGTGATACTAAAAATTTAAACTTGAAGTGGATTAAAAAAATTTTATTTTTAAAGTGTTTTTTTAAGTGGTAAGTGAAAGTTTTCAAGGACTATCTGTAGGAAATTCCTGTAAAATCTCGATCAGTTTTGCTTTAAGATGTAAAAGAGTGTAATTTTGGTTTAATTCGCACCCCGTTATCTTTGCGCCATTGCAATTTGATTTAATTTCACATTTCCATGTTGAGGTATAAGAAACCCTAAGTGGAATAGCATTGGTTAATGAAATTCAGGAATTTTCCCTTGATTCCAAAATTTGTATCCAAGTTAAATATATGGAAAAGTGTCGAAAGTTGCGCATATGCTGGAAATAAAGATACAATATTTATCATTACCTTAGGAAATCTCCCAAGGATCAGAGCAAGGATTAGTTATGCTGTTGCTCAAGCTCCTGCTGAGCTTGTTTCTGGCTCTTCCCCACGGATTAGCTATACACCATGGTAGCAAACGCAATGAAGTTGACTCGTGGGAGGGAAGCAGCAGGGAGCACGCCGCCGTTGATGATATACATCATTTGGCCAGATCGAGCAATGCCAACTTCAATGGACACTCGAACGAGAGCATTGATATCAAGGTATTCGAAAGGATAAGGGAGCATCGGAATATAACAGGAACCTTCAGTGAAGTGGACATCAGCAAGATGCGTGTCTACAATGTGGGTGTTCTCATGGCATCTCATTTGGGTAAGTGCTTGCAGGGAAAGGGAACATGTCTTGAAACTACCCCCTCTTCCCGTTAAGATTCGCCCTTTGACCTGGAACGGTGTGGACCCGCCGTGGACTTGGCCTTGGATCAGATTAACAAACGTTTTCTCAGTCCACACAACATTCGCTTGGTCAAGAAGAAAGCCAGGTGAGTTTTAAACACTTCCTACCTCCACTTTTCATTGAGCACTTGTTGCGTGCAGCACGAGCTTGGTTAATTACTCAAATTTCATGGTCGCACTTGAGCATCAGCTCACCGTGAGCCTAATCCTCTCCAGCAGTAGCAAACTCCCACGCCTCCCCCTCACTTGCCATTTGTTTTACGCAAAGTGTTTGTCTCTGTTTTTCTTGCTCCTCCCCCCTCCCCATTTGGTAGCTACCCCTCTTGCTCGGGTGCTCGTGCACCAGGACTCGCTGCGGATATGCATTTCAAGGACGATGTCATCGCGTTTATAGGACCCGCTTGCGCGTTTGCCCTGGAACCAGTTGCCCGTTTGGCCGCCTACTGGAACACACCCATTATAACGGGCATGGGTGATCAGGTAAGCACGATTTCTTTCCTTCTTCCTCCACCGCACAGCACGTGGTTTGCAATTAGATGCTCGCCCTGGGAGGCAATCACATTAAACACGCCACAATTAAACCTGAAATTTCAACTCATTACTCTCCCATTTCTCAATCTCAGCCACCTTCCTCGGAGGGGGAACTCACTGTAACTTCCGGCATTCTGGGCAGAATTCACAAGTGGAAGAACGAGAGCACGGTAAGCGAGGATTAAGGCAGCAGCTAGGGCAGATAGAAGACGTATACAACTGATTCTTCGCTTCTTTTCAGGGCATGTTCAAGGACAAATCAAAGTATCCGACGCTGACACGCATGTCTTATTGCCAATGCCGATTGAAATTAGTCTTCGCTAGCGTTTTTCGCCAGTTTAACTGGAAGCATGTGGCGCTGCTCGTGGACAGATCGGAGCTCTTCTCGCTTACGGTGGGCAAGAATCTGGAGTACGGATTGCGCCAGGAGGGGCTGCTGAGCTTTGTGCGTGAACTGAACGGGAATGAGGAGGAGATCTATGAGAATTATTTACGGGATGCAAGCATGTATGCAAGGGGTAAGAACGGTGCTGCCTTCCTGAATTGTTTTAGAATTGTTCTAATAATCGACCTACCACCACTTGAATTGTATACTAATCGTTATCCTCGTTCATCGATTGCTTCTTCAATCAATTTTTGAATTGTCTAAGTATCGATATTCTACCACATTATTTGTTTACAAACTGCTTATTGACTCGTCTATCGAGCTTGCAAGATCTACCACCACACGGTTTGCATAAAAATCGTTAATCCAATTTATCGTTTCGGGTATCGAGTTTTAATTTCTTATTGAACTGTTCTATATGTCGAATTACCAATACAAAATTGGTATAAAAAATATATATATGCCGCCTTTTCGATTTGCCTATCGAGCTTCGATCATAATTTTTAATTATAATTATTAACCTGAACATGGATTGCAAGAGTCGTGGCTTGGCTCTCTCTATTTTTACTAAGCATATATTCAATATGTTAATGATATTGATTACGTTCTTCCCTCTTCTTAGTGGTCATTCTGTCAGTTCGTGGAGTGCTGGTTCGCAAGTTCATGCTGGCAGCGCACAGTCTCGGTATGACCAACGGTGAATGGGTTTTCCTGGATGTGGAGATTTTTCAGAGCGCCTACTGGGGCGACAAGGATTGGGAGATGGGCGATGAGAACGATCAGCGTGCGCGCAAGGCGTACGAGGCGCTGTTGCGTGTTTCGTTGCTGCAACCGACGAGTCCAACATTCCAGGAGTTTGCCGACAATGTGCGAGAGAATGCTTTATCAGAATACAACTACACTTTCAACGAGGGTGAGGAGGTGAACTTCTTCATTGGCGCCTTTTATGATGGAGTCTACTTGCTGGGAATGGCACTGAATGAGACGCTCACCGAAGGGGGAGATATACGCGATGGGGTAAATATTACTCGACGCATGTGGAATCGCACTTTCCATGGGATCACGGGACATGTACGTATCGATGACAATGGAGATCGAGATGCAGATTACTCCATACTGGATCTGGATCCTATCAATGGCAAGTTCTCTGTGGTGGCGCATTACTACGGCTTGCATAGGTAAGAAGAGGGATGGGGAACACAATAGACGCTGGTAATCATGCTGCTCTTTCACGCAGAAAATATGCTGCTGCTCCTGGCAAGAAGATACACTGGCCCGGCGGCCGAGAGGAACCTCCACCAGATATTCCACCCTGCGGTTTTCTCGGCAATTCCCCCGACTGTGATGGCAAAGGTAGGCATAGCTGCGAGGCTTCTGCGGATAAATCCATTGTTGTTCTCCTCCTTCACAGAGACCACTGTCATGTACTCCATCTTTGGGCTGGCGCTATTTCTTGGCCTGGTGCTCCTAGTAATTTGTCTGTTGCAAAAGTAAGTGGAAGGCACAGAAACTCTACCTTGTTCCACGTCCAATCTTAACCCCCTTTTAATCGTCCTTCTCCTGTTGCAGACAGATGAAGCTCAGTAAGGAGCTGCACAACATGTCGTGGCGAGTGCGACCCGAGGATGTACTTATCGAAATGGGTGGCATGTTTGGCTCCAAGGGCGGCCTGCAGCGTCTGGATGTGGAGAACATTTCGTTGCAGCAATTTGGGATACACTCAGGACGTGCTTCAATCGCCTCGTTTGCCTCGCTGCCTCCTCAGGTGTACACCACCATCGGCCAGTTTAAGGGGGAGCGGGTGGCCATCAAAAAGGTCAATGTAAAGAAGGTAGAGGTCACCTCGACGCTGCTCTGGGAGATCAAGCAGGCACGCGATGTTAGCCACGAAAATACAGTGCGATTTGTGGGTGCCTGCATTGATTTGCCTCGTCCAACTGTGCTTATCCTGACCGAATACTGTTCACGGGGAAGCCTCAAGGATGTGCTCGAAAACGAAGCCATCGAGCTGGACTGGAACTTTCGCATGTCTCTCATCCATGACATCGTCAAGGGCATGAGCTATTTGCACAATAGCGATGTAGTTGCCCACGGTAAGCTCCGCTCCTGCAATTGCCTCATCGACGGACGATTCGTGCTGAAGATCTCAGACTTTGGGCTCAATACGCTGACCACGCCCTCGGATTTTGTGCGTGATCAGAACTACTATACTAGTAAGTAAAGGGAACACAGCTGGAGGTGGATCCCCCATCTAATCCCTACCAAGTTCATTTTCCAGAGCTTCTATGGATTGCACCAGAGCTGTTGCCAATGACTTCGATTCCCGGCTGTCCTGCCACTCAGCGTGGCGATGTCTACTCCTTTGGCATCATTCTGGAAGAGATTGTCAATCGTGGTGGTCCCTACCAGGAGGCACGACAGCAGGGCATGGATGTGCACACCATTCTGCACAAGGTACGACAATGTGAATATCCTCCTTTCCGGCCCCTGATCCGTGAGCGAGAGTGTCCGCCAGATCTGCTCGTGCTCATGGAGAAGTGCTGGGCTGACAACCAGGAGGAGCGTCCCGCGTTCTCCACCATACGTAGCAACATACGCACTATCATGAAGTGAGTAAATAGGGCACATCCCAGTCCTACTAGCTAATCTTCCTTGCTTCCGTCAGAGGCTTTTGCGAGAATCTCATGGATGACTTGCTCAATCGAATGGAACACTATGCCAACAATCTGGAGAGCTTGGTGGAGGAAAAGACACGTCAGTTGAGTCTGGAAAAGCAGCGCACTGAGGAGTTGCTCTATCAGATCCTGCCACGTCCCGTTGCCCAGCAACTAATGGCCGGCGATCTTGTCGAGCCGGAAGAGTTCAGCAGTGTGACTATTTACTTCAGTGACATCGTTGGCTTCACTGAGCTCTGCGCACGCAGTACACCCATGGATGTGGTTAACTTTCTCAACGATCTCTACAGCACTTTCGATCGCATCATTGGCTTCTACGATGTCTATAAGGTGAGTTATACCAGTTGAGTTGAACTATTTTCTTTACCCGCATCTTTCGCTGCAGGTGGAGACCATTGGCGATGCTTACTTGGTGGTGTCAGGTCTGCCGGAGCCAAATGGCGATAAGCATGCACGGGAGATTGCCCTGATGGCTTTGGATATATTGCAGGCGGTCTACTCCTTCAATTTGCGGCACAAGCCCGACTATAAGATTCAGATAAGAATAGGGATGCACTCGGGTTCGGTCTGTGCCGGTGTTGTAGGCAAGAAAATGCCACACTACTGTCTCTTTGGAGATACAGTGAACACAGCTTCTCGACTGGAGACAACAGGATTGCGTACGTATCGAAGAATATAATGTGTAACTGCTTCATTTGAACCCTTTTCCAGCTGGCAAGATTCACGTCTCATCGGCCACCAAGGCCATACTGGACAAGTTTGGAACCTTCCAGCTGGAGCAGCGAGGCGATGTGGAGCTCAAGGGCAAGGGCACAGTAACAACTTTCTGGTTGAACAGCACCACCGAGGCAGAGGCACGTGCTCCAACGCCGCCACAGCTAACCAACGATGAGGTGCCATTCCCTCTACTCTTTGCCGGCATGGGCAAGTGAGGGAGTGAGATGAGACAAGATCCATCGCAAAAGAACTCAAGTATCCTTAGTACAAATCCTGCTTGAACTATGTCTGTATACAAAACTAGCTTGGAACGAGATCTGGAAATAAAATTTACTATTTATATGTGTCAAAAGATGAGTTTGGCTTGGGTTTAGATTGTGAGAGAGGGTGTTGTGGAAGGGTCACGATATATAGAACAACATATAACATATAGAAGATGAAATGTATGTTAACGTACTTTTTACTATGCATACACAGTTAAATAAAATTAAATAGTTTATGATGAGTTCTGGATGAGGAACTGTCTTAGAACTATTGTGCTATAACTTATTATGGGTTTATCCTAATAAATCCGTAAAGCTTTCTCTTATTACATCGTAATCGACATAAATATCAATATAGCATTTCCATGATTTAGTGGGATTCTTTAACTTCATTAAGTCATTAAGAGGGCATATTGAGTTTTGATTTATGAATATTCTAAGAACTCCTTCTTACAATATTTAAGGAACTCTTTCAAATATGGCATGTTAATTTCTCACAGAATTTGTAATGAAATTTAGTGCGTTTTTATTGGGTGCTTCTATTGCATACAATGATTAGGAGGGTATTATAAAGAGCAGCGATTTACAGAGCCTTGTCTTATAACCCTAATAAGGCGCTGTGTCAAAATTACAGGGATGCATCACAATTTAATCGCCAGCTGCCTTCATTCTTTCAATCATATCATACCAAACATGTTTGTCAGCTTCTCATTCAAAAGGGGTTAAATTACATCCCTTGTGTATCTGTGTGTATCCACGTACACTACATCAGTAACTCAACCCACAAAAGCTTTTACAGGACAACTCGGCCCAAAGCTTAACCTCAGCTGGAGAGCTTTCTTACAGTTACGCTTAGCTAGCTATCAAACCGGCTATTTTCGGTGCAGAAAATCAGCTGTTTTGGCAGTGTGCGGGAAAGCTTTCGTTGAGGGGGTGAAAAATATTGTCGAGCAAAAGTGGAAAGCGAAAAGAAATAAGAATAAGAAATAAAAACAAAAGTCAAAGTAAAAATTGAGTAAACCGAGTAAAAAATGTGCTTGCCATGTGGAATAAACTCTACACCGTCGCGTAGGCGTTTAACGCATCATCGATAGGGGCAATTAGAGAGTGGAACCCGTAGGCAAGCCGAGAAAGCCAAGGCTTGACAGCAAATCAAAATTGTACCCAGGTTGCTCCCCTTCCCACTCCGGTCCTGGTTATAATCCCGGTCTCCTCGGCACCATGAAGGTCTATCGACTACGCTTGGTGAAGCTGTTGCTATTCGGCTTTATTGTGGCCAATCTGGTGTTCTTCTACTACACCTGGAACACCCTTCTCTGGCGGCGTCTCAGCCGAGCCCTTGCCGGTGGCGTTAGCGCGGACAACGAGGCGGGCAAAGCGAAAACGGATGGTGGGAATGGAGGGAAGCTTTCGCCTAAGGATAAACTACGGAATGCCAACAAGCACATAAGGAAATCCATTACGATAGTGTTCTACGGACATTATAACTTCGAACAGGACTTGCGGCCAAGCATTGAGAGGTATTTGTAGGATATTGTTTGTCAACTCCGTCATTGCTAATGTTAAATTTTTCGTCAGACAAAAATAACAGACAGCGGCTACGGCACGGCCCTGTCTTGCTATAGTTTTTGTTGCAGTGCATCTCCCTAAGCTAGTTCAACTTGGGACTGCACTTCAATGCAAGCAGTCCAAGCAGTCCAAGCAGTACAATGCTTACTTAACGAGCTCTGTTAGTGAAGAACCAAGCAGTATTCTTTGTAAAAAGTCAGTGTTTTTCATTATTGAAATCAATTTAGAAACACTGGAGAAGGCTCCAAAGATTCGTCAATATATTTCAGCATTTTAAACAAAAATCCATTCGAGCACGCTTTTATGGTGCTGACGCCACCACGGCAGGCCCCGCCGCCCCCTGGCGCTAAAAGTCGGGTTTTAAAAGGGGTTTCATCTAAAATAAACGATAGAAACTCAAAAGACAGCCTACAAAAGGTTTTCCTATTCCTGGGCTCGCTATACACTTTTCGAACTTGGAAGCGGTGGGTATTGATCAATGATGAAAACAAGAACGAAATCGAAACAGCCCCAAGTCGCTATCTGCTCTAGTTTCGTTACAATTTCCAATTGAAAAACGAAAAAAAACGCCGTTTTTCGAAAAAATTGATAGCTTATTTTGACGCTAACAGAAAATAAGCGCTGCTCGGTATGCAATACAATAACATATTGTTATCTGTGAATTATTCTGTTAAAAGAGGGAGGCAGCTATAGATTTTCATGTAAACTACTAATTAATTAGTTTTGGCTGCTAAACACTAAGGCTCTGTTAATAAAAGCCATATTAGGTGCTACGCTGACCTACGCCATCCAAGTGCGGGGTACTGCTCCTAAGACTCAGCACAATAGGCTTAGAGTTATACAATCGCGAGCGGCACGACATGCATCTGGTAAGCAACCGAGTCATCGATAGGGACTTAAAAGTTGTCCCATTTGGAAATTAAATTAACTTCCACAGCAGTCGATATGCCGACAGACTTACCGCCCACCCAAACACGTTGGCGAATGATCTCGTCGACACCATTTCCCTCCGACGTCTGAAAAGAATCCATCCGCATGAAGATAGCTTAATTCCTCTAGTGTACATTTGTATATATTATATTTAAGGAATTTCACCCATAACATTATATTTTAAGCTACACATTAGGTTAAGTTCAGAAGGAACTGAACGATTACTAGTGATTTAAGATTGATAAATAATATTAATATATAAAAAAAAAAAAAAAAAACTAGCTAATTGCCTGTTTGTCCCGCTAGGGAAAATTTGCCGGAAAAAACTGACATTCTGCCTTCACTCTCTTCCTCACAGCATACTAGAAGTAATACCGAACATGCCTATCCTCGTGCTTCAGGAAGGTTCACCGGACTACGCCTATCCGCCGATCCATTTCGAGCGCAATCTGACTAGCAGCGAAGAGCAAACGGTGCACTTCATGAGCCTGGCATTCGATGTGCGAAAAACACGTGAACAACTGAATCCGTTGGCCATGATACACACCAAATACGCGTTGCTCATGCCCGATAGCGTGCGGTTGAGTAGCAAGAATCTGCTACAAAAGATACTGCGAGAGATCAACACAAAATCACGTACTTGGGGGGAAATTAGCAACAAAGGGCAGCAGCAGCAACAGCGAGTTACAGTGGCGCCGGACGAGCAAGTGCGTCATCTGCTGCTGGTGCCGTTCGCTGGCAATCTGAAGAGCTTCAGCACCTGCGCTAAACTCAATCTGGACCTGCCCAACTGGACAATGGAACTGGATGCACGCAATGACAGCACGCATTGCGATATGGTATGGAGTCTAAAAAGACTTATTTATGTGGAAACTAATAATTAAAGCATTTTCTCTTTCTCCACAGTTTATGCAGAAGCACGCCATATTAATGGACGCCTCGGTGCTGGGTACCATGCCAGAACCCTTTGCATTGCCCTTTCCAGAGATGCTTTACGTCCAGGCAAAGATTGCGAATCTAACGGTGAGTCCAGTGCTCTTCGCCTTATGTTTACTTCCTCTAAGTTCCGTTTTCCTCTCTTTCTTTGCAGACCAGTGTGTTCCCGCAATCCTTTCTCGAGGGTCGCCGGCTGTTTGCCTCGTTCCACACAAAGCAGCGTCGCATGGAGTTGCGACGTCGCCAGTTCCGTGAAATGTACAAGAAGTTGCAGATAAAGCGCCTTGTGCGACGTATTCATCGCCTGGGCGGCAAGGCAGTGGCACGGGAAGGCAACTGGCAGCCACACAGTCCCGTACTGGATGCGCAGTTCTCCTCGTCAAACTTCTCATTGCCTCTGGTCACAGACATCGATTTGTTTGGATGCGAACGCACCACCAAGTCGTGCATTGGCAGCGTTTATAACCAACGTCCATTCTACTCTTACCTGGGCAAGCATACGCCGCCTTGCTGCCTGGACAAGCTGCGCACCACCTTCAACCATGTACTCGACGAGTTCGAGAACGTGGGCATCCGCTATTGGCTGGACAACTATGCGCTGAAGAGTGCCATTGAAACGAATCAGCTATCGCCGGATGCCTACGACATCGATATCAGTTTCAACGTGCAGGATCTGGAAAGATCGAATGCGATGAAGAAGTCACAGAGCAAACCCACCGTCGACCACGAAGGATTCTATTGGATTAAGGCCACAGATGGTCATTACTTTCGTGTACAGTTCTCCAAGGTCAATCAGGTAGGAGTCAACTTGCTGCCTTATGAGATTAGCGGGAATGAGGTGCGTGCTAGTGGATTCTTTGGCTGGAAGGCAGGCACCTTCTCATCGGACTATCTGCATCCCATGTCCACCGTGCTCTTTCTGGGACGCAGCATCATGTGTCCCAACAATGTGCTGGAGTATCTCGACGCTAAGCACATTAAGGTCAAGTCCAACGACATTCCCAACGGTGATGGAGAGGAGGAGGAGGACGATTAATCGAAGCACCTCTCGGGTTTTGGTTAAGCTTAGTCACAATTCTGTTGAGTTCTTAGCATAAGATAATCTTAACTAGCTATAATTGATTTATTTTTAATGGTTTTCTAGTTTTTTTATACGACGTTGAGGTTATGAGTTCCTTTCTCGACTGTTTTTACATTTGTGTTAATTGGGTATAACTAAGTCACGTCTACATAAGAGTATAATGAAGAGACCTACGTCAAAAAGATAATTGGCTTATCAAAATATATAATATAGTAAATCGGGAGAGTCCCTAAGTTTTCACTGTGGATGCCACGTCCAGTTGCAAGCCTCCCTCTGGCATTTCGCGGACCAAGGACAACAGTCTCTCCAGCTTCTGGTTCTGCAGGAATAGCTGATCCAGATAAAGCTGCTTCTTCGGTGGTTTCACCATTACGCGGAGATTTGGCGAGAGCTTCAGCGATGTCACAGTGCCCCTATGATAGTGAAAATTGGATTAAGTCTGCTAAATCATGCTCCATTACCTACTCACTTCTCATCTCCCACAACGATGAAGGGCAACTTCTCATTGAAGGCAATCCTTGTCAGTTTATTCTTCCTCTTGGGAACCACAGCCTGCACACAAATGGGTTTATACTTGTTCACATTCAGATCGAAGACATGCACCTTGCCCTCTGTGGTAACTGCTGCAAAGACTGTGCTGGAATAGGGTGCCCACTTGATGTCGCCCACCGCTGAGCCTAGATCGAATATGAAGAGCGGATCGGGACGCATATCCTCCCAAACTTTGACACGCCAATCACCGCTACACGAGACAAAAATGTTCGAATCGAAGCGATTGAAGTCAATGCGATAGACGGACATGTTGTGGGCATTGTATGTCATCAGGTACTTGGAGCTAAACAGGGTGCTGCACTTGTAGATGAAGCCCACCTCGGTGCCCACTAGGAAAACATTGACGTCCGTCGGATGGAATTGTATGCACGAGCCTCCAGTCTTGAGCACAATCCGAGTGCCATCTGGACCATCAGCGATTTCATTCTCCAGCACCAGTGTGATCATGGTCTGTACCCAAAGCTTGTTCTGCATGAGGATCCATTGGAAGACGGTGCCATCGGCAGATACGGAGTAAAAGTTAATTTCGCCGTCAGCCATGTCTAGTCCCCAACGAATCTGCCAAATGCATTCGCCGTGCTTGCACTTTACACCACGCGACACATACAAGGGCTCCTTGCAGCCATCGCGCAGATCGTAGACACACACGTTGCCATCGTAGAGGCCCAGCACGATCAGGAAGGGATAGCTAGGATGTATATCGCAGCACATGACGCCGCAACCGGTTTGAACTGAGCAAGGATGGATGAGTGTAAGAAAGGCTCATTTAAAGCATTTTCCTGATCACTTACTTATGTAATCCGGGTACGAGGGATTTTTCACGGTGAAGAGGCAGAGATAACCCTCGTTGGGCTGCTTCAGAAAATCATCTGTATGGGGGAGGGAAGATAAGTTAGATATATCATTCACACTCGCTCTCTCTCTCGACTCACGTGATCCAAAGCAGACGGCAAAGAGATCGTAGTAGGCGGGATTGAAGACGATCTCCGTTACGTTCATTTTCTTGGTCTTCTCATATTGAAATTTCCACAGTGGCAGTAAGTTACCCTCACCTTCACGATACTCATCAGCGGGATCCTCCCAGTAGCGATAGTCGTTGCCAATGTCATCGAATATATTCTGGTTGATCATGCGCTCGAGAATCTGCCAGCAGCGCAAATATTTTTTATTCAGTTCCTCGGCCTGAGCCGCTTTCTTCTGGTGGGCCGACTTGGCGGAGCGACTCGTTGTATGCGCTACTCGACTGGCCCGTGGAGCTGCTCCGACAGCCAAATGTTTCTGCTGTTCGGCGTAATCATCATTATATGAATCGTAGATGATCCACTGCAGTACACTAGCACCAAACTGTGAGCGAGGCGGCGGAATTGTCTGAGTGTCAACATTCTGAAAATAAGAAAGGATCGCACGAGAGGATTCAGTAAACAAGAATTCACATTTTCTAGTTTCTATTCAACTCACACGCTTGGGATTCGTATAGGTGAGGGTAGCACGCTCGCAGTAGTTGAACTGATTGATCAGCTTTCGTTTCTTGCTGGAGGCTGGCAGAGCGACAGCGCCAGCGCCATCATCACCTGGCTCTGTTTCGGTGCCACCTTCGGTGCCCTTGCCCTCTTCGTCCTCCTCTTCTTCGCCTTCTTCTCCCTCACCTTCACCAGGGTGTGCAGACCCTTTACCCGCGGCCATTTCGTCACGTTCATCATCCTCGCCTTCGCCCTCCTCCTCGCCATCGGCTAAGGTTTCTCGCTGTTCGACCACCGCATAGTTGGGCATAGGTAGAGGGTAGCCAATCTCTTCGGATTCCTCGATCTGATAGCGTGCTGCATCGGATTCAACGTGCAACGAGTTTCCCGCGAAACTAAGCAGTGTGACCGTATTTCCTGGCATGGGAGCGAGAACGAATTCGCCCTCCTTGAAGCTAAACACGACCAGATTCCGTATCACATTTGTATTGGTCGTCGTCAGCACCTTATTGATCTCCTCGGCCAACTCGGCATCGGTTAACTCTAACTGATCATCGGGCTTGACCAACATACGCGATTTCAACCACTCATCGAGATCCGCAGCCTCATTACCTCCGCCATCGCCCTTCTTGTTCGATGCTCTATGCTGTATTTGCGTTCGAAAAGAAGGAGGTAGTTCAATCAATGTTTACTTGCACCGCATAGCTTTGTGAATTTTTGTGTGTGCAACAGGAGAATTGGCGAACTGGTCAACTGGAACTTACCTTGGCAGGAGATAACATGGTGGTGCTAGAGGAGGATACTTTACAGGACTCATGCAGCGATTATAATTCGAATAAAATGTGTGCGTTTTGTTTTTGGGCTTTTGGTAAGGGTGTGTGATAATCGTGGAAATTATTGGATCTACAATCAATCAGAATCCTGCGGCATGCAAACTTGCTTTAAGTTTCAAGTAGAATGAGCTATTGAAATCTTAAAGATACGCTATCCAAAAGGCCTAGAAGGTATGGTCTAGTTGGAAAGGTTTGTAGTAGGATTTAATAGAGTAAGACAGCTAATGACATACATTTTTGGTGGACTGAAAGTGAAAGTACCCTCCCTGATAAATGGCTTAATAAGCCCTTAACAGATACACAATTATATATAGTCATATCATATCTATCAAAATTTATACCTTTGGAGGCTACCTTCTCTTGGAAAGCGTATACAAGTTCGGTATGCTCCGAACCCAGCAACATTCCTCGCTCTCAACTGGCTGTCGCTATCGTAAGCAGTTACCTCCTCGTCAAGTTGCTGTTGCTCCAACAGTGTCAGATCTTCGGCACTACCAGGGCAAGGGCCTAAGGCATTAGGGCCCCCGTCTTCCAGTAACTCGCCGTCAGCAATCTCTGACATATTCTAGACTTGACGACAGCAGAGATCGCTGAGCGAAAGAACTGAATGAATGGTAGAGAGAGCCTTCTAAAAACTAGTAACTCTGAATGTTGTATGTACAAGTATCACGGGTTTAGATGAGTCGATCTACATACAGTGTTTACTGGAATTGGGGTTTCTCTTGTATTTACAGTAGAGTTGATTGCACAATGATTGGTAAATAGGTTATATTATACAGTATCAATATTAGCAAAAGGCTTAAGCTATATTTGGTTTGTATTTACAGGTTTATTGTTTTGTACGACAACTACGATGCCCACACACATACAGTTACACACACAACCACACATATACAAACAACCACACAAAGATGTATGCTTTGACTACTTGCGTTCTAGTTCAGATCGGTTACAGATACAGATATATACATTGATAGAGAAACAGATACAGATTTTGCATTTGTGGATTTCTACGATTCAATTGTCATATACCGCCATCGCTTTGTTCGCTAGCTTCCACATCTTGGCAACCTTGCTCTCCCTCTCTGCCTATATAGATATGTATAGTATAGTAGTATATCGGTTTATATATAGTACTCGTTCGAATAACGCCTGAACCCTTTGGTAAGCGCCACACGACTGCGAGTACCGGCCGCGGACAGCTTCAAGCAAGAACTGACAGCAGGCCCCTCTGCAGGCCTCCATTGAATTAGGGGCCCTGAACAAGACTTCATGACGTTCGCCAAACTTTCTGAACTTGCGAACCGAAAACTTTCGACACTGACGTCTACGGCACACGTCATAAGTAGGTGAGGATGCGATGAAGCCAGAGCTGGTGCCGAGCCAAGGGTGTCAAAAGGTTCCCTCGAACTCAGCGCGTAAATAAACAAATTGCTCACACAACTCGATTAAGGCTCAGAAGGGTGTGGGGTTGAAGTTATTTGACTTGGTTGACTTGTGACTAAAGAATACACTGACAAAAAGAGGGAGAGCTCGAAACAACCTTTAAGATCTTTTCCGCTTTGAATATATACATATATATTTATATTTGCAATTAAGAGATTTTTCTTTTTAAACCTTTGGGAATTAAACACTATAAACTAGAAATATTTCCCTATTTTTTCCGGTGCACTGCACCTTACTCTCCAATTTAGGATCCATGTAAGCTACTTTTGGGTTTATATAAAAGACAATTCATTTTTATGGTCGATGAAGAAGGTGAGCACAGAGTCATATCCTCGACTGATTTATTGACTCTTTTACAAGGCAACTTATGACTCGCAAAGGCGACATTGATTGCTATCGACACCCAATTTCCCAATCGGCTAGTGGAAAACGTGCAGTCTTTCACATCGATGATGAGTTTGCAGTCTCTTGCTGATCTGGGAAGTGGGTCTAATGGAGACCTTAGAGCTGGTACCGTCAAACGATGTCGACGGCACGCACGTGCTACCAACAGACCCCACACCTCTGCTATACACCTCCTTTCCCCACAACAACCTGCTTAGTCTAGCGAGTTGGCCAAATTGCAAATTATGTTTCGTGACAAAGTTCCATCAGAGTGCCAATAACTTTTGCCAGGCTACGACTCGGCAGAACTTATTAAAAAGTAATCGCAAATTTTTAAATACGAAAATAGAAGGTACCGAAGGCAAAAGCGGAAACGGAAACAGCAAGAAGAAGCAGCAAATGAAACGAAACTCCTGCGAGCAGTTCATAATGTTGCCAGCTCTCGTAGTGCTCGGACGCGTTTCAGAAGGTCTTGAGCTCTTATTGGTTATGTTTTATAACTGTGCAGTGTCTGTGCGTGTTTCGCTATATATTTCTCTATGTGTTTCACTTCTTATATCGGTTGTAAACGTGTGTTTTTAAATTTACCTTGCCCTTTTTGTCGTCCTTGCCCTTTGCCGGTTTCATTTTCTTGAAATTTTCTTACGGATTCGTCCCTCAAAATGTGAAAATACTCTTATTCCTTTGCGATTTGTTTGCTTGTGATTTTTGTCGGATTTAATTCACATAGGTTTATTTGTGTTTTCCTCACATTTACTATACAATTTTCTCGTATTTCCCAATCTAAACTTTATGTAATTGTGAAATGGAATTCCTGTGCTTGCTTTTCCATCAACTTGGATTTCTGTTGTCATTTGTTTGTTTCAGTTACTATAGAAATTTACAAATGTTCGTAGCTCGCACGCACCTTACTGTATTTGCATATCGATTTGGCAAGCAGAGTCAACGAACCATTTTCCTGCTGTGATTTTCTATACTTCAGCCGTTAATCAGGTTGAGGTCGAAAGAACTTGTGTGAAGTAGGATAGAAGAACGTGGGCGAGGAACAGATCTTGAAGATCTAATGTGTACCACGTGTAATGCCTAGGTGCCATGTGCTAATCTCAACCCCAACAAAGTTTATGAGAAATGTGCCTAAAGAGGTAGAAGTGCCAAACAAGCACGTGTTGAGGCAGTTTGTAACTTGTGATGGAGACGGTGTCTCATAGATAGATGTAAGTAACTTGTAGTTACACATTTAACTAGACCCTTAAGGTGGGCTTTTCATGATTAAATAATTACCCAACAATATTGAACCAAGTTCTCTTCTTCTCCTCGACTACTTGTAGGTAATGATTTGTTTGCTTCTACTTAGTCTCAAAAGAGAACTCAGAACACTAGAAACATTTAGAGAAATATTTAGAATGGCTGCCATAAAACATACTTCAGCCATGACAAAAGACCAAACGAGTTTCTACGTATCATATTTGATATGAGTTTAAAAATACGCCACGCTTAACTCCCCTATAGATATACAGAGAGTTCAATGCTCGCGCTCAAGTGCGATTGCAGGCGAGTACCGACGACGAGAAGAATCGATGGAAGGCCGTGCAAGGGGTCACACCGGGTTGGTCACACGGCTCTAGTTAGATCGTCGTTCGCGCAAACCTTGAAAACATAAAATGAAACACGACTTCCATGTATAAACGGATTTATTGTACAAATCTTAAGGTTATATCGGTTATACGAGTACATCATCATCGGAGTTCTGCAATGAATGATCTATGCACTGTAGAGCTGTATAAGGTATTGGGTAATTAAGACGGATGTAGATTCCGACGACTTCTATGTATGCTGTCGCAGACTCTTCACATAGCGCACTGGCACTTCGGGCAGGTAGACACTGACGAAGAACATCATGGGTCCGAACAGCACCATACAGATCAACCAGTATAGCAATCCAAACAATTCCAGTGCGTCCATCAATGAGTCTCGATGCGGTGCAACGTAATGTATTATGTATTATACGATTGTTTCTTACAATTATCAATAATTAGTTAACTAATATCACTAAACACCGGCCCGGGAGATTGTGCAACAGGGCAAAAAAACACGTCTGCTGCAGCTCCGATGTCTCTAATAATGCGCTGCAGGTCACTTTAGACTTTCTAGTATACTAGAGAGTGTGTATATGTATCTTAGGGCTATGGCTTTGCAGTACTTCTGCCAGCTGTTCAATGTGTTTATCCTTATGCCCGCCACCTGCAGGAGAGAAAGAGAGACAGAATTAGTTAAGTGATTTGTACATAGGGGTAGCCGCGTCGCAAGGGTCGCCATTTTGTATCTTCCCTTCCCTTTCCTTGGGTATTTCAACTGTACTCTCATAGAATACCTCAGTTAAATCTTGCTCAGTGCATTTAGAACTAATTTTTTCCACTTCATTGCTTAACTGCAAAACTTTGTGATCTTTAAACACTAAGTATTTGCTCATTTAGAATGAGAACTGATTGACAATGTGACGATTTTGCACTTAATTTTACGGCAGCTTTAAGTGATTCAACTAATTGCAGTACTTAAGAGTACTCAGACTTAAACTCTGATAATGCAGTTGCATCCCTTGATTTACTTACAGCTTTGCCCGATCGTTGGCCAACTGAAACTGTCGCAGCTGCAATGCTGAATCACGCACTTTATACAGAGTTTTATGAGATTAACCTAACCCGATTCTTGTTTATTTTTGGGCATAACCCGCCCCGGCACATTCTAAATACGGGGCTTTACCGCAGCGCGTGACGCTCTTGGCAGCTGATTCGTAACTGAACTGGAACTGATGACGGCCAAGACAGTCTACTTCTCTTTCCCTCCCTCTCTCAGTAACATATTTGCCCGCTAAGCTGCGCTCTGAGCTTTTGCTTTCGCTTCGATAAAACGAGCTTAAAGTTCGCCTCATAAATAATACCGTAAACAAAATACTAAATACTGGTATATTTCAAGGCAACGACCAGAGGCGAAAAAACCAGTTTTTTAGAAGGCAACTACCCATAGAATGTTTGGAGAGCTTGCTATCCCAATTGTTAAGTAACGCCTGAGAATGTTTCTTTATCACCTAATGAACAACAATGGGAGGAGGTAATTAAAGCCAGGTGAAGAGTTTGTTGTGATGTTCATCGATAAGGAAATAAAATAAATAATTATTATTATCACAGAACATGGGTAAACAAAGGCCTTAGAGTGTTCTAGAAATACCACTCGTGGGGGTAAACAAGTTTGGTTAGATAATGAAATTACTGTTTGCTATCGAGTTTGGGTCAATTTAATGGCTAGTTATACTTAACCATGCCATATGATATTTACGATGTTTCATTAGGGCAAACGTCACCTGTTCTATAGCTTAGTGAGATTCATCATCTATTTTAATCTTATCTTAACAAGATCTAAATATATATATATGTATATATGTTTTTTATTTTCTATTTCTACTATAATTGATTTCTACTTTTTTTTCAATTTACTAGCGATCATTCATACAGATCATGCTATTATCATAGTATTCATTTACTTATTGCTAATCTGATTTGTTATTTTCTTTATTTGTACTACTTGTATATTCTTTTGATCTATTCCTTATCTGATTCTTTCTATATCCATCCTTGTATATCCATCCTTTCTATATCCTTCCTACCTCTCTAAATTTTATTTATCATCTCTTTTATTTCATCTCTACTTCCTCCCTTTCAACCCATACTCACATTATGTAGAAGTAGCTATCGCTATCCTTGCGCTTAGCAGCTGTAGGATGTGCATCCTGCATGGCTCCGTTTCGAACCGAACCCGGATCCGAGTGGGCCTGTAGACTCCTGTTCCAGCCCGACCAACGCCCCGCAGTGACGCCATTTTGCTGATTGCCCAGATTGCTCTCTTTGTTTGGGTTCGCGAAAAACGACTTGACGCTATCCATTGTTGTTGCTTGTTTGTCTTCTTTTGAATCTTGTCTGCGTATAGCGAGGGGGCGAGCTGAAATGTCGAGCCTCCGAATAAAGAGCGAACTGATAATGCTAAAAATATATCAGAAATGATTTGTTTTGCATGAATTGGGAATTTTAGTGGACTCGTGCCGGTCGTCAAGCCATAAAGACCATATGTTTGTGTGTATATGTGTATAATCATTATATATTATATGTATGAACTTGAAGTGTGTGTCTGTATAAATCGCATTATTATTGTTAGCCTGTTTCTATGTTGTTTTATTTAGATGATAATGTTGTGGCATGTTTTTTCTGAATTAATTCAATTTCACAGCTCGGAGTGCAAGTTTCTCCAATTAGCGAAATCAATTGATGGTATTACGACGACAATACGAAGATTGTGTAGATTGTATGGGCCAAGTGCGAAGTAAACACGCGCCCGAAGGTTGTTGGTTCTCAGCGAAGCGATAAGTATGCAATTTATTAATGTATTCCGTCTTATCTACAATACTCTTTTAATACAAATAAGAAGTGACACATCGCAAGACTGAATACTCTTTCGTTTTTAAGGAATTTGAACTGAAATAATGATGGTATTTACATAAATTAAACCAAGTTAGAATATTGATTATAAAGCTATGAAAGTTGAGCTACTCTAAGGTTGACGCATTGTTAGACGAAATACAGTTTTGTCTAAAGGGAGTCCAAACTGGTATATTGATCAAGTTCAGTATAATCGAAGATAATAGGGAAATACTGATAATTTCTGAACTTAACTGGATTAAATGCAAACACAGCTGAATTATACAAAATAACTGGATAAAAATTGCTTGAATTTGTTTAGCAATTTCCGAATATGCTGAACTCTACCATACTTAAGACAGGTTGAGTTAAAACAATTGCAGTTGGGTAATTCCCTAAGAAACCACTCCACCAATATTTACGACATATAAACCTGCTGACCAAAGCAAATCATGGCAGCTTTATAACACCCTGCAAAAGTGTGCGAAATTTGTTTTTCACTTAGAGAGTTGAAGAGGCACAAATGCGACTTAGACTCGCTACCAGGGGCTACATATTGGTGAAGATTAGCGAACACAGTATATAGGGAGCGTACGCGAGCGGGACATATTATCAATTAGCACTCCCCTCACTTCGGCACACACTCTTAACAAGTTCAAAACAGTTCAATTCACGGTGCAGATAACGTCAACAGCACGCGTCATATTTCCCAAACGGTTCCAGCAATTTCGGGGACGTGGCACAGTCCCTCTCCGATCTCAGATGGCCAAAAAACTGAGGACAGACAGGGACTGATAGTCGTGGGCCTTGAGACAGTCAGTTACAACACAAACTTCGATAACTACACGACAATGTAACATTGCCACGACCTACCTCAAGGCACTCTCGATGTCGAGTTCTATGCGAGGAGGAGTCGCGTTGACTTAATCGCCCTTTTGAATTGCCTCAAAATTGGCTTGACACAGTTCCAGTTCAGATTGATCGGTCGCTCCGTGGTGCCTCTGTGGAGCCTATGCGAACTGTTTTGCACAATGTCTGCGATCGCACTGAGGCGCAAAGCAGCGAGGCGCGTCCAACGACGACAACGACGCCGAAGTCGATGCCGGCCGAGCAGAGCCGATGCCGCGTTGTAGTTTTAATCAATTGCGAAGGCGTCGCAAACACAACATTCAATATAATGTACTGATGAATATGTATGTATAAATATACATACGTTCATTTATATACATGAGTTTGTGTGTGTGGTTTACCTACTACCAATGCACATGGGTTTCTTGTGCTGCGCTGTCGACATCTGGCGCTGCTGCCTTTGTTGTTGTTGTCTTTCGTTTATCTACGCGAGGCAGTTTTTCTTGTTTGTTTTGATCGTTGCTTCTCGCTCATGTCAATGTACATATGTATATGCACGCTACAAGGTGTGTTCCAAAGTACGAAATGAAAACACTTTTAAAATCGCATTCAAAACGCATTTGCACCGCGCATACTAAATGTTCCTTTATCGGGGAGTGTATGCTAATGAAGATTGTATTGTATTTCAAGAATCGAATCCTCAAGTATTACATTTACATTTATATTGTTTAAGTGTGTGTGTGCTTGGTGTGTGTATAAATGAAAGAAGTGCATAGAGAAGGTTCTCGAGTGACTAAGAAAATTGAAAATGTCCATTGATGCTTTCTAGAAAACACAACACAGGGATCTTCATACAGAAGAAAGAGATAGGGAGGGCAAACATAATATACAAATGTAATAGTCAAAATTACACCTATTGTTTTGATAACAAGTGTATAATACAATATCATGCTATATATCTAATTGATAGTAAATGTTCGGAGCTCTTGTCCAACTTCAGCATTGCTAAGCATTTATTTCATTCTTTCTCAGTTCTTCCTTCAAATTAATGATCATATATAATAGTTATATACTAAGCATATAATATTTTATAAATAGCATATAAAAACAGTTTATATTCCTATTTAAAACTATTCTTAGATGATATTGGCCTCTTTGTAACCTTGTTTCAAGATTCGCATACGGAACTCGTTAGTTGATTCGAGAAGAGACAGTTTGTCTGTTAATCCGCTTTGTGTACAAACAAATCAGCATGCAATACATACATAAAGATATAATATAATACATACATATAATATTGTACTTGTACAAATATTGTTTATCTTTATATATCTTATATATCTTAAACCAACGCTGTCTTTTGTTGTTAAGTACATATATCAAGTGAATATATACTCCTACTCAGTCTATACCTGTCCCCTTGCCAACTTTCGTATTGTTTGTCTGTCGTGCCTTCACTTCCGCACTCTCCATGCGTATATTGTTCGCCTCTCTGTTGTGATCGAGTTTTCTCTCTCCTCTGTTCGCATTGATAAGGTGAATGCATTTTACAACTATTCGAAGCGTGCGAGCGCGGGCTGAGTGTGCTCGCGCAGTGTATTGATGGACTTTGTACCCTTCAGTCACACATACACACATAGAGCCAAACAGACAGCTATACATGCACACACTCAACTTAACTCGCAAACACTGTCATAAACATATAATTTTATACATATTTATATTGTGAGTTTGAATGACAGTTTGTGTAGTAATGTGTTTAATGTATGTGTTTGTGTGTATACATATGTATGTCTTATGTAAATCTGTTTATGTGTGTGTGAACTCTGATTATGTGATTGGCTATATTGAATACATACAAACAGGCATGCCTTATAAACGTCATGCATAAATTTAAGTCGCTTGTTTCAAACTTGTTTTATACCCTAGTAAAATAAAACTAAAATTAATTAAATCGGAGCAACGGCTGCTATTATCCTATTTATCACTTATTAGCATAGCTATGTACGAGTATATTTAATCTTAATTAAATTAAATTAAAATTTTATCAATGTAGTCATTTTTCATTATGAGAAGCATTCACTTGAGATATCTGAACAATTCATATAATTATACCGGTGTATTTATAGATGACACTCTTTGCACAGCTGTCTTTAATTATATCCAGTTGTGGTTGCCATAATACAAGTTAAACTGCGCCTCGAACCAGGTTTTGTTTGAGCAAGTGTGACTAGGACAACTTTCACAGGCGAAGATAATTGATATTTACATAATTGATCACTTGTATGGGCTAAAAGACTTATGAGTGTGTACATCATTGATATATAATGTCGGTTTTAATATATGTAATTTTGTTTTAAACTTGAGAAAACTTAACGGAAAAATAGCTTTGTTCAGTGTTTACATTCATTGCATACTTTGGAGCTCTAGTATTGATTGTTGCTTTTCGCTGCATACTTTTGAGCGCACGTTATTTATTTTGAACAGTAAAAATTAATATCAGCGAATTTTTGAATAAAAAATAAAATGAATAAACTGAAATTAGTACCAAACTTTAAATATACAAAACTTAATTGTCTTATTATTTATAGTTTATTCAATTTATTCATATTTTATTTCTTTCTAATTATTTCTACAACGTTCTCATTTCCTTTTTACAAATGCTGCAGACAATTTTACAGGTTCCTGGTGCCTGTGCCACGCCCACTCTGTGATAGACCGATGCTGCCTCCTGCTGCGGCAGCGTGCGTCGTCTGCTCTGATCTGGACGATTCTTCTTAGGTGGCTTCTCAATGCAGCAGCAGAGCAGAAAACTGAGAGGCACTGCTTCGCCCTCCTCTAGCGTTTGTGGCAGATTCTTGCCTCGTGTCTCCGGGAGAAAAAGACTAGCAAATCCGCCGACAATGAGCAGAGCTCCCATCACGATCAAAGGCAAGACGAGCATCTGTTGGCCCTGTGAATTAAAGAATATTCCCCAGCTTAGCTGATCCTTGAAGCTTTCCTCTTCATCCACTTACCATATGGTTGATAATGGGTATAATGATGGGTCCAGTCATGGCAACCACAGAACTGAAGCTCATGCCAAGTCCTCGCACCACAGTCGGATACAGCTCGGAGGCAAGCAGAGGCAGCACAACGAAGGCAGATGAGATTCCCATTTTGCCAATGCAGTAGAGGAGGAGCATCACATCCGCCTGCTGCTGATACAACAGAGTTGCCACACACGCCACGCCCCCCACAAGCATCGATATGAACAGTATCCAACGGCGTCCGAAGTAACTTAGTCCCGGCCAGAGCAGCAGGTACGTGGGCAGCTCCACGGCGCCGGCTAGAAAGAAGTTCCAGATCTCATCCCCACCTAGCGCAGGAGCATAGTAACTGAGTCCCACATAAACGCTGGTATTGGCGAACCAGATGAGCGTGATGATCAGTGTTTTGCGGCGCATGTTTGTTCCTCGGAACAAATCTAAAATTCCGTAGTGCGTCGCTAGCTCCGCCGGCTGCGTACTGTGCACTCGCTGCTGTAGTCGCTCCACAAACTCCCTGCTCACCTGCACGCCGTTCACGCGGGCCATCACCTTGAGGATGCGTGCGGCACGCTGTGGTTGACCTACAGCGAGGAGCCAACGTGGTGATTCCGGGAGCACAAAGAAGCACGAGAAGAGCATAAGCAGTGGCAGTGAGACAGCCAGAGTCAGATAACGCCAGTCGCGCACCAGATAGACGACGCCCTGGATGAGAAAAGTGAGACAAGAAAAGTGATCAATTGATGTTTCTCCAGTCAAATCTTCTTCTGCTCACCGCCAGCAGCACCAGGCCCAGGGAATAGGCAATGTTAGAGACGATAGTGCAGAAGACACGCCGCTCGGGTCCGACCAACTCTATGGCCAGCACGTAAGGACTGGCTAGGATGGCGGGCACAGTTAGACCCACCACAAAGCGCAGTCCCAACCAGGAATAATAGTTCCAGGCGAATGCACTTGCAGCACAGGCAACAATCTCCAGCAACAGATACGCATAGAAGGAGGGACGACGACCCCACAGATCCACCAGGTAGCCGAACACATAGTTGCCTATCAATCCTCCAAGGCCAAAAAGCACCAGGGCTAACGTGACGTAGTAGCTGCGATCGCAGACCAAGTTCCACTGCCAGAGAAAGGAAGGAAATGAATACGAAACGAAAGAGAAGGGTAAAGAATATCCTCACCTCCTGCACTACTGTGCTGGGATACATGGATCTATCGTAGTGCCAGCCATGCTGACAGGGCACAGTGGTGGCCGCTTCTTGGTTGGATTTCAACAGACGTGATGCCTCCTCCCGTTGCAGCTCGTAGGGTGTGCGATATTCCAAATAGCGCACCTAGTGGGGGTAGGAAAGAAGAAAATAAGATTTATAAGAAATCAATAAAACGAACAAAAAGAACAAAAAAATAAAAAAGATGCAACTAAAGAGCCCAACGAGTAATTATAGCTTACTACAAAGACTATGTTTCATAATAATTATCTAATTATAATAACATTTTATTTCATTATATATTCTGATTTGTCAGGTCCCAGCTTGTTTATAGCTGCATCTACAGCGCAGTTATAATATATTCTTCTATTCTGCTCGTTCAATTGCTTGATAAGAAAAATAAAATCTCTTCTTTGCTTTCCAGTCGTAAAATGTCACACGACAACCGTAAATATTGGTGGTATAAGCTTGATAATCGATGGAAAATATAAAATAATATCTAACATTGGTTGTTGAGAACAAGCTTCGAGAGTTTTTCTACTTCTAAAGTAATCGGATGTGCCATAAAGTTATTATAAAACTACCATTTCATATCTAGAGCTGAAGGCATCTTCATGATGATAATCAAAATGTAGCAAATCTTTAAGTAAAAAAAAAATAACCTATAAATTCGAATTTATAAACACTTAAGAATACTATAAAAACTCGCGTTAATGAACAATTATTATCTATATAACTGGAAAATAAATTTAATATGGTTTATTTTTATTTAAAAAGGCTTCCCCGGAATTCGTAATACAATATATGCAAGACATTGCCTATTCCTGATAAGCAATGTATCAGAACTTTCTGTTATTCATCCGATAATTCAGTTGATTAAAGTCCCCACTAACTAAAGAGGTTATGATTCACGATTATACGTATGTGTGCGATATATACTATATGGAGTAAGACTCTTTATCTAGAATGATAATGCTGAAATTTGCACACACATACACACCAGTTCGCTGTAGTTGCGCACAAACATGGCGCACTCAGCGTGCTCGCCTAACTCATTGCGCGGGATGCTCAGATTCTTGACGAGCTGCAGATAATCCTGCGTCCACGGCTCCAATTCAGGTATGCGGCACCAATGTTGCGGCGTGGCTGCAATGAACAACTGACTGGGAACGAGAGATGGTTAGCCGGGGAGAAGGGGAGGATGCACTTGCTCCCCCACTACGTCACCCACCTGTAGGCGTGGAACGCGCATGGCAGCGCCGCAGGCAGCAGCACCGAACAGATGATGATCTTCTGGTAAAGACCAAAGGCGCCAACCTCCTTGAGCAGCTCATCGAAATCCATCGAATACAAGTGCGCGCACACAACTGAGCTCGGGGCACTTCCAGCAACTCACGGCAGCAGTTGCGCCACTGCACCCGCCCACCTGCCACCCCCACGCGATACTGCCCAATCTCAATTGGACATAATTACATTAGAGGCCTTTCGCGAGTGTGTTTAATTAATTGGACACCGCTGCGTGGAGCAGGGTCGCCACACAGAGAGATCGACCAGAGCCAGAGCCAGCGCACTGGGCACAGATTGCAGATCGCCACAGATTCCCACAGATCACAGACGTCGTTGGATTATATAATAATAAATATATTTCTAGATGGAACAAATGGATACAGAGGAAAAGGAGAGTGCAGGAAGGGACGGATTGGAGGTGACTGCGTCTAGTTGCGCGCCAGGCCGATGATGCTCAGGATGTACATGAAGATGTTGACAATATCCAAGTAGAGATTGAGTGCAGCAAAGATGTATTCCTCGGGGCTGATCGAATACTTGTGGCTGCCGCCCAGCATCAGCTGCGTATCGTACACGAGATACACGGAGAAGAGCAGGGCACCCAGTGAGGCATATACGAGGCCAATAATCTTGCCAGAAAAGAAGATGGCAACAATGCCAAAGATGATGAACACCACCAGGCAGGCAACCAACACACCGCCACACATGGTGAAGTCCCATTTGGTCTGGAGGGCGAACAGTGTCAGGCCGAGAGTAACTGCCGCCGTAATGCCCACTGCCATGAGCACCTCATTCGCTTTGTACTGACCAGCTATGATGCCCAGCAAGAAGGACTCCGCCAGTGTGAAGAGAAACAGAAAGATGAAGTTCAACGGCGTCTTGCGGCGCACGCTTTCGCAGCAGGCCATGCAGATCATGGTCACAATGAGTACTGCCTGGAAGGGTGAGGAATACAGATTAGAATAGAACCAGAGATGATGTTATGGACTGCCTGTTGATGTTGCTTACCAGTGCAATCCAGAAAAGCCAGGGATTCTGCTGGCACCAATCTTGAGTAGCTGTCGAGAAGGTAAAGATGCACACAAAGCCAAAGGTGATCAGCAGTTGCACCTGGGGAGATGAGGGCGACGGTTTAGAGGGAACTAGATCACAGATGACATAAGGTAACTCACCATCAGTATCAGATAAACCTTGCGTATAAATCCCTTGCGTATGGTCTGATCATCGAAGGCGAAACTCTTGTCGGCCTCCGCATCCGCGTAGACGCCATTGTTGTCGCCTATGAAATATATTGGTTAGTGAACAGGAATATATATGCTATGTATACAGCTACATATAGGTACAAATATATACAGGAATATATAGCTGTACATATATCTTTAAGGTCGGTAGTTCGTCTAACCGTATTGAAAGTGTGTATTGCTCATCTTCTTCCTTCTTTTCTATTGCCTTTTCTTTTCGTTTACTCTATTCCAACTGTTCCTCAGCCTTTGCTAGGGATGACTGTCACGGCATTGCCTGAATTGCTCTTGCAGTTGGCCATATGCCAGATATCGGCAGATTAGCCCCAACGCTATCGTCGCTGGCGATAAGAGAATGCCGCCGGTGATAGGAGAAGGTTGGGGAGGAAACACGATTTGATACTCTATGCTGGTGCGATAAAGCGTCACTAGGTAGAGGGCACAGCAAAGCAGAGCACACCTGTGTTCGCCTATATATAGGTCTGATATATAGCACGATTGATCGGTAAACAGCATTATGTAAACTGGGCAGGTGAATCAGGCTTCTTTCTTGTCTTATCAGATGCATTCGATAAGCGAAAGTGTAGAGAAGTAAATACAGTGTAAACTCGGGAATGACAACTCTGTTTCCAGAAAGATTTCGGCATTCAAATGGTAAAACTCTTTAATTTCTTAGGAAGATTCTGGACTTTCTTTTTATTTGATATAACGATGTATGGAAAAAAGTAAAAAAAAAACAATAAAAAGAATTTAAGTTCTCCGTGTAAACTTATTAACTTTAAATAATATAGAAACACGGACTAATTAATAGCAAAATGTATTCTCGTTTAAAGTAAAGAAAGTTGACTCTTATCTGCAACCCGACAAATTTATCTAACAGAAGTTACAACTATTAAATAGAAGATAAGGGAAGATAAAAACTCAAAGTTCCTAGCAAAACTTATAATACTATTGTACTAAAAACTGAAAGCTCTTTCTCTTCAAGTTCTCTTTTAAAGTAAAGGAAATAGATTTTTATTTTCATTACATACATATGTATAAATATATGTCTAAACTGATGTTAAATCTTAAGAATTTCTATTCCGATTAGGATAAAGTTTATTATCTCTAATAGTTTCTGTAAACTTAAGTGAAAACTTAAGACATTCTATTACAAGTAGATAAGATAAAAGGTAAAGAACTCAAAGTTTCTTACAAAACACAAGTTAGTCACCTTGCTAATAACGAAAAGTCACTAAAGGGAATACCTTTGTTGGTTGTGCTCACTGTAATTAGCAATATGATGACAAGATTTGAGCTGTCTGGAATTTATGAGCCGAGTTTGATGAAAGTGAACGACAGATCGTCAATACATATGCCTAGCTATATGTCTGTATATATACAATAGTTAAATATATAGCGCTTGGCTAATGTGCGATTTTTCTTATCGCGTTCGCACATATCACACAACTCTTTTACCACTTACCTTGCTGGTAATGATACATTTTACGGCCCTTGCAAATCGTCGAGTCGCTTGTCGAATGTGTTCGCTACTGCTCGCTCTAAATCACACACGCACTGCTGGAAGCTTCCGAATAAAACTGGTCGAGTTGTTTCTATGAAAAGTGTTTGCCGGCACCAGGTACCAGTGAGTTCTAAAATATTTGTTAGTCCCATACTTTATCGCCAGATAAGAAAGTAACCTCATAATAATGATAGTGGGTACCTGCGTATGGTAAACGAGTATACAATAGTAATGTGGTCTCCAAGCGAAGTTGACTAATCCAAAGTTGGCAGCAGACTGTCTGTAAAGTGTCTGTCGACCGCAGTTGCCCCAAAACACGAGGTGAGAAGACCCACAAGTGGACCTACAATGGATGCCCACAGAGACGCGCTGCTCAGTCTTATTCACAGTCTCAGTCTACAGTGAGCTGGCCCAGTGATACATATTCCCCCGGTTTGATTCAATAAATAGATTCGCTTTATTGTTGACTTTACCACAGTGTCGTTGCACAGTTTAGAATATACGTTAAGGGAGGCTTTTCCCTCTCCCGCGGTCTTCTCTATGTATAATAATAAATTGAACTTTACGTATGTGGTTAACAGCTGCGAGTAGTATATGTATATATACGTATATATAGAGAGTGTATGTGTAAGTGAATGTTCCTTTATTTATTGCTTGTATACGGTATTGTATTATTTGGTTTGGATCGTCGTTTTTTTATCAGGTATGCAAAGTCTTAAGAACAATTTTGAAGTACATACATTATAGAGTATAACATGGTGGTAACAACATAACAACAAAAAGAATTCCGCATATCTTTCTATTTCATCTTAAGATTAATACTTTATCGATAGGTCTAGTTTTGTTTTTGTTTAAGGAAATTGGCAACTCAACGCGCAAGAACAGACGATAGTTATACAAAGATGTGAAAGCAACCGAAATTAGATCAAAATTAAATAACAATATCATATAAATAATATCGCTGCTTTGTCAGCGCTTTCGATTTCGACATGCAATGAGATTTTGCTTTCATTATTGATTAATATATTTAACTTTAGCAAAGCGCTCTCGTTCATATCGATAAGCTAGTCCCGGTTAGATAGATTAGGTTTGGGCCTAGTCCTAGTCCCGCGATGCGCCAATTATAGTAAGAATGTAAATGAAAATGTTTACAATATCCAGATAGAGATTCAAAGCAGCAAAGATATACTCCTCGGGGCTGATCGAATACTTGTGATCGCCTCCCATCATCAGTTGGGTGTCGTATATCAGATACACGGAGAACAACAGAGCTCCAATCGAAGCATAGACCAGTGTTATGATTTTTCCCTTGAAGAATATGGCCACAATTCCAAATATCATGAAGACTACCATGCAGGCGAGCAGAATACCGCCCATCATGGTGAAGTCTACCTTGGTCTGCAGGGCAAATATTGTCAGGGCGAGACAAACAGCTGCCGTAATACCCACAGCCATGAGAACCTGCACAAAATAAGAAAATATAAGATTAGACAACTGATAAATCACTTTAATGCGGTAACACTCACCTCTGTTGGCGCATAACGCGATGCAGTTACGCCCAGAAGAAACGATTGAGCGATTGTAAATATTCCCAAGAAGATGAAATTGGTCGGGAAAGTACGACGAACACCTTCGCAGCAAGCCATGCATATCATTGTCACGAACAACACTCCCAGGGCCACCCACACGAGCCACCCATTTCGGTAGGCAAAGTGCTTTGTGCCCTCGTGATAAACAAACAAAGCAACAGCCCCAAAGGTGACCAAAAGTTGACCCTAGAAATAGTAGGTGAACCGATAGAGATTAAGATGTACTTGGCGAGAAAATCAGATTCTCTTTCTTACCATTAGGATGAGGTAGACCTTTCGTATGAAACCCCGTCGAATGCTCTGGTCGTCAAAAGCGAAGTTCTTGGGCTGGCCCTCGGCATCATCATAGGCACCATAGCCAGCGGATGGAGGTGGTTGAACGAATCCCGGCTGTGGTGCATAGCCACCGGGCGGCTGACCATAGGGATCTTGTCCATATGGTCCTTGTGGGTAGGGCTGGCCGCCACCTTGGCCGTACGGTGGATAACCACCTTGTGGGGGTCCTTGCGGATAGCCTCCTCCATAGCCACCCTGTGGCGGGTAGCCTCCCTGTGGCGGATAGCCACCACCCTGAGGTGGGTAGCCACCTCCATAATTGTACTGCTGATTGGGATCTGAGGGTTAAACAAATTAAGTTAAAACATTTGCGTTCAATGAGTTTGCTCATGCATTCCAAGACCTAAAAATAATTGTGTTCACTAAGTGAGTTCAAAGGGTAAACAAGATTCATAGAATTATCTAGAGTAGCTAAAGAACCTACAGAAAAGTCTAGTACAAAAATCAGTAGTAAATGAAAAGCTAAAACCCATATTTAAGTTAAGGGAAAGAGACTAAAAAGATATTTGCAATTTCATTATTTGAGTTTATATAAAAATAAACTTAAAACAACTTAACAGAAGACCTAAGTATTATGATGTAAGTATCATGTTTAATGTATGTGGATCCGTTTTATCAATATTTCCTTTTTAAAGTATACTACATTAAAAATATCACAACTTATTTTACGAAGAATTTATAAATGTTTGCGACCGCGAAATGAATAAGAAAATAAACACTGGTAGGGTCAATATATTTGTATACTATAATCTGCTGGCACTTCATGAATCATGAACTTGCATTGCTATAGAATAATATGCATATGTATTATATGCTTCATACTAAACTAAGTAATATTTGGAAATTCCTGAAATTTAAGAATTCAAAATGAAATGTGAAACGCCGTAACATAAGTATTTAATCTCATTGCTTTAATGAATTCTCTAGCTATATTTGGAATATTTAATTGAAATTTAGAACGAATGAATACGCTGATTAGAAGTGGAATTCGGCTTTTTCAAACATACATATAGTATGTACATAATAAAATGAATTTAAGTTAAAATTAAAAGCGATTAAATGTTGCCAATCCAGGTGACTCAGCTTACTATATAGTTTTCCCAGTTTTTATAACTATAGTGTAACACGTTTTATGTAAGAATGTATGACCTTTAAGCGTACTATTTATATGAGTAATTTAAGCGAGCAGAACTTAAAAACTAATGGGAACAGGCAGAGAAACGCAAACAGAAGCATGCGAAACCGAACACAACAAAACAGAAGCAATAAACCGGTAGAACAGAAAACCGACAAATTATAATTTAGAATAAAGTAAACCTTGGTATTGAGGATATTGGGGGACACTCTGCCACGACATTCTTCTTGCTGTTGTTTTTCTCTTTTTCTTGTTTCTTTTTTCTTTGTTTTCTTTTGCTTTTGTGGCTGGAGCTCAACTGAATTGAACGTATCTGCTCCTTCAGATTTAGCTATAATAGACCACTTTAAGGGGTATTCACTGTGAACGGTAGAGAGACCCAAGAAAACACACAAAATTAGTCCAGTTTGATTACATCGTAACTTACCATGCATTTTACTATCGCTATGAGATTCCAACTATGAGAAAGAAATCGAAAATTTACCTGAAGGAGAAACAGAGAGAGAGTTAGAGAAATATATTAGGTGTGATTATATCATTTTGACATTGCTTTTTGCCTTAGCTTTGCTTAATTCGCACGCGAATATCTGGTTTCGTTGAATTAGAATGACTTGCGAAGCAAATTGAACGATAACGAACGCGTCGTATCGTGTTAGTTCAAGTCGTGAATTGTCGTGGCTGGTTTGTTTTGCCAAAAGAAACGTAAATATGACGTGTGTGACAGACGCAGATGTGCCTTAAACACCCACTCACCCGCACACACAAACACAAATGTACAATATTTAACAGAGTACGTTAATGTTCTGCATTGAAACTACTATCTAAATTAATTATTTGAACTACACTTATTTCATCACGATAAGCTGCGTCTGCAGCTGAACAAATTTTTCAAGTGTCCGTGCGAGCAGGAAATCGACAAATTGGTGACTCACTCTTTGTTTTCACTTAAGTAATTAATTGGGGAAGAACAACAATAGAAAACACCTGTACACGTTTGTCGTATGTGTGTCTGCTCTCCGAAATAATGAGCCCTTCTGCACAGGACTCACCTCCCTTGTATTTGTAGAAACGTAGATATAAACAATAATAATATTTTTCTCACCTCCTAAGCGCACTTTCTGGAAAATTGTATTACTTAGTGATGAAAGACCGCATCGATATAGTAATACAACAAAATATCGATAGCTGTGATGCGATTTTTATCTTTAGGCTTAGTATGCAGCTCGCAGACGTCACCAGTAAAATGCTTCAGCAATGTCTATACAATAATGGCTAAGAACTAATATATATGCAGCAATTATTTAATACCATAAAAAAAAATTAAATATGCGTTGAAAATGTCAATAACACATATTTTTAAATTAATTTTTAGTTGATATGCATCAGCTAGTTTTTATCCAAAGAAAGCAACACGAAATATCGATACATCGCAAGAAAAGTATCGATAAGCCAAAAAACGTACTAAATATTACCGACTGCACTGCTGCCGAGCATGCTGCAATAGCTGCGAGAACTCGTGTAATCTGTTCGTTTTGTGAATTAAAAACGGCTAAGAAATAACTGGTAAGCGCATCGCAAGTGTTGTAAAAAATCAATAAGTGGAATGCAAGAATGCCGCAAATCGTTAACAAAAGGCGTCTGGTATAGGTTATGTGCGAGAGTGCCGCAGCGGACACAAAGAGTAAGGCCTTCTCTTGCAGCTCTCCCTCCATATGGAGGGGAATGAGTAATTTCTGTATGGAGTTGAGTGAACCGTAGCACAAAACCGACCGCAATTGTGTTTTCAATTACACTTTAGATGCATAGGCAGTGCAGATAGTGCTATCTACTATTTATATAGTGTACTGCGTGTGTGTGTCTGTGTTTGTGTGCGTGACGCAATACTTAAGTGCCGATTGCGCCTGTTGCTTATCGCGCTTTGTGGCTTCTTGTTTGTTTTGAGGAATAACCAAAAATTTCATTCGTCTTGCAGCCCTTTTCGTGCATTCCAAAATGGTTGAGGAAAAGGAGAATATAGCCAGTGCGAATGCTGAGCCGGTCTCTAAAAAGGGAGCCAAGAAGCAAGCCAAAGCGGCTAAGGTGAGAGGCTCGATGCGGTGTTGACGTGGCACCACACTTGAGAACTGATAACAGATAATCGAATAATGTACATACTTATTTTTATAGAAAGCTGAGCAGAAAGCCGAGAATGCCGCAGCGCATGCTGCCGAGGATGCAGCCGGCGACAATGCAGTAGATCATGCTGCCTCCCGTTACGGTCTCTCCGAGATGATACAGTCGAAGGACAAGCGCAGCGAGCGCAAGTTTGTCGTGGTCTCGGAACTGAGTCAGCATGTGGGCAAGGGCCTGGTCTGGGTGCGTGGGCGTGTACACACCTCGCGTGCCAAGGGCAAACAATGTTTCCTCATTCTGCGCCAGCAGAGCAGCTCCGTGCAATGCATTCTTGCAGTAAACGACATAATCTCCAAACAAATGGTCAAGTTTGCCGGAAAGTAAGTAAAGGCAATGAGAGATTAAGGTCTTTATTAATTATCTTCGCTCTTTATAGCATACCCAAGGAAAGCATCATTGATATTCTGGCGAAACCGGTGTCGGTGCCCAACAGGATTGAGTCGTGCACGGAGCAGCTGCTGGAGCTGTGTGTCGAGCAGATATTCGTCATTTCGCAGGCCAAGGCACAACTGCCACTGCAAATTGAGGATGCTGCGCGTCCAGAGAATGCAGATGATGCGGAGGGTCTCAACATACGCGTCAATCAGGATACGAGGTTGGACAATCGTATATTGGATCTGAGAACACCAGCGAATCAGGCCATCTTTCGTCTGGAAGCCGGTGTTTGTCGCCTGTTCCGTGATATATTGACCGATCAAGGATTCACTGAGATCCACACGCCCAAGATCATATCTGCTGCCAGTGAGGGCGGTGCCAATGTCTTTACCGTCAGCTACTTCAAGGGTAAGTCCAATGAGGGATATAAATTGTTTGCATCCAATTTATGTTCACCTCCTCCACAGATTCTGCCTACCTGGCGCAGTCTCCACAGCTGTACAAGCAAATGGCCATCGCTGCTGACTTCGATAAGGTGTTCACCGTGGGCGCCGTGTTCCGTGCCGAGGACTCAAACACGCACAGGCATTTGACTGAGTTTGTAGGTCTCGATCTGGAGATGGCGTTTAAATATCATTACCATGAGGTTCTCCACACAATTGGCAACACGTTTACGGCCATTTTCAAGGGGCTGCGCGACAATTATAGCCGGGAGATTGAGGCAGTGGGTCAGCAGTTCAAGGTGGAGCCATTCAAGTTCCTGGAACCACCACTAATACTGCAATTCTCCGAGGGCGTCGCTATGCTACGCGAAGCTGGCATCGAAACGGGTGACGAGGAGGATTTGTCCACGCCCAATGAGAAGCTGTTGGGTCGCCTGGTGAAGGCCAAATACGATACTGATTTCTATATACTCGACAAGTTCCCACTAGCGATACGTCCCTTCTATACCATGCCCGATCCGAATAATCCCATCTATTCCAATTCGTACGACATGTTCATGCGTGGCGAGGAGATCATGTCAGGTGCGCAGCGTATACACGATTCCGAGTACTTAATTGAGCGTGCCAAGCACCACGGCATAGGTGAGTCGAGAGACCGATCCTCTGCAAAAGATCTTATACTAATTATTTTTTCTCGCTTACAGACACCTCTAAAATTGCCGCCTACATTGATGCCTTCCGCTACGGTTGCCCCCCGCACGCTGGCGGCGGCATTGGCATGGAACGTGTTGTTATGCTGTATCTGGGCCTGGACAACATCAGGAAGACTTCAATGTTCCCACGTGATCCCAAGCGGTTAACGCCTTAAAAAGGGGAAACTTTGCTACAAAAACAACAAAAACTTGAATGAAATTCGCCACAAAATATTCTTTATAATCTTTCCCTACTTACTTTCCAAACTGTGAAACTTAGCGAACTCCCTGATATGTTTATTTTAGTAGTCCCCCCACTCCACTCCACTCTATGTTGGTAAACCTTCCTTGAGACTTACATACTGCAAAGTTGTTTGACAACGAGAACTGTAAACTGTTAAGACTGTTTGAGGTCAAATTGTTTAATGCCGCCGTACGAAATAAATCTTTGCAAGTGTGTTTAGTAAACAATGTTGTTGCTGTTTTGCTTATTTGCTTGGGTAAAAATCATGAGAAAAGAACAAATTGAGAGAATATTGAACAATTCTGTAAACATATTTATTTTTCTCTTTTAGAAAATCTTAGTTTTGTAGAGACCGAGAAGATCTCTAAAAAATATATCACTGCAGAAAAAGACCTAAAGCATTTCTCTAAACTTTATTTCTTTTCTAAAGGGAAAACAATGATTAATATATGTCCGTAATTTTTGTGTATATGATAATATTTTGTTGAGATAACTAGTCAGAGTGATGTATGGTGAAGCATTGGAATTATTACCCCATGTATCGCTTTAAGTCTTGAGAGTCTTTAAACTGATTTCAGTTATTATTTAATTTTGTTGATATGGTATAAAGATTATTAGCTCATAAATCAATTAATTCTTAAGCATTTAAGTGTTTTTCCGGTTTCAAGTTATGTTGATATAGTATTGAGATTATAATATAAGCTGTCGTTGAAAATTTTGAGAGATCAGGTCGTTTTCCAGTTAGTACTTACACGTATCATTAATATTGATGATATATTGTTTACATATTTTTCGTAAAAAACCTCGAGGAATTAACTTTTCTTCCAGATTCAGATTTAAAACGGTTTTTTCTTCGATTCTTACCAAGCAAATTACATAAAAATAACCAAATTAAAAATAAAGTGTTGCGAAATGAGAAATTTGCTCTCGCATTTAAGGTGCATCACAATAAATTAATGTGTAGAATTTCCAATGCATTCTTGAGGGATAAATTTGCTGTGGGAATCTTTGCAAATTAAATTTAACTTTAAGTTGCAACTTGCAACAATTAAGCTTGAATTGCTGTAATTGATGTGCGTGCTACGAACGCTCCTCCAATCGCAGTCGTCGCAGAGAGTGTCGGCCTCTGATTAAGAGTTCATTATGCGACGAAGTGGGCGAGGACGGGGCTGATGGCACTGGAGACGGAGCAATGAAGTATCTGAGAACTGCAGCGAGTTGAATCGTTGACATATTGAACTTATCGCAGCGCAGCTTGTCAAGAAGAAGCAGCGAGCACAATAAATTCAACTCAATCCCAATCAGATTATTATCAATGTGGAGAGAACGTATACGTCACGTTGTGTCCAACTGGAACACTGTTGACACAGTTGGGAAATACTTTTCGGTCAGACAAAAGGACGATGGCGAATTCCTTTCAATCTGTGTGTGCGTGTGTGTGTGTTTGCGTGTACGTGTACGTGTACGTGTTGCACCACGGCCACTGTGCGTGGTGGCAAAAGCTGCTGCCGAGGCGAACTTTAAAATCAGACAACAGTGCCGACAACAGGCCATAACAGCAGAGAGCAGTGCAGAACAGAGGCTAGAACGGTGCACACTATGTGCGAGTGAGCGAAAGAGAGAGCACACAGGGGGCAGGAGCAAATATTTGCTGTGCTGTGAGTCTGTCTACTTCAAGACACAATTGAGACGCACTCCATTTTATTTTCACACCGCGGCATCGTTAGTCCAGACACCGTACAGCAGCAGTAGCAGAAACAGCCACAACAGCAATAACAACAGTAACAGCAACAACAACTAACACTGCACATAAAAGACGCGCACTCGCATACACACACACACACGCGCACACTTATCATGCACACCAACACAAAGTGGGCGTCGCTGTGTGCTCACGCATTGTGCACAGCAGTTGTCTCGCTCTGTCGCATGCGCACGACCGCTTGAAGCGAGATGGCAAGCGCACAGAATGCCATTTTGTTTGCGCTGTCGTCGTGACTGCAACGCGGCAGCAGCAGCGAGCAGCGAACAGTGGGCAGCCAGTTTGTGTTCTCCCTTCCAATCGAGTGGCAGCGGCGGTTACGCTCTCTCGCGCGCACACACTAAAATTCGCCCTGACAGAAGTCGCAGCAGCAGCGTCCATTGAGCGATCGCAGCAAGTGCAGCGCAACCACAGTGCAATTAAAAGATTTATACGTAATTCATCGTCGTTGCTCGGTGAAATATACAAAATAATACAAATTCAAGTGATGCTGCCCAAACAACTAATGTGCATATGAATGATCATCGCTCATCTTCACCGTCGCAGTCGCTTTCGTAGTTTATCGTTACCGACGTTTCGTTCGCTGCTTCGTCGACGCCACCGCCACAGCCACCGCCGTCGTCATCGTCGTCGCGTTGCCAACTCTCAGGAATTTATGGAATTTGGCATTTGTGGATTTAGCGAAAATATTTTCATTGAGTGCGCGAGCAAATGTTTTCGGATCTCACTACGGGACAAACGCTATCGCTCTCGCTCTCTTTTACTCCCTCCCCAACCCCTCGCTTGGCCTAGAAGCTGCGACCCCCAAGCGCAGCCATAAAAGCAGCGTTAAAATTTAAAAAATTCACGTGCAAATTCCGGCGCTTATAAATTTAATTACTATTTAAATTAACTGCAAACAAAACGAGAAATCGTCGTGTGTTTTAACGACGGCATCAAATCGTCATCAGTTGTCACAAGTGAATCATATACAGAACCACAAGTGCTCTCATCTATCAACGCCCCCTCTCTTCCCCCTCCCCACGTCCCTGACTAAGACATAACTTGGATAATTGATTCAAGTGCAAATTAATCATAAGCTGAACAAAAACATTAAAGCAAATTGGATTATGCAATTAATCACCTGAAATGGTAAGCAATGGCAAAGGCATATGGATTGACAAATGTCCTATATATATCGATATTATAATATATATAATAAAGTACAAATAGGTTAGGGGAAACAAGTGAAATTGTAGAAGAAAGGTCAGAGTGAGGAGTAGAACTAAAGATGCGGATATTATGGCATGAAAAGGTTGGGAGACGGTAAAGATATTGTAACGGAACTTACGATGCCATAATTTTTGATAACATTGGGTGGTCCGAATATTCATTTTCACTTTAAAATCAGAAAAGCTGTCTCTTCTGCCCTTAAACTTTCTTCAAAACGATTCAAAAAGATGTAATATATTGAACGACACAAAATTTACGGAAAAAAAATGTTTAAATATGTTGAAATGTCGGTAGTTCTTTATGAATAACCCATATAAATATTGAAGAGGATATAAAATATTGGAAGATTCTTGATTTGCATCTTACATATTCAAATATTAATTAATCAATTAGCATATTTAGATACTGAAGTTGTCCAAATTTGTTGAAAAGGAATATAGAAAATAAAAATAAAGACACTTGCTCACAATTTCTTTGAATATATTCAATATATCATTAATTACATTCTGAGTATTACAAATACTATGAGCTTTAACATGTAATGTTCCCAAAATGTGCTCAAAAACTTTTTGCTGGTAAAAATAATCTCGAATTTCAAACTATTCTAAACAATAGAAAGCAATATCTAAATTTCAAAACCCCAATGAGTTTACGTAGTATTCTGTATAGAAAGTTCGGATGGAAACCTGCCGACGGGCGTTGCGAACTACTCATGCCCATGTCGAGATATTTATCTTTATAAACAACTTATGGCATTGTAAATTCCACATAAATAATGTAAGGAATTTATATGTGCATATGTGCAGAAATATCTCATTAACAAAATCATTTAGCATTTAGAGCTTATTAAATGCAGGTTTAAAAATATCTTACTCTTACTTTATCTTACTTTCATCTCTGAACATTAATTTATTTGAACACACTTAATAAATTCCAATAAGAAACTTGCAAAATATAAGTGAAAGACATTTAAAACTTAAAGTTCCGACTTTTAACTATCAATAAAAGCACTCGAACATTAAACTGCAATTTGTGAGATTATGCGAAGTACTTAAATACCTTTTAAGAGCTTTGGCGGGTATTAAAAAAGTCTTTAAATCTTTACAATGCCTGAAATTGGGTCGCATTTTTGTGGCTGTGCAGGATTTATTGCGAATATATATCAGCTAGATAAATATAACTGTATAGATATACATGCATAGAGGGTATTTAAGATGGTTAGGTCCAGGTTTAATTATGTGAGGGAAGTTCAATTTTGACACGGGCAACAATTTTAATTCTCCGAAACGGCGGTTTTTCTTCTTCTTTCCTTCATTTCTTTACCAGAGATTGCAATTTTTCAACGGAAACTCGGACAAGGGAGTGGCCCCACAATGGATGCAGATACAGCAGCAACAGCAAAAACAACAACTATAACAATAGCAACTACCTACAACAACAACAGTTACAACAACACAGAGCAAAACGAGCAGTCAACAATGTGGAAATGATAATTGCAATTGCCTGCGCATAGAAGCAAAAAAAGCAAAGAAGAAGCAGAGTGAAACAGAGAAGAAAGTTGCACATAGAAAGAGAGAGAGAGAGAGAGAGGAGAAAATTCAGAGAAGGAAAAAAGAAAAAGCAAACACGGCGCGGTAACAAGTTCGCGTTAAACAACTTTAGAAACAAAGACGAAAAGTAATTAAAGCTCTCTCGATACAAACGCGATTGTGTTTTACAATATGTAAATATAATTAGCCGAGCGGAGTTTTCATTCCTGGAATCGCTCTCTCTCCTGCTCCCACCTACCTACCTCTATCTCCCTCGCTCCCTCGCGCGCGCCCACTTAAACACACGCGACTGCAACCGCAACTGCAGCCCGAGCCGGTTTTATAATTACTCCAACTCTCGACTCTCGACTTGGCCCACTCACTCCACCTGAGGCCAGTCCAATCTTTTTTTGCACGGGCTCGAGCCGTGCTCCGGCCCGGCGGCGCGGTCGATTCCGAAAACGGAAAACTGAAAAACTTTGAAAAACAACAGGGAAAACTGTGATTATTGTGATTACCCTGCATCGTGGTTTGTGTTTGTGTGTGTGTGTGTGTGTGTGTTAGTGCACATCATTGATCAGTGCAACTGCAACTGCAACAACAACTGCAACAGCGACGATGGCAGTGTCCTGCCCAGAAGTTATGTACGGTGCCTACTATCCATATCTGTATGGGCGCGCAGGACCAAGTCGTTCGTTCTATCAATATGAGAGGGTAAGTGTGTGGAATTATTAAACTAAACTAATGTTATATGGTTAATAGTCCCGGGAAGATGAGATGTGGGCTGATACGCAAATAAGAATCCAGTAAAACCTTTAAACACCGTTAAGGGAATAGGGATACTCACCGATTATGGTTTTCAATAGATATAAAATGTATAAACAAAGTATTAAGAAGTTTTCCAACGATTACTAATTTGATTTTACTAGTTTCCGCTGATGAAGTACTTACTTGACTTCTTTTAAAAACCAAATATTTATTTCTATTGTTCAAAGAAATTAAGAAACAATGACAAAGTAATAATGTAGAACAGAGGCGATCCCATTGAAAATATGTTTATCTTAAACATTTTACAAAAATGTAAAATCTAAACTGGATTTGATACTCGTATGTAGGAAATATTTCATCACCGGCAAAATTTCAGGTTTTCTTTATCGAAATATCAAACATAATAAAAGATAAAGTTCGATTTTATTCAACAAACACCAAAAACTTGAAAATTGTCATTATATTCATTTCTAAGGTTTTATTCAATGTATGGAAACAATTTCAATTGAAAACCTCATTATCCTCGGTAAGACATACGAATACGTAATTCAGAAATAGGGTCTGCAACTTAATAGGTCTTTTAATTACAAACAAATTGTTATAAATCCAGAACAAAATAAAATAAACCTAAAGAGAATTCCACAGTTCCACAGTAATGAATTCCCGATAGCATAATGCGACTCTTAGTTAATTACAGTTAATTAATTAGCGGGTTGTGCACATTAATGCGGAGCACACGCACAATTTGTTTGCCCAACCCGACGAACCCAGTTTGACCAAGACGAAAGGAGCCGCAATTAAACGTGGCTAACAAATCATAAGAATTCACGCAAAACGCAAATCGTTTTTGAATTCAAGATTCACGGAATTCCGCACGGCAAATGTCGCTTTGTTTTGCTGTTGTACTGCCCTCCCTCTCTCCCTGCTCCGCTCTTCTCCTTGCTTGCTTTTTGCTAACATTGATTTCGCAGATATCGAAAGATTTTCTGTGATTTTTTTGGGTGACAAGTTAAGGAAAAGTTCTCACGATGCGCGAAAGGGTCGCGACTGCGGGATGCGAATAAGGGACTGCAGACTGTTGGGGCTCTCTCTTCCCCATCTGCGTCTCTCGCTGGTTTGCCGCTGCGGCACAAAGAGATTCTTGTGTCGCAAGTTCCAATTATACAAGGCCGCGGCACCAAATCGAAATTGGCCTTTTATGTAAGTAACCGATACGACACGATTCGGATTCTGATTCTCTATGCCTTTGCATGACCATAAACGTGGCCAAGGCGGCTGTGGTGGCGACGGCGGTGGAGATAAGCCTGGACACAGTTGGCCAATCGCAGATTGAGTCAGCAGCCGAGGATCGCCAAAAGAGCGGGAGAGAATCACCGAAACGCTGACCGGTTTATTTGCCGGCACAGGCAGATCCAGACGGAGGCGGGATCGGGCAGCAGGCGGCACTTAAGTGTAGCCTCACAACAGTGTTGACAGTAACCCTCCACAAAATTAAAGGACCGATGATATTTACTTTTATATAGTGAAGCTATGCCGAAGCAAAATCTGGCAATTTAAGCCACAATTTTTTTATATTAAACTTGCAAATTTCTTTCAGCCAGTTAATTTGCACGATAGGCCGTTTATCGATAGACTGGATTAACAATTAATATGCAAATTATCAACAAACAATCAAAATTACTGCGCATTACGTGTCTGATTATCGTTTTTCAAAGTAAATGTATTAAATTGAGTAAAAATACTAAAAATGATGTGGTGGCATGTCGATTCGATAAATGCTGTTCAAATTTTTAGAGGCTGCGAAAACAGGACACTTTTAGTACAATAAGAATTTGACATATTTTTTCAACTAGATCACAAACAAAGAACAGATCTGTCCGCAAAAAAGGCTAACTTGGCAACACTGGCTCACACAGTTTTGTCGTCCCGTCGACACTTTGCTTGTTTTTGCGTGGTTTGTTTGCCTTTTCACTTAATTTATTGTGTGTATCGCCATTAGTTCTTGCCGAGCACATCAAAAAACGCACTGAGCGCGGCTGCGCGGACGAGAGTCTCGCAACCGATCAGATAAACCCGCTACGAAGGAGAGTAGAACGAAGAAGGAGGGATGCGACTCATTGGACTTGGGGTCGCCGTTTGATCGCTGGCCAGGTGATTTATGCCGTGTGATCGAAATATCGCTGCAGCTAATAACAGAGACTCCTCCAACTGCTCCTCCAACGACTGGCCTTGCAACTTGCAGATACTTTTGTATCTTTGCGCATTGTTCGCACGTCGCGCTACTGCACTTGGGGCTCGATCGTGTTGCACGATAAGCAGCTGCGAGGGGGCATATTGATTATGTGCTTAAACCGATTGACAGATGCGCAAGATACGTGGATACAGATACAAATACATTTGGCTAGCACGCTCAGGGTTGCTGCAATGAGTTGGCGTTTTTTTTGGCCACTTGGGGCAACAAATTAAGACTTTGTAAACAAGCCGCAGGCGTGTGCTAAGTGAGGCTGCCCCTTTGACTGTATATCTATGAGATACTTTCCCCTACTTGCTGCTGCTGCTGCTGCTCATAAATCATGGAAGGCTGCCGCGTGCTGTCGATGCGTGCGTCGATGCACTTCTCAAATGGATCGTGCTGGTTAACCCATTATTAACCCCTGGCAGCCTCATAATTGGCCCAAGAGGGAGGCGGGGAGTAAGGGGCATCTAAGGGAGGAAGGGGGTAGGGGGCAGCTGACTGCGCTTTAAATTTAGAAACGTTTGGAGGCGCGCAAATGTAGCGCGACGCCCCCGACGCGGGCTCGGGTTATCTCCGCGTGCGCTAATGGGCTCATTAAAGAGCGAGGTGCAAGGGGAAGATGGAGACGGGGGAGGGGAAAGTCGGGTGACTGCACAAGGTGCTGTCGCTAGGGCGCTCGTAAATCGTCGCCGAGCGCCGCATTATGTTTGACACGTCGCCAAGCCGGGGAGCTTGCGGCGTGATTATCGCCTCCACTTCGAGTGTGACCTCTTCCCCGACCTGCTTCCCTCCTAGCCTAACCCGACAGGGAATGAGTTAGTGGGCCTACCCCTACCCCCTTCCCTCTGCGTGACAATATGCGAACGCTCGTAAATTTAATGGCCTGCGCTGCATTTGCCATCAACATAAATTTTGTGTATTGTGTCATTTTCAATTTGCACCAACGCCTTCATAACTCATCTTCCCCCACCCCCTCTTACGCTCTTCTAAGTGCTACTAATCTAAACTTGAACCTCTTCTGCTGCTTCTTCTCCAGTTTAACCAGGATCTGTACTCCTCATCGGGCGTGCAGCTGGCCGCCTCATCGAGCGCCTCCGGCAGCTCCCACTCGCCCTGCAGTCCCATTCTGCCGCCCTCGGTGAGCGCCAATGCAGCTGCCGCGGCTGTTGCTGCTGCCGCTCACAATTCAGCGACCGCCGCCGCCGTTGCTGCCGTCGCCAATCAGGCCTCCACATCGGGCCTGCAGTTGGGCCCGGGAGTGGGCGTGGGCGTCGGAAGTGGTTCTTCGGGCGTAGGCAGCGGTCTGCTGGGCAGCAATGTGCCCGGCAGCGGAGGTGGAGGCGCAGCCAGCGCCGGTCTAGGCATGAGTCCAGTGCTGAGCGGAGCGGGACAGGCCAGTGGACACGGCCTGCACAGTCGTACACACCAAACCAAAGAAGAGGATCTCATCGTGCCGCGCAGCGAAGCTGAAGGTGAGTACGGGTAATGATGTGGAAAGAATAGAAGTGAAGAGTGATTGAAGATCGAACCTTAAGGGGACTTGCATCAGGAATACTATATGATATATTATTATGATATATTGCAGATTGGGCTTAGATCGAATAATAGGTATACAAGCAATGAGACAGTTTAAAGAGTCTTTATAGCGAATTGCAATGTTTTATGGTTTTTTGTACCACGGTGCTAAGAGTAACTATACAGCATTGCAATGATTTTTGTTAACATAAGAAGTGTAACGGAGAATATTAGAAAGCTTCCACAGATCTATAGCAAACTTAATTCTATAGAGTCGTGGAAACTTCTTAAATATTTTTTATAATAGTTTTTGCAACAGATTTGTGAAAAAAAGCTATTATTATTGATATTATAGCAGTTTCAAAAAAATTCAAACAAATTTCATTTACAAGATAATAAAAAGTTTTTACATACGCTTAACATAGCGTAAATATATACAAAAGTTTCAAACATTAAAAACATTATAGCAATATCGAGTGCTTAACGCAGTTACAAGCAGATTTAAAGTCTCTAATTTCCAACATTCAAACTTGACCCAGAAAGCAACAAAATGTCGTTAGATATCACAGATAATTCTCTGTACTATAAATCTATTTACTATGCATCAAGAATAATGTACGTAACGTACAAAATGTGCTAAGAGAACCAGTTTTTGTGTTAATTTTAACAAGTTAATTATCAGTTATGTTAATTAGTTGTCTAGTTATCAAGTTTTAGTTTACAGCGAGCTACACCTTCACATAAATCAATCATTTTATAGCAAACTATATATTACGAAAACGATCTACTTTTAAAAAATGCCGAAATTGATAGGTAGCTCAACGCTGATTTATAGCAGGATTTTCAAAGAAGCAAAATTCTATTACTGGCGCTTGCTATAAAAATGTCTATATGCTATAATATCCCCTTTCTAATGGGTATAAATAAAGATGGATATAAATACAGATATATGTACATGTATTCAGTAAAAATGGGCAACTTTCTCAAGATTTAGCAATCAATGGCCATTCTATATATACGCTTGCTATAATTTATGTATTGCAACTATGCTGGCAGTGCAAATAAGTCCGATACCATAAGAAATACGTGCTCACATTGCCGCTGTCAGCATTGAGAAGATCGATTGTTGCCTCGTCCCGCTCGGAATGTGCGAGGAACGTGATTGCGAGAGAGAGACAGAAAGAGAGAGTGCGAGAGGGAGAAAGTGCGAGAGAGAGGGCATACAGGCGGCTAATTAATTTGCACATTTTTGAGATTGTTCGGCGACATTCCAACGAGTTAACATTTAATAATTTATAACATATTTAATTCCACATTGCACTCTCTCGCTCGCACAACTTCTATCTCTTCCTCTCACTCTTTGCCTCATTCACTGGTTCACTCACTAATGAGCTGCCTTATCTGCATTACAGCGCGCCTGGTGGGGTCCCAACAGCATCAGCATCACAATGAATCATCCTGCTCCTCCGGCCCAGACTCGCCGCGTCATCCGCACTCTCATCCGCACTCACTGCATGGCGGCGGAGGTGGCACAGCGGGCGCATCCTCTGCGGGCGTCAGCTCCGTTACGGGCGCCATGTCCAAGGAGCTGCCACTGGAGACAAGTAGCAGTGGCGGCGCGGGAGGAGGCAGTCAAGGACGCGCTCAGTATCTGTCGGCGACCTGCGTTGTATTCACCAACTACTCCGGCGACACGGCCAGCGTGGTTGACGAGCACTTCTCGCGAGCGCTCAACTACAGCAATAAGGATACGAAAGGTAGGAACATTGGGCCTAATAGGCCCCTACCCCCTTCTTCTCCCCCTTATGTTCGACCCCATGGAACTGCCGCAATTTACATGCTGATCAAACGAACCGCACACGTCATGTACTTGTCCCAGCTGTCAGTTCGCGTGTTGCCCGCGTCTGCTGCTCCAGCTGCGACTCCGACTCCGACAGCGGCGTCCACTGGCTGACATAGTTGTGCTCTCTCTCATAATTAGTCGGGGAATCAGAGCGGAGTTATTAAAATGTCGCGTGCAATCGCAAATCAAAGTGAGAGGTAGGAGAAAATGGAGTTGACTAGGGGGATTAATACTGCATGATACCCAGTTATAACTGAGGAATCAGTTAAGCCCAATCCAGAAAAGATTACAATAAATTTAAGTTGTAATAAAAATTTAGAAATCTTTTACATTTATGAACAATATGGTCTCTAGATGTACTTACTTGTTCAAATTCTATTGGGAAATCGGTCTTACTATATTAATATTTCCTACATCCTACGAGGCATTCCCCTAGAAAGTTTAGTTGTACTTGAGTTAGCGTCTACGAAACAACGTTCAATTTTTAGATGAAAAGACTAACACATGAAAATAATAGCTATACCTTAATATTCAACAGGAAAATAAACTCTGTAATCCACTATACACCTCACAAATCTATCTATAACTCATAATAACACTCCGTATAATATCCTATTCTGTCCATTTTCATTTAAACTTATTCCCGCTATGCAAACTAATCAAGCGCACCTCGCTTATTATGCATTTCGTGGGCATAAGATATATGCATGGATGTATGCAGTATGTTTACATTCACACAAGATATTCACTCGTATTCGCGACCGATGTCGCAGTGTTGTCTTTTTGGCAGCTTCCCCTGCTGGGCTGCACTCACATTGTACTTGCACGCCGAGTCGTCTTTTTGCGATCTTTGTCGCCGTCTTCCTCCTCCTTCGTTCTCCCTCCGTCTATCTCTTGGTGAATGCCTTCGCGTCGCACAATAAACCAAATAAATCAAGTTGCCACTTGCCACTCGCTTGTTCTTTCGATTTCAAAATTAATTACCTCCTTTAATGAAGATAAACGTTTCGTTTGTTCATGCTTGTCCCTCAACTCATCCTCATCCACCATCTCCTATACCCTATTCCCCTCTTTATCTGCTTTGTCTGTCGATCCGTCCTTCTGACTTTGTTTCATTTCGTTGCCTGCATTCAATATTTATTTTATTTTTCGCGAGCATCTGTTTAGAATGTACTAAGTAAGCGAGATATATATAGTATAGCTATATATATACGGTGTAGTATCTGTATCACATGTGCTAAGTACGTACAAAGTATGAATAAGTTCGTCGGGGTGCGATAAGACATGAGGTATATACAATAGATGGCTGTAGATTTCGCATAGATAAAGCTATTAAGGATCGGGAACTATTGAAAGGGAAAATCAGAAGTAACAGGGAGAGAAGGATATTGATTAGCTAAGGACATATAGATTATATTGTATATGTTATTTTTCAATGTATACGAGAAAAGGATTCAAATTTTAAAGCTACTAATCCCCTGATGATAGTTGATTAAGATCGCTTTCTTGGCGATCATTAAATTGTAGTAAAGAGGTACAGAATAGATTTAATTGCATTAGATTCTTCTTTTATATATCATATCATATCTTCAGAATTTACTATCCAATTTCTTATGTAGCCTGCCTTGTAAGCACCTTTAAAAAGTCATTTTTGATTCAGTTTACCGCTCAATCAATCAATTATCACCTGCTGCACACACATTTGCATGCTAAGCAGCTGCGTTAGTCCCCCCTCCTTCCATCTCTTCCCTCTCTATATCTCTTTCTCTCTCTTAATGCGTACTACGTGTCCTGCTTCAGCCACAAAATTGGCCAATCAGCGCGCAAGTGAAGCATTTTGCGGTATATTCCGTTTTTACCGCTAATCGCAATCGCAGACGCTGCTGCCTTTTATTGACTTTTCTGCGGCCAGCGATTTTGGGGTGTCTCTGTGTCTGTGTCGGTGTTCAGGTGTGTGTACCAGGAGGGGTGTATACACGACTTTGACTGTTCCTCACATTGATTGCGCAATTTCGGTGTGGTAAAATTAGATTCGACTCGCACGTTAATTGCAAATTTGGGCAGTAAAATTTAAATCAAATTGAAAACAAGCTGAAAATAAACCAAAACACGCTGAAAATAGACATAGACGAGAATGTGGAGCTTAGAGGAAAGCGGCGTGTAGATTTGAAGTTGCTATAAATAGGAACGTGTTTGTTTTCCTAAAAAAGTACTTCAATCAGGACAAGAATTGGTTAACTAAGTGATGCAGAATGTTTATTGATATTTATTGATAATGTTTAGGAATATATGTATATTTATACGATTTAGATTTTATTTGGTATAAATTATTCTCTGCCGTTTTTTAAATCGATAATGCATGAAACTATTAAATTTCCTTGTCTAACTTGTTTAGCTCACAGTATGTTAGAAAATTGAGAAATACTTAATTTTCCATGTTTCTTTTTAAACACAGACAGAGAAAGAAGAATTGAACAATTCCCTTTTTTTTAGTAGAGAATAAAGGTTGCATTTGATAAAAGCGCTATTTAAATTTTATCCATAAAAATGTTTTCAATAATTCAAAGCTAAAGTGGAGATAATCAGCTTAAAGTTACCCAGCTTTTAGCTAGTCTAACTCCACCCTACTTCTCCTGTCGATATCGATTCATGCACGCTTTAATCGAATCGAAAATTGCACGAGGTGAACTGAAAACTTTTGCACTAATTTGAAGTCGCAGCTGCTATTGTTGTTGTTGTTGTTAATGTTGTTATGCCAGTTGGCGTTTGATGTTGTTGTTTCGGTTAAGCCACAACAAAACCACACACAGACGCACACACACACTCCCACTAAGCAAAACTGTGAAACTTGCGCAATTCGCATAACTGACAAAAAAACGTAGAGAGAAACAATAAAAACAACACGTTGTTGTTGCTGTTAGTGTGCTTGTTGTTGTTGTTATTGTTGTTGTTATTGTTGTTGTGGTTGCTGTTAGTGTTGTTATTGTTGTTCTTGTTGTTTTTGTTGCGACGCTGCTTAATGGTATTTAAAGTTCATTTTGGCCATTTGTCTATTTGAGTGGTTTGCGAACACACACACATACGAGCACACATACGAAATCATACTCACACACTGGCACACACACAGACACACTGGCACACACAACTTTAAAAACTATGCAGCATTTATATAGATTTTTCTCTTCTCTGTATATAGTACGTATACGTCTCTGTGTGTATGTGTCTGTGTATGTGTGTGTATATATCTAGTTGGAATGTGCTATAAAATGTCGCCGGAATGCGATGTGGTCGATGCTGTTGTTGTTGTTGCCGTGCGGTTCGTCTGGCGGTGCCAATGCCGAATGCCGCATAGATTCCTCATTACGGTTTTAAAATGCATTTCAATTAACTGCTCACTCGAGTGCGAGAAAGAGAGAGGGAGACAGAGAGAGGCAGACCGCGAGAGAGGGAGACACTCATGTGGCACGCTTGCACTTTCAGTTCGTTAGCTGCGCCTCTTAAAATACATCGTCGCTGCCTATGCCTCTGCCGCATCGTATTGTCCTTCAGCGAACTCTTTGCTCGAGTTCGAATTCGATATCGAAAACGCTGCAAGCTGTTTAATTAGATGCCCCGCAAGAATGCGATTTAAAATTCTTTGGCACCCGCCGTCGAAAGAAAAGGAAGAAAGGAAGAAAGAGAGAATCCGATCTGATCAATTTCCACGCGACGCGCGGGCAGATCCTGTGTGGCCCTTATCTGACGAGGCTTATCGCGGCGACTGCCAACAGGACAGGCAACTTCATTAGGCCGCATCAATTACAAGGTGAAAGGGCACACCGGCAAACAGGTAGCACTAGGCAAAGGCGAAGGAAAGTGAAAAACAGCGGCAAAGGCCAAAGGAAAGTGAGCAAGGGAATGGAGAGGAGACAGAGAGTGAGGGAGGTTGGGGTAGGAGTAAAGGAAAGGGTAGGAGTGGGAGAAAAGATAGGAGTTGAAGTTGAGGCGTAGGGTTATAAGAGGTAGGGAGTAGGAGTTGGAGAGCAATAAATGAAGAGTAGCAGCGGAGCAAGGAATAGAATGAAGCGGGGAAGAAGAAACCCAGGAAGACGCAGGGACGGAGCAGGAATTAAGAAGAGGAACAGGAGAGAAACAAGGGAGATCAGGGGAGCAGCAGGAGAAAGGGAACAGAGAAGTGGAAAAGCAAGAGTAGGAAATGTAATGATACAAGTAAGAGAGGAACACGAATGGAGTAGGAGAGATGCAGTAGAGCTTTGGAAAAGAAGATGCACAGAGGAGTTGTAGCAGATAAAAAGGAGAGGAATAGAGGAGAACTTGCTGGTAGAGGAATGGAGAAGGATGAGAAGTTAAATAGACAAATATAAGAGCAGATGAAGATGATGAGCTTCACCTCATAGATGCACAGACTACGGCCTAGTCACAGACAAAGATATATCGGGAGTCGGGTGTAGATTCTGGCAGAGAGTGGAGGGTAGAGCAGCATAGAGGGTGCCCAGGCACCCTCTCTCTCCCTCCTCGTGTCGTCAAATCTTTTGGCTCGACTCGCCTGCACATTAATGGGAATTCCTGGCCGTCAGTTGGCCAAAGCAGCAGTGAATGACGCCAACGCCGATGGCAGCGACAGCGACGGCAACGAAGCCTGAAGCTGACGACTTTTTGCCTACTTCAAGTGCGACTCCCTCTCTGCCATACTGCTCTCCCGCTCTCTCACACTCTGCTTTGCTGCCTGAATGGGGCACGCGGCAAACAGCAGAGGCAGCAGCAACGCGTCATCATCATCATCAGCATTCAAGGCACAACTCGCAACGTGCCGGCCCGGTCGCGACTTGCAACATATCCTCAAAAGCTGCAGCTGCGCGACTTCCTCTCCCTTCCTCCCTCTCTCCCTCCTTTTTGTCTCCATTTCCCTCTCAATCGCTCTATTGCCGCAGCGCAGCAGTTGTATATTTTTCTCTCGAATTGAGTTTGGAATGTTGTCAACGCAAATGCGCCTATGTCGCCGCGGCCGCCGCCGTCCCCAGTTGCAGCAGCAGTGGCAGTGGCTGCAGTTCTTGCAGCAGCAGCAGCACATGTGGCATGCCACAGACGCCAGCCAACCAAAAGTTGTTGCTATTTTCGGCAACAATTCCAGCTCCATTACACTCGCCTCAGTTGCTGCCTCCTTTGGCTGCCTCTTGCTGCTGCTGCCTCTTGTTGCTGCCACATAATGGAGATGTTTCGTGTTCGCCTTTGCGATTTCATAAACGCGTAGATTTACAGCCATTTAATACAAGTGATGATCCTGAACACGCAACCACGGAGACGACAACAAACATTCCGCTCAGTTATTTGCAACAAGCCGTGGCGCCGTCGACGACAAGCGTCGCGCTCAACGTGCAGTGTGCTACGTGCGGCACAGCAGCAGCATCTGCTCAGCTCAGTTAATCATTATGCACTTGAATTGCAATTGAAATTGCCACAGTTGCCTTCAACCAGTTGCCATTGTTGCTGTCGTTGTTGTTGTTGCAGGCCGAAAGAAATTATGAACTGTAAGCTGAGGAATGCCCAAATTGCTGGCGAGGCTAATGAGCCCCAAAAAGCAAAGAGAAATCTATAAATGTGTTTTATTTATATATAGTGCACCGATCTTAATGAAATTTGGTTAGCACACAGTTGAAATACTCAATTTAATAATCAGCAACAAATTTTTACGAATTGTGACGGCAGCATCAAGTCAAACAGTTGTCATTCGGCAACTCAAATCATGTATGATATTATGTTTAAAAAATGTATTATATGGTTGTCAACTATATTCATCCTTTTTGTTACTGTAACTGCCCTGTACAATGCTTCTGTGTGATTCTTCTTTTTGATCTTCTACTATGATGTTAAAGACATATTAAAGTCATGTTACGGAAATGTCACACAATTGATCATATTCTGTTCTAATAAGTCTATGTTCCTCTCATATGATATTTAGATTCCTTCTAAATATCCACATTTTCTATACTCTTGCAATTCAATTCTGTTACATTACCATGAAGTTCTTGGAAGGCGGACAATAATATAACAACGTATAGCACACCTACTCCAATAAACGTTTTATATACCTGAGGATCCGCCTTGATGATCTTCTTCTGCTATAAGATATCACAAGAATATACCCTACTGCGAATCTAAATCTACTTAACCAAATCAGCTTTTCCTACTTTATTTAATCCCCCTCTCTATTCACTCCCCGTTTTGACTTTGTTCTACTTGCAGACAGTAGCAGCCCCATGTCGAGCCGCAATTTCCCACCATCGTTCTGGAACAGCAATTACGTGCATCCCATACCCGCCCCCACACATCCACAGGTGAGTTGTGAAGGAGAGGAAACGATTAACTGCAATACGTGCCGCAATTACGAGCCAAGGAACCAAAGAACAGACAAGCGTCGGGTAATCCGGTGTACCTGGGCTACTTGGGGCACTCGGTTAACCCCATTCGGTTGCAGGTTCGAGGTTCAGGCAACGTCTTCTAAATAAGTTGTAATTCGCAATCGACTGACAATCTCTCCATACGATCTCCCTCTCTCTCTCTCTGTCTTTGTCTCTGCAGGTTAGCGACTTGTATGGCACCGCGACGGACACCGGCTACGCTGCCGATCCTTGGGTGCCGCACGCAGCGGCCGCGCACTATGGTTCCTACGCGCACGCGGCGCATGCGCATGCGGCCCACGCGCACGCCTACCACCACAACATGGCCCAATACGGCAGCCTGCTGCGACTGCCCCAGCAGTACAGCCACGGTTCAAGGTAAGCAGCACCAAAAGACATCTCCAGGTCCCTCAGACTCCGAGAAAAAGCCAGCAAGTTGAAAGCTTTCTATTGATTATACTGGGAATTGTCTAGAACATAAGTAAATGATATTTCTAAGGATATCGGAAAAAACAAGTGAACAAGTAGAACAACAAATGGACAATTGTGGGAAATAGAATACTACAGAAGAGTTGAGTTATGTGAAGATAATAAGGGTAACTGAATCTATAATTGAATATAGTAGAAAAACCGCAAGGAATTTAACAATCCCGAACAAAATTTGATGATTTTATTTTCTATCGTTGAGATGGCTAAAAAATGTTAGATATACAAATGCCTTCTAATATGAAAGTGTGAGCTTGCAGGCCCATCGCTATTGAATGTGTTAGCAGTTGGAAAAAAAAGGATATAGAACTCAGTAAATATGAGATAAGTTAAGAGTTGTACTCTAGTTGCACCAACATCGTAGAATAATCAAATGATTTCGAGGGAAATAATAAATGTGGATGAAAGGTATTATGTTTCTCTGGTAATGTAATCGGAATTTTTAGGATAAGGAGCTTGATAAATAAGGGATACACTTAGAACTCAGACGAAATGAGCTACATGTGTATGTAAATAAAGTAGGAGTAACTGCAGTATAAGCATATTAGCGAGACATTTCAAATAGGGTATCCTAAAGGGCCAAGCAAAATAATTGTTTTGTACAATTGTTTATTATCTGAGCCGACTCAAGTCATACATTTTTCCAATAGATTTTCACGAAAATTTTATAGCCGATTTGAAGATTAAATTCTTTCGAAACTCTGATTGTTTTCCAAAGGATGTATATATATTGTAGGTAGGTAATTTAATGTAAATACACGGTTAAATGCGACATGAAAGTTTAAATCAATTCCAATTATACAAGCTTACTTATATAGTCATATACAAAGTAACAACCCTATAGCTATAGAACTTGAGACTGCTTTTACATTGTATTGTATTACATATTCACTGGATATGAAGCGTAATTAGTTGATATCTTAGCAACTGTGCAACCCGACTGCAAACAGCCGTAGTAATAAGTATTATGCAATATAAGGAATGTCGCTCTAAACTCACCTCTACTCTCTTTCTCTCTCGCCCTCCTTTTCTCTTCAGACTCCACCACGACCAGCAGACGGCACACGCTCTGGAGAGTGCGGCGGCCTACTCGAGCTACCCGACAATGGCAGGTGCGTACTCGACGACCAGTTTAAAGGACATACATATGTGGCCTGGGGACAGTTGTCCCATTGTCCACATTTGTCCTCGTTGTACATTTTGTGTGCCATTGTCATGGCAACGTGGTAACTCAGCACTTTAATAAAATGCTTGATTTTCTCTTTTCTTTGCTTACTCCCCTCAAGGTTTGGAAGCTCAGGTGCAGGAATCATCCAAGGATCTGTACTGGTTCTAAACTGAACTGAACGCACCCAGTGTTATCCCACAGATTGGGGAAATTTTCGATGTTGATGTTGTATAGCAAAGCCTGGCGAGAGGAGGTGACACAAAGTAATAAACGGAAACTCTGCGCTAAAATTAAGTGGAAAAGAAAACAAAATGAAAAACTTCGGAGCCGCCTTTGAGACGATTTCAATAATGCGAAAATTTGTTTGTAATTTAAATATCGACAGTCTGTGAGGTTTAAATTATGTTTTACGTTATACTTTAACACCGTACACTGTAAACAATTCGCGTATTTAAATTGTAATAATGTAACTGTGTAATTTTTTGTATTCTATCGCCCCCACGTAAGTTTAGCATCCCATATCAGCAGCAGTTAGACACGCCTACAGATAATACTAAATATACACATACATACACACGCGTACATATATAAATATTATATATATACAAATACATATAAATCTAAATCTATATATACAAGATTATATATATACACATACAATATATATATATGCATAATCTGCGTTAGAGTTTTTGGTAACAATTTACTACACGGCGATAATAATAATTATAATAATAATAATAATAACACTAACGATAATAATCAACATTTCTTGTATAGTTAACGACTTGGAGATAAATTCGAGAAAGCTAGAATTTATTTTGTTTAATAACTTCGATTCTGAATTCAATCACAAATTAGGTTATACAAATTGAAGATGCGACAGCAAAAAAAAATAAACAAAACAAAACAAAAACTAAAATAATAAAAACAATTTGAATACAATCAATATGAGAACGTCTTGTTATTTTGTAGAGGGAAGGAAAGAATTTTGGGTAGAGCTGCTCTTTGCAGATCAGAGAAATTTGCGAGTTTTGCCTCGACTTTCTTATAAATATATATCCCATATACGTTCTGTCGTTTATCCGTAACAAGCTTTGTCTTGATATTCCCATAAATATCTTCCATATATCTTGTTTTGTGAATCCTTTCTCGCAGTTGTCGCTCCCGCGATAAGTATCAATGTATTACATAACATAATCAAAGGTCGCCCTTTTCCCTCTTAACCGATTCCTTCTTAATTTATGCGAAGGGGCCACCTAATGATGCCATTTGAATGGAGCAAACATAAGCTTTGGGCGCCCCGATGACGCAGATAGGCATCAAGAAACAAATTTAATAATCGTTTATTTCACATGTTCCACGTTTTCCACGCCATTTAGCCAGGCGCCTTATTAATCTCGGGCTATTTATCATCGGAGGAGTAGCAGCAAGAAAGACTGAAGAGAGGGAGAGGGAGAACAGAACGCAAAGAAGATGCATAATTAATGAAAAACAAATCTCAGATAGCGCGACTCATAAATAAGACACAAATTTGTGACCGTGACTGTGACTGCGCTGGCGCGGGAGTGTGTGGGGGGAATGAGAGAAGAAGATCGTACGCGAAGCTGGTTCTGCTACTGCATTGGATGCCATTGACACACACACACAAACTCACAGACACTGGCAGCGAGACTGGGAGCACTTCCTGAGCTCTTATTGTTATGGCTATTATACAATACGTTTAGAGAGGCGCGTAACATATTATTGACTTTCATGACTTATCGCGCAGTTGGCTCAAACAGTTGGCCAAGTCCAGCCTGCCTGGTAGCCAGTCCGGCTGCTCTCGCTCCTCTGCCTCATGAATTAAAGAAACGGACAAACGCGCGACATGCTCCCGTGTGCGTATTTACATCGCCTCTTTTTGCTGCCCCGGCCTGGCCGGCTGCCAACCGGGTCCAGTCTCCAGCCTGGCTCGGGGTTAGCTTCGGACTCAACAAATTTATTACTGAACGATCGATCGATCGTTTGTACGTTCCCCCGATCGTCTGTCGCGGCAGCCGTGGCGTGGTCACATTATTTTAGCATAAGAATTCCATAATTCGGTGCGGCGAGCGACGCTGCTGCTGCTGCTGCTATTGCTCCTGTCCTGGCTGGGCTAACTGGGCCGCCCCTGTCGCCAAGGCGTTCAACAATTCGCCAATGCGTTTGCTCTCGGTTTATCGCTTTTTAATAACTGCGCAGTCCAACTGTTTAAATTCGTTGTTCTTTGTTTTTTGCTTCTTTCTTCACTTGTTTTTTGCGCTGCTTGTCACTTTGAGTCTGTTCAGCGACAGATGGTTCCGTTTTTGGCGGCACTTCCTTGTTCCGTTGCTGAGGTGAATCAGCTCTCGGCTGATGTACAGCAATGTTTATTGTCGCATTGTGTGTTAATGAGCTTCCCCAAGTTGGTGTGATCGGCTCAACTCCTTGTGAACTAGTTCAACTGGTGACTTTAACTGTGACTTAGTTTCCCATTCACGGTATATTAATTTGAATGTCCTAGTTATCGACTTTATTATTCTAAAATACGTTCACGGTATACAAATTTGAATATTATAGTTATCGATTGCAATCAATACATATCATAAACGGTAAATTAATTTGAATATACTAGTTATCGATTGATCTCTACAATGTTTTCAGCGTGAAATACATTGTTTTTATATAAATCTAAATATGAATTTATTACTCGATTAATTGTTTTAGCACTGTGATCACTGCAAAAGGCGTAGACGGATTTTGATTTGAACAAACTAGTAATCAATTGTTTTAATTGCAATATGGCACACTGCAAACAGAAAATACTTGAAGAGTAATACAATTATTTTAAAATATATATAAATAAATAAAGTCAGCAAATCTATCATTTAACTATGAAGTGAGAAGAACAAGATTATCTACAAGAAGTTGTATGTTTAATATGTTAATACAATCAATTTAATCCATAGTTAATGCCAATTATAAAGTTGTTAAAAAGCCAACAGCTTTATGAATATGCACAAACGTATAATCGTTATTAAATCGCAGTAAATATCACAGTTTCAATATGCATAATACATAACTCCACACAGAACCGATTCTTGTTGAGTTCGAAAGACTCTTCGAATGAAATGGAAATTAATTTCACCGCAGATAAACAGGAACTTTGGAATGTCAACGCGAACAAATTGTTGGACGTGTTAAATTATGCCAAACAGTGGAGGAGCTAACCAAAGGTTGATAATAAATAAGATGGGAAAACAATAATAAAAACTCGCCGCCTAGAAAAACATGGATATTTTTGGACACACACGCGTGAGTGTGAAGCAGAGAACAATCGGAACTTTGACATGCGACGGATGGGAACACTTTATGGGCGCCGCGTGTTGCATGAACTGTGTAGAGGGGGCGTGCAACCTTTGCCTGGCCACAAAACGCAAACATAAATAAACAAAAACTTTCCAGCGTGGAGTGTTGTTGTCTTTGGGGCATTGCGTGGAGGCGAGTCGCGTCGTCACGTAATCGTTGGCCCTACGGCCCACTTAAATGGTTAATGGCCAATCGTAAATTCGATCGAACTGAATTGGCTGCTAATTGGAAGAGCGGGTGGGGTGAAGGAGAGATGTAAAAGAAGCTAGCTGAAATTTTAGTCTGCTTCCCCCTCCCTCTCTCTTTCTCTCGGATGTCCTGGCTGTGCGCGCTCATGCAGAAATCAATTTATAATTAACGTAGAATTAACATATTTCGACCACATGTTTGTCCGGGTGCGTCCATTGATCCCCACATGCAGCGCTGATTACTGCTGGCTACCGCATCCGCATCCATGTGGCGACGCCAGTCGAGGAAGACTCCTGTGTGCCTGCGATTGCGCAGACAATCGGTAGCGTTAAAAAAGCAATACATCATTTTCCTGCAACTCGGTCCCCTTTCCCCCCTAGCCACTCCTTCATGGCTCTCACTTGTTTGGGTTCATTTGTGCGCCGGCGGCCTGTGGTTGCACTCGCCTCTCTGTGTGTGTGTGTGTGTGTGTGTGTGTGTGTGTGTGTGTGTGTGTGTGTGTGTGTGTGTGTGTGTGTGTGTGTGTGTGTGTGTGTGTGTGTGTGTGTGCGGTTTTTGTAGGTTGGCCGGTCACGTCAGAGAAACTGGCGTTATTGTGATTTATCTGTCTGCCAGCGATCAGCCCCAGAATGAGAGAGAGAAGGAGGCGAGGCCAGAGGCGATTCCCAGCTTCTGTTTCGCCAGCAAAAGGTGGCGCAATTGACGTTTCCTGTCGCGCAGTGTATCGGAAAAACCAGCATGCTCCATTGATATTCTAATTAATGTGCTCCACAACAAAACACATGTATGCACACACACATGTCTCCCTGTCTCTCTCTCTGCACTCACTCCAGTGTGGGGGGTGTCCCTCTCTCCCCCTGTACTCACTCCAGGGTTGGGGAATGTCACTTGGTTATTCGGTAATTTACACGTTACACAAATGGGCCAAAATTATGGAAAACTCGAAAATTCGCATAAAAACAAACGCTTCAAAGCGGGAATTTCAAGTGTCTGGCCCCGCCTACTTTTCCTGCCCCTCCTCTACCACATGCCAAACAGACTCCCAGCGAGCACCTTGGCAAAACTTTTGAAATTCAGACCGCGTTAAAATACTTTTCCCCTTTGTTCTTTTCAATTTGCCTAACAAAAGCGACGACGACAACGACAACGAACCCGAAGAGAACTTTCTACCGTTGCGTGATGACAAGACAAGCCCACCAAAGGACGAGCCGGAAAAGGAAGCAAAGCAAGACGGACAGACAGACAGCCAAGAGGACATGCGGACAGACAGGCAGGAAGACAGGCAGGAGGACAGACAGAGAGACAGTCATGCTTGCCTTGAAACCTTTTGCAGCTTCTCCCCCGCCATTTTGGGGTTTCGAGAACGTACTGCGGGTTGATTCTACCGTTTACTTTCGGCCTTGCGTCGGGCAACTCCTTTGGGCGCCCGTTGCCAAGACGCTGCTACTCCAGCTCCAACTGCTCCTGGCACAATAAACCTAATCTGCTCATAATGGGAAAATAATTCACAAAAATGCTTCACTTCGAGGCCGAGTTGGAGCTGCATTTGCACTTGGAAGTAGTCTCTGTTCCTCTTTATTTCTCTCTCTCATCTCTTCCTCGCTTTCCACAAATTTCCCTTTAAACAGCAATTAGAGACAAAGCTTGCTCCCTTCAACCGAAATCGGGTCGAAAAAAGGCGAGTTTATTAGTTTTGCTCAGCCTAAGCGAATCCAACTTGGGGAGAGTTGGCTTCTTGCTCCTTCTAGAGGCCTGCCTTGCTTTATTTTTGATTATAAACTGAACGGGGGAAATATTGCGGCGAGCTTGCTTAATAAAAGTTAATATCCTCGAGCTTATTTGATGTAGTCGCAGATAAGTTTCCGCCAAATCGCACTTAGGCAGCATGAACTTCTCTAATTTTGGTAAGTTCCACTCCCAATGGGGGTAAAGCACGTAATAAACGAAAACGAGGACTTTTTAAATAGGTGCAGTTACATTATAATGTTTAAGTAAGAGGAAAATAAGTAGAAATCTTAATAAAATATGGCTACAAATTGAAAGTATGCAATTTTTGAGGAAACATCTTACTTAAATATATTTATTAGCTGGGATAAATTCCAAGCTGGAGAACAATACCACCACAAGGTCGCGGTGCATCTTCCCACTTATAAATAATGACAATATTAAGAACAAAGTTAACTAAATACCTCAAAAGAAGAGTTTTGCGAAAAATTTGTAAGCCGTTTTCAGGTACACTTGTTAAATTATTCAATATTCTCGGAAGTTAAGGATGTGACATACATATGTATGTATGTAGTTATATTTATGTATTCTACAAGAAGTTTTTAAAAAGCTAACAAAGACTGATAATAATAATCAAAAGATTAGATTATAATAAAAAAGAAGTAAAACACAAGTTCCTCAATGTGAAGATTATTGTGAAAGGTTTAAAGTCATTTGCATACATACTAATTAATTCAGTTATATAATTTCAATAATATTCTTCCTCCTTTCATTATTAATAAATAATATACAAATATTATTTTTAATTATCGAAAATAGTTTTGTTCATGAAAAACATTCCAATATTATGTCCGATGTGAATTGAAACAAAAACACAATAGTTAATTGTGAATTTCGCATGTTTTCAATTATTCTGCGCAATCATTTATGCAACAGCAACAGGGGAAGGGGCAGGAGGCGAAAGGAGGAAGAGGAAATGATATGAAATATGCGCAGATCAGGAAAAAAGTGGTAAATGGCATGAAATTGAGTTAATTAAAAGGGAATCCGATGCGAGGCACCCACGGCCCATGGCCCACACGAAGGCCCAAATGAACGAATGCCAGGGCTACATCGAAGCGAGAGAGACAGAAAAGAAGAGAGAGAGAGCGAAAAAAACACATGCAAATAACAGAGAGACAGACGCAGAGATGAATATAAAATATTTGGTTAATAATGCACACGTATGAGCACTCACACACACACACACTCCCACACACGTGTGCAGTTCATAACGCCAAATGCCTCGTGGATGCAAACAGAAATTGTTGAAATTTCTGAAATTCGGTAGAGTAAAAAAAACAACAACAAAAAAAGCAACAGCCAGCAAGCAGAGCAAGCTCATAAAAAAAAACATAAAAATATGCGGAGCGCAACTGCTTTAAAATGCATTCAAGTGCAAGTGCCGCAAATGCAGTTCACTTCGTTGGATCGATTTCAATATTGAAACAAAACAGGCACAAAAGGAAACAAACAACAAACACACCTCGCGATGGCAGTTGCAACATTTCCCCACCTCTCCCCTTCCCCATCACTCTGAAAAAAACTTTTGGGCCACACAGACAAACACACAGAGACATTTTGGCTATGGCTCCAGCTCCGGCTCCGGCACCAGCTCCAACTCTCTAGTTCCATGCCACCACGCGGCCCATGGCGAATGGTGTGCGTGCGAGCGGGACAACCATAGTGACAAGCAGCAACGACGGCGGCTGGCGTGATGTATTCGCATGGCAAGCAAACAATTCATTTCGTGCAACATATCAGCAACAACAAGCTAGCCGAGAGGCAAGGCAGCAGGCACGGCCAGCAGAGAGCTTCGGGTTTCGGCTTATTGCCATCAGATAAGAGCAAGTAAAAAGGCAACAACAACAACAGCGACGACGGCGACGGCAGAAAAGTCTCCGCCCCATGGCACAGCACAGAACAGCATGAACCCCTTGGCCGTGTCTGTGTGTGAGTGTGCAAACCAGTTTGCTGTCACTGTGTCTGTGTGTGCGTGTGTCTGTGTGTCTATGTGTGTAAGAGCAGCAAGCAGACATCTTTGCCAAGGGTTGGACTTGGCCAGCAGCAACAACAACAAAAACAACGCCAGCAATTGCAGGCAAGTGGGGATTAAGCACACACACGCACGCACAGGCACACACACATTCACAGCCGACACACAACAATGGCGAAAGGACACACAGACAGAGAGACACTCGCGTATTTTGATAAACTCCATGCACCACTCAGACTCGGACTCGGACTCCCGATACTGCTGACCTTATGCGCAAATTGGCCCGAAATATTGCAGGGGAGGAGGCAACTGAAAACTGGCATACGTGCCCCTCTTCCTCCCTCTGCCCCTGCCCCAGTATGAGGCATGCATGCAAAGCCGCCTGCTAATTGCCGCACACAAAATACTTTGTTAACTATGTGACGCTGTCATAATTCCGGCGCACCTTCCTCCACAGCAGCAGAAGGCGGAGAAGGAGGAGCAGCGGCAGCAGGAGCAATATGAAATATGCGCAATGTTATTGCTAATACGCATTCCAGCTGCAGTTTAGCTACAGCAGCAGCAGCATCAGCTTCACCAGCTCCAGCTCCATCTCTCCATCTCTCTGGGCGGTCCCAACGTGGCTGCCGTTGCTGCTGCTGCTGTTGTTGCTGCTCCCTCGCTGTGGAATGCCGCTGTCGCTGCCGGCATGTCAAAGTGAATAACTCAATAGCCATATTGGGTGTCCACCTGTCTGTCGCTGCAGCCGCAACAGCAACAGCAGCAGCAGCAGCAGGAAGACTCAACGGACGTGGACATGGCAATTCCACGTAAATCCGCCAGCAAAGTAGCGAGTTAGCGACTTACAAGTCAACATGATTTCGTCGTCGTCGTCGTTGACTGCGACTGCGACTTCGACTCTGACTGCGCACACACGAATGGCCGTTAAAATTCTTGGACCCGATATGGAAATGATAATTTCGCACATTGAGCCCGCAATTTACACTTCTGCGGAATAGTGGAATAGAGTAGAAACGCCAAGTGCAAAACCATTGGCCATTTTGGTTAGGTTACTCCTCTAATGCGCAACCCGTTTGTGTTCAGTTCAGTTGACCATCATCCCACCCATGCAGCTGGCATGGAATGCGCTGGACACGCGCTGGGCATAATCTTCAATTAGCGGCACCCAAAAAGGCTGCCACAAATATGCAAAATATGACGCAGTTGCTCCGCCAAGCAAAACCCTGTTCGCGTCTTGCATGCAGGCACTCGAAAAACGCATTTAAAATAACTTGAACAACAACTTCAACGGGAGGAGGAGGTGAAGACGCACACGCAGTCCAAGCGGGTCAGTAGCAATTAAGATAAGCCGCTTACAAGTGTGCCGATAGTGTCCTGTCAATGTGTCGTCGATAGCCACACGCAGCCGGTGGCCAGCTAAATCAGTTGCCTGGGAAACTGAGAACGACCAACAGAACGAGAACCAGAACTGAGGCCGGCACTCAAGTCTGGCCTGGCCTGGCCTGCCTGGTTGGCTGCCTGCCGGTAGCCGGTGTCCGAATGCCGCTGATAAGGCCGAGACAGAGAGACGTCTAAGTGACCACGGGACGGAAATGTCCCGACATCGACATCCACATCCAGTTTGGGAGGCACCACCATAATGCATTCGCTTGACAGCCGCTGCCTATCGCCACCTCGTTGCCAATCATCATCTGCAACTGGCCACTCGCCGGGCTGCTTTCTAATGCCTTTCATTTGTTCCGCCAGCTTGATCCCGATCCCCATTCCCATTCCATTACCATACCGATTCTCCCATTCTCCCATTCCGGCTCGCACTATTAATTAGAATGTATGCGAGCGACTCCAACTCCAGCTCCGGGTTCGGTCCGGGCTCGGGGTCTCTTTGGCATTTCGGAGTTAACGGCACGCGACATTTCAGGAATATGTTTTCGGCCCCGACTCAGGTTTGGGTTCGGAGTTTTTGGGGTAAGCCCCTGAAGCATTTGCTGGCATTCCACAAATATTATTGTTCAAATATTTGAAACTTGATTTGCATTTTTAAGGCATCGCATCGCATCGCGCCTGTCAACACTCTCTCCGGGATGTCCACGTACAGCATATATTACTCCATATTCGTATGCTCAACGGCAGCTGTTGATAAATTCCCTTTGAAATAAATGCGGTCGTCCAGAGTCCTTGACACACTCAGATAATAATTGTTTAATTAAGGCGACCCCAGAAAAGCAGCAAGAAGACCGTTTAAAGGCAGCATAAAAATGCCAACTAATTTGATGTGGACTCTTCGCTCTTTGCTCATAACGTGGAGAGCTGGAATCCTTGTTATTTGCGCCATATTAAAAAAGTTCCACGCAGCAATTATAATGGTCGTTTAACTGTATAAAAGCTCACTAGCCTTTTTGTCCTCAAAGAAGTTAGAGCAGAATTAAAACTAGATTACGGTATATTATCATCAGGGTTTCCTTTGGTCAAAATAGTTGTTAATATAGTAATAGTAGTAAATACGTAAGGCAACAAAGGTCGAAAAAATTTACGTAGTCAAAGTTTAGACTCCGTTAATGTTAAAGAGTTCGTTCGGGGTATTTCAAAGAAAAAGTAATATATTATATTTTAATATCTTATAAACAGAATTAAATACACTCACTTTAATAAGTGTATGTAGTACTAGGTACTTCATAAATATAAACATGTTTGAATTTTAAAATGCTATGAAGTTAAAACTGAGATATTTAAAACGGAAGATAACGCATCGTATATCATAGTTCTTCTTTATGTATAGAATTTATGTTAATTATGAGTAGGGATCATAAGCTCGAAATCAGCACACATAGTATATATTCCTTACATTCTTATATTCATAATACTCTTAACATATGTTAAAAGCTTTACATGTTGTATGACTCATTTGCACTTACATTAATAAGCAAATTTTACATACATGCAAGTTTACCTTATTTTTTCTAGATATAAACAGGTTGAAATCTTATGAAATCAAAAATGAGATATCCATATAGATTATAAGTTAAATATTTCGTATTTCTTAGTTCTATTTTTATGTATAGATCTTATATTTATTATGTAAAGGTACCATTAGCATTCATAGCTTCTTATATTTATTACATTCTTATATTTATTATTTTTTAATTTCTTATATTTATAGCTTCACATGTTGTATGACATACAATATAGTTTTTATATTCTTCGAGATTATTATCATCTGTAATTAGCTTTCATACATATTTTAACATACATAAATTTAAACTTGGCCAATTTTCAAAAAATAAATAGTAGCACAAGAAATTCTGGAAAATTTTTAAGTTCTTATGAGCTGGCAGTTTATCTCTATCACATTGACTATTTTCCAGACAATTAATTTATCCTTCATATTGCTGTAACGTAAAGCTTTCAAGGTCGTCTTCCTCTTGCTCTTTCTTCTCCTTCTGGTCCCCCTTCTCCTTCTGCTTGCGCTTGAACGAACTTTCAATAGCAGACAAATTGAATAAAAATCGCTTTGGGTGGCACGCGATTTGATGAACTGCCATCTCCATAGCCAGTCGGGGCTATACTCGTACTCGCACATCTCCATGGAAGCGGGGCACAATTTCGGGCTCATTACACGGCGGGTTGCCGCGTGTGCTGCACGCCAAATCCGGAGGCAAGTTATGAATAGAGGGCTGAGAAGATAAAGATAGAAAACCAAACGACGACGGCGGTAATCAGGCAGCCAACGAAGCGGCGAACCAAGTTGAAGAAGAAGGTGAAGAAGTGCTTCAAGATGAAGATGACGACGACAAATTGGCGTAATGAAAATGTTTTCGAGATATTTACTTTGAGGTAATCGCGAATGACTTAGCCAAAAGCCGCAGACTGGGAGCAGGGCACACCCCTCGACTAGATGTGTGGGTAAGGGTTAAAGCAAGCTCTGTGCGCTCTTAAGTAGGCTATGGAAACGAAGTTCCCTTTGCCATGTCCTGCAATCACAATCACGATATGCGATCGATCTAGCATCACCTTCGCCTTCGTCCTCCTGCTGTCCGCACTCCTCGCCTTCGGCTGTTGCATCGCATCCTTCTATCGCAATGCGAAATGTTTCAATATGTTTTTATGTTTCCCAACAGCATGTTGAATGCTTCCAAATCGCTGATAAACGCTGCAAAATAAAGCAACAACTCTGCTCGATAGGCAGCCACAGTGCCTCTCCAGCCAGCCAGCCAGCCAGCCAGCCAGCCAGCCAGAGTCAGCTACTCCAGGCTCCAGCAACAGCAACAAACAATACAAAACGACAGACAAAACCCACGAACGACGACGAATTTCGGTGTCTTTGAACAGCGCCTCGTCCATGGAGTCATGGGAACCAACTTTTCACATTCCGCGCGTGCTTCTGTTTTGCAGTCTTCGCTTTGACTTGATATTCTGTGCGTTTTTGCTGCCTCCTCTCCTTGTCCTCCTCGTCTCCACCAACCCGTTCGGCTTGGCTCGGCGCGCGCTCCCTGACTGGCCCAAATGGCTTCGGCTGCTGCTGCTGCTGCAGCTACTCCCGTCCAGCAACCATTTGTTCTCTCGGCGGCAATAATGGCAAAGACAAAGCCCAAGCCCCGCTCCAACTACAACTCCAACTCCAACTTGACTCCTCGACTCGACGATGGGCAATCGCAGCAATACGAAATTCTAAGCGCAGTTTTCGATATCGAACACGATCGCTGCTGTTTCAACTTGAGCTTCAGCTCCAGGTCCCGCTCTGATAAGGCATGCTGCACTTGCAATACCTGGAAATGGACCGGCTACGGCCGGATAATCAAATTGTTGCTTTTCTAGTTTTCCCAATTGGTTGGAGTTGGAGTTGGGAGTCGAAGCAATCGCAAATTTCTTATCTGCGTCGGCAAATGGGTAAACAAACGGCCGACGCTCGTCAGCATTAAATTGCCATCGTCGTCTGTCCTTCTCTTTCTCTATCTATCCCTCTCACTCGGTCTCTGCCTGTCTCTCTCTCGAGCCAAAGATGATGAAGTCCACGAAGCGGCAACGGCAGCGGCAGCGGCGGCTCAACTGCAAAATGCTTTCAAGTTGTTGGTTTTTGTTTTTTTCTTTTTTTCACCTCTTCTGTTTTTGTTTTGGTCGCTGGCAACGTTGCGTTTTCAGCCCGACTCGAATGCAGTTGTTAGCAGCAGCTCCCTCTCCCCGCCGTCTCTCCTTGCCTTACTTCTCCCTTCATCTCGCTCTCCTGCAGCGGATCGTCGATCGAGCAACGAGAACGAGTAGCAACCAAATTTGTTTCATGACGACGGCAACTACACAAAACGACGCACAAACCCATACACACACACACAAATGTCCTGTGCGTGTGTGTGTGACGCACGATCCCAAGCTTGAGAAACTTTTTATTTGTTGTTTTTGTTGCTGTTCCCATCAGTTGCAGTTGCAGAGCAGTTGGCAGGGATGCGGCAACGGTTGCATGCCTCCCGTGTACGCGCGGGCATGCAACACATGATTGTTGTTGCTTTTGAGACTGTTCCTCCCTCTCCCCCTCCTCCAATAACTTGCAACAATTGACGTTTAAGCTGTCGATGACGATGGCCGTGTGACAGAGTGAACTAATACTAGTTCAATGAGTGAGCGACTGAGTCTCAGGAGAGTCTACAACGTCACTTTGCATAATGACTAAGCAAATTTCAACAGACCACAACTAAAAATGCAGAAAACAAATGACAATTCACAAAAGAAATAAATAATCGAAAAATTTATAAATCGAGCATTTTTAGTAGAATTTTTGTCAGCAAATTCAAAGTGATTGTACACGTGCTAGCCCTGGTATTTTTAAAAGGCGAGTATTCAAATTCCACAATTGATGTGAAACAATGTTGCCAACTTGTCTTTATTTCGTCAAATATGTTTTATTTTAGTAGCGAGATGAATTCTAGCCTCTTTTAATAACGAGCGCTCTATACAATCAGCTTTTTAAAGCAACTCGAATCAGATTTTGTATACCCTTGCAGAGGGTTATTTTGGCCAAGAGTTCGCAACGCACCTTAGTAGACATCGCAGAACCCATCAAAGTGAAACATGATATTAAAACTACACGTTACCATTGAGTTCTCACCATTATATATAACTAGTATCGGAACGATCAGAGGAGATACAAATAGGGTATAGGACGTACGGCATGCCGAAGGTAGCCTTTTTACCTCGTTTAAATATAATTTGACTTTTCGCTCTTCGCTCTTTTTTCCAATAGTTATTTCTCAAAGAGTATTTGTATAATGGCTGGATTAGAGAGTTTAATGATGACTGGAAATAATCGCTTTATTAATAATTAGTTTCGCAAAATGACAACTGGGATAGACGCAAGAATGCCTTGGTCTTGACGCAGCCATTGAAACCTTGACTTGACTCACACTGTAACCATTTTACCAGCGAACTCAGCGGTCTCTTCGGGCTTATCGGTCTTCTGTCATCTGTCCAAAGAGAGACAGAGAGGTGTTCCCTTCTCCTTCTCGCATTTGCCATCACTCTTTGCCGTGTCTTGCCTTATGATGATTTTCTGTCATCTGCTGTCGAGGAGGAGCAGCCACGGTTACGGTGGGCGAGCAGAGAGAGAGAGAGGGATACACGAGGGGACAACGTCAATGAGTAGATCAATCAAAAGCGCCGTCAGCGAGGCAGCATTAAATGCCAGGCAATAATGACCAATCGGAAGAATCTTAAATGCATCATCACGTTTAGCGCAGTATCCGGTCATCGACTGGGACTGGGGACGGTGGACTGCGTCCTTTCCCAATGTGGGCAGGCAGCGGCAGCAGCGCGATAAGAGAAACAGAAATTAATTTCAAAAAATTTCATGTTCGGCATTTGGTGGCTGCTTGGGGTTTTTTTCTTTCACTTCACTCGAAGTGCTCCTTACACGTTCGCTTCGCAGAAGCCAAAGCCGGTCCAGGAAGACGGTGCGGTAGCCATTCCTCCATTCCATTGGCTTGTGCCCCCACTTGGCGGCAGCTCATTGAGCCGTTTGCGGTTGATATGCGTTATTAGCCATTCACCTGGGCTGGGGTCACAACCTGGGGGAATGCAGTTCACCCCAAAGCGTACCCAGGGCTGCATCAATGGCAATAGAGCATTTGGCAAATTTAATTAAAATTTCACTGCACAACACACGCATATTCCACGCACACACACGCACACCCGAAATCCAGTTCGTAGCACCACACCCACAAATGGGGGTTCCCCTTGCCTCCCTCTCCGCGCTGATGCCATGACGATTAGATTTTATTAAAAAGCCAAATATGCACAATTATTATGCTACGCCAACCACTTGACAGTCATGAGTCCATGATCCTTAATATAACACGCTGTGCCGCCGCACCCTGCTTGGCCAGCCTGGCAGTAAAAGCAACCCCAGCCACATCCCTTCTCCATCCCCTGCCCCATCTCCCTTGCCCGTCCATTAACATTAACAGTGCTCGACTGTCTGCGGTGTCCTCTGGCTGCTTCGTTTATTTGCTTTTTAATAAAACAGGTGCTCGACCTTCAGCGTTGACGGCGCGTAAATGAAGGGCGCAAGCCTACACCATCCTCCCTCTCCCTTCCTTTCTGTCTTCCTTCCCCCACTGCTTACTCACCCAATAACATACGTTTTGTGTGCGTGTGTCCTTGCTATCTTTTATCATTTAATTTCACATTCAAACGTTTCGCACCCTTCGCAGCATCAAAAGGATGCAAAAAGGATCACGCACACAGTCAAAGTCATTCCATGCCACCCTCCCCTTCTTCTCCCCGTCCATCACTCTCCCCGCCTCTCTGGCAAGCAGATTGCGTGCGGTCGTTGGCGTCACTCGACCCAGCGCTGACTCTGTGTGTGTGTTGTCATTTTTCATTTTGCGCAGCCTCCCCCCGCCCACCGAAATTTGTATATGTCGAAAAGTCCAACATTCCTAGAAGGACCAGAATCATCACCATCAGAAGCAGGAGTAGGAGCAAAAGCAGCCTCGACAGCGGCAGCCTTGGCAGCACCATCAACTTCGCTGATCCGGCAATTAGGCCAAGCGGAAAGCGTGCGCAACTATTGAAGAGGGCGCCGTAACGTGGCCAGGACCAAGGACCAAGCATCAAGACATTGAGCTGCCCTCGAGGGGTTGCTCCTTGTTTCCTTGTTGCTGCTACTGCTGCCGTTGACTGGTTTGGTTCGCTGTGCGTGTATTCCAAATCGTTTTGTGATTGCTGAAAGCTGTCGTCGGACTTTATTGGTTTCTTGGCACGAGATTTCATCTACACTGGGAGAAAGTTCTTTTCAACTATCATATGCCTGAAAGTTAATTAAGATTCAATTTATTTCTTTTCACGAAATAGAAAATAATGGAGTAAATATTTATTATATTAAATGAAGTTTAAATTTTAATAAATAAAAAATATAGTTTATGGGGTCGGAGATGCCTCCTTCTGCCTGTTACGCACATTTGCGTTCCGACAAACACAGTAGTCCATGAATTTTTTTAAAATCCATGGCCTAAAAAGATTATTGTTTATTTTTCATTCAAAATAACTTTGTTCGTTGTTGCAATTGAACTTAGAGATAGTACAATTTTAATCCATAATTCCAAAATACTATACTCTTTATTTTTGACTCTTATATCTTAAATCATTTACATATATAATTATAACTAAAAGGTTTAGTATAACAAAAACTGAATTTGGTGTATTAACTGAATTTGAAGATAATACAAAGGATTTAAAGATAATAATAAAGCGTTGATGCCAGAAGTTTTCTCTTAATATATGTTACTAGTGATGTTACACACTTATTTCTTGCTTCCTAACTACACGTACATATATTTAACCTAATAGATAATAACAAATAATCAAGTTCAGCCCTTGAAGTTAAAGTATAAAATAACTTACTTTATTTGCTTGCTTCTATAATTTTCCTGAAATTATCATGATATTAACCTCTGTATAGTATATAATATAGCTTTATTTCCCAAAGACTAATTCTAACTTTTTTTTTTTATTGTAATTTAAGCTATAAAATTCCGACTTATATAGTTTTTATGCGACATATATGAGTTTTTCTTCCAGTGCATTAACCAATATTCTGCGCTTATTTTGGACAATCATTTCTATTATCAAAAGTCATTGACACCCTTTTATTTATTTTTACATTTATTGTTTTTCTGCCTCTGCTTCATACTCGTGCCACATTTATCCTGGCGATAATCGCTTACATGCCACTTGTGCGTCCTCTTCCTCGAAGGGGATGCTGCTAGGGTGTAGGGGGAAGGGAAATGAGAACAATGCCGTGAAATAAGGATTAATGGTGTACACGATTATTTGTGCCGGGCGACAGATAGACAGACGGAGAGACATACAGGCAAACATATTAAAAAATACAATACGAAAACTGTCGCGAGGGCGGCGACATGAGGGAAGCGCAAGGACACTGCCACCAAAAGAGAAAGGAAAGGAGGGGTGAAGCAGGGAGGCAGAGCTCGCATATTCATGGCATGGCGTAGGTCGAATTTAATAAAAGTCCCTGCGCGGCAACATCTCGAGTGCGAGTCTGCACTTGCCACGGAGAAGGGGAGAGGAGAGTGGATAAGGGTGAGCTTGATGATGGGAGGAGGGCAGGGGTATGGGGGTTGAGGTATTTCGCCACGCTTCTGGTTGGCTGAACGTATTCGGGTGCGGATGCGGCAGCAAACAATTGTTTTTGCTGCTTGGGGTTTCCTTTATTTGGATGATGAAGAATTTATTTGAAAATTAAGAAGACAAATTATTTAATTTCGACTTTATGAGCTTTTCCGGCTGTTTTCACCCCCCTCGCCCCTTCGCCTCGCACTCTCCCCTCTGCACATTACTCTTCTCCTGCAGCTGCGTTTGCCGCTACTTAAGCGCGCAAGTGCTTTAATCTCGCCCCTCCCCTCCTCTCCTTATGCCAGGCAAACCAGTGACCACTTTACTCCTTCGTAGAGTTCCTGGAAAAGGGTTCGCGCTGCTCGGCGGCCATTTTACGCCACAGTTCGATAGGGAGTTGGACGCGTTTTGCATTTTATGCGCGGCATGGTAATAAACACGCAGCAGAACGCCAAAGGATTATGGCGCCAGGACTGGCCGGGACCAGGCAGTGCCAAGGCCTCCTCTCTCGCTGGGCGGACCTGGCAACGAGCACGTCAGAAACTTAATTTCATTTAGTTTTATGTACATTTCATTAAGCAAAAAATTTCTAGCGAACGCGGCGCGACGATGACTAGAGGGGCGAAGGGAGGGAGGGTCTAGTAGCAGTGAGGCTGGGGGAGGTGCCTTGTGGTGCTACACACACAATGTATGCCACATTGAAGTGCCACGACGACTGTGCACGACTTAAACGCGAACGCGAAGGGACAATCAAGATAAATAGCAAACGGAATTTTTATTGCCGAAAGGATACGAACGGGGAATAAAAACAAAACGAAGAAATAGCCAGTCAGGCAAAGAGTTGAAAGTGTTGACGTGACTCCCGCTGTCTCAGGACACTGTTCACACACACACACACGCATACAAAGAGAGAGACAAAGTAAACTACTCCCCTTCCCCATACACACACACACACATGGCTGGAAAATTGTCAGCGTGTTTTGTGTTTTCCAAATTTATTGCCACTTGCAACATTTTGTTGCCGGGTAGACCATAGATTATCTCGTCGTTTAGAGAGCCTAATATGCACCACAGCAAGCAGCAGTGGCAGGCAATATGATTTATCATGTGTCTGTGTCTGCTCACGGATGCGGCAACTTTATAGACAATGTTGTCCTGGGCACATTTTTAATTACACTTTTTACAAGAAAATTAAATGGCGACATGTCATCGCTAATTAAATTGTTCCCCTTATTTTGTTGCGTGTGTGTGTGCGTTGTCAGTTTGTGGTGGCAATGGGAAAGGGTTGTGCGAGTGAGATGGCAGCGATAATAGGCACATCTGTCAAGTTGAGCACATTCTATTCATGTTGACATCTTAACCTTTGACCCTAAATTATTTATATTCATTAAATAGCACAAACATTTTGTTATCTCCTTTTTGTGATCTCATATGGGTAGTCGAACCTGCGCGGCATTTGGCAAGTCGAAATGTTGCCAATTGCCAATTTTTTTGTGCAGCCCTGCAAGCGCATTAACAGCTGAATGGCAAAACGAATCTGGAATTAGGATATTTTTATTGAAGAATGCAAATTCAAACATTCAATGTGAGAAAAATCCCATTTAGCTTCAATTAACAAAACATAACTATTGAAATGATAAAAACTCCTTAATTAACAAAATAAAATTAATTTAGTAAAAATACTCCCGATAACTGTTTAAATTCACTGCAAATACAATCAGGGTTTCCTCTGAAAAGAAATAAACAGGAAGAGTATTAGAAAAATATAACATGTTTATTCCTTGGATATAAAAACAAACTATTTAAAATATAATGAGTTTTTCAGTTCACGCATTTGTTCAAGAATCTCTGGTCGTATCTGTGAGGACAGATCACAGCTGGGCTTACGCTGCTGCAACTGGAAATCCCTTTCGCGTTCATTGATCGGAGTACAGTCTGCCCAAGATCGGGATTCATTCTCGAATCGCAGATGAAGGTGCGCAAAAGCTGGAGCACTTCTCATAAACATATCAAGCACTCGCAGTCGTAAATCTTCCTTGGAGCTCTTAGTTAGATCCCTTCTGCTGTTGTAGTTAAATTCACCAACATCGCTTAGAAGAAATTGCAAATCACTCATCAAACTGGGCGTGCAATGCGGGAATAGGTTTTCTAGCAATGGTCCGTAGACATTACAGAGCTTGCCGTTGACGTTAATCAGCGCTTGCTGATACGAGCTGCCCACAGATAGACTATTAATCTGATATTTGCTAATCTGGACTGTTGTCAGTGAATCAAAGTACATATACCGCTGCAAGCTGCGGAATACGGTGTCGGTGTGCAGCATCATTGACGAGGATGGAGATGCCGAGGCGGACCTATCTGTATTGTCGGACCTATCAACAACTATATCTTCATTAGCATTTACCTTGCGTTGCGTGACGAAGGGCGCATCTAGCAGACATTGTAATTGCGACGATGCCATCAATGTGTTGTCTGTGGAAAGTTCCTGCGATGCTGTCATAGGGTTTGTCTCCTCCTGGCCAGAGGCGGATCCAGAGCAAGAGGGTTGCTCTGTCTCTTGGTCATCTGGCTGAACTTCCGTCTCGATACGAACCATTGCATGAAGCGGTAGTGGACGAAACGCATGCCTCAACTGCGGCACAAAGTCAGCATTCAGACGAGGCCTTTTGCTGGGATATGAAGTTGGCAGTTTCTTTTTGGTTGCCTGAGGACGGACAATTGGAGCATGCATTGGATTGCCAACAGACACTTGCAGTCGCACCACATGCGGTCCAATTGTTGTCGGCTTTTGGTTATCTCCCTGCTTTGAGTTGGGCATTTCATTAGTTAGGTTTTCACTACTTTGCTCCCCTTCAATGGGTTCACGTTTCAGTTTGTCAGGTGCCAAGTGATCGCTAGGTGGTGTGAAGAATTCCTCGGTAAGGTCTTTTACTTCATCTCTTGCTAGCCCCTCTTCGATAGGGTTACTTGCGCCACCTCCACGCTCCTCTTCGCTACGGTTACTTGGCACATCCTCTGGCGACAAGAGAATGTTGGGCGGTGTTTGCATTTCATCGGTAAACTCTTGTAATTCTCTCAGCAAGTCTTGATATTTGTCATCCATTGCAGCATCTTGTCCGGCATCATCTTTCACTGGCGTTGCTAAGCTCCTGTTGGGTTCAGGTAGAAGAAAACACGCCAAATCTCCTGATACACTTTGATCATTATCTAAATCGATGATTTGCTCCTCTGATGGAATCGTTTCGCATTGGTAGCCATCATTGGAACTGCTATTTAAATCAAAGCGCATCGCATTTAGAAACTTGACAGGCTCCTCCTTGACTGCATTAGACACCCCCGGTGCCGGTGGGCTTTCCCCGTCATCGGGATCTAGGTTGATGATTTGTTCCTCTGTTAGTATAGGTTCGCACTGATAGCCCTCATTTGAACTGTTGACTAAGTCAAAGCGCAGCATGTTAGGAAAGCTGATAGGTTCCTCTTTAATATCCTGCACCTCTGTACTGTTGTCTACTTTTATAAATTCATCTTGGGAGACAATAGAATCATTGATTTGATTGATGACAATTGTTTGCTGCAAAAGAGGATCATCTAAAGTTTCTGCTGCTTGCGAAGCTGGGCAAACATTATCTATGTCCACAAAGCTTGCGGGGCAAAGCGACATATTCAGTTGAGTAGCGGGACACTCCGAGTCAGATTGCTCATCTGGAAAGTGAGTTGAAGATTTGGTGAATTTTGGTGATTGAAACTTTGAACTCCGGATTAGCATACCTGCACTTATGGTCGTATCCGTGCTGTCCTGAATTTCTTCATCATCAATCAGACAGGGTGGAACTGTTAGTATATAGCCTCATTAATAAAAAATTGTGTCTTTAATCATAACCTTAACTTACGAATGGGTTCAGCATTAGATTTACTGACACCTGCAGTCGTATCATTCCAGTTGATAATGCCCGTCTTTTTATCAGCCTGTATCTGTGGCACCTGACATATCCATTGATCACTCTGCCAGCATGCCCCATAGAACTGATCAAGCTCTCCAAACAATTGCTGTAGGTCATCGATCTCATTACCAGTGCGTCGTTTATATTCGGTTTCAACTATATCATCGAAATTCGAGAACCTGATGAGCTCGTGCCAATGCAGAATTTTCGGCGACAATTTCCCCAAATCCAAAGTATCCACTTGTAAACCCTTGCTGTGCAACAGTTGACGCAACAATGGCAACTTTACATACAGATTATGCGGCCAATTTCCTTTGTTTACCACATGATCATAGAAACTACGCAACATGCTCTCATCCTCGATGAACTCATAGATGCCAGTGTAGGTTATGAATTCTGGATACGTCAGCTGAGCCAGTATGCGCCACACGGTCTTCTGAAGTCCATGCGAAGTGTACAGTAAGTACTTCATGTTGTGCTCCTGGAAAATAAGATGATGCTGGGCTCAACAGTATCTTTAACGATATAGTGTCTTTTACCATTCCACTTTTACTGAAGAAAATCTTAGCTGCTACCCGGTTAGATGCCTCAATTGAATCTCGTGAAGACATTCCCGTTACGCCCTCAGAGGATACAACCTCATTGGACGATGTTAATTGGCTTGAAACAACAGTTGAGGGTTTCTTTGACTGCTGAGACTGTTCTTCCTGACTGACTTCAGTTGCACTTAATGATCTTGTAGAGGTAAAAGAAGAGGTAGAGGAGCTAGAAGAGGCACTCATCTTAGCGGTGTCGTGCGAAGAAGCAGAGCTCGTAACCGTATCTTGCGTAGTAGATGTCTTGGAGATGGTTTCTTCTTCGGCTTCCACACTCTCAGCTGTCTGATGCGCTGATTTCATTGTCGCCTCTCTAGTTGCAGTAACAGTCTCGCTGTCCCTTGCTTGCTGCCTTACGTTCGTGACTATGAAATGCTTCTCCAGCAGAGCACGCTTCCATAGACACTGTGTGCTGCGTGCAATGTAATCAGCCAGATTGTGCGGCACATAGTCGATAATGTTCTCCTTTTGCAGTCTGGACATCAGAAAATCAAGACAATTATTGATATCAAAATCAATATAAAGACTTACTTTTCTAGTTCAGCTTTACGAGCAGAGTAGAGAACGGCAAGACTTTCAAATGGTGGAGTATTTGACGATGATCTGCTGACATCGGCGACGGTAGTCGTCACTGCTGGTATTTCCAGCAATTTTGCCTTTAGATTACCTGGACAGGGTTTTATGATGTACTCAAACCTATTGCGTATCTCTGGAGTGCGATAGAAGGCCTCATAGTAGGCCAACTTGCATTGTTTCTCAGAGAGTCCAGCGAACTCCGGCTCCTGCTGCATCTCTTGCACAACTTCATCAATATTCAAGACATTTGAGAACATGTTAAACGAGACGGGATAGGGAAACATGTCATCTGACTCGATTTCCTCCGGTTGCAGCTCCTCGATGGGAACAGCAAATTGCAGAAGTTGCGATCGTAACTCAATGGGTGCAGCATCAAAATTAAAATTGTAAATCTCACGCGCTTTTCTGTCGGTGTAGAACATGTGATAAATGCGTTGCAGGGCCACCAAATTACTTCGCTCATTTGTACTTTTCGAAAAGCAATTCACCAGCTCATGCTGAATTGTATCGTGGTTCATAAAACGATGGAAGGTTTGCAGTGAAACAGGAAACTCGTATATGGTACCCTCCACCTCGCTGAGTATCTTTTCGCTTAACACAACTGTCTTGTCTTCACTTGTTTTTGCCACCTGGTCCACAGGTTTTTCTGACTGGGATTCTGTTGGCTGTGTGGTTTCTAACTGGGATTCTTTTGGCTTTGTGGTTTCTAACTGGGGTTCTGTTGGCTTTGTGGTTTCAGGATCAGCTTCCTTCGGCACCGCGAAACCTAGAATCTTTCTACGTAATTGCGCTGGACATGCCTTCAATCGATGTTCAAACTTCTCGCGTATTGCTGCATCTTTGTAGAAGGCCTTATAGTAAGCTAATGCGCATTCGCTCGTTGACTTGTCCTTGTACTCCGGTGTGTTCTGCATTTGCTCAACAATGCTATCAAGATTTGTAATATATTTTTTAAAGAAGTTGAATGAAACAGGATATGTTTTCATTTCTGTATCAGAAATTTGCTGCTCAGTCTGTATCTGAGGCTGTTTGGTGACAATACTGCCAATTTTCGCATCCTCTGCCATCACCTTTTTGCCATCCTCATCCAATGGTACTGCGAACTCTCTCAGTTTGTTCATTAATTTATCACTGACATTCTCGAAACGATATTGGTAAAGGATTCGTGTAGCATGCGGACGAACATAGAAGGAATTATAATATCTTCGGAAGATCTTTATGCATTGCTGATGAAGCGGATTCGCTGCTATCGCAACCAATTGAGACTCGTCCGGAATAACGCGCGACAATAGAGGCTTTATAAGCTCGTTGTAGTTGACGTGACGCTTAAATGTCTCAAACGAAACAGGTAGACGAAAGCGGCCAACCCTAGAGCGGATAGAATTAATGATAAGTAAAAAAAAAAACAAAGAAAATATTACATACCTTGCCAAATACACGATGACATTCAGTTCACAATTAGAAAGTTCATCTTTACCGCTAAAAGAAGTTATTTAATTTCGGAAAATATATAAAACGTTTATTAATATCATGTTTGTTTTATATTACCTGTTCTGACCACAGAGTGCCTCTGCAGCCTGGTGATCCTCTTTTTTACTCGCGACGTCTGCATCAACAGGTGAAATCACACTGACAACTTGCGTGGGACTTAGTTCCTTGGACGTTTCTGCAGTGTCCAGCACAGTAAATTCCTTGGATGTGTTCCTACCTGAATCCTTGAGGATTTTGTATGTCGCATCTGTTGTTTCAGGTGCAGCTCTGATTGACACCGTCTTGACGGGAACAGCAAACTGCAGAAGCTTTGATCGCACATCTACAGGGGCGGCATCAAAATTGAATTTTGATATATTGCGCGCTTTTTTATCGATGTAGAAAGAGTGATACAAGCGTCGCAATAATGTCAAACTTCGCTCATCACTCAGGGGGATTTCGTTTTCCGAATAGCACTTCGCCAGCTCATGCTGAAACCTATCATAGTTGATGTAACGCTCGAACGTTTGCAGTGAAACAGGAAACTCGTAAATTGTACCGTCCACCTTGATCAGAATCTTCTCGCTTATCACAACTGCCTTGTCTCCACTTGTCTTCGACACTTGTTCGATGGATTTCTCTCCCTGGAGTTCTGTTGACTTTATGGTTTCAGTTTCAGCTTTCTTCGGCACCGCGTAACCCAGAATCTTTCTTCGTAATTCAGCTGGACAAGCCTTCAATCGATATTCAAATTTCTCGCGCATTGCTGCATCTTTGTAGAAGGCCTTGTAATAGATAATTCTGCATTCGCTCGTTGACTTGCCCTTGTACTCCGGAGTCTTCTGCATTTGCTCTACAATGCTATCAAGATTTGTTATATATTTTTTAAAGAAGTTAAATGAAACTGGATATGTTTCCATGCCTTTATCAGGAATTTGTTGCTGAGGCTTTGCCTGGGCCTGTGCAGTGGCAATGGTATTTTTTTTCGCATCTTCTGCCATTGCTTTTTGGGCAGCATCATCCAATGGTATTGCAAACTCTTTCAGTTTGTTCATTAATTTATCGCTGGCATTCTCAAATCGATATTGGTAAAGGATTCGTGTAGCATGCGGGCGAACATAGAAGGAATTATAATATCTTCGGAAGATCTTTACACATTGCTGATGAAGCGGATTCGCTGCTATTGCAGCCAATTGAGACTCGTCCTGGATGACGCGCGATAAAAGAGGCTTTATAAGCTCGTCGTAGTTGATGTAACGCTTGAATGTTTCAAACGAGACAGGAAGACAAAAGCGGCCAACCCTAAAGCGGATAATACTGTTGATAGATATTTCAAAAATACAGAGAAATCCATTCATACCTTGCCAAATCTACGTAAACATCCAGTTCATCATCAGAAGGTTCAACTTCATCAGAGAGCACCTCAGCAGTTTGGTGTTTCCGCGCTTTACTCGCTACACAGACCTCTACAGGTGAAATAAGTTTGGCGGCTTCCATAGGTGATTTATCTTTCGCTTCTCTTGTTTCAGGTCCAGCTTGATCGCTAAAATGGATTAATGATTTTGTGAATAATCAAAATATACGCCTGCAATGTAGGATACATACGCAGTATCTGTTTTACTATCCAAGGGTATTGCCATGCCATTTAGCTTGCGTCTTAGCTCGGGTGGAGCTGAATCAAAATTGTAATTGAATTTCTTACGCAGTTTTTTCTCCACGTAGAAGGTGTGATAAAAGCACTTCAACAATCGATTCTCACTCGGGTGGTCGGTGTCTTTCCTTTTCCATCTAAGAAAAAGTTGGGGCTTGAGTTCTTCCAGGTTAATCCATCGAATGAATGTTTCAAATGAAACTGGATACTGATAGGTGATTCCTCCGATGGGTATCAAAATGCGTTCGTCAACTTTATCAGCAGCATTTGTGCTTTCTTCGATTGCTGATGCTTTGACCCTTTCAAGTAGTTGATCTCGAACTCTAGGCTCCTTTGCACGTTCTTCTGATGCATTCGTAGATTGTAGTTCGAGATCTTGCGTTGTAGGAAGATCTCCATTTACTCGTTGCATTTGCTGCAACCTTACAGCATCACTTTGACTAGGCAAGGCGAGAATACGGTCATGCAAGGAGGGTTCACAGGACCTCAGTTCGGGTGGATACTTTTTGCGAATTTCTGGAGTCAAATAAAAGGCCAAGTAGTATGCAAAGGCACAATCCTCGAACCCCTTAGACTCATAGGCAGGTTCGTGTAGCTTAAGCTGCCAAACAGTATCATAGAGATTCTTCACATTCTTTTCGAAAACGGAAAAGCTGACAACTGATGACAAGCTGACCAAAACATATAAATCTTAAGATACAATTGTTATAATCGATAAAATATTTTACGTACCTATTCGCTGGATCAGATTGCTTCTCTGATGGTGAATGCTCCACACTTGGTGTTGGCAACAAAGTTCTTAAAGGAAGAACAATACTCAGTAAACAGATAACAATGGGTATCTTAGCTACTTTTTACCTTGTTGCCTTGGACATTGTTTTTTTAGCCTTTTCATCCAGCGGAGTGGCGCTTTTGAGTAATTGCGGCAAGAGTTCTGCTGGTGCGTTCTTGAAATTATACTTGTCTAAATGTCGTTTATGGGGATATACGTAGAATGCATTATAATATTTGCGTAAGTGCAGACGACGCGTTTTCTCATCCTCTAACATGGCTTTACGGTCTGCATTGCCTTTGGCCCAATGTTTCATGAGAGTTTTAACTATCGCCCCACTATCGAAATATTTATCGAATGTTGCAAACGATACGGGAAACCGAAAGAGGCCACAACTGCAAAGAAATTACAGTCCTAAGTCATTAAATGTGACTATTACAGACAATTATCTTTCACTTACTCTTTAACTGACACTACAACTTCTGCCTCCATCTGTGGCGGTGTCTCATTGTTGTTGCTGCTTGGCGCTGATGATGACGATGATGTTGCGCCTTCCGGCAAGCGCAGCAGCTTCTCCCTAATACCCAATGGGCAAGGGCGCAGCGTGTATTGGTATTTCGTTCGCACCGAGGGATCCGTGTAGAAGGAGTTGTAATACCAATTGGCGCATTCATCCAGTGTCTTCATGTTGAAGCCAAGCTCATGTATCTGTATATCGAATGCAATGTCAGGAAGGTTTTCAATCAGTTGTTTAAAAACTGTAAATGAAACAGGATGTCTGCAAGAGAAACAACATTAAACATCACAAAGTTACACCCATTTGTATGTTCAGCACATTCACCTTTGTGGCTTTTTAGGCTTTGTTAGCCAGTTGCGCATATGTTCGGAAGCCTTCGTGTCCTCTTTTTGTTTTTTCTTTTTTCGCGCAGAAGTCATTTTTAACAAATAACACGCAAGTAATATTTTAAATCTTCATAAACAAGCGTAAATCCGCGCGAATTCCTCGTATCGCCTCAGCTCTACATGTTAGTGTGACCAGAGTGACCAAATCCAATGACAGCGGCGATAAAGTGAACTGCGTTACAGTATATTATCGATATTTGAAGCAAAACTTCAAATGCACTGACAGCAGCGATAACTGAACACCCCAAAATGAAACCAAACGCGCTGAACTTAACTATAATTTTTATTAATTAATCTTAAAACATGTTTTTAATGATAATTATAATTTAACTTAAATGAACTACAACTATCAATCGGCCTGAGATATATTTTGCGCTGCACTAATCAGAGTATCATGAATATCTTTGGCAGACTGCACATGCACACGAACAGTATTCAAGAATGTTGGATATGTAATGGGGCCAGCGGGATTGTCTTGCATGAAGTTATCCATTCTCATCGCAGTCACAGCACCGGGCAGATAGTGTTGCGACGATGTCAATTGCTGCATGCACTGAATGGCCGTTTTCAGATGTAGCTCCATTTGGTCGCAACAGGCATAGAAGTCTTCCAGGTGCTTATCGAAACGAGGCACATGATGACCGCCGGTGTCCCGCTTCAAATTATCGGCTAGATTATTTTGCTGCAGGGTAAACGCACTGGCGCGAATTGTTAAAAACATTGATTCCCGTAACGGTCCTAACAGACTTTTCACTCTAGTGATGTTATCCAGTTTTTCGGCTTGTTGCTGCTGCTGCTGTTGTTGCTGTTGCTGATGCTGCTGCAGTGGCACGGGACCAGTGGGGCCGGCAGGCATCATTGGCTGTGGCGACGACTGCATCATGGGCGACACCTGCATCATGGGTGCTCCAGACATTTGCATCATATTCATATTGGGATTCATATTGTAATTTGAATAAAGCGAATAAACAATTATTTTTTCACAACACAATACGATGCGTGTACAAGAAACAGTTCGAATGAACCCTGCGATTATAATGTGTAGTATATTTTTTGGTATTTCAAAAGTACTGAATCGAACAACAACCGTTCACACTGTTTTCTTCACTTAAGCAGCTGTTTTTTGTTTTCGATAGCACAAAGATATATCGAAATCGATGATAGCATAAAAATAGTTTATCACGATATTAGCATTTTATTCTAATTTAACACACCCTTTCTACTAAAATTAGGGCGCAAAGCGCATTGTTTAAACGTAAATAATCTTTTAAATAACAAAGTATGACTAGGTAAGTGCGTTGGCAGTACTTTAATGAAAAGCTCTTGTCGCAAAGGGCGCCGAAACCCTAACCTAAAACGGTCAGGGGAATGGGTAATGGGGTATCACATCTCGTGTGTGGAGCCTACAATGAAAATTTTAATTTTTTTGTAATATGTTTGCAGATCCAGTATCGAATTGGGCGATGTAACGCCACATAACATAAAGCAACTGAAGAAGCTCAACACGGTTGTCTTTCCCGTATCCTACAATGACAAATTCTATGTGGACGTTCTCGAAGCCGGTGAACTAGCCAAATTGGCCTACTACAACGATATTGTCGTTGGTGCCGTTTGCTGCCGCATCGATACGACCGACAATCAGCGACGGCTCTACATCATGACCCTGGGCTGTTTATCGCCCTATCGCCGTCTAGGCATTGGTACCGTCATGTTCGAGCACATCCTCAACTATGCCGAAAAGGATGGAAATTTCGACAGCATCTTTCTGTAAGTACTCCACAGACCCTCGTTGGAGAGAATATATGTAATTCTAATCCACTTCACGCAACACAGGCACGTGCAAATCAACAACGATGGCGCCATTGAGTTCTACAAAAAGTTTGGCTTTGAGATTGTCGACACCAAAGAGCAATATTACAAACGCATCGAACCAGCGGATGCTCATGTCCTGCAGAAGGCACTACGTCGCAAGCCGAAGACCGATTCGCACAACCACCATATTCACACCAACGGTGCTGTAAACGAAAAGAAGGATCGTCGGACCTGAAAGCGGGCAACTTCAGGGAAACCCTGCAAAAACAACAGTAACGGCGGAGGTAGAGGAAAACGTTTTTAGTTGTAATTTACAAATTTCACATTGAACAAAATCAACCAGTTAGACAGACAGAGCAGAATCAAGAGCAGAACATAACTAGGACTAAAGTACACCAATTATATCGAAGTGAATATAGATCGTAGATAGAGATAGAGCAGACCGACCCCCATCTATGGCGCTTAATAAAACCCACTGGCAAATTGTGTTTTCAATTAACTTCCCTTGCGATTGCATCTGGCACGCAAAACTCGAGTTATCCAAGGTGCAACCCCAGTTACCCCAAACCGAACCCCAGTTACCGTTCCCTAACCCCAACCATAGTTAACTCACAAAAAACCGCTTAATAGTTACCAATCTAGAACTGTGGGTGACCCGCAGTCAGTTCATCAGAATGCCTGGCGATGAGTTCATCTACTGCTACGACAGTCTGTACAAGTTAATATACTACTGGGGTCTCATCACCTTCCGTTTGCACAGACAGCGCGAGGGAGGACCCAAGTCGACGCCTCTGAGTGTGTGCTACGCTCTGGCCATACGAATTGGATTAATCCTTGGCTTCATCGGTGGTATCGCAATTAAACTGAGCAATGCCGAGATGACACAGGCTATGTTCAGTCACTTATCCCCGCTGGTGAAGATTATATTCAGCTGGGAATCCCTTTCAAGCATCTGCACCTACATGCATCACTGTGTGACCCTGGACGGACATCGCAGACGACATATTCGATTGCTGTGTAGCATGCAGGAGCTGGACACGCAGGTGCTGACCCAGTTTACATACGTACGCTGGCGTTACGAGCGATCGCGCTCCAAATACTGGTACGGTACAGTGGGACTGACTGTCGCCTACAATCTGCTCTCATTGGCACTGATGTTCGATATGGCACGCTGTAGTTGCGGCTTTGTGTCCACCATCCTAATTGCCTGCAGTTATTCATGGCTTACCAGTAGCCTGGGCGCAATGGGTTTCATTCACATCGGCCTCATGGATTATCTACGCCTGCGGTTTCGTCTGTTCATGAAGCTGTTGCAGCAACAATACGATAAAGCGCCTCTGCCTTCGGATTCATCGGAGAGATGTAAGTTGCAACATCAGAATATTGATGCGTTGTTCGAGTTCTCTAAGCGTTGCTCACATTTGCTGGGCGAGCTGAATGCCGTGTGCGGTTCTGTCGCTGCCATTGGGATCTTCTATGACTTCTCGCACATGACGTGCTTTGTGTATGTGCTCTGCCAAAAACTACTCAGCTCGATGCCTCTGGACACACAGTACGTGTTTCTCTTCCTACATCTTGTGTTGCACATCTACAAGGTAATCATCGCATGCACCTACGGCTATTTACTGCAGCGTGAGGTAAGAAATATCTGGCATCGATACTATTTCTCCGCATATTTTGCGATCCCCATTCTCCCACTTCCCATCCAGAAAAGCAACTGTATGCGACTGCTCAGCGAATACGCCGCAAACTTTGGCAACCAGAGGCAGTTGCAAAGGAAGGTAGAAGGCTTTCAGCACTGGCGCATGCACAACAATCATCCAGCCACCATTGGCAACAGCTTTAACTGTAACTTGGCCCTAATCTATGTGGTAAGGTAGTTAAACGTCAACCCATGGGGCAGAAGGGTATTCTAGCAGGCAGCGGGAAACAGCTCCAATTAAACAAAGTATTTATACATGTTTTCGTGATCAGTGTTAGCAACTTAGATGAAGTAGTCTTGTTCATATGTGTGACCACCTAGATCTTAGGTATATCAAATTTGGTGGCCATATGAAGTCTTACGCCTCCCTTCGCTCCCGTTAATCGATATTCAAATTACAAACGTAATTTTGAAGCTTGAATGACATCGAGTCGTAGTGCCATAAAGTTTATATTTAGTAAATAATTGCTAATAATTTTAATGATCAACACAAAAAATGACTATTACAAGTTTTATTGGGATTAGTTTAATCATTATTGCCATTGACAGGTCTTCAACGGATTGGCCGAATACGTGATTATCTTGGTGCAATTGCTGTTCCAGCTCCAAAACAAGGATACCCAAGAGACTCTGCTATCCATACCCAAGGATGTTGAGCTTATAAAGCCTAAAATTGATGGTATAAGTCACCAGGCATAGTTTATTATGTTATATATGTAGTGTACATGAAAATATATTGGTATTTGAAAAAATCAAGATTGAAAGGGGTTATACAATACAATTAATATTCAAAGTGATCGTTGCAAGTTTCATAGGATAGTTCATCTTGATGCCAATATGTGCTCAGTGTATCGTAAGCTGAACCAAGTATTTTCTCATAATCAGACAATTCCTTGGGGCTCAGGTGCCGTATCAGATTAATAGCAAATTCCCACACATACGGTATGTGCTTATCTAAAATCGCATTATACAAGTTCCGTAGGATCTAGAAAACAAGAAGGAGAGAGCGCTAGAGATATATGGCTCATTAGTAAATAAGTTACTGAACAAACCTCTATGAAAATTTCTTGCAATGTTTCAGTCTTTGCATATTCGTGAATATTCTTGGAAAGGACCAAATTCATTAGGTGATAATATTTAATTTTTTCAAGGCCCTTCGCAGCACATAGTGCTTGCATGAGAATTAGGGCTTTTTTCAGATTCTTATCATTCAGCAGATCGCTTTCCAGTCTTGAATTGCTGATCATAAAGGAATACTTGGCTCCGCGACCACGCATTAGCTTGGGTATGGCATGCCAATCGACTGAGTTCCCTTCATACATTACCCGAATTCCGGGCACAAAGTCAATGGAAAAGTTGTTGTTGCCATATATAGAACTTGCATAAACAGTGTGACGCATTGTATTCAGTTCGTAGCTCAAATTGTAATGATCTCTTAATCCTTTTAAAGGTGGAGACAGAGATTTAAATGCACATTTAAATACACTCTTCAGCCACTGCTGCAGGTTAAATCGGTTAATATTATTACTGTTATCTTCCATTACAGTTTTAGTACGAATATTTGACGTATCAAGCATAACATAATCGTCTTGATTATCTATTAATTTTATACGTTCATAAGACGGTAGCTTAAACACAAGTACAACATCATGCTCATCTTCAAGATCAGCTTGTTCAAGCCGAGTGTTATGTGCGCTGGGACCTGTAATATGTATATATACATACATAGACGTGTATATTTAAGAAACGGATTAATCTTACTTACCTATTGAAATGCTGTCACAGAAAAAACAATTAAAATCGTTATTACAACGGCGTAGTTTGTCTACTACATGAGATACAACCATATCTATATCTTTTTTATCAACCGGAGTTGAGACTTCTTCGGCAATCTCCTCCAAATAGTTTTCAAATGGTGAGCACATCGTGTTATTCCAGTAATATGAATTTCACTTATCAGACACGTACGAAATGTTATGCACTCAAAAGTACCTTAAATTCGGTCACCTTGTCAGAAGCTTATTTACAGCGTGACCACATTACGCAAAATTACCAAAAATGCTAACTATAAAATACTGAAAGACAGTACAAGCTCTTATCGATAGTTGATCTTGTTGTTGACAAGCGCACTGCCAGTGCTACTCAACGTAAAAATTTAAAAGGCATGATTCTGCACTTAAAAAAAATATACATTTTTATTAATATTATAGAAAATAGCTAGCTATAAAATACTGTAAGAGAGTAGCAGCTCTTATCGATAGTTATAATTTATAATTTCCAAATGGTGTGACCAGAAATATAAATGATTAATATACTTAAAAGGAGAGTTTAGCATTTATCGATAGTAGATCTTGTGCATGACGATATAACGGACACACTGCCAGTATTGCTCAACTTAAATATTTAAAATAACTAAAAAGTAAAAAACAACTAAAATGCATTGTTGATAAATTTATTAGGAAAACTTGTAAATAAAAAAAACCCCTTCGAAGGTTTGGCATGCACATTATATATAAAGTAATAAACATTGAATTTTTTATTGGAAATGAGCAAGGCAGCGCCCGTAGCTCAAATTGGGTTGATGTTGATAAGAATTGAGGGTGTTAAATGCATGGCATAGCTCGTTGCCATAGTGCGTTATGTCTGCGGGCAAAAAATTCTCAAACATATTCAGTTTCACATCCCACACATACGACAAATGGCGGTCATTAAAGGCATCGCATAGATCGTTGAGCAGCTGCAACAAAAGCACAGAATCATCTACCGATAAATCGACAGTACAACAAATAGAAAACTTACCGTTAGAAAGATCGCACTGACAGACATATTCATCACATTGGAGTGACCTATGCGACGAGCCATCCAAATGGCCAAAGTTACCATGTGTACGCCGCGCAGCTTGCGTAGACCCCGGTTATCGCGCAGTGCCTGCATCAGACGCAGCGCATCACGCATGGCTTCGCCACAGCGTTCTACATGCTGCAATTCCCCGACGGTGTTGGAAAGCATAAAGGTAAAACTGTTCATGTTTCCGTGGCGTTTCTTCTGCTTTGGTATCGCATGCCATTTTTTTGTATTGAAATTCGACTGATGACGGACAATTTGCACGGCTGGCACAAAATCAATGGTAAATCGCCGTGATGGGGACTCCGCTATGATCGTATAGGTGATATCACGCCACCATAACTGCAGTGTGAACTCGTCGTAGCCGGTGTTCACTACATTGCCGTTATTATTAAGGGCCTTCTTGAAGATACTATAGATCCAGCCCTGCAAGCGGGCACGATCTAGAAGTGATTGTTGATTATTGGCCAATTGCGATGCGATCATGTTATCGCAATAGGCATCCTCAAAGTCCAAGAACACAAAGCCAGGACGCTGATTATCCGGCCATTGTGCGATTAAGTGGTGATTGGGAAAGCGCAACTCCATCAGCACATCATATTCGTTATCGTTGTGCAGTCGTATGTTCTGGGCCACACTGCCTGCCAATAGAAGAATAACACTGTAAGGTGCCTTGAAATTATGGGTCAAAAGGGAAAACCTACCAAATAGCATATCGTTTTGGCAGATCTTAGCAAAGTACGGCGACTCGCGTCGCATCATGTCCAGCACATAGTCCTTAATGGTTACAAAATCGCTGTAATCGATTGAATCATTCGGACTGCTAATATCGGATGCAATATCTTGTAGATAATATTCAAAGTTCGACATTTTCGTTACAAAATAAATCTGTAGATGAGAATAAAGAAAAGGGAATAATAATTGAGAAAGAGATCAAAATAAGAAATGTATATTTATGCATATCTCATTTTCAATACAAAACTATGGATTAGAAATACGTCTATTTCACGTTTAGGAAAGAAATGATGAATAGCCTAAGATATGAATATATACAATATATGTATATTTTATTCACAATATAAAGTCTGCTAGCACAACAATGGAACAAGTCAAATTTAATGCTTAGTTTTTGATAAAACATAGTTCTCATATTGACCTCGACTGATACTGAGAAAGAATATATGTATGTATATACTTTGTAGGGTCTGCCACGCCGTCTTATGCATGCTTCTTACGTTTTCAGCGAGCATGATATACCTTTAATCCTATGGAAAATATAGTTGCAAAACACAATAAAGAAAGAATGATTAAATTTGATCAACCCACAATAATATGACCCGAAGTATAGATTTCCATGAAACTATTCATGGTTTTTACATAATAAAATCGAGCAAAAAGTAAAATATATTTAGTACTAGGCTTTTTTATGTGTCTTGTGAACTATACACATACTATTTACATATTTACAATAGATGCCAGCAAGAATTTTTTGCACAAGGGCCCTCAAAACAGTCGCTGTGGCGCTTACAATGTAAACTTTAAGCTATCGATTATTACAAACAGTTCGATTAATTACCCATTAAGATAGATAAAATACCATTCACAATGGATTGCTATCGATTATGACAACAGTCGATAAATTAACGTTCATTTTGATCTTGCGAATGCATATTACATTTGATTGTATTATATATGTATGTATAAAATATATATGTATGTGTTGACATACACGTACATATATACAGATGTTTATAGATAATATTGAATATTAATAAACTATATTCTAATAAGCATCTAACTGATGTACATCTATCTGTGCTTATCTAAAATATGCGTATGTGTAGGTACATACATACATATGTATATTTGTATGCATGTTAGTGCATATCATGTATGTACATGTTTAAGTGCATGTGTGTGTGTGTACTGTGATAACTGCAACAAAACTACGGAACGCCGCTGACCAGCCACGGGACATGTTTGGGGCCGCTCTGCTGCACATCTTCCCTTGCTGTCCCCTCCGCCTCCCCTTCCACCCTGCTACAGCATACACATACATACATATGTATGTACATGCGCTTGTATATATGTATGTACATAGCACACACACACATGCCTAGGTGCATATACTACACACGCAAAGCGTTTGGGCTATGCCGCAGCCCGGACATCGTTTATCGATTTGCAAAAAGCAAAAACAACAACGACAGCAGCAGCAGCAGCAACAACAAAAGCTGAAAATAAAGCGGCGGCAGTAGAAGCAGCGACGGCGACAGCAACAGCAGCGGCAGCGACAGCAACTTCGTCGGTCTTTGTAGGCCGCGCCGCTTCAACATGATAGCAAAGCCCCAAACAGCAGCAGCAGCAAAAGCAACAACAACTCGCACACACACACACACACACACACATAGACAGCGCACAGCATACGCACACACACACAGTAGGCTCACAAACACACTCGCAAACAGGCGCGCGTTCGCTTCTACACGCCCATGCACAAGTCCCCCCACGCTGCACGCAAACGCCGCACTCCTTCCTCCCCCTCGCCTTTCCTCCCAAACCCCTCCCACAATCAGCCTGCTCGTCCGCTCAACCATTTGGCGCTTATGCTTGTGCAGGAGGGGGACAACGCAGGCAGAGAGGTAGGGTGGGAGGTTGGTAGGTAGAGCACAGGGCAGCGGTTGGAGAGGATGGAGGGGAGCAAACGCGCTGGGGCTGCCGGGCTTTTGATGGCGACGATGATGACGATGACGATGGCAATGGTAACTGGCAACTGAGGACAGAGGCGGGACAGCGGCAGCGGCCTAGGGGGAAGGGAAGTGGAAAGGGGAGTGGGGAATATAGAGGCAGAGGGGCGAAGTAGGCAGCAGAGGCCACAAGGACGCGGCAGGGGGCAGTGGAATGGGAGATGTGAGGGAAAGCAAAGGAGGAGGGAAGAGAACGCGAGGAAGGAACAGGGGTGGGGGCTGTAGTAGGAGCTGTGCAAAAGGAAGGTGTTTGGCTGCCGTCGTCGTCGTCGTCGTTGTTGCTGCCGTTGCCGTCGTAGTCGTCGCTGAAGCACGGGACACAGAGAAAAGCAAAAAAAATATAATAAAAGCAACAAAAACGCGCACAAGCTGAAGAGATACAAGCAGACACACACACACACACGCTCTCTCACACACACAGTCGCGTACATAAGCGCAGCTACGCCGTCTACGTGTTAGTTTGGGGCACGCTAGTCCGCCACAAATAAAGAGAGGGACAGAGGAGGTGGTGGAAGAGGGGAAGGAAAGGGGAAAGGGAACTGGTCGTCGTAGGTTCGCTACAGTCGCAAAGCCAGCGACAGCAGCAGCTGAGGAGGAGAGTGGGCAAAGTGTGTGCGGCGCTGACTGAGACGGCAACAGCACAAGCAGCAGCACCAACAACAACAACGATGACGACAACGACGGCAACAGCAACAACAACAACAACAACAACGACGACGGCAGCCACAACAGCTACAACAACATCCACAACAACAGCTACAACAACATCCACAATAGTAACAACAACAACATCCACAGTAGCAACAACAACAACGACGGCAACAACTTGAAAAAGGAAAAGAGCCGCACAGCAAAAGCTGCTGCTGCTGCTGACGCTGACGGTAAGGCGACTGACGGCGCGCTGTTGGGACAGAGGTAAGAGGGGGAGCCGAGCAAGAACAAGGCATAGATGGGAAGGGGGGAGAGAAGGGAGATGGGGCACAAAATTCTACAATGTTTGCTGCCTTTTGGAATCGATGGAAACAATTTCGGATGCTGCTGAGGCAGCGCAACGGCGACAGCCGCATTCGTTGGACTGCGGCTGCGACGGCGACAGAGACAGAGACGGCGGCGGTGGTGACGACGATGACGGAGACTACGGCGAACGTACGTACGTTCGTTCGTTCGCTCGCCTCGCCTCGCTCGTTCGGCCGCTGAGAGCAGGGCGAAAGAGCGAGGGGGAGGAACGACAGCATAAAATGCGAATCAGCACGGCGCGACGGCGACGGTGACGGCGAAGCTACGCTAAAAAGAACAGCAGCAAAAGTTATTTAACGGCGGCAGCAACAACAACAAATACAAACACAATAACAAAAGCTGCCGTGTTGCAAAAAGCGCCGCAAGAGAATGAGAGAGCGAGATGCAAGAGAGCGCAGAGAAGAAGAGGAGAGAGAGGGCGGTGGCCCCAGTAGCAGCAGAAGAGGCTGAGGCAGAACAGCTGATAAGAACTCAACTTTACAACAACAAATTGCAGGCAGTGCAAAGCGATGATCGGAGTTCAAGTGAGCCTACATAAATACATATATGTATATGGATTAGTGTGTGTGTATTAAACTGTATATAAGTGTGCATGCCCATACATGCTCAATAACGACCTTGAACTTCAGTTTCCGCAATCGCACATTGAATGAAGGTGCAACAGTTTTGCAACATGCAAACATACCCTGTACACATGCACACACGCACACTCTCTTTCTGTTTCCCTCTCTCTCAATCACATACACACACAAGTATGCATGCAAATAAGCTCTTTTTAAGCCTGTCGCTGCTGGCAGCGCAGCCTGCTGCAGTCTGCGGGTGGGCAGAGCAGCTTACGAGCAAACAAAACTACACAAATACACACACTACACAGAACGAATGTGTGATGCGGCAAGAGCTTTTAAAGTTGACAGCAAATATTAACGCAAAGGAATGCACAAGAGCAACAAGAGACAAAGTATAAAGCTTTTTCGCACTGATCAAATTGAGACAGAGAGAGTCAAACTATGAGAGAGGATTTGACCTACAGCGAGAGTGAGAGTCAAAGAGCGTGCAGGATATTGAATAGAAAGAGAAACTTTTAATTGAAGTAACTGTTAATTGCGATTTTAATGCGTTTTCTTGCATTTTAAAGAGAGAGTAAATCATCAACAAAACAAGAGACAGAGAGAGAGAGAGAGACAGACAGAAAGAGAAGGAGGGAGTTAAGGACCGCGAAGGATTTGTAATGGAGAAACTTATTTTTGAATTAACTGTTGATTGTCATTCCATTCGTCTTTACATGATCGCGAGTAGGAGGGTAAAGAGAGAGCATCAGTTCGGCCCGTACGGTGTGACCTCCCTAAATGGGACCCTCTTTTTGGCAGCGCAAAATAAGTGTGTATGTGCGAGGGGCGTTGAGGGGGTGTGGTTTTAGTATGAGTTTCATCAGCTCTCGCATGCCTGTACTCACACTCACACACACTGACACACATGCACAGCAACAACAAAAACAAACAGCAGGAACAACAACAATAACGAAACTCATGCTTTTTGCCTTGTGGGTCGCAGCAGCGACGCAGCGCCGACGACGAGGACGGGCGAACATAGTCATGAAATTCACTTTGTTGTTGTTGCTGCTTTTGTTGCTGTTTCTGCTGCTTTTGCTGTTGTTGTTATTTCTGCTGCTGCTGGTGGTGCTGCCGTTTGGCTCCGCACAGAGCAGCGGGCGTCGCATGTGGGCGGCTAACAGAAACGTTGGAGCGGCGGCGACGACGGCGCTGTGTGGCGACGACGACGACGACGGCTATGGCGTCGCAACCGTTGCGCGTATATTGCGAGCGCCAAACTGCGCTGTCGCTATGTGCTGGCGACTGTGTGTGTGCGTAAATCTATATGTATGTGTGTGTGTGTTTGAGCGCGCGTCTGTGTGTGTGTTTATGTGCATGTCATGGGGCTGACTGCCTGCCGCCGTTGCTGCTGCTGCTGTTGAACGCCAACGACGACGACTCCAACGACGGCAGCAGCGACGACGACGATGACGATGATGATGATGACGATGATGAGGTTGACTGTGCTTCTTGTTCTTCTTTACACGTCCTCCAACGACGGTTCGCCTCACTGTCGCTGCTTGCTGTTGTTGTTATTTTTGTTGTTGTTGTTTTTGCCCTGCCTGCCTGGCTGCTGCTGTTGTCGCGTTGCTGGCGCCGCTGCCAACTGCGGTCTCTGCTGCCGCTGGTGCTGCCATTGCTGCCGCCGCTGCCTCTGCTGCTGCTGCTGCCGCTGTTCGGTTGTGTGCATGCAGCTCATGTGCGCTCTCCTCATTCAAGTGTCCAACTTTTGTCGAGGCGGTCATACAAAACGGCAATCGGTCGGTCGCTTTAGTTCGCTCATTCGTTCGTTTGCACGTTCATTCCCTCTCGCTCGTTGTCTCTGTCCCTTTTCTTTACCGTTCAGTCGGCCGGTCGAGCGGTTTGTGTGTGTGGGGGAAGTGAAGAGAACGAGGCGTGTTCGTGGTCAATAACGCGCCCACACGCCTATAAAAAGATTTCTGCTCGTGTCGTCCGTACGTTAGAAGGAGATAGAGAGTGGTATAAAGTGCGTGAGTGAGAGAGAGAGAGACATATTGTGCGTGCGGTAAAGCTTTTCACCATGAAGGAACTGAAAGTGGCGCGAGCGATTAGCGAATCCTCGACAACATCCGATAACACATCCGATTTTATCGATATTGTCAAGAAGTATGATGTGGTTTACAACAATCACAATCCCGATTACAAAAACGTCGAGGTGAAGATGAAAGTCTGGACCCAAATAGCGGACGAGATTGGACTATCTGTGGGTAAGGAGACAACGTCAAAGCAGTAGAAAGAAAAAAATACTCTCGTATACACACACACTCACAAAGACATTGCTATAAAAAAAGGAAGTTGCGTGAGAGGAGCAGGCGGCGGCGACGGCGGTGGCAGCAGCACCGCTCAAATTCAATTACTACGTGCACGGCAAACATGCATACACACATACACACTCGCATATATAAACTTGTATATACTGCGAAACACACATATACACACAAGCACTCTCAGCCAGCGGCGCGCGGACAAAATGTTCTGCTGCGGCGACGAACCGCCGGCCGTTTTAATTTGTGTGTGTGTGTGTATGCGGCCTGCGCTCGCTTCCAACACAACTACGCCTGTATGTGCGAGAGTGTGAGCGCGCCTACAGTTGCTGCTCTGGTGTATGCGGGGGCGAGAGAGAGAGTGCGGTGTGGTGTGATGCGGTGCGAATGGCGGCATGGCGCTGTGCAGAACGCGGCCGCGGTCAACGGCGGCGAATTGCAGTGAGAGACAAAAACAAAAAAAAAACAAGTAAAACTGCAACCTGCACACCCGTTGCTTTTGTTCCCTACACAGCTTCAGTCGAAAGTATGGACTGCGAGAAAAAATTACTAACATAAAATAATTAAAATACAAAAAACATTTGCAGACACACATTTAAAGTAAACTAAAGTTAACAAAGTCACCTAAAGTGACAAGTTAAGTGTCGAAAGTGAAACACCTTCAACAAAGAGTACAATGAAAACACGACGAACACGCAGAAAAATGCAAACAAAAACAAAAGAGCGAAAATGATACTCGTACTGCGCTCTTCGTATTTGTTGTTATTGCTACGCGATGCTGAGAGAGAGAACTTGCAGGCCTTTGCATATGTGTGTGTGTATGCATATTGACAATGTGACCAGGATACTCTGATTAGAAAAATAAAATACAAAAACATCTGCTTTGGCAAGGAAGGACAACTCTCTTCACGCGTTTATCTCGCTACAGGTGTCTCTCTTTCAATCCTAATCAATGAAATCGCTTTGTGTTCAATTAAATCAACAAGACGATTCACGATTTTCTGTTTACAATTTAAACGGCACGAATTGTGGCACCCTGTTGCTTCTGCGCATCATTCCTTCACCCTTACGTTCTCTCTCCCTGTCGCTCATTGGTGCTAGCTTTGCCTTCGCTCAGCGTGTGTTCTGCTGCTGCACGGACAAGTCGGTTCTTGTTGCATTTTCACTTTTATAAAGTTTCAACAAACATTTCTAATCATCGCATGTTTGTGTGAGGGTATGTGTAAATAGCTTTGTTTGTGTCTGTGTTATAATTGAGCTATAAAGCTTAGAATTGTGGCGGATCGTGAAGAAGAAGAAAGGATGACAAAGAAGGAAATACCAATAGACGAATTGCTACTTACGTAATTTCACTGCTGCGTAGTTTCTAAAATTTAAAAAATTGATGTATCTAATAATAATATTTATGTAATATTATTATTCCTGTAATTCCTGTATGTACTATACTATTAAGTATATTTGTTCAATAATACTGAGTTTGTAAAAACTTCACTTAGTGTTTACACTTTGTTTGTGTATCCTTTACACACTCTCAGAACTTTGAACACATCTGCCACGATCAACCGAACTCGACGAACTGACGCCGCAAGCAAATTCGGCAAAAGTTCTAAGCTGTGTTAAGCAAAGGAGCGAACCAGCGGGGAATATAAAATGCTGATGTGGGCAGAACGGCAGGAAGTCACTGAGTAAGAGTTGAGCGGTGTGAAACAAGTCACAATATTTATAAAGCATATGTACAAAATAATAATAATTATTATTTTAAATACAATTGTTTGTATTTAGTATTTGAAACCTTGGCATGTTTATTAGATATTTTAGGTATTTTTTTATATATTCGTATAACGATATTACTTATTCGATCTTACAAAATTGGTTTGAGTCACTACGTGCGCGATAATCACAATTGTCACAGTAAAGCGCACACACGACGCATCTCTAGCAGCAAAGAAGTAAACAAAAGGCGCAAGACATAAACCGTTTCAATACTCGAAATACGATCCACACTTATGAGTGTATGCCTTGGAGTTTGTGCATTGGTGTGTGAACTGAGTGCGTGCATGTGCGTGTTTGTTTACAAATTTGAAGCGAGTGGGCAAAGCAACTTTAAACTGCGTCACAACAAATTTGAACATTACTATTAGGATAAAGCACTTGAAGAGCAATACATATGCAATGTTTGTGAATGTGAAAAAGATTATTAAAAACATTGTTCATTTTTACACTTGAACAGTGAAATGCGACAGTTTAAAGTATTCAATAAAACATATTTTTCGTGGAATTTATGTGACTAAATGTTTTGTGACTATGTTGTATATGTATGTACATGTATGAGTGTATGTATATACATATGCATATACCATACTTTGATAAATATGTGTGTCTTATATACTGCACATAAAAGTATGCAACTAAAAATTGCATGTGGAATCACAAAAACAAATGAACTCCCATTATAATAAATACAATAAAAGAAAAAATAATAAAATATTTAAATATTTTTACAGAAGCTTCAAAGCGAAAATGGAAAAATTTGCGAGACAGTTACACAAAATATTTACGCTCATTTCGCGTGGGAACCAAAACATCAAAGAAATATCAATACTGGGCGCACGCGGATCACATGGAGTTTCTCAAGCCCTTTCAGGGCCCAGGCAGGTGAGTTAGGATCAGTGAATTCAATAGAATTTATAACTAATTTTCCCTCTCTTCGCCCTCTTCTACCCCAAGGAACTCTGCCAATGGCAATGGCAAATCGAACGATGAAGATGACACAGAATGCGACTTTGGCTATCAGGTGCTGGCCAAGGCAACAAGCAATGGCGGCGAGGATGATCTGAAGATTACCATAGCCACAGCAGCATTGGCAACAGCAGCCACCACTGCTCCGACCTCAGCGCTGAGCACACAGACCGTCAATAGCTACACGACGCCCATATTGACGCCCTCGGTGGCAGCGACACCGCCCAATCTGATCTCACCTGGTAGTAGCAGCACGACGGCAGTGCCGCTTGTGCCTCTCCAGAACCATAACAGCAACAGCAATGGAAGCAATTGTGCCACTGTGGCGCCACTGACGCCACTCAATGCCATCACTCCCCCGGCTATCAGCAGTTGCAGCAACTACGCTCTGCCCCTGGGTGTACCCCCGGGAAAGGTCTCCGCGGCAGCGGTGGCTTCAGCAAATGCAGCAGCGCTAGCAACGTTGGCCAGTCTGCCCATGGGCATCAATGGTCTACCAGCATTTCCACTGGCCACCCTGAAGGCAGCTGCAGCGGCGGCGGGGCTGCCTCTGCCCACCACACCCACGGCGCCACTGACGCCCAACTGCAGCACATCGGTCAATGGGAACAATGTGGGTTGCCTCATCATTGAGCCGCATCTCTTTGCCGCCGCCGACAACTTCAAAAAGGAACTCACCGCTGCAGCCGCAGCTGGTGCCCCCTTGGGTCTCTTCCACAATCTGGCACAGCGTGCTCATAGTCTCAATGGCAATGGCTCTAGTTTGGGCCTGGGCAATCCCTCCCCACCGGCAGTGGTGCCATCAGCACCAGCGAATTCATCCAGCAGTGGCGGGTCAAAGGTACGTCGCGTGCAACCATCACCGCAGACGACGGCCATCAATCTCAGCTGCTCGGCAGCGGGAGGAGCAGGAGCTGGAGGAGGTGCCTCCTCCCTCGGTTGTTCACAGCCTTCGCCCGCCAAGACGCGCAAGATGAGCGATCAGCGCTTGCCCAATGATTGGGATGTTTCCGCAGTGCTGCAAGCCAATCGTGATCTCGACGCCATCACACTGTTCTTCCTCAGCCTGGGCAGGCAGGTGCGTGCGATGCCAGCGAAGTTTCAAGCGCTCGCTAAGATGCGCTGCATGCGCATCGTCAGCGACATTGAACTGGAGCTGGAGAACTACGATTGTAATGGCATTGTGCCGCCCGAGGAGCTCCTTCCCAGCACAGCGAATCTCAAATATTGCACAGATACACCTCCGCCACCGCCCCAAGAGGGTTGCAGTGCGCCCATAGCTCCACTGCCCATGGCCACTGAGGGATCCACAGAGCACTTCATCTACTGCATGTCGCCGTCGCGGGTGGAGAGCATGATTGACATCTCATCCGACGAGGAGAGCAATATGAACAGTGGAGGAAGTGGAGCTGTGGCGGCTCAAGGTGGGGGAGGAGGTGCCCCAGCTGTGGCCGCTGGCGCAGCACATTGAGGGAAGGATCGTAAACATATATTTACAGCTGTATTGTTAGTTCTAGTTAATCCTAATCCTAATTAAAGATCCGCATTAGAATGCAAACTTGTCGTGTGAACTTTGAACTTTTTATTGACTCGATTCACGTAAAAAATGTATGAAAATCTTCAGAGAATGTTGACAGGTGATCCCGATGTAGTAATGTCTTAAATTTGATTCTACTTGGTATGTGGTGAATGAATTTCATTCAAGAAGTCGATGGTGATGAGTCCATCCTAGGACTGCACTTTGCTCTTGGTGGTGAAGGCAAAGTAGGCAACACCTCCGACGAGGAAGGCAGCCAGCAGCTCAGCCTTAATCCAGGGACCCTTGTAGGCACCCTTGGTGGGCACACTGATGTCCAGCAGGGACTTCACCGAGGAGACCTTGTCGCCGTCGCGTTGTGCCTTGCGAACATTGGCATAGCCCTCCTCGTCGAAGAGACGCACCTGCACATTTCCGCTGCTACCTTGCTTGATATCCTCCACCCAGCTCAACTAAGAAGAGAGGGAAGAGGTGGATTAGCTAGGCTGCATGGCCAGATAGGGAATCAAGAACTCACCTGGTACTTGCTGTCGCCCACCTTGGCCACAGGCACGACCTTGCCGCATGGAAACTCAGCGAAGAGGCTCGGCTGTGCCGAGTTGCTGCACTGGAGCGTGATTTCAGCAACATGAGCCAGTTGGGTCAGAATTGTGGCATCTTGTGTGCTGAAGGAACTCAACGTGGCCTTGCAGCTGGCCTGGGCGCCAGTGGCGCACACAACGGCAATCAGACAGAGAGCAAACAGTTGGCGAGACATGCTGTGTTATGTTTTTAATTTAATGAAATGAATTACTCGGAAACACAATCAATTCGTGTATGCGGCTACTATCAACTTTCTTTCTCTTTCAACGCCACGACAGCAAACGTCACTTGACAGCCGACAGCAGCGAAACGTCAGCAGCGGAACGAGTTGCCAGACTACCTTAAAATTGGATTTGCCTAACAGACAGGGGCTGGCTGCTATGAGTGCAGTGCTATCGATTACTGCTGCTGCGAATTAATACGACAATTTTTTATTTTCTTTTCAAAACAGAATTATAATATGTATTTATTTGTAATAGTTACTAATATATTCACTTTATTTATTTTTATCATTATATTTATGATAATTAATTACGTGTGTTCACCAAGTATTTTTGTAATCCATGGCATAAAGCTGGCCACATTGGTGTAGACAGCGGGATAGCCGCTACCGCAGGCGTGAGCGCCATAGCTAACAATACCGAACTGAACAAAACGTTGTTTGTCCTCATAGAGGGCCACATACGCCAATGGACCACCGGAATCGCCACGACAGGAATCACTTTCCAGATCACCGGCGCACAGTTGGGAGGCCTTGATTTCCCTGGCAAAGGACATGGCACACGTGCCACGAGGATGTCTTTTAATCGTGGTTTCTAACATTACATCAGATGTAGTGCCGTTCTCAGTTGTTCCCCAACCGGTGACAATGAACACCTCATTGGAATCCGCCTGCTGCTGCAGTTCCGGCGTCAGGGGCAGGCAAATTGGCTTAATATGCTCTAAGAGAGACAGAGGCAGAGAGAGAGAGAGAGAGAGAGCGAAGGATATATAGTTTGAACATAGTCTCTGTATAGAGCGTACTAACGTTTAAACTCCACCGATCTGGCCAGTTGGATGAGCGCTATGTCATTGTGGGCTCCTTTGTGAGGCAGAAATTCTTCGTGTTTGTAGATTCCCACAAAGCCCAAATCCTCCACTGGCGGTGCGCACTTTTGTCTTCTGCCGGTATTCCTGCAGTCCATTTCCGTGGACAGCTGATGCTCGCCCAAGCGCACAGATACCCTGTACATTTTCAAAATTGTTATTTTTTTAAATTTTGTTTTGATGCGTGGGGGACTCACAGTTCGAATCGCGTCACGCAGTGTGCAGCGGTGAGTACAAAACCTGTTAATAATATTCATAAATAATTTAATATAATATCTGCTATTCTACTATATGGACTCACGATCCGTTATAAGCGTGCCACCACATGCGAAATCCTCTTCTCCGTTTAGACGCAATCGCAACAACGCCATCCAGGGTCGGGCCCCAAGCCTTACCTCATAACCATTGACGATCTTGATCCTGACGAAAGTACCGCATCTTGATTGGTTCTCTAAAATGCGCAGTCCATTTTGATTCAGCTCAGTTGAGTTAATCTTGCAAAAAAACATACAATTATTACATACTATTTTAGTCTATTGTCAAAAATGTTGTTTACCGTCTCGCAGCTGAGGAACGCGCAATAAAGCAAGAAAGCGACGTGTGGAACCTTCATTCTTGATGGGCTCGTCGCAAGTGACTGTCGGCCCATCCAGATCTCTATATGTGGTCACGAGTCTGAATCTACGGGTTATCAAGAGGGTCAAATAGGAAGTAAATGGAGAGATACGATTACATGAAAAATAATGCAGTTCACGAGTTCATACTGAATTAAAAATAGTGCAAACAATCAGAAAAAATTAATTTGAATAGGTTTTTGTAGGACCTTATGACATAGTCATACATCTATTCATAAAGGGTATTTGACAAAATAATCAGTTGAGTGCAATGTATGTGCCTTGCATATCAAGCAGCTTTTATACAGCCAATACACCGAATAACTGCAACACTATCGATAAATTGAAAGAACTAATATTTAAAATTGCCGCGCAATTTTAAATGAAGTATTCACTTTCACAGTAGTTAATTCTACTTAAGCTCTGTATTTTTGCAGAGTATCGTGCAGTCGTGTGTCTTGTGCTTTTACAACTAGTCGTTAATTGAAATACTTTTGTATTGGCCGTGCAAATGGAGGCGGTACCCGTCGGTACCGTTCGGTATTTTGACACCGCCTGACAAATATGAATTTATTTGACGCTGTGCGCGCTTAGTTCCGCTCGTTTTGTTTTCTATTATAATTGATTCGAGATTGCAAAAAACAGGATACTCATGCCAAATCACCGCCATCGCCTTGCCTTGAAAGGGTGGACAAGTGGGCGCGGCCACCAATAAATATCGACTTGAAATGATTAATGCGAATAAGTTTTTGCTTTCGCTTTCGCTTTTGTTTTAAGTACTTGCATTGTTATTCGCAATGATTCGTTGACATTCAGTTACACACACACTCTTAGATTCAACACGAGATACATATGTACATATATTCTGGGTACATCACAAATACATATATATGTGCATATATGTCTATGCTATAGATGTGTGTGAGTGACCCTGAAATCGGCTTGATTTGGTTCTTGATGCCATTTGCTTTTCTTACTCGTATTGTTTTTGTATACCCTGTAAGCAAGCAAGAAGAAGGTAGGGTAGATCATTGTTTATGTAAAAATTCTGTACTGGACCTCTGTATTCTGTTGTAGCTAAATAATTCAAAAATGATATTTATATATACATATATTTTTTACAATTTAAAGTGATTTATTTTGCTTCCCTTTAACAATATTTTGTTCATATGAGGACGAAACAGGGTATCAAACAGCGTATGTTTAAAATACGTTACTGCTTTGTTTACCGTTTGTTCCTATCCCTTCATTTTTTTTTTTTGGTTTGCTGTTTCATTTTCGGGCTTCTTTCGGGCAGGTTATGTTCGTTCGTTCCTTTTTGATTGCCGACGCGCACGGAAACTTTTATACAACTTTGCATGTCTTTGATGAATTTGAAATTGTCACAAATGCGAAAGTTTTTCACTTGCCAGCAGATACCAGCAGCTACCTTCCTCCCTCCCCCTGGCAGCACTTACTCCTTCAAGGCAAATTTGCATCTAACATTTTGGCTGACATTGAGCGACTTGTGACTTGTACGCGACTTCACGCATTCGGCTCAGCTCTGCTGAGCTTAGCCCAGGCCCAGCTGGCCATTCATTCATTCATTCATTGTCTTATTCGCCATTTGCTCGACGATTTGCATAAGGATATCTTCCCACATCCACGCCCCTCCCTCTTCATCGGGGCATTCGATAACTTTTGAAATGGGCGTGTGTGGTGTGGGACGAGGCGTTGCAAATGAAAACAAAAGTTCGTGCGAGTTCATTCAGTTGGCAAAACTTGCCAGTCAGTCAGCCATGGCAGCGCAGCGAGGGCAACTCAGTGAGTTATAGATCTAGTCTTGACAGCAATTCTAATTAATCTCAAATTTCTATATCTTTATGTCTTTCTTGTCGCCAACCTTCGATAAATTCATATTAATTTAATTAATATCGGTCTCCCGCCACTTTTGATATACATGTTGTAGATCAAGTTAAACATTGAGTGTTGAGTAATTTGCAAATAACGGTTGTAAAAAAGTAAGCAATTATAAAGTCAATAAATTTTTCTACCAATATTGGCCTTCCGCCACTTTCGATATATTGTAGATCAAGTTAACCACCAAGTGTTGAGCAAGTTACAAATATGCATTTTAAACAAAGTGAGCAATAAATCAGTTATATAGTAAATATGTGGCTTACACAAATAAATATTTGCAATATATACTTAAACTCATTAATTTACTTAGCTAACCTCGGCGTGCGGGTTGCACGTGTGCGCGGGCCGGCGGAAATGGGGCAAACAACTCAACGCCGGAGTCAGGCTGAGCCGACAGCCGAGCGAAGCATAGCAAGTTGCAACGGCGATGGCGCCGCACCAGTCCAGGTGGGGGTGTACCTAAGAGGCAGCCAAAGAGGGTGGGAAAGGGGGGTTGGCGCAAGGGGGCGTTGGCAACGGCAAATGGCGTGTTATGTTGAATGTTTGCCTGCTTGTTTGTTTGGCAACATAACGAACGAATTGCGCGCGCGCTCCTCGTCTCGCCGCCTTTCGCTTCATTCACAAAACGCAGTTAGCGCGCGGCAGGCAGACAAAGAGGACGACGACGACGTCGACGACGGAGTGGAGGTTGCAGCCACCCGCAAGAGTTGCCACCTTAGGCATTATAAACAGTTGCAAATTAGCCGCGAGTGAAAGTTCCGTTCAGGATTGAAGTGGCGGCTGCTCTGCGGCAGTTCGTGACTTCAGCCGGTTTCAGTTTCCATTTTCATTTCGATTCTGGGATTGCACTCTCTTCGTTCTCGGTTCGGGGTTTGATGTTCGGGGCTCATATTGAGGGAGGATTCGGTTCGACTCGTGGCTGGCGTTTGTTGACAAAGTTATTGCCTTGGCTTAATGACTTCGTAATTGATTTGCATTCGATTGTGACTGTGGATGAGTCGATTGATTGAATCAGTTGTGAATCGAACGGCAGGCGAAGCAATACAGAGCGAAGCAAAAAAGCCAATCTCAACCGAATCCCGTCCAGATTTTCGCGCCGGCTATGTCGTTGTCTTTATCCAGCCGCCGTCGCTATCAGACGCCGGCAACGTCTGCGTCGACGGTGACTGCGACGCCGTCGTCGTTGCATCCCGTCTTGCCTTTACGCAAGCAGCATTCTCTCATCGAGCCGTCCACGGGACACGCTCCTAGCTCCAGGTATACGGCACAGCAGCGGGGCTACTTGTCGCGCGGTCTCTCTGTTGGACGCTCCATTGAGAGCATACGTCAAAAACTGTATCCGCCGCCGCCGTCGCAGTCGCTAGCCCGGCAAGCCTCCCTGGCCACGGAGGAGCTGCCGGCGGCTGCTGCGGCACGCCTTGCTGGTCGGCTGGCGCCCGAATTGGGTGTGCGACTAAGAGAGAAGCCTTTGGTTGCTTGGTCCTCCACCACGTCGCTGCTGAAGGGGCCGCTACCAAGCGACACAGTACAAGCAGCTCAACGGTTGCAAGAGGAACAGAAGGAGGCGCAAATTAAAGTGGATAAGTGAGTGAAGTAGAAATTAATTATGTGGTCGGTTTAATTCTCAAGTGTTAGCCACTTAGCCTGTCAAATCCAGCATTTTTCAAAACTCCAAATTTGCAATCGTTAATATTTTTTTAATACTTCAAGTGCATGATAGTGAAGCGAGAGGTCACTAATGGTATTGGTCATCAATTGTATCGGCGAAAATATAATTTTGACTACTTGTAATAGGTATCTATAAATATGAGTGCGTTCTGCTCGTCTTTGACGGGACTTCAGTTCAAAAATTAAAGTCATTTGTCCAGAGACGGGTATCTCCCTAAGGATCGTGCATGTGTGGGTTCGTGCACTGGCTAAACGGAGCTCTGTTGAAAGTTTAAATTGCGCCCAAATTTGAAGATACTGCGACTTGCAGTTTTTTAAATTGTTCTTGAATTTGTCCATTATCAGGAAACTGCTTTCCAAACTCGTAAAGTTTATAGCTAGCCCGCGAAAAGGGTAAAATGTTATGTTTTAAACAAAACCAGTCCGTCTTAAGGCCATAAGTGGACCTGGGTGGCAAAACTTTGCATACTTTTAAGTGCCAGCAGAGAACATTCGAAAAGTAAGGCATAATTTTTAGCGCAAAAGGAATTAACTTCCTGTTCAGTCTGAACTTAAACATAGCATGGTTTTCAGCGCAAGGAGCTCAAGAGTGCTGCCAATTTGATTTTTTCCGTAAAATCAGCGTGATGAAAACGAAAATATTGTTCCTTCTAAAATTTGTTTAGTACGTTAAATTCTACATTCAGTTAGTTTATCTAATAATTAAATACAACAGCATGCTTTCAGCGCCAAGATAATTAAAGCACTGTAGAAAATTATAGTTTCATCTTTCGTCACGCATGCAACATAAAAGGCATCATAAATGAATAAAATAAATAAAATTCTGTATTTCGTTTGACCTTGTCGGGTTGTCGACTCCTGGCCCGAGTTATAACTTTCATATGTATGTATGTATATGCTTGCTCGCAAGTTTGTTTTGTATGCAAATGATGTGTGCGCTCCTCCCTCCTTACCCTACCTGCTGTGGCTCCATTAAATATGCCCGAAATGACACTTTCGATACTCGTAGCAATTTGCATGCTTGACACCGCATAGCAGTGCATACGATTAGGTGGGCAAACACCCGTTAAACATGCTCCGTACCCGGATCCGGGACCCAGTGGCAGACGTAACCGTATCGCCTAACGGTAGTTCGAGTCGGCACTCGAGTCGACACACTTAAGTCGCTCATAATGCGGGCAGATGGAAGCTACTACTAGCTACTCTAGCTAGCGATAGTAATTGCGATAGTTGCGGAACTAGTTCAATGAACTGTGTGTGTGGCGCAAAGTTGGCGAAGATTTGCAACGGCGACGACGTTGTTGCAACTCATTTTCGGGCGCCAATTTACAAATGTAATTGACATGGTTTCATTTGCAACCAGTCAAACAGACAGAGACAGAAGCGAAAGAGAGAGAGAGAGAGCGAGACAGACAAAGTGAGTGAGTGAAGTTTGCGCTGTTGCTGCACGATTTAATTTCTATTTCGGGCATCGCGTGGGCACAGCATAAAATCGCGAAACTAATGTCGAATAATTTGATTTAAATTTAGACAGCTGGAGTAGGTTACTCGGTCAGGCAGTCAGTCAGTCAGACAGTCAATCAGTCAGGTCATCAATCAGTCAATCACTTGCATTCGCTTTCGTCTCGTTTCCTACTGCAGCGCCAAGGCAGACAAGAATCGCATCAATCTGAACATTGTGCTCGCCCAGACAATACGCGCCACCAACGAGCAGGAGACGTTGCCCAGCGACAACGAGTGCAGTGAGTTGTCCAAGGATTCAGTCATAGTAGGGACAGAAGGAACAGCAGGAGCAGAAGGAGCAGCAGGAAAAGTAGACGGTTCAACTTCAGTGCCTGTAGCCGACGCAGTCGCTTGTGCTTTGACCGTGCAACGTCGTCCGCCCCTGGTGCGTGCCATGTCAGCTCCGGTGCGTCTGGATGAGAGCAGCAAGCAGAATGGCGGTGGCGGCATCTTGGGTGCCGCACAGAAGCGTAGCCAGCAGAAGCTTCGTCGTCGCAAGATCTTTACGCGTGCCGCCTCCTCCTCGGTGGCCTCTGTGCCTCCGACAACCGCTGCAGGCTGTAATCCACTGCTGGGGACGGATGCAGATGGGGCCAAGAAATCACTGAGTCGTGCACGCAGCGTCATTGCGCCAGATGTGATCACTTTGGTCTCGTTGCTGAGCTCCGAGGGCAGCGATTCGGAGCGTGAGGACAATTCGGCAGCATCTACGACGCCAACTGGCGACAAGCAGTCGCAGTCGGGGCAGGGACGCAGCCCACAGCGTAGGGCGCCGCTGCTGCGCAAGACGGGCAAATCGGGTAAGTCGAGGGCAAGAGGGAGGGTAATAAGGGGAGGGTGGGAGAAGGCAACTGGGACTAACTGTATTTGCAGTCTCGTTTCAAGACAGCTACCCGCCCACGTTCCAACTGGCCTCCAAGGAGTATTCGCACATGATACGACGTGGCTCCATTGCCCCTCTCGCTGCACGCATTCGCGCCAATCGACCGCCCACGGCGCCGCCTGTTTCCATATTCCTCAGCGAAGGGAAGGAGGATGCACCAGGCACGATCAATCTGCCGGCGGTAGCTGCGGAGGAGGCCAAGAAGGAGAACAATGCGGCCAATTGCAATGTGCGGACAGCGTCTGTGACGCCTCCGCCTCCTCCAGCAGCACAACAGGAGTACAATTTCCCTCTGTACGTGTGCAGTATCAAGGAGCGCGAGTGCTGGAAACTGCATCAGAAGATGTGCGCCAAGGGAGTCAGTGTCAGCTACGAGACAGTGCTGCGTGGCATGTTGACTCCCACGGAGTTCCGTCACTTCCAGAAGCAACGCGAGTTGGAGGAGACCAAGGCGCAGGAGGCCGCTGAGGCAGAGGCCGAGGCTGCAGCAGCTGCCGACAAGGAGAATACAAAAAAGACCACGCCCCCGTCGACGGGCATTGAACGTCTGTCCGAGTCGCTTTTGCAGGGCAAGTAAGACCAGGACATGGCGGCAACATGATGATGCATTTGCTCCACTTGGAGCTCCCCCACTCGGCCTTCTTCTCATCTGTGTAGCCCGCGCACTTGTTAAGCCGCCACTCGCACCCGAGCCGAGGCATCCCTCCTGTAGTTGTAGTTGTAGTCTTAGGCTACGCAGCCACACCCCCCAGCTCTGCTAGAGGCAAAGCCCGAAAGCTTCTTGTAGTAGACCAGAATAAACATTAGACAAACACACACACATTACACACGTTTTCATTACACGATTTAAGCAAAGTTTGTCTTTATTTTGGAATAACTAAAATGCAAACAGATAATGAGTAAGTAAGGTACGCTTAGAGCTGGCTGGAAAAAGATTGGTAGTTCGATTATGTTAAAGAAACATGTAGATTTGGTTCTACTTGCACGATTTGTTGCGTTTTTTAGTGCGAGGGTTGCTCATAAGTGAAGGGAAATGGAAGGTAAAGTAATGTAAAAAAAGGAATAATAGAGTTTAATAGATAAAGATTTAACTAGGTGGACGTTTTTCCTATAAATAGAATAGATAAATTAAGGAAATAAAAAGATTTATCATAATTCTTTTCAAAAGTGCAGAAAAGTATGCTATAAATATTTAAAACATTCACAAATTAGCAAAATGACCTCAAACTGCACTTAAAAGGCGCTTAAATAGTTGAAAACACATAGAGTATGACAATATACAATCAATAGTTGAGGAAACTCAATGAGCAACCCTCTTGTTGTTCTCAATGAGCATGTGTGTGTTCATCTAATGATTGATTGAGCAGGATTAGATTAATTTGTTTGTTCTTTAGTTCGCCTGTCGCCGTATGGCGCTGGCCAGGTAACAGGCTAAGACTATGCCCAATATCTGAATGAATGCGATGCCAATGCCGACGCCAATTAGAATGACTGCATTCTTGTCGATGCGCTCCTTCAGTTTGCCCACACAGCCCTCCTGGTAGTACTTATCCTTGCCCAGGGCAGGCGAGTCCCGGCAATGTCCTACGGCTGTGTCGATAAATTGCGGCTGGCAGCAGCTCGCCGGCAGGGTCTTGTTCAAGCTGAGTGCACGCCAATCGGCAGGGGTATCGACGCCACAGCACATCAGCTTGCGCTGCACATTGTCCCAGGCCATGGTATCCTCGTTGTTGGAGCGCTTTATCGACTCCTGCAGTGAGTTCTTTAGCATTCCCTCCAGATCCTTCTTGAACACACTCGCCGCAATGCCCACGGCCAGCTCCACAATGAAGATGATGGCCAGCAGAACCGCATACTAAGGCAGAAGAAAAAAGTGATAGAGGGGGGGAGAGGGGTAGTGGGAGATCTACGTACGGTCAGCAGCAGTGTGGGCGATTCCTTGATGGCGCCAAAGCAGCCCAGCGAGGCAATGAGGAAGATGATCAGCCCCGTCACGATCAACACAATGGGCGGTGCCAGCACGCGTCCCTCGATGAAATGATTGAATTCATTGACATCGGCCAGAACAATTGCGCCAGCAATCAGTATGCCCAGGCCCGAGAGCTGCAAGCAAGCATAATCAAACACCAAGCACGACAATCGATTGCTGCTCTAAACAGACGTAAATTACCATAGGCCCCCATAGCTAATCCAAGTCGCAATTTGTTTAATGGCCCCACACGCATGAGTATTTCTGTATTTCTGTATTTCTGTATTTGTACTGCCAACAGTTCTAATTGCCTGATAAGGCAACGAGTTGGTCATGCCGCAACCTTTGCCACGGACATTGGTCGCAGTTGCTGGCATTTTTCCCTCCAATTCCCCCTCGGGTTTTCCGCGATGTCATTTCTATTGTTGGCATTGAAAAATGCGCTGCCTACTTTTGTTGCGCAGCAAGGAAATTCACATTACCCGCCTTTTACTTTCTGTAGTTGTTGCTGCTCAATAATCTTTTCTTTAAACTGCAGCTAATCTACCTGTGATTATAGGTAGTTAGCTAAATTGACAACATGAGCGAACGCTGCTTGGCTGCATTTCTTATTCGTCCCTTGGTCAATGTGAAGGGCAAAGCGCGTGCTGTTCTTGTGGCATTGAAAATGTGTTGTCTACTATCGCGCGCTCCCTACTCTATTTAACTGTTTAAATTGCAACTAATTGAAAGAAATTAACTATAATAGCAGTTTCAGTAATTAATTACATTTTTTTCTACTATTACTTCAAATTGCGAATCACCTTTTTTGATGTAACTCAAATTAACAACAATTTAAAAAGCACAAAGGTATCGCATGTTGTTAAAACACATTTTTTTCGTAAGCTGTGGAACACGCAACTCGTTTCAATGCCAGGGAGAATGCATTCTTGAAGATATAAACACGTCAATTAAACAATTTCAATGCAAACTTGTACAAATGGGTAACCACAAAGCAATTTGTTGTCTGTGTGTTTAATAAAGTAGTTTAACTGTGTCATTATTATACTTTTGAATCTGCTTGAGATCCTTAATTGAGAGAGCTGAAGAATATTCCAGATAAATTTGTTCTTTAAGATTCTCTCAAATTCTTAATATTTATATTGTTTCTTCCTCAATAATTGCATTACATTGAAACCGTTTGAGTTCCTCAATCAAAAAATCAGAGACTTGAAGACTGTTTTAGCTTGATTCCTTCATATTTAAATACATTCTTAACACATTTCATATCCCTTTTCCAAGGATCGATTGCATTGCCTTAGCCCTAAGACATTATTAACTTCCTTTGTTTTAACAGTATTGTCATATTACTCGGCTGTCACTCATATGTAATTTCCATATCACTTCTATAAGAACACCATCTCTAAAGCCATCCCAATACTCACCGCAAAGAGCACATTGAACGCGAATAAAACATATTTAATTAAGCTGGGGCCACACGAGCGCATTTTGATTCTCATTTAATTGAAGATATAAATAAATCCTGGAGTAGGACGTCGAACGAATCCCAAATGGATTTTATAAAAATAGAGCTCCTATATGATGGTTTACTACTGAGGTTGTGTGATGCTTGGATCAAGAGCGCGCGCGACTTGACAAAATGACGCTGGAAACGAAACTGACCGTGCTCGGCTCCCGCTGCTGACCAAGATACCATCGTATGGCAACCAAGTCTGGCCAGTGTTGTGGCCACATTGCTTGCGAGGTTGGCAACCACCGAATACGGGAATAACGTCAGGCCTAGGCCCGGGCCCACGCCCAGGCCCAACTTTAGTTGGTCATTACAAAGTAAAAGTGAGTGAAAGTCTTTTCAGAGGAAACCGTTCATAGTTCAGTTTCTATTCAGGCCATGCGATTAGGGGCTGGTCGATGGAATCGTAGGGAATCGGATGGAGGTGGCCCCAGCAATCGCCCCGGGGTTTTTATGCTTTGTAACCCATTTCATGGCAACACTGCGTGTTGGGGTAGCTGCAGGTTGAGTGGCCTGCCTCATTCCCTGCTCTGGCCAACTTTGACCAGCAGCGGAGCAAAGTTCCCAGACATTAGCCGAGGCCTTTTTTGGGTCGTCTGGGGCTTCCGTTGGGCGTTGTTGTAAGTGGGTAACAAGTCATTGCACTCATTAGCAGGGAACACTACCCATAAGGTTGTACAATACTAAGCCAAGTGTTTACCTAAAGGTTCAACTACTTGGGGCACAGCATGAGTTGAGAGCATAGACGACTGTGCGATGATGTGGACCGTCGTGTTTAGGAGATATTGATTGACTTATTGAATATAGTACTTCAAATTTATAGTATTTTAGCGAAAAATGTAAATATCTAGCAGGAAATGTATTAAAGTATAGATTCGTCTTCTAATATACGGAACTTTATGTATTCTATTATTATATTATATTGTATAATATAATCATATATGTATAAGAGTAAACTAGTGGCCCCCTTTCCAGCTAATTTCACTTAATCCCACTCAAGATCTGAACTATATATTTATTATGCTGATGTAGAATTCCATTTTCGAGAATCTAGACTAATAAGCAGCTATGTACGTTGTTTATAATAAATGGGGTTTATTGCGAATTGATCGACCCGTCCCGTTCTCCATTACAATGTCATAATACCAAATAAATTGCGTGCTTTCAGGTAAATAACGGTGAAAGTTATAAATGCTATTCATGAAATAAATGCCAGACTGTGCGAATAATTAAAGAACTTGCTAAATGTGCGCTTGAAATTAAAGTTGCCACCTGAGAAAGCATGCCAAAGTTGCCACCCCGCACCACCCCAGAGAGAGGGGCCTCTCAAGGTATTTCCTACCGGCTTCGACTTTGAGTTTGAGTTGATTTTAATGTTGCGTGTCGCGCGATTTGTTTGCATTCTACATCAAGACACACAAACACTTCTCGGGTCACTCGGGGGCGTTGCGATTCGCGTAAGATTCCTAACTCGGCGATGACGTTTGTGTGAGAGGGTACCCAAAATTTATGAGATAAATATGCCTTATAAAGTAGTATGTATTGTATAGTGTATATAGTGTATAACAATTGCGATTTTATTATTGATGCAGTTTTTCAGGCAAATTTACAAGCAGTTTTAGTGGTTGAATGGGGAAGAGTATTTGCAAATAAGATTTAGGTATGGAATACGATATGATATGGCATACATATGCATGGTAAAGAGTAGTTAAAGTAATACTTCTAATAATTCCCTCACACGGCGCGCGACAGTAGTAGCGCCACTACGAACGACAGAATGGACATGGAGTAACGCAGTGCTCCGGCACCACCGTCCCGGCATGGCCATTCATCCAAATCCGAGCTGCAAGTAGAGTTACGTGGCACAGTTTAGCATTAGCGAGGGCATTCCGCGACAAACACAAAAACACAGAGTAGCAATGAAACACACAGAGAGAGAGAGAGAGAGAGAGAGAGACACACTCAACACTTAGAGATAGTACGGATATGCGTATGGATAGGGATGGCGCAGGAGTGGATATATAACATGATCGTGAGGCTGATCGTGGGGCACGTAAAATGTGGGCTGACGATGGCGATGGCAATTGTGCAATGTTGCTGTTGTTGCCGCTTGCTGATCGAATTGTTGTTGTGGTTGTTGTTCGAATAGTTGTTCTTGTTCTTGTTGTTGTGGAGGTGTTGTTGTTGTGGGCGGTTCGTATGATTCAAGCGTGCTGCAAAAACAGAATCCGGCGGCGGCGCAAAAAGTGAGTGAGTGAATCGAGAGTGGAAGTTGTTTGACTTGTGGATGCTATTTGAGGTGTGAGTGTATTGCATGCGGTGTGGATTATCTTGGCTGTGGCTGCTGTTGTTGCGTTACATTCCAAGTAGAGTTCTCTTGCTTGTGATGCCATTGGAAAGTTGGATGATAAGTTAATTGGTATATCATGCTACGTGTAGGTGCCCTGTGGATGCTATTAATAAGTTTGATGAATTTACTCAATATATCTGGCTTGTGGATGATGTTTGAGAGGTGAGTGAATGATGAGTCGGTGTAACATGCCATTTGGAAAGTATGTCCTGTGGATTGTATTAATGCTTTAGATCAACTCCAATTTCTTTTGCTGAGTGAATAATTATTCCTGCGGATGCTATGTATGACTTATCTACACACCAATAAGGTCCACTTGCCGGTTATAGATGAGTTAGAGGGACGCCACTGTTTGTGGATTGTGTTGCAGTGAGTAAGGTAAACGGACAACAGGTTAAACAAACACAATTAATCGAATTAGAATTACTTTTCATTAGCCCGTCTCAACGTCGAACTGCTGCTAATGACGTTAGTACAAATAAATACAATACAAACCCTTAGACTGTCATACCTACCCCGTTGGGGTGGAACTTATCAATATAGGTTTATTTAGGCCTACAATAACATTAATGACGGGCTAAAAAAGTTACTACACACACACAGAAGCAGGAAATATACACTCATGTATTAAAGAAACAGACGCTCACAAAAACAACTGGCGAGAAATGGTCTACAGTGGTGGCTCGAATAAGTGGCAGGCTTAGAGTTGAAATTCTCAAAAGCGCAAAAACAACATTAAATTTGAATAACTTAAGTTGAATTGCTTTAACATTAACGTGACACAATGTGCGAGCCACCAGTGTTAAATAAAGTGTGTGAGAGAGAGAAATTTTAATGCGTGTGTTGAACGGTTACAGTGACGGCCAGACTATCGTTTACAGTTAGCAGTTACAGAGAGAGTAAAGAACAGTTATTTATTAGCTGACACAAATGAGAAAGAGACGCTCTCTCGAAACTAAGAGAGAGCGACGACAAAACTGATTTCATTTATTATCGATATTTACTTAATTCCGATAACGCCGCATGCTGCAAATAGAAAATAGAGAGAAAAAGAGAGCACAATGAGTATTTTCAATCGGAACCAAGTGCAGCCTTCTCTCCACTTACCAATACGACCGCCTGCATTGCCAGTCTTCTTGGAGTCCGTGTGGTTGCCCAGTCCCAAATCATCCTCACCCTCGTGCACCACAACACCGCGTCCGATAATCGAGAACTTGCCACTCAGAGTGATGATGGCATCCGTGAATGTAATATCGACAATTCCCGTGGAGTTTACCTCAACGTTGCCCAAGTCACCAATGTGACGCACCTCGTGATGCGGTGCACCATGGTCGACCTTCTCGGGATTGTAGTGAGCGCCCATGCTGGCGCAACCGTTGGTCAAGTCTCCCTTCTCGTGAATGTGGAATCCATGCTTGCCCTCCTTGACGCCCGTCAACTGGACACGCACGTGCACACTCTGACCGCAGTCGTTCTGTATGAAGGTAACGTTGCCCTTCACTTGGCTATTGTCCGACTGCACCGGTCCAATCAAGTACGCAATGGCCTCCATGGGGGTATTGCGCTAAGAGAAAGGAAAAGAAGGATGTATTTATTAACTATATTCAGATATGGTAAACCGATTTCTGCCCAACTTACCGTCTGAGCGGCCGTACAGAGAGTGCCACAGAGGGCCAGACTGACGATTAGAAGACGCAACATTTCGATGCAGCTGCAAAGGCAAATAAAGCAGTGAGTTAAATTTAGCAAACAGGCGACAGTTCCAGCAGCATGTGACCTGTCAGAGAGACTCAGAGCACTCATTCAATTCAGCACGCAGCACGTTGCTTATTTCAATGTGAGCCAGTTGCGTCAGAGGTTGCGCCCGACACACCTGCAACACCCTCTGCGGATCCCAAGTACCTCCAACACCTCTATCGCTACCTCTATGGCTACCTCGTCAGCCCACATCCCCTAACTACATTGGCCTGCCTGTGGCTAACCCTCTACCCTTCCTCTTCTCCCCACTACCCACTCGAGATCGAGACCTTTTATCCAATTAAGAGACGAGCGCACTTTCATTTGTCGTACTCACACGAGCTCAGATCAGAGATGATATACAGCTCACATGTCCGAATTAGCTATATAGAATTCCAGAAAACTGTTCAAAGTTCAAGTGTTGCCGTGTGATATATTGTATATATTACAGATAAATATTATATCTATGCCAAATTATAGTCTCCAGCGAACTGTGACATCACAAAGCTCCGTCTTCCCCTATCGTTGTCTCAGTCTCTCCATCCTAACAGCTGTTTATTCACTTACTAGTTGTCGAGTGTGCGGAATTGGAAGCGGCTAACCTCAATTTATCACACGAATTGTGGGTCATATACATTGCCCATACAGATATCGTAGCGTCGTAATATACATATATTTATGTATGTATATGTAAAGAGCATTCTATGCATAGCCAAATTGAAACAGCCTTTTTACCCACAGGGTTAAGTGCGATGATGGCCTACAAGTTGTCGGGTTTGCCGGCTTCGACGAAGGCCAATCAACAATCTCTTTTTTACGCACTTTTCAATGAATTTATGAGCAAACACTAAAATTATTATATTCGAGTAGCTTTATGGCAGCTTCATTATTTGTTGATACCCTGTACCACGAGAGTTGTAAAACAAATATGGGAACACTCCAGATCTAATGAGAAACCTCTTGAAGAACCCGACTTGGCATTTAGAAGGTCCTGAAGTAACAAGTTCTCAGCTCAATTAATTTCGTATTTATGCAGATTTCGAATAATGATTATTCAGTTTTCGGATTATGAATTTGGGCTCGTGGCAACTACTGGGTATTTTCCCGTGGAGCGTGCCTTGGCCTTATCGTACACTACACCGGAATAAGCAGACATCGTAAATTAGACGAATTTCACGTTTAACGGCATTGCTGCCTGGACAGACTTCTCGACGTGGTATCTGCATCTGAAAATTGTACCCGCAACGATAACTGATTGTCGGCACGCAAATCGAAGCTCACACGGATAAGATAAGTATTGGTAAGTGTTGAGTATTAGCCAAGGCAGTCAGGTACTTGCACTCGAGAGTACATATGTATGTAACCCCCCCCCTACAAGTAAAGACTCTGTTTGGTTGAGCCTTACTTACTCACAACTCGTCAACCCCTCATTAAATATATATTACGAAGTGTCCAATGTGTCATTTGCTAAGTATGACAGTGTTGATTGATTGTAGTACAATCAACCCCGAATGGCTTGAAGTGCCCTTCCTAGCGGGTTAGCACTGTAGCTTTAATCTATTAAATATGCCGTTGATGATTTACTGAAGCAACTAATCAGTGAAACAAGAACGTTCTACGTCTTGAATGTATTGCGTACCAAAATTTTAGCAAGTCAGTGTGAGTTATTTTTGGATCTTAACTTCAAAATACCCCATATTTGAGGTTTGTTTACAATTTGAAAGGCTTTAAAGATGATTATGAAACGCTAATTTGAAGATATCCGGAGTTATACTGGATAAGTTATACATTCATATGGCACATCCGTCACATTCCTTGACTATAATTAATGATCACTTCTTAAATCGTCTTGCAGTTGAGTATAAACTCAAGCTAGTACAACAAGTAAGCATATAGTTGACCCTGAGAAACATACTTGTATGCTAATTGCGAGATAGAGAGAATCGCGTCTCATTCATAAAGTTATCTGTAGATAATACAATAGATATGACTTATGGTGAGGTTCTCAAATTAGCAAACAATTGAAGCTATGATAATTGGAAATGCAGTTGCCAATTGGCAGATGGGTCAGATAACAGTGGAATATAGTATCAATAGCACGTTGGATGCGATCGCAGTGTAAACAACTTTACAGCAATTTTTACATTCCGTTGGAAGGAAAACGTTGGTCAAGGCAACTGTAGTTTGCACTTCTGCTTTGCGCTTGTGTTTCGTTTATGATTTATTTTGGCAGAGAGACAGAGAGGGTGAGTGAAAACTGGTTAAAGAGACAAGGACAGGGCGATATATACACGAAAACAAAAGGAAGGTTTGTAGAACACAAAACTGGTTTATAAGGTGTGATTCAAGAACAATTAAAAGACAATTGTTAACCAGTTCGAATGAAATTACTGTTGCGCATTATATCGCACAAGTACGCCTAAATTATATAGTCGACAAATGACTATATAATTGAGCCCTATATCGTATTTATTTGCAGCTGTTTCTTGACTCTCGACTTACCTATTGTAGTTAGCAACTGTTTGATTTGTTTCTGTTGTTGTTGTTGTTTCTTTTCTCTGCTTCTTGATTGCACACGAAAATTGCTTTGATTGCTTCGATTGAGTGAGTGCAGCGTGTAGCGTTTGCTTGGAGAACTGCGACGCAACTGTTTATGACTCTCGCACCGACAGCGCAAGTTGACTGCGGCACCTGAGCAACGTCGCAGCTGAGATTGCGATGTCGGCGTCGGCAGCGACAGAGCCGTTGACGCCGTGGGTGGCAGGCACGAACGACGATCGTGCGCTCACAGTTTTTGTTGTTCTAGTTATCGCTCGCTCAGCGTAGCGCTCTCTGCTCTCTTGCTCTCGCATAACTCCAGCATTCTCATGCTCACTCACACTCAGCTTCAAGCGATGCCAAATGCTTAGCTCTCCTGTACCCTGCAATTAAAATAGTACAATGCGATATATTGTGGTTTTGGTTTTCAAAGATCACTTCATACGAGAGAATCTGATCTTAAGTTTGCAGAGTGTTTCATTTTGATATGTTAGTCAGTATTCAAAAGGAACTAATTGATCATTATTCAATTCGTACATAACTAGTGTCGAACATTACAACGTGAGTTTAATGTGAAAGCTTATCGAACACACGCTTCAACGGGGCAAACGATCGTGCCTGCTCGGCGAAAGCTATGAAATTCCTGAACAACCTTGTTGTAGATGGCGATTTTTAAATGAAATGGCAATAGGCCATTTCGTAATTCGGACTTCCAGTTTGAATAAATATATGAATAGTCATTGAAAATATTAATCATCTAAACTAAAAAGTAGTATATATAAACAATTGATATTCATTTAAATTGATAAGCTAATAACATTAGAAGATGACTACTATAAAGCAAATCCAGCGATTATACTTTCCCACAATTGTGTACACAAGAGGATCATCACAATTCATAATGCCTAAATTTGCAATTCCAATGGTGTTAATTTCAATGCATTAGCTAAATTGATAAGTGCGATATCATTTGAAAAAGATTTGGCAGAGGATTGATGCAGAAACACTTGTTCGGGAGCAACGTTCACAACAAGCGGTGCACAAGTGCTTCTAACTTTACTCTCTTTGCTTGTATCATGATCGCCCAAACCAGAGTAGTACCCTGCATTGATAAAATAATATATGTGCGTGTACATAAAATCTTTCATTATACAATATCTCAGAACTTACACTTCATGTGCACTAAGACACATGGCGGTGGAAAGTACAAGGCCTACGTTGCTACATAGCATAAGGAATCTGATATATACATATTTACCTTTAAATATCTAAAACATATAAACTCGTACATACACACATCTTGTGTATCAGAGTACCAGCACCGGCCATAATTGGTATGTTGATAGAGAGTAGACAAAACGGGAGAACCAGCTTTGATCCGCCATTTTCGGTTGACTCATAGTTTTTATACCCTTGTTCCCTACATATATACATAATAGTTAACTTTGATGGGTGCCCATTTTAAAGACAATTCAGCAAATGCAACCGATCATTTAAGTCAACACAACAGCCTCGCCAACGCAAATAAATTTGGCAAAACTAACAATTCTATTAATGATATTTACTTAGGAAAGTGGATTTTCTGTATTAGTATTAGTATTGTATTAGATAGTATTATATTAGATAAGACACAATTCGCATGATAAATGGATCAGTTGCTTTCGTTAGAACGGTATTTTTTATCCAGCCAGTAAGTATGTAGTAATTGCATTATTTATTTTAGAAGGATTATATCAGTGGCAAACATATTGGGGAAATGCTTTATGTGGATAAAAAAGTAACTTTCATGCAGATAAACTTGTTCGGAAGCAAAGCATTTGGAACACAAATGTTTTTCCCTTTAATCATCCGACAGTCAGTGGTTGTCCTTATATCATGTTCGCCCAACCGCAGTTATACCCCGATACGTTAAAATGATTTATCGTAAACCTTATAAAGGTATGAACTCTAAGAACTTATAGTTTTTGGGCTATGAAACAGTGAGCGGCGGAAAGTACGAAGCTAGAGTGGAGTATATTGTATTTAGGAATCTGGTATATACAAACACACATGGATGAATGTACCCATATTATTAATTTCAACTTACAATAGTGTATCAGAGTACCACCAACTTATGTATGGAATAGAATCTTGACCTTGATGTGAATCTGTGCCGATTAAGTAGAGAAGCGGCTTCAAAGGTCATGACTTTATGCGTGGTTCCCCTTGACCCCCAAAATGTGAGAAACTTCAATATGTCCTCAACATTGATCCGTGAATTCTTGAATTACTCTAGTAATGTTATGTTGATATATTTAGTTTTATAAAGATGACAATACTCTCGGAAGGAAACTAGGCAGATTAAAGAAAACTTGTGCGCCGCTGAGTTTCTTATGTATTCCATTTGTTAAGTTACAGTTCTGTGTGTTGTTTTCCTTTGTTGCATGATTTTTTAGATTTACGGAATTTCATCATTATCATGACTACAGGCTAGATGATTTAATGTCAACTGTTATTTATTCGATTCGATGAGTTATTACATTACGTGTACATTATTATCCTTCGTGGGTAGCCACTTTAAGGGCAATCCAGGGAATGAAACTGTTAACTTTGGTGTTAACACCATCTTCGCAGCTAACTTTTCCATAATTGACAATTCCAAACTGGACCCAGCGTTGAAAATCGTTAACATCATTTACACTGGAAAGTGGACTTCCAGCAGTACCATGGCACAAATCATTTGGTGTACTGGTGCACATTTGATGCGATGTCAGCTCTGGGTAGGACTTTGCACATTCCGTATTATTGATATAGGAAACAGTTGCTTCTGTTACAACTGGATTAGTACCCCAACCAGTAAGCTTGTACTCATCCATCGTTTCTTTTTGAAGCTCTTCAGTCAGTGGCAAACAGATGGGTGAAATGCTTTCTGTAGGTACAAATGTTGTTAAAATTACTTCCGGGAATACAGAGAGATTTAACTAACCGGAGAATACCACGTCTCTTGCTAGCTTGATAAGTGCGATATCGTTTGTAAAGGACCTGGGTGAGAAACTTTCATGCAGAATAACTTTCTCGGCTGCAACATCTAAAACGGGCGGCGCACAAGTCATTCTCCCCTTTAATTTACGGCAGTCAGGCTCAGTGCTTTCATCAAATTCGCCCAACCGGACGAATAAACTGTAACATAAATAAATTATATGTATATAGAAATATGTACATATATAGAAGCGAAGGTATGACATCTGAAGCTTACAGTTCTTTGCCATATAAACAGACAGCGCTGGTAAGTACGAAGCCTACGTGGAGAATAATGTATTAGATATCTGGTATAAAGCCAGACGAATGTATATAATTATCATCAACTTACGTTTGTGTATCAGAGTACCAGTACAATGCGGTTGTGGGGACCTAACTTCACCTTGAGGTAAATCCTATTGTGTAGAGTAGAGACGAGCCATCCAAGGTCGTGACAGTAAGAGTAACTCAGTTTGCATCACGTGAGTTAATACTAAACGCCCACATCTTTGATCCATCAATATCTGTATTCCTCTTGCTATATTATTTTCATTCTCGCTACACACTGTTTGCGATACTGCCAGGCACACAGCCAATCCCAACAAGATCTTCAGCATGACCATTGCACGGATTTAAGCGAATCAGACTCACGTAAAATTGATAAACTCCCCGACTTATATAGCAGAATCCAGCACTTTTTGATGCTGATCGCACAGTGTGAGCATATGTCACCCAAGACATAGGCACAAAATCAACAAATCAATGCAAAAAAACCCAGAACAGTTGAAAAAAAATTATTGGAAAAAATAAACCTTATCTCATATAATAAGCATATGAGTTAAGATTTATTTTTTCCAATCATTTTTTTTGAACTGTTCTGGGTTTTTTGCATTGTTTTGTTGATTTTGTGCATATGGTATGTCTTGGGTGAACCTCCGGTTTTGGGAATTTACCACAGGTTAATATGACAAGTACTTCAGTTTATACACGGTGTGTCCCAAAAATAACCGAACTAATTAATATTATTATTATTATTATTTGACAGAGGGAGTCTCCCAACAGAAAAGGTGCGAGGCATTGCGACCAGAAAGATTTTTTGTGCCTTTAATAATCCATACCAAGGCTGGACAATCACAAAGTATATGTTTGGTGGTTTCGTCATCCTCTTTACAGAGCCTGCACTCTGCATTCGCGGATAGATGCATTTTTGTGAGGTGATAGTTCACCAGATGGTGGCCTCTAAGGTAGCCAACAAGGAGATAGAGATCTCTCCTAGAGAGTGAATCTGTTCTTCGTTTAACCGAGGGAGCTCTTTAGCCTGCCTCATCCCTGGTAGCGTTCGGTCAACCTATTTGCCAAGGTTTTCACAAGGGATGAGATGGTTGACCACCCCACGCCACAGAAGGGTTCAGGGCCATGCGGGGGGCTGATGACCCCGCCCTCGCTAGTTCATCCGCTAGGTCGTTGCCTTGGAAACCAGAGAGTCTAGGTACCCAGAGAAGGGTAACTTTATTTCTATTGGAAAGCCACCACACGTGATCCTACTCTATTTGAGGAGAGGTTTAGTATGGCAGCATGGCTGTCCGAGAAGATGTAAATATTCGCTCCTCTGATCCTCTTCTCAAGGATAAGACGGCAGCAGAACTCGATGGCATGACGCTCAGATTGAAAAACCATGGGCCACTTGCCCATGGTCATCGAGGTTTTGGAGTTGGAACCATGTATCCCGGCTCCAATCCCCTGATCAGTCTTTGACCCATCGGTATACCGGTGTATGCCATGAGGGTCACTGATGGGGTTGTCAGCATCCCAGTCCTTTCGGTCTGGGATAAGGGTTCTGAATTTGGCACCAAAGAGGAGTTCCTTGGTCATAGAATCTGAACTAGTGCAGATCTCTAAGCTAGGAATGTCTTTGATTAGTCTAGCATGCCCTGATTCGGGAGCTAGAAGCCCAGATTGGAGCTTAATTCTATGAAGGCCCATGGCACAGACTTCTTTTATTTGGATATGCAGCGGAGTCAGGTTCAAGATTGACACCATTGCTGCTGTGGGGCAGGTGCGAAATGTTCCGTCAGAGAAAGGCAAAGCAGCCTATGCAATTTATTGCATTTGTGGATGGCAATGGCCTGCGTCACCTTTGGCCACCACACCATCATCTCAAATAGCCACCGGATGGCACAGGATTTGAGACCCCAGGGTCTACCAAAGAATCTTCTGCAGGCCCACATGGCATGAGTTGCCTTTGATAGGGTGTTGTTTAGGTGGGAATTCCAGTTTAGTCTTTTATCAAGAGTAACCTCTAAATATTTAGTCTCGCTGGAAAGACCCACGGGAGAGCCGCCAATGTACCATTGACATATGTCAATGGAATAGCGTTTAGTGAAGGCAACGATAATTGCCTTTTGAGGATTGATGCTGAGACCTACATCTTTGCACCATCTGCTAACCGTGTTCAGAGCAGATTGCATAAGTTCTGTCACGATGTTGGCAAATTTCCCGTTCACTACTAGAGCCATGTCATCAGCGTAGCCAATTGCTTCCACGCCCTGTTCTGAAAGAATACTTAGTGGTTCATCAACTACTGGAGACCAGAGTAAGGGGGATAAGACCCCTCCCTGGGGACATCCTTTAACCGCACTAATTAAGGCAGTCGTGGTGTCCAAGGTACAGGAAATAATCCGGTGTTTGAGCATAGCCTCAATCCATCGGATTAGGGGACGGGCAATATTTCTGCGCTCCAGCGCAGCAGAGATAGAACCGTAGCCGGTATTATCAAAAGCACCCTCTATATCAAGAAAAGAGCACAGAGCAATGTTCTTGGATACGAGGCTCCTTCGATTTTACCTACTAGCTTGTGAACGTCGATCTTCCGGCTATATACGTAAACTGCGTGTGATGCAGAGGATATGTTTTCTGTAGAGAGCACCGTATGTGCAGGTCTACGAACCTTTCCGCTGTCTTAAGTAGAAAGGAGGTGAGACTGATCGGCCGATATGAATTAGGCTGGTCTGGGGGACGATTCCCCTGTTTGGGAATGAATACCACATTGACTCTCCTCCAAGAGATGGGTATGTATCCCCAAGCAAGACTAGCTCTAAAAAGGCCGACCAATGGATCGAGAATGTGATCCAATCTGTTTTGTAAAAGGGCTGAAAATATTCGATCGCCCCCTGGGGCTTTGAAGGGAGCGAAGGAATCTACAGACCATTTGACCTTTTCAGGGTCGATGATAGTTCCTGATATACGTGGTGACGTCATCGTGACTTGCTAGATCTGGGTTCGCCATCGAATCTGGGAAGTGGACTTGAAGTAGAAAGTCAAGTGCTTCCCTGCGATCTGGAGTGAAAGAGCCGTCTGCTCTTTTAAGAAGCCCTATACCATTAGACGACCCTTTGTCTAATACTTTGTGCAGTCTCGCTGCCTCTGGCAGCGATTCAATGCTACCACAGTAGCTGCGCCAAGTACCTTCTAACCTTCCTTCTTTGTGAGGAAGTTCCTCGTTCCACCATGGAACTTTTCGGTTGACTTTTAAGGTCTTCCGAACAGAGCTCTCCTCGAAGGATGTGATTAGCACATATTGAAGCAGGTTGGCAGCAAGTTCTATCTCACTGATAGAATTTGGGTTGCTGATCAACAAGTCTGCTTTAAGAGCCACAGAGGCTTTGAAAAGTTCCCAATTGGTCTTTTTGGGACAGAAAGAGTTCTGACGGATCTCGACTTGGCCAGGTAGGTCGACCTTGATGTGCTGATGGTCCGACAAGTGGCTTCGTCTGTGACCCGCAAGTTCACCAGTGAACTCACAATAGAGTTACTCTTCCTAATGGCGTTAATGAAGGTGGGCTTACACACTATGTTAGCAACATTTAATTGACAGCACAATAGATACTCTAAAAGAGACTCACCACGTTTGTTTATGTCGCTGCTTCCCCAGACCGTGTGATTCGCATTGGCATCACAGCCGATCACGAGCGGCTTGTTGTGTAGGCGGCAGAAATCCACCAGCCTCTGAACCTTTGTGGGGGGGAACTTCATCCACGTCGCCCGGGAAGTAGGCAGAGGCGATCACAACCTCCCCGACACCCGCAGCCGTGGCTACCTCAATAGCCGTTGCCGCCAGGTCTCTGTGAATGAAATTAGGTAAAGGGAAGTATCTCACATTGTTATTTACAACAATAGCAGTGCGAGGGTCACCGCCCATGCGGTCATATATTAACATACATGATCCGCATGATAGTCCACGGATGTGGCCACCGATCAACCAAGGCTTTGGACGAGAGCCAGTTTGATTGATTCCTCGCAGACGACCCAGCACAGGGTAGCAGACGCTCCTCTGGCGTGGGGCAGGTTCGCCTGGAGCACCTTAATGGCGCTCTGCATTCTCCTTCAGGGCATTTTTGACAAGGCCACCTGCCTTGCCCTCCCGAGAGTCGTTGCCTCGGATGCCCTTCGGCAGTCTGGAGGAACTGCTCGGGGGAGGTCGCCTTGCGACCACGGTTGTCGGAGGAGCCCTTGCGGGGGGTTTCCGCACTGTGCTGGGCCTCGAATGGACAACGGGGCGTCCGCTGCCAACCACCGGCCTCGTGCGGTCTGCTGTGGGCTTGGTTGCTTGGTGGCTGGATCCTCTGATCACGGATTCAGTTCCACCATGAGTACGTGATTCCGTAGTGGGCTTCGATTCTGTTTCGCTGTCAAAGTCCAGGAAGTCCTTCACGTTACGCATATCGCTGAGCAGTAATCATAGTGGAGGTGATGTGCGAATCGAACTGCAGAAGAATCGAATTACCCTATTATACACCTAATTATATAGCAAAGTACAAATTACAGTGTGTGCTTATCTTAAACGAGATAAGAGACTGCCTATTCTGAAAATCATTGTAAGAATGTCGTGAAGAAATATATATATTACGTAGAATTGTCTTTATTCTGAACTATATAGATGCGGACAAGGTGTGTGGCACATGTTTTTGTTTTTTGACATTTTTTTTCTGGGGTTCCACAATCCTCTACAACAAAAAGGGGTTCTGCTAAATTTTATACGCCCCAGTTTTAAAAATCTTAAAAGTTTTAAAAATTCAAATGTTAAAATACTTTACATAAATTTTAACTTTAATTATATATATATATACATATATACTTTTTTAAAATAAATTAAATTTTAAAATATAAAAAGGTACTGTTAATTTTTAATTCAAATTTTTATAATTTTTAGTAATTATTATCCCAACAGTCGACCGCTTTTATTTGACTTTAAATAAATAATAAAATCTCGTTTTTTTTTTTACTTACTACTCATGCATCTATTTGTTTCAATATCATCTGCGAATTTTTCATAGAGGATATTTATTAAATACCATTGCGTTTTTACATTACGTGTACATTATTATCCTTCATGGGTAGCCACTTTAAGGGCAATCCAGGGAATGAAACTGCTAACTTTGGTGAAAACACCATCTTCGCAGCTAACTTTTCCATAATTGACAATTCCAAACTGGACCCAGCGTTGACAATCGTTAACAATATTTACACTGGAAAGTGGACTTCCAGCAGTACCATGGCACAAATTACTTGGTGAACTGGTGCACATTTGATGCGATGTCAGGTCTGGGTAGGACTTTGCACATTCCGTATTATTAATATAGGAAACAATTGCTTCTGTTACAACTGGATTAGTACCCCAACCAGTAAGCATGTATTCATCCATCGTTTCTTTTTGAAGCTCTTCAGTCAGTGGCAAACAGATGGGTGAAATGCTTTCTGTAGGTACAAATGTTGTTAAAATTACTTCCAGGAACACAGAGAGATTTAACTAACCGGAGAATTCCACGTCTCTTGCTAGCTTGATAAGTGCGATATCGTTTGTAAAGGACCTGCGTGAGAAACTTTCATGCAGAATAACTTTCTCGGCAGCAACATCTAAAACGGGCGGCGCACAAGTCATTCTCCCCTTTAATATACGGCAGTCAGGCTCAGTGCTTTCATCAAATTCGCCCAACCGGACGAATAAACTGTAACGTAAATAAATTATATGTATCTATATAGAAGCGAAGGTAAGACATCTGAAGCTTACAGTTCTTTGCCATATAAACAGACAGCGCTGGTAAGTACGAAGCCTACGTGGAATATAATGTATTAGGAATCTGGTATACATAAATCCACAATAATGTATATAATTGCCATCAACTTACGTTTGTGTATCAGAGTACCAGTACAATGCAGTTGTGGGGACCTCACTACACCTTGAGGTAAATCCTTTTGTGTAGAGTAGAGACGAGCCATCCAAGGTCGTGACAGTAAGAGTAACTCAGTTTGCATCACGTGAGTTAATACTAAACGCCCACATCTTTGATCCATCAATATCTGTATTCCTCTTGCTATATTACTTTCATTCTCGCTACACACTGTTTGCGATACTGCCAGGCACACAGCCAATCCCAACAAGATCTTCAGCATGACCATGGCACGGATTTAAGCGAATCAGACACACGTAAAATTGATAGACTCCCCGACTTATATAGCAGAATCCAGCACTTTTTGATGCTGATCGTACAGTGTGTGTGCATATTATTTGAGATAAGGTTTATTTTTTCCAACAAATTTTCGCTTTTTTGCATTGATTTGTTGATATTGTGTATATATTTTGGGTGAACCTGCGATAACCACAGGTTACTTTGACAAGTACTTCAGTTTATATGTGAAATTGAAATAAGGAAAAGAAAGATTGTAATTCGATATTGGTTGTAAAAATTTGTGTATTTACATAATAAATTGTGCTAATTAAGTTGACAAACGAGCAGAATCTGTCCATATAGCCGAACCCTACTTAAGTCTGGTAAGTACGAGATGATAATTAAATTAGACCAGTAACACATATGAGAAAGTACAGAGAGAGCCTTAGGTTATAAATATGATAATCTTATGTTTAGGGTTTAATTTTGCACATGTCCGCCTGTTGGAAGAGTTCGCTGCGTTGCAGTTGCTTCTCCAGATTGTAAACTAATTCCAGATGCGATTATAACTAGGTTGAGAGGGAGGGACAACTATGAGATATTCCTTGTCACCGCCTCAGATGAGCTTGTGCCTTCCTAGGGATGCTGTGTGCATTGGACTGCAGTTCTCGATGAGCATCCCACCACCAGCTTTAGTTGTTCCAGGCACATGACCCTGCCCTCCCTCTTCTGTGGGCGAGGAACCGCCGCTGTTGCTGTTGCTGTTGTGATGCACTCGTTTCATGGGTCGCTTGCGATCCTGATCGGAGCACGGATTCAGTTCCACCGTCTGCAGACTCTGCGCACGTTGCAGCGAGAGACGCAGGGGTTTCTTTGGCGGCGTTGGACGCACAGTACGTGATTCCGTAGTGGGCTTCGATTCTGTTTCGCTGTCAAAGTCCAGGGACTTCACGCTACGCATATCGCTGGGCAGGCGAGCGCGTAGGGTCTGCGCCTCGCTCTGACGTGGCGTATCGCGACGTCGTTCCAGGCTGAGATGAAAAAAAGAGAGAAATGAGTATATACGGGATATATCGTTAGCTTCACTTACCCGTTGTAGTGGTTCAAATGTTCCACGCTGCGTGCGTGCGAGCTCATCTGATGCTCACGGTGCAACTGCTGTTGCTGCTGCAGTGCATCACGTGGACGATCACGGTCGCGATCACGCTCACGCTGACGCTCGTAACGCTCTCGTTGACGTTCCTTCTCCCGCTTCTGTTGCTGCATATATGCGGAGTCGCTATTAATGGATATCTTTGAGGCGGACAGTGACTTGGAGGGCATGGAATAGAGATGCGAGTGACGCTCACGCAGATCGATGTGTGTGTTCTCCTTGATCAGTGTCTTGGTGACATGCGCCGCAGGTAACTCATCCCCGACCAGTTCAATGGGTTTTCCACCCACCAATGTGGTGATGTAGTTGCCACGCTGGAAGATCAGTGGCTTTTCTGGCGGTGTTGATGGTGATGGAGGCGAGGAGATGCTGATGCTAGTCACATGCGCATTGTTGGAGTGTTGCTGCTTCAGCTGTTGTTGCTGCTGTGACTGTTGTGACTGCTGTGGTTGCTGTTGCAACAGCTTCTGTTGCTCCTTGACCGTCTGCAGCTCTCGCACCTGCTCTTCCAGATAAGAGATGCGATGCTGCAGTCGCATGTTGTTCTCTTTCTCTTGATCCAGTTGCTTCTGTGGAATGGGCACAGACTTCTTGCGCAGCACAACCATTTGACATTTGCCCGAATTGCCCACATGCTTCTGCAGTTCCTCTTTCGTCTTGCTGGTCACCAATCGCCCATTGATCTCCAATATACGATCACCTTTGTAGAGTCCATCGCCCTCCAGTGCCCACTCGACATAGAAGCCAGGCTGATCGGCCCTTTGCTGTGCGGCCCAACGACCTGTGGTGGCATGTACCGCATGGAGACTCAGCGAGACACCCGAGCTGATGATGTTGTAGAGAGTCTGCGCCTCTGGCTTAGACTTCTCCAGACGTGCTTGCAGTGCACGAGCCTCCTCCACTATCGACAGCATCTGCAGCTCCTCGCGGCCCAGCGCATACTCCAGTTCCGCCTGGCGAATGCGTATGTCAATGTTGCTAAGAGAGAGAGAGATTAGTTGGCTTGAACTCCAAGGGAATCTTTTCACTTACTCTGTAATATCAAGTTTCTCCAATGCACTCTTTAGATTCTTGATCTTTATGCGCTTATTCTCCGCCTCCGCCTTGAGGCGATTCAGTTTCTGCTCCGCTGCCGGCTTCTCAGACTCATCCAGCGGGGGACCACTGGGGCGTGGCAGCTTGCCCAGACACAGTTGTATGCGCAGATTCTGTATGACTGCCTCCCGATCCTGCAGAGCGGAGCGCAGCTCCTTCGATTCGCTGCGTGTGGAGCGCGAAGAGAGCGTGCCGCCTAGGGAGCCGCCCTTGCGCCGCCGTCCCGTTGTGGATGTGCAATGCGAGGCGGCGCTGCCCAGCTGCAGCTGCGTCTCGTGCGGATTCTCCGACCCCGAGTGCAGACTGTACTTGGCCGCATTGGCGCAGCTCTTCGGATTCAGTATGGTCTAAGGAAGGAAGATAGTGGTTATTTATTGTGTGATAAATATTAAAGATATAATATGATATATTGAAGATATGCTTTAATTATTGATTTGAATAGATTTGAAAGGTTTTTTTGATACGTTTATCGACTTTTATTCATTCCTTTGTTCGATTTATAAAGCTTTTATAAAAATATAGTTTACATATATGATTTAATTGTCCTCTATATAGTAATGCACGATAATTAAGTGAATACAATATTGCATTAGTGATGGAACAACTTTGAGCCAGGTCAGTGATGTGCAGATACCCTATCTTTCCCAGTCTATTCCTTGGGTATGTCATATACACCACACTCGCGATTTGCCGGCACCGAAACGTCTACAAAATAAGTTTACCGTTAGTTCAATCTTATACTCCGCATATGTATGCCGAGCTTACCGATTTTCTTGGGATAGGGCAAGTTCAAGTTTTCCATGATCTTGACAAACTCCTCAAGACTCTTGGTCAGTCTAGGATTGTAGCGTTTCTCCTCCCACACGCTGCTCTCCAGTTGACCTCTGCAGGTAAAATCAGAAATCTGTTATACAACTGATATACACATGTATATAACAGACGCTTTCTCACTTATAATCGTGCGCCGGATAAATGCGATAATTCTCAGGTAGACTAAAGATCTTGGAGTGCACATTCTCATAGAGGCTCTTGGGGCTACCCTCCTGGAAGTCAGTGCGTCCACAGCCGCGTATTAGCACCGTGTCCCCAGTAAAGATGCAACCCTGCTCATTGATTACGTAACTCATGCAACCATTGGTGTGTCCAGGGGTGGCCAGTGCATCGATCGCATGGCGTCCAAACTCAATACGGTCGCCTTCCTTGATGTGACGATCTGCCTTGGCACCACTGGCAGCTGCAATCACGGACTGACAACCCGTCAACTGTCTTAGCCAACCGCTGCCCGTGATGTGATCTGCATGCATGTGCGTGTTAACTGTGGGGTGGTAGAGGCGGGGGTGGATGTGGTGAAAAGCTAATTTTATTGTGGAATGTCAACTCACTGGCATATTTCAATTTAAAGCCCAAGTCTTTCACTAGCTGCGCATCTCGTTTTGCTTGTTCCAGCACCGGATCAATGATGACAGCTTCGCCGCTGGCCACGTCCGCCAACAGATAACTGTAGGTGCTGCTCTCCCCATCGAACAACTGTGTGTGCAATAGGGGGAAGGGGATTTTATGGTAGCTTGTCGGTTATTATCATTGATAAGGCAACTCTTACTTGACGAAAGAAGAAATCCGACGTGAAGGGCTTACGCTGTGGTAGACTCATTACGGCTGATTGGCTGTGCAGCAGTCGTGGTGAAATAGCAACGCAAAGATTGCCCGACAATTTAAGAGATGCTGGCGCAGGGGACACGAGTCGAACAAAAGCCGACAACAGACTGATGCCTGCGGTTCTCATTGCGTTGGTGCTCGGTGCGCTCTCTCAGTGGGAGGTGAATTGTGCAGAGTGTGGTGAGCTTAGCCGTCGCTCGCGAGAGAGCCGAGTTGATCGAGAGAGCGTGTGACGTAGCTTCTCTTGTTGCTATTTGCTTTATGTTTTGTTGTTAAGTTGTTGCTCTGCTGCCGGCCGCGATATTATTGCGTTAATCTTTGTGATTAATTTCTGATATCTATATAATATATATCGATTGCATCAATCAGCAGGTGCAAATCCAACGGTTTTCTTTGTTAAAAATTTCGCAGATTACTTTAAAGTTAAAACACTTGTTTATTATATCACACTTGCCACACGATTATTTGTATATATATTATTTATCACAGCACAGTTTTAATTACACGGTTCACCACTTTAGCATAGCAAACAATTTGTTTATCAACAATTTACAGAAACAAATCGCTCAACGTATGAAAAAACTGCGTGGGCTTGTTCCACTCAGCTGTTGTTGGCACGCGTGTTGGCATTCGTCAACTGCGAAAGCTTCGTCAAGTGCGTTAAGCTTTTATGTATACGAAAAAGCTCGTTAACCTGTTGCCGGTGTACGTAACAAAAGCTTCTTGCTACGTCTACGTGACGGCCGACAGCAAGCTGAATTGCAATGCGTGACTGAGACGGAGATAGACTGTGAAGAACCGTTACAACGACTCTCAAATGCACTCGGCAAGTAGCAACCCTCAAATTCCCTGCACTCCCTTTGAAGAACCTAAGCAGTAGATTACTTAGTGTCCAGCTGCACCCCTTACGGACTGCGCATCTGCAAGGAAGTTACGGCTAAGGAGACCGGACACTGTCCAGTTCGAACGTGAGAACTTCCTGATGTCTTGGCTCCTGTTTCTTTTGACTTTTCGCTTAGATCATTAATAAATTTGCATAAATTAGAAAATTTTCTCATCAGTTTAAGAACTTTGAACTGGATTCGCGCTGAATAATTGCTTCAATTTTGTGGAAGAAATTAATTGAGCGTATTTGACATTAAGTTTCATATTCTCTGGCACGGTCAGGGTGTAAAATATCACACCAAATCCAGAGACAGGGGTGACAAGCGCACTTTATACCCGCATACTTATGCATACCTATGCATGTGTGTGTATGTGATAATTGCCGGTTCGCATTCGATCAACCGAATAACATCTCATTAGCAGTAATGCATACCACATATAACTATAGATACCCATTGAGTATTACTTCATTTTTCCGAAAGTTACGCCTTTAACTCGACCCATAACTGATGACTAACCAACTAACGGTCCACAACGATCGATGCTAAACATCTAAAAATACTCGTAATTTACTGTTGCTTTCAATCACTTGACTGCGAGTGAAAGTCTTTCTTCAATAGAAGACCCTAACCGTTGTTATTGCTATTTCTACAGTCTCTGTGGATGACTGCCCAACCGTTTTTTCTCCTCTCTTCTAATTTGCAAGGCATTGCTTTGTTATGATATATGATGGGAGTATAACATAGTTTGTATGGCACATGGAAAGTCTGTATGATGCCGTATTTTCTTTCTTTGTGCGTCGGCGGAAGTTACCTTCGTCTCTATTGATATAATAGTATGGAGGTCTTTTTATAGGCCGTTGAGCACCCACATCTGTAATTTCAGCTGATTTCGAATTCGTTTATGTAATTCAAAAATATTTGAAGCATGTGTAGTAAAAAACAAATTAGGTAGATAAAATGTTTAAAATTGTAAAATGGAAATACCTTTTATGGCTTGTGAAATTTTTTTAAATGATGATACATTTTTAAAAAAATAAAACAAATTTTGTATAGCAGAGGTTATTGCTTTGTCAGTTCTCCGATTGATATAATCTTGAACTTGTATTTTTTATAATTCTTGCTTAGTACGTTCGTTTTATTTCATAGTTTCTTTTTTATGACATCACTTAAATAATTTTCACATTATTCAAAGAAGGTCAATAACTTCAAAAAAGTATAAGATGTTGCGTCTTTAGTATCGTTCATTTAGAAAACATGAATCATTTCATTCATAAACTACCCTAACCTATGTAGTGTGCTCGTGCGGTTCCATGACAAATTGTTTATGAGAAGTCTTCATTAACTGCGGGTTCGATTACTTCTTAACCAAAACTTCATTTATCACTACAATTTCTCCATTAAGAATCCTGGGAACATTTTTTCTCTCCAAAATAATTATTGCCATGCATGACTTAAGATCTTTAAATACTTTTACTCTTATCTACAATTTTATAGGTTAATTTGTTTTCACAATTTTCAGGCAACAAATATTTGAAATTTTTGGCATTTCATCTTTGGCAAGATTCGATGAGTTGTAAGATCGGAGGTGTGGCAGGATGGCAATATGTTGGTCTGTATGTCTTTCTGTGTTTTTTTGAGAAAGTGTTGCTCAAAAATACATTACGTTGCATTAATAATTAATAGCTGTAAACCGTTCGTGATATCTTCACTTCGGGATGTACGTATCTATAGTATCAGACGCCTAATTGAATTTTACCCTTTTTCAGATTGTATTTTCCAGTTGCATGTTGCATGTTGTATGCGCATTTAATTTTCGTATTTGCGATTTTCATTTTCAACAACTTTCTAGCGTGAAATTATGTAAATATTCAGTTCGGTTTGGGGTTTACTTTAGTTAGTCAGTTGCTTAGTTGGTTAGTTAGTCCCCGTGCGTGTCTGCAGCTAATTAGGTGCAAATCACTTGGCGCACTTATATAATCGAATTAGACAATAGGGCCCGTACATGGGTTATGCCTATAAAGCATATGTGCATATTTACCCAACTTGAACCTGGGCAACTGAACTGAACTGAACTTACCATTGAGGCCGATTTCTGTTTGGCGAAGGCGCGATGATGCGCGGAAATCGGTTCGCTAACCACGCTTCCGCTATCCATGTTTCAATTGGGCCTGTAGGGAAGATAGAGAGAAAGAGAGAGAGAGAGAGACAGTTAGTTGGTATCTGGTACACTTTGAACCCCACACAGATGACAGCTCCAGTGGAGCTGCCACTTTGCAGTGCTGCCAGAGTTTAATTTGCTTTCCGCATCGTTGCGCAAAAACAATTGCCACAGCCGCAGGCCACCGCAGGCCTCATTGAGAGGCAGCAGTCTACACTCTCTGAGGTCTGCAGACAGTCTCTTCGGTTCGACGATCCTAACTCAGTACTTGGGGCATGCTACAGTTTAATTAGTTGCCACTTAGAACCTTCTTGTTTTGCCTGTGATGGATGCGCATTAGGGCCTAAAATATCTCATATCATTAAGAGTAAGTGGAGAGACAGAGGAGAGGAGGAGAGTGGGTATCTCTCGTAATGACATGCAAATGTGCTGCAAGCAGTGTCAGAGATGCCGTTACTGCCGCAACCGCAACTGCAACTTGCAACCATTGTTGACTCCCAGCGGCAGCACGCACTTTTCATAGTCTCTAGCGTCTCTTTGTCTGGGAGCCGCATAAACAAAGATATGCATTTGATATGCAGATTTTCCTACAAAGAAAGATACACACACTCAGCGAGATACAGATGCACAGATACAGATACAAAACTACAGATACATCTGCATCTTGTCTGCATAGATCACATTACCTAACTGCGACAACTGGCGGCAACTGTTTGTGCTTTTCTTTTCACTTGTTTTGTTATCGCTTCGGCTTCTTTCTTTCTTCTGCAAGGGGAGGAGGAAGGCAAAAAACAAAGAGTTTCATTCATAGCATGCTTGTCATAGATACTTGTGACACACAAATGTATCTGGCGGATGCTGCTGCCAATGGCTCGACTTGGCTCTGCTTTATTTTGCTTTGCTTTCTTGCCCTGCACATGCTAATGGCTCAGAGACTAATGCATTTTCCTACCCCGTTAGCTTCCTTTAAGAGTCGTCATCAGTCATAGATATAGCTAGTTGTATCTGGCTGATCTCAGTCTGAAAGAAGCCTAAGCTTCTCGGAGTCTAAACGAGGCATAAACAAAACAATTCTACCTCATTCAGTTAGATACGCAGGTATCTTTAGCTGGTTATATCAAGCTGATCTCAGTCAAAAGTCAGCTTAAAGTTCTCTACATTACTCGGCTAAGTACGCCAAGTAACTTTTGGCCAATTCTCTGGTAATCTGCCTCGCCAGATCGCTTTGACATTGTGCTATTTAGAGGCGACTTCCTTGTCGAGTGGAGACTTGGAACAAGGCAGTCATTAGTCTCTGTGACTAATTACCATGCTGAGGCCATCGTCAGGTTCAGATTCAGAACTTATCTGGGTGTAAGTTTGTTTCAGTTTGCGTGTTACCTGACAACAGGTGAGGCAGGCAGGCAGGCAGGTTGGGCAGGCAGGTAACACTGACAGACACGACATGTTCTACTCTCTTCTATTGTTCAGGCGGCGGTGCTCTCTAAATTCGAGTCTTCCTAATGTGGGCCCATCATTAATCTAATTTAGCATTAAGGCTTAATTACGCAGAGTGGGGAGAGACAGAGTGAGAGAGGGAGTTAGCTAAAAGTAGAGCTAGTGGGGTGGAGAGGGAGTTGAAATAGAGCTAGTTCAGGGTACATTCATTCGGTTTGGAGGAAACTGCAACAATTTGCGCAAAAATTGCAGGGTTGCCAACGCGTCGTTCAAAGGTCGCTAAATTGCCGCAGTGTCAGTTACAACGTGAGAGCCGAGAGCAACAACAAAGGCAGCTATTATTATTGCACTCAAGCATGAAGATCATTCAACTATAAGAATATATAAATAAATATATACAGATGTAAGTATATAAAGTTGAAGTTGCAGTTGGCAGTTGCAGCTGAATTTGCGTGGCAAACTTGGTAGGGTTCTGTTCAATAAGAACAAGTGCAACAAGAGTTGGCCATAACCCGAGACCCTTGCCACAGAGTACTTGCCACAGCGTGTTTACCACTCTTTCCCAGGCTGTAGTCGCGTCGTGTGGGCGCTGACGACGCGCTGAAGCGCAACCGCGGCAAGAGCAAGACCCGAAGAGGGGCCCAAGAAGAGACTCAAAGAAATAGCCACAGTCGGTTGTACTGGGCCTATGCCAATGTCGGATAATTATCGCGCAACACAATTGTGGTGGCTAGATAAATACCCAACGAGGGTGGTTTGGTAACAAACGAACTATTAATTATAAAGAAAATTCTGCAAGTAAACATCTGAAATCAACTTCATATACCAAATTTGAAAGTAACTACACAAGCAGCCCTCGCTTTTCTATAACCAACAACAGCGTGTTTCCGGTAAAACAGAAACTTGACAAAAAAAAAACACTTCAGAAAACTCTAAACACGCGTGCAAGGTGAGGAGAGGCACAGGTGAGTCGCAGGTGTCAGTGCTAAAGAGCCAAAGAGCAGAACTGGCTAGCAGGGGAGGAGCGGAACAAGCATAATCCAAGCTCAAGAACAAGAACTAGTTGCAAATGTACTGTTAAATTTATGTTGAAATCCACACACAAAATTGCATTCGACACTGGTCAAGCAACAACAACAACAACAACAGCAGCAACTGGGACATCTGCAAGGTGAAAGAAACTCGTTGTCCGACGTTGTCACGGATTCCGGTCTACGGTGCCGGCGATTCTATCTCATCAACGGCTCTTTAATGTGGCAACGTGTTGCCACTTTGATTTCCACCGAAAATGACCTGAAAAATGCCTACGAAAAGGTCTGAAGAGGAGAGAGAGGGGCATCTGATATAGGGAAGGGGTAAAAGTAAGGAGAGAGGGGGGACTGCCCATAAATTCCAATTAGATAAAACACAGTCAAGACAGAGATGTCTCTATAACGCATATACGCTTCACTGGCCCATAAAATTTGCATTAAAGTTACGACTGATCCCTATCGATAAGGCACAATTGCATAGATCGCAACATGGCTAAGCTCAATCTGAACAGTGCCACCTACGCTTTGTATGCAAATTCAATTTAAATTTAAATTCTGCAGCTGAGAAATATTTGTGAAAACGTCTCGTTGCCCCCCACGTAGAAAATGTCCAATTAAAACGCGTTTGCCGATCGAAGGTGTTGCCCCGTTCAGCTTGTTCGTTTGTTTGTATAAACATCATACTAATACATATTTATAATTATTATTTACTTTACATTTCTCATATCACGCAGCGCACACCTATAAACAAAATTGTTGCGAGATGAGCTCAGTGCGCAGCCGCCTACAGTCGTTGTATTTGTTTTTGTTGTTGTTGCCGTTGCTGTCGCAATGCAAATAATATGGTACAATTACCAAAATGGAGATGACACCTGTTTTGTTTTCTAACCAGAGCTGTGTTTCATTTACATAAATATACTAGATTTATTTGTGACGCTTCAGCAAATGTTAATGAAGCGCAAGTCACAATAACAGCCTCTGTTAGGTGTTGACAGCACAGCTGACTGCTATGTGCAGGTGCTGTTAACCTCCCTTGTTCTGTTAAGAAACGTTCTGTACGTGTAAAAGCTGTTGGGAATTAGACAGCAACATGACAAGCGCCTCTTTAGCTCAGTGGCAGAGCACTGGTCTTGTAAACCAGGGGTCGTGAGTTCAATCCTCACAGGAGGCAACTCGAAAATCAAAGACGAATTTTTTTTACTTATTTTTTTTTGTTTAGTTAATATTTGTTTTGTCTTTTTTGTCATTTCAAATAATTACTAATTTATGCAGCAACAGCAGCTCAAGGCTGTCATCATTTATTTTACAAACATTATGTTATTTTATGTGTTATTTTTGGCTAATTTTCATGTCACAAACGATTCGGTTTATCAATAGAGCCACAAAACAACATTCAGAGTAGAGTGCTCAGGCTGATTGTTTCCTTTATGGCTCAATAATTAATGAACAATTATGGTAAACAGAAAAATGGGCACAATGTTAAAGGTTTGTTTGACTTTAAACATAAACATTTGAGGTATTTCCGAGCAGCTGCCAAGCACAGCTGATAAATGCGGGAACTGGCTCTGTGTGCTGGGTACATTAATCTCTTGGCATAGTTTCAGTTTCAGTCAAGTGACAAATTAGCACGGCACACACTCGACAATTGTGCTCCAGTATGTGCACAAGTGTTTCACTGTGCTCACAACAACAACAGCAACTAATAATAATAAAACCAACAATAATAATGACAATGGCAAGCAGAGCGACATTGATAATATAATCACCTTAATGGAGACTCGAAGCGAGGCACATGGCCAGCAAATGGACCAACATCAGCAGCACCTCACGGACTGACTGAGACAGAGACCCGCAGAAGAAGAAACTGTGTAGCTGGAGCAACGGAAGAGGGTGATAAAGACGGGGGTATTACTACAGTCAAGTTAATAGACTTGACACAAATACGCTTCGTTTTCAACCTTTACGATTCTGCATTAGCATTTCTACAGCTTCAACTTTGACTTCAGCTTCTACTTTGACTTCAACTCTCGTCTTCAACTTCGACTCTAGACTCTTGGACTCGCAGCTGCTGTAAAGTTGGCCGAGAGTACTTGACTCTGTTGATAATTGGCCACAATTAACGTCAATGGGTTCAGACTAGAATGAATGTCATCTGGGTCGTGCGAGAAAGTCGAGCTGGCAAATCAAATTATGCAAATCAATTTGGCAAGAAACTTCAAGAGACTCCAAGCTAGAAAGTTGATATGATCGGAAGTACCAAGTGGCGAAATGAATATCCCAGATGTCTTCATGGCACTATCTATGTTGTTGTTGTTGTTGCTTTCTTCTCAGACAACAGTTTGTCAGAGATCGAACATATCAATCTGCAGAGCGAAATCTCTCGATCGGGGGAAATGAATAAAGCTTTAATTGAAAGTGAAACTAAAGCAAACCGAGTTGAACTCACATCGAGAAGTTTAAAAAACCGAACTCGTTAGCTGCTTTCCATTTGAAAATCATCAGATTCAAGCTCAAGTTGCATCTCTCCATCTCTCTCATTTTTGAAGAGGGGAAAAAGATAACAAATTAGACAAACTGGAGATTTACATATCAATGGACGAAGACGTTGATTGGGTTGTTGGCATTGGGCGCACAATGGAAGAAATACTTGGAAGACAAACACCAAAACGACAAAGTCAACAGTGAAAGAAGAAGAAAAAAGAAGAATCTCAGAATATGTTAATCGACCCCCGGCCTGACATCCTGTTCGGGACAGGGTCCAAAGGGTTTTCGAATATCAAATCAAGTAGACCAGGTACCGTTTCGAAAATCTACCTCAATTGTTATTCAAATGCAATGCGCAGAGACAAACAGAGACAAAGAGAGACGGAGAGAGAGGGAGATAGGTGAGTGGTGGAGTGAGGGAGACTATTAAAATTAATGACACTAGCGTTAGAGAGATAGAGAACCAGACAGACAATTGGAAACACTGAATTACCTGTGCCACTGAATTGTTTAACAATTACCTCGGGGACCGTGAGTCAACCGCAGAAAATCATATGTAATTATAGTAGATGGAGCTGCATCTAGTCGATCTGCGTAGATCTACAAACATTCATAGTACTGTACATGGGCCAAGGGCGACTGGCTACGATTCCCTCTTGAATTCCAATTTAGAATTTCAATCAAACATCGAGACTGGAATGAATTGTGGTCTATGCTTAATTACCAGACAGAAAAAAATTACTTGATCAGCAGCAGATCAGAAATTCAAATCGCGTCTTTTAATAGTCGGCGCCTCGTAGATTATTTCTCTATATAAGTTTTCCTTGCGAATTCTTTCGCCTTCTCTCTTTCTCTTTCTTTTGTTATGATAAGTGCAAAACTTTCAAAGCGAAACAAAAGGTTCGTCAGAAGATTTCGTAATGGCTTTACACACTTTCAAGAGCGTTTCGTATTTGATCTAAAGAACCTTGCATAATCATCTGGCTGAGGAGGAGGAGTGGCCTCCGGTTTGAAATAGATGCATGCAATATTGTTGCCACATCATGGCTGGGTGCGCCTTGAGGCAGACTGCAGTGCGCAAAAACGATTTAACCTTTATTCTTCTGCGCTTTGACCACCACCCCCTTCCTCCATCACACATAATTGCTGCCACTTACCACAAAGTCGTCGTCGATCTGGGGTTCTTCAATTGCTCTTCGGAATGTGTCTTTGTCTTGTGTTCTTTGAAAATGTTTCAGATGCGTTTTTAATGGGGGAATTTCATTTCAATTGCGATTTTCGATTTCAATTGATTTCATTTAGTTCGATTGAATTCATTTTGTTGCAATTATTTACACTTGGGCAATAAATCAATGTGCCATTATTGTTGTCCGATCCGCGGACCGTCGCTAAATCGGCAGCGCCGCAAACACAATTCACAATTTCAGTTATCTTTGTTGTTCTGTTTATTGTTATTATCTTTTCACGAATATTTACTGCAATTGTTAGAGTCGCTTTTCATTTGCGCGATTCCGTTTTTTGGCTGGCAAATTATTGTCGTTTCTGCTTTGATTCAATTAGTTTGGGTTTGTTTTTTTTTTCTTTTTCATTTGAAATTTCCGTTTGTCATATGCTTGATTTCCTTTTCCTTCCGTTCTTCAGGAAATTCACACAGGAAATTTACACTCGAGCGCGAAAAACAAACACACAGAATATGCGCGACGACGGCGACGCAGCAGAAGCAGCGACAGCGACTCCTTCGCAATTAGAAGTTACGCCTGCGCCCGACAAACGTAAATAGAGGGAGAGCACCGAGGAAGAGTGTGCGAGAGAGCGCGTTACGTTATGACTGGCTCGACGGCTGCCTGACGACTGAACGAATCGAACGGAGCAGCAAAGTCAGCCGAGCGAACTTGAGAGAACAGAGCCGAGTTAAGCGAGAGAGCAGTAGCAAAGGCCGCTGAGCCGAGTCGAAGGAGAGAGCAAGTAGCCGAAGCAGCGTGCGTAGAGCGACGGCGCAGCTGAGAGAGAGAGAGAGTGGGCAGCACATAAAGGTTGAGCAAGCTGCTCATGCGCACACTACTATAACTGCAACTCCTGTGGCTACCCTCGGTGCTGCTTTTGATCTTTCTCGCTCTACCAAATTTTGGTGGTGGGTTGACGCGCAGAGAGAGATATTCAGAGTGAGAGAGGGATTACTGGAGCATGATGCATGATTCAACTTTGACTTAAAACTCACGCACACATACATGTATTCACGCATATGAAAGATACATAATAATCGCACTATGCAGTTAATAGTGCTGAACTAGAAGTGCATTGAACTTCCCATTCCTACGCCTGGCTCCGCATAGATCGGATTGGGATCGGGTTCTCCGGATTTGGGCAGGCGTGTCTTCATCTTGGCGAAGGCGTCTCCTTATTTTGACAGCTGCAATCGATCGTAGAGAGATTTTTATGACATGCAACATCTTGAATGTCCATTTCCGGGTAAACCCATTGATGGGCGTCTGCCTGGGGTAGGCAGCGTGCCTCAAGTGGCTCGACTCGTCCTCAGCCCTCACTCGACTCTCGACTCCCGACTCCCGATAGAGATCAGTGCGCGCTCGTGCGCAAAGTCAATTAAAATGATCACAACAACCCAAACACACGTCCAGGCTGCCGAGGCAACCCTTTTGCCGTGTCGGGGGTTGCGGCATCACATCGAGTGGCTGCGCCTCATCCGTGGCAGGGGCGGGGGTTGGTGGCGTTGATTACATTTGCCCATTAAAAATCATTAAAATTAGCACAGCACACGAAGCACCCAAAACAGACATAAATCATAAAGAGCCGCAAAAAAAAAGGATGCGATTTTGGAAAAAGGTTCTCTCCTCTTCTTTTTGCCTGAACTTGTGTTGTCCACGCGTCCGCCCCGCTCTTACCCTAGTAAAAAAAGAACACTCAGTTTATAATGCCGCACTTTATATGCAACATTTTCGATTAGCTAATGTCACCGCGCATAAATCAAAACTCGCAACATTAAGCGGGTCCATTAAAATCGTGTAAAGAACCGTTAAAAAGAGACTCTTATGAAATTGGAGAACGAAAGAAGTCGAAAAATTTGGCGGGAGGTGCGCGTTCGTTGCTTTAGTCTTCTGGTGCTACGTAGACAAAAGATCCGTAGAGGAAGCAGAAGAAATGGAGAAGGGGAAGGTGGCAGAAGACAGATTTTTAGTTGGTTCTGGGTGTGTGTTCGTGTGTGTCTGTCAACTTGTCACGCCGAGTGCGATAATAAAATAGCAGACACTTCCTTGAGGATGCCCCGAAAACCCCGAGAGAAATGAAGGGAGAGAGAGAGAAGGGCAGAGGAAGAAAAATCACTTGTCGCTGTCATTCTGCAGCTACTTTTTATGCATTTCCAACGAAAAACCGAAAAAACAACCCAAAGTAAACATAAAAACGCCGCAAGTGGCAGGAAAATGCGGTTTCCTTGCCTACTTGGGAAGACGACGCGGGCCAAAGGTCATGACGAATGTGGCTGTAAATCGGCAGAAAGCAACAATTACTCGGCCACTTGAAAAACAGGACGCAGCGCTGAACTAATTTATGCCTGGGAATGCGATGCCTTCAATTACCAGCAACTTCTCAGGGTCGCTCTCTTTCTCTTTCAATGCATCATCTGTCTCTCTCTCTCTCTGTTTATTTCTCACTCTCTTTCTCCCTCTCTGCTTCTTATGCTCCATATACGACACTCTTTTGGTTACTCGCAATATAGACGGCCTCCTCAGGTGTCGCCAGTCAACGACGCTTATCTTTCCTCTCCCATATAATCCCTCTTTCTGTTCCCCACTCTCTCTTCATTATCCTCTCTGAGTCCCCCTCTATGCTCTTCCGATACTTCTTTCCGGCTCCCCATGTGCATGTCCGTGAAGCATTTCACGTTCGACGGCGGCATCATAAATTGTGTCACTAATGCATCGCGGCAATTAAAGTGCAACAAGCAGGTAATTATAGCATCGGTCCATGGCACCCAGTCATATTGTATATATAGCATAGTCTTATATGTATCATATGTAGATAGGCCGACTCTAACTAGTGCACTTGGTCGACACATTTCAGAGGGCGCTTAAACTCGAAGCACCTGTTCTTCAGCTTCTGATGAAGTTTATTATGTCATTTCTACATAAGTTCATGTGCTATAAAAGTATATACAAGCATACTTATTATAAGTTCTTAAAGTGATACAAAGGTACCTTCTCATTTGCTATGCGTTTTAAAGTTTTTTTTAACATTTGACGTAACATCATATTGATTGATGATGTAGAAGTTTTTAAATTTGTAGGCGTTTTTTTTAGAGAATAGGAAGATGTTATTTATTGATCGTCAATCAGTAACGATGTCAGTTCCATAAATTGAAGAAAGCGTTTCCAGACGCTTGGGAGATTGTTTTATAAAACTGATTAGCTTGGCTAACTGCTACTAGCCATATTTAGCTGGGCTTTAAAACTGACTGAACTTAGAGGAATATAGACTCTTGTGTTTTGCACAACAGACAAATTATCACGATCATTATGATCTAAGGATTTGATTTGCCATTATTGATTTTATTTTTTATTAAAATTTTCACTTATACCTTCAATCTATAATCTAAAAAAAATGTTTTTTTGAGTTGCATTCCAATTTCACTTTACTGATGAATAATCATTTAATTTTATGACTACTGTTTTAGGTTGACGTTAAATAAAAAAGTAAATAAATAATAAAAGTTATTTACTCCATATAAAATAAAACTTTAGTATCTACTGAGACTCTAGAACAGCGTATCTTCAGCGATCTTCAAGAATAATACCTAAGCTGCGCTTTTTCAATAAAAAGTGTTCTTTAAAGTTACTGAAAACAGTTAATTAAACACTCAATAATTAAATGAGGAACAAAGCCTTGGTAAAAAAGTAATGAGAGAATCCAAAACTCAGAATAATCTTCCGCGCAGGACTTTTTTCTGCCTCCTGTGAGGATTGAACTCACGACCCCTGGTTTACAAGACCAGTGCTCTACCACTGAGCTAAAGAGGCGGCTTGGCAAGTGCGTCGAAAGTAGCGAATTTAAGTAGAAGTGAAACAGAAACAGAGCTAGAAGAGCGTTTCAGACTTATATCTTGTATCTAACTTGGTTCGTATCGTGGTAGTATTTGCAGCGGGCAACACATGTTGATACAGTTGTTGCCTGTCTGATAACAGGCTTTCATTGCTGTCTCACCTCTCTTTCGCTTTCCTCTCCCTCTTTCTTCTGGCCAAGACACGACAAGGTCAGCGTCACGACCGGAAATTAATTTTCAAAAATTACACACTCGACTCCAACTCGTACTCACATTCACATTCACAGCGCACTCACACATATTATTATCTTAATAATCATTATCGTTGCCCGAAGCCGGCGAAGACATCGACTCAATGCGCCGCGGGCTGTGCGCTTCAGTGGCCCATGACAATTAGGGCCATAGAAATTCGGCTTGGCCAGGCAGGCAACCAGACACTCAGCCAGGCTCGACTCACCTGTTGTAAGTGAAACCCGCGAAGAAGACGCAGCTCGTGGAGATAAAGAAAGAGATGGAGAGAGATGAAGCCATTAGGCTCGAAATGAAAACGACATGCCCAATGAACAAATATTTTCACATCATCATTTTGATTACCACAGCTTGATGCGTGTCCCGAGTGTGTGTGCAATGTGTGTGCGGAATGTGTGTGTGGAGTGTAGTTCGATTTCAGTTTCGAGGCAGCAGTGCGTGCAAAATGGATCAACGATCTGTGCGCTTCACTGACCCAACAACGCATCCATGCCATGTTGCCATGCCTGGGCAAATCCCTAATCAATCGATTGCAGCTTCTGCTCGCACACACACACACACACGTGCACACATGCGGCGCTTACTGTGGCACAGCAGGACACCTTGACCTGGGCCAGAGGTACTGGCAATTAGCAGAGACAAACAACTGGCGCGTGCTGTGCGCCGCAAGCAAATTTTAACAGCTGTTGGACACCTTGAGGCGTCAAGAGAAGAGCACAGCAAAACCCATTTGGAGAAAGGAAGTACCGAGCATATGTTGAGTCAGGGAGTGGAGGGGAAAGGTCCTCAGCGGAGCTCCTAACTGAACTGGCAGCTAATGAACGCACAAATTGGTTGGTTACTTCTGTATAATGTGCCCTAAACTTGGCTGATAGAAAGAAGATAGCAAAGGGATCTAACAAGAAAACACTCTTCTAATAACCTTAGGTGATAGGCATTTTATAAGAAAAAAACATATGCTTAAGATCAGAAACGTTCAATTAAATCTCTTATAAAGGATTTTTCTTTGTAGATCTTTTCTTCAGGTTCTGGAATTAAAAATGTATTGAGTTCTTAACTATGGTTTGTAAAATATTTTTGTGCTGCTTAATGTCTTTCTTAGCTATTCTATGTATGAATACCAATTCAGTGCAAGGGCGTACGCAGGGGGGTGCGGGGGTGGCACTTGCCCCCCCCCCATGTTCAGAAATAAGTGATGAGAATAAATCAAATATTCGAGTCCCTCAGAGGAAAGAAGTCGAAAAATTCGGAAAAATTGTGACAAAAAAATCCTTGCCCCCCCTAAAAAAAATTCTGCGTACGCCCTTGATTCAGTGAATAACAATTCAAAGCAAAGTTTATAAAAACGATAGTAAAGTTTAACTAGCCTAGGACCAGAATCATTAAATTTATGTATTCTTCCCCGTCATCATTTTAAAGTTTCTAATATAAATAAATATAGATCAAATGAGAAAGTGAAGTCTTTTAGACATTATCTCTTCCCTTCTCTCAACTTTGTTTTATTATTTAAATATTGTTGCATAAATATTGATAATAATCTTGTAGTAAAATTTTTAATTATTTTTTGCACCTCTAATTATTTTTATTATTTTTTTATAGTATTAAAGAGTTTAATTGATATTACTTCACGAATCTTCACAGACCTATCTTATCTACAACTCGAGAGTTTTAAATTGCAATTTAAAATAATTAAGAGTCTGCCTTAATCCCAATTCCTCTTTTAGACTCTAAAATTTTCAATTAAATTGTAAATATATTCTAAATAAAAAAACTTGGGAAATTATAATCGTGCGTGTCATTTTGAGTTGCAAACGAATTTGAGCATCGAATTTAGTTTATCGTGAAATCGCATTAATGCGAGACCGCAGGGCGAGTTCGGTGCCGATCTTTATTAGCTGCATTTAGCGGATTATATCGAATCGTATTCTTTTTTATATTTCTGTCAAGCGACCCCGAACAATAGATGAATTTGGGTGAGAAATTGGCCGATTTAGTGTAAAATTGCCTGAAAGCGAAAAAAACAAAAAAAAAACGCAAAAAAAGGAGGCAGCTTAATGGTCGCTGACAGGCGGAGGTAGTTCATCAATGCATCGCGCAGTACCGGGTCGATCATCGCATTATCCTTTGCATAGGGAGAGTAGGGAAGTCGTAAAAAAATGGACGAGCTGAGCAATTCGTCACGTGCTGTCAGCACGCCAGTTGTCCCGCTGGATGATGCGAAGGCACATCAATCTCAGGTTGTAACTGTATTAGACAGTGAGAGGGTAGCAGGGGGCAGGGGCAGGAAGGTAGCTGTATTAACAGGGGGAGGAGGGTAGATAGGACAGTAAGGCAGCTCGGGGAAGATGATCCACATTTACATTGTGGCAGTTTCTAGTACAGCACACGTGCCACAGTTTTCCACATTTTCCTGTGCAGCTGCCGCCAACGCGACCACTCCAAGCACAAATGCAACTTGGCCACTGTTGTTGTTGTAGTTGTAATTGCTGTAGTAGTTGTTGTTGTTGCTGCTGCTGTAGTGGTGATTGTTGTTGTTGTAGTGGTTGTTGTTGTTGCAACCCCCTTGACAGGCTTTTGTTTTCCACTTGAAGCGGCGCAAAGCAGTCGAGTGAGAGAGTGAGAGGGAGACAGAGACCACTTTCCTTTGTTGCTCCTATTGTTGTTGTTGTTGCCACTCGCAGTTTTTTATGCAGTTTGCTTTCCACTCGATATTCTCGTGATTTCCTAAATTAATTTGCGCTGATTTCGTTTGCAAAAGAGTTTTTTAATAAAAATCCAATTGTTGCCTTTGTTCTCGTTTCTTTTTGCTGTTCCTCTTTTTACCCCGCTTCGCATCCCGCCGTGCTGCCTTTTCAATTCTAATTTGGGTTGGGGGGTACCATGTGGCGTTCTGTGCTCGGAAAGTCTTCAATTAAGAGATTATAAATTGAAGTTCCCAAAGGGCAATGGGAAAATTGCCGCATTGGAAATTCAATTATTGATTTTCAAGTGGAAGGGGTAGCAAGTTCTTTGGAATTTCTTAATGTTACAGTGTTTCAAAAAGTCTTAAGTAGTACCTAGATAAATTTAATGTATTTATCAACAGATAAAATATGTATATCTTTGCTGGAAAACCTCTTATGCTTGTCTCTTTAAACATACCTTATTTATATTGACCCTTACAGTCACTTCATCATCAATATTCTCTCTGATCTTCAACCTCTCAGAGAGCAAAGATTGATATTTAACAAATCATCATCGATATTTCCTTCCAACTTCAGATTAATATATAGTATGTATAACCCCTTTAGAGTGTTAAGGTTCATTATTCTTAATTGATCATCAATAATTTCTTCAATCTCTGCTTAAAACATTACATTCCGATATACTTTTCAGATTTATAATATTTAAATTCAACAACGTTTTCTTCGATCTTCTGTTAAAACACCCTATAAAAAGTAACTGACCTATGCATAATCAGCACATGATTCACTAGATACCTAAACTTTTATTTGGAACAGGTTTCCAAAGACTACAAGCCTATCGCAGATTGTTGTGTGATAAATAGATAGATAAACAAATTTACTATTTTGGGACAACATATTGATTGATATTTGTTCCGAATAAATCAGCAAAAACATCGTTGAATTAATAAAATAGTTATTGGAGCCGGTTCCACAAAGAGATTGGGTTGATCTCTCTCACCCTCTCGCTCTCTCTCTCTTTCTCTCTCACACACTAGAGATATTACTTATTGTGTCGCCTGCAGATTGTGTTCGATTGTGGCCTCTCAATGTCAGTTTAGTATCAAATGTTGTGTTTAGCGCGAGCTACATTCAAACAATCGCTTAAAATTAATCAGCAGTCGCAATTAAATTTGCATTGCCTGACGCACCCCAAACCGGTTGAGAGATGAGAAAAGAAAACAAAAGTTTCGAGCCATAAAAAGATGCCTAAAACATCGCAATGCAAATTGCTATAAACAAAGTTACGAACCACCCACCGAAAATGGTATTTTGCGGGTCTCTCATGATGATGAAATATGTTTCAATTACGGAAAGCAAGCAAAAAGAAACCGACGACATTTGGCTTAGGCCATTAATTGTTGTTGTTATTGTTGTTGGGCATTGTGGGCGCAGGCAGTGAATGCAGTGAGTAGTCGAGTGTGTAGTCGTGTGAGTGCGCTGCCAGTTGACAATAGAGTGCACTGAATATCGTAACCGTTACAGGAAGTGCATGCCAGCAAAACAAGGGAAACAATGCAGAATCGGCGAACTATATAGACTCACTCTGGTAAACTGCAATTAGACGAGCTTTATTCCGCTTGAATTTGCATAGCCAGCTACATATAAAATGTATAGTTATATATAGGTACTATTATAGAGTACTCGAGTTGGCGGACAGGGTCAGGCGCAGGGACAATGCACAGTAATTAGGGGATGATGATGATGACGATGCTGCAACTGCCACTGAGAGTGATAAATATTTTGCGCCCGACTGACAGCGAGAGTCGCCAATCGACTTCTGATAATGTTTAGTAGTGTTCAATCTGCACAAACACACGCACACACAAACACAGACAGCCACTGATTGGCAGGGCGCATCTCCCTTTCCCATTCGAATGGCTTCACTGTACAGTAGGCACTAATGCAGCTGTCGGCTTTGTTGTAAGCGTTACGTTTATTTGACGCTTACAAGTCGCCGACTTGTCCATGTTCCCCCTTCCTCCTTCATTCTTTATCCTCTCAGCCCCCTTTTGATTGATGAACTTTCCGCGACAGCTTGACAGGCAACCACCCTGTGCAGCAGAAGTGTTTTCCAACACTGTCTGGCAAGAAAGGGTTACAATGCGCAAAGTCAATAGTAGAGGGACGTTGCAGGGATTATGCCGAGGGGGAAGGGGCAATTCAACAGCTTACAAAAATTAGCATACAGAAATCGTTAAAGAAAATCCCGATGCGAGTTTTCGGTTTCGGTTTCGTTTGCCCATTGTGCATAATGCATTTTCACAGCGGTAGAGCACCCCCCGAAAGTACTGTAAGGGAAAAGAACTGGGAAAGTGGGCGTTGTAATGTTGACACTGTAATTTACGCATTTCACCTTTTATGCGCCATGCAAATTTGCATAACTCTGTGTGAGCTCTCGCTGGGTAATATGATACTCAGCCTCTAATGTACTCCTCTAGAACTGCACTCTAGACTCTCCCTATGTGTACCTTAATTACACCATAAGCTCGGTGAAGGTACAGTTGTGCTGCAGTTTAAGTATCACTGAGTTCCCTTTTGATTATCTGCATGTAAGACAGCTTCAATAGCAAGCTGCATTGCATTTCTTCTCTTCCCACGCCACAGTTAGAGATAGAGAAGAAACAAAGATAGAGAAGTCGAGTCTTTTGCTTCACCAGTTACCATAACAAATTGCTCACCCACACCAACACAGCCGTTTGGGAACATACATATTTCTGCAGCCAACTTGTCTTCATTAGTCTTAGAAAAGTGGCAGCTGCTGCTTGCTCCGTTTCCATTTCCTTGGCAAGTGCTGTTGCTAGATAATATCTGAAATTAATTGTGGCTCAAGCATTAACACGTCTTTAAATTGGCCCACGCCCTAATTGAGTTGTTCGCTGCCTGCTTTGCTGCAACTGTTCAAACACCCCTCGCCGAATTGAAGTGAAGTTCGTCTGCTGCTCTGCAAGCTCTGCTGCTTGCCGCGCAAATTTCATGTACAGTATTAGCGACGCGCGTTGCTCAAGCCTCTTTAGCTCAGTGGCAGAGCACTGGTCTTGTAAACCAGGGGTCGTGAGTTCAATCCTCACAGGAGGCAATCGAAAAAAAAACTTTTTTTATTATTTAAAACACAAGATCAGTGTTTTAGAAAACTTAAATATAGTTTTTTTTGTAAAACATAAGTAAAACAAACAATTCTAACGCTAATTATACTAACAATAACGTTTTCTTTAGCGTATTTATATTTATTTATAATTGCTTTATTTTTTAACTTTCCCTGAATATATATTTGAAATGAAAAAAGTAATGCTAATAGGAGTATCATACAAAAAATAAAAAGTTTAAAAAAACTCTATTTCGTATTGCCTCCTGTGAGGATTGAACTCACGACCCCTGGTTTACAAGACCAGTGCTCTGCCACTGAGCTAAAGAGGCGAATGGGCCGAGGGTGCCAAATTACTGGCATCATTTCAGAACGAGGGTCTACCCGTATTATTTACTCATATTCTACAGCTAAAAATAGCCTAATATATGGTATAATTAAGTTAACAATGTTTTCGTGTTTGAACAGCTGAAGACATTATTGACTGCAATTAGAGAACAAACCGATAATGGAACTTTCTTGCCCCGTTTCTAGCTATTTCGTTTCTCCACCGCTCTCCTTATCTCTCGCTCTTATTCTCAGTCGCTCTCTCTCTCTCTCGCTTGCTTGCAAAGAGAACCTCGCATAGCTTTACAATTTGTTTGTAAACAAATGCACGCTCTCGCGATCTCTGAGATGTGCCGATCTCTCTTACGCTCCGCATAGCATGCTTTTTCGAGCTAAAAATAAAAGATACCAAACTCGTCTGGATACCACACGTTGTATGGTGTCTATATAGTGTGCCCACAGCAGTGCGGCTGCAGCAATTAGAGGCAAAAGAACTAAGAATTTTAAGTTTTTCAACACTTGCATAATTTTGAGAAATTTCGAGCGATTTCTTTTAAGAAAGATCGATTAATTAAACATGCAATTGCCACTCAGTCAGCAGAAAGGCTTCTTTGCCGAGTACTACCTGAAGTTACGGGAAGCAGGCGGCGCCAGTTGCGAGGCAGACATAGCCAAATTGGGCGCATGTGGCAGCGATGAGCAGCGCGTGGCCTATGTGGATCAGCTGTCGTGGGTGCGTGCTGGCGATGCGGGGTTGCAGGTGCAACGTGAATACGCCGGAAAGAATGCCACAATTGCCGCAGAACTCAAGGAACGTGCCACAGCCGCGTTCAAACAGAAGAAATGGCTGGAGGCGATGCTGCTCTACAGCAGAAGCTATCTGGCGCTGCCTAGTGACAAGGGTGAGTCCTAAATAAATCCTATATGCATTATAAATACATACATATTTTTCCATTTTATATATATCTTTGCATGTTTATGTACATTCTCCCACCTCAATTACTATGTACATATTTCCATATCAAAATTAACCTCTTCTTCTTTGTTTATTATATATTAATATACGTGTATATGTTAAGTCTCCTTCCTCATATATATAATATGCATTCATATTTTCCTTCCTTTGCTTTTATATTTACATATATCATTCTCCTTTCTCATATAGTATGAGATCATAAGTACATACATACGTATATTCTTTCTCCTTATAAATAAAATATATTATATATTATCATTTATTCATTCCCCTCTTCCTAATTTATCATATATATACTCTCCTTCCACATTTATCATACATATATATGATCATACATTTTCCTCTCTCTCTTCCTTCCCCTTGCCTGCACAGTATTGGAACGCTCCATAGCACTGGCCAATCGCTCTGCCACGTTGTTCCACATGCAGAAGCACTCGGAGTGCCTAGTGGACATTCGCCGTGCCCTGGAGCTGCAGTACCCCAAGGATCTGATCTACAAGCTGTACGAGCGTCAGGCAAGCTGCTATATGGCGCTCAAGGATTATCCACGCACCATAGCCGCCTTCAAGTGAGTGCATAGTAGTTTCCAGCTAATATTCCTCCATGCCAATCCCTCTTCTTTCTCTCCACCTACTGCCAGAAAGTGCATTACAGCCATGGATGATGCCACGCTGCCATCGGAGCGACGGTCCAAGCTGAATCTGAATGCCATGACCATGATCAAAATGCTGGAGCATGACCCACGCACAGCCAAGCAGGCAGCTCGTCAGCAGAAGCACCCAGGAACGGTGCTGGATCAGGCACAAACGCTACCGGAGGAGCAAGAATATGTGAGCAAACTGGTACGCATCGATCAGAACCAGCAGGAGGGACGCTTTGCTCGCGCAGCTGCGGATGTTCAGGTGGGCCAGGAGCTGCTCGTGGAACGACCCTATGTGGCTGTGCTGCTCGAGAAATATGCGCAGACACACTGCGAGTTCTGCTTTGTAAGGTATGTGGCATGACCCTTCTCACTGATATACTCTAACGAGCTCACCTTCTCTTTTCCCTTTTAGAACTGTTGTGCCCGTTGCCTGTCCAGGCTGCTCGGATGTGGTCTACTGTTCGGAGCAGTGTCAGCAGCGTGCGGCACAGCAGCATCACAGGTTCGAGTGTGGCATTCTGCCAGTGATCTGGCGTTCCGGTGCCTCCATTAACAATCACATGGCGCTGCGCATCGTGGCCAGCAAACCTCTGCAATACTTCCAGCAACTGCAGGGTACACTGGATGAGCAGCCATCTCTAGAGCAGCTACTGAGGTGGGTATAACAACGTTACTAATGTAAATCCAATATAATCGCATCTCCCCCATCTCTATTCTTCTATTCTTCTACTCCTACTCCTCCTACTCTTTCTACTCCTCCTACTCCTCCTACTCCTCCTACTCCTCCTACGCCTCCTACTCCTCCTACTCCTTCTACTCCTCCTACTCCTCTTACTCCTCTTACTCCACATACTCCATCTACTCCTCATGCTCCACATACTCCTCCTACTCCTCATGCTCCACATACTCCTCCTGCTCCTCATATTACTCCTGCTCCTCCTACTCCTCCTACTCCTCTTACTCCTCATATTACTCCTGCTCCTCCTACTCCTCCTACTCCTCTTACTCCTCTTACTCCACATACTCCTGATTCTGCTCCTCCTAATCCTGCTCTCTTACTCCTCCTACTCCTCATGCTCCTCATGCTCCCCATACTCCTCCTACTCCTCATGCTCCACATACTCCATCTACTCCTCATGCTCCACATACTCCTCCTACTCCTCATGCTCCACATACTCCTCCTGCTCCTCATATTACTCCTGCTCCTCCTACTCCTCATACTCCGCCTACTCCACTTACTCCTCCTATTCCTCCCATTCCTCGTACTCATCGTACTCCTCCCACTCCACGTACTCCTCCTACTACTCGTACTCCTCGTACTCATACTACGCATACTCTTCATACTACTACACCTCCTAATCCTGTTGCTCCTCCTGTTCCCCCTACGTCTCCCCCCCACCACCTACTCCTTTTTCCATTCCAACAGCCTGCCGAAGGATGACTTCCGTCGCGTGGCCCACCTTGAACGGCATCAGCAGGAGCGTCCCCCCGCAAACTTCTTTCAGTACGTGCTTATGGCCCGCTTCCTCGCGCGCTGCCTGCAGGCATCAGGCTACTTCGGAGAAGCGGCACCTCAGCCGGAACAGCTGCGCCAGGTGACAGCGCTGCTGCTGCGTTGTCTACAGTTCATACAGTTCAATACACACGAGGTGGCTGAGCTGCACAAGTACGGAGGGGCAGGGCAAGGGGCACGTGAGAAGTCCATCTTCATTGGTGGCGCCATTTACCCAACACTGGCGCTCTTCAATCACTCCTGCGATCCGGGCGTGGTCAGATACTTCCGCGGCAATACGATCCACATTAATAGCGTGCGACCCATCGAGGCGGGGCTGCCCATCAATGAGAACTATGGACCGATCTACACCCAGGACAAGCGTGAGGATCGTCAGGCGCGACTCAAGGATCTCTATTGGTTCGAGTGCAACTGCGACGCCTGTCTGGAGAACTGGCCACGCTTCGATGAGCTGCCACGCGACGTGATTCGCTTCCGCTGCGAGGCACCCAACAACTGTGCTGCAGTCATTGAGGTGCCGCCCACGTGCAACGATTTCATGATCAAGTGCGTCACGTGTGGCGAGCTGACCAACATCTTGAAGGGCTTGAAGGTCATGCAGGACACTGAGATGATGACCCGCACCGCCAAGCGACTCTACGAGACTGGCGACTTCGCCAAGGCCCTCAACAAGTTTGTCGATCTGCTGCGCATCATGTACGAAGTGCTCGCTCCGCCCTTCCCCGACTTCTGTGAGTGCCAGCAGCATCTCAAGGATTGCTTCCTCAACCTGGGCAATGTCTACAATCTTGATTGAGCAGGGATGCATAATGAAACTATATATCCCTCAAACAGTAATGTTATTGACTAACATTGACTCATATCTACAACTTATTGAGATTGTGTGTGAATCGTTATTAAACCAGTTGCAAGTTTTATTTACAATTATCAGAATTCGGTGAAAGAATGTTTTGCTATTCTTTTCTCTTTATGAATTTCGAAAGACTGACAAATTTATTTGGGATTGTGCTCTATTCTCGGAAATAACGAGAAAACGATCGAAAGGCTCCTTTCAGCATGTCAAAGGTTTTGTACCTTGCTTGTTTTTAGCTCTTTCCATATTTCTTGTAATAGTAATACACTACATAATGGTGCAGACTTGTATTTAACTGATTGTCCTTGTGAAAGGTATAGAATTAGATTTCCGATTTTAATGAAATGGAAACTTTATTCGTCGATTAGTTATTTCCAAAGCTAACCAAAAAATTAACGAAAAAATAAAAAATTTATTTAAAAATTTTGGGGAAATTTGGGAAAAAAAAAAAATTTTAACGATCTGCGGCTTTTCTTAAAAATTTTGGCCTTTTTTTAAAAAAATTATTAAAAAAAAAAAAAAAAAAAATAAAAAAAAAAAAAAAACCCAAAAAAAAAAAAAAAAAAAAAAAAAAAAAAAAAAAAAAAAAAAAAAAAAAAATAAATAAAGAATCAAAAAAATTTTTAAAAAAAAAAAAATTTAAAAAAAAAATAAAAAAATTTATTTTAAAAAAAAAAAAAAAAAAAAAAAAAAAAAAAAAAAAAAAAAAAAAAACCCCAACAAAAAAAAAAAAAAAAAAAAAAAAAAAAAAAAATTTTTTTAAAAAAATTTTTTTTAAATAAAAATAAATTTAAAATAAAAAAAAAAAAAAAAAAAAAAAAAAAAAAAAAAAAAAAATAAATTAAAAATAAAATAAAAAGGAAAAAAAAGTTGACTAAAAACCGATTTTAATCGATTAAAATGGAAACTTTGAAATTCGTCGATTAAAAACGTTTTTTTTAAAAAAAAAAAAAAAAAAAAAAAAAAAAAAAAAAAAAAATATTAAAAAAAATTTTTTTAAAAAAAAAAAAAAAAAATTTTAATTTTTGTTATTTCCAAAAACAATTTTGGTCTTTCCACAAAAACACTCACTATGTTAAATTGTTGATTGAAAGGCTACCTTCAGCATTTTAAAGATTCTATAGCCTGGCAGTTTATATGCTCCGATCGATTATACCAAAGATATATGATAGTGACGAATTCATATATTCAATATTTTGTCTAACTTTCATTGACACTGCTAAGCAAAGTTAAGTTGTTAATCAAAACTCGTCTTCACATTTTGGTGGATTATTCATTATATCATCAAGGTAGCTGAAAAACCGATAGACTAGTTTGCGTTGGAAATCTGACACGCGGATAGAAGGACATGGCTAGTTTAACTCCTCTGGTGATTCCGATACTATCTTTCAAGTAACACTTTATGTACATGTAAATGTTAATGTAATTTTAATAATTGAAAATGGTCAAAAAAGGGTATACTAACTTTGTGTAAATGAATGTAACAGGCAGAAGGAGGCGTGGGAGACCTCACAAAGGGTATATATTCTTGCTCAGGATCACTAGTTGAGTCGATTAACTCGTGTCTGTCTGCCTGTCCGGATGACCAGATGAACCCACAGATCTCAGCTATTAAAAAAGCTAGAGAGACAAAATTTGGTCTGAAGGTCTCGGTTTACCAGGCGTAGATAAAATTTATTTCAATTGTTTTGTACCACGACCACCGCCCCGAATATCAATAATATAATCTTTTAAGTTGATTTGTGAACGACATATAAAAGCTACAACATTCTGAGTCAGACCAATACTTAGCTAATTATAATACCAACATTACGTCAAACAAAGATGTTTTTAAATGATTTTGTATACAGACCAGCAAGCGTCATTGCAGTGCTCATGTAGGAAAGAAAGGGAAAGAATATACGAGCACGTAGCGCCAACTGTTGCTCTTCGGTTCTTTTCTACGCACACGCATTTTTTGCATTCAAACGCACACACATAAATACATTTGTGCTTTGAAGGCTTACGTAACGATATTTCTATTAGGGAGTAGTATAGTACAATTATTGACTCTTTACGATTAAAAAAAGGTCGAAGGGTATGGCACTGTCGCGTGCAGCTCCACTGTTGCTCTCGTTTTAATACTAAAATTAAGATGCAGTTGAGTTAATTTAAGTATAATACGTATATATATTTCCTTGAGACCTTTATTTATTAAGTATATTAAAAAAGTATATTAATCATCTGGCGATCTTCAAGCACGTCGTAGACTTGTGAATCGATCTATCTATGTAAATAAAAACCTGTGAAAACCCGCACACTTTCAAGGCTTATCTCGATTCCCATGACTGGAATTGGAAACACCCGGTTCCAGGGTATGTACACACCATATACTTATTTGCTATAGCTGCTGCCCATGCTGTGGGCAGTGCACTGTCCGCTGTGCAGCTTGCTGCAGCCCGCGAATCGATTGTGCCCGTAATAGCAGCAGCGATAACAGCTCAGCGAGGGCAGGGAGTCGGAACCTGTCAAAAGAACCTTTTTAAATGATGATATTCCATATATCGCTGTTCTATATACTCACAATGGCAGCACCAGCGAAAGTAGCTGCGCTCCACTTGATTCTTCAGATAACAACGCTCCTCTCCACTGTTGTCCAAATCCCAGAGGAAGTGGTAGGCGGGCGTGTAGGCTGGCACAGGGGGGCTGCTGGGCGGTGCATAGGTGGGCGAGTCGTAAGGGGGATAAGGATAGTAAAAGGGACGCATGGTGGGTTGCCTGGGGGGCAGGTACCAGTTGGCGGGAGTCGTTGTTGGAAGTTGCGTACTGGCTTCAGTTGTTGTGGTTGTTGCTTCAGTTGTTGTTTTAGTTGCAGCTTGAGTTGTTGTTGTTATCATGGCCTCTCTTGTAGTTGCTTCTTCAGTAGTTGTTGTTGTAGCGGCTGCTGTTGTCGTTGTAGGTTCAGTGCTTGCGGGAAAATCCTCTGGAAGCTCTGGCGTTATATCCTGGCACAGTCCCCGTTCGCTGAACGCCAGGCACAGGCAAAGGAAGCAGAAGAATCGCAGCTTAAAGTCGCGCGTGGAATTCATTTCGTTGCCGTTTGCAAACTGAAATGAACAGAGAGAAAATTTATTAAAATTCACTTCGTGGAAACGCATGAGTAATTTGTTTATTTGTCGTTCTTACAGCGGCGTTTTTACAGCCGTAAGTGAGTTAATGATTGCATCTATAACGACCTGTAAGCTGGCATGCCAGGGCAGGCTTATCAGCAAAACGACAGTGAAACCGACGGTGCCAGTAGCAGAGGCAGAGGCGCTGCAGCGCTGCCTTCGACTGCTGCCTGCGGGTGGCTGAGCACGCGTGCGCAGCTTACCTTGTAACGTTTTCTGTTGTTGCACCCGCATACAAGCAAATATGGCAGGTACATATAGAGTATATGTATATGGTACATTGACAGGCCTGATGACGCAAAGAACTCTTGCTTTTCATCCCCAGCCTCGCTGCTATTGAACTTCAATTAGCACGTAAAAAGGGAATTTCATAAAAATCATTTTTGGTGTTACTTCCTATTGTTCGTGATTTATTATTTGAATAAAAACGACGACACAATGAGACATTTCATTCATTGATATTTGTTATTTAATATCCACAGGTCCGAAGGGGCTTATAACTTTGTGCTAACGTGCAAAAATGCTTTATTGATGTACATCCGGACATTCAGACGGAGATTAATCCATAGTCAAAATATTATGAAGTCCACCGCGCCTCCTTCTACGAGTAACATACATTTTCACAAAGTTAATATACTCTCTTCCGACGATTTTCATGGGTAAAAGGTATACAAAAAGATACAAATAAACGTTCATTCAGAAAACTGTTCGTTATGTTTCTGATTCACGCATGTTATCCATACTTACTGCATATTTTTAGGCGCGGCCTAAAACATAATTTAAGCACACATTCAGATTATTTCATAAAGTCTGTAATTTTTTTCCAGCCCTACTCAAAGTTATCGCTTATCGATTAATTACAAAACTGAGCTCAGTCACACTATACAGCACTAGCTGTTACGCTATGTTGGAGTGCGCGCCAAATTTGAAAATGCAAAACTCTAAGATAAATTTAGATAAACCCGCATTTGAAAATGACTTAAAAATCTCACATAGAAGAATGTTTATTTAAATTAATATTCTGTAAATATATTACCTATTTATAGATAATTGATTAAAAATGATTGTGTAATAGGCTTTATATAAGACAGTCTTTATTGAAAACTAAACGATTATCTAATATTAGTGACAAGAGCTAGAGCTCTAGCTGCAGTTGACTAGAGGGGAGGGAGGGAGGTAGACGAAGACCAGACTTGGCCTGGGATTCAACTTCTGTGCACGCGCAGATCAAGCGGATGCGTGCTGGTGTCCAATTCCATGGCCACCGTCGGAGCATAATCTTCGTTGTGCAGATAGCGTCCGGCGTTGAGCCAGTAATCCGAGGATGACGTGGTGTACTCTGAGTCGTGATGGAGGTGGTGCAGGGTGTGCTTGGCACGCACCGAGTAATCACTGGGCTCGCTCTCACTCTCCAAATAGTAGCGACTACTAGGCGAAGATTCAACGGGGGCCAAGCTGGCAAGAGGTGCAGGCAGCGCAGGCTCCGTGTGTGGCATGGTGTGGTACGTTGTAGATGAAGCTGCTCGTTCGGCCGCAGCCTGGAGCATCAGTGTGTTACTCTGGCTAGCAATCAACTGGATGCTGTGCTTGAATGTCTTCACGTGCTTGCGCAGTGACGAGGGATCTGTGTAGCGTTTGTGGCAGCCGGGCACCTTGCACATATAAGGTTTCTCCATGGAGTGGGTGCGTGTGTGCTTGAAGCGATCCGAAGAATTCGAATACGCCTTCTGGCAGCCCTCAAAGTGGCACTTATATGGCTTCTCGCCCGAATGCGAACGAATGTGAATCTTGAGATTTTCGGCACGTGAAAAGGATTTCTCGCACAGGTGGCAACGATGTGGCTTCTCCTTGGTGTGCGTGCGCACATGGACGAGCATCTTGTAGCGCGCATTGAAGCCGCGTTCGCTGCGCTGGCAGCCGCCCCAACGGCAATAGTAGAGTCCATCGAGCAGCGAAGCGATTGCATGACGCAGCGTGACGTGTTGCGCGAGTGCCTCCAAAGACTCAAAGACTCTGCAGAGAGGGAAAGGGGAGAGAGAAAGAACATGAGTAAAGGCTGATTAAGTCAAGTGGGAGGGTTAACTCACCTGCCACAATCGTGCCAGTTGCACAAGAAATCACAATCACCGCCGCTGCTGCTACTGCTGCTGCTGCTGCAGTGATCGCTATACGATTCTGTGGGTGATCCCGATCCGGAGCCGCTGCTGCTACGGCTGCACTTCATGATCACAGATTGGGTGCGTGGACTGTGCGGCGGATGCTGATCGGGTGTAATTGGTGGTGTTGGGAATCTGGTCAGCTGGAAGGCAGAAGGCATCTGCTCCCCAAGATGCCAGCCGGGATGAGGAGCAACTGGAAGAGCCTGACTGTATGGAGGCGTGTTGTACGGCGTGTAGTAACCACTTGGCGGCGGCTCGTAGTACTCCGTGCTGCTGTGACGAAAGACAGGCTTTTGTACTAAGATATCCATGATGATGGAGTGGAAGAGAGTGGGTACTGCTGCAGAGGATTCTGCGTAGTGTTGCGAAGTGTTCAAGAGCGCGATTGGCAAACGAATGAGCTGCTCGCCTGCAGACATTCGTGTAATATTGAAAGTTTATTCGCGATAAGGCCAAGCGAGACTGCGCCGCCGCTACAAACGCTTATCACTCCCCGAAGGCTGCGACAGTCACAGCCAGACAGGCCAGCGAGGGGGGTAGGGGCAGGGGGGTGGTGCAGGGAGCATTACGACCAAGTTAGTTGCGTGTGCGTAGCGCGCAGAAATCACAATGAAATGTTGTGAGGAAGCAGGAGGGAAGGGCAGGGTAGGCAGCCCACGCAAATGGAGCAAGAGCGCACACGGAGCGAGTACGTGAGTGGAACAGGTACAGGGGGAATGCGTGGCAGGGCCTTATCAGCAGACGCAACGCACAAGTGGAAAATCGGTACTGCTACAGGGGCTTGCATGTGTGCGGCCAATGATCAGCAGCCGAGCAGAGTCGAGCGCACTCGAACCCGAACCGAACCCAGCCGACGCGCACTCGGCGTTCTTTGAGGGGGGCCAAGCGAGCTATCGCACTGAGTCTGCACTTCGTACTGCCGTGAATTCCCCTCCAGCTGTGTGTGTATGTGCGAGCGAGCATGTTACGTACATGTGCTTTGCCGTATGCTTACCCCTTGCCCCCTTCTCAACTCAACCTCTTACTCTGCCCTAGTCCCGGCTACTCCAGCTAGACTACCTTTACGTCCTACTAAAACATAGTCTAGGCCACCCCATATGCTACCATAACCTAAACCCTCTCTACTTCTTCCCCATCCTAATCTTGGCTTGCCTATATCCTATTCTGCCCTAGCGAAGTGCAGCCTAGATCATCCTTAACTCCTATTCTACCCTACACTGAGCTACCGGTATCACCTACTAGAGCCTAACCTAAGATACTATTGTGCTACCCTTACCTAGACTATCTCTGCTTTTTACCCCAGGCTAGCCCTGTCTATGTTATTACATACCCTAGTCTAGTGTAGTCTATACTACCTATAACTCCTGAGCTACCTTTACCTCCTGTCCCTAACTTATCCTCTACCCTAGTCTAGGATAGCCCTTTCCCTACCCTAGCCAAGTTTAGCCTAGTCTGCCTCTACCTCTTACTCTACCCTACCCCAGCCTAGCCTACCACCGCTACCTTTCCCCCCTAGATACCTTCCAACCTGTTATCGTAGTCTGACTTTGCGTATCTTTTGGCCCACGCGGAATTTTCGGCGAAAGATGACGGACGACAAAACGTTCTTCGTCGTCGTTCCTCGTCGACGTTCCGCCTTATCAGTTTGGTCAATTGTCGACGTCGACGACGGCGTCTGTGTTTACTTTTCTCGAGCGCTCGAGGCGAAGGCCAGCAAGGGCGATGAAGACGAAAGCGAAGGCGGACGCACACTCGACCGCGTTGGCTTTGCTGTGTAACGATCGCTTGCTCGCTTGCTCTATCTCCCTCTCGCTCTTGCTCCCCCACGCTCTCTACTGCTGGCTCTGCTGGGTGCTTAACTTATCAGTTATACACGGCAACGTCGTCGTCTGGCCATATCGATAGGAAGTGAATCACTTAGCCCCTTTCCCCCTTGCTTCGCTTGCGGATATTTAGCGAAAGAGGGGAGTGACTTCGCCGGGGGTGCCTTACATAAACTGTTACTCGGAACTTGGCTGACATCAGCGATAGCAGGTGCAGCAAATGCATGGGGGGAGGCAGCGCAGGGTGCAGTAAGCGCAGCAGGTGGCGGAAAATTGCAGGGCGCACAATCAAAGTGCGCAAAATGAAAACATCGCACAAAACTTGTGATTTATTTATAGATTAAACTGAGATTGCCAGCTGGTTGGGCCTGGCTGAGCTTGCTAGGGGGGGACTACGGGGGGCGAACGAGGTGGGAGCGCCCTCTGGACTTGTCATTACGAGAATTGAAGGACAGTTGCGAATAAAACGTGTGGGGACTGAAGGTGCTTGAGTGATCCATTGAAAAAGGGATTTAGATAGATGAGTTGCGAAATGGAAAGGCAAACGGTGGAAGTGGAAGCTAAAAGAAGGTGGATGACGAAGAGATGTGAAGAAAGTCAAAGAAAGGAAAAGCAATAGAGATTTTGAGAGAAAATGAGTAAGACCGAGACAGTAATAGTAAGAGAGTAATATAGAGGGTGAAAAAGAGAGAAAATGTAAGTGAGTGTAATAGAGAAGGATAAAAAATATAAAGGGAGGGAGAGATAGTAATATAGAGATAAAGGATGAGAGAAATAGGGATTTAGAAAAAGAGGGACAGAGATAAGAAGGACGAAAAGGAGAGAGTAAGGGAAAAGGTAAAAGTAAGGAAAAAAAGGGAGTGAGCCAAATGAAAAAGCGATAGAAAGAAAAATTAAGAGTAAGTAAACATAAGAGGGAGATAGATATATCAGGAAAAAGAGTAACAACAATGAAAGTAAGAGACAGAGAGATAAAAAGAGTCAAAGATTTAGAGTAATTGAGATTGAGAGTACGAAAGAGTGAGAGAATTAGAGGCAACGAGAAAGAAAAAGGGTAAGAGCAAAGGATAAGAAAGAGAAAATCTTCAGCAAATATCTTCTTCCATATCTATATAAGATATATTCATGGCAAGCATGGTATTTAAGTACTTGTATTATGGAAAAGAAAATTTGGAATTGCAAGATAGAAGTAGCATCAGCGAATATCAACACACACATGTGTATATTAAAATATCCCTATATTAGTCCTCTAAGAGATAAATATAGTCATTGAATTCGTAATATAAAGTTTTCTCCAGATTTTGTAATGGTTCAAGAATTTCGACAAAAATGTACTTCAAATTAAAAACTATATTATATATTTATATGATACAGTTTCACATACTGTATACTAAACTGTATATTATACAGTTTAATATACTGTACACTATTATGTATATAGCATAACGTATTTAAAATGTTTTTTCAAAAACAATTAAGGACCCTACACCACTCACCGACTTTGACCTCATTTTATGGGCGTGAAACATGCGCCAGATTCCATGGATGACAAAGGAAAAAACCGAAAATATTTTATATAAACATATGAATCTAGATTTTTACTGGTTTGCCCCCTGGTCACCGACAGAGCTTCCCCTTCCCCTCCCCGACTCGTATGCTCCAGAATGAAACTGAACTTTGTATGGCGCGAGCGGCAACGGCGTTGTTGATAAGCCTCCTCCTCCTCTGCGTGCTGCAACGAGCTCTGCTCGGATCCATCGTATGTCACCAGAGTGGAGATCCCCCACTCTCCACCACCATCATCTCCCCTTCCCCTCTTTGCTCTCAATGCCAACCCGACTTTCGCTTTGCCATTTCTTGTCTAGAAACCTCCTCCGCCTGCTGCTGGAGGTGAACGCGTGCGCCGCGGACAGTTTATTAATTTTATTTTTCCGTAGTAAATAGAACAGCGTATAGAAACAAATAGGAACAGCAACAACACCAATAACAACAACAACGAGAGACGACAACAATCCCCAGCAAATGCGCCATAAATGCTTTGCCTGACTGTTCAGATAATGCGGCGGATAATGCCGAGGCAAGTGAACTGGATTCCACCGGAATCGCGCGAACTGTTGTCATATAATGATGTTCAATATTTCTATCAAATTACCAAGCTACTCGTACTAACAGAGGTGATAAGCAGCGCTGGGGTCTGACTGGCTGGCAAAGGTGCCAACTGATAAGAAGAGAGAGAGAGAAGTGAAAAGGGGGAACAGGAGAAGAGGAATGAGAACCTACACTTATATTTGGGGCGTGCGCTCATCATGAAGCTCGGGTTCGTCGTTTTCGATTCGGGTTTATCAAGGCTTAAGACGGGAGAGACTGGGCGAAGGGACTGGGAAGGGGATCTGGCGGGGTAGGTAGGGTGGTAGTCACTGCTGTTGTTATCTTGTTAAGACTGTGCGGAACCCACAGGGAGTCGCGTCGCGTCGTCAAACTGATAACGAGCGAACTTCCAATGGCTAATTGCTCTGTTGATATTCCCAATCTATTGTTGTGTGCGGCACTGTGTGACAACAGACGTCCAAAGTCCGGGCACGCACTCCCCCAACCCCCACCGCCTCCCTTCCACTCCCTCTGCAGCTGATCAAGTTCCCCCACAGTCGGGAGTTGCATGCAGCCCGAGCATGTAAAGTTCATCATCATCATCGATGTGTCTGGCCCCAAAACAATATTTGTTTTTTCTTCTTTCTTCTTTTTTTGCCAGCCCTACAACACGTTCTGCTGTTATCGTCCGCATGCTTCACAAAAAAAAAGAATAAAAAAAAAAGAAATATCATTCCAGACGTATTCGGGTGGACCCCTTCCGCCAGTAGCAACAACAGGTAGGTATGTGGGTAGATTTCTCGACGGCTATTTATACTGTTTTGTTTTTATTATTTCGGGGCTCGGGGCTGATACTGCCAAATGCGACTGGCTGGCTGACAATATCTCGTCTAGACGGGGGTGACTATTATTAGAGCCCGAAATTTATTAAATTTCTTTGCTATAAATTTTACTGCGAAAATTTCCACGGCTTGTTTCAAGACTACTAGCGGCTCAGAACCTCAAGGGGAAGGCCCAAGGTGCAATTTTGATTATTTTCGCAAAATGTTATATAACAATTTTCATTGGGGTATTCGTAAGATAAGCTTATTAATCAATTGTAAATAACTACATAAAACTACATAATGTATGGTGGAATTTTGATTTATTTTTAAGGAGTAGCTTCAATTTAGGAACCGGAAGATAGCTTTAAGTACCAATAAGTAGGATAATACCTATATCACTTATGTCTATTTATGGGAGCCTTTTCGTATCAGAATTAGGCTAAGAAAAATATTTGTAAGAAATACTTTTTTTTACTTTTAATAGATATTTATAATAGAGTTTGTTCAGTTAAATTTGTTATTAATATTATCAATTTTCAAAAATAAAATGTATGGAATAAAATATCTAGATTTTATATTTTTACGTGATTTGTGAATTATTACTGTTACGTTGAATGAACTTTGATAAATACAATTCATACTGCAATATTAAGAATAAAAAATATTTAGGAATTTAAATGGTCATAATGGCATTCATTGTCTACAGGTAATTTGGTAATTTTATTTCCAGTTAACTGGTCTAACCTCATTGGGTATATTTATTTTTTGAGCATGATTCACAATAAACTTTCCGTTAATATAATAAACAGTCAGTCCGATTACAGACAGAAAACCAAAGGTAATATATAGTGTTTATAGACTAGAAAAATCTAAACTTTTAATCATTTATCGATGTTTCTTAGAAACCAAGAAAAAAATCCTGTTATCCTTTTCGGTTTGCTCGACTGATTCTGAAAAATCTCTCAGAAAACCCCTGCATAGCCAAGAAGGCAATGCTATCCTCTCTCTCTCTCTCTCTTTTCTCCCTTTTTCTATACTCTCCCTCCTCTCTCTCTCTCTCTCTCTCACTCTCTCTCTCTCTCTTGCAACCTGATGCAATTCCTCGCCCAATTGCATTTGGAAAAAACGTCCCAGACACGCGCACACAAAAAGTTATCAATCATAACAAAACAATTCGTTCTTTTTTCCTGCTTTTTATGACTCGCCAAGGGGAAGAAGGTTGAGGGACTCAGTGCCCGGCAGTGGGGGTTAAGCGAAGGCCAGGCATGGCTGCCGGCATTGACATCCACGCAGCGATTATCAGCAAAAGCCGCCGCAGACAGGCAGACGGACTAGTGCGACACGTGCGGTCCCTGACCAAGAGCGGGCGGTACAATCACACCTGTGCGGGCTGACCTCAATCACAGTGAGATATAAACACAACTATAACGTTATCCAACTATACTGTACAACACACTCCACACCACGATTAATAACTTGAAACTTACACAAGGCAAGACTACAAATATTGCGCGCGCTTCTGCTAGAGACGCAGCTGGAACTGTCTGAGCTGGCAGAGATGCCTGGACGAGTTGGAGCTGTGGAGCTCAGTCTGTTGCCAGGTTGTCCGTGGGGTCCATTCACCGAAATAAACGCAAACAGCGTTGACCCACACGACGCGACGACAACACGAAGTGGAGCCATAAATAAATATGAATAAAAATAAGTGCGATGAAGTTTTTCGAGAGGTTTTACTTGGCTCTGGATCACAATTAAAAAATACCTGCTTAAATAGAAAGTCTATTAATAGTTGTACAAGACTTGTCAGACGAATAGCTTGAGGTTCTCCTGCATGTAACTGACCAGCGCCTTCTCAAAAATCGGCCTCGTGATGTTGTCCAGCTGCAGGTTCATGCTCACATAGAACTGTCGCGCATAGCGCGCACTCAACTTGGTGGCTAGAACCAAGGAGTCACTTTGGCTGGGATCACCAATGAATGTGGTGGATATTGTTTCCTTGGCTGCTCCACGTGCCGGCATGGCAACCGCCAGCTCATCCAAACGATCAGCGGAGCTGCCATTGAGAAATAACATTGTGCTGCCGTTCATCTTGAGCACGCGCAGCGTACACTGCATGACTCCTGTGTCCAGCTGGGCCAGGTGAGAGCTGAAGGGTTCCACAGTGGCATCCGTCATTTATTTAATTAATTTAAATTAAGAAATTAAGTATTTTTCCTGATGTCAACAATGAAATGCAGTTTTTGTGCTCAGTGAACAGTGTTGCTAAAGTTTGCAAAGTATAACCGCAGGGCTGCAGTGGCAGCCAAGCTAAGCAGTTCTGTAAGCGCCGCAAAGTCGATAGACTTGGCGCGCAGTTTGAAATTGAATTCGCCGAGAAAATAAAAACACTCAGTTCTTCGCCTTTCGCAGTGTTGTTTACTTTTATTAGAGCTACATTTGTAGTAGGCGATTTTAAAGATTTTTTTTTATTTTTGAGTTAAAATACATACAGTTACACGATTTTTTACGAATTCGATGCTAGCCCGTATTTCTGGACTTTGTATTGAAACTGGTGTTTTCTTCTCTTTTTGTTTACAATAATAAGAGTAATATAATATATATGATCATCAGTTTGATTTGAACTACTTAATACATATAAATCGAGGCTTGTGTGCAAGATAGCAAATTAACAGGAAAGTACAAAAAAACAGATGAAAAAAATTCATAAAAAGTTCAGTTCCGGTTCACAATCATTTGAAATGAAATTCACTAATTGTATTTATATATAGATATATTTATGTATATATGAATAAAATATGTGTGTTGGTTTTGCTTTCAATTTCATTTTTCTCATTCTAATTTCCATCTGAAACTCTTCTTGCATCAACATCTATCTCTGGAGATTTTAGGATATATGCGGATATTTTCGTATTTAGTTCAGTTAAATATCAATATTCTTCTTTATATTACGTTTGCGTCTATTGCAGTTTTTATTTTTAACTTTTGTTGATTATTATTAATTATTTTCAGTTGCTCGAGAACTTGAGAATGAATATTAAATAATTTGGATTAACTTGTAGCGTTTTTTCTCTACTATAATTTGACTAACATTTGCAACCGCGCGATTTCAACTTTCATCTTGTGTTATAGAATGCATCATCATCATTATTATGTGTTGTTCGTTTTTTGTCTCTTTTTTTTCTTTTGTAGATTTTATAAGGTTAATATTAATATTTTTTTTTGTATTTTTCTTAAGGGTTTTTTTTTGTTCTTTTTTTTGTTGTTTTGCGAATAAATATAGAAGTGATATACATATATAGTGTGTTGTTGGTTGGTTATGCAATTGTTATTGTTCGGATGTTTTTAATCCTCATCGTCCTCAGATTCGGCTTCCTGTAGCCAAGTCAACCAGGCATTAACCTGGAACAGCGCTGAGCCCTTGCCGGGATATTTGTCAGAAATCTCTTCCTTCCATAAAACGAAAGCCTCCTCCTCGATTATCTCGGAATCGTATAAATATTTGAACCATCGACAGAGCATGCCTGGAAAGGAATTAAAATCATTAATATACATGTTTTATTAAGATCTATAGAGGTATTACCTTTGGGGAAATTCTCATTGTAGCAGAAAAGCTGCAAGGCATACAGCGCCATCAGTTGCAATTCATTCTGGCCAAGGAAGGTCTGCAGCATTTGACTGTAGGTTTCCAGCATTGCCTGCTCCTTTTGTGTCACGGACTTTTCGGGATGTTCCTTGGGATCCATGTTCGGGGCGAGCGTTGTCTCCTTGGTGATGTATTTGACAACCACGGTCATTAGGGCCTGTATAAATCCTGGATCCTTGTAGTATTTGTTATCCACATGCGACTTAATCCATTTATAGAAATTTGTAGGATTCGGATCGCTCTGTAGCTGCTTTAACATCTCCGCTTGCACCTTGAGCAGCGGGTAGAGGAACGAAAGCTGACGATCCTCGAGTATTTCAGCCAAACGCTCCTTGTTCCGATCCACCTCCTGCAGACTGTTGATCAATTCTATTTTACTCGCACGGAACTTCTCCTCCAGCGCATCTTTGCCGATGGTCTTGTGCAGCTGTTGGAGCACCAGCAGGAAAAGTGGATAGTGCTGACCATTGTCCGTATAGTTTGCAATATCATTCAATTTAATCAGAGCCGGCTCGCAGACGGCCTTACTTAGCACAGATGCCACAAGTGCCGTGATCCTCGGGTTGAGTGCTTCACGTTCATTCATCTTGTTTACCAGCTGCTTGAAGATCTCAACAATCACGTTAGGCTTGACGTTGGACTGTTTGCGTAATGTCTGCAGGAAACGCACGACACGTTCCAGGTAAACATCGTTAACTCGGTCTAACACTTCCATCAACAGGTTGAGACACACATCCTTCAGCGCCTTCTCAGGCAGCTTTAGCTCAAGGAAACCGTTGACAAGCTGTGTAAATTTATCTGGTTTCGGTGTTGGACCATTCTCGACTTTCGTCTCCTCCGTGTCCTCCCCCTCGCCAGTGGCATCTACTGTTTCATCTGCTGCTGGCTCGGTAGGCGCAACAACTTCTTCGACGTCTTCTTCATTTTCTTCCTCATCGTAGTAGAACTTTTCCTTGAAATAGACACTGGCCTTCTTTTGTAGCTCCTCCTTGCTTGGTCCCTTGTCCTTCTTCTGTTGTTTGCTGCTCGAATTGGCGCCTGCTCCGGCTCCTGCAGCACTAGCTGGTGTTGTGGGTCGCTCAGCAGCGCCTCCGTTCTTAGTGGCAGCTTGCAACTGATCTTTGCCATCTAGCCCAGCCTTCTTATCGAGCTCAACTGCAGCTTGTCCAGCTGTGCCGAAATTGGGTGACGACGATGTGGCCTTGAGGCTCTTCTCTGCCTGCTGAGCGCCGTGCAGTGATCGATTCTCCAGTCCATATTCAGCCGATGGTGTTGACGATGGACGTACTGGGTTGTTTATCAGATGCGAAGTGGGCGTGGCAAGCAGCGGGTAATGTGAGTTGGACAACTGCGATGACGATCCCTGCTGCTGTTGCTGATGATGCGACAAACTGCTGCCACTGGGTGGCGTGGAAATGGGCAGCGTTGTGGGGAACTTCTGATTCTGTGTCGCCGCTCGGAACAGCAAAGAATTCGCAGCCGGACGCATTTGTAGGTTCTCCACTGAGTCCTGATTTGTGGATATCAAATTGCGCTTGAAACGCGGTGCCAACTCCTTGCTGCCCAGTAGCATTTGATTGCCACCATAAGAGCCATCGTTGTTCCGATCATTGTTGTTCCTGTGCGAACCGCTGCCACCTCCGCCGCCGCCACGTGAATCGTCACGATTACCACCACTGCCACCACCGCCGCTATTGCTACCTCCATTCTGATTATTGTGCTTGTTGTAGCGATTGTTATAGTTGCCACCGCCACCACTGCCGCCGCCACCGCTGCCGCTGTTGCCGCGATCCTCACGATCACGATTGCGATCGCGATTGTTATACTGACGACTGTCGCGATCACGATCCCGATCACGGTTGTTGCTGGTTGCGAAACTGTTATGGGGAGAAGGAGGGGAATGAATAAGTACAGGTGTTTCTATTTCATATCTTCTTGCTACTTACGGTGATACAATCGGGGATGCTCCAGTCACACTGAGTCCGCTAAACATATCATTATAGCCGCCCGTTTGTAGATTTAAATGGAAACGATTCATCCAGCTATCGCCATCGCGATCATTGTTACGCATATCGCGATTGCGATTGGCAAATGGTGTACGTATTATAGAGTCATCGTCCGAGCGTATTTGCTTTATCGGTACCGGACCCTCAGCACTGCCACCGACTTTGCGTGGTATCCATTGATTCTGACGCAGCTCGATGACATCCTTTAGCATGAAGCGTATCCTTGGTGGATATTCAGTTGATTTTGAACGACGTTCCAATTTCTCAAAGTACTGATTCATCAGCTCTTTGCCCTGTTCTGAATCCAGATTCTTGCCGCAAGTCTTGAGCAATTGAGCCAAGCATTCCATGTCCTCGCACATTTCCTGCGCACTGGCCGTACGTTTCTTCTTCTTATCCAAAAGCTCCATAATGCATGCATGCAATACATTCTTCGATAGCATATCCAGCTTATTGAGCTCACCAATGAATTTGACATTACCCAGCATCCGTTGCTTCGCCAAATGGCGTCGCTCCTCTTCGTCGGCCTCATTCTCCGGCGGTGGACGATTATCGTTTGCCTCGTCCCGATTGAGACGATTGTTGAACTTGTCCCGACAAACAGCGATCAGAAGACGCAAGAAAGTGCAAGAATTGTTGGGTTCCTTTTCGAATGACGGAGCTTCCTCGGACAAACGCTTACAGAGCTGCGCATACATAGACGAGTACTTTGGCTCGTCCAAGGCTTTATCGAAGATCAGCAGAATAACTCCATTGAGTATAACAATTGAATTGAGGTCAAGTTTTAACAGCTCATCGCTCAGCTCCTGGAACTTCTCTGGTGTCAACTTATTCAGAATGCCACGCACACGTCTAAACACTGCATCGTTCTTCTCGCTTTGGGTGAGTCCATGCTGTGGTCGCAACGATGGCGGTATCCAGCGTCCAGTAATGGGTTGCTGTTGTGTCGAAGATGCTGCTGCTGGTGGCGGAGTCACTGATTTCACTGCTGAAACTTGTTGCTGATGTTGCTCCCGTTGCTGATGTTGCTCCCGCTGTTGATGATGCTGCGACTGAGATTGTTGCTGCTCCTGTCGATTCTGTGGAGCATTTGTATCTCTGGAGTTATGCCTTAAGCTTTGGCCACCACGTTCGTAACCTCCGGTGCCGCCGCTGCCACCTCCTCCTGCTCCTCCGCTATTGTAGCGATTACGCTCGAGACTGCCACCGTTATAGCGTGTTTGATGTGCTGGTGAGTCCTCACTGCCTCCGTAGCCCGTATCCCGATCCCGATTGTCCCGATATGTGTCCCTATTATTGCTGGTATATTCGTCGCGATAGCGACCACTCAAGCTATGACCGTCATTGCCTCCGCTACGGGATCCGTAATTGGATTTATTTGGATTACCTCCGCTTCCGCCTCCACCTGAACCTGCGCCACCGCCGCCAGTTGTTGAATTGTTGCTGCTGCTGCTGTTGTAATGCTGACGCTGTTGCTGCCCCAAGCCACTGTTGCCATTGCCATTAGCTGTTTCGTAGCGTGAGCTGCCGCTGCCACCGCCGCTGCTGTTATGATGGGAGCGATAGTTGCTGCCCGAATTAGAGTTTAGATTACGTTGGTTATAGCTACCGCCATCGGAGGAGTTTGTGTGATAGCTATTGCGACTACCACGATGGACTCCACCAAAGCCGCCACTGCCTCCGTTATACGATGATGAGGAGCCGTTGTTGCCTTCAACGTTATTGGCAGCTCCAACGCCGCCGTTGCTAATGTTGTTGTTATTATTTACGCCTGCACCCAAAATGTCACTATTTTTTTGATAGTAACGCGACGACGACGAATCGTTTTGATAAGATCGTCGAGGTCTTGGGCTTAGCTCCGAATCGTGTTGACGAATTTTGACGGAATTTTTATTATATCCAGTGGAGAAGTGTCCGCTAGGGCCACCAATTGAACCAGTTCCTCCTACTCCTCCTACACCTCTGCCTTCGCCAGATACACCTGAAGATGCACCTCCACTAGTACGGCTACCGTTGCGTCCTCCTAGAAGGGGTTCGTTGTTGCCGGAATTCCCAGATTTGGCACGATAATTACCGCCGCCGCCGGATGGAGATGAACCCTTATCGATTTTAACCAAATTCTTGAGATTATTGAATGTATCTGTAGCAGTGGTTATTGGCAATAGATTGGGGCTTGTATTGAGCAGAGTCTTTTGTCCAATTGACGCCGCCGTTGTCGATTGTGGTGTTGGTGGTGTTTGGCCTCCTCCTGCTGCTGCTCCGTTGCTGCTGCTGGTGCCACTGGTGACGCCTAAGACGGCGCCGCCGCCTCCACCGCCTCGATTGGTCAATTGATCGTAATTGCGCTCGATATGATCGTTTTGTTGTGATTGGATTAACAATCTCAAATCGTTAACGCCGCCGCCGCCGCCGCTGTTGCCGCCGATGCTCGTCGTGTCACCGGTACTGGTGCCTCCCTCAATGGTGATCGTTTTTCCGCACCGGAACTGATCTATGATGACGCCTGCCTGATGCCCGTTGCTGCTTGTACCGTTAGCCCAACGTTGCGGACTATCGTCGTAAGTGTGCAAAAGGGGAGCGGCGTCGTACGTTGATAGTGGAATGGTGATAACTTTTCTTTATCGACTCGGGAGCGAAATAAATCTCTTCTCTCTTCCTCCTTCTCGTCAAGCTTTACACGTGAGTTGCGTAAGGCTTGGGCGCTGTCTCTCTCTGTGGGATCTTTACAAAGATCTTTGTGGAGCTCTGTGGGTGCTTCTGTTCTTTGGATCAAGATCTTTTTCTGTCCTTCTCTCGTTGCGTTACTTTCTCAGCACTACACAAAACAGAAATTTCGAATTACACACACAGACACACGACGCACAGACTGGAGACGCACACACAATAAGAAATCAATATATATGTATCGGAATATATATATATATGTATTTTGAAGCGCTGCTGAACGTCGTTGAGTTGATGGGGCTCCCTTTGGTTGCTTTGTCCTTTAGTAGTCTCTCTCTCGTTGTCGCGTCTGCTGCTTCTTCCAAATCTTCCGGGGGCTATGTAATTTGTAGTAGTTGATAGATATAGATTCCTCTTCTGCCTGATAATCGGATCGAATTGCCGTTCTCCGCTTATGCCGTATATGCCGCCGTACGCTTATAGGAATCCTATGGGAAGAAGAGGTGCCGAAATAATTAATTAGAAATTCGAGGTTTAGGTGTACACAAAAATCTAGACAAGACAAAGTATTATGGATGTATATATATATTATATATACATATATAAATATATTCAGTATACGTACAGATGGGGTGTACTGACAAATATACAAATGATAACTGTGAGTTCAATCTAAGCAAAATATCCAAGGTCAACAATCTATTTAATGTTTCATTGAAATATTTCCAACGTTTTATACCCTTTATATAATATTAAAGAATACGAGGGTCGTTTGATAAGTCCGTGACTTTTTGTATTTGCCGCGCACCTGCTCTAAATACAACACTGCTCCTGTCAGCAGTTATCGATTAACAGCTGACTGTAAAATTTTGAGAAAGCTGCGTTTTTTGGTTTGCGTTTTATAGGCATTGAAAGCGGTTTTCGTTTCAAGGATAGGGGTCTTTTGTGTATTTGCCGCGCCCTGAAAAAAAATTGAAAGGACTTGAGCGACATCTCGTGAATTTTAACGAAAATGGAGATCGAGATCGTCTGCTTTCAATGCCTATAAAACGCAAACCAAAACGAGCTTTTCAAATTTTACAGTCAGCTGTTAATCGATAACTGCTGACAGGAGCAGTGTTGTATTTAGAGCAGGTGCGCGGCAAATACAAAAAGTCACGGACTTATCAAACGACCCTCGTATTACATATGTTACAGAAACAAAGAGGCGTGGCAGACCTCAAATTCTGTTTATTATTAGCTGGTATCAATAGTTGAGTTTATTTTGCCGACTTCTTCTATGATGCTTTGAAATCTCATTAACTACAAGAGCTAGAGACACCAAATTTGGCATGAAGGTTCATTTCAAAATTAAAGCCCTATCGCTCTCTTAACATTGAAGTTATTTAAGTCAATGCTTTCATTCTTTTCAAACGCCCCTTTTGCTGCGTGAACAAGGGAATTGTCAGTGTGTTTGTGAGTGGTTTTTCCAGTGTTAGGCGAAGTGCATCTCATTGAAGGGCATTAGACAATCGCTTAACTAACTTAACTTTTGATACTTTTGTTTTTGTTTGATTTGCCAAACTTCAGATTTGTTCTGATATCATCAATACACTAACAACAAAGCACACAAAAGCATTGAGCAATGCGGACAGCTGTTAAAAGCAGACGTGTTGAAAACGACGTTCTAAGCTCGACTTGAAAACAGCTTGCGTGCATACCTGTGTCAGTGTGTGTCCACTTTCAGATAACGGTGCTTTGACAAGCATAAAATAAAACTGGAATTTTAATGAAAATAACCTCGCAAAACACCTTCAAGTTTATTTCACTTTTCCCCCCACACACGACGACGACGCAATTGAGCGCCACACAGACACACACACACACAAGTAAGCTTAAACAACTACTGTGTTCTCACTCATCTTGGGGAAATGTATGTGTGTTTGTAGCTGCGCGCGACAGAGTTGTTGTCTTCGTCTTGTGGGTACAATTATAATGCGCAGCTAAACTGCACCTATTATAAAATATCTTATATACATATGCATGTGTAAGTGTACGTGTAAGGGTCGTGTGTGTGTTACTGCAATTACTTTAAAGGTGCTCAATCAATATTAATATAGGCCTTAATGCACTTAAATTCAATTTGATCTGTACAATGTGCGCGAGTGTATGTGTGAGACTGGGCAACTCTTTCAGGTCGTTCGCTTTTGTTCTTTGTTGGATTGTTTCCTTTGTTCGCGCGCGCGACGTCCGCCGCTATCTCCCTCTCTCCTTTTCTCTATCTCTCCCAAAAGATTGAACTCCTCTCTATATATACGAAATCAAACTGGGATGTGGATGCTCACGTATCTGGCACACTAGTACATGTGCGTACGTTTGTGTGTGAGTGAGTACGTGCATGTACTCATGTACTCATTTTGCTAGAGACGCTGCTGCTGCGCACAAGAGCGCGGCGAATTTATCAGTGTCAGTGTCCTTTTGCCTGTGTGTTGTCCGTGTGTGTGTGCGTGTGTCTGTCTATGTATTGAGGTTTATGGCCTCTCTGCCTGTGCTAGAGCGCTTTCGTTGAGTTTTGCCGTCGCCGTTTGTGCGTTCTGCGCCATCGAATTAAAGTCTCTTGACCCCAATATAAAATGTAATAGATGGGTGCGTCGTTGTCTCGTTGTTGTTGTTATTATTGTTGGTCTCTGATTAGCAACAAAATGAGTCACATTTACTTGCTAAAATTTTTGAGTGTTTACTAAAGAATTTGAGTGAAAAATTTGAGCCCTAACCTGTTTGTTTGCATTAGATATGCAAGGGGCGCAAATATACATACAGATACACACATACACACAGAAGCAACCCTGAGAAGGTTGTACATGTAATTATTCGCACAGTGTATATAAGTCTCGGTTGCAACTTAATCGTCTCTCTTCTAAACACCCCCAAATGTAAAACCACCCCAAAAGAAAAGAGCGCATATTGCCACTGCCTGCCTCCCTTCTTTAAGCTCGTTGCAGCAACGACGTCGACGACCCCGACCCCGAGGGCCGAGCAAAACCGACGCCGCCGCTAAGAGACCCAGTTGTGGATGATTTTGACCTCAATTCAAGTGACTCGAGCCGTGCCAAGTAAAACCCACTAGAGAAATAACTTATGCTCTTTCCAATGACACACACACACAGAAATTATAAAACTAATGTGGGCTTAGTTCAAATTCAATCGAGTATGTATAGAAAAACAGTAGCTATGCAAATTTGTACACATTGAGTCGACTCAATAGAATGACCCCGCCTGTAATTGGTCTCTCTCTCTCTCGCACTCTCATCATCATCCTGTACTCAATAAACCTTGCAAGTTTTCTTCCTACACAACGCTTTCGTCATAGAATCGTACAAAGTGCACACACGTTTAGCTCAATACATTCATACACTCACACTGATGCATATGCGCCAGTATTTGGAGTGGGCTCATATGTGTGTGAACGCGTGTGGCTGTTCCGAAGATAAACGCGTACACACGGAAAATCAAAATGAAGCTGCACTGAAAGCGAACCGAAAAACTCAACCTCAACTATAAGAGGAAGAGGAGGTGAGAGGAAAGCAGCGTGCAGCAGCAGCAACGTCAACAGCATTGAGTTTTTCCGCTGTGTGTACCGCCGCCATTTTGTTTGCTGGCACTTGACGTTGCTGCTGCTGCTGCTGCCGCTACTCTTCTCACTCTATCTCTATCTATGTACTGTACATATATACACACACACGACGCACACATGCATACACACACATTTCTTTGTATTTTGAGTGAATCATTTTTGGATTTCTTTGTTAATTTCATGCATCGCATTTTTGTTTTTCTTTCACCTTAATTATACAAATTTCACGGAAATGACTACAACACTATTGCATATTTCACTTTTATTGATTTCAGCTTCAATTCGCCTGAGTGCGAAAAGAAACGAGGACGTTCAATCGTATGTACGTATGTGTATGTACATACATATGTATGTACGTTTTCTCTCAATTATGGAAAAATTTTAGAGGCTATAATTTTTTTTATCTTTTCCGCAACTCTATTCACTTAATAATTTAATTCATATAAATGTTACACACTTTTTTTTTAACAATATAAGGCACTCAGCGCCTACTTTCTCTAACTGTATTGTACTAACCTCTATAAATTACTAATTTCAGTATGGCAAACTCTTTTTGTGCATGCACAAAGCGAAATTACTATACCAGTGCTGCAAAACTGAATGAAGTCGTTCTTCAACACGACCATATGGAAAGCTGAGTTAACATATCGCTCAACTGTTATGGTCGAGCAACATAACAGTTGTTTGCGAATATAGTGAATGTCTTATGTTAATTTTTAACAATATAATTAAGTGTTAATAAAATTAAGGTATTAATAAATGACAACTTATAAAAATAAAAATATATTAAATAATAACAATAACAAATTCACAATTTAAAAAGTAAATTAAATTAAATAAGTCTTGCGAACATTGCGAGGCTGTTATCAGCAGTGGCTAACGTATTTTTACAATAACATATCGATAAGCCTGTTATCGACCCGCTGCCAGCACTAAATAGAATGTTGTCGGTAAAGGTGGAAATAAATCGATGTTCACTGAATCAATTTAATTTCCAAAATTCAAGAAAAACGATTTGAATCGATTAAAATCGAAAATTTAAAATTCAAGGAAAAACCGTTTTTTTTCATTAAAAACAATTATAAAACTCAAATTCTTTAAAAACAAATGCTTATCCGTCCCACTTTTCCTAAAAACCTATAATTTTGTACCACCATTAGACTTGTTTAGTGATTTTGTAGTATTAACTTAGTACTAGATTTAAATTTTCGATTTAATCGATTTTCAAAAATTAAATCGATGCATCTGAGAAAACGAAAAACATCGATTAATCGATTTGAGAATCGATTTAACTTCCAGCTCTAGTTGTCGGCTTGCACAACAATTTTCAATTTAAAATTTGATTAATATTGATTACCTATATTAAAATGTTTCTAACGAACGTATTATTCAAGAAAGTAAAGAGCAAGTAAGTAACTGACAAGTATTTTAATGCTATTAAATTTATAACAACCTCGGTTTGCAGGCGCATCATGGTGCTGATGGAGAGCGTGGTCAGCGGCCATCAGTTCAACACCTTTCGCGATCGTCTGGCGGAGAAGATCGAAGTAGTGCGCTTCGACCCATATAGTAAGTGTATCCATATCGTATGTAGCATGTGTTTTTGGCTAATTATTATATTTTACAGTTCAAATGGACAGCTTGTATCGTGAGCGCAAGAGAATTCGCAGTGCCTAAGTAGAAATGTTTTTGAACTTGTTTTCTTTTGTAATTTAAGTAATGAGTGTTTTACATAAATTTGGAAAAACAGAAGGATCTTGTTTTGACTAACGAATACGATACAGTTTATTAACAAACAGGTGTACATGCATTTGCGCCCAGTTTTTGCTCTGTTGGAGAAAGATCACGTGTCGTCAACAGAATATATTGGCTTAAAGGGAATTCCCTCCTAACGCACCCTTTCGACCAGGGGTCGCACATTATACAATATATTTAATACAAAAATAATGTTTTAAATTCATTTGAAGGGCTTCTCGGTCATAAGAAGTCCGCGCTCCCAGAGCGCCGTGGCCACCTCGACGCGACGGTCGGCGTTGCGCAGCGGTAAAGTGGCAATCTTCACATAGTTAGGATACGCCTTGATAAGACACTCCACAGCAGCAGCTTCAGCCGGCTGAATCTCCATAAAGTTGGCCTCATACTTGCAGTACTCCAGTGCATTGTCTACATAGTAGTAGACACGCAGCGAGTTCTCCTCCGCCACCAAGCGCAACACATTGGCGCGCAGTAGACGAACCTTTGTCTGATCCGTCAGCTCGTAATCAGCCAGGCAATGACCGTTCTTGTCTTTCTGGCTACGTGAACCAAATACAGTACGACGCTTCTCCTCGGGCAGCACCACCGGCGGCAGTGCTTCGTGTTGGAAACGTTTGGCCAACTGATCAACAGCTGCATCGATTTGGGTCGCGGTGGGCACAAGATATTGCTGCACCAGGCGAGTGACCTCACCCACCAACTGCTTACGCTTCTCAGTCTGTTGTCCGCCATGGGCGAGTCCCAGATGGCGCCAGGTGTGCAGCGGCAGGCCACGGCGCAGGCTCAAGTGATGCTTGATGGCATTCTCCATCACTGTGGGCATTAGTTTTTCTATAAGATTAGCATAGGACTGTTGCTGATACACACTCAGTGTGATATGCAGCGAATGTTGTCCCTTCTCCGTCACCGCCTGATGCACAGTGCCCCGAGGGAAATAGAGTATATCTCCTGGTTCCAACACTGCATCGAAGATGGGCTCACCCAACTGTTCCTGCTTGTAGTTCCCTGAGGAGTGCCGGGCGAGCATGTCACTGGGCAGTGGTGGTGCATAGAGACGCCAACGCTTGCGACCCTCCACCTGCAGCACAAAGGCCTCAATATCATCATAGTGTGGTGCAAATCCCTGACTATTCGGTGGCGTCAAGTAGACATTGGCGCCCACAAGGCAATGGAAGTACTCCTGCATCACAGTGCACACCTGACGCAGTCCACTGAAGTATGTGCTCGGGTTGAGGATGCGAATACTGCATCCCTCTTCATAGTAGCCCCAAACAACGGGCGGCATGGCACGGCCATCGGGATTATGTGTCTGCCGTTGACCCTTCACATAGCTGGTCACATCAATGTTGGTGGTGAACTCTATATGATTGTTTATGAGCATCTCATCGATCATTTTGAATGAGCAGAACTGTGAGAAGTATTGCGGACGCTTGCGCTGCACTTGACAAGCATTCTTTTCCCAATACTGTGAGAAGAAAGCATCCGGGGTGACTGGATGGAGCAGCCAAAGCAGCACACGCTTGCCCCTCTCGATGCTGTTCTGCAAATGCACCTCCTGCTTTGGCTCCGCCTCCGCTAGTGCTGCGTTCTTCAAACTGCGACGTGATGCAGCTGCGGCGCCTTCTTCTTCAGTTATTGGCGCTGGTATAGTACGCCGACGTGGGCCAGCTGCGGCGCCTTCTTCTTCAGTTATTGGCACAGGTATGCTACGCCTAGCAGGTCGAGAGCCAGCTGCGGGGCCTTCTTCTTTAGTTATTGGCACTGGTATGATACGCCTAGCAGGTCGAGAGTTTATGGGCCCGGCGGCCATTTTATTGCCAGGTAGCGGACACGATTTGACAGCAGCGCTGGCAGAGGCGAGACGTGCTTGCGCTGCTTTGGAACGAGGTGGCAGCGGACAGGAAGGCGCCTTCTGGCGCTGCTGCGATTCAGTCGTAGGCTTAGCATTACTTGCTCCGGCACGTGGAGGCAGCGGACAGGAGGGCGCCCTCTTGCGCTGCTGCTTCGCAGTTGTGGGCATATCTTCATCATCGTCATTGTTGTTGTTCACATCTAAATCAGCCTCGATGTTTCTGCGCTTCTGTGCAGCCTTGCGCTGTACCGGAGCAGGCGGTGGCGAAGGCGACGGCGTTGGCAATTTTATTGAGCCGCCGCTGGTGCCGCTGGAGTTGGGCGTGAACTCCTCGCTGAACTGATCGCTGCGGAGAGCACTGTCGTCGTTGCTGTTACCGCTGCCGCCATACTCGTCACTTCCATCATCGTCGCCGCTTCCGTCGTCGTCGTCACAGCCGCTTCCGTCTTCGTCGTCACAGCCGCTTCCGTCGTCGTCGTCACAGCCGCTTCCGTCGTCGTCGTCACAGCCGCTTCCGTCTTCATCGTCGTCTTTGTCGCTGTAGTAGTCGGTGCTGCCATCGCTGCCGTCCTCCGAACCGTCGCAATCTCCAGAGTCATCACAGCTTCCACCATCGTCATCGCTGTCGCCCTCATCCGAGTCAAAGGTTTGCTCCGTGGTATCCATGCCGCAGGCTTGCTCGCTAGAATCATTTTCGGAACCACCGCAGTCGCCGCAGCTGCTGCTATCCGATCTGCTGCACATGTTGTCGGCGTTTGACACTTTGCCCTTTTTCACACTCTGCACGCCATTTTGACGTTTGACACCGTTGGCACCGTTATTCTTCTTTACTGTTGCCCTTTTTGACATCTTCGTGTTCTTTGGCTGCTCCTTTTTGTATGCCGCATACGCTGACAGCTCTGCCGACATTGTTCCCAAGTTTCGATAAATCGGCTTTTCAATTGTTTTACTTAATTAAATACACAATATGAGTGTAAATATTGAAAACAATTTTAACCAACGTTGTCGTCACATGTGCTTCATAACATGCCGCTTGTTTAAATAGTAAGTGCAACTATCGATATCACATATAAAAGGTTTTGGAGTTCACATCGATATGTTTTAAGAGCCATCGCACAGCTGAGTGTATTTAGCGGTACTATCGATACTTCATATCTATGCTAGTTGTACGCAGGTTCAGACATCGATTGGTACGCAATGCAGTAGCACAGCTGTTTGTTCCACTCTCAACTAGTTCCCTTCTTTGTTCCATTGTTTATGTTCTTGTTCTTGTTGTGTGAAAACAATAAACAATTTATTTTACAACATGAGTGACAAAAACATTCTACAATTTGCACCCTTTGAGTCTTTTGTGTCACCCACATTCTGGCATAAATTAGCAGAGCTTAAATTGGATTATGATCGTCTGTCGGATACAGAACGTTCGATATTTGGTTACTATACGAATCGCAAGGCGTCTGCTTGTCTGCTCGAAGTAGACTACAGCGCATACAATAGGTAAGAGAAGGGGGTGAAGTATGGGCTCTAAATGGCACAAAATTAACATATTATCGATTCCACACACAGTGCAGCACAACCACCGAAATTCAGTCATGCGGCGATTGGAAAAATCTACAATAAAAACACCATTGAAGAATTCAAGGCCCTGGACAAGACGGCGCTGCTGGCCGCTGAGGGTCGCGCCCTCTTAGAGGACATGAGCAACGGGCGTGTGCAAGCGGATCCAAGTCTATTAGCACGTTTCTTTGTGCTCTCATTCGCCGACCTAAAGAGCCACAGTTATTATTATTGGTTTGCCTTTCCGTGTCCTCTAACTCCTGTGCTACAACAACAACGTGATCCACAACGTTTGCGTGAGCTACCGCAGTGTGCTGAATATGTGGAAGCTATTGAAAAGATACCAGTGGAAAAGCAGAACTTTTTTATATTATTTGAAAGACAAACACGCCAATTAAGTGAATTTAAGGAGGAGGAATCACCGCATTATATTTACTGCTTTGCCGATCCCAGCGAATATGAACAACCAGCCTGGCTAATGCGCAATTACGTTGCCTTTCTGCTGCAACTCTGGTAAGGCACCAAGTTCCACAGTGCGGAACGCATTTTATCTCTCTCTCTTTCTCTATAGTCCCTCCCTTGTGGGAAAAACACTGAAGTTTCTGGGCCTGCGTTACGATCAGCAACTGAAGCTGGACAACAGTTTGTTGTGGCGAGTGCAACAAGTGGAGGCGTGCGACTTAAAGCAGCTGCAGTTTGTGGGCTGGGAACCCAATCGTAATAAACAAATGCGTCCCCGCTTTGTTAGCATGCGTGACTCCATGGATCCAGCCAAGTAAGGCGGCTATAAAAACTTCTTTTCTGTCCACTCTTTCTTCTTCTTCTGCTCCTTCTTCTCTTTCTCCTCCCACGCCTTCTTCTATTACTCTTTCTCCGCCTTTTCGCCTACCTCTATCTATAACTTTAACTAATATCTCCTTTGCCTCCTCCGCAGATTGGCTGAGAACTCTGTAAATCTGAACCTAAAACTGATGAAGTGGCGCCTAGTGCCCGAGTTAAATCTGGAGGTGCTGGCGCAGACCAAGTGCCTGTTATTTGGCGCCGGAACACTGGGCTGTGCTGTAGCTAGGAACTTACTGGTATGGGCACCAGCTTTAATAACATTTATGGCAAGATATACCACTTCTATACTCCTTTCAGTCTTGGGGCTTTAGGCACATAACGCTGTTGGACAACGGCATTGTGGGGTACTCCAATCCGGTGCGTCAGAGCCTCTATACGCATGCAGATGCAGTGAGTGGGAATCGCATGAAGGCTACAACAGCAGCGGCAAGGCTACTCGAGATTAATCCCAGTGCTATCACCGCGGGACATGTGCTTCAGATACCCATGCCGGGACACACCATTGGGGAATCATTGCGTCAGCAAACGGAGGAACATTTGCAGCTGATCGAGCAGAAAGTGCGCGACCATGATGTCATCTTTTTGCTCACTGATTCACGTGAGAGTCGCTGGCTGCCCACGCTGCTGGGTGCAGTGCAGCAGAAGGTTAGAACAGGAAATCTCGAAAACTGTCGGCAAAATTTTTTAATCTTCTTTCAATTGCAACCATCAGATTGTCATCAATGCGGCGCTAGGTTTCGATAGTTATCTGGTCATGCGACATGGCAGCACGCGAAAGCAGGAGGAAATTGGGGATACATTCAAGGAGATTGCCGGCTTGAAGTGTATTCCTGGACAGCAACTGGGTTGTTATTTCTGCAATGATGTCACTGCGCCGGGCAATGTAAGTGGTCTCCTAATAATAGCGAGCTTTTGGGCAGCCGATTGTAGCTTTTTAACGGCATGAAAGTTAGAGAAGTAATCAAAAGCTTTTTGGCAAATAATTCAGACTTTATAGGGTATAGCGTAAACGATATAGTTATAGTTAGGCACACTCGTAGTCATGTCGCGAAAACTTCTCGAAGCCGGTGCACGCTGGATCTCCGGTTTGCACATGATCCACACCGGTTATTTGAACGACCAGCCCGTTGATTGCGGTCACCTTAAAGCCAACCAGATTCATCATGGCACTGGGTGTACGCCAGTTGTAGCTAAAGAAATTGTAACCATCTACGGCGGTTAAGACTTCGCGTTCCGTGAAGGCCAAAGCCAATTTGAATTGTTGATTGAAGACAAAGGGAAAGCCTCCGTGACGCTCCTCTGTGCCGAATCTAGAAGAGGAGGAAAGGAAATTGTAGGAACTGTCTGTGCAGCTTTTTGCTTTACTCGAATTGCTCTTTACTTACTCAAATTTGTTGTTCATGGAGTTCCTCACCACCGCCTTCTCATCGAAACGCACACTGAAATGCAGTTCCTCACGCTTCGTGTCCGTATCCATGAACTTGATGATAAACTGTCCACGCTTGTTCTCAAAACAACGTGCTGTGATCACGATGACATGGCCAGGACTAAAGAGTATGGGTTGATCGTTGCTAAAGGCCTTGTAATAGTCCGAGGCGTGTATGGCCGGCCATGGATTGGGAAACACGGTACGATGATCGACCTGCTTGATAACCTGTATCTGATCGCGTATCTCGACAGCACGTATCGCTTCAAGTGGCAACCGATAACGGAACTTACAAAACTCGCGACTGTTTATCGATATGTGAAAGGCATCCTCGCAGGCCAAAATATAAACCATAAAGAATTCGCCACTGACAATGGGATTAGGCAACGTTATGTTGTCCATCACTTGGGTCTCCTCCTCACCCCATACCCCGTTGACGCGGGCATTTCGCACTATACAATCGTTGCGAAAATAACATGAGAACCTCAGACCCACATCGGCGTCGGGATTCACGGCGGACTTGGCGGTGCACAAGTTAATGTGGAATCTACAAGAGGCGTTATACAATTAGAAGAATTAGTCATGCAGGCAAGCAAATAGAAGATAAGGGACTGAGACTGCCACGCCAAGGTGCTTAGTCACTCCAGTCACTACTTACCTGGAAGCTCCATCGATGCTCTTTGCCACGATTTCCAGCACATGTCCGAACTCCAGCGGATGCGATAAATTGCCAGCGTATTCTGTTAACATTATAAGAGAATTATGATAAATGTATTAGGAGGAAGTTTTCTCAAGATCGTAGCGTAGGTTCTTCTTTCTCAGTAGGTTCTCTGTGGGCTATCGCGCGTTCCTTCGTCAGCCCATCGACGTTTTCGGGCAAACGTTCAATAGCAAATAACACTCCGTTTTTCCGTAGTACACGGCGTATTTCTCTGAGTACGTTTTTATTTTTGTTTTATTTTTTTGATTACCTCGCTCATTAGAATTTTATCTAATCTGGCGCGGGAGAGCAACAACTCAATAGCAACAATGCCGCCTCCACTTGGCGTGTCCAATGCATTTTCGCTCACTTGTAGGTGTGTGTGTACACATGTAGGTGTGTGTAGTATTATTTAGCTTATTTTATAATTGTTTACCTGCCGCTCTCAGCTGGGCTGACTTGGCTTACCGTAAGTGGCCCGCTGCGTCATAATTTTTGTTTGCCTTTCCCACATTGCGAGCTTTTTCGCCATGATTAAGCTCTTTCTGTTAAGCTTTGTTTCTTCTCTCTCCCTCTAATCACTACTCTGTTATCTCTGCACTCTGATATCTGTTAACTTTGTTGTTTAAATTTGAATTGATATCACTCAACGTCGGAGTAATATCAATTGTGTTTTATTAAATTATTTTATTAATTTTGCTTGCCCCAGGTGCATAACCATTTGGCAAGTCAAGTGAGAATTAATTTTCTTACTGAATTTAATTTTGTCTTTGTGGGTTTTATATACACGTTTCCTACAAGCTAGGTATTAACTTAGGTTCTCAATATATGATAAAAGACAAATGTTAATTATCTAAGTCTAATAATATCTGCTGATTTTTGGCATGCAAATAGTGCGAAATCCTGCATCTTAATCCATATCGATAAAGGGTCATTATTTGCTAAGTCCGCCTGCATATTAGCGAACGGTCCGTATTTATTGTGTTTATATGCCTACCGGCGAGGGTCAGTGCATATTAGTAAAGGATCACTGTTGATTTAGGTACGTGTGAAACGTATCCTCTCGCCTATCTGCTTAAGATAGCAGTGTGCCTGGGTATCATCTGCACCGTACGATTTTCTGCAGTTATGTAAAATCGTACATTTGTAGTGTGTTCACTGTTAACTCTGCCCTTTACCCGCTGTTAACTTTTCCTCTGCTTTCCGTCCGCTGTTAACTCTTATGTCTGTTGTCTTTTGTCTTTTCTTTTCTGTTCTCTGTTAAATGAATACTATTTTGTCTGTTAACTATTTACAGAGTCTGAAAGAGCGAACATTGGATCAACAGTGCACTGTTACGCGGCCGGGCGTCTCCAACATTGCAGCCAGCTATGCTGTGGAGCTTTTGGTTGCACTGTTGCAACATCCCCTGCGGGAGGCTGCGCCGGCGTACTACGCGCACCGGCAGGGCGCAGCAGAAGCTTTGCCAGAGGGTATGCTGGGTATCTTGCCGCACAGCATACGCGGTCAGCTCTGCAACTACGAGAACATACTGCCGGCCACACAGAAGTTTGGGCAATGCATTGCCTGCTCGGAGGTAGGCTGAATTTTATATGAATATATATAGATATATACATATGAAAATAATTACATACCTGTGTGGGTACTTACAGCGTGTCCTGCAAGCCTATCGCAACGAGGGACACAAGTTTCTATTCAAGACATTCGAAACGGCAAAGTACCTCGAGGATTTGACGGGCATTTCAGAGTTCATGCGTCTTAATAGTAAGGTGAGTTTATATACAGTAACGTATATTATTATTAAACATATCGTATATGTATGCATATGAATAGCAATTCTGTAATACAATTTACAAATTCTCTATTTGGCAGATCATAGACTTTGATGATGATGATATGTTTGATCTTTCAGACAATGAAGAAGCTCAGGATTAGCTCAAGAATTTTGCATTTAAATATTTTCTGTCTTTGTCTATATCTTAAGCCAAAAAACTTTACATTTGTGTATTGTCTAGTCTTAAGCGAACTGTGTAATAAAATCCATATAGATGTTGTAAGATTAAATTAAGAGGTTTCATTGGTGGAACATAGATTCAAAGTATTTACATATACAGGGTGCGCCAACTATACAGGAGGGGGCCCCTTTTTTTAAAAAAAAAAAATTAAAAAAAAAAAAAAAAAAAAAATTAAAAAAAAAAAAAAAAAAAAAAAAATAAAAAAAAAAAAAAAAAAAAAAAAATTATTTTTCCCTTTTTTTTTTTGGTTTTTTTTAATTTTTTTTTTTTTTTTTTTTCCCTATTAAAAAAAAAATTTTAAAAATTAAAATAACCCCTTTTTACAAACCCCAACCCCATTTCCCCCCCCCCCCCCCTAATTTCAAAAAAACACCTTTATTTTTACCCCCTCCTTTCCCCCCCCTTCCCTTTTTTTTTTTTTTTTTTTTTTTTTCCCCTTATACCCTTCCTATTTTTAATAAAAAAAAAAAAATAAAAAAAAAAAAAAAAAAAAAAAAAAAAAAAAAAAAAAAAAAAAAAAAAAAAAAAAAAAAAAAAAAAAAAAAATTAAAAAAAATAAATTAATAAAAAATTAAAAAAATATGTGCAGTAAGGGCTTTTTGGAAAACATAATACCGTGCGTCTCTAAAGAAGTATCGGGGCCAAGGTACACCTAACACTTTTCGATTTGACTGAACCACACATTTTCTTGTGCGGTTTTTTGAAAGCAAAGTGTATGCCAATAAACTGAAGACTTTGGACCAGCTGAAGAAGAAGATTCGAGCTGAAATCGCTGTGATACCGCCTGAGATGCTAATATTCCATGAGATATTACGGAAAAAGAGCGACGTGGTTTTTCGAAACTAGCTGGCATAAGAATGTAACGCTTTGAATTTAATAACACAAAAAAGTTTACAAAAATTCATCGGAAATTGTTCGAGTTAAAGTAGTTCAACATAAAGTATATGTACCACGTACTGATTTAGCACCGTGTTCATACCATACATACATATGTATCGTATAAGCCGGAAAATAAAGTCGATGCCAAAAACAACTTAAGCAAACGGAAAAATATCTTTATTTACTCTGCTAATGATATCTCCCCCTTATTACGCTTTTCTTAGGTTTTAAAAAAGAAATCATTTAATTCTTTCATAATTCAAAAACCTCTTCGCGATTTTTCTACAATTTATTTACTTGCAATGATTTCAATTATAGAATTGCCATCAGACCTTTGCTTCGTATATATTTTTGTTAGATAAGAATATTATTATATACAAATATTTAAAAATCGTTTGTTTTTTGCGGTTCTCCGAACCTAAAAAGGTGACAACTTTAGATTTGTTTTTGTTTTTCTTTAATTTTTTTCGTTCTGTTGACAACAATATTTACGCCAGATGTTGTTTTTCATTTGCTCATTTTATTGATAATGTGTAATCCGAAAACAACAACTCCATGAAGATCTCGTAGCATAAATCTGGTCTTGTAAATCTTTTTGAATGTTTATGCAAAAGAATTAAGTCGAGAGAGAGTTCATTACACTCAAGATAAGAATGTCGAAACGGAGAAATCGCTAGGTCTATCAACAGAGAGAGAGTGAGAGAGGGACGAGTCTAGTTCTAGAGAAGAAAAGGAAGAAAAAGGGAATATATCAAATTCAGCTACAAATAAAACATGCAGATGCGTGTGGTATTTGTCTCGGGTTTGTGCGGTTCTAGAGAAACTCGAAAACAACAAAGCGACACTTGACACACATTTGACAACGTGCCTGTTTGGCATTTGACCCCAGGGCATATGCGAGACAACGACACCAACAACATGAAATCGCTTGAGTTTCGTCGTTATGGCTTCCCACCGAGCTAAAGATAACTTTGCTTTCTTCTGCAAATATCGAGGAATCGCTGAGAGCATTCAAGAAGTAGCTCGACAGTTAAATACCAAGCATAATAGAATCATAGATAATTAACAGGTACAGAATAATAGTAGTTAAGTACTGGTATTTTAATAGTTTTTCGTCTTTAATTTTAGAACAGATTAGATTACAGTCTAACGGAAAAATGATTAGATGCCTTTGCTTTGATTTAATTCATAATAATATAATATATACATATGAAGCTGTAGTTTATACATAATACTGGTCTAGAATATATTGTATACTACTTATATGACTTAAAATTACAACTGCATCGATAAGTCAATTCCGACATCCAATTGCTGTAGTATCAGCGGTCTGGGAGTTTCAATCATGCAGGCAGAATAGGATTGTAGATAGATGGATAGGTAGATTTACAAATCTTGGATAGTAAACAAAAAATAATCATAACAATAACATGCCTCTCATCTCATAAAACTTTAAAACCCTTGCAGAAAAAAGCAATACACCCGCTACTTTAAACAAACTTCAGCTATTACAGGGTATAAAACAACAACCACAACAACAAATCGTCTGCATAATCAACAGACAACTCCATGGACCGAAGACAACAACAGCAGAAATTCCCAACACAAACAACATTCAAAGCCGAACGAAGAAACGAAAGAGGAAAGAAAACAACAACAACACAAACAAAGCCGCCGGCTGCCTGCGCTGCCGTTGCTGCTGCTGCTGCCATCGTTTGAGCACAAAGCGTCGCTTTGAGTGCATTGAATTCCACTCAAATTGCGTTTTGAGTGAAAATTCCGTTTTGCATGGCCAACGGATTGCCATAAATTGGTGAAAGATACCTAAAACGGGCACACAAAGCAAGTGAACGCGCGTCCAATTGGTAGACCAAAATAGTGCAGATCCTAAAAAATAGTGCATTTAAGTTATATGCCAATATCTTAAAAAACAATCAATATAATCAAAAACATTACAAATATTTAACAGTGAACAATAAAAATCAAACAAAATGGTGAGTAAAATATCCTTAAAAGGGAAATAAAGAGGGGAACTACATTTCTGCAGGAAATTTCTACTGCAATTTGAAAATTACCTTAGCTCTTGCTGTTGTTGCTCGATTTTCACCTCGGCCTTAACCTGTTGCGAAAGTTGTGTGCCAACTTGGCCCGAAGCGCTTTTTGAACGTTGCAAAATGTTTTCAAAACGCTCTCACTTTGTGCCACGCTCAAACCACAACAACAACAGCAGCAACAACAATTATGAGGCGAGCTTAGAGGCATAATTGTCCATAAAAAGTTAAAAAGAGCTTGGTGACTCTTCGAAATTTCAATTTTTTTGAGTGCATTTTATTATTATTATCTTTTGTTTAATATTTACGCTCATTAAAATGCACTAACTGAATAATAATTTCGGCTTAATGAGCTCAATAAACGCTTCTTTCGAGCTTCCACGGTGGAATTTGCCAAGAAGTATGCAATATAAACGGCCTTTCGCTTGTATTGTTGCAAATAGAAAGTGTTTTGTTCGAGAAATTGCTGTGAAAATGTTTTGTAACTTAGTGTATTAATAAGAAAATGGACGAATGAAAGCCAAATAAAAATTTAGACTCAATTTATTTTATCAACTCCCAGCTAATTTTATAAAATATTTTCAACAATGCGTTTTTTTCTAAATTTGCATATTATATTGCACAGTTTTTGAGATTTTCCATTGTAATTTCAATAACATTTCTCTTGTACTTAATAATTTACCAACTAAATATTTTATTAAGTCCCCAGGATCGTATGATTTTAGATAGGAAAATCGTTTTATTTATAAAATTATTTAGTTTCAATAAATTTGCATTATATTTTATAAACATATATTACATAGTTACCTATTCCCAAACAAACAACAAACAATTTCAAACATGATAACCGGGAATTTCCGGCAATAGCTGAAAAACAAATTGATAAATTAAAAAAACACACAGATTGTAGCGGTGAAAGACCCGTGTTTCTAGCGAATTTTAAATCCGAGATGACGCAAAAAGAAATAAAACTAATCTACACAGTTCGCAAGGTACTTCACGATGAATTAATGTACAAATATTTATTGTCGATCTGTGTAGATGAACCATCTGTCCATGAACATACAAATGCGACGGCATGCGTCAGCTCCATACGATCAGGTCTTATCAGCATTTGACTATATAACCGATACCTATAGCAGGTCTCAGCGTGTGCCTCCGAGTCGCAACAAGCCGAGCTGAGCCGAGTGGGACCAGCTGTTGCTTCCAGCTCCTGGCAACATCTTGAGGGGCGGCTCAGAGATCGCTCGTTATTCGTAATGGACGACAAATCTCTCTGCTGATAAGAGGCTACCACATAGAACGATCGTATTATATATAATAGGTATTTAAATAAAACTCTCAGATTATAGATGCGACTGTGGAATCAGTTGAGTCTCATCGTTTGCCCGAGATCGTTCCATACGCATCAAGCAGAATCAATTATCAGTTACAATTAATTAAAATTCAATCAAAGCTACTATAGTCTACGGATTATCAATTAATCTATACTTAGTTGGGGTAACTTTCCATTGCCCTTTTCGCAAACCTTCTTTGGCTAACCCCCACCTCGATCTACCCTTCTCTCTCCCCGTCTCACCCACTCAGGTTAATCAAAGCAAGTGCAAAATGTCGCTGTCGAAAATCGACACTATCGATACGGAAGAAGTCAATCAGGAGAAGTATCTGCGTCAAGCGACGCAATACTATTGCGCACTAGAGAAGCCCCTGAAGTACGGACCCTCTGTGGAGACGCTACCCGATTTGATAGCGGCGCTACATCGGGAGTTCGAAACAAACTATGTGAACATTGAGATGGTTAACCACCTGATGCTCACCTATAAGTCGAACCCCAAGGAATGGCGCAAGTATGCCAAGTTCGATCGTTATACTTATACAAGGAATCTGGTGGATGCCGGCAATGGCAAGTTCAATCTACTGATCTTGTGCTGGGGCGAGGGTCACAGCTCGTCGGTGCACGATCATGCGGACTCGCATTGCTTTATGAAGATGTTGAAGGGAGATCTGCGTGAGAAACGTTATCAGTATCCCAATCGGCCAGGGCAGCCTCAGCAACAACAGCACGAGCCACATGGAGAGATCGATGATCGCGAGCTGGTTGAGATCGGTGAGACACCGATAGGAGTCAATGACGTGGCCTATATCAATGGTGAGTGCCCTTACTCCATAAACTTTCCTTGACTTAGACATTAACCTTCTCTCTCCCTCTCTCCCTCTCGTAGACAACCTGGGCCTACATCGCGTGGAGAATCCCAGCCATGCGGATACCTCCGTTTCGCTGCATCTGTATTGTCCACCCTTCGACACGTGTAACGTCTTCCATGACAACTGCAAGAAGACCTCGGCCAAGGTCACGTTCTGGAGCAAGTACGGTGTGCGCACCAAGCTGAATGAGCAATAGAGCTTCAGTAATACTGCTGAAGAATTGGATAACCCTCTTCTTCAAATTGCAAAAATACAGACAACTATTTGTTAAATAATACTTAGGACTCTCGCTATTATTAGTTGTTTAGGGTAGTCAGTAACACGTTCCACACACACATACATAAAAACATACATATAGATATATATATAAACTGCTCATCTATCATATAGTACGTATGCGTAGCTTTACCAAAAATATACATTTACAATATTAAAATGTCCCAAAAAACGTTTTCTCTCCTTATCACGATCAGAAGTCTGACCATAAGGTCAGGAGTCTATCATCTATCCAGCGATTTGTGGGTTACACACATGTGTATATACTGATAGAATATATTAAACTTAAACCTGCAAAGGGGTTGGGGGTATAAGATTCGGTTTTAGGGAGGGGGTAGTAGTGGAAAGTCGTCTGTGAAAGCTTTTGCTAGTTGTCCGTTTCGCGCGCATATTGTCTCTTTGGCACTCCACGATCCAGTGTTTTCTTGATCGACTTCATCAGGCCCGGCAACAGATTGATGTGTTTGTCCACGCAGTTGCCCGTACACACCTCGAACAGATGACGCGATCTTGTCATTTCGTGCTCACTGGGATTGGTTGGCATCTTGGAGCGCACATCCGAATTGCACTCCTAGGACGGTAATAGGCGAGAATATTATGGTAAATGGGAGTGAAATATACATATATATACAGAAACAGACACAGATATATTGCATTTCACTGTCTATAATAATAAACAAATTTATCAAGGTGTTGTTAAACTTTTTTTGACTCACAGATTAGTTTATCATTAACCATGTTCAAGCTTTAACTTGTATTGTATGACATCTTAAATTTTATACAAGAATACTTAAGTATTTAAGTTTAAAATATATAGTAAATTAATGAAGGCTTCTAAGAAAAACCTGAAAATTTTCCAGAATTTTATAAAAGTAAACGATGAAGTACTTAATTTTTCTAAAAGATCAACCGAAATTGAATGGAAATTAAATTTACATTTTACTGAGTTCAAAAAACAAGTAAAACTGTTCCTTTTCGGTCTAAATAGGTACATTATCTATCAATTTAAAACTGATAGCGCCTAAAGCCAACCTAAAAAACTTAAATCCGGTTCATTGCTGGTTCTAACTGAATTGAGAGATTAATGGGAATCGTATTTTAATATCATGCGTCGAGAGTTTGGTTTCTTATTACAAATGAATAGATGTACAGTACTACTAAATCAATGGGTCCTACATTACTTAACATTCTTTTAATCATATGTTTTCTGGTATAAGAACGATCTAATACGATGATTTCATATTAGCTCATTGCAATAGCCTTTCTTTCAAACCTTATTAATGTATTTTTTCATTTTTCTTCTTGTCACCTTTGCTTTCTCTACTCACCTTGACACAACCCTGAAGATTAGTCTGAAACTGACCCAGCTCGTTCTGCAAATAGTCCTGGGCATCCATGAGGGGCATGGCGCATTTCTCTATGCAACGTTGCACACTGTCCAGAGAACCGCGCTCGTCGTCACAGCAGGTGGCGGCGCAGCGATGCATGGCGGACTTGTTGGAACGATGTCGGAATAAAGAAAGAGAAGAGAAACGGGGTCTTCACTACTCACTTGCATGCGTCGTAAATGGGAGCGATACATGTCCTCGATCATATCGCTGATGGCACTTTCAAGCCGGCGTTTCTGTTGTTCCACCATTAGATTTCGTTGCAAGATTCACACAAATTTAGTAAAATATTGATATAGAGATATATTGTCTCAGTCAAGAGGGATTTGTTGAGGACTACGATTGTAACACTTTTGATTGATTACAATAAGGCAAACTTGTTATGAAAGAGAAAGCAAAGAAAATCTGTTTGACAAAACATTCGATAAGAGTGACTAAGATCTACATTATATATACAAATATAGGATCGTAACTTTAACTTTAGCTTTGTTTTATTGAATTTGTTTAAAATATTTCTCGATAAAAAAAACTAATAGGGTTTCATATTGTTGCCAATACTTAAGTTATAATAACAATATATATATATAGATTGATTTTCCAGCCAGATCAACAACAAATAAAGGTTAGTGTGTAGAATTGGGGTAAATGCAACGCCAGGATAAGTTCTACGAGTGTTGAGGTATTGAGTCTGGGCCCTTGGCAAGGACCGTCTTCATGGTCTTCATAAGGCTGGGTATCAGTCCAACGTGTTTGTCGACGCACTGAATCGCACAACGTTCGAATTGATCGGTGTATTTGGCAATTTGCTCCTCGCTGGGGTTAGGCGGCATTTTTACTTTGACATCATCGTTGCATTGCTGTGCAGGTAAGGTGGGGAAGGGTAAAGTCTGAGAGTCACACATGTTTGTATATGCTCACCATGACGCAACGTTGGAGTCTGCCTTGGAATTCGCCCAGTTCATACTGCACGTAGTTCTGTGCTTTGGTCATGGGGGCAGAGCAGCGATCGACGCAACGCTGCACACTGTCCACGCTTGAAGTGCTGTCCTGGCAGCATTTTGCCGCGCACAAGTGCATTTCTGTCTGTCAATAAATGGGATAAAGTCAAGAATAACATTAGGTCTACTTTGCACTCTTGCAGAAATTCAGGCGGCTTACCTGCATTTTACGCAGATGCGTCTTGTCCATGTCATCAATGAGTTCTGTCACGGCGGACTCGACACGTTGGCGCTGCGCTTGAATCATTTTTTTGGTTTAATTTTGATTTATATCAACTGCAATTTGATTTCGTAATATACAAAATAGAAAACACAACCGGCGACAGCGTGTTTGGTTTTTATCGATAACCGCGTTTCATCGATGGCAAGTGCAGCAGAGGAGTGCGTGCAGCATCGATAAGTTATTCAAGCGATGTATATACTTATTATGATACTGGTCACGTCTCTAGTAACAGCTGTAGTTCTTTAAGAAGAAAAGCGCAAGCGGGTTTAACTTATCGATGGCAATTGCAACATCGATAAGCCTGTTAAGTAAGGTATTCGCGTACCCAACTATCGTTTCTACTCTCAACATCTCTAGAAACAGCTGCAGAGCTCAATCAGGTGTTAATATTAAAATTATTAATTAAAATCATGTCGCTGCTGCACAAGCTCTGTCGCATTCCACTGCAGGCCCAGGCCTACGCCTTGAGCCGTCAACTGTCGCTGACGCCGTACACATTTACACCCAGCAGCAGCACTCACAATAGTTCGACAAATGTGAGCGAGGAACAGCAGCAGGAGCCGGAAAGCAGCACAAGCAAAGGAGGGTTCGCGCGTGCCTTTGAGAAGTATACAGCGCCCCCAACGCCGGCAGAGACACCTGTGGACAATCAGAGCTTTGCCTCGCTGCTGCGCCAATCCAAGTTCATTGATGTAAGTAGAATGGAGGATGAGAGCGACACCAGCTGCATGCTGTTTATGTAATCTTCTTGCAGCTTGGAAACGCCGACGGAAAAGTTGTGAGTGGCAAAATCATTCACGTTGTCGGTGACGATTTGTACATTGACTTTGGCTGGAAGTTCCACTGTGTCTGCACGCGTCCCACGCGCAATGGCAGGTGAGTCTACCTGGAATACTGTCTTGGCTTTTTATTGATCTCCTCTTTCCTTCCTCAGCGACTACGTGCGCGGTGCCCGTGTTCGATTGTGCGTCAAGGATCTGGAATTGTCCACCAGATTTCTGGGTTCAAGCAAGGATATTACCATACTGGAGGCAGATTGCCAATTACTTGGATTGCTCTCTACACCCACGAGACAAGCCACAAACAGGCAGCAGCAGCAACAGACAAATCAGCAGCAGCAGATTCCCTTCACCGCACCCCGCATAGATACTTTGTTGTAAAAATATATAGAAATTGTATTTCGTTATGTTGTAAACTGAAAAACCTCGTAGTGATGATTCAGTTCCTTCACCGTATGTAGTCGGAAGCTGCTCGTCAAGGCGCCGTTTGTCGTGGGTTCCAAGAAGAAGACTCTTCTCGCACGACTGTGCACGAGGGCCATGGCGCACATGAGGCAGGGCTCGCGGAGGAGGTAAATGTCGTAGCCAGTGCATAAGTAGGGTCCATATTTAGCCAAATTGTCAGCTAGCTCCTCTTCCGCCGGAGGAGGTTGCTCTCCACGTCGTGGCAATTCAGCGCCGCATTGCAATTCCTGCCAAGGTTCATTTTGCTGTAGATAATCGTAGTAACTGCGGGGCAAACCGCGCAGTGGTGCATCTGCTGCAAACTCTAGAGAGGATTGCCAGGCACCTCCCCGCTGACTACGCGCCACATGATCTACAAGCCACATGGTGCAGTGCTGATGTGGACTGTCGCTGTCTGTGCTGCCTAAAAGGTAGTTTAGTGTAATACAAATGTGTATAACGATCTCATGGTCCCTTACCTGCTATAGACACAATGCTGTGCCGACGCGGATCCACACAGATTCCCACGGGCTCATCATGATTTACATCCCTGGATAAGCTGCGCAGTAGCTGAGCCATGCGCTTGTGGAAAATGCGTTGACTGGCAGTGAAATTGCTGCCATTAAGCAGGGATTCAGCGTATTTGTCCGGATGAAATTTACATGGCCAATATTTAATCATCTGCTCGTATTGGATACGCAGCTTGGCACTACTGGCGGGCACATCCACCACGTTAACATTCCGCACTAAGGCGGCTAGGACATTGTCCGAGATTTTGTGCAACTTCAGATGCTGCTCCAGGGTATCTTTGATGTCCGCTTTAGGACATATTAACACGTTGCAATCGGAAACACGTTTCAGGTGCTGGAAATGTGGCAATTTCTGGGCGAGCTCCTGTATAACAGCCTGTAACTGCTGTTTGCTCTCCAGCTGGGAACTGAGTACCTGTATCAGGTCGATTTCCTTCTTGTAGTCATCAGATAGTACCGCTTTTATGTCAAAACTATCATCTTTTTTCACTTTTTTTGTTGCGGGCGGTGATAATGACTCCATGATTGAGTGGGAGGATGCAACAACACTCTAACAACATACTCAAATGGCTATGTTAACGTAAGAGCAGCAGCTGATGTTTGAACATAACAAAATCGATAACATCGATTGCAGCTATTAATCAAAACATGCCTGCCGTTAGGCATCAAATTCAAAATTTAAGTGAAAAATGAAAATCAAAAAAGAAAATGTGTTACCTGACGAATTTCTTGTGTTGTATGCCGCTTTACGCTGGTTGTGTTTTCATAAGCGTGTCAGGGCTGATAATGGCCTTAATGGGTTTTCTGTGTGCATGGTTTACAAAACTGCATTTTGAATCGAAACTCATTTTGCTTATTGCAACCACTGTTTTCATATTATATGTTGGTGGCAAAGTTTGCTTACTAATTGGTTCTTTACATGTAAGTTTGTGTCATTAAATAAGCAAGAAAGTGTATTTTAAATTTCGAAAATTCAAAAAGAGAAACAGTGGTATGCTATTAATGAGCTTCGTAATTGGTATGAACGCAATGATTTATATTAGTATCGGAGTCTATTATTGGATAATCCCTGACTATGTGCGAACTTTCCCATACGTGTTAGGAACTTCCATTTTTGTTCGTAAGTTAATTTCAAAACAAAAAGGATTTATTCAAATAAACAAATTTTCTATTGATTTTTCAGTTGAATTCTACTATCTTTGGGTTGTATTGTCTTATTGGAAAAGATGCCGAAACAAATTGGTTTACGGCATATATTAAATAGCTGCCAGAAGGCAGGTAAATTGGCAACAAATTCTTTCCACATTGTCTTTATAACTTTTTTTTAGTTCCAGTTCACATATTGATCAATCACATGACTTAACGTGCATCAAATGTTTTACTTGATATACTTGTATATTTCTAAAGATGTATATAGCATAATGGCGACTGCTATTGCAAATATTTAAATCACTTGGCATTTATTAAATTTTGCGCGGCCTTTTCTTCGAATGTTATCGATAATTGCTAGCAGCAAAACTGTGCCTTCGGAGTGTAACAGTTCACAAACCTGTGAAATGATTAACATCACTAAGCACTGAAGTGCTTCGTGTTAACATGCAGTCCAGACAGTGACTCTTTACATAGCTGATCAGTGATCACTTCAGAAATAACAGCAAACCATTTACATTGCGTTAACATTTTATTAACATTTCGCGTTATTATCATTTAAATATATTCTTATTAGCCAATAGGCGCAACAACAAATCAATTAAAACAAATTGTCAGTGATTAAAGTATGAAAATAAACAGGTGTGCGTATAAATTTAGGTGATAGGCTGAATCAAAATCAGAATGTATTTCGAGGTTGAGATTTTCCTGTTTTGAACTGTGCACAGTCTGAACAGTGTTCAGTTCGTGCCGAAACGTCGTGTGGGTGAGTCGTCGTCGTCGTTACGTTTGTACTCGTGTCGCCGCCGCCGCCGTCGTTGCCTCGTCAAATGCGCGTGCGTGCAACGCTTTGGAAGTGTATTGATGAATTGTGTGTGTTTTTGTTTTTTTATAACATAACAAATAACGGTGCTAAGAGGTGAAACTGAATAATACAGATGATTCGCGTCAATTTAAGTCTAGAATTCTGATAGACAAAGTTCATCAAGCCGGTTTAGTCATACGAAATTTCCGAGAATTGTGCGGAACTGTGCGAACTCTACAAGTGTTTAATAAATAAACGTCATGAGAATTGAGAGAGATAGAGAGAGACCCATCTAAGCTGAGTGTGGATTGCATGTCTGTGTCTGTGTGTGTGTGTTAACAGCTGTTAGACTGCAGCAGCGCACGATTTGCCAGAACTGCGTACTTATTAAGTATTTGCTCTCTTACTCTTGAGATAAGATATAACTAAAGACGGTACTAAAGAAAGAACTGAAGTGAAGGCAGCACACTGTGTGTGTGTGTGTACACTGATCGCGCCGTATTTAGTGTGTGTGTTTATCTTATCGGTCTCTGGGCCTCATTGATTGGGGGGCTTTTTGCCTGTGAAACAATGCCGGGTGAAGTCATTTAAAGCAGCGACGGCGCCGTCGCCGACATCTAGGATAGATACCACCACCAACCATATCTTAGTGTGCGAAAAACTGCGGAAAAACCAGACGGGCTAACTTTGGCTAAATTTGGACGCACACACAAAATACCATACAAGGCACGGGGCACATACATAAATCAATTGCAACATCAGGCACAACCACAACAACAACTACAAGGAAAGAGAAGGAGCAGCAGTAAAGATGGACATAGAATCCGATTCAGACACCTGGGAGGACTTTTTTGGTAAGTGTTGCAAGTTCGTTGAACCTGCCTCCAGGTCTGAGATCTCGGATTGATGACAGCGCGAGATGACTCAGCAGGACAGCGATGATTGCGTGACACGAGCCTGAAGCAAAGGCAGTGCTTACGCTGCCATCACTAGTGGAACCTGTGCCAAGGTTCTGTTAAGTAGGCAGGCGCTGCATTTGTGTGTTTGTGTGTGTGCACGCATAACTTTTGTCTGTCCAAAAATGGCAAATACACATATGTACATGCGCAGCAGCAGAGCCTGGCTTTGTCTTTCCACTCGACAGATAACTGTACAATTCTTGAAGTGGAAGTGCGTTTTGCTGTAACGGGTTCCAGTTCCATGATTTTTGCGCTTTTTGCATGCGTCTTTCGTCTTGCTCTCTCTCACTCACTTTTCGTGCGCTTGTAATGAAATTTAATGATAATACATAATTTCGTTGTATTTTCGCAGCGAATTTTGACCCAAATTACGATTGCAATTGCCTGCTGCCTTTTCGGAGTGGAGTGTGGGGAAGTGGATTGTGTGTGGAATGTGTTTGCCTCTTGCCGTGAGGAATTCGCCATTTATGTTAATGATCTGTGACCCAATTCCACAGGGTTCCACTTTGTCGCGTGCTGCCCTTTGTATACCACCGCTCGAGGGTTAAAGCGGCGCCTAGTACGGTGGAACGGCGCGACCGTTTGCTTCCCCAACCATTAATAAGTTCAATTGAGCATTAGTCACAATGCTTTATATAAGGATTTATATAGGCACGCATACACGTGTGTACGTTTCTGTGTGTGTGTGCTCTGATTGTCGTTTGCTTTTGTTGACTTTCTTTATGGCAAATTGAGCGCTCTCTTAGATAACAGCGCAAAATGCCAACAGCCGTGGGTCACTGTTAGTTAACATGTGTGTGTGCGTGTGCGGTGAATAGGGAGAACACATAACAGCGATGATTAACAGTTTGACGTGCATTTGCAATAAATCAGGCATAATTGGATCATTTCGCTTACGTAATAAGTGATTTTAATTTTGTTTTTATGCAATTTATTTATGATGTTGATTTTCTTTGCTACACACATGTGAGAAGTCTTCCTGCCACTTAATGCGCGGAGTCAAGTGTGTGCATACTATTTAGTGTGACAGTAAACTGATATCGTAGGCAGGACGTCAGCATTTGGCCGCGCTATCAAGTGACACTGTCGAGCAGGGGGCGCGCTCTATTGAGCTCTGTTTACTGTTTCCTCATCTTGCTATTGTTGTTGTTGTTGTTTTCTCTTGCTGTCTTCAATAACCAAACTGAAAGTCAAATAGAAAATTTGTTGTTGACACAAGTGTCGCAGCTCAGCATGCGCACAGGCCCCTAGGGCAGGTCAACTCGACCAACTTGGGCACTTTCCTCACCTCATCGTAAACAAACAAACAGAAAGACAGACAGATCGAGATAGATAGAGGATGAGAGAGAGAGAGAGAGACTTAGTCTGTCAAACCGCAAACACCACGGGAGTCTTCGGGTTCATTTGATATTGTGCTGACTCGATTAAGATCGAGGTAGAAAAAGAAACCTTTCTTCGTCTACTTCTTCTTGCCCCTTTTCATGTGACATTTATTTGGAAATTTCTATTATTTATAAGTATAATAACTAATAGATATTGATGTGTCTGTAAAGGAATATGTGTTGTTTTTGTTTACCACTTGCTCGATAAGATTTCTCCTTTGTTTTGATAACGCCGACAAGGCCAGCAATGTCCGATAAGGCCCCTAGGTTCCACATACCATACACATAGTAAGTAGGTATGTAGGCTATATATGTATGTACAGATATACTCTGCATTAACATACCACTGGGCCCTTGATCGAAAGGTCAGTTTTGCGCGTCACCCATTTCCGCTGCCCAATTACGGGTAGAGAGTTAATTAAGTCAATTGAATAAGTTCAAGAAAATTGACGCACATAATCAGTCCGACATTCTGACAGACAGTTCATTGGCCAAGGCATTAGGGAGTATTACGACTGACTTATGATTATTAATTCCCATCTACAGATACAGCTATAGCTATGTTTATGTTGAAGTATTTATTACCTCACCCAGGCTTCCTTCTAATTGCAGCAAAGCTCTCTCGGAGTGTGTCTGTGCATGTGTGTGTGAGAAATTCTCTACCTACTTAAGGTACTCAAAGCCCCGTCTCAAGTCATCTCACGTCGTGTCGTGTCGTGTCGTTATGTGTGTGGGCCGTGAGTCGGCGTTTGTCTGGTTCTCTCTTTCTTTATCTCTCTCTGTCTCTTTTTCTCTCACACTTGCTCGCTGCATCACTCTAATTGCATTTCTCTCAGTGTACGCACTTCTTGTGGGCGTTGCAGAAGGTCGTAAAACTCGCTAGCGATCATTGTGCACGCACGTCGCAAAATGTTTTTCTCAATGAAGCCCACAACATCAGACTCAGCTTCAGAGATACCCTGTATGGCTAACGAAAAAGTATAGGGGGATAAGACTATGGGAATTTATGATAAGAAAGGAGGTTTTCTTTTGCTCAAAGAATATCGCTGTTTAAAGAACTTTTAATTTTAATAAAACTTAACTCCATATTAACTGATCTAAGTACGAATTATTGAATTTATTGGTAAACATTCCTTGGTAAAGAGTTATTATAATGCTTCGAGAATAAAATTGAATTAAATATTCAACTAAAGTAATCGTCTTATACCATTTTCTAAGATCGGTCTATAGGAATTCAAGATTATAAAACAAGCTGTCTGTCGAAATTCGCATAGAAATATAATAGGAATTGAAGATTATAAAAATATGTTATAAGATCAAATATCTTTTTAGTTCAACTTCTTCTTGAACTTTCTCATCCCCCTTAGTTCTCGCCAATAAGATCATATTCGAGCATACCTTACAGTACTTTTACTGTATTGTCATTCTTATGATTTTTACCTCATGCTGTCTGCAAGTTGTGGGACTTTTGACTTTAATGAATGCATCCCTCGCTCCTTGGATGCTTCCCTTCCCTTCTCTACAATTCTATTTGGCAGGAAATTTATAACTTCCTTGGGCAAATGCCATTTGGTTAGACAGTTTACGCCTACCCCCGCAGTGCAGAAAGTGCTGCGAGGGCGTGTTCTGTGCGGCACTTAAGCTTGGCTTAGAACCGCGATGAGTGACAGTTTTCTGTCGAGCGGGGAGGGGGAGGGAGGACAAGCTGGGGCTTGGCTACAAGCTGTCTAAGGAATACGTAGATCTGTTTTTATTAAAGCGATATGAATTACATTACAACAAACTGAAATGCTACGTCAGACGTGAGTCAGAGCTGAGACTCGAGACTGAGACTGGGACTGCGATACTGCGACTGGAATTGAGTCTGTTCGAGGCGAGCTCGGTTTGGTTCGGGTTCGGGTTCGGCGACAGCATTACAACTGGCTGGCTGCCAATGGCTTATTGTATTGTTGCTTTTGTTATCAGCTGTCTCTGTCGCTGCTGCTTCTTCTCTCGGGTTTTGGATTTCAGTTTCTAGTGAAAGTTATTTTTCATGCGCGATCGCCGGTTGTCATTTAGTGGCGTCTCCAGCAGCCTTTCCATTTCACTCTGAGCCACTGGACTGGAAAGCTGTCGCAGTGAGAGAGTGAGAGAGAGAGAGAGAGCGAGGGGAGGGAGGAAGTGATACAGCAGACGCATGCGCAGTGCGCGTTAAGTGGCATCGCACAATGCCAATGCCTTTTCATTTATCACGAATTACACAGAATCTTTCACCCACTCCCCCTCTCTCCAACACACTCTCTCTCTCTCTTTCGCGCTCTTTGGCCTGACATACTTTCGCTTTCGTTAGCTGCACTCGATCGTGACATAATGCACCATTGAAACCATTTAAATTAATGTTAAACGATTATTTATCGGCTTGAGATTGCGCCTCCAGCTTCAGTAAAACCCTCTCCCCTCCTCTCCCCTGTGTTTTCCAAGCAATACAATGGGTGGTCGTTGTTCTGTGGTGAAACTTAAGCTCTAGTTTTTTGATTAATTACCCACAGTTCACGCGGGTTTCGAAAGCCTTTACTTTGGGGTCAGCTCAGCTGGAGCTGTGATGGGGGCTGTGATGACCTCCTTTTTTGTTTCAAAAAGTGCCGCATTTGGGCGTTGTTGGATTTGCAAAAAAATATTGTAATTCCCTCATCTCAAAGCGCATCCAATCGACCGATAAGATTTCCAAACCAAAACAAAAAGAAAACAAAACGCAAACAAAACAAAAAACAAAAGTGCGCAACATTTGAAGGTCAAGTTGAGTCAAGTTGCCACACCAGGTAACACACAGGCAGGTGGCAACTCGCCACCAACTTGTTTAACCATTTAAAACATAATTGCGTTTATCTACATTACATGATCTGCTCGGGGAGTGTAAGCCTATGTGTGCCAGTATCAGTGTATGTGTGAGTGTGTTTTACAATTGTACATCGCTATAAAGGTATAAAGACCCTAACAGGTTTCATTTTGGTTTCTCTGTTTTCTCATTTTCACTGCAATTTGAAGAGAATCATCAGAAAGATTTATACAAAGCCAGCCTTATAAAGCATCAATGTCAAATATTATACAAAGGTTCCATCAGCCTGCACCAAAGATTATAAAACTGGAATCAAATTAAAAGCTATTTTTGGCTCGTAATACACTGTAGGTGTTGCTTAGCGCCGGTGTTGCATATTAAGACATAAAAATACATAAACAAAATAGCTCTACACACACATAAATAAAGATATATATTTTTCTAAACAAAAGAATCGGTTAGAAAACGATTTAAATGTAAATAATGAAATCGCATAGCTGAAATGCCTAAGCAAATAAACTGAACAATAGTTTTTTATGAGATACAGACAGTTTGTTGCTGTGGTAGATCGCTTCCCTAGATCATCGATCATTGTGTTGAAAGATTTCCGCAACGCTTTAAAAGGAATGCTCTTCTTAGAAATCTACAGCTTTGTCTGCTCAACAGATCATATTGAAGTTCTTCAATCTATCGGAACAATTACGATATGTGTTCACGTATGTGCATATGTAATTACAGCTTGGCTCTCAAGCTCGGCTCACATTGTTAAATGAAATGCGCGGACAACCTTCAAATGTCAGCGGCTTTTTCCATTATTTTGTGCTTGGCTTACATTCCACAGAGACACACACACACACATAAGAGCTAAGTATGTGTGTGTCTGTAAGTGCATAAATTAAAGACAACAACAAAGTGGAGTAGCTTGAAACTTCCATTATAAAGCGCAACGGTTTCTTACAAACTTTTGTTGACTTTTCTTGTTTTGTTTTTTCGTACTTCAAGTTTGACAGTTGCCTGTCCAATAAATCTATCCTCAAGATACAACCGGTGTGCATATATATATATATATATATATATATTTAAACAATCATATAATAATAACAAGCATATATATATATATGTATATACACAAATCATATAATAATAACAAGCAGAATGTGCAAACACAGCTGTTTGCCTGTGCACGATGAAGTAGAAGAAAAAACTCAATAAAACAAAAAAAAAAAAAAGAATTCGATACGCATTTCTTGCCATAGTTGAAATATTTTTAATTTTTCGCAACGCTGCCGTTTTAAAAACATTATGGAAACGGCGATAACTGGCCGCAGATTGAAGCATTATAAAAATAAATAAAAAATGAATAATAATATCACCAGGCGTCACAGGTCCAAACTCAGAGAGCTTGTTCAACTGGTTTTGCAGAAAAGTTCAACCAAATTGAGCTCAGAAATCTCAGAGATCGTTGAGGGGCAGTCAAAAAAATCAAACGATTGCGTTAAACGTAAACAATGTGAGAGAAGCCCAGAAGAATTTCAACTCTCTGAGTAATTTGACGACGTTACGTGGAGTCTTCAAAAGATTGATTATACGTTCTATCTACTATCTTGGTTAGTAATTGAGTAAATAACTTTTGGGTTGATTAAAAGTAAAATTGATCGCAGAAATAATATTTCATAGAGTGATATTTTTTTTTTGTTGAAACGTTTGCTGCTCCTTCTTTGACTGCAATAACTTCTACTACTATGATATTGTTACGTCTACTACTTTTACGTCAACTTTAATTTCATATGCCTCTACTACTAATAATGCCATTTTTAAACTACTTCTACTTACATATTTAACTGGTCTAACAACTTCATCATCCACTCAAACTTTGTCTACTAATATTACCTATACTATTATTTCTTCTTTTTCTACTACTATATTTTCTTCTACTACTTTAACTTTTTCTACGACAACTTCTTCTATAGACACTACTTCTACTACTAACACTTCTTCTTCTAATGGTACTAATTCTTTTTCTACTACTTCTAATAATGATGCTACCCCTCTTATAACAACTACTTCTTGTAATACTAATACGTCTTCTACAATTACTACTACTACTTCTACTGTTACAATTACGTCTTCTACTACTACTGTTACTACTACTAATACTATTACTACTGTTACTACTATTATTACTCTTACTACTACTAACACTGTTACTACTACTATTAATCTTACTACTTCTACTACTGTTACTCCTACTAATACTGTTACTACTACTATTACTCTTACTACTTCTACTACTGTTACTATAACTCTTATAACTAATCCTTCTACTACTACTGTTACTGTTTGTAATGCTTCTAACACTAATACTGTTAATTCTACTAATAGTACTACCGCTACTAATATTACTACTGATACTTTTACTACTTCTACTCCTGTTACTTTTATTAATGCTTCTACTAATACTACTACTTCTATGAATATAACAACTACTAATTCTAAAACTTATTCTTCTACCGCGATATCTACTACCAAATTATAAACTTTTAGTATAAGTACTTTCTGTACTATTGTACTACCAATACAGCTTCTGACCACTTATATTTTTATTTCTACCAGCCTACTTCTACTACTAGTACTACTTATTTCTACTGTGTACTGCTTCTTCCAGTACTACCTCTCTCTACTATAGTCATCCTTTACTACTGTTTCTCATTTTTGCCTCTCGTTCTTCACACCCTATGCAAAGAGCGCAATTAATCTCACTGAGTGATTTATACAATTTACCATATTGTAATACAGTAATTTAGCCATCGATCTTGCCACAATATCCGCCGTCTCCACAGCTCGGGTTTTGTTTTATTTTCCATTTTATTCATACGCGAAGACAATCCCCATCATATCATCATGGCTGGCCCGATGAGGAGGGTTTACCTGTTGCCGGCAGCTCTTGAAGCCCCCGCAATGTGTGCACTGCGCACTTGTGGATCGTCGCAGCCGGAAAGGTGGAAAGTCGGCAAGTTTGTTAGGCAAGCAGTCAGTCAGGCAGTGAGGCAGTCAGGCGTCTTGGTGTTTATATGGCTTTCACGCCCATCACTCACACCCACGTGCCGCACTTGCGGCTTGGCCACTTGTGGCACTCGTTGGGGAAATTTGCATAATTTTTAAATTAAAAAACTGTGTTTATGTAATGACATTTCTAACGGTTTCCACTGATGACTTCATAGGAAGGAAGAGACTGCAGCCTCCAAAAAATTTGCATAGTTGACCATGTGTTGCAAGCTGCCAAGTGTCGCGACTGGACCAGGCATGCCCCGCAGGCTTCGAGATCAGGCTACGATCTCAGGCTCGATCAGAGTCGATCAGGCATTTCTAAGATTTATGTTTAAACTCGCAAAACTGGAACCAAACGACAAAATATCAGTCAATCGTTATACTCGTATATACATAGATTCTCCCTCTCTCTTTCTCTGTCATGTATTTGTGGGCAATCTGCGTGATCAGCACACGACGTTAATGTACAGATCATGAGCACTGATTGCGTTTAGTGTGCATGAAAATCGGAAAAACTGGTTGCTTGTGTTGCTTTTCTTGCAGCTCTTGCTTGCTTTGTGCCCGGCGACTTGTTCTTCAATTGACTGCCATACCAGCCTCCCCATGGTAATGATGATCATGTACCCCCGTCTGTCTCTGAAGAGGGGGATTCTGCTTGGAGCCAGCCTGCTTATTAATTTCGAGCGCCCAAGCTATGCGGCATATCAAGTCCAAATTACAAAGGGAGTCGCTTGTTTCCATCTCTCTCTCTCTCTGCCTCTCGGGGTCAGTGACGCCCCACTGTATACATATGCCATATATCTGTACGTACTATATAGTATGACTAGAGATTCCAGTGCGCTCTCTAATTAATTAGAACGATGTGCAGAGGGCCCTGACCTGCGGCAAGTTGTGTGTGTTGTTTGTTCTGGCAATTAGTGCGTAACTTTGAACAGAGCAAGAACCGTAACAATTCATGGCACTACCAAAGCAAACCGACAATTGTAGAGTTATAATGAATACTTGTACATATTTATATAGAATATTTATATAGGTTTTTATGACGTGTCGTCTGGTCAACCTTCACCTTCAGCGGCGCTGACGCGCGTTGTAATTTTAATACATTTTAACAAGCATATTTCAACTGGTTCAACAAAGCGTTAACTCGCAGTGGCTCTCGATAAGGTTACAGAGACCCCTCCCAACTCAGTCCGCGAACCGTGGACAAGCCGATTATATTGTTGTAATTTGAGCAACATTCCAAGTTCACAGATTTTGTAGTATGTGAGAAAAGTGAAAGAGCCGCCGGCTACACTGGCCAAAAAAATGTGAAGACAGTGTAGAGTAGACGGGAGGAGGGCGGAAGGCGATTTCCAATTGCATTTACGCCCCATTTTGCGCAGTGCAGTCGTGATAACACGTAGGCAACAACAAGCAAGCAAGCAAGGCAGGCGCGCATGCGTGGTCGAAACAAATCTGCAATAGCCTCAACTGCCTTAGCTTCAACTGCAACTTCAGGCAGCCTCAACTTCAGCTCCATCACGTCTGGCCTTAGTCGCAGATAAGCCGAGCTGAGCTACACAGCAACACCCACTCGACTTTAGCCAGAAAGCTTCGGACTCGCTTCGACTCGCTGACTCGCCTCGCCTTCCTTGCCTCACCCTGCCCCCTTGCCGCCTCGCTGCACACACTTTTTATTTGGTGGCACAACCGAGTTTTATGACCTCCCCAGCCTCTTGAGTCAGGTGCCTTTACAAAAGCTCAAATTTCGGACGTGTAGCGCGCCTTTTTTTCTGTTTTTTTTTTTGTATATTTTTCTTTAATAGTTCGTTGTGGCATGTTGGCTCTTTTAATGGGCAGCATATAAATCTGCTGGCTGGTTTAGAGTTTGTCTGTGTGGCTTAAGCTATTTGAAGACTTGGCCAAGTTGCCTTTCCGAATGTGTGTGGCAAGGTGCTCATTATGCTGCGTATACACTTTCAAGAAGTTTAAGTATGAATGTTTTACTATTAATTTGGTACAAATTATAATACTTTTCTTTTGAGGAAATTTACAATTAAAACACGACGAATTTATAAAAGATATGAAAATGTTACCCTTGCATTCCTTAAAGCTAAGTGCTCGTTATTTATATTCTATATGTGAATTTGAACTAAAATTAATCTTTGAATATTTTTCTCAATTTGTATATATATATTTTTTTTAGCTTAAATATGAAATTTGTTAGTTTCTATGTGATTATTCCAATTAACTTTTATCTGTTTATTTCAAAGTAGAACTCTATGCTTCTTTAAACTCAGTCTTAATTTCAAGCTCAGTAAGGGTATCGCAGCTTCGGGAATTTGTCAACACTGACTTCGTTTTACATTTTTATTGCTTTTCGTGGGTTTCTGATTCGGAATCTGCTGGTCAACGCTTTCTGATAATGAATTGTTACAACAACGCGTTTAGATTAGTTCGTATAATTCTATAGCGCTTGACACTTTCGGATGTTAGAAAATATAAGCCTTCTCGAGAGGGTCACAGAACAAGCGCATAACAAAAGAACGCTGTGATTTATGTGCGATGCTGCGCGTGGAGGAATGCTATAAAAACTCAAGTTCAGATAAAACGCTTGACCGAACATCAACGTAAGGAAAAAGAAAATAAAGATAAAGCTCAAGTTGAAATTATGCAGGAATTATAGATAGAAGGTCTTCAGCAATTAAGTCATTCAATCAATTGATTTCCGTTGAGTAAATATATTCTCGATTTAGGGCCGTGTCTCAAGTATTCGAGGCATACTTGAAATTCCGATGAGGCGCCGCAAGGTAATGAAATAAATTACACTACACTACACGAGAGACATAAGCCAAAGTCAACCAAACTAAAGGGCAGTAATGAGGCCCACATAATGTGACACGTAACACGCATTAACTGCCCGATCGACCAATTATATTGTAGTTTGTTATGTGAAATGAGCATGTTAAACACACGTTTAGACTTGTTAGGTTTTGTTTTGTTTTGATTCATTTTGTTTTTTTGCACAATATTTAAATTTTTGTCGGACCTTGTTGAAAAATATAAACAAAGGCGGCAAGTTCAAAAAATTCACTTAAATGTTTTTTGAAAATTAACTCACAACTCACACAGACGACATTAAAAGTAGAAACGACTCTAGAGTCGTCCCGATTTTGCCAATTTGCAGCTTCAGTTGTTGTCGTTGACTTTTACTCCTTGGCCTATCGCTCGTGAGATCTCTGTGAAATGGAGAATCAGTTAATGGGCGAAGCGCTAACGAGTCGCCCATGCCAAGTTTTGGTGACTGACCCAGAGCAACTCTCGACAAGCGTTGGCACCTTCCTTCGTCTCTACGACGTCCCACACGAGTGTGAGTGCGAGTGTCCGTAATTAGCGCAGCTAATTGAAAAACTCACGCGTCATCGCGGCAGCGGCAGCCACAGCAGCAATAACAACACAATAACACTCTCCCAACACACCTTAGATTCACCCTACACAATACACAGTTTCCCGTCACAGTCGAATTCAAAGCGTTCCAAATGACTTTAAGAAAGGCAAATATTTGTGTTAAGAAAGCGGTAGATGAATGGGATGTGAGCTACCCTATGGATACCCTCAACAGTGCAGTACCTTCAAAATGGGACTACATAAATAGTACCCTCTTTAACTTGCTTCAACTTGGCTAGTTGTATTTTGATTTTGATGAAATTACATAAATCAATAGATAAAGCAACAGTAATGCAAAATATAAGTCAGATATCTTTTATAGATACCGTGATATAGCACCTTAAAATTTATTAAAGTTAAACAATATACAAAGTAAATTTATATTCTTTCAAGCATTAATGATGAAAAGGTTCGTTTCTTTTGACTGATAAAGTCAATAAATTCCTTCTTCTCCGGCCTATTTCATACATGCTCACACGTCTAGTATACCTCTTTTCCTTACCCTATGCAGGGTACGCTGCAAGTAAAATAACAATAAGTCGAGACCTTAATTAAGTCAAAGCAAACCGTTTTCTGACTAATCGAGGGCGTTGCATGCAACCGCAACACGACGCGTTTGGCTTCCGACTCAGCCGCAGTCGCAGTCAACGCAGACGCAGACGCAGACGCGACCGTAGTCTGACAGCCGTAGCGTATGCGTAACATGCATGATTTTTTGCGTATGCATGTCGCATGCTTTCATTCCATCAATCTGTTGTGTGCAGCACAGACAGAAAACAAAGCGTTTATTGTTATTGTTATTCTGGTGTCGCCTCTTGTAAATCTTCAGAAAAAGAAGAGCATGAAACAGCGACTGAGAGAGAGTGAGACGGAGAGAGAAAAATGGGAAATAAAACAAAATATTTTATTACATAAACCAATTAGTTGGCGCGATCCATTTGCATTCAAATGCATAATTTATGAATGCATTTCTTGCTGAATAATCAAAACACACACTCACGCACGCGCACACCCTCACACCTCTCTGGATGGAAGTGTGGCAAAAGTTGTAAAAGAAATGTTTTTTTTTCTGAGGAAACAGGCGCAAATGAAGCAATTAAATTCAGGCATAAAAAATATGTTTTTCTTCTTCGTTTTTGGAATTTACAAAAGCAATAAAAGCATAAAACGCATATGAAATTATGTTAATTTTGAGATACGGAAAGGCAATCGAAATAAGTTTCAAGTTGTAAATTTAATTGGCTGCGTGGAGTTTAAAAAATTCGGTTAGCGGGCTAGAAACGCTATGTATGCATGTTGTATATAAAAAGTTTATAGAGCAGGCACATTGTCTGCACTTTTCCACAGTCTATTAAGTGCTGAAAATGCTGGGTGGGAAAATGTCTATGAAGCGCATACATTTCTTAACGAAATTATTCACTTAATGTGGTATTAACTACTTGTAGAGTCTATAAATTCAAGTAATTGCATTTAAGTTTATAGTCTTGTTCTTAATTGGTGTGCATACCCTGCAATTGCTTCCAACTCATTTGATACTGTTGTGAAGGCAAGGAAACATACAAAAAGCTGAAAAATGCGATTAGGGTGACCATATATTTTGACAAAATTAAGATTTTTATCGTCTACTGTTTCATGCCTTTGAGACTGCGAAACCAATATAAAACCATATGCATTGAGGTGACCGTATATTTTGGTTATTAATTAAAGTTCATCTTAAAATCGTTCAGTTCTAACCTTTTCATGCACTTACGTGGTATCTTTAGCTTAGGTTAAACAGTTAACAGCTTGACTAATCCATTATAATCGTAAACTGCTCAGACTTCTAGGGAGCTTTCTTTCTTTCTTTTATTCACTCGTCTTGTGCACAGATTTTGGCTTAGTGCCTGCTTGTTCAGTCAAGACGAATTCGTGTGGTTAAATCGTTTTAAGCCACTTTATGGTCAACGTTTAATTACTTTTCTCACTTGTCTCACTTACTCACACATTCTTTCTCTCTCTTTCTCTTTGCAGGTAAGTTAGAGTGACCCACTTTGGGCAATTATGTGCAGTAAAAAAATTGACGACTTAGTCGCTGGGCGGCACTTGGCTTTCATCAATCGTCAGGCAAGTGCTGGGAAGGCATGGGGTGCCTCTTCCTCTTGCTGTAGTTGGGGATTGACACTTATTTGTATTGTGTGTGTGGCGCCACCAGCCGCGTCAGGTTGCGCCCTGCAGCACAGCATGACAAGCGATTGAATGCGACGACGGCGTTGATTGACTGCGATTCAATGTGGGAATTCTTTATTGATATGTCACACATTATCGATGGAGCTTGTGGAGCGCGGACTTTCGACTTTCCATGAATTCTGGTGCAAATGCCACAGCTGCCCACTAACGATGCACTTAATTAAACACATCCACACTGACACAGACCGAGCTGATAGCGCGGATGAGTTTCTATTTTATGCGCTTTCCCAAAAAGAGCTAAACAAAAACAAAATGAAGCTAAAGCCCGAATAAAAATCACTGCGAGTCGGGCAAAATTAACGATGCCCTGCACACAATTGACAGGCGGAGGCTGATAAGATCGTCGAGATGGTGTCGAAACGGGCGACGATAAAAATAAAATACAAAAAGAGAAGAAAAATGGTATGAAGATAAAAATAAATTTGTGAATGCTCCAAAAAATTTGGCACACAAATTGAAATGTGAAATGTCGTTGAATCGTTGCTGCAAGTGTGTGTGTGTGTATGTGAGTATGTGTGGAGGTGCCAACCTGTTCTCTAATTGGGTTAAAATGCAGTTGACGCTGCCTCCAGGCGGAAATCTGTGGCAACTGTGCGCCAGCGCAACTTGCAACAGCAACAGGCGTTGTCCATTTAGCCACAACATGATTTATATGCAACGCTTATGAGAGTGACCTCGTTTCCTGCCTCGCGGCCCATCACACGCTCTTCCCATTTGGCAATGCTTCCAATTTCCAATCGAAGACAAACAGACAGACAGACACTCGCGCAGTCTCGTTCTGTCAATTTATTAAATTACAAGCATGGTCACTTTATACGCCAGCGCGATAAGGCAAAGAGCAACATAGAGAGCGTCCAGATTCAAATAAATAGCGTTCATTATGTTTGGCGACTTCATTTGCAAGCGAACTTGTTTGCCCAAGCCGGCTGTTTGTTCTCACTCAAGCTGTCATGCCCACACCATGGTCACTCTATTTTCTTTGAGAAGGAAGTGATAGAGATATCAAATTTTATTAGAAGCTAATGAATTAAACGAATTCTTATGATATTCTATTTCTTTTGCAAAGTCACTCTAATTATAGTTAAAAAGTAAAAGGTGAATTGCGTATCAGACTTTAATCTATGGCAGTCATAGAGTGAAAGTAAATTTGTTCTTTTGTATGGTCACCCTATATATATTTTAAAACCAAAAGGCGTCTGAGAATTAGAATCTGATATAGCTCTTCCCTTTGGATGTTTTTATAAGAACAAGGTTAATTAACATATATTCAGTTATATTTGCTCTACATGGCCACCCTAAAGCACTTAGACACAATTTACTGATATCGATTTTCTGCAATCGACATCAATCATACAACGTTACCAACCCAATTTGTGTGTCACATTAATATCCTCTGCGAAATCGCGTTGCCAACACATTGCAAGCATGTTCACTCTAATGTCTTATAAGAAATTGCGCTTTTAAAGGCTTTAAACCTGAACATTTGCGAACCGCTTCAGATATAATGCAACTGATTGCTGATTTATTGAGATTTATTGTGAATGCTTTCGATTTCATTTATAAGCGACTGTGCTAGCGAGTGTACAAGTGTGTTTGTGTGTGTGAGTGTGTGTGTGTGTAGATAAGTACTTGTGCAGACGGCCTGTTGTCAAATGAACCTGTCAAATCTTAACAAACACTCACTTTCTCTTTGGAGTTGCAGCTGGCGCTAGTTGCAAGCTCGAACTTGCTGCCGGCTGTGGCAGGCTCCATGAGAGAGCCTCGTCTGTGGCTGTGGTGGTCATGATGTGCATCCTGTGCCAAACTAAATTACAATTTATTTATATGCAACACCCACACACAGAGCACACAGCGCTTGCCACATGTGGCACTGTTGCTTGCAGCTACAACTGATTTGTCTGCAAATCAGTAGGCAATAAGTCAAACGCCGCCGCCAAAGTTCAAAATTATTTTCTATTTTTGCGCTTCCGTTGAGTGCGAGTGAGGTAGACAGAAAGGGGGAGAGAGACAGAGAGTTAGAGAGGCAGCGGGAGAGACTGAGCTAAGACAGTCGCCTGTCTATCATTTGCCTTACATTTTTAGCCTTTCATTTTAGCCGCGCTGACACAGACAATCGTCGATCGTCGTTTTGCGGCGGCTTCCTGCCTCGTCTGTCTCTCTGTCTCTGTCTGTCGATCTGTTTGCCCCGCCCCGCTTGCCACCCAGTCGCAGCCGCCCGCCCTCAAAGCGGCCGCTCTTTCATTTGATTTTGCACCCTCCTCCGCTATGTTCATTCATAACATGCCACATGGCAACATGCAACACATGGCTCCTCGACTCATCCAATTCGTTCGTTTTGTTTCTGCTTAAACATTTGCAACCGTTGCACAGTTGCAGTTGCAGTTGCAATTACCATTTGCCGTTGCTTATGCAACGTCGAGGAAGTCGATTCCCCATGTTGAGCTCATTTTTTGTGGGTGACTGTGGCAAATTGTTGCCTGATTATAGGGATGTGGCTATGGCATGCCTTTGACTTAAATTTGGCATAAACGCTTACGCTGACGCTCAGTTGCAAATTTAGCCTTCCCAAAAGTCTCCCATCGCCAGCCTAATTGAGGATATAGACTGAAAAAAAAATAAGCGCTTGCACTTTCGCCTGCAGCAATTATCGTAATCAGCTTAGCGTAAGTCGCTCTTAAACTGAAAACCCATTTGGGAGGGGAATTCCATTGCCAACGGCACGTCCTCGACCCAGCCCCACTTTCGTATATACTGTAGATAACGACGTATAGCAAGGTAGCTTAAATTTGGCTGTCAGCTTAAAAAATGTTGAGGTGTATCCTTAAGAATGAAGTTATGATGTAAAGGATAACATGATCATCATGTTATTCATAAATTTTTTGGTCAAGTATTTGACTATATATCGAAGATTGTAGTGTATACTACCAACATTCAACAGAGACCACTATTGCCTAAGCATACTTTATTGTGTGTATATCCGTTAGTAACTTGCCGATATTGAGCAGATTTTACGTGTAAATAGCTATAAATATGTCTATTATATATGCCTATTTATATACTAAATATCGAGTAAACGAATTATTTGGGAATAATTTGCTCAAAATACAATTACAAGTAATGTTTATTCAGTAACTATTTCGAATTAGGTTTGAACTTTTTGTAGGAATGTAAGGAAAAGGTTTTAAATAAAAAAGTACGCTCACTTCAACAACTAAATCCGAGTAAAATGTAAGAAATATTTAGATTGATAAGACTATGGAAACGAGTTATGGGTTTTTTAATGTACATCATCCGCTAAACAATAAATTTTTCAAAAGTACGACAATAACTTATATAACTCACAATCTAAATAACTGTAGTCTGTTAACATAAATTAAGCTACTCATTGAGGTGCTATGTTGAGTATCTTTTGGCCTTTTTACTAGCTTAACTCCGTTTATAAAGCATATCATATATTGTTCAAATTCGATAAATAAATAGTTTTGTATAAACTAGAAACCCACTAAATAGATAACAGCAATAATGCAAATGGAGTTAAAAACCAAAAATTCTTGTTTACCTCAGTTCATTCTGCTGGGTAACTCGTCGTCGCAGCTACCTCAACATTTCCCACTCATTTCTTTTGTTTTCTCTTAAACAATTTCTACATTTATTTCAATAACAATAAAAGCTACGCCTGCGCCTGTGCCACAGTCGAAACAATGCGGCCCTGGCGCGTGCGATGACAGCAACTGCCTTCGTCGTCTGCCCTCCTCAGTCTGGAGCTTACCGTAGTAGACCCTCTATTTAGCTGGGCCCATTAAACGGCAGCGTTTCAGTAGGCGGTGGCGGCGTTGCGCGCCTTCACGCCAGACAACAATGGCCGCAGTTGGAGGAGATTGGTGCATGCAGCGCTAGTTGGGATGAGGCTCCAGTCGGTTCACTCGAGTCGTCTAATGAGACGGCGCTGGCACTTGCCCCGTTGATTTCTCATGTTGCAAGTTTTGGCGCATTAATTGTGACATGTTTACTTGAGCTCCGAACTCTGTGTGTGTTTGTATGTGCGTATGCGTGTGAATGCAAGCGAAAGTGATTTCTAGGCTGGCCAAAACAGTCGCCGCCGGCTGTACAAATCCTGCAATGAATAATTTAGTTATTTCATGCAAAGCAAAAATGAACTTTTTGTCGAGCCATTTAAGCCGCAGGAGTTGCCCCAGCCAAGGCAGTCAGTCTCGACCACCCAGAGACCGCCACAGTGAATGGTGGCGACGCCGGCGAGGTGCGGTGAATTGGCGGCGACGCTGACTTGGCGGCAAATTCATCACATGAGATCCCGTGGCGACGGCGGCGCTAAATCGTGTGTGAATGGCTTGACGAACTGCAGCCCGAGCCGAGTTGAGTCGAACGGAGCCGAGCTGGGCGGCCAAAGGTGCGGCACAGTGGGGCCAATATAGTTAAAGAGTGTAAAAGGATTAATGGAGTTTTGAAATGAGGAAAAGGCTTGATAAGTTTGGTAAATAACAAAATTTTAATAAGAAAACAAATTTTTAATAAAAGTAAAGTAAAAGTATCGATATTCAGGTTGGTAAGGTTAATTGATGTTAGTTTAGTTATAATAAAAGTTGATTTATTTTATACGAAATCGAAGTTTTTTTATTTATTGTTAATTTTATTGTATATTGTTAATTTTAGTTATGTTGCCTTAGGCTTCAGTCTAATGATGAGTTTTGTTAAGATTTGATTAGGTTACATTTGAAGAAATAACACCATAACGTTACTTGTTGTAAGGTTAGATTAGGTGAGATTATCGCAGAGGTAAGAGAAGTGTGGGTGAGAAGAGGCAAGGTGGTGATATTGATGAGGGTTGACTGTGGCTAGGTTTATTTAGGTTAGGTTTGTTGAAGGTAGGATAGAATAAAGGTAACTTTAGGTGAGTGCTTGGAGGGCTAGATAAGCTTACGGCAGAGATTATGGTGACTAAGGTCGTGTTTGGTGAGGGTACTTCAAGTTACGCAAGGTCAAGGTATAGTGAGCATAGGCTACCTAAAGTTTATGAAGACTACAATTATTTATATTGGAGATATTTTATCATTTAATATTATTAATATATAAAAGAATGGAATGAAATTTCATTGACTGATGTATGCAGTTGACACCACTGTGCTACTGATCGACCGTCCAGCCTCTTTGACTGTCGCAGTCTGAAGCCCGAGTCAGTTAGCCCCAGCCTGAGCCACAGTCCGGGCCCGAGTCCGACTGTGACCATTATGCTGACCAATTAGTCATTCGTTGCTCGTTTCGCTTGTCATCTATTGCAGGGTTTGGCCAAAAGACAAACATGCAGCATGTAATTTGTTGGTCAATTAAAAGCGGCAAGCATCAACATGTCTTTTGGCCATTTATGTGACTTTCGCAACGTGGTGTTGCTTAGCCAGGCAAGCGGCAGAGACAGCGACTGCGCCTGAATGAAAGCGAGTTTCGGGTCGGGGTCGGGGTCGACTTTGGGGAATTCTGAAGGAGCTGCTGTTGCTGAGACTGTTGCAAGTTAAATGCGGAAATTGACAACAGCTGGCGCTCACTTTCAAGTGGCGAGTGGCGCGTTGCAACGACGTTGTGGCAACTTCTTTGTGGTTCTGCCTTGTCAACGCTAATGGCCATATGCAAAAAACAACAGAAACAACAAAAATAATGAGCCGCAACTCGGCAACGGCAAAGACTGTGATTTGTTGCCGTTGTTGTTGCTGTCGTTGCCGTTGCTGCTGCTGTTGTTGTTGTTGTTGGCGGCGGCGGCGTCGGCACTTTCTACTGACGCTGGCCAAAAATAAGCGTCCCATGCCGCAGTTACAAAAATATATATAAAAATCTTTTTTCTTCATTTTTTTGCTTTTTCCACAATTTTTTTCTTTTTGGCTTTTCTGGCCACAAATCCTAAAATGGCATGCCGCGACATGTGCGACCGACTTAGCCAGCGCGACAAGGTGACATGACGTCGGCAACAGCGACGGCGACATCCGCAGCTGCAAAGCCAAACTTGCAGTCGCAGTTGGAGTAGGAGAGGGAGACCGAGTCGGAGTCGGGGTTGGGGTCGGATTCGGATACGGATTCATCGTCTCTTTAGGCAACCAAGCATGGCAGATGCGTGGCCAAATAAATCTCAAAATATAAATAATAATAAGCACACGAGGTGTACTTCGAAAGTTGCTTGTGGCGCAAATGCAAATGGCGGAAATTAAAATAGAAAGAGTTACATGAGAGAAAGATGGTGTATTGAAAGAGTAAACATACACATAAGGATTACTATTTACGATATATACATATAACATCAAGAGAGTTCGATGTTTTTAAAGATAATCAGCTGTTGCTGAGATCTAGATTAACTGTATATAGTGAGAACATTTTAAAAGTTAAAGCAGTATATATCTTTGATATTCGTTTATATGTAAAAATGAAAGTGATATAGAAAAGTTTGTTCAATGATATTTATCATATTGATTGACTATTTGGGATGATCGAATTTTTTTCTCAAGCTTAAATTTGTATACATTATTTGCAATTAAAGGAAAAATAAATATGAAAATATGATAACATGTAAATTATTAGTGATTAGAAAACTAGGATCCTTACTCTATTTTCTCATATAACAACTTCATTTTCCCTTTTTCATTTGTATCATTTGTTTTTCAACCCAATTCCACAAAACGTTCCCCTTCGAAAGTAAATTTGGAACTGTCTGGCTCTATTGGTAATTCATTTTATCGTTTGTCCACCCTCGCAATTTATATACAGGCCAATTGTCAGTTAGCCCCTGTCAGTGTTGCTGTTGTTGTTGTAGTTGCCTGTGATGCCCAATTTGGCAATTTTTGCGACGAGTTTTAGCGGCTTTTGTGGGTCAGGCGGTCTACGGGAATTGAAACTGGCGCCGTTTCGATTGATTTTCATAATTTTTCTTGACTTTATTTTTCCAAGTGAATGCAGTGCAGAGATGTGAAGATGGGGCTGAGTGTGATTGCGAGTGTGTGTGTGTGTGTATGTAGTATGTATGTCTCTATGCAATCATTGAGCATCCGATTTTGATCATTCAATTAAAATATTTTATGGCCAAAGGGGGCCACTGGCTCCACTGGCGTCGTCTGTCTCTCCTTCTCTGTCTATCTGTCTGTCTGTCCGTCTCTCTCTGTCTATCCGTCTGGCTGCGGCACTAAATAAACCTTGAAACAGACAAACGACGCCAGTTGAATTGATTGATCAAAGCGATGCACAAATAAAACGATAAATGTATAAAAAAAATTAAAGTGCACTGCACATGTGCAACACTTTGCACTTCCTCATGGGGGAAAGATATGAAGAAGGAGGTGGAGAGGAGGGAAAGGGGTATGTGTGGACTGACTACATGGAATTTTGCGCCGTTGCGCATCGGAATGCGAAATTAATGAAATCACATGCAGACAAAACAGGCAAAAAATACAAAAACGATGACGATGAGGTGGCCCAGTCCAGACCGGAGATCAGACCAGGCCCCAGACCCCAAGCCAGACCAAGACCAAGACGATCAGAGAGCCAAGTCAACTTGGACTGCTGACAGTGATTAATGTTGACGTTGTCAGGCAGAAGAAGATCTTGCTAAAGAACAGAACTAAACACGAAGAACACTGAAACACTTAAAGCCCAACATTGTCGACGCATTTAGCAGGGGCGGGGGCGGTTTGGGGGGAGTAGGATGATTTTCTTAGCTTGCCCAAAAAACGATTAAGATCTTCACTTGCGTTTTGTTTGGCCAACACTTTTTCTTAGGCCGGGTCTTAACTTGATAAAAAGCGAAAGAAGCTGCTCATAAGAATAACGAAAGTAGCTTAAGTCAACAATGAAAACAAAACAAAGCGAAACGAAACGAAAAGGAATGTTAAAAGGTTTTCGAGCGCATTAAAAAAATGACTCAAAGGGTACTTAAAACAAAAGTAAAAGCCATGTGAGAGATCTCTCAGAATGTGCGAACTGAGTGACTTAGGTTATGGAAGGAAGGTGTGAGGGACAGACATCTGTAGAAAGAGGAAGTGAGGTAAGAAGATTTGGAATTATTAAAATAGGATAGTAAGTGTTAGGGAAGGAATAAGAATTCGGGAACCTTAACACTAAAAAAGGGAATTAAAAATCGAAATAGAAAAGCAAACTTTTACTCTAATGCTTAAAATTTTCAATGTATCTTTGATATAAGGGATTTAAGTGAACTGTAGTTCCTTAAACACTAATATAACGGCTTATATTTCCATTTGCCACGAAAACTAAAAAATCAATTGTATAACAAGAAATATTTCTAAAATTCTTTAAAAGAACTTATTGTTTAATTCCTTTTTCAAGAGTTCTTGATGAAATACAGTTTCTTTGACAACAAATTATTGTTCTTCGAATTACGAAAACCGAAAAATAAATGAAAAACAAATTAAAGAAATACTTAATGATATGGTTCTTAAGGGTGGTCAATGGTAAATTTTTAAAATATTTTGGATTTTTTTTAATTTTTAGACTATTTTCTATGCTCAATCTCAAAAAATCCTGATCAACTGTCCCATTCTTCAACAAAATAGCAACATAATTAGTAAAGCACTTAAGGTTCTCAAAGAAAACGACCTAAATTTTCTTGTTTTCGATTAAGAGCTAAAACATCACTTTTCCCACTCAAGTGGCGCAAAAAACTGTAGCCAAAATTGATGAATGTTTTTGTTTTTTTTTTCTTTTGCTGTGTCGATTTCGGTTTCAGTCTACGCGAAACCTGTAAGAAAACCAGAAAAGCCATAAAAACAGAGCGAAACGATGTGCCTTGAAGCAGAAGATTTAAATTACAGAGCTGTGAACATTTTTCATAAGCTTTTGTTTCAAGTGCACAGACAGAAAGACAGAGAGAGAGAGAGAGAAGAGGGGGTTGGACGAGTGTGAGAGAGGAACAACAACATATTTGATCATAAGCAGAAATTCGAAGAGAGAAAAATGCAATATGCAAAAAAAATATCGCATTACCATTTGGTTTGGCTGGACTAAACGGATACGGTTTCATTATACAACCAACTGCGGTGTGTGTCTGTGTATGGAAGACGCAACATTTACGAAATGATAAGAGAGACAGAGAGGGGAAGATAGAAGGAAAGAGCGAGGTAGGGAGATAGACTGGTCTGATGTTTCCGCAAAAGTCAAGTCAAATGTTCGGTTCGGTTCCAGTGGCCACTTCAAATTTGTTTCATTAGCGGCGTGAAATGGCCTTTTGTCTGTCTGCTTCCCTCCAAGCGAATGCCCGTCTATCTGTCTCTTGGTCTGCTGCTGTGGCCAGGAAGCCAAAGAGCGACTCCATCGATTTGCCTCATGTTGTGCATAATTTTTCATAATTTGCGTGGGCGCCTTTGCATTCGCCTGGCATTTGCATTAGCGACCGACTGACTTCCTTACAGCTGTCACGGCACACACAGGCACATACACACTCACAGTGGCACACAAAACCAGCACTTGATGTACCGCAAACAGCGCCACGCCCACACACATTGTTAATTTGTCAGTTGGCGGCTTTTCCTTCAATTTTTCCCCCTCATTTTCCCTTTGCCATTTTCCATTTTCAATTAAACAGATTGCAAATCAAATCGATGGCAGCGCATTTAACGCCTGTCGCATTGCTTTCGTTGCCCACTATTACGCAATGCATCGCCTGCATCTCTTTTGGCCTTATTCAAGCCAAAAAGGCAGCTGGCCAAAACGGTAGCACGTGGTAATTGCACTTTTACTTTATGCATTTCTCTAGTTTCTCCTCTCGATTCTTCTGACCGACTAAGCCACTAAATTATGCTGTTCATTGTTGTGTGCCAGTGTGTGTGTGTGTCTGTGTGTGGGCATATTTGGAGCAAGCAGCGAAGTCAATAATCGTTTCGCTTCGTTTTCGGCCTGCTTTGGCTAATGGGCACGCGGCGGCAGTGGCGTCTCACAGCACGAAGTGTCAGCACTTTGTCTTATTCAAATGTGGCCAAAACGGACACATTTCATGCACATTAACGGACTACTGTGCGAGTGTGTGTGTGAGTGTGTGCGAGTGGGCGTGGGGTGGTCTTTCACTTCAAAGTTTGTGCTGGACACGTAATGCAGTCGGGGAAAAAGTAGGTGAGCAAGTGAGAGTGAACTAGGGGAGTGCGCTAGAGTGATTGCTAGATATGAATTAGTCAGCTGTAAGCCCGCCATAAAGATATACTTTATAACTGTAGTTTAGACGATAAGTGGATGTGAATTACTCACTGTAGGGTAGTAAGTATGTATAGTCTTTGCTATATAAGGAATGTGGGAGCTCATTCTGACTCGTTCTTCTTGCATGAAAGCTCATTTATACTTATAATCAATTTATAACACTTGTATGATTGATTGATTGATTTCATTTTTATCGGTTCGTTATTTGGTTTTTACTCTAAGTATTTCTCCTTTCGTTACTTCAGAGACTTTTTAACTTAAACTGTTTTTTATTTCCAATACTCAATTTCTTACTCATTTTTAATACTTTTCTTTTCTGTTTTGATATCATGATTTAAGTTAAGACCTTAATACAATCTCCTATAACTGGTGTTATCTATTACTCACTGATAACTTTATTCAGTCTTTGCTCTTTTTTGAATGAAGATAAGCTCTTCTTTAATATCAAGTGACTATAAAGAACTTTAATTCTTTCCCCTTCCTATCTTATCGATTGGCAACTATGGCAACTTCACTTCACATGATGAAAAATACATGTCTCTATAAACTCCCTTTCGTGTAAGTGCGTTGCAAGGAACCTTTGACTATCTCATCATTTATTCAAAAGAGTCCCGTCGCACTTGTCACTCATCTCGTGCTCGATTGCCACTCAGTGTGGCCTCGTGCCTAATTTATTATGATGACCTTTGACCCAGGAGTGCGCATATTGCGCATTGGCTTTCCTTAATTATTCAGCATGCTAAACACCTCAATTAAACAGATTGCGTTCTGTTCCGTTCCACGGTGCGTGTCAAAAAAGCTTGACGGGTAATTGAAACGAAGCCTCAAACATCCCCGCCTCCCGACCCCCGACCTCAATCCCAACCACGAATGTCTGCTGCTTTAATGCATGCGTAGACACACCTTCGGGGGTGCCACGCCCACGACTTCCCTTTATAGCAGAGAAGAGCGAGAGAGAGAGGGAGAAGGGACTGTCCCAGTGCACGAGTGCGCCAATTTTATGTTGTGGGACGCGCCCGAAAGCACGCAACAGTTTTTGTTCTATTTGCAGCATCCACCCCCAACTCTCACCCCCAACCCCTTCGGGGCAATCCCCCCTTTGCTGAAATCGGAAACGTGCCACACATTTGATGTTGCACGCTTTGTTGTTCGAGTTGAATAAACTCCGATTCCGACTCTGCCAACAGAGCGACAGCTGTTGTGATGAACTTTAAGCCTCCCTTTGTCTCCCATACTGGTTTGTTGATAGACACAAAGTCACCCTCGATTGCGCATATTGAATCGCCGCATATGAAATGGAAAATTTATCCCAGTACTTTCACCACAATCAACGACGAGGGGTACGAGGGGGGAGTGTGATAATATGCGGCAGTAAATCAACTTGCAGCTCGGCTCGGCGACTATTACCCTACATAATCGAGGGGAACGGAAGCGTAGCAACCCCTAAAGCTGAGTCGCATCTCTCCTAATGAGCGTACAATGCGCATCGTACAATATTTATGCATCAGTCCATGCTTCTTCCCCCAGTCTGCTTGCATTATGCATCTGTCAGACACTCGCGCTCGCATCTGTGTGCTACAAGTGCCCGCCGGCGTCGGCAGCGTCAAGTGTCAGGGAGAGTATGGGAAATTACGGGACTTGAAAGAAAGAATGAAAACAATTCATAATGCTTCTGCGTTTCAAAGCAAAACAGGAGTTGAAAGAAAGTCTGCAAAGCATGAAATATATCTTATATATAATATATCTTCAATATATGTACGATAAGAAACTGTTTTCCAAGTACTGCACCCTCTTATCTTAAGCTACGTTAGCTACAGTTGTCAGCTTGAAGAAGGGGAAAACATATTGCACCTTATCTAAATTGCACTTGTGTACAAATAATGATAGGAAAGCGCGACAATACCTGTATAATGCACCTATATAAAGTGGTATTATCTCATTCGTATGAGCTTATACATTACATATGTATATAAACATATAAATATTAAGATGGAAATGTATCCAATTAGAAGGGGAAAGCTAGTCACATATGAATATGGAGTAGTAGATATGTTGAGAAGACCGGGATATATGTATGATATTCATAAAGAAACATTAATGAACGCTCATATGTCAAGGTAAGAAAGAATACGATATAAAGAATAGATTAAAAGATATTGAGAATATTTATTTAACTTTATTTATATGTATGTTTAAGAATAGGAGTAACAATCTCAACGATAAAGAAAAAACGATATGACAATTATCAATATATTATTTTTTATAAAAAAATGAAGTAAGAAATTTAAAAATAATAAATAATTTATACAAAAATTGTTTTGATCAACAAGGATTATCCCTAAAATCTATAGAAAGATTTTAACTTTATGAAAAAAATAAAAATATTTGAAAGTTTTTAAGATATTTAAAATAAAGCAAGCTGTTTTAAAAAACTTTCAAAATATATAAAAGATTGAGAATAATTATTATTCTACAATAATAATAATAACATAAAAATAATTTTGAATAAAAACACAAAAAATGAATTTATAGATATATAGAGTAAAAGGTACAGTCGATAACTTAAGTCTACTCCAGAAGTGAACTTTCTTTGCTTTTCGTCTAACGTTCTAACATTCTTCTTGCTCGGCTGCACTCCGCCAGGCAGTATTTCCCACTCTCTCTCTCATCATTGAGCCCCGTTGCAGTAGTTAGTCCAACCCTGGAAAGACAACGACAATAACGACGACGAAGACAGAAACAAAAACAAATACGCAAAAACCGAAAAGGGGCAGTTGAACCGATGAGCAGCGCGGCAGCGCAGCACGACCCCCAACATGCGCATGCACTCGTCCGCTCTCCCTTCCCTCTCCCTCGCACTGTCACAACCTGACCGGCATGCGGGTGCGCTCTCTCTCACTCTCTGTGTGTTACGCTCTCTCCCACACTCACTCTCTCTCTCTCGTGCGCTTGACGATTGTTTTCAGTGTTGTGTTTTTGAATTTGAGTTTCGGTTTCGGTTTCAGTTTCGGCTTTTTGTTTAGTCAGTTTTCAGTCTCACGTTGACCGGTGCGAGTCGCGTTGAGAGTCGCGTCGAGTCCACTCACAATCCACACACAGAATCCACAATTCACAATCCGGTAATTTGCTTATAGTGTAAACAAACGCGCAGTGCGGTGGTTGTTATTGTTTCGTTGTTGTTCTTTTTGGATTGAGTGTGTGCAACGATGCATTTAAATGTGTGTTTAGTTAAAGAAATCCACACACACTCACACACAACACAATAGCTTCCGTTGAGCCTCAATTGTTCCCCCTCCTGCCGGTCATGTTTGGCAACATTTGTGCCCAGAAAACCGAAGCCGAACCCCGAACCGAACCGAGGCCGAAACGAGGTCAATGCATTCGTAATTGCTGATAAGGGAAAAGTGCACAAAACTAATGAATAAAGAAAGATGATGAACAAAACAAAATGTTAAGTTCAAAGTTAAGTGGACGACGGCGACACTCTGCATGCCCCCAATGTCCCTCACTGCCCCCACTTGCTCCCATTTTTAACTTTGAATAGGGAACAAAATTTTCCACTTGAACGAACATTTATTAACTGCAACTGCAACTGCTGATTGCATCTGTATAAGTGCGTGTGTGTGCGTGTTTTTTACTATGCGTTTCTGTATCTGCGCGCTCTGTATCTGTATCTGAACTGCGCCTCGTTGCCTCTGAGTGTATCTGTAGCCATAATTGCATGCCATAAAAAAGGCAAAGCAGAGCAACATCGAAAGGGAGCCAAGTCTAGTCGGCTCGGGGCCTTATCAGCCTTGGCTGGCCGTCGTCTAATCTGACTTCCACTTGAACTATTTCTCTTATTGGACTATTCACTTATTGGCGTTTATTGGATTAGCGTGCGTTAAACCCGCGCAGCAGCAACAGCAGCAGGTGAGTCTGTGTGCGTTTGCATGTGTGTGTGTGTTGCAACAATGTTGCACTTGGCCCTGACAACAACATGTTGTCGTCTGAAGTGAAAGAGAGAAAGAGAAAAGAGACAACGAGACACATGTTGCCCATGTTGTGACTAAGGGCATTGACACTTGGGGATGCACATCCTATAAATGTGTCATTGGAAGTGCCCGCACCCGAACCCGCATGACAAACCCCGTTTAAAAAACTCTGCTTTAAATTGTGGCAAGATTTGAAGAAATTAATTTTGGATTAGCTAGGAAGGAGTTAAATAAATTGAAAATGAAGTTTTATTGATGTTAAACTGTATGAAATGTGCATAAAAATATATATATATAAGTATTCTCATTTGAAAATTGAAGAGGATTTTCATAGATTTTAGAACCAATAAAATAACCGTAAAAATTTTATAAATAGTAATCAGGGTCAGTCAATCTGCCAATTAGTAGAGTTTCCTAGATTATTAATTGCAGTGGTAATAAAAATATGTAAAACTATTTACCCAATATATAATACTAATCTATAATATCCATAGCTTTAGGTACGTATTTATCATTTTATGGCGGTTAATTTGCCATTTTGATTGTGTAAAATAAGTTGGGGAGCGTCGTTCGCTATAAATGTTGATAAAGCTATAAAACGAATTGCATTGAAAGAGAGAGACCCATGAATCATGAATCAAGCACGGCGCGGTGCATTCATATCGCATGATTGAATACACGCATAGTATGTATGTATATTGCTTAAAATGTGAACAAACGGACAGGGTTCATTAACTATGCAATGAGTAATTTGTCCCCCAACTAAATGAGGAACATAAAATATTTCTCTAGATATCATTGCACGATACTCTGTAAAAACTTTCACCTGCCTTAGAAGACATAATCATCATCATCGTCTCATCAGAGATCGAGTTGTGATTGTAGTTTTCGTACTATTTTGAGGAAGGCGTCATTTGATATTGAGCACAAGTATGGGCTGCTTCAGACCGCAGGTCAGGTAAACAAACACGCAGAGACTTGCAAGCAGCGTGCACACACATGTCCATATCTGAACAATACACATATAGTACTTATTTATTTATAAACACACATGTTGATTCATAGTTCGTTAAGCCACACTGCTTAAACCGCAAAATTTCATACACGATTTCAATAAGAATCGACTACAAAAGAAACATGGGGAAGAACTTTGGCTTTTCGATAAGTCGAAGAGTGAATACGCTTGAAGTTATCGGACTCCATTGAATTATCTCGATATAAATATATTCTCTCAATTAAACTAATGTACTCTTTCAAAGGGCATGCAAAGAATCTCAACAAAGACCAAAAAAACCCTTTCAGGCTTAAGAACTTCTTCTCATAAGTATCATATTTCAGGTGTAGAAAAATATAAATATTTTTAAATTTATCTTTCAATTTCTTTCGTAAAAATTTCAATAAACCAATTCCATCCCCCGTATCGACCTAATTACCATCGATATCAATTATGGTGACTATTGTTGTTGTAATTACTCAAGTACATGCAAATTAATATTGTATATGTACATAGGTCGTGTCTATTTAGCACAACTACAGATCGTAGGTTGATCGAGGCTGATTGAAATTGTCTGCCTTGTCGGGCAATTAGTATTGATCTATCAATGATGATCTATATAACTGTTAATTGCGGTGCCATAAATATGCCATAAAACATAGTAGAAACAATCGACGCGATCACTATCGGAGGCGTACCATAACAACTCGGGGATATTATGCGGGCGTTGACTTGATTTCAACTGAGAATTGGGTCGCCTCTTTGTTAGTTGTTGAACTATTTTGCAAATCAAATTGTGCTGGAAGCAGAGCAGAAGATAAAGAAGAACAACACGAGATATGAAGAGGAGAAACTGCCGAGTTCATTGGACGTCTGAGAAGATAGCGCTTTAGAGATTTGCTTAGTCTTCGCCGTTTTGTTTTCCCTTTTTTCTTCGTTTTTTTTGGATATGTCGAAGAAGAAGGAGAAGTCTTTCTGACAACTTCAATGGAACTGCAGCCCACAAGCCAAGTCGGGTATAATAATAACCCTGAAAGTTTACTGACTTCCGTTGCCAGTCTTCTCTTTACCTCTTCTTCCTCCCTTCTCCCTCACTCTCTTTCTTTCTGTGGGCTGGCCACAAAGAATGCCAAGCAGCAGCAACTTTCCGAAGCCCGATAAAAATCTCTGGGACTCACACACAATCAACACCCTGCGCACACCTACAGGGTATGCAGCGAGTCGGTCTTGTATGTGTGTAGGTGGCGCTAGCTGCAGTTGCAGCTGCGGCTTCAGGAGCTGTCGCACTCGAAGACGAAGGCGTTGTCTTCTTCGTTAAGGCAACTTGTAGGAAATTGTTTTGTACCTCTTCACATCTCTCTCTCCCGCTCATTTTGCTTGGGGTTTTTGTGTCGTCTGCAATTTGTTGTTGCCCCGGCGTAAGGTGCACCTACTTGCTACAACTTGCGACTTGCAACTGGCAACTTGCAAGCCGGCGTGTTTAACAACCGTTGCTACGGTTTATCCCCAGACGAAACGGTGTTAACTGAAATGTTGCCACGTCGCACGTTTTGCCCGTTTCAGCTGACAACAACTGACAGCATCCTCTCCTCCATGACAATGTCCACAGTTCCCTTTCCCTTCTTCGCCCTCGCCTTTATTCATTGTATTTATCTTAATTAGCTGTACTTGGAGGACACTGCACAATGAGGCCTGTAAAAACGGAGGCTTCGAAATGAGCTTAACGTTTTGAAAGGAATGTCTTTGTGGGTTTTGTATTAAGAAGGTACCGCAATACTTCATCAATCCTGGCTATTAATAGCAGACGTGTTAATTTCATATTTACAAACAAAGAAACAAAGACGGAAATTTCAAAATAATTGAAAAGTAGGGAATCTTCAATGTTAATGATTTTGTACAGATATACAGGTGTTAATTTTATAGGAATTACATGGCGAATCACTTATGGAGTTACAACATAAAAGAACAGTCTTTTTAAAATACATCAAAAACAGTTTAATTTTAAAGTTTTTGGATAGATCAAATATATTTATTATATGTTATTGAATAGAATATAATCAACAATTTTGAGCTACACAAAATATTGTAATGTCTGTTTTCAGAGTCACAAAACGTTTTCGGCAACACCCGTTTCATCTCGTATATATTTCAAAATAATCACTGGAAACCCCTACATATCGCTTACGACTCGCTCCCAGACATTACTCAATGTAAACTTTGTATTTGAATTCCCCCATAGCCCGATTTGGCCCGATTAATCTGCGAGACAAATGTCTGGGCCAGGTCCGCCTCTCCGCCTTGAAGTGCTTACACAGAGCTTGGAGCTAGCTGTAAATGCTTATCGCATGAATTCCAATATAAAATTTACAGTCTCTTGGCGCTTTTTGGCGTTTTCGTTGTCGCTATTCGGTTTTCATTTTGCTGCTTTGGCGCTGGCAAATGATTTTCGATTCGTTTTTCGTTTTCGTTTTTCATTTCATTTCATTTCTTGCCAGTCCTCGACATAATTTACGTGATCATGGCGCGTCGATAACAAGAAATTATCGGCGCGCTTGCGCACGAGTCCGACGACGATGGCGACGACGTCGAAGTCGTCGTAGTTGGGGCCACCGACGCAATGGCAATCGATGTTGATGTCGATGGCGTCCAATCGTCGATAGCTATAAAATGTTGCGGCCTGTCGTTTGCTGCGTTTCGGTATCGATATACCCTGTGAGTGCAAGAAATGGGTAGTTATATTTTTCAATTTTTGAGAAATATATGTATTTTTGTTTATTATATTAGAAACTCCTTACTTCTCAGTTTTTTAATTTACGCAAGAAGCAATGTATATTAGCTAGAAATAGCTGGAAAAATCAATGAAATTTGGCAAATCTTTTGAGTTTGAGGGTATGAGTGATATATAGATCAATATAAACTGACCAAAACCTTTGTATAGGAATTCTATTGAAAAATATTTTTATTGTTTTTTCTATTACAATAAAAATCACTTAAGTTTCAATAGGTTTTGTTGGTGTAACTTAAATTGGGAATGTTTAGACGCTTGAGCTTTGAACAAAAAACTCAAGAGACATACAAGAAACAAACTATAAAAACTGAATGTAGCTCAACAAACTGATGGAAATTGGATGGAAATTCTTTTATAAGGTATCTGCGTAGTCAAACCATCTCAATCAAATTATTCTTAAGCTGTTTTTTGTCGTGTTGCTTCGTTTCTAATTGTTGCGCGCGTTTGTGAAATTTATTGCGTTTCGCTTTTTCGACCACGTAACTCTAACAACAACAACAACAACTACAGTTGCAGTTGCACCTCGAGCCTAAGCAACAGTTCCAGGTCTAGTTCCAGCTTCAGCTTGCTTACAACTTCATTTGGCCTGGTTGAGGCATTGGCGATTTGGTAGCTGCGATAGCCGGCGTCGCGAAAAGCGAAATTCATTTTTATGTTAATGGCTTTTGGCGCTGCTGGCCGAGCGCGACACGCGCGATTCGATTCGTGAAAGGAAAAGCACAAGCGCATGTGACGTGTTGCAAGGGGCAACCACAGAAAAAAAGGTTGTCATTTACAGTTGCAGCACAGCAACAACAACAACAACGACATTAACTTCAACTTCAAATTTACAGTTGTTTTGCCCCATTCCGCCCACGCACATGTTTCCTGTTTGCACATTGCAGTCGCATGACAAGTTTCAGAACAAGAATCGAGCAGCGAAACAGCTGTGAAGAGTACGTCGAACCGGGGAATGGGGAACGATGAACTTCCCTGAGAACTGTGACGCAGCCTCAAGGGAAGCCTCGTGATTAGGAGTGGAGGGGGAGCGAGAGAGGGGGAAGCTGTTTGCCAAAAATAAAATCATAAAAGGATTGGCCAGATTGGCCAAATGGTCAGCTTGCTCACTTGGGTGGCTGAGTCACATGCTGTAGGTGCTGTCCTCCACCTGTCCCTCTCTCTCACTCTCCCGCTCTCTCTCCTTCTTTATAGGCATGCATCATATTTAATCTGCCTGTGGAGACCCGGCAGCGTGTGAAAATAAACCACAAATATCGAGCCGTAAATTGATATCTTGTTAATCTTCTTGTTTGCTGTTGTTGTTGTTGCTTTTTTGTTTATGTTGTTCCTGCGCTTGTTTGTTGTTGCTGTTGGAGGAAGCGATAAACATCCGCCAATTTTTTTGGAATCGCAGAGACTGATGAGAATGCGAGCTGTGCGTTTTTTGAGAGCGGAATGTTGTTTATAGCAAACGTGAGAGTTGAGTGTGGACGAGACTTAATGATTATTATTGGGGAGTCGTTTAAAAGAGGTGCGAAATTTATAAATAAATGATAACGGTTTTAAGAGTTTGTTTGGTAATTTAAGCAAAGTATTAAGGAAACACATGAGAGAACACTTAAAAAAATGATATTATTTTGTAGAGTTTTTTAATAACAATAAAGGCATAATACTGTATTTAAATTATATGAAGCCTTTACTGTCATATGATATATGTAAGTGCAGTGTTAAAATGTTGCTTTATAAAATAAAAGTAGTTTATTTTTTCGATCAAAATTATGTAAACTATTTATACGAGGGTCGTTTGATAAGTCCGTGACTTTTTGAATAAAATATATTTTTTTCGTCAAAGAAGCGTTTTATTTCACAACATAATCTCCTTTTAGCTCTATACATTTAGTCCAGCGTTTTTCCAATTTTTTTATTCCTTCCAAATAATAGGTTTTCTCAAGGCCCTCAAAATAGTCGTTTGTTTCTGTGATGACCTCTTCATTTGACCCGAATCTCTTACCGCCGAGCCATTTCTTCATGTTTGGAAACAAAAATAGTCACAGGGGGCTAAATCTGGAGAATATGCTGGATGGGGTAGCAGTTCGTAGCCCAATTTATGAAATTTTGCCATGCTGACTACACACGTGTGCACCCGTGCATTGTCCTGATGGAACAGCACTTTTTTTCGCCAAATGCGGTCGTTTCTGCTTCAAATCAATATCGAATCTGTCCAAAAGCTCTGAATAATATTCGCCGGTGATCGTTTTACCCTTTTCAAGGTAATCGATGTGAATGATACCTTGTGCATCCCAAAAACTGTGGCCATGACCTTGTTGGCCGACAGACCCACCTTGGCCTTCTTTGGTGCACGTTCACCCGGAGAAACCCACTGTCTTGATTGTTCTTTGGTCTCTGGTGTGGTGTGGTGGATCCATGTTTCGTCTACGGTAACGAAACGGCGCAAAAATTCGTTTGGATTGCGGTTGAACATCGCCAAACACTCCTTTGAAATGGTCACACGGTTGCGCTTATGGTCGTGTGTGAGCAATCGCGGCACCCATCGCGCGGAAAGCTTTTTCATGTCCAAATATTCATGTAAAATGTGATGTACCCGTTCAGTTGAGATGCCTACAGCCTCAGCTACCTCACGCACTTTCATTCTCCGATCATCCAATATCATTCCATGGATTTTGTCGACGATTTCTGGCATGACGACCTCTTTTGGGCGACCTGAACGTTCGGCATCACTTGTACTGGTACGACCACAACGGAACTCAGTAAACCATTTCTTAACCATTGAAATTGATGGTGCAGAGTCCCCATAATATTTATCAAGTCTTTCCTTGGTTTCGGTGATGGATTTTTTACGCAAAAAATAATGCTTAATTAGCACACGAAATTCACTTTTTTCCATTTTCGTTAAAATTCACGAGATCGTCTGCTTTCAATGCCTATAAAACGCAAACCAAAAAACGCAGCTTTCTCAAAATTTTACAGTCAGCTGTTAATCGATAACTGCTGACAGGAGCAGTGTTGTATTTAGAGCAGGTGCGCGGCAAATACAAAAAGTCACGGACTTATCAAACGACCCTCGTATTTTTATTATACGATTTGTTTAATTATTATTTTGTTTTTATTATTATTATTTTTATAATCATCATTTTTATTATCATTTTGTCTTTATTTTATTTTATGTTTTTTTATTTTGTTTATTTTTATTTTTTTATAATTTTATTATATATTATTTGTTTTCACATATTTTCTTGTTCAAATTTTTGCACATGGCTAGCTGAACTCACTTCGTATTTTCTCTCACTGCCTGTGATCGTTTATCGTGGAACTTGTCATAATCAATTTATTTCAACATTATTGAGTACCCCCAACAAAGTAAATCATGTTGGAAAATAATCAGAAAATTCCACTTAAATTATGAGTTCAATTTCGATTAGCTTCAACGTCATTCGAAATCGTAATCGTTTCGATTGCCAGCAGTTCATTTCCCGGTTGAGAGTATCGAAATAAATTAAAGTCAACAAATTGAACCAGTTTCAGTTCCAGTTCCAGTTCCGAATTGCAACCGATTGTGGCATATTGTATATCACATCACACACATTTTGTGAGGCATTGTCAATGCCAACAAAATTAACTGCACTTTGCCAACAAGCAACAGCAGCAACTGTTGCTGCAACATTGACAACATCAGCAGCAACAACAACAGTATCACGAATTGATGGGCGTGGCTGGCAAGTGTGCGCTAATGGGCTGGCCATAACAACAACTAATGACTAAATTTCACATGCTCTGCACAAAAAGCAACGTTGCTGTTGTTGTAGTTGTTGTTGCTGGCAGTGTTGCTGTTGTGCTGCTGCTGCTGGCGGCGTCATCGAGCATAGGAAGCAAACGTTAATTTAATTTAATCACGTTTTATTTTGCTGCGACAAACAATGCAACACTGCAGCAGCAACAACAACAACAGCTAGCAACAACAACTAGCAGCAGCATCAGCAGCCAGGGCAACAACAACAACAACACGTTGCCAGTTCAAAGGTTAAGTGAGTGAGCGCATTTGGCCGGGGGCGACACACCCCAAAAATGGGCAACATTTGCCACAACTGCCACGCGGGGCGTATCAGCAAACGCATCAGCAACAGTTTGTTGTCGTTGTCGTTGCTGTGTTGCAGGTTGCTCGTGGCATAAACGCCAATTATGTGTGCAACATGTGTGCCCCTCTCGTTGCATGTGTGTGTGTGTGTGGATAACCAGAGAGCGTGGCATGTTTTTGGCAATTTTTCATTTCCGTGGCGGAAAAACTACCTGCCAGCTAAGCCAAATTGCTGTTGTTGTTGTTGCTGTTGGTACTGCTCAGGTTGCGCAGGTTGCCCGTGGCCATTTGGAGTGGGTGAGTTGCCGGCAACATGTTGCTGTTGCTGTTACTGTGGTGCCGGCCTGCTGCTGGACATGTTGTTGGGCGCGCTGTGGCAGATGTGAGTGCGGCGATAAGGCGCCAAATGTGCAACAAGCATGCGCCGGTAGCCAGTAAGGTGGGAGGAGAGGGGTCAGGGCAGGGGCAGGCTGTGCAAGAAGCAGTGGGCAGGAAGCGGTGCAGCCAGCCTTGGCCGTCTCTATAGCCTTGGTCACATTAGAATGACAGCAACGCGCTGCCATTGTCATTTCTCATGTGGCAACAGGCACAACTGGTTGCAACGCAGTGCAGTCTGCGTCTGCGTCGGCATGCAAATTGCCGTAAATTGAATTTGTCTGATTACGTTTGCGCCTAGTCCCGGGTCCAGGCAGCAGGCAGCAGGCAAATAATCGATTGTTCGTCTCACAGATGCGCGCCTAGCATCAATATTTACTTTGGCCCCGGATCGAGGCACACAGGATGCGGTCGAGCGAAATGAAAAATTGTGCCAACTGTGAGGCACAAGATCGAAAGACAGACAGATAGAGTCGCTGCAGACAGACAGCCAGAGAGGGAGAGATGCAGAGAGCTAGAGACGAAGTGGAAGAGGGAGACAGTCAGATAAATGATTGCATTCGAATTGCATTTCGATGATTGCGAAATTGCAGCGAGCACAGATCGCGCGTTTGGGCCACGCAGCAGCGAGAAATTATGAGCATCATGTGGCCAAAGCAATGTAAATGCTTAATGGAGATTATAGAGCACAGCAAGAGATCGAGAGAGTACCGCAGGATAGCATTGAGGAACGAGCGGGCCCCATTTGAGCTTTCTGTGGAAACAATTTAGCAAGCAGATTAAAGTAGAGCGAGGGAGGAGATGAAGAGGGACTCTGAAAGTTGTAACTCAAAAGAATTCAAATTCAGATCAGCTTATGTCTGAGGAATGAACCAAAAGAGCTTCGATGAGTTTGGATGAGCTTGGTTGAGATTTAATGTACTTCAACTTTAAATTATTGCAAAATACTTATGATGGCAGGTATCTATAAAGGCTCTTACAGAAAAAACAATCCGTACAAACTGTTTTATAGTTATAACAAACTATTAAGTTAGTTAAAATCTTAAAGCACTCGTCCTTAAAGTATAAAGCATATTAAAGCTTTTACGCATCTCTTGCTAGCATTGTAAAATGAAATGTGTCTTCGCTATGTCCGTATCTTACAAGAAAGTTAGATTAGAGCTTTATATTCCTTTAGAAATAATTTAAGAGTTGCCGTAAAGCACATTAAAGCTGAATACATTAATATGTGGCTTCAATATGCTTATATTTAGCGAGGTCGTTAGATTTGACCTTTATATTACTTTACAAATAAGAAAGAAATTGGCTGAAAGCACATTTAAGCACTCATGCATGAAAATGCATTAAATGCTGTTTGTTAATCATCCAAATGAGTAATTGTAATGTAAATGTTGCAGCAGTATTCACTTCTCTAACTAACTTCTCACTGATAAGGTGAGTTAGCTATGCCTGCCGAGTTAGCAGCTTCTAAGCTTATTAAGTTTAGTTATCTATTCTAAAGCCACCTTGACATTTTATTCATTAAGTCGCGTTTAATCACCAGGAAAACTCAGCAAGAAAAAGCTGATTAGACTACGTGCCAAATCAGTTTGTATTTCAGATTAGGCTAAAAAAAATAAGGAGAAGCAAGAGCTGGCGGGAAAAACTAATGCACGTTTTGCTAGTTTAGCTTTTTTCCGCCAACTAATTGCATAAAATTTGCATATGCCAAATGAAGTTTTTGGGCTGAATTCAATTAAATGCGGCTGGTGGAATCTGATGCTAGCGTGTTGCATGACAGCCTCGATAGGAGAGAAGAGGAGGGAGAGAAAACACTGTAAAAAAAATTTTAATTAAATTTGTGCAACGTCCAGCAGAAAAAGAAGGCAGGGCAAGCAAGCAAATGTTTGTCCAAAGAATTTTCCAGGTCAGCTGGCGCTGAATCTGCCCTGGCATTTACATACGACGTGTTGGATATAAAGATATATAGATCGGTGTCTTAATTGTGTGTGTGTGGTTGTACCGATGATAGCTTGCCACATGGGGCAAGAATGCAATCATTAAGCTGAAAATGCTTTGCTGCTTGTCAACGTGAGTATTTGCCATAAATCAAATGACGGCCAAAAAGCATTAAAGCCAACAACAAAAGGAACAAAGCCTCGAAGAGCCCCGGGCAATGCCAATACCCAGTGAGGCAGGCAGGCAGAGGCAAAGGCAGAGGCAGAGGCAGTCGGGCAATGCCTCAATTTGTTGTACAGCTCGCGCTGTGGATGCGGCGCAAGAATGTCGCAATCAAAATTTCAACATCGTGTTCTGCCTGGTGGGGGAAGAATGGGGAGAAGACCCCGACATAGACCCGGCCATAGAACGCAGCAACATCAGCAGCACCAACCTGAAGCGTGCGCCTTATGGAGCTGCTATTTTTAGCAGCATTCGATTGCCACTCGATTGGGCCAAATGCCTCTGCTCCTCCTCTTCTTCTTCTTATTGCTGCCTCTGTTGCAATGCTCTGGCCCCAAAAAAAGAAAAAGCAGCACAACAAACACTTTGAGGAACTCCATAAAAAGCAGCTGCTGCTACAGAGGTCGTCTCTGTGTGAGAGAACTTTGGTTTTCTTCTTCTGAATATGTTTCTAATTGGCGCAAATTATTGAAGATCTCCAGATTGTCTTGGGCCATTATAATGATGCGTTGCCTTGTCGCCGCACATAGCTGGCAATTTGTTATAATGTTTCTTCTTGTGCATTCCACAGATTCAACTTACATTCTTCTACATCTTCTTCCTCTTCTTTGCTTGTTTATTGTCGCCTTTGGGTTAAGTATTAAATTACCATAAATTAATATTTGTATGGCTTGAGCATTTAATTAGAAAGTCAGACAGAGAAGGCGCAGCCCAAAAAACAGGAGGGGCAGCTGTCACAATAAACTTGACTCCAAAAAGAAACATCACTTTTAGTATGTCTAGCCAGTGTGCACAGTGGAGCTAAGTTGATGGAAAAACGTCTGTAATTTGTTTGTTTTCACATAAACTTTTCACAAGTAGAGTAAATAATTTTGTTAACTTCCAAAACTTTTGAATGTTTTTAAGTCAGTTTGGTAAAGTTGTATTCAAAATTGTAACTGAAAGATTCTTAAAGCTTTTCAGTAGTATTTAATAACATGATAACTTTAAAAGGCAATGCTGACAACTTTCAATGTTGCAAGCCTTACTTATTCGTAATGACGAGCTTTCAAAGCTCATTATAAGTTATAAATTCTTTTGTTCTCAGATTAAAGCTAATATATCGTAAAGCTCGTGCAATGTTTGAAGAGCGCGAGAGATTAAATTGCATTCGCCTTTCCATCTGCACACGTATTTACACTGTGCTCAAGTGCCACTACGACAACAACACTCTTCTTCACTCTCGAGTTGACATTGAAGTTGCAGCCAGTTGGTCGCATTGTCCACGCTGTCGTTGTTGTTGTTGATGTTGCTTCTCCAATTCAGAATTCTGATTATGTGGCCAGGCGTCAATTGAAAATGATGAATGTGTCGCGTGTTTCAATTTATGTATATGCCGCACATGGTCAGTGAAAATATACGACTACGATTGCCGATTCCCATTCCGAATCGGAGTCCGAATACGAATACGAAACGTACTCGGACGAAGACGATGACGGCGACTCTGTGGCAATGTCAGACACGCTGTAAATTGAGACATTCCCATTGTAATTCAATAGAAAACCATGAGAGAAAAATTGCGCCTTAAGTAGCCTTAAGGCGTATGTATACGTATGCCTGATTAAAGGTCAACATGTTTGGACATGTTTAAGTCTGACAAATTTGACGTCATTAATGTTTGTTTGATTTGAAATCGAAAACCTAGCTTACTGTCAGCCCTAGAGTTTGGCCTTTTTCAAAATCAGCTTTAATTATGAATAATCTAGCAGTATTTAGAAATATGAGTGAGTCAACTCAAAAAACTGGGGAAAGAGGGAGAGAGAGAGAAAAAGGGCGAGAGGGAGTAAAAGGGTTTCATTGACGAGTCAACACTTAGTTGACCTTCTATTAGAAAATCGATTTGGGCGATCTTTGTTTATGATAAAGTTTGTGTGTGGTATTTCGATGGAATGAAAGATATTTTGGAATTATTTATAATTATAACTGATGACTTAAGGTATCTGCCAAACCATTTTACCTTCTTCTAATTTAGAAAATGTCAAAATGCTTCTGTTTCGAAATAGTTAAGAAGATCGATTAGATGAATTTGAACAAATAGATCCTAACTTTTGATAATACATAGGTAGATATCATGATGTCTTATTATTTTGTATATTAAATATACAGAATTATACATTTTATTTATCACTTAGATATTGAGAAACCTTTTCAAACTTTTGTGCAACCTCTTTAATATATTTTAAATTCAAATAAAATAAAAGACTATTCCAGTACTAATCTTTTATTTCACAATACTCTTACAATGATTTGCATATTATATATGCAAAGTGCTCTGCATTTTTCGCTCGGTGTAGAGCAATAATGTTGCGGCGCAAAGTTGCGCATCATCTTGCCTGCTGCGGGGCTGCAACATTCTGCGCATGTGCAACCAATTATTAATTGCATATGAATTATGCGCCGCAGAAGTTGTTGTTGTTGTTGTTCTCCTTATTGTTGCTGTTGCTTTTGTTGTTGCAGTTACATTCCTGCGTCGCCGGCTGAGTCAGCATTTTGTGGCCTTTGTGGCGCTCGTTGCGACGAGCTGGCGCCGACGTCGACAGAGGCGTCAACGGCGTGTGCCTGCTGCAGCTCTGCGTGTGTGTGTGTTGCACTTGTGTGGGTGGCTGTGGATGTGGCAGGCATTCTAGAATCATATATTCTACTGCAGCAGTTCGCGTTGTTGTTGTAGCTGTGCAGTGCCTGCAACATTGTCTCGCCCCCTTTTTGCGTTTTGCTTATTAAATTACAAAACAAACGGCCCACACATAAATAAGCTTGCAACACGAAACGTTTGTGGCCTCGGCTCGGCTTGGGCATTAGACGGAAATGCGGCGCATCCTGCCACAAGTTGCATGCGCGGCATGCGGCATGTAACGCGCTGGCGCAGGCGCAGGCGCAGCAGTTGCCGGATGAAAAATTCCTAGCGCTGCGCGGCGTCTATAATTAAGCGTGAAATGTTGCTGGCGTTACGCTGCATTCCAGTGTTGCTGCGGCACAGCGCAAGCCCTTTGGCAATATCCCGAACTTGCAACAAGGTAATGTGGCAGCAGCCCGTATGCCCGTGTGGCTTGCCTCTGTCCCAGCTGCCATGCTGCCATGCTGCCCTGTTGCACTCATATTAATTGCAAGTGTCCGCACTTACTTTGCAACATGCTGCAATTAGAATGTTGAACGAACGAAGCTGTTGCTGCCCCTTGAAAACGTTTTTGTTGACGGAAGTCAAGTCGAATGAAGCCCTAAGGCCCTGTACTGCCTCCCCGTCAGGGTTCAACGCACCCAGTGCAGCAACAACAATTGTGACTGACTAAAATTGATTTCTCATGTTGAGCTTTTTGGCCAACAAGCTCGTAATATAAACAACAACAGCATCTGCAGCAGCAGCAGCAGTAACTGCAAGAGCAACACGGGGCAAGTAATTAAAATAAATTGGTAGCAAATGCGCAGGCAACGTGTTGGCCAGCCCAACTGGCTGACTAGATGACTAGCTGACTTGGCCAACGGGCTGCTCTGCTCTCCTGGTTAACCAAGTTAACCAAGTTAGCTAGCTCGTCCATTGGTGTTGGCCATCTAACGCCTGATGCGCTGCCGTTGATAGAATTTGCACTTCTTAAGTTTGACGTTGAACGTCGAGTACACTTTGCGAAAAAGTTGAGTGCATTCCGAAGGAATTCAAGTGATTTCTAAACGATTGGAAAAAGGGTTTGAGAGTGAAAGAAATTAAGGTATAAGATGAGATTTTAAGAAATATATGTCGGGCTAAAATATTTCATACAATAAACACTTCAAATATGCAAACTGGGTTTTTTATTTTAATAATTATATCTTAACCTTTATATATTACTGTGTTGAACTACATCATTTGTTTCTTTTTGATTCCTTGTGTCTTTAGTTTAACAAATAATCTTTACAGTAAAAAACCGGTTCGATAATATGGTTTATTATAAAAATACCAAAAACATTTATCTTTCTCTGCCAACATATAGTTTCTAATAGAACTTAGCAATAACCAAACAAGTTTCAACCTAAGGGGAGCATTTTTAATGAAACCGTACCGATTCACAAAGCGGTTCAGTGGCATAACTTCGTCAACATTTGAGCTAAAGTTTGCTAGCCTTGTCTGGGAGTAACAAAACTCACTTTCTGCTGACATTCATCAATAAGCATTGCATTTCTCTCAGTGTTGAGTTGCAGTTGCTCGCCAGCACTCGTGCACTGGCTGCGCTTGTCGCCTGTTTGCCATCAAATTAAAGCGCTAAATTGCTGTGCGCCTCTCTTCCTGTCTTTCATCACTAGCATTGGGCAGTTTTGCCTAGACAAGTTCCCAAGTTGCCCAACCAAGCCCATGTCCCCCATGTTCCCATGCCCATGTCCATGTCTCGTGTCCAATGCCGAACCGATCCGATCCGTTGTCTGCTTCATTAACATATAGGCGGGCGTTGGAGAGATCTCGTTCGGGGCTGGTTGGTGCCTGTAAATTACTGATGGACAGCTGGTGAGCCTGGGCTGCCCTGGTCCGAGCCGAACCGAGCTGAACTGAGCTGAGCTGAGTCCCGTCGAGCACTTGCCCATTGGCAGTGAAATTTTATGATGCCACATTTCCTTTTGGCTGCCAGCCTGCCTGCACCTTTTATGTGCTGTGCAACAAATGCGCGAACATTGCTGCCTGCCGATTGCGGCATGACTGCCTCCGCCTGCCACATGCCACATGCCACCGCCTGCTGCCTGTCCATCAATTAAAGATGCTGCCATACAAATGTGGCCATAATTTGATTGTTTTGTCGGCCGCGTCAGTTGCTGACCTGCTTTTTATGGCCCCATGCCCGCCCCAGTTGCCCCCTCTAGTTGCTGCAGCGTTGCACAGATTTTTCCACTTGCCAATTACAGCCTCAACTTGGCCTCAACTTGCAACTTACAACTGCTGCAACTGCTTCAGCTAGCCTAGCGACAGCCGCCTCCAGCAGCTGCAACGTTGGTGGTCCAACCAGACATTTGGACGATACGTGGATGATGATGGTCGATGGTGCCAGTGTTGGTGGTGGTGGTGGTGCTGCTGCTGCTGCTGTTGACGGTGGCCTCTAAAACGCGTTCTCTCTGCGCTGCCCAAGTTGGCAGCTAAGTGATTCGCACTGCGCATATTTTCATTGGAAAAGCGAAGCGAGGCAGAAGCCAAGCATTTGAACCACTTTTCTGCCACAGTGCATTGACCAACGTTGACAGCGGAGAGGCATCAGCTACATATATAAGTGCTGTATGGTATATAAAGCTGGGCCTGTTATGGTCAAACAGAAATCAGTACCACATTCCCCATGGCGGCCTTGGCCAAATACGGTTTATCTAGGGAAGGGAGAAGAAGAAAATGACAATGGGGGTTAGCCAAGCTTTTAACATCCTAAGGGACAATTCTCTCTCCGCTAAAGACACTTAACTAATTCCTCATTCTCATCTTATTTCTCTTTGCAGGTACGTTTCAACTGTTTAGCCAAAGACTTAGCTGGGCGAGAGCTGCTCAACAAGTTCTGAGAGTCAAAAGTTCCAGGATGCAGTGTATAAACGCATAAATGCATATGAATGCATTGCTTATCTCGACCCATTACGACCTCTAACACCTAAGTCGGAATGATAAGGGATACAGGGTTTAAGGTATTGCACTGTGTTGTTATGAAATTCGGAAAGCCAGAAGCTCCACAATGAACGTATGCAATGCAATGTACTAGCTCATCTCGAACCATTAACTCCTTTTAATCTTTAATGAGGACTTATTTAAAATCCTAACTCTTTATGTTAATCCAGGTATAGATCAAAAGGTATAGGTACTGCATGTGAGGTAAATTCTGAAAGTTCTTAGAGGGTAAGCAGCGAAGAATGCAGAGCTTATCTCGAAACAGTGTGGCTTCTAACGCTCAACTCGTCATAATATGGTATATAGGGTATTGGCCTACTGCAACTGTCTTCTTTATGATGAGGTTCTAAAAGTCGAAAGCTCCCCTTCGTCTGGATAAAATAAAGTATATTTTATTTCATTAAGGAGGACCAATTTAAAATCCTAACTCTTGTTGACGCATTTAGGTTTCTTAAAGGAAAATCACTTTCTTTGAGATGGGATGCTAATGTCTAAAGCTCCGATAAGAGGGTAAGCATAACAATGTAGAGACCAACGAAGAATACATAGCTTATCTCCAAACAATAACCAATAAAGACCAATTTGAAAGCCCAGCTAGTAATATTGACGCATATAGGGCTCTTAAAGATATAAGAACGTCTCCTGGTTATACCAAGATGACCACCACCTTGAACACCATATGAAATTAACTGCGTAGATTAGATTCTCGAAGTCGAAAGTTTTACAAAGAGCGTAAGCTATTTACACACACCAAGCTGACCCTCACCGTGAACACCTTGTGCGCAATTGACTTGTCATAAACTCAGTTGTAACTCAGCAAACAAGCAAGAAGTAAGAAGACAGTGGCAGGGGCACTGCCAGGGATCGGTTGAACTGTCTCTGGAAGAAGGAGAACAAATCAAGCGCGTAGCAGAGGCTTGTTAACAAAGATATCTTGTCTGTCAACAGTCCGCGCTGCCAATGCAAATTTAACCAAGCTGGCGATAGCCCGCGGCTTATTTATGAAGCTCATTAGCAGCAAGGTAGCAGGCAGGCACACATGGTTGGAAAGGGGGTGGAAGGGGCGAGGTAGAGGTACAACAACTGTCAGTGCCGTTAGCAAGAAGTCAATGTCGGCCTGTCCCGTGCGTATCTAGAGTCAATATTGTTGCTTGTCTCTCTGTCTGTCTGTCTCTGCGTGTAATGCACCTTCGACTTTTGGCCTTCAGCGCGTTGTCTGTCTCTTTGCCTGCTCTGGTTTGCACTGAGACTGGGTTAGCAGTCCACAGACAGCGTAGTAGTACAGGGTATACCACTGTCAGCTCGTCGGCTTCTCCTCACCCACGCCACGCAACGCAACGAGTGCATTGTGCAATCTTTGATCTACTTTGAGTCTTAGGTTTTTTCCTTGTCTCGTTTCGTTGTTGGCTTCGCTGCGCCGGCAATCAATCAAAGTGGAAACGGAGCTGCAACATTGACAGACGTTTCCTGCACTCATTGTGGGCGCCCCGAGGCGAAAGCTTCAGCTTCATTCAGCTTCGCACGATGCGTATTTGATGCGAGTAAATTGATTTTGAAAGCGAATGGGGCGCATTAACCACAGCCAAGTGTCGACTGTCCATGTCGATTAATAATCTCGCTCGAGTGTTCGCTTTGCTCGATGTATCACACTTTATATAACTCTTGATCTCTGTTTGTGACTGGCCGTTTCTATTAGTATCCCTTTTTCTCTTTTTAAAATTAATGTCATTCTTATATAGTTTCTTCTTCTCTGTATACAAATCTCTGTTTTCTATCTTTACTGTTTGATCTGTTTCAATAGCTCTGCTTCTTTTCTTAGACTCTCTCTATTATTCTCTCTCTATCGATCATGCTTAGATTTTACATGTCTCTTGATCCCATTCTTATGCGATCTCCGATCTTCCTTTCCAAACCTCTCTCTTTCTCCAACTCACCCGGGATGTCGCCCTGTAACTCCATCACTTACTCTCTATCTTTCACTCATTTCCTCCCTCCTTCTTCATCTCCCTCCCAAGCTTTCTCTCTACATCTCTTTCTAGATCTTTTTCAATCCTTCCTCCTCCCCTTTAAAAAACTATATCTTCTACAATCTCTTCCATTCCCATTAGCAGCTCTATCTTGCTCCCTTTCTAGATCAGTCTCCTCTCTGCACTCTCTCTCTCTCTCGTGGGCGTCCCTTGGTGAGCTCATACTGCGCCAGCTTTCCCTAGCCATTTTCTCGCTTTTTATCGGCTAATTAAACGTGCCCGTGTTATGTAATACGAACGAACTTTGAATGTCTTTATCAGCCTGTAACTATCACCAGCAAAAAAAGCAGCAACAACAAACAGTGGAAAGGCCAATTGACCATATGCGGCACAATGCGATCTCTACGCTGTGCTGTTGCATGTGGCATGTGGCAACGTTGCAAATTTCACCCGAAAATGCGCGCAGCCTTAAAAAGCCCTTGAACTGCGCCTGCTGCTCCGGCTGCTGCGGCTGCTCATGGCCAAGTCTGACCATATTTGGTACCGCCAACAACTGCAACAATGGCATTAGCATAAGGCCAAGCTGTGTGCGCCATTTGGCCAAATCCAGCCAGGTCGAGCCGAGGCAAGCCAGGCGGGCCAGTCGAAATTAGTTGCGGCAAAAATGTTGCAGGCATTTTAATTTTTTTCCCCGCTATTTTTAGCAATATTTTTCGCACTTTTATGGATTTCTCACAACATGTTTGCAATTCATCAGGCGAACAGACGCAGCTGCTTGTTGTTCTTGCTCTTGCTGCTGCTGTTTTGTTGTTGTTATTATTGTTTATGGCCCAGGGGCAGGGTCTGTTGCTGTTTCTGCTGCTGCTGCTGCTGCGGCAACTCTGTTCCTGTTCAAATGCCAGAGTCACGCAGTTCAGTTCGTCATGTCAAAGTCAACGACGGACTCCGCATGGCAATGTCGGCGAGTTATTCTTGTACTCTGTAAACAGCGGCATAAATGTGGGGAAGATCTGGACTAAACATAGTCTATGGAATGTTACGGATTACAATTTAGTTTTAGAATGAAATTAGTTTATCAACTTATCAAATTCGTGTCGATTCGAATAAAAGAGTAAATTCATATTCATAACGACAACTTTAGTAAAATATTTTCTTAACTCTCACAAAAGCTAAACAATTAATTAAAAATATTATTATAGAAATCTGCCTTATTTATTAAAGTTGTGATTATTCAAAACATGACAAGCTTACCCTTTAGGTTTGTTTCCTTTAGGTTCCACACAAACTGCCAGGCAGCTACAAGCTACTTTAGAGGGTATTTCACCGTTGATCAGCTTTCTATCCCTCAGACTGCATTGTTCTTTCGTATTCAGCCGACGACACTTGAGACTCCTTCGGGCTGAAGTGCAAAGTGCAAGCCGCCGGCAACAATATTCAGCTGCCTCTGCTGCTGTCGCTGCCTCTGCCGCTGCCGCTGCCGTCGCCTTGACTGCAAGTGTCGCATGCCTCGAGTGGCCTCCTCGACGCTATTGCAGTTGCAGTTGCCGTTGGAGTTTTAGTTGGAGGGGGGTGCCTGGGGTTAATTTAGAAGCAGCTGCCTAGAGAGCTGCGTGGCAACGTTTTATGAGATTTTAGCACTCCGCCAACAGCAGCGGCAGCAGCGTGGCATGTTGCATGCGCTCCTCGCCTGCGCTGCCTGCCTGGGACGCGCTTAATGGATTTCTAGCCATGGAATTTAGCACGTACCTCTCTGGGTGGAAAACTAATATGCCTGGCCAGGAATAGTCTATCGTCTTGGTCCGGCTGCGTGACATTTATGGCTTCGTCTGGGGCACGTTACCCATGCCGCCATACCACCATGCCACCATGCCCCGCTCTCTCTTCGGCTTTACCCAGTTTGCCGGCCTGTTCACGTGCAAATATGAACAAGATTTATAACTTTCGGGAGGGGGCTGCCGCTGCCTGAGACCAGGCACACCAGGCGAATGGGGACATTTTCTTAGATTTTTGTTTGCCTGCGCTTAAAAGGATTTCACTTTTCGCTGGAATTTGCCAAACCCGTCGTCCCACCATCCCGTCTTCGGGATCGGGGTTGGGGCCAAAAGCAAAAGTTGTCCAAGTTGCCACAGTTTGCCTTCCCAGCACTGAAGCCATTTAAGTGCCTTGTGATCCAATGCGATCTGCAGGGGTCTAAAAATAAACCATATTTACTTATAGAGTGTGCGCTGGGGGAGATGATCTTTGGATATTTTATGTTCATGATGAGTCTGCAAAAGTCTCACGTTCAGTTCTTTAATGCTCTTTCGCTTCTGCCAAAGATCAGCCCCTAATCAGGAATTTAAATATCATTAAACTCCAAGTGCAGTCTTAAGTTTTAAGTAGGCATTATCGGTTTTACAGTTTCCGTTAAACGGATGTGAACAAGAAATTATTATAAGGGCTTAGATAGTTTTATTTTCAAGAAGAAAAAATTAAATTACAGAATCACATTGAGCATAAGAATTAAAAGATGAAGTTATTAAAGAATTATTTTCTTTAATTGATTTGGCTATTCTTTTACTTTCACACTCCCGCATGTTCTCGTTCATTCTTTCAATCAACATTGTAACGCAAACTAGTTTCTAATTTTTCTTGATGACTCTTGATGAATCCTATCACTAACCGATACTACGTACTGCTTTTATACAACCTATCGGTCTATTTTTTTTTATTTTCAAGATATTGCAACCAAACCTATTACTTCTGCGTCATTGTAAAAAGATTTTATAAATTGCATCAAAATGTTCATGTGAACAATAAGTCAAGTGTGAAGATTTTCATAAAAAAGAGATATGTTCAGGGGGTCAAATTATTATAGCTTTAAACAAAATTACGAAAATGAAATTTCACTTCCTTTTCAATCTAACATTTTAACCACCTTCAAGCATTACAATACAAAGCATTACAATACCAAGAAGAATTTACATAATTTGTGAATTTTTCCAACAAGTCTTCCCAAATATTTGCAGTGTAGCGAGGAATTCAAGCTGTGACTGATTTCCGTTCGCTTGTTTGAGGTGTTGACTGCATCCGCCATAAAACTTGAGTTATATTTAGCTATTGTAAAAGTACTGTACATGATTTTACATATGTTGTTGAAGCTCTTCTTCTTTTCGTAGTTGTTCTGTGTGCCCAATGGCGCATGAATTTGTTTGAGTTTCTGTTTCCGTTTCGTAATTTACATGCACGTTTAACGGTCTATAACGGTCTGTGGGGGCTCTACCAAAAAAGCTATCTATACTTGAAAATACCTTTAGGTAATGCCCAAAAACTGATGCGATCTTTTGGTCAACAGGTGTAGCTGCCAAGGGTGAAACATAAAGCGGCTTGTTAGCGTTTTATTATCGACATTTCATTTATAAACAATAAACTTGTCGGGGCCTCTCACACGGGCAGATTAGTATGTGTGTAAGAGAGAGTGAGAGTGTGTGGTTTAAGCGCATTTTGCGACACATCGAATAAGTTTTATGGCAATTGCAAAATGCGTGCCGAAAAGGCCAAGTGGGAAACGGCGTCGATTTGGCTTAACACACGTTTGCACTGATAACTGCGCATTGCCGATGGGTTTTTAATGACCCCACTGGGTAGCGTGGGGCTAAAGCTGAAGGTGTGCGGGCTGAAGGTGTGTGTGGCTGCCTGGTATGGAGCTTGGTCTGCTGGCTGCCCCGGCTGCTGCTTTTGGCCATTTCCCTAAACACGGGCAAGACGACGGCGCCAGAGAAGTAGACAAAATGAAATGCCGATTAAAATATCAATTGGGTGTGTGGAGTGAGTGTGTGTGTACGAGTATGTGTGTGTCGTCTGTCTGCCTTGGCCAGACGACGCCAGTGTAGCAAATCGCCTAAGCGCATTAATATAATGCTATCAACAGCTGCGACCAAAGCGATATCGGGGCCCAAGGTGCGTGCCAGACGACATGGTAGCAATCGATTTAGTTGTCGTCGTTTTACTGCAGCAGGAGGAGGAGGAGGAGGAGGAGGGAGAGGAGATTGAGGAGTTGCAGGAGCAGCATGACTTTCGCTAGTCGAACGTGCCACATTATTCAATGTCGCCTGGTGGAACTTATGAGCGCGACTTGTATAAATCAGCCGCATTGCATGCCACAGACTGTCAACACCTTCTAGTGACCTTTGCAACGCTGCCAAACTGGCTATTTTTAGCCAGATCAAAGGCTGGAGTAGGGGGGAGGTATACAAAAACTGACATGGCGTAATCTTTTGACTTGGTCTGGTCGTCGTCGTCGTCGTCGACGTCCGCGGACTTGGCGCATTATGAAATTGTGTCAGCTGCGCCATAAATTGCGCACTTTAAACGGGCCAGCACGCGGGACGCGATAGCATCGGAGCGGCGCGGCTCGACGCGGCTCTTCTGGACACCTGAAGCCGCCACACGACACGACACCAAAGGGCTGCAGCGTGCCACAAAAATGTGAGGGGCAGATCGGGGGTGGTTGGTGTGTGAGAGAGCTTGGCGGATTTGTGTGACATGAAATGAAACCAAAAGCTGGCAGCAAGTCTCAATGTCCGCCTCGCCCTGGCGACCTCCTCGAGCTACTCCAGTTGCAGCATTGCGAAATGCGTTTCATTGTTTTCTGCGACAATGGGACAAAGCGACATAGCGACAGAGTGACATGCAAATTTGTTGCAGTTGCCTCTTGCTCTGTGCCTTTTTTTTGCAACTAGTTTTATTGCTGTCAGATCCGCTGGCTGATTGCCAGAGCGACTTAGCTTGCGCTTAGTCCCTCGAATCGCTCGTAAAAATGTCAACTGAAATTATGCCATAAATTGATTAAGAAAATCACTGCAAGCCGCGGATGTAGTACAAGAGCTGTTCCAGCTGCTGTGGTTTAGCTACTGCTAAAATGGGGCGGTATTTAGTTTAAGCCAGATATTTACGAGACAACTGCGAGAGGACTAGTCTGACCACAGTTGGGCGCCCAGACATGGTCCTCTCTCTCAATATATAGTCGTTGTTATATATAACGACTTTTTAATAGTTGTAAAACATTTCGGATAACCTGATCTGCTAGCATGTAGTTAAGCCCAGTTTTATAGATATTCCTGCATTAATTTCCTCCAGGAGAAGCTCTTTGTTATTTAAAGTTTTTTATTAGATGTTAGAGACTCAGTTTGGTTAGCTCATTCCACTAGTTTGCAGATAAGCTCAGTTGTATTTCAATTTTAGCATTTATACAACCTTTTTAGTTGGTCCACATCCAATCGCGGTCCGCTTTCAATAATAGTGCCTTTAATCGATCTAATTGAATCATTTTGAAAACCCACTTCCACTAACCTTTAGATAAGTCCAGTAATAAATCTATAACTGCGATTCTTTCATACTTGTGTCCTACGTTGGACGCCAACGATCATCTAAGTGAATCATTTTCAGTACACATGTGCACTAACCTTAAGAAAATCTCATTAATAAACCTATAAATTACATATTTGCGACCCCACGTTGGGCGCCAATGTGCACTTTTACCTTGGACAGCGCGTCTCATGGCTCTCAGTTGACTCAAACGTCGCAAAGCTTATTAATTAAACACGCGACAATGATAAAACTTGAGTCTTCTGGCCATTTCCTAGACATAACTATAACCAGTTGCCAGTTACTTACCTACCTGTTACCACTGCCGCTGCAGTTTTGCACAGACATACACGGACACATCCCACGGCCGGCAATTAGGCCCGCTTTCAAAGTGGGTCAGAGACGAGGCTGATCGGGAAGATTTGTCAGGTGGCGTCATCAGGTTCGTTGATTTGGTCGCTGCCCACGCATGATGGCAAAATTAAATGTACGAATCATGTTTACGACTTGTCGACAGACAGATAGACAGTTGGACAGACAGACAGATAGTTGAACTGTCGAGTCTACCATCAGTCTATCAGTTTAGTTGGCCAGTCTATCAGACTGTCAGTTTGTCAGTCAAACTGCCTGCCTTCCTGCCTGCCTGCCGGTGGGCGTGGCACTCAAGCGCAAAACTAATTGTTGTTCGAGCCAAGCCAAGAAGCAGCAGCAGCAGCAGCAACAACATTTTGCCTTGCCGGCTTCGCATTGACACCGTTCGCAATTAGAAGAAAAAGCGGCCCGTCGGCTACTGTGCACTGCACTCCGGGAAGAGGCTGTTCGCCGGGTTCTATGCTAATGTTGCATTCTTAATAGCTGAAAAAAGAACACAGCAAAAGGCAGAAAACCAGTTGCAGTAGCTGCCAATCGGCAGTAGCCAAGCTGCAATGTTCTCTGTTCCGAGAGTTAATTGCCTGATTTGGCGGGTAGAAGCCGGCGTAGAGTCAGCTCGACGAGGAGTCGAGGAGGCGACATAGTTTCTTCTTCTTTTTTTACTTGCCAACAAAACTGTGGGCTGATCTTCAGCTGTTAGGCAAATGTGCTAAAAGATTATGCTTTTGGATTAGACACGCACGTAAGTCACTTAGACTACTTGGGGTTCTTGGCAGGAGAGAAGTAGTTGCAAAGAATGTGTGGAGGTTGCAGTTGAAACTTTCGTTGTGGCATTGAACATCTTGTTGGGGCAAAAGCTTAGTTGAAAGAAAAGAAAGAAGAAAGTGGGAACTAAGGGTAAGAGCATTGGAGAGTAGAAAGCTGAGGAAAGGGGAATTGAAAGAAGGTAACTAAAAAGAGGCAACTCTTTGATATAAGTAAAGAAAAGATAAGAGTATTCGGGTTGACTGATTCGCAATTAAGAGGCTTAAATGGGGGCTTTCATTATAGGAAAGTGCACAATTTATTACAATATGAAGGATATGGTCAAGTTGGATATAGATGATTTCTAGCTTTAACTATAAACAAAATAATAAATAATTTTTTTTTATTTAATGAAAGGAAACTAAGTAAGCTTAGCAAACGCAACAATGATATTTAAGCCAGAAGAGATTCAGTTATTATCACGATTCTCGACTCTAAAACAAGTCTAAATATATTTTGTTTTAATAGCCCCCTGTCGCGAAACGAGTGCATCTATTATAATGCACATGCAGATCTCCCTCTTTCTCTCACTATCTCGAGCTCCCCTTTATTGATTCTGTGGGCGCCGAGTGGGGCGTCTAACGATCGTGGCGCGCGCTCTCGCGTTGATGGGCTGCATCACATAATTCTCTGATATTTGCCATAATTTTCTTGCGTAAAATGAAATATGCTAAAGCTGGCGAGTTGATGTATTGAGTTGTTTGGCCGCAGGACGTGTACAACCACAGTCAACAGCAACAGCAACAACAACAGCCCCAGCAGCAACCCAAAGAACGCGGCCATCAGTCAAGGCAACAAGTCGAGCTCGAACTCGAGCCTGGCGGCTGAGTTTGGGTTTCGGTTTCGTAGTTGCAGCTCGACTCGGCTCTGCATAAATAAGTAGGTTGCCTTCTAGTCAGTTCCCCTCTTCCTACCTTTCCTCCTCTGCCTTTGTCCTCCCCTGCCTGGTGCAATTGTCTGGCATGACATGTGAATTGATATGCCAACGCAACGTCGCTCTCGAGCCACCACCAAGTAACAACAACTGGCCGCTTGCAACTGGTAACTGGCAATTGGGATGCGGGGAGAGGAAGGGTGGTGCAACGGGGGAATGTGGCATGCAGCACGTTGGGCATTCCTTGAGTTTTCTCATCGGTTCGCACAAATAGTTCAATTAATCAAAAAGTTCTTACACAACTGGCGCATTTAATAACATTATTCGCAAACTGGCAGCTGATCTATAAATTATAGATCATGCCAGTCAATAGTCAATAGCTTTTAACGATCGCTCGCCCCTCCTTCGATTCTGAATACATAACACACACATGCATTCTCGTACACAGTATTTCATTTGCTAGCAAAACAAAAGCGTGCAAATTGTATAAATCAGCACGAGGAATGCCGATCATGATCGACGACTTTTGCATATCAACGTGAAGTGCCAAAGTCGAGAACTTAATAATGGTTGATGGAAGGCATATCCGAAGAGGGTCTGTAGATGACAGGATAGGGGAAAGGGATAAATAAGGGGTAGGGATAGATCAAGAGAGCAAAGGCAGTGTGGGAAAGTGGTTTACTATTAGAATCATTATTCTTAGTAGATGAATATACTGATTTATATATACTACATATATATATAAACATGATCTGAATAACGTAGATGCATCGATTGTGGTAGACAGGGAAAAGACATCTAAGGAAGAAAGAGGCGATATGGGAACGTGAGCTATTATTAATATACGGAAATATATTTGTTATACAATATGTTCATTATCTGAATAATTGAAAGGTAGATTAAAAGGCCTTATTAAAGTTAAGGACTACAGAATAAGAGACTGAGATATGGTATCCAACTATTTCAAATTGAAACCTTTGAATTTGCATAGTATTCATGAATATACGTAGATATAGACAGTATATGTTCACCATCCATGTGCTGCAAAGGGTCGTACAGTGTCCTGAAGAAATAAAATAAGAAAAAAACTTCTTCTTTTCTTAAATATAACATATATTTATTAGGTTTGCTTTCCGTTTCAAACGAATCGATTCAATTAAGTTTGTAGTAATCTTCTTTTAGATCGACGATGATATACGTTCTAGTTATCCTTGTTTAGCTGTGCAGGTTTCTTCGAGTCTACCAAGCATCATCTGCGCCTTAATCATATCTAGCAGTTGTCTTTCCTAAATGCAGCCATAATAATGATCTCTCTCTCTTTCTCTCTCTCTGTCTTTGCAGGCAGCACCACAGAGTTGGCCCCGTCGCTCTTGGGCTTTTATGACACACTGACAAACAGCTTGGCCGTTGGCTGTGGCGGCGGAGCGACAAGCAAGTCAGCTGAGGCGGCCGAGGCCAGCGACGTCGAGCCAGCAGCGACGTTGACAGCGACAGGCAGCCCAAAGAGCGGCGACTCGACGCCCAAGCGAAGCAACAGCAACTGCAGCAGCAGCAGCAACAGCAGTGTCAGCGAGGTAAGCGACACAAGCAACACAAGCCACACGAGCAACGCAAGCAGCGACAACCGCTCGGGCAGCTACACACTCGACGCGGAGTCCAACTCCCACTTGGCAACGCTTGTCGCGGGGCTGCGTGATGAGGCCGACGATGGCGTGCAGCTGAGTCAAGTGGTGCATCGCTGGCAGGAGCTGGGCAGCAGTCACAGCATTGCCTCAAGTGGCAGTCGTTGCAACGGCAGCAGCAGCAACTCGCGACGTGGCAACAACATTCGTGTGTTGTCGCCCAATGTGCAACGCATCATCACACACGCCGATGCTGAGCCAGTCAACGCAGTAGACATTGAGGCACTGCAACAGCAGCAGCAGCAACAGCAACAACAGCAGTTATCCCGCAGTCCGCCCACGCCAGCACAGCGTTATTCCAAAGCCAACACGGTAGCAACACCGTCCAAACTCAAGTTGTCGCATCTGCCTCTCTCGAAGATCACCGGCAAATTGTCAACGCAATCCGGCAGCGATTTGGTCTCCACCTTCGATGCCAGTAGCGACTATAGTGGCAACATATATAGTTCAAGGAAATCATTGGCCACGCCCGTAGATGAGGATAAGACGCCCACGAATAAGGCAGCACCCTCTACACCCTTTCACTTCGAGGGTAAGCCTTCATTTGGCAAGCTTAAATTGCCGCGCTACGATTCCCAGCAGAGCATCAAACTGATTGAAATGGAACAGCTGGCGGTGACCAGTGCTCAGCTGTCAGCACTCCCACCGCAGACACCGAAGCCTGAGACACCACCACGTCCCAAGGAATTCGTTGTGGCCAGCGAACCATTGAGTCCTGAGCCCTATGTGGATGCCATTAACTTCGATCTGGTTGCACAGCGCATCGAGCAGATGACACTGAGTGACCTGGATTTGGTGCAGCCCGAGGAGCAATCGAGTAGCGCTGCGACGGTGCTGGTGGAGGCCATCAATAAGCCGTTGATTGGTAAACCACTGGTGCGCAGTGTTTCGGCACCCCGTGCCACCTCCAATGGGTCCTCCATGTCGCCACTGCAGACCTATGCACGCACCAAGCTCAAGAATCAGAGCAGCAAGGCGAGTACGCTGGGCGGCGGTATGCCACTGCGATTGCCCACAGCGGAACAGTTGGCTGAACTGGAGGAGGCCAACAAGTTGTCAGCAGAGAGCCTGGACACATTGACCGACATCAAACCGAAGTTCGCAGTGCGTCTCAGTGAGCTGACACGCTTGAACAATCGCCCATTGTCCTCGTCGTCGATTTGCTCCACTTCATCCAGTTCAAGTTCGGGTTCCGATCAACTGCTGAATGGTAAACTGACAGCCACCTCGTATCTGGCCAGTGTGGAGAGTCTAGCCGAGAGTGAGAACGAGCTGGGCGATCATCTACATCACCATCATCATCATCATGCTTCCCACACGGCTGCAATGAGTGTGCTGGAACGCGCCTGCCTTGAGATTGTCGACTCGGAGCGCAGCTACGTTGAGGATCTTGGTCAGGTTATTAAGGGGTAAGAGATAGAGCGAAGAGGACTCCGGCAGTTCTTGCAAGCTAATTGAGGCCTTCTCTCTCCATTCTGTATCTCTCTCTGTCTAGCTATCTGCACGATTGGAAGGAGCGCGCCTGTCTGCGCCTGGACGAATTGCAAATACTCTTTGCCAACATTGAAGAGATTTACGAATTCAACTCGATGCTGTTGCAGCAGTTGATCAACTCCGGCATGGAACCGGGCAAGATAGCGAAATGTTTTATTAATTTGCGTGAACGTTTTGATGTGTACACAACCTACTGGTAAGCATAGAGGGATTGAGTTTGATTGGAAGGAGATTTGAACTGAAACTGCATTTAGCTTGAGCATATTAAGTTTAGTAGAGATATATTTAAATAACTGAGCTAATGGGGCGTTTATTTCTACTGATTCTCATTTCTATGCGAAGTAAGCTACTTTGCAGATTTGGCTCAGTGTACGTCTGAGCTGAAAAGAGCTAAAGAACCTATGAACAAGATATTGTTTCACTCTGCAGTAATGTTATTGAGAGCTAATGCAGAGTATAACTGGGTCTATCTAATCTTACGACTTTAGCCTTAAATTTAAGTGCTTCTGGGCATCTAAGCTTTGTTGGGTTAGGAGCGTGGAAGCTATTAGTAAACTAAATAAAATCTAGTAGGGATAGGTCATTTAAAATCTAAGCTAAGAAACTTTTATTTATACTGATCCTGATTTCTGGACTTTAACTTAATGTAGCTTAGCTGAAATGAGTTTTAGTATTTGTAAACTGTAGTAAAGTTATTGAAGTTATTTAAGATAGTACAGAGTATAACAGGGTCTGTCTACCCTAACAAACTATATTTCAACTGCTTCTGGGTACTCTGCACTTTAGCAAGTTTCATGCTTGGGTTAGGAGTGTGGAAGCTATTAGTGCAAATTAGGTCGATTAATTCTCAATCTGCTAGAGGCACTCGACATATTAGAAGATTAAAAGAGCTCTCTACAGAGTGGCAAAGGAGCAGCCAAGGGCGACCAGAACAGCTACCTTTTTGAAGGAGGGATGGCATCTATTATTATTAGGTATCATGTTCAGAGTCTCACAAGCCAACTTTCTCGTTGGCTCGTCCGCTTGGCGTGTCTGCCAAATCTGTGATAGCTTGGCCAAGAACGGTTAACGGGCTGACCAAAAGAAAAACAGATCTCGATTGCGACTTTGGCCATTGGGACACACGAACATTGATTTTGTCTTCAACTGGGAATGGGAATAGTTGGAATGGGAATGGGAGTCTAGCCGATGGCGTCCACTCTTGGCAGGCCAGGCACGCCATGCTCCATGTTCCATTTAAACGCCATGACATTTGGCTCAGCCATCGCCGTTGCCGTTGCCGTCGCTGTAGCTGTCAATTTGGAGCTGATGGTCGCAGTTTGATTTGTCGCCCCGGCTGACAGGCTAACATATATCATGATGACAGTCCGAGTCCAGGATGGATGAGCGTCGTCCTCCTACGGCTGATTTTAAATTCAAATTTCTTTGCTTGCCTGATGAAGAGCTCAACGAGGAGAGAGAAAGACCTCTTCTCCCCTCCCTTCTCCATATTTCTTTGTTTTTTGGCTGCCATAAATCATTTGTTTTATTGTTGTTTTTCTACCTTTCCCCCGCATTTCTCTCTCTCTTTCTCTCTATAGCACAAGCTACCCGGAAGCCATTTCGCTGCTGACCAAGCTGCTGCAGGCGAAGCACACAAATTCGCTGCTTGCCTCCACGCAGAAGCTGCTGCAACATCGCCTGCCACTGGGCTCGTATCTGCTGAAGCCAGTGCAGCGAATACTCAAGTATCATCTACTGCTCGACGTAAGTTACCCTGTAGAGTGAGTGATCGAACTGGTGATCATTGGTTATCTATTTCACAGAGCCTGCGCAAGCATTGCGATGTCAAGGAGGTGGCAGAGGCATATGCCATAATGCGACAGGTTGCACACAATATTGATCAGGTGAAACGCAAGCAAGAACAACAGAGTCGCGTCAAGGAGCTATCGGGCATACTGGATGGCTGGATGGGACCAGGTAAAGAGAGAGTGGGGAAGATTCCCGGAACTGAATGTGGTAAAGTGTTTACTACTCACTCACTCTTGTTGCAGATCTCAGTGTGCTGCGTGAGCTGCGGCACGAGGGTCTGCTCATGGAGCAGCACAACAAGCCGCGTCAGGTGCTGCTCTTCGAGACCATGTTGATCATCACCAAGCAGAAGGAGGACGGACGGCTGCAGTTCAAGAGCCTTATAACTGTAAGTTGCAAGCGAACTTCAACTAATCCCACACACAATCTGCAACTCTCTTCCTGTCTCCCTCTCTCTCTCACTTTACTGCAGCAAAAGAACCTGATGCTGAGCGAGCATTTGCCTGGCGAGCCGAACAGCTTCTATGTCATTCCCTTCGATGAGCCTCGCAACCAAATCAAATTGACGGCCCGGAATCGTGACCAGAAGCGCATCTGGACGCAGCACATTAAAGGTGTCATGCTAGAGGAGCTCGACATACCCACGCGCGCCAAGGAGCTTGTCTACCAGCTGGGCAACGAGGAGGGTGAGTCTGCCCTCCCACTCTTTCTCCCTCTCTCTCTGTCCCTAACTTAGCAATAAGTGTGTGTGCTCTTCGAGTTGTTGTTGTTTTTGTGCTGTCTCTGTTTGTTTGCTGTATTGCTGTTCCTGTCTGTTTGTTGAGGGCGACCAAAACACATAACAATTTCGAAAGGAATGAATGAATGCGGGCGAAGGAGTACACTGACACAAATAATTTACAAGCAAATGAGCATTACACTTCGAAAAAGGTCTTGGTAAATTAACAATGTAGATCAATTTAAAGGCTTTTAAAAGTTGCTTCTAATTAAGCTGAAAATTCTTTAAACTGCACTTTATATAATAGAATGCGAAGTCTTTATTGAAAGAAGTTGTGTATTTAATTAAAAAGAAGTATTTTATGCACAAAAATCGTTTAACTTATCAAATATATTTATACGGTCACTCTAAGGAAAAATATAGATTTAAATCCGATAAAGAATGTTGTCACTTCATGAAGATAAACTTAAAACAGTGCTTGTGCAGTGCAGTCGATTAAATCATGAGCAAAGTATTAGATTCTGTGCCTCTGCAATAAAATCGGTTACTTCGAAGTGAAGTAATAAAATATTATATCGTAATTCCATATTCACATAATGGTCAAGTTGTTCAACAATATTTCATCAGTATTCGTGTAAGGAGAATAGAACATTTTACGATAAAGTACGTCTTTGATGAACATTTAATAAAATAACCAATACGTGTAATTTTGAGTGTATAGAACCGAAGAAAGTACTAGGCTTTGACGCTAAAATTTTATTTAAATAAATTAAGTTTTATAAACAATTGGCTTAAATTACAAACCAATTTCAAGCCGAATAATACGAGGGTCGTTTGATAAGTCCGTGACTTTTTGTATATGCCGCGCACCTGCTCTAAATACAACACTGCTCCTGTCAGCAGTTATCGATTAACAGCTGACTGTAATTTTAAGCTGCGTTTTTGGTTTGCGTTTTATAGGCATTGAAAGCAGACGATCTCGTGAATTTTAACGAAAATGGAGATCGAGATCGTCTGCTTTCAATGCCTATAAAACGCAAACCAAAAACGCAGCTTTCAAAATTTTACAGTCAGCTGTTAATCGATAACTGCTGACAGGAGCAGTGTTGTATTTAGAGCAGGTGCGCGGCAAATACAAAAAGTCACGGACTTATCAAACGACCCTCGTATTTTGAGGGCCTTGAGATCGTCTGCTTTCAATGCCTATAAAACGCAAACCAAAAAACGCAGCTTTCTCAAAATTTTACAGTCAGCTGTTAATCGATAACTGCTGACAGGAGCAGTGTTGTATTTAGAGCAGGTGCGCGGCAAATACAAAAAGTCACGGACTTATCAAACGACCCTCGTAATTAATCAGTCCGGCTATAGTCCGCCAATAACATAACAACATAAATTTGTAAATCAGAATTTGTGTAATAAATAGGTTATATCCAGGACTATTTTTCGCAGTGCAGCCCAAGTGACATAACCACAAATGAGTAAAGTGAAGTCTGCGCGAGAGTTTTGTTTTTTTTTTAGCCTTTTTTCAAGTGCATTTTTTACATTCAGCCCGGTAGCTTTCGGTTCGAGATCGTGCCATATCTCTTATTTTTTTGACAAGTTGATTTATGTGTCTGACTAACTGTCTATGTGTGCGTGTGTGTGAATGTGTGCGTTATTTTAATTGCACATGTTTTGGTATGCATAACTGTACTTGTTATAAAACTGATGTGTTTTGGTACCCGATTTAATTGGTTATGGTTATTTTCTTTGTTACTAATCTGCTAAATATGATTTCACTACCTTTAATTGGCTAAGTTTTCATAATTGTGTTCCTTTAAGTATTTATCTATTTTTATCTCTATATATATCAATTTATATCTCTCTATTTTGCTATATGTTTACCGTTGTAGTACTACCAGTGATGCATTCTAAAACTAAACCACCCAAACCAAACAAGAAATCAAGAAAACTTTAATTAGTTTTTAAGGCGTTCCTAAGGCTAAACACCAGAGACTGAACTAAGCGCTACTACTTCCTTTTTTCCCCCCAACCCCCATCCCCGCTAAAATACCCTATGAAACGAAAAAAAAAAACAAAAAATAATATTGATAATACTATTTATTATAAACAATTAAGAATAATCGCAAAAACCTATACGAAATTTTAACAAAGATTTGTAACACACAATCCCAGTACAAGTAATTTGTATAACTGTTAATCGCTACCGTTATCGTTATCGTAAAGCGTAAATCTTAAATTATAATCGTAATCGTATGTAGTCAAAAAATTGTTCTGGTATTATGCGGCGCTGGCGTAGACTAATTCAAAATCCTCTCTAAACTGACTCCGGTCGCAGCCTAGTAAGTATTTAGTATCTTGAGTTATCGATTAAACCCGATATTTTTGGCTTGTGTTCTAATAATTGGCTTCTTGCACCACTTGGTAGTGTTAGCCAACAGCATGCATGCATTCTAACCCCATTCATACACACACATACACTTGCATCCTTCAGTTACTAACCTGCCTCTAACTTTACTCAAGGACACTAGCCAAAAATTACATTTGTATGCTTATAATGTTTGTTAAGTATTATTAAATTATCTTTAAAGTAACATGCACAAGTCATACGAGAGCTTTGCTTAGTAGCCTGTAAACAAGAAGCTTTTTCTAGTATCTCCTATCAAAAGTTCTGTTAGCTAACATACTACTTTAAATTAAAGTAATATTTAATGTCCTAGTCAAATTTTGAGTTTACAGAAAGCTGCTGAAAGCTCTGTGAGAGCTCAGTAGCTAAACAATAAAATGTCTTGTAAAGTTAACTTGATTTGAAATTCAAAACATACTCTCGAATTTTATGGTATGAAATCTAAAAATATTAGTATTATAGTAGAGCTGCTGAAAGCTTTAAAAAAACGAGAAGAACTAAAGCAATCAAAATGAATCGCTCGACTGAATAAGAAGTTGAATTTACAGAATTGTAGCTTTCACTTAATGGATGGCTTTGAAAAGCTGCTCAAAGCTCTCTAGAACATATCATATCTACTTGAGCTCGTGTTTTTGAGTAAGCCCGTCTGAATGTACAATACACACAGATATACACATACATAGAAATTGAACTGCAACCATCCTAACCTTGTTTGGGTTGCTTTGGTGCTTAGAATGTTGCTGGTGTTTGCCACAGTGACGTCCCCCCTCCCGTCGCGCCCATACCGCATTCGCTTGCCTTGTCATGTCCGCATGCCACACACAACGTGCAAAGCAGTGTCTTAACACCCCCTTCTCTCTCTTTTTCCCCGTCTCTCTCTAGATCGCACGCCCGATCGCAGCACTTGGAGCAAGTGGACTCTGCATTCGGGCAGCAACTCGACGCCGACGTATCTGGAGCGACGCAATGCTTGCAGACGCAGCGAGATCCGACAGCGCAACTCGAAGTTCAAGCGCAAAACCATCACCAATTCCAGCTCCTTCGATAGCTTCAACGAGTCGTTGGAACAGCCTGATGAGCAGCTGCCCGGATCTGCCGTCAAGCCATCGAAGCCACTGTCGCGCAACAACAGCTTGGACGACACGGCGTTGCAGAAGTTGGCGGCGGCAGTACGTTATCGCAGTGGCGGTGGCAAGCGGGAGCGGGAGCAGACTGACACAAAGTCCGGCAAGGAGCAGCAGTGCAAGTGCAGCTCAGATGCAGAGCAGTGTCTGTGCCTTCTGCGCACGAGTCGCACCAAGTCGCAGAGTCCCGTGTTTAGCTACAAGGCGCTGAAGGAGCGCAGCAAGTCGGTGCCGCGCATCAGTCTGGACGAGCAACCGGAAGCGGATGAGGATAGCGCAGCCTCGCTGCGTGGCAGCAAACCGGATCTCAGCGAACGCAAGGTCAAGGGCAAAGGCTTCTTTGAGGTCAAGCAATACAATCACAAAACGATGCCCAAGCGAATTGCCACGCTGAAGAAGCAACGTTGCAGCCGCAAGGAGAGCTGCTCCAAGTTCTACATGGATCTCAGTGAATTTGACAGCACTGTGCTCAAGATCACCGAGTCAACGGAGGATCTTGAGTTGGCGGAAGAGGCACACGAGGTGCCGACGGCGCCCACAGAGAGGAGTGTGGAGGAGCAAGAGGAGCAGGCTACCTTGCTCCTCTCGCCTGCAGAGAAGTCCAAGCGTGATGCAGAGATTGTGCTGGATCTACTGAAGAATACCAAGGAATTCGAGCGCATCTATAACAAGAATAAGGCGCAGAAACAGCGTCGCGAGAGCAGTCAAGCTCTGAGTCCCTCACAGGAGTCGCCGCCCCCACTGCCGCCACGCCCACCATCACGCTCTCCACCACCACTGGAAGCGGAGCAGGAGCAGCAAGTGCAGGAGCAGCGGCAGGCGGCCATGGCGGACTGTGAGCCTGAGCCCATTTATGAGACACTGCTGCGCAATGTCCATGTCCCGTACAAGTTCTCTCCCGTGCTGGGACGCGCCAAGTCCGTGCAATACTTCAAGCCACGCGAGAAGCGTCCACCTGCTCCGCGGCCCGAATCCGATTACGTCACACTGGTCTACTCGCCCGAGGGCGTGTTGCAGCGTGTTGGCGAGGATGCAGTGCAGCGGGAGCAGCGGGAAAGCAGCAGCTCCGAGTCCAGTTCGGGTTCGACAGTCAAGCGCGATAGCCAGACAACAGTGATCAATCTGAGCCTGGGCTCGACCGAGGAGGAGGCGCTCTACACCCACCCCATACCAAAGAACCTGCTGAAGCGTCTGCTGAGCAATGGGAACGCTAGCAACCCCAATGGGAGCAAGGCAACAACGCTGGAGAATGCTAGCAGCCACCACTCGGAGATCTCATTGCTGCCGCGTGCCCTCAAGTCCATTGACAATTTGAGCATGGCCTTTGGACGCAGCAATCGTCCGCCCGAGCGGCGTGTCTCCGATGTGTCGGAGATGTGCCGCCAGAGCGTCTTGCATCGCCAGGGCAGCGAGGCAGTTGGGGAGCGTATGGCGCATGTGGACTATGCCGATCCGAAGACACTGTTCGGCATCATTGCCAGCTCGGAGGCGTCGCTGCAGAGGGATTCGGTCTTCTCGCTCACATCCTCTTCGTGCACGTCCAGCGACAGCATGTGCGAGCAGCAGCGCAAGAGATCAGGCAGTGAACTGGCCACATCTCAGAGCTTCGAGTATGAGCAACATGTGGAGGACAGTCTGGAGAATGATTTTCGTGATTCGGCCATCTACAGTGATGACAACAATGAGAAACGCAGTGTGGTGGACTACGAACTGAAGCGACCACGTAGTCCACCTCCGCCTCCCCCAACGGCACAGTCGCCTTCATCGCCGCCACCACGTATAGCACCCAAACCGACGAGGGCTGCACTGCAGCAGCTGCTGGCTCAGCATCCGGGCACGATTCTCTGCCCTCCGCATCTTAGCCAGGCAGCGTCGCGCAGTTGGGTGCTTCAACAGATTGAGAATTTTAACAAGTAGACGACGGAAGTCGATGCCATAAACCCCTCAATCAGAATTCCTTTTTTGTACTCTTTGTATATACCATACCCTATATATGTTGGGTATATATGTTATTCGATCTAGCTGATTAGTGTATAAGGCAAACATATTATATAGAATTATTACTTACATCAATTTGTAATCGAGTGTTTTATCGTGTTTAGCTTGTAATTTTAAAGTCATTTAATAAAATCCCATATGAAAATTATAAAAACTGGCGCAGCTTACATATACAGTAATGCGAATAGTAATAGAAACAACATCCACACCTGGACATTATTATTGTGTCGGTTTGGCTTTTGATATTTGCTTGGGGCGTCTTGCTATAAATTTAATTTTAGGTTGCTAAGCGCCATCAATGGGCATAAATTGGAAAGTGCCTTGAAAAATATTTTCAGCAGCGCCCTCTACCATGAAAGAGGCACGGCTTCAGAGAGTCATCTGACAGGAGCGAATGAGCGGAGATTGTATAGCGCCATCTAGCAGGAGCAATCGCTCCGTCCAATCGGACGGCGACTTTATAGCGCCATCTGTCAAGTAAAAGTTAGATGTAAGCAACGTTTTTTTCGCCGCAACGCACCCTCTGGTGGTCAAACAAGGCGTTTTTAAAAAGGGAGGCGTCTTATAATCTGAAAAAAGAAGGCAAAACTCTGGAGTCCTCTGCAGGGCGGACCGAACACATTGGAAACTTGAACTTTTGCAGTGCGAAAAGAAGAAAAACATCAACAAATTAAAATAGACATATCGCTGTTTTAAATACAATTTCGAATTACAAAATTCTAAAAATATTTGTGCTGTTTTTCGAAGAGCTCTGTTCCGAAGTCATCATCCCATTTGTGTCTCGGATGTGTCGAACCACTAAGCAGTGCACAGCAGGTTGACACTACATTACCGACAGCGTTGCACTGCTTGTAAATGTCAGCTTCCGAATTATCGTCTCCTTAAAAATTGGTAGCACTGGTTGCGGACTGCACCTGACCTCGTCTCTCCTTGCATAACAAAGCAGTAAACACTAATATTCATTTTTGAAATGCAGGTTTTTATAAGTAAAAAGGCAATTTTTTCGAAGAAGATATAATTTCTGCTATATAACAATTTACACCGCATTCGCGAATTGCAAGTAGATCTAGTGGGAGAATACTTCAACGGGCCGCACTGATTGTTACATTGAAATTAGCTTCATTTTATGGGAAATCCATAAAATTGGAAGCACTGTTATTACCTAGAACACATTTAAAAAAATACGCATTGACTTTGTTTTATCCAACATGAATTGGCGTTTATTTAGTTTTTCTTGTTGTGACTGACAAATTTAGCTTTGCTTGCTTTATGTGTATAAATGTGTGTGTGTTTTGTAGATATTTCTGTTGGTGTTGGTATAAGTGTTGATGTTGGTAGATGTTGTGATCCCGAATTGAGTCGATTCGAGGACTTACCCGAAGGAATTCAAGTGTCGCTCCGTTCTCCTTCGCAGAGTGTTAAGTGTGAGTGTATTTGTGAGTATTAGTGTTTGTGTTTGGCAGTGTCTGTGTGTGTGGGGCTGTGTGGTTTGTCAATTCAATACATTCAATATTAATATATAGTTAATACATATATATGCCTTGTAATTTGCAATTAGTAATACACATATTTGAAGTATTCGTTTAGGTTTATAATGCCGCGCTTAAGGATTACGAATCTGAATCTTTTGGATAATTATCTGACCTCCCTCCTGCATACTATATCGTATGCATATATCATCGTATGTATGTGAGTAATGTTCGTTCGACTAAGAGTTAGCGAGTTAGGTTAGTATGCGTTTTAAACTGTATATGTTTCTTACGATAAATCGGGAGTTCGTTCTTTTTTTCTCAATCATTCATTTCTTTCTTATCTTCTTTCCTTTTTCTTTCTTTTTTCTCTTTTCGCTTAGTTCAAGGAGTGAAATGAGATGTGCGTTGAAGTTGAATGTCGTCATTTTTTTGGGGCGATTTCCTCTATATTTATGTACGTATTATACGGAAATTCAATTTTGATTTATGCGTTTTAAGTAAGATTAAGTAGAAAATTATTTATATTATGTTAATGTTTATGTTTATGCGTGTTTATGCTAAATAATTACAAAATAGGGTTGCCCATGCCGGGCTTTATGATTATTTAGTTTTCGATATTAACGTTATCATTTTAAGCAACACAAAAAGCAAGTACTGCATATAGAGCAGACGATCGAGTATGCATGATAAGTATGGAAAATGCTTGATGTACTTTATATTTTTTTCTTGTTTTTCTGTTTTGAATATTTTGTATCTTATTCCTAGGCAAACGCAACGTGTTGCTTGCAAATTTCAAAAGTTCGTTAAGTTTTTTTTCCATCATATAGTTTGTTTCGTTAAATAGTTTTTGATTTTGATTTGCCGAAAAGTGTTAAGAGTTAATTGTTGTTTTTTGTTTTTTTATATTGTGGGGTTTCTGAATTCCAAAATTTGGATTACTATTTAAATTACTTGAAAATTTGTGAGTTTCTCATATCTTTCGCTTTGACTTTGAATAGTTTCCATTCGCGTTACCACTTTGCGTTTCCAACTCCGTTTCCGTATTCCGTTCCGTATTTTTGTAAATTGTATATTATTTAAATGCGATTTTGTCTAAACGCTATTTAATATTTGTAGTTCGTTTACCATAAAAATTTGTAGTACATTTATATAAGTTTCCCATAATAGATTAGCAATATTTTGTTCACAACACTACATTCATATATAAAATCGGTATACCTAGGTAGGAGTATAGTGTATGTATAGAGTATTAAGATGGAAACTAATAAACTTAAGGAAAGTCATAATAAAAAGAAATAACTCAAGTAAAGATCCGATAGCTGTCTGGTACTGCACTAATTGAACTATTGAAAATTGTTTGGTGTATGCAGAGAAATTGATCAATTAATTGAATGCCCGATCGTGAAGCAACCCCAAATGCTTTTTGCTATTTCTACGATTTGAGCAAATGTTGTGTTCGGTTAAACTCCTGTTTTTACATGTTCGTTAAGCATTTATTTCTCTATTAATTTGCATTGTTCAGTCTTTGAGTTTTGAAAGTTGCTTCAGGATCTCGAGTGGACTGCCGGATATTCTGAAAATAAGTTTCCAAAATAATAACACAACTTAATAAAACCATAAATGAAATAAAAAGCAATGGAAAGTTTTCAAGAAAATCATATTATGTGTGTATTTAGCAATCAAATGTGTTGCAAGAACTTATAAATTAAAATCTTAAATAAATATCATAAAATAATATAGATAATAAAGAGAAACTTGTGTGTACACACGATAATTTCAAAGTGTTTTTTAAAGCTTCAATTATGCGTATAACTGATGTGCAACGTAAAATTAAACGATATGAGAACCGAAAAGTGCGCTCGGGGCAGTTGTATGATACAATTTAGAGGGTATTCCTATGTCGCATATTGTCGCATAAATTATGCTCTTTTTGTGCATTGAACAAACCGATTTCGCGTAGCTTTGCTCTATCTTCGATCTTTCTGGAAGCGCAATGTAACCACAAATATAATATTATCAAATAAAAGTAAAATACAATAAAATGAAATAAAATACAATATCGACTCAGATAATGATAAACACATAATTATTATGATCACAAACAAGTCAACAAAACGCAAGGCTCAAATGTGCTCTCGGGGTTTTGTTTCCGTCGTAGTTTTAGGATTTGCAGACCATAAAAAATACAAATTAAAACAATATCTATGCATTAATAATATGACTTTGACTTAGGCTAGGCAAAGAGGAGTTCATGCTTTTGGCATAGATGGCAAAAGTATAATCGAAAGAATCAATCTTACGCGTATTACAATGTTCCTTAGAGCAGAGAAAGGTTCTCCCGCTCGACGTTCTTGATATTTTGGTAGTTCTGCTTGACTTACAACTAAAATACAATATTAAAAATTACGTTCAATTATGCAAAAACTCTTCACATAAAATTTAAATCTTGTAAATCTTTTTGTTGTTCTTTACGTAAATGCAGAAATGATTTGCATTCGGCATTTTTACCACACACAATTGTTTGGTATTTAATTCACTTTTAGTATTTTCGTAAGTATGCTTGAAATTTGCGTTCGTTTTCTTCTTTCTTCTTGTTGTTTATAAATACTTGAAATAGGTAATATTTGTATAATATATGCGCTATATGCGATGCTTAATTCTGTGACGATTCATTTTCGATAATATACTTTCAAATATTACGGGGCGACAGCCTTGTGTATGAGTGTACGAGTGTGTGTGTCTGTCGGTGTGTCTGTTTGTGTGTGTGTCATTCAACTCCCACGCACTTCATTGACTTGAAACACTAAGCTTAATTGCCACGCCCACTGCGAGTCGCTTACAAATTACACTGCCATAGTATCGTAGGCTGTGAATCCTGCGCCATTTGCTTGTTGGAGTTGGAGTTGTTTTGGGCCGGCTTCGTTTCTGCGTGGAGTTGATAATCAAATTTGCATATCAGAATGGAATATCATAGAAAGTATCAGATAAGGTTGAGAGTACATATGTTTATAATATAGTCGATTTACACTAGTTTTATGATAGTAGTAGTAGTAAAGACCATTTCTGCAACCAAAGCATTGCCTGACATTGTCTTTGGGGTGTTTGTTTCTGAGTATATTTTGGTATTTTGGGTGTTTGGTATGGTGTTTGCCTCATGTGTGTGTGTGGCAAGCCAAGACCAAGCGCCAAGCTGCACGAACCGTTAACAGTTGAACAGTTACATTGAGTATTGTGTAGTATCACTTATAAAGCCTGTAGATTTATATGTATTATATTATTTCAAATGAAAAATGCTTTGGATACTTCTCAAACACTTTTACAACTGTGATTTGCTTTTAACGAACCGAAAACAGAAACCAAACATCTTTCAAAATGAATATATTAAAATAAAATGATTAATTCACTGTCGGGTAGTATAAGAGTTACAAATACGGGAGACAAACTACGTCATGCACACTGAGAGTTAGGCTATTTACATGCAGAAGCCAGAGTGACAGTTAGACATAGACTTAGCCTATATTAAGACTTACAACTGTTTACGACTGAGAAGTCGGTGAGTTTTGGATTAGTTTTCAGGCGAAAGAAACATAACATATAAGAGTCGGGGTTAGTAGACCAAACAATGACTAGGTTACTCGAGACGCATCACTAAATTGCACAGAGAAAGACTAGCATCTACACTCGGAAAGTGTGAATAATTCTAGGATTATCCTTGATTCGATCCTGACACTCAATTATAGTTCTTCCTGTGCAATTTGCTGATTTTGATTTGTCATACGATAACTATAAGTAGATATTTCTACATTTACTTTCCAGTTTCTTACCTCTCAATCAATTTACGCATCTCTTCGGTGGTGCGTTGATCTTTCGGTTGTGGTGATCTTTTCACAGCTGTTTATACAATTTTATTTTATCGTTTCGGTTTATAATCGACATATGTTTTTGCAATAAAAATCGATTTTGAAAACCCCATTATAATATTAACCAACCGAAAGTAGTAGTTAAATATTGTTATAGGATACCGTAAGATGTAAAAAGAAAATAGAAAGAAAAACACAAAATGAAATTTCAAATGAAACTTATCATATCGTATAAGGTAATCGATCGTTACGTGCATAAAATGAGTATAAAATTTTTAAAATTTACAAAAACCTATGAAATGATTGCCATAATGATCTTATGTATTCATCATCTTAAAAACTAGCTTAAGCTTTCTAGAAACCATAAACTCTATAAAAAACTTTCAAATCTAACAAGTTTCATGCGGATTCTAGACACACGAGTTTCAATGTAATGATAACGATGAGCTTTGTTTTCCAACCAAAAAACTTTACGGAAATCCGAATTAGACACAAAAACATAAAACATATAAATGCGCTTGTAAGGAACCTTTTACTGGCTGTGTGGTGCTGCATGGAATGAAATGAAGTGTGCTTTATTGTGCGGTGGGAAATAAAAACTTGTAACCAAAACCAAATAAAAACACAGGATTAAAAAAGAATATATAAAGTATATAAAAAAATATTGTTTGTATAAAAACTGTAGCAAAACACAGTATGAGTATTAATAAGGCTACAAAGAACCTTCGACTGTCTTCGAAATGACAAATGGGGAAGAACGATGAATGAGAACATTCCGGGTATGAGAACGGGGGGAGTGTTTCATGAGGTCATTGTGATACACGTATGTACGAAGAATGAGGTGAGCTGTGAGAATTTTATAAATGGTAATTCGGAAAGGGGAAAATTCACAATGTGAACACTAACTGCAACTTCAATTCGGATTGATTACACACATCACTCACCCTCATTGGAGTCTTCTGATAGAGTGTATTATTAGAATGGATAAATTTTGAAAAAGGAAATTAAGAAGATTGCAAAAAATTGCGTCATATTAAAATTGATGAATTTTCATATCAATCATATTAAATATTTGAGGTTTTAAATTTAATCTAGATTAGGGACGATATCGGAGGGATCTTTGGGTTTCTAGAACTTACCACCGTAGTTTCCACGTGGTCCATGATCGCGATCGCATTCGGCCTCAGAGATCTCGTTACTCTCCTTGGAGTCGTTGAAAGAGGAGTTGCTCATGTCATGATTACGTGGTGGTGGTGGAGGAGGTTCAGGCGAACCATTGCCTGGGTTGCGAGCAGAACCTAGAGAGGATCAATATAATATAAACTCATTCTAAACAGAAGCATTATTAATCTCTTACCAATGCTGCGACGTCCCATGGAGCCACGAGAACCGTAGTGATCGTAGGGTTGTCCATAGGGGCCACCATACTGAGAGCCGTATTGATCTTCCTCGGGTGCGCAGTTGGCTGGATCGTCGTATTCGGGTCCGGGGCCAGAGTAAAGGCTGCCTCCTTGAGAGTTGACACGAGTGTAGCGACGCTGTGTGCGTGTGAAGGAGTGGGAGAGCAAGAGAGTTAACATAGGTTAAAGAGAGTTTGCTTTCGCATCGACATGATCTTACGTATTGATCCTCCTCGGCACAGTTGGCGGGATCATCGTATTCGGGAGCTGGGGTATAAATTGAAGACTGACCACCCTGGCTGTTCTTGCGTTGGTAGCGATTGGCTCGTGGCATAGACTGAGATCCAGAGCGAGAGTGCACGTGTCCGGGATGCCCGGGGGGCAGCATGGTACCAGCGTGTCCGGGAACTGGAGTGTGTCCGTTCTGATGGGGGAAGGTCTGGAAGTTCATGGCCTTGGTGGGATCCATTTCCTCGCGGAAACCGAGCAGATGGAAAGTAGCATAGGGGCAGATTTCGTCTTCCATGCCTTGTGGGAGAACACTTCGATTAGCATAATTTCTATACTCTAAGGCAAGTGTGCGGTGTCTTGAGAGTTGTTTTAGTGTTTTAGTATCATGAGTCCCAGCCCTGGATGGACTTTACTTACTATGCGGTATCTGAGATTAGCTCGATGTGACCGTGGTTAGACTACGACTGATTAGGGAGTTGTTAATGAAAATAGGTTTACGGGAAGAGGTAAATTAATGGGTAAGGGAACATAATTAAACACAATTGTAGTTGGTTAATCGGGAGTATACAAGATAAGCAATGTGTTAGTAGAACTAAATTAAACAATAACCACCAAATAATGAGGGTCCTCTCCTACCTGGATGCCTGTAGTGGCACTCAACATTGCCGTGGGCGTGACCGCCATAGATATTGGCAGTGCCGTGCATGGGCACTGGGGGTGCCTTGAGCTCCTCGTACAGGTTCGGGTTGCGGCGGGGGTCCCAGGTGGAGTGGTTCGAGCGCAAACCACCACGGCCTGAACCGGTTCGTGTACGTGTTTCGTGTGTTGTGTGGTTGTGTGTTTTTTCAATTTTCAATTTATTTCAATTTCCAATTTTCATACAACATCAACGAGGAGTCAACGCAAAAAATAAGCAACCGATACGTTTGGGGTAGGATGGGAGGGAGGTAAAATTCGTAATTAAAATCATATAATTAATGCAAATTAAAGAATTTTGAAAACAATCTAAATTCGGCACAACATTTAATAATACTCGGATGGGTTGAGAACTAAAAGAAGCCACTGTAAGAAGCAACATTAAGAATTTTGTTTTGAGAAAGCTTTGCTCTGTGTTCGGGTATGAATCTGTGTGTGTGTGATTTTGTGTGTTTGGGAATGATTTTGTGGCACCCTCTGAAAGATCTAGGATCTGGCTGGGCATGACTTTGTGTTATGCAAAAGCAACGCAAAAAGTTTCTCTTCTTTCTCTTTTTTCTTTTCTTTTGTACGCAAAGTAAATGGAAGAAAAAACTAAGCCGCAGCCAGTGCGCAGTGATTGCCCCCCAGGACCAACTGCACCCAGTCAAGAGTCAAGGGGTGCTCCGCTGGCACAGTCCTGGCATTAATAAATGTTGCATTGGAAATTTAGATGCTTACTTATGACTGTACCTCGCTTAATCCGGTCGCAGGTGTTGTAGTTTGATCCGGGTACGGGTGGCAGCTTGCGGTTCGGTGGGGCAATGTAGCCGAGCTCGTCACGGAGATCGGGGCGACGCTTGTCCAGGGTGGCACCGGGTCCCATTGTCTGATTGTAAACTACATCGTCTAGAATTAATATATGATATCGCGAACTCAATAGTGAAACACTGAAGATGCTTTTCCGTCTTTAAGCTGCTCAACGGCTCAACTCGCATACTTTACTTCTGTTTTTTAGTTTTCGTTCTGTTACTCGTATCGATCAGCTTTGTTCCGTCACTCACAATTTTATGGCAAAGATTACGGTATTTGTTTTTTTGATTTTTTTTTTTTTTTGGTGCGGCATCTCAAGACGCTAAAGTGCTAATAAGTAGCTCAAAAATACAAGTTTAACAATTGCGAACAAATTTTCCAAAGGGAATTACGTGAAGTGTTCAGTCTGCTTGATTCTGTATTGATTTCAAAATATACCAACTTGTAAGCGAAATAACGATTCATGATAAGAATGGACATGAAATGAGCGATGAGTTTAATTTTGAGTTTAATTTGCAATTCAGTTTACGTTACGTTCTTGGCGATTTTACATTAATTTGCGATTTCAAAAAGCATCTTAGTTTTGGTTTCGTTTTCAAAAAGGGATCGGAAATAAGACCAAAAAGTATATAGTCGACAGATGGAGGGATAGAGAGTTCGTATGTTGTGAGAAGAGTGGATTGTGACAGTTGCTTAGGGTATAAGCAGAACGTATATACAACAATGGAGATTATAATATAGGGTATATATATTATTATAGATCGTGGATAGGTAGGTCACAATTTACTTGGATTAAACTCATAACAACGGATTGAGAATTTTTGAATAGTGCCAGAATAACTGTATTGAAAACAATAAGTCAATTGTACAAAAGTTTTTTCAATGTCACAGTTATTTTGACAATTCTAAAGGACATCGCAAAATATCTGTACACATGTAAATAGTTAAGATCATTTTCCAATGGTTTTAATGACGATGGAAAATCAATGATAGCTCTATGAACAACAAATCAGGTACTAAAAGATGACTATGTGTTGAACTTATGTACACAGATATGTATATTCATTATATATATAGTGATAGATAGATAGTTATATTTGGTATATTTTCAGTATTTTGTTGGTATATTTTTGTAAAAGTGATCGGCAATTGGTGTATTTCTGTGCGTGTAGCTTTGAGCTTGTGTGAGTATCATATACGACATAATATCATGCAATTCGATAACTACTAACGATAAATAGACACAGGAACATGCCAAATTTTTGATTTAAGGTTACCAGAGTATTCGTTGAGTGACGGTCATATTGAGTTTTTTTACCTAATAACAGATTCGCTTCGATCTCAAAACAGAAATAAAATGTGTTGCAAATCAAAAGAATGGTATATTAAGAAGAGAGAGTAGAACACTTGCGCTCCAGTGCGCGATCGTATAACCGATAACCTACAATAGACATCCTTCTGTCCACCACGCATGTCGTCCGATCGTCGTCGCGAGAGTGCCACACACACTACGCAGATGCCGACCGCGACCACAACTACTGTGGCTATCAGGGGCACCATGAAGTTCAGGTCCAGCCACTCGGGCATCCAGGCGGGCAAGGGTATGCGGGCGTGTACATTGGTGTGGCCCAAGCCGTCGTCGAGGGGCGCAATGGTGCCTTTGTTGGGGGCAATTCGATATACAAACCATAGTCGAGCATGCAAATCGGTTTATCGGATGCAACAACAACACAGCGGGCAATTCGCAAGGCAAAACGATATACGATATTTTGTGTGTGTGTGTGAGTGTCGAAAGAGAGAAACGGTAAACAAGCGCGAGTGTTCGTTGTTTGTTTCGTGTGTCAAGTGTCGGAGAGGTTGACAGAGTGAGAGAGAGAGAGAGGAACCGAAAAAAAAAAACGAAATTCGTAATTAGTTGGATGTACTTATAGATACCTTTGTGGTGATTGCCTTTGCTACGCAGTATACAAATAACAATTATCGCTATGATTATGACGAGCAGAGCCGCCACGACGGGCACTACTAAATTTAGGTTCGATAGGATAATGCGGATCGTATCCTCGGCGCTTAATTCGGGTAAATCACGCGAGGGTGCGATTGTGCCTGCAACAACAACAACAACAACCAAAGTGTTTTTCACATGGAGAGAGAGAGAGATAGATAGAGAGAGAGACACAGTTATAGATGTATGTATGTATGTACGGTATAAATGGAGAGAGAAACAGCGATAGAGACAGAGAAAGAAAAAGAGCTGAAGAGAGCGCGATTAGAAGAAGGATCAATGTGTTCAAAAAGAGAGCGCCTCTCTTCGGCCATTGCTCGCGCTCTCTTCTCTCTTTCGGCTTCTTCTCGTACAATGTCTTTTGTACGCCAGACTCTGGTCGAGAAAACACACACATATACAAATACATTACACAAATACAAATACGAGTACGAATACGAGTTCGAGTTTAAGTTGAGTTCGAATTGGCTTAAGTGTTCGAATCGAAAGTGTTGAGAAGTGTCGCAAATAGTTGAGTAAGAAAATTATTTATATCGTAATTTGTTTTATTTTACAATGCGCCCAACTGGACGCATAAGTGGCATTTATCTTGGTTGCGAATACGAGTATTTATATGAAAACTATTTTAACTATTTTAGTATAAATTGAATAAGTTAAAATATGATTATTCTTAATACGTTCAAATGCAATTTGTTTTTGTTTTGTTTATTATCTGTTATCGCTTACAACTAATTAAGTAAATGGTTAAATCTATTCGAAGCAACTGGAAAAATTCATTTAACAACATTCCAAGTGTGTCAGTTTTCAAGAGAACGAATAGGAGAATATCATAAAGAGAATATGAACGAGAACGTTTGAGAGAAAGAGAAGTTCCCCTCACGCATGAGTTAACTTCAAATAAAATAAGAGCAAAAACACTAACTAACTAAGGTTGAACTCAACTTGTAACTTGATGACATAACTGAACCGTAATCGAAATAAATGTTCGTGTAAAATGAGTGTTTGGCATTAGGTAAACAATGAATGCATCAATGCTTGATCTTCTTTATATCCTTCTTATGTATCTGTGTGATCTGTGAACTCAGCTCTCTAGTTAAATGTTCGGATCGATGGAGATTTGGATTTGGTTGTTGTGCTCACGAAAATGTGTGTCGCTTGGGCTCTGCTCGTTCCTTAAGTTTCGGGATTCTTAGATATTAATCGTATAAATCGCGTTTAATGAGCAAGCATATCGTTATGTTATAAATCAAAATCAATTCAAACGAAAAATGTATAGTAAAGAAACGATCTTAACTGAAAACCAAGTTTGTAATGCGTGATCATATGCGATCAGTTGTGGAAAACGTTGAACGATTTTTAATCTAAAGTTCCCAATTCAAAGATCTTCGGCTAGGAACATTATGAATAATGTATTGCATACTTTCCATCGCTGTAGAAAAAATCATTATTTAGGGATTTTTTTTACAGCTAAGCAATTTACAGTTTGTAAGCGACATTCTTGGGGAGTAACAGGGGGTTACAACATCGAATCCGTATATCACACTGGGCATTACAAACTTAAACTCCTTAATAAAACCATGATCCCTTTTCAAATGTACAAAAGATGCGTTCTCCACAGACTGAAGACAAGTATTTATATGGGAAATGCAACCAACATAAGACGATAATGTGTAATGAAATAAAAAAGAAAATCACTCTAATTGACAGTTCTAAGGTGATCGTCTAGAGCACTACAATTGTCTAGTGTTCACAGCGCAAATAACGATTTGGTAAATCATAAGAACAAAGGTGACTGGTGAACTGGTGAGATATCAGTTTAACTATTTATACAACTTTTGTTCAACTTTGATGTTGCATTTTTTCTTGGGGTTTGTACATATATGCATACAGATATCGATAAAAAAGTAAAAACAAATTGCATTGACGCAAATAACGATCTGTTTCGAATATTAGAATCGGTTCTGCTTCACAGAAATTTTCTATTGAATATTTCTGATGAACAGATTCGATATTATACTTCGAAACAAACCTGAAATTTAGTTTTTGTACACATTTTGATGCCGTTTCGTACAAGTTTCTTGCATTTGATCGACATTTGATTTAAATTAAAAGGAATAAAAATTGTAATATAACTTTCAACTATTATATGACAAGCTTGGTGATCGACAAAGAAGGATCTATTTTAAAATAATATTGAAATTACTGTGCGATTCGTTTGAATAAACAAAAAGAAATTAAAGAAACTCAAAATTTGCTCATTTCCATTTTGGGTGATTTTGAAAGAAAGCATATTCAACTCGGGTAAAGTGTGTACAATATTTTACTTTAGACCTAGCTTGTTATTTGTATATGGATAATACTGCTAAGGGTGCTCCCCAGCAAGCATTATCAACGTAGTTTTCTATGTACAAAAGCAATGTGAAACATATGTGAGTGTTTGTGGGTGTGTAGATTGGAAAACAGATTTAAATACCTCCGGTTACGGTGAGTGTGGCAAAGTCATATTCGGCAACAGTGAATCCGGCAGAGTTGTGTGCGGTGATGCGCAGGTTGTACCAAGTGGCAGGTTCCAAGTCGAGCACAACGTAGTTGTTGTCGGGCTTCACGTTGTTTGAGATCTGATTCCATTCGAGTTGATCGCTGCAAAAACAAGGCAGATTAGTAAAGTCAAGAAAATCACTTCATGTATGCCCGAAGACTAGATACCGTTTCTTGCTCTCAACAACAAAGTGGGACATGGGGCAACCACCATCTTTCCAGGCCTTGAAGTGCAGAGAGACTGAGTTGGATGACACCTCGATGAATCGTGGCTTCTCTGGTAGCTTGGGCTTCTGTCCCTTGGTGCGTGTGTTCAATATGTCAGAGGCTTCACCAGCGCCGATGCTGTGGAGGATATTAATAGGAGGATAAGATCGTTACATAGAAAAGGGATGGTAATTTACTTACTTGTTGAATCCTGTAGCATAGACCTGATAACGGGAGCCGCAGAGCAGATTCTCAATGTTGTGCTTTTGTGAGTCCACAGACACTTCAGCGGTTTCCCACTCTCCAAATTCTGCAAGTATGATAAAGATATAGCAATATTCCCCAGGTGTATTTCTTTTTATCGCAGATACGAACCTGGTTTGTAGTGCAGGGTGTAGCCGTGCAGGGGTGCGGTATCGCCTTCATGGGGCTTCAATCGGACGGTCAAGGCATCGGTTGTGGTGGCTGAGAGGGTAACATGTGGTGACTGAGGTGGTGCCAGTACTATGAGTTTGTGGGTTATGGAATCCTTGGCAATAGAGTTTTCGGCATGGCACGTATAGTCGCCGGCATCGAGACGATTGACAGACTTAATCAAGAGGGACCCATCGGGCAAGAGACGCATACGATCGTTGGCACTGAAGTCGACGCCCTTGATCTTCCAGGTGATTTCTGGTTGAGGTGCTCCAACAGCTAAGCAAGGCATTTTGGCATCCTCCTTGAAAGTGGCAGTGAATGTATCATCGAAAGAGGCAATCTTGGCAGGCACTTGATCGCTAGGCATAGCAACAATGCTCTTGGACTGTTGGCCCTCTCCAATGGTTGTGCTGGCAGTGACCCAGAATTCGTATGGTTTGTTCTTCTCCAGTTCGGTTGCCTCGAAGCTCATTTGATAGTGTGGCACCTTTTGGGTCTTGGTTTCGGTCTCAGCACCTTCGGCCTTGGAGTACACGGTGTACTGGGTGATAATACCGTTGGGCTGTGCTGGTGGTCGCCATGAGACCAGAATAGCCGCATTACCCATAACAAGAGCCTTGACATCGGTGGGTGCTTCGGGAACTGTGAAGAGAAATAGGGTTAAGTCGAGATGTCTGTTATAGAATAAAGCTGAGCTTACCATCAGGTTCAGTCTGGCAGTGAATGGGTACGCTCCGAACTCCATCGCCTCCGGCTGTGGTGGCTAGTACTTGCATGGTATAGTTCGTGTACTTCTTCAGTCCGTGGAGCACAGTGTCGGAGGAGGCAGTCTTCTTATAATGGCGCTTGGTCTCATCTGTGAATAAAGAATGGATCATTAGTCTCATTATTCAGACAGGCATGAGAGAAAGGAGTCAGTCTACTTACCATACCACTCATCACTGGGAGCATAGACAACCTTGTAGGTCTTGATCACACCGTTGGCAGACTCGAGGGGTGGGCTAACCCAGCTGACGCGAATGGTTTGCGAGGTCAGGGTAGTGCAGGCTGTGTCACTGGGAGGTTGGCTAGGTGTGCCCTCAGCGGTGAACTGTTTCTCCTCGTCGCTCAATGGACCAGCACCGATCTTGTTGAAGGCTTGAATGACCACAGAGTATTGGGTATAGACGCGCAGATTGTTCAGTTCCAGGTTGTGTTCCTTGCCCTCTTCGGTAATGAAGTTGATGGTTTCAAAGATGTACGACGAGTTGGTGTTGGATAGCTTGTAGCCGACATAGTAGCCCAAGATTTCACCATTCCAATCAGAGCGTGCTGGTGGCTTCCAGGTGACGCGCAGTGTAGTCTGGTTTACGGGATCTACCTTGATGTTCTGTGGCTTGCCAGATGGTGCTTCCTCGGCGGTGATAATGGTAACAGCTTCCGACGACTGAGATGATCCGATTTCGTTTTCAGCAACGATGCGAATGTTGTAGGTGGTAGCGGGGCTAAGTTTCTGCACTTGAGCTTCTGTGGTATGTCCGGGAACCATAACGCGGTCGATTTCATCCCAAGAGGCACGAGAGCGCTTGAATTCGATGATGTAACGGTTGAGTGGGGAGTTTCCATCGTAGGGTTGAGCCCAGCTAAGCTGTACAGAGCGACCAGACTTGTCAAGGACCTTCAGAGCGTAGGGCATTTCGGGTACTTCCTGAACAATCATGTTGATGCTGGCGTCATCCGAGCCAAAGGCATTGGTTGCAACACAGGTGAACAAAGCCGAGTCAGAGCGTTCGGTACGTTTAATAGAAAGGCTAGACATGACGCCGGCAGAGAGAATCTCTTCACGAATCGTATAACGGTTATCGTTCTTGGGGTCCAGACGCATATTGTTCATGTTCCACAAAATGCCAATGGGTTTCTCGCCCTTCGCCTCGCACTGCAGCACGGCGGGTTCGCCTCGACGTGCGGTCTGATTACGTAGCTTCTCGGTAAACTCAGGTGGTGCCTGTACACTGACCATAATCACAGCTGATAGACCCGATCCGATTCCGTTAATTGCCTCGCACAGATAGTAGCCCTCGTTGGTCTTCTGGATGTTGTCAATGTGTAGAGTTCCTTCTTCCACGCGAATGTTGTCGCTCTTCTTCAGATCCTTGTACTCTCCGGGTGTATCGCCTACAGGAAGGAATCAGATGTAGATGGTGTTCCTCGCACTGTTCTCTGTAGATCAACTTACCAACTGCTTTCTTCCAGGTTACTTGTGGCTTGGGGAATCCATCGGCTTTGCACTCGACCTTGGCATCAGATCCCTGGGCGAAGGCTTTGTCAGTGGGTTCCAGTATCCATCTTGGTGGTACTGTTGTTGTTTTTTTCGAGGTGGTAGAAAAAATAATATGTTAGTAATATGTCGCGGTTTCTCCACTAAAATATAACATGCATGCGGTGTGTAGTGTTTTTGTAGACACACGGAAGGACGGACTTTTGCTTTGTACAAACTGAAATGATCAAAGTCAATATTAGAGTTATGTTTTGTTAAAATACTCAAAATTTTATAAATCGGAAGTATTCTATAAAAAACCTATTGATCATTTCAGCTTGTGCAAATGATATAGAAATATCTGCACTGTCATTGATACGTATTTAACTAAATAAAAATTTTTTTTTTTACACAAATGATTTGCATTTCAGTTTTTGTGGATCATTTAATTAAAATGTGTTTAGCAGTTACAGAATGTACAGATATTTCCACATTCGACTTAGAGTCTAATGAAACCAATACACCAAACTACAACTAAAGATATTAGCACAGATAAGAACGAAAATGTTAAAGGACAACTTAATAGTTGGGATTAATTAAACTATAAGTAAAGACCAACTAAAGGTTAAACGATGCATGCAATTTGTGCAAAACGAAGTTCTGTTTTTTTGTTGTTTTTCAAACGTTTCTTTTTGCATTTTCAGTATTTGAATCATTTAAACAGACTTCGTTTTGTGCCTTAATGAACTAGGTAAATGATATAGTATAATGAAAATGAAAGTAAGTAAAGTGGGGAATGATGAGGGACTCGGGATGGACTGGCATGGGTAGCGGGACGTAGTGGGGACTTGTGTTTCCACAGAGCGTACAAATGTTTGTTGAATGGAAGCGCACGGGTTCAGTCAGCCCAGAGAGGATTGAGATTAATTTTGATAGACAATTAAAAGCGGTTAATATGCGAGTAGTTCTTGTTGTTATTGTTGTTGTTGCTGTTGTTTCTGCTGTAGTTGTTGTTACTGTTTGCGGTTTATTCGGTGTTGGAGCATGAGCCTTTTCAAATCGCAATGTACAAAACAGAATGGAAACAAAGATAAAACGATAGTTCACATTGGAAGCTCAAGCAGGTGTCAGGCTGTGAGTCCTTGGGAGTGTCTTTCAATGTAGGGTGCGAGTTTCTGTGCCGGTTATGCAAGTGTGCTTGTAGTATGTGTGTGCTGGTGTGTGTGCTGCTGGTTAAGATGTTTTACGAATCTGAGCTGTTTTGCCATACAAGAATCGACTCGGATGCGATGGGATTAGGTCGTAACTAACATTGAATCCGTTCGGTAATCAGAGAAAAGATGGTGCTCAATACTTATTCTATATACAGTGTTTGAGTAGATCAAAGTAAATGGTATCGATAGACCTCAATCACGAACTCGTTATCAGTCTTTGGTCTATGTAGAGAAAAATATCGAAGGAGACGAGAAAATCGAGAGAGCATTGAATTATTGAGCTGAGAAGAGAAAAAGAATCTTTGTGTTTTTTCCCCTAACATTTTCCCCCATTTACCGTTTACAATGAGCAGTGCGTGCCTCTGAGCCACGCCCACATGATTGCTGGCTCGACAGCTGTAGTTGCCAGCATGATGAGCCTGCGCCTTATTGATCAGCAACAGACTCGTGTGCTCGCCCACTGTCGCCTGCGTGGCATCCGTGTCCTCGTCGTCATCGTGCAGTGGCCTCTCGTTGAGCCGCCACTCGAAGCGAATGGGCGTGGCACCTCTGCTCGCAATGCACGTCAGCTGCACGTAATCGTTGACGTCGCACTTGGACGTGGACAGCGACAGGGCGGCAAGCAGGGGAGGCTCTGCAGCAGGCACAAGGTGTGCAGAATTTAATTTAATTTAGTTTTCCCTGTTATAATCTATTTCGAATTGTTTCCTACAACTTCTCTCAGTTATTATAGTTCGTCTTTGGGGTCATTTGTCTACATGTTTGTTACTCGGTTTTTAATAATACACAAAAGATAAAAAGCTATGTAAAAATCAGTAAAATGAAGTTGAAACTACTAGTAGAAGACTCTGTGGATACCCTTCACTTTCAGCGTGGACCAACGACTGGCCAGACCCGCTGCATTGCTGGCCACACACGTGTAGTTGCCCGAGTCGCCGATGGTGGTCTGGCGCAGCGACAGAATCAACGTGTACTCATCTATCTTGTGGTATATCGAACGCAGCAGTGGCTGTCCGTCTTTCAGCCAGTAGATGTCGATGGGCAGATCTCCCGAGGTGACCATGCACATGACACGCACCGCCTGGCCGCCGTTGACGCCGTTAGGATTGAAATGGAACTGCTCGATTTGGGGCAACTCTGTGAGACGATAGACACACACAAAAGCCGTGCATGAAGAAGTGTTACTGTACAGTTCGTGCAGATGAGAATACCAACACCGGGACAAACACGCAGAGTGATAGAGAAAGAGAGAGACATAGAGAGAGAGTGGGCATATGATACAGTTGCTGCCTAGTCTAGCACTACTACAACTACCAGGCCAAGGTCGTAGGTGGTGAACAAACCCTTCACACTGAGACTCGTTTCGATTGTCGTGTAGCCGGCCCTATTGGCGCCCATGCATGTGTAGCTGCCCGCATGGTCACCCTGCACACTGTCAATGTTCAGTGAGCTGCTGCGCGAACTGTGCATCAGAATGCTGACGCCGGGCAGCTCACTGGCGGGCTGTCCGTTGTAGTACCAGGTAATGTTGAAGGGGGCATCGCCGTGCAGCACGGTGCAAGAGACCTGGTAATAGTCGCCCACATAGAGCGGCGAATTGACGGGCAGAGTCGCTAGCTTGGGCGGCACTTTAACAAAAGATGATTGAAGAGAAAATAAAAATAATAAAGTGATCTGTAAGGTACTAAAAGGACAAATTCGATGGTAACACTTTGAGGACAAGGGGAATATTTCCTATCAACTCTGTTTGCAAATCGAAATAGACTTAAACGTTCGTTGACGTTCTGTACGACCTACGCGACCCGAATAATGCTAAAGGTTTAAAGTGCTTAGGTTAATTCTGGACATGCCTTGAGGTGCGACTAGCCTAGCGTATAATCAAACAGTGAGACAGAGACAGAGCGCTACAGAGAGAAAGAAACAGAGACAGCGATAGTGACAGACATGCAGCCAAAAGATCGAGGTTAGTGGCAACAAACTACTGCGGTCAGATTAGAGACGCTACAAGGCTAAGGTACGTATGTATGTGTGTGTGCGTGTGTGAGTGTGCGTATCTAACCGTAGACATTGAGCAGCGTCGTGAATCGCTGATGGCCAGCCAAGTTCTTGGCGTGGCACGTAAAGTTTCCAGCATGCGGCGCCGCAACGGCTTCGATGGTCAGCACGCTGCCCCGACTGCCCACTGGATCGGTACTGATGCCCAGCTCCTCGCCAATCGATTGACCATTTAGCGTCCAGTCGATTTGCAAGGGCAGATCGCCCCCCGGCACGGAGCAGTGTAGCGTTAGGTACTGGCCCACCTGGGCGGGGCCCTCCTCGAAGGCGAAGGGAATGATGCGCGGCAGAACTGAAGTGGTGGTGGTGATGGTGGAAGTGTGTGTACCGGGAAAACAAAAAAACCGTGCAAGAACTTAAGACAAAAGCGAACTACAAATTGAAAATTGAGAGCTAGAGAACACCGGCACCTATCACTTTCAGCTGTGTGCTGTAGGTTGCTTTGCCGGCGGCATTCTCGCCGTGGCAACTGTAGTTGCCCGCATGTCTGGCCGCCACGCTCTCGATGGTCAGCACGCTGCTGCGGCGGCCCATCTTGGCTATCAGTATGTCCTGGTCGTCGTCATTGAACAGGGGTTGCTTGTTAAAGGTCCAGCGTATGGTCAGGGGCAGATCGCCCTCAGTCAGCGTGCACTGGTACGTTATATACTGGCCGAGATGCGTGGGCTCAGCATTGGTGGCAAAGGGAGTTATTTGGGGCAATACTTTTAAGGGACGGGAACATAAAACGTATATGAAATGAAATGAAATGAGCTTAGCGACAGAACAAACTACCATACAGACTACGAACTAACTAAAACTAGAAATAGGTTTCGTTGAAGGTGCCTAACCGTTGACTATCAGTGCCGCCGAGTACTCCACGGTCTGGGCATTGTTTCGGGCTCGGCAGGTGTAGTTTCCCGCATTGTTGCCATTTACCGAGTCGATGGTCAGCACACTGACCTTTTTGCCTATCTTGGAGGTGGTCACTCCGTGGTACTCGTTGATGGCATAGTCATTGAACAGCCAGTAGATGTCTACGGGCAGATCACCCTTGGAAATGGTGCATTGCACTGTTACCGAGTCGCCGAAGTTGGCTGGCTCATCGCCAAACTCAAAGGGAGTTATGTGGGGAGGCACTTGATGATGATGAAAACGAGAAAAGTTGTTGTGATAAGATGAGAATGGACTAGAAGTCAATTGGCAGTTGGTATTGTCGGGTTCACTTTGGGTCTTTAGGTTTAGTAGATAGGTCTTCTATTCTTTACTTAAGTCTTCTAAACGTCACTTTAAAGTCTTTTATATTTCCGTCCAGCTACTTGCCTAAGTCTTGCTCGTTACCCAACGTCTTCTGTAAATCTTGGTAGGCTTAGATCTTTCAATGACAAAAAGGGAAACACAATGACTTATCTTATTTTCCAGCACTTTATATCCTATAAATGTGATATTCACTTACATATCATATACAAATCAGGACAATTCACAAACAGAAGCTTATAATACATGAAGCTTACATTGTCAATTTACAGAAGCCAAAGCAAACATGCAGTTTTTGTAGTACTTAACTATTTGTGTGGCTATCAATTTTGATTGGTGAAAAACATAGAGGAAAACTAACAAAAGGATAATAAACATTCATGTGCTGTTCAACTTAAGCATTATGTGTACCATTCACAAAGAGCTGAGCAGTGTAGACAGAGGATGCCCAGAGATTTCTGGCCTTGCACGTGTAGTTGCCGACATGGCGCGCATTCACCGCATCGATCATGAGGACACTCAGACGCTTGCCCATTTTGGAGGTCGAAATACCCGAGTAATGATTGATGGGATAATCGTTAAAGAGCCACTCGATGTCGAGCGGCAGATCACCGGAGCTGACTAGACAATTCACCGACACGGAATCCTCGAAATTAACCGGAGCTTCACCGAAATCAAAATGGGCTATCTTTGGTGCAACTAATGGGGGAAGGTCAAAGCTTTAGTCTGAGCTCAGTGTACACAATTTCGGGGGCATTTGGGGATGGTGTAAACTAAAAGAGTAAGAACCAAAGCTACACTACTGATTTATTACTGATACTGATGATTCCAATACCATTCACTATAAGTTCGGTCGTAAAGTTAACGGCAGCCGCATGATTCTTGGCCCGACAACTGTACTTGCCCGCGTGCCGGGCCTGAACACTGTCGATGCTCAGCATGCTGTTCCGTTTGCCGCCCCGCATCACATTAATGCCGGAGTAGGAACTAATGCCGTAATCGTTAAACAGCCACTCAATATCAATGGGCAAGTCCCCATTGGAAATGAGACACATTATCGAAACGGAATCTTCAACATTCGCAGGCTCATCCCCGAAATCAAAAGGCGTTATCTTGGGTGGTACTTGGGAATGAAATCAGGATGAATTCGAAATGAATAAGCTTATGGTATGGAGGAAGTATAGGTACTAAAGCTACGTAACCATTCACGATAAGGGCAGCAGAGTATTCACTGCTCGCTGCCTTGTTCTTCGCCTTGCAGGTGTAGTTGCCCGCGTGACCTGCATGCACTGAGTCGATGGTCAGCACGCTGGTGCGTTTGCCACCACGTAGAACAGCAATGCCCGAGGCAAAGTTTATCGGCTGCCCGTTGAACAACCACTCCATGTCGATGGGTAGGTCGCCCGAGGACACCAGACAGTTAACGGAAACCGAGTCCTCAAAGTTAGCCGGAGTGTCTCCGAAATCAAAAGGCGTCAGCTTTGGCGGAGCTGCGGGAAAGCAAGTGGGTTTGGGGTAGGGTGTAAACTGAATAGCAAATTAAAAACTAAAACCATTAAATTATATCCTAGACAAGGTTTAAGCCTTCTACCATTCACTATCAACTCAGTTGTGTGGTTGACAGCTGCAGCGTGATTCTTGGCCAGGCAGCTGTAGTTTCCCGCGTGCCGAGCACTGACGTTGTCGATGGTCAACATGCTCGTCCGTTTGCCGCCCTTCATGATCGTTACACCAGAATAGGAGCTGATGCCGTAGTCGTTGAACAACCACTCAATATCGATAGGTAAATCGCCGCTAGAGATGAGACAGGTGACCGAGACAGAGTCCTCGACATTGGTGGGCTCCTCGCCGAAGGTAAAGGGTGTGATTTTTGGAGGTACTTTGGGGTGATATCAAATCAAATCAAGTAAAACAAATCAAATTTCAAATCAAAGCATACTATATAGAAACGTTCTCCTTATGCCATATACCATTCACAATGAGCTCAGTCGTATAGTTGACGGCAGCTGCATGATTCTTGGCCCGACAACTGTACTGGCCCGCGTGTCGGGCCTGAACATTGTCGATGCCCAGAACACTGCTGCGCTTGCCGCCCTTAACAACGGTAATGCCTGAGTAGGAACTGATGCCGTAATCGTTAAACAGCCACTCGATATCAATGGGTAGATCCCCGCTAGAGATGAGACACGTAACCGATACGGAGTCCTCCACGTTTGTGGGCTCCTCACCGAAATCGAAAGGCGTGATCTTGGGCGGAACTGATGACAGAGAGTTGGGAGTTGAAAGAAAAGTAAGTAAAGAAAACTAAATAAAGATACACTTAAACAACTATATAGCTATACTATATCTAGACACTCTGTACCATTCACAACCAATTCCGTGGTGTAATTGACAGCTGCAGCGTGATTCTTTGCCTTGCAACTGTACTTGCCCGCATGACGGGCCTGCACATTGTCAATGCTCAACATGCTGTTCCTCTTGCCCCCCTTAACCACGATTATGCCCGAGTAAGAGCTGATGCCGTAGTCGTTGAAGAACCACTCGATATCTATTGGCAAATCTCCGCTAGAGATGAGACAGGTGACCGAAACAGAATCCTCGACATTTGTGGGCTCTTCTCCGAAAGTGAAGGGTGTTATTTTGGGCGGTGCTTGTGAGGTCAAAATACGTTTAAATTAAAACAGAACAAAACTAAAGATAATACAAAGAAATTAAGGTAATAGTCTAGTATCAAGTTTAGTTTTATCGGGTACCATTCACAATCAGTTCGGTTGTGTAGTTGACTGCTGCCGCTTGATTCCGGGCACGACAAGTGTAGTTTCCCACATGGCTTGCATGGACGTTGTCAATGCTCAGTACACTGTTCCGCTTGCCCCCCTTCACGACCATGATACCCGAGTACGAACTGATGCCGTAGTGATTGAACAACCATTCGATGTCGATGGGTAGGTCGCCAGTGGATATCAAACACGTCACCGAGACAGAGTCCTCGACATTTGCCGGCTCTTCGCCAAAGCTGAATGGGGTTATTTTAGGTGGAACTAGGGAGCAGTAAGAGGGAGGAGTATCGCAAAATCAAAATCAAATACAAAACCAAAGCAAATTCATTTCGAGCTGTAAATAGTTTAGATATTTCCAACCATTGACTACAAGGGCAGCTGAGAACTCGCTGCTGGCCGCCTTATTCCTGGCCGTGCAGCTGTAGTTGCCTGCGTGTCCGGCGTGCACCGAATCAATGGTCAGTAGACTAGTTCGCTTGCCCCCTCGCAGTACCGCGATGCCAGAGGCATAGTTCACAGGCGCCCCCTCGAACAACCACTCGATCTCGATGGGCAAATCACCCGAGGTAACCAGGCAATTCACAGAGACCGAATCCTCAAAGTTTGCCGGTACCTCACCGAAGTCAAAGGGTGCTATTTTGGGCGGAGCTGTGGGAGAGTATTGAGGAGTGTGGAGTAGAAATCATAGGTAATGCCAAACGAAAATCACACAGATCATGCACAGTTCAAAGTCCGAGTACCATTCACAATCAACTCGGCCGTGTACTCAGCCGAGTCTGCATCGTTTCGTGCCTTGCACGTATAGTTGCCGGCGTGGCCAGCATGCACCGAGTCTATGGTCAAGATGCTCGCCTTCTTTCCCCCCTTGACGATGGAGACTCCTGTGTAGGGCTGTACGTGTGCCCCGTTAAACAACCATGTGATGTCCATGGGCAGATCACCCAGATAAATGAGACAATTAACCGAAACCGACTCCTCAAAGTTGACGGCATGATCGCCGAAGTCGAAGTGTGCAATTTTGGGGGGTACTGGGATGGGGAATGGGGTCGAAGGTTATAGAACATAAAAGAGTTAAACAGAAAAAGAAGGAAAACAATTAACTGATGCTTTGTACCATTCACCACCAACTCGGCAGTGTAGTTAACCGATGTGGCGCGATTGACTGCGACGCAGGTATAGTTGCCCGCATGATGATCACGCACAAAGTCAATGGACAGGGCGCTAATCTTCTTGCCCAGCTTCACCATGGACACATCGTAGACATTCTCATTGATTTCACGTCCGTTGAAAAGCCAAGCAAAGCTGACGGGAAAGTCTCCCGATGTAACCAAACATTGTACGCTCGCCGATTCCCCAAAGTTCGAGGGATCATCACCAAAATCGAAAGGAGCTATCTTAGCAGGCACTTTAGGTCGGGCAGGGATCAGGGTACAACAAAACAAAAGCAAAAGAGTTACTCTACTTGTATGTCTATTAATCTTCGTATTAACCATTAACTTTCAGTTCGGCCGTGTGATTGACACGACCCGCTCGATTCTCGGCTATGCAGGAATAGTTGCCAGCATGCTTTGCCGAGACTGCTTCAATGGTCAGTTCGTTGATGCGTTTGCCTCGCTTGGTGGTCAATATCTCTAGGTAATCCTCAAAGGGTTTATTGTTCAGTGTCCAAGTAATATTCACAGGCAGATCTCCACCTGATATGGTGCACTGAACATTCACAAATTCTCCATAGCTCATAGATTCCTCGGCAAAATTAAAGGGGCTAATGCGCGGTAGGGCTAAGCGATAAGGTAGAGAGATTGGATGTTTATTTGCAGTACAATTACAGAGCTCTTGCGCTGTAAAACACCTTTCAGCAGCACACAACACCTTGAAATTTGTCTGTATAGGGCGATGGTTACTAATGGGCTTAGTTAATAAATACAACAGGAAGAAAAGCTGAAACTCTCTTCGGTTCTCCGAAGCAGAAATACCCTTGCAGCCTGTTACTATACGGTAGTAAGGTGAGTTGTAATCGTCTTGATTACTATACCCATTAAAATTTCTTAAATATCTTATGCTCCGATGGTCTTCTGCAAGAGTATTTGAGTAGTTAGGACAGTCGTCGATAGCACTACACACTACAAAGGTCTTAAGCTGATAGATAAAGTACTCTAGGGTCGTTGGCCACTGAGACCACGCACCGTTCACAATGAGCTCTGCTGAATGCTCGGCACGACCGGCTGAATTGCTGGCAATGCACGTGTAATTGCCGGCATGCTTCGCCTCGATAGCGTCGATCATAAGATTGTGGATACGTTGGCCACGTCTCTCGGTGAATATTTCCAGTTCCGGCAGCAGCGGGTGACGATTTAGTGTCCAGATGACGGAGACGGGTAAATCGCCGCCCGAGATGGTGCAATGCACCGAGACAGGTTCGCCGAAATTCATGGGTTCCGTGCCGAAGGAGAAGGGTGTTATCTTGGGAGGAACTGATCGGATGAGGGAGTCGTTATGAATGAATGAACCAAAAGTAAAGTAAATAAAAAAAAAACATAGAAGGCAAATTCATTTGTTGTTCCGACAAACCATTCACAATCAAACGCGCAGAATGGGCTGTCAGTCCTGCTTTGTTCTGGGCGTGGCATGAGTAGAAACCCGCGTGGTGGGCAGCCACCGACTCAATGGAGAGAACATTGATGCGTTTGCCGATGCGCGAGAAAGATATATCGTGGTAGCTATCAATGGTTGCGTTATTCAGCAGCCATGTGACATTGATTGGCAAATCACCGCCCAGAATGGTGCACTGCACCGAAGCAGGTTCGCCGTAGTTCAGCGGCTCCTCGCCGAAATCAAAGGGAGCAATCTTGGGGGAGACTTAAGCAAAAGAACAAGAAGGGATGGAATTTTTTAGTTTAAGGGTAAGGGAAGCTAAGTGAGAGACAAATTCATGTACACAGCAACAATCCGTAGGTTGGTTAGAGAAACATAGAGAGAAACTATCGAGTTCAAGTCTTAAAGGTGCCAACAAGAACGGCTGCAGTTCTCTAAAGCTTTTTGAAACACTGTTGACAGTCCCTCGACTCTAGACTCGATAGTGCAAAAGATTCTGTAGAGATGGATATGGATAATACCGTTACGCATTAGATGGATTAGTATCGAATCATACTCGAACTAGTTTATGCAATGGGGTTAGCTCATTAAACGTTACCAGTTGCCCAAAGTATTAGAACTAGTCTACCCTATTGGGAATTCACCATTCACTGTTAAGTTGACGCCGTAGCTAGTCGTGCCCGCCGCATTGCTAGCGATGCAAGTGTATGTGCCCGTGTGGGCTTGACTGGCACTTGGTATGGACAACATGCTTGTCTTGCCACTGATGCGGTTCGTGCGCATTTGTGGATCTAGCTCATCTAAGCTAGCGTCGATATCGCTGGCCTTGCGTTCGAAACTCCAATGTACCCGGATGGGGCGATCTCCTTTTTGGATCTGACAGAACAAGTCGATGGAGTCGCCCATGTTGATGACATCGTCATAGGCAAAGGGCACAATCTGTGGCAGTACTTGAGTTTGAGGAAGGAGTGTGAGTTGAGTGAGGAATCAAAATAATAAAATGATCGTAAAGTATGTAGAATTCAATAAAGTAGTATAACATCGGTAGAGACCGTTGACAAACAACTCAGCCGTGTAGCTAGTGTTGCCCGCATTGTTGCTGGCTACACAGCTGTAGTTCCCAGAGTGCACCGCCTTGACAGTCTCCACAGTCAACAGGCTGATCCGTTCGCCTATTTTGCTGGCCATTACACCCAGATGTGGGAACAGGGGCAGCTCGTTGTGAGTCCAACGTATACGCAAGGGCAGATCTCCCTTGGCCACATGACATGTTAACTGAACGCTGTCGCCTTCATTGGCCTCGCCGTCAAAGCTAAAGGGAAATATGCTGGGTAGCACTTGGGCAAGGAAGGGTAGCAAGGAGATAAACCAAAGAGATCAACAAACAAATTAAAACGATACTTAATTCTAATTTTCCATAGTCCTAAGTAATTCTGTAGCATCACCGTTGACTTTCAGCTCGGCACTGTAGCTGCTCTCGCCCGCTTGATTGCGAGCCCGACAGGTGTAGATGCCCCGATGCTCGGCTGCTATGTAGTCAATATTGAGGGTGCTCGACTTGCTGGACATGCGGCCAATAACCACATCCCAATCTCCGCTAGTCAGCGTCTGATTATTCAGAGCCCAACTAATGTTGATGGGCAGATCGCCCTTTATAACCGTACACTGTATGCCCATTGTTTCGCCAGAGTTGGACGCCTCTTCGCCAAAGTCGAAGGGTCTGATTTGCGGGGGAACTGTGGGGATTGGGGTGGGATTGTGAGGGGTTTTGAAACAAGATTAAAACAAAGCAATAAAACAACTAAGCAATCATAAATCATATTATAGGAAAGTGATTTAGATTAACCGTTGACAACTAGCTCGGCGCTTTGCTCGGCACTGCCCGCTGCATTGCTGGCAATGCACTTGAAGAGTCCGCGATGATGACCGTTGATAGAATCGATACTCAGGGAACTCAGCTTCGGGGACATTTTGATAATTCTTATGCCCACATTTTCATTTGTTATGGGCTGTCCATTCAGCGTCCAGTGCAACTGCAGCGGGGTGTCGCCCTTGAACACCATGCACTGTACTGCGGTACTGTCGCCGTAGTTGGAGGGTTCATCCCCGAAGACAAAGGGCATAACTTGTGGAGGAACTAAGTAGAAGGTGCGAAGGTCAAGACTAGTAATATATTTGGGCAAAGAAAGGTTTTTCTCATCAAATTGTTACCGCGATTCGCTAATCAGCTGAGCCCTTTTCATATTCAGCTGTAATTCAGCGCTCGCTTTTCTGCATCCTATGACAAAACAGCTTGACAACGACTTTAAGTACAACAGTTCAACACAATTCAGCAGCATTAAATGTCATTCAGCAGCATAAAACATTAATCTATTCTTTGAAGAGTGCAGAGTGCTCCAACAACAAACACCAGGTACAAGTTCTTTTAGTGCTACTTAAGCCTAATTGAGTATTTATGTAATATCTAGCGTGCGATACACAAACGAAATTAGCGCAAACAAACCGTTAACTTGCAATTCAGCAACATATTCACTGGTACCAGCTGCATTGCTGGCAATGCACTTGTAAACACCGCGATGAAACGAATTCAGCGAATCGATATTCAGCAAACTAGTGCGCTTATTCAGCCGCACCAAGCTAAAGTCATTTTCGCCATTTACTACGGGCGCTGAGTTAAGGGACCAGTGTATTTCCAGGGGTAAGTCCCCTTTGGGCACCACACAATTAGCACTGGCGATGTCACCCACATCAGCTGTGTCCTCACCAAAGCTGAAGGGCAGTACTTGCGGAGGCACTTGAATTGGTTAAGGGGATTTAAAAAAATTAATAAATTAAGCAATTCTAAGAAACGAAAGTAATCGAATCGTATATGAACTAAGTAGCTGAATTATCTCGCATTTGGCACAAACCATTCACGTGCAATTCAGCGCTATATTCAGCACTTCCTGCCTTGTTTGCGGCTATGCACTTATAAACTCCTCGATGCCGGGCCTCCAGTGCATCGATGCTAAGCGAACTGGTGCGAGGATTCAGTCGCGACAAGGAGAAACTATGTTCGCCGGTTATAATTGGCGCTGAATTAAGGGTCCAGCGTATTTCCATGGGCAAATCGCCCTTAGGTACCATGCAGAAGACACCCGCTATCTCCCCCGTATTGGCTGGCTCAACACCAAAGTCGAAGGGTTGTATTTGAGGGGGAACTTTAAAGGGTTGTAGTGGGTCAGTAAGGTAAAAAATAAAATATAACTTAATGTGAACTCATAAAAGAGATTATCTACAACTATTATTAGTGACGAACCATTCACTTCTAGTATGGCAACATATTCAGCATAACCCGCTGAATTATTGGCTATGCATTTAAAACTGCCACGGTGAATGGCCTCCAGAGAGTCGACATTAAGCGAGCTGGTGCGCTTATTCAGCCGCACTAGGGTGAAGCCGAGCTCCCCGTTGACAATTAGTGCTGAGTTTATGGTCCAGTAAATGTCTAGGGGTAAGTCCCCTTTGGGTACTACACAGTTAACACTGGCTACCTCTCCGCGATTCAGCGGCTCGTCCCCAAATGAGAAGGGACTTATCTGCGGTGCAACTATATTTTGAAAGGAAAGTGTCAGCAACTCAGAGTTATTTCATATCTATATGCAGCACACACCCCGCTACTGCTCGACAGCACCGAATAAACCAGAAAAATGTTAATAAAGAAGCCAACAGTACCAGGAGTTAGAAGTTCTTTTAAATCTTTGTGCCACCAACCGTTAACTTGCAATTCAGCTGCAAATTTAGCTAGTCCCGCCTGATTCTGGGCTATACAGCTATAAACCCCACGATGTTTTGCCTCCAGGGCATCCACACTAAGGTAGCTAGTGCGACTGTTTAGCTGCAGGACGGTAAAACCGTTCTGACCTGTTTCAATTAGCTCATCATTTAAGGTCCAGTGTATTTCCAGCGGTAAATCCCCTTTGAGAACTACGCAAGTAACGCTTAGAACATCGCCCATATTGAATACCTCGCTGCCAAAGTTAAAGGGCAACACATGTGGGGGCACTATATGATGGAATGGTAGAAATCAAAATCATAAAGAAAGAAATAATAATAAAAAGAATGGTTCTAAAATCCACTCTCGAATCCAGGAGAACTTCCGTTTGGAGTTCGAAGTTGAAGTTGAGAACAGCTAAGTAATGATGGCTACATGGTATGTTTTCAGATATCCTGCTATTCACCGTTGACTTTCAACTCGGAGGTTGTGTAGCTAGACCCTGCGAGATTTTCGGCTATACACTTGAAGGTGCCCCGATGGTACTGCTCGACGGCGGCTATATTCAGCACACTAGTCTTTGGTGACAACTTGAGTATGGTGATCCCCTCCTCGCCATTGATAATGGGTCGTGAGTTGAGTGTCCATTTGATGGTGATGGGCACATCGCCCTTCTGTACCATGCACTGGACACCGGCATTTTCGCCAGTGTTCACCGGATCGTCGCCAAACGAGAAAGGTGCAATGGACGGTGGCACTGACAATGAAGCAAGTAATGGATGGATTGGGTTTTGGATAACGAAAGTCAATACAAACATAATGAAAACTTTACTGAAAAGGGAGAACTATGAGCTAAGCTTAACCATTGACTGCCAGCATGGCAGATTGTCGGGTCTCTCCAGCATTGTTGGTGGCCACGCAGGAGTAGTTCCCTGCATGACGAGCTCTAACAGACTCAATGCTCAGCACGCTGATGCGCTGGCTGTTACGAGTGACGACAACGCCATCGTTGGTGAAGACTCGCCCCCCGTTCTTGGTCCAGGCAATGTCGAGCGGAAGGTCACCCTTGTTGACTGTGCAATAGGCGGAGACCATGTCCAATTCATTGATACTCTCCTCGCCAAAGTCAAAAGGTAGAACTTGGGGCAGGACTGAGAAGGTGTTTCGTGATGGGATCGGGGTGTAAAAAGCAAAAACAAAAGCGACAGATTAGCAGGAGCAGGAATAACCATTGACAGCCAACATGGCCGATTGTCTTGTGGCGCCCGCATTGTTGGTGGCCACACAGGAGTAGTTCCCGGCATGGCGAGCTCGCACGGACTCGATACTGAGTACACTCAGGCGCTGACTGTTGCGATTGACCAGCAGGCCATCGTTGGTATAGAGACGTCCACCGTTCTTGGTCCAATAGATATCCACGGGCAGATCGCCCTTGTTCACCGTGCACGAGACTGAGACCATGTCCATCTCATTGATGCTTTCTTCACCAAAATCAAAGGGTACAATTTGAGGCAATACTGGGAACGGGTTGGTGCGGAAAACAAAAGCAAAGCAAAATCATGAAACACATCAGAGATTGAAGGAGCACAAGAATAAAGCCATTAACCATTGACAGCCAAAACGGCCCAATGCTTGCTCTCGCCGGCATTGTTGGTGGCCACGCAGGAGTAATTGCCGGCATGGCGAGCTCTGACTGATTCGATGCTTAACACGCTCATACGTGTGCTGGTTTTGGTGACCACAATGCCATCGTTGGTATAGACACGTCCACCATTCTTGGTCCAGGCCACATCGATGGGCAGATCGCCCTTGTTGACCGTACACGAGGCGGACACCATGTCCAGTTCATTGACGCTCTGCTCGCCGAAGTCAAAGGGCACAATTTGAGGCAGTACTTGGATCGACGGGAGGGAGTTAAACAAAACAAAAGGTTAGAGATCAACTAAGCTGCCAACGGGCTACTGGGAACTAGGGACTGAGACTCGCATAGAGCTCGCACCATTGACTCGCAGCTCCGCCGTATGGTAGACCACACCCGCCGCATTGCGAGCTACGCAAGTGTAGTTGGCCCTGTGCCGCGCATGGACAGACTCAATGCTAAGCATGCTAATGCGCTGCGTGGTCTTCGTTATCAAGATGCCATCGTTGGACATGAGACGCGCTGCGCCGAGCTTAGGTTCCGGCGCCGTAGTCCAGTACACCTCGAGCGGGGTGTCTCCCTTGTTAATCGTGCAGGTGGCCGAGACCATTTCGTTCATATTGATGGTTTCATCGCCAAAATCGAAGGGCACGATCTGTGGCGGCACTGAGATCAGTCGGAGAGGTTAATTTACCGATTGGAGTGAAGCGAACGACCAACGTTGCAGGGTGAAGTTGAAGCTGTAAAGTGGACCCGCCCAGAAGGTAAACTGGCGCAGAGCTGTCCGCGTGGACAGACTTTACGCAATAACTGAACTGTTCGACTTACCCATGACTTGCACTTCCAGGGAGCCGCGTGCCGAGTAACCTTCCTGATTCTTAGCCACACAAGTGTAGGTTGCCTGGTCCGAGTTGCGTTCCACGTTCTCGATGATGAGCGTTCCATTGGGGAAGACCTTCTGTTTACGATTGATGGGCAGAGCGCGGTTATCTAAAAGGATTCAAGGAATTTATGTATCAAATCCTATTCTCTAAAGGTTTCTGGCTTTTCCTCATCTTACCTCGCTCCCAGACAATGGAATCAATGGGGTAACCAGCAACAGGGCATGTAACCATCAGTGTCTCGCCGGCAACAATTGCTTTCTTCTCCATCTGACGAATGTAGGGCAGACCATAGACATTCAGTTTGGCAGAGTGCTCAGCCACGCCCACTTTGCTCTTGGCAATGCATTTGTAGAGGCCACCGTCGTTAGCATGCACTGAGGTAATGTTCAAATAGGAAACCACATCGCCGTTAACCGTCACATATTGTCCAACTTGGAATCGATCGTTGTTAGCAATCTTCTTGCCATCTAGTTCCCAGGAGATTTCGGGTGTGGGGTTACCGCCAGCCACACACTTCAGGAATACACTTGGTCCAGGTTCCATGGTCTCTTCTTGGAAGGCCTGACGAATGACAGGTGGATCGAAGCGTCCGCCAAGCTTCAGCTCAGCACTGGCCTCAGCGGATTCCTGATCGTTGCGCACGAAACATTGATACATTCCCTTGTCCTCCTTCTTGACAGATTCGATGCGCAGCACTGGCTCACTGTGTCCCATGGCCTTGCCGTCCTTCATCCAGCTCACAGTCTTGATGGGATTACCAGAATATTGGCAGGTGAATACAGCGGGACGTCCGAAGTCAATGGTCTGTGTGGGAGGGTCGATTTTCGCAGAGAGTGGAGCAGTGACAGTTAGCACAGTTTCGACACTTTCGCCGCCAACTGAATTGTTAACCACACACAGATATTTTCCAGAGTCCTCGACAACAGCGTCCTTAATGATGAGTGTGCCGGAAACCTGCTTCACGCGATCGTTCAGTACAACAGCCTGTTTGCGAGTTGTTCCTTCGATAAACTTGTACCATCTGCAACGAGAGAGGTGCGTTAGTCGAATGTTTCTATGCGCAAGGTTGGCTGAGACGGGACAGTGGGCACAAAACGAGCAAATTCCTCACAGGAGCACATCTTGATCCTTGACTTTGAATACTTACGTACATATAGAACTTCGAACGAAGACAGTCCTGTCTATGAACTTATTGGACTGTTGCCTTTTCTTTACTTACCTTTTCCAATAGAGTGCTTAGATATTTGCTCATTCTGTGCCACACTTTGGGGATGGGAAAGTCTCCTAACCAAAACTCCCTATTCGAAAACAAGCTACCTATTAACTGGCACGGGATAACCCTGACCGGGACAATGGCCTACGAATGTTTCTGCCAGGGGAACTTCATTGATCTCAATACTTTTGATTGCAATGCGTGGCTTTACATGGCCGATGGGTTCTGAAGAATTGAAGGGGTTATAATTAAAGATATGCTGCTAATCGGATACTATAGAAACTGCCTGAACTTCGAAGGGTTTAAGTTTTCGGTAGAGCTAACCTAAATGCAGGCATGGGATATGCCTGTCCCTGGCATAAGATGGAAAAGCTCTGGCTTAACTTGCGAGTAAGTTCCTGCAAGCGATCACCCGATATTGTGGGAGCTACGCTGCCAATGGGCTCTGAAATAAATGAGTTGATCATGTTGGATATCTAAAAACGACAAAGCTGGGAAAACTGCCTGAATAGGGTTATTTGTACCTAAATGCTGGTGTTGGAAAGGATTGACCCAAGCACAAAATGGCCAAATCACTAGCGGCTGTTTTGGTTACTTCTTGTAGCCGCCCGCCGGAGATTTTAGGTGCCACGCTGCCCACAGGTTCTGTAAGGTGTGATGGTGAGTTCATGTTGGAAGGTCTCATTCCTATTCAAAACTGCCAGAATGTTTAGGAACTCGTTAACTAACCGTTGAATGGGTACGGGATATGCCTGTGCCTGACACAATAAAGCAAAACTAGACGAAAGCTCTTTGACAAATGTGAAACTCTTCGATTCACCCGAAAAGGAAGGTGCCTTTGCGCCAATCGGTTCTAGGTAAATAAAAATACATTATGAAGTGCAATATATGGTACCAACTTAAGAAAACTGACTGAATTGGCTTGAAATAAATGGGACTACCTTATAAGGGGTACGGGGTATGCCTGGGCTTGACAAAGGAGCGCAAAACTTTGTCCAAAATGTCGCACAAAGGTATAACTTTTCATATCGGAGGCGAAGGTTGGACCCTTGGCACTAACAGGTTCTACAATAAATCACATATTAAATAATTAGATTCTATAGAAATCTAAAACCTGAAACCAGTTGGCAGTGAGACCCCACAGAGAACCTTCAAGAGATATCAGGATGCTACTACAGAGTTAGGATAATCACCTAATTATCGGCACGGGATATGCCTGAGCTTGACAAAGAAGGACTATATCGGTAGAGCTATGCCCGAGTAGACTGGAGATTTTTGAAACGCTAGCGAATGTGGGTGCCTTAGCTCCAACGGGTTCTGAAATGTCAAAGGTTATTTGAGCAAAGAAACGAAAACAAGGAACTGCCTGAATGAAACAAAAGGGGAAAGAGAGAGAGAGCACTACCTCATAGCGGGTACGGGATAAGCCTGAGCCTGACAGAGCACAGCGAAACTCTGACCCACTCCGCGCGTATAGGAAAATGAATTGGAATCTGTGGAGAAGGTTGGTGCCCTAGCTCCGATTGGCTCTGAAAATTTAAAGCCATGGGAGTACTTAGTTTTATTCTATTTATATGTTATATCAGAGTAGAAAACTGCCTGAATAGTTTTAACTTGGGTATACCTCATAGCGGGTACTGGATATGCCTGAGCCTGACAGAGCACAGCGAAACTCTGACCCACTCCACGGATATAGGAAAATACATTAGAATCTGTAGAGAAGGTTGGTGCCCTAGCTCCGATTGGTTCTGAAAATTGCAATTGCAGGGAGTACTTAGTGTTATAATTTTAGGTTATAGAAAACTGCCTGAATAATCAATAAATTGGATATATTGTACCTCATAGCGGGTACTGGATAAGCCTGAGCTTGACACAGCAGGGCAAAACTTTGACCCACTGGGCGTGCATAGGAAAACGAATTGTAGTCCGTGGAAAATGTTGGCGCCCTGGAGCCAATAGGTTCTGGAAATATTCATAGAGTAATAATCTGCTAACTGCCTTCTCTAATGAAAACTGTCTGTTTGGGAGATACTTTTAAACTTGCCTTATTATCGGCACTGGAAATGCTTGTGCCTGACACAGCAGAGCGAAACTTGAGTTGATGATACGCTCAAAGATGCTGCCCTTGGAATCGCTCGAGAACGTGGGCGCCTTTGCGCCGACAGGCTCTAGAATCGAAGCAAGTGAAGGCTTTATTAAGATATAAAAGTAAAATAGAACCAGTTGACAGGTATTAGACCAAGTTTCCCTCAAAGTCTGCTCTAATTCGATAATACTTTAACTAAAATTGTTTTAATTACCTAAAGAAAGGCACTGGAAATGCCTGGGCTTGACAGAGCATCGCAAAAGTGGAAAGCATGGGGACATTTTGCTGAAAGGTCTGCACTCCTGTGGGTACAGAAGGTGCCTTGGAACCGATGGGTTCTATAGCAAAGAAAATATATAATAAGCATATAATAACACTTAAGTATTACAAACTAAGACTGCACTAATAGAAAACTGCTTGAATGAGGAAAGTGAAAGTGAAGTGGAATTGAGAAATAATTATCTTGTGCCCCTTGGCATTCGCCCGCTTCTATTAAACCTAATCCGCAACAGGTGACTTAATTGAATTTCAAACGACTTTCGAAAGTCGAGTGAGCACATAAAAACCAACAAAAACAATTGCAGCAAGAACTCGGAAAAAACTTCAACTTAGAGGCCGACGAGGTCACGTGCACTTGGAACGTGACCTTTCGACACGAACAACACAAAAAACCACCCAAGCCGACGCAACCCCCAAAGACGTTGAACTTTACTACGAAGAGGAAGAGAAAATAGACGACAATAAAACGAGGCGACGCGTCACAACGCATAGTATATTATTAAGGTCAATGTTAAGCTTAAGGTTACTCGAGCGACAGCAACAACAACCAGCAACAACAATGTGTGGAACATGCGCAGAGAGCGCAACTTGCGGCAACAAGTGGAGGGCAAAAGCCAAGATGAAGACAAAAAGAGCGAACGGAAAGCGAAAGTTGACCCAGAAACGTGAGTTCATTCATAAAACCGGTGTGAGAGAGAGATGCCTGCAATCCACTCAGAGTCCACACAAACAACGACGCGCGCATGGAGGGGTAATTGTTTGGGAAATTCTGTGTGGAACACGAGCATGCGCAGTATGCGAGAGAGCACGAGAGAGCGCGAGAGAGCGCAATCAGCTGTTCCTACGCGTTTGTTTACAAATCGACACGCACACAAGCGCACAGTAAGCGCGGCAGAGTGAGTGGGCAGACAGAGAGAGTGATAACGTGAAACAGAGGGAGGGAAGGAGGTAGGGAGAGGCAGGCAGCTGCATTTGATTGCCGTCGCGTCGCTTTACGGTTTGTTTACTTAGCTTACTTTTTATGAGTGTGCGCGCTTGATCTGTTTGTTCTTGTTTCTGTTGTTGTTTGCTGACTGTTTGCTCGCACATTTTATGAATGAACACTGTGAGGTGGACTCGGGGTTAAAGTTCGCACATCTTATGCATAATTAAGGCAACTGAGGGCTTGTCTAACCTGCTAACGGGCACGGGATACGCCTGAGCGGGACACAGCAGCACAATGTCGATGCCGCGTTGTCTCTCGATTCCCGACCACTTTGTGTCGATGGAGAGTGTGGGACCCTTGGCCGATATGGGTTCTAAGCAGAAAGGAGTAAGGTGAGATGGTTCGCGTAAAATATCAACTGAATGCTGGGATGAAATACTCCACTGACTAAAAAATCACAATAATAAATGAATACAAATCAATTTCCTACCGAAAACTGGGCGCTGGATAGCCTTGGGCCGGACAAAGTAGGGAAATATCAGAGCCTCTCTTCAGTTCGAAGGGTTTACTCATTATTGAAGGTATGCGTGGTGCAGTGCTTGAAACAGGTTCTGAAAAGGAAACAACGAATCAACCAATTGACAACAGTCACAGCGAGTGAAAACTGCCATGACTTTAGTGGGAATGAAGTACTATTAACCCTTTCCAACACTTTTTTTGGGCACCCTGTTCATTACAAGTATTTCGGCTTACCGAAAACTGGGAGCCGGATAACCCTGCGCTGGGCAAAGCAATGATATCGAACGTGATTGATGCAGCTCAAGTGGTTTCTGAACCAGAGCTGGTGTCCTGGGGGCTGTACTCGATATAGGCTCTGTGAAAGTGTTAAGGTTTCATATTGAAAAGTTGCTATTCATTGTACTTTTGCCTGTTGTTGGTTAAGAGTACGACATTATTTAGCTCTAAAAAACATTTCCTTTTAAACACACCTAAAACTGGGTGCAGGATAGCCTTGAGCGGGGCAGAGTATTGCTGTGGCAGCATGGAACTCAACCGTATTGGGTTTGTAAGTCAAGGCATTTATCTTGGGTGGGCTGCTGGCAATGGGCTCTGTAAATGGCGTTGAAGCCCATGAATATTTCATAAAAGAGATCTAGTGATATAATAATAATATAATGGCCTGAATGTTGGAGAGAGGACTTGAGTTCAATGAGTTGCTCAGCTTACCGAAAACTAGGAGCAGGGTAGCCCTGAGCCGGGCACAGTATAGAAATACTCGAGTGACCAGCCACAATTAGAGGACGCGATTGAAGTGGCGGCACCTTTGGTGCAGTGCTCGAAACAGGCTCTGAAATATTATGACAAACTTAATAACTCTATATACACTACATATACCTAAGCCAATAACTGCTTGAATGTTAAAGCCCCAACTGAACTCGCTTTACCTGAACACAGGCACCGGATAACCCTGGGCAGGACAGAGCAGAGCTACGGTACTTGAGCCTGCGTAGGTTTTCATATCGAATTTTGCGAGGGAGATTACTTTGGGAACAGTGCTGCTAATGGGCTCTACGAAAGCGAAGAATCAATTAGGATATATTGAATATAACACAAATATTTATCAAGCCGAAAACTGCCTGAGTAGGACGAGGAAATGGTAAACCTTACCGAAACGCAGGCACGGGATAACCCTGTGCAGGGCACATAATGGCCACAGTGTTATTCAGACGTACAAATTCTATGTTTGTTTTCTGTATCAGAGCAACCCTGGGTGCTGCGCCGCTTATCGGTTCTGCAAATCAAACGAATATCAGACTAATTCACTGTTTGAACAAAGTAAAAACTGCCTGAATATGTTTTGAGTGCGCAACAGTAAGAAACTTCCTTATAAAAGAGTACTAAATTTTCCTATACTTAGTCAGAGAGTTACCTAAAGAAAGGCACTGGATAGGCCTGAGCAGGACAGAGCAAAGTGTTGCTTCCGCCAAAGGAAACATCCACATTGCGCGTCTTGTCCCCCGAGGTAAGGCGTGGTCCCACACTGCCCACAGGCTCTACAAATTGAGTTTACATTTACTAAAGTAAATTAATTATTTAAACATAAACTGCCTGAATATGGGGTAATAGTTTCCAATGATTTACCTAAAAAATGGCATAGGATAGGCTTGACCAGGACAGAAGAGCGTAAAGCTGCTGCCCAAAAGAGCTTCTGCATTTTTGAGACGATTCTCAACACTGATTTTGGGTGCAACGCTGCCCACAGGTTCTACAAAAATGTTTAAGAAGTTAGTCTTGACTTAACTTTAAATGCCTGCCTGAATGTTGTTGGGGAATATAAAAAGTAAAACACTTTAGAAGTTACCTAAATGCCGGAACAGGATAAGACTGTGCAGGGCAAAAGAGCGTAAAAGTTGAATTCTGCTGAGCTGCTGCATCCTTAAGTCGCTCGCCCACACTTATCTTGGGTCCAACAGAGCCAACAGGTTCTATTTACAGAGGAAGTTTATAACTTGTCAATCAGAATTAAAGCCACTTAAGTACTTAATAAATGAAAACTGCCTGGGGCTAGGAACGGGGATTGGAGTGAATATTCCTTCTCTCTTACCTATAGGCTGGCACTGGATAAGACTGCGCTGGGCAAAAGATACTCAAATCACCCTTGAGCGGCACTTCGGCATCCTTGCGACGCTCCCCAACACTTATTTTGGGCGGTACACTGCCAACGGGCTCTTAAATCGAACCACTTATTAAAGTTAAACAATACGAAACAAGGGATTTGCAAACTTTGAAAACTGCCAGAACATCGAGAGAGAGTGGGAGGGGTTGTGTGAAAGTGAGTGAGAACTATGGCGTGACACTGTCTGACCAACCCATTGTGAATGGGCCTAATTGTGCGAGGGTATCGGGGGTCGGGGCAGTTGCTTGCCAGCTTGAAGCTAATTACAATTTGCAGTCAATGATGCCTGAAGACTTTGTTCTGCCCGGGTTGGCATGGGAGAGAACTTTGGACTATTCGTGCAATTAGCTAGCTTAGGGTGTTACCTATAGAAGGGTACGGGAAAGGCCTGAGCGGGGCAGAAGATGGCGACAGTTTGGCCAAGACGAATGCTGTCGCGCGTGAGACCATCCTGTTTGTTGACACGTGGCGCTACGCTACCAACAGGTTCTACACGGGGGAAAAGGAGAAAGTTTTATCAACTAAGAACTTATCAAAGAAAACTGTGCCACTGGGTAAGGGTTACTCGACTGATTTACCTATAAACAGGCACTGGATACGATTGCGCTGGACATTGTATGGCAATGGCCTGATTGATGCTTATGCGATCATGATTGAACTCGTCCTTGCGATTAACCCGTGGTGCAACACTGCCTATCGGTTCTGTAAATGGTATCGACTAAAATTAAGAATTGCCTGGACGGGATAGCTTACCTAAAAGCTGGCATAGGGTACGACTGAGCTGGACATAGCAATGCAAATGACCGATTCGACTTAGCGACAAATATTCCAAGCTTATCTTTGATTTCCACTTGTGGAGCCACGCTGCCAACCGGCTCTGTAAACAGATTGAACCCCCATTAAAACTTAAAATGATTGAATACTGAACCTGCCTAAGAATTAGAATAGTTTGTGTACTCAATTTCTAGTTCCCCTCTTTTACCTATATGCGGGCATTGGATACGATTGAGCAGGACAGAGGAGAGCCAAGGAGCTTTCAGCTTTCGCCAGAAATATGCCTGCCTTATCCTTTATCTCTACTTTGGGTGCTACGGAGCCAACGGGTTCTGCAATAGTCAGATATTCATTCTTAATAATATGCTACTGAACTAAGGACCTGACTAGAGGGAAGTATACTCGACATTGTATTACCTAAATGCGGGCATAGGGTAACCCTGTGCTGGACAGACCAAACTCAGTGAGTAGCCCGATTTGATTATGGATATTTTAACCTTATCATTGATATCAACCTTTGGCGCTACAGAGCCTACGGGTTCTGCAAAGAAGACATGCTACATGTAATCTAAAATTTTCCTAGCCTCTTCAGAAACTGCCTGAATAAGAGCCTTACCTAAAGGCTGGCATGGGATAACCCTGGGCAGGACACAGAATACTCAATGACGTATTCAAATGCTTGGCAGAAAACTTAAGCTTGTCATTCATGTCCACTTTTGGAGCGACAGAGCCCACAGGTTCTACGAAATTATAAACAGACTTGAAGTTAGAATATGAACGGCCATAAAGAAACTGCCTGTTGTTGGTCTAGGATACCCTTACCTAAAGGCTGGCATGGGATAACCCTGGGCTGGGCAAATCAAGCTCAATTCATTGCCCATGCGTGTGAGAGATATGGCCACTTTATCTTTTAAATCAACTTTGGGTGCGACAGTGCCAATGGGTTCTACAAGAAGAACATTTCATAAAAACATATACAAGGTAATACTAATCAAATCAACTGCCTGAATAGGTTAGGGCTGCTCTACTTGACATACCTAAAGGCTGGCATTGGATAACCCTGGGCTTTGCAAAACAAATTGAGAGATGTATTCGATTTCCTTATGGTAAAGTCCATTTTATCGTGCATGTCCACCTTGGGTGCAACGCTACCAACAGGTTCTGTAAGTTTGAGATATCAGTAAGTTTGTTTTACTGATTTTTGAACTACCAGAAAACTGCCAGAAATATAAGGGGATGGGTCTCTGCTAGTACCTGTAGGCGGGCATAGGATACGACTGTGCAGGACAGAGTAAATTAAGGGCCTGTCCCTGCGGCTTATCGAGCCACGTAATGCGATCTTTAACGTCCACCTTGGGTGCTACACTGCCAACAGGTTCTGCAAGCAATTTGAGAATGTAATTCCCTAACTCAAGGAAATCATTATGAAAACTGCCCGTAGAGAAGGATAGGGTAAACTTCCTCCTTACCTTGCAGCTGGCGTGGGATACGACTGAGCTGGACAAAGTAAACTCAGAGAGTTGTCTTTGGGCTTGTCGACCCATTTGATGCGATCATTTGGATCGACCTTAGGTGCCACACTGCCAACGGGCTCTGCAAGTTTTCAGAAGCTTAGGAAACTACCAAAAGCGCCCCAACAAACTGCCTGAATGGTGATATAGAGCTTACCTAAATGCAGGAACCGGATACGATTGAGCTGGGCATACTATGGCTAGACTGTGATTGAGAGCTACTCGAGCATAATTGATCTCGTCTTTGATGTCGACCTTAGGGGCAACACTGCCCACGGGTTCTAGGAGTGAAAACATAAGTCATACATTGAAGTACTAAACTAACTTTATATGCCTGAAGGTTAGTTGATAGCATATCGAGGCAATTTACCTAAATGCTGGCATAGGGTACGATTGAGCTGGACAAATGAGAGCCTTGGAAGCACCCAGCTGTGTTCTCGCAAAGGTAAACTCATCCCTAGTATCGACTTTGGGTGCTACAGAGCCCACGGGTTCTACGAAGAAATTGGGCAAAGTTTAATGATATAAACTCCAAACTGAATGTTAGGATAGGTTACTCTCTAATAACTAACCTAACGATGGGTACCGGATATGCCTGGCCAGGGCATTGCATGGAGTAATCCTCTCCTAACTTTACTTGCACAAATTGAAACTTGTCGTGCAGGTTTGTGATCTTTGGTGGCACAGACCCAATGGGCTCTATTAATAGGAAACAATAAGTAAAATTATGGGAAGAATCAACCTGATACGTTGGGCGGAACTGATAATGAAACTAACCGAACTACTGGAACCGGATACGCCTGACCAGGGCACTGCATGGAGTAGTCTTCAGATAATTTAACCTGAACTACTTGAAACTTATCATGGAGGCTTGTAATCTTGGGTGGCACAGACCCAATAGGTTCTATTAAAAGGCAACAATTAGTTAAGAAAATTATGGGAAGAATCAACCTGATACGTTGGGCGGAACTGACAATGAAACTAACCGAACTACTGGAACTGGGTAGGCCTGACCCGGGCACTGCATAGCGAAATTGAGACCCAGTTTTATTTGCATCAACTGAAACTTGTCATTGATGTTGTTGATTTTCGGCGGAACGGAGCCAATCGGTTCTGAAATTCTCAATTGATTAGGTCCTAAGTACAACTAAAACAGCCTGAAGATATTTGGGATAGAGCATTTACCTATTTATGGGCACTGGAAATGCTTGACCCGGACACTGCATGGCATATTCCGCACCCAAAGGCACCTCCATAGTACGTACTCTCTCGAGCAAATTAAGTTTTGGAGGCACAGAAGCAACGGGTTCTAGAGAAGGTTTTTACTAAGTTATTTAAACACCTTTAAGGGGTTTATAAACTACTTGAATGTTGAGTTACCTATAAGCAGGAATGGGATACGACTGGGCTGGACACTTAAGACTCAGGTTCTTGCCCACATATCCTCGGGCATTGGCCACCTCGTCATCTATGCTAACTTTGGGTGGAACACTACCAATGGGTTCTGTAAAGTGAGGTAAGTTAATTCTTTATCCCTCTTCCCCGATGAAAACGGCCTGAGCATTGACTGGGGCAGCCTTACCTATAAGCCGGTATGGGATACGACTGAGCTGGACATTTCAGGCTGAAACTGGCTCCCAACACCGTTCTAGTGTTGGACAATTCGTCGGCTATGCCAACCTTGGGCGGAACGCTACCTATCGGCTCTGTAAATGCAACAATTATGTAAGGCGACACGCTTTATAATTCGAAAACTGCCCGGTTGGAAATGGGGCTAACGAAATAATCACCTGAATTATCTTGTTGGACTCGCTATAAATTGGACAATTTAAAGAATTTAGTGCAGACAAAACGGCCGCACGACATGCAGTGCCATTCTAAAGGGAGGCAGGTGTGTTATGTACCTGTAGGCAGGCATGGGATACGACTGTGCCGGACAGAGGAGGGCGAATCCGGCGCTCTGGGCTATCTCGCGTGTCTGCAATTTGTCCTGCACGTTTATTTTGGGCTTGACGGAGCCAACGGGTTCTGCGAGTACAACATAAAAGTGGAAATAATTCCAATTCAGGACATGCTAGAAAACTGTCTGTTGATGGGACAAGGTAGGAAGGGGAAGAAGTAACAGCTACCTGAAGGCAGGAGTTGGATAGGACTGCGCCAAGCAGAGTAGGGCATAGCTGCTGTTCAGCTCCACATCGATAAACTGGTGTTTGTCCTGTGGATTGACTTTTGGGCGGACACTACCGACGGGCTCTAAAAAGCGTAGTTAACTAAGTTAGTTAAAAGGTTTACAGACACTAAACTAACTGAATGCTGGGTGGGGTAACTGAGCAAATCTTACTTGAAAACCGGCATGGGATATGACTGCACCGGGCATTGTATATTGAAACTGCTGCCGCCCTGAATTTGCATCATTCTGAAACGCTCGAGGAAAGTCAATTTGGGTGCAACACTGCCAACGGGCTCTGAAACATCGGAATTAACCATTAACCTAAGTACGAGTATGATTCTAATCCGTTGAAAAGCAGCTAAAATGTTGGGCTAGAGCTCTTTATTCTCTTAGGTAACTTTACCTATATGCTGGCTGTGGATAGGCTTGTGCTGGACACAAAAGGCTCAGACTGTGCAAGCTCTTGACTTTCACATGCTTCAGATCATCTGCATTGGTAATTTTGGGACTAACACTACCAATGGGCTCTGTAAGTACAAAGCCATTTAACTAACTAGGGAAAAGTACTTGAAAACTGCGCTTCATAGATTGGGATTAGTGGGTATTACCTATAGAAAGGCTGTGGAAAGGCCTGGGCGGGACACAACAGACTCAGATCTTGCGCACTTTTTCCCTTAACGTGCTTAAAGTCTTCGCCCGTGTTTATTTTGGGACTGACACTGCCCACGGGTTCTGCAAGGAGTGAGCCGAGTTGAGGAATATTTTAAAGAGAACATAAGCAAATACTGCCCAAATTTGGTAAAGGGAAAACTCGACAGATCCTTACCTATAGAAGGGCACAGGAAAAGCCTGAGCGGGACAGAGCAAAGTGACGCTGTGGGAGAGCGCAACTTTTGTGGTGCGTGAATCGTCACCCGAGGTTAACCTGGGACCAACACTGCCAACGGGTTCTTGAAAAACAAACATAATTGAAGCTATTTCTACAACTAATTGCCCTATGCCTTATGTTGGGATACAGGTGGAATTACCTAAAGTAGGGCACGGGATATGCCTGCGCGGGACACATTAGGGTTACGCTTTGGCTTCGTGGCACCCGTATTAGGGTTATGTGCTCCTGATTGCCATTGCCATTAAGCTGGGGGCTGACGCTACCAACGGGCTCTAAATCGGTTCCAAACTCGTTAGTACTTTAAAATGGAATAAGCTATGCCTAAATGTTGGGTTAGTTTACCTAAAGAACGGCACTGGATATGCCTGAGCTGGACACATTAGTGTTGCACTGTTGCCTTTTGAAACTTTGGGTATTTTGATGGCATCATCGCCAGCCGTAACTTTTGGACTAACACTGGCCACGGGTTCTATGGGAAATAACAGAAATGGAAGCTCAGAATGCAGAACTATCGGTAAATGAAACCTGATGTTGGGTTAGGTTACCTAAAGAATGGAACGGGGTAGGCCTGAGCCGGACAAAGCAGTGTAGCACTGTGCTCCATGTGCACCTTGAGAATACGCGACTCGTCGCCACTGGTAAGGCGTGGTCCGACACTGCCAACGGGTTCTATCGAGGAATTTGGCCAGGTTAAAAGGGTGCAACTTGGACTGCGCTTAGTTGGGATAGGTCTTACCTAAAGAAAGGCACGGGGTACGATTGTGCTGGACAAAGCAGTGTAATGGGATGCTGGGCAGCATATTGCACCACTTTGATATCATTGCCAGAGAGCAGACGTGGAGCGACGCTTGCGATGGGTTCTTTAAAAGGAAATATGCAAAAAAAACCTAAGTCTCTCAACGTTACCCCGGAAAACTAGCCAACGTTGGGTTAAGCTAATACTAGAAATTCTAAAGGGCAGCCCACCTATATAATGGCGCTGGAAATGCCTGGGCGGGACACAACAAAGTAAGGCTCTCATGGGCCGCACCCGTGAAGCTGCTACTGGTCAGTGTAGTGGGAAACTTGGGCGAAACCCTGCCAACTGGTTCTGTGAATTGAAATTTAAGTTAAAATTTTGCTTTAGTTTTCAAAAAATTATGACAAGATGTTGCACTTACCTTGGGCGCATTGGGAAAGATTTTGTAAAATTTGAAGAACCAATGAAAGGGCCCAGTAAGAACATGCTCTGAGTTATTGCAACGGACCACAGAAAACTATTTAATTATCTCTCTCTCCTCTCTTTCTCACTTGGCTAATTTTTTCAAGCCGATTTCATTGTCGAGTACCCTATCCCAACATTCAGGCAGTTTTCAACTTATGGCGAGCGACAATTTTTTGACAAAGCACAAAATGATTAAATATATTTAATTTGCAATAAATTTTTTTATACTTGTAATTTTTTTTAGTTATTTTGAAAGTGCAAGTGAAACTCCTCACAAAGAAATAGATTTTAAGCGAAAAATCATTTTGATTGAATGTTGGAGTCATATTCAAAGGGTGTCAAAATATTGTTGCTCTGAAATATATTTAAATATTTAATAAATCACTGAGATAATACCTCAGCAATTCGAAAGTAAAACAGGAGAAAAGTTTTCGATTTTTAGATCACGCAAGAAACCTTTTTCCTGGCTTACTTTATTTCTTGGAATATTTTCAATTATGTTTCATAAGATATGTTCTTTATATGTACATCTTGTATTGAAAGCATGTGTTTTGAAAATATTCCAATATATTGTTCTTTGCTAAATAAAGTTCATAGTCAATATAAATTGGTCGACTTGAAATCATACATAATTTTATATTTTTTATTCTTATTTTTAAATATTATTTTTGAGCATGGAAACAAATACATATATATACATGAATAGGTTATCGCATTATCAATTTAAATTGTATGAAATTTACTTAGCACTGATAAGCCTCAGTTACTACTCTGATGAATTTAAAACTTAATTGCCTTCATTCCAAATTATGAATCTAATTAGGTTTTTTAAATAATTCGAACATTTTAATTTGAGATTGAATACTTCGGTTCGATTTCAGCTTTATAACAAATAAGCTTATCTAGCCGGCTTTTTAAAAAGTTTTTAAATATTTTTTTAGAAATAAAAAATATCGTTTCATATCATTCCTCTTATCAGAGTTAATAACTGAGGTACTTTTTTGGTTAAAAATTCAACTGGCAAACAAGGCCGACTTACCTGTGATGACCAGGCGTCCTTTGGTCGCGCTGAGACGGGTCTCTCCAGTCAGACGGTGCTTGGTGCGGCACTGATAACTCTTGTATCCATCTTCGGGTCCAACTTCACGGATATGCAGTTCGCCGGAGGGAAGCACAAGGTATTTGCCGTCTAAATTTATTGTCGAGTTTCAAAATAGTTAGCCAGAGAGAAAAAATATATTAGTCGTGGTGTTTTTAAGGGAAAACTATGCTTACATACACAACAAAACTACTTTTATAGAATGCAAAAAAATCCAATTAAAACTGTTGCTTTAATTGAATCTATTCGTTTATTCGTTTCACACTCGAAAGCCACAGAATAGTTCATTTAAAAACACATTCGTCTTTTTTCTTTGATCTCAAAGCTTTGCGCAATAATGAAAGATTATATCATTTGCTGGAATCATACAGTGTGACTTTCGGTTGGAAAGAGTTTTAATTTAAAACTATTTATACAATTGTGAGACTGAAGACTGTTCCTCAATTTGTTAGAATATTTACACGATCCGGCACCATTAATCTTCAGTCTTCAGTCCCACAACAACATGCAGAGCTCTGTTCAGACGAGAATCTTAACATATTTATATTACGATTTGTTTGCTTCATCTGAACAAAGTTTTAATTTACTTATAGCTAACTATGCATTATAACAATCGATATTTGAATCGTAAAAAATGGTGGGAAATTTGTTGAAATGTTCTCATGGAAATATTTAGATCAAGGAAAATTGATTAGTAAACAAATTCTCTAACAATTCCCACAATTCTTTGCAATTATTTATGATACTCATGCTTCAACAAAAATGCCAATATTTAGAGCTGATGTGGATTATCGTATGATGATGTTTGTTAAACAGTTAAACGATATATTGTATGATATGTTTATAATATACATATGTACAAATTGAGTTGAGTTCTTTTCTGTGAGTATTTATTAGCATTTTTGTTCATACATATTTACAACGTATTTATTTACACTAGACTACAGAGCAACGCTACTTTCAACTACATGAAGGGGTGGGTTCTCTTGATTCGGGTATTTGGGCAAGTCAGGAGCGACTCTTGGATCGTGGGATAAAGCGGGATGGGATGTGAAAATAAAAAAGTAGATAGAAGGCAAAAGAAAAGGGGAGAAAGAAAGAGAAGTTGAAAGGAAAGTAAGAAAGCAAGATAATCGAATGCCTAGCAGCGCAGTTTACGGGGGACCTGTTAGACGAGCTCAAGGACCAAGATCAAGTTGAAGAAGAGAGCTGGCAAATGGAATTTACATGGAACGGGATTCTGTTGTATAGAAGCAAGGCTAACAAGGCTTATAGCTAGGGGTTTACCGCTAGCTGTGACGTCGGCCTGCGGATATATCTCCCGCTCCTCGTCCTCAACCCACGAATCGACCACTATAAAGTCAGCAACAAAACTGGGAATGTGGCATTTGAGAATTGCGCTGTTGCCGCGCAGAATGGACTCATCCATCACATTGACGCTGTAGGATTGTGGCACAACTGAAAAGTTTACGAGAGAGAGGGAGAGATTGAGGAGATTTGGAAAGATGGTACTCCATGAGGAAAATAATTATAAATCAAAAGAGTGTTTTGTGGAGGACCCCCTTCATGTTTCTACACTGACTCAAAGTTAGAAAGTTATGCGAATGAATTGTACCCGTTATGTTCTTGCTATATACACCGCCCTCGGTGTCGATCCAGTCAGTTATATCAATATGATCCGCCACAAACGACGGCGTCTGACACTTGAATATGGCTGCATTGCCCTTGATGACATATTCGTCGTAAACTTGCGACTCAAAGAACTGTTTAACCACTGGAATTGCAGACAGAATTTGAAGAGCACGGAAAAAAAGCGGGATCGTAATAAGTAAAGAACAGAGATTGTGTAGGGTTTAAAGTTTTCGGGATTCTGAGTTGTCTCTATTAAATAGACTACAGCTTAAGCTAAGCTCAACACCTTTACCCGTGGATTCATCGGGCAGGGGGCGGGTTATTTCCACGCCCTCCTCATCTAACCAAGCCTCAACGTCTATGAAATCGGCCACAAACGAAGGCACCAGGCACTTAAGCGTAGCAGAGTTGCCACGCAGCACAAACTCATCGATGACGCGTGTCTGATAAAACTGATGCACAACTAATTGAAGAAATGAAGAGTTGGGCGCATAAAAATAATTAAAATAACTGTGGATAACATGTACGGAGGGGAGAGATCGATTTGAAGAGAGCAATATCTAGATATTTAGAAAATTCAATGTGTGTCGAGTACCCGTCTCTTCGGCATTATCGGGATAATAGTTTCGCCCCTCTGAGTCCAGCCAGAGATCGACGAAAACAAAGTCCGCCACATACGAGGGTATCTCACACTTCATGACAACTGAATTGCCTCGAATGACATATTCATTGTCGGCCTCCGATTCGTAGGATTGTATGACAACTGCAGCGAATAGATTTCCCCCAAAGAAAATGAAATGAAAAGTGAAAATTCGGTTGGAAACAAGTGGGAAGTTAAGAGCTAAGTTAAGCGTTTACAGCTAGTTAGTCTATATATTTTACGTAGACTGTACCATAGGCGGCGGTTGCATTATCGCGCCACAACTCGACCCCATCTTCGTCAACCCAGGCCTCAATCTGAACAAAGTCGGCAACAAACGAAGGTATCTTGCACTTGACCACTGCTGCGTTGCCCTTTATAACATATTCATTCTCTGCCTCGGTTATGTAGAACTGTGAGACGACTGCGAGAAACAGTTGGTAAATGAAATATACATAAATTAACAAGGAAATGGGATGGGATGAGTTAAACAGAGAGAGAGAGAGAGTTGGATATCTAATCTTTAAGCTACAACCACATTGAAGTAACAAGCTGAGGCACACCATAATTATCGGAGAAGGTCAGGACATTGCCCTCCTCATCAATCCAGGATTCGACACGCACAAAATCAGCCACAAACGATGGAATGGAACACTTTAAAACCGCCGCATTCCCCTTGATAACATACTCGGTCATAATTTCGGCCTCGTAGAACTGATTGACCACTAAAACATGCGAAAGTATACGAAAATTAATAAATCAAAAAATGTTCGGGAGGTTAGGGGATAGTCGGAACCCAGATAGAACGTTAGTTACAGCTAAACTAGCTAGAATTTTGAGGTTAGGTTGTACCATAGTTTTCAGAGTGACGCAATTCGGTGCCCTCCTCATCGATCCACGATTCAACTCGGACAAAATCAGCCACAAACGATGGAATCGAACACTTGAGCACTGCCGCATTGCCCTTGATCACATACTCCATCAGAATATCGGCGCCATAAAACTGATTAACAACTAAATATATAGAGAGAAATGGGGAACACGAGGACTTAAGCATGGGGAAAATGATAGCGGGATGGAAAGGGGGAAAAGTATTCGGGGAACAGCTGCTTATAGTTAGGAACCACAAAGCTAGTTGGGAATCTACCGAAATCATCCTGCGGCAAATACTCCGTGCCATCGCTGGCAACCCAAGCCTCAACGCGCAGAAAGTCTGCCACAAAACTGGGTATGGTGCATTTAAGCACAGCCGTATTGCCCTTGATAACATACTCCGAGACGACTTCGGCTTCGTAATACTGATTGACGACTGAAAAATGTTAATATACATAGATGAAAATCGAAAGCAAAGAGCAGAAGAAAGGTCACGCACTGCAAAAGAAGTTGGAAAATAAAACGAAAGCACCAAAAGGGAAGTGGATGGGATAACTAGAATAAACTATGTCTATATACTATGAATAGTCTCTTGTCTATATACCGGTGCCCTGTTGCTCGTCGAGTGTGCCATAGAGTTGACCCTCCTCATCTTGCCAGGAGACAACCTGAACGAAGTCCGCGACAAACGATGGTATCGAGCACTTAAGAACAGCCGAATTGCCACGAATGACATACTCATTATTAACCTCCGACTCGTAAAACTGCTGTACAACTGCATGAGGGGGTTGAGGAGAAACGAAACAGATTAAGGAGGAGTACAGACGAACAACACCTCGCGTGTTGAGCGCACTTGTGAGAATCTTCAGAAGACTAATTGAAAGACGTCTATGCCAGAGGAGGAGAAGCGGAGAAGAAGACGGGAAGTGCATTTAATGGACCCTAATGCACAATTTGATGAGTTTCTGTATAAATATTTAGCGATGCGCTGGGCAACTTCCCTGAGAATCTCTCACCACTCGAGGTTAATAATAGTTTAGGAACAACGCTCCTAAACACGCACAGAGAGAAAGAAACAACAACTTTGTAGAGAGCGCGACGACAGAGGATTAATGCATGGGGAATAAAAAGAAAACTTAAAAAGGGAAAGGTCTTGTAATTGTGATAGCTCTAATCAACTGTACATATCGTATCTAACATTCATGTATATCTAAGATAACCTCAGACAAAGGCACAAACCGTATTCGGTGCCTGGCAAGAAGTCCTCACTCTGATCCGTATGCCAGGACACAACACTAACGAAATCGGCCACGAACGAGGGTATCTCACACTTGAGTACTGCCGCATTGCCGCGAATGACATAGGCCTTATTTACATCGGTATCGTAGTATTGGGCAACGACTAAAGTAAAGCCACAAAGCAAACGATAAGTTAAAATAAACTGAGTTAAAATAATAAACATCAAATCAATATCAAATTTAAATATTTTATTTAAGAGGAGAGAAACCAAAGTCGAAACACTTGACGAAGCGGAGGGAGAACAGAAGCCTGACCAGTGTTGGTTAAGTTGATTGGTTAAGTAGTTTAGCTTTGCATTGGTTCACTTGTGTGGCTCGTGGTATTTTACAGTAATTAGTGTACCAGTGTTGCGAGTGACTAGTAGTACTTAGTACTTAGTGTTGGTTAACTGTACACGAGTCTCCTATGGATGTGTGTGTGTGTGTTGTGCTGTTGTTGTTTGTTGGGTGACGTAGTTAGGGTGCACACACACACACACGCAAATAGAGATAGAGACACACACGGACAAACACACAGGCACGCACTGAGCGCGAATTGCACACACCATATTCAGTGTCGGGATAGAAACTCTCTTCCTGATCGGTGTGCCAGGATATAACATTGACAAAGTCGGCTACAAACGATGGTATATCACACTTCAAAATGGCCGAATTGCCGCGTATGACAAACGCCTTGTGTATATCCTCTTCATAGTGCTGCGACACGACTGATAGAAGAAACAAAAGATAAGATGATTGTAATAAGATGGGAAAGAGATGTTGATAAGGCGGTTTTGGATGGTTTCGTTCGTTCTTTCCATGCGTTTAGTAAACCTAAACCTAAGACGAGTGCAAAGTGCTACTTGTTGTTGCCGAATTAATCGCACCATATTCTGTGCCGGGAAAGTAGTTCTCATCCTGATCGGTATGCCAGGAGACGACCTCAACGAAATCGGCCACAAACGAAGGTATCAGACACTTGATAACCGCCGAATTGCCCCGAATCACGTGCTCCTTGTTCACATCGGCCTCGTAGTACTGGGCAACAACTGCAATGTCGGGGAGTGAGTGTACCGTGAGTGAGTGTGTGCAAAGTGTGTATGAGATGAGTTGTTGTGCGATTCTCACGCCGAAAAACACCTGCTCAACCTTGACAACTTGCTCGACAGAGCCGGTTCTGAGAAACGATTCGCTGCGGGTTTCCGGTTTGTCGGAAAACAATTAGACGACCAAATAAGTGGAAAGCACAAAAAGATTTAAAACATAATCACAGTCAAGCTTCATATTAATTAAAAGCATTTCATTTTCTCTTTTCGTTCTTCTTTGGCTCTTCTGTTGAGGTGTAGCCCGTGTTGGAGCCATATTTCACGTCTCGCATTTTATGTAGATATTTTTTGGCACTGAGCTAACACTTTATAGGAAGCGAGGCAGTAATGAGCTCTGGCAGCGATGGTTGTGAAGGAGTAGGAAGGGTTGGGGTTATGGCAGAGATTGGGCTAGGTCTCTTGACGTGGCTAATTGGCGGCAAACACGTCAACTGTCGCGATGACTAAGCAAGCCAAGGGGGTTGCTCACATGATTCCAGCATAATTGGATAAAATGCCATTAAGTCTGGCCTATTTAGCGGAGGGTTATGCAGGCGAAGTAAATATATTATGCTTCCATGGGGTAGTCAACTGAGCTATAAATTTATAATTTGATAAGCCGAAATTTTGCATGAGCTGCTGCCATGAACTTTGGCCTCCTTGGGAAGGTGCAATGGCATCATCATCATCATCTTCGACAGCAGCTTGCACAACGATTTATCACTCTGAAATTGCATAGACGAACGACCAGTACAAGTTGGGGGTACACACAGGAAATCCCCTTTGCCTGTCTTCAAACAGCGGAAAATCAAACAAAACCAACGCCGGGAAATGTCAACTGGCCTTTAAAGTGCCAAGTTACTTTAATAGTTGACATTTTGTGGAACTTCTTTTTAGTAATTGAAGGTACTTCCTGAATCAATTTTCTATTTACAATTTAGTTCTGAATTTGTATAGTCTTAGCCAACGAAGCCATTAGGAAACACAAAGCCAACGATGATTTCTCTGAAATTCTCTGTAAACCTGCAACAAAATTCGTTTGAGTACATTGCAAGTAGTAGATGTAGTTAAGATATTCCGAAATGGTATCATTCTAAATTTGTATTATATTAAAATTAAGGGGGTTCCTTCTGTAATATACTATTCCTGCTCAGGACTATTATGGGCCCCAGCTATAGTTTTCTTGATTTGAACTTAGTATGCATTTAGTTATTAAAACATTACTTCTCACTTTTTCTTGATTTTATATTGGCTACACCATCTATATATTTTGAAGATCTATATTAAGGGCCCTCTTATTATTGATTGATCGCATTGCCAATCCATTTAATCATTCCAGTTTTATTGTTCTTGCCAATTTTTAAGCCCATGGGGTAGAAGGCTCTTTTGCAGATATAAATAGGCGTTGCAGGCCCCACAAAGAATATTTATTTATTATTTATTTATGTAGATTCTTTTTTAATATTAAAAGTGAGTAATTAACCAATGTCCGTCCGTTAAAATATAGAGTTCTGAAGTATAATATTATAAGAAACTAAAGACACTGAATTTGACATGAGACTTTTTGTCCACCATATCTTTTGCAACTTGGCCCCTGGCAGACGGGGGCCCTTATGCGCATAACGGGCCTGTTCTTTAACTTTAATTGGAAACTATGCAAGATTGTCTTTTGAAAGTATTCCACGGTTGATTCAACTGTAATTTATATCAGCACTGATACCACTTCGCTCAAACCACATCCATCAACTTGCTCCGCACTCGGTAGACTCCAGCGTGCTCTCTCTAGAACACCGACAACTTACCCGCTCGCACGTGCACGTCACGGGAGATGATGGAGCCGAACTGATTGCGGGCAAGACAGGCATAGACCTGGGCATGCACCTCCTGGCGATAGTCCTCAGCACGGAAGGGGGGGAATACCAGTTTGCCATCGGATGAGATCTGACGCAGACCGGGTACGTCTCCTACGGCGGTGCCATCGCTGCGGATCCAGATAATTTCGGGCATGGGATTACCGCTTGACTTGCATTCAATTTCGGCGCCAGTTGAGTTTGAGAAGTCGATGCGATTGGTGGGTTCCTTGAGGAAGACGGGTCCCTTTTGGTCGGAGTCTGGTGGATTGGCGGCCAAAGTGCCGCTGAAAGAGGCTGCAAAAAGACAAAAAGGGAGAGAGAGAAAAATTAGAACACACACAATTAAAAGCTTAACAACAATTGAAATATTCAGGGCAGCCGCAGCGGAAGCACGCAGGCTGTGCATGAGAATATGTATGTGCGTATCTACATAAATGTGGATGTGCCGTACGTGTATTTGTCATCATATTTGTCAGTCGGCATGCTATGTCAATTGTCCACAGTTCGCTTTTGTTCCATAGTTGTCGCCGTTGCTCGACAATTGAATGCTACGGATCAGTGACTCGCGCGGTGGCAACTCGTCTCTGCTCGAGTGGAGTGTCGGAAACCGACAACAACAGTAACATCAACAACAGCAATACCAACAACAACTACTCAAACTGGTTGCTCTTTTATTTCCTCTGCACACTCACTCGCACACACACACACCCCCACCTCGAACAAAAGGCTAGCAGAGCGAAAATCGTTCGTTGACACTTCCCGAGGCTGCTGCAACACAACAAAAGCCTCGAGATCAGCGAATAGACACAACCTGCCCATGCCGTGCCCCATCGTGATTGCCAGTTTTGCATTGCCAATGCATATACAATTTTATGCACTGCCATGTGACAACATGGAACACCTACATCGCTCTTCACCACCTTCACCCTCGCACAGGTGATACATTATTCCTATATGGTTTTGCACTGATTTTAACCCTATGAGAGCGCTTAAGTGGCTTAGTCAGTCAGTGTTTTTACAAGTTTAACTTCATAGTTAGTATGTTATCATAATACTGGTAGGAAAGCTACAGTCGACTTTGATATTCCCGCTACCCACCTGACCAAAACGATTTCTTAAAATAATATAGCTTATTTTGCATATTTTGTGTTGCGTACTTTCAGGAAGCATCTTCGAAATCAGTACATTATTTAAATAGTTTAAATAACTTTTATGTTAATTATCCGATTATAAAATCATTTAGTGGTTAGTAGTTATTTGCTCTACCAAAAATTAATTGGCTTGCACAAAAATTACGCTTTGGATTTGGTTTTTATCGATTAAGCGGAAGTGGGCGTGGTTTAAGTCTAAAACAAACTTGATCTGCGTGAAGTATTAACACAATTTGATACCAAATTTGGTTGCTTTTGTATATTAAGTAATTCTGAATTTCATGCGGACGGACAGACACACTGACTGACGGACAGACGGAGATGGCTATATTGAATAGCTCGTGCGATTTGCCACGCCTCCATCTGCCTGTTACATACATTTTCGGTTGACACAATGTTGTTATTCCCTTCTCTCCTATGAGAAGCGGGTATAAATAGGTATTCTCTATAGGTAGTGATAATTAAGTTTCTCGTTTAACCTTTAATTATAATTCAGACCCTAAATGGTCTTTTCTTTTAAGTTATTAATATGCTTTTATTTTGAATATATTTATGGCTGATAACTAGTTTACCTTGCGGCTAAATAACTTACATAAAAGCGTTGGCTCCACTTATTTATTATAATAAACTTTTAATTAAACTTTCGTTCGATTTCCATTTTTAATCTAAAATGCCGAACTAAAATCTTTATGGATTGATTTTAAATAAACGTCGTCTACCAGATTTAAGAAATATTATTTTAGATTCGTCAAGGAATTTAATATTTACCTCATCACTTAAGGTCGAACAGACTTTAACTTTTAAAAATCGTTTTTGTTTCACTTTAAAGCCGTTCAACTGAATTTCCCACTTCCTCATAGCTATGCTCTACTGTAACGATTCTTTCGCATGTCCTTCACATTACGTAGTTGCATTTTCGGGTCATGTCGGAACTGGGCTAATTCATCATTTCAATTCCCGCATTAATTAATGCTCAACTCGCCTTTCAAAGCACACAACAACAAATTAGCTGCGAAAATAATTAAAAGCCGAGCGAACACAAGGGGCGTGGCAAATACACACACGCATGTAGTGTTTACATGCATGTGTACAGAAAGTTTTCTGGAATACAATAAAAGTCTGTATGTATATAAAATATTCCTAGGGTATCTGCTGGCAACAAGGGAATGACCGTGCCACATGTGGCGTGCCCCTGTGGTATTTAAAATGAAACGAAAACGAATTAATTAACCTGACAAAAAACGACTATTTTGAGTCTTTTTTCAGGCATTGCGTGCGACACCCTCATATCATATGAAAGCTATTCAGCGATCCATTAGCTCTCTAGTTTTCGGGGCGTGGAGTTTGCGGTAAGCAACTTGATTTCTCAATTGACGTGATCTCTCAGTGGCGTTTCTTAGGCTTCCACTCCTCTCAAACACAATGGAGAAAATTCCTTAACTTTTGAGGAAGACACAGGAAATGCGAATGCGACGCATCACGAATTCATAAAATATTTCCTTAAAAATTAATAAAAATGCGACGCAGCGAACACATGATGACCATATGTTGTCGATGGGACTCGAGAGTGTATATATACTTGTTTATACATGGTATATATATTGCGCAGAAATAAGGCGAGTCGAGGGTGAATGCGAAAACGAGACGCGCAGTTCGCGAATCGAATCATCTCTTGCAGCTGCCAACCAGCTGCCTTTTCCCTTTGGAAATTGAGGAAACAATTAAGAAACAAGTCGCCCGATAACTTATCTTTAATTACAAAAAAAAAATACTATACAGTAAATTAGGTCATTAAATAATATTCAAGTATTTTAAAATGAAAATAAATGGCAACAATTAGGTTTATCGCAAACAGCGGCTCTTGAATTTTATTTATATATTGTACAACTGAAATTGTGAATATAAGAAAATATATAACGTTCTTTTACATATGCATACATGTATTTATATATAGTTTAGCATTGAGAAATATCAATTATTTGTATTAAATTCAATAGTTTTTTTCAAGGTATTTAACTTAAAACGTAAAGTAAAACCTCAATTCAAGTATATTCTTATGATCTTTTCCCCGTGAACGCACTTTCCCAAAATTATAGAGTTAGGTTTAAGTAGTGCAGGATAAATGTGAGAATCTATAGGAAAAACTGTACATATAAAGAAGTTCTAAACTCAGCAAAACCCTTTCCAAATAATGATTAATAATAACAATATAATATATTTTATTATCTTTTACCATACCTGCATCCATAAACTTCTCATGCAAATTCCAAATTGAAAAAGTTTCTTAAAAGTGTTATACAACCCCTTACAAAATCATAAAACCTGTTGCCACTGCACAAGTATTCTTCCTTAACCTGTGCGAATAATCCCATTGCACTTCAAGTTGAAGGCAAACATCTGTGAAGAGGAGGAGGAAGCAGAAGCTGTTGAAATCGCTTTGGGCCTTATGCTCCCCTTAGTTAACACAGCGCCAGCTGCTTCTTTTCGTTTGTTTTCAATTTTGTTTTCTTTTCTTGCTGCTTCTCTTTTGTTTTTATACTCTTCTTCAAACCTTTTGGGGAGCTGCGCTTTTTCGCAAAGATTTTTCAGCAGGTGTTTGTCTTCAATGGTCACTTCGATGACGGCCAGGTCTGGCTACTTTTTACTCTCGCCTCATAAGTTTTGTGTCTTTCTTTTTTTGCCAAATCTGAAGCGGAATAAACAAAACCGACGAAACCGGTTTCCAGTCGGCGATGTCTTTCAAGATGCTGGTGACGTTAGCAGCTGCTCAACAACACGCGATTTGTTCCACAGTAACCACAACAACAGCTAAAAATATTCGCTAAATTGTGGCGACTTTGTTGTTGCTTTTCCAATTACATACGTACGTGCACACACAACTATAATAGATATGAGTCTATATGGTATATACTCTATTTATTCCCCAGAACGAGTGTGTAACGCAATTATGAGGCAAACTGATTAATAAGCGCTCTCCTCGCTTACTTGGGGCAGGCGAGCTAAGGTCATGCGTTGCAATGTTGCACTGCGTGCCACATGCGGCATGTACGGGCTACTCATATTCCCGCGTGGGAGCCCGTTCTCGAGTCGCGGGAGTCAAGTGAACGGCGCCACAGTAAACAAACAGTAGAAGAAACCGCAGTTGCAAATGAATTAAATGTTGAATAAACAACGCACATCAATGTGTGAACCTTAGAACTGTAATAATTTATATTAGAATGCGGGATCGTGACTAATCGGAAATGAATTTCAAGTCGGAGGAAATACTTGCCAAAAGCGTCAAGTTTACTCAAATAGACACCTCGGTCTGCGATAGTATTAACTTATATTTTTATCGCCCCATGCGAAATGTTCACTTACTCTTGAGGTATCTGGACACCATCGAACAATCGTGCTTTATTGTCTGTTCCTCCATACGTGTTTTATTTATTAAGTTATAAATGTAACCTAACCTAAGCAACATAAGCAAAGTTAAATTCTAACCTACTGTAAAGTCATTTTAGTTCATCTTTAATTTATTAAGAGCTCAAGATCTAGTGTTGTTTTTCCTTACACACCTGAAACATACAGTGCATTGTTATTTCTTTATTATGTTGCCTTTATTTTTCATTTTAAAAATGGATCCCATGACCTGTCACACGTCCACGCCCTGTCGATACCTTTTCACCTAATAAAAGTCCCTTTCCACAGGGGGAGTAGGCAAAACAACACGTAATTACTCCCACCTATATGATTCCTGTCCAGTAGGAAATTAGAAATTAATAACTTCCTGTCGAACAGCGAAACAAAGCGCAGAAGTTCAATAGGCAGACGTATGACACCCCACAAAATAATCCGCCCAAAAACTGTTTGGGTCACGCAGAGAGGGTCGGCAGCAAGGCACAACAAATTCATGGACAGACACGCGATCCAGACGATGTTTCTATCAGTAGTAGGCAGAGAAGTGCCAGAAATCAACCCACACCAGTCTCTGGATTAGCTTTGTACTTACTATATATGGTCTAAATGGAATCCGAAGTGTTGATGCACAGAAATCAATGAATCGAACAGCTATAGGCGAAAAAGTAATTAAGCACAAGTTCTCTCTCTCTCTCTCTCTCTCTCTCTCTCTCTCTCTCTCTCTCTCTCTCTCTCTCTCTCTCTCTCTGTATAGAGTTATTGACGACACAGACATCTGCTCAACTGAATGGATCGACAAACTCGTTCGACAGCTGTTCAGATATTTTCAGCCGTAACCCACATGCGACTTTACTCTCACGACTCGAAGACCCACACAAAGTCAGGTTACTTATCTGCTTAGGCTATGGCAAACTTCTGCAAGTGTAATTAGCTAATGCGTGACGAAAATCTTATTCAATGCCTACTCAATTCTAGCAGAGCAATCGCCATTCAATTAAGTCGAGAGAGACCGAGAGGGAGAGACAGAGTGAGGGAGAGACATGCGAAACCGCAACCTGTCCACCTTGTGGTCGCTTGTGGACGCGTTGCACTGATGATGATGGAAAGGTGACGAGGTATGACACACGTGAGACGCCGTTATGCCCACAGGAGCTAAAGTGGGGCACCGTTTAGGCGTGGGTAGCCAGAGAATGCGAGCGAAGAGCGTGACGGAAAGAGAGCGGGAGAGGGTAAGAGGCACATACTAGACAGCTGAGAGAGGCAGAGCGACAGCACGTGAAATCTTGTTATGAATTTGCTGAGAGACTGAGTGCGGTTTGCTGATGCCACTGTATGACGAGGCAGTTTGTTTGTCTGGATAGCACAGTGCACAGTGGGCTGAAATATATGAGATTGAATTTAAGAAAGCAATTATGTATGTCCTTGATTTATGTTATAGAAAGTATTACCTGGGGATTCTTTTTCAATTATACATACATACGAACATACACGTTTATCTGCATGAAAGTTAGTAATATATTATGTTTTGACAAAACCATTAACGCATTTAAAGAAAAGGTAGTGAAGACACAAAAAATCATTTAATAAAATATCATATTCATGATAGATGGAGTGTTTCTATAAACCCAGTACTAAGATTTAAATACAAAATTATGTGTATGCACTATACATATACATATATAAATTACGAAATGTAACGTCCATGTTCATTTTAATACTATGGCTAATGTCTTCAAGGTTCTGATTTGTTATGAAATTCTTCACCGTTGATTCCAATTAACAATATCATACAAAACATAGCTTTATCCTCGATGTTCTGTACTTTTAATTTTTTTTTTTTTAATTGTAACAGTTTTTACCGCTCTTCCACCACTGTGCAGAGATGACGACAACGACTACAAATTTCTGAGGGAGAGACTGAGTCTGGAGTTGACGGCGTTGCTGCTGGTGCTTAGAGATACATTTGGGCCAGAAGTTGGGGGTGCCGTTGCCATGTTGAGAGAAAAAATGCGACACAAAGAGTGTGAGAGAGATGGAGTGAGCGAGGGGTGGTTTGTTTTTCATATCGACAGCGTTGCACAACATTCACGAGTGAGTCCACGCACGTGCGGGTGAATATACTGTGTGTGTGTGAGTGTGTGCCTGGTGGTTGTGCATGGGAATGTGTCAAGAGCCTGCGGAAAGAGACGCCAGCGAGCTGCCAACTTACCCGGCAGCCCAGACATGCGACTATATACACAGCTACATATATAGACACTTCGTGCATTTAGCTTCTCGAAAAGTAAAACCAGACGCGCTTTGCATATTAAAAATTGACTCCGCACTGCCGTCGCATTAATTAAGGCCGACGAAAAAAAGAAGAGAATAAACCAAATAATAAACGGAATAAACACGCGAGCAATGGAACTTTAAACATATATTTAAAATCACTCGGAATGAAAGACAGATTACAGAGCTGCGATAAAAGCACGACGAGTTGGTAGCTCCTCAAAAAAAACGTGACTCAGTAGACACACGAATTTATGTCAGGGAGGAGGTGTAGAGAGGGGAGGGGGTAGGTTCCCTCGTTATGCCTCGTCGTACGCGTAAAAGATGATGTCTGCCTGATAAATGTCACCTCGTTCGGTCTCTGGGCGCGGCAATCAAATATTTTACAAATTATAGCTCGATTCTTTTATGGGGGCGCTAAAATTATGTTAATAATTTTCAACATTTCGTGCTCTTTCTACCTTTTCTTGTTTTCTTGTTGTTACTAATGAAGATGACAGTTCAGATTTCCAAAGCATCTTTTTAAAGATAAAGCTTTTTAATTTAACGCCAGACAATTTCCGAATTTAGTGTGTGCTGTGGGCAAGTTCTGATCGAAATCAGACTAATTGTTATTCACACAGCTTGCAATATTTATGTATATCAACTCTATCGGCCTATAAGAATTAGGTCCTGCCTATTAACACGCCCAGGAAGGCTAATAAAATGAAAAAGAGTATCTACTTAAATTCCGCTTTGCTTACGAATACATAACTTAAAAAGGAAAACAAACACAGACGCACGCACCCACGCACACTCAGTAAATCACCCACCCGAGTAAAAGTGTGCGGAAAAAGGAGCTTCCGTTCAGTTCTCACTTCTCCCCCTCTCCCACAACGAGTCTCTGGTCGCTCGCTTGCTGAGTGAAGTGTGGCAACGACGCATTTTCAAGTCAGCAACAACGCGCAAAGAAATTTAATAAGTGTAATCATTTGTCGGCATCAGAGCATCTCTTTCCCCGTGAACGGACGTGTTTTTTTTCTGCGCTTCGATTTTTTCGTGTTTTTATTAAAAACAACCGGTGTTTTATAAATTTCTTTTTTAAGACCGATCTTCTCTTCATAGCCCGTTCACGACGCGTGTGCATGCCTTTCAAATTAGTCAAACTAATCTTTGTTTGCTAATTTTATATTTTTGTGCATTGGTTCTGCTCCTCTGGTGCTCTGTTTACATCTTTACTCTTTTCGGTAAGCAACGTTTGTTGTTAGTGGCTCACCGCTATTACTCTCTTTCTTATCTATCCTAATTCTTTGAGCGCGCCTAAGCATCTCTCACGCTTTGCCGCTCTCCCTACTGCACTTCTTTGAGCGCGCCTAAGCATCTCTCACGCTTTGCCGCTCTCTCTACTGCATTGTTGTTGCTTGATCTTTTTTGCTCTCTCTGCTTTCTGCCTTTTGCGCGCGCCAATTTCTTTTTCTTGCGCACATACCTCTTTTTCTTGTTTTTGTTTTGTTTTCTTTGCGGCTGTTTTTATTTGTTACAGTAGGTGTCCCCTATAATGGACGCATTGATTTGCTTTAAAAAATCCTGCCTTAAGCAGGTGACGGCTGCCCAGCCAAGCATTTCGTGTTGGCTATGTGATAACGTAGTACACGCGAAGTGTGCCGGTTTTTCTGGCACGACGGCTGATGCCGTAGCCAAGCGCACTGGGTTGCGTTATTGCTGCGATATGTGTAGGGAAGTGGAGGGCGAAATTTGTTCGTTTATGCGGCAAACAAAAATTGGATTTAGGGAACTGCTTGGAAGTTTTCGCAAACTATCTGACCAGTTCTCAGCGCTCGATTCATCTTTCAATAACCTTAAGTTATTGAACGAATCCCCAAAGCGCAAAAAATCCACCCGCATAGAGGAGCCTATTATCGCCACCCAGCTCCCTATAATTGATCAGCCAGGTACGCCAATGGCACAGCCGATAATGTCGTTCACCAATCCCCCGATGGTAACGAGATCAGCGGCTAAGTCAATTTCGATTCCCGAAAATGCCATTGAGTGTATGCAACCAGTGACGCCCAAATGTTCCGTTACGTCCGCTGTGGTCTCGTTGCCCGTGCCACAGAAAATAGTGTTGCCTAAGGCGTGTTCAATTTCTGGTTTACCAGAAGAGAGCCAATGCTCAGGAATTATACCTGAGGCGCCTAAAAAGATTATAGGTGTTCCACAAAAGAAACAGATTTTTGTTTCTAGGCTTGCCCCTGACCTCACATCAAATGATGTTAAAGCTTATATTCAAGCTAAAATCCAGGCCGATGATATAAAAGTGGAAAAATTTAAGTTTTCTTATGAGAGGGACATATCATCCTTCAAAATAAGTGCCCCAAACGAACTCTTAGGCATTATATGTTCGGCTAAATTTTGGCCGGAACATGTAATGGTTAAAGAGTTTGAAGCAAGGAAAAAGAAAAATCGCCCACCGATTAAACTTCCTTTGCCTCCTCTAGCAGCAGCCCAAACAAAACCAAATAAAAAAAACTAACAAGCTCCTTAACTCTTTCATATCAAAATGTTAGAGGTCTCTGTACTAAACTTTCAACTTTATACTTAAACAGTCTTTCTTTTTCTGCCCAAATTGTTGTGTTTACTGAGACTTGGTTAAAGCCGGAGATCCTTAACTCCGAAGTCTTTCCAAATAAGTACACAACCTACAGGTGTGATCGACCTGACCGACGTGGTGGTGGAGTTCTAATTGCAGTTGATTCCACCATCAACTCGGAACTTTTAGAACCGGAGATTCAATTAGGCATTGAATTACTCTGTGTAAAATTACACTTTCCCGGTTTTTTTCATTATATAACCTGTTCCTATATTCCGCCGTCGTCGGAATTATCAGTCTATTTGCAACATTTGTCTGCAATACAGACCATATTTAATCTGTTATCAGACAGAGATCAATTTTTAGTTCTGGGGGACTTCAATATCCCCGATTGTAATTGGACAACAAGTGCTGATTCAAACTCTCTTCTGCCCTCACGGCAACATGACCTTTTTGACGGTCTGTTTGACATGTCATTGTCACAGGTCAATCATGTCTTAAACAGTAGTAACAGATCGTTAGACTTATGCTTTGTCTCGGATCCATCTAGAGTGAGCCTAAACAAGACTCAACCACTTTCTCTTCCTGAAGATCCATACCATCCCACTCTTGAAGTTACTTTTGATTTTGGTGCATGTATGAATAAAAGTGAAAAACTGTGTAATCGTGTACGCTGCTTTAGAAAAGCAGATTTTAACTTATTAAATGGGATGATTTCCCAATTTGATTGGTCAGAATTGTATTCTTCTACTGATATTTTAGTAGCGACCAATATTTTCTATAACACAATTAACTACTTTTTAGATATTTGTGTTCCGTGCTTTTATCCAACTTCCTCGAGTAAGCCGCCATGGTTTACAAGAGAGTTGTCACGGTTAAAAAACTTAAAGTCAAGCTTGTTCAAAAAATATAAAAATAATAGCTCATCCTCAGCCTTTTCGCGCTACTTAAGCGCGCGGTCAGATTTTACTGTCTTGAACGCGAAATGTTATAAGAACTATTTAACTCGTTGTAAGGCTCAGTTTATTCAGAACCCCAAACAGTTTTATAGTTTCGTTAACACGAAGCGTAAGTCTACCGCATTTCCAACTAAATTAACGTTTGAAAATTCTAGTGCTGATACCGACCAAGCCATGGCCGATATGTTTGCAAAGTTTTTTCAAACGACTTATTCTCCCTCTACACAGAGAACTCACTCTTATCCATACAACATCCCAAGTTCAAATGGTATCTTCTCTCCCTTTTTAAACGAAAGCTCATTGGTAAAGGATCTCTCTTTAGTAAAGCCAGTCTTCTCACCAGGCCCTGACGGTATTCCTGCTTGTATACTTCGATTCTGTGCTATGTCTCTAAGTAAGCCATTGCTCAAACTATTTTCGCTGTCTTTAGAAACTTCAGTCTTTCCTTCCATTTGGAAGGCATCTTTCATTATTCCCTTGCTTAAAAAGGGCAGCAAGTCTGATGCAAGCAATTATAGAGGTATCTCTAAACTGTCGGCTATACCCAAACTTTTCGAGAATGTTATAACTCCTCACTTGCAACATTTCTGTAGATCCGTTATCTCACCATTTCAACACGGATTCATTAAAAGTCGTTCTACTACGACAAACTTGCTTGAGCTGACATCCTTCGTGGTAAAAGGATTTCAGGAAAATCTTCAGACTGATGTTATTTATACTGATTTCAGTAAAGCTTTTGACTCAGTAAATCATTCCCTTTTGGCACATAAGCTTGACCTTCTAGGTTTTTCACCAAAACTACTTAGTTGGATTGTAAGCTATCTGACTGACAGAACTCAAAGAGTCCTCTTTAAAACCACCCTTTCAAACCCAATTCATGCCACATCTGGTGTTCCTCAAGGGAGTCATCTTGGTCCCCTACTTTTTACGCTTTTCATCAATGACCTCCCCCTGGTCATACGTAACTCCCGTACTCTTATGTATGCGGATGATGTTAAGCTTTGCTACCAATTTAAAGACGACCACTGTCACTCAAACTTACAAACCGACCTAAATAGTTTCAATTCTTGGTGTTGTGCCAATTTCTTAAACCTGAACAGCTCTAAATGCAAGCTGATGACATTCTCTCGAGCCAGTCCGAAGTTTGCTTCTTATACTCTTTGTGGTTGTGCCTTGGAAAGAATCACCCTAGTTGATGATCTGGGGGTCCGGTTGGACCGAAAACTAAAGTTTTCAAGTCATATAACTAATATGGTCAATAAAGCCATGGGTGTCCTAGGCTTTATCAAGAGATGGTCTAAGGAGTTCGACGATCCTTATATTACAAAGACCCTTTACGTTTCACTTGTTCGTCCTATTCTCGAATACGGTTCATGCGTATGGTGTCCCCAGTACACTATTCATAAGGAACGCATCGAATCTGTACAGAGGAATTTCTTACTTTTTGCCTTACGCGGCCTTAACTGGGATGAAAATTTGAGACTGCCTTCCTATAATAGTAGACTTCTGCTACTAAATCTGCCTTCCCTAACTAACCGCAGAACCATGCTAGGGGTCGTATTTATTAACAACCTTATGCAAGGTGACATTGATAGTGAGGCCTTGGTAAGGCAGCTACACTTCTCTGTTCCTTGCAGAAGTACTCGCTATTTCCTCCCACTAACACTTCCTTATTGTAGATTGAACTATGCACTGCATGATCCTTTCAGGGTATTATGTTCGGACTACAATAAGCTCCAACACGTCATAGCTAGCACTAACACTATCGCTGCTATGAAGTCCTTAATTCTTTCCTATCTAGCACGTAATTAGTAATTAGTATTAATCTTCCTCGATATTCTATTCCTATTTGCATGCCGCGTTTCTATTCGCGTTTCTATTCGCGTTTCTATTCGCGTTTCTATTCGTGTTTCTACCGCGTTTCCGTGTCGTCCGTTATGCGACAGTGCCTCTCGGTCGGTTAGGCGGGAGGTGGACTTCGTTTGGGTTCCGCGCGCAACAAGCATCGGCTTGGTGTCGTTGGACCACTTGCTAATACAGCCATTGTATTCAACGTCCAATAATAAGCTCTCCTTCATACATTTTTACTGACTGTTGATGATGATGCGTTAGGCAAAGGGGGAAAATAATTATTATAGATCAGCAGATGGAGTCGACGCAAGGGAGTGCCGGCCCTTCACTAGCACTTAGTTTCACTCGCAAGCGATACAAAAAGAACCGTTAAGTAGTACATGGTTTCCAGCCCATTTAAACACTGCTACATGAATTTGCTTTAAGTTAATAGAAAATGGGAAATAGAAAATGGAACCTTTCAGCAGATGGTGTAGGAGTACCGCAACCCTCTCAATATTTAGTTGGTAGTGCTAATGGAAATTCTGAGTAGAGTAAGAAATCTAAAGAAAGAAAGAAATTAAAGAATTTTCAAAGAGTTAACATATTTATATCTTTAAACTAAGACCTAAGAACTTTATATAAAGCATTCCTTGGAGTGTAAGGAATTCATATTAATAAATAACAATAATCCGAAGACCTTCTCCTTTATCCATGTTTCCAGAGTGTTGTGCAACTCTGCAACCCCATAATCAAGTTGCCAGTTCGAAATCTTTCAAGTGCTTAAGTCAAGCGTAATTACAAATCTGATTTAATCCCACATCCACTTACACTGCTCACTACGCAGACCCCAATAAGATGTCTGTCTACTCACACACTTAGCACAGGCTAAGTTTGGGGGCCAATATACGTATACCTAGTGTTGCAGACACATAAATTGCCAGCGATGCATTTGCTGCGAGCAGCTCGTAAAATACTTCAAGTTGCCGGCTTTAAATATTTATATACTACATTGCGTATATATAGAATCGTCACGAGATATCTGGGTTGTCTATAGAAATACTCAAAAATCTTTGCGACTGCGTTAATGAGCTCGAAATGTATGACAAATGCTTTTAATGGCCTATGGAATGCAGTCAGACTGCCTGCCTGCCAGACTGTCTCTCTCTTTGATGCCTCCAGAGAGGATTTGTAGGGAATTTATGAAGCACAACAAAATAGACATTACAATAGAGATGCAGCAAATCTGGCAAGCTTGAAGTTGGGCTGAAAATAATGACGAAATTGCTGCGACAATGAGAGACACAAAACTTTATCCATTCAGTTGCAACTGGAAAATGATGATGACGATGGTGATGGTGCCGGATCCTCGAGACAAACCACACGAATGCCGCATTCCTTTGCCATTGCCGGCACTTGGCAGGCATAATAACTAATAATAAACCAAAACCGAACACGTTTCGAGAAAAGCCATTAAAAATAAATCATGTAAAGGAAAATCTATAGAACTGCAGCAGCCTCAGCAGCACCAGCAGCTGCTCCTCGTTCATGCCCGAGACTATTTTCCGATCCCGTTGTCAGGCGCTTTTGTTGTTTAGACAAGCGCCGCGTGTGATATGCCTCCATCGTCATGGGGCAGGGGCCTCCACTCTTGTTACCTCTCGCCTTTCCTCGTTACCCTCGGCTAGTGCACATCAATCATTTGTAATTATACGCTCCCCTTCCTCCTGCCTCTCTCTCTGCTGCCACAACGGAAATGGTTTTTATTTTGGCAGCCGCAGTTCAGTGATCTGATCGGTGCTGCGTGTTGAGGAGCATCTTCAGGCCTGACAGGCCATACAATTTATGAGTACTCGCAGTTACACAAGTATTCCGGGAGCACTCGATTGCTGCGATCAATTCGATGACAGGCCAAATACATCACGAACTAAGGTCCCAGGAAGATATTACACTAGTTGGAAGCTAATTATTTAAACCGTTACTCAGTATAAGTCTGTTTTTTCTTGGGAAATTATGAAACTCAGAACAATTTACAAATACAATAGACTAAGTACTTTCTTTTTATAGGAACCTAACGAGGTTGTAACTGCTTTTAAATATACTTAAGGTCTCAGAACCCAAAGCAATTATGAAAATGTCGAGATTTATATATGAGTTTAGTTATAAGAGAAATAAACTCTTTCTCTGGTTGGAATCTTTAACAGAAGATGCGTCCAATGATGTCATAATTGTCCCACATTATTTAGTAATTTATAAACTTATATAAAGACAATGCTGACCTTCACTGAGTAGAGCTTCGCTTAGCTACATTTATAGAATCCGCAGTGCACTCTATCGATAAGCAAAATGAAGCTTATCAGCAACAGTAGTTGATAGATGCATTTAGCAAACTTATAGCGAATGAAAACAAATCATTCATTCATTGCTTGAATAGATAAAACACTCATGAGTTGTTCACTCTCTCCCCTTCTCTCCCCGTGTCTCTCTCTATGGGGTCTGTATTTGATTTGGTCTCTTTCTGAAAACTTTACATACATTGCGTTTGCTTCTATTTCTTTTATTCGTGCTGTGTTAAATTACTGGCTTCCGGTAGATATCACGATTAGCATGTATGTATGTGTGTGTGTGTGCGTGGATGTGTGTGTTGCCTCTGTGAGTTGAATTTCAATCCAATTGAATTAAATGCGAATTAAATGCGTTGCAGGCGACGAAAACAAAAGATGCATTTTAGCTTACATTATGACAGGAACAGACACACAAACATACAAACACACATGCATACACACATTTACATGTATACATGCTTGTAGAACACGCAGAGCTTCATCAGACTCAAGCTTGTTCACATAAATACCCTGTAAATAAGCCAGCGAAGGTATAGAGCAGGAGTATGATGACTGGTAAATTGATACACTAGCAACAACTCTAAATGACATAGAATAATAAAGAGACGAACTCTAGGAAATACTTTTTAAAATACTAACTATTTTAAAATACATATACAATTTTAACAGGGTATCTACCGCGCCATCATAGCCAACTATGCGATTTTCATACTTTATTCTATGCGCAGATGTAAAGTAAAATTGGCGCAAAATGTTTTTAATCAATCTAAATTGAATGATGACCCGCACAATTAGCGCAAGAAGCGCGCGAGAAACGCTCGAGAGAGAGTCAAATAAAGAGAGATAGAGAGAGAGAGAGAGACGGAGAAAAGAGAGAGACAATTTATTTCAAGCATTGTATCTCTAAGTTTGTGTATCTCTCGCAGCTCGTGCCTTGAAACTGACTGAAGATTGCCATAATTTATGCTATTTTATGAGCTATGTTATGTAGCTTGTAAATTGTTTTGTTATTTCTTATTGAAGCTTTTATAAGTTTATTTAATGTCTCCCACCATCCCTTCCTCTCCGTCCTCAATTCTCTGCATACGTCGTTTTTTATTGACTTCAGGTAGACAACGATTTGTTTCTTTCTTCGTGTAAATTTGAAAAGTATCTTTCGTTTTCATCGGAATCGTAAATAGTTTTCAATTTCATTAGACCATTTCAGATTCCAGGCACATAAATCAATAGACGTAACCATCCAATGCGTACAACATTTTAATATTCTTTTCTTTCTTTCGAAAAGCTCTACAAGAATTTCGTGTTCAGCACGCGAGGCACATTCTACTGCACATTTTGTGGTTTCTTTCCCCTGTGCAGTTCCCATTTTCGGGATTTATTTTTATAACTTGCCGGCAACTTGTGCTTCTTCGTTGCTTAACGGCGCGCCAAATTTAATTGCCAATGGACATTATGCATACTCCATGTGGGACGCAATCAAATGAGTTCGTTAGCTTTGAAATTTACTAAGTTCACATAAGGGCAGGCCATAATAATGATATATTGTATTACATATTCCCCATTTTCGGCCCAGACAATTCGCCAATAAAAATATAATTCGCATATGGCATATGATACAATCAAATTCTTTGTTTTCTTTTCTTATGTCTTGGTAGATCGGGTCAATTGTTTGCCCCATCCAATTGCCGCACATGAAGGTGATTGGGGGAATTCTCAGTTATTCACATGCACCAAAACCTCCTGCACTTAGATTATTAATCGTCTTTCTAAACTATAAGTAACTTGCAGGAAATTCTAAAAAGTTTCAGTTGGAAAACATGATAACTTCTGGAGAACTTTTCAAATAAATCTTTCAATCTTTTTACATTCCAAGTCATAATATTAAATATAACATAGTTTATTGTTTTCAGTGTAAGATTTCCAATCCAATTAAGTTCAATAAATGAGATTTGCATTATAGCTATACAATATATACAAAAGCTCTTAACCCTGCACTACATTGCGACCTTAGTTCGTCGAGCACAAGCGCATAGCACAGGATGACCCAGTGAGAGGATGGAATTACATGTATAGGTTAGCTAAGGTTTGTTTGTTTGTGCTTGCTCAGCGTGCAGACGAATGGATACATAACTCACAAAGGGAACATGCTGGATAACCCAAGCATTTATCTTGCATTCAGCTTGGCAAGGCAATGAACCGTAGTTTATCTCACACAGATACAACGCAGTGCCACTGTTACTGTGTGTGTGTGTGTATTGCATTGGTAGGCAACAACTGGCGTGTAAATATCACAGCACAAACAGTTGGAAAAGCTACAGAACGAGTGAAATGAGACTGTGAAGTAAGCACAATTAAAAATTCATAGAAATCGTAGCAGAGACAAGGGGAATGTGTCAACAAGATACGAGTTAACCGGAGCAAAACATAGAAAAGTAAAAGTCTATGTCGAGAAGAATTACAAAACAAGGAAAGAGACACAAATAAAACATCATAAAAATACCTTGCACAATACTAACACAAATGTGTCTGTTTAAACTTTGATTATTGCAACGTTTAGAACAGAAAGGAAACTAAAGGAAACTCCTTTACGAGTATATCAGCTATAGTAATGACTAGAAACTGGAACTGATGGATTGTATTAGCTGATCGAATTAGTTATATGCCATATGTTACACATGAATTTAAGCTATCACTTTAACAATTAACAAATAGTGATTTTTGTGGACTCGGTGCGTGTTTTTTTTTAAGAACTTTCATTCGAAATTTGGTGTCTCCACTCTTTATAATAGCTGAGATCTGGACGTTTAAACATACAGAGAGACAGACATACAGACATCACAAAATTTCCAAGTTAAATTAGTTAAATACCCGCAATTTTCTAGAAAGAATTATGGAAAACTCTAAATAGTTTCCTTGTAGATCTGTATGAATTTCTTCTTAATTTCCTAAATACCGATTATCCCCCTTCCAATCTGCAATGTCATTTTGTTATTCTGAAAATCTTCCGCTTTTGAAGATCTTTTGCTTGACGCATTGCTTTCAATGAGCTATTTCCCTCCCTGTCCTGCTCAAGTGTTGCCTCACTTGAACAAATGTGAAATGCTTTTCCGCGGAAAAGCTCTGAAAAATATTTAGAAAACTGAAAATTGAAATTACTCACCGAGAACAAGAACAGCTGCGCACAGCGTTAGCCATTTGAGGCGTTCCATGGGCATCATATAGGCCATTTTACTGCTCGTACTTCTTGGTCGAGGGGGGGCCGAGAGAGTCTCTAGGTATTTCGCTCGAGGGTGGTCGCTGACTGTATCGATTTTATGCGAAACGAGCAAAAAGACACCCTTTTCGGACAGGGAGTTATGCACAGACACGAACGCGCCGTAAGTGAGGTTAGGTGTAGAACCGGTGACTCAGCTGCTGCAATGAAAGTGGAAGATGGTGAGGAGGGTTACGATTAGTTTGCCAAAGGGAAAGTATATATTTGTTAGGGCAAGTTTGAGTCGCCAAACTTATCTGAAATTCAACAAAGTGTATCTTCATTTTAAAATTATAATTTATTATACAAATAATTAATTTCTGCTAAATTCAATGATAGATTTATACTTTATTATACGAGGTATAAGTTTGAATTTGCCTGCTCAAATTCAACTTTATAGATTTCTTACTGACTGTATTACAAGTGCGTTTTGGTTTGTTTTAGGATTGAAAGCAGACGATCTCGTGATTTTAACGAAAATGGGTCGTCTGCTTTCATGCCTATAAACGCCCAACGCGCTTTCTCAATTTACAGTCAGGTTAATCGATAACTGCTGACGGAGGTGTTGTTTTGAGCAGGTGCGGGCAAATACAAAAAACGGACTTCACCGTAACATTGTTCTCTCTAATTAAAGTCTTTCACTCAGCTGCACATTTTAATTAACACACATAGGAACTGTCATCTTGTATCATCGATTTTAACACACAGAGCACAGTAACAAACAGCAGCAACAACAACAAGAGCACTTGCTACACTACCTTGCTAATGAAATGCAAGTAATTTGATTAGGCAACAAGAACAACAACAACCCCTGCGACAACCCTTGAAACAAGACAAAGCTCAGCAGTGTAAACAAAGCCCCTACAGTCCCCTTCACCCACACTTGACCCCCTGGTTGCCTAGTGAACTGCTTCTCGCATTGTTGCACAGTGTAAATTGATAGCTAAATGTGGGCGCAAGGGCGTGGCCGGGCGTGCTGCTATCAACGTGTGAGGCCCTTCACCTTAATTCGTTGCCAACTTGGTTAACTCAAAACTTGAAGCAAAAGAAACAAACGAATTAAAACTAAAGCAAATAAAACCTTAAGATTAATTAATTGTACACAACATAATTATTTAGATATATTTAAAACATATATTAGTTATTCCTTCATATACAGCTATACCTTTGTCTTGTTATCTTGATCCTCCACCTTAATCTGTTCTGAAGTTGCACATTTGAAATAGCAAAGGAATTAAAACAGAAACAGATCAAAGATAAAGATTTCTGAACATAAACCAGCATAAATTTGTAATTTATTGGAGCATGTTATTAAAATAAATAGAGATTTGCAATTCCTTTATAAACCTATATACAATACATACATACAAATATCTTGTTATCATGCTTCTTTCCTTTTTTGTGCATCTCTTAAGCCAAAAACATTTGTTGCCCTTCTGTCCTATCATAGTTCGAGTTCTCACCTCCCTCCCCCCCTCCTCCCGCTTTATTTGTCAATCAACAACATTTATGTAAATCCATGAAACTAAACGAGCCAACAATTTGTCCACATAGATCCCTCATATGGCAGTCAAAGGCGAATTAGACCCGCAGACCTAGACAGACTTGGAACTTGCGAGCACGCCAACTGTTTATAAAGCCATACAAGCGATTAGCAAAAGGAAAATAAAATGAAAAACAGAGGAGGGCATGCGGAGGAGGCGTGGCAACTATAGGCAATGTGGATGTGGATGTCGTTGTGGATGTGGATGTCATTAATTAAACCTCAAATGGGCTGGTGGGATATGGTGGCATTGGGGCGATAGAATAGACGCTTCGACACGCGGTCGCCGCTCGTCTTGTGCCTTTTGTCATCCATAAACATATCAACTGACATGCCGACCCAGCCCCCTTCCTCCTCCACCTCTATAGTTTACTCTCCTATGCTTTGAAAACTTTATGACTGGCAGGAAGTCACGATTCCCAACACACTCTCGACGACTTTTCCTATATCTTTTTAGCAATTGCTTGCGACTGTCTCGCTGTCTGTCTATCTGTCTGCTTCTATGTCTGTCTGCCTGCCTGTCTGTCTATTTGTTTGTCTATCTGTCTGTCTGTCTGTCTGTTCCTTGCCTTAGACATGAACATGGATGTCAACATGCAACTGTACAGCTTCTTCTAGCAATTTTATCTTTTTTTCTATCGATCTATAATCACATAAGATTATCATGTGTAGATGATTCAAATTTAAGTGCATTTTAGCGTAGCAACACACAATTTTAAGCGCCTCATAATACCCTGTAAAAATAAGTAAAGTAATTTATCTCTATTTTAAAGTAAAATATATTCTGATTAAATCATACCCCATAATATAATCTAGTAACAGTTATTTGCAATTGGTATCTACATTTCAATCATTTCTGTCCTCAAAATTTTGCTCAGCTTGTCTTCTATTCTCCGTAAGTTGATCCGCTAATGAATTATATTTCCAGCCTCCCACAACCACCATACTGCTATTGCCATCTCTCTCTCAAGTTCGATCGAGGGTTGCGTGCGGCGCAAGCGCGACACGCGGCACGTGCGTAAGGGGAGGTTCCGAAAACTGTTAGCTTTTCAAATTGGTTTAATGAACTTTACTAGAGGGATAAGTTCGTCATCGGGGACTCTACAACGCAGTTTCACAGCTGCGTAGTCAACTTTAGGGTGGAAAAGAAGAAAAGAGAGAGGGATTGATGGCGAGAGAAAAGAGAGAGGGAGAGATAATTGTATAATATTCTATTTTCAAGGCTGGCTGCGCTTCTATTACTATTTGAAATACATACATGCATATGTATATAATACCTACACAATAGTAGTAGTAATACATGAATATATATTTACATATGTATGTATTATGATGCTTCATGCTTTAGCTATGCTGCCCCTGTATCACTCATACATTCATTCGAGCGCCTTTTTATCATGATTCAGAGAGACGCGCCCGTTTAGTATACTATATAGCACACTCTTCCATCCGATACAATACTCATGCACATGTTTCAATACAGAAAACATCTGTTAATCAATAAACATCGCGGAAGTTTGAGGCGTGATGTCAAGTAATACAATAACATATGTACATACATATATATATAATAAGTTTTAGCATTATAGATCGTAATATACAAGCAAATTATGTGTACAGTAATATGTGATATATACCACACGCTGTTTAAGAATAAATGGAATAGTATCTTTGGAATCGGAGTTTCTTCAACCTTAATTTAAAATAATATTTCTTTTAACTTTTTTTCTCCTCCTTTTCACTTATTTTTTTAGCCTTATTGCACAAAGTAAAAAACATTGAAGCCGCCTAATGTTGGCTCTAAAAGTTCAACTGAGGGGGCACTCAATCGCGTGGTAACATCAACGAAATACAAATTTTATTACTCATTCTCTCCTTTATTTTGTTTTTTTTTCGTAAAAAGGCAGCTAAATGTCTGCTGCATTAGGGTGGCTCAGCCAATAAATTTTGCAATTTACTGCAGTTTGTTTTATCTGAGGAAGGAACTGGGAAAGGGGAACTGACTGTCTGGCTGCACAAAGTGCAGTGGCCCATCACAGGGTCAATCCGCATTCGCATCCGTTGTTCGTCATCAGAAATCCAAAAAGAACTGGACAGAAGGGGAACAGCCTCTGTCCCATTGTCCGGTTGGGGCAGTTACCATGTGACCCAATGGATGCCGAAACGCTGCGCCTAATTGAGATTCAAGTGCACTTTGTGGTCAAAGCAAGAGCAACAACAACAAAAGTAACAAAAAAAGAAAGAAACAGAGAAAAGTCATGTTTGTTCAGTTTTCATCGTTTTGTTTGCCTGTTTGTTCCCGTTCCCCTAACTGTTCCCATTCCTGTTCCTGCTTCATTGTTCATTTGTGCAGAAGTTAAAATCAATATTTGTCATATACTTTAGGCTATGTGTGCAGGCCCAACTGGCTGGTCCCGTGAATGATTCACAAGGATGAAATGGCCGTAAGATTGTATTACAATTCTTTGGCTGCCTTTGAGGTTAGTTCTTGCAGCAAACAAGCTATCCTTTTTATGTTATAATATGTGGAATATTTTTAAGATATTTTAATTTGAAACTTTAGATATAAAATCAATTTTCGTTAAAATTTTATATGCAAAATCTGATTTTATTATTTCACATTTATGTTGTATATTTTTAATTATTTGGGCTGTAATTTGTACACATCTTGTGTAAAGGTATATGTTTAAATAAAATAATAATAATATAATATTTGTTTTATCTGATATCATATGTATATATACTTGTATTTTGTATATAGGTATAGGTGCAAACTTTTTAGCGACATTTTATTGACAGAACTGGCCATTTTGGGCCAAAAAAATTGCGCATAGCAACAGGAAGGTCGACAAAGATTTTCGAGAGAAGCAAGAAGGAAGAACCTGCAGACAGGCTAAAGAAGAAAGAGGCAAAGCAGACAGCGCAACACTTGCAAAATCAAATAAACCAGAACTGAGAGGAAATAAGACGCACAGCGACAGCTGCACGGAAATTCGTTTGAAGCGCTGACAGGCTCAGGGCATACGGGATGGGACTCCCGGCTTAGCAGGGGTTGGCCTCATACACAGATACACACGCACACATACACTCACACAAAGACATCTGTATATGTGTGAGAGTACAATGAGTGTCGCGTATGTGTGCCACATGGAAACTCCAGAGGATTTTAAAGGATGCTTCACTTCGTAAGTGTCCTGCCTGAGTAGGGAAAACTACCTGGCAGAGACAAAGGCTCAACCTCAGGCTCAGGCAGGTTGCACACACACACATACTCACACTCACATACAGGCACAACGCAGAGTTGCTTTGATTGCTGTGAGGGATGCAAAGCGCATGCGCCAAAAAAATTTCAACGAAAAATGTGAATTCAGGAAAATACGAATTTCTAAATGAAAATGCTGCAAGCAAGTAGAAACTGTTGTTAAAAATGTCGCTTAACATATCGAGGAAGATATTTTCAGGAGTTTTCCAGAGTTTTTCTCTGTTCAAATGGTTTTTTGAGAGTTGCCAAAACCTGCAACTTGCGAATCGAATCGACATGGACGGGGCAGCCTCTATTCAGCACACACCCTTTTGTGTGCCTGTATGTGTGTGTGTGTGTGCGTGGAAAGTAACAATGTTGCTTAGCCAAAGGGAAAACTTAAGTTTTTCGCGAAAAATCAATAGGAAGCTGCGGCAAATGCAACAAAAACTGCAAATTGCACATGGCAAAAGTACAGCGATGCAGGGCGGAGGCGGGGCGGGGCATTCTACAGACACATGAAGCTAAAATAAGAATTGCAATGCAGATACACAGCCACACACACACACCCATACACACGGGGGCGCACAAAGAAGTCGCCAGACAGCGACAAATACACGCAAAACATTTTGTCGCTGCTTACCTTGTGAATTTCGTTTTGGATTTTTGATTTTTGGTTTTGGCTTTTTGGATTTGGGATTTAGTTAATGCTTATAAACACACACTAGCACTAACACTGTAGGTGTGGGGAGCAGTTGGTCGCAGGGTGCCACTAATCCACTGGGGTGGCGACTCTGCACAACAACTCACACACAGACACTCACACAAAAACAACAACAACAGCGCGTGCTGCTGCGTTCTTTGCCTTTTTGGCGCTGTGCTCTGCTATATGAACTATTTATTTATTTGTTGATAATTATTTATTGCTTTTGCATTTTATTTGAATCTCGTTTTACGCGACAGAACCACCACCAGAGGCGGCGGCGAACCGGTTTGCGGGGGTGTGGGTAGCACGTAGCGTACCGTAACCGTAACCGTAGCCCAAACAATTCTCACACTCACACACAGGCAAAATTCTGAATGCGTTCGACGTTAGCTTCGACTCCGACTCAGTTCGACAATCACCGCTCGACGGTCCAAACAAGACTGAGTTGCCTCTCTGTCTGTCAGTTGTGAGCTGGCTGCCGGCCATTTTGCTTTACACTCTCTCGCTCTCTGAGCGCACGACTGTGTGAGTGTGTGTGCGAAGGGGCATTGTTTGGGAAATTTGTATGGGAAATTTAGCCAACCTGTTGCCTGTGCTTGTGCGAGGAAGAGAGATGCAAGTATTTTATGAATGGCAGCACCGCAAGAAAAGGTAAACAAACCTAGGGAAATAATTAATGCGCGGTATGTTGAAAATATCCTCATAGGCAATTAATGATCCCTCTTATTGCCTGTTGCGTGTGCTGCGATTGACAGAGTGACAGGCAAGAACAAACACTGCAAGAAACGGGGGCAAAAATTAAGGGAATTTATAATTTAATTAAATGATCCCTTTTATTCAATAACAGTACACACTTTCAAACCGAAGTTTATTGTTAAAATACTTTTTATTCGGAATATGAAGTCTTTGCGAATACTACCAAATATTACACTTCGGGCAATTTTGATATAAAGCAAATACACAATTAACGATTCCTCCGATTATCGGAGGAAATACATACATACAAATATAATCTCGAACACAACCTAAAAGCTTATGAAACACTGAGAATTCTACACCAACTACATAGGGTAATTACCATATAATATAATTATTATTGTTATTTCATATAGAACCACTGACTTCATTGAGATATTGTAATATAGTAGGAGCTGCCAGGTAAATGCAAAGTTTACTGATATTTGAGCACGTAACATACAAATTAAAGTCAAGTTGAGGAAGACAAATTCAAATTAAAAATAAAGTCTAGAAACTAATATATAACACTAACTTAGGATAACTAAACTGAGAATATACGCAAGGTATATTGCTGTGTATGTACATTAAAAGAGATTCAAACATTTTGAGCGCTTCGATTTGCGAGTATTTTTAAGTAACAATTGTGTCAAGTCTTTCGGTTCTGCCAGTCGAGGGATTTAAATGCTCAAGTTGAGAGTTCAGAGTTGAGTTGTGAATGAATGTTCTTTGTGGTGGGTCTATTGAAACATGACTATGCTGGAGAGCTGCTAAACTCTGGCGATTACATCATGATTGATATCAATTAATCATGATGATATTCACACTATAGTTGCGCCTCCACTGTGGACGTATTTCAGATTCATCAGTTCTTCAGTTCTTTACGTGGGGTTCAGACATTTAAACAGTGAGATTCGAGTATTGTAAGTATAAGTTATGGCTAGAGAATATCTTCCTCTCTCTCTCTCCCTCCTTTTTATCTCTTTCCTGCCTGTCTCTGTTTCTTTTCTTAAATTCGTGTAGCTTTCTAGTTCTTGCGCGTGGCATCCTGTATAATTATTTTGTTCTTCTGCCGCGTCACCTTTGTCGAAGTCGGCGCTGGCATCAGACGCTTTAGCTGATCCGGATTTATGTGTACTAGTGCCTTCTCTTTTCCCTTGCCAGAGCTTGTTGTTGCTGCTGTTGTTGTGGTGGTGGTTGTTGTTGTTGCCGTCGCCGTTGTGGTTGTCTCGATTAGTGCTGTGGACTCATCCACCGTCGTCGTCGTCGAGGATGAGCCCGCTGCCGCAGCGGCTGCAGAAGCATAACGCGTCAGCACCTGAAACTTTGCAAAGATGTTGCGACCACCTCGCTCCTTCTCCTTGTACTTGTCCAGGACGGTGCTGGTGTTGCTACTGGGTTTGACCTGCACTGGCGTCGGCTTGAGCAACGCCTTGTTAGCGCCCGTCGTCTTGTAGAAATCCAGATCATAATCGAAATCACTGCTAGCCGTTTGTGGATTGACAGGCGCCAAAGCACGCTCGCCGTAGCCACTTGCCGAACTGGCCGAGGTCTCTTCGGCCAGATGGCGCAACATGAGGGTGAGCTTTGTCTCGTGCTGACGCTGCAGCAACACCGCATTGCGTTCGCCCTCGAGGCGTGCCTGGCGCACAGCGTTCGAGAGCACACGCTCCTTCCATTCCCAGGCATCCCGTTCCCGCTCCAGCTGCACCAACTGCTGCTCCAGCTTGCGGGACGAGTCACGCAAGTCGATCACCTTGTTGAAGTACTTGTAGAGCAGCGTACGCATCTCCTCGGACGACAACTTGTTCAGTCGTGCCATCAGCATCTGCTCGCCCCGTTCCCGCTGCAGTCGCTCGGTGGACAAGTCGATGGACTTATGGCCACAAATCAGTTCGTTCTTGAACTCGATGGCCTCATCAATGGCCATAATGGCCTCGTCGCACTCGAGCAGCTTTCGCTCCTCGCGCTGCGTCAGCATCTTGTCACGCTTCAGCTTGCGATCCAGTGTGCAACGTTGCTCCAGCAAATGGTCACGTGTGCGTCGCAAATTACGTATCTCATGGCGTAGTCCCTCCTGCTGGGCAGGCGATTGATCGCCCGCTCCACCCCCACCACCTCCAGCGCCTACTCCAACTGCGTCCCATTGCTCAAGATTCTCAGACTTCTCACGCAAAATGTGATCGAGGTGGGTAATGCGAGCTTGCACTGCCTTCAACTGATCTGGATGCGGTTCCTGCTTGACTAGTGCCGCTTCCTTGAGACCCTTAAGTTCTGTATCCAGTTGATCACGCAGTTTACACTCCTTCTTGATCTTCTTTTGCAGCTCCTCGATTTGCTTGCGAGACTCAGCCACAGATTGCTGTAGCTTCTTTAGCTTCTGTCCACTCTCGCCCGCTATGTGTTTCATCGAACTAAGATCCTGCAGTCGCTGCTCGATGTGCGCCACAATGGCACCCCAGCGTTCCACCTCCGCTTTGTCCTTGCCCTGGACCAGCGCCTTGGCCAAATGCTTCTTTGCTTTCTCACACTCTGCATCCAGCTTGGCCTTCTTCTTGTGGAAACGCTGCTTGGCATGGCTACGCGTCTCTCGATTCTTCACCAGCTCGCTGATTATGTTTTGCTTCAGTTGCATGGTCTGTTCGATCTCCTTCAGCTGCCGCTGACGTGCTTCAATCTCCGCATGCAGCTTTCTCATCTTCTTCTGCACTTGCTCGATTGGTGCATTGACAGCAACGACGGCGCCAGCTGCAGCTGCTCCCGTGCCTGATGAACTGTCCAGCGGATCTAGCTCCGCCACAAGCTCAGTTCCAGTTCCTGTTGCCTGCTGTGAGGCAACGCGATTGAGCATAGCTAACTCGGCAGTGCTCAAACTTGCACCAGGCTGAATACTGCGACGACGGCCTGCAGAGGAGGAGTGGAGAGGATTTTATAGATAAGCTCCATGATCCAATTAACTCACAGTACTCACCAGCCATGCTAGCTTTACGTTCATCAGACTTTTCCGGTGGCGTGGGCGTGGCATCTTGTGTTGCCTGCTCCCGATCTTTGTCCAGACTTTGCATTACTGCTCTGGGTTGCTTCATCATGAACTCTTCGTGCTTGGCCTTGATGAGTGCATCGGTTTTGGCACGAAACTCATCCATAAGGCTCTCTAACTTCTCATCCAGATCAGGACGTTGAGATTCATTATCCGTTTCATTGTCCGAATTGGGTTGACCCGAAGTTTCCGGCTCACTGATGGACTCCTCTGGCTCTTCGGCTTCCTCAATGGGCACAAGTGGCTTTTGCGAGCGTAAAACTTCACTGGAACTCAAACACTCCTCGCATTCTTGCTTCAGAAACAGCCACTCCTCGATTTGTTCCTTCTCCAACTCCGTAATCGCATTGGACCCTACCAATCTTTGAAAGAAAGCAGCAAATTAATAGAGGTTCCCTCCACTTCACAGTCAACTTACTTGGCAAACAGCCCCTCTGCATTGGAGACCAGTTTGAACCACTGACTAGCCGCAAACTGCAGCCCAAAGTTATCCGCATTGCCTGAACCTACAGCAGCCATGAGAGCCGCCGAACCAGTTACCGCAGGTCCGCGGGACATCGCCTCTGGCGAAATGGGTGTATTGTCGTCGGAGAATGTGTTCATTATGACATAATTTCGGACGCATTGCACCTTAAAGGCAAACTGTAGATTGCCCAGCGTCTCGGTAACATGTTGTTCCAACGGCGAGACGCACAGAATGACCAATGTCTGGGCACGACCGCCGAAGGAGTCCTTCAGCAGCGTGGTCAACGTTGTCTGTCCGTAGGGTATGTTGCCATTGACCCCATACATAATGCTGGGGTCTGTCAGCGTGTTCACAACTTGCTCCAAGCAATGCAGTCCGCCGTCACGAGGATGACCCGGAGGAGGCTCGCCGCAACGATCACTGGCGCTGAGGTCGGAGAAACTTGCTGTGGACAGACGGTGCTGTATAAGTCCCTCCTTGGACACCCATTGCTGCTCCAGTGTCAGGGTGAACAGTGTGTGAGCAGGGGAAGGTTGCTTTATGCTCAAGCCCAGCTGCAGCCAGTGGAAAACCTCCTCCACAGTATTGCAGTGCACGTTGCCCATGCCCAGAAGATCACGGATGTCGCCATTGCAGATCTCAACAAAACCCACGTTAACAGCATAGGTTCGTTCTGCAAGATAGTTGTGTATTAGAGAAGATCAATGAAAAGTCTCCTAAGTAACCTACCTGCATGTGCTGAAATGTGGGTGAAGATCTCCCGCACACAACGCTGCACCACTCCCTGATCTGCCTCGCCGTAGACACACTCAAATCCATGCCCGTAGAGCGTGTACGTTTTACCAGTTCCACGCTGACCATAGGTAACCACCGAGGCATCAAATCCCTCCAGAAATAGACTGATCAGTGGAAACACTGTCTGATAATACACCTGGTTCTGTGTGGTGCTGCTGGCCAAAGCATGTGTAACGGGCACAGTGTGTGTACCCACCTGTATTAGACCGGCCGCTATACTGTCCATTGGCGCACCACCTGGCAATGCACTAGGCAATCCCAATGCCGAGGCGGCGATTGGTATGGCCTGCACGCAGCAGTTGGGACTGCCTGGAGATTCATTTGTATTCAATTGAGCTGCGTCCGTCTCATTATTGCCATTAGCATCTATTATCGGCACGGGCACCGTTTCTGTTGCTTTTACCTCTGTAGGCTCAGGGGGCGGAGTTGAGGGCTTTGATTGCGGTTTGTCTGTCTCTGCTGCGTCGTCGACATCGTTCTCAGTGCTTTTCTTGTGTTCTTCGGGTTTCTCTTGAAGTTCTGTGTGAGGATAAATACGCACAGCCACTTGTATGGGTATCTCCATGTTGTGTTTAAGCTTTTCCGCAGGTTTTTCACTTATTTTTCTGCATTTTTTTACGCATTTTGAGAAGCTCAAATTTTTGTTGCAAAAACTGCTGAATCGATAATGCTGCGCACAGACAACAACTATCGGCATGCACGTTAGCGTTGAGACATCGATAACAATCAAACACGATAATTGCGGTTCTCAAAAACATTTAAATTTAAGGGGAAACTGCTGTGTCTGTAGCGACGATGATGATCCTTATAGAATCATAAGAAAAAATACTATTTTTATACATCGCGTAGTGTAGAAGATAAAATTTAATTAAGTGTTACTTTTGCAAACAGTTTACCAGACGAAGTGACCAGTGTTACCTAGTTTCGGAAATTATATTCCCCCATATTATGGCCACGCAAAGATTCATAATTATGGTCTCACTGTCTTTGTTTACAGTTTGCTTATGAAATTCAATACGCTTATTTTGCTCGTTATGTTGCTTAAGCCGTTGTGATATTATAAATCTTACTATCATTTGATCGAAGTTGCGGACTGTTTACACAGCGCACAGTGAGTGTATTTTTAATCGCGCCGTTTTGCAACACCTCGGCGTATTGTTGTGACGCACCTAGCGAAAGCGTACATCCTTGTTCTCAGCACCATGGCAGCAAACAGCTGTCCCACTCAGCTGTTGCCGCAAAGAGCAGCAAAACATGCAATTTAACCTCAACCAAACATAAATTATTTAACTGGAAAATATTTCAACCTGCGCCGCACTTAATTAGAATGTTTGCCTGGAGGGTTGGACTACTTCGACCACTGCCTTTCAGCTGCAGCATGGCCAAACGCAGTTTCACACAGAAAAACCTGTTGGAGCTGTCGGACCGAGGCTTTTTTCAAAGCATTTTTCCAGATACTGCTGCGTAAGCTTCCCTCAACTGAATGAAATTTTTATTCTCTTGAATGACATACATCTTCTTTGTAGCCCTAAGATGAAGCAACTCTTTAATAGTTCACCTCAAAGCATCTATGCCGGCTTTGACCCCACCGCAGACAGCTTACATGTGGGTAATCTGCTGGTCATTATGGGACTGCTGCACTGCCAGCGGGCGGGGCACAATCCCATTGCGTTAGTGGGAGGCGCCACGGGGCTGATTGGTGATCCGAGCGGGCGCAAAACCGAACGCAATCAGTTGGGCGAGTCAGTCATTGAAACAAACCTGAAGGCGATTGAGCAACAGCTGCGCCGAGTGTTCCAAAATCATGAGGACTGTCTGTGGGATACGCGGAAACAAACCTCAAAGTTAGCGCCACTCAAGTGAGTTCCATCTACTCCTATAACTATATATTATATATATTTATGTATATGTATGTATATCAATCCCTGTATACCCTCCAGAATTGTCAACAACGCCGACTGGTATGCAAACCTGAGTCTAATAGACTTTGTGGCCAACATGGGAAGACACTTTCGCATGGGTTCCATGCTCTCCCGCTCCTCCGTGCAGTCACGCTTGGAATCAGAGGATGGCATGAGCTTTACGGAATTTACCTATCAGATCTTTCAGGCTTACGATTGGTTGCATTTGTTGCGCAAACACAACTGTTGCTTCCAGATGGGTGGATCCGATCAAATGGGTAATCTAATGACGGGTCACGAACTCATTAGCCGAGTCGAACGCAATCGGGAAGTCTTCGGCATGACACTTCCGATTGTAACCAACGAGGAGGGCGACAAGTTTGGCAAATCTGCAGGAAATGCAGTATGGCTGGATGGAGATAAGACTTCGCCCTTTGCCTTGTATCAATTCTTTTTGCGCATGCCAGACTCGGAAGTGGAGAAGTTACTCAAACTGTTCACGTTTATTCCTCTACCCGAGGTGGAGCAACTGATGCGAGAGCATAGCAAAGAGCCAGAGAAACGCAAGGCACAAACACTGCTGGCGGAAGATGTGACCTTGCTGGTGCACGGAGGTAAGTAAGTTGACCTCCACTGGTACTCCAAATTAATCTTTAATTTCCCTAGAGAGCGGACTGAAGCAGGCGGAGCGAGTGACCAATGCATTGTACAAGGGCGACGTTGATGGCTTGGCCGACTTAAATCTAGCCGAAATTCAGCAAACGTTCCAAGGTGCAACCATGGTAGATCTGCTTACCGAACCCGGTATGTCCATTCTAGAGCTGGCAATGAAAGCCAAGTGCTTTCCCACAGAAAGTAAGTTTCACTCGGTTCAGTTGGGCAAGCACTTAGTTAATCAAACTCCGATTTCAGCTGACGCCGTGCGAATCATCAATGCTGGAGGATTCTATGTCAACCAGAAGCGCGTGAAAAACATTGCAGAGGTTATTACGGCCGGAATACATATTCTCCGCAACGGAGTGTCCCTGCTGCGAGTGGGCAAACGCAACTTCTACATTGTGCGATGGCAATAGAAAGTGCAGAAAGGTGTAACTGTTGTTGTTTTATAATACATAAGCTATATTAACATAATAATAAGAGTCTACATATATAAATATGAACCATTAACTGGATTACTGTGGCCTTGGCGCAGGATTCTTTCGCCAGCGCTTGCGTGCTAGCAGATCTTTGGCCTTCTCCTTCTTCAAGTCTTTGTCGTAGAACTTGCCGCTTTTTGTGAACGTCTTCTGCTCGTTGCGCATTTCGGCCAACTTGCGATTCTTCTGCTTGATAATGTTCTTTTTATTGGCAGATTTCTTTTTGCCGGCCTCGGATATCTGCACTTTAATCTTACGCCCCTGTAACTCTGTGTTGTGTAGCTGAAAGGCTTTCTGGAAACCGCCCAGATCTGCCATTTCGACAAAGGCGAAGCCGCCACGACGTTTCTTCGGGATTCTTATGGATTTCACAGCACCAGCGGCTGCAAAGTGCAGTTCCAGGTCATCTTTTGTGGTCTCGAAGTTCAGATTAGTCACATATAAAACGTGCCTGTTAACCTTAGAGGCACCGCGCAACAGGCTAGTTAATTGGCCACTAGTAATGTGCCCATCCACATTGGATTCCTCGTCCTCATCTTCATCCTCGGACGCAGACGCTGCACTTCCTTCTTTTGCAGCGTCGGCAGTTTCCTCATTCTGTTCATCTCCGTCTTGCCCATCCGCTGCATCTTCATCTTCGCTACTGTCAGAATCACTCGGATTCTTTGTAGACTCTTCCTTGTCAACATAAGTTCCTTCAAAAATTTCTTTGCGTTTCTGATCGTCGAAGTTTCCTAAAAGATCAGCAGAATCATCATTGACTGCCCGTCGGACTCTTTTGGGCTTTATGTGGAATTCCACATCGTAATCGCTGCCCGAATCCGAATCACTCTCGTTGTCCGGCATTGTGTTTCCAAACGTATTTCAACAAAACTAAACACAAATCGCACGTGTGACAGTCGTGTAATCGTTGTGAATGGCAACAATCTGGTGTCTTCTTCTTCATATTTCAGTGTAGAGCAACGAATCTGTTTACAAAAACATTTCATTTAATTAATTTGTTTAATTACATTTTCTTATTTAATTTCTAGAATGGATTAAATAAAATTTCCTTAAATTAACAAAATGTTTTAACTTGGTTCTGTTTTCTTTCGAGCTTTTGTTTTATTGTTGCCGGCAACAATTGAAAGGAAGAATTGTTAGGAACCGGTTCGGCTCTATAGAATGCATTCTTAATTTACAATATAATAATATTCTGTTTGGCTAATTCATTTCATATAAGCAAATTAAAGTCTTGTCAAACAGAAATATCTTTGACCTTTAAGTATATCAACTCATCCCTACCGACAACAATTTTACTAATTTAAAATAATTATAAAATTAAGTCGAATTGCAACGTATGTTATCATATTTCTATAGTAAATGGAAATATTTAATGTCAAATCCATTTAAAAGAAACCAGTATATGAACTGTAGATAGAATAACTGATAAGGTAATCATCATATATAAATAATGCAAGATTAGAATCCAAAAATGCATGTCAAACATTTAAATAACCGTATTAGCACTGTTGTTGCAACAGAATAAAACAAAACCTTTGAAATCAAGTTTTGGGGAAATTTGGCCAGTCTGTCCAGTTATGATATGCCATCCATATTCTGAAGAGTTTTGCTATAAAAGCTAAGCGTACTTGCAGATATCGTTAGTTCTGTTTTGCACTCTGCCAATAACCGAATATCTCCCCAAAATGAAGTTCGTGGTGAGTAAAATTGATAAGTAATTATTTGCATTAAATTTGTTAATACTCAATATACAAAATGGGCACATATTTTTATTTCAATATCATTTTCAGATCGTTCTTGCTTGTCTTTTGGCCGTCGCCTACGCCGGTGATGAAAGGTCTGCCGTTTCTACTGCGGAAAATCAGGAGGTGAACCCAGACGGCTTCAAATACCAGTGGGAGACTTCTAACGGCATTAAAGCCAATTCCGAAGGACAGCTGCGGGATGAACATACACAAGTCGTACATGGACAATGGGAATACACTTCACCCGAAGGCAAGCTCATCAAGGTTTCTTACGTCGCCGATGACAAAGGTTACCAGCCAACCATCTCTCACCAGTAAAAAAATGAAATTTTAAAATAAAATAAATCGCATGAACAAAGAAACTTTCTGACAAAGTATTTAATTCTATTAGGAATTGTTAACACAATTAATAATTGATACAAATAATTATCTGTGACATATTTATTGTGTATTTAAATGTCAACCGCCATTATTCAAATATAAACAGTTGAGCAATTCTGAACGGCACACAGCTTCTTCTTTCCAACAGTGCTAGTAGATTCTCAAATAAAGTAGTGAAACAATTTACAACACTATTTACGCATTTTGCATTTGTTTTATTGCAAATTTGTTTGAACTGCTTAACCTGTATTTTATGCCAAGCAAACGGTAATAATTGCAAAGTTTACAATGGCCTCGGAATCTTCTGCAATAGATTGCTTGGATAATGTTGAATCGGATGCAGCTGGTATCCCAACGGTAACGACGGACAACACAATGTTGCCGGCAGCAGCCACTGAGCAGCCAGCAGAGGGTAAGGAGAAGACGCCTGACACTGCAGATGAGCCAGTGTCCGTGAATGAGAAGGCACTGGATTCGTTGAATCCAAAATTCGATGAAGCCGTCAAATCATTTAAAAGTAAAGTGGAAAACATAAAGGCGCCAGATATGAATAACAGTATTGGCAAGAAAAGCGAAGCTACTTCCATGTCGAGTTCCAAAGAAGACACAGGTTCTTCTTCAGTGGAAAAACTCGATTCGACAAAACAAACCGAAACTGATTTGGACAGCAGCATTGAAGTCATTAGCAGCCCAGTCACAGAGGAGGAGAGAAGGTATTACTTCAGCGACGAATCCGATACTCCAGCCACGACAGAAGCTGTGGATAATGTTGATTCAGCTAAGGCAATTGACGTGGATCTCGATAGTAGCATCGAGGTGATTGACAGTCCCGGTGAATCTGCAGTGTCTAGCAAGGATACAAGCCAAGAGGATAATGTAAGGAAACGCGTCGATAGTGACAGTAGCGTTGAGCTAATTAGTAGCCCCGGGAAGGACACAAATGCCGAATCATCTGCCAAAGATTCGCCCACAGAAAATACGGAAAGTATATCAGAAATTAAAGCAGATGGAAAAGAAGAATTAGAATCCGAAAAGGATGATGTCCCCTTAGGATTAGAGTCAAATCAAAAAGATGATGTCGCAGGAGAAATAACAGATGAATCTAAGGATCCAGAGATATCAATTGATACGGATCAAGGTAAGCAAGAGTCGAATAGCGAAGCAACCGCTTCCACATCTGCTCAATCTGAAACAGACACAGACACAAAGGAGCAAGAAAACCCGACTCCTAGTGAAAAGTTTGATGAATCTAAAACACTCACAGAGAGTGAACAAAAAGATGAATCGATGGAAACCGAAGAGACAGCGAATGAATGTAAAGAGGAAGACATCGAGCTTGCAGAGCCAAAGAATGAAGAAGCCAATATAAATGAAAAGGAAGAGAACTTGGATGAGCTGGACGAAGATAATGAAATATACTACAAGAAGGATTGCATTAATTGCAATTGCAAGAAGTTGCATACTCAATATGTTCGTGCAAGTGTGGCTGCACTCAACTACTACAAGGTGAGCAGGAAAGCTCGTAAGCGTCAATACATCTGCTTAGATTGCTACGATGCGGCAATGGATGTTTACGAGGTGAGTGAAGCACTAGACAACCCCACATTGACTGATGCTAATCGAAATGTAATTGTCTTCTCAGGAATATGCCGGTCATTTGGTGGCCAAACAACCTCTGCTCTTGCGTGAATTCAAGCAAGATCATGCAGACTTTGTTGCCCTGGACAGTAGCGATGAAGAAGAGGAGGAGGATGAGCCGGGTAGGTTGAGTAAATATCATTTATACAAATGAATATTCAACTATTGTCAATGTTATTCGCAGATAAAGCCGAGTTTTCGACAAATGATTTAGAATTGATTGAAAACGAATTGGAGGATGCCATAAAGACGGTTATGGACAAAGTGGGCATGGATGATCAAATGGCCTGGAGCAAAACCATATTGCAAAAAAAGGCACTGCGCATTGGACTCGAAATCGAACTTGCCAATGAGGAGTTAAGCATGCTCCAGAACATGGCTGACAAAATGCACTTTGCTCTGTACAACCAGTGTCAAGTGGTCCACAAGCACATGCCGCCTCTGGATCTATACCAAAACATGAGCGATTGTGTGGTAAGTGTTTGCCATGCTGATAATATAGTGTGCCTGGTGTAAACTGGACTCTCTTAAGTTGCAGCAAGTGCCTCCAGCTGGCGAAATCGAGCGACCTCCAATCCAACTTAACGAGACCTACTTCGCCGTGAAGAACAAAGCCATCGCTAGTTGGGTGTCGGTCAAGGTGATTGAATTCACAGACAGCACAACTATGGGCGGTAATGTGGTGAAGAGCTACAAGATCAGATATCTGAATACGCCATATCAAATGATTAAAACTGTAACAGCCAAGCATTTAGCCTATTTCGAACCTCCGCCAGTGCGTTTGACTATTGGTAAGGAATATAACTTTATGTTATGTATATCATTAATTGTATTCCATTTAATTTCAGGCACTCGCGTCATTGCCTATTTCAATGGCAACACCTTATCGCGAGGCAAAGAGAAGGGCGTCGTTCCAAGCGCCTTTTATCCGGGCATTATTGCCGAACCATTGAAGCAGGCGAATCGGTTTAGATACCTCATATTCTATGACGATGGCTATACGCAATATGTGCAGCATAATGACGTACGCTTGGTTTGTCAGGCATCAGAGCGCGTGTGGGAGGATGTGCATCCTGGCTCACGAGATTTCATACAAAAGTATGTGGAGAAATATTCTGTTGATCGACCCATGGTGCAGTGCACACGTGGTCAGAATATGAACACCGAATCGAATGGTACGTGGCTCTATGCCCGCGTCATTGACATCGACTGCAGCCTGGTGCAAGTGCAGTTCGACGATGATAAGAACCACACGGAATGGATCTATCGCGGCTCTCTGCGATTGGGACCCGTATTCAAGGAAACCCAAAATGCACTCAACAGCGCCAATGCCATGCAGCAGCAACATCGTTTACCGCGGGTAAGTTAAGCAACATCCCAAGAAGCTTTAATTATAAAGATGCATTTTCTAGCGTACTGAACCCTTTATACGCTACACCAAAGAGATGGAGACCAGCAGCAGGCAGGTGAACCAACAGATGCGTGCCAAAGCTCGGAAGAGCAGTTCGGCTCCACAAAATGTCAACGTTTCCCCCTCATCATCATCAACATCGGCAGCCGCAGCGGCAGCTGCTGCAGCACGCAACACAGTGCGGCATCTGAACAACTCCACCATCTATGTGGATGATGAAAACAGACCCAAGGGACATGTCGTCTACTTCACAGCCAAGCGTAATCTACCACCAAAGCTGTACACTCCGCACGAATGTTCGCCAGCCTGTTTGTTCAAGATCGTCCATCGTCTGGATAGCTACAGTCCATTGGCAAAGCCGCTGCTCTCCGGTTGGGAACGTTTAGTTTTCAAACAGAAGACCAAGCGGAATGTGGTTTATCGTGGACCATGTGGGAAGAGTTTTCGTAATCTCGCGGAGGTGCACACCTATCTGCGTGCCACGGATAATGTGCTGAATGTAGAGAACTTTGACTTCACTCCGGACTTGCGTTGTCTGGCAGAATATTCAATTGATCCAACGATTGTAAAGGAGGCAGATATATCGAAGGGGCAAGAGAAGATGGCCATACCCCTGGTTAACTACTATGACAACACTTTGCCACCGCCGTGCACCTATGCCAAACAGCGCATACCCACAGAGGGAGTGCATCTAAATCTCGATGAGGAATTCCTGGTAGGCTGCGATTGTGAAGATGATTGCTCAGACAAAAGCAAATGCTCCTGCTGGCAGTTGACAGTTGCTGGTGTTAGATACTGTAATCCCAAAAAGCCCATCGAGGAGATCGGGTATCAGTACAAGCGCCTGCATGAGCATGTCCCAACGGGCATCTATGAGTGCAACTCGCGCTGCAAGTGCAAGAAAAACTGCTTGAATCGCGTTGTCCAGCACTCGCTGGAGATGAAGCTGCAGGTATTCAAGACCTCGAATCGTGGTTGGGGTCTGCGATGTGTCAACGACATACCCAAAGGTGCCTTCATATGCATCTACGCCGGGCACTTGCTGACCGAGACTATGGCCAATGAAGGTGGTCTGGATGCGGGCGATGAATACTTTGCCGATTTGGATTACATTGAGGTGGCCGAGCAGCTGAAAGAGGGCTACGAATCGGATGTAGAGCACTCGGCAACGGAGGAGGAGGAAGACACGTATGCACCAGATCCCGAGGATGATGATGACTTTAGACCCAACAAGTATTACCAGCCGCGTAAAAAGGACAAATTACGTAGCTCTCGTGGCCCGAATCAGGCCAATCCGGTCAATGAGTTGGATTCGCAAGAGCGCGCCGTGATTAATTTCAATCCTAATGCGGACTTGGATGAAACAGTGCGTGAAAATTCAGTGCGACGCCTCTTTGGCAAAGACGAGGCTCCCTACATAATGGATGCCAAGACAACTGGCAACTTGGGACGCTACTTTAACGTGAGTTGGCGTGCAAATTCCTTTCCCAAATATGAATCTTTTCACTTAAACATTTCTTTCCTTTCACTTACAGCACTCGTGCGCACCCAATTTGTTTGTTCAAAATGTTTTCGTGGACACACACGATCTGCGATTCCCCTGGGTGGCTTTCTTCTCGGCCAACCACATACGGTCTGGCACCGAACTGACCTGGAACTACAACTACGAGGTTGGTGTGGTGCCTGGAAAGGTTTTGTATTGCCAATGCGGGGCCTCGACTTGCCGCATACGTTTACTTTAAGTTTTAAATTATTGAATGTAGCTGGAAGCTGACGGGAGTTACAGAACTAAGCATACACAATTAAACGAATAATCCCCATATGCCAGATGTATTTTTTATCATAATTTATAATATATTTTTATTTTCATTTGTCGATTTGAATATTTATCGCGCATTTGATTATCGTTAATTAGGCCTTGCACTTTGCAGTGGCTCTCAAACTGCATGTAATGCAGCCCTGTGTGTGCAGTGCTGGTAAAGAGTGAAGGAGGTTGAGCATAATTGGAATGTTGCTCAACACTAAAGGCCGATGCTGAAAAAGGCAAAAGCAAAAATTAAATTCCGTGTGTACAATTAAATTTCTGCCGTAATGTGCTATACTGCAATACAATAACTGTTAGTTGTACGCAGAACTAGGGGCGCATTCAAATTAGGTGGGTGGCAACCGTACAACGATAAGTCACACAGCAAAAATTCGAGCGAGTAAGCGATTTCCGCCCTCGCCTCACCCTTACGCCAATCAGAGAGAGGAAAAAATCGATTTTGTGATAGTGATAACAGAGCTTACGAGCTAACTACACGTACAACGACGAGTCCGAGGCCGCGGCTCTTCAGCGCTTTCAAATTGACAATTGAATACGGAAAGGAGGCGAGATGAATTTGGACTTCAGCAGGGTGTGCGGCAAGCACAACCTCATCTACGAGGCCTACTATAAACAGGTAACGTGCCCGACCGACCGCGACCACAACTCGCGAGTATACAGGAATGTTTTTCAACCCCCCTATTGATTTTTACGCATTTGTGCCAATTCTGCAGATTGACCCAAAGGGCACGGGTGCCATTGAAGCCATGACGGCAGCTAAGTTCTTGAAAAAGTCCGGACTGAGCGATGTTGTGCTGAGTCGCATCTGGGATCTGTCCGATCCAAATGGCAAGGGCTTCCTCGACAAGCCAGGTTTCTTTGTGGCCCTCAAGCTGGTCGCACTGTCGCAGGCCGGCCAAGTTGGCAACATGAACAACATTTACATGGACACAGTGAATCCACCTAAAGTGGTAAGTGACGCACAAGCCTCGATTACACAACAACCCCATTGACTTCCCCCACGACTAACTGTGTCACCTACTTTTTTGCAGGGTGAAATACCAAAGGCGATGCCGTCTCGCATTCAAACGGTGCCAGTTGCAAATGCCATCGGTGCTGCCAGTGGTGCCAGCAGTGGCGACTGGTCAATTAGTGTCATCGATAGACTTAAGTACGAGCAGCTCTTTGAGTCACAGAACCCCCAGAATGGCATGCTGCCGGGCAATAAAGTAAAGGGTCTGCTCATGGACTCCAAACTGCCGATGAACATCTTGGGCACCATTTGGGATCTAGCCGATCAGGATAAGGATGGCAACTTGGATAAGCACGAGTTCATCGTGGCCATGCATCTTGTTTATCAGACACTCCAGAAGCGCACAATACCAAATGTATTGCCGCCAGAGTTGCGCAAGGCACCCAAGCCCGCCATGCCACCGCCACCGGTGCTGGCAGCCAGTGGAGCCGGTGGTGCTGCAATGCCTCGAGCACCGAGTGGTGAAGGATTTGGTGATGGTGGCTTTGTTGCCAACTTCCCCAAAGATATTGCACCGCCAGCAGCAATACCACCATTACCAGTTGCAGTGCCGCCCATGACGCGTATCCCACCGGTGGGCGCGGTCACCTCACAGCCGCTGATACAAACTGATCCACTGATACCAATTGGTGCACCACCATCGGTGACAGCTAACGCTGATTGGGTCGTGAGCCCATCCGAGCTATTGCGATTCGAAGAGATCTTCCGTCAATCCGATTTGGACAAAGATGGCCTTGTTTCCGGTCTCGAGGTGAAAGATATATTCATTAAATCGGGTATACCACAGCGCAGTCTGGCAGATATCTGGTAAGTTGCTGCTTAAATCTATTATTATAATGCAACCATATATAGTATATTCTAAATTCTTATCAGGGCTCTTTGCGACACCAATCAATCGGGCAAACTAACTGTCGAGCAATTTGCTTTGGCCATGTGGCTGGTGGAACGTAAACAACGTGGCGTTGATCCGCCTCAGGTTCTGACGGCTAACATGGTGCCGCCATCAATGCGGTCAATAGTCTCCGGTGTGGACGTGCAACCACAGGAGACTAAACCAACATATTCGAATCCAGAGCTAGAGATGATATCGAAGGAGATTGAAGAACTCGCACGCGAGCGACGTGCCCTGGAAACGGAAATTGCACAGAAGGAGGCGGATGTGCGCATTAAGAATGGAGAAGTGCGCAGTCTTCAGGTCGGTTCTTTATTTGTATACAAACTGAATATCTATATCTATAATGACTTGATATATTTACGGTTATAGAGCGAATTGGACACACTGACGGCAACTCTAAAGCAGCTAGAGAATCAACGTGGCGAGGCACAGAAGCGTCTGGATGATCTGCAGGCTCAAGTAGTTATCTTTGCATGCCACGCTTAATCCTTGACTTATTCCATTGCTTGCACTGGGGTTTTGATTGCTTGCATTTTGACTTTTTTAACTTTTGGTTTTGATTATTTTTAATTTCAATATGCTTTTCCTTTTCTCCTATTATGTTCTTCCACAAACTGATAACTGATAACTGATAACACAATTGGTATATACACACCCATAAATTACTCTTACTAAACTGGTGAATGCACTTTAAACAATATATTGTACCATATCATAAGGTTATCCAAAATCTGGCTGTGATGGCCAATGTAAGTCTCGATATTAACTACACCAGCGAACAGGTTTGTTTTGGTTTTAATCATATTTTATGTTACTCTGTTATGTGTTTTGTTTGTTCTGTATATGTTTTATTGTTTGTCTTGCGTTTTGCTTGTTAATTTAATTGTGCTACAGATCAAATTGAGACAGTCATTCTAAACCAATCTCTTTAATCTGCTTGTAGGTGAATAAGATACGCGACCAGTGTCACAAACAAGAGGAGACCATCAACGAACAGGAGGGTGAACTTAATGCAAAGCGTTCGGAGCTGCAAAAACTAAAGGATGAGGAGCAGGCACTGCAAAAGGAATACGATGATAACAATCACGAGCTGACCAAGCTGACCAAACATCTGCAGAACACACAGCTGCAAATAAGCTCGGTAAGGATCACCCAGAATAATTTATATTTCTTAGATTTCATAAACTAAATTAACTTCTTGTGTTAGGTTCGTTCCATGGTCACTCAGCTGATGGAGACACAGCGCCAAATGACCGATGCGCTGCTCATTTGCCGCGCTGCCATGGAGAATCAAAATGCTGAGCTGGTCTCAGAATATCAGCTTAAAATCGAACCAGACTTTGACGATGCGCGCAAAACGCTGCAGAAGGAAGTCGAGATACCCAAGGACGATCCGTTCGATGAGAACAATAGTGGTGCAGCCAATAAGGCCACAAATGGCTTTGACAATGATCCCTTCAGTGGTCAGCAGAGCAGCAAACCTATACCAGCTATTAGCGGCGGTGGCTTTGACGATAGTTTTAATATGAGCTCCGGTTTTGATAGTGGCTTCGATGCATTTGGCCAGAACAACACTGGCTTTGGGCAAACGCAGCAACGCGATCCATTTGGTGCTGATGCATTCGGGGGAAACAAATCAAATGCCATAACCCCAGAGGTAAGGACTGCCCCCATAATGTATTCTAATTTGATCTAAATTGGGAACATGCAATTTGCAGCCCGGTAAGGATGACTTTGGTAGTGATCCATTTGCGGCACTGCATGCGCCGACGGGTCAGGGTCAGGTGCTTAGTCCGAACACTCAACGCTCTGGACCACCACCCAGACCAGAGTCACCTAGTCCAGCATTGCCGCCAAAGAAATCCAAGGTGCCGCCACCCAGACCAGCTCCACCACGTGCATCACAGGTATGATTGTGGAATGATTATTGGTGAATTAAACTAATCCTGATCTCTCCAATCTCTCAGCCATCGAGTGGTTTCGGCTCCAGCGCAGCCAGCGGTGGAGGATTTGCTGATTTTGATGACTTTGACAATAAGGTTGGTAGCAAATTAAGTGTTCGTTGGGATCGGTGGTAATGCATGCGCACCACACTACAAATTATTTTGCTATTTAGTTTATTTGCATTAACCTCGCATTAAAATATAAAATAATTAACACACCTATATATACAATGCGACTATTGTATATTTTGTTATTAATACTTATTCCTACCTCAATTAAGTTATGTAGTTGCTCGATATTTTGTGTTAATTTTCTCGACTCACATACGTAACCAATAAACAAAATTTTTGATTCTGCACATTTCTCATTAACAGAAGAAACTTATTATTTTTGGTTTTGATTAGTTGGTACTACATATTTATATACTTGATGGTATTGCTCTGCTCTTGCAACATTTGCAACCCTAACTCTGCTGCCCGTACAAAACTAACTGTTTGCTTTCATCTCTCTTGCAATTCTCTATTTTCAGTGAACATCTTAATAATTATCATATTTCTATAAACTGCATATGAATATATATAACGACATATATATACATAATATAACATATATTTATAAACCAGGTACTAACACACACACACACATACTCAGTCAGAAGTTGAAGAACAAATTTTAAGCGTACAAAACTAACTGCATATTTAAAGAAGAAGAAAAACAACATATATCAGAGATGAGTCGGCATCAGAAATACAATATATAGACAGCCAGAGCCAATGCACACACTCGCGATTTCATGCCTAAACATTAGATAAATGTATTAAATCTAAATTTAAATTTAGCTCTAATTACATCCCCCAATGACGAAGCGTTATATCGTATTTAATGTAGTCAAAGTTTAAATTTAAATTAAAAAGAAGCAAACAAAAGAAAGAAAACTAAAGTCACGTTTGGAAATGTTGTGCAATACTCTGTATTTAACTTATTATAATTATTGCGATATCTTCTTTCTTTTAAAGACCAACTCATATTTCGAAGATGTCAGTTGCTAAAGTTTAGTTTTGTGGAAGGAATTCTAGTCCCCGCGTATGAATAGTATCAAATATAACTCAAATAAGGAATTTAAATGCAAATTGTTGTTGTTTCTGCATATGATACTAAAGTTTATAGCAATTATACACTGATACATTTACATTTACATATACATGCATACATATACATACTATATACATATTATGCAGCTGAGATTAGCGTATGTTCGACTTTTATGAACAATGTTACTTCCGAAAATTGCTTTACTGTTGAACAAGATTCCTCAATTTTTTTTTTAAATTCTCTAAACTACTCGTATTGCTTTTTGGACACAAACTATAAAGAAAAAGAATAGCCGATGAATCAATTAAATTTAACTGTTAATTCCTTGAGGAGTTCAAAATATGTTAACGTAGATACTCGAGATAATTGTTCAATAATATCTAGTCCCCTCAGAAAATATCTGGGGCTACTTGTTTTTGTTTATTTTATCGACATAACGATCATACATTATAATATACTGCAAATACTGTTCAGATACCGAAACAAAAAGCTTCCCGTACATTGACATACATTACCAACATACCATATAGATCCTACGAGTGTAAGAAAAGTTTTGCATTAATTAAACAAGAAATCTCTCTATGTTCAACACGTCATTGATAATTCATAATAATACTAGAATAATACATACATAAAGCATATAACAAGTGAGTTACGATAAACCAAATATAGCCATAACGAAAATAAAGAAACATTTTTGTCGCATCCGGTTATATCACGTTTGCTTTTAAGCCAGAGAGATTCTCTCTCGATATATCTCTCTTCCACAGCTGACCTGACGACCCTCCGCTCCCGCCCCTTTGTATATAACTAGCTTCACCCTTTGGTTTTTATTTCTTTTTCATTATTGATTAATCTTACGCTGGTATTTGCTTAAAATACCAATTGAAAAATACTATTTTTGGCATATTATTATTATTGAATTCTTTGGTTTCTTTTTAAATTAATTTCATTTCGTTTATTTTTATTCCCTCCTCACACACACACACGCACACTCTTTGCTCATTTTACCAATTTCCACACAGCTACAAAACATTCCAATTAAACCAAGCCAAAAGACAAGCTCAACTACGCCCATACCAGCGATAAGCGCCTCGCTGCTCGATAGCTTCTCGCTCTTTGAAGATCCTCAGCTGAAGCAGAAGTCAAGCTTGAGCCTCGCCCCGAGTAGCAGCAACACCAGCACTGCCACACAAATCCCACTGCACCCACTGCAATCTGTTACCAGCACCACCTCCAGCGCACCACTGCTACTGGCCTCATCATCGACATCAGCCTCAGCATCGCCATCACCCCTGACATTGACAACATCAACATTAGCAACATCCACATCAGCAACATCAGCTTCCGCAGCTGCCACCACAAATAACCAACATTTGTCGCGTTCCAATACACCGCTGCAGACGGGCCTCTTCAATGCGTTTGGCAGCAAGGCGGCACCGAGTCCAGTGCCAGCGATTATACAGGGGCCAACGGACTTTAAGGACGATCCCTTCAAGGACTATCGCTATGAGGATCCATTCAACATAAAGGATCCATTCACCGATGATGACACCGAGGGCAGCAAAAAGAACTTTGCCGAGGACTTTAGCTCAGAGGGTGAGTAATCGAAAATTTAAAATGAATTCTATCTGCTAATCCCTCTCCCTCTTGTACAGATGAAATCGCTTTCAAGCCCAGCAACGCGAACAAAAACAATAATTCAAAGACAGCTACACCGTTGAACAATGAACTCTTGCAACAATTTGAGGCATTCAACATGAACGCTAGCCCGGCGCCATCGCATCATTCGAATGCCTCAAATACAAAGCAGATAACAACTTTGGATGCCTTCGCTGACTTTGACGACTTTGTGTTGGATAAGCCAGTAGGAGTGACCAATGCTAGCGATACCACATTGACATCGGCATCAAGTACCATCATTCCACAAGCAACAGCATCAACAACAGCAACGACAACAACAGCAACGAAAACGAACAACAAACTCAACAACGATTCCTTTTTCAATGCATTTAATGACAACTTCAATGACAACTTGATCACCAAACCGAAGACAGTTTCCAATCTGGGCATGGAGCAATTGAATAATAACAAATTGGCTGCCTTTGATGCATTCGCCGTAAGCGGCGGCGCAGCAACTGCTGCACGGGATACCAAACTCTTTGACGCCTTCAATGACAACTTCGATGATAGCTTCGGCAGCAGCACAAAGCCTGCCAACTCCAGCACCACATTGGATAATAACTTTGCCAAGTTCGATGCCTTCGATGTGCACAACTTCTCCAGTGACTTTGGCACAGCGTTCAATGACAGGAAACCGACGAATGGCAACCAGAGCGGTAAGGAGACGCTTGGCAAACAGACGGATAAGTTCTCTGCAGACTATTCGAAACCGGAGAGCTACGACGCCGATCTGGAGGAGGCATTAAAGCGCAGCATGCTCGATAACTGAACACGAATACGATACAAAACATACATACTATATGTGATGATGGCATACGAACAATCTCTGAAAAATAACCTGCATGTCAGTTTTACTTTCTGCTATATATATATATACTATACAGCTGTATTCCCCCTATCCCCCACTTACTTCCTAAATGTAAATTGTATTCGAGTTTCGAGCTTAACTATTATTATGTTGTATGATCGCTAACATACAGACATATATATATTCCATAGCGTGTACTCTGCGAATATAAACATACATATATCTATACTATATACTCGTATTGATTGACTAAGGCGAAAGCAATTCGAAATGATGTTGGTATTATATTCATTATTTCATTCTAAATAGTTATGTACAATGAACGTTGATCTAATATTATTAATACGTTTACACATGTACCAAAAGTCTATGAATAAATAAATAAAAGAGAAATACAATACTTAGTCTGTCTGTGGATACGCTTTACTCACCTAACACCATTGCAGATCTCTCTCTCCCAGTCTCCGAGAGATCTAAGCTCTGCCAGCTCCCACTCTCGCTCTTTCTTCCAATCTCTCTCTCGGCTCGTTTGTTCGCTCAATTCCGTTACGTTTCGCGTTCAGTCACGTTTCCGAGTTCACGGTGAACGGTCATAGAATACCTCGCGAGTCCGAGCGGAGCCTGTTTGTTTATCGTTCTCTTCTATATACTGTGTAAGTATATATACTCTATATTGGATGCGCAAAATCCCAATCCGTAGTGTCAGGAGGGGGAAGGGAGAGTCCGCAGTGGAGACTACTCCCCTAAATCATATGCTATGAACACTTGAGAGCAAACACACGCACACACACAGTCGCACAAATCGCTTTGTTGTGAATCGCTTTATAGAAACAATTTGCCGGCAAGTTAATGCGATAGTGGAGGTTCAGCAAAAAAAGGCACGATCTGGCCGTATTTTTCCTATTAGCTTCGGTATGTGTGCTCGTGTGTGTGCTTGAGTGTGTGCGAGTGTGTGTGCCCCTTACTAATTAAATTTATATTTTTTGTTGTGCTGCGCTCTGTCGCTTTTCCCAAAGTGAGTAGTTAACATACATATGCATATGGATGAGTGAATATATATGCTATAAAGGAGGCACACAGATACATTTACATGCACAGAGACATAAATATATATTTAGGAAATACGTATGTATTGTAGGTACATATGATTATTTCATAGAGGGCTGAGTGCATTAAGCTTGCCGGACAAAAGATAACACAGTCCATCAGTGTAGATTAGCGCAGGTGTTGTAAACACAAATATACACACACACACACACATAGAGATATGCAGACGCATACATATGTATAACATACACAAACAAGAGACCCCTCTGTCTGTTTGTTGTTAGGTGTTGATAGCACCCTCGTCTTATTTCTGTGTTATCAGCAAACCGAGTGAATAAAGACAGATATTTGTAGCAATAAGTTCTGGAAAGGTTAGACCTGGCCCAAGATCAAAGATTCTCCCACTTGAGACAAGTACAGCCGCCCACCATAAAATATTATTTAATATTCTAGTCAAGCTAAGTCACTGTTGTTTTGGTCGGGTACTGTCATGCACTGAAGAATATGATTACAGGTCAATTAAAAGATTTAAATGAGATTTCCACTGGGATATAATTCTAAATCATTGTCCTTTTTAGCTATTGTTAAAACTTTATTAATTTTATTGTTTATCATACATACCTAATAGCTTAAAGTTAGAAGGTTATAATTTTCTTTGGCTGTTCTTACAATCGTTATGTATAATAATATAGAATTTCACAATATTGTTCATTGCTTGGTTAACAGGTATAATAATAATCGCTAAGGATACATATGTATGTATGTACGTAGTATATGGGAAATCTTTACTCTAAACTGAAAGATATACATATGTAAAAATATTGTGAATATTTAAAAAAATAAAAAATTATATGTGATTACGTTATAATTGAATATTTGTAAGGAATCCAAGAAATTTTTATTTATTTTCAAAAGTTTTAAAAATTGTAATATTTTCAGAAGGGTTGTTTAATCGTAAAAAACAAATATCGGCGATATTAAGGCATAGTTAAATGTTTTTATTATCTCAATCTTTACTCTAATTTTAACGTTCTTAACTCTTCTTTGGAACAGTTGAAGCCATGTCGAAGCCAGCACTGTATTATGCCACCCTCAGCCCACCCTCCCGCGCGGTCTTGCTGACGGCCAAGACGATTGGCCTTGAACTTGAACTACAGTAGGTGTCAGCGTCGCATCATGCTTCCCACACGGCACACATGAGGCCAATTAAGAGCCAGTTCTATGGAAATATTTAATACTGTATATGTTATTTTATCATGTTGCAGCCCAATTAACCTGCTGAAAGGTGAACATCTGACGCCTGAGTTCTTGAAAATGAATCCGCAGCATACGATTCCCACGTTGATCGATGGCGATGTTACCGTCACGGATTCGCATGCGATTTGCGCATATCTGGTGGGTAAATATGGTGCCGACCATGAGTCACTGTACCCGAAGGATCTGGTGAAACGTGCCAATGTAGATGCTCGTCTGCACTTGGATTCGGGTCATCTGTTCGCCCGTTTGCGTTTCCTTTACGAACCAGTGCTGTACTATGGCTCGACGGACTGCTCGATCGACAAGATCGCCTATGTGCAAAAGTGTTACGAGATCTTGGAGGGTTTCCTCAAGGATCAGACATACTTGTGCGGCAATGAGCTGACCATTGCTGACTTCTGCTGCGTGGCCACCATAACATCGGTCAATGATGTCGCTCCCATCGATGAATTCAAGTTCCCCAAGGTGAATGCTTGGCTCAAGAAACTGGCCGAGCTGCCATACTACCAGGAGGTCAACGGAGAAGGTGCCGACGAGCTGAAGGCTCTGTTCAAGTCCAAGCTTGCCGAGAACCGCTCAAAGTAATGCCTTAACCATAATCCTCTAACCTAACACGCAATTAACCATGTAAACAACAAGATCGGTGCTTGAATAAAGTTTAGTTTTATGAAATTGAATTCATTTCACTTTATTTTATGTGTACACACATTGTGGGGGTCCTTTTATATATAATTGTATATCGTGTCTTTATTACATACAATGCACATATACATTATCCCTTAGTGGTAATATTACATCTTGTTACTTTAGAGAATTACAGGCTACGTATATTGTAAGTATATTATTTATATTTATTATTAAATATATTAACTTACATTTAGCAACAATATTCTTAAAGTTACGTAACGGAAACGGAAATCGGGGAGATTCCTGGGCAAAGGAGCTGCGGGGGATTGCACCAGTCAAATAGAGACAGTGTGGGGCACCTACATATTCATAGGTATGTACAGGCGAGAAAACATCGATTAAAATACATGTGATCTTTCCAACAGCAAACTACGCGGGTAGTTGCATTTACATAAGGAAATATATATTAAAATATAAATATAATGAACTGGTATCACGGAACCCAAAGTATTATAAGCTAAGATATCTACAGAATGGAAAAGAAATACAAAATTCGTTTGAAGTTCATGCTGTAGAAGTGCAGCAAATCAATCATCATCATCATCATCCCACTCAAGAGTTGCCCATTTGGGCAGCAGGCAACGCGAGACAATGTTGGATGTGTGTAAAGGGAAAGGGGGTCAATGAACGGCGGCACTTCAGTTGTGGCCTAGAATGCGTATAAAATATATAGGGGTAAACAGGCTATCACGTCGCACGCTCATGCACACTACACACTCTATTACATAAAGTGTGCTGGTGTGTGTGTCTGTCTGTCTCTGTGTCTGTTCCTTAATCTCGGCGCAGTAGGAAACGTTTGATGCTCTCCGGCAGCGGCAGCCGCGCAATGGCGCCCGCTGTGATGTGCTCCAATATGACATTGCGACAGGCGCTTTGCAGAGACAGTACTGAAAAAAGAAGAACACGTTAAAAGGGGACACTTCACTTGACATCTCCTCCTGCACTACTCACTGCCTTTCAATTGTATGATGCGTATTTGCTTGGTGGTGCCATAGACATCGATAACCACATACAATGGCGCCCTATCTAGTGGTATGTCCTTGGACACTGGTCCCTTATCCACACCGTTTATGATGAAGTGCAATTCCCCCTTGGATGCATCCGTCTCCGTGGGCACGTACATGATGCCAATGCGTGAGCCTCTGTCGGTGAGCAGGATATCAGAGTTGCCGTTCTCAATTGAGGGTCTTAGCAGTCTCTTTGGTAGCAAGCCGCGCGGTGTGCGCACATGCGTCGCATCGCCCAGCAGATTACCTGAAAGCTCCAGGCTGATTATCTCTGATTATCAGATCAATTTCATTACTTACGCTGTGGCGGTTCATTTAGTATGGGCTCCACATTCTCTCCTGTCTGTGCTTGTCGCTGATTCATCTCGAACTTCGATATCGGATATATCCAGCTGTTGCCCAAATTGGCCAGATCGGGCAGTGCAAAATGTGGCAATCCTTCGCTGCGTCTGCCAATCACATTCGGTGTCAACTCTGTGAGACCCAATCGCATATGCCCCGACCAGCCTCGTTCGATTTTCTCAATCTCCACAAGGAAAATATCACCGGGAGCCTTAAATGAAATTAATCAATTAAAACGATTCACACATGCAACACACACACACACACACATATATCTCTGTATGTATGTGCAGCACATCTCAGTGTGTGTGTACGTGTGCGTGTCGACTTACCAGCGGTCGCTCGGAGAAGGTGAGTGCGTCCGCAAAGCTAGTGCGCCTGAAAGCGACTGTTGCATCGTCAACCAAGTGTATGTTGGAGCCGTGGTATGGATGAAACCGAAAGAGCTGACTATCCCATACTTCAACACCAGCACCAGCACCAGTTGTTGAGAGTTTTGCATCATTCATAGCTGCTGCGGCAGCGACGGCGGCTGCGACCTCAGCCTGCTCTAGGTCCGCCTCGGGGAGGGCATATGGCTCCTGCTGCTGCTGCTGCTGGTCATCAACGGCATCCATGTTTTAATGTATGATTTACTTCTACCATATGTATGATTATTATATTTTTTATTTGTGTTAAATTTTATATTTTTGATCAGAGGTTGACGTGCGACAGTGTTAGGCAACGTCAAGACAGCCCGTAGTCTGTTGGCAGTGTTGGCAAACGCACGCTTTTGCGTTTGACGTAACAGTAAACAGCTGATTGCAACGGCGGACATAATAAAAAACGCGAGGTAAATTTATAAATTAAAATGAATAAATGAAAGTAACTGACAACGAGTAACCTGTAATATTGCAGATGCGTGTACCAACAGCACTTTACGCGGCACGTGGACGTACGCCACAGAACGAGAAGGATGTACCCTTCCAGGAGATACTCCCACTGCGGCTCAAGAACACAGTGAGCGGCAAGGCAGACTCGGCATCGGATGTGGCCTGCCTGCAGGAGATGGGAGTACTCTTCGCCTGCCTCAAAGACAATGAGTTTGTGGAGAAATATTGCCACAAGGAAATTAGTCAGTTTAAGAACTGTTACAAGTTCTACATGGACCGCAAATTCGAGGCGAAAAAGACTGTCAACCAGGGTATCGTGCAGCCGGGCAACAATCTCAACTACAAACAGTTGAACAAGTACATGAGACGCTTCCCCAATCCACAGTGAAGTAAAGAGGAGTTCCCTGTAGCGTAGCCATTGTTGTTCAGCCGTTTAATAAAATATTTACAAAAACAAAGAGTACAGTTACAGTAAGCTATATACTAAGTAGATCGGGGAATACTATTGCAGATCGTAGACTAACTTTGATCAAGTATGACCATTATATAATTATACTCTACTATATAAAACTAAATTCCAGACTGTCATCCAGCTCTACTCCTCCTTCATCAGAAGTTACAGCTCCAAATCTTAGCCAGGGATATCAATGCTGACATATCCCAGCAAGCAACTGCATTATCTTTCTTTCCCTCAGTACACCACATCTGCATCACCCAATCCCGCAGAGGATTGACTCACAGGCGATGGCTGACTAAGCACAAAATCCGAGAGGTTGCGGGTATGTGCGGCACGCAGTGTATGGAACTGGCTGTGCTGCTGCTGCTGCTCGTACAGCTCCGACATGAGCGCCTGCTTCTCACGCGCCAACAGATCAGCCTCGTTCATGTTAAAGTGCTGCAGCGGCTTGCGGGGCAGTGCCAGATTGATGTGCAGCGGATAACCGCCGTGCTCCCAGGTGTCCGTTAGTATGGCCAGACTGCGATTTGCCTCCAGCACACGAGCACGCTGGTAATTCAGCCGCTCCTGCTGCAGTTCCGACCACTGGTCCTGGAAAGGGATGGGAATCCTTAAGTTTTATGACTGTTTCAGCGATTAAAGTGGGAACTTACGAAGCGTGTACCCAGTCTGCCAAAGTACTTAATCTGCTCCTGTACATTGAGCACCTGCTGCATGTAGAAATCACGCGCCTTCTCCACACCATCCAGGCCAAAGAGCAGCAGTTCCCGCTGCTCCTCCAGGTGCTTGAGACGCTTCAACATGTTGTAGTCGATGCCGTGCTGCAGCGTATGACGTCGCGACTCCCGCCGCTTGCTGCTGGACTTCTTGGGTGGCAGCGCCAGGTTGAGATTCAGTCCCGCTGCATAGTCTGTGGCCGAGGTGGAGGATGAGCCACCGTCGGCAGAGCCGCGATGCTCGAACAGTTCCCGTGCAGTCTTTAGACTCTTCTGCTGTTTGGCCTCGCTGTGCATGAGGCTGAGCTGCCAGTTCTGGAGTGCATTGCGTATGTCCGCCTTGCCCAGCGGCGGAGCAGTTACTGGCTGACGTGGGGGCTTGGGCGGTGGCGGTGCTGGTGTGGCATACTCTTCATCAGCCTCCAGCTCGGGACTCACTGAAGGCGGCGGCGTGCTCAGCGTTAGCTGAGAACGTGGACGCACCTTGGCTGTGGGTGCTGCCCCTGCCGATGCTGTGCTGCTCTCTAGGCTCAGGCCAAGTAGTTGCGGTGCCGATGGTGGACGTGGCGGCTTGGCCGCCAACACTGGCTGCGATTGCTGATTGCGCAGCAGGCAGAGCTTCAGGCCGGCACAGAATCGCTCGAAGGATAGGAGGCCACTGGGCGGGGTCACACGACGCAGTGAGTCGAGCACACCCTGCGGCAGACCCTTGGAGCCATCGTCCTGCCAGCCCTTCTCAATGTCCGCATACCTCACATACCCACTGTGCTTGTCGTCCAGTATGTCGAAGAGCTTCTTCATCGACAGCACAAATTGCTTGGGCAGCGCGTCCAGCGAGCTGAGGCTGCCGCTCTTGCTGTTGCTGCTGCCGCCGTTGGTCAGCATCTCTGACAAGACAAAAGTGGAAAGTTTGCGTGTAAATATCGCCCACACTCGTTGAACTCAATGCATAATTTGTTTATCAATTTGCATAAATTGTTTAAGCGAAACGAAAGACTTTGGCAACGAACTTGCCACAATATTTGTCCCTCCTGTTTGTTTGTTTATAAACGATATGAAGTAAACAAATTTGTTGCTGGCAAACGAAAGACTCAGCCAACGTACTCGAGACGAATGACTTAAGCAACGAACTGGCACAAGATGCACAGAGTTTAATGGTATTTGAAACTGGTTTACTCTATTGTTTATAAACAATGCATTAAACAATCTGCAGCACACTCACTGGGAATCTCGCGTACTAAAATTGCAACTCGTTGCGCGGCAGCGTCGCAGCCTTTTGAGGCCGTTCGTCAAGGCTTTTGCTTGTGCAGTCTGTTTATGCTGCGACTATACGACTATGTAATGCAGCACTAGGCTACTCACACAGACAACACACACACACAGAGAGCACACGACTCGGCATAGGGCACACTCCACGCTCCACACTCGGGAGCCAAAGCCAACCGACTGGTTGGAGCTGACTGCAGACTGGCGCACGCAACTGGTTAACTGCCTGACCGAGCAGGTTTTTAGTCTGCACACGCACACACAGATACAATAGACACACACCTATACACACACACACACACATAGCACAGAGGCACACACCATCCCAGAGAGAAGATCATCACAGTGGTTCAATTATAGCAGAAATATTTATTAGTAGAAATTCAATGCGCTCGTCGGTACTCAGTCAAGGATAGCTAATTGCTTACTTTAAGGCACACACACACACACGCAGATAAGTGCATGTGTGTGCGTGTGTTTGTATGTGTGCGCTGCAAGAAATGCAGACTCTGCGCAATCCACACGCTTCGGGATCGCTAGAATGCGCATTTCATGCCAAGTTGCGCCTCGCTCTAAATTTAAATCGTAACTAGGAGAACTCTCTTCCCCTCTCTCTCTCTCTCTCTCGCTCTGTGGCTCTACAAATCTGCCACAGACTTTCGGCGCACATACTTGGCAAAGTAATCGGGACGCCAGCACTTGCAGGAGCCGGGAATCAAGAACCAATCATAGTAGAGTCGAACCTGGAAGCAGCCCAGCTCATCGTGGCCATCGCAGTGCGCATCGGGCTGGGCAACCTGTGCTCCTCCTCCCTGCGCACCTGAGGTGCCATCGGAGGCAGTGGCTACGCCTGCGCGCTTCTGCAGATACTGTTGATAGGCCTGGAAATCTTGCACCGATGGCGCCTGCGTTGTGGTGCTGCTGCTGGGCACTGTGTCCTCTGCATTGGGATAGAAGATCTCCGCTACCAGCAGGCTGACCCAGCGGGGAGAGGACAAACAGCCACCGTCCAGATAGTGGCAACGTGCCTGGATGCAGCGCGTCACTTCGACAGTCTGTGTGAAGTAGCCCTCGTAGGGAATCTGCACCACATAGCGCCAGGCGCCCTGGTAGTTCTTGGCAAACACTGGCGTCGCATACTCCACCTTAGCGGGACACGGCGTCGGTGGACCCTCGTAGCGTATGGGACCAACTTCCTCGCGCCGTTCCGCAGTGCGTTCTGCGGGCGCCACAGCGGGACTAGTGTCGCCCTGAATAGCGCGATAGAGTGTGCAGAAGCTGCGAAGGAAAAATTAGCATAAGGTTAGAGGGCAAGTAAAAAAGCGACAGGCGAGTGTGCTCAACTGTAAGATATCCTCTATTTCTTAAATATGTAACTTCTACGTTTATTTTGATTTGTATTGCATACTTCCAGGCGACGCTATGTCTGTACACCCAATAAAATTATTTCCTACATAACTTCTGTGTTTTTATCGGATCAATACCAAAATAAAATACAAGTGACTTGAAAACAGCAAATATTGTCATTCTTGCTTTATAGTATAGCCTAAAATTCCATTTTTTGCTATTTAAAGGGGCGGTTAGGGACGTGGTGCAATTCGAAAACAAACGAATTATTTGGATAGTAATGATTATTAGGTTTATCAAAAATTAGCGTTCTAGTTTTAAAACCAGGCTTGCAATTCGATACTCAATGATTAACGTAGGCGGTTCTTGTGATATTAAGAAACATTGTAACCGAATTAGTTAGTCATAGCTCTTACACTCTCTGAGTTATAGGTCTTCGAACTGACGGACATGGCTATATCGACTCATATTCACACTTTGGGAGGTATGGGACGCTTAAAACTTATAAGGTATACCATAAATCAATTTTCAAGCTTTAAAACTAAACGATTAGCTTAGATTGAGAACGTGGTTGAATTGTAAGATAAGCTCTGACATGCGCGCTGTATCAAGACACACTGTCATGAAGTTTGATTGTAGCTTTTGTAGTCCCCTTTTTATAAGTGTTCTACTGACAGACATACCTATATCGACTCCCCTGTTCACTTTGTGAGGTTCGCCGCGTCTTCTTCTACTATTAAAAAGTTATAGCACCACAAAACTGTAATACCCTTCTTCCCTATTAATATCGGGTATAACCATTCCGGCCCACACTTACACTCCGCCTCCATCGCAGAACTTGCGTGGCTTGCGCTCCTCGGCGGCGCGTCGCTGTTCCTGAAGCAACTTCTGTTGCTGCTGCTGCTGTGGATCCTCCTCGTCCAGTGCGGGATCGAAGTAGCTATACTCGTTGGACTGCACGCCATCGGGCAGAGAGCGCGTGACACGCGTGGCATAGTGACGATCAATGTTGTTGTTCTCCAACTGCTCCACAGGCTCATCGCGTATGATCTGCGTCACCTTGGGCAGCGTGTCGTCGGCCTTCAGCACGGGCAGCGTCTTGGACAGAAACTTGAGCGTCTGATTGCGTATGAGTTCACTGGAAAGAGGGGAAGGGCATGAAGAGAAAGGAAGGCGTGAAGAGCTTAGCTCAGGTAACTTACAAGGGATAAGGCTCGCCGAGCACATTCTGTCCCAGCGGATTCTTGGGTATTTGTCCCTTGTTCAGATCCCCGCAGATGTTGTGCACCGATACGGCGGATTTCTTGCCTGCGGCAACATCTTTGCAGTCCGCATTGATGAAGGTATAAGGAGGGGGACGCACACGGGGTGGCACCGCATTTGGTGACTCCACAAAAGCGTAGTAGCCCTCTGGCGGCTCTTCGCCGTACTCTGTCTGGGCTGCCGACTGCGACGGCGACTGCAGCTGCGGCTGCTGTTGCTGATGCTGCTGCGCTGTCGACGCCAAGGCAAGCAGCAAGAAGCTGAGTATTTTCTAAAGAAGACAAAACAAGTTCAGCATTAATTGGCTAAAAAGAAAAAGAACCAGAGCCAGCATAGGGTAAAATTAATTGCCAAGCCCGCATGAATAGTCAGCATTGTCAATGTGGCTGTGGCTGGCAGCTGGCGGCTGCCCAAACCCAATGGGCACAGCCAGAAAGAAAGAAAGACGCGCTCTCAGTTCGCGTTTGGCGAAAGCGCGAAAGTTGCGCGGCATCAAAACAAACAAGAAGCAGAAGGAAGAGGAGAGCGTGGGGGAGGGAACACAAATGGAACTCCAACAGAGCGACAGAGCGATACTTTTGCATCTTAATCTTATTGTTGGGCACTTGGCACTTGGCACGCAAGAAAACTTTCCCTGAAATTCTTTGGCTGGCAGTTCAATGAAATCAAAAGTTTTTTCTTCATCTCTGAAGAATCTTCAGAAGAAACTCTCAAACCCGTTCGGGGTCAAGTGTGGGCGAGAGATTTCCCATGGCTGTTTGGGGTCGAGTGTTGGCCAGAGATTTCCCGTCGTCTTATTAGGCCAGTCTCTTTGGAATGTGTCTTAGACCCAGCGAGATGCGGGTGCGGGAGCGGGTTACGGGAGCGGGTTCCGGGTGCCCCAACACCAACTTCAGTGTCGAGAGAGTTTGCATCTCTCTCGCTTCGTTTCGTTTCGTTTTCGTGACATGATTCACAGCACAATTTGAATACCAGAAACGAAGCGAAATTGGGTCAACCTCGAGTTTTGTTTTCTGTTTATTCTAATGAGCTGCGCCTGCTCCGTCGTTGTCACCTCCATGAGGGAACTCGTTTCGAAATGGACTTGCTTAGCTGTTGTCTCCTTCTGTTTCTGCGACTGTTCCCATCCTAATTGCAGTTGCCGTTTGACCGCATTAACCCCACGAGAGCGACCCGAGTTCAAGTTGCAACTGTGGTAAGAAAGTTAATGACTCTGTGCTTAAAGCTGGAAGAACCAAGTCAAGAAGAACCGCTGCTGCTTTGTCACAGTGCGTGGCCCCCTGTAAAACTGTTCTAAATACGTTTTAGTTAACGGGAAAGTTGCTCCATGCCAGGCAAAAATCACACACACGCACACATACACGGGGCGCATGTGTGTGGCATGAGTTGGGGAGCCAAAGAAGCGATTGGCCCCGTCACTTTAATTCATTAGCATGTCGCTCTAAAGTGCTATGGAGAGGAGCAGAGAGAATGCCGTTGTTCCAGAATCCAGAAACTATGCTAACAGTAAACGCTGCCACAGTGAGTGCAAAAGACAAAAGACTCAGGCAACAAACTTGCTGCTAGTTGAAATTAAACGTACCACAAGTAAACGATAATCCATGTTGCCACTTTGCTCCAGGTGTAGTTTCAATTTGATTCCTCAGCACACACACAGACAAACAAAGCTAGACGCTAGAACTTCCCACTTCCAATTTGAAGAGTTTCTTTCTTGGTTTATGCGTTTCAACGAACTCGACGCGGCAAGTGCAGCAACTCAACTGAGACTGGCAATGACAATGAACCGCCGTCGAGCTGCTTGGCCGGCTGCTTGGAAAAGAGCAGGAGAGAGGGAGAGTCGATTGGCCATGGCCATGAGAAAGCTACAAGAAAGAAAGCTTTGCCTCAGAAAGAGAGACACAGTGTTGTCAACGCAGCCTTTTCCCGTCAAAGCTAGCTTTTTAGCGGGACATAGCCTGCCCGCAGTTTTTCTAGCTATGGTTGTTGCATTAGCTAAATACAACATGGAACATATTGCATACTTTCGCGATCGTTTATTAGCTGGGCTGCTCCATTTTTGTAGCAATCTTTCGAGGGCGGAATGTTAAAATATTTTTTTCCCATGACACGATCCCATTGGTGTCCCGGATGTGTTTGATCCACTTAACAGTGCACAGCAGTTTCATTATCGATTACTATCATTCTTATCATAACTTATTCAAAAACACGTATATGTATATTATAATATATTAACTTAACGCAAATTTTATGCAACAGGGGGAAGGCGTGGCAGACCCCATAAAGTAAATTAGTATACTCTTGACTGATAGTTACCCAATTCCGTCTGTTTGAACGACAAGAGATCTCACCATAGATATGTATGCATTTTGCAAACTTTGCGTAGATACATTTTTCTCAAATTTTGAAATAAAGCATTAAACTTTCCAAGTTTAACTTAAACTAAGCTAATTATATATCAGAATCGGACAATAAACACAAAAATTATGAAGGAAAGTATGAGAATTTTTGTTTCAGAACTTTACACTTTAAATTTTAAAGAAAGTGCACAAAATTCTAAATATGTATGTATCGATACAGACTCGATTAATAGACTCGTTTTATATCCAACAATTTCACGTTTATTCATAAATACAATGTACATTACACATTTCATCAATTAATAAACTTGCCCTTAACATACAATAGTTCAATCGTGTGTGTTTTCTTGTATATATACGTATATGATGTACATAATAAAGTGTACATTATGCAAAAACAGTGTTTGTAAAGTCTTTAAACATTTGTTATCATTATATAATGGTTTGGTTTAATGCTTTCTATATGCTACACATACAAATACAAACATGCATAGCTCCCGTAAGATGTATATATAGTATATATGTTTTTGAATATTAAAATACAAATACTCTCTTCAGATTGGTAATTATATGTAGTAATTGAAATGAATATAGATAGATATATATAAAGTTAGATAGATATATATACACATAGTATACATAATAGAAAGTGTACGTCGTGTGAAACTTGGTTTCGTATACAAATTAAAGTGTACTTCCTCCATTTATGCCATGCACTCCTTCGATATAAATCAAAAAAACAAATAATAATATATATAAATAAAAGTATTGCGTGGTTGTGTGTTGCATGAAAAGAAATTCAAATCAAATCATATTGTACTTTCTCTCGTAAATAAATAATAATCGTAATAATCGTATATATAATAATTATATAATGCAAAGTCAAACGTTTTCGAACTCTCCCGCGTCTCAGAAAATTTTCGATATTGCCGTCAATAAATAAACTTAAATCGAATTTTAAAAGTTGCTCAACTTTTGAACTTAAATTAGCTTAGGAAACTAGAAATATATATATATATCATACATATATATCGCATGTGTGTACGAGAGTGATCGGTATCGCGGTAATTGATACACGGCGCCAGTTAAAGTAAACCTTTTTGTTGTATAACAGCATTTTCCTTATAAACTAGATACATATATATCATATATCATATGCAACGGCATATCGATCGTTTGTTTTATATAGAAATATTCAATATGTATAAAGTAAACTTTAGACTTATGGCTATAGTGCGTTTGTATGTCTCGCTGGGGATCCAACGATTTATGCCAACTAATTCTTGGGCGAAACGGTGATCAGTTTGTGTGGCGTAACGGGGGAAATCTGCAAGAAAGAGAGAAAGAGAGAGAGAGAGAGAGAGAGAGATAAGTTGCAGTTTCATTGGAAGAACCTCTTTAGACTTCTGCACTTACCCATAGGGAGCGACCCATATACGAGTCATCGTCGTCCTCAATTAGACCCGAGGTGTGATGATGATTCTGTTGATCGATGAACAGCAAAGTGTCCTTGCTGCATGTGTTGGCCGAGTTGCGCAGCAGCGATGACAAGGTCTCGCTGCACTCGCGCAACTTATAATTGGAGCTGGTGGAGAAGGAGTGCCTCAGACTGAGACTAGCAGCGGCTGCCTGCTGCTGTTGCTGCTGTTGTTGCTGCTGCTGATGCTGCGTTACGCTCTCCACGGCAGAGACGCTGCTACGCGAGCCATGCCAATTGTGGTTGCAATGGTTGTGCAATGCTGGATGCCGCGACAGTTGCAAGCTGGAAGACAACTGCGGCGCAGCATTGCCATTGAGCAGAGCAGCGGCAGCTGATGCGGCATTCATGTGGCCATTGAACTTGTTCTGCAGCGTGGAGGCCGCTGTCACTGAGGTGCTGAGTGAGCGTGGCGAAGAGCGCGACGAGAGTGAATCAATTGAAGAGGCGGAGCTGGAGGTGGATGAGTTGCCACCCAAGCTGGCTGCATGCCCATTGGTCTTGGGTTCCTGTGCTTGGCTTATGCTCTCGCTGGCTACTACTGCGCTGGCCAAGGGCACTGAGGCCTCTCCATTGGCTGCCTGACTGGGATTTGGCTTCTCTGCACAGTCCTCGTCCATAGCAAAGATTTGAGCTGCATCTTTTGTTACATCGGCTACGCTTGTTGGCGATGTTGTTGCACTTGCCGTAGGCAACACAGCTGGTTCAACCTCAGGTGCAATCACTGCCTGATTGGCGGAGTCTGCCACTGCCTCGGCATCTGCATCGGCATAGGCCAACTCCTCGATGTTGAGTACCTCATGCGAGTCCCGGTGCAGGGCGTCTGACTTGTCCTCTGGCACAGGAGTAGCTGTAGGGAAAAGGAGATGAAGATTAGCATATCATTCAAACAGAAAACTCTTTCAGCTCCACTTACCATCTTCGATTTCGCAAGCTGCCTTGGGTATGGGTATAGCCACCGGTTTGGATACAGCCTTTTCGGCAGGCGCTGCAATTGGCTCAACAGTGTCTTCTTCTTTGTCTTTACCCGCAGCAACAGATGTTACTGTTGCTGCTGCTGCAGCTGGCGGTGCAATGCGCGATACCCAATGATCACCCGAGTTTGAGCTGGAGCCGGAGCACTCAGCTGAAGCGTCGGCAGTGCGTCGCTGATAGAACAACATGTACGCCTCGTTGTTGATGATGTCCTGCTCGATGTCATCTTCGGGCACTTTGCTCACACGCTGATCATCGAATTTGTACCACTGTCGATCGTAGGGATTCTTGCAGGCTGCCGTATAATGTCCCGTCTCCAGGGTATCGCCCTGATGATAGCACACTGCATAAAGATCATAGCGCGTATCTTTGGGTTCGGCGCGTGAATTGAGCGTGGAGGAACGTGAATCTCCCCTAGATTTTTTGTGGGTTTGCTGATGATGATCCATGCCGTGACTCAAAGAGCTACCTCCACTAGCGCTGCTCTCCCGCACACCGCGTGCCAAGTGTGGAGACATATCAAAGGCGGTCAAGGGGAACTTCACCATCGTAGTCAGCTTGGCCGCTTGGGGTCCCTTTGCCTGATGCTGTCTGAAGCGCTTGAAGTGCACCACAAGAATGTCTGGCAGAGACCACAAGCCGAGTGTCTTCACCACTGGCAAATACTGCTGGCAATGTGGACAGCGCCAGGCATCCTCAGCACTCAACGTCTCCGCCTTCGTGTAATGTTCCAGACATTGTTCCAGCGTTAAGGCGGCAGTATCGTTGGTTTTGCTAGCACTGAGACGCGCCACGCTCTCATGCTCCACCACGGCATCCACATCCGAGTTGATGTTCACAAAATGCGTCTCGGGTGCAGTCCATTCCAGCAACAGCTTTATATGCGTTGGCCCCGCCTCCGAGGAGAGCACAGAGAGAGCCATATCAATCATTTCGGTGAGCAAAGGATGTTCCACCTGCTCCAGATACGTATCGGGATCTGCAGAGGGATCCTGCAAGCGAATCTTGAACATATCTGTCAGTGGCGTCGCATACGAGAAAACCTCCGGCTTGAGCAGTGCAGACATTTCACGCAGCATACGCTTCTGCAGCTCCTGGTAGCTGCAATCTCGTGGTGCCTTCATGCTGAAGGGGGCTCCAAAGCGTGTGCAAGTTGCAGGAGCTTCTCCCTCTGCCTCCTTTTTGTGCACATTGGCAACGAGCAGAAGCAGGTCAGTTGAATGTGCTGCCGTTGCTGGAGTAGCTGTTGCAGATGAAAGCTGCTTCTCTGCACCTTCCGGTGACGCTGCTACTTCGGACTTTGTCGTGCTCTCATTAACCTCTGGGACCTCAATGCAATAGATATTCTCCACACTACTCAACGTATCCACAGGTTGTGTGTCATAAAAGACGCGCGTGAATCCCTCCGCATTGAGATCCACTAGTACCATGCGATTGGCAGCAATGCCCGTCTCCTGCAGCTGTTCACGTAGCGCCACAATTGGTGAACCCGCCGGCACTCGCAATCCCATCTTCAGTTGACGCGGCTGCCGCTTCATAAAAACCACAGTGACGAAGATGGTGAGCTGCGTCAACTGCGGCAGTTGCACGGAAATGCAATGGAACGGATCGAATGTATTCGACTGCTTCTGGCAGCGTGGACAGGTCAGCGAGGAGCGGAATTGTGCCTGGAACACTGCCTGCACAAAGCTATTGTTGCAGCGTATGTGATTCGCCAGCGTCTCGGCGGCAATGATCTCGTCAGAGCGTCCATATGAGTTCTAAGAGGGCGAGAAAAAAGAAAAAAGGTTAAATGGATTGGAGAGTGGAAAGTTCCGAGTTGCCTGACTTTACTTAACTAACTTTCGTTCTTGATCTTAATGATATGAAATATGATTATTCAGCTGTATATGACTCTGTTATATATATACTATATGTCTCTTCCTATCTGCAGTTGATTACGCAAGAAATATCAAGCAACTTGCGTAAGAAATATAATTAAATTGCGTCACTTTATAAACAACTCACAGAGGGTTCTTCATGGACGTCAGCTGTGTAACACTTGAAACTCTCAACGAAAAACAATAACAGTTAATATATAATAATATAATATAACTCTCTATATAAACATGGAAATACATATGTTTCATGATTAACTTTCTATATAGCTCTATATAAATATATCTACCTCTGTTTATCACATATTTACAAGTCAATATAATTTATATCTGTTTGATTCTAGATAACTTGCAGTTTCTTTTGGGAGTATTGACTTATATATGCTTCAAATTTAGTAAAATACATAATATATGACTTTCTATAGTTGATAAAGGATGAAAACTCGTAAGAGATTATAACAAAATTCTACAACTTAGTAAAAAATTTTCTCAACAGACTGATTCACTTAAGAGTAACACAATTCAGACCTACTTCATTTCTTATTCGCGTAAACATGTCTTACATTATATATATATAGAAATATAATAAACTTTTACGAATGTACATTGTACTCAGAGATACGTTAGACCAAACTTGACCTTCTTAATCTAGCTATATATACCTCTTTTCATCAATATATTTATCATCTTGATTCCAGTCTTAACATTCTTCTTTTACTGCATTTTGTTCTTCTTTTCTTCTCTTCTTGTACATTCTTGTTCACTTCCTACACTTGATTCTCTTCTTACAGTGCTTTCCTTTTTAATTTCCTCTTTTCAATGTCTTGCAATCTTGCCTATAGCTCCATAAGACTAAACTTATTCTAGAAATTGTACTTGATTTGTCTTGCCGCACCTTGATGCTCTTGTAGCGTCGTTTGCTTGCCGTGTTCAGATCCTCGTGCACCTTGTCGAGCAGCCAGAAGAGAAACTCCTGCGCATCGTGCTGCGTGGAGCTCCTAAATTGTGTGCCATAACGATCGACAACAGCCTTGAAACTGGTGCTGTGATCGCTCTCATTGCGACAGGTCCACAGCGCCTTGAGCACATTCGCCAGTTGCTCCGTAAGTTCGCCCTTTGTGCCGAATTTCCTCGAGTTAATCTTGTTGCGACGCTTCAGATCGGCCTTGAAAAATAAGAAGAGTTAGTTGAGCTTTTGTAATGTTCAAGTTCTCACTTACCTTGTACTGATCCAGAACAAAATACTCGGCCAGAATGTCCGTGTGGCTGAGGCACTGCAGCACCGCATTCATGAAGCAGGTGTTGCCATGATTCTTCAGCCCCATCACACCGGGCGTCTGATCTGCTGGCCATTGATAGCCCCCTATGGGTGGCACACGCTCTGATCCCCCACTGCCATTGCCCATGCCATGCTTGTTCGCCTGTGGGGTGAAAGAGAGAGGAAGACGTGGATTACTCACTTTGTGGACACGACAAATTGATGCGAGACTCGAAACTCGTTTCCAGCGGTTGTCGGCAACGCAAACTGACGCTGCCCACTTACAGTGGGCACAACAAGGAGAAAGATAGGGGAAAGGAAGAGGGGCTAGTAGAAGGAAATTGGGTTTCAATTTCGTAGCCAATTAAAAATTGTTTAGCGTTGCGCCAATTTGCGATAAATGAAGAAATATTTAGAAAACAAGCAGAAAGCAATAATTCGCTTGAAAGAAAGCAACAAATTCTTCTCTCTACAATGTTTGCCCGCGATGTTGGTTTGCTTATCAACGCTATACATACACACACATATGTATGTACACAGACGTAATCTTGCTAGCCATGTGCAAATATTTAAGATTCGTATTATAGGCGATAATACCTTGTGCCTGTATGAGCATCCACTATGTAACTGCGCTAATCATAGAGCAAACGAGGTGAGATGCTTCGCTGGAAGAGCGACTACGGAACTAAAGGAAATCAGGAACTATTCTAATATTACATAAATAATTGGACCAATGCTAGAAATATACAAACAACGCATGCATAAATATTTATTAAGTAATTTTAACCCAAATCGATTTTGAACAAGAAAAACATGCCGGGAATTTAATACTCTTGCTCTCCTATAACTTTCCTATAATGTCTATATGAAGAATTTAGCAATATTTTATGTGTTATTTTATGTATTCATTCACACCAATCGTTGGACAGTTTCGATGGAAACTCCTGAACAGAATAGTATATAAATTAAGATGATGAAATTATGCTCAATAAACCAGAATCAGACTAACGCTACAGACGGACGAGTCTGATACGAAAGTAAAGGAAATATCATGCCTGATTTGGTGTCTATAGCTTTAACAATAGCTGAGATCTCGCTCTGGCAGGCAGATGGACAGACCGACAGCAAAGACTCAATCTACTCGTCTAGTGATCCTGACAAAGAATATACATATAGTACTTAAACACTTTGTGGGATCTACCACGCCTTTCTCTGTCTCTTACACACATTTGCACAAACTTAGTATACCCTTTCTTACCATTTTCAATGGCCAAAGGGTATTTAAAATATTTAAGAAACGTGCCCAAAATACTAAAAAATGCAGTTTGCTTGTTTAACTTTGTAATATTTGCAAATAATTCCAATTATAAACCAAATTGAATGCAGCATAACGAGCAAACTATGCGAGAAATTGCTTTAGATTTCCAAATAGCAAATAAAGTTGAAATATTTAGCGATTATAAAACCAATTAAAGAGAAGCATAAGCACAATTCGAAAATCTTAATTGAGCAGAGACTAAAAATAAAAACACAAACACACAGACATAGAGTGGGTATATCATATATGGTGGTATATGGTAGATCTCTGTACTCTCTGCATAAGTGGAGCGGGCCACACGTGTCGGATGAAATGACGTTTTGGGTCGAACGGATTTACGATATTATAAACACACACTGCACACACACTCGCACACGCGCAAATTGCATTTACACGAACAGCATTTGCCCCCGTTTCGTTGTGGTGCGAGTGGTGCAAGCGGTGCGCGAGTAAATCAAATTGGTAAATTATGAAATTGCACTCGAAATTAAAACAAACACAAAAACAATGGAGAACGCAGTCGGCTGCAAAGGTTATGTGTGGACAGTGGGGTCAATGCTAAGTGCCCCCACTCCACACTGTGCCCACTGTGTCTTGCAGCCAAAAACAGCAGATAAAGCAGGAGGGGAATGGAGGTAGTCAATTTAAAACTTATAACGTCATCGAGCCATCGATTTAAGCCAAACAAAACTCGTAGCAAAATAAAAAGAAGAGCCAAGCCGGTTTTCGCGGAGAGACCCAGCGAAAAACCCACACAATTCTCTGGGCCAAACGAAATAGAAAGAATAAAAGAAACAACAAACCGAAAAAAGTGATGCCAATAAAAAACTAGACAAACAGGCAAAAAAAAAAAGAGATACGTTCAAGGCGTGGGCAGCCAGGCCAGTTAGGAGTAGGAATGGTAGAGTTACGACAACTAAAAGGGTATTATTACTCGTACCTCTTTTCGGCGCCAGCATCCGGTGTAGAACGGCACGATTTCTATGAAAGTTGTGCGATGATGTTCAGCATGATTCTCTGGCGACTGCGTGGCGTGTGGAGAGAAACAGATACACATAGATACAGATACAGATAGAGTTGCAATAGTAGCAGTAGAAGTTGTAGTTGTGTTTGTAGTTGCACCAGTAGTTGCAGTTGCAGTTGCAATTACAGGCGAAAGAGAAAGGACTATAAGTTGTAAAGTGAGGAGCACTTTCGGTGTAAAGTAATTGATAGAACATAAGCAATTCCAATTGGTGAAAGGCTAAGAGCTGCCTTACTCTTTCTCTTCTTTGCTTCACTATACTTTGCTTTCTTTATTGAATCTTTTTAATGTTATATAGTAAGACTGAATTGGTGGGACGATGGGTCATTATAGGGGGATCGCGATAGATTGCAATGCGCCGTTAGTCTCCGTTGCACATTTAATTACCATTTTGTTAAGCTTACTCATATCTTACAGATATAAGTCTCCCTTACTGTTTTCATTTCCCATAAACCAAGTTGCCTTACCGGTGTTTCACAATAGCTTGGGCCCTTTCTGTTATCTGATTTACTTTATTATACCTATCTCTATGTCTCTCTCTCTTTCCTCATAATTTCATCGCATTTTCTCTGCCCTTTTCCTACGTCATTTGCGTTTTGTTGTCAATTGTTTTGTACCGCATGTGACACAAATGGCACTATACACATAGCCGTGAATTGGCAGAACTTAGTGCCCTCCACTCCCCTGCCCCCTGGACGTGCCCACTCCTCCCTTCACAGTCAACACAAATGTGTCAGCAACAAGTTATTGCTATTGTTGTTTTGTTTTAGCGCCAAGCGGCGATACAAACCGGCATCCGTTCTGACATTGCCAGCTGGCCTTGGGGCAGCTGTGCTGCACTTGCCACAAGCCCCCCTTCCCTCCCCCTATGACATTGAGTGCAGACTGGCGGCATATCCTTCCTTTCCTAATTGTTGCATTGTTTGCCAGATTGGCAGCAGCCTCCACAGCAATTGATTTTATTTCACTTCACTGCACTTCATTCCATCTTCTGCTCTCACTGACTCATCCCCTGATTTGCCTGCCCCTGCCCCTGCCCCTTCCAGGCCTGAAACTCGATAATTTATGGGGTTGGCGAGCTCAAGAGATTTTTTTCTTGACTCTCTTGTCTCGGTTTTAATCAGCTTAGCTCATTAGACCGCAGCGGACCAATTAAGTCCTAATGATGTAAGCCGAGATAAAGACGCACCTAGAAAACAGCTACAACAACAACAACTGCTCTTGAATTTGCATTGCTGTTGTTTTTGTTGGATTTGTTGTTGCTGCTCTAACGAATCAAAAGTAAATTCAAACGCACAAATGGCCCCAGCGACGAGCCTCAATAAGTAAATTGAGTGGAATTTGCTTTAAACGCATGTTCAACACATACAAATGCAGGCACGTGTGTGTGTCTGCTAGTGAGTGTGTGTGCGAGTGTGTGTGTTTTTGCGGTGTCTGTAGTGACCTAATCGCTGTGGCCAGCGCCAGCGTCTGACAAAATGTAAAGCATTTCTCACACAGCTGGAACTCTGACGTTGCGCATACGCCGCGTGGCCCCAACAAGAGACTTTGTCTGCAAATCGAAGAACGCTACACGCAGCTATAGCCAAAAGTCGGCTACATCAATAGGCAACTTTTGTTGTTGCATTTCACATAACATCACATCACAGTCCGGCGATGATCTCAGTTCGCTCCGACCGAGAGCGCGTTTAAATTTCATTAACAAAAAATTCATTGAGCAAAGCTAAAAACTGCACGGAATAGAATAAACTATAGATGAAACGAGTTCGCCAGTCATTAGGTAAAGTTCAGTGGCAATTATAAGCGCATTATACAGTGACTGACATTCCTGATAGCTTATTGAAGTGGAGTTAGGCTATACAGTTTTTCTATATACTTCATATATATTCTTGTACACTTTTTTGACCAATATTAATATATATATTGTATATACTGTATAATATATAATATGTATATACTGATACAATTTTCTGTCCAATATCAGTATATACCTGTACTATACATATTCTTGTGCAATCTCAATATAAAACTCAGTAAATCGTTATACTATATACGTTATTGTACAACTTGCTGAAATTAGATCTCCTTTGAAATTGAGATTATTTAAGGTTGTATTAGTAATTATATGATATTTTAAGTTATCGATAATTTGAAAGCTAAAATGGCTTTCAAGGCGCAAGAAGGGACTCTAACTATCGTATAAAAAGAATCGTGCACAGCCTCAAGAATCAGAATAATTAATAGCACTATCAATAGACTCGATAGGATTCTAAAAACTAACGGAAAAACGATAGACGTAACTTTCTTCTTCTGTTACAGATCATTTAAGCTTTGATAACTTTTCAACAACATGAAAACGTTGCCAGACTGATAAATCTCCTCTATAAATCATCTTTATTGCTAAACAAGGTATCTGACAGTCGTGCACATGCGGCTAGACAGATTATACTATATTCAGGTTACTAATCGAGTCATAGAAGTCACCGTCTACCGTCTGCGAGCGACTCCAGTCGGTTGTTATTGTTATTGTTGCCACTTGTCTCAATTTACTGTGGCAATTTTATCATCATTATTATTTATAAATTTAACACATTTATCTTTGTTTTTTTTGTTTTGTTTTCGTATTTGTTTGGTTTATTTTTATTAAAATCGAGCCGAGTTTCGAGTAACCACGACAAGTTGTAGATATAAACATGCTATACATATAGATATATATACCATATACAGGGTATATGATATATCCAGCTGCCATTCGAATCATTCGATTTGTTTGTCCCCTCCTCCTTCTCTGCGTCTCTCATTCTCTGTTTGTTTGCTGAATTTCAATGCCCAAGCAAGAGTGGGGCAAGTGGGAGGCGGTGGTAAAGGGGGAGGGGTCGTTGGGGTGTCGAATTTGTTGTCTGTCTGTAAAAATTCCACTGTGCAACTGCGAAAAAAAATTTAAGAATGCTTCGATAACGCTACGAGTGCTTCGATTACCTACATATACATATGTATCTTATCTCTCTATCTCCCTCTCTCTCTCTCACTCTTTAACTACGCGTTCCACAACCCAGGGGGTTACTTGTTACTGCTGTTGTTGTTGTCTTTACGTAACTGCAAGTGGCACTTGCATGCAACGCTGCAGCGGTCGCAGATGCAGTTGTTGTTGTTGTAGTTGCGCTTACGTTTTATTAAATAATTGTAAATAATTGAAGATAATTGTCATAGTTGTTGTTGTGGAAGCCAGCATGAATGGAATAACTACAGTCGAAACTGGGCTTGGCCCAGAGAGCTCTAAGCTAAGCTAGAGAGAGTGTGAGAGAGGGAGAGCGCAACTCAGTCGGCACGAGACCCCAACAACAAGTGCGATCGTTGTTCGTCGATCGTGTTGATCGTGTGTTCTACCGGTTCGTCAACATATTTGGCATGGAATTTATAAATGAAATAAGTATGTACTGTATTTGTATTTGCGGCATTTGATGGCAAATCGAGTGTATTTATAGCACATTTGCAGTAGTTCCTAATCACTCCAACACTGACAAGTCATCATCATCGTGACATGCAAATCACTTTCCCGCTAAAATCACGTGATAGCCACAAATTCGTCATACAAATCAATTGCGAATAATACCGAATAACGATATAGGGGGCCTTCACAAAATTAACACATGCTACTCGATCTTTTCAGAAGTGTTTCTCGCGTCCAATTCTTATCGCAATGCAATTAATTGCCGAAAGAACAAATCAATCGATAAACGAAAAACACTCGATGACACTTCAGATACATTGGAAATATTACCCCATATATAGGATAGTTAATGAATGGTTTGTCCACTTGTCTACTGAGTTATATAAGGGGGACAACCTAAGGTAAGCACGTGGCGCAAGACGATTCCCGCCCACATTTCTCTCCTTCTTTCTCTCTCTGGTTTTTTCAAGGTTGCCCGTCTTGTGTCTCTGCTCTAATCAGCAGGTTGCCCCTGACTATGTAGCTGCTTATCAGTACTCGCGATATACCTCCTAAATGAATGTGAATAGAAATGTGAATATGTGCGTATGTGCGTGTATTCGTTAGTTCGCTATTTGTTTAGGCTGTCGTATGATACGAGATATAGCAACGATATACAAGGACAAACGGTCCATTTCCCATATTCAGAGCTAAATTTGCACTTTTTATATTTATTTACTTATCACACACACATACACAGACGGAATCACACACGCAGTTCCGAGTGCATATCACAAGTTATGACTGCGTTACGTCGACGATTTGATGACAGTTTTACTAGTAGCACTAGAAACGGACACAGAGAAGGCGAGAGAGAGTGAGAGAGGGGAAGATAGGCATACCGCAGAAACATGTGTGCGTATTTAAAGGGGTGTTATGTGAGTTCAAATTTATAAGTGTAATTAAACCACGATGACGAAAACTTTTCTTTTGTCTAATTTTTTGTTTCCAGTGTCATAAAGCAATCGCACTTTAATTATGTCTGTCTCTCTCGATCTGTCGACGGCCGCGAGAAACAACAACAACAAAGCTGTGCAATTTTGTTTACACTATATAGAGACTTTGTATTTGCACGCACATGAACTTAAAGGTGATTGTACAAAAAAGCGCACACTGTATGTACTAAGGAAAGTTCGGGGTTCACTTTCGTTTCAACTTCGAGAGCAAAACAATAAAGTGTAATTAAGTAATGCGCATGCATTAACCTCATTCCCTTCCACTTTCCGTGGGATGAACTCTACGTGAGATCTTTTAAATGATCTCAAACATATAAAATGTAAATTACTTTTAATAATTTTCATGTAGGAAATGTTTAAAGTTCTTTTTATACCAGCTACTATCTGTGTGTCTGTATGAACAGCTAGATCTAAGTGACTATAAGAGATATGCATATCAAATTTAGTGACAATATGTCTTAGTACTGCACGCAGCTAAAAGAATATGTCTATGCCTTCTTGCGCCCACGTAAATCAATAGAGACCAATTGGTAACGTAATTTTCAAGATAAGAAGGTTAATTTTTTGGGTAAGCAATGATATTAATCACTCAAATAATATCTATAAATTAGTTCATAATGGACATATGAGTTAATAAGGAAAGTGAGTGTATAAGTGGAGATCTGTCACACTTCACCACACGCAACCTAAGCTGTCATACTTGTTATAAATCTATTTCTTTCAGCTGATCTATTCTAAGTAAAGTATTTTATTATCTGTGAATTAGTTCTGTTAGGCTGATAACCTTTTTATAAACAGACAGTTTTTACGATCTCCCTCCATCTCCCTCTGTCTCTCTCTCTGTCTAACGATCGCTGTCTCAGATTGCGGCAAGTGAATGAACTGAGTGTCTCGGGCGATCTACGGATCCGTTTCTCGCATGGCTTTGGCTTTGATTAAACCAAAGCTAGTTTAGTTTAACAGTTTGACAGGCCCCAACAAATTATTCACTTCATCAAGATAGTTCTCGCTACCGCTGTGTTGTTGTTGTTGTTCTTGATGCTGCAGGCGCAACTATTTTTACACGCTCACATTTGTTTATGAAAATATGTTGCTACAAAAATACACACACGAAATAAAGGCAAAAAAAATAAAAAAAAAAAAAAGAAATTCTGAAACATTTTCAATTAGTTTGATCTCAATTGATTTTACCTTGAATGCGAATTCAGAAGAGCGCACGCAAAAGAGAGCAACACCGGGAAAGTGTGAGCGAGACAGAGAGAGAGAGAGAAAAAGAGAGATAGACCAGGAGAGCACAAAACGTGCGCGGCAACAACATACAATAATAATTCGCACAGTTTGTGTTGTACAACTGTAGCAGCAGCAACAACAACAACAAGAACAAGAGGCGCAAAAGTTACGTGTTAGCTTTTGCCTGGCGGAAATACAAATCCACGGGACACACACATGTGCACGCAAACGTACGGCACTTGAATATCGTAGAAAATCAGCAAGCAGAGGCGCGCACAGACACACACAGACAGACAGTCACACACAGAAGGCAAGCACACGCGGTTACGTACTAATCTCGACCATCAACAAGTGCAACAACAACACTGGCAGCAACAGCAACAATTGCTACTGCTACTGCTGCTCTACCCACGTATAACAGTGGGTGGGCAAAACTTACGGAAATAGTTTTGCAAATGACACCCACCACAGTTCCCCCCAACCTGGCCCACCTCCACCTTCTTGCAATTCACCATCCTTCATGCAGCCCAGTTCGCGTGTCACGTAAATCGATAACAACTTGCCACATCGTTAATTCACATCTCTAGTTTAATGTTTTAAACATTGATATACCACCACACTTCCCCCACACCTTCGTGCAATTCATAAATCGATAACAACTTGTCGCATCGTTAACCTGGTGTCACGCTGCCATCACTAGTTCAATGTTTAACACAGTTGCAGCAAATCACGTGTTGTTTATGTCGCACGTTTCATCATTGAGTGCAATTTTTTGATTTGCACACACACACACAGTTAGTCAGCTAGCGGCTTCCTCTTTTTGCTAGTCATTTGCCGCAAGAGACAATCGAGCGGTCAGGCGAAAGAGGGAGAGAGACAAACCGACGCGCAATGCAGCAATTGCCATTTTGATTAGTTGTTGTCGTTGTTGTTTCTGTAGTTAGTTGCAATTTGAATAAAATCAATGCGAGATGCTTCAAGCGTGAATCATAAATCAAACCAAGCAGCTGTAGCAGAATGTGAGGTAATCAAACACAACAACAACTCTTATACCAATGCTAACAATAACATCAGCATCAGTAGCCGCAGCCAACAACAATAGTAGCAATGGACAGTTGACTCATATCAGACAGCCTGAGTGCGGTTCATAGCAGGCAGCTGTTTGTCGAGTAACCCCCTGGAAGCCGGTGAAAGGTGCCAAAGCCGAAACTTGGCCAATGACAAGAGGCGGCACTGCACCAACAACAACAGCAACAACATTAATAAGGCCGCAACAATAACTTCAACAACAATAGCAAAGCCACAACTTAGTAACTGTACATTACAGCATTAGAGCAAAAAGAGCAACAAGACAGAAAACACATTATTCGCTGTCGTTTTCATTGAATTCGCCTCGTTGCGATTCGAGACAATTCGCTTCGTTGTTTCGTTTCGTCAAGTTTCGTTGTTGCTGCTGTTGTTGTTGCTGTTTCGTGCATTTGATATTAAAGTGTTTACAGTTTTCCGTTTGGAATTCGAGGCGCGTAAAAGGTCAGCAGCGTCTAAGGTCTTGCCCTCTACAATTAATCAACGAACACATATACAAGACACTCACACACGCGACACACACACACATATACATTACAATAACAGTAACAATAATTTCAAATATGCTTGTGCATTATTAGATCAAATTCAATTCAGCGAAGCAGAAGCAAAAGGAGAAGGAGAAATGAGAGGGGGAGAGAGAGAGACAGTGGGAGAGGGGGCAAGGGGATTCAACTGTCGCACTTGTCTTCTCCGTTTAGCATTCTTTGTGGAGCACACAAAGCGTGGCACACATTTGTCAATCTTCCACAGGGAGTCGTGAAAGAAAGAGAAAGAAAGAGACAGAGACAGAGGGAGAGCGAGAGAGAAAGACACGTGAGGGGGTGCCTCAGGACTGGCTCCATTGTCTGTCGCACTCAACTGCACTTTATACTACGCGCGCTACGCTCCAACAGCGCACGAACTGAAACTTTGCCTTATTGTTGTTGTTCTTGTTGTCGCATTGTTGTTGCTTTTGCTGCTGCTGTTATCGTTGTTGTTATATTGCCTTGTTGTTGTTGTTGTTTCAGTTTAGGTTGTCGCTGCTGTTTTGTGTATTTGTTTATTGTTATTCTAGTGCGAACAGGCCAACAAATGTTGCCAACATTTACACAAATTGTTTGAACAATTGTTGCCCCAGCACAAAACAAAGGCCTTCCCACCCCCACACCCCCTCTCTCTGCCTCCGTCCCACCAAAATTGGGCCCCTCTTCCGCTGCCTCCTCCTCTCCGTTAATTATAAAAATAATAATGAGACAGCAATTGTTAAAAATAACATTAATTTCCCCATGCGCGGCGCTGTTCGGCTTGGTAACTCTGTAAAGAATATTAAAATAAATACTCTTTGTCAAGTAAAGTTTACACAAGCAGCACAGCAGATACCCTAACAAAATGAGTATCTGTTGATTGTGTTATATTGGAATATGCTGCGGTTTTAATTGCCCAAATTTGATAGGTAATATTTGACCCACTTAAGAGGAATTTGCTTTGTAGACACTATGCAAATTGCGCAGTGCACACAGTCAATATGCTCTACCTCCCTCCCTCACACTTTCTCTCTCTCTCTCTCTCTCTCTTTCTGCTGCTCTTTTGTCTGTCTGGCTGAAAGACAGCAACGCCGAATAAGTCTCATTTGTAAGCGGAGGCCCCTGATACGTTGTCGTTGTTGTTGTCTGTTATCAACACGCATTTACTTACGTATGACTCAGCGCGACAACAACAACAATAGCAGTAAACATGGAAACGTGGCATTTGCCGATTTGGCCAGCGCCCGGTGGGTGGCCACAAAAATAACAATAACAGCAGCAACAACATTCGTCACGCAATGCAGGACACAGTCCCACTGTGCGTGTGTATGTGTGTTTGCATGTGTGTCAACTATTCAAACTTTGCATGTATTGCACAAAGAAGGCAGCAAAGTGCAAGTGCAGACGAGAAAGAGAGAGAGAGCGAGAGAGGGAGAGTGAGACAAAGACAAAGAGACGCGGCAATGCAGAGCAAAACAAAGGCAACGATAACGCGGCGACCAAACGACACCAAATGTTGTTTTTATAAATACGGCACAGACACACACACAGGCATATACACACTCTAATACACTCTCACAACTCACTCCTTATCGGAGTAAGTGATGCTGCTGAACAAAGAAAGTGAAAATATGTATGTATGTTCTCGATTGTTATATATCGATATATATAATTGTGTGTCTGTGTGTGTGTGCGTGTCACTCGATATTTGCAATAGTTTGTTTACTCAACGAAATTCGAGTTGAATTTCCAGAACTCACCCCAACATTAACCCTTGCGCTCAAATGCTGCGCAATGCGATTGAGAAATTTTCTGAAGGACGAACGGCGCATCACACGTGCATTTTGGCCGGCAGCGCGTTTGCCACTGTTGTTGGTGCCGCTGCCGCTGCTGCTGCCACTCCCGTTGCCCGTGGCAATTGTCGCCGATTTGTTGTGAATAATTGCATCCTTATCCACCATGGGCGGCGCATCCACAGACGCCGCTTTGTAACTGTTGAGGGACACGATGCTGCCACTGCGTCTGCCCCGTCCGCCGTTCATGCAGGATGAAATGGCTGTGCTGCTGCTGCTGCTGCCGGCAACGCCGACACCTCCGCCGTTGATATCGCTGCCTGATGCTGATCCCGCGGATCCGGCAATCGTTTTGAATTTGCGCGACCAACGAAACGGATTGCGTGGCATGGAGAAGGCGCGCCGTATCTTTTTGGCGGCATTTGTGGCCATCGTGGAAGCCTGGGCGGCAGGAATGATTAGCACTTGCGGCGGTGGCGATGCAGTTGGAGCAAGCGTTGTGGCTGTCACTGTGCTTGTTGTTGTTGGTGTGGCATGTGTAGGCAGCGGCGTCTTCGAATTATGCTCCTCCGTTGCCGTTGTCTTTTGCGTTGGTGTTGTTGCTCTTTCTGCTTCATTCAATGTTTCTACCGCTGCTGTTGTTGTTGTCACTGTTGTTGTTGTTGTGACGTTGGCGTTGCTGTGGGTGGCAGCCGCTTCTGCCGCTGTCGTTGCTGCTGCCTTGACGGCGTTGGCGGCGGCGGCAGCGTCGTCGTCGCTTTGCTGCACTTTCGTTCCCATTCTCCAAGTTGAGTTGAACAATTCGTCACATAAAGAGTAATTGCACTGTTTGATTTTAAATACACGTTTGGACTATAGGAAATTGACGGTATTTTTTCACTAGATTTCACTTTTTAGCGCACTTAAAATTCCGATTTTCGTTCGTTCGCTTCGCGTGTTTCGTCTGCTCAAGTGCTGCGTTTTCATGCGTGACGTGTGAAAACTGTTCGGATTCGTTTCAATGTGTCAACTGCAATTGCAATTTTGTTTGCTTTCTTTGTATTGCCGCTTAAATCTGCAAATAAAATATTTTTTCGCAGGAAAAGAACAGTGTGTGCCTTTCGCTAGAGCTGTTGTACCGTATCGTTCGGAATAAGTTCGATCGAACGACTCACTTAACTGAACGAACCAAGCAACTCTCTGATTGTCGTAGGGATGTTAAAAGTACATCGATACATCGATAAGCAAGTATTTAATTGCAAGGTATCGAGTATGCTGTGTTAAAAATTTTTCGATATTTATAAAGATTTGTAATGTGATAACTCAAATAATTTTTATTTGGTAATTGTGCGGCGAAGTATTACAATTAAATAAAGTATCGATTTCACATAACAATCCGTTTTTTTAGACTCATATAAGATATCGATAACTTAGAATTTGTATTAAGAAAATGTACAAGTTATAATAAATAAATGCCAAAAAATTATAATTAAATAAAACTAAAACGGTAATTAAATAATAATTAAACAGCGTCAATAAAAGACACAATTTTACTATAGAACATTTTTTAAAATCCGATTGCTTAAATTACTCAAAGCTGCCGCCACCTACCGGCATATCTTTGAAACTCCCTGTTTTTGCATTGGTTTGAGTATTCGCTTATTTATTAGTGTTTGGAAACGTTACAAAGCTAGTTGGGAACAGAAATTTATTACAATCCCAAGACACGATCCAATTTGTGTCCCGGATATGCAGAACCTCGGGAAACAGCGAAAAAATGGTTATCTGGTTTTATCTGTATCTGTTATCTGTTTCCTATATGCTCAGTGGTTTACCGTTCGCCACTGTACACCCCGGCGAATTGAAAAGATAGCGCGAAGCGGGTACATCCTTCTTGACGAACGGCTGCTGATGCTGATTCATTTTACGAGTTTATGTACTTTATAAGGTCGGAGATGTCTCCTCCTGTCTGTTCCGCACATTCCTCGTTCTGACAAACACAATTATTATCATTTTTTTATTATTATTTTTTTTTTATTTCCATGGCTTTAAAATATTGTAAAGAATCCTAAGAACAATTAATGTTATTGAACATTTTCCAGAGAAGAAAAATAACGCGTATGCTTACTTTTTACTTGCCATTTGCTCTATAAAATAGGTCTTTGTGGCACGACGATTAGTTTTGCCATTTGCGCTACGCTTCAAGTGATCTACAATGAGAGCACCACCATGCAAATGCTTGAACTCCGCCTTAATGTTCTGCTTTACATAGTCCACCACATCCTGGGCGGTTATTTCGTAGCCTGACCTCTTCACCACAGCTGCGGCTGCCGCATCGCCATTGAACTGATCAAAGATACCGAAGACACAGACTTCTGCGACTCCAGGCATTTCGGAAATAACCTTTTCAATGTCGCTTGGCGAATACTCGTTTACCTGATACTTGAGCATGTCCTTTTTCCTATCCACAATGTAGAGGAAGCCATCATCGTCCACATATCCCATGTCGCCGGTAATGAACCAGTTTCCAGCATCACGTGCCTTCTGAGTTTCCTCAATATTCCTATAGTATCCAGCCCAAAATAAATCGGAGTAAACGTATAGCTCTCCCACCTGGTTAGGTCCTTGGGCGTTTCCCTGATCATCAACCACCTTCAATTTAAAACCCTTTCGAACACGGCCAACCGAGTTGGGCTTGTCATCAGTATTCCAATTAGCGCTCACAAATCCCAATTCAGATATGCCATATGAGAGTATGAAATACCCCTTTTGAATACGATTCCGTAGCTTTTTTTGAATCGTATCGAAGCACTCACATCCACCCACAATATAGTAGCGTATACTGTCGAAACGGGTTGTCTCGAATTCGGCGCAGTGGACCATCCTAGCCAAGTGTATGGGTGGTTGTGTTATCCATGTGACTTCGTGTTCCTCGATGATGTTTAGAACTTGCACTGGATCAAAGGGTTTATCGGTTATAATGCGTTTGGTGCTGTACAGTCCCGAAATGATCGTCACATTTAGTCCTGTCACATAGTCAATGGAAGCATTGGAAAACTGTACATCCTTGATAGTCAGAAGTCTGCGGAATATACACAATGGTGAAAACTAGCTTATTTAGTAGACTGAACTTACGATGCGCTTCCCCAAGTACCTCGATGGTTCGATATAGTAAGGGCCTTGGGTGTTCCTGTAGTGCCGGATGTGCAAATTATTGCCAATGTATGCTTGTTACCGCTCTCTAGGGGATAAGGTTCAAATCTCCGATCTACAGGGGTTTCCAGTACCTCATCAATGGTAACGGTTTCTCCAGGATGGTTGCGCATTGTAACGATGGTTGTGTTCAAATCTGACGTTGCTGCCTTTATCTTCTCGTACTCATCGCCATCACAGAAAATCAATCGGGGATTGCTGAGTGCGAAAAGCTTTCTAATAACCTCTTCTTCGTAGTTTATGTGGAGTGCGTGGAAGGGTATTCCGTTGAAGAAGCAGCCATATGCAACGGCCGATAAATGTGTGGTGTTCCTCGCCACGATTCCCACAATGTCAGACTGATGAATGTCCAATGACCGCATGTAGCAGGCCACGCGCATGGAGTTCTGGAGCAGTTCTCCCCGGGTTAATACTGTATTTTCACTGACCGAGACCTGTGAGAGGAAGCTGAGGATTACCTAATTCATTCCGAAGGGGTGGGACCTACTTGTGCAATAAGAGTCGTGTGGCGGCGCATCTCGTGGAAAATAATTTCTCCCACAGATAAGTTGGGCGAAAAATATCCACGTTTAAGTTTGCCACTCCAAATTTGATGCTCCGCGTCATAAATAACCTCTGGCTTGTTAGACATTGTGTTTCCAATAGGTAACTATATTATACTGAAGTGGAATCTAATCCGCTTGGGTTTATATTTAACCCGAACATTGTTATCATGTAGATTAAAGTTATTATAGTGCGCCAGACATCAAAAACTCTGCCCATATTTTGGAGATGATAAAGATTTTAATAAAACATATGTTTTAATTTGGTGGGATTGCAATCAAATCCCTCTCATTTAATTTAAGTTTATTTTCAAATATAAGATTTAATGATTTTAAATGAGCTGGTTAAATAGCTGCCTACATCTCCAAATTTTTTTAAATTTAAATTGATAGGACTATATTTATCTAGATTTTAGGTGAAAGAATTATTTGGCGGACGCTTCTAGTTTTTTTTTTAAATTGAATTTAATTGAATTAATTGAATTTTATTTTTTCAAACGAAATGTTCATAAACAAAAATATATAATTGGATGAGAATTAAACAAAATCGGAGATGTAGGCAGCTATTTAACCTTTACCAAAAAAAAATATTTTTGAGTTCCGTAAAAGAACGTGCGCGATTTTATTTTTCAAACACATAGTTTTTATTTCAAATAAAAAAGGCAACAACAAAATACATGAATGTTTTTAATTATTTTAAAAATTCTATTAAGAAAAAAACATGTATAGCCCTATCAGTGAAAAAATTATTCGAAATTCATTACTAAACTTTCATAAAGTATAAGTATACTAATATAATAATAATAATAATATATACTAATATTTGCAAAAATTACATTTTATCGATATTATTCAGCCTTTTGTATGATATCGGTTCTTAGATTGTAAAGCAATCATCGATACTTTCGATCGAAATGTAAATTGATTTTCTTATATACATATTTTTTTTTGTACAATAAAATATTTATGAAAATATTAGAAATTTAGACAATTAAATTCTGTTTTTAATATTGATACTAATATAATATATAATATTGACTAAAAAGAGCACTATCTAAAAATTCAAAATCGCTGTTAGATAACATTCTCTGTTAATAAGTTATTGCTGTTATCCGAATTTGCGTTGTTGTTGCTGCATCGTACGCTTGTTATTAAACGCTAGCAGGTGTTGGTGTTGGTAATAACAAATTGAAAAAATCCAGTAAACTTATAATGATCCCACCGTATGCATTCAATTTAGAATTTTATTCCCCCAATTTCAGCGAAAGTCCCATTCAAATTCGTTAATTGCAACGCAATTTAAGCTACCCAAAATAATTTCCACAGCAATGCGACGAGCGCTCAACTCCGAAAACTCTTTAGTATCAATTCGTGATGGCCGCCCGCCATTAACTAAAAACGTGTCCGCAGAAGAAAAACAATTTCAATCGTCTTTGTTGACGAAACATTCGAAATATTGCTTATATCGCTGCGGGAAATGAAAATACAGTGAAAGCACATGATTTCCACATGATTTTGACGTTATAAAGTCAAATAAAGTGCAAAAAAATGTGTGTGAAAAATGTAAATCGATTTTCTTGTTTGTGAAAAAAACTCTTCGTTGGGCTTGCTTCTTATTCAATTGCAGCTCGCTAGAGGGCGACACAGTGGCAATGTTCGGAGTCGCAGACTTCCATGCCGTTCTAAAATTTATTTAACGCCGTTGTCTTGCTATATGTAATTATTGTGTTTTATGTGCGCTTAGAAAAAAATAATATAAATAATTTATGAAATGCTTAAATTAGAATTTTTGCATGTATTTCTGCTTTATGTTTAGCTGCAAAAATCGCTTTTGTTATCGATGTTCTGAAGCCGCTTCAAAAAAACGCCGATGCCGTTGAAAAATAATTCGCGGCCTGTAAGTGCTGTGCGTCGTCGTTAGTCTTCGGCTCTGGGCCGCCATTACTGATTCCAGCAAAACCACGCTATACGCTAAATTCGTGAAATTTGTGTAAATTTTCCAACGAATTATCAACAAAATTGTGCGTGCAGGTGTGTGAAAAGTGCGGTAAAGTGAGGAAAAAATTAATTCAAGTACTTTAAAATATACCGTGTGTAAGAAATGGCGACGCATTGACAAATAATTGCAAAAAACAAAATGCACATGAAGAGTGCTACGTTTTTTTTTCGTCGTATTTTGCGCATAGGCTTCGTGTTTTTTTCTTCGTAAAATTCGCCGCGTTTGTGTTTGGTCGAAATCGCCGCGTGTGTGTTTGTTTATGCCGCCTTTTTTACGCTCGCATCGGCGGCGCGGCTTTTTCTGCTTCTTTCGTTTTCTTGCCTTTTGCTATGATATTGCATTTTTCGCGATCGCCGCTTATATTATTTATTAACTATTTATTTTTGTTGCGCACATTCAATTCAATCCCGAATTGTGGTTTAAATGATAAAAATGAATCATCTCGTTTGCCAGAAACAGCCGAGATTTGCCGATCTTATGTTATTAAGACAGTCGGACGATGAAAACAATAAACTGTGCAAGTGTATGTGTTTATTTTGTGTAGGAGATTCATTGTGTTTCTGAAAGAGATTACATTTGTGTGCATGTGTACATTTATGTGTGGTGTAGTAAATTTAAAATTTTACGACTCACCAAAGCATTTTTTCCCGCGCGCGCTCTCTTTTGTTTTTATCAGTTGTCTGTGACTGTATGGGATTTCTACGTGTGTGTGTGTGTGTGTGTGTGCATGTATGCGTACGTGTGGCTTGTTTACTTACTTGTTTTGTTGTTGTTTTGCAGATTTTTATCAGCTGCCGCAACTAACAAAACTGGAATACCAAGAAGAGCAACAACAACAAAAACAAACGCGACTGGAAATCAATAATAACAAAAAACAATAATAAACATTTATAGGAATAAAGATGAACTGAAATGTGCAAAATTGATCAACGTAATTATGCCAATTCACATAATTTTTTCGATTTCAACGTGAAAAATGTCGTCGACACAATTGCTGCACTCGTTATTGTTGTTGCTACCACTGCGTTGTCGTCGTAATTGCAATAAACTAATCTCTTTGGCCCTGTTGTTGCTCTCAGCGCTGTTCGCATATACCGAGCGACGACAGCAGCAGCAGCAGACGGCAGAGGCAGCGGACGACGACGACGACGGCAGTAGAAGAAGTAGCAGCAGCGGCCCAGCACCAGCAGAAGTAAGAACTAACACAACAACAAAAGCAGCCGCAGAAGCAGCAGCAACAACAACAGTTACGTTGGACACGCCGTATACAGCAGTAGCGACTGCAATTGCCGTCGTTAAGCGGCGTTCCAAGAACAAGAACAACACAAACAACAACAGCAGCAACCGGAGCCGGGACGTGGGTACGGGCACGGAAACGGGCACAGGGGCTGCGTATATTAGCTGGCAAAGCAGCCATTGCCACCGCAGCCCCGGTGCTCAGTCGGAGGCAGAGGCAGTAGCAGTAGCAGAGGCAAAGCAGCCAGTGCTGAGTGCAACAGCAGCAGCAACAAAAACAAATACAAATAAGACTCGCAGTTCGACGTTAACGTTGACGTCGTCGCATCCGCTTAAGAGCAGCATATCTCCTCCATCCATAGACGCTTCTCTTGCGAGGCTTCGATCAGCAATAACAAGAACAACGAAACTGTTGAAAGGCTCATCTTGTGCTGCACCAGCAAAAGCAGCAACAACAATAGAAGCAACAACAAATCGCTTCAGTAGGATTCCGCCTGGATTGCCTGTGGCCACTGCAGAGTCAGGAACCATTGGCAGTTGCCACTACTACATAACATCAATAGAAATATAAGAGCCATTATCACCTCCACCTATACAACAAATACAACTACAACAGCAACAACAGACAAAATTAACAACAACAAGAACAACAAATAATTCCACACACTTAGCAGCAAACGTTCCATACACATCCAAAAAAACAAAACAAAAGATAAAAAGAAGATTAATACATAAAAAACATAAATAAAAGAACATAAACAGCCGCAAAATGTCAAAGTTATCGTTCAGAGCACGTCACCTGGATCCGTCCAAGCAGATGCCCATCTACTTGGCGGAAGAGTTGCCCGACCTGCCCGAGTATTCGGCCATCAATCGCGCTGTGCCTCAAATGCCCAGTGGCATGGAGAAGGAGGAAGAGTCGGTGAGTTGTTCATGTCGTTGATAAAACGCAGAACTTAAAAACATCGTAATATTTATTTGGCTAAATTATTAATAACGAAAATTCAATTATCCCTTCACAGGAACATCATTTGCAGCGAGCCATCTGCACTGGCCTCATTATTCCCACGCCGGAGGTGCTGCAGACAGATCAGCCATTCTACGATGCTTACTATCCGCCAGATTATAAAATGCCGCGTCAAATGATTCACATGCAACGTAAGAACTCAAGTTTTTATATTGTTTATCAATCAATCTATTGACATATCACATTTCTTTATAGCCCTGGGCTTAGACACAGAGGTGCCGGATTATGACTTGGACAGTGCGGACGAGGAATGGCTGCGGCAACAGCAACGACTGCAGCTAACCGAGCTAAAGTTTGAACAAATGATGGATCGATTGGAAAAGAGCTCCGGGCAAACAGTTGTCACGCTTAACGAGGCCAAATCGTTGCTCAATCAGGATGATGAGACCAGTATATCAGTGTATGATTACTGGCTTAACAAGCGCCTCAAAATGGTGAGCAGCATGTGAATGGATTCAATTGAATATTGATAATTCTAATATGTTTTATTATGTGTCATTCGCAGCAACATCCGTTGATTCTCACCGTTAAAACGGAAAGTCGGCCTGGTGCAAGCTCCAATAATCCTTATTTGGCGTTCCGCAGGCGCACTGAGAAAATGCAGACGCGTAAGAATCGTAAAAACGATGAAGCCTCATATGAGAAGATGCTCAAGCTTCGGTAAGTGATTGAGAACTCCAATTGCTTTGTATTGCTTATTAATATCAATCAATCAATCAATCTTTGCAGCCGCGATTTGCAACGTGCCACGACTATATTGGAAATGGTGCGACGGCGCGAGGAAACGAAGCGCGATCACCTAAAGATGACGGTCAACATATTTGAGAAACGTGTCGAGATTCGTGACTTTAATGGTGCAGTCTACTCTGAGCTCAATGCCCAATATAAGAACTCAAGGTGTGTATAAAATTTGAGCGCTAATCCCAATTTAAAATTCTGATAAATCTGATAAAATTTCCTTTGCAGACCCGTATACAATTCATCGTATTTGAATCAATACTCACAAGGCGCACAGGCAAGCGGAACGACAGCGACGGGTGCATTGCTAACTGCCGGGGGTGTGCTACCTAGCGGTATTTTAGCTGCCACCGGAGGTGCCGGCAATACGACCGTTTATGCGCAGGGGCCGCAGTACCTGAACACTTCGAGTCTAGGAATGGGTAAGTGGGCCAGTCCAGGTTGTCCTGGCCAGATGGTCAAGCCGTTTAAGCAGGTACTAATTGTGCTTTACTCTTTCTCAATAATTCATCAGAGGGCATCAGTGCTGGCAGTGGAAATGGGAGCAGCAGTCGCAAGGAAAAACGAACGTACAAGAGACGAAAACACAAAATACCACGCGAGAAACAACAACAGCAGCAGCAGCAACAACATCTGCAGCAGCAGCAACATCAGCAGCAGCAACAACAACAGCAACAGCAGCAACAACAGTATTTGCCGGGCCTGGGTCTGGCCTCATCTGCGTCGGGCGTTTCACCTGCGCATCTCTCCCATCTGCATCACCTGCATCGCCAGAGCGCTTCCCCTGCAGCCAACGAGTCGAATCTCGATAGCGAGGAAGAGGATTACCTTGGTGTCGGTGCCCAAAATGGCAACAAATTGGGCTCCGAAAGCGAGGAAGAGGCGCCGTTTGCATTTAGACGCAAACCCAGCTGTAATTACCTGCGGGTGAGTTCAATTCAGTTCACAGATCAACAGTATAAGAAAACAATTGAATGTTATTCAATTGAATTGCTGATTGTGTTGCTCCTATATAACTGCGTAAATACGTAACCATTGAATTAATATATATAAATATCATATCAAAGCTTTTTTCGTTCAAATACGTTGGAAACGCCTTTTCAATATCATATGCATTCAAAGTTGGTTAAAAATTCTTATCAAATATCTTATACAAGCAAGTTTCCCAAACATCTGAGTTTGGTGATGGGGCAGCGCTATATTTTTCCCGCCAAAAATCATTTGTAGACTGGCCGTTTATCTCATATTTTCCCTTCTCAATGTACAAAAATCAAAATGCAGTTTAGTTGGTTGTTATATTTTAAGAATAATAATAAGCGATAATAGGTTAATAGTTAAGTCATTATAATTAAGAATATAGTAACTTTGGGTAACGTTTGAATACGAGGGTCGTTTGATAAGTCCGTGACTTTTTGTATTTGCCGCGCACCTGCTCTAAATACAACACTGCTCCTGTCAGCAGTTATCGATTAACAGCTGACTGTAAAATTTTGAGAAAGCTGCGTTTTTTGGTTTGCGTTTTATAGGCATTGAAAGCAGGTTTTCTCAAGGCCCTCAAAATACGAGGGTCGTTTGATAAGTCCGTGACTTTTTGTATTTGCCGCGCACCTGCTCTAAATACAACACTGGTCCTGTCAGCAGTTATCGATTAACAGCTGACTGTAAAATTTTGAGAAAGCTGCGTTTTTTGGTTTGCGTTTTATAGGCATTGAAAGCAGACGATCTCGTGAATTTTAACGAAAATGGAGATCGAGATCGTATGTGACTTCTTGTACAGAAAGAATTTAGGTGAACAAATTCTGTCTCGGAGGCGTTTATTTTTTTTGATTGCATTTTAAAATATAATAAAATTGAATGTATTTTGTTGTTGAATAGTTCTGAGTAATAAGTCACACTGATGCGCACGGATGGAATTTATTTCAAATGAAATGTATGACAAATTCAAAATTGTATTACTTTATGAGTTGTACATTGATTGTGACGATTACAACGTATACTCGCTGATAGGCAGACTGACGCCAGAACTGATATTCATCAGCTCACAAAGACGTAGAACACCACTTGGGTGCCCATGAAAATAATTAGAAGTAGAGGGAATACAGATAAAAATTAGCTTTCATTTTAAAGAAATCGGTTTGTGGGACACTGAACCGTGACAAAATCAGAAAGTTGTATTTTTGATACATCTTTTAAATAGAATAATTAAAATATTGATTTGTGGGGGCGGTAGGGGTGTCATCAACTATTTGAAACAAGCGTCATCTGCGTATGGAATATAGAATTTGGTTTCTCTAGCTTTTATAATAGAGAGATCGGACCGGTCTAACTGACGGAAAGACACAAAAGCCCATCTCGGCTAGTAATTCAGACACACTTCATTCATTTCCACGAAGTTAGTATACCCTTTTTTAATCACTTGCAATGGTCGAAGGTCTTTTGGTTTTTCATTTCATTTATCTTAAGTACATTTTGCGAGAAAAAATAAATAATGTATAATATAAATGGAAAAGTATTTGTCACTTAAATGTGTAGAAAGAAATGTAGTTATTTAATTGTAAGGTAATCCAGATTCAGTTAGTTCTAGAATTTCCAATCGAACCAAGTCACGCCACGACGCAGTCTGATCAATTTCCTGCCAGTTAATTGATGTACCATGTAGGAAGATCTTAAGATTGTTGGGGCGTCGCAGTCCATTATGAGTCATTATCCAAGTGTGTGCCTGGATAACAAATTCCTGGGTAATAAGCACCCCGTTTCGCACAGCTAAACTGAATAGTTGAGGCAATCCTTGTATGAGCTCCAAAAGTTTTTCATTGTTGAGGAATGTTAAAGTGACCTGGAGATGTTGCAATTGTTTTAATCGCAGCAGATCGCACAGAGGGACCCCATGACAGGAGACTTCCAATTGCTTGAGGCTATCGATGAGACAAATTTGTTTTAGCTGCGCCACACTCAGTGTAGATCCTCGTATCTTGAGAGTTTCCAATTTAAGTTTGATTAACTCCGCCAGTGCGTCGTTACGAAATGTTCCTTTGATCAAAAGTATCAAGTGCCTTAGGTTTGGTAATTTAAATAAGACTTCGTAGCGAAGCTTATAACTGATTGCACATTGCGAAAATTGAAGGCACTCTAACTTGGTACAGTTCTTTACCAGAAATGGAATGTGCCTCTGCATCAGTTCATGCATGTACACTGGAATGGTATAGCTCAAAACCTTATCGCCGTACAGGAATAGGATGCTCTCCAGTTGATTCGCAGTGAGACGATCAGTAATCTTTGCGTCAATGTTTATAAAAGTGTTTTCATTCCATGGTATTGAATTGATGTCCAACATATTGCTTTTCACTTTTTCTTTTATTATATATATTGTTTTTGAATTCAGTCCGACAAGCAACCGTCGAGCTGTGGAGCTGAACGGAGAATGAAAATTTGATAAAGAACTCCAAGTTGCTACACTGACATGTACACGTATGAAATTAGTGTACGTGTGTTGTGCTCTCTAGTTCGAACTGTGCATTTTTCTAGTGTATTATTCATCACTCATCGGATGATTTTAGGAAATCGGTTTGTGGGACACGGAACCGTAAGAAAGTTGTATTTTTGATACGTCTCTTTCAAATTAAATATAAAAATTAAGTTATTGATGTAGGGATGTCATCTATAATTTGAAACAAAGTTCATCTGCTAATAAGATACCGAATTAGGTGTGTCTAGCTATTACAATATAGAGATCAGTGCGGACTAACGGAAAGACACAAAAGCCCATCTCGGCTAGAAATTTAGAGCAAGATATACTTTATGGGGTCTGTCGAACCTTCTTCCGCTTTTTCCATTTGCACAAAGTTAGTATACGCGTATAGTATATATTAGTATATATAGTATATTTTGCAGGGAAAAATTGAGTGTATAATGTAAATGGAAAAGTATTTGTCACTTAAATGTGTAGAAAGAAGTGAAGTTTTTTCATTGTAAGGGAATCCAGGTTCAGTTAGTTCTAGAATTTCCAATCGAACCAAATTACTCCTCGACACAGTCTGATCAATTTCCTGCCAGTTAATTGATGTACTATGTAGAAAGATCTTAAGTTTGTTAGGGCGTCGCTGTCCATTATGAGTCATTATCCAAGCGTGTGCCTGGATAAGAAATTCCTGGATGTTGTCTCCACACACAACCAAATATACTTCAATCACCGTAACTTGCAATCACAAATACTAGAACACTTTTTATGATTTAAAAATGATTATCAGTTACACTCTTGTTGGAATCATCGGCCATAGACGACATTGAAAAGAGAAATATGTATTAACTTTGGGGAATGTATGTTGCAATATAAATGTGTAAAGTGTATATATAAAGCGTGTGTCGGCACCAATACGTAAACACTTAAATCTTATGCTTATGCTTGTGCTGTGGCTTTTTTTATAGTATACATATTCCTGTTCAGCAGCAATTAAAATATTAAATTAAATGAAAGACAGTAAATCTGAACGACTTATGTATGTATTCCATTTTAATTTAAATGTCCGCGCCCACACAAGTCGATGATCTGCGATTATAAAGAAAATTATTGAAGTTGCAACCTTCTGCTGCAAAATTCTTTTAAATTATGACTCGATTTCGTCCATCTTGCCCACTGTGCGCGTCTAATTCGATGCATATTCAGGTGTGGGAGTGGGGGAAAAAAACTATGGAAAGAAACTGAATATCTTCTAAGGGTATTCGCAAATTCTATATGAATTTGAAAGATACGTTCAAACTATAGCGAACTTAAGAAAAAGTTTTTTTTTAATTATTTTCAAAATTGACAATTTAACAATTTAATAATTTACGGGAAGACAAGACGGGGAAGTTATGGCATGCCTGTTAATGCAACTAATTCTTGCATACTAGAGCACTGCATGAATGCATTTAAAGGGGCAGTATACATTTAAATACATGTTGAATTGTATATCTGCATGTTTTGAAAGCTTACTTATTCCCTTCAATGTTGTGCAGTAAAAAATTGGAATACTACTTCTAGGTGCAGTACACGGGTGTAGAGTTCTGTCAGGTAAAACATTAATGTATCCATCTATTCCCCATTCGATACTATATAAAATGAGTCAACACAAGCCTATGAACACTACATAGGCACGAACTCTGTCAGCAGTTAACGTTGCTACACTCACAAACGTAATTTATAAGTGTTTAAGATATATGACTTAATATCCATAGTTGGGTAAACGTTCTGAGAACTTTTTTTAGTCACTTAATAACCGTATCAATTTTCATGGTCATTGCAGATGCGTGGCAGTCGTGAAGGTTGTTGGCCCTGGGAGTTGCCCGATGATTACGACGAGGATGATGCGCCGCCAGGTGCGGCGGGCTCTATTGGGGCTGATCCAAAGTATCGTTATGCGCTTACGTCGCTCAACTATCCAAAGTGAGTGGGATTAAATGATGTTTTACAGATTCGATGGATTTAACTCGAGATTGCTTTTAATTTTTCAGACCACGTTGCATTGGTTTCGCTCGTCGACGTCTGGGGCGAGGTGGTCGCGTGCTGCTTGATCGTGCCAGCAGTAAATACGATGATCTTTGGTCACAGTTCGATTACACGGTGCTGGAGAGTGTGGTTAATAGCACAAAGCCGAAGCTGAAGAATCACCATAACCAGCATCATCTGCAACAACAACAACAGCTACTGCCCAAGCCGAGCTCTCCGCCCACTGTCGTTGATTTGCCCACATGCAAAACAGCGACTCCAACAGCAACAGCAACACCAGCAACAACAACAACAACGGCGGATGGAAGCACGGTGGCTTCATCTGAAGTGCCGCTCAAGGTAGAGCCTGTCAGTGGCAACAGCAGCGAGCCACTGTTGCCTAAAGAGGAGGCTGAGAACAACAAAAACAACGATGAAGAAGACAATGATGACGACGATGATGTTGATGCAGAACTGGATGAGCTGTGCACCGAAGATGAGAACGTATCGCGTTTGGGCTTCTACAGTTCCGCTGTAACGTTGCTACAAAATGCACCCGAGGTACAGCTGAAACGTCGTCGACAGTTGCGCAAAAAGCAAAAACTGCGTGAACTCAATGCTGCCAAGCGCCTGAAGAGCGCAGCCATTGATAGCGAGGAGAGTGAAGGTGTAGCGCCTTTGCGTCCATTATCTATGGCATATTTGCATCGCTTGGCATTGGCATTAGAGACCACCACGGCGAAGGCAAAGGCGGCGGAAACGATGGTAACGAATCCGACGCTGACTGAGATTCCAATGCAGACAGATGCAGCGTCCGGCGAGGCGAGAATGCTGGAGAATGCGGAGCAGCAACAGCAGAAGGAGCAAGAAGTGAAGCAGGAGATGAGCTGCGATGAGCTAGTAGAGCAGTCACGTCACGCCAATCATCAGCACCACCGTTCCAATAATAATAATAACAACAACAACACCGTGTTTAATAACAACAACAACAAAAATAGCAGTAGTAGTAGTAGTAGTAACAATATGAATAAGAATGTTAGCATTAGCGAAAAATTCAATGTGATAAAAGTGGAGGAAGCGGATGCTGCGGAAGCGATGGATGAGGATGATGCAAGTACTGTTGCTGGTCAGGATGAGCAGCCCGTGGCGTCGACCTCGGCAGCAGCAGCAGCAGCGCGTGCCGCTGAAGTGGCAGCAGCGGCAACAACATCCACAGCAGCAACAGCGGTAGGTGGAATTACTGCGCAGGCAACGGTTGAGGAAGTGGCTAAAACGATAAAGCGCGAACTGATCGATGCCGACGACTCCAATGAGCCATTGAGCAGCATACGAACAGCAGCAACAATGCAGAGCCAACAGCAGCAGCATCCGGACTTAATGGACGACGATGAGGCCGAGGATGATGTTAATTTGGCGCAGCTGAGCAGCATAATAAGGCACACAGCCGTGAAGAAGGAGTTGCAGGCGCAACAGCAGAAGCGACAGCAACAGGAAGAGAAGCACCAGTTGCAGCTGCAGGAGAGTCAAGCACGGTGCTTTAATCAGATGCCCGATGTGATTCGTTTGCACAACAAGCAACTGCACATTGATGCGGGCTGTGATGCCACAACGATGACGGCAACGACGACGGAGGATGACAACGAGGACTATGTAGACTACATGGGTGGATTGTCACCGACGTCAAGTCAACGTTTGGATATCTGCAATGAGCTGTTGTCGGAGATACGACGTGATTGGTTGCACTTTCGACCCAAAACGCCTACAGATGAACTGTCCGATAGCAATCCCAATGAGGAGGAGGCGGACAAGCTTTGTGATGGCGGCGGCGCTATCGTGGATTGGACACAGGATACTCCGATTAGCATAGAGCTGAGTCGATTGGGCAAAGACAACGACGACGACATCATCGCTGGCGATGCACATTTTATGAGCAGCGCTTTCAAGTACACCGATCTCGATGCGGATGCACAGCTGCTGCAGACCGCATACGCGCTGGATTACGCGCGAGGCAGCAGCAATCGCAGTCCGGACGATAATGCTGGCAACGGGAATTGTTCTGATACTGGTTCTGGTTTGGGTTCTGGTTCAGCGTTGGAATTCAATCTCAGTGGCGGCGATTCACTCAATGATATTAACAATCTGTTGGGCGATGATCACATGTTGGTTAACATATTGCAAGAGTGTAGCATGGATGATCCCAAGACGCTGAATCAGGCAACCAATTTCTGGAACGGCATACTCGATGGAGAAGCAGCCGTAGATGATGTGGAGAATGCTGATAACTTGCTTGACGTCAAAACGGAAACGACATCGCACTTGAAGCGTATGACACGCAATCGTGCTCATCAACGTGGTCCCCCCGCACCGCTGGGCAGTTCCAATTTCACATTGGTGTCCACGGAACGTCAGTCAACGTTCTTTAGCCAGAAACCTCCGGTCAAACAGGAACAGGAGCAGGAACAGTCACAGCCAGAGGCAACTGCTGAGACAGCATTGCCTATTAAAGTGGAGCCAGTTGAAGTGGCACCAACGCCACCACCGCCATCGTCGCTGCCGTTGCCGATAACGACAACGTCAACACCCACAGCAGCAGCAGCAACAGCAGCAGCAGTTCGATTAACGCCACCTCCCATCGCCAATGCAGTAACGCCGCCAGCCATGGCAGTTTCTACACTTCCTGTCCCAGTTGCAGCTGCAGCTGCTGCAATCTCGACGGTGCCACAGGCAACACTTTTGCCAGCGCCAGCGCAGGCGCAGCTTACTGCAACGACGCATCTGATCAATATACCCGCCCAGATCACAACACAGCAGCAACAACAGCAACAACAACAACAGCAACAACAACAACAGCAACAGCAGCAGCCACCACAGGCGCCGCAGCAGCCACAGAAGCCTACCCAGGTGGCAGTGACGCAGCAGTTGCTCAATCAATTTGCGGCAAATGCGACACCAGTAACCACTCAGCTAATTGGACGCTCTGAGTTTGTGAGCAGTGGAACTGCTGTGGGTGATATCGTTACCATTACTCCGCACACGGGCAGCAGCCCGTTGCCCACGCTGCCCACATTGACACCGCAGCAGCAGCAATTGCAGCATCAGCTGGCGCAGGCGCAGCTACGCAATGTTACCGTGCAGCAGAGACAGGCGACGCCGCAGCAACAACAGCAACAGCAGCAACAACAACAGCAGCATCAACAGCCGCAGCAACAATTGCTCTTCCAGATGCAGCGCGATATTAGCGGTGCACCTACGGTAATTTCCTCGCAGAGCATTGTTACCTCGCGCAGTGGCAACCACATGATCTACACCACCAGCAGTGGGGAGATAATGACAGCAGCACAGGTGGGCGCACAAAAGGTGACGTATGCCATACAGAAGAGCAGCGGCGGAGGCAGTGCATCCCTTGGTCCCAACACAGTGATCACGTTGTCCAATGTTAAGCTACAGAATGACGACAGTTCTTCCTCCAACTCGGCACCGTCTAGTGTGAACATTATCAACACCGCCAGCGGGCAACAGTTGGCGGTCCATAGCATTTCTGGTATTCAACAGCAGCAACAGCAACTGCAGCAGCAGGCGACGGGGGGCACCCCATTGATTGTTGCCACTCCTACGCGCAACAATAACGCACATCAGCAACAACAGCAACAGCAGCAACTGGTGCAGCAACAGCAGCCAATTGTTTGGCGTCAGGTTAGTGGCACCAACACAGCAGTGGCCACCACAGCGGTGCTCTCCAGCACCACATCGGACTCCCCAATGGGCAACAAGATACTGTGGACTAGCCGAGCCACGCAGAAGCGTCAGTTGAATGGACCCGAAAACACAGGTGAGTCGAAAGTGAGCCTAGTGTAGTGTGCACAAAAGAAAAGGGTAAAATTGCGAACTGGTTTCTCCTACTTTGATCGATCGCGAAGTGTTCTTTTTACATGTTTATAGCACTCTTTTATAGGTTGAATTATAGGGAAATCTTGGGCATTGTTGCTTTTCATATGTAGTCTTCACTCTAGTTATGGTGAAATCACAAAGGAATCAACTTTTATTAAGAAAATCCTAAATTAAAGAGCTTTAATTTTTGTAGCATACTTATGGGATGACCTAGTTAGAAATGTCACTTGAAACTTTCCGACCTTGTAACAATTTTAGCTGGCAAAAAGTATTCTACTTTACTTTGTTGCCGATTCATTAAGGAAGGGTTCTTCATTTTTGGATAGATCTTCGTCTCATATAGAAAGTTAAATTTAAATTATTTTGTTTTCATTTCTGATAATCATTGTGTACTCTTAATTCTATCAAAGCATTTGAAGAAAAATATGATTTTTTTTTTTTATTTTCTTATTTATTATTAAGTGAAGAACCCGTACATCATAATATTGATAATTCTTAAGAGTCATCAAGACTATATGAAAATAAGTGAAGTAGAAACATACATAAGTGAAAAGATTTTACTGTTGTCCAATTGCCTTGGCGAAGCCTTGCCGTTTAAGTCGCCTCAGAGGTCGAGCGGGGATAAGACCTTTTGCAAGAAGACTGCTATGACTCAGTAATCTGTCACTGTATCGACTTGTGTGTCTCCCAATTTGTGCTTCAACTATGTGAAGGAAAATATGATAAAATACGTTTGTACTATTTGGCACCTGAGGAGCTTCTGTATAGATTAAAATTTCTATAGCATACTTATGAGCTGATGTAATGCAAATTTTCACTTGAAATTTTCTTAGTTTGCAACTAAGATTGTTGTCCAAAATAACTAGATTTCTTCTTAATTTACTATTCATTCTGTATTTATTTCTCAATGTGCTCGACTGCATTTACAATTCTTATAGTTTCTCTTCCTGGAGACCGTGCTTAAAGAACATGAATACGGGAACACTTTCGCCATTGATTTCACGATATTCACACATTGCAACCATTCCCTCAACGTCCATAGATTCCCCAGTGAAGAATTGCAATTCACGAAAACGACCCAGAATATCTTTTATTGTCTGTTGCATATTTGCTTTGAACACATCCACCTCAGTGGGTGAATTCTCTTGTAGATTTTCCACAATTTTGCGCATATAATCCTTTAAATGCAGTGTAAAAGATTTCTTATCGCCAAATGCAAAAGATTCCTGTAGACGATGATTCAATACAATGTCCACACCCCTTTCGACACCATCTACGTTCTGGTCTTCTTCATCCCCGCCCGTCTCTGCTGATGGATTGGCACCTGCCAGCACAATGTTATCCTGACTGCGGGCGATTAGATTGCCCTGCACTTCGTATATAACATCGTTCACTAGCTTTATTTTGTACGTGTCCGTAAACATCTCGTCGCCAGTGATGATGTCCTTGTAGACTTTCATGTTGTAGTTGGGATTTTTTTTTACGGATATTAAAACAAATGTAAATGAGGGAATTAAAATATTTTGCTAATGAAGTAGTGTTTATAATTATAACTAAGGTGTGTTTCTGTTTTTAAATAATTTTGACGTGATTTACAAAGCAAACATGTTTTGCAAATTATGTTCATACCTTACTGATCCCATTCCTCTTTTGCTTTCACAGATATCAGCAAGCTGCTCTTGAACCGTAAATTCTCGCAACGCAAGATTGGCGCTCAGGCTGTGGCACAGCAGCAGATCCAGTTGACCAAGCAGCAGCTGCAGCAGTTGGTGCAGCAAGAGGATGAGCTGGTGGCCAGCAATGCTACTGGAGATCAGCTTAGTCTGCAGGATGGCAATGATGCAATGCAACAGCAGCAGCAGAACTTACAACAGCAACAACAGCAACAGCAACTGCAGAAGTTCAGCAAGGTAATAAAAATGTCGCCGTTCCCGTTGCTCGTTTCGGATCTCAATCTGCAGCAGCAGACAGGACAGCAGCAGCAACAGCAGCAGAAGCCTAACTCAGCAGCAGCCATTGCGGCCAATCACAATTATAGTCTGCAGCCAGCGACAGCGATCATCACATCGCAGGCAACACCGCAGCAAGCCAACAAGATCTTCCTCACCAGCAGCAACAGCAGTGGCGGCGGCAGTGGCAACTTCACCATTGCCACAGCCAGTGAGCTGCAGGCAGCAGTGGCAGCCAGTAATGCTGCTGGTGGCCAGCAGAAGCTTCACTACAAGGAACTTCCCAATTCCAATCTAAAATTGAACTTTGTTAGCAACACCAGCGCGGCAAATGCCAATGAGGCGCTGGTCAGCCAGGCATCGCAGCAGCTGGGCGCCACCACGGTGGTGCTGAGTAAGACGACGGGAGCATCGTTGCCCGCCGCACTTCAACAGCAGCAGCAACAGCAACATCAGAAGCTCAAGACAACATCGGGTCAGGTGCAGGTGCCGGTCACGGCCAGTGATAAGCGTGTGCTCTACACGAGCCTACTCAATGTGAAGCCGCTGCAGAAGAATAACAGTGGACAGATGCAGATGCAGTTGGGACCCAGCGGATTGCAGCAGGTGCTGCGCGGACGTCTTAACAATCCGGCGATATTGACGCGTACTCTGCCCCTGGGTACCACTGTGAATAGCACTGGAGGAGGCGGTGGTGGCGGAAACGGTGGAGGAGGAACTCCTACAACTATTCGTCAACTCGTGACCAGCAATTCAAACAATGTGGGAGGTGGCACTACGGCAGATTCCCAAGGAGGTCCCAAGGAGCAAGTGGGCAAGGCGCAGCTAACTGTCGAGCAGGTGATTGCCAGTGCCAATAATGGCGGCGTTGTGCTGCCCACAAGCACCAACAATAATAACAACAACAGCAATAGCAACAACAACAATAATAATAACAATACCAACAGCAGTAACAACAACAACAACGGTAGCAACAATGCTAGCAACAATGGTAGCAACAGCAACAGCAGCACCAACAGCAGCCTCAACAACAACAACAGTAACAGCAGCAACCATGGCAATGGTTCAGCTGGCGCAGTAACTGGAGGAGGTGGCGCAACAACAGTGGGCAGTGGAGGCAGCGGCGTCGTCGGAGTCGGTGTCGGAGTGGGAGTGACAACCGCCACAACAAGCAACGTAACGGCAACGCCGACAATCAACAGATGAGACACAGACGGCAGCTAACATCCAATGGCAAGTGGAGCAGCTTGTTGCACACTCAATCTGTTACCCGGAAGCGGCAGCGCCTCGCTTAGTCTTGCCCAGGCGCAAACGGTAGCGGCAGCAAGTCCGACGTTGATGCTGGCACTAGGTCAGCTGTTGCAGCAGACAGCGGCAGCGGCAAGCTCACAGTGCTGCTGTGCCCTTTGCCTGGTCAAGCAACAGGCATCTGTATAGACTGCTCCTCCTGATGGGGAGGGGGCAGATGCTGCTGCCCCTGCTGCTGCAGTTGCACACACATTATACACACACATATATAGCTTATATATAGAATTTCATTTGCATAGAAAATATTCAGTGTGAATATAGAGAAGAGAAAGAAGGAAATAAAAGGAAAACGATACGGAACTGGTGAACCCGAATCCCCTTGACGGCCGGACGGGGGCGGGGTGGGAGGAACAGGGTGTTCAGGGCGCCATGATTTAGTAATTCTTATGATTATCATGTAAATTGTACTATGTAGTTTGTTTTTGCTATACATACAAAGATAAAAGGAACAGAGGAAAGGAAATCGAGAGACAGCAACAGAAAAGAGAAACAGGTAAACGAGATGAAGAAGAAGCCACCAATAACAAAGTTTTAGTTACGTATGTGTGTGTGTCAGTGAGAGTGTGTGTGTGTATGTGTGTGTAACGCGATTCAGGTCTTATTTTCAAGATCGCCTAACCCCTTAGCCCATAAAGCATAAATAGATATCTTAATAGCATAGACAGGAAGCCGAAGAAGAAGAAGCTGGCGCTCAGCACCCCCAACCCCCTTCCTTCCCCTCTTACAGACCCCAACAAACTAAACTAAACCTAAAACGAAACTATAAACAAAACTCATGTGTTAAATAGCAAACTCTGTAAATATTTGATAATAATTTTAAAACGATAATGCTAATGATATGTCTAGTAATACGATAAACACACACACACACACTCACATACACTAACACACACACACACACATGAACATTGGGCATAAAGGCTTTCTTTTGAGCTGTTTGCCGTTTCAGAACCACGCGCTTTAGCAACGCTGCCACGCCCACGCTCGAATGGGGCGTAGGCAGCGTGCGTCAAAAAAAAAACAAACAAAAAACAAAATATGATAAAGAAAATATAAATATATATATATACGGAGGAGATATAGAAGATAATGAGAGAAAAACATTTTTCAATGTACGTAAATTAAATTAACTTATGATGTAACAAGAAACATTAAACTACATTTAGTTATTTTAACTATGAACCACACGAAGAGCGAGAACGAAAGAGTGCGAGAGAAAGCGGTGAGAGAGCGAGAGAAGTGGAAGTTGTGCGATTTAGATCGTGCTCTGGGCGGGGGAGTAATGTAAACAAAACACACACAGAGAACACACACACGCAAACACTATTATTGTACGCTATTATTAATATTATTATTTTTATACAAGGTAATACTTTTAATTGTAACTTTAACTGTAACTGTAACAATGCGAGAGAGCTGAGCAAAATTGATGCTTCGAAGCGCATTACACGATACGATACGATGATGAGTAAATATTTTAAATCTAAAACAACAACAACAACAAAACACGAGAGAAATTTATAATACGATATATAAACAAAATATATGATAATGATATAATACAATAAAGTAAATTTAATATACGTAGCTGTACTTTCTTTAGTCTGTAATTCTAGCGTGGTAAGAGCAAGCGATAATAAAATGGAAACAAAATGCAACTTAAAAACAAATTAATAAAACAATTCAAAAAAAAAAAAACAACAAAAAAACAAACAAACAAAAAAAGAATACATAATTATGGCGATTTCAAATTGAAACACTGAAAATTTTATGTTGATTTTATTTCAATTTCAGTTTCTGCCGTTATCTTTTTTACAAATTGTTGAATAAGGATAGAAAACAAACAAAAAACAAAAACACGAACGAAGGCATTTGTGAGAAAAAAGCTTTACTACATACACTGAAAATCGAAAGAATCTGATATCAGAAATCAACCCCGACTTCCGCTATAGAAAACTAATGTCTCTCTGTCTATATACATACTATACGTAGTTAGTCGTATGGCAATGCATGTTTGTATATTGTACCTTACATAACGAATATATCCACACACACACACACACTCACACACATACAAACACACAAACACACAGATAGAAGATGGTTTAAGGATTATAATACTCTAGACAGTCTCGGTTCAGTTCATCAACTCTCCTGCTCCATATATAAAAACAACATTGTGATGTGTATTCATTTTTGATTTGAAATTTGCAACTACAATTACGGGTAAATAACACGAGAATTCTAATGAGTATAGGGAAACATGTGGAAGATATTTAGACACACACACAGAGACACACACAAACATTCACAGACTGTTTTGAATTTCAAAAGAAAAACTTAAGAGAATTAAGAAACAAAACAAAATAAAAAACAAAAATAAATAACGAATATATAGATTTGAAACTCTTGTTGTTGCATGGTTTGTTTTCTCTATTACTTTCAGCATTCTCTCATCAAATTGTACAATCGATATAAGAAATTTATAAGTGTAAATATCGATTGATATCTATATAGTGAGATAAAATAGCTTTGACTTGACGCCGCCGTCGCCAAGGGGGGCGCTCTAAGGGGCGTCCACAGTTTTTTATTCGAACTCATTTTGTCTAGTAGCTTAACATACTCGTATTTGTAAATATGTATGTATGAGTGTAACGGAAATATATATATATAATATTTTTTGATATGTACTTAACAGTTTTTAACTTCTTCTTTTGCATGACGATGACGATGCTGTACACTCGAAGATCTTAACGAAACTCGAACTCTCCCCAAGAAACACTCCACACTCATGAACGATACAGCCATTTACGATAAGATCATTTCGACATTGTTTACAGTGATTCTCCCACACACACATATAGCACAGTTGCAATTTCTTTCTTTCTGCCAAAAGACTCCCGAACCGATTAACGAATTCTTACTTGCTAAAACGCTCTCTAAATCTAAACGGATATGTAAAATTACCAAACGAGTATTAATAGCTTAAATATAGTGCATATAGTCTCTGTATAAATCTTCAACTATTTACAACAAATGAAATTGGTAAAACATTTTTCCAAAAAAAAAAAAAACAAATCTGCAGTTGTCGCGTTCCCAGCTTCGATATCTCCGAAAGACGAAAACGAGGCATTCCGGCGAGCTGTCGAACAGCTTGCGTTCCCCCCTCTCGATAAGGGGTGTACACCTGAGCAGTGGAAAGGGGGGAATCGTTTGCCATTTGGGATATATATACCATATATAGTGCAGTGTTGACTCGCAGCGTCGTTTTGTGGAACGCGCGACTGTTTTCTATATAAGAAAAATAAATATAAATATAAATATAAAAATAGTTATTGTTAGTAAATCAAATAAGAAAACTGGAAACGCTTGTTGTGGTAATTAAGAGAAAACAAAAAAGAAACGAAAGGAGAAGAGATGAAAATTATGAATAAACCAATTACAAAAATACAGAAATACGAAGAAAAGAAAATGAAAATATCTCATATGATAATCTACATAATAGATATACAACATACAACTTGGTACACTGTAAAAAAACAAACTAAAGCACAACATTATTATACATAGTACATATAAACCGTATGTGAAATGAAAATAAATTAATGTTTATAACAATAACAAATGGCATAAGTGATTTTAACTGTTTGGAAATTGGAATACCATTATTATACTGGAATACGGCATCTATAAACAATGTATTCCATAAATATATCCCGAAATATATAGAATCATACAAAGTTTTTTTTTGTATTCAGAGATGGATTGACAGTTGGATCAACCCTTGACCTACATATACACCATAAGATCATATTCTAATTAACTAATTCAATAGATACAAATCTCAAAGAAATGAAAATAAATATATCAAACTGATTCTGAGATATTTCTGATGTTGGTATAGTATTGCTAGAGAACGGCAAGATCCTATCTATCTGTCTATAAAACTGAGTCGAGATGTTTCGGAAAATATTTTAAGGGGTTAGTCATAGTATTACAATGGGATACAGGTTGGTATCTACATATTATGAAAAGCTTATGATTTGAAAATTGTACGAGCTACTTTTGAAAATATTGATAGAGGTTATTTTTATTTTGAAGGTTATTATTCGAAGACAAATAATTGACGGAGCAGAAAACTGAGCATTGTTAGAACTCTGTAGATTTTATGATCCTAATAAATGATATTTTTAATATTTTCAAAGTTTCGTTATCGAAGAGAAAGTTTAAATTTGATGGAAAAGTTCAGTTGATTCTCAACAGAATCAGTCAAACTCTAAGAAATATTTAGGATTGTTGAAAATGTATGTCTTTTTTTTGTTTCAAATAAAAATTGTTTAATGTTGTGTCGGAAAAGTTAAAAAGAAAGTTATAAAGTATTAGCCAGAATGTGAAATCTGCCTTTGCAGACAATTACATAATTAAATGTTGATGGATTTCTTTCCAGGAAGCAGACACACTGATCACTGATCCATCTCTCTGGCGTAAGTTAATTTCCATGTAAATGATCTCTATCGAGTGCATTAGAGACCGCCGTCCAATTGGAGTCCACGGTGCTGACAAATAGGCGTTCAAATTAAAATTTCAACTTAGCTGGCGCGATCAATTAACACTCGCGGCTGCTGCGGCCATAAAGACTGAAAGAGCTGCCAACCTGTTAGTTAGCTGTTAGCTGTTTGCTTTGCGCCTCGTTAACGCGCCAAAATCAATTAAGGCGGCGACGTTTGACAAAGAAACAAAAACAAAAAGTCTCGAATTGAGTTTGGTAAATTGGCGCTGCGTATGCGAAACGAATAAACGAATAAATGAGTGCCCCCAAACGAGTGCTTTGCATGGACCACTGGCGGCACCAGGCCCGTAGTGAGGAGTGTGCTGGTAACTAGGGCCCCTGACTGCCAGGGAATATACACGTAGTGGGGTCAGACACGCCTTCTTTTGCCGGTTAAATACATTTTATGCAGGCAAAAAAATATGAAAAAACTTTTAACATTTGGGTTATAGATATAACAATTACAAGGGACAATGGCGGAAGAATGATTGAATAAATTGACAATATTATCAGTTGAAAATAAACCGCAGAAGATTTTTTTTGTCTGTCAGATTTGATAAAACTTGTTTGAAAAACATTTTTCTTTCTTCCTTCATGCTTTAATTAAGTCGGAACGAGCCAGATATATCGTATAGCTGTCATACATACGGGCGATTATCGTAATTTACTGCAACCAATTAAACAATTTTAAATAATATAAATTTAATGAATCAGACCATTGTATCATATAGCCTAAGCAAAACATAGGAGACTAGTTCTGTTTTAGGAAATAACTTAGCCTTATGCCAATCAAAGCTATAAATAATATTAAATAAGTATACACTGTATTTATTATTTAGTTCTGCAGAGTATGGAACCTTCGACCTGCCGTAGGTAGCTTTCCTTTATTTTTCTACTGTACAACATTGAAATCAACAAGTACCATATACTTCATGGCAAAACAGGCGAATCTACAAAATTTATTCACATTCATAAAAAACTGTAATCAAAATATTGAATCTATTTTTTAATGAATAACATATATTCCTTGTTGATTATATTCTTTTAGTTTTCTGAATAATTCTTTATATTAAGGCAAAGTAATTACAAGGGGTTTTCCAGAAGTTTTGCACAAAGGCGCCGGCGACCGTCGCTACAGCCCTGGTCGGCACTGTGGGCCAGTTGCCGTTTTCCGGCTGTCCAGCTGTCCAATTGTCTCACTGTCAGTTTGTCTGTCCCAGCTCCGTCTTCGTCTCCGTGTCGGGTGTGAAAATTGTTCGTTTTGGCATCGATTTCGATTTCGCATGCATTTGGTGCGTCACAGCCTCTGGGCCAACTCGAGAGCTGCCACTGGAACCGGCCTATGGCCATGTCGATTGGCGTTGGCTATGGCTACGGCTGGAACTGTGACTCTGGCTATACCTACCTACTGGCTATGGCTATGTGCGCGTGTGTCTCCTGGTGTTAAATATTTGAAAGCAACTTCGTTGCAGTTGTCACTCACAGTTGTTGCTATTGCTGTTGTTGTTGTTGCTGCAGTTATTGCGATCTCAAAAGAGCTACAGAAGCTCATTTTGTTGTCATGTCGAGGTGTCATGTTGCAATGTTTCAGCTGCTGCTTGCCGGGCTCGTTGCCAGTTGCCAATGGTAAAAGGAAAACGATGGAAAACAGAGGAAAAGCAAACGAAGCCCAGCCATGAAAATTCGTTAACGGTACGTTGACACTTCACCATATCAAGATGTGTCCCGGTAGTGCTCCAAGAGACGTACCACACATGTAAATCTGTGACCTCTCACTTGCCTCTCTCCCTTCTCAACTCTGTGCCTCTTAGAGACTTCTGATTAGCATGTGGCCCACAATTGAAATCTCATGCACTGATTAGGTCGCATTAGGTCGCAATTAGACGAGCTTGCGATGTGTGCAGAGGTATGTGAGTGCCTTCATACGAGGTGTGCTTGATAAATTGCAAAAGATTTAAGGTTAGTGAATGTCGACTAGAAAAAAAATTGTATATACAAATTAAGACTTATCGACAAAAAAGTAATTCAATTTATATAACTTAACAATCATTTTTAAAATTGTGTTTATAAATTAAAAATTTAAATATAAATATAATTTATTTGTTTTAAATTAAAAAAATGTAGGAGTTAAATTATACAATATAGAATTTAAAATTTAAACTTGAATGAATTCGCATGATATTTAAGATATTTGGATTTTAGGGATCCATAGGTTAACTTTATACCAACCTATAACATTATAAAATGCAAAAACACACTTTCGGTTCGTATGAACACACAGATCTCAAAGACCAAAAAAGTTGGGATTACCAAATTTATGGACAACGTGTCTTATAGTTGCACGCAGACAAAAGACTATTTTATACTTTTGCCACGCCCCCTTTTGCTTACATTAGTTGAAAACAACTGAATTACAAGCGTGCTTTTAAAGCCAGAATATTTATGTTCGGCAAGTACAATAACTATGAAATTGCAAATGATATTGCTGCATTTAACTCCCTTCGGATCAGGAGATATAGAAGATATTTAAAAATTCATAATATATTTTAAAGAATTTTTAGAAAATGGGGACCCACGTGATGCCCAAAATGGTGTCACACAACCCTCGCAGTGCGCCAGTACTGGGGGCTGCATTTCGCTGTGGGTCACAGTTGGAGAGCTGAAGCTGAAGCTGGAGAAGCACACAATGCTTTGGGGGCTTGCCTAATTTGATTGCAACGCTTAGATTTGTGTCTGGGAGCCTGAGCAAACGTGACTGAGCGTTTGCAGGAGGAGAAGGAGGACCTTGGCTGTCTCTTGCTCGCTCTTACTTACTCGGCGAATCTCGGCGAGCGTTCGCCACAATTTTCGCTTGTCGTATTTCGCTTTTAATTGGCTACATGACGTGCCAACTGCGCCTAGGACAACGCCGAAGTAACATGGATTCCAGAATGCAAGACTGCAAGAACTGCATGGAGTTCCCCCCCCTATTCAATCTCTTTCGCTCTCCTTCTATTCCCCTACTTCCCCTGCTCCTTGGCTTTCCCACTGCGCCATATTTTGCACTCAATTCGAGATTCAGCCAACTGCAGCAGTTACTCCTTCTACTCCCCTTTCTACTGCTGCTCTTCCTTCACCTCGCCAGCGCCTGCTGGAGAGGTGTTGCTTCTCTGTCGCGTATTCCGGCCCCGATTTCGACTCGTTTGTTTTGTTTGTTAAGCATCGCTGGCTCAGTTCTGTGCGCTGACTGCTTCGTTAGCCTTGTCATGAGTTGATTTAAGCCACTTTTGTTGTTGGCCCCTCAGCGATTCTCTCAATTCGGCTTAACCCCCGACTGTACAAGTTCATGATACGAACGTTTCACCAACCATCATTTCTCAAGTCGTGTTTCGATGGATTCTTAAAAGGAAATCTTACATACATATGTCCCGGAATTCCCCTTAGCTAATCACTGCGAGAGATTTCAACCAATAGAAGGCAGTTATGCTGTGGGGTTTATTGCATATCTATACTGATTTAAGTAACTTATATTAAATGGAAGCGTTTTTCGTTTTGGTACTCGGCTTCATAGTGCCGTTGTGTCTGTATGAACGCACTGTTCTCAGTAATTTTAAATGGTTTAGGTACCATATTAAGAATGAAGCTTCTTGGATATCATAAGCTGATAAAGCTTATTTTAAATGTTGCATACCACTCTTACTGCTCCTACAAAATGATATTTTAATTTGGAAAAGGTAGGTTAAACGTAATATTTAAGATGTGTCTTCTTACTTTAGAATATAAATAGTTGATTGTTATTTGAACTTATCTACCAAATTTCATTTCGATCGAATTAAGAACATAGAAGTTATATGAGCTTCTAAGGTCTGTTTAGACCTTTCGTTCTTGCTAATTTTAAACCTAAGTTACGTATCTTGTTTTATTAACCTCTGTGCTCTGTTTTATTAACCTCTCGTGCACTTGATAATTGTCAATTAGTTTTCACTACAGTTACATCACGTAATTGTAATGAAATAGACTAAAGACTATACTAGAATCTAGCAAATCTTTTGTTACAAATGTGCAAAGATATAAAAAGGAAGTCACTACGAATGTCCACTTAAAGACCAATTACAAAGTCCGAATTGGGCCATAAAGTTTGTTTCTAAGCGAAAGTCTTAAGATTTGTTACTATTATTGAATGTTTTTCAGCACCTTTTTTTTTAGATATATTGATTTGCCGTGACTTTATCACCCATAGATGGCTAATTTGTTGTTTTTACTTCGTCTGACTTGGACAGGGGAGCTGTCACTCTCGATGCATCAGTTGTCAGTCGCATTGACAATTATCGTTGGTTTTTTTTTGTTGGTTTCTTTTGCCACATTGACATTTCTGGCCAGGACAGGCGAGAGGCAAAAGTTAAATGAGCTTTGCCAGAGCATGTTTGATCGATCGCATTGGTTCGTCAACGATTTGATTTGGTGTCACATTTAGTACAATATTTGTGTAGAGAGCTCAACTGAATGCGCCATTTTGTCGCCTTCAGCTGAAGCTCAACTTCAACCCAAGCCCATGACCTGGCCTGCTCTCTTGCCTTGGCCCGCACCCTTGTCGGGCCCCTTCGCGCAATTAACCGTTAACCATTAAGTGTGGAGCAACAGCTCGACGGTTAATTGCGAATCGGAGTCGCTTTCATCGCTGGCATTTCAAACTTGGCGCAAACTTTTCACATTTCTCATTTCGTATTTTCGCATTTTAGTTGTTGTTTTGTTATGCAGCTGCCGGGCCGAGGGCAAAACGCTATGTTATCTGCATGCACTGAGAGAAAAACTATAAAGAGTTTGTGGAGCTGTGCAAAACTAAGAAGGCACTTTCTTATAAATTAAAGAGATAAGGTCACTCAGTCCAGGAAAAGTTTAAGAATTCATAAGAAACCAGAGTTGCCAGCTACTCCTAACTATAGTTGATAGACAAAGATGAAAAAATAAGGATGGACGAGAGGAAAAATTTACAAAAAACATGAAAATAGAAAAAATTATAAAAAGGGCTTAAATTTCATAAACATGTAATTGCTCATGCTCTATGTTCTAATGGTTCTTTATATGTTGAAAATGGTAACAATTAACAAACATTTTTTAAATTAACATTCCTTGGACATTTTTTTTTTATTATTGAAAATCAAATCGAAAACCCGTTACGCAAATTTTTAAATAATGTCGTTGTGCGTCCGTTTCACCAAAATTATATGAAAAGTACGTTTTTATAAAGAGATAAAGTTCTTTAAAATAGTTTTCTAAAACTTATTTTGAAGAAATTTAAACTATATGTAGGGCATATACAATACCAAAAATCTCAATTGGCTAAGATTTCTTTGTCAGATCACAAATATAACGCAGTTATTCTATGAAATAAAATACTATAAATTCGACCTTTAGATTTAATGGTATATATATGTTAAAGAAGTCAGATTTCAATGAAATAAAGACAACTTGTTAAATATATAAAACGATGGGAATGTGGTCAGAAAAGTAGCAATCTCTCAGGCTTTTTACAGGATATTCCAATAAAACCAAATTATTTTTAAATCAGTGTTCCGACTTAGATGAAATTTCAACAGCATTTAAAGTAAATTAAAATCAAAATATGTATTAAATTTTGTCATAATATCTTGCCAAGATATCTTAAAAACATAACTTGATTTATTTCAAGGGATTCCGATTTGCAAAAGGCTTAGGATTTGCAACTCCTGCCTTTCTGCGAGTGCTTAACAAGCAATGTCAGCATCATATTCCTGCTGCAACTGCAACTGCATCTGCATAGGCATCAGCATCGGCATCAGCATCGGCATCAGCATCTGCATCAGCATGGGGCATAAGGCATGAGGCATGCAACATCAGTATCTGCATTTGCATCTGCATAACCTGCGAAATGAGTTCGTCATGAACAAATCAATTTTGGTGCGGGGCAGTTTGGAAAGACCTTTCCCGCAGACCGTTAAATGTGGCAGAAATGCAAATTTTTGCCGCTTATGGCGGCGCAAGTTGCTGCAAGTTCCGTCCCTGCCACGGCATCGAGTCTCAGCTCTGACCTCTGCTGTGGTGAATGAAAACCGTTGTTGTTGCTGTTGCCGTTGTTGCTGTTGTTGACTGCGCTTGGAGTTGCAGTTGGAGTGGGAGCTGGAGTGGGAGCCCTGCGGCTATCGTGGTCGGAGCAGGTGGAAAGATCATCGCCATCGCCGTTGCAATTGCTGGCGTTAATAGTTGCTGTTGTTTTTGCTGTTGTTGCTGTAGTTGTTGGTGTTGTTGTTGCTGTTGTTGCTGCTGCTGTCGTTGTTGCATATTTCCATTGCTGATGATTAAATTGCGATAAATTTTGAGCAAATTGCAACTCGTGTACAACAAATTGCTTAGGCGTTAGGATCTTGGCTGCAGAAGATCAGATGAGCCTTCGCGTTTGAGACGGGGGGCGTGTCGCAGGGCGGGCTGCGGCTGGGTGAAAGCTCTTCCGGGCCTTATCAATGATAAATCAAATATTTGGCCAGCAATAACAGCAATAGAAATTGACACATGAGGCAGAGACAGTGAGAGACAGACGATAGGCAGGGGAAACAGACAGACAGGCAAGGGGAAGAGAGAGACTCGGGGGAGAGAGGAACAGGTAGAGAAGCTAGATGAAAGGAGAGAGTAGAACAGACAGGCAGGAACAGTGGAATAGACAGTAAGGGAGAGCGAGGAGAGTGAGACACAGTGTAACAGACAGACACAGTCGAACAGGCAGACACAGTGGGACAGGCAGACAGGCAGAGGCATACACAGTGGGACAGTCAAGCACAGGCAGACAGACAGACAGGCAAAGACAGGAGAAAGGAAGTAGGGGAAAGGAGGTAGGGGCACGACGGCAGGGGAAAGGGGTGTCTGGTAAATTGCCGACGATTGAAATTGAATGGTCTAAATGGTCATTTCAATGGCTGCAATTTAACAAGCCATAATTAGTTGATTGCTGTATGTACTAAATAAACAAGCAGCCGTGGCAGCAACAGCACCAATAACAGCAACAACAAAAACAGGAACAACAACATCGACGAGTTTGTTACAAATGCCAACTGACAATTGACATTTGCATAGGCCGCGCCGACGACGACGTCGGTTAAATTGAAAGGACTCACCAGGGCCAGTAAATACATAAATAAGCAGGCGTTACAAACTGTTCACACACACACTGACACACACACACAAGCACACACGCAAGCAGCGCAGCTAGCAGCGTGACATGTGTGTGATGGCTGCGCTGCTTTGCTTTGCACTGCGCTGTCAGCGTGTGCTGCGCTTTAGCTTGTCGGCCATATTGTGTTTGTCCCTCTCTCTCTCTTTATGTCTCTCCTCTCGCATGCACCGTTAACCTTGTTGTTGTTGTTGCTGGTGGTTGTGCTATTTATTAACCTTTTATTTAATGCTATTTGCTTAGGCGTTTTGCTGCAACAACAACTACAACAACAAGAAAGCAACAACAAACTGATGACAGGCCATCGCCTTGCAATTACCCTTACCCAAGTTTGAGGTTAGGTTTGCTTCTCTCTTTGTTTGCGTGTGTGTGTGTGTGTGTTGATTGTCTGTCCCGGTTCAAATGTCGCGTTTGTTTGTTTGCCTCTTACGCTCTCTCCATGTGTGTGTCTGCGTGTGTGTGTGTGTGTGTTGCATATGTTAGTGGTCACTGTGGTACAATGGAGTCGGCTACGCAAATGTATCGTTAAGGCGGAGCGCGAATTGGCAATGAAACATAATGACAGTTGATTACGATTGTCGATTGAATGGGGCTTGAACTGCTACTGAAACGAATGCATTCACACTCACACTCACTCACTCACCACACACAACAAATACACATTCATTTTGGCTTATGTCGCTTGTCAGTTCTGTGTAATTTTCGTATCTTACAATGATTATGTTGCCAGATTCAGAGTTGAGTGTGATTTACAGCTATCAAATGAATAGCTTCGCCATAACCTCAACTTTGATTGCTCCATTTTACAGTTTACTACAATATTATGTGCCATTAAGTGCTGATAACTCAGTAATCAGTTGTACATTTCATGCAAATCTGTGGCTTTTGAAATCTCTATCAAGGTCTTCAATTTTCTCTACTTTATTCTTTAAATTAACATGTCCGCTTTACACTCTCTTAGATTTATTGTAAGGAATATGGAATAACTAATGATAATAATACTTTTTATAGAAAACTTTGTGGTAACTCTTAACTTGAATATGCTAAATATTTCAGATTGGTTTTTTAATTAAAATTTTTCCTATTGGAAGCCCAAAAAGCCAATTAGAACTACACGAAATACTTATTATTTATTCTTTGAGAAAATCTTCTACAAGACTAGGAACTGAGCTACTGGTCCGATTAACTTCGTTTAAAGTTCATAATTTACTAATTAAAGAAGTTAATTACTTCTTATGTTTAAGTAAGGTCAGAGTGAAAAGAAGGTGGTCAGATTATTTTTTTGGCACATAAAGTTAAAAAAAAAAAAAACAAATTAAGCCTTTAAAATGAAAAGATTTTCTAGCTAATTTTGTAAATATGAATGATATAAAAATAAAATAAAATGAACTTTCACTTAAATTAATTTGAAATCATAAATGAATCCATTTATAGAGCGAAGGTGTTGAAAGGTGAAAGAACTGTTTTTCAAATTAATACTAAGATTATTGAATTGCTAATATTTTTATTATATCGTATAATGAGTATGGTCTATACCGATCTGATTGATTTGTTTTGGGTTTTCCCCGGTTTCTTTCTTTTTATTATCCCAGTTTAAAATTTAAACGTAACATTTAAAATTCTTAATTTATTTTTAATTAAAACTTTTTATAAAATATACCTAAATAAACTTACTTTTTGTCGATAAATCTTAATTTTTATATAAACTGTTTCTAGCCGACTGCTATTAGTCGACACAATAAATAAATAAATAGTTATTATAAAGTTTCATATTGCATTATTTCTAAATATTGGCTTTTGACTACACATACATATATATACTTAAAGCTATTAAAAAATTATTATTTTTAGCATTGTTAGATTATAGATATAACAAAGTTCGTATAAAGAGTCTAAATTAAAAAGTTATGTGGCCTTTTGAACTTAATTAAGTTATATTTTTAATTAAATATCCCCTTGGTTTACTTTCCCCCACGTTCTTTGGCAGCTTATCCATTTCTTTTTTGTATCGATTCAGGTCCCGTTGATTCTATATTTAGTTTAACTGAACACGGCGCGCCGTCGACTTTAATTGCCAGTTACGCAGTCCAATTGGCGTTTACCCACTTCGTCCAATTAGAATCCATTTGCATGGCAAGTGGAAAATCGTTTAGCTGTCAATTAAATTCAATTTCCACAAGGCTCTTATTGATTTTCTCTCTGTGGGGCTGGGCTCATGTTGTTGTTGTTATTGTTGTAGTTGTTGTTGGTGTAGAGCAATCAACGGTTTTCATCATGTGTTAATTGCAATTAGAGCAGCACGCAGCCATGTTTGTTATACTCCAAGTACGTGTGTGTGTGTGTTTGTATGTGTGTGTGTCTATTTGGTATTCAAATATCGATACGTAAGCGTATTTTGTTGTTTGCCTGTCAATGGGCAAGGCAAACATAAATTGAGACAAATGCGCCATGACAAGAAATCAAAGCACGGCGAACTACGGCGGAGCAGAGCGAATCAAAATGCGACTCAAACAGGCTGCCGCCAGGGGGCGCATTGCGCAACACACAAACTCACACAAATTATTAATTTGCGCAACAGTTTGTAGCCATTTTGTGATCTGACTTATGACACAGTCCACGTCCATTGTTTGCTAAACGACATTAGACAAACAACAGCAACAGCAACAACAACTAGAACGACAACAATCGGGACAATTGCAATAATAAATGCTACGATTCGATTAAAAGATCAGCACAAACGAGAAGCCTGCGCTGCTGCGCTGCTCAGATGCTGCTGCAATGCAATTCCAATAAGATTGCCACTGTCGCAATTCGCCTTCCCTGTTTTGTGGGTGCGAGCGAGAGAGAGAGAGCGACCAACAGTGGAACCACAGTCAAGGCGAATTCCCTCTCTCCCCAGACAATTCGCTCACTCTCTCTGCTCTTACTGCTCTATCTGTGTGTGTGTGTGTGTGTGTTGTTGTTGCTCGTTTGTAAGCTACATACATTTTTGCGCGTCAGCGGCGACAGCAGCATCGAAGGTTTGCGCTCTCTCTCTCTCTCTCTCTCTGTCTCTCTCCTTTGCCCTCTGTCTTCTCTCGCCGCAGTCACCGCAGACAGCGACTGTGCTGCGCTGCGCTTTGTTTAAATAAAAGCCTCTTTAAGTTTATCTATTGGGGCGCATCTAAATTGTGTGTGCTGGTAAGGGGAAGGGGAAGTGGGAGGGGGGAAACCCATCGTCGTTCACTCTGCGATTATGCTATTTGTTGCGGCGACTGCGACGCTGACAGCGGCGTCGACTGCGATTCTCTTGTAATGTTTTGCCGGCGCGCTTTTATTTTGCTTTTGCTTTGCCTTTTGTTGTTGTTATTGTTGTTGTTGCTGTTGTTGTTACTTATTGCTTGTGTTGTACGCTTCATGTTTTGATTGTATTTATTTTAGTTTGAGTAACTTTACTTTTTGCTGCTGCCGCTGTCGACTGCGGCTGCTGCTGCTGCTGCCGATGCTGCCGTCCATTTCTGATGAAGATTTTCAGCGCGATTAACTGGCGAGATCGCCTTACGCGCCTCTGCCTCCCCCTCTGCTGCTCCCTTGCACCGCATGCGGCACCTTTTATGTGAGGAGAAGCGTTTCGTGCGCAGCTTTAATCATGTCTCTTTTCATGGAACGACAGATCAGCAGCAACAGAGACATGGTGAGGGGGAAGGGGGTACAGTGGGGTAATGGGGTACATAATGGGGCAAATGTTGCGCAGACATTTGAGCAATTGCGTTTAATTTTATTCATAATTCGTGTCTAGGGTTTCTTCGTCTTTTAATCGCTGTATAATTGTTGTGCGTGTGTGTGTTTGAGTGTGCGTGTGTGTGTGCGTGTGTGTGTGCGTGTGTGTGAGTGTTGTGATTCAAGCTGAAATTAAGCTTGATTAATTTGTTGGCTGCGTTATCGATGCCGCGGCATCTGGAACTGGACCCCAACGTGGATCGGAGGCCGCGACCTGAGCAACAAAGTTATTAAACTGGATTGGGTGTGCAATTGGGGCGTGGCAGCCCCTGGACTGGCTTGGCAGATAATAAAGCGTGAACAGGCGGCATGAAAGGAAGGAGGGGGTAGACTGGAATACACTGGAATTTCTATGTTTATGGGCAACGGATGTGGCTGCTGAGTCAATTTCCCAGTTAAGATGATTGTTTAGGGTTCATTAATTAGTCAAACATGGCCAAGTACGCAATGAGTTGGCTTATTTGACGCACCTAACCTCAAAGTGAGAGCTGCAAATGCAGACTGATGCAAGGGAATGTAACTATGTGTGTATGGGTGTGTGTTTGTTTGGTTTCTTTAGTGTCTATTAATTAGTTAGAAATGGCCAAGTACGCACTGAGAGCTGCGTTGACTAATTCAGATGCTGATGCACCCTAACCTCAAAGTGAGCAGGGCAACGCAGGCTGTTTCAAGGGAATGTGTGTGTTGATGTGTGTGTGTATTTCTTTAGTGTCTATTAATTAGTTAGAAATAGTCAAGTACGCAACCGAGAGCTGCATAAAGTTGACTAATTCCGTTACTGATGCGCCCTAACCTCAAAATGAGCAGGGCTGCCTTTGTGCGTGTGTGTGTCGACACATTCATTGTGCAGCCCAATTAGACAAGCCCTCACAAACACACACACGCACATGCGTCGATGTGGCATCAAAAACAATTATGAAATCACAGCAGATGTTGGAGCTAAATTGTGGTGGTGATTTATAAAGCGCAACAGCAAAAACAACAAAATAACAACAAAAAAGTAACGAAATATCAGCAAAAACCAACAACAACAATGACATGAAAAAAGCGCAATTCTTGTTGTTGCTGTTGCTGATTGAAAAAGCAAAAGCAAAGGCATGTGCTACACACACATACATGCAATATACATATATGCGTGTGTGTGTGTGCAGAAAGAGGATGGAGGATGGCACTAAAAGGACTCTGCAGATGCGCAGCCACAGCCACAAGCCAGAAACTTATGTACGACGGAGATTTACGACTTAAATGCTGCAGCGCATAATCAAAAAGACAAGCGCAGCTTCAGCATCGGCTTCAGCTTGGGCTGCGGGCAGCGGCGCTGGCAGTGCACTTAATTAACAAATATACAAACACTTAACATAACCTCAACTGACAGGCCAAAGAGAGCGCAGCGAACTTCTCTGCTCACACTGCGTGTACGTGCGTGTGTGTGTGAGCGAGACAACGCTAGTGTCGTGCATGGCCCCACACCCCATATGCACATACACGCATGCACACAGTGAAGCAGCTCAATGCTGATTGGTTACTCGAATCGAACAGAGAGCGAGAGAGAGAGAGCGCGCGCAAGTGTGTGTGTGTGTGTTTGCATGCGTGTGTGTGCGTGCGTGTTTGTGTTCTTATTGCTCTACCGGTTTTCGAGCTCTTCTCGCTCTCTCTCTCGCCTGCTGCCGCTGCGCGCTCAACGCAGCGCTCATTTCTGCCGTCTCGTTTAGTTGCAAGTTCGCGGGAGCTTCAGTTGGTTCAGCTGACTGGCAGAGCGCACGTAACGGCGAAACGGCGAAACCGGGCGAGAGTTCTTTATTGTTGTTTTTGTGCTCGCGTTTTATAGCAATTTTATGTTCAATATTGAGACGTGCGAGAGCGCCATCTAGCGGCGACACGACAACTGATCCTAGACGACGACGTGTGAGTGTGTGCGTGTACGAGTGTGTGTGTGTTTGCGTGAACTAGTTGTGAATTATAATTGCGTGTGGAAAATACGAAATGCCGACGGCATCCCCATCCCAACTAGGCTAAGAACAGTGGCTGCACTTATGTCCACGCTGGCCAGCAGTCGCCATCCGACGCTGAATCTGACACTGAAACGCGGCAGCAGCAGCAGCAGCGGGAGCGGGAGCGGTAGCAACGAGGAGCAGCAACTGGGCGCGGGAGTGGGAGCGGGAGCGGGGCAAATGCATCCGGACTGCCTGCCCCTGCCACTGCAGCTGCAGGGCGATGAGGATGTGGGCTCCGCTTGCGATGATGAGCGCATGGTCAACATACTCGATGACCAGGACGAGGAGGAGCACGACCAGGAGGAGCGGGAGGAGCACGAGGAGGAGCGTGAGCTGGACGAGGAGGAGGAGGACGGAGAGGAGGATGCAGCGAGTTGTTGCAGTGAGAACAGTGTGCTCAGCGTGGGCCAGGAGCAGTCACAGGCAGCCCATGCCCATGCCCAGGCCCAGGCCAGACAGAGGCATCTGCTGATGAGCCAACTCTATCGCCCGTCGGCATTCAGCAGCGTGCCACATGCGCCGCCGCCACTGCCTCCATCTCCACTGGAGGATACCGCGATGCCTGCTCCTGCCAGTTTCCAGGAGGAGTTCCTGCGCAAGTCGCAGCTGTATGCGGAGGAGCTGATGAAGCAGCAGATGCAGCTGATGGCGGCGGCCAGGGTGAATGCCTTGACGGCGGCCGTGATGCCACTGGGCGGTCTGCGGGCGCCGAAGGTGTCGCAGCAGCTGCAAATGGCTGCAGCGGCGGCGGCAGCGGGGCAGGATGCACTGGCTCAGCTGACGGCGACAGCATTGGGTATTGCTCCCGCTGCACATCCTCATCAGCTGCTCATGCAGCAGCAGCTACAGCAGCAGCAACAGCAGCAGCCCCAGACCTACCAGCAGCAGCAGCAACACCTGCAATACCAGCAACAGAGCAACCACAGCCACAACAACAACAACAACCACAACAATCTGAATCTAAACGAGAATCTGCATGAACGAGCGCTGAAGTTCAGCATCGACAACATCCTCAAGGCTGACTTCGGTACGCGGCTGCAGCAGCGTCTGGCAGCTGCAGCAGCGGGAGGAGCAGCAGCAGCAGGAGGAGGAGGGGTGGGAGGTGCCCCGCCTCCAAAGGTGCCGCGCAAGAGCAGCAAGCCACTGAATCTGGCACAGGCACAGGCCCAGCTGCAGGTGCATGTGCAGACCCAGCCCAGTCTTAGCTTCTCCAGCACCTTGGCCAACATCTGCAGCAACAGCAACGACTCCAACAGCACCGCCACCAGCAGCAGCACAGCCAACAACAACAACAACATCAGCAGCAGCAATGGCAACAACAATCCCGGAGCAGTTGACTTGGTCAAGTCACCAAATGCAACATCGCCAGCGCCTGCCAGCGGCGGCAGCAGCAGTGGCAAGGGATCCGAGGATGGAGCAGCAACAGGAACGGGGGGAGGAGGAGGCGGAACAGGCAGCTCCACGCCCATTGTGTGGCCAGCGTGGGTCTATTGCACGCGGTATAGCGATCGCCCCAGTTCAGGTGAGTGTGCTAGATAAGGATTGGGAATGAAAGGGATATATCTTCTGTATATGGATAACTTTTTCGATATATCTGCAATGAGCTGATATATATTTTTATTTATGTATTTACATTCGATATATCGGCGATGTGCAGATATATAATATGAAGTAAAAGAGATATATCATCTACATATAGATATATTATTTGATATATCTGCTATGGGTAGATATCATATGAAATATGAATATGTTTATGTATATTCTATATATGTATGTATAAATATATTGATATGTCTCCTACATATTGACACAAATTTTGATATATTTTCTACGCAGTATTTTGAAAAAAAAATGTATGTTGCATATACATATTGATATATCTCCTATATGTATATAGATACATATTTTGATATATTTTCTACATAAGAATATCTATTTTGATTGATTTTCCAATATTTGGATATATCATTTTATATATCTCCCTTATGTGGAAACGGTTATTTCGATTGAAAAGAGAATTTAAATTAAAAAACTGTTCTTTTTGGACCTAAAATGTACTATAAGTCAAAAATTGTTAAAAACTATTCGAAAATAAAGATACAGCACCCATAGAAAAACAAGCTACAGTCAAAGTGTGCACGACAATAATACCCGAATTACCCAAATCTACAAATGTACGCCCATTAACATTGTTTCTTTAATTACTTTAATGTTCCTTGTGCAATCGCAAAGATATTTACAGAACGTATTAACAACGTAATAATAATCGTACATGCTAAAAATGAACATTCTATCCATAAAATTAGGCTTCCTATGCTATTTATTTCGTTTAAAATTGCTAAAAAAGAGCGTGGCTAATTTCAAAAATAAACTTAGCCTGCGCGCAATAGTTATACATAACATCGCAAAATTTGTTAGTCATAGATTATATATTAGCTGAAAAGAAGGTGTTCATACGGACAAAAAAACGAATGAACGGTTGACGAAATGAATAAACTCATTCTATATCATTTATTTGTAGTAAAACTGTGAATATAAATGTGAGATCCGGAAATTAGACTTAGATTAGAAAGTTTAAGTAATTGCTAGAAAATCTGTGTTCATGGCAATCTCTTAATAGTATTTCATTCAATTCGCAATAACTATGTGAACCTTAGACACCTAAGAGACCTTCTCAGCTAAGCATAATCTAGATATGTGCCTTGGATATAGCTCCTTTTCTCTTTCTCTCTCTCTCTAACTCTTTCTCTAATCTCAAGCGGAAAAACTCGCACTCAACACGTTCATAGAGAACAAGGCAGGCTGGGAAGGGGGTTGCGGTGTTGAGAAGTTGAGTGGTTGAGTGGCTCGTAAACAGTTGAGCAAACAAACTGGCAACCACAGAGCGCAGAGCAATAAAGGAGGAGGAGGGAGAGAGGAGAGCACCCTCCCCACACACACACACACACACTCACAGACACAGAAGAGACGACGGCGTCAATCTGCAGCTCATTAGTTTGCAACCACCAAAAAAGGGCAACAGCCATGACACGCTCATTCCACACCACAGCACACACACACGTACACACACACACATAGCACATACCCGTATATGTATCGAAGCACCCTCACCCCCCCAGAAAAACTTCCCTTGAAGTTCCCTTCTACCTCTTCCTCAGGCACTCATGAAGTGTCTGCTCGAGTGGTTTTTATGTCCTTATGGCTTATGTAACATAACTTAAGCTCATTATGCGCGTGCCTCAGCCCCTGTCCACCCTCCCTCTTCCCTTCACCCACTCTCACTCTCTCTCTCCTACCCCGCAACAATCATGGTAGCTCATGAATTTAGTTTATGCCACCGCAGGGAATTCTCTGTAATCGTTGCCTAATAATTTTATGTGGCCAACTACAACAGATCTGGCTGGGAAAGGGACTACCAAGGGTTGTTCTGCTTGTACAAGTAGCTGCCTTTCGACTCGTCATATTGTTAGCACATACGGTTTACATTGAAAATCAGTGTATTAACTTCGAGTACCCTCGAGTTCATTAACGTATTATTGGGCTACTGCAAATGCTAGTTAACTACCCGATGCCATTAGCTTAAGTACTGCTGAAATCTGAACAAAAATAGTAGAAGCAATTTAGCTTAAATTGGCATTAAACCATGTTAGAGCAGATTGCAAGGTATTCGAAGATTTATACGACCACTTATCACATTATATTAGTTTACTATGTTGTTTTCTATATTTTCTAAGAAAGCTAGACGTAAATTTCAATTTCCAAGAGTAACACTCGTATACAGCTTATAGACTGTTGAAATTTATTTAATATAAAAGTTGTATTATCGGTTTTAATTCTATTGGGATAGGTGGCAAGAATATTTTGCAAGAGTTGCAAACATTTCCCAAAGAAATCATACGGAAATTAATTCTTGCACACTCAAATCAATTTTTAAAGAAATAGGTCAAATAATTAATTCAAACTTTAACATAGCGTTACTAATCCGCAATGCGACGGTTTGGAGCAAAAGAGGTGCTTCCAAGTCTTAAAGTTCTTAAGGTTTTTTATAGATTGTAGTTTTCAGTTGATTAACCCGAATTGCTTTATAATTTAGATGCTCTGCAAAAAGTAAGCCTATTTTCATTGATATAGTACCTCTGCACTATGGAACTATCCAAGACGTATGCATAGAAGGCTACATATTATTACATACACCTATGTAGAATATAGTATTTCGTAGTATTCATTATTATTCATATCATTATATCATTCATTAGTTTAAAGTATCCTCTGCACAATTTCGTGTTAGGCTTCTCTAATATTACAGGTTAATTTGATAGTCTACGCTTTTTACACCTATCTATTATCTATTTATTAGCTTGTCATTTAGCTATTGTCGGGGGGAGTTGTTATTGAATCATTCGCTTGTTATTCACGTGGCATGTGCAACCTATATTCATATGATTTGTTCCAGCAATTTGCTCATTAAACTGATTAATGTCGAGCAGCCATTTGAGTATCCGACTAGAACGTTGACGACGCCCCCGAGAAGTGCCCGCCCAGACCTAGTGCCCCCTTAACCCTTCTCCCTTCCCCTTGCCTTGGTTATTTTCGTTGGGTTTGTCGCATTCGCTAATTAAGCAGAAAACGAAACGTTTTTTATTCATTTTCTTCTCGTTTCATTTTTTGTTGTCGTTGTTGTTGTTGTTGTGCTTTTCTTTTTATGTTTTTGAGGTGTGTTTACTGTCGTCGTCGTCGTTGTTGTTGTTGTTGCTGTTGCTTTTATAAATTTAGCGTGACTAAAACGAGATCTCGATCGCATTGTGGTTCCATAATTTGAATGAATGTTGTAGGCGATGGCGGCGGCTTCGCTTCGACGTTGAAGTTGGAGACAGATTCGGAGTTGGAGACGGAGCCGGAGAAGGAGTCAAAGACGTAGCTGGTTACCTGGGCCTGGTGTGCAACAGTGATTTAGCGTGAGATTTGCACAACAGCAATCGCAACGACAACAACTCAGTAAGAGCAACAACAACAACGACAACAAATGGTGCAAAATCATTTAAATGCAGCACAAAATTCCGAAATAAAAGTCATAAATTTGGCGCTTTTGAAAAATTGCGCATGACTACGAAAAGAAAAATTATGAAAATTTATTAAAAGGTGTTAATTTGACAAATTAATGCGACATGTCTGCGTTGAGTGTATGTGAGTGTACTCATGAGTGTATTCATAGCTGTATTTGAGTATGAATAAATGTGTGATTTGCGACTGTATTTGCAAGTGTGCTCGAGAGTGGGTTTTTATTCATATTTTATTTGTGAGTGTATTCATGAGTGCATTCATGGCTGTATGCATATGTGTGTGCACATATTCGTCAGCATGTTTGTGACTATAATTGCAAGTGTATTCGGTAGTGTGTTCATGGGTGCATTCATGAATGCATTCGTGAGTGTACTTATAAATGTATTCGTTATGGGTTTGCAAGTGGAGTCCAGAGTGTATTCATGGTTGCATTTGTAAGTACATTCGTGAGTGTATTCATGAATGTATTCGCGAATTAAAATTTTTTATTGGATACATGAGTGTACGTACGTAAGCTTTTTGCAAATGTATTCATAAGTGCAATCATGAGTACATTCGTGAATCTTTTCATTAATATAATCTTAATTTTCTGTATATGTGTTTTAGCGAGTGTATTCATAAGTGAATATTCGCGAGTTCATTCATGAGTGTATACATGCGAAATTCGTTTTGTATTACACATATTCATGGCAAAATTGAGTTTCCCAATTCCATTCCATTATCTTAACCACTGCTGATGCTACTTACGAGTTACAAAACTTGCAATTTTATTTTAATGTCTCTGTCTTTCTCTCTCTCTCTCTCTTAGCGCTTCGCTCGTTAAACATTTTTATTTAAGCGTCGTTTAACGATTTTCTTAACCCGTAGGTAATAAAGTTGTTGCCTCGTTATATTGCAACTGTGTGGGTGGGGGCAGGTTAAAGGCTACGAAAAATAATTATTATCATTGGGACATCAAGACAGTATGGGACACTACTGTGCTGAGATTTTTATTTTCTTAATTTAAAATTTGCAATATTTGTTTAATTATATACTTCAAAATTCAATATATTTATTCGATATATCGATGGAAGGTCGAAACTATGGGCTTGATTTTATATAAATGTAAAAGAAAATCGTTCAAACCAGAAATAAAACTTAATACTACGTAAAAAGAGACTTGGGATCGCAAACAACAAAGTTTAATAACCTTAAAACTAATTTGTGACTTTCTAAGAATTGGTTTAGTCATGTTTAACGATATACGATAACTAATGTATATCAATTCATTTTAATTGACGATTAAACTTAAACTATTTATCTACCATAAGCAGAATCCTAAAAGCTCATAAAGATTCAAGCTTCAAACGAGAAAGATGTTTATGATATATTGATAAAACCTTAATCTGACTTTAAGCTGAAATCTGAACCAACAGGATTCCAGCTGGAATGAAGAAATATCTTTCGTTGTTGATCAACTATTTAACTGCTGTACTTAATTAAGTCTATATTAGAAATAAAGAAACTGCCTGGAACTGGCTAGTTCAAGAAATATGACACTCACAGATGGTCAAATTATAATATTTGTATATGTTACATACATACAATATATGCCTTTATATATTTACATATAAGATATGTAATAAAAAGTTCCCTATATTTATAAGATCTGAACCGAAGAAGTCCCCTTAATATTTGTATCTTTCAATTCCAAACCGCAAACTGCTATCACAAATTCAAGAGAGTAAAACTCATTGCTACCCATTAATTTGTCTGACCTGAGTTACCCTTTAAGTTGTTGACAAAACGTTATATCGATTGACCAGATGATGCTTAGACTCGTACATCAACTATGAGGCCCGGGCCCGGGCCAAGGCGATAAACTTCGATAAACTTCGAGGCTGGCAATTTTCGCATTTGTTCGGCTTGTCCGGCACTTGGCGCTCGTTTAACAGTAGCCTCAGTCTCAGCCACAGCAGACAGCGGCAGCCACTGAACCATTAAGTAATTTTCAATTTGCCCAGAACGAGCACAACAACAACAACAACAGCAACAACAAACAAGCGATTGCTGCTGCTGCTGCTGCTGCCACAACAATGACAACATAAACAAACGAATTTCAATTACCCCCAGCGCAATTACCTTGCTTCGCTTTTCCTCTCGCACGCTTAAAGAATTTTCCGCGCAGTGCTGACTGAAAATTGCTTGAAAAAAGTTTCTCAATGGAAAATTTGCCTATGTGGAAGGGTGGGGAATGAGAAGGGAGAGGGGCAACGAGTCAAAAGCGATGCGAGAGAGAGAAGGAGAGACGAACTCTCAATAGACTGGTAATAGATTTAGCAAAAGTTCATCTCTTCTGCAATTCTCCCCTCTCTGTCTCTTTTCACGCTCTGTCCCTCTTCTTCTCTCTTCCTCTCTCTCCCTCCCACTTCCCTCTGTCATTTCTGTTGCTTCTCAGGCACTTTCGCAGCAATTTTGCTAGTTCTGGCCCGCCCACTTGGCGTCTACTTGGCAATTAACCGATGCTATTGATCGATACCAATCGATTGTACAATTGCCCGATAATTATGCAGGCAGCTGCAGTCGGGTCTATTAGATTCCGCCCGTCAAGTGGTCGCCACCTTCGAATGCAGAGTGCCTCATCCTCTTCCCCCTCTGGGTGGCGGCGCCAGGCAACAATTTGCGACCTACTTGGCGTGGTATGTTGCATGTGTTGCATGGTCCAAGGAACGTGACCCATTGCTGCTGTTGCTGCCCCCAAAGTTGTTGCATGTAATAAAGAAAACACTCAATTAGAGAAGCAAAACTCCTCGAGTTGAGCCTGCTGTAATCGATAAAAGTGTTTATCGATTCGGGAACAGGAATAACTGCGAATGTTTATGACCCCAATGCATGCATAACTCTGCGCGACTGTCACGTCATATGTTAATCACAGCACTATATGGCAACCTTCTTTCCTTCTTCCCCCTCCCTGACAGTTGCTCCCTGCTGTGCTGAGCCTGTCTGTGATTGAGTCATTCCACATTGCTTGTGAAAATGTTGAGAATTTTCCCCCTGTAACATGCAGCACCTTAAGGAAAATATGAAAATACCAAGGGGTGGATGAGCATGTGGCAGGTATGTGTCGCATCCTTGGCAAGGCAGGCTGTCGGGTATGCCCATTCTTGCAAACAGTTGCGCGATTTATGAAGTGACAAAAATTAATTTCAACTGTTAAGTTATCGCGGCAGAAACAACAACAACACAAGCAGCAGCAACAACAACAACTGCAACTGGTAGCGCCTTTTTGGGCACAACTGCAGCAGCAACAACCACAGTAGCGGCAGAGACAGAGGCAGATGTAGAGGGAGAGGGAGAAGAGGCAACAGCAGCCGTGCGCCTCCTTGTCGCACTGGCAATAAAACTGTCGCGCTTTGGGCCTGGCCTGGCCTGGTCTGGTCTGACTTGGCGCAGTGTTCCCAGTCCAAAACGAGACCATATCAGCCGGCAAAAATGTCGTTTAAACTGTGCTGCTGACCGCATTTGGTTAATGCGATCTGCTGTTGCTGTTGTTGCTGCAGCTGCTGTTGCTGTTACTCGTGTTGCTGCTGCTGCTATTGCTGTTGGTAGTGCGGTTTAGATATGGCCTTAAATTGCTGGCTACAAGCGTGGTTAATTGTCATACCCAGTAGACAATTCACTCGAAGGGTGCAATGTAAACATAGTGCGATACCCTGCAATTATGTAACTTATTTAAAGGATTTGCTTTAGCTTTGAGAGGCTGGTAGATATAAGAAGAAATGGAAGATATTCTGACGAACTTAATCTATGTTCATGGAAGATCCTAGTTGAAGAAGGGTATATTCAGTTCGCAACTGACAAGACATTTCTTTGCCTATAAATTACAAAAATCATATACCTGATGTGCCTGACGTCTAGGCAAACTTGAATCGCCTTTCTTCGAGGGTATCTTAAATTTACTAACCACATTTGTCTGATTTTCCTATACCTATAAGTACGAGGGTACCAATGATATATAATAAACCTATACCCATATAAACCTATCACAATTTAACTTCACGTCCACCTTCGAGAGATATCCCAAAGTTTGTCACAATGCAGTAATGCTTGTCTTCAAGCGTATCCTAAGGTTTCTCACTTTGCAGCCACGTCTTTCTTCAAGGGTATCTCGTAGTTTGTCACACGCATTCTTCACAATTAATCAAGACGTAATGACCTTGAAATATGATATCAATATTTGATTTTATTAGTCGATTTTGCATGAGACATGGCTAGAAACATTCCTAAACTGGTTTACCGCAGAACAACAACAAATTCAAGACTCGATGAATGTTTCAAGTTTGGCCATAAATAATAAATAATACAATAATATAAAATAATATTTCAATTTGAAAACAAACTGTGACAAAAAAGTGCTTGATGTTCTCTGCATAAACCTTATGAAATGAGGTATAAGTTAAGTGATTTACAGAGTATGTAAATGTTATTACTTCTCTCAACTCTTTGTTGTTGTTGCCCGAATTCCAATGGAGATTTCTTTGTCGAATGTTACGTATACGCAACGTGGTAACATGTGCGTTAGCTAAGGTTGCGGGACCACCCAGACACATGAAACGCAGACAAGTTTCCGCTTTTGGAAACGACAAAAATCATATAAAAATCATTTTTATAACTTCATTTGTGTTAATTTGGAAACGCGATTGAGATCGCGATCGAGATGGAGATGGAGACGGATCAGGAGAGGAAAAGAGAGGCAACGCTAGAGAGGGCGACAGAGACGAGGCTGGCCGAAATGTTTTACGGATCGCCGTCAATATTTACAGCTGTCAAAATATTTTCTACAAGCAAATGACTTCATTCATCAAGCGACTCAAGCAACGCAGCGAGATAATCGCGTTGAGCTACCCAAAGTGGGCAGGGCAGGTAGATTTATTCGTGTTCTCTTTTATGCGAGCAGTTCTTGTTGCTGTTGTTGTTCGATCAATCTTTGGCACGAGGTGACTGCCAGCTCAGTCAGTCATGCAGTCAGTCAGTCAGTCAATCGGACGGCATAAACATGCATTAAAAGCCAACGGGGCGAACACAAATAAACAAATAATCAAAATAAGCCTCATTATGACTGCAGACAGTGTTGTTGCTGCAACAACAACAGCAGCAACAACAGCAACAACTCGAGAAAGAATTTATTGAAAACTAATTAAACCTGACGGCAGCCACAATTCATTTGTTTGTGGTCTTTTAATCGTTTATTTATTGCTCGAAGCTCTCCCTGAATTCGTATTTGATTCTGCAGCTGTAGCTGTATCTGTATGTGTGTCTCAGTCATTAGCTGTATCTGTATCTCAGTCTTTAAGTGTAGCCACGTCTGTAATTGTGTTTCACTTACCGTACTCACATCCATCTGAGGCATGCTCTGGCTCTAATAATGAGCTCAGCTCTTGTCTCCGTCAACCAGTTTGCATTGACTTCTCTATAAGTTCTCTCAAAGTTCGCCTCTCTCTGAGCTCCCTCCCAGTTCACTCACAAGTTTTCACTGCATTTATTCCCAGTTAGTTCTTCATTCATTCAATTGATTTGTTGACTTCGATTCGACTTGACTGAATCATTTGTTTAAGATTTGCTAAGCAAACAGCCAAGTGACAACTGCAGCGAATCTGTTGGGGAAATATGAATCAAAGTGAGTTGCACACAAGATAAATAGCTTGTCATAGGGATAGTTTAATTGAATTAACTACAGCTAGGTAATTGACATATGGATAGATAATCAAAATGATTTATATGACATTCTACTTCTCTTAAGAACTGTATGTGTGAAATAAAAGTTAGAAAGATCTTGAAATGAAATTGATAGTCTCTTGGATATATGATTCTAATTTTAGTGTAATTGAATTGGTATTGTATATATTCAGATATATTTTAGAGATATAGTTGTGTCGATATAATCAGTTTTAGCTGTAGATTATCATAGATTCCCAATAGCCGAATTACTCAAGTCTACTTTGAAATTTGTATCTTTGGCCTGACAATCAATCTGTCTGAATTCGACCTGCCTTTCAAACAGTTCAAATAGTTCTGAGTCCCCTTCCCGATCAAGTTGCCAGTTTTAATGCTTCGTGGCGTTAATTGGGGGACACCAATAACACTCTATGGACGAGGAATTTGTACAGGGGTTGCTGCTGTGGGATGTGTGTGGATGAGATGCTGATGTGCTTGTCATACAGTTGACATGTCTCTGTCTGTCTGTCTCTCTGTCTGCCTGTCCCTTCCTCGCTTTGATTATTTTATGCCTTGTGAGTGACGGACGGGCATCTTTGGCCCCGCTGCTGTCGTGACGACGCTTCGTCCGAGCTGGTGGTATGCCCCAGTTCCCCCTCTGCCCTTTACTCCCTTTCCTGGTGTCCAGTTCGATTCCCAGTCCGCTGACCGATTCCCGATGCGTGTGTGTGGTCAACCGCATTTGTCAAGTTTAATTGGAAAGCGAGTTGGGCTTTTGTATGGTCTTTTTTGATGATTCTGTCGCTCTCTGACTTTGGTTTCACTTTTGCCGGGTGCTTTGCATAGCCCCGAGACAGTGTTGTACCCTTCCTCGTCGCTGCCTCCTCTGTGCCTTGTCCGACAGATGTTGGCGTCGGCGTCTCGTCTTGCTTATTGTTTGTTTATTACTTGTTTCGCTTTAATTACTTGTTCGTGATGATCAACGATCAACATGAAGAGATCTCGGCTCAGTTTGGGTCGCTACAGTTGGTACGGTCGGTATGGTCGGTACCCTGTACGCATTGTGTCGTGCGGCCCGCAGTAAAAGCGATAGTCACACTTATTGGAATTACTGCTTCATTATCATGTGAAGCGATTTCGGTGCGTCGTAAGTCATCACCCTCCCCTTATCCCCGGCACACACGCATGTAAAGACTCCAATTGGAGTTGGCCAACTCATAATCCCTTGACACTTGAGTGCCATTCAAAGGTCTTCACAGCTGTGTGGCCAGCCAGCAAATTCAAATCAGCTGAGATTAGTGAGAAACAAAAGAAGCGATCGTCCACGATCGGCCCACGGAAACGGGCTCAGAAAGCTGTTGCTGTTGTTGTTGTTATTGTAGATGTAGTTGAAGCCGACCCAGTGTTGCCATCATGCCTCGAGTGCTGTGTAAATATTCGTTTTGTTGCGGACGATAATTGAGAGATTCTAAGTCTTCTTCTCGGAAAGAGAAAGAGAAACGCCGCAAGTTCATGCAAAGCGGGATGCCTAAGAACCTATTCGATTATAGTCAAATAATACTCGATACTTAGTTTTCATAGGCATGTTTAGAGTGTAAAGGTGTTTACGCTTCTAAAGCAATACTTTATTAGAGTTGAGCTGGGTTGGGGGCAGCGATAAGGGGACATGGAGACAAGGTACGAATACTACTATTACTAATGAGGCTACTAGTGTAACTATTTATACTGCTAGTATTATAACTACTACTGATAGTCATACTACTGCTGAAAGTACTCCTACTACTGATATTACTACTACTACTACTGATAGTACTATTTCTACTGCTACTACTACTACTACTTATGGTTCGACTTCAGCTACTACCATTTCAAATGGTAATACTACGACAACTAATGGTTCTATTATAACAAGGACTACTACTACTACAACTTCTATTTATGGTGCCACTACTACTACTGTTATTACTATTAATACTACTAATACTATTCCTAATACCCCTATTACTACTACTACTACGACTACGACTACGACTACTACTACTTCTACTTATGTTGCCACTACTAGTGTTACAACTATAAATACCACTCCTATTTCTCATTATACTCCTACTAATACTTTTTATACTATTACTGCTACTACTCCTACTCCTATTACTACTGCTACTTCTCATTATACTCCTACTAATACTTTTTATACTATTACTGCTACTACTCCTACTCCTATTACTACTGCTACTTCTCCTAATACTCCTACTACTACTACTACTACTACTACTACTACTACTACTACTACTACTACTACTACTACTACTACTACTACTACTATTACTACTAATACTACTACTACTACTACTACTACTACTACTACTACTACTACTACTACTACTACTACTACTACTACTACTACTACTACTATTACTACTACTACTGCTACTACTACTACTACTTCTAATACTACTACTACTACTACTACTACTACTACTACTACTACTATGACTTTTACTCCTAATACTATTACTACTACTATTAATTCTAAATAGAACTTCGAATCCTACTACTACTAGACAGAATATTGTAGAATGTGATTAAAGTCCAACAATCTGGGGCTTTTATAAATCACATTTATTTAGTATTTATAGTATTGTATTATATATTATAGTATTGTCCATACCTCCTAAATATTACCAACAATTATTGCAATAATTATAAGATGATCTTCACTAAAAACTTAATACCACCTTGGCAGGCACTTAGCCATCTCAGTTCCATTGCCTACCCAGATGACTGTAATCGAATATTATTTACAGCAAGCAACAGATTATCTCATATTAGATATCATGATAGAGATCCTTCTATAGCTAACTCACTCTGAGCCGAAGTTGCCTTTAGTGTTTTGTGGCACATGAAGTTGTTGCAGCGACGACGCGATTGCTATTCCCGATTTGGTGTGGCCTTAACTAATTGGCCAAGCGAGGAGGACTAAGAGCAACCTAGAGAGAGGAGCAGAGATATAGATAGCTGTAAGTGGGAGTTGGAGAGTCGGAGGCAAAGAGAGGAGAAGCATAGATAGATAGCTCATAATGTCAGGGCGCGATAATGCCGAGGCTGATGACTCAAGCAGTCGCCGTCGCAGTTCCCATAAGGCTATCGGCTATTGTCTAACCCTGATCTATATATATGTTTGTATGTTATACCCGACGACGACTCGTGCTGCCTCTGCTCCTTGGGAGCATAATAAAATTAAGTCGATTCAGCTGTGTGCAGGCTGCACAAGTTGCAAGTTGCCTTGACTCCATGCGAACTTGCCGCGCAGTTGCTGCTGCTGTTGTTGCTGTGGCTGTTATTGCTGTTGTTGCTGTTCTTTGGCTGCCGCTGACTGGGACCACCCAAGTTGACAGCGAACACGAACAGCGCTTAAGCTTGTCCTGCACTGCACAAGAGGCGCAGGCAGAGGCAGCGACAGAGGTAGAGGCAGAGAAAGACACTCGGACTCGAACTTGGACTTGGATGTGGATGTGCCTGCAGAATCAGACACGGTGCGGAGCCAGTGAGGAGCCACTCTAATAAAGCTCGAATGTTGCTCATGCAGTCGCAGTCGGACGAGGTTCGCTGCATACAAATAAATTTTATTAAGCAGTTAGAAACGAGCATTAATGAAATGCAGTTCTCTATGGAGTGAGAAGGGGTAAGAGGAAGGGAGGGACAAGAGGAGCAGGCGTGTTCTGATCCACAGCAATGAGTGCGTATGATGAGCTGACTAGATGAATGTGGTAGCTCACGATGAGGAAGGGAAAAGAGGAGAGATAGAAGAGAGACAGTGTGTAGGGGGGGAAGAAATGATGAGAGGAAGGATATATCAGTGAGATAGGAAAGGTGATGGGAAGAGACGGGTACAATTTAAGAGAGAAATAGGAAGAATTAAGATAGAGATTCACCGATCAAGTAAGACGAAAGAGAAGAAAGATCGAGAGAGTCTTCGTAGACCGTGTGCGACTCAATTTGCTGCTGTTCTTCTCCACGATCAAATAATGCTGATAGATGTCTCCACATTCCTCCCACCGATCCTCGTCCATCGTCAACGTTATCGACGATCGTCGATGGTCATCATCGTGGTCGTCAATGCGGCTTTCATTGCGGTTTCATTGCGATTTATGTGCGTAATAATTGTGACAATCACGACGACGACGACTTGCCTCGATCGGCTCTGTCGACTGACAATGGAGACGATGATGATGATGATGATCGTGATATGAGACTGCGTACTTTATGTGCATTTTTGTCATCATTATTGTTTAGCCAAGAAGTAGTTGACTTCAGTCAGCGCAGTCAGTTAATTGCCCTATATATAGAGATCTATAAATATAGCTTGCCCTCAATCACTGAGGGGGAGACAGGGATCATTTGATAGGTTTCTCATGCCCATCGAGGGTCAAACGAAAGCTGAGCTGAAATTATGTAAACTAAATTGGCTGAATTGATGATCAATGGGCCAGTTCATCAGTCATCAATAGCTGAAACCTCCCACATGAAGCAGGCTAAAGTTATGCAAAGATCGGTGAAAGTGTTGCCGCATTAAACATGTAAATGATTGTTTACACATCGCGCCAAAGATCAATCTGTAAAACTCGAGACTGTCAAAATTATGCTAATGATAACTGAGCTCAAGGTGTTAAAATACCTCTTGAGCTGGGGAATTTTATATATTTTTTATTTATAATAAACTTCTTTACCTTTAAGTATAAACTTCCTTAACTAGTTACTTCATTAATATCTTTCTTTGATCGTTACTTCTTTCCTCTCGATTTCCTTTCTAAAACAGACCTGTTGGTTAAGCAAATGATCAATAGTTTTCGAGATTACGATAGCTGTAGTTGCATTGCATTGCTCTGTTTTAATTCGCAATAACTTATGTCTTGTGCCGCATCGATCGTGATCATGCGGAATGAAGATCTATTAGCGCTAAGTAATAACACTCAGTCAGTTCGCAGTTTGTTGGAAAATTCAATTGGCAGTTACGCCTGCTCGACAGCTTCGCCGGGGAGTCATGACTCCCGCCTGGCACTGGCACTGGCTCAGGCTGTGGCTCTGGCCCTGGGGGCACCTCGCCAGCCCCCAAAAGCTGCCAAGCCTAGGAGAGTTTTTTGAATTTTTGGTCTTGTTTCGCCACGAAACGGTGTCAATAAGATTGATGGCTGCAAGCGACGAAGACTGAGACTGAGACGGAGATTGAGACTGGGACTGAGACTGAGACGGAGATTGAGGCACAGATGAAGAATGAGACAGAGATGGAGACTGAGGCAGAGACTGAGATGGAGACTGAGCCTCATAGAGAGACAGTTGCATTTGAAACTGGCTTCGACTCGCTGTGGAGTGGAGGCTATGAAATTGCTCTTGAATGAGTGTGTATGCCAGTGTGTATGTATGTGTGTGTTTGCGAGTGTGTGTGCGAGTGTGCGCCACTTAACTTTGGTGTCAGTCAGCTTGCTGAAGCTGGAGCTGGCGATGATGACGATGTGGACCACACACGGGGCAAATGTTGATTGCCGACTTGACTGACACTTTTTGATAAGTTGATTAAAATGTTTTTTTCATTCGTTCCCCTTCCCTTCGGCGAGTGCATTGACACTGAGCTGATTTGATTGACTGACTGAGCGAGTGAATGACAAACCGACTGACTGAGCGACAGACTGCCTTACCTTGCCACGTTGTATTCATGTTCTACGAATCGTCGCAGTGTCTCAATTAGAGCAACCCACTTGGCGGCTTCCCAGAACCCTTTGGCAGTGCGATCTGTAATTAACCTCCGATATCCAATTGCTTAATTAGTAACTAATGCTCAGTCTGCTCTATTCATGTCTATATCGCCTGGCCAGCTCGTTAATCGTTCCGATCTCCTCCTGCTTCTGTGCTCTGTTCTCTTTGCAGGTAATTGCCGCATGCGCAGTTCGCTCAGCCTCAGCGTTTATTCGTTTCTGTTTTTATTTATTCACTTAATTGTTTGTTGTTTGTTGTCGCTTGAGCCTTCAACTTCAATTAATTGTACAACTCGCAGCAGCAACAACTACAACAGCAACAACAGCAACGACAACACTCGAGCATATAAAAGCAGCCGCGCAACCCGCGCTCGTTTCCAATTCCAATTCCTATTCACATTGCTCCTAAGTATCTGTATCTGCATCTGTATCTGTATCTGTATCTGTGCATGTGCCTGAGTTTTCTGAGTAGCCGAGCAATTGTTGTTGCCGCCACGATTTAATTGCCTTTTTATAAAGGTTAAATTATTTTGTAGTTTATGCTTATATTTGGTATTGATTAATTGCAGTCGACCCGCCTCCCAAATTGGCCACTTTTGAGTTTTGGAATTTCATTTTTTCGTTGATTTTTTGCCGTATTCAGTTTGCGAACATGTCCATATATACAGCCGCTTGTCGTGTAAAATCAGCGCTAGCTTTAATCGATACAATCGAACAAAAAAATCGAGAGACCATCGACAGGCAATCGAGCTATCGTTCAACCGCAGAGCGCATGCAAAAATGGCAAAAAGAGTTGCTAGTGATGGGTAAGAGTTGTGTGCGTAATCGCGTGTGTGTATCAGTGTGGCTAGTGTGTGAATTAGTGTGTGTGTGTGTCTGTATGACAGTTGTCCAAAATCTGTTCTAATTGTTGAGGTTGAATACAGTAAAGTTACAATATAAGTAGAGGAAGGAATTTCTTTCAATTATCGAATACTAGTATCGATTACACATATTGTACATTCTGATTAACATTTGATGTCTGAGTATCTATGTCACAGTTCGCGTAGTCCATTCCATAAGTAAAGAAAAACGCTATAACGCTATCGATAACTATCGATAAAATTCGATACATCTTCCAATTTCTTAAATAATAAATTGCAATTTAGTTCTCAGATCTCATTCATATAAACTGAGTAAATACTTGTTCCCAATTAATAAACTTTCTTAGTGGTGGAAATATTATTTTTCCTAATTCTCTAGCAAGCTCATGAATCGATATCGATAGTATTACTTGTTAATAATATAATAAGTTTCTAAAAAAGTACTATAAATTACCAGTCAGTTCTCAAATGTCTTTCATATCATCTGAGTTACTCGTTCGATATCTTTCTTAATGATGCAACAAACTTTTCTATAATCCTTCCTTAAGTTCATGTCATTCCATCTTCCCGAAGCTTCACTGTGTAGCTGCAAGCAAACTTATGCAGAACATCTTGTTGACAAGGAACTGATTGTTCAATTAATATGATGCCAATGCATAGTCGATGATGATGCCACAAAAACATGCCACTGCTGGGGTCCCCGAATCGAGCTGAACGACACACACACACACACATACGCATAGCTGAGGAGAAACCCCAGATGAGATGAGTGCAATCACAAGAATGTTGTCCATTAACAAGTTGTCCCCAGAGTCAATCCTTTCGGTTGCGGGTTTCTTGTATTTCTTTAACTTCTTTTTTTTGGGATTCTCTCTCTGCAATTGTCCGAAAACATCTGCCTGATCCGCCGCCAGGAATGAACTGCAAAAACGGGTACTAACAGCTTCCTGCTGTGGCCCGTATTTGCATTTATTCATCGTAATCATATAATATTTTTATTATTCGCAGTTAGTTTTTCTTACTGGGGCCGCAGTTGGGCAATTTAAATGATTTAACTGGCTTTGATTGAAACATTTCATTATCAAGGTAGTCAAGGTAGACGCTGAGGTCGCCCCAGCTTTGTTTCCAGCAAGTTTCGGGGGATTTAAATAATTGGATATGCGTGTGGTACCTGAGATGATGGAGTAAGACGGACGGACAGACAGACGGACAGGTAGTGAGAAGGACAGACCAACATTCATCTGCATTTAGTTTAGTTGACGTTCCATTCCTTTTCCTTTCCCTTTTCCCTCTTCCCTGCTCTTGCACCAAATCGACCATCTGCAGCTGCGTCACCTGAACCTGTGGCGCCTGCTCGCCCTTAGTTCGCCTCTCCCTCTCTCTCCTTTTCTCTATGTTTGGGGTCTCCTTGCGGTTTGTGTATCATCTCTGGGTCTGTGTTTCAGTTTGGGTCTGTGGGAAGCAACTGTTTCGCTTGTTTTGCGATTTGTGGCTCAGCTATTGCACTTAATTCTCAGTTTTGATTGCGGCTTAATGTGAATTAGTGGTGCAATTTGTGTAGATTACCTTGAGTGTAGAGTATGGTGTTCTCTACATTTAAAGGGGTTTTTATGGGGGAATTATAGCGGGTAGTAGGGTATAATAACTCATCTCCCACCACAACAGTTGCTGATATTCTTGATAAGCATCAACTAACTACGTTTTTTTAGGGGTGGAACTGTCTGTTCGTATGGACGTTTATATCCTAGAAACTATTAAAGCTAGGACTATCAAATTTGAGATAATGTTTCTTATTATTGCGCGCAAATTAAGAACCTATAATAGAATGTTTTGTGGTGTCAATATTAATAATTACCATCTTAATAATTTGTTAGAATCTAATGAGAACTAGCTGAGAATAATATACGAGTAAAAGGCGTTCAATAAATAATTTTAGTGGGTGCACAGGCAAACCTTTTTATAAAGGGTAAGTTCTTTATTGGAAACAACATAAATAATCTGAAATGAGCGATGCGTAATTAAGTCATTTAGTTGTTGATCTTATAGGTTTAACTCGGATCGCAGATCGCGCTGATCTCGCCTCAATTATGGCGACAAACGCGAGCGTCAGTAGCGTAATTGACATCCATTTTTCAACTGAGGTGTTGTGCCTGTGTGTGTGTGTTAGTTCAATGTGATAATTAAAATCATCATTGCTCACGTGCAGCGGCGATGGCACCTTGAAAAGTCGCTCCCGAAGCCGAACTGCCACTCCAAGGGCGGCAACTCAATACAGAAGCGACGCAACGCAAGTGGAGCAAGTCGCAGTCGCAGTCGCTGTCGCAGTCGCAGTTCACGACGACGAAAGCAACCTGGACAATTAACACCTGCTCGACGCGCTGGCAGCAATAATAAATAATAATTGCTGCAATGGAAAAACATGGCCAAGAAACGCGTTTGTCAAAACAGACGAAACAACTACAACAACAACAAGTGGAAGAGGCACACACTCACACTCACGCACACACACACAAGCGAGGCACGACACCTGGGAACGGGAATGGAGATGGCGTCGGGCAACTGGCCACCGTCTCCCTCTCTCACTCTGCCTACCCTGACTGGCGACGACGGCGCTCACGACACACGACAGCAACAGCAACAACTTGCAACAAGGCGCTGCAACAACATCATTAAGTTGAAAACATTACTTACACACTCCCAAAATAAATAAAACGACAACATTTTCGACTATTTTTTGTTTTGCGCACATTTTAAACGCAGCTGCAACTGAAAATTGAGTAGAAGACATTGTTGTTGGCAAGAAAAATACATCAACAGGGTGTTACTTCAGAAGTTTAGAGCCTCTAACTGGCCATAAACTAGCTAGCAAACTAACTAACTTGCTAACTAACTCATTTGTCATGGTTCTAAGTTAGGCTCAACTGGAGAGAACTTCTCTCTCAGCTTGGTTAACCAACTGCAGAACCACGAAGATATTTTCGTAATTTAGATTATAAATACTGGAAATTTGTTTATTTTCTGTTTTTAAAATTTATTGCTTGATTAGGGTCTCTTTATATAAGCCTGTGTTTAAGAACGTTAAATACATTTTATTAAATTTCTAATATATTAAAAACTTTCTTAATAAACGCCTTGGTCAAGCGTAGCCTCTCTTATGCGGACACCTAATCGAAAAATGTAGTTTATTTTTGAATGAACATTTCCTTTGGCTAAATAAAAGACTTTCTGAATGTACACCAAAATGCAGGAATTGTGCAACAATTTTTTATTTTCACCATGGGGGATATTGCTTTTAACCGGACGAAAAGTTATTTCGCTGTCATTTTGGCGAAAAACTTAAGATCTATCAAAAGAGTATATTAATGTTTAATTTATAATTAAAAATTTATATTTTAAAGCGAACTCATTAATTAAGTGGATTCTTCTATTCAACGGACACGTCTTTGAATTATTTTTTTAAATGAAATAAATATTTTCTTACATGTGAAGCAGTACAGCTCAATAAGGGATTTTCCCTTGCATCAGGTCGCTTTTTTTTGTAACTGTGCAACCTATCGCACATAGCCCTCTAGCTCGGAAAGATACTGACTGCCCTTCAGTGTCCGGCCAAGGTAGTTTTAAAGTATTTGGGTTGGCTAAAAAACTATTATGTTTGCATATTCCGGTTATATCGCGATTTATAAGATTGAATATTTAAAAAATACTCAAAACTTTTTGTGCCAGTTTATGGGATATTATTCTTTCTTTGTCTCTCTCCTGCTCTTTTTCTCTCTGTCTCTTTTCTAACTATCCAGTCTATAATCCTATCAGAGTTATACTTGTACTGTGAATGAATACTTCAACATTCGAATGAGCTTCCTTATTCAATTAACTCGAGTGTAAACACCACATATCATGTACACTTCCCTCTCTTCCACACCCCATATGCCAGGTTTCACAGAGAATAGGTTCTTACGTGTGTGTGCGTGTGCTGTGTGTGTAATGTAAAATCCATCAGCGGGAAAACGGCTAGCTGACAGTTTGTTTGTGTGTCTAAGCTGCGAATAGTGGCGGGCAAAAGCTTGAAGAGGGGCAAGGGGGAAGAGGGAGCTGAATGAGTTAAACGAATGAGGAGAATGGGGGAGGGGGAAATGGGTGATGGGTTAAGCAAGTGCAGGCAAATAGGCCAAGAAGAAGAAGAAGAAGAAGGAGCAACAGCAGAAGAAGAACAGCAAAAGGCAAAACGGCATGCGGCAAACAAGGTATGCGAAAGGCAAAGCAAAAGACTTGATAAGCCATCAAATACCCTGTAAATATAAAGAAAGAAAACTAGCTAACGCAAAAGTAATAAATAAGCATCAACAGCAGCTTGATAGTTGCTATGCTACGTTATACCCTGTAACTGTAGAATAACATTCAGACTTAGGTCGAAATAGAACAAAAATTAAACTATTACAAGGTTCCCGTTTATCTCATTATAATGACTCACTAAGTTACTCCCCCTCTACTCGCACAAATCTACAGGGTATGCTTAACAACTTAAATGCCCGTTTGATGGCGGCAGCAGGTAAATGCTTTGGCGAAACTGACAAACGCCAACAAATAAACAACAACAACGCGTTCGCGAGAGATGCAAGCAACTGGAACTGAAACCGGGTGCAGTGTGCGATCTCCCCAATGCCTGAGGGGAAGAGAGGAGGAAAGAGGAAGGGGGAGTGGAGGAGAGAAGGAGAGCTTGCTGACAATGGTAGCCACTAAATTGTGGGCGGTCAAAGTTGTGCGTAACAAAATTGTTGTGAATTGTGTTGACATTAAGCGGAACGTAGATGATAAAGGTGGAGGGGATTGGGGGGCAGGAGTGCAATGGGAGTCACCATTGTGGCCTCGTTAATGGCAAATGATTATATGATTGCGTAGTAGACAAAGGGGAGGAGCAAAGTGGGCAGGGGAATGCCCGTTTCGGTAGCCACAGAAAATGAGTTATTTTTCACTTTGCGCCAACTGGCACTGGGAATGGGAACTGGGAATGGGAACTGGGAATGGGAACAGGGAATGGGAACTGTGACTCTATGCGTCATTAAAAATCCATTAAACCGACAACGCCCGCAACTGTCGTCGAAGTTTTGTGGTTCAGCTTGAACGGTTCGTCAATAAACGGTTCGGGGAAAGCGAAAAGACGTTGAAGAAGAAAATGATAGTGTGGCCTGGTCAGCCAAGGACTGTGTGCCCTGCTGAACTGTTGTGGCCACAGCTGACTCACCAATGTCATGTAGATGACAAAAGTGCAAGTGTTGCCCGCACAGACCACACATACCCACACGCACAGACCACACACACAGACAGACAGGCGACACACGACACGCGCTGAGCAAGTCTCACTTCTTAATCTTCCTCAGCCCTTTTTTCATTGTAAACCATTAAAGAAGAAGCTCATTTCCACGAGCTGCAGCTCCATATCCATCTTCCCATCTCCGACTCCCACTCCCACTTGGCACTGAAGGGGCCACCCACCACGCTGCCTTCAAAGCGTGCCGCCGTCGCCGGGAGTCGCAGATTTGTGAAATATTTCAAGACATGAGCAATGCGAGGCAAAAGTTGTCACAAAATGCAGAAAACACTTAAAGCAGACGGCAGAGACAACTCAGTCTGCCAGCCAGACAGGGGCAAAGAGGGGTCTCTGTGTGTGTGTGTGGACTATGCATATAAATCACGCAGTCCCTACTCCATTCATGCAGTGTCCCCTTCTGCAGTTGCTTCCCAATTAACTAGGCTGGTTCTATGCATGTGGCTGCCACTGTATTGCTCTGCCGCACAAATCAATCGAAATCGATGCCACTACAACAACAGCAACAACAGCAGCAACAACAACAAGCAGGAACAGCAGCATCCCAAGCAGCAACAACAATGCACAGCCAGGCGCCACAGAGACTTAATTAAGTCATCAACCAGAAGGCAGGCTAATTGGAGATCTGCGCCGCGATCACAGCCCAAGTTGCTGCCACAACAGTCTCCCCGTGCCCCTGCCCCTTCGTTGCCCCTTGCCCCATCCCTGTGGCTCGCACAGATCAGTGACCAAAAGACGCACCCGCAACTGGCGGCACACACAGCAACTTCATAATGAACAAACCAAGATCGTGATCATGATCAACGTTAGCTGCGCTGTGCCTGCTGCCTCTGCTCCTCTCCTTCCCCTCCTCACTCCGATGATTCAGTACGTCAGCGGACCACACACACTTGGGTCCACTACGCCAGCTAGGAGTTCCCTCTGCGCCAGTGTGACTCACCAAACCAGTCGCCAGTCGCGACTTGGAGCTGGAAGCTGTCGGCGTCAAAGTTTGGCAAATCCGCCAACAATGGGAGCAGGCACAGCAGCGGGACCACCAAGGAAGCTTCGAGCTGCACCAGAGACAAGGAAGAGCAGGAGGAGGACAAGGAGAAGGAGCAGGGGTGCAGGAGGAGGGGCAGGATGGGGCTACTTTAGGGGTGGTCCGCGACGTTTTGTTGTTCTTGCTTTTTGCTTGGCGGCTGTAAATGAAGACAGTTTACAGCAGAGCGGCAGCAACACTGTACAACATAAAAAGTATAGTTAACAAGAAGGAAAGCCACGGTCGGGTGTGCTTGACTGTCAGATATCCGCTACATACCATAGAGACAAAGTTCTCAGCGCATTGAAATTGTTTCTTTAATTACTTTTATGGTTACTTTATAGAGCACATGAAGATGAAGATTAAAATTATGAATGAGCCAGCTTTAAGGTTAGGTTTACAGTTATGTTTTTTTTTTGGTTTAGAGAAGGCGGTCTTTTTAGTTCAAGTTTTTTCTGCGTGCAGTAATTAGACATGATGTCACCAAATTTGATAGCCCTAACTCTTATAGTCTTTGAGATATAGGCGGTCATACAAACGGAAATTATGAAAATAACCTTTAAATCAATATGTAGTGTGCATAAATACTTTAGAGACCATCGACACACACAGTGCTAAGCAGTTGTTAATGTCAGCTGCAGCCTCAGCTCTCTTTTTCTCTATCCCTCTCTCCCCCTTCCTCTGTGTTCCAATCTTGTGTTGCTTAGTGTAATTCACCTGATCTACATAGATAGCTGCAACTGTTGCTGTTGTTGCTGTTGATGCTGCGCTCTGCTGTTGCTGCTGCTTCTGTTTTTGCTTTGTTGTCATTCTCGATTGATTGCGGATTAGCTGTTGTTGTTACTCTTTAGCATGTTGTTGCTGTTTACTGTTGTTGTTGTTACTGTTTGTTGCTGTCCCCTGTTGTTGGTGTCGTTGTTGTTTTTGCGTGCTCTTCTTGTTGCATTTGCATAATGCCATTTGCGGTTGACATTTTTATTAACTGGTGGGCGCCATTGGAACAAGCTTGCGTTATCGCTAACCCCCTTTCACTGCCAAGAGAGAGAGAGAGAGAGGGGGAAAAAGAGGGCGCAGATGGAGGAAGAGGAAGGAATGGAGAGGGGCAACTAACCATGCCTGACCACACGCAAGCAGCGGCCATAAATATTTACCCTCGATTGTAATTACAAAACACCGATAGGCATCTCGCGCTGCCTCTCTTTGCTTCTTCCCTCTCTAGACTCGTATTTCTCTCTCTTGCTCTACCTCTTCCCTCCCTCTTTACCTCTCTCTCAGTCTTCCCTCTGCCTTCATCTCTCTCGTTCTTCCTCTCTCTTTGGGGGTTGCATTTAAAACAATTTGCATTTCTTTGCGCGCATTGGGGAATTAAAGAACAACAACAACAACAGAGCAACAACAACAACAATGCGCTGCTCCCTGGCTCGCTCTCTTGGTCGCATATAATTAAGCGGAGCCTTTAAATTGCAAAGCATGCAAAGGGCAGCCAACTATGAGACGCTGCGACGGCTGCGTCTTGCGTCAGCAGCGACAGCGACAGCGACTGAGCAGCAGCAGCAGCAGCTGCACTTGGGTGGTCCTCTCGTTGTCAAAATGTGTGGTCTTTATTAATAACAGCACTGCGACAGCGGCCCAGGGCAGCAGTGAATGCAGCGAGGGGGAGGGAGAGTGGGTATGACAGGGAAGAGGAGTGCGCTCTGTCGCCAATACAAAACGGATGTGCGCTGCCAACAGCAGCAGCAACAGCAGAGGCAGCGACAGAGGAACGCAATGCAACTGCTCGTGTAATCTGCTCTCCCTCTCTTCTTGCTGCGCTTCGAACATGTTGCAACTGCGCAAGTTCGACAGCGATCAGCGCAAATTGAAGTTGCTCGAAGCTGCGCACAGGCTGCGCTTACTGTTGCTGCTGCTGTTGTTGCTTTTACTTGTTGCTGTTGTTGTTTTGGGGCTGCTGCGGCATTTACGCCTTTGATTTTTTCCGCTCAAATGGGCAGAAGCTGCAAATTAAAACATTTTTTTTAGCTCGTCGTAGTTGCCTCCGCTGCTGCTGCTGCTTCCTCTGTTGCTGCTTCTGCTGTTGCTGATCCCCTTTTTACAGTTGTGATTATATTGCCTTGTTGCTGTTGTTGTTGCTGTTATTGTCGCTCTGTTTGTTTTTGCGCCTTGATGCTTTGTTTGCTCTGCGCTGATGACGATCATTTCGCATTAAGTTTAATTCAAGTTGAAATTAGTTCGCTAATGAACTCATCAGGCGGCAGTTTGTTTATACCCTGTAATACCCTTGGCCATAAGGGGCATATGCAGCCAGTCTTGGCGCAGGGAGGAAGAGAGAGACAGACATGAGAACTAGGGATTGTTAATGTGTTAATTAGCAGTGCCAAAATCGCTGCTGTGGGTCCTCAACAGCAACAACAACAACAACAACTGACAACAATTTTAACTGACAGCACAACATGCAGATAAACGCGACAACAGCAGCAGCAACAATAACAGCAGCGGCAACAACAACAACAGCAATGACAACCTTCAACATATGGCCAAGAAATCTGTAGCACACAACAAGCTTACATGATGATGTACCTACATCAAGGTCGACTTGCATATACCCTACATTTATTTAGCACTGGAATGTACTCTCCATATAAAATCAACTTGTTATTATTATTATCTTCTTGATACTTTATTAATCTAAGCTGACCATATTATCTATTTTATTTTATTTCAACAAATTACATTTAAAATAAATTTTTAATTTAATAAAAGCCTTATGAGTTCTGGCTTCAGTGATTCTTCGGCTATGTCATATTATATATTCGCTCATAATAACATTATTATTTTATTATTTCTTGTATAGCATTTACTTTATTTAATTTTTAGTTCTCAATTTAAATTAAAAAAAAAAAAAAAATTGATTAAAATAAAATATTTAATGTAAGTTTATTTTTAGTTTTTTTGAGGAGAATCTCTTAAAAAATCTTTTCTTATAAGCTAATATTATACTATACATTAATGTATATTATATAGATAGATTTCTATGATATTCTCAATTTATTCACTATATAATATATAAATATATTTATTTATACTTTTTCTGGATATTTCTATAATATTTTCAATTTATTCATTATTTCCTTTTATAATTTAATTTTTTTATTCTTTCCACATTCTTTTTGACATGCGAAAAGATTCCCCTCCTTCCGATTTAAATAACTGAAGCGTAGCAAAAATATTTTCTATATGCAGACATATGTTTTTCTGCCGACATCGGCGTAGAAGCTTTCGCAGGCTAAGTGAGACGTCTGCCTCGCCAAAGACAACAACATACACGCCTCTGCGAGACGGGGCACTATAGGGTTAAGGGAGGCAGGGGAAGAGCACGCCAAGATCGTCTGCTCTTATGAATTTCTAGCACGCGTGCGAGTAATTAAGCCCCAAAGATGAGACATCTTTCTGTGTCTTAGACTTACAAGACACACAGACACGTACACAGACACACACGTACACACGCGCACGTACAGATATAAATGTATCTGATATCTTATCGCACATGTTCATCGTAACGCAGCCTGGTGGCCTGAGAAAACCCGAGAAGGGAGAGAGAGAGAGTGGATAAGAATTATTCTTATGACGGCGCACACATAATTAGTTGGGATCTCGCTGAGAATGCAGGGAATTCTGCGGCGAGGGGTTGGGGGGAGACCAGAACAGAGAAAGTCAAGTAGTCAAGCGGATCCGTTAATGAAATGTTAATGGGTCACCACGAACGATTCCCGCTGACTTTAAGTGCAATTGCAACTGAATGAGAGATAAGCTAAGTGCGGAGACCGGATCGGCTGGAACTAACCAACTGATCCGGAATATTTAATGAAAAGTCGCTTGAGCAAACTGAAATACGTATTAAACTGGCATAATATTGACATAAATGTCAGCGTAGAGTGACCATATTTCAGCAAGATTAAAGCAGAAACGTTTTCTATGAAAATTGAATATAGATCAGTATATACATGGGAGGTCTCTACGTGAAAAACAGCTGTTAAGAAATTGAAATTAAATGAAATTAAAAAAACATTTCTTAACATTTACCATAATGAAATACCAAAGTTAAAAATCTGCAGATATATTGAATCTTTTCTTCAATATAATGAAAGATCAGCTCTTTAGAGAATATAAAAAGGATGAATCAGTTAGATGAATAAGTTTTTAAATGATTGGTGGCTTATTTCTGGTTACGGCTTTTTTAATATAAAATATTAAAATATAAAAAAAATTATATTATTAAATAAATAAAAAATTAAGTTTAAAAAAAAATTAAATAAATAAAAAAAAAAAAAATGATAAAATCCCTAAAACAAATGGTTTAGTCAAAATTTATAAAAATAAAAGAAGTCTTACGATATACACGTACATATGTATTTTAGTTATACTAAAAGTTTTAAAAAGATTTGTGAGGTAGGTTAGTCTTTAAAAGGTATTTGAGTCTGTTCAAATAAACCAGCATGTCAGTTGAAAGTTTTCAAGAAAATGTTGAAAAGTCACATATTTTAATTTAATAGAAGTAAAGGTGTCTTTAATATACATTTAATAAGTGAGAATTTCGTAAAGATTAGAGGAGTACTTTTGTCTATTAAACGTTTCTAGATCATTTCAATGGAAACCTGCATAAATATCGATAGTTTCCAACAAAACTGATAGATCAATTTCTTAGAGTATATTATAATGATAAATATCTTAAAAGAAATTTTTGTTTTTCATAATACTGTGAATACTAAAAGATCAAACTTTTGAAGAATTAATGGAGAAAAATGTAATTTAAGTGACTACAGAGAGTTTTTACTTCCAGATTGGAGATCTGTCTGTTGAGGTTATATCGATCTCTTTAATAAAAATCTGCATATATGTATGTCGAAGAGCTCTTTATAATACTTGTTAAAGTCAATTAAAATGAAATTATACTTGAAATCAATGCAGTTTTAGAAACTACCAGAAGTTTTCTATAGTTTGACCGAGTACTTCAATTTGTTAAGGGTATCGGCTTGTACTGGCTGAAGTGATAAGTCTTCGCTAATGCTACTATGATATGTGGGCGCTACTCCACATGCCTGACATGTTTTTGTTGTGAGGTCGATTTATGTGATTGAATATTGCATGGATTTTCCAATTTTCCGACCAAACGTGGCGAGCCTTATAAATTGCCATTGAACAGACTTTCTATGCGAAAATTCCCCAGATATTTTATGGCGCTAATTTCTTTATTCATTGGCAGTTGCAGTCGATTTGTTGTTGTTGTTATTGTTCGAGTTGTTGTTGTTGTTGCTGTTGCATTTTCAGCAATAAACGCCTGAAATTGATTTCGCTTGGGTTTTTGTGCCTTAATGAGCCACAACTTGCTGTGCCACATTGCGCATGCAGCGCATGCGGCAGCGGAAGACAAATTTCGTTGCATGCCACAGAGTTCTCGGTCCTTGGTGTTGCAGCCACAGACACAGGCACAGCCACAGCAGCCAGAGCAGCCTTTCGGCCTTAATTGCGTGCATAAATTGTTTCAATTTCAATAAAAATGTTGCACAACGAGTCGAAGCGAATCGAATCGAGGCGCGGCAAGAAGGGGAGGGCAGGCGAGGGGAGTCGGGCGTATCAATCAATGTGAGAAACGCAACTCTCGACTCGCTGCTCGACTACTCGACTGTGTTGTTGTATTGTAATTAATATTCTCTGGCCGTGCTGGCTACCGCTCCAGATACAGATACAGCTACAGATACAGATTCAGCGACGGACTGAGATACAGATACAGTGGCAGTTGCAGATACATTTCGGCGAGTGTGTGTTAACAAGCAGCGCTCGCAGTAGCACAAAACATGTGACAATTGCCAAGTTTGAATAATGAATGGATACGAATACGAGTATGAGTACTCACTTGCATTCACATTCCCATTTGTATTCATTTTCGCATTCGTTATTTATATTTGTGACTTTTGTTTCGAGTAATTGAAATGTAATTGCTGCAATTGTACTTGCAATTGTTGCTGCTTGTGCTCATGTTGCTGCTGCTGTAGATGTTGCTGTAGTTGCACATGTTGTTGCTGCTGATGTTGATGTAGATGTTGCTGCTGTTGTTGCTAGTGTTGTAGTTTCTGTAGATTCTCTTGTTGTTGCTAGATGCTGCTGTTGTTTCGTTACTGCCGTTGCTGCTTGCATTGTTGCCACTTTTGTTCACATTTTGGCAAGCCATCTCCACTGTCCATTTCCAAGCCACATTGCGAATACGCAACGTTGTTCAACTGCGCATTTTGTTTGATATTCAAAAGGGGAAAACATACTGCAAAGCATCCACTGCGAGGGTTGCTGCAATGATTGCGCATTCTATTAAGAGTAACTAATGGAAAACAATTTAATTTCGCTGGCAGTTGAAAAGTTTCCCCTTGCCACCCCTCAGCCCAGCTCATCACTGAACGTGACAAAGCACAACAAATTGTCGACTGCATGAGGAGGAGGAGGAGGCGTTGAGAGGTGGCTTACGAATGAAATGTGATGCCGGTCCGCGTGGCAATTGATGGGGCGATACATTTGCTCAACAAGTTGCTCGCTTGAATTGAATTTAAATAATTTCATCCCTCCACCCCTCTCTTCCCCGCAGAATCAATGCAAATTAAAAGGGATGATAAAAAATAACAAACATGAAAAGGTGCTAAGTGAATGGATTAATTTTGCAGCGAGATTAATCTTGTTGCAGTTAATATGATATGGTAATATGAGGCAGGCAAAGTTGGGGCTCGCATAGGAAAGGGAAGTTTTTGTTAAGGTTAGTTGGAGATCTAAGGAAGACACTATAAAGTTGTATACTATATGGTATTATCTGTATAGGGTGTTGAAGATAGTATTCTAGATATTATATTGATATAATAAGACAAAACAAAATCATCCTGCATTTCATTTATACTCTCTAAAAAATTCTCAAATTTGCGAATTAATCTCAAAAGATAAATCTAAAGCAATTTTCCGCTATCACAGGGTATTAGCTAGTGCAGCAGTGTTGCCTGCACTTGCCTGTAGCTGCCAGTTGTTTCTAATCCAATAAAATACTTGCACCCTCATGAGCAACTCAGCGAACTTGCTGCCCCAACGTGCCACGTGCCGCGTTCAAGTGCCATCAATGCGGCTTATCTTGTCGACACACTCAGCTCAACAGACAGGGTTGGTAAGGGCAGAGGGAAGGAGGGGGGAGCGGGACTGGGGATGTACTTGTTCTACTTGTGTGGCAAGGCAGGGAGAGCAGCGCAGGGGATGCTGTTTGACGCTGCTTTAGGGCTTATGATTAGCATGAAAGATAAACACGACTTGCAATCATCCTGCGGCGTGTCAACCACTTGCCACGCCACTTATCCTGGCCAGGGGCGCAGCTGTTAAGGCAGTGGGGGAGGTGTGGTACGAGGGGGAGGGGCTGCCATTTTGTGTTGTTGCGGTTATTGCGCAAGGAAGCCACTTAAATGGGCGTTGCCATAACTCATAGACAAGCACTTGGACAGGCAGAGCAACAACAACAAGTGCAACAGCAGCAGCAATAGCTAAACAAAAACAGCAACAACTAGACAACAGCAACAGCAGCAACAACTCGACAACAACAACAGCAACGTGGCAAAACTAGTTGCCACCGCAACGAGCGCTAAAATCGTCAACTTGAGGCTAATAACTCATTTAAAAGTGCCTGACAACGTGCCCCAAGCCTTGCTTTGCTAGTTATTGTTGCCGCTGTTTCGCTAGTTGTTGTTGTTGTTGCAGCTGTTGTTCTTGTTGTGCAGCTGCAACTGCAACTGCCGCAAAATAACTTAATTTCATAAATGGCCAACTGCAACGGGCCAAGTTGAAGCTGAATCTGAGCCGCAGTCGAAGTCGTCTTGTCTAAAAAGGCCACCAAATTGCTGCCTGATTGACCAGGCCACATATGCAGGATTGTGTGCAGGTGTGTGTGAGTGTAGTGCAGGCGTGTATGCGAGTGTGTGTGTGCGTCTATTACTAACTTGGCCAATTCGTGTTCTTAATTATGCCTACAGCGGCAGTTTATGCTGCTTTTTTGTTATATGCAAAATGTGCAGCAATGTTGCCAGTTGCCTCCGCTTGTGTTGCTGTCGTGTAACAGCAACATGCAACTAGCGCTGATTGTGGGTTGTTGCTGCTTCTGTTCTTGTTGCTGCTGCTGGTGTTGTTGTTGCTGCTGTTGTTGCCACCAAATTGCCGACAGTCAGCCAATTTGGCTCATGATATTATGTTATGACTGTGACATTTTCATTTTGGCTAATTGAGTTTGCCACTGTGTGTGCGAGTGTGTGTAGGAAAACACAGGTGGGCTGCACTCTGCAATTGGGGGAGGGGCTGGGTGTAGAGGAGGGGAGGGAACAGGTGAGATTGCTTGTAACTTGCGGCAGGGAATGTAATTATCATGGCAAAGTGAGTCATTAGACTTGATTTAATGGCCGCCATGAATAATGTGAAAATTGACAATGACAAGAAGCACAGACAGACAAGGAGAGAGAGAGAGAGGGAGGTAGAGGGGAAGCTAGACATGGCGACATGAGTTCTAGATAACTATCTCGAGTGTGTGCGGGGATTAACTGATGGAAATGTGCCATAATTATAGTGATATGTTAACATAATCATAGGGGGCCCAGTCATAATTCTATTTAACCCCAGACTGTAGCTAGAAACGGCTAGAACTAGAGTTATTCTATATATATCTGTAAGAAATATACTAATAATATAATAATTACATTATGTTTGGTGTTCTATACATATTTTATAGTAAGTCCTTTAGCACTTTAAAATATTTTCAATCTCTTAAAAAGATACACAGTATGACTGTATAATATTACATTAAATTATAATATTATATAAAATATCATTATTCCGTTATTCTATATGAACTTCCCATAAGTTCCTCAAATATTCAATCAGCAACTACTCAAAGGGGCTCACTCAACGCATTTCCCCTTCTCCCAACAACCTCAACTGTCTTTCGTCGTTGCATCGTCGTCGCTTTTCAATTACGAAATCAATTTTCTTATTCCGTTTTGCGCTTTTCCTTTTTGCATGCACTTCACATCACTTCGCTTCATTTCATTGCGAGTTTTGCTCGGGAAAACAAAGCGAGAAGTCAAAGTGGATGCATCAAAAGTCAACAAATCGAAAATTGAGCGTCTGCAGACAGAGATGCTTGGCATACACACACACACACCCCCACCCACACACACACACACACACAGTCACACCCACACGCAGTTGGGCAGCTATCAAAGCTGCATGAAGTAGGGAGAGGCGGAGCTTGAGGGAGAGGGGAAGGGGAAGGCTGCTGTCAGCTCGAGTTGAATTTAATTAAATCCTTCATGTCGGCGTGTCTGTTAAAAATAGACAAATGACAGTTTTTCCAGGGCGAAAGGGCAGACAAGGAAAGGATAACAAAACGCCAAAAGCAGCGATAGATGCACAGTGGGTGTGAGAGGGATAGACTGAGAGTGAGAACGAGAGCAAGTGAGGGCGATAGCTCGCGCAACTTCAGCTCAAATGACAGTTGAAATTGAAGCAGAGATTACGAGCTAAAATTGAATTGAATTTTTTCCGCTGCTGCTTTTGTTGTTTTCATTCGAGTTGTTGTTGTTGCCTCTTAGTTTTGTTTGTTTTTGTTGTTTGTTGTTTTTTCATCGTTGCTAATTACTTAATTAAAGGCACAATCGGTTGCCATTTAAGAGCCCGACTTGGACTTGAACCTTCGTTTCCATCGCCGATGCGACGTCGCATCGATCGATTCAGTTCACTTCAGCTGGGCGAGTAATTAAAAGTCGCCAGAGAGGAGCGTGAGAATTTTAACAAACGAATTCTTGTGTTGACATTGAGCAGCGACAGACCCAATCGATAGGGCTCAAGCGGGAATTAACATCACATCCCAAGCAGGTTGTTTATTTACCAAATACCCTACAATTTGTTGGGCATATTCGATTAAGAGAGAGAAAAAATTAGCAATAAATATTGAAAAAAAGTGAGGGTTAAGTAAAATATAATTTATATATATAATCAAAGTGTACCCTTCATTTATTTTATTAATAAAAATAGATTAAATATAAAATAGGTTAAATATTAAAAAAGTTAAATGATCATAATTTTCAAAATAACTTCTGTGTTCAATATTCAATTCAAACGAAATTTTCAGAAGTCATTCCGGTAGCAATAGAAATTATACAATTAAAAAACAAATACTCAGCTTAAAATTCATAGAATTTAATAAATTCTTTTCCATTTATGCCAGCATAAGGGGACGTGGCCAAATTGTTCAGTAAAGTTTATCTGCGTGCTATATTATGTCATATTGTCGCCAAATTTCATAGCCCTAGCTCTTATAGTCTCTGAGATATAGTTGTTCATACAGACAAACAGATTTGACCTAATTTCGCAAAGGTTTCCAACCTGAATAGGGCATATTGTGGCCTATCATGGTCTGTTAACTGCTGTTTTTGCAAGCTTTAATCAGTCAGTCCGTCAATCAGCCAGTCATTCAATCAGTCAGTTACTCATTCAGTCGGTCAGTCAGTCAGTCCACTCTGTACTCGCCTCAGATAGCAAACGGAAATGGCACAGAAATTGTCAAGCAGCCACGTAAACGATCCGCATTCCCCAAGCCGTACTCAGAAGCATCCTCGGGCCGATCTTCTATGCGCCAGTGGCGCCTGCAGTTGCTGCCACGTTCTCACACATACGCACGCACACACTCGAGCGAGCGAAAGAGAGAGAGAGAGAGAGATATGTTGCTGACGTCATAAAAACTTTGATAACTTAATTAACAACAGCAAGCAGCAGCAGCAAGAGCCGCACCCGCCTCGAAGAACGCAGCGGCTTCGACTTCAATCGAGCTGAGTTCCAAAATTCCAGTTGTGTCTGAGTGCGTGTGTGTGTCTCTGTGTGTGTCTTATGCCCTTATGCTCTCAATTTGGCCAAGAATGCGGTAGGTAAACTAAACCAAATTAAAAGTGATCGCATCATTTTATCGATAATTTATCAAACCTAAAACCCAGTGGCGAATACTTTGGGGCCATAAAAGCAGCGGTCGCCCCGATTCCGACTTCGAACTGAACCCGAACTTGGACTTGGAGTGGCCCTCCGTTCTTGCCTCCCTTCTCCACTCCCCTCCCCGCTTGCCCTCGCAGCACATGCGCCATGGCATGCGAATCGAGCTACGTGTGTGGTCCACATGGTCTCTCCGTCTCCGTCTCCATCTCCATCTCCGTCTCCGTCGTCAGTCGCGGCGTCGGCTGGAGCAGCGACTGCGGCGGGGGCTCTGAAATTAGCATAAGAGCAGACAACGTGAAGAGCAGCAGAAGATTTCGACGTTCGGCGACGTCTCTTCTCTGAGCAAAGAGCGCCAACTGCTGGATCAACCGATCACAGAACGAGCCGAGCCGAGCCGACTCGAGCCGAGCATAGACAGCCCTGGCCGGAGGTGGAGGTTGGCAGCGGCCCATAAATCCGCACTGGCTTAGGCTCGCTCTGGCTCCGGCACCGGCACCGGCACAGGCACCGGCACCAGCACCGCACAGGTGGTCAACCTGGGCGGCTTGCCAGATATTTAAAACAATCTGTTGTGCTTTTCAATTACTTTATAGTACGTACACGATATACGATCGGCGGACACTGGAAAAAACCACAAAAGTTCAGGAGCGTAGCTCAAAAAAGGGAAAAATTCATGGAATTTATTTATGCATGCCTAATTTATTTAATGCATTTATTTATCTTTTGCTCACACAAATTTAACAAATTGACTAAACCATTCGAGCAATGCACATTTTTGATATGAGAGATCTGTTTTAATTCAAAAGATCAACTTTATTTTAAACCTTTTTATATAATGAATAAATTGAAAAGTCCGAAATATATATTTCCCAAATAGCAACGATCTATGGTATACACATCAACTTATCTTATATCTTCCAATCCATTCAACTATTACCAGCCCCACCCGCAGTCAAGCTGGCTGCGCTCCTGTACTTCAGATCTTGTGATCATGCGCTCAGCATAAAAACTTATGAGCTCAGCTGTGCTATTAATTGTTTTATTAAGACATTTTCAGATTTAACATGCTCTATACCCTACAGTTAGCTGAGTGAGCCACACAGACTTGCCTGCGAAGTTTAGGACGAGTAACTGAAATCAAGTTTTCTTGATAAGACAGAAGATATGCCTTGAAGAGACTTTGACTTGGGGCACTCTGTACACATGCGAGTGAACCTTCTGAAATACTCCCTGTTGTTTCGATTGAAGCGCATAAGGTAGCAGATCAGTGTAGCTTCCACTGAGTGACCCAGAGCCAAAGCCAAGCCCAAGTTCAGACAGTGATATTGCTGGCTCAGTCGAGACTTTGTCTGCCTTTGCATCTTTCTCTTTCTCCTCGTCTTTGTCTTGCTGTGTGTGTGTGTCTTGATCGCCTTCTGCATCAATGCGCATGATCATCAGGGAAGAAGATCATGATCATCGTCATGTGTCGGCGTCTGTTGCGTTTGTTTTGAGTCGTCTGCGTCATCATCGTCATCATCGGTGTGGTCCTCAAGTGTTTTGCATCTTTGATCCGTGGAAGATTGATGTTAATGTTGCCTGCGCATAGTGTGAACATACTTATTCGCATATTTGTTTTGTTACGCTCGCTACCCGAGCAAAAGCTCTTGCGGCCTTTGGCCACGATCCCTCGCATATTGCTGCTTCTTCTTTTCTGTTTTCGCTGTCTTCTCGGCTGCCCCACACGATGATCGTAATTAAAATGTGCAGCTTCGGGGTCGCCTTCGTTGCTCGCGGAGCTCGGAATGGGCCACTAATAGAGCCATAAAGCGAACATTTATTGATCTACAAATTATTTGGGGCTGACGCCACGCAACTTCGTTGGCTCTGTCTCTGTTCCTCCCTCCGTCTCTCCCTCTATCTTTGTCTGTTTCAGGTGGGTCAAAAGTTGATCGTTGATTGTCGATCGTTGATCGGTGAATGTTGAATACCGATCGCGCTCTCTCTCCCTCTTCTCTACTGTCTTCTCGCCTTGGACAATGCTTTGAACGCGTTCGTAATCTTAATATTCATTAGGCAAATAGTCCGATGATCGTTAAGACTGATCGCCCTCTGCTTTTATTTTGTGTTTATAGCGATCGCCTCTGACTACCGAGTCGAAACTTTGGGGTGGTCCTACTGCTAGAAAGATAGACAGACAGAGAGGAAGAGAGAGAGAGAGAGCGAGTGATCTACTCCACACTGATGTGTTTATTATCAAGAGAAAGTTCAAATTTCGACTCTGATTCGAGGCAATAAAACAGTTCACAAGGGGAGGCCGCAGATTGCGATAATTGAGAGGCCATAGAAGTGCCAGAGTTGGCGCTAATTTAGTCGAAATATCCATGGAAGCGTAAAATGTTCACACCTCAATTGCAAAAGCTGTGCGACGGGTCTATTAGGCCAGCCAGTTCAGCAATACAGCAGGCAGCTATACAAATGCCTCGTCTAGAGATACAGATACCTTCAGTTGGCAAGGCGTATCGGTGTCGTCGTCGTGGCTCCTGCTCCACCTGATGGCAGATTCGCTGGCGCTTCTCGTCGAGTGCGTATCGATTGCAGTTTCTTAATGAAATTGTTTGCTAATATCAGCGGAAAATGCGGTTTACAATTTTTTTCGATGTCGTCGTCGACGTCGCCTTCGTGGTCTTGCTAGACCCACCAACCCCCTCGCCCTGAAACCAACTCCAATGCTGGCATGAGAAACTGAAACCGATACCGCAATAGATCCGATCCAATCCGAACCGAGCCGAGCCGATCCAATGCGATACATTGCGATGCGATCGAAGCATTTACTTATGAGTTTTACTCGGCCCGTCGAAGCGTTAAGGCGTGAGTGTGAAAATTGCAGAGGTTAAATGAAGTTGTTGCTGCAATCGAGTGAGACTGGGCGAGGAATGGCGACAGGGGTACATGAAGTTTTGACAATACTAAATGTTTAGCTAGTAGATTCTTATCAAAAGGTATTTAGAGGTATCCAATTATGTTTAGGAGTTCAATTGATTTCTTTATTGCATTATTATATGAGAAATAGAGGAGAACGATAGATAGATCTCTTTTTATAATTAAGAAAGATAATCCAGAAATATTTAAAGTTTATTAATTAGGATTCCTTAAACAGAAAATAAAATAGTACACAGGGGTCTTTTTAAACTTACTGGTTTTACACTTATTACACTTTTGAAGGTATTCTCTAGGAATAGAGAGAAGTTATATATTAACGGTCCTACATTCATGAAGGTTTCTCTTATGCTTTCATCGCTTGCAGAATTTTCATATATGGTAGAAAACCATCTACAGTCTTGAAAATCTTTTCAAGTGATAAAGGTTAAAAGGGACAGCAAATTATTTCAATTTATAAAGGTCTTTTTAACTTCACTTACTATCCGAACTTCTAACTTTATTGGGAGCTCATACAGGTATCTTTAATTTTTCAAAGGTAAAACTAATGAAGGTGTCTTTTGCAATGTAAAATAGATAATCTAGTAAGATTTCATATTTTTTAAGGCAACCGACTAATGAAGGTCTCATTTAACATTGGAACGTAGATATTAGTGGAACTTTCATATTTTAAACCTGCTACAGTCATAAAGCTCCCTTCGAGGGAAAGAGTTGTATATTATTGAAACATATTTTTTATTTGAAGCCTCCTACATTCTTGAGATTTGATTATAATACCACTTACATCTTAACTTCTAACCTAAAAAGAAACTCATACAAGTTTCTTTAATTTTTTACTCACAAAGGGTCTAATGATTGTATAATTTAGGGAAGACTATGCTGAAATATTTCATAATTCCAAGACCCTACATTCACACGGGGTCCCTGCACACTCCCCCAACAACCTGAACTGGTAACCTCATTGCTCGCCTTCCCCCTTCTACCTTATCAGTCCGATTATGAACCTTGTATAGCTATAAAATACAGTTTAGTTCGTGCTTGATAGACCAAGGGGCTGCCAGCTTTGCCTGCTTTGGCTCTCTTCACTTTCCTTTTAGCCGACATCAGTTGTTGCAACATGTTTTGACGCCTTTCACATAGCCAAGCGCGGAGGATGAAACGAGTTGGCCAATTGCTATGCAAGGCTGCATGGCGAACATGCAAAGTGGGCAACAACAACAGCAGCAACAGCAACAACAACCACATTGATAAAGCAATTAAAAACATATCTAAATACATATTTCCATGTGACAGCGCAAATTATGCGCTGGAATGTTGACGTCGCAAGTGCCTTGCGGAAAAGCCGACGACAAGTTGGCAACGCAGGCAAGAGAGTGGGTCTCCCACTGCCATCTACCCCTTCCCTTGTCCCTCCCCCTGCTGCTATCAGCAATCTCTGCTGCATTTAATATCTATTTTTGATTTGCGCCAAACCGATTGAGCGATAGACAAACCGCTGACAGTTGGGCTGTCCCCACTTCTCCCTACTCTTTCCCCCTCTCGTTCGGCATCGTTTGAGCAAACTTCTGGCGGGGAATGCAAGTTATGAGTTGCAACTGCGAGTGCAACTGCAACGCGTCAATCATTTCAATTAGCGTGCGATCGCATCGATCGGCGTGTCAATCATCATCAGCGACAATCGCTCAGGCATCGTCGTCGGACCCGCAATCACAACCGCAGCGTTAATTTGCCTGTCAAGCAAGTGGTGGAAATAGACAGAGAAGAGGGAGAAGGGGAGAAAGAGAGGGAGAAGTAGAGGTAGAGAGAGGAGCATAGCGATCTGTGTGGGTGCCGATTGAAAGGGAGACGAACTGAGGAAATAATCGTCGCGATGATCTTCAAAGAACGTAGGCGACTACGCCTCGAGGAGAAACGTTTAGCTTACTATAAAGCGTAGACAACGTGCTATAATATTATTATAGCAACTAACAATTTTATTTTCCGTTTATTAATAACTCTATTATAAAAGCAATAGAGATCCGAATTGGTTATTAGAGAACCGACCACACCGGAGGAGAGATCGAGACGAAAACAATCCCAGTCGCGCCTCACACTGGGCGCTAATAGTGCTCGTACGAGTGGAAAGATTCACAGTCATCAATTCCCACATACATCACGGGGAATCGTATGACAGATTCATAATGCATTTCATCATCTCATCTGCATCTGCAGCTGCCCTAGACTGTTTGTATCTCTCTCTCTCTCTCTCCTCGTTGACTTTCACTTTCGACATTTGCCTGGCAACGTGTTGTTTTTATGGCTTATTAATGAGTTGACTGATCATTAGATTGGGCAACAAGATCGATATCCGATATCAGCTGCGCCGAGAACAAGCCCAAACCAAAGCAAAGCCCCCTTTCGACACTGTCGAGCATATCGCTTACATGGCTCAGACGTCTCGAGCTTCGTCTCCATCTCGTTGAGTCTCCGTCTCCTTCTTCGTCTCGATCTCGGCCAAGTTAACCAGCTGGTTCTGCTTGCTGCATCCCCCTTCCTCATCGAAGCTGATGCTGTGTGTGTGGCCCGTTAGTTTGAGATCTTTATAAGTCAATTTCGAAGCTGTGGCCCAAGCTCGAGTGCGTGCTGACCTAACTGTAGTGTGCCCAGTCAGAGAGTCGCTTGCCTTGCTCTGTGGTTCATTCAGTCGGGTAACTTACCCGATTTAGACTCTCTCTCACTCGCTTTACACTGTCTCTCTCTCCTTCTCCCCGATCCGATTCCCGATCCCATTCGCATTCCTGTTCCCGTCTGTTTTTGGCATTTGCAACTCATGTTAAGCATAAATAAAACAAATGCGCTTATTTTAAACATATGCCTGCACTGAACAACGACTTCACTGCCCCCCTCCCTTCCCCCTATCCCCTCGTCTCGTCTTGGTTTTTTCAAGCGCATCGCCAGCTGCTGCTGCCGACTTGGCCTGCTGCGTTTAGCTGCCGATGATGAAGACATCTTCCCGTTTTTGCCGCATTGCGTTTTGCTGACTCTGCTCAGTCTCCCTCCCTACCTCCCTCTCTTCTCCACCTCTTTCTGTCTCTTTTTCTCTCCCTGTGTCTCTTTCTTTTCTCTGCCTGTTGTTGTTTTTGTTTTATGTTGAGCTCTGCAAATGAAAACAATTTATGTGAATGCGTTGCCCACTTTTAGTTTTTTACTCAATCTGTTGTTTCTCATGTTGTTGTTGCTGTTGTTTTCGTTCTTGCTGTTGTTATTGTTGTTGCAGTTGTTGTTGTCGCTGTTGCTGTGGCACAAGCTGCGCAACTTTTTGCTGCTCTCAGTTAATCTAGAGACAACTAATAACCATGAGATGGCACCAAGCGAGTCCCAAGAAAAACTAAATTGAAAAGCGCAGAGAGAGGCCTCAGTTGCGAGGGCTGTTCGAATGAGTTACGGGTTCATTTTAACCAGAAAATAGAAGTGCAGATTAAGAAGCAGGGAAGTTTTTTTTTCCAAATCTTTTTTGCTCCTTGACGTGAGTCTTTTTTTTCAGCCGTGTCCTTCTCACTGTCTGTATGAAAGTCAAGATCTCAGCAACAAGAAGAGACTTTAGAATTGGCATCAAGATGCCTTTGTACTCAACTCGGATACAGTTGTGATCATTGTATAAAATATTTTAGCAACAACTTTCTCAACATAAACAATACACTAACTTATGAACATTTCAAATAAGTTTATATATTTTCATAAGTTTCTTTAAGGCTCTCCCACAATTTTCTTCAATATAAATGTTCCCTTGAAATGCGATACCTTTTAAGCTCCTTCCCCATTTAGCCTTGCGTTGATTGTTGATTGAGTTCATATAATTTCTATTAAAGCCAATTTGGCGTTACTTGCTGCTCCTCCCCTCTCCCCTTCGTTTCCCCTTGGGCTGCTGTAGCATCGCTGTGACAACATTGAAAGTTTTATTGTGCCAAATTTGCGGAGCAAGCAATGAAAAATTTAACACGCTATAAATCACAATTTTCACAAAAGGGAAAAGGGCGCAACAGCAACTGGGAATGGGAACAGATTTGACGCCAGCAATTGTTGCAGTCTGTAAAGAGGGGAGGGAGGAAGGAAGTAGGAAACTGGCAACCTGCCAGGCAACCCCTTTTGGGCAATGTCCTTGCGACGCCTTGGTATGCAAGCTTGCCTTGCTCGTTGGCTTATCTGCCCGGCAACATGCGTTCCAAGTGGACGCCTCGACAGCGACGGCAACGGCGACGGCGACAGCGGGTGGTTTCAGTTCCTGTTCCTGCCTGCTGACTATTGCCTCCTGCCTGCTGCTGACGATGACGAGGCAAGTGTTGTCGCCGTCTCCTGGCTGTCTGACAGGTTCAAGGTCTGCCGGGGGCGGGCTGCGTGTGAAATTTAAAACCGTGATAACACCTCAACTCAGTCACGCCTCCTTCCTCCCCCAAGGAACACGTGCTAGCACGTTCCATGTACCGTTAATGTTTTTGGTTTAATTTCGCGCTCGTCGACAGCTTCGGCATTTTGTTGACAAAATTGATTTGTTCAATTTTTCCAACGATTTAACTTGGGGCATGACTTGGTTGCCATTAGTGCCGGTACATTTGTTTTAAAGGTTGTTGCCCAAAGAGTCTATCGCAGCACAGCACAGCAGAGCAAAGAAATTGAGCAAGCTGCTCACGAGATTGGGTTCACTTGGGTTCCCCGAATTCCAACACGGCCGGACAGCAAAAAAAAAAAGAGAAAACTTTGTTGCCGTCAAGGAATTTAATCAATTTTTCGATATTTTATTGATTCGCGTTAAAAGCGAATTTAATTTTACAGCATTTTACCTAGAAAACTAAAGCTAAAAAAATGTTTTTCTTTCTTTCTTTTCATCTCGTTACAGGTCGAAGTAAGTACAACAGGATGAGGAGGAATAACGCAACTCTGGAGATGAGTTTTAGATTGGGGTTCTGGGTTGGTAAGGTTGTGCTGAGATATACGGAGCATATACGGAGTTTAAAAAGTTCTTAAGTTAGAGAACAAATAATGCCTTTTTAACAAAAAAGGAATGTGTATATCAGGAGCTTTGATTATATTATGAATATAGTAACTCATACGTGTAGTTATATTATTCGAAGGGAAACCTAAAGCCTTAAATGAGTTTTTGATTGGTGTGATGGGTTAGGAGGGTTGTGCTTATGTCTATTGAGTAGATTGTGAGTTTAAAGTGTGCTTTTAGAACGGTATTATACAAATAAATTATGTTCATTTATACTTCATTCATGCTATGTTATCTGCTAGTTGAATAAACGAAAATAGTAATTGTACCCTTCAGATGAGTTAGGGTTAGGGTTTGCGATTGGTGAAAGAGAGATGATATCATAAGGTTTCTTTCTTGGTAATGGGTTTAAAAAAATTGGATAATTTTCATTCTACGAATATTAATATATTTATATGATTGTACTATGGCAATATTAGTACGTTGATCGATTACTCGTAGGGTTAACTGAACCAGGAAACGAATTTCTGATTGGGACTTAGGTTTAGTGAGGTTAAAATTTAATTCTTGAAGCATAAATAGACTTCATGAGTTTTTTTCTTATTCTGTGAATAAAAAAAGTTCATTTTAAGAATAGGAATACGAGTTTACCAAATATTATGATCATATTATGATATATTATACAGATTATCTGCTATATCCATTAAAAACGATTATAAAGTGACTCGCAGAGTTATCTCCTAGCAGCAGAACTGCTTTAATTTGCAATATAATTTTATTATCAATATAAATTTGATTTCAATTAAAGTCACCAGTAATATAGTTATAGCTATAGCTACAGTCATAAAAATAAATAAGTTGAACTGATTCCTACCCGAAAAATAAGACAACTTCAAGATTCCTACCCAAAATATAAGACAACTTCAAGAACCGGTTCTATGACAAAGCAAACAATCCGCAAAGATCTTAAACGAACTGTGGTTTCCATCTTGGTATGCAAACTATCTATCCCTTTACCTTATGATGAATGAGAGCTAAAATTACAAAATACAAAGCAGAACCCGAAAACCGAAAATAGAAAACAGAGACCAGAAAATAGAAAACCTAACGCCGAAAACCGAAAACCTTCAACTGAATGCCGACTTGCGGTCAAGAAATGCCCATTAGCAAACCTCATAATTGCTTCATTTCGGGGCTGAACTATTTCTTGAAATGCGAACTCGACTTTGGCAACTTTAGGAAGCCTTTTACGAGCTATTTGCCTAGTCCAACCTCCGTCTCCCTGCCCCCTAACCGACAGTGAAACGTTTGAGTGAAAAGTGGGCGGGGCTGTCTGAGATGCTGCGATTCTCTGCGCTTGTCTGACGCGTTGCTGTTAATTAAACTAGAGACAACTCAAGTCGGAATGAGCGAAGACAGCAGCGAGAGCGAGTGGGGGTGGCTTCTGAAGATAGGAGGATGCCAAAGGGGAGAGGGGAAGGGGGCTGGACTGAAAATTAGCCACAGTGAAAAGTCATTGCGTTGATTACTTTTCAAAATGACGCGCGCAAATTTGAGAAACTTTAATTGTTTTGGCCGGAATGAGAAGAGAGAAAGAGAGGTGGAAGATGAGGCGGAAATGGGGAGAGAGTAGGGGAGATAATGGGGGAGGGGTGTGTGCTGTAGACTGCGCTAAGTTGAGGGTTGTCTGGGCGCATTTAAATGTGAATTAATTGCTGGCCCCGCATATGAGCAGCAGGATTTATGTTGGCGCGATGAGTTGGCACTGTCCCTCCTCCTACCTCTGGGCAGCAGTTACTCCCCTTTCTCCCTCCACCTGTCTAGGTAGACCAGGGTCCAGGGCAGGCTCAGGGCAGGTCCATGCCGTCATGTTATTGCCATTATGTGCGCCATGGAATTTTTATGACCTTTCTCCCTTATTCATTCTATCTCTCTCTCTCTTTCTTCCCCATTCACAGGTCCGCGAACGCGCAAACCCAAGAAGCCTGCAACGTCAAGCGCGACGGCGGGCAGCGCCGGCAGCGACAAGTCCGATGTGGATGGCGCTGCAGGTTGTGGTGCCGCCGGTGTGGCCGAGGATAAGCGACCCCGCACAGCATTTAGTGGCACGCAGCTGGCGCGACTGAAGGTGAGTTGAGTGCCCCCTTTCCCCCTGCAACACAAACAGCAATGAGTGTAACACTCCCCCTCTCTCTCTCTCTCTCCTCTCTCTCTCCCTCAGCACGAGTTCAACGAGAATCGCTACTTGACCGAGAAGCGTCGCCAGCAGCTCAGCGGCGAACTGGGCCTGAATGAGGCGCAGATCAAGATCTGGTTCCAGAACAAGCGGGCCAAGCTGAAAAAGTCCAGTGGCACCAAGAATCCGCTGGCACTGCAGCTGATGGCGCAGGGACTCTACAATCATTCGACGGTGCCGCTGACCCGCGAGGAGGAGGAACTGCAGGAGCTGCAGGAGGCGGCGGCAGCAGCGACGTCGGCAGAGACGCCGTCATAGGGAAATACACACACACAAAAACAAGATTACGATTATAATAATAATTATTGATAATAATATTAATATTTATGGCGTAGCGTGTAAGCTTAAAGTTGCTAAACAATTAAGTTGTAAAATATTCTAGTCTCCCCTCGCGCCCAGGGGCGGCGCACGCGACGACGTCGGCTGCGCTGCTCTGCGTGTTTTTGTATAATAAATTTAACAAAAGAGCAACAAATAAGAAATAAAACAGCAGAAACAAAGGAAAGAAGCCGAAAACAACAACTACAACAACAACAGAGTTCACAATTAAAATGCATAATTTAATAAACATTTAAATTATAAAGAATTATGAAGAATCTTTTCATTTGCTTTGCATATTGTTTCAGTGTGTGTGTGTTTGTGTGTGTAATTGGATGTCAGGTGGGTCACCAGGTAGGTGGTCCCAGCTGCGTCAGCTCGTTATCAGCTGCCGTTGCTGTGGGCGTCGGCATTAATTACTCAATTAATGAAGCTCGACTCGAGATCGCCGATCTGATTGGGGATCAGAGAAGGTGGCAAGGCCAGGGAGGGAAGGGTCGACAATTGCTGGCATTACGATCGCATTAAATTCATTATGCAAATTCAACTCGAAAGCAATCTGGGTCCATAATCACGCCTAATAGATGCCCATGTCGGGGCCGGGCCAAGTCGAAACGGGCCGAAACGTTAACGTTTTTCTGTCTAATTTAGCCATTAAATTTGCATACAGTCGTCAAAGAAATCAACAGAAACAGAAACAGAAACAAAGCGCTAAAGAATAAGCAAAAACATAAGCAACAATAACAACGGCAACGACAACAACAAGCCCGGTAGGTCGCCCCACCATGAGTGTGTGTGTAAGTGTGTGTGTGTGCACGCCAACAACACAAATTGACACCTTGGCGACGGCATACGCTTTTTATACCCAGTAACCATGGAAGTTAGAAGGGTTTTATAACTCTGTGTGAGCCCAAATATGCAAATGACAGCTAGTAAATGTATATAGTATAAATATTTTTGTTCAATAGCCATTTAAGTAAGGTACTTTTGTTCGTATGAACACGTATATCTCAGAGACTATAAGAGCTAGCACTACTATGATTGGTGACAAGATGTCTTACTGCCACCCTCAAAACAGATGGGTCTTAGACTTTGTCCACCTGCTTTCAGTAAATAAAAAAAAAACATTCGTAATTTTAAAGTTAGATCGCTTATTTTTGCTATGTTTCATACAAAACATTATTAAACAAAAATTTCTGAAATTTTGCTTTTAAATGGGAATTAAAAATCAGAGTTATCAATGAAATAATTTTAGAGTTCGAGCTGGTTAAGCGTTGCCTGAAGGGTATATCACAGTCGAACACCCTCGATGTTAACTTGTTTAACTTTTGTTTGCGACGTCGACGTCAACTGAGACTGCGACAGCGGCAACGTCGTGTAGGCGTTAAAAATGTCTGTCATGTGGAGCAAGTAAGGACAGTGAGAGATGCCAAATTATGCGCTACTCTCCATGTAATGACGATAATAAACATGATTATGAAGATGTTGTATGGAACTTAGCTGTAGTCTAAGTTCCCTTGGACCTGGGTCGCGGAAACTGTAGAACATGTATTATTCAAATTAAGATTCCTATATTATAAACAATATATTGATTAATTAATTATTATGGGCAATATATTAAGTACAAGGTGACTCATTTTTTGATACCTTAAAGAATTTAAGCTGATACCTTTAAGGTAAGTATAAATTCTCTATCGAATAAAATATCTTTAGTGTTCTGTAAATATAAATATGACAACCTTACAATGTAACCCATATTTCGAACCAGATAAATTCCTTTTCTAGTTTATTATAATACTTTAATATCAATTAAAAATTTATTTCTTACTCTGCATTTTGAGATATATCTTTTCTATCTAGATAATATATTAAGTCTTTAATCAAAGGTCGTCTAATTAACATTCTTTTATATAAAGTATATGCTAACTAGTTCGATATCCAAAATATTTTCGATGTTTAAACCACATCTGCTATCTTCTAACCGATTTCAAGCAGTGAGTGTGAAAGAAACTCTGACAACTCCTCAACTACTTATGCAATGCACAAGACCTTAATATATCTACCTCCTGTTTCATATATGGCTTTCAAACATACCCCTCAACTCAAACTCATCCGCCTGAGTGAATAAATCGGGATGAACCTTTTAAGAAGAATGCAAAAATAATTCTCGAAAGACTGCGCAAACAACTTAATTCCGTGGGATGATTTACCGTTTGGTTTTGAGTTTCATTGTTGGTGACACTTTGCTGGGCTCTTTTGTTGTGATTCTGCTGGTGTGGGCGGGAGGTGGTGAGGAAGCTTAAGCTAGAGGCAAATTTAAGATTCTTCTCATTGCCGTACAAAAGGCAGTTTTATTTGCGATGGGAACCGGAACAGGCAGCAGAGCAAGGGAAAAGGGGATCAGGCAGTGGATTAGGGGGATCGCAGCTGAGTGGGGAAGTGGAGAAAGGAACAAGGTGGAGAGGGGAGCGGGAATGCTGCGTGGGAGTCACTGCTTAAGTGAATTTTTATGGCACGCGCTCTGCCTGCAGATGACTTCATAAAAAGTCAATTTAAGTTTCGTAATATTTTGTTGAATTTATAGTTGAGTATTTTGTTTAAGCATAATTTTTTATGGACCTGACTGGCAGATCGAGAAGAAGATCGAGAATTGCTATCGGGAACCGGGACTCGTTGACTCGTGTTGTGGCTGAGGATTCTAAGCATGAGTCATGGCGCGACTATATTACGTTATAAATTCAATAAATGTGACCATAAAAAGCCCATTCAAAATACCTTGCGCGCGTACATTAATCCCCGACTCAGAAAGGGGAGCAGAGGGGATTGGGGAAGGGGTTGCAACGTGCCCGATTCGCGTACGAGTTGAGGCACATTACAAACGCCTCGAGAGCTGCCGCTGCCGCTGCTTCTGCTGGCCCCCAATGATTAATGTTCGGCAGTCGGCAGCAGCCTTGGCCCCAGTCCCAGTCCGAGTCCCAGTACGAGTCCCAGTCGTGGTCGAAGCCTTCCCGGAATGTGAGCCCAAGTAACCCGAAAAAAGACAATACGCATAAATCTATGGGGTTGACACTTAGTACCGCTTTCGGCCAAGCCAGGCCAGGCCGAAGGCCCGACCACAGCCAGAGCTACAGAGCGAGGCGGCTTCACTTGCCGCACCATCCTCGTCGCGGCAGATGAGTTGTGGCAAGGCGCGAGGCATCATAAAATTGGCAACAAATTGTTTTTCACGCCGTTTTAAATACACATTTTCGATACTTGGCCATAATGAGCGCGACTGCGACTCCAGCTTTGACTACGAGTTGAGCTGCAGTCGGCGGCAGCGGCGGCACCTCCTCATCCTCATCCTTGCCAGACAATGCCGACAACGACGACGACGACGACATCATTGGACTTTGACGAACTGCCCGTCGTGCCTGGCCAGAGCCTTGTCCAGGCAACACGCTAATAAATTTGCGGCTAAGGAGATAAGCTTATAAATTTTAACTGTAATTATGCGACACAAGATTTATGAAGCGACGCTCCACGCCGGTCACCCTCTCCACCCCTCTCTCTCGCTCTCTTTCCTTCTCCCTCTGGGATTATTAATGAAACACAAAGTTACAACGAAATGCGCTCAAGTGCCGGCATTACAAACGATGTTCCCCTTAACAGAATGGGAGCCCTTTCCCTTTCTAGGGAGGTGAGGGGTTGCGGGGCAAGATTTATACGGCATCGCCTAATTCGTGGGGGCTCTTAATGAGCTTTTAGCCCAGGCAGGCACATGCAAATCTTTGCGTTTCTAGCCCCATTGATCCACTGATATACGCATGTAGGTGTGGTCCTGTTCCCCCTCTCCCCTCTCAGTATCTCCTCTCTCTGTCTGCCATTCACTTCGCTGGCGACCTCCCACGTTGCTCGAGCGCCAATCGCACATTGAAATCTGCGTATTTGACATTGCCGTCGTCTCATTACGCCTGCGCAGGCCACAACAACAACGGCAATCTCAAGAGCAACAACAACAATAAGAGGAGAGAAGAGAGGAGCAAAGAGCAGAAGAGTGGCCAGGCGTGGGAGCCAAAGCGGCGTCGGCTCCAGCGATAACTTGATAGACTAAATGAGTCTCACTCTCAGTCTGATTATTGAGCCATATACGTAGACCATAAACTTTGCCAGTCTCTGTGTGTGTGTCTGTGTGTGAGTGTGTGTTTGTGTATGCCTGTGTATGTGTGTATGTGTGCGTGTGTGCAGATCCAGGCTTAAGTGAGAGTGGTTCCTTTGTTTCGATAATGGAATCAGAAAATCTTCTTTGAAGCATTAAAAAGAGAACTTAAAGTTACTCTCAGCACGCCGAAGACTCTATACCCTTACAAATTCTTATATTCTCTGATGATTCCTGTTTTAGTTATATATATTATGATGCAGATTTAATAGATAATAATACCTCAATAATAATAATACCTCAATTACCGTCAAAATTTTCTAGGTACTGATAAGTTGAGTTACTTCGAAAATTAATAATATTAAAATTAAAATTTTGCCCGATTGAATTATATACGAGCTATATATTAAACTGGTCAGTTTTCAATACAATTCCTAATTCATTTTTATATGTACATAGAAAGCAAAAATCAACCAATAGGAGCTATACGATTTATCGTTCCGATCCGAATGATAAGCACATGTACATATCATGTTTCAGCAGAAGGATAAACAAGCGGGAAGACAGACATGGCTAGCTCGACTTTCCTCATGATACTAATGCTAAATATATATACGTTATGTGGTTCGATATTTGAGGTGCAGAAACATCATTGTTTGCTGAGGTTTTTCATATGAAACATCGATGTTCAACGATGTAACGATTTTTCTGTACCTCTACCAGATTTGTGCCCTAAGGTGCCTTACAAACATCTTATCAAAACTAATATACTCTCTGCAAGTGTAAAACAAATATTTGCAAAAACCATAAACGCTTCGACTAAAGCGCTTATTGAGCCGCATAGGGAAGATATAATACATACAAATACCTGCATATTTCTATAAATACATACTTATATAATAAATATCTACAAATATTTTGCCCTCTTTTAAAGGTCGTAACAATTTTATATAATATTCTAGGCGTGCTCTTAAGAGGTGCCTCGTAAAAGTGCTAGGCAATCAAGACATCTTCGGCTTCTAATCAGAACTGAGTGGGGGGATTATAATGTCCTGAGGATAATGACTTTAGAGCAGTCTTACAAGTGAAGGCGACTTAAATAGCCATAAAAGAAGAATATCTTATTTAATGGAAAGAATAAAGAACGCGTTGTAAAAAGTTTCGCAAGAATCGTTTTATAGTAAAGATCATAAAGATATTCCTAAAATATTAAATATTTCTGCAAGCTTAGTAAATAAACAACAACAACAACGCTTTGCACTAGTATTACCTACCCACTCTATAAGCAATAATAGCTTCAAGTCTACCCTTAGCACTTTAGTTTGAATCCTTCATTAATTCGGGTTCGAGTTCAGGTTACTCTCCGTGGGTGGGGTTAATTATGCTATAAAAATACTTCAGTGTTGTTGATGACATATGAAAATGTGGAAATTTCATTTCGTTTTCATTACAAGAGAGAATGTGGATAGAAGGGGAGGTGGTGAGCTGCCCAGGGAATGCCTACACGGCGTGGTTAGCACTGCCGTTTGCCATTGGGCCGGAAGTATCTTGTTAACATGCAAAACAAGTTATTTACCTGGCCGACAAACTTGCCAACTTGGCTAGAGGAGCATTGCGAGCAGGGACGTAGGCGAGGGAGGGGGAAGAGGGGGCTTATGCTGTTTATGAAGCTGCCAAAACGTGAATACCTTAGCCAACTTGGTGACTGTCTTTCGATTTCAATTCAATTAGAAACCAGAACAGCGAGTGCAGTACAAAGAGAAAGAGTGAGAGAGAGGAAGGTAGAGCAGTGGGAGGCAGGGCAGTAGTTGGTGGGCGCGGCAAAAGGCAAGTCAGCAAGCCGCCAGCCGCATCGTAAAATCTAACGATGTGGCCCAACCCATGGATTGCATTTTCACGGCACATTTGCAGCAATTTTAATTGTATCAACGCGCCGAGCCCACAAACCCTTTCCCCCCGGCAAGTGCTGACTGACTTACTCCCTTTCTAAGGGAGAGGGAGAAGAAGAGGGGGAGTGGGTGTACACAACCCTTTTTGTGCCTTTCGTTAACGCGATTGGACACGCATGTCCAGGCTCTGGACTCGCAGTGAGGCAATAAACACGTAACGCAAAACCCAAACAACATTTAAAGTGTTATAAAAGTGTCACCAGGACAACCAGAAGCAGCACCAGCGACAGCAGATGTCACCGGAGTGTACGCTTTGATATTGGTTTTTGATCAAACTGAGCAACGGGACTCGACATCTGCGCGCCTCCCTCCTCCTCCTCCTCTTCCCTGCGCAGGGCAAACATCAATTAGACACACTTTGAGTCCCCTGTGACAGTGGAACTGTCAAAACAGAAATTGATTGCGTCTGGGATTGGGAATGGGTTAGCAGAGAAAGAGAGAGGAGGGAGTGTGCGTGTGTGCACACCTGAGAAACAGTTCAAATCAAAACATTACTTGCATAAATTATAAACAATGCGAACCGCAAAAGTGGCACAATGCACACAAGGCACAATGCAACAGACGGTGGCAAGGTCGCAGCGGGCAACGAGCGAAGGGAGACGAGCAAGACGAACGTGTTGCACATATTCCAAGAACTAGTTGGACTCTACGCTTACTAGTTAATGACACACACCCCGGACAATCAGTCACTCAGTCAAAGGGACAGTGGGACAGAGTCGAAAGGAGTCAAAGTCGTTGTAGGAGTCGACGAGTCTTTGTCGGAGTCATTCGTGGAGCGCTGTGCATCCCATGGAATATAATTAAATAATAAAATGAGCCCTAAATGAGCCTTGTGGTAAATGATATGCACAGTAGCTGCCGTGCTTCGTGGAGGTCCAATTAATCGAGTCGACATCGAGTCGGACATACAAATGAAAAGTCATAAATCGGCAGTGAGGGAAGTCGCGTTGAAAAGGCCGAAACGAAAAGGAAATGTCACCGAAAATTATGAAGGTTCAGGTTGCCCGATCGACTGCGGAACGAGGCGCATTAATTATGCGCGGGGCGTGCGCATTAGAACGAGCCACGATCCTTTCCCAGCGCTCTCTCTCTCTCCCTTTCTCCCTTGATGGCATCTGCAAGTGCAAAGACCTACCTACCGTGGAGTGACAGTTGCAAGTCGGGGACAATGCTGTGTGTTGTTGCCACTTGGTCGAGGCATGCGCGCCTGCATATTAAAAGGCGATCATCATCGTCGCGAAGACAGACGGAACCCACACACAGCAAACAAGGCCGCAACGGCAGAAGAACCCCAAGTCGACCGCAAAAAACCGACCGATGATCGTACTCATCTGCATGCGTGTCCTGTGTGCAGGGTATCGTTAAGCCGAGCTACCCCCGCTTCCTCGTCGATCGTCAGTTATGATGAGTGACATTTGATCTTGTTTTGTGTCAAATTAAGAGGCTGCAGATGGCGCAGATCACCAGTCCCTCACCGCTGCCCTCTCTCTCTGCATGATCTTGCGACTTTTGGAGACACCAGAACGGGCTGGGAAAGATTTTGTATTTGGTTTCTTGCTTGCCTTGTCTCTTGTTTTCGGGTGGTTTCTTTTTTCGGTAAGATCTTTCTCTGTGGCGCACACTTAAGCCGTTGAGTGCCTGATTCCTGGTACTTTGGAGGCGCTTCATCGCGGGGCCACACGTACTGCAGGATCAGTGTGTCGGGGCCACCTTGTGCCTTGTCATGTTTTGGCACTTGAGTGCCACAGCGTGGGCCACTCCTTTGTGCTTGGGTTAATCAAAGCTGGCAGTTGCCTCATCCCCTCTCCCTTCTCTGCCTTTCTCCCAGTCTCTCTGCTCTCGTTGGTTAGTGTTGATTTCGCTTTGGTCATTGATGCTGATGGCTCAATTGAGCGGACCACACGGCAAGTTGCCACGAAATGTGGAGCAACACACTGCGGTGGCATCTTTCTCTTGAGAGCCTAAGGGCTCTGATCACAGATCACAGATCACACAGATGCTTGAGTGCGGGACCACCTAGATCTTGGCCCAGTTTCATTTTCAATTTGGCAAACGAATAAGATGCATAACTAGATAAGCGTGTTTGCAGAGAGCTGATCCCAATTCAAGTTCAATTAGATTGGAAACAGACTTAAAGGTTGATATTGCATATTATAGTTGTATATGGTATATATATGTCTTTCTCTCTCTATTTCTCTATCTCTTTCTCTATCTGAGAAATAAGTCGATCTGAAGATCACAATTTTGAGTTTACATATCAGTGATCTTCTTTAAATGAAATTGTATGTAACTAATTCTATTTTTTGAAAACTGAGCCCATCTCATGATCAATAAGATCTCTATGTATCGAATTTATGTTTCCAGTGATCTTCAACTATAATTGTAATTAACTAAGCGTGATTCCCAATAGTTGAGTCGATGTCATGATCAATAAGATCGAACGGATTTCATACTCTAGGGATTTGCTATTTTAATTCTAAGTGATCGTAGGAAATTTCAAAATTATATTCCAGTGTATATTCCATTCTTACTTTATTGATATATCTTTCAACTTCAACAATCAACTGATCAACTGATTTTAGACTTCAATTTCCCCAATTTATATCAAAATCAACTGCATAAAATCAAAAAATTAAGTGAAACTGAAACAAATGAAGACTTTGCTCATAAGCAGGTGTGTCCATCTACCAAGTTAGTTTTCCATTCTGCCCTCGAAATTGATCTAATAATTCAGATGATCGTAATCGAGAAAAGTGATTTGTTGTCCCACATTTGTCACTGTACAAAACACTCATCAAATTTTTGGGTAGGGCACAAGCAGAGAGGGAGGAAGTCCCCGAAGATCTAGCGATAAGTGCTCTGGTTGACCCAACAAAACTGTGATTCAGCTGTGGCGTGCGCTGATCACTTCGATCTTCACATTGACGGACAATCCTCAGTGCAGCTCAACACTTTTGCTGCTCAATTAGATTAATTACCCACTGTCGTCTCTGATGCATTGCTGTCCATCCATCCAGGAGATTGACGGACGACGATCGATTGACGATTGGCATCGGTGACATACACGAAATGTCCACTTCATCAATCCGAAATGGAGTTGCAGTCCAAGTTGGAGTCAGAGAGGTTGCCTAAGTGCATTGGCGATTTAATTGCCGATAAGCCGTTGATTAATATGTTGCATGAATGAACAATTCGTGTGGATCGACATGACTTATAATTGCGTAAGACTCTGTTAATTATGCAGAGCGAGAGAGAGAGAGGGAGACAGGGAGGGAGAGAGGGACAGCATATGCATACTTAAGCATAATACAAACATTTCTTTGTTTTTAGTTTAATTAAGCCATAATTTATCGCCAACAGCACGCGGACACGCAGCCTGACAGCGAAACAGCTAAAAAGCAAGAGGGCCACACTCGACGTGACTGCGAACCGGGCCTGGGTTCAGGCCGGGCAGCCTGGCCTGACTGCGACACCTGCGCGAGCGCGCGTGTAAATTGGCCTGGCCAGCGGCAAATGTTTTGGGTACTGCTCCACGCGACACTTTGGCCATACACGTATGCAGAGTGAGCACAGCGCAGCTAATACACAGTCTATGGCCTTGTCTCTGTCTCTTTCTCTGCCTGCACTTCCAGCCCGGTGGTCTAATTAGAAATCATCTTGTCAATTAGCCAGCCTACCAACAACAATAACAAGTGCCCACCACACTGGGAGGCTGCAACTGCAACCAGGCCATGTTGTTCATTATACCTGCTACATACATAGGGTATGTATTTGATATATAATACATTGTATATTTCTGTATATCTAAAAAATGTTTTAAAGGTTTTTGTCGATTGGAATTATATGTATCAGCTAAAAGAAGAAACATCTGAGTCTTTACTGTATGTATATTAGTCAGTCGCGTCTATATAGCCAAGTATGTCTGTTTCTGTCCGTATGAACAGTTATATCTTAGAGACTATGAGAGCTAGAGTTATCAAAATTGCACACAATATGTCTTATGAGTTGTTGTAATTACAACCGTAGCTCTATAGAATGTTTATTTCTAATGTATACATTAGAAATCAAATAACTTATACCTGTTCATTTGTTGAAGATCGTAAAATAGTATATATGAATTTCACAAATAAATATATTATATTTAATACAAAGGGTATATCGCAGTCAAGCACACTCGACTGCAGTTTTCGTTACTTGTTTTTTACCGAATTTGTGAGCGAGTTTTTGTTACGTTTTTACCGAGCGTGTGATCGATGCGAGTACACGGTCAGCAGGAAATTATGTGGCTGCTGTTGGGCTGTCGATTCAAATTTTTCAATTTCTCGAAAAGCAGCCCCACATGTTGTCCGGCTCGATCGTCGCCGAGGTGTCCCCAGAGAAGTGCGCGGCGCAGGTGAGCCAAAGAGAAAGAGAGGGAGAGTGGGAGATGAGTCTACCTCGTTGTGTGGAATGCTGCGGTTTACGTGGAATTGCGACGCTTAACTAATGATGCTCATCAGGCGCTCAATGGCCACAACAAGCTACTGTATCTGTGGCTGTAGCTGTATCCGTATCTGCATCTGCATCGGGCTGCATCTGCAGCATCGGCATCGGCATCGCTTATCTGCATCAACATCGGCATCTGCAACCGTTCGTTGATCGATTCGGAGTCCCGTTTCGAGGAATATTCCAAAGTGAATGAGAATTAATTGCGATAAAGCAAAGCAGTCCACACGATTTCCCCCAAAACTTAATTAGCTGCGACTTTTATGAAAAATTGCAGTCATTAAAGTGAAGAAGAAGAAGAAGGGGGGAAATTGAGTTTTCCATGGGGCCTATTCAGGGCAGCAGCAGCAGCTCATCAGGCGATGTGTAAAAGGCTTTTCCTTGCTGCCTTGTCTGGCCATCGCCACAAAGAACCTTTGGCCCTGTAGCAAAAGAAGCAATAACAACATCAACAGTAACAACAACAACAAACAGCGCAAACATTGGCGATCATAAGGAGCGAAGTGGCAGCCTCAGCCTCGGCCTCGGCCTGAGTTGCAGCTTCTCTCGTACATGCCACAGTCGGAGGCACAGACACGGCATCTGGACCACCCAAGTTGCATTTGGCTTAAAACCATTGGCGAGTGGCAGCAGGCAGCAGGCAACGGCAACAGCAACTGCGGCAGCAACCGCGGCAGCAGCAGCGGCTATTAAGCCTGCCCCAAGTTGAGGCACTCGATGATTACTTGAAATTCAATTGCAGTCCATTAGGAGTGATTAATATGTATGCGATTCGAAAGCGCAGAGCGGAGCTGAGCGCGATCTCTGTGGCGAGCAAAGAGCGAGAGCAGGCGAGATGAGGCAGCGCCTCACTTAAAATTGTTGACACTTTGGAGTCGGTTGCGCCACAAGCTACTGTGCCCAGCCAGCCCGGGTCTCTCTTAGCAACTCACTCGCTCTCTGTCTCTTAGCAAAGAGAGCTGCGCTAAAAGAAGACATTGCCACATTGGGGACCACACACGAAGCCTGCGTCCAGCGTTCACAGCGTCCAAGCTACGCCACAGGCAACCCAAGCAGCAACAACAACAACAAGAGGAACCACAGTAGTTTTGCGGCTCGTTACGTTGCAGTCCATGTCCAGAGTCCCCTTTGCCATCATCACCAACATCATCATGATCTTCATTATCGTCAGTGTCGTGGTGCGGCGCCAAATTGCAGCAAGGTAAGTAAAACAGCGTTTAGCGTTGGAGCTGTTATGATCTTTGGCCAGGCAACGGAGAGGGATACGGAAGAGGGGAAAAGAGATCCAAGAGAAACCTTTAAGTTAAGAGAGAACTTTGGCAAACTCACTTTGCACTGCTCTGGGAGAGTGGGCAGACTGGCTGATTGGCAGATTGTGAGAGAAGAGCCACAGAATGAGAGCCAGAGAAAGAAAGAGAGAGAGAGAGAGTGCAGTTGCAAGCTGGATTAATTGCTGGCAGAGATCTTCGTAAAATGGCTGGGAAACATGCAGCGCATGCCAGAGTGAGGTAATTATAAGTAAGACCCAGTTAATCGATGGAAACCTTATCGACAGACAGCGCTATAACTATGCAATTTCCGATGTGCTAGATGAGTTGTTCAAGAAGTTGTTTAACCAGGCTTAGCCATGGGATGTGCATGGGAAAATTGTCACAGTAAAAAGGCCGTGGGAGGTAGTCATAGAACGCATATCCAAGTCAGGTCAGGTACAACATCATATCGAAGTTCCTGTCACTACTAACTTTGTAATTGGTTGTACAATATTAACGCTAATATATGTAGATATTCTGGGTTGTACATTCCTTTCTCTACATTCTTTTAACACTAAAAATATATGTTTTCATTAAAAAGCATTTATTAAAAATACATTCCATCTTATTCTCTTCTATTAAAACTTTGACACCTATGGGATATTCCACGGATGCAAAACCTAGTTATTGTTCTTCGACAGATTCTAAATAAATTAAATATATCAAAAAAATAACAATAATATGATAATTTCCAATGATTCATTTTAACAAAATTATAAAATTTGTAGTTTGAAAATTCTAAGGATTCGGTAATTTTGAAATTTAATCAAGTTTAATTTAGTGAACCAATTTTTATAAAATAATGAAAAAATAATCTTATATCAATGTCGCCTCAGTGTAAGTACCCATGCTCATAAAAAGTTTCTTTTTATTTTTCATATTATAAAAAATTGAAGACTCTATCTTTAGCTTAAAGTTAATATAATGACTGAGAATCTTACCGAAAAACAATTTAAAAACAAAAGTACGTTCAATCAAATAAAAATTCAGAATAGATACTATCGTAAGTTAATTATTGGTTTATGTCAAAATGTTTTTACTTAATAAATGTCGCATTGAAAAATTATACTATACTGTACGGAAACCATCATACCAAATTTGATGTCTCTAGCTTAAATGATAGCTGAGATGTTTGTGTTCAAACAGACAGACAGACAGACAGAAAGCCAAGCAGATGGATAGACAGACAGAAAGACATGGCTCCATCGATTCGGCTAGTGATCCTGAGAAACTTTATTGGGTCTGTCAAGCCTAACTTCTAGATTTGCGCAAAGATAGTATTCCCTTTTTAGATTAACAGTCCGGGTATAAACAATTTATGCAAAATAATATAATAAAAAACGACAATTTTTAACTGCCGGGTATGCTCAAGTCGAACCCTTCTTGGCCGCGAATTTCGTTTATTGTTTTAAATGTTTTATATGATTTTTGTCCTGCACCCTAAAGGAAGTTTAGCGCACACACTCGACAAGTAATTACAATTCGGAGTGGCGCTCTCGAGTTCCGCTCGTGAATTACGCGCCATAAAAATCACATCAATCGCATCCGTTGCAGAAACTAGTTGCTATAAAACTGCAATTACCCGCATATGCAGAGAGGGACGGACCCTAAAATGTATGGTACACATACATATATATGGTATGCTATATCTGCCATATGCCATATGCAATTGCAGTGGCTGCTCCAGTTCTGGTTCCAGTTCCATCTCCACCCGGAAGGGAAACGAATTGCATTAAATCTCGCTGGTGAAATCTCGCTTGAATTTGAGCTTGCCACGCCCAGTTGCCCCTAGTTTTTTTTCTAGCCATAGTAGGGTAATATTTCTTGGCTTGAAAGCAACCAAAGCAGGATAAAAAGCAGCGCACTGCAAAAGCTCAATTTGTACCTCAATTAAGGCGTCGTCGCGCACAGTGGGGCAAAAGCTGCTCGACTCTGACCCCCGGCTGCGAGCTCAAGTTGCTTGTGGCGCATTTCCGTTTCCGCCAGCACCTCCCCACTCCCCTCGCCTGCTCCTGCACCCCTCCCTCATTGAGTTATGGCCTTGGTTCGTGCTCGAAGCGCTGCACGAACTCTGATAAAAACTGTTTGCCGCGTCGTCGCTGCTCCTTGCTCAGCTCTGCTCTGCCCGGAATGGAGAGATAACCAACGCCAGGCGCGCAATTTTCAACACATTTCGCCAGGATACATACAACATCCTTTTTCGCTGCGTCCGCACGTCCGCCACCCTTCCCCCGCCCCTCCCATCCCTCTTGCCTTCTTTCTTTTTTATTGCGCCAATGTTCTGGCTGCAGTTTTTGCGTTGTTTTGGCCTTTTTTCGCTTTTTTGTTTGCTTTATTGAGCTTTCAGCACTTTCGCTTCTGTGTCTGTGCCCTCAGCCCGGGCGTACAAGGAGTGAGAGAGAAAGAGAGGGGGCATGGAAGAGAGAGAGAGGGCGACAGGTACTGGCAAAAGTGCAGAATCAAATAATTTACTTTCCAATTCGCGCTGAGATCACGTTTTTAATTTGAAATTTTACAACTTGCGCGCACAATGTTTATTTTACTGTGTGTGCCAGTGTGCGTGTGGCTGTGTGTGTGTGCATATGCGTGTATATGTGTGTGTGTCTGAATGTGAGTGCGGAGGAGGGCTGCGTCTGCAGCTGCGGCGATTGCCAACTGGGAGGCAGCAGATTCCAATTGCGATTCCGAGTGGCTTGGCTGGTTGGCTGCCCTCGTCTGGCACTGGGAAGTGATGGGGGCTAGGGAGGGAATGGGGATGGAGCTGCTGCTGGCGCTGCTTGGGGTTGTTCGCACATCGCGTCGGAATCAGCGCCCCATTTGTTTATGGCCCGCACAGTTACCAATTAACCCTTGTGTGCGCAACTGTGTGTCCGTGTGTGTGTGTGTGTTCACTTTGCATATAAACAATTCGTTTTGACACTCGTTTTGGCCACGTTTCTGTGCAAAAAATAATAATGAAATACTCGAAAACGAAACTCGAGATATAAAAAAAGAGTGAAACGAAATAAAAAATTGTGATTTGAGCTGCAACAAATTTGAAATGTGCTTAGAAGAGAGATACTACATTTAAAATATTAAAACACTAACTTATGTATATAAAATACATATATACAAATGTATGCAATAACTTCTATAATTGCGCATGTAGAAATATTATATATGAGCAATAAATTTTAAATTGAATTTGAATAATTTAAGTATAAATATATACATTTTTAAAATTTTTAATTTTAAAAGTTTTAATTTTAATCATTAATAAGCATATATAAATTATTAGAATACCTTATTTAAATAAAATCATTGGATTTTTAAGTTCAAAACATTTTCATTACATATAATTATGAATAAAACTTGATATTAATAAAGACAGAAGGAAGAATATTCCTTTAATTCATTAAGAAATGTATTTAACCTAAGAGCCAACGAGAAATTTGCACAAAGGCTCGTAATACTGAATACAATGTTGAATATACCAGGTTATTTCTATATATAATATATTCAAAAATATTTTCGTTTTTAAAAAAATAAACTAAAATTAAAATGAAATTTAGTAACTTAGAAAATCGAACTATAAAGTCTTAATTTTTCAAAAATAGGTTTAATAAAATAATACATATACAAAAAATAATATTAATAACAGAGGTTTAAATGAAATCGGGTATTCAGATTTCGTTATTTGTTTCATTGATTTACATATTAAATTCCCACGCAATCCCAATCCCCTACCTGGTATACCCAACAGCAGTTAGAGCATTGGCTGGAAACAATATAAACGTAATTTGTTTCATTGTTCAAATATTTTGATTTAATTTGTGCGCAAATGTTTATCTTGGGTTTGGTCAGTTTGCGATTGAGTTAGAGGCCAATTCGGCCTGGCCCGGCCTCGTATCGGGGCATCGGGGCTCATTCATTAATTTAAGCAGAGTTTCGGCTATAAGGCCCACCCACAAGGCTCGATGCAAACGTGCGATTTTAATTGATGATCGCAAAAGAGAAACAAAGAGAATGAGACAGAAAGGGAGAAAGAAAGAAAGAGAGAGAGCTGAGTGGAATCGTTAGTGAATGAATGCTGGTTTTGGGGAACTTTTGCATTATGCGAACTTCATCGCATGATAAATGACAAATTTCCGTTGCACTTTGCCGACGACGATCGCGACGCAATGCAAACTTATTGTTTGTCATATTCAAATGCCAAAATATTGTCATTATCGGGATGAGAGAGAGTCCCCCAAGGGATACAGAGTTATAGGCAGACACTGCCAGGCTGCCTGTGCATCATTTGTCTTGCAATTGGCGACTCTTGGGGGGCCGCCACGAGACAACAGTCACGGAGTAGGAAGCGGGTGCGGGGAAGCCTTGCTTATCCATGCGACTAATGCATTTCTGCCAGGGCAGTCAATAACCTTCTTCACTTGTGCAATATGGAATCAAGGAAATTAGAGGAACTTCTGTTGTTTATTTGCAATGCACTGAGATTACTTCATCTTTGTATGTTACAGTCTTATCCCAATATACCCTTTTATACTTTATATATATCTTCCCAACCATCTTTCTAGTTCATCTTCATAGCATTTCTAAGACAAATAGGGTATCTGCTAGTCTCTATGCCCTGCGTATTTCTCCACCTTGTATAGACTTGACCCACAGTTCAAATAGATAATTGTTTTTTTCGCCAGTTCGATTGCTCTTCTCTCACCTCGAACACGAATACAAATATAAATACAATACTTCGAGATCGAATATGAATTCCAATACGAATCGGAATCTGCGACACACCTTGAGGCACCTTGAGAGGCCTGTGAAAACACCTCAATGACATTTGCATAAGATTCAATTGGCTGCCATGTTTACGATGTTTATTTAATGTTGTGTGCTGCCATTAAACATTAATAAGCACAACGCAATGATGATGATAATAATGTCATCATAATAGTCCAAGCCACAGTGCCGCATTGCCGGATTGCCGCACTGGGACCCACCGCTGGGACCCTCCACAATATGCCAACGAAAGTTTTTTTCGGGTTCCGCCCGAAATACAACGAGGTACGCGATGGTTTGGTATTATATGGTGTGGAGTGGTGAGGTGTTGTGTGGTTTGGTATCTTATGGAGTGGAGTGGTGTGGTATGGTTTATTGTACATTTGGGGGAAATGGGAAATGTTTAATGCCTTTTCCAAGCCGGCTCTCTCTCGGTCATTTGTCATGCATTTATTTATTATGTATTTATGAGTATTTGTGGCGACCCCAAATGAAAATTCAATTCACTCGCCCATTAACAATTACGAGTACATCCGCATTTCAGTGCCAGGGTTGTCCTCACCTTGTACCAGAGGCGCCACACTGGACTGATTGGGTATTACGTAGGTAGATACATGCCTAACCACGATGGATATATGATGATGGCTTTTGTAATACACTAACTGTTTTATAATGCATAAGTGAATAGCAAAGTGTTAAAGATCTTGAAGGGAATAAGTAAGGGAGCTTTGATGGATTAATTTATTTAAAAGGTAGTATGACTCTTCAATTTAGAGTTTCCATGGCTCTACCATTTATAAAGACAACACTTGTTGTACAATATATAATTTAAATCCGATTCTAAGCTGATATAATGCAATTAAAAAATCTCAGCTGCAAATCTAAGCAATTTATTATGGCTTTAATTTATGTGCCGTAGAGAATTAGCAAAAAATGCTAAAAATTGCATAATAAAATGCCACAAAATTCACAAATTTACGTTTTTATCTTTACTTTCTACAGTCATCGCAAAAATAAATGGCATGGCGCAATAAACAAAAATAAAATAATGTTATGAACTTGCTGAAAGAATTCCAAATACAGAAAAGAAGAAGCAGCAGCAATTTGTTGTTAATCGATTGTTGTTAATCGATTGCGCGTTACTCCGCTGGGATTGCGTGCGGGGGTTAAGGAGGAGGCGCCTTTGTTGATCAACTCAATTAGCGGGACATTGAGAGCAGTTAGCGGCGCCCTGACAAAACCGATTAACAAAACTGACAAAGCGGATGGAAATGTTCGAATCGATGGAAATGAAAACGATGAAAAACTCTGAAAACCCTGAAAAACTGAGCAAACTGAAGCTGCAGTTGGAGGTGCAAATAGGCGGACAAACAAAGGCGCAAGCAGTTGACCAATTAGCGTGATGAGCCTCGTTGTGGCATGCAACCCACACACACACACACACACTTACACGCACTGGGAAGACAATCAATTACAATTAGAATCATGTTTGCTTGCTGCTTAGTTACAAAACTCACAAGTTAGCAGGGGGTAAATATTTGTGGGCCACTAAGCGCCGCTAGAAGAGGCAAGGAGAATGGGTTTGGAGAGTGGGAAGGGGAAGGGGGTAACTGAAACTGGAACTGGGATTGAGGATGAAACTGGGATTGGGATGAGGAGCACGTCTTGAGCTGCGCAACTCGCTCAAATGCGTTGAGTCAACAGAATTGACGTTTCGAGTTGACGGCAATGATGATGTGAATATACTCGTAAATGTGAGTGCGACTGTGAATACGTGTGTGAGTGTATCTGGTGTTGGCGTTGACTTCTGCTGAAAATGTAGCCAAGTGTGCCTGCCATTTGCCGGGGCATTTGAATGTTTGTTTAGGCTGAGTTGGCAGCGCAGCGCGTTCACAAGAGATACATGAGCTGCCGCTGCTGCTGCTGCCTCTACTGTTGCTCTGCTGCTGCTGCTGGTGTAGCGCCAGAGCGGGACAGCTTTGCTTGCACTTAAAGACACTCGCGCACAACTCCAACAAGATCATGAGACACCGAGCCCAGTCGAGTCGAGCCACCTCAGTCTGTCTGTTGCCCATAATTGAGTGCACTTTCCATGGAACTGGCAGCGATTATGAAATCCCAGCGACGTCGACAGCGACGCCAGCAGAGGCGGCGACTGCAACTGAAACTATAAGCGGGAACAAATGGCGGACATCAGGCATAAAAGCTAAAGGAGGCACTGATACTGACAGAGAGAGAGAGTGAGAGCGCGGGAAGAGAGAGCGGGTGAGTAAGGGAGAAAAGAGAGGGAGCTGCTGGTGTCAAAGGGGGCCTGGAGGCGCAGGGACTGCATTGCATTTTATTATCGCATCGTAAATCAATTGATAAAGCGAAGCGGAAACAAGTGGCAGCTCCAATTGCCCATTCCCAGGGCAAATAAATCTACGCGACGCTGCTGACTTTCGACGTTTTTACTAGAAGTGCGCACTAAATGCTCAAAGTGCTGGACTTGCACTGAGAGAAACGAGGGGAGACCGAAAGGAATCGACGAAATTTAAACAGATTTGTATCTATGATGATTGTACGTTATATACACGTATCTGAGATATTTGCAGGAATCATAGCAGATTTTTAATATTAATTAAGTCAATAGAATAATTTGTTGAAATTGTGTGATATGTCAAGGAAGGTAAGTTCCTATTACATTTCATATTACAGACGGTTACAAAAGATATTATTAAATATTTAAACAATATATTTGCAACTTTATATAGATGAAAATTTATATTAATATTTTGAAATTTTTATCAAGAAGAATTTTCTAATTATTAAAATTTGTGAATAAAATATATTTAAATATAATGATAATAAAAAAATATACAAATATCATAAATAGGTTGTTCAGCCATTTTTATTTTAATAATAATCATACATTGTAATAATATTTCAGCAATGTTTATCTGCTAATATTATATTCTATTTTCTATATTAATTTACTTTAATACTTATTTTATTTCAAAGCTTTCTGCAAATATTATGTTCTCCATCTTTCTGTCCCAGCTCTTCATTTACCCCAAATGTTTCTTGCAGTGCATTCAAATGTAGGAGACTTTTGCGCGACCCGCAATTAATACGACAAACTGTAAAACGCTGCCGTAGTCGGAGACGGAGACGAAATCGGAATCGGAATGGGAATGAGAATCGGAGTCGTAGGCAGCCAAAAGGCAATTAGCGATGGGGTTGCCACGTGGCGATATCAAAGGGGAAGATGCCCCATGCAGCAGCAGCAGCAGCAGATTTTGTGCCTCAAAGGCGTATAAATCACACATGTTGCAAGAGGGTGAAGGGGAAGGGACAATGCGAGAGGGACAGTAGGAGAGGGAGAGAGTGGGAGAGGGATAGCGCCCACACACAGAAAGTGGCGAATGCTGGTGGGGGTAAATGATGAGGAGGGTGGGTGTGTGGGGGCACCTCTTGACTTATGTGGCATACGCGCAGTTAGTTGCATGCTACAGATGTTTTTTTGTGGCTTTTTAATAGCCACGATCCCCTACATTGTATGCGCTATTGAAATTCCGCTGTCACTGCGAGCCAAATTTACTGTGTCACTTGGCAATTTCAGCTAATTAGAAGTGTTGAAATGTTCCTTTGATGGCCAAACCGAATGTGGCTTAGACGCCACAAAAAGAGAGACAGGAGAGAGAGAAATGGAGGCAAAGAGAGAGAAAGAGAGAGGGAGAGAGAAGCGCACAGTAGAGAGCGCTAAGTCGAATCCGGTTCCAGCTCATTTCCGGCTAATGCAATTGGTTAATTGGTTCATTACGTGCGCAAATGGATTTGCGCCTCTATAAGACGCACGATTAAAGACAAGTCAGAGAGGAGAGAAGGCGGGAAGGGGATAGAGGAGACTGCCTCATATGCCGCACACATAATCGTATTTCTTTCTTTTCGCGAGCATTTGCCGCAATTAGCGTTGGCATTAATTCGCCCCGTCTCCCTCCCTCTCTCTCTCTCTGTGTCGCTGCCACACACATCATCGCTTGCCAGTAAATGTCAGCTGCCGATCTGGTTGCCCACCTCCTCCTCGTCTGCTCCCCCAACCCCTTTCCCGCCTCCTACTCCTACTACAACTTTGTCTGTCTATGCGCAATTTTGCATTTATTTTCAGCAAATTAACGCGGCGCATCTTGGCCACGAAAAATCTGTGCTAATAAATCATTTGATGTTGCTGCCACTGCTGATGCCGCTGATGCCGCTGGGTGCAGTCTGATTTGATGCCACCGTGTGTTGCACTGTCACAATATTTGTTTATATGAAGATTTGTTTTTAATTAAATGGCAGCATCAAATCGAATCGAATCGCTGTTGCCGTCACTCAACCTCGTCCCCCGTCCCGCGCCATGTGCTGTGATTGTGCAATTAGCGAATCAGCGTCAACTCATCCCCCTCCCATCTCCCCTCTTCTCACTCCTTCCCTTCCTTGTTCCCAGTCTCACCCTCGACTGGTGACAAGTTTACATGATTTAAAGTTGCGCCGGCGACGCCGCTTTGATGTGTGTGCGAATCCCCGCATGCGAATGTGGACATGTCATGGAATCCAACTCCGACGACGATGGAGATGGAGACGGAGACGGCGCCTGTCGCAGAACTCCATGCTCGGTTCGTTTTCGGTGGCTCCATCAGACTTGGGGCTAGCCTATTAACCCGAATGCGAAGCGTATCTCACTCGATTAGGCGCAATTCACCTAGACAGCATTTGCCATCATCGAAACGTGAGAAATGACGTTGGAATCGCAAACGAGATTCAAATTGATCGCAACCACGCAACATCGCTGCATTTGCCGTCTCTCTCTCCCTCTCTCTGATTCCTATTCATAATTCAGCTAAGGTAATCAGGCTCATTTCTTTATCTGACTGCTGAATAGTTTATAAACTTTATAAATTCAAATCAGTTTATCTTGAAGTTAATGCTATGAAATTATGAATGATTCAAATTTAATCATAAATGATCCCACAGCTTTATTAATATGAAGTAATTCTAAGCAATCGATTAAAATTGTTATATTGATATTGACAAGTAGGAAAGTAAGAGGCGAGAGTACTGTCCTCTATCCACTACTTAAAGCTACAGTTCTTCACACACGAAAACTGTTTCTACAATAACTCATATGTTTACTTCTATCTGATGGTTATGAAATTTATAGAAATCAGTTGGTTAATGTTAATTATTGTATACCTCAAAACTAATCATTCTTTCTTCAAAGTTAAGTTTGCCAATCTTCTTTTTCGATTTATGGGATTGGAGAAAAACAAATCCTGATTTTAAAGACAACTTTATCTAAGTGCAGTATTAAGATATATTGTCATCAAATTTGTAAGTCCTAACTCTTATAGTTTCTGAGATCTACGTGTTCATACAAACAAAAAAAACGTTTTATGGCTATACAAACTCAACTGTTCACGCATTAGAGGAATCAAATTTATGTACATATATACTTAGTATATACAAGGTGCAATTCAAAAGTTCCAGGACTTTTTAAACCACGCGGCTTCTAGTGGCGTCATCTGTCTGAAATTGTTATCCCTCAGTGGTGTATTCTTCAGTGTTGTCGTATAAAATTTATATAACAGCTGACTTGTATAACAGCTGAGATATCGCAATACATGTGACATTACTTTTGCAGTGTCGGTCGGAAAATGAGCTTCAAACAAAGAGCCAACATTAAGTTCTGTTTTAAACTTGGTAAAACTTTTACCGAAACTCATCAAATGATGAAACAAGTTTATGGCGATGATTGCTTATCCCGTAGCAGAGTGCACGAGTAGTTTCAACGTTGTCAAAGTGGTCGTGAGGAAATAAACGACGATGAGCCGAAACCCAATAAATCGCGCCTGGAGAAGTCAAAAGTGAAGACAATGCTGATTTGTTTTTATGATTCCAAGGGTATTGTCCACAAAGAATTTGTTCAACCCGGACAAAACGTTAATACGGTATTCTACCTTGGAGGTTTGAAGCGTTTGGTGCGCCGTAGTCGACGTGTTCGGTCCGAATATCGCGAAGATGGAAGTTGGCGTTTGTTGCACGATAATGCGCCGTCTCATCGATCGACGCTTGTGACCGATTATTTGACCAAAAATCACATTTTAACGATCAACCACTCCCCGTATTCATTTGATATGGCACCGTGCGACTTCTACCTTTTCGGAAAAATGCATTTGCCGATAAAAGGAAAGCGTTATGCAGACGTTGATGACATCCAAAAGGCGACGACCGCCATCCTCAACGCTATATCGAAAATGACCTAAAAAAGTCATTCGATAACCTTCTTGATCGTGCAAAACGTTGTTTTCAGGCGGAAGGAGACTATTTTGAAGGCGACCAATAAATTTTTCAAAAAAAAAACAAATAATATTCGTTTTTTAATAAAAGTCCTGGAACTTTTGAATTGCACCTTGTACTTTATGGGGTCAGAGTTGCCGTGACTTCTACGCACTGTCAGATAAAACAGTTAGAATAAGGAAAATAATTTCCGAACATGCAAATATGCCAAAGTTCTAGAAAACACCTTCTCAAGATGGAAAAAGAAGTTCTCCGCCAACTCTATTCAAAAGCAAATCAGCTTGCATTATTTATTAATTTGCCCCAGCTTTAGAGATCTGCCATTTAGATACCCTCGCTCTGCCCATCAGTTCCATCAATAAATAATCGCATTGAATAATTTTTTAAATATTTTGTTTTATTTAATTTAATTTTTTTTTGTTTTCGTTTTTGTTTTAGCACATGGATTTCAATAGATTGCTTTTTTCTTTGTTTGGGTGCATTTGCTTTTGTGTTTTGTATTCAGTTTATTTTTTTTCAAGCATTTTTTCAATCCGTAACATTTTCGTTTTGCGACTTAAAACTAGAAATACTTCTTCGTCAAAGCGATTCAATGTGTGTGTGTGAGAGTGTGTGAGTGTGTGTCTAAACTAGGAATTAAGCTAGAGAACTTTTAAATTACTTATAACATGTTTAGCATATATTTAATTGTGTTCTTCATAGAAATTAGTTAGTGTTTATAGGTTAAGAACGAACGATTTGTTAGCGGTTTTTTGGGCGATACTTTCGTTGAGAGTTGCATGAGTGCAAAGCAATATCTTGGTAGATCGCTGCTACATAATACTTTCTATATTGTTTAAATAAATAACTCGCCGATAATTGAGAATAGAACTCGAAGCTTATAGATACGATACGATAGATAGCTGTATATTACAATTATATCACATGAACACGTTTGTACACGTCGCACAGATTCCACACAATCCACACAAGATCCACACACGGTAGGGGGATAAGGGATAAAGCGCCTCATAATATTGCACACTCAGGACCCGCCACAGAGGGAGGTACGCGGAGAGGGTCCTTTGCCCAGGAACAGTTACTGCGCGCTACTGCTTACGGTATCTGCCCGTTCATGCGCATCTCGAGCTCCTCCTCCTCTTTGGTGAGCGGCACCGTTGTATGGTTGTACAACCCTTGGGCCATCAGCTGCAGGGCGAGGGGGTTCTTCGAGCCCGTCGACTTCTTGATCTTGGCGCGTTTGTTCTGGAACCAAATCTTGATCTGTGCCTCGTTCAGGCCCAGCTCGGAGCTCAACTGCTGGCGACGTCTTTCGGTGAGGTAGCGGTTCTCGTTGAATTCGCGCTGCAAGAGAGAGAGGGAGAGAAGGAAAGAGAGAGCATGAGTATATGCTGTGCAATTGGAAGGCAACTAGGGTCAGGTCCGGGTTCGGGTTCGGGTTCAGGTAGAGGCTGAGGCAAATCAATTATTTGCGGTTTAGTTGAAAGCAACTTGCGCAGTGTGTGAGTGAAATATGAGCATGTCTAATTGGTTTACTCGTCTCGAGGACATCTCGGGAGACGGAGGCGGACACATTGTGTGGTTGCCAGGATGCACTCGCAGCGGGGGGTGTGTGTAAATATTTTGGCAATAAATATGACACAATATGGGCGAAGGCAATGCGGACATGGATATGGATATGGATACGGACATGGATAAGGTAGGGTAATTGATAGTCGACTCTGCTTACCTTGAGGCGTGCCAATTGCTCGCTGGAGAAGGCTGTGCGTGGACGCTTCTCGTCATTGGTCTTGTCCTTTGGTTGCTTGGGGCGACGGTAGCGGGGTCCTGAAGAACAAGAAAGAGAAGAAACAACAAGTTAGTTAGGCGCTCCCACAGTAAGATTCCATGCGACACAAAATTAATGATACTAACGGTTTAATTAGCATAAAGACAATACACACTGCCTCGACTTGTGGCATGCAACGCTGACGCTGCCTCAATTTGTCAGCTGTCAGTGAAATTTCGAGTGGGGCATGTGAAGGCAGCAGGGCAGGGGAAAGAGAAACGGAGGCCGCCATTTTGCCAGTCTCTAATTAATATGATTAGTGAATGACTTTATAAGCCAGACTTGGCTACTTTTCTAGCGGTATTCCCGCTGCTCTGCTCTCTAATTGGCAGTGCAGAGCCAATTGTGAGTGCAGCGTGAGTGCCGTGTGAGTGCCGTGTTGAGTACCCGTTTAACACTAAGCTCTTGCTTTGACTGAACTCATCGACACGTTGTAAATTATAATTTAATTGCTCTGCCTGCTTAGATAATTTGATTAATTTCCCCAGCCTCCTCTAATCGGCAGCTATCAACGCCTGCTATTGTCGATTGTTGTTGTCGATTGTTGTTGCTGTTGTTGTTGACTGTACGATTCCATCGACACCAAATTAAAAACCCATTTCGAGTCATAAAAAAGCACTTAACTTGTCAATTAACGCATCGCAGCAATATCAACAACAGCAACAACAACCGCAACTGGGAAACTGATTTTCCTGCAACTGCTTCCCGTCTTCTTCTATTTTCTATTTTCAATTCTCCCTTCTTCTTTTTCTCCCTTTAATGGGCACTTTCACTGCACACGCTCCCTTGGAAAAAAGGGATCAGCAGCGTCAATCGTCAGCGTGTTTTAGTGGCAATCGGAATCGGTTTCGGATTCCGATACGGATTCGTATTCAGATCGTGACCTGTGACCTTCGCCGCCGCCGCTGCCGCCGCCTTTGCCGCCTGCACTGCACGTTGTCACATAAAGTGTCAGCTTCAAAGGCAACAAGCGCTGCAGCGCTGCGTGCGGCCTCAGCAACGGAAGGCCTTCTCGAAGTCCGAGATGGACAATTGAGCCCCGATCGGGCCAACTAATTGTTGCAGTGTCCTTCGGTTTTATGACACAAAACATCCAAACATCACACACGCACACACACTCGCACACACACAGCATGAAAGGCTGCCGCTACTTGCTGCATTGGGGGTGGTCCCATGCACACAACATCATGTGTAGCACACTTAAGTCGAGGCAATTTACGAACTATTTATGACGTTATATGATGCCAATATTGATACTCAGTGATCTAGTTGGGATTTGTTCTTGAGTTTTGAGAGATAACTGGGGAGTCATGAATGATCATTCATGATCATGATCATTCATATATGTATATATAAGAAGCATATATGTATTTATAAGTATGTATACAAAATCATGTTGAGTTGATAGACAATTAAAGAGTTATTTTCAAAATTCTTCATTATATCGATGGATTATGAAACTATATAGTAGGTACTGTATGGGAATCCCTTCTAGCTAAGCACTTGAATTTGTTAGATATTCCTCTACATACTAATCTTGTGTTCTAACAGCAGAACCAATTGCTATATTCCAACTTTTGAAAAAACGGCAGCTTTTCAATGGATTATGAATGTATATATAGATGTAAAAGATATTATATAGAAGAAGAACTCTTTAATCTGTTAGGAATTAACTCGCATTCTCACTCTTGTCATAAATCAGCACTACCAACTCCCTATGCATATAAAAATCATAAAATATACTGTGTTACAGATTTTTGATTGAACATGAAAGTATATGCAGATAACTTATATATTATATGTAAATTCAACTCCTCAATCTGTTCGAAATATATCTAATGCCTCATCCTCATCATACATAAACAGAACCAATTCTACCATATTAATTTGTCTATAAAAAAGCCTCTCCTTCCTCAAATCCCCAAGTATCTCACAATTATACAATATATTTGATATAATTTCTAATCTACATCTTATATCCTATACTCTTCTCACCTGAGCTGGGACGATCGCTGTAGCGTGTGCAGTAGACCCACGCGGGCCACATCTCGTTCTTGCCGCCATCGGTGGTGGTGGAGCCCGTTTCGGAGCGCGTGTCATCCGAGGACTCCATGCCGGAGTCACGGCTAACGGCGGAGGGTGGTGGGATGGGCTGGGGACTGCTGGCATTGTTGGCGGCGCCACTGGCAAGGCGACTGCTTGGCGAGGAGTTCAGCGAACTGGCCGCAGAAGAGCAGCCCGAGGATGAGGAGGCGCTGCTGCTGCTACTGGCGCCGCTGCTGCTGTTGCTGGTGGCTGTGGAGGAGCTGCTGCTGCTGATGGTAGATGCGTTCGAGGCAGGTGGAGGACTGGCCAAGTGGCTGGCGCTGGTGCTCCCGCTGGGCGTTACTGGCGTCGTCGACTGTGCTTGTCCAATCTGGGAGACCGCCTTGCAAAGGGAGCCCAGTGCGGACTTCTCTGCGCTGGGTTCGCTCAGCTTGGCCGTCGGCGGCAGCACGGCATTGGGATTGGCCACCACATTGGCGCTGCGGCGCAGACGACTCTGCACTAGCTCCTCGTGGATGCGGGGGTACGCAGCAGGGTTAAAGCAGTTCAGCAGATTGGCCCGCTCGAGCATCATTGCTGCGGTGGCAGCGGCCGCTGCTGCCTGCTGCTGGCGACTGAACTCCAGCAGATCGACGCGTGTGAAGGCGGAGGGCGTGGCAGCGCCAGCACGGTTCTGCTCGAAGGGGCGGAAGATGCTAACGGCGGCCGCGGCTGCTGCAGCAGCTGAAGCAGACGCGGAGGCGGAGTGGGAGGGGGAATCTCCCTGTTTGGTTTGCTTGTCGCCAAAGCGATCGCTGAGGATGTTCGAGATGGAGAAGGCCAGCGAAGGCTTCGATTGCTTCGACTGCTGATGCGCTGGCGGCGGCAGGCGGGCAGAGCCGGACACCGAAGCAGTGTCATCCACATCAATGTCATCCTCCTCTTCCTCATCCTCCTCGGTGGCCGTGGTGGCTGTCTGGTTGTGGAAACTGTCGCCCAGTATGGAATCATTCTCCTCCTCCTTGATGGTCAGCGTCGAGGCAGGCGTGGAGCAGGCGCCGCTCGAGTGTGCGCCCGGAGATCCGCTTGCACTAAGGCGCTGCTGCAGTGCAGCCGCATGCAGCGCTGCCGCATCGAAGGCAGCCGAGGTGCCTGGATGATGGAACACGCCCGCGGAGGCAGCCAGCTGCTGCTGGTGGAGCTGCTGGAGTTGCTGCAACTGATGCAGATGCTGCAGCTGCTGCTGCTGGTAAAGGGTGGCCGCTGTGGCCGCCGAACCCGGCTGCAGACTCATGTCCAGGGCTGAGATTGGATAAGGTTGCACGCGGAAATTGGGATGGATCAAGTGTTGTTGTTGTTGCTGCTGCTGTGGCGAGTGTGGTAGACAACCTGGTGGAGATGGCGCTGATTGTGGACTGCAGCGATCCTCAAGGGCCATTGATGTCACGTTCTTCACTTCGCGTTCACAGTCACGTTCACGTTCACGTTCTTTGTCACTGTATTCACTTTGCACTTTGCGCTTGTTTATTTAGCTCGTCTTTAGCTTGGTCTTCTTTTTCTTATTTATCTTCTTGTTGTATTTGTTGTGATTCGCTTATTTCTCGTGTTCTCGTCTTCTTTCACTGCTGTTCACTGCCGACACAACTGCGTCAACTGCGCGCACGTCTGTTCCCAGCGAGCTCAACGACTAAATTAACTAATCACAGTTGCCCGACGCTGCGACGAAGCCAGCGCAAGCAGCCAGCGACCGATTGAACTGTCAGCGCGAGAGAGATACAGTCCGACACAGTCGCAGACACGAGGGTTGATTGCGTATGTGCCTGTGTGTGTGAGTGTGCCAGAGAGAGCGAGGGAGAGAGAGCGCGCCTTGACAGTGACGAAGTCTCAACTCAACTTCGACTGATCGATTGGCAGAGCTGCCTTTGCTGCTGCCTCTGCCTCAGCTGCCGCTCTCAGCAGACTTTCTCTCTCTTTCATTCTCTCTCGCTCTCTCTCTCTCTCCCTCTCTCTGTTGTGACACTCGACGTTGTCACCTGCAATCTGACAGCGCGACAATGTTTCCAGTCAGCGCAGTACAACAAGAGCGCAGCCAACTTCGAACCGAACCGGTTTGAGTTCGTTGCTGCACTCTCTCTCTGTCTCGCACACACACTGGCGTAGGCCTGCTCTCTGACTTGTTCGCACTTGCTGGCCTGCTCGCACCGCCTTCACCTTCCGCGTTGGAGCCCGCGCGCTCGTCTTGTTAGGGCTCGATATGACTTTATTATTGGGAGCTGTCATGCGGTTGACAACTGTGTCGCTGTCTGCGTCTGCGTCGCAGTCGCTGCTGCGCTCTCTCTCGCACTCTCTCTCTCTGGCAGTGGGGCGTTGCCTGGTGCAGACAGTATGTTTGCACTCTTCGCACACACGTGCGCATGCGGCGGAAAATGGCTGCGTTTGTTGGTTTTGTTAGTTGATTTATCAAACTGTCTCTGTCGCTGGCGAAACGGTTGAGTGATGCCTCCCCCCACGCGCTCTCTCTCTCTCTTCGAGTCTCTCCCCCCTCTTGCACATGCTTTTCATAAGTATTTTAGTTGTGTTGATTTTGTTTTTGGCCGCGACGTTTCAATCTGTGTGCAGCTACAACTTTATCGACACCACACAGCGCAGAATGATCGACAATCGACGAAGCTCACTAATTAAAATTTACATACACACACTCAAACACACACGCACACACGCACACCTGGCTGTGCACAATTAGAGTGTTAAATGTAGCGAACAGTTCGCGGCTAATTGATTGATATCTAATTGATTTTTAATCTTCTTATGCAGAGTAAACATATTAAATAATTTAAAAATAAAATGAATAATTGATTTTTAATCTATTAGAGCAGAGTAAACATATTAAATAATATAATAGAATACAAAAACAATACTTTATTAATGTATTTATGCATATACACATATTAAATAACAGTAATAATAATAATAAATTGATTTTTAATGTTTATATGCACAGTAAACATATCGTATAAAAATAATTATCATATATAATTCCTTTTTAGTCTACTTAAGCAGAGTAAACATATTAAACAACAATTTATTGAGCATTCCAGGGGAGCGTGGCCCCATTAGCATCTCCAGCCTCATCGCCAGAGATGTGTTAAAAACTAATGCCCCAATGGCACCAGCGACAATCGCCTCTAATCAAAGCACAAATCTACAGAAATGCGAAACATGTGTTGCCATAATATAATATATAATGCCATATGTATACAAAAATGTATCTGTGTCTATAAATCAAATGTCGACGATAATATGCCGAACTTGCTAATGAATTTTATTATTATTGCTGCGCTTTATTGTTAATATTTGTTTGGTATCCATTTTTAGCATACTATCGATGATCGTGGGCCGATGATTTATTCGAGTACACGCGATAAGCTCGAGGAGAATTCACATTTCAGATTTCTGATTTCCTGTTTTCTGATTATGCCGAAACGCTGCCAAACGACATAATCAATAAGACATCGCCCAAACAATGGAGAAGGCCCAGCCTTATCGAGAGTAACAGATTTAACATTTTTGAATTTCGGTCAACCCGTTTCGTACAATGGGCTACACATGGGAAATTTACGGCATTTTTATGCGTGCCAAATAAATAAATATTTTAACAATAATGCGAGGAAATTAATTAAATATCGATACGCATACGAACTATACGTATTAGCAGCAACGTGCTAACCGTTAACCGTTTCGAACTTAACCGTTTCGAACACGAACACGAGCACAGTTCGAGCACTTCCAGTCTGATTTCCAGTGCAGTCCAGTTCGACTGGCTACGTCAGCCATTACACGAGGCAACTGGAATGTCGAAAGACCAGCTAGTTGTCTCGCTCGCACGCACTAGTGCGCCGTATGCGTTGTCTGCTGAGAGCGCTAAGAGAGCCAGAGATAACAATGGCTGCTGCTGCTGCTGCCTTTACTGTTGCTGTTGTTGCTGTTGCGTCGCTGCTGACGCTGCTGCTGCTGTTGCTGTTATTGCGTGGTGCCGTCGGCAATAAAAGCTGCTGTTGATTTTTCCGCTCGCCTGCGCGCACTGCTCACTCACTCACTCACTCCCTCTCCCTCGCTCTCACTCACCCCGCTCTATCTAACTGGCAACCCGCCCTGCTCTGCCCCCTCCACAAGTACTGCAATGGGGTGTGTTACGCTTTTATTGCCATGATTTTCAATTATTACTGTTGTCATGTTTGCTTTGCATTTGCGTGCTCGACAAGCGACAAGCGATGGCCACAAAGGGTTAAACAGCCGCCGACAGTTGAGTAAAAACGCGTTAATTAAAGTTTTTAACTTGTTTTTGATTACAATATGTACGCATTTCTCTGCCTAACGATGCCAGAGAGGGTCAGCGTGGGGAGAGAGGGGGAACTGCCAGCTGCTAATGAGCTGACTGCGTGTTTTCTCCTCTTGCTCTCACTCTCTACCTCTACCTCTTCTTCTCTCCTTCTCCTTCTCTTTTTCTTCACTTTGTTTTCCTCCATCACATTGGCTACCGTTTGCCCCTAATGATCTGCGAGTTGCGCATCTGTTATAGTTACCTCGTGCCCGGGGCAACTTGCATGACTCGCTGAAAGTGCAAAAGATATAGACGCATTCACTGTGCAATATAAACTGTACATATAGCAATCTGCATTGCAGCTACAACTCAATTCGCCCCACAATTAACCCCATTTTCAATTGTTGGCCTACAACAACAATTAGCCGGAAAAAAGCTAAAACAATATATAGCGCACGAGCGCGCCCTCTGGCGGTCAGCGGTCATGCTAAATGGTTTTGCCATCTTCGCAGCTTCAACAGCCAGAGTGTATGTGTGTGTGTGTGTGAGGTAATTTAAAATTCATATTTTACTCGAACGAAACGCGTAAATCCGCTGCGTGTGCTGCGCTGAGTGCCGGCAAGCGGCGGCGAGAGTTATTAATGATTACTGGACACTAAGCGCTAGTTGGAGTATCAGTATTAAGCTACCCCCCACACCCTTCTCACAACTGATCGAGGAGCAGCCATTCCCAATGGCCTTAGGGAACAGGCACATTTGAGTTCCCTACACCTTGTTGAGTACAAGCAAATGCAATAAGAAGACGTTGTAGAAGATGAAAGATGGAAGAAGGAGTGTATCATACAAACTATATATATACATACTATACATATATATTTATACAATAAGCTATATTTATCTGTAAAATTCGTCCACCATATTCCCTCTTTTTTCATTATTTAGCTAATTATGTCAAAACAAATAGCAAATCAAGCTAAAAACATTAAATATAACAGATAATATAACATATGACAAGTGATAAGACGACGAGAGAATAATAATAAATAAAAGGAACTGCTCAAGGGACTTTCTCTATTAAGATATATAGTGCTTTATATTTTTATTGTTGTTTCCGGTTCAAATCAAAAAACTATGACATAATATAAAGGTCGCCGAAAAAATAAAATAACTCTTTATTATCTTAACAATTTGTCTGCTTCTTTTCCTTTTATCCACAAGTGTTGTATAAGCACCATTTCTGTGAAATATAAATAATTTCTTTGCCTTGCTGTCTCTCTATATTTGTTCTAATAAAAACTACCATAAGAGTTTAAAAATTAAAGATCTAGCTAACAATAGAAAACATTTGGAGTTTTTATTTGTATTATTTTTTCTTATATATAGTAAACTTTTCAAATTTCTTTTCTTCTTTCAATTATTGCATTTTTAAATTCCCATTTTTAAAGAGCATTTCCCATTCAGATAGTATTTCGATAGTAGAGTTCGACTGTGCGTTGCTTTAATTAAAATTTAACTTGAATTGTAACTCGTTTGCCAGCGGGCTCCACGTCTTGACGGCCGTACCAGCTGCCCCGCGTTCCTCTCTGCCCCTTTCCCGTTCAAGCCGCAGGCCTAAAAATAATTTTTAATTTGTTAAAAATACATTTTTTGTTGTTCCTGTCGTTGTTGTTGTCGCTGTTGTGGGTTGTCCCCTTCGGTTGTGCGATGCGTTTAGGGTTAAATGTTAATGAACTTGTTGATTATAAATTTGACTACTTTATTTGCCGGAGCGACTTCGCAGGAGACTGTGCTCCAACTAATATGATGGAAGAGGAGACAAACTGAAGACGGAAAAAGTTAAACGAGTTTCTCAATTTGCCAGATTATATCGTTTTATAGAGTTAGTTTTTGATTTGGTTTTTTATTTTCCACTTTGATTTTGTTGTATTACTTTCGACTCGGCTGTTTTACGACTTCAATATATCTCTCGAGAGAGCGAGAGGGAAGACGCCATATAAGCCGAAAGTCATAACTTTTTTATGACTTCATCACTTTGCGGGGCAACACGAATTTGCATGCGTTGTTTGCCAGTTTGTCAATCTGGCCAACAAAAATAAGCGAGTTAACGCAACGTGTTTTCAATCAATTAACAGATCTTCAATCTGTTTTGCTTGATGTTGTTGTTATTGTTGTTTGTTGTTGTTATTTGGCTTTGCTGTGGTTTTTTTCCTGCCAATATAATTTGTGGGTTTCCGTTGCAGCTAAACAAACTCGAGCCGGGGAAACGGTGTAATTTGCGTCAGTAATTTGCTGAAATTGTTTCTCCATCTCCCACTCTCCCCCCGTCTCTTTCCGTCCCCCTCTTTTGGCTAATTTGTCAATTTGAGTAGCTGTCTCGTTAAAGTTGTTAATTGGCAATAATATCTTATTTTATTGTTCAGCTAATTGATTCGAATGCATCGAAAGTTGCGTCTTAATTGTGTTCCGCGTGAATTGTGAAAGTGGCGAACGATTTATGTCGAGTTTGTGCCCTAAGTCATTGACAAGTTTGTGCCCTGAGTCACTCTCTAGTATACTTAATCTTTCTTGGACCTAATCAGGCATGCGGCCCATATTTCTATCCCTTTTACTTATATACATATATGTGCTCTCAGGCTGCTGATCTAATCATGTTTGTATCCGAAGTCTTTCAACCTAATAAAGTATGTGTCCTGAGTCTATTTGCCCTATGAAGTAAGTGTCTTAAATACTTTACAGTAATCAAGTATGTACCTTAAGTCTTTAAACTCAAGTTTGTTTCCTAAGTCTTTCGTGCCATGAAATTTTCCAGGAAATTGCCCTGAAACTGATTTGCAGATATTGCATAAACTCGCAAATCTTACGATCTTCTTTAGACACTTTTGTGCCTGCTAATCCAATAAAAACATAAGGCGATTGTGAGTGAGGTGTGAGGTGTGTGAGGTGTGTGTAGTGCGTGTTGTGTGTGTTCTCCTTTGTTGTGTGTTTGCAAACAGCCAGCCTAGATTTAAAGGATAACTGCGTAAATCTGTTAACTCGATTAAACCGCAAAGCATGAAAGACAACGCAAGACGAGGCACCTCAAGACGAGCAGAGAGAGAGATAGAGAGAGAAGGAGAGAAGGTCGGCGTTGACCTGCCTGCAACAGCCCAAGGACCTTAGACGAAGTAGGAGTCACTCTGGGTCAGAGCAAGTGCAGCGATTTGGCAGCAATTTGCAACAGCGCCGCGGGTTGTCCCTTCAACAAAGGGCAACTGTTTTTCAGGGGCAAATGATTGTGTGGTTTGCACCCGGCACTGAGGCACAGAAGCAGCAGCAGCAGCAACTGCAAATGATGCCCCGGCCTTGACTTGACTTGACTGGGTTGTCCTTGCTGCCCTTTAATACTAATTACGACTATATACAGACTATATTCTATAGCCAGCTTGATGGCAATTGAAATTATGGCAACGTATTCCCCCGTCAAGGACGAGGCCAGAGAACTAGAGCCATTAAAGAGTCACACGACCAGCAGCAGCAGCAGCAACAGCTTGGGTGGCAGGCAATTGGCCCTGGCCTTGGCCATGAAGGATACCCTGTAAGACCTTCACTGCAATTGGGCTCAGTCGATCCACTTGCATCTCGGCTGAACCTCAAACGTTTTCTGTTTTTCCATGGCTCCATAGGGAGGGCAGCCATTTTCCCAGTGAAAAATAAAACTAATTTATGAAGCCAGCGAGAAAACAGACAACAACACAACAACAATAACAACAACAACAACGAAGGCAGTCAAATGGAACAGAGAAAATTAAAATCATTTATCATGACACCCAGGCTCATATGAAGTTAGCTGCGAGTTGGAGTCGAAGTGGAAGACGGTGTCGGTGTCGGTTTAATGATGCCACAGTCTCTTCTTAACTCATTTTAGACTGCGTTCATTTTGGGTTCTCTTCTGGAGCCCAGCTGGAAAGCGAGAGAAATCCAATAACATTTTAATAACAAAGCTGCATAGCAGCGCCATAAATAAGCGTATTTCCAGGGAATGATAGGCGACCCATCTCCAACTCCATCTGGATGGCTCACAAATTGTATCTATATCTATTCACGCATAGAACGCAGATCTCAATAAATAATTAGCCACGGAGAAGATCGGGGCGAGCACGCCCTCCAAAATGCCCAAACAGAGAGAGAGGAAAGGAGAGAGAGGGAGCCATATGCGAGATTCATCTCAGCTGTACATGGTTTCTCACTTATGTACATAAGCGGCGATCAAGTGAGTCTCCCTGTGTGTGTGCGAGTGTGTGTGTGTAGATCGGTCTCCGATTGTGTAGCCTGATTAGGGTAATCAATTTTCCTTTTCAACCAATGCGCGCTGGCACGGCCATAAATTAAGAGACGCTCTCCCATTGGTGACTCTCCACTCCGCTTGCCTCGTCTTGCCCGGTCTCACGTAGCGACAATTAGCCTGGGCCCGATCTTTGATTTGTCTATGCACCCAGAGAGATGGAGAAGAAGGAGAAGGGGAGTCTTGAATTAATTATCAATTGTTAAGTTTCATATAATCAAATGAAAAGGTTATTAGAGTGAGATAAATGTGATGGATACCACAAATGGGCATTAATATCGAGACTGCAAGAACTGTTGAGACAGGTTTGGGGTGAATATCAACGATCATAATATCAATCAGTGACTTACCTGAATATTTATTGAATTTACAGCTGCTTGATTAAACTGAAAACAATATTTATATGATAACTTATGGTAATATATTACCTATTAAGCTCTTCTTTATAGAACTATTTACTAACACTACGAATTAAACGATATATTTTTATTATATACTAATATAAAAAGTATAAATATTTGCCTGAATATCATACTGGAATAAGCAACCGAAATAATATAAGCAATTCATTAGGCAGAATAACAAAACAAACTAATAAACAAGTTTCCTTTATATAACTCTTATTTATTTATAAATCAAACTATATTATTGCATTTGTTATATAAAGACATTGCTTAATATCATATTGAAATAATCAAAGACAGTAATATAATAAAATTATTGAGCTGAACATCATATACATACAAGTCATCAAAGATAATTACTCAATCCTATATAATAATATTTAGAAATCAACTATATAGAACTCTTCTTATTATTGTAAAATACAAAGACTAAATATCATATAAATTTCATTACTATAGTAATATAATCTTATTTAATGATACATAAAAATCTCCCTAATTTAATATTTAATTCGTATAGATCATGTCTTAATATTATGTTGGACTAATTAAAGATATCTATATTGATATAATAATTAGTTAATTGATTAAGCTAAATATCATATTTAAAAGATCAAATGATAGTAATACAAATTGATATACAGATATTCAATACTATAATCTGTTATTTGCCAATTGAACTGTTTTATGGCATATCTAAACTATAAAATCGTATAGCAAGTACACAACTCGTTGTCTCCTTGCCTGACTAAAAAATCTCCCCAGAGAAACCTGTAAAATATCACAGTTGCAATCCACTTTGGAAGCGGAATGTCTCTGACGCGTAATGCTCCCTGTTTCATGCTCAATGCTTAATGCACACACAGAAAACCGTTAGCAATCAGCTGCAACAATCTGAACAGGCTGAAGAAGAAAAAAAAACAGTGTAAATTATAGACGCGCAAAACTGTTCCGTCGTCCAAAGAAAAAGTTTCAGATCCATAAATTAGCACCTCATTCCACATAATTGGCCCGTCGCTTGATTGAGGCTTTCAAATGCTCGACGAGGCGTGTGGCGCAGCAATAGAGGGAGAGAGGAAAGAGAGGGGGACTAGTGCTAAGTGCAGTGCAAATGTTAACAGCGAGCAGCGCAGCTACGCACAGCTTTTCCGCCTAACTAAAGTTTGTTTTTTATTCATTTATCCAATCAAGCGCAACCAGGCGAGGCCACTTGCCACTTGCCACAGAGTCCACAGACTCCTCACTCTGAGTGGTGGCAATCCCACAGTTGCCAGGCTCCGTTGCAGAGTCAATCTCGCTGTCCCCGTCTCAGTCAATTCAATCAGTCAAACAGCACGCTGATTAGCAGCTCTCCAGCTCTGCCTGCCTGACTAGCTTCACTCTCCAGTCGGGGAGCTTGCTAAGCTCATGGCTGAGCACGTACTAAACGGTTAAATGGTCAGCTGGTTCGGCCAACTTGGCGCACTTGCTCAATCAGACGGCGACACTCAAGTGCTTTCCCTCCTCGCCCCTGCCCAGAGCAACCCCCTACTCCGTCCAGCATTGACTGGTTAACAGCTCGACACGTCAATTGGCTGAAAATTAACGCATTTCGCGCTTTCATCGATACCCTGCGCCACTGACTACTGAGAGGGAGTGCTCGATTATATCTTAAAGAGAATGATACAATTTCTTTAGGCTTCAAATGTCAATTTAATAAGTAAATAAACTTTTATTTAATATTTGAAAGAAGAGAACTGTCATATTAGAACATCAAGAATCATTATGATTAATTTGAGTTTAATAAGTTAATGAAACTGTATTATAATCTATGGACGTTCTTATAAAGAATCTAAAATCAAGTGGTGAATGGAATACCAAGCATAATGCTTAAAGACAGGGCCGCAGCAATGATCTCAGGGATCTTGTGCAAAACATCGCAAGTGAAACTATTTTAGTTTGCCTTATTTTCAAACATATTATGCATTAAGTTTATAAAATATTATTTTCTCTCAATTATACGATCAATTCTCTCGTATAATGGTAAAACTATCAACGGATTTTGAAAAATCTTTATTTAGGAATCTTTATATTTCTCGATTGATAAAGTTGTTAATAAATTCCATCATTCCTGCCCCATTGAACTTAGTAGTTATTACACTAATTACACATAGTATAGAAGGATATTTAAACTGTATGTACTTGGTTAATTACTTGTGCGTTGCACTCCCAGTCGCCAGCGCCGTGCCTGCTTATATAAATAAACTTACTTAATTTATTCAACTTCATAAAAATAAAGCCAATCAGAACTCGCAAAAGAAGTCTTAAATCTCTTCCAGATTCATCTCCCTTACTTTGCAGAGTATTTGCAAGTCGAGCAGCCTGTTCTTGCACCTCACTTGATTGTTTTAGCCGCGCTAAGTAGCTGCTAAACCAATTCCCAGCCAGTTTTTAGTTAATCATTCGCAGCGAAAGCCATAGCGAAATATTGTTATTAGTTCCAATGATGATGGAGCTAAAGTTGAGCAAGAAGAAGAAGGCGGAGAAGGAGAGAGAAGGAGAAGGAAGGAGGAGGTAAAGTTGAGCATCTAGCAGTGCCGCCGCGGGGCACACTTGATAATGCTGGACCCCGAATTGGGCATGTCAAGAGAGAAACACACGAACGCACTTTGTCAGGCGCTGATAGAAGAAGAGTCCATGCTCCGGGGCTATTCTTCTAATCGTAAATAATGAGGGAATCATAGACGCGCAGACAGCATCGGGGGCAGCAGCAGCAACAAAAGAGTTTTACCATTTGTGAGGCAAGCGATAAGCGTGCGACAAAGCGACAAGCGACAATGCAACAGGACATTAGTGTCACACAGAACATGACCGCAGCGACCCAAATCGAGCCCACAAAGCCGACAGATCTAGCCACTGTCACTGCCCCCGTCCCTGTACCGATCCCTGACACTGACCATGCCCCCATCCCTTCGATTGCCTCTGTCCCCTTCCACTACCTCTGTCCCCTTTCATTGCCCTTGCCCCCTTCCTCTCACCCGTTCCTGCTGTGGCTGCCTCGGTTGCATTTTGGGAGCACTTTGATGCATTCTCTCGCGCGCTTATCAACGCAGTCAACGACGCGCTGGCAACCTGCACCATTTTTCATGTCTCTTTGTCGCTTCGTGTGGCAACAAATGGTGCCTGCTGTGGCAGCCACAACGACAACTGTCGATTGTCATTTAAATGTGTCCTCTAATCAGGTGGCAGGTGGGGGAACAGCGTGTGTGGTCGCTCCTCTCGCTTGTACTTGGCAATTAAAGGCAGCCAAAGCCGCTTAAAGAGATGCTAAGGCAGCAACAGTTGCTGATGTGCCCCATCGTAGATGCAGAGAGGGAGAGAGAGAGGGAGACGGGGAGAGACTGCAACTGCGTGCGTGTGCATTTAATCGCCGCTAAGGTGCCAAAAGTATCTCTGGCATGCGTAGAATGCCGCGCAGCAGCAACGGGCGGAGTAGCAGCAGCAACAGCAACATTTGCTACAGCAACGATCCGCAACAGTTGCCGATTTCGTTGAAATTCAGAATCGTGAGAGAGTTGCCGTCGTTGCGACTCATTTAAATCTCGTTTGTGGCAGGCAACAGACCAAGCATGCCACTGCCCTGGCCCTGAGCCTGCCAACGACTCGTGGGCCCCAGCAGCAGCATCGTGTGTGGTCCACGGCAACAGCAGCAAGGCAACTTCAGCGGCAATAAAGCGTCCAATCAACATGAGCATCTACATAAATACTGGAACGTAAGCTCCATTGTCTGCAGCCTCGGGCTCAGCAGCAGCAGCAGCAGCTGCGTGTCCAGTTTCGCGCTTATCGCCGCTGATAAGGTTCTCCACTTCAGTCTCGACTCTCCACTTCAGTCTCCACTCTCCTTTGTCCAATCTCGGTGCTGTCAATGCCAATTAGCCGCAGCTCCAGTTTCAAATGATCTAGTTAGGTAATTGTATCTGCAACTGTATCTGCATCTGTCTCTGCCTAAGCCACTGTGGCTGTCAGCGTCGCAGTATCTGCAAGTGTATCTGCATCTGTATCTGTATCTTTAGCTGCCTGTGCCGTCGTACCTGTATCTTTAGCCGCTGCTGCCTTCGTATCTGTATCTAATGCAAGTGCCAAGTGGTTGCTAATTGGCAACTGCCAATGACGAACGCTATCGCCAGGCGCTGACAGAGTATGTCTGTATAGCTGACTGCCTTGGGCACACACACACACCCCGCACACACACAAGCACACTCACTCACTGACTGAAAACCGAAACCATTTTGAACGTCAACACGCGCGATAAGCAACTAAATTATTAACACGAACCCAACGAACCCAACGAATCCGAATCCCAATCGGACATTGCCGGCTCCCGTTGTTAATTCTCGTGAATTTTCTGCACCCATGTTGCCCCGGCTCCAACTTCAACTCCTTCTCCGCCTACTCTGCTGACTGGCAATCGCAATCGCATTGACTCATAAACTATATCGCCGACGCTGATATGGAATGAGCTGCTGAGCACCTGAGCTTCATTTAACATGAAATCGTTCAAATATTCAATTTCTAAATTGTTTTTCGCTGTTGAAGTGAGGAAATTTCAAATTTATGACACTGACGTTGCCAATCAGCGGCGCATACTGACTGCCTCACCCCCCCACATTCTGGCTTCCACGCCTCCCTTGCGCGTCTGTTGCCTGACCTTGTTACTGCCTATGAAAACTTAATTTGCCATCGGCCTAAGCCGTGACTGCCAATTGAGTTATGTCTGGAAGGAGAATAGGAAGAGGGGGAGGGTTCTAGACTAGGTGTAAACGGGAGTGGGGCTGTTAAAAGTTCAGTTAGTAGCAAACTTGCATATTAAGTATGGGTGAGATATAGGAAGAACAGTTTGAATAGTCTTTACAGTTGTAAAATCGACTATTCATATTTTAATGAATGTAATGAATACTTGGAGACCTTAAAATGTATGTTTAAAATAAATATTTATATAGATTATAACCAACAAAATAACTATGCATTCATTATGCACATTTGTATTCATCAAATTAGTTTAAGTTAAGCTAAAACTTAATTATTTCAATAAATATTTCTGGTATAGATTTATATTTATAAAAAAATATTTATTTCTCATTTCTAGAAAGTATAGGATAGAATAACGCTGAACGGATCGTAGCGAGGGTGTCAGGGATGCTTGTGCAAGTCGCGGTGCCCCAAACTAACTTTACATATTTAGAAAAATTCACAATCAATGGAAACTTCAAAAATACAACATAGACTCTTTTCCCTATTTTTATTGCAAAATCATGAATATTTTTTGATATGTATTGTGTGTTTCCTTATTCTAGGTGGATACTTAATTTTACCAATCCATGCAATCATTCTTGAACCATTGTGTAAAGTATATATGGTACGTACTTATGTATTGATCAGTACCAATAGCGGTCAACTAACCCATATATGCCTCTTTGCACCTCAACACAAAGATAGATATCCATGGAACATTTCCCTTATCCAACCTTAAGTCTTCTGTGGGGAATCGTTTTGTTTTAAACAGTCATTTTAATGTTTGGCTTCTTATGATGTTATTAAAACTATAATGAATTATAATAAAATTATTCTTTTTACTTAAAGAAAATATACTCAATGCCTACAAGGTGTACTCGTACCTAGTTTAAGAATGATAGCAGGCTGACAGGCATCTTACGGTAGATTGCATCATGTTACTTTCTAAATAGCAAATATGCTCTTTATAAATTCCTATAATTATTGCTTAGCTAATAAATTTACTTAGATTCAGCTGTTTAAGTCTAAAACCTTTTCGACTTACCATATAATATAATATAATATATAATATAATAACATCAACAAAACTATATATTCATGCTACAGCCCCTTCTGCTTGAACTTGAACTCTTTATTCAATTAATTGGCAGCATGTTCAGTCTTGATCCCTCCACGAGAATAATCCGTCAGCTGGTCAGCTTGGTAGCCGGAGACAATTAAACGATCAGCGCCGAGAAAGACACGACATAAAGCGGCTTTGAAGTCGTCTCGCTGGGACTGAGGGACAGACAGACCGAAGGGGCCTGATGATGTATTGCTACATCGTGTCAAAATTCGCTACTGCTCAGAGGGACAAGTGAGCAGGCAAGGAAGAGGGGGGGAGGGAAGCGAAGCGAACGTGCGATCGCCCACGCAATCACAGCGCGGGTGCACAATAAAATTATAAGCGGGATTAGTGTCGCCCTCACAAAGCCGCAGCCAACGAATTGAGACAAACAATGACAGACAGACGAGCCGAGCCGAGCCGAGTCGAGGCTTGAGCTGAGGCAGCTCCAGTGGCTTCCAGGAAGCCCAGCAGCTGAGTAGCACAAGGCTAGAGGGAGGGATAGAGAGGGGGAGAGGCAGAGGGAGACGTAGTCGGGGGCAGCTTGTTGCTTCTACTGTGACTGATTAATTTGTGTGTAATGTGTCATGTGTTGCGAGAGTGTGACGGTATGTGTGTGTGTATGTGTGTTTGTCGCTCTTCAAGGTCAAACTGGTAGCTCCCCTGGGAGGCACCATAAACTCATAAATGGCCAACGGGGCCTTCGATCAACAAGTCAACAAGTCATAATCCGAGTCAAGGTCACTCGCAACAGTTATCGTTGTTAGCACGTCCTTGTCCTTGCAACAGCAGCGCACGCGTGCCGCGTCGTGTGACCTGCCTCTGTCATTGTCCTGGCGTGTGTCCGTGCGCGTGGCAGTTGCCTGCGACTCCCACTGTGACTCCTTTTGCTACTTCAACTCGTCATTAGCAGCGCCTAACCTTGGCGACAGATCTGCGGCCTTCAACGGGCCGCTTTCTAAGCCATTTACGGCTGCAGCTTATCCTGGCCAAGATGTCGACACTCAATTGGCAACACATTCCACTGACTGGGGGGTACATTCCCCCTCCCCCCTGCACACTTGTATTCATTAACGGTGATTTGTAATGGGTGTTCCGACCCGCACTTGGCTGAATCGATAAAAATCGTATTAAGCAAAATAAATGCGTTTGCCATATGCGACATGCCTGGCTTGGCTTTGCTTGGCTTGGCTCGATACCCAGCTGGGATATGCCATGCTCGGAGGCTGGGCAATATTAATCTGCGCAGCACTGAGCTCCACGAGCCATAGATCTTGCATTATATTGGCTGTCCAGGCGTGTCATATGTGGAGAGAGAAGAAGAAGAAGCAGCAACTTACAAATTGCCATGTGCAATTATCGCCAGCACTGATAACGGAGCCGGATCAAAAGGCGACGACGGAGCTTTGGTCAGAGATGAGATGAGCTGGCTAATTGCTTTTAACGGTTGGGTGAGAGAACAGCGATGCAATTAGCCAGATGGATGCGCTACAAGTGGAGGCAATGTGATCAGGAGTCCAATGTGATCGTTGTGTGTCGAGGGGAAATAAATATGAAACGATAACTCGTTAGTCGCAGCACTTTAATCGATATTATTGCAGACAATAATTCATATGGAAAGTGGAAAATGTATGCCAGGATTATTTTAAGTAGTTTCTTCAAGAGGTTACATTGAAGGTACCATATATGAGTTGTTTTTCTTACATTGTCCCCTCTTAACGTCAGTAAAAAGGATTCTTGTATAAGGAATCGGTCGGCACTTTAACTAATATTTTTGTTGACAGTAATACAAATGGTAAATATAAAATGAACACTAAGGATATATCATGTTTTCTTCGTCCCTCTTAACCAAAACTTCTATAATGAATCGTTAATCGGAGCACTTTAATCGATATTCCGGAAGATTTCGTATGGAAAATAGAAAATGAATGCCAAGGAGATTTTAAATAGTGTTTTCTTTACTACGTTCCCTTCCTCAGTGTTAAAGGATTATTTAATGAAAAGTTATTCCAAGAACTTTAATCTATATTAAGGCGATTGATTATAGATTAATAGAATAATTTATACCAAGGAGATTTCAAGTGATTTATTCATGAGCTTATCCTGAGAATTCTTCTCAAATTTCGCTAAATTTACTTTCCTTCTTTCCTTCAATCTTCTTCCCAACTATGCAACTGCCAAACACTGCTTCCGACTAATAAATTCATAACAAACCAATGACCTAACACACACATACACATAAACACACAAACACTTGCACACACTTGTAGATACACATGTATGTGGAGTCGCAATCCCAGGCGCAGTTGGGCAATAAAACTACACGCATTTCTACTTTTCGAGGAGGCAGCAGCAGCAACTCCACGTGTACTTGCTGTCCGCTGTTGCATGCGGCATTCTTCACGCATCTCAAAATATGCCACAGTTAGTGAAGCAGGAGAGGTAAAGGGGTGCGAAGGGGAAGTGAGGCAGCTCCACTCAAAGTCGAAAATATTCAGGCAAACGAATCTCGTCTCGTTTCGTTTCGTTCTTTACGTTGCGCGCTTCAAGTTCCCACAAGTTCAGCTCTAATTGTGACTTTATTTGCGCATTTAAAAGATACAGACACACATACACATATACAGCTTTACCACAAACCGGCAGCAGTCGCAGTCGCAGCAGCAGCAGCAGCAGCGCCCTTAGAGCATCTTCGCATCCTCGCGCTGCTCGCTGGCTCGTCTACTTGGGTGGTCTCGAACAACTTGCGGCGCATCTTCAAAGCCGGCTCCAGCTCGGGCTCCAACTTGAACATGCACCATGAGCGAACCAGCGAACGAACGACGAACAACCTCGCAGCAACCTCGGGCAGCAGCAGCGTAGCATGCAACACACAACACAGACAAAAGCCGAGCCGAGCCGAGGAAGAGACACCCAAACTGAATTCTAAATGATCGTTGAAATTCTGCGGAACAGTGTTTCGTTGGAATTTGCAAATGAGTTGCGCCTGTGTGAGTGTGTGTGTGTGTCGGTATGTGAGAGTGTATCTGTATCTGCAGCTAAGCAGGAACAGGATGAGGAGATGCAGGCGCAGGAGGCTGGCAACATCAGAGTCCCCCCTCGAGTTGTCTTTGATTCGAGTGCAAATAATAAATTTTCAGCTTTTGTCGGAGGCGGAGGCCGCCACAGCCAGAGAGACATCCCGGAGACGTTGTAATCCCAGCCAGGCAGTGACCCATTTTGTAGACGGGTTTGGGTTTGTGTTCGGGTTGGGACTCGCAGCCGCCAAGTCGCCACAGCTGCGCGAATATCTTGTACAATTTTATTGGAATTAATCATTGCTTGGAAAACTCTTGTAATAGTTTCGTATTTGCAATGATTGATGAAGTCGATTTCCCGATTTTCCGATTTTCCTTACTTTTCTTGCCCAACCCGGTCAGGGCATAAATCACATTTTACAGCCCGCAACTTTCGCTGACAACTTGAGCGAATTGACCCGACTCCGACTCCATTTGTGGCACCTTCAAAAGTGCCTCCAATCTGGCGACCAGATGAGCGAAATCAGCATTTAGAGTTAATTAAAGTACTGTAAAGGTATCTTTAACAGTGATTCGACCCGCCTCCCCAGTCCCTCATCTCACCCCCTCTCTGCCTCGTGGCCACGTCACGGAACTGGATCCCTCTTGCAACTTGCAACTTGCGACCGTTGCCATTGCCCATTGATTTTGCATGTCGATTGGCCACAAATTAATGGTTAATGGTTGCTCTCGTTGACTTTTCTGGACCTCTCTCAGCTCTCTCTCTACCTTCCTCTTCCACCCTCTCTCTCCCTCTCTACTGCCTTCTCTTTCTCACTGCCTGTTTCTCAGTCTGCCCAAACTTGTCCCGCGGCAGCTGTCTAATTGTGAGTTAATGCCTTCAAGATACCAAAAGATTTCAAAGCTCCCCTAAATGGAACCACAACGAAACGCCGAATAACGAGTACTTAGTTTGGAAATTGAGTTATTTATGAGTTACTTGATTTCACAGTCCACAAAACGCAACAATTTTCATGATAACTGTCTTGAATGACGCTTTTATAGACTAACGCAGAGATAGTTTTTGAGGTTATGTAGAAAATAACCTAAATACGGTGCAAGAGAAAAATGTATTGCTGTTGCTTTATAAAGAAAAGATCTGCGGTAGCTTATGACCTTATCACAATTCTTTTTGTGATAACTGTCTTAAATGGTTGTTACATATGCTACCTCAAGGATAACCTTTGGGGCTTAGGATTGAAAACACAATAATTACTAAAGTCAGGGAATAATGTGTTGCTTTTACTTTATAAAGAGTAGATCTTCAATAGATTACAAGCCTCACACAATTAAATGGTGTATGAAATTAAATAAAATGTTTAGTTTAAAAAAATACATTTTGAGGTAAGGTTTTGCAATGAAATGAGGTAAGGTACAAAGAAATCTTTCTTTTAACCTATAATTTAATGACCTGGAAAATATAAATATAAAAACAGAGTTCAATTTGACAAATAATATAATAAATATTACATTGAATGTTGAATAGATCAAATTAAATTGATTTCCATTATTGTAAACTTATTTCCGGCACCTTTTTAAGTACAAACACGTGCCGTTCCAGTTCAATCTGAGTTAGCAACAGTTAAAAATACTTATTGAGTGCGAATCAAGGCAGATTTGTACGTCATTTGAATCGATATGGAACTATATAAATAGTTAATTGTTAAACTGATCGATTCTCGCATGGGGGTGTTAAACGTGAACACTCAATAAGAAATCGAATTGCCGATTCACAAGGTGATGCCAATATAAAAAGCTGCCAACACCTGTTACTGTTATTTAGCAATATAATTGGCAGATCTTAACACCCAACACATGCAGATAATGTATCACATTACCTATTAACATGAGCGTACGATCGATTATCGTCTTATAAATATCGCATCAATAGTCACGTCACTATCACATCAAATGATGCAAAGCTATATCAAATGGTTTCATTATAATACCATATTATACATTTATATACGAGTATCTGTGCTGTGAAGCTTTTCTTCTTCTTTTTGTGTGGCCTTTTCTAATTAGTTTCTAAGATCTTTAGCTTCCGCTGCATATTTCACGGCTCTTTTTAGCCAAGTTAGCGACGGAGCGTAACTAATTTCCTGCTACTGCATGACGGCACGTAGCCCTTGAGAAAGGCCATGAGAGATGAGAATGACAAAGAGAAAAGACAAGACGCAACCAGATATTACAGCATCAACTGAAGAATGGACAAGTTTTCAGCTAAGAAATCTGACATAATATATTAAAAACAATGGATAAGGAAAAAAAATATAATAAATATTAAATTTCAAAATATTATCATTCCATGCGTATTCATTTCATATTTGTGTATATTTAACAATTATTTCATATGATATATAGATTTCTATTCAAATATTCATTTAACAAAACTTTTCAAAAATCAATACAGTAGACAAAATATAACAAATACTTAATGGAAATTTATATTCATTCATATAGAAATATTCATTTTATATGTATAGATTCCATAAATTGCATATAATATTAAATTTTATTAAATTATTTTTTATAATATTATATTATTATATATAATTATTTATTGTATCAAAAATGAATCCAATAATCTAATAATTCAATATGCCAATAAATCAAAATATCATCATTTAATATTTATTTATATTTCAGATGATATATAGATTTAACATATATCAATATGTATCACTACTACTAAAGTACTCACTCTTTTCATCTAATTCGTTATTAATTTCCCTTGAATTTTCTTTTAAAATAACTTATCATCTATGTTTTAGACATATCAGTTCAAATATATTATTTGTATTTAGGTATTATATTTATTTCATTACACTCCTTTTATTTGCAGCTCTTTTCTTTACATGAGCATATTTAATACGAATATAATTATTTCTATATCAAACATAAAATATACAGAACACACACACAGTTATGTATTGTTACTTCACCCTGTCCTTAATCTATTTATCTATCATATTTATTCCTTTTTCTTCTTCCAACTCTCCTTTGCACAATTTACAATTTGCATCTCCTTTTCTTGAGTGACTATTCAATTGATTGTTTGTGAATCATTCAATACTTTAGACGTGCTTCACAGTCAGCAAACAGACGCTTGTGGCGCTTGCACCTGCAACAGAGAGACAGCAAGACGAAGAAAAACGAGGTGGAGATGGAGGAGAAGAGGAGAGCAAACAGAATGAAGAGCCATAACAATTACAAAATGGGGGCACAGCAAACAAAACTGACATTTTACACCTTTTCATTATCTCAGCTGGCAAACAAATCAGCCGACAGGCCCGACGAGCAAACAAGCAACTGCAGCAGCAACAAAAACAACTGCAACAGCAACAACAACTGCAACAACAACAACAGCAAAACAACAATGTGAACAATGCAAACAGAACGAACGAAGTGCACAAATAAGTAGGTGCAATGTATTATTTGTTTTATCGCTTAAATTGCGGGAACGCCGCCAAACGAGCGGCTAAAAAGCGCTAAGCGTTAACCCCCCTCTCCACCTGCCTCATACCCTTTCCCTCCCACGGTGACTGGCACCCACAACCAGCCAGAGCTGGCACGTCCCGTTGCTCCCGCTGGCAATTTGTGTGCAACAGTGCGCAAACTTCAACTGAGCTCAGGAAGACACGAAGCCAGAAGACACTGTAGACAATGTAGACAGTGTAGACTGCTGACTGTAGACTGGTAGAATGGCCAACAATGTTGGCTTCGTGGTGCATAATTAGCGCGGCATGGCAGCCTCTTCTTCTTTTTCTTAATCATGATCCATTTCTTGAAATGAAAACGTTGCACATAATTTATGGCTGAGAATTGAGAGGATTGAGTGCGGGGCGGGGGGAGGAAATTAAAAAATTAACTCAATTGCAGCTACTGTGGAATTAGCACGCCATTTGGGAGGGGCCACAGAGTAGGGGAGGGAAGTAGAGGAGGCGCTGTGCCGCAGCGAGGCGTGACAAAGCCAATATTAAAGCAAAGGTGGCATAAATTAAAAACAGAGAGACGCGCTGCCAGAGTTGCCACGTATCATTTAACAGGAAATTGCGACGTTTCGAAATGCCAAAGCATTAAGTCATAATTGCTGCGATGTATCTGTGAGATACTTTTCGAAGTTGGGGAAATAAAACATCGACAACGTCATCGACTTCGCTTTCGAAGTTTGGAGTTCGAAACCAGTTTGAGGATGGAGAAAACTCTCCACACACAACTCCTGTGGCAGCTGCGCACGCACACCACCACGACACACACACACAAACACACACACTAGCAACTTGTAGAGGGAGACAGAGAGTGAGAGCTATGTGTGTGTGTGTGTATCTGTATCTGCAGTGGAGTCTGGCGCGTTGTGCTTGTTCCTGGCTGGCGGCTAAATGCAGAGGCGGAGCCAAGGCACACACAAACACACGCACAGCTGTGGCAAGATGAACATCTTGAAGCGGAACGTAAGGACAGTCGAAGTTGGTGTGCGTGTGTGTGTGTTGCTTGATGGAATTATCAACGTTTTATTTATGGCGCTCTTTGGACACGGCCCAAAACGTTGCACGTTCCCAATTTAATTAGTCTTGCGCTGAGCGCAACGAAACGGAAACCGAAACAGATACAACAAACACACACACACACACACAACAACAGCTATGCGAAACACATAAATATTTTGTACAAAGCGCGCAGAGAACTTTTCATTTACCAAGTTAACTGCAGCGAGGCCAATTAAGCGATCTCGCACATGAGTTGGGTGCAACAACGGCAACAACAACAACTGCAACACTAACTAACCAGGCAGGCAGGCCAGGCCAGGCAGGCAACTGGCCAGGCAAAGGCGCAGGCATCTCACTTCTTCTCCAATTTCCGTTGTGCCTTGCAGCATTTTGAGGCAGCAACGGCAGACGGCCAACAAATTGCGCACAACTTCATCATAATCAACGCTCGGACAGTGTCTTGCTGCAATGGCAACAACGATCGCTCGCTGTGGGGCATGCTACACGCAGAGATACCCTGTGGGAGAAGTTTAGCAAGGCAGGTACAAGCTTTAGCTCGAGTTGTTGCAAGGAGTGCGTTATATCTAGAGTGCACCGATATGACTTATACCCTCTGCCTGTTTAGCAGCACAGGGTATGCCCAACCTAACTTGCAAACTGGCTGAGGCCATCGCCATGCGAAAAACTAAGGTTAAACGTTGGCTAAATTATTTTACGTGCCTCAGTCCTCGAGCAGTCACTCTCTCTACCTCCCTCCCTCCCTCTGCCCCTCTGTTGGCTCTCTAGTGCCCCGCAGAGTTGCAGCATAACTCAGCTATCGGCGCGGGAACGGGCGGAAAATGATGTGAAAATTGTGCCATAACTTTTGGTTGCTGCTGCTGCTGGAGATGATGAAGAAGAAGCAGAAGGAGCTGCAGTTGGGGCTTGGCATGTTGCATGCAGCTTCGTTCGCCGTTGCACTTTTTTATTTGTTTTAAAAATCACAGCAACAAATCATAAATTGCATTTTACGATATTGATTGGCCAAATGATCATCCCGTGTTTCTGCTGCTGCGGCTGCTGCTGCCGTTGTGGGCGTGTTTGTTGATTTGCTTTCGCAATTTTTAGTCGGCGCAGTTTTCCCGCTTCGCTTTTGGCACTGAGCAGAAAACGAAGCAAGAGCGCATTATTTGCTCAACGGGAAATTATTATTATTTGCCGCGATTAAATATCACTGAGTTATGGCCGGCGTATTTCGATGCTGCCCAGCGCTGTAGATAGAAACGTTTTCCGGCTGGCGAGGTAGGTGAAGGGTGTGGGGGCAGGAGGGAGTGGAAAGTGTATTCATTTCCGCTTGAAAAACTATGATAAAATTTACAAAATGGATAGTTGACTTCATGTGATTGAAAGCAATAAATAATAAGCGATTAAATTGCATAGTAACATGACATGGGAATGAAAAATTAGCTTAATTACGGCTGATGTAATTTTTCTCATAGATCAGCATGATCTGAAATAAATCCCTGTTCAATATTAGTAAGATATTTGTATAGCATAAAAACATAATTTGTTTGGGTTTTTAAATGAAGAAAATTATCTTAAAAGGAAATTTCGTGTTCTTTCTTATTATAGTTTATTATTTATTAATATAGTCACCTTGTCAATGGATCATTTAGTCAAAATTCTTTACTACAGAATTACAGAAGAAACTATATAATGATGCCAAAATAATAACAATTGTTGATGGGAAGTTTTAGTCTCTATAGGGGCTATATATAGTAAGTAACTGAGTTTGGAATAAGAGAAAGAGAAAAGGTAAATGCCCTCCTTTATTCATTCATAACTAACTTATTACTAATATATTCTTATTTATCCATAACTAAATATATGAATATATATGTTTACAAAATTTCAATATTTAGTAATATTTTATTTACATATTTAGCTGTATTTCATGTACAAATTAAATGTTTTGCTGATGCATTAACTTAATTTAGGTGTAATGAGTTCAGAAATCACTTTGAATTAAATAAATCCCCTCCATATATCAAAATTGTAGCAAATTTTGAACGCATCGTACCATTTTATTAGTAAACTACCTTCCATCACAAACAACTAAATTGATATCACGACATAAAAAACATATTCCAAAACTGTCAGACCTCTCAACTCTTTGTTTTCTCTGGTGCACCGCAAACATCACGAACTGCTTTCCGTTTATAGGACAATAAAATGAGAATTTTCAGCAACTGCGTCACGTTCGTGATGCATTATAATACTCTACCAGAGATTGTAGGAAGGGTAAATCAGGCAGATTCAGCTTGGAAAGGGCAGATGCTTGTGGAAAGTGGATGCGGCATCATTTAAAACCTCATTCAAGTGGACAATAACAGGAACTGGGAACTGGGAGAGGCACCAACAACGGGCACAACTAGTTTATGAAGACATAAATTGGCAAATTGAAAAGCCTGTCCCGGATGATGATGAGCCTGATCAGGCGAGAGGCAGCTAAATATTAAAACTCATTTCGACACGCCATGCAATTTGGCCGTGGCCGGGTGCGAGTGCCCATCTTTATGCTGATGCCTAGATGCGACCCGCAATTAAACCATTAATTTAATGGGCAAGTGCGAGCCAGACAAGCTCCTCCAGAGAGACGCATCAGCCCAGTCATGCAGCTAGCCAGATAGCCACGACTGGGACTGGGACCTGGTCATCGTCAACCATCGCTGGCATCAACAGCAAGAGCAACCACTTAGCCAAGCAAATGAAAAACGCGTACCAGTTGTCACGCCCACTTTTGGCTGCCACCCAGCTAATTGCACACCAGGCAAGGCGAGGATGAACAAGAAGTCTGAACAAGTCCACAAGAAAATTGCATATTGAACGGGCCAAGAGAGGGGAAAGGGGGAACGGGCACAGTCGAGAGTCAAGTGAGGGCAATTAAGTGTGTCGAGCTAGGCGATACCCTACACAACCAGTTCTGGGAACTGATAAACATACTTGATGCTTGTAATTAGCTGCTCATTGAGTGCTCCTTTTTAATGTTGGAAGAGGAAAAGGTTTGAAACTATATACAAATTATAGGAGCTAATGAAAATGTGAAGGGAATCATGATGTTTATATATTATACATTTAAATGAAAGCCTCAACTTAGGTTATTTAATATATGTTTATATATAATAGAAACTTACTACATATACTTTTAGGAGGCGAGAAATTCTTGAAAAACAGAGATATATAAAAATGAGTATAATTCTTTATAGAGAAGAATAGAATAAATAAATTATTTAAGCTAAAAGTTCATATTTAACAGTCTTCTATCATTTATAAACAATAAGAACCTACAATTTATAAGCTTTAGAGAAGAAAAAATCTTTGTTGGATATATATTATCTATATATATGGCGCTTTTTAAATAGCAAACTAATATTCTTATCCTTAATAACAGAGACAGACCAATCTTACTCGTTCCTTCCCTCAACTTAATTATTTATCTTTCATAGTCATTTCATATTCATTTATTTTCCTCTTTGAACTTATTTTCCAAAAGTATTTCAAAGTTTTAGGAGCGGAAATGAAGCGTTTATATAATTGCATTTAATTTATATTAAAAACCATATTTTAATAATTTTATCGGATCATTTCTCTACTTATACCTAAAACTAATTATACGTATTTACATGCCTTGGTAGGGTAGCCTCCTTATATAATATATATTTGACAGTCTGAAACTCTCTGGCACCAGTCCCAGCGTGTGCTCAGTCACTGTGACCTGTTCTTGGGCTTGTTAAAGTTGTTACATTTGTTGTTGCATTGGTTGTTGTTGCCTTAGTTATTGCCTTAGTTGTAGCTGCTTTAGTTGTTGTGGCTACGTTTTTATTAAATGCAATTGGGTGCTTAAATAAATTATTTAATAAGCACGTGATCTACGCAGTCAGGTGGAGTAAGTCAGCTCTCGGTTCGGTTCGTTTATTGGGGCCAAGGGCCAAGGCGGGCCACGCCCACAAGGAACGAGTGAGTGAGTCTTCATTTTGCAATTTCTTGTATTAAATCATTGCAATTTAAGCAACTAGACGTGGTAGGGAGAGACGGGAGGGAAGGGGGACTAGCAAAGTGAGCCTTTGCTTTACTAATAACAATGCTGGTGCCGCCATAGCTGTTACTTGGCCAACGGCGATCGGGGCAAGTTGAGCGGCCGTCATATATAATTCTCCACTTTATGACGTTGCTTTGCCCAGAGCCTTGATGGGCCATCCTGCATCCATTCTCCACATTCAGCATGCAGCTCCTGCGCCTGCGCCTGCTGCGCAATCTTCCTCTCGATCGGAACGATCATTTTGCGCGTACTTGCAGTGCAATTTAGTGGCCATCGCTGAGTCGAGTGTGCCTGTGTTTGTGCGAGTATGTGGTGTGGTGTGCTCTGCTTGCCCCCACTCAATCACGCCCCCTTCTTCCTCTGCTTCCCTCCTCTGCATTGTAATAACCATAATGGCGCGCACGATTTATGTTTTAATTTTGCATTTAAGCGGGCAGCCCCAGTCAGCGAGGCCGTGGCCAAGACTCCATCCCAGCCGCACTGGGGTCTACTCTTGTGGGTTCTCTGCGGTCTTAACTTCAGTTTGATTGGCGCTGATAACCGTGCAATTGATGCGCAAGTTGTACTTGTTTTTCCAGCACTTGCTCCCAATGCCGGACGCGCTTTTTTGCTGCTGCTAAATTGGAAACGATGTTTGCAGGCGCTTCGAATCGATTAAGTGATCCTCATCAGTGCGATCAGGATTGCTGGGTAACTCTGAATGGACATGCCAGGGGGAGGCGGCAAAGTTAGATATACATATGTATGTTGTAGATACTCTTCACACTGTTGGTGCAGATCGATAGAACTTAAGATCTTCTTTACAAGTCTGAGGAATACTTTAATAGTCTAGTAAAACATAAGCAAACTCTAGTATATAATCTATTATACGTACAAGTAAAATATCTTAATGTATAGTACATAGTTAGGTATATACAAAGATATGACGAAGTAACGTGTGATTATCAGAGGTTTATTGCACGTATTTGTTTATTTATATTAAATATAGACAAATTTCAAATTTCCTAAATTTCACAACGATTTGTTCACTTTAAGATGTACAAGCACAGAAATAACACAGTAAATTCTGGAAAACGATTAACAACATAAGGTCTATCAGGCATGTTAACACAATTTCACAATACTTGCGAGATAATACTACATGATATTACTCGTATGTAATATAAGTTTCTAAAATCAAGTATGATAATATTTGGATTATATTCGATTTATGTTTTGTAAGATACGAGTAGATATATACTGAAATAGTCAAATTATTATATGAAAAGAAAAGTCTGTAATAAGGCTCATGGGACTTATTATTAAAGTTCCATAATTCATAAACCATTATGTATGTTAGCATATAATATTTTCCTCTCCTTATGTAGGAGTAATAAATACTGAATCATTTTAGTTCAGGTAAAACATAAAGAAAGTCTGCTATATGGTTAGCGAAACATATAACTAAAATTTACATGCATTGAATTAAGTTTTGTATTTAATGTTATCCCTTGTCTGATTAGTACTTAAATAGTCCCCTGAAATGAAGGTTAGGAAGTAGTATACGGAATATCAGACATATTACTCAAACTGAACCAAGATTTTAGAATCGCAATAGTCATTTTAAACATAAGGAAAATCTGTTTATGGTTATGGATTGAATGGTTAAGTATAGTAAAGTATATAATATAGCGATCTAGTATACAATCACATTTACCTTATAATGGTTTCAACCATTTGCAGGCTGTTCGACAATTGTGGCACATTCCTGGCGCGAATAAACCGCTTAAGTGGAACTGCATTCCACATGACAATCGAAAGTTCACGCTGCTGCAACTAGCTAAGCAGCTAAGCTAGTTAGTCTCGCTCTCCTAGTCGCCTTGACTAGCCCATGCAATGAGCGGGGCAATTTAGCATCTACTTAGGCGAATAGGCGCGACATTCCCTGCACCAAATGCAGCTGGCAATTGCGATGGCAGCTCCGACTGCTCTGCAACTGCTTGGCACTGCAACTGCCACAGCCACTGCCACTTCGATTGCCAATTGGCCTGGCCTGGCCAAAAGTCTTCGGCGGTTGGCCAAATTGTCAGCGTGCAACAATCTGCACCATTAAACAAACGATGCAACTGCCACCATATATGGCGAGGAGCCGAGCAGAGCTGGCAATCTAATTAGTGTTCACTTTGCCCCAGCCAAAAGCCTTTTAATTACGAGTATACCAAAAAATACAATAAAACACAAAAAATACTAAAAAAGCAAGGCAGAAAAAGCAGCGCAATTAGAGTAACTAAAATGCTCGAATTGCCAAAGCCAAAGCCAAAGCGGAACGTGAGAAGCGGCGCAGCGCACTCGCGTCTCCTGCTGCGGTTCCTGCCACAGCGACTTGCAACGCGACTACACCTTAGCCTGGCTAAACACTTGGTTAACCGCAGCAGACGCCGCATGTTGCAAACCGCAGAGAATTTAATTTGTTGAGCTGAAGGAGGCCCAAAAAAAGGCTGCCAGGACACCTTGCGCAAAGCGAGGCAAATCAACTGATCCCAGTTTCATTTTCAGTTCCAGGCGGAGACGAAGGCGAAGCAGAACTGCATCCAAGCAGCTCGAATCGCAACTGGGCAACACATGTCCGGCGCACAGCAGGACACCGTAAGGACAATGCATTGACTTCTTGTTGGCGCAACAATGATTAGTTTCGGTCAAAGTCAAAGGCGAGGCCAGAGCAAGCCAGGCAGGCAACCAAGGATACACTCGACGACAAGGCTCGATGCGTGCCGCCTGCTCCTCGTAGCTCTTCTTGTTGTTGTTGTCCTCTGTTTTGTGTGCTTGTGTGTGGGCTCTGCTCAGCACAGGAGTCACCCTTGCCGGGGGCGATCCTCAAAGGGAATCGCTATCGCAGGTACGGCCTCTGCTTGGGCTGCCTGCGGTCGACTTTGCTGTCAAAACAACACGATTTATGCTTTGTATTGAGAGCAGTCCGGATAACAAGATGTTTGCCGACGCCTACAAAGCCGCACTACCCCATCCCGATCCCAAATCGGAGTCAGGAGTCAGTGCACGGGCATCCTTTGCCCGTTGATGTTGATGTATGGCATTTGATCGTGCATTAGATGCCATCTCACGGGGCATTTAATGACTGAGGCAATTAATCTCGCGTTGCATTTACTTACGCGCAGCAGTTGCCGTTGCAGCGCCATTTTGGTATGAAAACTACTGAAGATTCAAAGAGGGTGACTCCGTAAATCACGTAAGTAGGGACACAATTAATCACAGCATTGAAACTGCTTAGCCAAATCATTCTTTCTGTTTAGCTGTTTGTGTGAACGCGCTGATCTCAGATGTTTTAAAAGCAGGAGACACCAAGTTTTGAACAAAGATTGTTTAGCATATGCAGAGTAATTTAATTTCATAATAAGGTTTCCTTCTATTCAAATGTTTGTATGAACGCGCTGATCTCAGCAACTATAAAATCCACAGTCACCAAATTTTGCAATAACTTATGTTACCACTTGCAAAACAATATAAATGTATATTATGGTTTCTATCAGTTTATCTGTTTGTATGAACGCGCTAATCTCGCGAATTATTAAGGCTATAGGCGCAAAATGTTGCATAAGGTTTCCATATGATATGCAGGAGAACTTGAATTCATAGTAAAGGTTCTTTCTATTTATTTGTTTGTATTAACGCGTTTATCTCTGCAATTATTTAAACTACAGACGCTAAATTTTGCGTGAAGACTTCTTACCACATGCAGAAAATTAGAATCTTATATTAATGGCGGGAAACCCCTTAATGCCTCTAAAATTGAGAATGCTTTGATGCCAACCTACTTTCATTTTTTAAAATGATAGACGAAATTTTAGTATTATTTGTCTATATGTGCTACCAACAATATCTGTACCATATACAAATATTTTTATATTATATTAAATATTTTACAATTACATTAATTTTTCATATATATAATTAATTTGCCCCAATTAGCATACAATTTTTAAATGGTTTCTTGTGAATATCAGCACGTAAAGTAATGATATCCCTCTCTACCTTGGTACTAATTCGAAATTAATCCAGAAAGGAAGCGCAGACTAAACGATTAAACATTAATGGGCTCCATTACGCGCTGAACAGCCCTCGCAGGTGTTTTATGGACAGCAAAATTAATGCAACAAAGCGTCGTTATCAGCTTCCTTTGTGGATCGTGTATGTAAGTGGGATACACGGTAAATCTCTCTCTAAATGAGCATTTAAGCGCTGACACAGACACCGATCTCGATACCAACAGAAAGAAACCCATTCTCGACTTGGGTTGCGACTTCAGTTCGGCTGATCGGTTTCGGTTTCAGTTTGGGCTTCGCTTTATGTGAGCGCGACTGTAACTCAATGCTCAATGCGTTGATAGCATCGAGGAGGGAACAGGCAACAACAGAGCTAACCCTTCTTTCTTTCTCCGACTCACCTCGGCAATCGTCCCATGTTCGCCTTGGCTGATCGCTGATCCTCGTTCTCTTCTTGTCGTCGCTGGTGCTTGATATTTATTGTATTGTTGCTGGCATTTGTCGCGGAGCTCCTGCAGTTGCTGCTGCTGCTGCAGTAGTTGTTGCTGCTGCTGTTCAAGTTGTTCGTTGTTCCTCGTTGGTTGTTGGTTGTTTATTGTTGGTTGTTTGTTGCTGCTGATTGTCGTCGATGTGCGCGATGTGCAACGATCGATTGATCGCACTGCGCGCAGAGCCGCGATACGTTTTGTCTCCTTGACACTTGGCCAGCTTTGGCTTTGACTTCAGCTGTGGCTGTGGCTTTGGTATTGGCTTGTTGGCCACAATGTTAACAAGCCAAATAGCTAAACTGGCTCGATCAACCGATCACCCACTGACTCAGCAATTACCAGTCATATATCATGCCAAGGATGTGGATGGGGGGGAGGTAGAAGGAACACATGTGGTCCTCAGATCAGAGGCTAGTTGCCGCCGCCACTTGTTGCCTCCTCGCCTGGACCACCCAGGCAAACTCGGTAATCACCCACAAAACTGGGCATTATGTCGGTCAGTTAACAACATAAAAAGTCAATAAAACTCCCTTTGACATTTTCGGGCGCGTTTGAGCAAATGCCGACATAATTGTTGTGACAGCCAGCACACACACAAAACACACACACACACATGCAACATAGACGAACAACAGTCAAAGGCGCACAGGACATTGCAAGGAGCAGGGAGCAGACAGAAGAAAAAGGACCTAAGTAGATTATATATATGGACTGACAATGGCAAAATTAATGGGCCCCGGCTACCCTGGCCTAGCCTGCCTCTACAACTACCCCCACCCCTGACCCTGCCCCTTCCCCTACCCCTGCTCGTAATAAATGGTCACTTACAGCATCTCAGCCAATGAGAGCCGGCTGAGACTGTCGACTACCTGGGGGAAAGTGTTTTTCCAATCCCAATTGTGTCGGCGCATCTGAATTGCATCAAAGAGCAGCCACAGTTTGCACCACAACACACTCACAATGAGTCCCAAACAGGCAACTAGCCCAGATATCCCATGGCTAAAACGTTAAGTCATCTTGCCGATCGCCCAATTCAACAATTGTCCCAATTGTCCGATCTATCGATCTTACGATCTTACAATCGTGCGCACAGGAAGTCTTGCTGCGTGTGCATAAATATTTTGACACTAAGCGAGATGGTTTTTTCTCTTTTTCCCCCTTTTCTTTCTCTCTTTCACTCTCCCTGGAAAACTTCTCAGACTCTCTACTCAGGATTTTCTTTCATTTGTTGCCTCTAAGCCTTTTATTGCATTCGCCACACTTGCCGCATTTCCTTTGATACACCGATCTTCTCTCCCTCTAATTTTGTTGTTGTTGTTGCTTTTGGCGCGCCCACTAAGCGCTTTATAATGGCCGTTCCGAGCCGGAACTGCCCCATGGAGTCGGCCATGTGTGGGAAAGAATTATAAATATTTTGCAAATGAACGATCGAAAGCATAAGTTGAGCTGAGCTCAGTGCAAATTGTGTTCGTAATTGCGATCGGGAGAAACTTCGCATCGATTTCTCTGCAATATTTAATTGCAGTTTTTATTTGGGTTAAATTTTGTGAAATAACCAAAGCACACGAGAAAGATCATTACGTTGATACTTAAATTAGTGATCTTCAATTTTATTTTAATGGAAATGATCTTGTGGAAGATCGTTCAGAAAGTATAATAATAGAAATCTATCAAATATTCATTTTAAATTTCAACATCCTTAAAATACCTATACAATATATCAAATATTTAATATATATTTTTAAATAATCAAGAAAACATAAAGAAAACAAAAGACAATTTAATATTGATATCATATACTATAGTCTCAATTATCTTATTCGTAGTTTACTTCACTTAGAAGATCATTTTTATTTGTTTGTATATTTACTCATATTGCCAACATTTCTTTTGTATATCTTAAACCAATTTTGTGAATTCCTAAAAAGTTCTCAGAATAAGCTACGAAAATATATTTGACAGACATTTTGTGTATGCAGAATTCAGTTCTAAAGAGCTCTGTACTGAATCTTGGGTCTCTTTCGGATCAGACTTAACAACTTCTCGGGTTTTCGGCTTTCAAGGCAAATAAAATTGCAGATAAAGAAGGAAAACGAAAACAAGGAGGCTGCGCTTCTTCGACAGAAAGACATTTTGCAGAATATATTTCTCTGCAGAAGTCGTGGAGCTCCTTGGCCTCAGCCTCCTGCTCATCCTGCCCGACACGATGCTGGACCTGCGTCTGTCCATGTCCACGTCCACGTTCAAGTCAAGGAGACAGCGACGAGATAATTTCGCAATGCTTATGGCCGCCAATTTGCGGAAGATCGCCGTATAAGGAGCGCACGCAAGCAGCAGCACAAGATCACACACACACAGGCAGGGACAGACTGAGCTTGCAACACGTGTGTGTTGATTGGTTCATAAGAAAAGGCACAAAAACTACAGAAAGAAATCATTTAAAACAGCAAACGGCGATCGTGCTTAAATATGCCACAAGAGCAACGAAAACAAAGTAAAATGCGAAGGAAACAGAGGAGATCGTTGGACAGCGGCAGGCAGCAAAACGAGGAGCAGCTCGAGAAGTGCAGCCATGCCAGCGATAGCTACAACTATATAAAGGCCCAAAAGGAGCTCGACCAGCGGACGATGGACAGTGGACACCGGTCAGTGGAGTAGGGGAGGGAAGAAGGCAGCAGAGCCGTGAGGCAGAGACAGGATCAATATAACAACGACGTCGTTTTGGGCTTGTACATAATTTTGCATTTTTTATAGGGTCGCGGAAGAGAAACAAAATGTCGGTTACGGCACAAAACCATTAAAGGCAGGCAGAGCAGGAAAGGCAGAGGGAAGAGGCAGCGCAGATAGGGAAGGCTGAGCAGACAGAAGAGGCAGCAGAAGAGATGGTTGCCCCTGTCGAGGCTGCTCTGGAATCGAGAAAATTAAGAAGCGACGCGAATCTTCAGTTTTATTCTTCTTCTTCCCTGTATAATGTTTTTTTTTGGGTTCTTGCTCTGATAATTATGCTATCTGTGTGTATGTGTGTATGTGTATATAGAGTTGTGGCAGCTTGCTGCTGTCCACAGTGCGGCAAGTCGATCCACCATGATGAAGATCATTTCAGGTTCTCAGTTGTGCGTGTGTATTTGTTGTTCTCGTTGCTGTTATTGTTGTTGTTGTTGTAGTTGTTGCTGCAAGTTACTCGACTCGCATGTCATGTCCGCGCGCTGGGGCTGTCAACAGCCCCGGGATAAAATGATCAACATTGATCGCATAATGATCAGGCAGCGTCAGCCGCAGCCTCAGCAGCAGCATTTTTAAATGCTTTCAGCCACGTTGGGTCGTTGGGCGCATTCGATACGGCAAGAGGGAGGGAAGGAGAGAGACCAAGAGGGAGATGGAAAAAGGGAGAGACAGAGGGGCAGAGAGGGCGGGTAGCATAGTTGCCCCACTCGACTGGCACAGATTCAATCAACGTGCGATCACTGGCCAAGATCACTAGGCCGATCCCGTGCCACAGTCAGACTTTGTTTACGCGCTGTGTGTGTTGGGTGTGTATGAGTGTGTGTTGGGTGTGTATGTGTGTGTGTTGTGCGTTGTTCGTCGCTTATCTGCGTAGATTGATGATTGAGTGCGTGGCTCAAAGCCCCCAAGCCGAAGAACTGTTCGGGAAAGAGGGCAAATTGGGGCAAGAGGAGCAGCCTCGGTTCGCGGTCTTGCTCTCGGCCTGGGCTAAGTAAGCTATTATGCGTGCTCTCCTCCCGTGCTGGAGGCCCGATCGGACCCCGAACTGGAGACGGCGTCGCTATGATTTCGATCGCAGCGGCCACTTTTGTAGGCCCCGCATAATTTACTTAATTATATTTAATTGAATTTTAAAGCTACTGGTTAGAGAGCCATCGACGTGGCGGCGTTCGCTTTGCCAGTCTCAGTTCCAGTTTCTCTCATTTCTTAATTGCCTACTGCTCTCCCTCCCTCCCCCTTTTTCGTTCTGTCTCTGTCTCTGTTGCTGCGGTTGTTCAACTTTCCCAGGCACAACGTACGTGCCGAGCTGACAAATTTGCGCCTTCTCCTGTGATCGCAGGGATAACAGACAGGACACTCGAGCCGTGTCGAATCTCTGCTGAATCTCGCTGCATCTCTCGCTCGTTTATCACGGCAATAAACGAATGCAGAAAGTCAAACAACAACGAGGAAACATCGCGAACCCCTTTTATTCCCGGAAAATGGGGCGGGCATTTTCCCAGGACGCGTGACATAAATCAAAGGCCACCGGGAGAGAGGCCACAAAGGGATTTGTTCGGCAAATCCTTTGAGAATTGATTCGTGCACGCTAATAAGCCCAAACAGAAAACTAAATTATGCCCTGCACACCCAACACACTCACACACATGACAATTTCCGGTCTGAGTTGTATGTGTGGTTTGCCAGACCAAATGACATAATCATAATAAGAATAATGAGCAGAAGAACTCCCGGCAAAGGGGGCTGAAATCGGCTATGAATTTCAATTTCAATTTCAACCACCTCTGCACCCCTTAAGGGTGGCAATTAAAATGTTTGCCTAGCGCCGGCAGGCATAACCGAAACAAAATGGCCGCCGTAAGTAACATGGCCAGGGCGAGGCGCATTTCAAAATCCCCTTCCCTAATCCAAAACTTGCCACTGTTGCAAGCTGTGCGGGCGCTAAGGCGTAAATCCAACACTAACAAACCATCAAGTGGGCGTGACAAAGGCGTCAAGTGCTCTCCCTAAGGGTAGTAACTACACGTATGTCGCGATCTCCCTGGGCGTCTTGTTTGTTCAGGAAGTATTTGCGTAATCCTTTAAGTAGAATAATATGAACTGAATTATACTCGTATTTGATTTCGGCATAAAATGATTATTATTATTATGTTTAATGTAAGTGTAAACAAAATACCAAAAAACATTTTTAGAAATTTCTTCTTGCTTTCTCTCGACTTTAACACTGAACAAGAAAGATCGAGATATTCTGTTGATATTTTACTTTATTATCTGCATAAAATGTCTCTTAAATTAAAAAGTTGAAGTGTTGTAAAATACCAAAACAAATATTCAGAATTAATTCATTGACTTTTGACAAGGTACAACAAAGATTAAGATATCTTAATAAATTAATTTACAAAAAAACTTGTTTCCAAACTCTAAAACAAATAAGAACCAAAGACCTGGCTTTTTAAAATTTAACAACACTGTAAACCTATGCCTTTACAACGGTCACTATAAACCTATGCCTTTAAACGGTCTTATTCAACTATTTCTATGATATTTTAATATATCCAATTCAAATGCACAGATCAGTGTTGCACAGTACAAGAAAACAAGCTTAGCTTGCTAGTCCAAAGCTACACAAAACTATAAAACCATGTTTCCTTTAATCTGTATCCAGTTAGTATCGAAGTGTGGAGTAATTACAATAAAAAGATCTTTTTATGAACTGAATTGAAATTTAGAAACCAGTGTTGTACAGTACTAAGAAAGTACTAGCATGGCTTGCTTGTCCATTATTTTCAACACTGTTGCCAAATCCCCCCAGAACGGCATTCAGTTAGTTATGTCCTATTAAGCTCTAAGAGTTTTCCTATAACAATTAATATCTTCAACCAGTGTTGCACGATACCAGAAAACCAACTTGTCTGTAGAGAAATGCAACTCTTGAGCTCAATAAAACTAAGGCTCACTAAATGTTTGTCGAGTACAACAAAAGCCTCTTTACAGACTGCCCACAAAATGGTCTTTAATCTTCTGATAATAATCGCAGATCGACTATCCTTTCCCCACTCTCCTCCCCTCTATTGCTCACATGGATCGTTAATAAATTTTCATTCTAATCATAACAAAAACCCAACGGGGCGATAAAGAATCTTCACAGATTCCCAACCTTTCATTTCATCCGTGTGTCGAGTGATTTCAAAGCTGCCGCGCCCAGATTGGAATTCAAACAGGGTGCTTGCCCCCCGCCTTGTTACTACTTATGTTGTTGTTGTTGTTCTTGCTGGTCCAACTGGCGGCAAGCATTAACGTCCAATAAATTGTTGTCAAATGTCGCGCACCCCGTTGGTTTTAATGTGGCTTGAATAGGATAATAAAACTAACCGCAGAAGAAAGAGTGAAGACGGCAGAGAGAAGAGAAACAAGACAGAGAACGAGATGGAATCGGAGATGGAGACGGAGACGAAGACAGAGGCTGCAACAGAGGCAAGAATTTATTGTCGGCTTGTATATAAAATAGTGCGTTTTATATACCCACACACACACAGCCATACACACACACACACACACTAGGGTCCTCTGACCAGGCTGCTCTGCCTCAGCGGAAAACCAATAACTTTTCCAGCAAACGGGGCAGCGCAGCCAAGCGGAGAGCAGAGCAGCTAACAGGTGCTTATCGGGGCCGCATCGTGACATTTTATTGGCTGCCCTAGCAACGCTGACGATGCTTATCAATGACCCAATGGCCAACGGGCGGAAAGGGAAATGAAAATGGGCAGAGGCGGAGGTGGAGGTGGAGGGAGCACAGCTGACGCACTTGGAAGAAGAGGGGGACTGGCATATGGAAATGAAGGTGCACCATAAACCAAGTTTTATGACTGACATGGCTGACAGTTCGTAAAACCCAAGGCAGGTGGGGGGAGGGCAGAGAAGAGAGTGAAGAGAAGAGAAGGGAGAAGACAGACGAGCGCAGAGAGATCTGCTGTGAGGTTCTCTGGAAATTTACATGTTCTCTCGCCGCGTAAATTGTTATTTTAATTAATTTTCTTGAATTTCATGAGACGCGCACGCGTCGCTGCCAGTCAAAACAGTTCACAACAAAGGCCAATAAAACAGAGGGAGAGAGAAGAAGAAGAAACAGAAGAAGAAGAACAACAACAAAAGCCCGAAAAAGCAGCAAATTAATTTGGCCAATTTGTTGCCATACCCAAATCAGCGGCCCGCTGGGAGTTGATCAATTAGCCATGGGTGTCGGTGTCAGTGTCGTTGCTGGTGTCGTTGTTGTTGCTGTTGTTGTTCACTGGGTGCCCACTTACAGCTTCAGAGGCGCCGCCTTCGCACTCGCGCGCGCATTCCCAATCAGAATCACATTCATATTCGCATTCGCATCCAAGGTGCTCCATCACAGACCACCCAAAAAGGCAGGAAGGCAGGCTGGCAGAGGGGGGCAGGGGTGCACTTGGTGTCCCTCATTTGAGGGATGACTTTGGAGAATCGCGCGTGGGTTACCCAAAAATTAATTAAAGCTTTTTAATGATGCCGCTCAGCTGGACGAGCACTAAGCAGACGCCTCTGATGCGTTGGCCTAATGATTGCTTTTCGCACCTTTTTCGTGTCGCTTTCGGCTCTTTTATTTCCCCCGCGTTTATTAAGTAAATATTTTGACTCATGCAAATTGCTAAGCAGATGCGGATCGGGGTTAATTCAGCCCCATAAAACTCTCAGAGGAATGAGAGGGTTGACAGCTGGTGCTGAAGCTGCTTTCAATTTGATAAGCATGCCAAATATTTGACTGCTTTTGTGACGCGGATCTGAAATCCTTTTGGGTTGCAGAGTATTAAAATAAAATTGTTTCTTTTAGGTCGTTTAAATCTTCATTTGATTATATATTTATAAATAATAATGTATTTTATTTACATAGTTATATAAACATATACATATATACATATATATAAGAAATACATGATTTGAATAAACATTAAAATTTACACGCATCAGTAAATTAGGCCAAGTCTGTTCTTATGAACACCTTTATCTCACAGATTTAAGGAGCTGTCGCTACCAAATTAAGTGACAAAGTCTTATATATATTCGCAGCTATAGTAATTTTTAAAATTTGACCACTCCCCTAATTGCCCACTTAAATCGAAAATCAAACGAATTGCAATCTTAAGTTTATAGCTAGAGTTTTTATTTTTGGTGTATTCAACAACTTATAATTAAAGATATCTAAATTGTATATGTATTTACTTGTATATATGGTATATTTTATGTTTATTTATACATATTTATCACACAGTTTTATATATAAATACTGAATCCCTTGCCACAACCCATTTGACTTTCCGAAATTAATAAATTCTCATTCCTTCGCAGACGCATGTGTGACAGCAGCTGCGCAAACTATAGCAATAAACGACAACAAAAAGAAGACAAGAAGGAGTGGGGGAGGGGCAAGGGGAACGAGAAAGGTCGCCACAAATGGCAAAAGAAGAAGCACGCGCACGAAAGTTTTTATATGAAAGCAAATTAATTTCTGGTCGAAAAAGAAAAGCAATAGAAAAACTACAATATGACAAAACACGTCCACAGGCCGTGTACAGAAGGAGGAGACAGCAGACAGCAGGAGAAGGGGAGGGGGAAAGAAACGGAGAAGGGGGAAGCCTGATGGCCAAAAGTCAACAGTAATAAAATCACAGGCCGCACAGCAGCCACGACACGAGCTGACAATGGACAGCAAGAGCAGAAAGAGAGAGGGAGATAGAGAAACAGTTAGAGATAGATAGAGAGTGAGAGGAGGAAGAGGAGCAGGAGCTGCGCGTCACGTTGACAACAAACTAAGGCAATAAAACCGAAATCAGGATAATGGCACAGCCGTTCCTGCAGCCGCAGCTCGATGTCAGCAAATTAAATAAATCCCCCGGGCGGCAGATGTGCAGGAACAGCGGCACGGAGCACAGGCCAATGCCGGGCAGAAGCGGAGCAGAACAGCAGCAGCGGGCACAGGAGTAGGAGCAGCGACGGGCCGCGTTGTGTCATTAGGCCTCGCATTGTGGCCAGCGAAGCAGCAACAGCATTGTGAGCTATAAAATCAATTACATAATGAACAGACAAACAGACAGTAAGAAGAAGCTACAGAGAGAGAGAGAGAGAGAGAGAGAGAGAGAGAGAGGGGCAAAGAGAGGGAGATGAAGAAGAGGCAGAGTTGGCAAAACATTCTAGAGATAGCGGTAGCCCCGTAGAACCACAGGACAATGCCCAAAATGCAGCAGACAATGGGCAATGCCTTCTCGTTTTGGCCCATTTTGACTTCTGTGCGGTTAGGCGAATAAAAACAATACGCATCCTGCATCTTTGCAAAAAGTCTCCTTACAATGGCACTGGCCCAGGGGCCTGCCACAGGATGCAGCGCAGCAGGACTCGTGTTGTTGTTTCCCAAAAGAACAAGCAAAAAAGAAGAAGGCGAAGAAGAAGAACATCAAAAGGCAAAATTTCATTAAGCAAAAACTGCCATCAGCCACACTTGCCAGTCGCCAAGGCTTCCTGGAATGCCGCTACTGCCTCTAGCACTGCTCCTGCCACTGCCTCTAGCGCACCTGCCCCCGCTGCAACCTCTCCTAATGCCCTCCGTCTGAGCCAAATTAAGTTTTTCTACGCAAAATATTCGGAAAGCCAGCGAACTGTTCGACCAAATTGTTGCGTGACTCAAATGTTTTTATCATTTACGGTAAAAATAATAATACTCCCCATGCTACATAGCATACTTAAGAATAACATTATAGCTCAGCTACTACCTCAGCAAGGTCTGCCATGAGTAATGCCCTGCCAAAGGATTTCTCAACAATTTCAGCTCCTTCCCCCCACGTGTCACATTCATTCTCGGCATGAAAAACTGAAATGTCAAGAATTGTGACAGCCAAATGATTGTTGGACAATATGGATACATGTTTTCCAGGGTAAATGGTCTGAAATAAGCAATCCAATTTATGCCGAACCAGCCCAGTTACCTTGGTAAACTTAAACGGACATTGGAGGTTTTCTAGAGCTTTGAAAATCTAACTTTATTTCTTTAAGAATTGCCAATAAGATGATCTTTAAATTCTAAAAATCTAACATATTTTCAATATAAACTTACTCGTATATATGCATATATTATATATATTGTATTATTATAATCACTTTCAATACATCAATAAAGTATTTGTTTATTTATTATCTACATAAAGTCTAAATCAAATCTTTTCTTATATATTGGTAAACACATAAAAAAATATAGAATTTCTTGCAATTTTAAAATTTGTTCATCATTTTCAGACCACCCAAAAATGTTTAAAGTAAAGTTTACTTTATAAAATATAAATTTCAGATCTGTAGAGCACTTTGCTTTATAAAGGCAGTAGATACTCAAATTTTATTATAGGTTATTTCGGTGGCCTTTTGCCGTTTTATGATGTTTTCAACACAAACCAATCAGGTTTATGGCCCAGTTTATTAAAATAAAATCTCGAAAGCAAATATCTCAAATGCCTGCGAGCAACGTAAGCCCAAGATATATGAGGCCCCCAATCAACCATTAACATGTTCACTAATTTTACGAGCCAATATTATAAACGTTTTTGGATTTCCCTTGACAAAGTTTTTTTCATTTCTTTCTCTTCAGTTTTGTTTTCGCATCGATTCGGTTTTGAGTCTTCAGTTTGGAGTTCCTGAAACAGACTATAAACCAGATCGCAGTTGGGAGGGGGATGGGAACGTATAGATCATAAAGTTTTATGTGCAATTGGAAACAGTTAACAGCAAATTCCCTGATATACGTGAAAATCAAGAGCTCATTTCAATACAAAAGCCCCCATTGTGAGGAGAAAGGAGGAGCCTGCCTGCCTGGAGGGGGAGAAAAGGAACTTGTCAACAATATTTTACGAGCGCGTCGAGATATTTTTGTTGGTCTTTTTATTTTTGATCAAAATGTACGAAAAAGAAAAGGCTGTAAAATCGAAAATCGTTAAATCGTTAACAGCAAAGAGAGAGAAGAAGACGATGACGACGGCACCAGCTGCGCCTCATGGAGGAGTCGCCACCAAACATCGACGACAGCCATATTGAAAAGTCGCAGTCGAAGTCGCAGACGAACACGAAGACGGAGAAGAGGTTGGAGATGGCGATAGGGTCGGGAACGGAGGCAAAATGGAGTTGCCTCAGGGCTCACGGGCCTCGGCCACATGGAAAACCATAAACATAAATAATAATACAATATGTATTATACGATCGACAGTCAGTTGGGCGATCTTGTCTCGCTCTCTGTGTACATAACTGAGCTAGTATGTAAAGTCGCCCCCCGAAATGCGCATATATTTGGGTATTAAAACGAGACTCGAACATCGAGAGACCTGAGAGACCCAAGATCGGCATTTAATTTATGATCTTTCCCCGCATTTTTGATTGTGCACATAACGAAAATTTGATCGTCGAACGTTTTGTAAATGATCGATGATTGATTCGTTTGCCCCGCTTCGATCCGGCTCAGAGTCTCGTTCCCGTGTCCAACTATTCAATTCTAAAACAACAAATTACACGGCCTCTGACCGAAGCATACTTTGCATTAATGTGCAGCCCGAAACGGTAAACGGCAGCTGCAATTAACTCTACAGTCGGGCAGCAGTTGGCCCAACAGAGTGTCTGTCTGTCCTCTGTTTCTCTGTCTGGCAATGGCGACTGCACTGGCAAAGCGATCTTTTAATATGGCGTCTGGCCATATGCGCCTCAGACAGATCCTAATTTTGTTTATGCTATAGAGACGTCCCCGTGCAGCGTAGCAACTGCCGCCTGTTAACTCCAAAAGCGATACGTGAACAGACCATAAACAGAGCCCACAAACTTTATGAATATGCAAGAGAGTCGGGGCGTGGAGTTTCTAAATAGGAACTGAGCTAACCGACTCTGCACTGCACCACACACTCCACTAAGGCTTCACTCCGCTGCTTGTGGACTCCACATAAGGCAGTAGGTAATAAGCCCCGCACAATGGGCCAAACAATTGAATTTGCCACACATATTAAGGATGCAGAGCTGTAAGTTGCTCTCAAAGGTGGAAAGTTTTGAATTCGCTTAGTAAACTTATTAAATTAAGTTGAACTCTTTTATTATACCTAATAATCGTATATATTATTCTTAAGTAAGGGGGCTGCCTGAAACAGAAATGATCATAGAATAATACTAATCAATTATCCTACTTAAGTATAATTATTAGTTAGATATGATAAATTAAAGGTATACATATATTGAAAATTGTAAAGCATTAATTTAATTATTTACAAGATATTTCGTGGTTAGACTCATAAATGGTGCATAAAAATGAAAATTATGGTTAAAAATAAAAAATTTTCAATATTAAGTTATTTACAAAAGCCATAGCAACATGGGCCTTAAGATTAATTAAAGTATAATAATTATATTGTGAAATATTAAGAATATTGTGTTATATTCAAATACAGAATATAGAATTGCAGTAGTAGAAGTATTCATAGGTAGATTATTAAATCTAAATAGCAATTAGAAATTGTTTGAAATATACTAAATTAAAAAGTACTTTAGGTCAACTTTTCGTTACCAATTCTATAGTTATATATGTATGTATCTACATACTTTATCTACTTTAGGTCAACTTTTCTTTTAATATAATATAATAGTTACTACTCAAAATGTAAAATATTAAATAATAATCGATCTCTCTAAAATATTTTGTCACTATAAATTCTAATATTATAAAAGTTGTTACCAATTCTATAGTTATATATGTATCTACATAAATAAGACGAATATCTATTACAATTAAAGTAATAAATTATCTACCATAATCTACATTTTACCATGTGCACTATAGTTTTATTTACATATCTATTTACTACTTTTTGCCATACCTAATTCAATGTACAACCATGTCAGTCCACTGTACTCTGTGCCTTCTGGGCTCTTCTCATCTCGAACTCCATCTCGAGTTTCCTTTGCGGCACTCCATTAGCCAAATGCAGAAGTCCCACTTCAGTCTGTTGTCTGATAAGTAAAGTGGAAGTGGAGCTGCTCTACACACACACGCACACACACACTCTCTCTCTCTGAAAATAAAAGGCATAATTTGCTGTCTTCTTGGGGTTGATAAATGCTATCGCGGGCTTTTTTGGCAAATGTGCGGCGCCCCCATATCGGATGCCGGATCGAGCGATATTTTATAAATGATGTGCCGCATCCTGGCACCAAACAAATTACAACATGTTGGACCGTCATGCTGCGAAGCACACACTGAGAGAGGGAACAGAGAACAGACAATTGGAAAACACATTAGGGCAATCAAACAACCAAAAATTTAATTTGATAATGTGCTGGGAGATGGGGGGAAACAGGAGGAGGGAAAAACTAAAACCGATGTTCTCTAATGCCAATGGCCATAAATTTCCCAATGTTGCCAGTCTGCTGATGATGATGATGCCGATGCCGAGCACATAAAACCCTAAAAACCAATCGTAGAGGGAGGGAGAGAGAGCAAGAGAGGAAGAGAGGGAGAGATTACATGCAATGCGCCACGAGATGATGAAGCAGCAAAAATCGAAAACGGACGTACAACACGCAATCCATCCGCAGGGCTGTGTTTGTGTGTGTGTGTGTGTGTGTGTGTGGAGGGCGTTGCAATATGTTGCTGTCTGTTTGCGAGTGTGCGCCTGCGGCAGCTGCACCCAAGTGCTAATAATCTCATAGTTCTGCGCAAACAATCAATAGATACACACACACGCACACACACACAGAAGGTGAGGCAGGGAAGGGAGGGAGGTGCACAGACGTAAGCTGGCTGGAAAATTGAAAAGCGCATTTGCTGCCATTATCCATTCGCTATTATAGTATGTAATTCAGGGCCGCATTAATGTAATCTCTTGCCACAAAAAGAGTCGCGTTCGATTCTCCCTTGGCGTAACTTTGCGTGCCATTTGCCTTAAGGGGATTTGCCCCTCTTCATCATCATCGTCCATTTCAATCTCGGTTTCTCTGGCTGTCACTCTCTGTGTACGCGCCCTGGGGGCGTTGTTGATTTTTCGCTTTTATCTTTTAATATGCACAAAATGGCGTGTCAAATGTTTACAATTTTTCAATCAATTCTCGCGAGAAAAGCGAAAACTAAACGAGCTGAGCTGAGCTGTTGTTGTGCCCCTAGCGGCAGCAGCAGCAGCTGTCAGAGATTTGCTCGATCCATTTAGAACAAGGCAAATTGGCAACTTGGTAACTTGGCAACTTGCTCGTATGCAAAGCAACGCGTGCTGCGGGCAACACAAGCCACAAAGCAGCCACGCAATCAGTAATCGAACATCGCTTCTCGCACAAACTCCACTGACATTTTGATCTCCATTCCGACTATCACTCAAATTTATCAATCTAAAAATAGGCCACCTCGTGGCACGACTTTGGCTTTGTTAAATGGATTTAGATGAGGAAATTAGTTTCACTGGTTACATAATAGATATTAAAAGTGTACCTATACAACATAGTATACTAAGACTCTGCTGAATGCATCAATACTTTGCATTATTCATTGTTAGGCAATAAGTTGGGGAAGTATGAAAATCATAAAACATTTGTATACTCGTATTTTTATCATCAGTATCAACACATAAGGATTTATCGGCATGATTCTAATTCAACCTATTTGGTCTTTGACTATCTATCATTCCCTATTTTTATCTATTTACAAATGTAACAATCTACGAGGGTCGTTTGATAAGTCCGTGACTTTTTGTATTTGCCGCGCACCTGCTCTAAATACAACACTGCTCCTGTCAGCAGTTATCGATTAACAGCTGACTGTAAAATTTGGAAGCTGCGTTTTTGGTTTGCGTTTTATAGGCATTGAAAGCAGACGATCTCGTGAATTTTAACGAAAATGGAGATCGAGATCGTCTGCTTTCAATGCCCATAAAACGCAAACCAAAAAACGCAGCTTTCTCAAAATTTTACAGTCAGCTGTTAATCGATAACTGCTGACAGGAGCAGTGTATATAGTATATAGTATCTATCTATCTAGCCTGCTATCAATCTGCCTATATATATATCAGAGTTAATATATATTTATCTGTTTACCTATCTATCTTCCTATCTTACCAGCTATATATCAATCAAACATTCCATCATCCATCTATCCAATTGTTGATCTATCCAGCTTTTTCTTAATACATCTATACATTTATCTATCAATCTTTATCAATATTTTTATCCAAATATCAATCTGCACAAATATTTGACAATCATATACATATGTATATGTATACATATATATATTTATCTATCTAGCGATCTGTCCGATTTGTCCTTCTTAAAGCTAACTATCCATTAGTTTATCCATCTGTCTGCCAATCAGTTAAACTTTCTATCTTTCTGTTCTAACTTTTGGCTATCTCTTCAAATTAAATCTAAGATCTCTTTTAAGTCTAAAGTCTTTTCTACCAAATTGGCAACATTAAATTATTACGTTAAACCCAAGAAAATCTCTCTACCCTCACTGCTTTCACACATCTAATCTTTGAAGAATGATTGTTGATATAATTATTTTCGTAAATCCGCTTCCCACAAAACTATCTTGCGATCTCTCATCAGCATTCGCCGCAGCTGCTGCAGCTTCCCAGTATCTTTTCGCCCTCCTCTCTCTCTTCCTTTCTCCTCATCCACTTGACAGTTGGACTGACTATTCATTGGCAATTAGTTGCCCCACCACCACGCCCCCTGCCCCAGTTAACCACTCGAGCAGCTGTCGCACTTTCACCAACGCATTACGAGCATTTCCGCACTTCCAAGAAGCAGCAGCATAACTAGCTCATTAATAGCAATAAATGCCCAGCAACAGCAGCAACAACAAGAAGTACAACACTTGGCATGCCACACACACTCGCACACACACACGCAGTACACACACTCGAGGCCAATGACAAATCCCAACCACAAACCACTTACGTGTCGTCGGCGTCAGTTGTTACATGGATATGGATCAGAGACAACCTGAACCTGATGGATGTGGTTCCCTGGATGCCATTTGATGACGCCTGTCGTCTGGCAACCCTCGCGGCTAAGCCGACTCCGGAGTCAACCCCTCGTTAGCACAGCGTGTAAATCAGCCAAGTGTAGTTCGCACATTTTCACACACAGCGCACGCAATTTTCCGACCACACACAAACACACACACACGCTCAGAGAGTAAATGTTACGCCCCCCTTTGGCACTTGCCACAGATGCTGATGCTGGGCGCCATTTTGTGTTGAGTGGATTTACGAGGCTGTCGAAAAGGATGAGAACGAGAGCATGACACGTTGTGGCAACATTTGTGGTTAAGTATCGACGCAGCTACTCCATTGACAGGCCACACATATTGGGCATGATAAATGCCTTTTAATAATAAAAAATAACGAATCGTTTTGCGAAACATTTGCCACGTATTCACCGCATAATCGTCAGCAATTTCGAAGCACCCCGAACTGCTGTCACTTCTTCTTCTCCTTATTTATGCAAAAGTTCTCAATTGAAAAATGTTTAGTTTAGTTTAGTATAATGTCTTTAAATTGTCAATAGAGTTGAGAAACTTGAAGAAAAATTTTAAGTGTTTTTGAATATTTTTGTGCTTTAAAAAAAAAAATTTTTCATAAATTGGGTCCCTTTCCTAAATATATGTCTGGAGATTCTCATGGAAAGTTTTATAAAACGAAATCTTTAATCTGAAAAAAAGATTATTACTATCCATATTTTGAATGGAATATATTGAATAATTTAATCTACGTATGATATACAAGAAATAAAAAACCGCAACCGGTGTCTTCAGCTGCAATGAAAGTGTAAATCTCGACGTTCAATTAGACGGACAGACAGACGGATAAACAGATGGAAATACACACAGACAAGCAGACAGATGAACAGACAGACGAACAGACAGACGAACAGACAGATGAACAAATTGATGAACATACAAACGAACAGAAAGATGAACAGACAGACGGATAGACAGATGACATACGGCTTTTTTTACAAAGTTAGTGCACTCTTTGTTGGTTAGTTTCAATGATCGGAAGTTGTATTAAACAATATTTATGTTTGACTAAACAGTAATCAATAAATTTTTTTAAGAAAGCTTCCATCATTTCATATCTTAGATAGAGAAAAGAATAATATATGGAGTTAATTCAAAAGAAACCTGAAGTAAATATATGCAATATAATACAATATAGTGCTGCTTCATTTTAAAAGCCTTTCAAACATTGACACCGTTTCATAAAATGAAATAAATAAAAAAATATTAATATACCAAAGTAATACATATTAATATTATATTTATACCGTATATTATTTCTAATGAAGATCTAAAATTACTAAGTGTATTTAGACACCGCGAGAAAAGAAAGGCAGCAACGCTTGATTGCTTTGTATTTTTTTTTTCGATTCCTGCAAATTGCTCCATTTCATTTTTTTGTTGTAAGCTTTTTGTCCGAAATATTCGCGCAAATATCTTTATTGCCGGCGAAGAATTTCCAGCTAAGAAACGAGAACCGATTGGGAAGCAACAACAACAAATACAACAAAAACTACCGTCAATAAACGAGCAGAGGCTGCGGCCATGCTGAATTCCAGGCATCATTAAGCAAAGCAACACTCGGATACATAAGGGTTCCTCTCCCTACCTTCCTTTCCTCACTCCTCTCTCTGCTCCTGCCCTTCTCGTACCGCTTGCAACCCCTGTCCCGCTTACTAAGTGAGAGCCAACTGGTCGTTGCAGCGAACTGGTCAAATCGGGACTTGGGATCGGCATCAGTTTCGGGCTAGGGCTCGCTTTCAAGCGGAGGGGAGCGTGGCAGAGCGGGGGAGGGGAGACGCGGCTGTCGTGCCTGCAGCTTTCTACCTGCCACGCATTTATTAAACACGATCGGGCTGCGACTCCAGCATCAGCTTCAGCCAGGGCACAACACGTTTGGCTACAACTTCACTTGATTGGAGCTGCGACTACGACTGGGATTGGGATTGGGGACTGCAGACTGGGTATTGAGGACTGGGGACTGGGGGCTGAGGACTGGGGACTGGAGACTGCACTTAGGCGTTTACCTGCTGGGACCTGGAACTGGCATTGGGGCTACACACGCGTGCAGCAAGCGAACGCGAAAACGTTAATTAAGATTATGAAGTCATAAGAACTACATGTGTGTGTTTGTGTGTGTGTGAATCCTTGGCCAGGGCTACAGCTCTGGGTCTGTCTGCAACCTTGGACCGGTTTCGGTCTCGTCTCGTCTGCTGCTGCTGCTGCTGGCCAACCAAGCTGCACGATCTTCACGCGAGTTGATTTTTAAGTCAACAACTTGATTTTCCAGCAATAACAAGATTAAATTATTTAATTTTTTGCCTCATTTGGGGGCCCCATGGAGCTCTAAGTGCCGAGCAAAGAGAGAACCGAGAAACGAGAACCGGGAACTGGGAACTGCTGCCTAGGCCGCTCTTTGATTTGCTCAAAACGAGCGCTAACGTGGAGTCTTCCTAATGGCGTATTATAATTACGTGACGGGGAGAGGAGGGAGAATAGTGAAACAGGAGACAAGAGAAGGAGATGAAAGAGATGAGTGAAGAGGGAAGAGTGAAGACTGAGAGGAGTGTAAGTATTGAAGAGAGGAGGCAGGAATGAAGAGGGAAATAAGGTGAGTGTAGACTGTAGACTGGAGAGAGGAGTATGAAGAGAGAGGAGAGTTTCGAGTGTAGAGTGGCTTCGCTCCTGTCGCAGCTTAAGTGGCTTTTAATGCTAATGTATCGCTCGGGTTCTATGTCTTTGCATTTATGGCCGCAACTCGACTCGACTCGCCTTTCGGCCATGTTAATGAAGTCCGGGACTATTAAAAGCCTTTTGGCCATTGCCTCATCAGATGCTGGCTGCTCTCTCGTCGCCTTTTATGACCGCGTGTGGCAGTTTAATTATGATAAAGTTGTAAAATCGCCAGATCGATCGAGCAATCTTTGTGCGCCAAGTTGAGCTGCTTTCAAATTAGCCAAATTACGGCTATAACAAATTCATAATTCCGCTGACACGCAACGAGCTTATTAATTAACCCAGCGAGAAGGGGAAAATTCCTTGTCGAGGGCATTAACAGTTCACCCACCCCCAGCGAAGTGCTGCCACCCAGCTTGCCACCCACTCAAGAGCAGCAGCAAATGGCTTCCGCTGCGTGTTTCGGCCATATTGGGATCGGTTAGGGATAGTTTTAATTACCTGGCGGAAGGCAATGAAGCAAACTAACGCTAATGAGGCGTTGGCAGACGGAAGCGGGGAAGGGGAGGAGAGAGTGGGTGAGAGAAGAAAAGAAAAGGAGAGAGACATTAACGATACTCACTTTCCACATTCTGCTAATGAAATTATAAACAAAGAGTCCTTAATACACACTCTTCCCCTCTCTTTCTTGCAGTCTCTGCCTCTTCTTGTTGCCCTCTCCCTTACCCCCTCTCTGAATTATGCAGCGCCAAGCGAATATTAATTACAGCTGTCTCTTTCCCGCATTGCGTGCACTACCAACGAGCAGTTTTCAATGCCCGCCGGGGGCCAAGTTTGTTGTATCATTCAATTTGCTGCTGGGAACCGCACAGACAAGCCAAGCCAAGACTCCGCTCCTCCTCCCTCCTCACTGTTCCCTCCTGGGTGGGCGTTGCGCTGGGGCGTGAGCGTTTTCCGCTTGGCCGCAATTTCAAAGTTTAAATTTCCAACTTAACCTTTGAGCTTTTCCGTTTGCCATGTGGGCTGTGCTCCTTACCACACCACACTGCACCACACCACTCCTCTGTCCTCCTCAGTCCCACAGTCGGTTCGCCGCCCACCGCCTCCGCCCACTCCTTGGGCCCACGCAACGTCCAAGTGCCACCCCAAGTCCAAAGGCTTGGCCGTCTCCATTGGCTGACTTGGGGCATTTTGCAACCTCTATTTGATTTTCATTTTCTAATTGAATGGAAAATTTAGCAGCTGTTCAAAATGATGGCGCTTGCTCAGGGGCGGATCAGAAGGGGTTAACAGTTTGCCTTTGCCTTTGTGATGGCCAGCGCAAAATTTAAATCGATATTTAGGACTTGCTTGTAGATAGGGTTAAATTGTGAACAGTTAGGGGAGTAGGAATGAGAAAAGAATTGGAATATTCTAAGTGTGGACATGAAAGTTTACAAGCAAGATCTAAGTAATACAGGAATAAGAAAATTATCTTGTCAAGAGAGTAAAAGAATAAGGCGATGATTTATTTCCATTTTTTATAAATATTTTGTAGACAAAGTGCCGCAGAATATTATTTTATGATATATACAAATAATACAAATATTCAATGAGGTTTTTTTAAAAATAGAGTCAATCACAATTGTCATATTATACAACTATAAAGACAAATTACATAAGGAGAATGCAAGGAAATATAAGTAAGCTACTTCTTTGTATTAGACATAGTATTATATATTGTGGTATATACATAAAATACTACAGACAACTAACCGTATAATAAAACAAACAAAAAATTATATATCTTAATTTTGAATATCTGGCAAAACTGAGTCAATGAAGAGACCTTTTTAACATATTCAATCACATGAATTATTGTAATATCATAATGTTTAACATATATCATCGTACACCGAATAATAAAAAAAAAGTTATTTATGCTCTAACTGCTTATAGATATTCAAAATTTGTTTATCATATAACACTGAATACAAAATTATAAGATATATCTTCCATAACTGAATAACATAAGAACAGTAGTGCGGTATAGCTCCGACTGCTATTTATTCTGATGATCTATATCAATTACAATTGCCACATCTTTGTGCTTATTTTTTATAAAAGAAGGTTTCCAGCTATTCAGCATATCTAAGAACAATATAAATGTACGTGTACATACTTCTTATGCTTACCCTTTCTGCTACTATACTTTCTTAACGGCTCATATCTTATCATACCAGTCTAACATATACTAATACAAAAACTTAAGATAAATCTACCATAACTGTACATAACCATATTAATATTTATGCAATATAACTTTCTGATGTACATAAACCTCTTAAGAACTGCCTATCCATCTAATTTCACAAGACAATGCTCAGATATACACAGTTATATAGTTATAATACTTAGCTACCCTCTTTCGATAAACTGTACTTCTCTTCTTGAGGCGTAATTAGCCAGCAAAGTCGAGTTAGTTGTTCCACTAAACAATTTCATGCGTCCATGGACAAGCAAACTATGCCAAGCTAAGTACACAAACACCCTCACAGGGCACCACCCCTGCCCGTTCCCCTCCAACACTCCCTCTCTCGTGTGAGTAGTGCAGTATAATCACAACTATAATAACATATATTTAAGCTAATAACTGAATTAATTAAAATCTCATTTTTACAGCGCCAGCAGAGGAAATGGAAATGAAAATGGAAGTAGATGTGGAAATGGGAAGTAGCGAACGGAAAATAGGAAATGTGAAATGTGAAAAAGAGACGAAACGAGTAAAATTTTCGGGTCGCAGGCTAATTAATTTCAGCCCTGGTATAGAAACAACAACGGTACGTAATTAAAACTACCGAAGGTAGCGCAAACACAAGTTTTACGACACTTGATTAGGGTCAACCATATTTCGGGCAGTAGGAGAAGGCGCTGGCCGAAATGAGCAAACAATATGCAACAACAGCTGCTATCTCGCTCGCACAGACATGGCCGGAACAGGGTACTCCAACGTACTCCCTCCATGGCTGGCCCGGGCCTAATTAATTCAATCTGTGCACTTACACGCTTATCAAAATGACGCTGCCTGCGAAGCCCTAACAAAACCCCAAGGGTACCTAGACCCAAACCCTAAACGAACCCAACTGCGAACTAACCAATCCGTGTTGCAGGATGAAGGTGGAGTGGGAGGAGGAGGGCGGGTGTTGTGTCATGATTTTTAATTAACTTGAAATCAACCCAAGCGACGTCAGTGGGTGGCAGTGGGGTGGCTAGCGAAGGGGTCGCAGGAGAGCCCCCTCTCCCATCCCTGGTCGCTGTGCATAATTTGATTACGGCTTATCGCCAGCGCCGGATCTTGTTTAGCTCGTTACGTGCGAGCCGTGACATTTTCACGCAATTGTTGTGTTTGTGTTGTGCCAGCGACCGCAGCTATAAACGGATCCAGACCAGGAGGGGGATAGGTCTGTGCTGGTGTGACATGAAGGGCGGAGGGAAGGGGGGGAGAGCTCTGTCATTGGGCCTGCCCATTTTCGCCAAGTTTATTTACACACGCTGGCGTCAGATAATAAATTGCCTCGGTCCCAGAACCCTGGGCACACCCACGCACTTTGCGGCGCGTTGGCCACGGCAAATGAACAACAAACAGCCACAGCCACAAGGATAATAAAACGATTTCCGCAACGTGCCATAAAATCCCTCGAGCAATTCAATTCAATCTACGCCGTGCCGTGCCTGTCTGGGGCGGAGCATGTGGCATGGGGCAGTGGGGGGAGCAAGCTTGTGCTTCTGGCAGCTTCTTCTTGCCACGGCCCGACCAAGTTGATCCTTGGCAGCGTCAATTTGTAGTAAAAACACGCGCGCGTTTTTATTATTCCATCAGGACGAGGGCAGCAGCTCGAGGACTGCCTCGATGAGGGGTTGCAAACCCAGGACCCCGGACAGACACTCCCCGGTGTGCCATCAGCAAATTAGAAACGTTTAGACAGCGAGTGAGAGAGCGAGAGAAAGAGAGAGCGTGAGAGCTCTAAGGGTTGTGATGAGACCATGAGACGATGTGATGATGACGCCGACAATGGCGCGCCTGTTAGACGGGGGCTGGTTTCCCTCCCCTTCCCCTATTGAGTATCGTACTCTGTGTGATGTGGGCTCTACCGTAGCCAGGTTAGATCCTGTGCCGGGGCCATATTGCCAGACGAGCGCATAAAGCGTAAAAAGCGAGAAAGCGCTTTATTGAATTAAATTTTAATTGAAGCACATGCGCGTGAATATATTTAAGTTGTAACGGTACTTAGGGTGTCTCCAGGGTGGCGCTGCTATCTATAAGTTACAAATTACACAAGCCAAACACTCAGCGAGTACCTTAACGCAATATGAACTACGCATAGTTTACTTTATCTTGATGAAGTTCAATGAATGTCAACGTGAAATTTCAATTATTCAATCAGCTTTGGGTATTTTGATGAGTCGGTTAAGACTTGTGGTAGATTGAGCCTGTATTCAGATATGATAACTTATTTATTTAATTTTATTTTAACCAACTATGGTCATGGACTGTTTAAAGGAAAAACAATTAATTAACCTAGTTGATTAAAGGTTTTGAATCCAATATACAAAAAACTTTATTATGGCCTTCGGATATTGAAATTGATATAAAAAAAAACAGTATACCTACTTTGTGCCAAGTCAATATAGCCATGCCATGTCTGTCTGTTCATCTGCCTGCTCGTGTGATACTCTTTTTGTCTGTATGAGCACGCAGATCTCTGTAATTATCAAAGCAAATTTGGTATGGAGGTTCAATGAACCCTAAGACTACTACAATTGGTTTTTAAGATTCACGCTCACTGCTCCTACAAATCAAGAATCAATTTTGTATATTCGATTTTAAAGCAACATATTGAAGATACAACTGTAATAATTATAGAACTGATTATAATGTCCACCAATCCGTCAAGTTTTAAGTAGATCGGTCAGCAAACACCAAAGTTATTCGGTAATTACGTGAATTTTAAGAAAATGGAGACGAGACTTTTTAATTATAAAAAAAACAAAAAAAAAATATTAATTTATAAAAAAAAAAATCTTTCAACGACCCTCGTACTAAAAGTTACCGAGACAATACCTTCAAAACTCTAGTATAACTCTCTTAATCAATCAAATTCTTTTTGATTGTCATATTTTATTTAGTTTAGTATAAAAACAATCACTCAAGTTGCTTCCTCACTCCCAATTATTATCCATATGATCAGCGAATCGTCGCAGTTGTAAAACGCTTTCCGATGCAGTCGCAAGTCTAAGTGGAAACTGGATCACATGGTCAGCCAAGTGCAGTTAGATCGTCTACTCTGCAGTTGTTGTTGTTGTTAGAGCTGCATTAACAACTGTTTACAGACCATATAGGGCGGCAGTTATGAACAACAGCAATAGGAATCGTTGTCGATCGGCGAACACGATCGCGATCGCGATCTGATCGGTCATTATGAATGATAATGCGCATGTGCATGATGATCATGTTGCGACAAGAAAAGAGAGGGAGGCAGACAGGGAAGTAGAGAGAGGGCAGAGACAGGTAAAGCGAGAGGGAAGTAGAGAGACTGAGAGCGAACGAGATCGCGCTCGATCGTTGGCTGCGGCGGCCTCGTTGATTAGCTGTCACTATTGACAGCCGCTGGCCGCCGATTGATGACAATTATTTTATTGTCAGCGGCAAAATATGGACGCCAATTGCCTTCGATGCCGACGTCGCAGTCGCCGTCGACATGCCAACAACTTGTTGGAGGGGGCCACATTTTTGCGGGCCGGCCATGTTGGGCAAGCGTTTTACAAGTGGCAACATATTTTAGCCATCATTCGCTGTGCCCGTAGTTGCTGCTTTCAGTTTTTTATTGCCTCATCTCGGGGCCACCCAAAGCGCCAATTGTCGTTTCGATCGCACAACAAAAAGAAGTCAAAGATCAGCGGCACAATCCGCTTTGCCAGGCAGTTAGGGCCAGGATGTGTGTCCAAATATTTACAGGATAATGTAACAAAAGCAACAACAACAACAATAACTATTGGCCCGACCTAGAGCGGGTACATCAAACGACGCAAACACACGCACACAGCCACGGCTAAAGATACAGATACAGATACAGCTACAGATAGAGGACTCACATTTTGTCAACTCACAAATTGCCTGGCAGCGGCTCATCCTTTTGTTATCCTGCCTGGCCTTATTTATGGGGTGCACACGACGCACTTCTAAGTCGAGGCCGCCGTTGCCCTCACCTTCCCAGCTGGCCACCCGCACCGTGCAGCGTGAGAAGAAGTTGTTCCTGGAATCGCTTCCACTATAGAATTCCATATAGATCATCATTGCTGGCGCTTCGCACAACGCGTACACGAACGTGAGCTGCCGTTGAGGCTGCGGATTGGAATTGGGCAGCGCGTGCAGCCCGATGAGTATCTTCTACTTGAGCCAGCCAGATTGAGATTGAGAGCGCCGCGCCAGAACGCATTTATGGCGCATGGCGTCCCGGCTGCAAACTTTGGCAGGCTGGGAATGGGAATGGGACTGGCTGCGAATATGGACTCGATGGATGGCGGCGTTTATGATTAGCAGCCATAAATGGCCAACTGCGTGATCTGTGGTGAGGCATGCTATAATGTACGAGTAGGATGTGGGGGGAGGAGGCGTGGAAGGGGTTAGCCAACTGCCTGCATGGCGTCAATTTCACTTGGGTCATTTCCGTGGGCCACTCCACTGCCTGCTGGGGGCTGAGGCTGCTGTTAAGCATCTCGTGTCAGAAGGCAATCAAAATTATTACACCCTGCTTACAGCTCCAAGAAAATCGCCCACAACAGCTCAACAAGCACAAAACAACAGCAACGCCCCCTAACAGCCCCGGTAAAACAACAACGTTAAATGAGTACCGCAAGCACAGCGATGTGGACAGAAACTGCACTGCAAAATACCCTGTGATTTTGGAATTCCTTAGTGTTAATTTAAACTTAATTGCCAATTATATGCACAAATGGTAGAGGGAAGAGAAGCAAGGAAGGCGGGGAATTATATTATTTCAATACTTTACGAAAAATTTTATAATAAATTGGTATTTTATTGGTATAAAGTAAAAGGTTGTTTTGTTGTATATAATACCTCTGGACGCCATAATATGAAACTATAAAATAAGGGATAAAGGTTTCCATAATGTTGTAAGCTCCATTTTTGAAAATGTGAAGTTGCAATGGCGTTTCTATAGTTTCCACTTATATTTAAAGAAAACCTGTAGAAAATCCATTGAAGAATTATTCTAAAAAGCTTTTATAATATCACTGAATATCATATGATCATTTGGAAGCATCTAAAAAAGTCTAAAATAGTGAAATTTGCGACGTTGTTCATTTTTCGTTTTCACGTTTCACTCACATTTTAATGCACAAAGTTCTAATAACATAACGCTACTATCCAACTAATATACCCAACTTGCTTAATAGCCGCAGACTATACAAATTAAAACCTTAGCCAAAAAGCCAAACAACACCCAATAACGTCACGCGCTGGCGATTCAACGAAAACGTGAAGTTTGCGACGAGGTTGAGGTTGTGGCTCGCACTGGACTGAGACTGAAAGAGAGACTGAGCCTCTGACTGCGAGAGATTGCATGACAGGAGGCTGGCAGGAGGCACAGGACATGCCCCTATAATAATAACACGGCACTTGGGTATTATAAACCAAAAGTAAAGGCTGCCGATCTGATGATGATGATTACTGTGGAACCGACTGGGACTAGCCAAGCGGGCAGAGCTAATAAAGCAACAAATTTTCATTTCTCAATAACAGCACATGTTGTTCTTGTTGTTGTAGTTGTTCTTGTTATTTTAGTTATTGTTGTTGTGTAGAATTTAAACTTATTAACCTCAGGAAAAACGAAAAGTCAACAAGTGCTTGGGCACTGCCCGCAATTAGTTTGATTGGATTGTGTTGCCGAAAATGGTACAAAATTGTTGGATATTTTCTGGCCAGCGTGATCCCCACTAAGTACTTAAGTGGCAGATAAACCATGACCAGCAAAGTAATTTTCGACTTTGATTTATCCCCGAAAGTCATCTTGTAATTAGCACAACTGAATGGAACAAATTAATTGCTTTTTTTTACAGGAGAATATGAGGTTAGGGGGGCGTTTAAACGGTTTTGTGAGTAAATAGCTAAGCATTATTGTAAATATACATCAAGCTTATAAAACTTGAATTTGTTAAACTATATTACTTAGCTTATTTAAAACGTAAATCATTCTAGAACTTTTGATGGACATGTTAAATTGTTTTATATTTGTGTATATTGCATTAATCCATTTGTCCTTCTTCTAGGTTTACTTGCATTTATTTGCCACTCTCTTTGGATTTTGGCTTGAATAATTATAGCTTGCATGGTCCTTTCTCTGTGCTAATTGCAATGTGTTATTTTATTCTTTATTTATTAATTGAAATTCAAACTATAGACAGTAAAAAGAGTAAACTCAGAACACCCAATCAGATGAGATTTTGAATATTCAATTCAGAATTATCTCTTTGTGCTATTAAACTATAAGTTACCTCTGTTAATATCTTAACAGCTAACACGATCTACCATTCGCATAGGGTTGAACTGAGTTTGCCCCAATGTACATTTTTTTTCATTTTCCCCTTATAAATCAAATTTAAAATTAATAATTTGAAGTTTTTAAGCTTTTTATTTATTTAAAAGAAATTCTAAAAAATATGAAATTGTATATATTTTATATTTACATCATATTTTGTTATAATATACATTTCAAATATCTTCTGCTGCCTATGAATATCTTATTTTAACCTCACAATATTCACTTATATGAACGTACCTTAACCTAACTTTAACCCTACTTATCATTATTCCCCTTCTTTTCGCTTAGGAAAACAAACTCTCCCCCTCCTTTCCTCTCTGTCTCCCATTCAAATTGACTTGCCTCTATGGTTAATGAAAGACTCTGAAACCCTTCGACCACAAGGGCAGCAATTATGTAGCTCAGCAATTCCTCGAAACGCTTGACCGGCTTGGCTGGAATCCATGGCAGCATCCGCGGCAATCTCTGGGCAAAAGTAAGTTATTTCCTGGCGCTGCGATTGCCAAGTTCCCTCCTTCCCCTGTGCTTCCCTCTCCCCATGCTGCTGGCTCTGCATGCGCGCCATTTCCAAAACGCTGGCGGTCACAAAGCGAACGTGAATGGGCGGGACGAGCAAGATGAACGTGGTCAAGACGACGACGAAGGAGAAGAGACATGGAAAGCGGAAGGGGAATGCAAGCCGGGTCTAAATATGAATACTGAATCCGAGTAGGGCAACATGGCCATTTTCAGACAATCCGCAGACGAGTCTCGAGTCTCCAGTTGTAGATGCAGTGTCCGAGTTGCAGTTGTAGTTGTAGTCGGAGTCCCGCGAAGCGTTGCCCTAAATGGGGAACGCTTTGCTCCTAAGTAAGTTATAAATAATAACTGGCATGTTGTAAATCAAAATTATCAGTTTGCCCGTTCAAGTTGCTGTGTAGCCCTGCGTAGCAATTGTTCAACTGGTTCCCATTCCAGGCGTCGCTCTCTGTCTGTCTGTCTCTGGCCAAAATGGCAGGCAAACTGCAGCCAAGGCTGCATTCAAATTATGGCCAAGACTTGCCTTGAGTCTTCGCTGAGCAGCATCTGCATCTGCATCTGTGGCTGTGGCTGATTGCACCTCGGGATGTTAGAGTGCAATTATGAGGAGGCGATGGGAGAGAGGCAGGTGAAGGAGGAAATGAAGGAGTTGAAGTAGGAGAAGCTGGAGAAAAAGGTAAAGAAGCAGGAGAACGAGCAGAAGCGGGAGAAGCAGAATGATAAAGAGGTAAAGGGGTTAAAGGCAGAACAGGATGAAAAAAGAAAGAACCAAAAGGAGGAGTATCATCAGCTGGCAGCGCAACGGGGCGGATCGAGCGTTTAGATGAGCAGCCTCAGCACCAAATCACACAGTCTGATGCGTTTCTTATTGCATTTTAAGTGGCCCACGGGCTGAGGCAAGATCCGATTGGGATTCGGTGTTGACCGATCATGAGCTCATTTAAATGACTCAAAATGCCGTCAGAGTATTCGACTCGTGTTGTTGCTGTTGTTACTATTGTTGTTGTTGTTGTTTCAGCCATGTTTCGCATGCAATTGAGCCATGTTCGATTAATCTCTTTGATTTATGCTCACGTGCGCCGCAGCAGCAGCAACCACAGGCTTCCCCAGGCCAACACCAACAACAAATGTCGCCTGTCTGCGCCTTGGCCGACTCCCCCTCTTCCCCTTCTCCCCTTTTACTCCTGCTCCTTATGTGTTATGCGACTTTAATTGGCGTTTATTGTGAGAGAGACGAGACGCCTGACTGTGCGACGAGGCCACCACAGCCCAATTGAGGGAGAGGCAGGAGGAGACAGCAGCGGTGCGAACCGGGTAGGTTGGCCTGGCCGGGCCCCTTTAGATGATTCAACTGCCATAAAGAACTATAAAAAACCAATATTAAGAGCTATTAGTCATGGGGTATATTTCAATAATCAATACCCTGCATAATTTAATTATCAAAATGCAAAACGAAAACCTGCATCGGGAATGAATTTATAATCTTAAAGAATATTCGAGTAAATAATGTTTAATGGTAAACTTATGGAACCCCGACTGCAAAGTATAAGTGACTCGAACTTTGTTTTAAAGATTATAATGATTATGATCAGTGTAATAATAATATATTGATAATAAATAATAATAATTAATAAGAATAATAAAGTCGTGGCTTAAAATATTTCTTTTGCTATGAAACTTTGATAATAACAAACTTGAAACCTATTTTCATGATTATAATATGATAATATTAAATGTAATAATTGTGATAATGTGCAATAACTATGCTATGAAATTCAATTTGCCATAAACATTGCATTATTATAAATAAAATCTTTATGAAAAATCTGAATTAAAATAAAATAATAATGGTCATGATATTGAAAATGATTTAATCATTAAATTAAATACGAATATGTTATAGACTTTCCTTTGCCTTTTCGAAATCTTATATGTTCTATTTTATATCTACAATATCTAACTGATCTGGCAAACTAAGCACACCCTCTCTACCTTTTTTATAGGATATTACAAGTTAACAAAACTAATAACAACATTGAGGTTGCAGTTGCTGTAGCTCTTGCTGGACCTGGAGCTGTGGCTGAGCCTAGCTGCCTTCATGACTTCGGCATATGAGATTTCAACACTGCCAGCTACCTCTCCTTGGCTTGAACAATCGGCAGTGAGGAGAGGGAGAGGTGTGAAGGGGAGGTGGGTCCTCGGCATCGACTTGTACAAATGTTGTGCCATTCGAACTTGGCTCCTTCGACTGCGCGTTTTGTTATGGAATTATGAAGCCATAAATATGAAATTCAGCACATTTATTAGCGTTGTCAAATGTCGTGCCCCGATGTTGTTGTTGCGGTTGTTAGTATGCTATGACTAGCTAGTTGTTGTTGCCATTGTTGTTGTTACCATTAGTGTTGCCTGTTTCTGTTTCTGTTGCTGTCTCTTTCGAAGTTTGTCGCTGTATCGTTCTGGCTAATGGGCCCAAGCTAGTCTAGTGAGTTGCCTTGGGGTTAGTTAATAGAGCCTCACTGTAGCCAGTAGTATTCCTCGACTACCCCCTCGGGCACAACTTGCTGCATGAACTACTACCACCTCAGGGTCTATCTAGCTTGTTTTCGGCTTGTTTCTTTTGCTTCTCCCCTTTTTGCTTTGCACGTTGACATCAAATTTATTGTGTGTAATTTGTGGGGCTGTGAAAATAAATTGCAGCCAGTTGATATTTCAAAACAGAGAATATTTTCGGCAGTTCCCTACCTCGTACTCGTAAATACCATAATTATACCACTATTATGAACTTAATATAATAACATTTTTTATAGCTACTCCTTAGTTTTATTGCTTTATTCTAAGTTGAAATAATACCTTCAGTTTATTCCAATGAAATAAACGCCCACTCTGTGGAAACCTCCACACTCGAAACGAAAACAATGGCGATGTTTTCAAAATGAAGTCGCAGAGTGAGAAACTTGTTCTTCAGCTAGACAATAGTCACATACATACCAGTATATGGCATATATAGTAAAAATATATCTGTAACGCTTTCTCTCAATTATGATCTATCGCAGGCACTGAGAGAGTTGGCAACTCCCACACTTCCCAATCAGGCAGCAGCTTCCTATTAACAAATAAATACGCCATAAATTATCCCACTCGTAATGCAATAATTAGGCACATACAAATACACACATATACCCACACACACATACATATGTACATGTATATTTTGTGCATTATAACGTCGACTGCCCGCATTCCATGCCCAATTCCGCACAACTCCCGCGCCATAAGAAGCCAACGATGACCACAACGACGATTAAGCTAAGTAAATGCTGCACAGTGGAACAAACTATGGAATTTATTTTAAAGTATATATTAATTAATTTATATATCAGTGCAGTCAATTTAGCTTTTCTTTGCGACAGATATGGATTTTTGCAGACAAAAAACAAAAAAGTTCTTTATTTATTCAGATATTTACTTAAGTTACTCTGTTTCTTTAAATCTTTTGTATATTTCCGTTTTTTTTCATGCATTTTATTCAGTTTTTTTTTGCTACAAATGTCTGTTTTTTTACTTTTAACTGTTACAATAAATCTACATATAAACATCTAGATTTAAAAGATTTTAAGTTAATTTTCTCAGATTATTTCAATATTTTGTACATTTTCACAAATCTTTTATCATACTCTACATATCAATTTGACATAATTAATACCTATTAAATAAGAAAATGTTGAAAAAATGCGAAGATTCCTCATTGTTTTAGAAATAACTTATCAATCTTTGCTTATTTTACTATTATATGAACTTATTAATATTTGGGTTCGTTTCATACGCATAAAGCTAAAAATTTTAATTGTTTAGAAAAGAATATAAAAGCCATAGTAGCATTCGATTTAGGCGACTTAAAAGCGATGAATATACAAGAATTTTAAATTTGTTGTACCAAAATATTTGCAATAGTATTCAGCGTTCCTTACCCACTGTGCCCTGGGCAGTAGCCTTGTACTGGGCTGTTCTTTATGGCCAATTAAAGCAAAAGTCGCCGTCAGACATAAATTGAGAATGATAAAAACAATATTGCAGCTAATATTTGTTAATGAACAAGAGACAAGCCCGCACAATGGACGAAACAAGAAAACGAGAGTGCGAGAGAGGGAGAGAGAGGAGATGAGAAGTCAAGCGAGTCGAAGTCGAAGATTCAATTGATTGAAATCAAAGTGTAAATTGAGTCGAGCTGCCGCAGTGCAATCAGCGCAGCCCAAAGCCAATGTCCGTTTGCCAATCAGGGGGAAAGAGAAGGAGCGAAGGGGGAAAGAGAAAGATGGCTGCATTTAATTGTGCGTAGATGCTTCGATAGCTCCGACAGTTACTGCCAGTTCATAACTTTGACTGGGCTGCTCTGATGGCGATGTTGTTGCTGTCAATTGCAGATGCTGTTGCCAGTTGCAGTTGCATGTGGCAGCGATGGCAGCGGCGGCGGCCTTTGCGGTTCATTAAGTTAATTAAACACGCCGCAATTGGAGCTGCCAGCAGCGCGATCATCATTAAAACTGAATTGAGCCAAGCCAAACGAGCCTGGCCAATAAAGTTGTAGCCCATTAGCGAAGCACACTATCAGCTGGCAAGGCATCGCTGATCACAGATCCCAGATGGAGCAGGAGCCACTCCGTCAGCAAATCATGAGCTCTGACCAACCAGCAACTAGCCTGGCTAATTAACTGTGCATTGTACACTGTGCGAAATTCGCACACGTAACTGAAATCGCTTCAAAATCAGCTGCCTCTCCCCTGCTCTGTCCCCTGCCCCCTCCTGCTGCGTGTTACAGTTTTCAAACTGCCTCATTAAAGGCAATTAGAGGCAAATGAATTGCAATTGACTCTGTGCGAATTCACTCTGTGTGTGGCGTTAATTAATTGCATTTAGCCAGAGTTAAAGCCAAAGCCAAAGCGGCTGCATTTAGCCGGATTTTCAAAACCGCAACGCAATTGCGTGCCCAACACTTTTGATGGACAATTGTTGCTGCTGTTGTTGTTGCTGTTGCTACGAATGTTGCTGTTGCTGTTCACTTGCCACTCAAGTTGTTGCCAATTGTTGTTAGCCAAACGAACAATGGCATTTCTCTCTCCAAGCCAGGCGAGTCGAGGCGACTCTCAGGCAGCTCTCAAGGCATTTCGAATCGCGGAAATCGCCAGTTAGCGGAATGCCATGCGGTGCGACTACGTGAGTACTACGGGAATTGGAAAGTTTGTATTCATTTGCAGGTGAACAGAGGCTAGGGTAGCTAACCTATAGTTTAAAAACGGTGGGAAGTGACAAAAGGAAACTTAATCAGAGTATAAACACTTACGCATTTGAATGGTTTAAGTTTATATAAAGAAAAAGTTATAAAACTTATTTTAACTCCTTTCATGGCATTATATCAACATTTTTTATGATATATATTCTTTTTCATCAAATATATTGCCGGAAATATTTGCTAATCATAGCAAGAAGCTTCTCCCACCCCTCAAATTATGTATTCTTGATCAGCATCAACTGCTGAATTAATATAGCAAATTACTGTCTGTATGAAGACCTTAATATCAGAGATTATAAGAGCTAGAACTATCAAACTTGTTAACAATATATGTTCCTTTTTTACGCGAATACAAATTGTCAGAGAATTTGGCCACGCTCTCTGCCGCTTCAGTTAATCGATTTAAATCGAATATATATATTGCTAGAATGTTCAAACTTAATGTCGACAACAAATACTATCATTCAAATGATTTCAGATCAGTTTGTTGATATTCGGATAATTGACACAGAAGTTATTTAGGAAACAATTTAAGTAGGCAAACATTTCTAAATTGTTTTTAAGTTTTCCATAATATTTCGTTCATTTCAGAGTAATCGCATTTTAAATGCGACTAATTCAATTATAATTGAGCGACTGTTTAGCATAGGAATCTATTAAATATGGAAAAGTAACATTGATCGTTTTCACTGAATTCTAAATATTAATTACAAGTTAAGGTTTTTCGGTTTTCCCGCACCTGCTGTAGCTTTTAATTACCAACGCCATCAACCTATGTTCAGAGGCCCAAAGTCGATTCGATTTCCGGTAGTGAGTACAGCCAGTAATTAGGAAATAGATTCGAGAATCGATTCAATTATTCACTGATTGCCAAAGTTCCCCCCTAAAACACGCCAAGGACTTGGTGCCGTGCCGTGTCGAGTCATTAGCACGAATAAACCAAATTACCAAAGCTCTACAAATTGTCGGCAATTACCAGAGAGAGATTTCCTGTCCAAGGAGGGGCGCAAAAGTTAGTCCAATAATCGTAATTGCAATTCGGACACGAGTTGCACGAACGATAACTCGCAATCAAAAGGAACAATTCGAAATTCCTAATAATTTCCATTAGTCTGTGGGGCCACTGTGCGAGTGCGTGTGAGTGTGTGTTAGTTTATAATGTGCCATATATCATCATTATCAGGCTAAAACATTCCAATGCTCGCCGGCCTGATGACTTTGCACATGTGATGCAGCCAGAGCCGAAGCCAAAGGCGAAGCCGGCCATGGATTAGTTACAAACGAACCAACGAACGAACGAATCAACCTCAATATGTCGACAACTTTGTACAAACGGGGGCTCTGGGCTGCCATTTTACACGCAGCCAGCGCTAATGACCAAAGCGAACGGCAGCAACTCGTCGAAATCCCACGAAAGGGCCAAGTCAAGTTGGTAAGAGCCAAGCAGCCAAGCAGCCACGCAAAAGGTGGCAATTAAAATCGAATGAGTAGCGAAGCTTCCATGTTGAGCACTAATGGGTGCCCCAAGACCAACTCGAAAATACTCGGGACCAGTCAACGGCCGCTTGGAAAATGTGTGTAGAATTGCTTTAATGGCCGACAATATGGCCGGCAAGAGACAGACAGAGAGCGAGACAGAGAGAGAGAGAGACTAATGCACCGCGATTAGCAGAAGTAACCAGAGAGCTAAGCCAGCTTCGTCAGAAATCGAGCATAAAATTTTTTAATTAAAAATTTTTCGCCGCCATTTCCTCTTTGCCCTTCCCTCCTCCCCCGTCTGCACCCCTTTTCGGGACATAAATCAAGTGCCAGCTGCAATTTCTCTAGAAGAGGAATTACACTTGAATCTCACTGAAATTTGAAACTGAAACGGAGCCGCCGTCAGATCAGATCAGTGAGATTGTTTCATCCTTAGTGATCTCATTTGTGGTGCGAGAGCGGAAGTCATGATTAGATGACTTAGCCCAGCCCAACCCAGTCCCAGCCATGGCCAGAGCCACTTATCGCCTAATGAGGCACAGTCTCTGCTCAGGGTCAGACCTCGTTGCAGTCCTTTGCCCCCTTCCCCCCTCCTCCTCTGCTCCTCTCGCGGTCCTTGGCTGATGTTTTCATTTCCCGATAAGTGAGCCAACAAGAGACCAAAATGGAACTTGCTTAACTTGGCTTGCTGCTGCTGCCTGCTGCCTACTGCCTGTTGCATGCTGCATGCTGCTTGCTGCCTGCCACTTGTAGCAAATTAAAAGAAAAAATGCAAATGTTGCACGTCGCTGCAACCACAACAACTGCTGCTCGCTGGCCAAGTTTATGGACTGCAACTAGCCTTGGCTGCTTGGCTACTTGCTTGGCTAGCCTCGTGTCCATGTGTCACCAGTCACCAATATGATGTTGTTTGTGCCCGACGACGATCAAGACGCGACGATAATAGAGAGAACGATGCCAGGGACAGCAGCAGCAACAACAGCAGCAACAATAACAACAGCAACAGTTGCTGGCACAACAATGTTGGCTTCCATGTCGGCACATGGACAGGGACAGATGGCATCAACGTCATCTGCTGCTCCTGCTACACGCACCTCCTTGCCACATTTGGTGGCGCGTCAAGAGGCTTGTGATCTTTGGCATTGCTTGGCGTGCTCATCTAATGCGCGTTCTTCTGTGATTTATTGAGAGAAGACTGCGATAGATACGCTAATTTGCAAAAGGAAACAAGTGAACACAACACACAAGAAGGTCTTCCATGCGATTTGAGTAACTTTTCTTAAAGAGAATGTTTATAATATTGTAAAATACATATCAAATTCTTTTGCTGACTAAACTCTGCATAGTTTATTCTACGAAGAAACCGACTGAACTTAAGATTTACTTAGAGACATACTTCTGAAATCTGATACATTTTATACAATTTCATACAACTTAAACAAATAAACTAAGCTTTTAAATGTATTCCGACATTAAACACTAAAACATAACAGAAAAGATCATGGAATGTATAACAAGATCAGTCAAACCTTCCGAAAAACAGGTTCCCAAGACAACTTCATTAATCTCTCTTTTAAAAAGCTGAAACAATCTTGATCAATATATGTTTTAAAATATTCAACGTGATGCAGACATTTTTAAAACAAAAGAAACTCTTTGCGACCCTCTCAAGTTGAAACTTGCTATAAAGTTAATGGATTTTATAGCAAGTAGCCTATAGCAATGTGACTCACTGGGTTTTAAACAATAAAGAGTTGATAAACAAGAGATTTACTTTATATGATCAACAGACTTTTAATAATATATTTACTTTGAATAGTATTAAATATAATATTAAAAAGTTTTTACTTTGTTATTAAAAAAAGATTTAAATCTGCAGGCTTATTCTCGCAACAGATCTGCACTGAATTTATATCTTTCTATATCGGGAATGCCCCGGACTATAACTCTTTAAAACAATCTTCGTATTCTGAAGATTCTCTTTGGAGATTGTTTTTAATTAATGCTGGAAGATCATTCGCATTGCCTTTGTGCGTCGACAGCCATTGAGCTGTATTCAATGGTTCATGAATATTCATGAGTGCATGAATATATTCGTGAATAATACGCGGCATTTATGCAGCCATTGTTTTGCGCTTTAATCGTATTTTGTGTCTTAATTAATGTCCCCAATCACAAAGGGAGCCCAGAGCCCATCCCAAATGCGAAGATCAGCATTCAGTCTCGAACTCCATTTTGGGCTGTGAATACATCCACACACACATACATGCCCACATGCATATGTTTACTTATGCATATGTATGGATATATAGATATAGAGAGTCGCCGTCTGGGACAACTCCATGAAACGAGTTTCGTTACAGAGCGCTAAATTAGTTGCTGCATTCTGTTGCTGTTCCCCCTTCCTTCTCGTCTGCTCTTCTCCTTCTCTCCCTTCACCCTCTCGCTTCTTTCTCCGCCTACCTTTTCGACTGCAGTTCCAGAATACATTTTCAATACATTTTTCGTTCTTAATTTCGATGGAGGCTATTTTATTGCCGCCGCATCGCATCGCAGGTAGGAACCGTAGCCGGAGCTGGAGTTGGAGTTGAAGCTGGAGCTGAAGAACCCAACGACGTCGCCATTGCTTCGGGCCTCCGTTCTGCTCTGCGTCTGTTCTACTCTCTTTGGCCTCCGGTGCTCGAGACTCAGTTAATTTGGTCATCTTCCATGATGTTTTGATAATGCAACAGCAGCCACAGCAGCCGCCACAGCTGGTCGTGGTCTTGGCTGATACCCTGTAGTGGTAGCCTAAAAGGGGGTTTGTTCATGTGAGCAAAGTTTGACAACTGCCATACAAGATTATTCTATATAATTTCATTACAGGGAGGAAGGAAAGAGGGAGAAAATTGAGATGATGATGTAATGAATTAACAAACACGCCATAACATCGCGTTAACATTTTTGGAATTTAAAGTATTATTTTAAATATGATAATAATATCGTAGAATTATTAAATCCACCTCATCAGAGTTGATATTCTGTATATATTTTTTTTATTCATTACATTATTTTTAAAATAAGAAAGTTTAAATATCTCACTAAATAGTATTTTTTATATATCTCTATTTGAAGCTTAGTTAAATATTAGTTAGATATTTATCACTATAACTTATCATATTTTCCATAGTATCTCTTAGTCTGGTCACTGCCTTCCCTATACTGTTGTCCAAAGGGTTTTCGACTGTCCCTGCCAGAGAAGAAGAATAACAGCAACAACAACAATGCAGACGCGCACGAAATTCTTGTCGCTGCGAATAATTACATAAATCAGAGATTTTTAAAGCGTTTCGAGTTTCAAGTTCTCAAACTGTCAATGGCATCGGCCACAGCACAGATACCCTATATACGATATGTACCTACAAACACACACACACACACGTGATACACTTATATGTATATGTATATGTTCTCTCTCCTTTCCCGAGTTCCCTAAAAGCTTCGCTTAATGCGTCGTTTGCGTGCGCAGGTTGTCGGCTTTTTAACGCTGATTGTTCCGGATTATGTCTGTACATGTGTGTGTGTGTGTGTTATATGGATCGTAAAAAGGGCACACGGTATTAACACCTAAAAAGAGGCCGCAAGTTCCCACACAACTAACGTTTTATGTGCGGCCAATTTCACAGTAAAAATCGCACCTACATAAAAATCTGCAACATGCAAATTGCCACCAATCTGTCAGCGTGCCCCAAAAAGAAGAAAGACAGAGAGATTTATGGGTAGCAGAAGAGTTGATTGATTTTGTGGCAACCCCAACGACTACCCGATTCAACTGACTGGACTGATTGGCCAGTTGCAACAGCTTCAACAACAATTTCTACTTGGACATGGCCAGTGAACAGGGCCAAGTGACAGTTGCGGTGACTTTTTGATGCGCTTTCAAAACCAACAACTGCAAGAGCTTAATTTGTAATTACAGTGCGTTCGAATTGATTATGGTCATGTGCCCAACTGGCTGACAGACAGTGCTGCATGTGCATCCGCCCATCTGCAACGGCAATTGCCAATTGGCATGCGCAATGCCCCCAACAACAACAGCAGAAAAAATGGCGGGCATCCTCAAGATGATTGGGGTTGTGACTCTGTGGTGAACTATACCACAAGATGAACGAATTGCAATGAAGCTTGAAGCAGAGACTTCTCCGTGCAGTTAATTCCAGTAACTTTTAAATTGCAGCAAAAAACTCATAATATAGTATTTTACGTACTTTTATATTTTAACATTCGTAACTTTGAAACTTATCATCATACTTTTATCGAATTTAATATATTGTTTTGTTGATAACTCTTTAAACGCTTTCCAAAATTTAATATTCTCTTTGAAAATGTTCACAATCTTATAAAACCGTAAAGACTCACAAAATATACATATTATCATATTCTTTTTTGAAAATCCTTTGCACAAAGTTTTAGTTCCTAAGTTTTCATTATTTTTTTCCAAAATGTCCTGTGCATAAAAATTAAAATCGCGCTTAGGAAAAATATATAGACTCCACTACACAGTATAATTTTTCTGAGAGTTTTTCCTATAAAAATTTTTCAATTTGCTTTCAGATTTCCCATAGAATTAGAATCAGGTTTTGATCTCCAGGTTAATATTTTATGTATCTTTGATTATATTTCTTTCCCAAAATGTTCCATACATAAACTTAGGAATCTCTCTTGAGGAAACCATAAAGAATCCAGATAGTAGTAGTGGCTTGTCTTCTAACAGTCAAAAATTATTATATTTTCATCGTATGTAATATTTTGTTGGGGGTCTTGATCTTCTGACTTATTATGTATCTAAATTCATTGAATCCTACTTTATATTTTTTATATATGTATATGCATATTCAAAAGAGTTTAAATAATAATACTTACCAAAATACACGTAAACGCGTAACCGAATTTGGATTCGTACCCCGATTCTTAATACTCATAATTTTTTCAATATCCCTAAGATATTAACCGGAAATAACATTTTCATCAGGCTTTGATTTCCAGATTAATTTTACAAGTAAAGCTCAAATATCCCAATCTAATATAAATCTTTAATAGAAAAGTAATCACATAATACTTACCAACATACCCTTGTTACCTCTTAAGTAGTCTTAATAAATCCCTTCCAATTAAAACGCATTATAATCGTACATTTTTGATATTATTTACTTGTATTTGTTTTTCTTTCCACGTGTGCACAAATGTCAAAAGTTCTTTATATGATTTTTTTTATTTTCAATTTTGAGATTTTCTTCCATACTCGTTACCGTTTCTATGTGTATTGAGTGTGTTGTATGTGTGTGTGTGTGTTGTGTGTTTGTCTTGCTCACAATCATATGTTTAATATTCCTTCATTAAATATGTTGTATATGTAAGGTATTTGTTATATTAGTTAAATATATACTATATATGCTTTAAAAATAAATGTATTCTGATTCTATTATGTATCACCAAAAACAACAACACATATGCAATTAGTTATTGTTTTCACTGTCGACATCGTTGAGTAGAAAGCGCTAAAAATCGAAATTAATTTATCAGGGAGGGGGCGGCCTTGTCGCTAAGCGCTACATACAGTTATAGTAGGTTGGATCTAGAGTTATATATAAGCATTTATAGTGGGTAGTGCGGGGGAATGGAAAGGGGAATCCCTTCTTGAAGTTATTCCTCAGTTTGTTGTATGTACAAGACGAGGAGTAAAACAAAGGGAGGGGAATCTTAAGCCTTCTATTTACAAGCTACATACATCATATATCATATCATATCATTGCTGCTAAACACGCTCAGTTAATGGGGATGAGGGGGAAAGCGGAAAGGGGGACTGTACTGCACTTTATACAATCTATTTTATTATTGTTATCATTATTTTATTAACCAATTCTGCTGCTGCTGCTCTAGGTAGTTCGATTGTTGTGAGGTTCTTTCTTTGTCTATGTCTGGATTGTGGATGCCTTTCTCTACAGTTCTCTGTTCTCCTCTGTTCTCCTCTGTTCCCTCTTCTGCTCTGCTTTGTTCTGTTCTATTGCATTGGAAACGTTTTCCGTTTCGGTAACTTTGTCAACTTTCTGTCTGTTTAACTTTCAATTATTGTGCTGCACTGCAAATGATTTGTAATTTATTCAAAAATTCTCATATGTTATGTGTGAATATTCGTACGAGTATGTGTGTGAATGTGTGACTGTGTACGTGAATAACAACTCCTTCTATCTCTCTCTCTCTGCATTTACTATTTGTTGCTGTGAATTTTGCTCTATACTCATTTGTAGAAATGGGTGTCTGTATGAATGTAAGTGAGTGTCTCTGTGAGTGTGTGAATATTTTGGATTTTGTATTTACAGCTAAAATTGTTGCGCTTTGTTCCTAATATGCCACATTCATAATTCCTTTACTAAGCTAAGCTGTAAAATTGCCTTAAATTTCCGATTGTATTTCTTGTTTTTGTTGTTGTTGTTGCTGTTATTCATAAATAGTTATAGACGTGCGCTTTCTTTAATACTGTAATCTCTATTTTAATATTCCTCTTTTAAAAATACCCATTAAATGTTGTTTGCCATTGTTGTTGTTGTGTGAAATGTACACGGGGTAAATAATTTAATAGAACTTTTAATTTTGAATCAATTTACAAAACTTGTTTGCCTTGAGTATGTATGGTTTATCCTTCCTCCTTCTACTCCTTCTTCTCTCTCACTTCATCTCGTTAATAAGTAGTTTGAGTTGTAGTTTAGATTAGGCTTTAGTTATCGATTTAGGCATAGGATGTTTAGTCATATAATTATACAATTAATGCTTGCTTGCTTCACTATAAGTACAAAATACAAGTTAAAACTTAAATGAGCGCTTCGTGATTCTCCACCCTCTATTCTTCAATCTCGCATTCAAATCAAGTACAATGTCATGTTAGGTTATATAAAGTATAGTTACAGTTTACAGTTTATAAGGTAGGGCTACAATTATAGTTTAATTTATAGTTAAGTCAAGTTTAGAGTACGCTTTAAATATATATAATCCAAATAATAATAATATAATGATAACAAAGCAAAGCGGCTCTGTGCACAAATACTGTTCAACCACGTGATTACCCCTCTCTCTCTCGAAATCTCCCGATCTCTTTTCCCCTCTATATCTTTCTCGTTTTGTCTCTTGCCAATCAGATATATAAACATTTCTCTGGGCACTTTTAATTTCTCATAATTTCGTTCCCTCATCTAGGACGTTGAATACTCTATCTTACTTGTCTCTTTCTCGCCTATCTTCTGTCATACTCTCTACATATGTATATATTGTGTGTGTTTGTGTGTGTACTTTGTGTGTATAAATATATCATGCGTGATAATACAAACTACAGCTACCTTTCCCTTTCTTCTCTTCTAGTTCTCAATCTTCTGTATATACAAATTCTATGCAATTCTCTCCCCTCTTTCTCTCTCTACCAAAATTGTGCTGCTGTTGCTGCGGCTGCTGTCACTGGCGGCATCGATGTTCTTTCAATTGTTGTTGCTGTTATTCCTCCTGCTGCTGATGTTATTCCTCCTTCTCCTGCTGTCGCTGTTGCTGTTCCCTCCGCTGCAATTGCTCCTGTTCCTGTTCCCAGCTGCGGCAGTAGAGGATATCAGGAGTGTTTGTCTGTGAGCTCAGCCCAGCGTGACTCAAAGAACTTCCTCATGCCGTGCCCCGCCTTGCCTACCGGGGAATCATCCTCATTGAACATCTCGCAGTTGTCGAAGATTTGTCGCACATCCACGCAGAAATCCTCACGGCACTTGTAACTGTTGGAAAAAGAGAAATCAAATCAGTTGACAGTCTTTAACATCGTATAAGAGCTTAGCGTACCTCAAATCCTGTAGCTTCTTCTTGATTGTGGACAGATCCATGGGCGCCTTAATGATCTTGCGATATGTGGGAAACTGTTTGGTGTTCACGGGCAACAGAAATGGCCAAGAGTCCTCATGTAGCTAAGGAGCAAACGCGGAGTGGGTTATTAAAGGGTTCACATTGTCTCATAACCTTCCCCCTTCCTCACCTCCATCTCCCCTAGCAGTGTCTTGCAGACAGACAACTCCTTGATGAGCTTCTTGGTGGCATGCTTCTCCTTCTTCTCCTGCTTCAGCTTCTCCTTGGCCTCCTGTATGGCATGAATATTGATAGGAGGCGGCGACATTTGTGTGGCAGCAGCACCCACCGCTGGAGGCGTGGGTGTACAGGTGCGGGGTGAGGGCATGGCCATCTGCAACTGTTGCTGCTGCTGCGGTGGCGATTGACAGGCAACATTCAATGTAAGCGCCGTTGGCGATGCCTGCAGCAACACGGCGGGTGCCTGGGCCACATTCGGTGTTGGTGGCTGCAACGCTGGCGCTGGCAACGCTGGCGGTGGTGTTGGTGTCGGCACTGGTGTTGGTGTTGGTGTACGCGTTGGTGTCACGGCACGTGGCGACATTGCCATAAATTGCATTGCTTGTGGTGTTGGTGCTGCTGGTGCTATGCCAAAATTGCTGCTCGGTGGTGGTGCATATCCCCCTGCAAAGGCTGCTGTGGCATCTTCAAGCTGCACGCCTCCATTGTTGTTGTTGTTGTTGGTGGTTGTGTTACCCAAATGCGCCTGGAAGCGACTCGTATCAATGGAATTGTTGTGCTGATCATCGTACGTGGCGGAGGCATTCGAGTGTGCCGGACTGCAAGAGGGAAAAGGAGCGAGAATTAGAAGAGAAATATTCTAAAGAAAATCAGTTAAAACTAAATTCTCTGCATGTCATGTATGAAGATGATGATTATGTGGTGTCTAGCCCAAAGTATGATGATTATAACCTCGTTGGTTCTTAAGTTACTGCTTAGAAATTGTTTTACTCTAAAACTTATTTGAGCAACTTGCCAATTTTCAACTAGTAGTAAGGTTTTAAATGGTATTTTCAGTTGATTTGTACACAAATTTAAAATACGATTCCATAGACTCGCTAGATATTATGTTAGAAGCTAAAGAGAGCTGTTATTTAGTACTAAATTACACAAGATGCTAATTTTTAATTCCAAAAATGTTTTTAACCATATTATAGATGATATATCCACATATTATATTTTGTAACTCATCAAATCTTAGGTCAAATTCAATAAAGAGTTCTCATTTCCAAACAATTTACAAAATTTTATTGTTTCTTAACTCAAAAGTATTTTTATGAGGTAGGTAGTAATTTTTTGTGTTTATAATATGCTTTGCATCTCTTGATCTGACGTTAAATGATAGAAATGGTTTTAGATTGCTGTCAAATAGAACACCTTGTCGGTTATTAATTTAAAACAGTCTTTTAATTGTCTTTTTAATGTTAGGTACGCAAATTTCTAAATCTTATTGTTTCCTCAAGCCCAACCATACTGAACCGGAACACTTTACAGATCTTACCAACAAAAAAGTACCTTATCATCTCTCACTAAAGATGATAGTTTCTTAATTATTATCATAGCATAACCAGCAAAATAAATAGTATAAGAGTTTATTGTGTGTTACCCAATTTTAAATATTTATTTATAAAATATTTATATACATACTTGTGTGTGTACTTAAGCATAAGGTGTGTGTGTGTGTGTGTTTGTGTGGGTGAGTGTGAGTGTACCCATGTTAATAAGAAAGTGATTTTATTTGTAGTCTATTCTCACAGTAGTAATACGTGATAATTGATGTACATAGAGTGGTATATCCATAGTACGAGTATAGTATATGGTATTCTATGCATCCAATATCTATTCGACTTTTGTTTGTTAATCAATTTCCGTTATTCGTTAAACCTATGTACAAAATAGTATGGAACATGAGTATGAAATATGAGTATGGAATATGAGTATGGAATATACCCAACATATAGATCGATTACCTACTCGATCCTAAGCATATTGTGTGTAGCTTACCTAAGCGGCGCTGGCAGGGATGTCATCGACTCATCGTGCGACGAGTTGAGCGACTGATGCGATCCATGTAGCAACAGTTGCTGCTGCTGTTGTTGCTGTTGCTGATGTTGCTGCTGCTGCTGCTGATGGGGATCAATGGAGCAGAGTTGCTCCATGCTACTGGCTGATGCCAGCAGCTGCTGCTTCTCATTGCCACGTCGCTTTGCGGCTGTGCTGGCATCACGATCCCGTCGCGATTTGCTGCTGCTGCCACCACCACTGCTGCTGGTTGCATTGCGTTTCTTTGGCGGCGGAGCACGGGTGATGCAGCCATGGCAATACCACTTGCCACGTGGCACCTTCAGCAGTGGGGGAATGTAGCAATCGGCATGATAGGCACGTGGACAGAGATCGCAGTAAATCATTTTGCCCACCGGAGCAGGTCGATGACCGCCACAGACGATGCACTTGCGCTCGTTGGTGGCCTTGTTGACGCACTCATAGCAGTACCTGGAAGGGATTGGACATGACATTAGTGAATGCCAAACAAGGCAGGGGAAGGGCGGGGGACAGTACGCGGCACAGTGCGAGACAGAAACAAAAACGAAAACAGAACAAAACGTAACGCAAAACGACGCGACAAATGAAAGGAATATGAAGAGGAAGATGAGTTCAATGAAGATGAATCTGAATGAAGTGAATCTTTTGCTTTTTCCTCTGCTCTTCTTCAACTTCTTCTCTTTCTTCTTGTTGTACTCACCAATCGCCATCGGGTATGTTGTCCATTTTGGGCTTGAAGCAATAGGTGTGATACCCCTTGTCGCAGCCATCGCAGAGCAGCAGCTTGTCCTCGTTCTCGCCGGACGTGCAGAACTGGCAATTCTGAAAGGAGTTTGAATATTTGCAAGAGTTTGTAGTAGTGCCTGAACGTCGTCCATGTCTGCTGCGGCGTTTGCCGTTCGTCGAGTGTGAGTTGCAGTCACTGTCCGTGTCAGAGTTCGAGTTTGAGTCACTGTTCGAATTCGAATTCGAATTCGGGTTGCAATTGTTGTCGCCATTTTGTGCCAGCGCTCGTAGATTTATTTTGATTGTCACATTCGGCGTCGTCTCCTTCTCCTTCTCTTGCTCCTTATTCTCCTTTTCTTTGGGCTTCTGTTTTGATTTCGATTTCGGTGTCGATTTGTTGTTGCTCTTTGATTTGTTGTTGTTTGCCTGTTTTGGTGTTTGCACTTCTTGTTGTTGTTGCTGTTTCTTCTTTGGTGTTGCCTGCTTTTTGGCACTGCTCTTCTTCTTGTTGGACTTGTTGTTGTTCTTGGCGCGCGTTGCATACTTTTGTGCGCAGTGTTTAAATCAAGTTCGAAGTGAGGTTCGATCGAAGTTTGAGTTCGATTGAAGTTTTTGTTCGATTTGAGGTTTATTTTGAAGTTCGAGTTCGATTTACAGTTGGAGTTGCAGTCATGTTCGAGAGTCACAGTCATGTTCGGAAGTTGTAGTTGCGGTTGCGTTTGTCGAAGCGGGCAAACGGGTAAACGGAAACGGAAACGGAAACGGTAGCGGGTATGGCAACAAAAGCATTCAATTGTGAAAACAAATGGCAATGTTTATGTTTATGTTTGTATGCGTGTATGCGAGTGTGTATGTGTGTGTTGATTGGTTTCCATGTGAGGTGTGTGTGTGTGTGAGTATGAAAGCGTTAAATTCGTTTTTGATTTTTGGAACAAGAGACACCATTGAACACCACAAACAACAAACAAGTCAAACATTCAGCGAAAGTGTTAAGAAAGAAAGAAAAAAGAATAAACAATAAAAACATCGAATTATTTCTCAAGGCAGTCAATAATTTTGTTTAATTAACATGGAACTACGTGGGGTGGGGGTATAGAGTGCAGGTATGGAAAAGAGGGGAGATGCATATAAAGAAGAATAAAAAAACACACAGCTACCAAAGTTAACATGCAAATGATGGAAAAAGAACAAAGAAGAAGACAAGTTCTACTTTGGAAACTAAAAGAAAACTTGAAAGAATCAAGAGTTGTGATTATTATCTTTAAGGATTTATCACTGTTTGAATACCCTGTAACGAGTCCCAGAGATCTAGGTGTTCACACGCTCAAGATCATATTGAACAAGGCTAAATAGACTCGGCCAAGGACTCTGTGGTATAGGAATTGCCTGCTTCTGCTTGTTGCATGCATTTTCTCTTGACACAAAATAAAATACCCTTCTACTCTATAAAGATCAGGTATAGCTAACTGCAACACTTGAATTCTTCTTTGTTTTCTTTTAGTTCTTCTTTCTATTGAATTTAAACCAAAATTGCCGAGTGTGAATCGAGCGCGAGTAAATGTAAGTGTTAGTGTGTGTGCAAATGGTGCAGTGTTGGTTAGCGACAAACAAGCCATTTTAGATATAAACCTGATGATGGAATAAGAGTTGAACAAGGGAGTTGAGTGTAAGTAGTGTGTGTGGTGAGTAGTTGCTAGTAGATGGTGGATTTGGTAGTGGTGGTGTGGGGTGCCAAGCTAAGAGATAAGCAAAAAGAAGAGAGAGAACACGAAACAAAACTCAACTTACCGCCTTCATGATGCTCTTGTCCCACGCCACGCAGGATTCCAGCACGTAGAGAGCCATTGCCAGCTGGGCAGTGGTGTGAGAGCGTGCCACGGCATCGCGCCACTGCACCAGACCCTTGGGTATGTTCTCCACCTTCTCGTCCTTATCACTGTCACAATTGCTGGCCGGGGAAGCAGCACCAGAGCAGGTTCCCTCGGGAGCACCAGCACCAGTGGAGGGCAGGCCCAAGTCACTGCCGGCTGTGGGTGCAGCACTGGTACTAGGAGCAGTTGCTGCAGCTGCCGCAGCCAATGCCATGGCACGTTCATTGAAAGCGGAGGCATTGAGGCTGCTATTGCTGCCAGGCTGTTGCTGTTGCTGCTGCGTCTGTTGTTGCTGTTGTGCCATCAACTGTTGCTGCTGCTGCATCTGCAACAGATACGCCGCAGCGGAGGCAGAGTTCTGTGTCTGTGTTGAGGTGTGTTGATTCTGAGCAATGACAGCCAGATGAGCATCCCCTGTCTGCGAGCCAAGTGGTGGCTTCAAATAGCGTCGCTCTATGTTCGCCTCCAGGTCGATAATGCGTTCGCGAATTGTGGGAATGATGCTCACGAAGTCCGCTTCACCAAGATCCTCCAGCTCGGAGAGATTCAACTCCGTCTCACTGCGTGTGGGCAGCTGCCAATTCTTCAACTGCATCGATGCACTAGCGATCTTATCCTCCAGTGACTCGAGCTGCTCCAGTAATGCCAATTCAACACGCCGTGCGACCTTGGGATTCCAATCTCCTGACTTATCTGGTTGCATATACTCCACCAGTTCGCCACTCTCTTCCCGCTTCAGCTGATAATTGACTCCCAGTGGTTGCTCCAGGCCCAGAAATCTTGTGAGATTTTCCTGCAGTTCCCGTTCACGTAGGCCCGATGGATTCAATGTTTTTAGGAGCTGCCGCAGCTTCTGTTCATCGTCTAGTTGCCACCAACCATAGCGCTGTCGACGTGGCACATAAACTCCATGCACCTTCTCGGGGAAACCCGCCAACTTGACCTGCTCCAGCAGACGATGCTCATCGGGAGTCATCGATAGTGGGAGGGGAATATCTATGGGAATGTAGGTCTGGACACTGCTCAGCGACATGTTCGCAATATTATGGTAATAGGCCTGTGACAGCGCCTCATCCAGTCGCAGCTCAATCTTGGGCTTTACTTCCTGCGTGTCTCCTCCTCCCCCACTATTCGCGCCACTCCCTCCGCCTGTGTCCGGTGCGCCATCAGTGGCCAAACGAAAAAACGCTTCCGGCTCAGACTTGGAGAGTTTATCCAGCGGTTGCTCCTGGTGCTGCTTCTGCTGTTGCTCCTCATCGGTTGGCTGACAACGATGAGGAGACACCAGACCGTTTTTTGAAATCGACAACTTAGCCTGCTCATACTCATCCAGCTTGGCCTGCATCTGCTTCTCATCCAGGCCGGAGAGTGTGAAAATGCATTCCTGACTGAACTTAGTGGGATCGACCTTGCACTCCTCCATGGGAATGCTATAGTACTGCATGTTGTTGATCAGATCCCAGGGATGTCCCTGCAGCTGCAGCTGAGCGGAGCAGTTCTGATAGCTGGCATAGCTTAGCTGCAGATCGTGGGCCACAACGCCGCCTTCATCTGCGGGCAACTCACTGACCAGTGGCACCTCACGCTTCACTATGGAGAACCATTTGGGTGTAGCATCCTCACTCGGGTGCGATGTGGACACAATGATGCAATCGTCTTCCTTCTTTACATCATCCTGACTGACAATCTCAACCTTATCACAGTTGCCGTTGCTGCCGATGCCAATGTTGCTGCTGTTGTTGTTGTTGCTCAGTGTGGGTATCAGCCCTGGTATGGTGGGTATCTTAATCTCCGCCTCAAAGTCTGTCTTGGTAGAGATCACCGTAGGCGGTGGTCCCATTAGTTCCATCTCGGACTTCACCTTAATCTCGGGTCGGGCAGGGACAACAGGTGGTTCCACCACCACCGGAGGGGGCGGCACATCATCGTCATCATCACCTAGATCAACAATCTCTGGTTCCACCTTGTTGATTTCAGTAACATCATCATCGTCATCATCATCCTCGTGCTGTGCTTCATCATGATTGGTTGCTGCTGCTGATTGCAACTGCTCCTTGTTGGGTTCCACATCTTCTCCAACACCATCCACCTCCATAGCTTCATCTCCGTTATTTCCATCCATGTCAGGCAAATCTGGTGTCACTTCTACCTGCTCAGAACCTTCCTCCTGCTGCGCCTCCTCCCCCTTATCCTGCTCCTGCTGCGAGTCATTGTTCGTCTGCTTCTGCTGCTGCTCGTCCATGGCCTCCAATGCCTCATGATAGTCACATATATCATTCTGCGCCGACTCCAGTGCCTCAATAAAGATGCCACCCGCCTTAGGCAGCTTCCAATAGCGACGCCAGAAACGATCTTGACCAAAGCAGGCAGCTCGCAGCTGATTCGTGCTCTTCTCCAGCGCTTCTTTGCAGTTCAACGAGGCACGCACAATCTTGTCAAGCTTCTTCTGCAGCTCATCGGCACTGAGACGATTGTCCTCATCCTCCTCCACATTTGTAATCTCCGAGTCCAAATCCGAGAGATCATCCTCAATTATGCTCACATCGTGACTCTGACTGTGCCCATCCTCATTGATGGAGTTACGTGCTCCGCTCTTCTTTGCCTGCAACAGCGCCCCCATGGAACCATCACCTCCCACAGTAGTCACAGTGGGTACTGCGCTGCCATTCTGCTGATATTCCTCCAGCTTAGCCAACTGTTTGGAGGGACTTACGTCCGAGGAGGAGGAATGGGAGATGGAAGGCGGCACAGTGGGAACGTCATTGAGCACAACTGCAGCAGCATCGCCATCCAATTCCATGGGTTGTGGTTGATCTGAGGAAGCAGCATCCTGCGGAGCCTTCTCTACCTTCTCGTCGTCTGCCTTGTCTTCGCTGTTGACTTCCCCATCCGGTGCATCCGTTGAGCCTCCAGTGGTTGCAGTTGCATCCGCTGTGGCATCTGATGCCTGCTTATTGGCCTCCGCTTCTGCCTCCGCCTCTGCCTGCTTGGCCAGACGTTCTCGCTCCCGCTCCGCATCGAGTTTCTGCTGTGCCAGCAGTGCCTGCATGGCAGCCTCACGATCCGCTTGTGCCTTCTCATACGCTTCAATGCGCGCCTTTCGCTGATGCAGCGCTTTATACTTGCGCACCTTCATGTCCGTCATGTACTTCTCCTTGCGCATCTGTGCGCAGGTCTCCAGGCTGCCATCGATCTGTCGCAGCACTGCCTTGTTCATCAACAGATCATTGCAGAGGTGAGCGAGCATTTGTGCCTTCCTTGTGGGATTCAGTGCCACAAATGGACGATCCTTGAGAGCGTGTGACAACTTCCACGTATCGTTCTCGTGCAGCAGCTTATAGTACTCATGATTCTTGGCCGAGTGCGTGGCGGTTTCCGCATCCAACTGATGATGATCTGGCACACGTCTCTCTCGCTCTCTGTCCACAGTGATGCCGTGCATCTGACGAATCTCCCCCGTGGCTGTGGCATACAAATAGATGCGCAGGATTTCCGATACATTCGAATTGGTAATATCAGCATTCCGCAGCGATTGACCCAGCAATGTGGTGTGTCGTCCCGGATTGGGCACACCCGGATCCTCAATGGCGCATACCAGAAGATGCGTCATCACCGAGAGCAATTCCTCCTCAGCATCCGCATTGCTGTCACTGATGAGTGCGTCGTGAAGATTCTGCAACGATGGCAGCGACTCCATGTCGAAGCCCAAAGTCTCCCCAAAGTTGTGCAGGAATTCGAAGACCATCAGCAGATCGGCCATCGCCTGACCGGGCAGACGATTGCCTGCAATACGCTCTAGTTCCGGCACCGACATCTCTTGCGGCATTTCTGAATCCTCATTCGGTTTGCGTATTAACTGAAGTATCTCCGCATCTCGCTTTCGCTCTGCCATGCGACGCTCTCGCAAGATCAGACGATCCAACACTAACTGATGCTTCTTCTTCTCGCGCTCCTCAAACTTGCGACGCAGCTCCAGCATGCGGATCAGATTCATGTGCTGACGGCGACGTTCACGTTCCTTAAAGAAAAACAAAGAAGAGAGAGGATAATGAAGAAGGTGTATTAAGCAGGAAAAACGAATGAATCTCTTACCATTTCGGCAGCCAAGAGCAGCTCCTTTTGCTTCTGGAGTTCCTGTTTGTGAAAAAAATGTATTAGATGAGTAAACAGTTATACAGAGTTCTTATACAGATAGACATAAAGAGATGTAGTTTTGATTTTTCAAGGGTAGAAAGAAGATTTAGAAGAGATAATGATAATAAAACTTTATCGAATTGTATAAAATTAAAACCAGAATTTAGTACATCTTTAAACCAACTTTATCTGGAGTCATTACAAGTAGAAATGTGCAGGCGAGTCTACTCGACTGTTATTGAATTGTTTAAGTATGTATGTAAATTATAACTAAAGGCATCGATTCAGATGGCTTCAGACTCAGATGTTGACTGTGTGGAGTGAGAGGTGCCTCCTTCTGTCAGTTACAAAAATTTACGGCTGGCACAAATTTATAAACCCTTTGTCCCTATGAATTTCGGGTTGAAAAATAAATATGTTCTATATATTTTAAACAAATAACAACATCATAGACCAACAAAAGTAAACCAAATTTCAGGACAGAAACAAAGCAATATATAGACAGACAAAAGCAGGACAAATTGCAGAGGAGATTCCTGTACCTGTTCTTTGGCGAGAATTGCTTCCTGACGCCGCTTCTCTTTCTCCTGAGAGTATTGCAATGAGAAAATGCCAATTTGTAAATAGAAACCACAAATATAATTCGGAAATAATGAAACTTACCTGTTGCTTCTTGAGCAACTCTTCCTGCTTGAGACGATCCAGCTCCTCCTGACGCTTCTTGCGCTCCTGCAGAAAGAAAGAATGATAATTTCAATAAAGAGTCTACCATAGGTAATCTTCATTAGAGGGACCCACCTCGATGGCCTGTTGATTCTTGAGTTCCTTCTCCTTGCGCTGTTGCTCCAGCTTGGCGTTCTTCTCCTGCCTGGCCTTCTCCTTGTTGCGTGCCAGCTCCTCCTTCTGTTGCTTCTTGGCATCCCGCATTGCCTGCTGCTGCTTGGCAATCTCAATGCGCTGCTCCACATTGAGTGTCTGGCGTGTGAAGACCTTGAGGTCTTCTAATCGCTTGGCCACATCCTCATCTGTCATGCGAATATATTCACCATCGTTGGCATATGGTGGCGGTGCTGGCTGCAAGAAGGAGCCCACAATGGCGCGGGCAGAGAAGCTAAAGTTCTCACGCGTCAGACTCGATGGCTGCTGCTCCAAAAGCTGTTGATGAAGAGAAGGAAAGAGAGGGTATTACAGGAAGTTCAATATAAAGAACTGAGCTTGTATTTCTCGTGGAGACGAGGGAGTTAGTTCTTAAGTGTCCAAAGTGTCCATGTGCATTTAAAATTTAGAAAAGTTCGCCCTACAAACTCACAGCAAAGACTTGTCCAATTGTCTTGAGGGGCAACGTGCTGCCTGGTGCGTAGTAGGTGACCTCGCCACGTATTTGTCCCTGCTTGGTAAGGCCGCGTATAACCGTGTCCCGCTTCCAACCCAGCTCTAGTGGCACACGCAGCTCTGCGACATTGAGTATATTGGCATCTTCGCTCTCCGACTCCGACAGGCCGCTCTCAGCGGCGACACTCTCCGAATCCGTTGAGGTTTCCATGTGTGCATTGGCCTCACTCAGCGCCAGGCGTATCTTCTCCTGCAGAAAAAGAATTTTTTTATTTCTGGTGATCACTCATTTCATCTCTAGCTACTTACAATATCGGCGCCTTGTTGCAACAATTGCTGCGTGGCTAGCATTGGTTTCAGCCCCACAGCACGGGATTGGGCCAGCAGCGAGGCCACTGTATTCTTCTTGGGCTTGGACACGCCGCGTCCCAAGTTACGTGGACGTCCCTCCTTATACGTTGAAGAGCCCGAGCCAGAACCGGAACCAGAACTTGATGTACCCGAAGCTGAGGGTATGTTGCCTTGTCCCGGCGAAGGCGATGCACCGCCAGCACCACTGCCACCGCCGCTGCCTGAAATAGAGCCACCAGGCATGCCACCAGTGCCACCCAAAGCAGCCGTTATGGAGCTAAGGCTCTGCAGACTGTTGGCACCTGTGCCTGCCTGTGACTGGTAGTCACCACCAAGATTACCAAGTGTCGAAGAGGATGATGAGGATGTTGCTGTAGCTCCGCCTCCTGCACCTCCTGAGCTCATGCTGGCACTGTTGCCGCTACTGCTCTTGTCCGACGGCTTCATGGACAGATTAAGAGGGGCATCAAAGTCATCAATGGTGATGGGATTCGAGGCAGAGCCAATGGCACCACTTGCAGGCATTGTACTCGACTTAAGGCTAAGATTAACACCCGATGCAATCGCGGGATCTGTGGTCAGATCATGCAGATCCTTGCCACAGCCCTTGCTGGACAAATTGTAGGCGCCATTGGATGTGATGGTCGGTGGCAGCTTGATGACCTCAACACGATCTGTGGACGCATTCTGACTGTGACTGTGGCTGCTCTGATTGAGTCCCGACGTGGAGCCTGCAGTGCTGGTCACAGTTGAGGAGGAGGAAGCTGCGGCAGCTGCCTTGGAAACGCTACTGAGCTGCTCCATTGGACTCATCCCCAGCCCCATTGGCATTCCAGCTGCACCCAACATGCCATGTAGATGCTGTTGCTGTTGTGCTGCTGCTGCCATTGCGGCATACTCCATTTCCAGACGAGCACGCTTTGCCGGACTGAGGCCTGGAAACGCAAGCAAAGAGGAAATTGCATTTGTTGTGCTTTCTAAATCCTTTTGCTGCTGTTGTTGTGTTAAGTGTTGCTGTTGTTGTTGTTGCTGTTGTTCTGCTTGGTGTTGTTGTTGTTTCTGTGTGGCTTGTTGTTGCTGTTGTTCTGTTTCAGAGATGGTCTTCTTGCGACCGCGTGATGTACTACCAGGTATCTTGGGGCCCACGATGGAGGACGTGTATTTGATGATCTCCGTATCCGGTGGCAATCGTACGCCCAACAATGAAGGATGCTCGCTGCTGCTAAGACAGATATAAAAGCAGAATTAGTTAATCTTGCAGAGAACTCTTCACTCCACTCTCTTTTTCCTTCTTACCTGCTCATCATGGCCGCATTGCTCATGTAATCCTTGGCACTGACCTTGCCACCTCCACTGCCCGCCATTGTTGTGCTTGGCAACTGTTGCTGCTGCTGCTGTGAGGGATGCGCTGACGAGGTCACCGTTGCACTGGGCGTCACTCCAGTGCTGGCAGCAAAGGCATTCATCGCTGCCTGCATGCTCTGCTGCGGCGTCATGCCGAGTGCACCGAATTGCGAGAGAGAATTGAGCGCATTCAATGAGGGATTGTTCTTATCGCGATCACGATCCTTGCCAGAACCACTGCCCCCCATGCCACCACCACTGCCAGACATGCTGGAATGCGGTGACATATTGAGCCCTGGATGCATGCCCGCCATTGAGGCATTACTCGCACTGACATTGGTGGACGATGCTTTCCCACTGGACATGGAGTTGCCACTGCCACCGGCGCCACTGCCTGCACTGAGACTCATCGCCAGATTGGACAGACTGTGTGCATGCAGTGATGATGAGGAACCACCTCCACCACCACCCCCACTCGATTTCTTGCCAGAGGAACTATTCGAGCTGCCACCTCCACTTCCTAGGCCAGACATGCCACCCATGCCGGAGCCCGAAGCGGCTGCTGCCACAGCCTGCATAGCCAGCAGCTCCTTGTGCAGCGTGACAGGATCGTAAGCGGAGCCAGGATTACTGGCCATATTGCTGCCACTGCTGCTGCTGGTCATCGTGGAGGGTTTTCCATATGCGCTGGCGGTGCTCTGTAGAGAAAATAAAGATTCGATTAAACATCTCTTCACTTTATCTTGCCCCTCACCATCTCACTCACCTTATACCCCCCGCCGTGTCCTCCACTGCTCGTCGAAATCGAACTGGTGCTCACCGAGGGCTGTCCAATGCTGCTGCTTCCAGGCAATCCGAAGCCATGCATGCTGGCCAGTGCTGCAGCGGGATTGTTAGCTGCCGCTGCTGCTGCCGCGGCTGCAGCTGCATTTAAACTGTTAGCCAGGTTCTGTTGTTGCTGTTGCTGCTGCTGTTGTTGTTGCTGTTGCTGAGCGGCTCGTTTCTCTTTGCGTGATTTGTTCGATTTGCTGCTGGAGCCACCGCCGCCACCTTGGCTGCCACCACCTCCTGCACCACCCCCAACTCCAACCATACCTGCACCAGCACCTGCTCCCGCCGTGGAGCCAGCACCGCCAGCACCCATGGCCATGGCAGCAGGTCCAAATGCAGCTGCCAAATCAGGATGCGGAAAAGGTGATAATCCTGACGCCTGCAGGCGAGTGAAGTAATCCTGAGCTGCCAATTGCGCCATAGACCACCAGCCTAGAAATTTAGACATGATGTTATTGTGTGTCTGGATGTAGTTCTGAGGTTCAGTTGATTGTCTGTGACTATATCAACTTGTGTTAACAGATATCATTTGATAGAACTCGCAATTTGAACTTTCTAACTGAGTACCTTAGGGCATTAAAAGAGTTAGTATCGATTACAACTAATTTAAGCCTCATTTTTGCCTGGTTTAAGCTTTTAAAAAGCTAGCAGATTAGATAAATATGCTTTCAGTTATATTATTATTAGTTAATAAGCTTTATAAGCATCTTCCATAACATGAAATAAACTAATTACATCAACCAGTTGATACAAATGATCCATAATTTCTTTATCTATTAACAATTTCTCCCATTAGCCCTTAAGCAGTTCCGAGACAAGACGAAGAATAACTTATGAAACACTTTGTAAAAATGATAAAAACACAGAAAAAAAATTAAACTTATTTTCAACTTTGATTCGTTATAAAAAGACAGGCTATCAATAAAATAGTATGTAAAAGCAAAAGGACAAAATGAAAAATAATAATATAATAATAAGATTATTTGTAACATATCTAGAATTCTTAATTCCACTAATTCATAAATATGTCACCCCTTCAATAACAGCCATATTTAGCTTGAAAAAGCGTAATAGTCAGCACCGTTCTCGTTCTTCTGAATTTACTAACTTATTTTCATCTTTTATCCTTAATCCATCTATATTTATATCTTTAAATGATATATAATATAATGAAGTAAGTACTGTGCTTGGCTTATTATCACTATGTTGGCCAAGTTGAAGGGGCATCAACAAGCGTAAAGCTTAAGCAGCAAGCGTAATTGTTGCTCTAGGAGAGTTTTCTTCAAATGCAACGCACTGTATAAGACGAGACATTTGCTGTTTTTCTCCAAACTTAAGAAACAGGCTTTCTTTATATGCATATTCCCTTTTCTATGCTTTACTACTCTCTGAATTTGCACTCCTCCTCTGCGGCTTCTGTTGGTGCCTCTGCTGGCTGCCACAACATTCTTCATTTGACTCTTCCTCTTCTCCTCCGTCTTGTGTTGTGTTTCGTATGCTAAATTGTATTCGTGTGTCGATGCCGACATTTTACTCACTTGCTGGATGCAGACCTGCCAAACTGGCGGCCTGTGAGGCCGCTACGGCCATTGTGTTCTGATGATGATGAGCGCCCGCAGCTGCTGCCGCCGCCGCAGCCATTGATGAGTAACGATCATTAGCAGCGGCGGCTGCTGCACCCGCAGCATTTGGCAGCAGCCCCAGACCGGCGGCAGCGGCAGCATTGAACTGTGAATTGAAGAGCGGATTCGATGCAGCTGCCGCTGCTGCTCCAGTTGGATCGCGTCCCCAGTAGGCTGTAAGAGAGAAAGGGAGAGATAGGTTAAGTGACTGCATCAACTTAAGCCAAGTTCAGGTTACTTACCGAATAGCGAGGCGGCATCTAACAGTCCAGTGGGATCGTGTGGCCCGCCAGCACCGCCTCCAGCGCCACCTCCACCCGCACTGGAGCCGCCTCCTTTGCCTCCTCCGTGATTGTTTGAGTTTTTGCCATCATTGCCGCTGCCATCGCCGGCATTTTTGTTCATGTTAAAGTGCTAAATTTGTGTTATCTTCTATTACAGTTGTTCGGTATTTTTGTTTTGTTTCTGCGAGTAGATAAGAAAGAGAGAACGAGATGCGTGAGATAAGTAACAATAATAAACAACAACTTTGAATTTCACTAACGGCGAGTTCAAAAATAACTGCCATCTCTGGCAGTGACTGAGACTCTCTCTTCTGACGGCCCCTTTCTACTTTTCTCTCAGAGAGAGAAAACAATATTACCTCGCGTTTGTTCCGGATCTCTTTTATTAACTTAATTAATTAAATTACGATTTATTATTTTTTGGCCACAACATTTATAAAAATATTCCATTCATTGCTCTCTCACTCTCAACACTTTACTCTCTCTCAACTTTTCGCATACTCCGCGCTCATTTAATTTATGTATGCACTCAATGTTGGCAACGCCGTGCGTGGTAGCGGCTGTTGGCGAATGTAAACGCAAAGAGGAAACATCAGAAACATGAAAAGCAAAACAAAACTACAAAAAAAACTACACACACATACGAAACGGAAACAACCAGGGGGCGAGTGAAAACCGTGTGCAAGAGAACCGAGAGCGACTCACTCACACACACCACTACACCTGCATGCACAGGAGAAGAGCGAGTTAGCAGCGTCGCCGCGTAGCGCGCAACTCAAAATGAGTCGAAAACAATTTTACGAGTAAGAAAACTACAACAACACTTAGCTTATTGCACTTTTCCACTACTAAATCAAAATCAAACCACGAATGCACACAACATACACACACTTACAAACACAGACACACACAAACGCGCCTACAATTTCACTCACAGAGAAACGCCGCGGCGAACGATGCATACATAAAGCGAAAAAGAAAATGCCGTTTGGCTTGCGTCGCCGTCGGCAGAGGCAGCAGCAGCGACAGCGGCATTAAACAGCGTATTTTGATTCGTTTTTTGTTGTTTTTCTTTTGCTCTTTAAAATTTCATTCATAAGTTAAGTCGCTGCTGCATTTGCATTTCACACACACACACACATTTACAGATTTTGCATATTACTAAAAGCCGACGACGCCGCTGCTGTCGTCACCACAACGCTGTCGACGCCGCTGACTAAGCGCTGACTGAGACGCAGACAGACCGTCGCGACGTCGGTTGAAGAAAAAATTATTAAAGATGCGCTGCTCACTTGAAATACGGCACTTTTCATGCGTCACGCATATTTTGCACAACATTTCACATATTTTTTGCAATTTTCCACAGCATTTTCTACATTAAAATTCACAATTTTAATTATTTACAAGCGAGAGCGGTTGCGAAAAGCAAACCAAATATCTGTGGGATAACGCGGCGACTGAGCAAACGAATGCGGCGACAAAAGTGAGAGAACACAAAAACGTGTTACAAGTGGAATTGAAACATGAGAGCCGACATTGACGGCGGCGGCGAGTGTGAGTGTGAGAGGCAATGAATGGACCGACGACGACGACAACTTCAACGATGAAGCCAACGTCGACGTCAGCGTCAACGCGTTTTCACAGTGGTTGATAATTACACTTTTTGTTTTGTTTCTGTTTTTGTTATATTTGATGCCTTATTTTTGTTTTTGTTGTTGTTGTTTGCATATTTTTATGAATTAATCATTTTAATGAACGCACGTTTAGCAGAGCCCGCCACAATGTGCCACAATAAAAAGGTGGAGTCCATCTTTGTTGCCGCGTCTCTTGCGCCTTCTTAATAACAGTTATTGCGCTGCTGCAGCGCACTCCTGCTGTCGCTGCCTCCCGCCACTGCCTTTGCCTTTGCCTGTGCCTGAGCCCGCTGCCTTCATTCTCGGTCTCTGCCACTGCCCTCTTTTGCTGTCATGCATCAGCCGAGACAGATGTGTGTCTGCTTATCACAGAAGGATAGTGTGTTGCGGTGAGGGGGGTAAGTGTGCACAGTGGAGTGGGATGAGTCGTCAGCCAATAAATTGTGCGCCATTGAATCGATTAAAGTGAGCGCAAATTGTAAAAGGCGATTTATTACAACAACAAATTGCAAAAACACAAGAAAATAAACAAATAAAACTTTGCAACGCCATTGTTTTACTTACACACATTCATACACATATGTTGTGCGTCTGCACGTGTGTGTGTGTATGTGTGTGTTTGCCTTTTCTTATGCTTCGCTTACAGTTTTATGACGGCAACCGCACAGTGGGACCCCCGTTCGGGTCAAAGCGTCGTCGACAGAGGCAGTGGCAGCAGCAGAGGCTGTATTTTTTTGCCGTATTTATGTATGTGTGTGTGTGAGGGTGTGAGTTGGGTTGAGCGCGCGCCACAACAACAATAGAAACAGCGGCAGCAGCGTTGGCAAAATGATTCGAGCATTTATCTTTGACGCTGTCACCGCGCGCGCTCTGCCGAAGTCGACGGTCGTCAGCGTCGACGCGCTGCCAATGAAAAGGTGCGCGCAGCCAGCGTGCGTGCGTGCGAGTGTGTGTGTGTGTGCAGGGCAAGCGGCAGAGAAGCAGCAGCACTCGCTGCCGTCGCCGTTGTCGTTGTTGTTGTTGCTGTTGTATTTTTTCTTTGCTTTGCGCTAACTTGACGGGTAGATATATTTTTTTTTGCCCATAGCGAGTGACTGCCTGACCCCCTTCCCCTCGCCCCCTCCTCCTCGCACACTCACGTACGATTCAACTGACTGACCGTCGCCCTGGCGTCGTTTCAATATTTGTGACTGACAGTGTACAAATGTGAAATTCTTTTTATTGTGTGCGCCCGACGGCGGTGGCGTCGGCAAACGCCGACGTCGATGTTGGCGTCACTGGCGTTGATCCACTCTGCTCCCCTCTCCATCTCCCACTCACCCCTTGTTGTTTTTTTGCTCTTGATTATCTCTAGTTCAATTGGCAGTCGTCAGTCATTCGGTATTTCTGTGTGTGCGTGTGTTTGTTTCGCTGTGTATCTTTGGCAAACGCCGTCGCCGCCTTCGTTGCTTTTGTGTTATACACACAATGCCGACGATGCCGACGACGCTGACGCCTTGTACAGTAATTTGTTCATTTTCTATTAAACTCGACAAATGCTAATCAGAATTCAAAGCTTAACAGTTAGTTCTGCTCTGCACTTCACGCTCATCTCATTGGAGCTTGTCACACTGTTGGCAACATTGGCAGCAACTGCAATGCAGAAAGAGAGGGAGAAATTGGGAGAGAGTAATTAATGTATGTGTGCGTGTGAGTGTGTGTCGCTCTACGGGCGCAATTTATTAATTGCAACAAATGCAGTGCAAGGAGGGAGAGAGAGTGTGTGAGGTGTAAGAGAGGGAGTGGAGTATGAGTGAGAGAAAAGAGTGAGAGTGGGAGAGAGCAGTGAGTATGTGTGCGTGTGTTGGAGTAACTTTACTAGTGCGTCCCTTTAACGCGTTTCAATTCCAACAGTGGCGCCGTTACTACACAAATACACATGCCCATTATATTTATATGCATGTGTGTGTATTGTATTTATTTGTGTTCACTTGTCCGCAACATACGTTGATCATCTTTGAGTACAAACACACGCACACACACACGTACATTTGTAATTTTGCTTGGCATTCTTGGGTATTTTAGATTTTAGGTTCATGTACATGTTATTGTTGTTCCTGTTGTTGTTGCTGCTGCTGCCGTGCGTCGCTTCTTTGATTGTTGGCGGCGGCTTTTTCAGTTCGCTTTGCTCTGCCTTTTCTCATTACTTAAGAAGTTGACTCTTGCCGCAAGCAGCGAACAGCGACTCGACGCGGCTCATACCTCACACTCCTCTCGTCTCTCTCTGTTGTTCGCATGCGAGGTTATTGACTCAGCGCAGACAGAGACAGCGACTGAGACTGCGACGACGACGACGACGACAGCAACTGAGACCGTGTAACAGAGAAGGGACGCGCAGAACTTGCGCCGCGCTGCCGCGATCTTCAGTTGTTCTTCGCTGCTTTCCCCCTCTCTCCCTCTTTCTCTTCTGCATCAATCTTTGCGACGCGCACTGCGACGTCGACTGCAGTTGCAGCCGCTGCAGCAACAAGTACAGACAGGCAACAACAGCAACTTCTTTGGCCTCTTTTAGGTTTTGTGCTTGGCTCCTTTCTTTCCCCACTGTACTTTGACCTTTGCCATACAAACTCTTATTCAATTAAGTCAATCATGCACACACTTGAACTCCTTTACAGGTGTTGAAAGTGCGTTAATCCTTCAAGTGCCATTAGTCCAGAAATAACTCAAACAATTTCCCATTCAACTCATACAACAACAACAATACAGTTATTGTAATATGCAGATGTGGAATATGAAATTTCCAAAGAACAATAATCAATTTATCAATGGCTTCTTTCCTTTCCTTCTGCCCTAACTGGGTTACAGTGGTCTGTGACTAGGATGAACCGAGAAGGGAAATAATCTCTTTGTGAAAGTAGGTCTACACTTTGCCAACAGTTTCGAAAGTTTAACCAAAGTATAAAAGATGATATAATAAATGTAATGAACATTTTATACTGATAACATTGAAACATTCAATAGATATCATTTCACATTAAATTGAATCTTTAAAATATTCCTTTGCCCCATTTTATCATAAACATATTGGGAAACTTTGAAACTGATTTTGTTGGTGGTCGCTTGCCAATAATTAAAAATTTAAATTTAATAAATTTTTATTTGTCAAAAACTTGTAGTTTTTAGAAAAATATTCCATTTTTTTTTGTATTCTCTATGGGCTCACTACAAATAAAAATCTTTCGTAAAAAGTAATGACTTTAAATCTTTGATATAAACTTTTATATTTGTCATATTATCGTTTTAGTAAACTTTGAAGCTGGTTCTCAAAGGTTTCATTTATTATTTAAGGAGATATTTGGATAACATTATAAATTTATATGATTCTTATAAAGAAGTCTATCGTAATTAAACATTCAATAGACGAACTATATAGTATTATACACGAATTACTTAGAAATATATTATAGAAGTTAATTAAAATGAAATATAATCACCGCGGAAATTTGTTTTTGATAAATGAAGTTTTAAATGTAAACTTTGTACCTATTCTGGTATATTTATCTCGAAGTTGTGAGGTCACCGTAATTATAAAAAAATATAATTAAATCTTCTATATACTTTTTCATTTTCTTTTTTGTACAACTCAATAATATTCTCATTATTTTATAAGGATTCTCACATAAAATTTATTATAATTAGCTTCCTTTTAGTCAGCGCCCACTGTAAGGCTCAGCTAATTTGTGTTGTGGTCTCTCGTCCTGCACACACTGAGTGAGTGAAACAAAGGCTAAACATATCGAGAGAGAAGGCGAGGGACGAGTGAGTGAGAGAGAAAGAGAGAACGAGCGAATGAGCGAGCAAGTGTGAGCGAAGCCTAAGCAGAACCGGAATAAAATGAAATGGATTTCAGAGTGCAGCTGGGCATGGTGGAAGTGGGAAGGGGGAATGGTGGGAGTGGGAAATGAGAGAGAGGGAGTGGGAGAAGGGAAGTCAGAGAGGGAAGTGGGAGAGCGGAGTGGGCAGCGATTGCTAGGGGGAGGAGAAACAAAAGGGTTACGGATGAGGTAACAAGACGAACGATGCAAGAGGGGGAAACAAGTGAAGTGCAAAGTGAGAGGAGGCGGGGGGAGTTTGTTCGTCCACTTGTTTTTTGGCGTTGTACACATTATTATCAAGGATATTGCTAACCAGTTCGGCGCGGTTTAGCGGCAGAAAGGGAAGAAGAAAGCGGGGTGAAGAGGGTTGTGCGGAGTCTCTGCTGTCGGCTGTGCGCGCGTTCAAGGAAATTGTGTAAAAAAGGACACCCACAAGCACTCACACACACACACAGACAGTCGCACATATTAAATGTAAACTGTGAACCGAAACGGGACGAAGCGGAGGAGTGAAGAGGGAGAGGAAGCTCAGCCGGCAGGAAACGATGGGAGGATGAAACGGGGGAACGATGGAAAGGGAGAGACGGGGGTCGAGACCATGGGTCGAGTTGGAGTCGAGTCAAGCCGGGTGGGACAGTCAGTCGGTCGGACGCGTCCGACGTGCGCTCGGGTCAGAATCAGCTCAGACCTCATAGTAGACCAGGCAGGTCCCAGTTCGAGCCAGGGCTGCAGAAACACACACACACACAGACGTAGAGCAAACGAGCGCGCAAGGACACACATTGCGTGGGTGGGCAGAGGCAGCGACAGAGACGGATGAGGGCGGGCAGGGAGGAGGGTTAGGAGTGTTGGCAGTAACGAACCCAACCGAAGCGCAGAGGGAAAAGCAAAACTAAAATTGAAAATGGCAACGACGCCGAAAGGGGAAAAGGCAACGACGACGACGGCGACGGCGACGGCGACAGTGACAGCAGCAGCGACGCAGGCAGAGCTAGTAATAACAACAACAACAACAACAACAGCAACAACAAACAAATGAATTTATGCAGCCAACAGCAACGCGCAGTTGTTGTTGTTGTTGTTGTTGCAGTTGGGTATTTATGTAACGGTGAAATAGTTGTTGCCGTTGTATTTGTGCCTGTGTGTTGTCACTGCTGTTGTTGTTGTTGTCGCTGCTGCTGCAGCAGGAGGTGGAATGTGCATGGGAAAGGCTCAAAGTGGAACGAGAGCGCGCAACACGACCCATAAATTAGAGTGAGTGGGAGAGGGAGGGACAGAGAGGCATAGAGAGTGAGGGAGTGGGGGAGAGACAGGGAGTGAGTGGGAGAGAGGGTGAGGAAGCGAGGGAGACGGGGCAAGTTGAGCGAGAGCAAGCGAGCATGCGAGCACGAAGGAGCGAACAAACCGAACAAAGCGCACAAAGCAAACGAAACCAACGAGCGAAAGCAGTGCAGCAATGTAAGAGAGGGAGAGAGAGAAGAAAAGGGTGCAGAAAGTGAGAGAGAGGAAGGGAGAAGGAACCAGAGAAGGAGAGGAGAGAGAGAGGAAGTAGTATGCAGAGAGGGAGATAGAGGAGTGAGGTCGACGGAGGAGTGAGGTCGATGGAGGAGTGAAGTCGATGGAGGAGTGAGGTAGGAGAAGAGAGTAAGGTGGGGAGTGAGTGAGAAATGTGCAGCAGCAGCGGGAGACGCATTGACGTATTTGCCGCATTTGCAACAGAGCAAAGCTGCCGATGCCACTCGCTGCTGCCTGCTCCATGTTGCCTGCCCCACTCAAACTCAAAGCTAGCTTCGGGCTATAATAACAATAACAACAGCAGCAACAACAACAACAACAACAGCAGAGAGAAGACGACGGTCCCGACGACGCACAGTGCTAGTTGCAACAGCAGAGGTGGCAGGCAGCAGTGCAGAGGGGGCTGAGCAGACGGGGCAGCATCTGTGCCAGGCCTGACAGCAGTTGAGGCAAGTACACAAATATAGCAAATACAAATGCAGCGTAGGTGACAAGGAGCAGAGGCAAGGGAGAAGGAAGAGCAGAGACAAGAGAAGACAGAAGCACGACAGGAGTAGAGGCAGGAGCCAAGGAGAAGCAGAGGCAGTGCAGAGACAAGGCAAAACAGGAGCAAGAGCTGAAGAGGAGGAGCTGAAGCAGGAGAGCAGCAAGAGTTGGGACCAGCGGGGGCAGCAGGAGACGAGGAAAAGCAGGACACAAGCAGATGCAAGGGAGCAAGAGCAGGAGGTTGAAAAACAAGTGGAGGTGGAGCAAGAGTTGTGGCAGGACACGAGCAGGAGAGGACAATCAGAAGAGTACGAGCAGGAGGTGTAGAGATGAGAAAGGAGGAGCATGGGAGATGCGGCACCACAGGAGTTGGACAGGAGCAGCAGCGGGAGAGGAGGCTGGTTGCCAGCTGAGATTATGTGCATGCTGGGCGCTTTTGCGGCTACGTTGAATGCAGCCAAATGTGGCTGTTGCCTCCTGCTGCATGTCATTGTTGTTGCCCCAGCAACGTAAACCAGGCACAGTCAACAGCAACAACAACAACAGCAGTAGGCAAAGCCGGCACTGATAACGTTTATCCAGAGAGCGTTGTAGCTGTAGTAATGCACGCGCAGGCGGGCGAGCAGGGATAGTTCACAGGGATCAACTTGCTGGGACAGTTCGCACTGTAGATTAGCAAACAGAGAATGTGAAGAGCAGCAGGGAGAAGGGGAGGAGGGAGAGTGAGAGTGAGGCAGCGCAGCAGCTCAAGCTAATCACATTTGCAGTCGAACTAGGCAGGTGGAATGCAATTGGAGAAGGAGAAAGGATGCACAGAGGAGAAACAGGAAACACATATAGAGGGAGAGAGGGTGAGAGATATTGGGAGGTAGATACAGAGAGATAGAGAACAGAGAAGTGTACAAATCAGCCTAAGCAATCTCTTTTAATGTTTGATAAACTAAGATTAGCTTGAAACAGCTAGAAGAAGCCAGAAAGCTAAAGCTCTTGTCTGACATATGCAGACAAGATAAGGACCTTCATGTATTTTGCACTAAAACTGAGTGTGAATTATAGAGGAAACTGAAAACTTTTACCAGAGATATACTTTGAGATTGTTCTGACCTAACCTAGCTAAACTTGACCTAATTAAGGTTGAGTTGAATAATAAAAGACAATACTAATGTAAAATAAATAACACAACCCTACAAACAAATGTTTTTTTTTTTTCAAAATTCCTTCTTATTTATTGAATCTTCTCAGTTTGAGAGACAAACAAACAAATGTTGACATTATCTGGACGCAGTCAAAAGCCTTTAAATATCTTTCAAAGTTAAGAATTTAAATCTAAACATGTGATATTATTTAAACATTGTAAGTCTGATTCAAAAGTTTTAATTTACCCTGCACAACAAGGTATAGACTATAATCTAAGGATATAGACACCTTAAACAAATATAACAGTGCGAATCTTTCATTTTTGTTATTTTAATATGTATTCTAGTCCTTCATTTTCAGTAATAGATATTATATTTTCCAGTAGTTATAATCCCACTCAGCATCTGCGCAACATTTCAAACAGAATCCAAACTTTTCGCTTCCATCACTCACTCTGTTCTTCTCCTTCTTCCTTTTCATTTCCAATTCTATTTCAGAGTTCGCGCAAAAGCTTTTAAATGTTGCGGTGATTTCATTAGACAACAAATACAATTAAAATGCTTGTTGCACGTAATCTAATATTTATGTGGAAGCCAGACAGAGAGAGACAGAAATAAAGATAGAGAGGGAAAGAGGGAGAGAGAGCTGGCATGGCATTTAATTAATGCTTAAATCGGATTATCCAACAAAAGGATAAAGGAACCCAACGCCCACTCCCAGGCCCGCATCTATCAATGGCCACAGCCAGCTGTCCGTTTAGTCCTTCCCCGAGGAAAACAACAGAAAAACAGAAGTGGAGGAAGTAGATGAAAATGGACGTGGCCTTTTTAATACCATTTGCAGATGGTGCAAATGTATACGATTGTTTGCAACTGAAACTAACCTTACATTTAACATATCTCTTTATGTAACTTAAGGAATATCAGCTCAGACATAACTTGTGCCTCCTCACACTATTTAAATCAAAACCAACCCATTTGGACGAATTTATCAACTGATCTTATTTTAATTGAACATTCTAAGTATTATATTATATTATTAAATTACTTTATTCGATTTACAGGTCTAAAACCAGTCGTAATTAAATACTTATACTATTTTTGGCTGCATTCAATGCCAGGACATGTTTTCAACAAATTTAATAACGCTACCTCTTAATTTCCCTCAGAACTAGATGTTCATACAAACAGATTTTTTATTATTTTTGTAATAAAAACCCCACCGTAAATCACATAACATTAATTGCCGTCTGTTTAACTCACCATACAACGGATTTCTATTGTCTTCTCAGTGTGTTTCCAATCCGGGAACTCTGTTTCTTCATAGCTCTTCAAGTAGTTCTTTTTGCAGATTTTGACTGCGTATTTTCATATTTTAACGATTAATTATTTGTTATCGATTATTGTTGTTGTTGGTATATTTTGTGTGTGTGTGTGTGTGTTCTTTCTCTATTCGTTCACTCACTTGTTGTAGTTGTTGTTGTTGTGGGGCACAATTTGAAATTTGAATAATGATTTCATTTTCACGATTCTCATCGGCTTTTTGGCCTGGTTAGCACACACAATCACAGCACACACACACGAGCACACACAGACACTATCACAGAACACACAGAAAGATCCAATACATGCACCGGAAGATGAATGATGTTCGCAATGTCTGTTCAGTTTTAAAAAAAATTTATAATTGTTGTGGATTATTTTATGCAATGATTCGAGTCGCGGGGGCTAAAAAGAAATAAGAAGAAGAGAAGAGAGTTTTATAAAATCAATCTTAACTTGAGTTTTGCTTATGTAGCAAGTTATAATGGAACAATATAATGAAAAATGATACCATAGCCCACATAATTTCATTCCCATTAAAGTACTTCAAATGAGTCAAAGAAAATTCTGCTAAATAGTAGAATAACAGGCGTTTTTGAGATTAGGATCTATTTTCAAAGACTTTTACCTTGTTGTTGCATTTCTCTGTCTCCTTTTCACGTTAATGAAAGTACTAAATGATATCAAGAATCACATTATATTGTCTTTAATTTAGTTGTTATTTTGTTGCTAGATTAGAGACAAGAACAACACCAATAGGCACTGTGAACCAGCAGCTATTGTGAATGCTATTTCTATATACACTTACACATATCATAAAATGCTGTCAGATATGAACACACACGCACACACAAGTGTGTGTGAGTCATTCTGCACACAAAAGAACAGAGCAGAATTCGGGCAAATGTTGAGCCGAAACTTATTCAACACATTAGAGATACATACGTACATAACAATTTATAATGCAGGAATGGGGAGGGAATGAATAAAGAAAGGCAAAGAGAGAGGGGGAGGATGAAAGACAGGAAGTAGAGTGAAAAGCAGAGCAAATAAATATCTCAAATTTCATCTGCAGCTGCGATGACGATGTCGAGTTCAAGTTCTTCGCAAGTATGACAAACCCGGCGCAAAACCCCCCAAAAACAACTGATAAGAACCGCACAAACTAACCTAACCTAACTGCGTATCTATGAATCGTCGTCGCAACAAGCAATTGATGATAAGCAAAGGCAGCGATAGCTTATTGTTGGTTTTGTGGTTTTTAAATGAATACAGATTGCCCCCCACACCTGCTATATGAGCTTAAGCTGAATACAAAACTCGTTCATCAAGCGAATTTCACGATTCTCTTTCCCACTCATTCTTCTTATTTAAATATCTTGACCGGATGTTGAAGACACTTTGACTAAGTTGAATAATGCTTGAGTATTTCTGCTTAATGTTCTATGAATCCTAAATAATCTTGATATATAGAGCAAATTTATCTTTTATTAATAAAATATGATAGGTTTTTTTTTTTTTAATTTCTGTCTTTCTCAAGCTCGTTTTGTCATTTCGTTCTATTGTCATGCAATTAATACCAGATGAGACAAGAACGTGCACGCCCACACCTGTTTATGTGTGTTTTTGCATGTTTATGCGCGTTTTTGCATGTTTTTTTCTGGTTTATCAGGGTTTCACATGAGCTTATCGACGTCAATTTAGATCTAAATCGTAAACAGCAATCGCTTCCGCTTATAAATTCGCTAAGCAAGCGAAAGGGAGGCAAGGAGAGAGATAAAGAGAGAGGAACAACAAGAGATAAAGAGAGAGAGGAACAGGGAGAGGCATTAATGGCAAAAGGGGCATGACAAATGTGCAATTTTTGCTACGATTCGAATTCAAAAGCAAATGCAAAGGGAAAGGGAAACGGGGATGAGGAAAACCCGTGCAGCGCATACTGTATGTGTGTGTGCTGCGAGGGTGACTAGCGTGAAAAGGGCTTGAAACGTAACGAAAAAGGGCCAAAAGCAAATAAATGACTAAAATTAAACAAGAAAACGAATTCATCACGAATGCTTCAAAATTGTGAGAGGGGTTGACGAAGCATTGGGTTCAGGGAAGAGAGACGAATGACGGACAATGATGATGACGATGATGATGATGATGACGACGATGATAATGCGATGCTGTGTGCAACGAAGGCGAAGGCAAAGGTACGAAACGATAAACTAGAGACGAACGCCGACGGCAACCGCGACGGCGACGCCAATGCAGCAACAACAACACAACACGATATGACGAATTCGTACACACACAGGCACAAACCACATGCGCACACAAACAGACACACACACAGAAAGCAACGCAACGGCGGCCACAATAAAAACCAACGAAATAAATTAAACAATATGAAAAAGAAACACTGCACAGCGCGTACACCCAAAACGAGCTGGAAATGAGCTGGACAAGGGGAACACGACAGAGAAGTGGAGGAGGGGTCGCGGGGAGAGTGGGCAAAGCAATCAGCGAGGAACGAGACAAAACCGCCACCAACAGCAGCAGCAGCAGCAGCGACGGCGGCATCGCAAAACTTGAACGACAAACGGGCACGGACAAATGGACAATGAGGATGGAGGGGGTTGGGGGGACAGTGGAACTGAGGGACAGAGAGACAGACAAACACAGACGGCAACTTTTTACATACAAACAGTGTGACAGACAAGCAGAGGGAGAGAGGTAAAGTGAGCGAGAGAGGGAGAAGGAGGGAACAACAGCAGCAGAAAATCCAACTAAATATCGAAATCACAAATCCGCAACTGAGCTGCGCGTTATAATAAAAGCAAACGACAAAACACACACAAACACTCACACACAAAGAAAAGCACAAACAAAATTTCAGACAGAGGCAGCGACGCGTCGACGGCGGCAGCGACGGCAAATGAGTGAACTGAGCAAGAGTTGAGTTCAGTTGAGTTGAGTGAAGTGACCGAAGTAGAGTCCGTCGTCTGTCACTCTGACAAACTTAACTGGCCGACAGTCAGTTAGACAATCGGTCAGTCATGCCAATGCGCAGTCAGCGTCACTGCCAACGCCGCTGCTGTCGCTGCTTGATTGCAAATGATAAACTGCGCTGCCAAAGCTTTCTGCTGTTGCGGCCGCTGTGCTGCTGCTATAACTGTTTTTGTTGTTGTTGTTGTTGAGTTTTTAATGCAAAAGGGCGAACGCACTTTTCTATTGCATATTTGTACAGTGGGGCAAAAACAGAAGGCAGAAAAACAAAAGCGCAAAGCCGCAGCGACTGCGACGCAAGCAGCGCAGCGGGTCGTGTCATGCACACATTGAGTATACACTCGCCGACACACACACACACACACACAAACACGCAGGCTGAGCACACAGTCGGCCGGGCTGGGCAAGCAATAAGGCAACTAGCCAAGCAACAACAAGTAGAGGAAGAAGAAGAATAAGAACAGCAGCAGGCAGCAACAACAACAAGCACGACAGCAAGACATAAAATAAATGAGCGACGCTGCCGACGCCGCGCAAACATGTCTCCAATGCTGTAGTTGTTGTTTTTGTTGCTGCTGCCTGCCTGCCTGCCAGTCATTGTTGTTGCTGCTGTTGTTGTTCTTGTTCTTGTTGTTGTTGTTGTTATTGTTGCCTGCCCTGCTCGTTCGGCCATTCGTTCATTGCGCGCCGCTGCTTCAATTTCGTTTTTCTCAACGTTTCTTCGTCGTAATTATTGATACATAAAAAAAATACTACATAACTGAACACGCCGCGACGTTGGCGTTGGCGACGTCGACGGCAACGACTGCAATGCGACGGCGGCTGCGACGGTAACCACGACTGTGACCGCGACGCAGACGACTTCGCAGCGGCAACGGCAACGGCGGCACAGTTGACGCAATAAATCTTATTGGAGTTGCAATTGTTAATTATTGCATTGGTCAGTAACTCGTTTAACTCAGTCTCCCTCACTCCCCTGCCTTCATCACACTCTCTTCATTCCACCTCCCCTCTCTCTACCTATCACTTGTGTTTCATTAAGGAGTGAATTCGCCGCATGACATGCATGAATTTGATCTCAACTGCTCTCCTACTCTGCTCTTGCTCAGCCCTCCCGCTCTGTCCTCACTTATACCACCCTCCCCCTCTCTCTACCACTATCTTTTAAATCTGTCAGTTATGCTCGCATCATTTTCGTTGCTCGCCATTGGAATTTTACAGTTAATGGCAGCTGCTAAGCAGCTAAGCTGCCGGGCAGCATCGTCAGCAGCGACTGCGACTGCGGCGTCGACGACACTTTGCTCGCGTTTTTATTGATTTGACAATTTTGTTGTGTGTATTGCGCGGTGCGACGCGGCTTTAGATAACTGCAAATGAACGTACATGTATGTATGTGCACACATGCATGGGTGTTTCTGTGTGTGAGTGTATTGTGTGACCAGCAACAATAAGAAAGAGTGAACACAGCATCCCGCTCTCCTTTCCTCCTCCCTCTGCTCAACTCCTCTCGCAATTCTTGTGCACAATTTTAAATCCTTTTTGCTGAGCTGCTGCTGTTGCTGCCGGCAGAGGAGGAGGCAGCGCTGCGAGGGCAGCAGAGTTCACACACAACTGACAAAAGAAAATACGGTGGCCAGGGTGCATACACACACACACACACACACTCGCACTGGTACAAACACACGTACTACAGACACAGAGCAAGCACAGACGCACACACACACACATACACTCGAGACAGACAGCATTTCTGCTGCCTCTGCCTCTGCTCGCTTGGCTGAGTTCTCGCGCTGGCTTCGCTGCCTTTGCCTTTGGCTTAGGGCCCAAACGATTTGGTTAGGTTTGCTTTGGTTTGGCATTTCTCTCTATCTGTATCTGTATCTGTCGCACTTCCTGCCCGCTTCTTCTGCTTCATCTTCATCTTGTTCTTCTTGTTGTTGTTTCTTTAGATTTTATGCAATAATAAATATTGATATACACATACGAGTAGCCGCTGCTGCTGCGCTGCTCCAAACAATTTTTGCTCCTCTTTTCGTTACACACACACGCACATACACAGAGACACTAACACTAGCACAATTTATATTTGTGCGACGCGCACAGGAAATTTTTCGTAATTTTTCTTGGCTTTGCCGCCTCTTTCTGCTTTTGCTGCTGCTGCGACGCCGACGACGACTGCTGCCTGCTGCGAGTGCTGTCTGGTGCTGCTGTTGTTGCTTGCGCGACCGACGAGTTACCGAACTAAACTAACGAAACGACACCAACACCAACCAATCCAAGCCGAAGCCAAGTGCGAAGCGAAGCGATGCGATGGCAACGGCCACTGGCAGTGGCAGTGGCAGCGACGCCGGCAGCAGAGCGCGCACAACAACAACAACAGGAACAGCAGCAACATGGGGGAGAGAGGGATAAACAGCCAGATCGGCAATGGGTAGAGGGGGGTGGGGAACAACGACAGCGACGACGACGACGACGATTATATGAGAAAATTTATTCAACATTTAACGAACGTGCCTGCTGCGCTGCTGCTGCTGCTCTGCTGCTGTCGCTGCTCTGTTGCTGTTTGAAATTGTGGGCGCAACAGACAGAAAGACAGACAGGCAGACGAAGGTGTCAGACGCGGCAGAGGCCAAAGTGGAAAGCAGCAGCAGTGCAAAGAGTCATTTGTATTGTTACAATTTCTTTTTCATTTAAATATTTCTGTTGCTGCTACGCTGCGGTTGACAGAGGCAGAGGCCGAAACAGAGCTACAGGCAGCGGCAGACATAGAGGTGGAAGCAGAGGCATAGGCAGCCGCAGCGGTAGAGTTGTCTCCTTCATTGAAGTGCTGGTAATTAAAATTGCAACAATAACTAAATCAAATGAGCGCGGCAAGGAGAAAGAGAGGGAAGTGAAGAGAGGGCTCTGAAGAGAGAGGGAAGTGAAGAGAGCAAAGCAGCAGCTGCGGTGCGTGTGCTGGCTGTGTTTGCGTGTGTGTTTGTTTGCTGGCTTGCCTGGCTGCATGTGTGTGTCTGTGTGTGTGCGTGTGCATGTGCAAAAGGAACAAGTGAGAAATTAAGCAAACTGCATGGAGAAGAAGCTGAAAGACAACTACAACTACAGCAGAGGCAGCAGCACAGCAGAGAATGAGGCAGAGGCAGAGGCAAAGTCAGTGGAAGGCGCGTGGAAGTGAGCAAGCAAATTTCGCAATGTTGCGGCTTGTACTTGTGCTTGTCTCGTTGTCATGTGTGTGTGCGTGCGCCTCAGTGCGTGCCTGAGAGATATGGCGAGAGAGCAAGAGTGTACGTGTGTGTGTGTGTGTAACGCAATATAAATGAGGCTGGCTAAAGGTGTGTGAGGAGACTGAGACTGCCTGACTGACTCTATGTCTCCCCTCCTCTCTGCACTTCTGTCCCACTGTTTCTTGCTCACTCTCACTCACTCACTGGTTTCTCCTGCAGTTGCTGTTGTTGCCGTTGTTGATATTTCTGTTGCTGCCAAAACTTTAGCTGCGGAAATGCGTATTGCTAAAGTTGCTGCCTCTGCCTCCTCTCGCTGCCTCTGCCACTGCCTCTGCTGCTGTAGCGGAAGCAGCGATGCAAATTGTTGAATAATGTCAAGCAAAATTGCGCGCATGATAAATGGAAATGGATGGAATGGAATTGTGAAAGCGACAGAAGAGGAAAGCAGCCAAAGACGCGCCGCATCTTTCCAATGCAGCAGCAGCAGCAGCAGCAACAGACAAATTTCTTCAATGTACAAGTCTGTGCATGTTTCCGAGGGAAGCGTGGCTGTTGTGGATTGTGGGTGTCCCCCTGTGGCAAAAGTCTTTTACTTATGTACACAGTCTGCTTGTGTGTATGTGTGCTTGTAGGTGTCAAAGGCAGCGCAAAAAATTACAAATATGTAAGGCGTATGTATGTTTATGTGTGTAAAAGAGTGAGACAGAACATTTACTGTAGCAACAGCAGCAAAGTGAGGTTAATTTTGTTTGTATGAACTGCCAGATTTCAAGGACTAAAAGAGCTAGGGTTATCAAATTTGGGGACTATGTTTCATACGATAATTCGCCAATAAAGTGTGCTTTAGCACTTGGTCAGGCCCGCTTGGGTCACCATAAATCGATAAAGATCGATTTGCAAGTTTTAATGCTAGAACTATCATATTTGGTGTGTACATTTATTATTATCCTACAAATGATTATAGGAAATTTGCTGGTGAACAGTTTATAGACATAAAAGTCACCATTGAAACAATTTCAGTGGGCGAACAGTTAAAGCTTTGGTTAGCAAGAACAATCTGTAAATATTTCCATTTCTTATTTCAAACCTGAAGAATTGTCTAATACTGTATTGTATAAGGTTATCTATCAACAAAAGGAAACTAACTTCAATAAATAAACTTTTAAAATCTCGCAAAGCACATGAAGAACTTGCAGTACTTCTTGAGTATAGAGTATAGACTAATATCAACAGAAATAATACCAACAACAACATGCAGTGGCAATCATAGCCAGTTCAATCCGCAGGGGAGGAGGCAAATGGGCGTGGCAATGTGCAATAACAGCGGCTGCAGCTAATGGAAGGCACTTTTGTTGCAATCAACGCCAAACGTCGCCGCGTCCAGCAGAGAAACAAAAGTCAGCTAAAATCTAAATAAAATGTAATACACATACAAACACAAACATACATATCCACACACACACTCATGTATGTATTGTATGTGCACTTGCACTATAGAAAAGTTTTGAGTACGTATAATATAAGCTGACAAGAAATGGAGAACCATTGAAAATCGAATATTTAATACTCTGTTTAATGCAATTTTAGAAGAAGTTACCCAAATAATATTATAAATGATCTATTTAAATAAATAAATTGATAAATTTATCTAGTAAATTATTATATTTAATTAATAAAATAATCTATTAATTTATTCTGTAACTTATAAGACGATTTTAACGTAATTTTAAGTAATTAATTGAACAATCTGTTAAGCAATGTTGTCAATTGAAATTTTAGAGTTGTTTAAGCAAAGAATCTTTTGCTAATATTCTGAAATGAATTTAGACATGTAAAATTATCCTAATATGTGATAAAAAGTATATGTTTACTTAAAAATTATCTATTTAATATTTTAAAAATGTTCATTGCTAAATTTTAAGACATTTCATAAAAAAACTTTTAGATAAAGTTTATTTTTATATTTTGCATAAAGATTTAGTAAAGAATCGTTGAGAGTCGAGAGTTCAACTCAACATGTATAGGGAAATATATGCAAGTGTATATAATGTTATAATAATATGTACATACATACAGGGCCCGCCGTTTTCAGAAGGGCCCGCGATTTTCCGAAAAACCTTCACTTTAATGACGATTTTGACTTTTTTAGTAACATAATAATAATAATATAAACTATTAGTACATTTAAATCCACAAATTAAAAAAATTACATCACAGTCGGAAATAGCTGATTTATTTGAAGGGAAGGGAGGGGGCCCGAACATGGATACCCCCGGGCCCTGATTTTCTCTCTGCGGCCCTGCATACATATTCATATGTATGTAGCTATTTCCGCTTATAACTAATGCAATTAGTATTTGTTAAATATATAGATATTATACAGATACTTATAGATATTATCGGGTAAATAGACTTGCTAACATTCTGGCTTAAGCTGAAACAACTCACAGAACAGCCCAACTTTTCTAGGGTATAAAAAGCGCTGAATGTTTTGTGGACCTGGAACAAGCTGAAATGCAAAGGGCAGCGAGAAGGACGACAACGACAACAACGACGACGACGACGACGATGGCGATGGCAACGCATAGTGCAATAGCGTAGGGCGCAAGAGGAGGCAGAAGGGGGCGTGGCAGCTGTAGGAGGATGTGGGCAAATGGCTTCGGCGGGTGGCGGCTGCAGACAAAGGCAGGCAGCAACGACTGATGTCGAATGTAGTCGTCGTTTGGTTGCTTTGGTTGGTTGCCTGCTTGGGTTGCTCTGTCTGACTGTCGGGGCGGGAGAGGGGATGGGCTGGTGGAGGAGAGGTAAACACACTACAGAGAGGCAGGAGGAAGAGACGGCGCAAAGTTGTAGCTGCAACAGCGACAGAAGAAGCAGCAACAGCAACAACAACAACAACAACAAGCGCAGTGAGCAAAAGGCGAGCGTGCCAACAACAACAACAACAACAACAAGGATTACAATTCAAACTTGCTCGTCAGCCTGAGCCGCCCCGCCGCCCTCGCCTACCACACACTTGCTGCTGCTTGCCTCTGCCACTGCCTCTGCCTTGCTCTGGCTGGCTGCCATTGCCGCAAGCCAAAGATGATGAGCAAGGGGAGGGGGAGCGGAGAGAGAGGAGTAAAGAGAAGACGAGCAGAGCAGAAGGTGGCATTGGCATGCACAGCAACAACAACAAAGGCAACAAAAGCTCAGGCTAAGTTTTGCTATGCCTTCCTCTCTCCCATTCCCGATTCGGCTCTACCTCTCTTGCCGTCCCCCTCTTCTCCTTTCGCTCTCACTCTCTGCTGACCGATGCTGCAAGAGTAGAAGAAGATGAGGAAGCAGCAGAATTCACATGCATACAAAAAAACTGTGCGGAAGAAAAGAAAAAAATTTTTATAAGAACGTGCGTGTCTCTCTGCATGTGTGAGTGCATCTGTGTTTGTGTGTGTGTGTGTGTGTGTGAGTGAGCAAGGCACTTGATGACGGCCAGTGTTGCCAACATTAAAAAGGTGAAGAAGTCAGCTAAATAGTGCTAAATATGGTAAGGCACAGTTATAAGCAGCTCGTTTTTAATTATTATTTAAAATAGCTTCATTATTGTTATTATTATTTATTATGAGTATTATTGATAATTATACTCTTGCAGAGAGTATATTCATTTTTCGCAGAAGCTTGCAACGCACCTTAAAATAAAATCTTCGACCGCTCAAAGAATAAATAAGAAATCAACAAAGAAATCGAAGTATCCCGGTCCGTCTGTTGCAAGGTAAACTAGTCTCTCAGTTTTAAAGATATGTAAATAAGTAGGAACAAGCCGGATCGGATCGATATAGCGTATAGCTAGCATAAAAACTATTGACAGATTTTTGTGATTTGTCAAGATATCGCAATCTTATTTACTACATCGGACTCTTTCTATTTATATAATATGCATATACAATCATCGGATTTTGACCAAAATGCAGATATATTTTATGAAGAATAATTTATATTTTAGAAACAACGTAACTTATCAGTGCCAATGAAAGTTAGACATAATAATGAATATACCCAATACCATTAAATTCTGCATCATTATGTATTGTATTTTATTGTATTATTATGTATAGCAACCATTGAAGGCGATAAGAACCTGTAATACATGTAAATTTAATAATTTTTAAATTCAATTTAAAAAAAAACTAGAAGCGACCGCCAAATAATATGTTCACCTAGAATCTTGATAAATATAGGCCTATCAGTAAAAAAGTTTAAACAAAATCGGAGATGTAGGCAGCTATTTAACCTTTACCAAATTATTATTACTTAAATTGTAAATTGTTAAATTATTAAATATTATTATTACTTAATAGTCATTATTATTTATTATGGTAAATTGTTTTCTTATTTATTATTTATCATATTAAATATATTATTTTAAAACTGTTATTTAATTATTGTTATTTTTTTTTTTTCCCTATTTTAAGCTATTTATAATTTTTCTTGAATAATTTTTCATTCATTCCCAAAATGTTCCAATAAATCACACACACTAGCCAGAAAATCGCTAAATCTAGCGATTAATTAGCTAAGGACAGCACAACACACAGCGTTGCCTCTTTCTGCTCCTGCTCTGCTCACATTGACTGCGTCGCTGTCGCTGTCGACGTTTTTTGTGGCCGCTTTGAAATGAAAAGCAACTGCGGCGGCGGCGGCAACTTCTGCTGCCCCGTTGGCGTTGCCGCAGCTGCTGCTGCGTCGCGCAATATAAATGAGAGCGTGCAGCACCCAAAGCAGAGCAGAGTAGAAGGGGCACAAAAAAGGAAAAGAAAACAAGGCAAAGCCAACGAGAAAAGGAAGAAGGCGAGACCAGGGGAAGGAGTAAGCAACGTTTTTGCTTTCGTTAATTTTCATCAGTTGAGCAAATGAGTGCAGAGCGCGGAGAGGGGGAGGATGAAAAGGGGAGAGATAGAGAAAGAGATGCGGCACAGGAAGCGAGGAAGCCAAGTCTCTTGGTCGCTCAGTTTCCTCATAGTCCATCGCTAATTGGCAGCGTGCAACTGATTGCAGAGCGTGGGCAGCGTTGGCAACAAGCACAAGTTGCAACTCTGCAGCATTGCGGCAGATTGCAAGCAAACCTTTGTTGTACTAAAACCAAGGACACATCCAACAAATTCAATCTTCAAACAGAACTTTGATTTGTTTCCCCAAACAAACAAAAGAAACTTAATAAAGAAATTATACATATTGAGGGGGATGTGGGAATTAAGCGAGGTAAAGGGGAATGATTAGGTAGCCTTGTGATTCATATATGTATATATGCATGTATGAACGATAAGAACAGAGATAGATTTAATCATTCATTTGTTTCATTTCATTTAAGGAAAAATCAAATATTATATAATCCATAACTCCAAATCGATAATTTATTAGTCACTTATGCATTCTTCCATATCAATAGGAACAGAAAGAGCAGATATCTTTTACAATTTTTGTCTAGAGTTAAAAATCCTTAACAAAGGTTATGTTCGAAGACAATCTGATTGTTTTTTTGAAAATGTTAAGAGTATTACAAGTGTATCAAGATTGGGGATGGACATAGAACAATTTTCATTGTAGGTCATTAAAAATGGATATATCCATTACACCATCGATGACTATATTTGAAACTGTTCACCTTTAAAAAATGATGTTGCCCTGACAAATTTGGTTATTTTTGACATTGTTGAAAATGAAAGTAATTTTGTCGACAAAGATAACTATTAGAAAATTAGTCTGTAAATGGATATGCTCATCTAAAATTATTCTCAAAATCAATGTTCATGTTTATATAATAACCATAAAAAAATGAAATGTTTAATGTCAATAAAATGGAGATATTGCCTTCAAACTATCCAAAATATATTAAAAAACTTTAGTTTAAAACTTTAAAATAAATATAAGCATAGAACAAATGTAATATTTTATATTAATTAAATCGAGTTCCTTACTTTAATCTATTCACAATATCATCAATTCTCATATTTTTCGTTGTCATTAGGCCATAATGAGCTTTAAATAGATCATAAAATGAGCATTGAGTATTTAATCATTATGAATTAATATACTCGTAATTTCATTTTCAGTTATATCAATCGTTTGCTACCTTTGTTTATTTCCACTTTATGTGCTGCATTATTCGTTAAATGCTTATATTGCCTTTGCCACATAGTACGCTTTCATTATATCAAAGATACTCCTAATTGGACAGACAGTTGTTGTTTTTGTCGGAGGTAAGTAGGTGGAATTGTGTTACCCTCGGGGTAATAGCGGGCACATTCGTCAATTATTTGCGACTTGCACTCGGACGTGGAACAAAGCTCTGCGAAATTGAGAAGGACATGTCCTTAATTGGCAACTGGAAACTGTCTACGAAATTGACAACTGGCCTCAGATACGAAATTCGCATTAATTAATTATTGATAATGTGCAGTGTGGGCGTCGTTTGCTGTCAGACTGTAGGAGGTGCCACGCCCACAGCTGGCCTCCCACTGCCTCTGCCCCTCCTTGGCAAGCTCATTTTCAGCGCCAACTCATGCAAATTACAATTTCCGCACAGAAATAGATGCACAAATGTTGTGTGTGTATCTAATGCAGTAGAACGGTGGAAAGGCGAGGGGGAACAGGGGAAAGCGGGGGGTTGCTACGCGCTGAGTGCTGCATATGGTGACAAACGTTGTCGGTCCTCCCTGATGTCGACGTCGTCGTCGTCTTTGTATAATTTGCACAATGGCAAAGAAAACGCTCTCGCGCAGAGATACAAGGTAGAAAGATACACAGATGCACAGTTGCAGATACACACACACACACACACACATACACAAGGGGCATAAGTTTTCACTGCACAACGCGGCGACAGCAGGTGAAGATGCCAGAGAAGTATGTGAGAGGAGCGTGGAAGGCACTGGCGATGGCGAAGCAAGCTTCAACGCATGCAAACAGAAGATACGTATACAGTATCTCACTTGTATTCAGTAGATACACACACACACACTGACTGCCTCGCATATGTGTCCTGCGTTTGTGTGTGTGTATGTGTGGCACAGACGAGAGCGAGCTGCGCTGCACGTACTCGTTTAATTCGTTGGATAACGGCCACAGCTTCAGGCCAAGCCACATCCCAGTCGCAGTCACCAGTCACAATCAGCATCGCAGTCACAGTTACATTCGCCTTTTTGCGCCCCGTGGCAATAAGCAGCATTCAATCGACTCGCGCGGCCCCTGCTGTGCTACCTTATACCCCTACCTACCTCCCTCCCTTCCTCTCCCCTTCTCTACCTCTCTCGCTCTCCCATACAGGGTCACACTTTTGTACATTTGTCATGCCCATAATGAAGTAGAGCAGAAATGCTTTACAGCCAAAAAACCTTTGGGGTTGCTATACACGTCTCTCGCTTCCTCTCGTTTTCCTCTTCCCTTTCCCCCTCCCCACCACGCTTCTTACTTCTTCCTCGTCGCGTGTCCAAGCCGCAGTCGCGTCATCCGGCCAAGAGGCAAAGAGGAACAACGAGAACAGTTTCGGTTTCAATACTTTTTCTTCCTTTTTTTCAACTTCTTCTCCTTCTGTGTTTCTGCTTCTCTTTCATCGACTCGTTACGTGTGTGTGTGCAGGAAGAACGACACGACAACGAGTGAGTGGATAGCACTAAATACGTCGCCCCGCAGTCGACCTCTGTCCGATGAAGCGTTGTGCGATGATAATGAAATTGAGAATCCATTCAGATAGCAAACGTATCCGTAGTAAGCCCCACTTTAACGAGGGTTGTCTTGCTTAAAAACCAATCGAATTCATAAGAAATCTTAGCATATTGCAGGATTACAAGAGTTTACAATAAAAAGGATTTTATAGTAATTAAATCTGATTATAGAAAACTTGATTATAGGAGTTTTCCATGAAAAAACCGATTTAATAACAGAAAAATCTGATGAGGAATTAAAGAAAGGTCAATTGAAAAGGGATTTCAATGAAGAAAGGAAATAAACAAATCTGTTTATGTATTATAAGAAACTTACAAAACTTTCACATGAAGAAATGGTTTTTAACGGCAAAATCTGATGAGGATTTAAAGAAAGGTCAATTAAAAATCGTTTTAAAATGAAGAAAGGAAAACTGGTTGAGTATTATAAAAAACTAGATTACAAGTTTTCCGAAAGAAGAAATATAATATGCAATCATCAAAAGACTATAAAATGAAAAGATGTTATATTGTAGTTGAGTGTGTCCTAGTTATCTAAAAAGCTCAATAGAAGGTAGAGACAAAGCAAACGTTCTCCGGCTTCACACACCTTCAACTGTTGGTTCATCAAATTTTGTTCTTAAATAACTTTTAATTTTATTAACCGATTGTAAGAAAACTTACAGCAATCATGTCAATTTTTTATTATATTTAATATACCCACTAAAAATAAACATTCTAGCACAAATACGCTTCCATTTCTATATCGATTTAAGACATATTGCCAACAAATTTGAAAGTCCTAGCACTTATAATTACTATGATCTAGGTGTCCAAACGTACAGAAAGACGTAAATGGGTACATCTACTCGTCTGTTGCCGTCTTGTTTGCTCGTAGATGCCTTTTCATATCCTCTTGAAGGAAAACAATCTGGTTAGAGACATAATAAGGCCTCTCCTGATGCTCATTCTAGCTGAGTTCACCGCATCCCAGACGGATACAGCGACAAGAACGAATCCAATTAATTTAAGCTCATTAAGAACAGACTTCAAAAAAGAAACCGCATAAAAACGGAAAAATTAAATCCACAACGAAATAAAACAATGAAAATTGTACGAGTAAACCGAAATTGTTTGCCATTACGAAGGCGTACGAACACATTACAAATGAGAAACGCAACAATTTGTGACTGCAGGCCAAAATGAGAGGGCAACAGTGTCAGAAGAGTAGGGAAGAAGGGCGAAGAAGAGGGGCAGGGAAGTGGAGATAGATAGCTGGATGGAGGTGTAGGTTCACTTTGCAATTTGCACTCATCTTTGCAATTTTCCGTTAGAATTTTGCAGCTGCTGCAAGCGAAAATGGCATAAATTCAATTACAGCCAATATTTTCAAAGCGTTGCCAACAACAACAACAACAGCATCAACAGCAATAGCAACAACACCATCCGCAACAACAGCAATGAAATAAATTCAATTTTCAGTTATCCATCGGGGCTTTTCGTCTCTATCTGTCTGTCCAGCTCTGTCCGTTTGTCTCTACTGTCGCTGTTGCTATCTCTTTCTGCCCCATTGGCGTGTGATTTTTTGCACTTTTGGCTTGCAGTTGAGCTGCGTGTGTGTGTGTGTGCACGTGTGTGTTCGTGTGTGAGAAGCCAAAAACAAATAAAACGTGTGTGTGCACGGGGACAATCGAAAAACGCCTCTTCAACTCCCTCTCTGCCCTCTTCCCCTACCAACATCCAATTAGTGGGCAACCCCAGGCCTCATGCCACATTCCCCTTGTTCCCCTTTCCATGTGCCCCCTTCTGCTCCATAAGCCTCAACTGACATCAGTCAGAGCCAGTTTCGATGTTCTCATTGTTCCGTTTGGTTTTTATAGCCTCTCGATACACACCAACACACACATGCACATGTACATACATACGTGTTGTTGTTGTTACTGTCTGCATTCGGCATTTGCCATTTTGTGGGCAGTGTGTGTTGTTGCTATTGTTGTTGCTCTTCGCTTACGCTTATCTGCCATTAAACGACGCTGCTGGCGTCGTCGTCGCTGCGCTTTACTTTGCGCTGCCTTTGCCTTCTGCCGCTGCCTCAGCTTTGACTCTACCTTCGCCTCTGCCCCTGCCTTTGCCTCTGCTTCTCCCACTGCCTTCTGCCTCAACTTGGCTCCATTCGCCGTTTCGATTTCGGTCGCAATTCCCGTTCCCATTTTGTACCCGCGCGCATCTCTTCGCATTTTGGTGGAGCTGCTGCTCAAGGTGCAACATTGGCAACGGGCCTGGGCCTGAAACAAATGGCACACTCTCTCTCTCTCTCTCTGTCTCTCTCTCTCACACACTCACATACACACACACACACACACACACTTAGTTGGGACGACGAGAGCAGGTCGCATGTCTGTTTGTATATGTGGTTTGTGTGTTTGTAACGCGCCACCTGCCGTTTGGGAGGCGCAGCATTTGTCGCCATTTATTTACACGATTAGAAATCGATTTTATGCGTTTAGACAATATTTCAAATACAGCAGAGAAGAAATACAATACATATGCAGACAGACAAAAACATGTGTACAGTTGTACATGTGTGTACATATGTAGTAGTATGTGTGTTAGTATTAATGTGTGTGTGTCGTCGTCGTTAAAATGATTTATGTCAAGCTTATCGGGCAAGGGGGTTGCGAAATCGATTCCCGTGTGAGTCCACCACACTCACCACCCTCACTCACCAAACCACAGCACACACATACACGTACTGCAAAAACAAATAAATTAATATGCGTGCTAATTAGCGCAGACGGCAAAGTCGGCGCAGGCAGCGAACCGTGAACCAAAAGAAGAAAATAAAAACATTTTATTTGCATTCACAAATGCTCAAGTACAATCGAAAAGCTTTAGAGATTGGCCCCCAAATGCCTTTAACACTCACACACAGACACACTGCCACACACATACATATGTACATATACACGAACGGACACATATCCACGCAAACTCACACATACGCGCTTTACTAATTGATTAATAAGTTGTGAGTCCCAAACAAAGTGTAAATAATGAAAATACTGAAAAAGAGAGGGAGGGAACGTATCAAAGCGAGAGAGAGATTAGATCACAAAAGAAACACGAACAAAGATGGCAAAACGCAAGGCAAGTAAAACAAAATCCAAATTCAATTCTGCAACAACAACAACTCACCCGCACTGCCAATTTATGTACACACACACGCACACGCATATAAAATACAACAAACCAACAGCAACAACAATTCGTGAGCAAATCTCAAATAAAAGCACGCAAAGTCAACGACGCCGACGCCGCAGTCGACAACGACGACGCTCCACACAGTGCTGATGGATTGTAACGCTTACCAATACAGCCAGGCACACACACACTTGCACACATAGAATTACTCGGCCACGACAGGCTGAGAAAAAAATACAATCCAGTGGAATTGGTTGGCCGGCCTGTCTTCTGTTTCTTGCACACCACTCCCACCCTCCTTCGTTCACTTCCTCAGCCGTCTCCCCATCCCTTCTCTCTTACGTTCCAATCAACCAGTGCCATTGTGTGTGTGTGTGTGTGTGTCGTGTGCCACTGCTCATGGCGTTCACTGTCACTGAGTCCGAAAAAATAACAAGAAGAAAAAAAGCAACAACACCCTGCGGAACGAAACGAAATGAAATGGCAGCGAAGGCAGAGAACTCTGTCGCCGTCGCAGCCGTCGCTACTTCTGCTCTGCTGCTGCTGCCGGCTGCCTCTTTTGGTGCCTTCTTTACTTTACTTTTTCTTCTTTTTGGTCTTTTTTACTTGACGAATTTTTATTGTTTGTAACTTTAGCGTGCGGTAACTTGGGATTGACCTCCCCCCTTCCACACAAAAAGACATGCTTAAAGAGGAGAGGAGAGAGAAAGAAAGATAGAGAGAGAAAGAGAAGACCACACTCAGTTCAATTACCCCTCGCGCCTTGTCTCGTCTTACACTGTTGTTGTGGGCATTTAATTTGTTTCATCAACCTTTCCTCTTCCTCCCTCACTCACAGTCTCTCTTCCCACTGTCCGTGCATGAGAAAACAATTTATGCGTAACACCCCAAAAATTGGGGTAAAATTTAATGAGAAATGCGGCGGCGATGTCGCTGTGTCGGCCAGACTCACCTGTGTCAAGTAAAAACGCTCTTTAACATCTGTTGTTGTTGTGTTGTTGTTGTTTATCGCTGGCTTTGCTTTGCTGCGCACTTTCGTGTTTTGTTATTTTAAAACTTTTATTACTTGTGCTGTTGCTGTTGTTGTTGTTGCTCTCGCCTTGTCTCACACACATTAAATTTGGCGATTGCTTTTCCCCAATTGATTTTCATCGCATTTTTCCTTTTTGCTCAATTCACTTTATTCTTTTGCTTCGCGAATCGCGAATACACTCGCGTTCAGACACACACTCGCATACGCACGCACGCCTGCTCTGCCTCTCACACCAATACGACGACGCGACGACGACGACGACGACGGCAGCAAGCGGGGTAATAATTTTGCCGTGGGCGTTTTTTCTTTCGCTTCAGCTATTTTCGCAATTGTCCGGCGGCCGGCCTCAAATGCAACAAATTGCAAGTATGTTTTATATTTTATTTAATTTTGTTGTTGTTGTATTTAAAAATAATGCATAAAAATTGCAGAAAACACTTTGCGCACTTTCCACTAACGCTGTTAAAACCGCGCGTGAACCGCACGACAACCGAAACGAAAATGAATCGACTGCAATGAAGAGCATTGCAAACGGAATGAAATTAGATAGAAACGGGACTGCGCTACCCGACGCAGGCAGCGAAATAGCAAGGCAGCAGCGAGTGAGACAGTGGGAAAGAAGAGAGCAGCTCTGAGCCTAGTTTTGAGCAATTGCTTGCTCGTTTCTTGGAATTACAACAACAACAACAAATGTGGCGTTGAGCGCATATCTTAATGAGCAAGCCACTCTTTTAGTGCATAACACACACACATGCAAACAAATCCGCTCAACAGCGCACTGTTAGTTGAGCTGCAGTTTAACAGTGCACTGTAAGCAGAGCTGCAGTTTAACAGTGCACTGTAAGCCGAGCGGCTTTTTACATCGTTCTGTTAGCGCAGCGGCTTTTAACAGCGCACTGCTAGCAAAGCGGCTTTTAACAGCATACTGTAAACAACACGTCTTATTACCGCGCGCTGACAGCAGAGCGGTTTTTAACATTACACTGTTAGCTGATCGGCTCACTGTAAGCTGAGCATCTTTAAACAGCGCTGAAAAATCGCGCTGTTACCAATGAAGTTTTACAGAGGTTTTAATTTAAACTTATTATAATACCATTGAATTTAATTTTACATCAACTACAGTTAACAGAGTGTTGGTAACAGGAATTTAGATTTCAATCTGTAAATCTTTTTTCCTTTAACAGCGCAGTGTAAGATGATTTAGCAGGGCACTGTTAGCTGAGCTAGTTTTAACAGCGCACTAACACTGAGCGACGATGTCAAAAAGCGCTATCAAAAGTCGCGCTGGTAAAAGTCGCTTTGTTGCCGGACTGTTAGCCACCTTACAGCTGTTACGAAAAAGGAATGACCAAAGAAAATTTACAGACAGAGATCGCAACTGTTAATGTCCTCTCTTTACTTGCCGATTGAAAATGTTATCAGTTTCTCTTTGGCCAGAAAAAGCTAGATTTAACTGAAAAAAGCTAAGTGGGCAATACTGAAGGGGAGAAAAAAAACTCGCTATTTTTTTAATACAAATTTCAATATAATAATCGCTTACAGCCAATAACAAAGCAGGATCAGGATCAAGAGCAGATCAGATCAGATCAGGGAGAGAGTCACTTAAAAGTTAAAGGTCAATGGATGCACTGCAAAGTAGCCTTTGCTCTGGGCCACCTGCTTGGAGAGACGCAGCAGGTTGTGATCGTTGTTGATGTAGCTGCCGTTGAAGATCTCCGTGGCCAGACGCAGCACATCCTCGTGTCCCTGCTGGCAAATGGTGGAGGCAGTGAGCATCTCATGGTCCGCCAGGGGCAGGCCAATGCAGTAGGAGCGCGAGGCACGCGCTGTGCTCGCCCACATGGCGTAGATGGTGCTGCTGATGTTGGCCAGACGCAGCAGCTCCGCCTGCTGCTCCACCACAGCGTTGCCATGCTGGGTGAACATCGTCTCCACGGCCATGTGCAGCCTTGCCACAGAGTGCTCAATGCACTGTGCCGCCGCCTCGAGAGTGGGATGCAGATGCTCATTCAGCTGCATCTTTGTCTTGGGGTTCTCGATGCTGTTCTTCGAGAGAAACTTGCCCAGAATGTGTCCAGGATTGTACAGTGGATTGCGGGACTTGCGCACGCCCTCATTCATGCGTTGCTAGAGCGGGAGGCAGGAGCGGATTAGCGAGATTTCTTTCAAATCTAAAGGGATCACTTACTCCGGCATGCTGCAGTCCCGTCAGCGCTATGAACATGCTCAGCGTGCTCAGCGATTCGCCCTGCGTGCACAGCTGCGCCGCATCCCGCAGCCCCAGCTCCGAGGGTTGCCCACTATGCAGGCAGCGCGGGCCGAGCAGGCTCAGGTTCTGTGTGGCAATGCCGTAGAGCTGACCCAGTGTGTAGTACTTGGTGATGGCACTCTCCAGAGTCACATCCTGCCCAGCGAACTCGTCCAGCAGGCCGGCGGTCATGTACAGCATGCTCTCCATAGCATAGATAGAGCATGTGGCCCGCGATTGCTGCACGCGCGTCAGCTCCAGATCCCTGCAAGAAACGAGGCATGTAGAGGGAGGCAGAAGAATGAACCCTGTGTGGACTCACTTGAGCTGCACGCCACACTGCGTGGTGTCCACGGCGTAGTTGGTCAGCTGTTGGAGCAGCCGCTTGGCCAGGGAGATGCCCAGCAAGCTGCTGCGCAGGCGTGAGGCGCGTATCAGATACTCCGAGAGACGATTCCCGTCGTGCGCCAGTCCCAGCACCTGCTCCGGCTGCAGCTGCACCTTGTCGAAGTGCACCACGCCCATGGGTGCCTCCCGACAACCAATGGTGGAGTGCAGCTCGCCCAGACGGACTCCTGGTTGCTGGGAGTCCACCAGGAAGATGGTGCTGCCACGTCCCATGTCCCCAGGCACACTCGTCTGCTGTGTCTGTGCCAGCACCAGGAAGAGTTGCTTGGCTGAAGTTGGAGCTGCTGTTCCTGTGCCGGGAGCCATCACCACGAAGGCCTTCTCTCCATTGAGCAACCACGTGCCCGTCTCCGAGTTGTAGCTGGCCTCGGTGCCAAAGAAACCCTCCTCCGGGGGCGTGGCCTCGTAAATGGCCTCAGTGGCAATCAGCTGACCAGTGGCCAGTTGGGGCAGGTAGCGTTGCTGCTGCTCCAGGCTGCCCAGTTCACAGAGCAGATCCACCACAACGCGATGTGACTGCAGACCCAGTGCCAAGCTGGTGTCCTCCGCTTCGGGCTCGCTGGCAATGAGGCTGGCACTCCACTTGTATCCCCTGCCATCGTAGTCAGTGGGCACATTCAATCCGTACAGGCCCAGCTGCCTGAGGTTCTCCAGGGAATGAGGCGTAGATCTCTCCTCCTGGAAGTAATTCCTCAGCGGCAGCAGCGCATTCTGCAGGCCACTCATCTCCTCGCGTGTGATCACCTCCGGGTAGCCGAGCAGCTCCTTGTCTGTGATGCCCACAAAGAAGTTCTTCACCAGCGGTTCACGTGCCGGCAGCGCCTGCTGCTCTTCAGCCCCGGCATCTGACAGCGCCTCCTCGCCCGTTTGCGCATTGCCAAGCGGACCGTGCCGTGCATCGCTGACTGTTGTTGTCGTTCCCTTGACGCCGCCACTCGCTGCGCCGCGCACGAACAGAAGTTTTCCGCTTCTGTTGTGATTTTCACACAATAAACGCGCAGCTCGCGCAAGCAAATTGTAGCGCATCGTGAATTAGGTAATGTGTGCGAGTGCAATAGCGATGGCAGCTGGCGTATTTACGTGCTCGATTCGGGTGCTGTAGTCAGCACGAGTAACGAGTCATTTACTTTTAAAGTCACAGCGGAAAGTAATTGGCTGACAGTGGTGGGCTATTTATTGAGTGAATTTCACAGTAACACAATTATTTTATTAAATTAATGATATTTATTATACTTATGTTAATTCAAATATTTATTTTATTTATTATATTTTTTGTTTCCTTGCTGTAATTATATATGTAGGTGCTCGTTTCGTTGCCTGCAATAGGCACAAGTAACGAGTAATTTATTCTTAAAATCATATTTATTCATCACAGCACGGAACGTTTTATTTACAGTGGTGGCACTTAAAGTAAGCCATGTGCGTTACATTTAATTTATATGTATAGCCTTTTAAGTTTTTTAAATAGCGCAGGTCTTTCTCTTTTTACGTGAGTAATTAATTTACGTACAATTTACGCAAGAATTAGAACATGTAACGATTTATTTGTTTTTAAAGTATTTTTATTCATTATGACAGTTAAGTTTTTTATGATGTACAGTAGTGGCAGTTTCAGTAGGATATGTCGAATTGCAACTAAAGACGTTGCCCTGTTATCTTTTAAATTGTTATCAACAATTTATTTATTTGACAACAATGTGTATTTGAGTTCTTGAATAATTTATTTAAGCTCTATAATTATCTTATTTAATTGTAAAAAGTGTTGAGTATTGTTTGAATATTTTCAGTCAATGTTTGTATTTTTGTCTTATTTAATTTTGTTTTGGGATTTGAAGACGGCTCTAGCTGCTTGGCTGGCTCCAGAGACGTTTATTCTTCAGAAGAATTCGACGGTTCCTCAGGGTTGGCCTCTGCCCTCGGTTTGCGTAGTCCACTGACCGTAATTTTGCAAGGGAACGTCATCGTTAAGCTTCACACACAAGGGGATTCCCCTCCATGTCTTGAGACACGCGCCCACCTCGAACAGCCAGTTGGCCGTCTCCTGATCTTCGCAGTCAACTACCAGGTGTCCAGTTCGGCAGTGAATGCCTGCAAAGATCAGCGGTGTTGCCCATTCAGCGGTCTCCATCTCATCCAGAATGGACTCTTCGAGTGTGCAAAGCTCTTCACGACTCAGGTGCACCTTGGGGTAGTCCCTGGGCAGCAGGGCCATCTGGACCCTACTGAACTGTTGGCTTGGGATGATCTACTGCCATGGGATGATCTCCTTACTTAGTATAACCTCCTTCCCTGCAATCTGCTCACGGCTCTCGTGGCGCCTTGGTCTATTCAGTTGATGGCGGATCACTTTGGATGATTCTGTTTCCACTTGTGGTTTATTGATGATCACCAGAGAACTCTTCACATTCCCATCGGTAGCTTCATTCAGTCTTAACCAATCTATTCCAGATTTGTGTAAGTAGATGCGCAGTTTGGGCCTGTCCTCATCCCTCCCCACTCTCGCCTGCCTCACAAAATCCATTGTGATCCGCGGACACTCGTTCACGTGCAGCGTTTGTAGCTTCACTAGACCCTTCACCAGTTGCAGCAGCTCCTTATTTTCCAGTTCCAGCATTCCACTGATGTGCAGCGTTTCTAGTTGGCTCAGCTGCAGTAGGCGCTCCATTGACAGCTTCTTGGAGCAATAGAAATCCAATTCCTTCAGGCTGGAAATGTGGCAAACCTGTTCGATCTCCTGCTCACTCAGCTCTGGCCCCCTCAGCAAAAGGGTTTCCAGCTGCGACACCTTCGCCAGCCCTGCCAGAAGCTGACTACGCAACGCAGTGGCTTCTGTGCGCAGGAACAGATGCTGCAGCTTCTCCAGCTGGTGGGTCAATTCGAATCCTCCCTCCGGAGTAAGCAGCAAACGGAAGAAAGCAAATCTCTCCAGGCGTTTGCAATAGCGTAAGATTAAGTCGAAGTGCGGCCTGTACAGGGTGTCCAGCTCATCCCCCGGACTGGACTGCACATAGTTGCGCACCCCATCCCCCACCAGCTGCAGCAATTGCTCCAGCTGCGATGGGCTCAGCTGCCGTATGACTTGCTCATCCAAGTGTCTGTACCGCTGTCGTGCGTAGCTCTTAAAGATCTCACACAATCTTCGACTGACCATAGCTAAACTTAGTTGGCTAACCACGTCCAGGTGGGACATGACCAGCTGCCAACAATTCTCACTCAGTCCCGTTTCGAAGTCACAGACTGGTTTCCCTCTCGCATTGCCCATTGTACGCGACGAGGCTTCGCAGACGACTGACTGAGGCATGCAACAAGGCGATAAGCTCTGCCTGGTCTCGGAAGATGGGAAAATTTCGGGGAATCCCCTTTTATGTAATGAAAACAAGAGTATGCCCATGTTGTCTCCTTCTTCTTTGTGCGAGGGATGCAAAAATACTTTTGTAAGAAGGCACCTCCGACTTTTAAAGGTCTATTTTTGTTCGTATGAACACCTATATCTCTGAGACTATTGGACCTAGGACTATTAAATTAACTGACAATATCTTTTATTTCAGCACGCAGCTAGAGTTAGTCTAATAATTCGGCCTCGCCCCCGACTGCCCTGGTAAATCGCAAAACATCTATTTACATAGGTTTTTTTTTAAAGCTGGAACGTTTTTTTGGAATATAAAATAATTATTACCAACCAAGAATTGCTGTAAATTAAGTTCAGGGGAGATGAAAACCAAGTAAGTTATTATAGAAAGTTTTAGTAGAGCCCTCACAAGTGTAGCTTTCTTTCTTGATTTAACAGTTTGGTTATAAGGCACTTATGTTTGTATATATCACCAGGGCCACCGAGAAGGGGGGTGACGGGTGGGTTTCCCCCGGGCCCGCAGCGTTCAGAAGGGCCCGCGATTTTCCGAAAAACCTTCACTTTAATGACGATATTGACTTTTTTTAGTAAAATAATAATAATAATATAAACTATTAGTACATTTAAATCCACAAATTAAAAAATTACATCACAGTCGGAAAAAGCTGATTTAATTGAAGGGAAGGGAGGGGGCCCGAACATGGATACCCCCGGGCCCTGATTTTCTCTTTGCGGCCCTGTATATCACCCACAATATAGCATATACAATACAATATATACCAAATAATATATTCACATATTATTTAGAGAATAAAACTCCCGCATTTGTTTCTCGATTAAAAACACAAAACCCTTTATTTGAATCGATTTGATTTGTTGCTGTATATTGGTGTTATACATACTCTATATAAACGTAGTTGCTATTGACTGGGCACATTAAGCTCTCTACTTAAAACAGTTTGATGAACAAATAAAGAAGTTTTTTATTTCGCTTCTTTTCGCATTTCGCATTTTAGATATTTTTTTTCTTTTTTTTATTTGTTTTTTGTTTAATTTCTTTTACAGTTTGTTTTTGTATCTTCATCATTTCATTGTTGGTTTCTTCCTCATATACCAGCTAGATTGAAAACATGTTAATAGCGGTAGTTGTAGTTGTTGTTCTTGTTGTAGTTATACATAGTTATAGTCAGGTATCAATTGAAATAAGAGTTTTCATTATCATTTTTTAGAGTTAGAGAAGTTAACACAGGCAAAGAAACACAAACATCTGTGAGTGTGTATCTATAATTGAAGTAGAGTCAGGCTCGAAGGATCTTCAGCTTCCTCAAGCACCCAATATACATATACCAAGCATATCTGAACTTTCTGGGGAACAAAAGAAAACTAACCACGTCTAGATTGCATTTGTTGTGTGTGTGTGTGTATAAACAGAAAATTGTTTAATTGTATTTAACTAAGGTCCTACATATCATAGAAATACCACATCATCATCATCCCATTATCATATCTTCATTATATCATTATGCAGCTCATATCGTATCACAGGCACGCTTCAATAAACACGCAATACACAATCGAAAATCAAATGTAAAGTAAAGAACGGATCGAAATCGATGGGAAAATCATTAGAAATCTTTTTCGAATACATTAAAAATTGCGACAACAACAATCGTTAGATCGATATGAGCTTGCCAAACACACTCACACATCCACACAGACTTGCACGTCTAAATACTATATGATACTACTGCAAATTCGCCCTATATTGCCATTCAAATTGCATGTCCTCTCTATATACATCTGGGATCAATAAATATATATGTATAGGCAAATATATATATGGATAAACATGCGAGTTCCGAGCTTGATGGATTAGAAATATAGTCGAAGATTGTTTCCCTAATTTCATTCATACATCAGCTTGAAGTGTCTTTAAACTTCTTTCCCAGAGTTCCGCGCTGATCTTGATAGGTTGAATATTGTTTAAAAAAAGATCCATTCATTCTACTACATCAGCTTGGAGTATTCCCAACGTACTTCCCAAGAATTCCGCACTGATCGTCTTTTATAAGAAATATAGTCCAAAATATTTACCAAAGATTTTCTCCTTTCTTCCTCCTCTATAAGCTTGGAGTATCTCTAAAGTTTTTCCCTCGCTAGCCTTAACTTGTTTTCCATATAATCTCATCGAAACTCGCTTGACAATCTATATAGTAGTATTCACACCCGATTCACACACTCCCTCACACACTCACACACTCATCACTCTTTCTCTCACACACTCGTATTGCATATTTGATTTGTTGTTACTAGTTACTTAGTATTGCTATGTCAGTGGGGGCTGTGCCGCCCCCCGCCTTATGTGGACCCCCATTCGGATTCGGTGTAAATTGAGATATTTCTTCTTTGAAAATAGAGCACAGATCATCATCGCATATATCATCATAATCATCGTATATCCTATAGACTTCTCCATCTCCATCTTCTTTATCGTCTTCATTTCAATTCAAACTAAAATGGCTCGACTTAAACACAATTGTGGGCGTGGTATATATATATATATATACATTATATATATGTAGTCTTAGGAAAGGGGGGAGGGGAGGGGAGGATTACAGTACATCTAATAAAGCAGTGTGTGTGTGTGTTGGTTTCTCCGGGAAGTTCTTTCAATTCCCTCGGTTTTACAGCTGATATTTTGGATACTGCTGCCAGAGTTGCCAGCGCACCTGCAGCTGCTTCCACAGGCGTCGCAGAAAGTTGCCATTGTCATCACTCCTGAAGCATGCCACGCCCAGGACGCTTAGCAACTACTAAATCTTGCTGGGACTCTCCTGCCTTGCACTGTAACGCGGCTCCGCGGGCATCAGCGTGTCCGTCACCAGCTCATTGGGCGCCTCCAGCAGCCCCTTGGCATGTGCCGCCGCCGTGTCGCAATCCGTACGCCTTGAGATCAGTAAACGTATGTCCGTGTGCAATGAAAGGCGACCCGAGCGCGAGGTCTGGAACCTGCAGAGAAGAGATAGATTTATTAGTTCTGGCTCTCATTACATTCCCATCTAGGCAGACTCACCTCAGGTGTATGGAGTATCGCAGTCGCTTCATTTGCTCCGCACTGATAAAGTGTCCCAGCTTGCTGGTGGTGCTTGTCGCTGTGGGGCTGCTCGGTGGCTCACGCGTTGTCGTTGTCGTTGTCTCCCTTTCCCTTTCGGGCTGCTGGCGACCACAAGGATTCGATGGGTTGCTCGGCAGCTCCTCGGCAAGAATGCGCTGGCGTATGAAGGTGCGATGCAGTGGCGGCATATCCCGCATATCGTAGGGAATGACAAACATGCGCACCACTGTGCCCATGGGATTCAGCAACGTGGCTTGCACAGTGCCCGAACGTGGCACAAAGTAACCCTTGCGGGGCAAACGTATCTCGCACTGTAAGCATAAAGAATACCAGTTGAGTAAGTAAAGGTAGGAAAAGGCATGTGTGAATCCTCTCAAGAATCCCTTGTACCTACCAGGTATGGCGTACTGAGTGTCTCGCCGTGCAGCTCATAGAAGTACGACGAAGCCGGAATGGTTAACTGAGTGGGACAGAATCCTCCCGATGCGCCCAACTGCAGCCGGAAGCCAGCCACTTCAATTTTGGGCAACAAACGTTTCTGCAGCAGCGACTCCTCGAGGTTGCCAAGCAGCGGACGACATCCGAATTGTGTAGCCAGTCGTGCACGTGTCTTCAGCGGAGATCCCGCTGGACTATACATGCCCGACTCGAAATCCTCATCAGACAGCTGCTCATCGGAGCCGAGGGAACTGCGATCTGAACGATCGCTTAGATGACGTGAGCGACGCTTGTAGAAGGCAGCCTGCTTGGCGAAACGTGGCGACACTGACAAAGCATTGGGCAACGTGGGAGCTGAATAGGATTTCTGCACGGAGAGTGCTCCTCCTCCTCCTCCACCTCCAGCTGCACCCACTTCTGGTGGCGTCAGCAGCGACTGCGATTGTGTGTGTGTGTAGGCCAGAGAAGAAGGCTCAAAGCAGAAGGCAAGCTGCTCACTATCAATGGCCACAGGAGCTGAGCTGCAGAAGATTGTGGTTAGGTTAACCTTGGGCAACGCTTTCCTCAACAGTGGCGACAACATTGATGACATCGTTGTTGTCGGGGGTGTCTCTCTGTCCAGTAGTTGCCCCATTCCGCTGCAGTTCAAACGCAGCTGATTGGACGCTTTGCCGAGTGGCAACTGTTGCTGCTGCTGTTGTTGATGTTGCTGTTGCAGTGGCAAATGACTGAGTGGCGTCTTAAATTGCACCACAATGTGCTCATCCACTGCATCTGGCGGTGTCTGACAGCGTTCTTGCTCCAACAACAGTGAGCAGCTCTTCACATTGGGCGTCAGCTTGGTGTGCTGTGAGAGAAAGCAGACAAATTAGTATACTCGATAGTTCGATATCATTCCAGACTTACCTGCTCCTGCTGCTCCTCCTCCTCCTGCTCCATGCTACTGCTATCATTGTTGCCATTGCTTGCTGTCTGCCCTGTTCCGTTGTTGAAGTTGTGCTGCGTCTTCTGTCGCTTGCACACCTGGCAGCCACTGGTCGTCGGCGCTGGTAGTGTCGTTGGCATTGCCTTGTGCTGATTGTTGTTTTGCTGCTGCTGCTTCTGTTGCTGTTGCTGCTGCTTCTTGAGATCATTGCCAGCTGCCTTGGGCGTGTTGTTGTTGTTGTTGCTGCTGCTGCCGCTGGTGGGTTTACGATTCTTTGGCGTGCGCTGTATGGCCTGAAGAAGCAGCTCGGCCTTGTTGCGCGGCGTGCCCACAATGAGATCAGAACTACTTAGGCTGCAGCTGGATGTGTCCTCCATTTCAGAGGCACTGGTATCGTCCTCGTCCTCGTCCTCATCAACTCCTCCTGCTTCCCCTCTACCTTTCCCCTGCCCCTCCTCGTCTGCACAATTGAGGCACATCAGTGTCTTCTCGCTGCCACATTGCTGGCAACTGCTCAGCGAGGTCTGTGTGCCTGTCGAGATCATTGCAATGCGTCGCGGTGGTGCCAATGTCATGACCATAGCTGTCTGTGTGGGTACGGCTGTCGCTGCTGCTGCCGTTGTCGTTAGTGTTGTCAGCAACTCCTCACTGGCCCCCTCATCCATTGGTTCCTCTCCCAAGGGATCTGAAGGTTTCCGCTCGCGCTTCTTATCGCGTCGCTGCATACGCTTGCGATACTTCAACAGCTGCCGCTCCCTATGCCCATCCAGATCATCCTCTGCAGGCTCCTCCTCCACTCGCTCTCCTCTCTTATCACAGCTGCTCCCCGCTTCTCCTCCTCGTCCCGTTGCTGATGATGGCGGTGTTGTGCTGATCACAATTCTGGCACCCAGCCCTGTTGGAGTTGCCGCACACATGCCTCCGCCTCCAGTGGGTGTGCTTGCGGCCGGCATGGGCATCCTTGGCTTGGACACCGTTGCTGGTGTCGCTATGTGTGGCAAGCCTCCGTTGATGCGTGGCAAACTCTTCACACACACTGCCACACTAAAGTTCTCGGCAATGTTGACATGGGGGAAATTGTGCACATTCGCTTTGCCACTGAAGCCTCCATCGTTGTTGCCAGCGGCGTTGACATCATGAGGTCTGATTCTGTAGAAGATGTTCAAACGTGGCCGACGCACACCTGTGGAGGCACCTCCACTCGAAGCCGCCGCACTGAGTCCAGCCAAATCTCCAGCATTGCTGGCGCTGCTATTGGCAAAGATGACGCGCCCACTCTCATAGACAGAGGGATCACCCTTGCGCAGCAGATCACACCAGGCAACAATTTGCGAGAAGTAAAGCTGACTGCGTATTGCACTGCACAGCGAAGGCAACGTCATGGTGGGAGGCGGCACTCTGTGGATGAAGTAAAGGAGGCGCCATTACAAGGGGATGCATGTGGGCATAAAACTAGGAACTGTGACATTGCATATCTATTGTACTCCTACCCCTGTTGAGCTTGGAACTATGCTTGCAGAAAGTTCCGGGTTTGTTTTATTTTATTAACGCCGAGAAGGTCATGACTCATGACTAACAATGTGATCTGTTTCGAAATCTCGCAACTCTATTGTACCTATTCTGTTATTGAGCAACAGCTCCCTATTACTATCAAGTCCAAGTTCTTTCCTTAACTAGTTGACCTTGTTTCAATTACTTTGAGAAGGTATTTACTTGGAGAGAATGGTGCACATACTTTAAATATGCCGCATTGCTTATATTTATATTTATATTTTCTCCCACAGGAGAAAAAACTGCGATACTGCGACCGAAGTCGGTCATTCATATCTTAATATCCCTTCTTTGCCTTCTAAAATCTGTTCGGATACCCTTTTGCAACAGAACAGGGCATTCGTCAAGAAGTTACGTGAGTTGTTTGCTCCTCCTTGGCAGAATCTACAATCTGTATTCGAATATACACTGTATAGTATATATGTATATACTCGCATCTACATTAGGTGATAGTTCACCGTAGAAGGTCTTCACAATTTCCAGTTTACTAAGGTGGCTTTTGAATCAATATATTTTATCAACCTACTTAGCTTAGAGCTTGTTATACATAAAAATTCCCCTCTCAGCCTGAAAAGAATCCTCAGAAGATTATTACTTAATTCCATTAACTGTTGCTTAATCCCATTTCGTTTGCCTGATTGTTGTCTCCTTAGTTCTTTTGATACTGTGCCTGCCTATGCCCTAAGGGGTCCTGGGTCTATCATCAAGTTCTCTGCTCCTGCTTTCGCTGTATGTTTCTGCCTTGTTTTCAATATCTTCTATAAACCGACATTCCTATCTATCCTATCTACGTGTTCACACAGACATGCGACTTTATCGACAAGGCTGTTGTCTTTTCAGAGTAAGTAAAGACTTCATCTATCCATTATAATAGTCTTCTATCCTCCGGACTCGTTTGTTCTTTTCACTCACTTCTCTTTGCCGCTAATTATCCATTGCTCCAACAGAATCTTGTGTCCAGCGGGTCCCAGATACACCTCAATGCAAACGGGCTCACGGCGCGCCAATATTGCCTCCATCTTTAGGCAATGTGCACGCCAGCGGGAACACTGCAAAGCCAACACAAGATTTCGATTAGTAAGGAAATGCCAGCTGGATGCACGGATTCCCATTTACTCACGGTTATATTTATGTAAGACATATCACAGAAATGCTCCTCAGCATCGGCAGCATCGCCCTTGGCGAGCCCCATCTTCCTGAGGAACTGATCACAGTGTGGCCCATGCTTGGGCCGCGATGCGCAGCTGGAATTGGAATTGTTGGTTCCACTTGCAGCTGTGCCATCGTTGCTGGCAGTGGCTGATGTTGTTGATGTTGGTGTTGTTGTGGTGGCTGCTGCAGCTACTCCAGCTACTCCAGTTAATAATCCGCCTGCTCCTGCCCGACTGCAGTTGTAGTCCAGCAAGCTAGCAGCACTCACTGTTCCAGCTGTGCTTGGCGAGCCAAAGCCACCCAGTGAAAGACTAAGCGGTCGTATCTCTGCAGGCATAACTGGTCCGCCACGCAGGCAGGTGGTGGCCAACGATTGCAGCGAGTGCAATATGTTATCCGTGCCGGATGTGGAGCCAGGCGAACTGCCAGCACTCGAGTTGCTGGCGGTCAACAGCTCGCCAGATGCTCCACCTCCCAAACCACTTCCACCTCCTCCCAATCCTCCCATGCCGCCTCCAACTCCTGCTCGATTCAACATGACACGTCGCACAATCTCAAAATCCCCACGCTCTGCATTCAACTCATTGATAGACAACGACACCAGCTCCGGTTCAACACTCATGCTCTGCGCCGCAGGCGACACTTGGCGTAGCTGGCAGAGCTTCTGTGTCCAACGCTGATGTGTTGCACTGCTGCTGTTGCTGTTGCTGCTGCTAGTTGTCGTCGCACCTTGTCCATATCCAAGTCCAAGTCCATAAGCCTGACCATGTCCGGGATGTCCTTGTGCCTGTCCGTACTCGTATCCTTGGCTGTTAGAGCGCGGAGTGCCGCTTGCCATGGCGTAGGGATTCGTTGTAATGTTGATGGCTGCACGTGACGTTGAGGGGCGTGGCGAGAGGCGACCGCTGCTGCCAGTAACTGTCGCTGAAGGAGGAGTCGGCGGCGTCATTTGCTGTGCTGCCTGCTGTTGCTGCTGCGACTGTTGCTGTTGCTGCTGCTGCTGTTGGTACTCATCGTCGGCAATGGGTCTGCCCTCCAGTATGAGTGAGGCCAGGCCAAGTACAATGGAACTGTAATTGTTGTTGTTGCTCTGCTGCTGCGATGTTGCTGCTACTGCCACCGTAGCTGCCGCAGCACCATTAACAACAACAACAGCTCCGTTCTGTGCCAGGCCAGCGGCGGGCGGTGAATTCGTTACGCTTGTGGGTATCATTTTGCTGTGGTCCCTCTTCTCTCCCTCTTTCCCTTTGCCTGGTCCGCGTCTACTGTTCGAATCTCCTTGAAACTGCCTCCCCTTCCCAACCTTCCTCGTCTCTTATACTTCTGCTGCTCCCTCTGATACTCCTCCTCGCCTCTGCTACTTTTAGATGTCGTTATCTATCTGCGCTTCGCTCCTGCACCAGAAGTACACTGCAAAATAGATAGAGATAGAAGGAATATTAGTTATACACTGCAACAGTTCTTGTCAAATAAAAGAAGTGTACATTGCATTAAGGAGTAAATGAGAACTATACGAATGTTAGGGAAGATATTGAACGCAGAAAAACTACACCTTATAAATGTACTCCAGTATTAATGTACTCATTTTTGAGTTCATAGTACAATACAGGTATGCATTTGCCCCAAAAATATTGTACTCATTTTGTGATGTTCCTATTTTACTTTTTTGCTTCAGATTTTACAGAACCTTTTACTGTTTTTCAACTGTACTCATTTACTGTATTTGTGTCTTAATGTTCCCATTTTTTCCTGTACCTATATTAGACTGTACTGAATTTTTATTTCATTCATATTTTACTAGACTCATTTTAGCAGTACCTTGTTTTGTACTGTACTCATATTCATATTTTATTGTACTCATTTTTAACTATACGTATTTTTATTGTACTCATTTTTTTGTATACGTATTTTTTTTTACTGTACTTGTTTACTACTGTAATAATTATTTACTTTATTTATATTTAACAGTACTCATTTTTACTGTAAAACATTGAAATGAAAGAGTACACTAGTAAAAGCCCTACATGCACTCAGGTTAGTTCAAAAATGTAAACAAAATACAAAAAATGGTACCCATTTTAACAGTGAATGCGCGTTGTATCACTTTGTGCAGGACTCTACTAAGAAGAAACTAATTATGAAATGGAAAAATATCTTACTCATGTCCTATTTTATTCACTAAACACTTAAGATAACAAACTAAACAGTGAACTTCATTATTAATATATTAGTTACAAGTAAATAACAAAAGGAAAAACAATTGTTCATCTAGGCATTCCGTACCTATGTACAAATATGTGTATAAAATGCAATCAAATTCAATATTCTTATTCCTTTTCTTTGCTGACATTGAACAATCGTGCGACTTTGAATGTCAGCTGTGTTGCAACTAGGTCAGCACACGAGACACCCTGTATGTCAAATAGAATTATGCTTTGAAGGTCCCCTCCTTGCATGCACATAACATGTTTATACTTCTATAGATATTCTATATATACGATGTACGAGTATGTATTACTGACACCATTTACTGTGGCCCACAGCATATGCAATTCTCGACACACTGACACGGCCTCAATGTGGCCCCAAAAAAGAAGCAGGCAACCAGGTCGTTACTTAATCAGGCAGCTGTTGCCATGTCGGAGGAGAACCAGAACAAGAAGAGCAATTGAAAGAGAGAGAGAGACAGAGAGTCAGAGAGGGAGGCAGTGCAACGTTTTGCAATGTTGCCAGTGCGCTGTGACGTCATTTGAAGAAATGAAGCCAAGCTTGGCATAGCAACAACAACAAATTCGCGCAAACAAATAACGCGCATCGAAGGTCAACGTAAATCTGTTGCTAAAGTCACGCTCAGCAACAATTGCCCACATGCATGTGTATGAATGCAAGTACACATAAACAGCTGTTCGTGTGCTCAATTTCTCAAGCACGAGTTGCCAGGCCAGCATTGGCAACATGTTGCCAACACACAAATCATATCACAAAATGTCAGAGAGCACGACGACGTTCACTCTCTATCCTTTGTGCGCGCTCTTCTCTTGCACACTCTTCAGTCAGTCAGTCTGTCTGTCTGTCTGCCTCTCTCGCTCTCTCTGTCTGTAAACATGTTTGTCTTTACTTTTGCTTTTGTTTTTGCGTTTCTTCTTGACCTGCATACACAATATATAACTAGCGCGCGAGACAACATACAGAGGGTGCGGTGAAGAGACTGAGAGAGTGAGGTGAGTAGGCTTGCTTGTTTGTGTGTATGTGTGTTGGTGCTGTTAGAAAACATATGATTTTTGTGTTCGCTGTGCTCGCAATCAGTTGGCAATGTTTGCTCACTTGTGTGTGTGTGTGTGAGTGGTTTTGTTTATGGTCGCGCGCACACATACAAATACACTTGGCCCACAATAGACGCGCATTCACACGCATACACACACACACATTAACATCACTTGTATGAAAATGAGGGCAAGCGAATGGAACGTAACAGCAACAACAACAACAATAATAACCGCAACATGGTAGCGCGGATTTTAATAATATTTGATTACATTATCGCTGTTTCGCTTTTATACGTTTTCTTCTATGTATGTTTGTGTGTCTGTGAATGTGTGAAAGCAGGAAAATTGCAGATATAAATCTTGAAAAGATTTTGGGCGTGTGCGCGCGTGGCTTCTGACGCAGTTAAGATGAAATGAAAAAAGAGAAGAAAGAGGGAAAGCGCAAGAGAACTGTGTAATAAGTGACCGACGCTCTCTCTCTCTCTCTCTCTCTCTCTTTTTACATAGTAATTGTATACGGATTTTGGCAGCATAATCAATTGCAATTTGTTGTTTGTTTTTATTTCATACATTGTGAACCAATTTCATTTTATTTCGTTTTGGTAGTTGTCCGTCCTTGGCATGCTTTTGATTTTGCAATAATCACGCTTGTGTGTTCATGTCTGTGTGTGTTTTATTTTAGCTGAGTGCGTTCTGTGCTGCTTATTCATTGCACATTGCTAAATTTGCATTTGATTGGCAATTCTGATTCGTTTTTGTTCCGTTATGCAAAGCAACGGGGACAGAGGGAATCGGGAACAGGGAGCAACAACAGAAATTAGCAGTGAAAGGCAAAGAGACTAGAAACAACACATGCTGGCGCCCCCCTCTTTCTTACTCCCTCTCAAATGTTGCTGTTGTTGCCAAACATCACCGCGGTCGCTAGATGGCGCTGACAAAACCAGTTCACAATGGTCTCTGCTGGTGTTGCAACCATTTGAAAAACAAGTTCCGACGCGCGCGCTATGTTGCTGCGCTGTCGCCTTTCGCTCAGTCACTTCGCTGCTGCAGCTGCATTTACCTATGTATGCTGCTGCTGTTGCTTGGCATTTGATTATGAAATGCGACCAAGGCAGCAGCACTGCGCGCACGCGCCCTTCTCTCTTTCTCTGCAAACGTCGACGTCGCGTACACGTGAGTGCGCAGTCAAAAGCGCCATCTGTGGTGCATTGCATGTTATTTACATTTGTATGCAAGTGACTGTGTGTGTGTGTATCCCCGTTCCTTTTAAGCAGTCACTGAATGCGTCAGAAACAAAAGTGGCAAAGCTAATTGAATACAAGTTCGCCACACACACACACACACACACTTGCATATTGCATTCTCATTCTCAATTCTGCTGAAAATGTGTCACGTAAAGCGGAAGTGTTCCACTGTGCGACGCAAGAAAAAAGGTAACGGGGCAAACACAGCTGAGACTCTATCGCACGTTACATCATGCAAACACACACACACACACACTTCTGTATTCATATATCTCTGTCTCTCTTTTTTGCCCACTTTTGACAGCCGTTGTGCACGCGCGCGCTGGCCAATTATGCACACACACAAGCAGACGCATCCGTGCACGTATAGACACCCTGTATGTGTTGTGGAAAGCGTGTGCCTCGCAGATGACTTTGATTAGACAATAGAAGCTTTTCAAATCGCTGTTGACCTCGTTGTCGACCTTACAAAGTACCCCAACTATGTACACATCCAACTGGCTATCTATCACGAGGGGTGAGGCAGTGGTTGGGGGAGGTGGGCATATTTGGGGCGAAACCAAAAGGGCCGCACCTTTAAACGTTGTACGGACGTACAAGAGGCCATGAGATAAGGCGATACACGTTTATTTTCCCCCTGCTGAAGTCGTACAATTTTTACACTGGCCCGCTGGGGAAATACATGTGCAATACTCACACACGCAAACATGTAAAAGACACACATGCAATGCATACTCAAGTTTTACCAAGGTTTCTCAATCGAAATCGAGCAGAAGCAAAATTCAAGTCAAAATTCTATAGTGGGCGTACTTGAGAGATGTACAAAGAGAAAACGAGCATGGAAAAGCAAATATAATAAAGATATGGTCAGGTCAGATAAGTGTAATTACTTGTGTAATCAATTTCAACATTTGCACAAGAAGTCAAGGTACTTTTGTCATGTGTACAATCTACTTGCATAAATCTTTATTTATCATTTGCATAAGTAAAACTCAAGGCCCATATGAGTACTGTAAATGTACCAGTTTTTTGTAATGCGCAAGATAAACATTTTAATGTACTCATTTTACTGAAAATATACTAGTTGGTTATAGTAATATTGTACTCATTGTACAACTCATTGTACTATTAATGTACATAGTTTTGTGAAAATGCACTCGTTGTATAGCCTTAGGTGTACAAATATAATGTACTGGCATAACAGAAATGGGACGACTTCTAATGTACTCATTTACACGATTGTTAGCTTTAGGTGCACAAGGTACACTTCAATGTACTCATTTTTAATTTAACTATTTCTTTCAATAATCACTTCACTCAGAATTTACTTTCTAAATCGTTTAGAGCGTCGTCTCCACTTACCTTTCGTAACTTTGTTAGAAATCCATTATTCTCTTGCTTTGTTGCTGCAATTAGAATGGAAGGAAAAACGATATTTAATTGCCAGTTTAATGGGATTTTTCTTAAACAATGTATAGAGTATAATACAGTACATAATTGCGCATATCGAGCTATTATCTGTGTTCATTCAATGGTGAATAAATTATTTCGATTTCAAATGTTACACGGCAGCAGCAACACCCTGTTTTATTTTTTACACAACACAATGCTAAACAAAGAGTTACAAAGCTCCCTTGCTCTCCCGCTCTCATTGTATGTTACTCTCCCTTTCTCACACACACACACATACACAGAAGAGCTCAACTCACATGCTCACATGTGCGCAGTAAACGAAAAAGCAAAAACAAAACCACACGATTAAATTGTAAACAAACGCAAGAGGTAGCAGAGGCAACAGCAGCGAAGGTGGCAGAGCCAGAGGCAGCGACAACAGCAGCAGCAATCGCATTCACTCTTGCTCTTCCTCTTTGTCTGTAACGTGAGCACGTGAGCGTGTCTCGCTTCCACAACTGGGAGTGTGAGTGAGTGTGCTGCCTGGAGAGCGGGAGAGTGAGAGAGAGTGGGAGGTGCTGCTGCTGTTACAGGACAACTACAAGTGTATGTGCGCGTGTTTGTCTGTCTCTCTCTCTCCGTGTGCGTGTTATTTTTAGCCAAAAAATAAATAAATTCAGACGCTTTGCAAATTGAGAGCAAACTCACATTCACAACTCACTTGAAAAACGTGACGGACAACGGACGAAGAAGGGAGCAAAAGCAAATGACCGCAAGAAGTGCCAATGCCTCCTTTTCTGCTTGTTTTCTTCTGCTTTCTTTTACTTTTATTTTAGTTCTGATTTTATTTTAACTTTATTCGCTCTTTGCTTTATCATTTTCATTTAATTATGGCAGCTTTTCCATTCGCCTTTTGCTCCGTTCTCTTCCCCTTTTTCTCTGCTCATTTACATTACCAACTGCGCACGTATAAAATTACACGCGACACGCTGTGACGCGTCGCATCGCATTATTTTAGTGTTTTTATCGCTCTCTTTCTTTGCTATTTTACAGTTGGAATGGCCCACAACAGCAACAAAGCGAAAGCAAAACAAAATTATTATTTGCATGTTCGTATCTATGTGTCTGCATGTGTGCGTGCAGATAACAACAGCTGTTTGCTGTCTGTTTTTTGTTTGTTTTCTTTTGCATTTCTTAGCGGTTTGTCCATTTTTGGGCATTGCCTTATCTTCATGTACATTATGTTACCTCTTATATACTGGAAAGTCCTGCAAGAATAGGTACATTCATTGTGTACTTGACAGTACTACTTAGGTGTGCACCTACCCCAAAACAACTGTACTCATTATTTACTTTACATCATTCAAGTTTATAATTTTAATTCAATCACAAAATACCCTCATTTTTATTTTAAACCTAGTACAAAGTAACAAAAGGGAGAAATCTACTTGGAAATTGAACGAAATCTAATTGAAATTCCAATACAAGTTGGCACAACTCCACTTCTAACCCTGATACTCTTCGCTCTCTTCTCTTTGCATACGCATTTACATATATATGCGTGTGAGTGAGAGATTTAACTGTTGTCGAGATGTTGCGCAACGGAGTGTTGCTCTATTTAGAGTTCTTATCGTAGTTCGAACGGGTTAGACAAGGCCAGTGTCGATGCAATGCAAGTGTGGCGGGAGAGGGGGAACAGCTGCTGTGGTGTTCTCTTTGCCACCCTTGTCACTGTCATGCACCTGTGTCGCGCCTGTTACAGCTGATGCTTGTGGCACGAGTTGGCAGCGCTGCCGCGCCTTTAAAAAGTTGACAGCATGACAAACGATCGACGGTTGCATGAGTGTGTATGTATGTATGTCTGGGTGGACAACTTTACGCCACAATTAGAAAATGTGTGTCAATTATATAAAAAAAAAAAATAAACACCACACACACTCATACTGGTATTTTCCTGACTTCTCTCACTCTCTCTCTCTCACTCTTTTCCAACGAGGGACTGGAGAGCAGGCGAACTGGCAAATGAGCAAACCAAAAGCGGCAGCGATATATGAATTGCTTTTTTTTTTAGCTATTTATTTGTGTTATACAAGCGCTGCGACGCCGACGTCAACGTCAACGCCAACGTTGAAGGGGGCGTCGCATAGTCTCCCAGAGTGATTGCCTGTTTGAGTGTGTGTGTGTGCGATCTGCAATTATTCAACTTTGACGCTGACTGAAAAGCTACCCGTAAGTGAGTGTACGTGTATGTGTGTTTGCTGTATGTGTGGGTGGACAAGCTTATAAGCTTTAGCTTTATTACGACGCTGTTGTTGCTGCGCAGCGCATTACGTCACCAACACATGCGCAACGCACAGCTGAGTGCTAACGACGTCACACGCATTTAACACACACACAAACATACGAGCTACGTACGTACAGGGTACAGTGGAAGAGAGAGGGGAAATACCAACCTTAATATGAAATTTAAAACACTTTGAAATACGTTTTCCTCGTTTTCTCAAAATTCAATTAATTTCTCTTAATTTTGTTATTTTTGTACTCTGCATTATTTCAACAGTTTATCATTTTCTATTTCCTAACTCTTCACAGCGTTCTTCGATTTTTGTTGTCGCCTATGTTGCAGTTGCTGTTGTTGTGGATGTCGCGTGGTTGTTTTTGTTGTTGTTTTAGTTCTCAGCGGCTGACAACGGCAGCAGCATACGAAATGTGAACGTAGCATTTGAATTTTTCAACGATTTTGCGTTGCGTTTTCAACGTGAATTGAATCAAATCGAATTGAAATGACTTGACGACGAGGACCGAGTTGCCAAAACACACACTGAAATATAACTGCGTGTATTTGTGTCTCTCTCTCACTCACTGTCTGACTTTAAGTGCTGTTCACTACTTCACACACACACACACGCACGCACATACACGCGAGAGAGCGCGGCGAAACGAAGGAAAATAAAAGAAAACAAACGTCAGCAGAGGCGCACAGACTGCGAATGATTGGCAACGCGACGATGATTGCCAAGAAACTCGTTCAGTGTTTTGTTTAGATTTTAATAATATATTTTTAAAGTTCACTTTCTGTTGTTGTATTCACTCTGTCTCTTGCACTTTTGTGCTGTGCACACCAACAAAAAATTGACTACACTCTGCGCTTGAGCTTCGCTTTTTTTGTTTGTCTCTTTTCCTTTTCAATTTTTTGCCTCGCGGACCACGGTCGATGTTGTCGCTCGCAGTGCTGCTGCGTGAATGAACATAAGCGCTGCCAGCAACTTTCTAAAACAGCTGAGCGACGAGCGCAACACACGCCAGATAAACACACGTGTGTGTGTGTTTGTGTTGAGTATTTATATACATGCGCTGCTCGCTTTGTGCTGCTGTTTATATACAACGCGAACGTGGCCTATGTACTCCCATGTGTGTGTGTGTGTGTGTGTGTGAGTTCGCTATGTACTGAAACTACGTCGTACATTTATTTATGTACAAGTTCATGTAGCGCTAGTTTTGGCAATACCCAACGTTGGCAACACGCAACACAGTGATAGCAACATTTGCTGCGTCAACATTGTTGCTAGCGCATGTATACAAAAATCATATGGAAATTCCAACCGTTAAAGAGAGATAGGGAGAGAGAGAGAAGTAGCAAGCCAAAACATATGCGCGACAAGTATATAAGAGAAGCCTATACATGACATGCGCATACATGTGTGTGTGTGTGTCTGTGTTCTATACTGTTGTTGTTGGTGTCCATGATAGCGATTCAATAACAAAAGCAAACCATGCAGACAACGCGACACACACACACACGAACATGCACACACACACACAGCTAACTCGTTTCCATATGTTTGCTGCTGCCTCGCTGCTGCTGTGTCGCGTCGCGTCGCTACTGTCGCGTCATTAAATGCTGATGTTGCTTTTGCCTTATGTACCTTATTCTATATGGAAGATTCTGTATATTGTACATATCGCTCTGTATGTGTGTGAGTGCCCGTACTTGTTGGCTCGCTTACTTTGCAAAGTAAATAAACATCGCTAACAACGCATGCGCCGACGCAGACAAGATGAACAAAGACAGCAACAACAACGAGGGCAGGATTCGTTTAACATTTGTTAGCTCTTTATGGTTTCTTTCATTGTTCGTCAAGTCCTTATCAGTGACTCCCACACACAGACACACACACATGCGTGCAATGATATGATTCGAGTTGATTTAATGCGATTGTGGGGGAATTGAAAGAGAGCGCAGTAATTTCACTGCCATACACACTCGCGGGCACACCAATATAATCACTTGCAAACTTTAATGACCTGCGAAGAAGCCAAAGTTGGAGGACATCGCAGGGCAAAAGACGCATAAGGAACTAAGGAGTGGAGGAAAAGGGGAGGAGAAAGACAGACAACAAAGACTCAAACAAAGAAAACGTTTCGGTGTTTCTTTTATTTTTTGCCTTGTCTGGTTCTGGTCTGGCCTGGTCCGCTCTTCTCTCTTTCTTACACACACACACATGCACGGGCATATGTGTTTGTTTTCTGTCTGTCTCCTTGTGCGAAAACAGGAAAGAAAAGAAGAAATTGTTGAACCCTTGAATGATTTTGAGATACATATGAATCTTTCCTCTGTGTCTCCACAGGGAGCCCGTGGGCATTATAGTGTTTATACCTTTTTTTTGAAGGACAAATCAACTGATTTTTAAATATTTATTGTATCTTTCATAACATTGATTAATCTTTAAATTTGTATTTCAAAATGTATTATAGTTTTACGAACTTCTAATATCTTCATTTTATCAATTTTTTATATCATTATATTTTGATTGTATTTCTACAGGTTTATGTTCCTGTGAGTCATAGATATATTATAATGTAAACATTTACGAATGATTACTGGCTATTAGAGTCAATAATAAATTGCACAGTTTACTCATGCATATATCATTATTGCAGCTAATTCAGTTCTTACGTCATTTGAGTATTTCATCACTCAAATCACAATTTGCAGTATTTTCTAACAAACTCTAACTCAGCTGGGAAATTCACGGGTTGTTTTTCCACGCATAAGCCCAAAGGTCAGTCATCGTTAGCTTATCGAGTGAGTTCTCTATCGATAGGTAGATAAGAGGAAGGTTTTCGAACAAAAACAAATATTGACTGGCTCTATTCGGTACTTTTCTTTTTTATCTCGTACATTACGTTACTTACTTTGTACTACATATAAAACGTGTTTCTAACAAAGTGAGCTGCATCATGCCACGGGTAAGGGGAAGGAGAAGGGGACGTGGACAAGCTCTAATGCAGGTAGTAGTTCACCAGAATCATGCCCGAAAATTTTCCACAGCTCAACGGTAGAGGGAACGGTAAAAAGTCGCCGAGAGGTGCCTCGTCTCTCGCATATCTCACGGTTGACGGAAAGTGATCAGAATTGAGCGCTAATGCGCATGAGGGACAGAGACGAAGTAGAAAACGAAAAGTAGAGAACAAATTTTAAAAAGGTTGAGAGAGTTGCTTAAAATGAAGTCACAAAGATCGTCGTCGGATCAAGCATGCAAGACTGACTCTGTAATCATTTGGCTTACATATCCAATTAAAAGTTTTCAACGACAAACTTTAATTAAGCGGAATTGTGTAGATTTTTTTAGTAATGTGTTACGTGTACGTACTTAAGAACAACAACTCGACTTAAGAAATACCCATTATATGTATCTAAAAAATATTGGGTTGTTTTAGTTTCCGAAATTTTAAGAAGGAATTATTGAATGAATTGGGCTTTATTCGTGGTGATTTTAGTAGACTAAACTAAAATCACATCAACTTTTTTCTGCACAGATCTGACCTTTTATTTTTGTCTATGGTGAAAAAAATATTGAAGTCTTACTGTCTGGAAATTTGTCATTTTTTGTTGCTTAAGTAAAACGTATTTTTAATTTATCCTTAATTTGATTGTTCCTTAAATCGAAGTACAATCATATGTTTTTAAAAAGGAAAATGTGCAAGGAACAAAATTTCAAAAAATATTGGTTAATATTGCTATATTACGATGAGACCAATTCTTATCATAGACCATTTGTCTTTCTTTCCTCTGGTCTATACAGTCTGGTACAAAATATTAATACTAAATTATTTTATGTCAGTTTTTAAATGTTGGAGAAAAATGAATATTGCTTTAATAAATATTTGATACAGTTTTATCTTTTTTAAACCTCTAGCACTCTTAATCTTTTTACATACATAGGTTATGTGTTTTTTATTTTAAATATCATCCTTAATGAGTAATGTCACTTTTTATTAAAATATATACTTTATACATCATTTAGTCTTCAAAATATACAGCAAGTGTATTTAAACAAGTACAAACGGTCAATTTAGATCTTGAATCTACTCAAATTTTCCACCTAACTTTATTAAATCAATTGCTTACCAGCGGAATATGCCCCGCTTTAGTTAACATTTCAGTTTGAAGAGACATCGCTTGATTCTACCTACATAAGCATGCATGTATGTATGTATGTGTGCACACGTGTACACAGCAACATATGAGGAGAACACACAACTTATGATGTTTTCTCTCGCCCAAGCAAGTTAATTGCTTATTTTCCACTAACAACAATAGGCACACACTGTTTTTGGTGTGTTTGTCGCTCTGCTTTGCTTTGCTCTCCGTTTGGGGGGCCATGCCAAAAATGTTGAGCTATCGCTCAATGTCGCTCCCTCTCTCTCACTCGTCGAGATGCTGCGAGGTGAGTGGGTGAGCTGTGGTGGTGATGACGGAGAGCGGCAAGGAGGTGAATTTGTTGATAAAAAGGGCAAGCGCTTCTCTCGTTGTATGAGTGTGCTGCTATTACCGTGTCTCTCTCTCACTCACTCTACTAGTCTCTCTCTGTTTCTGCCGTTTGTATGTGCGCAGTTGTTTTCAATTGTTGCGATCAGCTGTTTTGATAGTCAAACGGTTAAAAACCTTACGACGACAGCAACAACAACTAGCAATGATAATAAAACCACAGTAGAAAAAGCACATAAATGTTAATGTTAAATAAAACATTCACTTAACGTTTTTCACTATCGCAAGAGTGGGGCAACTTTGTTGTCGCGTCTCTCTGAGTCTCAGTGTGTGTGTGTTTGTGTGTATGTTTCACTCTTTCTCTGTGTCTCTTGCTTTGCCTGGGCTTGCGTGTCTGTGTGTGGGTGACTTTATTTACCATAACTTATAAATTACATCGCGCAGCGACTTTTGTTATGGTCCGCACGTTTCTATAAATGTGAAATTGTGTAGAACGCAATTGTTCAAATTGTAGTCGGATAGTGTGTGTGCTGTGTGTATGTGTGTGTGTAAGTAGTCTGTATGTATAGGTGTGTGTGTGTGTGTGACCATTGGACTGTTGTCGCTTGGGATTGATTGCGAGCAAATATAGACGGTTCGCAGACGATTGTTACACAGGCAAAAAACAAATAAAACACACACACAAAACTATACACTACCTCTACTCTTCTTCCGTGCCCCAATCCCTTTAAGAAATGCGTACAAGTAAATGGCATCTTTTCCAGGCACATCTACGCAGGAGTAAACGTTGCTATGCGTGAGTACGTGTGTGAGTAAATCACCAACAGCTGTCAAAGCTGTGGGTAAATGCAAAGAGAGTGTGGTGGAGTATGAGAGTGAGTGACAGAGAGCTTCATCTTCTTTTCATTTCCTTGTACCGCCTGGTGGTGGGAGGTCATTTATCGATAGACACAGAGACAAACGTTGCGCAACATTGAGTAAGGTATAACTAATCAACTAATTCAGTGTTAGATAATAAAATTATTCGCTGTAGTTCTGCCTGCTTAAGTTACAGTTATGTGCATAAATCTATGCACACACAAAGAGATCAAACTAAATCGCAAAGAATTGTAGACATTGCGCAAATGTAAACGATACAATGATATACATATACTCTACGAAAATATGTTAATGTAAAACTATTTCCATACGCAGCCCCATATATAGTAGCTTTACATTGTACACATACACACGCATATGTATAGTCCCATTAGCGGGCAATGACGCACTTTGGCGCTGAGAAGATATACCAAAAATATTTTAAGAGAAAATCTTTTGCCAAATAAAAATCAAGTAAAAACCAATTTTGATCACTTCCACGATTGCGTTTGCCTCGTGGCTTGCCCGAGCGATGACTCCATGCCGTTTATTTTTGTAAATACATAAGAAGAGACCAGAAATAATAATACCAATGTGTATGTGAATAAATATATGTAAACGTATCTAAACAAAGCGTTTTGTGTTAACGTGTTTAGAGAAATTGCGAGTGTACGAATGCTTCTATGTGTGTGTGTGTGTAGGTAGCGAAATGAAACGCAAATTCCATCAAAACAATGCACACGAATATCAATCAAAGCTGAATTGTCCAGGTCTGGCAACCCCCTCCTTCAACACACACAAAGTAAATGAGTTGAACGGGAACGAAGCATAAACAACAACAAACACGCCCCTACTCCCTTCCTCCTACCGTTCTTGTAACTGTCATTGAGCAGGAAGAGAGAGGGGACAGACATCTACATACTGTTCCTACGCTCTCTTTATTATTATTCCCTTCTGCTTCAGCTGAACTTGGCGTCCATCAGCTGTCTACATTTTGGTGGGTTCAATGTCTCGCTCTCTCTTCCTCTCCATCTCTCTCTCTCTCTCTCTCTTGCTGTCTGCCGTTACGCTCTTTATTTTCTTTTTATTTTTTGCGCACACGTTGTCCAAAGTCATTCAACCCAAAAACCAAATAACGTAAAATAAAACGCAAAAGGAGGAGGAAGGGAGGGAGAACGGCAGCAGCAGCAACAGTAGAAGCAGCAGCAGAGGCAGTGACAGCGCGGGGTCACTGTGCGCGCTGCTCTCACTCCCCCTCTATCCTACTCTCCCTGTCTCGCTCTGTTAAAGCAGCAAATGGGGTAAAATTTGAAAATATTGCGTAGCGTGGGTCAGTGTGTCCCACCCCTCAACAACAACAACAACGCATACATAAGATTGCCAAGTCAAGGAACTGAGTAGTGACAAGGAACTCTCAGGCTGAGCTCATTGAGCAGCACATTGACCAGCACAGACAGCTCAAATCCGACTCAAAGAAATGTTGTGCTAAGCAGGGATGACTGTTCCGACTTATCCCGCATAGATAAGTACTTTTTCTGTCTCCGTCTCTCTGTCTTTCTCTCTCCATGTTATCCATTCCTAAAATACTTTGTGGTTCATTGTCCAGCGATTTATAAGATTCGTTCTTATCATCTAACATACGACCCTGAACAGTACAAAGCCCTCCTCTTCGTCAGCTGCACCTCCATGTCGAGGGTTTCAAATAGGCGGCAGCACATTTGATAAGCTTAGAATGTTCTTATCTGGCCCATATAAGTGAAAATAAATATAATATGAATATGCACAATTTGTGCGTCAGGGTTTACGAGAGATACATATCAAGAAAAATGTACAATAACGACTTGCCAATACTCTTAATATATCATGAAATAATCTAATTATCTAATTTATGCAGATAATTATAGTAAAGGAAAGAATTGCATTAATTTCCTAAATAAAACCATTTTGGGTTTTTCTTATTTGCACAAATTTTGTAATATTAATATCTCTATCAAGAATATGGAATTTCTAGTGTTTCAACTTCTCTTATAGACATTATGGTTTCAGTATTTTATTATTTATTGTATAGTTGGAATTTTTTGAGAAAAGGAAATAATTGAAGTAAAGGGAATTTTTACAATAATTAAAATCACTTGTGTTTTTCCTATAAACAAATAATAAAACTATGTATATCAAGAATCTCGATTTGTCCCTTTAAGAGTTTCAGTATTTTTTATTATCAACATAGAACAATTTTGTGGACACAAAACATTCCACATACACACGCATGGCTGTTTGTACGAGCTTTAAGACTATTTGCTGACTTCTGGGAGATTTATGACTTCATTACTTTTATGAAAAATATGAGCTAAAGTAATAAAGAAATAAATAAGAAATACACATGAGCCTTCCCGTATTTGTTCACCCCAAAAAGGGTGATTAAGCGCTTTGGTATGCGGAATCTACTTATTATTAAACTAGTACACAAGAAATCTAGCTTGGATGAATACCAGAAGTGAAAGAGTAGCTTACGTGTTTACTTGGGGTCTTATTTAATTCATAGTTCATAAGATAATACTGCATGGCTTTAGATAAACTGATAAAAAAAAGCTACAGTGTCGTACCTGCATTGCTTAATGGATGAGATAGCAGAGATATGACAAATAGGTACAGAAGATACGCTGATCAGAGAATATAGAAATTAATGCAAGAAGATTATCTAAAAATAACGTGAAGGTTTATCGGGCAAAAGAAATTATTGTTCAAAACGATACGTGGTCACAGTGTGCAGGAAGTATACAAGAAATGTCGTCTTTTTTCACTTTTGCAAACCTTAAGATGCCTTATCAACTTTTCTTTTATTTCACCACATGGTGATTTAACCATTTATGGAGTACGTGTATTAAAGACAAGTCTGATCGTGTTGAGTTTAAGTGGTTTCCTTCACTTGATTTCCACTTTTGCATGAAGTACATAATAAGATTTACATAAATAAATTATCAGTCATGTGCATTATTAAATCAATACGCACACAAGTGCACACTCACACACACTCAGAATTCTCTTTGTTGTCTGCAAAAGGAAATTAAACGACAAATCAAGGATACACAGCTACAGCGGGAAAGAGACAGAGAGAGGTGAAGAAACAGCGTGCATTAACAGTTTCTTGCTCTGCAACAGAAGTAATAACAGAGCAAAAAGAGAGAGAGATTGGGAGAGAAAAAAGACCCCAGCAGAGCAGACGAGCCACACAGCTGATTAAGAGGGTAACAACGGACACACAAACAAGAGTGCGTGTGTGTGTGTGTTTGCGTGTCTTAGCAGAGAGTGGGGGCAAGTTCAGCTTCTTTTCTTGTTGTTGGTTGTTGCCATTTGACTGTCAACAAACAAAGCTAACAAAGTAAAACTCAGCAGGATGTGAAGGAGGGGAAGTGAACTGATGAAGACTTCTTCTGTATGTATGTATGTATGTTCATATCACACATATTTGCATATACTGTACATACATATGTAAATATCATTTGCCATAAATGTTAATAAATAAATAACTAAGCAGATCGTTGCTAGGCCATTTACATAAATAAACAATGGAAAACACACATACACAATTCATACATACATGTACATATGTACATACATACATCTTAATATACGCAGAAACGAGTTTTAAGCTCAAGCAACGCAATCTTCAAAGCTCTCTGGTGAAATTGAAATTCTAACTGCCATCAATTTTGTGCATATGCACACAGACTCACACACATGCATGCAAACACACACATATTTGTGCATGTTTGCGAAGTTTGATAGAAGAGAGTTCAAAGTAATTAAAAGCAATAAACCCACAACAACAATTCGATACATGCGTGTGTGTGTGTTTGATTCTCAAGCAAGGCGCAAGCCAAAATGAAATGTGCAATAACACAAAATGGCTGACTTACCGTTTAACAAACGAATGAAAAAACGAAGAGCACAAGGCAAATTGGCGCAAGGTTGATGATAGTGATGATTCTCTTCTCTTCTTTTTTGCTGTATTTTCAGCACTGTTTGGCCACCAATCAATTTGTTGCTTCAATTATACATTTTATTGCAGTTCGTTTTCGTTTTCACAAAACAAATATCGATTTGCTGCTGCTGATTTTCCCTCCTGCTGATCCGTTTCCGTTGTGCTCCTGCTTCTGATTGCCACTGCTGTTATTTGCCTCCTCCGCCTCCTCTTACACACACACAGGCAGACAAACAGACACGCTTAGACAGCGTCGCTGTCGCTCAGCTGTGCTTTGTTGTTGCTGCTGTTGCTGTTGCTACTTCGGCCCCCGCAACACTGGCAAATTTTCGCACATCGATTATTTGACTCGGTTTTCAGCATTATTTATTCCACTGTGCGACTCTTTAAATCGATTCAAATTAAATATTATTGCACGCACATACATTTACACACACGCATAGAGAGAGACTCAGGTGCCGCAGTCCAAGTTTACATAATATAAAAACGGAAAGAGGCGAGCCCTGTCGATTATTTTACTGCATTGCACATTGCGTTTCTTGCATTTTGCTTTCCTTGAACTTACACACACACACACGTATACATATAAGTATGTACCTACACATACAAACGAACGAAGATGTAACAAGCAGCAAACAAAAGGAAAAACCGAAAACGGAAAATAATTAAACGAATGAAAACATCTGCAAATTGTTATTTTCTTTGCACTTGTCGCCCGCACTTTCTCGCTCTCTATCTGTGTCTCTTCCTCTTTTACTGCTCACTGTGTTGTCTTTATTTGGGAAAATTGATCGTTGCTTCGAATGCGACTGCGAATGCCACAACAGATTGAACCACAACTGCTGCTACTGCTGCCACTGCTGTGAGCCACGAAAACCAATTTGGCTGCAACAACAACACTTTCACCGCATTTTGAAGCACCTTCCGCTGCTACGCTTTGCATAATTACGCGCACACACACACTGGCAAACTCCCAACTATAACTGAAACTGCAGATTGTTTATAAATCCATGCATAATTTGTTTATTTACTCGATACGCCTTCGTCTACCGCAAACCAATACAAGTGTATGTCGATATAATCGAAAAGTTTCGAGCGATACATAACGATAATTGTGGCGGCGGAACGATAACAACAATGTAATTGAACAGTGTTGGAAAAAACAAGAGCCACTCCTAAGGCAAAACACTAATTGCAGCGCCAATTCGAAATTTATTGCCATCAATTGAAAATTTTACATACCTTTTAATCATTTTATAGAAAGAAAGTTATAACGTTTTTCACCTTATTCCTGCGAACAGATTTCGTGTATCTTATTTATAAATAAACATCTATTATTTCTGTGTTTGCACCTTAAATCAATTCAAGTTCATGATTTCATATCATAAATCTATTAAGAACTCACTTTCGGTTCTCAATATATATAAACAGACACACATAATTTATATTACGAAATAATAAGCTATAGGTTTGTGTTTTTTTCTCTTGTTTTCTCAGTTAAAAGCTATTAAATCGTGGAAATAATTTGTATTTAAAATGCTATTATGTAGTTTCATAACACAAGAATAAATACACTCATAATCCATAAAATACCCTATATTTGTGAGCGTAAAGTAAAGCTAAATTATTGATGAACATGTTTTGGGAAAATCAAAACATTTCGAATGTTCTTATAGAAATTCACAATTCCACAGCACCGAATGATGTACATATACCATCAGGGCCGCAGAGAGAAAATCAGGGCCCGGGGGTATCCATGTTCGGGCCCCCTCCCTTCCCTTCAAATAAATCAGCTATTTCCGACTGTGATGTAATTTTTTAATTTGTGGATTTAAATGTACTAATAGTTTATATTATTATTATTATTATACTAAAAAAGTTAATATCGTCATTAAAGTGCAGGTTTTTCGGAAAATCGAGGGCCCTTCTGAACGCTGCGGGCCCGGGGGAAACCCATCCGTTACCCCCTCCTTCTCGGTGGCCCTGTATACCATCTTATGTATAAAATTCTGCTGTCACACTGTTAGTAACCGAACTCCTTCGAAACTACTTGACCGATTTTGATGAAATTTGGAGAGTAAATTCTTCAAGATCCATCCGCTGAGGCATTCTCAAACCAACTCTTAACCATCGGCGATGGGAAACTTACTACTGAAACTGGATGTGTTAAACTACCGACAGATTTCTGCACAATAATTGATTCGCGACATGCTCTGATTCAACAAATCTTTCCGGATGTACACACACAGTACATAAATCAAGAGTGGCTTGCAGAAAGAGCTATTTTAGCGGCAAAAAATGCGGACGTTGACGATTTAAATCTCAAAATCCAACAGATGTTGCCAGGGAACTCAGAAGCATACAAATCTATTGATACAGTTTGTGAAGAAAGCGAAGCTGTTAATTTTCCCACAGAGTTTTTAAATTCATTGGATTATCCAGGCATGCCACCGCATAATTTGTAGGCGATTAGTTATTCAAAAATAAATTCTTTTTGTTTATACAGCATGAATTGAATCACGGCTAGGTGGGACGAAGTCCACCGGGTCAGCTAGTAATACAATGTAATCAGAAACGAATTGAATTTAGTGTTGTTTATTCACGATGAATTGAACGTATATTAAGCTAGCTAGACGGGCAGTTGTATTTATTCGCTCTTGTCGAATTTCGATCCGTAGATGGGTACATACTGCAGAATCAGCTTCCAGTCCGTGTAGTAAAGCAAGCCGAGTCCAGCGGCACCACCGAATCCAACGCCGGAGCGAATGCTAAGAAAATAATGGAAATGTATTACAAATTTATTCTATTTAGCTGATTTTTGGTTATGCAATGTAGTCCCGCGAGTGTTGCGTTTACAACTACCAGTAGTTAAAGAACAGCTGTTGGACTCTATTAGTTTCTACTTACAATGATGACGCAATCTCAGCGTGCTTCTTGCCAAAAGGTATACGAAAAGCCATTATTTTTGAATAAAAATAAGTTTTTTGCTAAACAAATCTCAATTGGCAGAGGACAGTGTTGCAGTATTACTTTACACTAAAAAATACCTAAGAAACACATAAGCTGGCAGTTTTTGCAGCCCTGTGCAGGTTTGTAAGGAAAAATACTGAATCATGACACAACTTGGCAACTCTGCATGTGGTGTACGTGAATAACAGCAATTCGTCATTGTTTGCTGCAGTACTTTGTAGTCCAACACCTATTGTAATTGTTTAAACTGCGTAATTCATCATGAAGGTAGCTGTTTTTGGCGATATAAGTACGTTCCAGCTGTTTCTTCTAAGCAGCTTAATTCCATCAGTATTTATTTATTTGTGGTCATTGATAACCGGCGACATTAAGGTAAGGCTTATTCATTCGTCAGCTGATATTACAGCAAAGTGTAAGTGTTAATGTTTATCTTTACTTTCAGAATTTTGAGAACAGCAAGAAAGCTTACTCTGTGTACTCGGCAAAGGATCCCATCAACTGTTATCAAAATTATGTGGCTGAAGGAGAAATTTCTAAAAAACAAATATAGATTTATTTAAATGCCGCTTCATTAATTAAATAATTTAAATTAATTAAAAAAAAAATAAACATGCTGTTATCGTAAGTAAAGCAGATATTCCTTTTAATTATGTAGTTTGAATGCATTAAAATTTCTATTCACTGAACTTTATATACATACGTTTATGAAATATGAACGTTATATGAAAATATAACTATATAGTATTTTAAAAAGAAAAATATAAGAAATTTGTTATGATTTCTAAGCAAATAATAATTGAATAAAATTTGAACGAAATTGTTTTGAAAAAGAAATAGTTCCAGGCTTTTATTTGAATATCATCGAACAAGTTCAGTTCACAGTCACTCTGTTAACAGTAGTAAGAAAATATCGCAATGGCGCACATCTCTAGTGTTACTAACTAAGGTAAATGCGAACAACAACACTTTCTAGTTGAAAACAATACAATAATAAGTTTGTAGAGAACAAGTTTGTGTTCTGATCTTATACAGACCACCTGCACAGACACCCTAACGTAGTGTTTTCTAAAAACACGTTAAAATATAATTTAGGCGCTGGCTTTTTGATCCGTAGAATAAAAAAAAAAAACGAGACAACGACGACGCAACTACAAATAACATGTCTGAAACATACGGTTTGTGACGCACTGTCTTTTCTAGATAGAAACAATTGCTAATTGAAATTGTATGTTTACACACTCCTTTAGATTATCTGTTCAAGTTCCTGATAATTGGGAGTGCAGGAAGTGGCAAAAGTTGTCTTTTGCACCATTTCATCGAAAGCAAATGTAAGTTATCAATTTAATTTCATCAGGGGTATCATCATTATGTACACATTATATTTTAAATAGTCAGTTGTCAGTTGTGTTCATTAAAAATTGGTTTAAATTTTATCCAGTCAAGGACGACAGTTCGCACACCATTGGCGTAGAGTTTGGCTCAAGGATTGTGAACGTGGGTGGAAAATCAGTAAAGCTACAAATATGGGACACTGCTGGTCAGGAGAGGTTCCGCTCGGTGACGCGTTCTTACTATCGTGGTGCTGCCGGAGCGCTGCTCGTCTATGACACAACTTCGCGGGACTCGTTCAACGCATTGACAAATTGGCTTAACGATGCACGCACTCTGGCCAGTCCGAACATAGTTATACTACTGGTTGGCAACAAAAAGGATCTTGAGGAGGCGCGCGATGTTACATTTTTGGAAGCCAGCACCTTTGCACAGGAAAACGGTAAGTACAAAAAGACTTTATTATCATTGCATATAGAAATTTACTAAATTGTCGAATTCGTAGAACTTATCTTCCTGGAGACGAGCGCCAAAACGGGCGAAAACGTAGAAGAAGCATTCCTCAAGTGCTCCAAGACCATACTGGCAAAAATTGAGACTGGCGAGTTGGATCCCGAACGCATTGGCAGCGGCATACAGTATGGCGGCGCTGCGCTCCGTAATCTACAGACGCGGCAGCGTAGCATCAACAAGCCCGACTGCACTTGTCGCGTATAAACCCTGAATTGGTGAATAGTTTTCATTCATTTTTAGTCGCTTTGTACGCAAGCGAACAATTTCTGTGTATTAGTATTAGGCGAGCAAATTAATCTCATTTAATCTACGAACTACTTGATACGGACTTAGTTAATAGGTTGCACCTCTATTTGTGTGTACCTTTCTCGATGTATTTGTCTCGATTTGTATGTATGTGTGTATTTGCAGCACCAATTGATTTACTTTTAACTGTGCAACTAATGCAGCATTCCAAAATAATTGTTCTGTTTTCACTATACCTGATTTAATGACCCTCAACTTCTATTGCTGAATTAATTTTACTAGTTTTTCCCCTGAGTTACTTATGTAAATTGTAAGCACCTTTATCATTATTGTATAAACCAGTGGCGGGCCCAATAGCAGCGATTAACAAAGAGGGGAGCCGAGAAAGGCTGGAGAATGAATGAATGAATCACCAAGCGGACACAAACAATCGAGCGAAGTAATGCAATCCCGCATTTTGTAAATAAGCTACGTCAACTTCGTTGATAGCGCAAATTGTAAAGAAAAATAATTATTTATGCACGCGAGTAATAAAAGCGCAATCTCAAAATAAATATGCAATAAAACTGGAAATTTATTTATCACAAAATGTATATGCAACCAAAATTCTTGATTTCGAAACTTGTACATGTATAAGTTGTCACAAACATTTTATTTTAGAATATCATTTAATATCAGACCATTCCGTTCAAATTACTTGGAAACATTGAGCAAATTATTATATTTAATATTTTATAAGCTACATTTATGGCTTCCAGAGTTTTTATTTTTATAAGTTGACCTCTGGTCGCAATAGGAATTCCACCATAACTTTTTGGGTAAATCAAAAGCAAAACTAAAAATGTTGATATCTATTTATTAACATATATACGTTCTATAAAAAATACATGAATGCTAGGCAAAATTCAAATCAAAACATTTAGAATACTTTTCGCTTACCGTCTAACAATTTATTCAAAAGTAAAAGTCCACAAATTAACAATATGTAAAAGTTGGATAGTTCAGTTTTGTTAGATATAGTAATTCATTACCATATTTAGCAAATCTGAACTTTTCAAATTGAACAAAACTTTTGTCAAATCGTAAATGGCGTTTAAAAAAGAATTGTATGCAATATTTAAAATTTTCTAATGAGGAATTGGAATCCGAAAAATATTCTAATTGTTTTAGTCTTAAATTCGTATAAAATGCAATCACATTAATAGTAATTCTGCAAAGTTCGAGCTCAGATTGATCTTAGCTGCAGAATATGTATTATATATATTTTAAAAAAATGAATAGTTATCGATCTATGCTTCGCTCTTGGCCAGCTTTTGGAGTGCGTGCTTAGCAGCCGAGAGTTTGGCCTGCTTGTTGTTATTACCGAATCCGTAGACCTTTATGGTCTTCTCCATGCAGTTGAATTGACAGGTTACCATCACTTTATTCTCATCCACAACCGGTGGTCCAAACGTGGGCTTTGCTAGTTTGTGCTCGAAAAGCTGACGGATGGGATTGAGCGGAACGTTGCGTGAGAACTCGCGCAGTTCGGGTGCAAACATACGGTAGACAACCTTCCAAGTGGTGTTCAAATCCCGACAATCAAGATAGATGGCTGCAATCAATGCTTCGACTACATCGCCCAATGCCTTAGGCACATCGACATTATGCGATAAGTTGTAATCTCCCACGGGAATCTCCTCCTTGGCAGTTATGGCATTGGTTGCCGACAGTTTTGCTTCAGTTGCCTTAAGTGCCTCAAGTTCATCCAGTTCATCGTCAGAGTCGAGAGGTTCGGGTTGAATATCACGCTCCTCCATTAGGATACGTACATGATTGGTGACGCGATGCGACTGCGATTCTTGGAACTGCGCAAAGTTCTGTATGGTCTCCGAGAGCAGCGCATTCTCGGCCAATATAAAGTGATGAAAACGGTGACGCACACAAATGCACGCGAGCGTTGTATTATTCACTAGAGCGGAGCGTAAATCCGTTAACTGACCCGGTGTCATCCTAGTCTCATGCTCAAAGATGTAAGCTGAGATCAGGAAGTCAAGTATGGCATCACCAATGAATTCCAACTCCTGATAACAGCCAGTCAAACGGTTGGTGGGATTCGATGGATGTGTTAGCGCCTGCAGCAAATAGGCGCGATCATTGAACTTGTAGCCCAAATTGTGTTCCAGCTGTGCATGGTTAATGAGGAATCCGTCAACCTCCTCTTGCGATATATTCGTACGCATGCGTGCCCCACCGAGCTTCAGATCCAGCAACTGCGTCAATGGTTTGCCAATGTCAGACCTGCAGATGCCAAAGTACTCTAGCATACGAAAGCCATGCTGCAGTCCATAGTTCTTCACCACGACACCTAGGATCGCTTCCAGCGTATCGGCAATCAGTTTGTTTGGCATATTCACTCGACCCAAACAGAAGTTTATCTCTGAGCTAAAGTCCATGCCAGCGTGATGGGTTTGTTGATTCGCATGGCAGCTCTCCGTGAAGCTTTTGTACGTGGCAGTGCTACAATTGCCATTGCCGAACAGCTCATCCTCGTTGATCGACATGTTGCGCAAATTGTGTGGCCCCACAAGCGGTGCCAATTGCGAATTTTCCTGCCACAGAGCAAGCACATTGTGCGGCAGACTTACACTGGGTGGCAACCAAGTGTACTTCGGCGTAAACAGTGTGCTGCAGATGCGCGACGGGATGTCCGTGTCGCTGAGGCAGTACAATAAGTTGCGATTGGAAACCAGGTTTGACTTTACCTATAGCACAAAAAATGAAATATATACGTTATGTTTATGTTTCTTTTTATACATCTTTCCTACAGACCTGTGTTAGTATGCCCTCATTCCAGTTCGGATACTTGTTGGCCAAATAAAGCGAGGCACTGAACTTGAGGAAACAATCGCCCAGCAACTCGAGACGTTCCATATCTATGACATCGACACTGCCTGCATAGGTTATGGCAGCCAGGAAATCACTCTGTTCGGCTGGGTGAATGTGAGCATTGGAAATGCTGCGCTGCAGCACAGACAGTGGAACTTCTTGAACGTTGTTCATGCTAGTACTGCCAGAGGAGGTGGCCGGCAAAAGAGCTGGCAATGGCCGAATAGAGGACCTGTTTGGATGTTCGTCATAGATATTGCCCTTGGGCATTTCGAATTGATTCCAGCGCTCCTTATCATCATCCTCAAGCTTATCCAGATTGCAAAATTTTCCGCTGGTGAAATTATAGTAATATGATAGCTCCACTGGGTAGGTGGACATGATGTTACGAGCAATGTCTATCGGTTCCAAGTACTTCTGCCATGGTACTTCCAAATCGGTTATCTCCAACTTCTCCATGGCCAACTCGACGCTTTTGGTGCGCAGTGGCTCCAACAGGGGGCGAGGTTCATTGCATCCATCGTCGTGCATAGCGTTCCCTTGATAATCGACATTGCGTCGCAGCGACCAATCAATCTCCAAAGGCTTTGGTCTATAATCTGATCCGTTTATGGGTAACTTATCCAATCCGAGATATTTATTGATACGCACACGCAACGTTTCGGCATGTAACATGAAATGTAGGCGACGCAATATGCTGGGTAGCAGAAGTAGCTTCACCCACAAATCTCCGGGGAATCCAAAATTAAAGCATAGTTCCGGTATCAGCATTACCTTGACACGTGCCTTGCTCTGCGCAGAAGTCTTTATACTTTGCTGCACATAGAAGTTCAACTGATCTGTCAATTCACGCACTTCAAGCAGAAACTGATTCTTGTGCACGATGTCGCCGATGTAATTGCCATATTTTTCCATGGTAAATGTGTAAAAGTTCTTATCACGTTGCTTCTCCTCCATCATGCTCAACGGATTGAGATCTGTATGTACCTTGGTCACAATCATTCGCTTCTCATCGTAGTTCGCATACCACTGCGTCACAATTTTTCCCTCAAAGTCCTCGGGTCGTGGCGGCGGCATAGCTCTGCGTTGCGCCAAGTTGGTGGGACACGACTTGGGCAGTCGCTGAAATTGCTCGACCAGTGACCAATCCAAGCCACCACCAGGCACAGCCGAGAGTGGCACAACCAGGTATGAGTTTTCCTTGCTGCGACGGTCGAGCACAAAAAATGGTTGCCAAATCCGCAACAAATCACGAAATATCATGACATGGAAACGCTGCAACAGTTCCAATTGTTGCTGGGTCTGAATCACAATCTCAAGCGGCTTTTCGGCCACATGAACATGAACCCCACCCTGGTGAGTGAACAGTGGCATAGTGGCCAGACGTGGAAGACGATTCCTCAAGAGCAGCGCATAATTGCGTCGCGTATGCATTGCATCGTACATGTGCAGCGTATAATCTGTGCGATCGAACTGAGACTCCATGCTAATCTCATATGCATAACAAGTCTCCCCCACACGCGGCATAGCGTCATAGAACTCCCGAGGGCAACTTGTGTTATATGTTTTAACATTATTTCCTTCCAGTTCGCGATCTTTGCGTTTGGTGGTCACTATAATACAGAAATACAGAAGAGCTTCAGATTGATTTCACTTAGTATAAAGGAGTTCAACGCACCGTTGTCACCATATTTCTTCCAATGCTCAAAGTGCACGTTGGCAATTTCGGCAACACGTTCGTTAATAGTTGTGGGCAGAAAGCGTTCGTTCAACTCCCCCATCTCGTGCAATTTAATGCATGCGTTGAATGCTGCCGATATTTTGGCCCAGCGGGAACAGCTCATGGGATGGCCCTGCAGAAGTTGAAGAGTATATAAGATGATTGGAGTGCGAGGGAAAATCCTGTGCTGTGCATCTTACGTAAATGGGGTCCCGCAATGCGGTATTAAGTGGCAGCGTTACAGATACGATTTCTCGATCTTTCCATTTTGAAGTGCGCTGCTTAACCTCGTCCTTGTCCAGCAACTTGAACCATGGCAGCACAATGCCAAATGCATCCGTTGGTAACTGCTGGCAGTAACGATGCAGCAGGGCGAGAGCGCTGCTGGCTAACAACACGGCACCATTTTTGTTCACATAAGCTGGGATTTCGTCCTGGAAGTGCTCGTTTATTTCATCCATTTGTGGTTCGGCCCGCTCCAACACACGTTCCTTCAGATAGTCTCCGATCTCATCATGCGCTTGCCGATACTGGGCTATTTGCGTTGATATCTTTGATTGCTCTAGGTTCGATGAGAACAATATATACGAGGCATTTTTAGACCGGGCTCGTCCTTTTGTCTGCACATACATATTGAATGTTTTTAGTGGGTCCAATATTATGACATAGTTGCAAGCCTGTACATCAATGCCCTCTTCCAGCACACTGGAGCAGACCATTAGATTCGCCTCGCCATCCCGAAAATTTTGAATAGCCTGCAATAAATGTGGAGAATAGTAAGAAATCGGTTACAGCTGTACTCTAACATGTTCTTAACTGGTCAGTAGCCGAAACTTACCGTTTTCTGCCAACGCTGTTCGAGAAGATTATCAAAACCTGGACTTATTCCATTGCGTCCAACCATGAATTGCGGCACAAGTACATTACGCAGCTCTGGTGTATTTGCAATAAAGTTAAGAAGCAAGCCATATACGCACTTACACGTATAACGACGCTCCACGAAAACCAGGCAACTTATGTCCTTTGAGTTTTTGTTGCCAAAGGTGACCTTCAAATATTGTAAGAATTTCTGCAGCTTGGGTGTCGAAAAGTTCATGATTATTTCCTGGCTATTGAGATTGTCATCAGAGATATCATCGTCGTCGACTATGTCTCGCAGTTTTTGTACCAACATATGCCGTATGTTTTCGCACACTGTACTCACGGCCCGATATAAGTTCCGCAAGCTGAGGGTCTCTGCCTGTTTTCGTTTTATTCCAAATTCGACCAGAACAGAGACGATGGCAATGGAACCCGCATAGATGCCATAGTTGTCCAATTGAAAGAGGAAATCATTCAACATTGTTTTAATGACACTCTTCTTATTAGGCTCTCGCGCCTGGCTCAATCCTTTCGACATACGGACAGGTTGTTGGCCAATTTCGATCAACTCCATGTTCCGGAAAAATCTCAATATAAGTTCACGAATATTATCGATCACAGTAAAGTTGTGCATAGTCGATGGGTATGTGATGAGACATTCCCGTGGTTTTGTCGAGTGACTGAACGGATAAAAGTCTGTTAAAATCATGCTATAACGTGATTAACCGCGTATACTTACAGCATAACATTCTCCATTTCCTTCCTGTCGGACACGGTTACAATATTTCCCCGATACGTAGTTTCCAGTTCCTTTAATTTTTTGGCAACCTGCTTTATCTCGTTTCCCTTAATCAGTACTCCGGTAAGGCCTATGACTCGTGGCAAAGGCGGTTTGGCCAATTGGAATAAGCGCATAATCTCGTGGTATGGGTGATGACCAGTACCATGATGACACTCGTCAAAAATGATTACGCTCACTGATCTTAGCTCCATGAACTTTTGCTGGAAGAAGTCCAGAAACACTTGCGCTGTGCCCACCAATACCTATTAACAACATAATAATACTTGTAAACAAAATTTCATATCTCTACTATGTGTATTCATATTTCCCTTCGCGATGCTGACTCATGTATTCACCAGCCATTTGTAAGGAAACTCGATCTGAGTATATTTTACTCATAAACAAATATAAATCGTAAACGGAAAGCGACGAAAACAATATACCCATTCTCTTTAATTGAATTGGTATTTCCGAAAAGAATTTGTGACAATTTTGGCAAAAACAACAAATCAATTAATTGATTAATAGTATGAAACTAACTTACTTGATTATCACGGATTTCGTCAGCCCATTTCGAGCGACTCCAGTTGTCGGTTCCCTGTTCTCCAACATAGAAGCCAACGGTGAAGTTTGTATATTTTTTCAAGCACGCGGATTGCTGCCGGGCGAGCTCAACTGTATTGCATACGAATATACCCCGTTGACCCCCAGACTCCATGGATCTGGTTTATATAAACATAAAGATTCATTGTATTGTATTGTATACAGAAAAAGAGTGTTTATTTTCAATCCCAAATCAAACAGTTGGCATCGCTCTGAAATTTCACAATTATTCTTACGTATTTCAAGTGTTCAAGTTTTAAGTAAAGTTACATTTTAATGACGGTAAAGCACACAATACTTTGTAAATGCACTCATTGCAAGTGAATATATAAAAGAGTGCACTTATTCATTTAATGATTCATTGTTCCTTTTGGATGCTTCCATACAGGCTTGCAACCCATCATTTACAGTTCCTAGTCGCACGGATTTTATGTGAACACTGCCGAAATAATGTGCACTTCTCAACAATAATGCCCAACGCGAACAAGGGGGTTTCACATATCGTTTATATTCGAGTAACGAGGAATTTAAATACGGAATACAATCCGACTGAATTCATACACACGTATTTATGCATCTTAAGTTCGTGTATCGAATTCAGAATCACGCGAGCGAGCGTGCACTTCACATTAACAATATTATTTGGGTCTTAGAACATGAGATCCACTTACTTGTCAAAATTCTTGGAGAAGCGCTTCAGTGCCAGGATGGCCACGTATGTCTTCCCTGAACCGGTAGGCAAATAAATGATACCATTGCGTCTTGTTAAATAGTCGACAAGTCGCAGCTGATATCCGCGCGCCTGATGAAATTTATTATTTAATAAGTTCAGCAATTATGTTGGTATTATAAAGGAATAAAGGATCTAATTAAATTATTTACTCACCTCCAATTGCTCTTCCTCTTTATTTTCAGACATTTATTTTCTTTTGCACACCTTAACACTTCGATAGCCAACCGCGAACTGAAATAAATCTGCGACAAAGGTTCGCACACTAATGCAATTGCACTACGAACACAACTGCAACCGGGAAGACCGCTTATGTTTGCACTCCTTACTATGCTTAAGCTGACGTGGCTTCTGTTCAGAATATGTGTGTATAGCTTATCTAAACTTATTTGTGGCAGTCACTAGTTTCGAATTCGGGAAAGTACCCAAAATTGTACCCGTCTAACACAACACATGGACACCTGTTTATTTCACAAGTGTTTCGTAGCTCGCACGTCGATTCAATCAGCTGATCAACTCAATGATTGTATGTACTTAGTTATTAATAGTTTGACTATAAAGAATTTCATCGAATTAGCTTTTGAAAATTAATAAGAAATATATACAGTTAGATTAAAACCTAACACTGTTCATTGTTATAAATGTAAAACAATTGTCACAGTACAAAACAAATATGTGTGACTGTTTCGAGGAAAGACCAAAATACCCTGAACTATTGTTGCAATGTTGTTGTTGGTATCGATAAATATTGTTTTTGAATATGTATCGTTCGGAAATTATATAAGCAATCAATAAAATAAAATGTATAACACTAACTATACATAATTATAACTATAAGGTTTTGCAAAATTATATTCATCGCCGTTTCATTCATCGATAAGATTTTACAATCGATATGAATGTATCAAAGCTTACGGCCCTGGTTGGAACAACTCTGTTCTTGTGTGCAGTAATCATCACAGAAATAACATAAAGAATTCGTCATTTTGTGCACCAAGTTAATGTTGAAAATTCATTAGTACCTGCTGTTTAACAATGTTAATGTGAATTTACTATCTTTCAAATTGTAATACGATCGACATAAAAACTAATATTCAAAAATCAGAGGCCTCCAAAAAGAAATACTTCTCACTGCAAAACAAATACAAGCACAACAACAATGGTTGGAATTATTGATGATTCGCAGCTGTTTTATCCGTTGGGAACACGCATAAAAATTGGGAGTAATTATGGCACCGTTAAATACGTTGGCGAAGTAGGTCTTACAAATGTTGTATATCCATATTCTTCACTAATATATCGATTGTGGCTTGTAGGTGTGCGGCCATACGGGCACTTGGCTGGGCATTGAATGGGATGACGGGATGCGCGGCAAGCACAATGGTGCCATCGATGGCAAACGTTACTTTCAGACACAATCTCCCACAGCTGGCAGCTTTATACGCCCCGGAAAATTGGGACCGTTTGCGACGTTGGAAAATGAGGCGCGCGAGCGATATCTGAACTACAAATCGAACAATGTGGATGAATCGCTTGTCCGCGAGGCACAGGCATCGTTGCAAGCTTCTCTGTTCGAAGTTGTAGGGATGGATAAAATTGCACGCAAGCAAAGCAAGTTCGAACAGCTTTCAGAGATTAGCGTTGACGAGACACCAGTGAATGCAGCCGGTTGCCTGAAGGAACTGACGCAGCTGACCACGCTTAATGTCAGTCACACGCTCATCTGGAATTGGGAGATCGTGGCCAGCATAACGGAGCAGTTACCCATGCTCACCAATTTGAACTTAAGGTAATCCCGTGATTTGTATAATTTGGAAGCATAATCAATTGTTTTGCAATTTCAGCTCTAATCGGCTAGTTCTGCCGAGAGAATCACAAATTAAGGAACTGGAGCCAGCATTCCGTCACTTGAGGCATATCAATTTACGCAATTGTGGCTTCACCGATTGGAAGGACGTACTACTGACGGCGCAGCTGTGGCCGGATATTCAATCACTTGGCCTTCAGGAGAATGCGTTGAGTCAATTGTCAGAGGTGGATTGTACACGGATCTTCAGGAAGCTGCAGGAACTCGATCTGCATAAGACAAAATTAAGGGACTTTGATCAAGTGTGTAAGCTGGGTAACTTAAGTACGTTACGTCAGCTGAATCTCATGGAGAATGGCATTGAGCAGCTGCAGTTGCCCGACTGTGAGCCTCAGAGTAAACTCAATATGTTTGTATCCCTGGAGCAGTTGAGTTTGTGGAATAATCCTATATGGAATGAAGTACGTATACATCAATTGATAAAGAGAAAATTGAGTTCTATTTATACAAATATTTTGCCTGCAGGCTGAGGCATTCAATGAGCTGGACAAGTTGCCGAAATTAAAGCGTTTAAACATGACACCGCATTTGAAATCGAACTTTGATGAAATGTTTTCCAAGGCTGTGGCAAGCATAGCCAGTCTTCAGTTTGTTAATAAGGCACAGGTAAAACCGGAGGAGCGACGTGGTGCTGAATACGATATTTGGAAGAAGTACGCCCTCGACTGGCTGCAGGCAACCAAATTAGGTGCAGATGCTCTTCGTGAGTTCTACAAGAAACATCGCACTTACTTGTCACTTGTCAATAGTAAGTATCAATCGGTAATTTATATATGAACCTTCATTTATCTTTTCTTCTGCTTACAGAATATGGATCTCCTGCTGATTTTGTGCCTCGTCCACAAATCAAACAATCGAATCTTATAAAAGTCCGAATCCTGCATAAATCGACTGGGGAGATTTGGGAGAAGAAAGTCCCCCGCATGATAACTGTGCAGACATTACAAGGGCTTGTCATAAAACGTTTTCATTTAGTTGGCGAAATGCCACAACTTTGTTATATAGATGCCAAACATCCTGATCTGATTGTACCATTGGAAAATAATGCAAAAACTTTGGATTTCTATTCAGTGCAGGAGCACGATACAGTTTTGGTCCAATAGAGTTATTCTATGAAATTATTTCCGTCTTTTTTGGTATTTTATCGTGGTATTTTAGCTGTAAAGCATTCAGTTGATTGCATGCTGAACTTTTTTCTGTGACACCCCTTAAAATCCTCTTATGCAATACAAAATTAATATGTTAATACTAGATTCTTAAGTTGAAAATATTAAAAAGTAACAAATTCGTTTTTGTTTTTGTTCTGTTTCTGATTAATGATGAATAACAAAACTCAGCCGTCTTGTTCTTGTAAACCGAGGGTACTGTTTTTGCTTGCTATGGTTGTAGAAGATTCGACAACTAGTTCAATTTTTATTAAACTGGTCTGTCACTTTTGCGGTGGAATTCGATTCGTGACTTTTATCATCGAGTAGCAATAGTGAATATCGATATATTTAGTATTTTAATTTTGGTGACAATCGATATACCGTTGCCAGTCGCACAACAGTCGCGATGCGCATCTATTGGTTAACAAGTTCGTTTAGATTGCTTACTTGCAATAAAAACTTGCTTGTGCGTAATTTATCCAGTAATACACAGATAAATGGCGAAAAGGCTGAAGCAACGCTGCCTCCAAACCTCGGAGAGGTGGCCGACAATGTAACCAGCAACGCGCAACAGCAGCAGCGATCTTTGCACATAGCCGTGATTGGAGTTCCGAATGTGGGCAAGAGCACCTTCATCAACAATATAATCAATCACAGAGTAAGAAAAGTCGCATAAAAACTTAAATTGAACTAATGAATTGCACATTTAAGGTCTGCCCTACCTCGGCCAAAGTGCACACGACACGCAAAGCAAACACTGCCATATGGACAACGGGCCAGACGCAGCTCGTCTTCTACGATACACCTGGACTGGTGACACAACAAGAGATACGCAAGCATCATTTGGAACAGAGTTTTAAGAGTGCCTATCGTCATGCCATCCAGAACGCGGACATTATTGCCGTCATGCAGGATGCTTCGAACAGCTGGACCCGGAAACAATTACATCCCACAGTGCTCGATACGTTGAAATCGTATAGGAACCTGCCGAGTTTTCTGATCCTGAACAAAATAGATGCCTTAAAATCGAAGAGAGTGCTGTTGGATTTGATCAAGACCCTGACAAATGATACCCTGCGCGAGAGGCGCGAGGGTAAGAAGTCAGCGATAAAAGAACCAACCGCCAACGAAGGACAACCGCTGATTCAGGGCACACCATTGAAGGAACGTGAGACCAGCTGGAGTAACTTTAATGATGTATTTCTTGTGTCCGCAATAACGGGCAGTGGACTACCAGAGTTGCAAGATTATTTGGTTCGGGAAGCCAAGCCCAGAGAATGGAGATTTGATGCGGATGTATACACAGATGCCACACCAGAGGCGCTGATTGTGGAGAGCGTGCGTGCTCGCCTCTTAGACTATCTGCCGCAGGAAATTCCATACAACCTAAAGTGCGAACTGGAGTACTACAATGTGGAGAAGCGTATGTCGACCAAACAGACTATTCTTTTTATATTCAGTATTGAATTGCTTTCCACTTTTTAGATGTTGTCTACACATCCGTCTTGGTGCAGTGTCCCTCTCCGCGAATTGAGCGTTTGATCTGCGGCGAATCCAATGGGAAACTACGCCAAATAACCGAGCGCGTCACTTCCGATTTGGTTGAAATGTTTGGACAGGCTGTCTCCCTAACCATATCCACAAAGTCCGCAGGAAAACGATCAGCTTAATTACAACTTGTTGTGTTATATTATATTAAATATTTTATTGTACATTAAAAAATATTATTTTACTACTATTTACAAGAGTTTCAAATGGGCAACCAGTTTATCAAGATCAGCCGCATTCGCTGGTCCCAATCCTAGCACGGTGGCTGTGCCAGCTTCTAACTGCGTCCGTCCTGCGTCTCGAACCATTGATGCCACCACACTGGCTTGCTTGGCTTGTGTTTGTAATCCGCTCAGCTGTTCGTAGTTGTCCACGCGCAGCACAATCTTGGGTTGCCCCATGCGGCACCAGTGCTGCAAAATTGCATTCTGTGCCTCGCTGCCCTGTGCCGCGCTCTGGTAGCACATAACTGCAGCGTGAGCACATTGTGCTGCCGTCTTTCCCTTGCTCATCTTAAGGTCGCCGCGTACGACAAGCGCCAGTTTGGTGGGTTTTGCGGCTAGGCTGGTGCTCGCGAATTTCTGTATTATTTTACTTAACATTGGCGTATTTCTTGGTCTGACTGTCCACATAGGTTTGCATGCAGGTCTTGAAGTCCTTCACTTTGTCTTGACACTGCCGCCAGTCCCCCGTCTCGGCGATGCACTCCTGTACCTTGTAGTGAAGCTCAATGCAGCCGGTTTTCTTTAGCATTAATTCAACCGGATCCTGATCTTGTTGCACAGCGGACATTTTAAGCCTTCCCTTTGCACGTTACGAAAGCAATTCCAGCTGACTGAAAGCGTGTGCCATATGATATGCAGTGTTGCCAAGTACGCTTTTTTACAGTCAAATCTGGCTGTTTTTGCAAGTCTATCGATTTGATGTTTATCGATATGGCCAATCGAATGCAGTATTTTCTGAGCAGGGCGCAAAATTTAATTTAAGCTCTAGCTTAAGTTTTTTAGTATTCGTATTGTGGAGTAGATAATGTTAGGCCGATTAAACTAAGCATTTATACACCTGAAACTATTATACGCGTACGCATGTACTGTGATTTAAGTTAAAGCGCTTTAGTGGCTGGCAGATAAGGCACGTTTGCCTAGTAAACAAACGCGGCTTGAGGCTCGCTGACTCATGAATCGGATCAAACAATGATGCCACGATGAATACAACTGTGTGTGTGGGTGTGTATCCACGATATATGCCTTGCAATTGGAAACCCCCAGTCCTATACACATATATGTAGACTATATGACAATTCAAGTAGTTTATCTGCGAGCGACTCGTTTCTTGATTCAGCAAATCGACATTGTCGTCTCAGTTGTGAATGAATTATGGAAGAGGAACCGCATGCCCATGAAAACTTGGTCGCCAAGGCACGGCGACAGCATCAAAATTCCCAAGTGGGCAGTGTGGCCAGTCTCACGGAGAGTGCACACACTGAAAGTGTACAAGCAGCGGAGCCAGAACGATGCACTGCGCCGAGCACGTTTCTCTTGGAACCGATGATATTGGTGCTGCTGTTCGCCTACAATTTCTCATGTAAGGTTTGGTAAGGGGAATGAGATAAGGGATATAAACATTTTCGTAACTCTTTCAGCTACTGTGCTCAAATCTCAGACCATCTACCAAAGCTGCACCGCAGGTTTTGGTTATTCGGATGCGGTCTGCAAGCTGCTGGGCACAAAAAATGCGACCAATGAGACCAAGCGAATCGAGGAGCAAGTGCAGCCGTATACGGCAAGCATTTTCCTTACCATTAAGATTGTTGAGTGCATTGTGCCTGCATTCTGTGGTCTCTTTGTTGGTGCACTGGCGGATCGCTATGGACGCAAGCCTTTGCTTTTGGCCTCCTACTTGGGTGAGTATGGTGAAGCCAAGTGGGGCACTTTGCTTATCCTCGTCTTTCAGGCTACGCACTACAGTATCTGCTGTCCTCCCTGATTGCCTATGTGGCCATGCAGCGTGCGGGCAGGGTCAGTCCATGGTTCTTTGTGCTCAGCATTATTCCGCTCTCCCTGCTGGGCAGCAGCGTCACTTACTCCACGGCGGCGATCTGCTACATTGGCGATGTTTCCACGGGCAAAATAAGATCCTATAGGTGTGTGTATATGAGGATCTATATCGTGCTACATTCTTAGTTCTTCTTGTTCTACAGAATGATTGCCTATGAGCTGGCCATCTATGTGGGCCTCATGCTGGGCAGCTTTGCCGCTGGTTATGCCTACGCGGCAAGCAATGCCAGCACCATCTTCATGATCTCCGCTGGCTGCATACTCGCTGCGCTCTTTCTAATGGCAGCTCTGTTGCCCGAGAGTCTGACCACACCACAAACTCCCTCTCAGGGCTTTGTGCTTGGCGACTTGTGGCGCACTTGCAGCAGAGCGAGGCAATTCAAGGATCGCTCTATACTCGTCCTATTGATGTGCATCGTGTTGTTAACCGCATTTGTATCGGGTGGGTAACTAGAAGAGAACTCTTACCCACTTTGATTACTTCTCTGCCTTACAGACGGCAGCAACTCGGTGTTCTACATGTTCATGCGTGCCAAGTTCCACTGGAGCGTGCTGCAGTTCACCCAGTACGAGACTGTTAGCATTCTGGTGCCCGCTGTGGCTGGCTCTGGTGGCATGCTGTTCCTTTGGTCGCTGCGACAGGTCAGTGCTGTTGCCGTACCCAGCTTAAAGCTAGTTTATATTAAAGTTCCCCTTTGTTTACCCCCTTACAGTGCAGCAAATCTTCTCTGCTTTGGCTGGCGCTAATCTCGCTATTGAGTCATGCTGCGAGCAGTTTGATGAAGGCATTCGCCTTTGTGGACTGGCAAATCTATTTGGCTATCGGTTTGGGTATATGTAAATCTCTGGTGAATCCCATGTGTCGCACCATGATCGCCAATCTGTTGCCAGCCGAGGAGAGGGGTAAGAGGTAGTTGCGGTTTTGCATTATTTGAAATGATTTTTGTTTTCTGGTCAGGTAAAATCTTCGCTGCCATCGGCGTGCTGCAGACTCTGTCGCCCTTTGCCTCCTCTACACTGTACCTGATCTTCTACTCCCTCACACTGAGCTCGGCGCCGGGCCTATTCAATCTGATCAGTGCGAATCTGTTCGGTCTGGCGATCGTGTTGTTGCTGTTTGTATCTCTCGTATTTTCCTTTGTTTACATTTTGATATTTATGCTAATTTCCGTTTTCGTTTTTTCTTTCAGCGTTGTTTGGCGAAAGAAAACAGCTAATCCGGCGCACTACGAACCGGTTTTTAACTGATTTATTGTTTGTTTATATAGTTTGTAGATCTTTGTAACAGTTATTTAAGCAATCCCCGAAAATATTTGGCCAGTCATGCTGCACATTCAAAAATTCGCACATCGATTAAACAGTTCAGAGCTGTTTGCATAGTATAAAGATAAAGTCAATGTGTGAACCTTCCTATAGTGGGAAGGAGACACAGACAGCGACAGCGCGGGAACCTTATTGACAATGGACCCGGGGGAACATAGCACGTCAATAACAAGTAATTGTTAGGTGCAGTTCGCTTTCGCTATAAGAAATCGGCACGAGTTACACCTCATGTCTAACACGAGTTCGCATGGGATGAGTTCGTGTGTGTGTGTGTGTTGGTGATATGGGTTAATCTGTCCCCGGACACACAGTCGAATGCTGTCGGCAGTCTTGGATGTTAATTTTCTCGACACTGGCGTGTGCGCGAATCATTTGACAATATCTGGACTATCTGTATACAAATTATTATCATGAAACAGAAGAAAAAAACAAAAGCGGAGCTCAGCTCGGCTATTGGTGCTAACTCGCACATTAAATTGAGCGCTAATTTCTTTTGCTAATTTTAAATTAGACGTCAATTTTTTTTTGCAGCCTTGATACGATTGAAGTGTCGCCCGATTCCCTAAAATAATAATAATAGCAATAAAAATAATGATCGTTTTATGCAGCACTTGAAAAAATACTCAAATTGTTTAATAAGATTCATTTGTTACGGCTGTCAAGAGCTTAATGAACTTTAAATATATTTCAACTGTAATAATCATATGTTTACCTTATCGAGGTGAAATTTTGGCGGCATGCAGATCAGGCAGGATGGGATTCACGAGATTTATTTAAATAATGCTGTAATAAGAGAATTGATTAGTCATTCAAATCACATTTGGAAATACCGGAAATATTACACTGTGCAACACAATATTTTGCAGTGATTTGAAATCTATATTGTTTAAGTAGATTAAACAAAATAAACATATTTTAATACATCAAATAAATAAAATAAAATATTAACAATGAATGTAAATTAGAAAATTTGTTTTCATAACACCAAAAATAGCGATGGCACTTGAATATTTTTATATCTCACAAATCAATGCGATATATTAATAGTTCATGTCGTAGAATATGATTAAATAAATATATTCATGATGGGATTCACGAGTTCTATTTAAATAATATTGTAGTGAGAAAATTAATAAGTTATTCAAATCACCTTTGGAAATACCGTAATATTACACTGTGCAACACAATGTTTTGCAGTTATTTGAAATCGATATTGTTTAAGTAGAATAAACAAAATAAACAAATATTAGTACATCAAATAAATAAAATAAAATATTAACAATGTATGTAAATTAGAAGATTTGTTTTCATAACACCAAAAATAGCGATGACACTTGAATATTTTTAAATCTAACAAATCAATGCGATATATTAATAGTTCATGTCGTAGAATATGATTTAATAAATATGAATATGAAAGCAATAATAGGTGTTTTAATTTGCTCACATAAATCATAAGAAAAAAGTACTTTCAAACTGGAAAAATGTGTTTTAATTGTTTTTGAGTGTTATCGGAAATCACCGTACTAATTAAGTTTTATTTCTTGACTTGGCTCTCTCCAGCCCTCTCTCTCTCCTGCTCAAGTTTTTCATTTGAATTCCCCGGGGAATACCTTTGCATTATGTATTCCCTTTTGAGTCTTTTAATTACAGTCTTAAAACTTTCATTTTCTCATTATTACAGTAGCCGAAAATGCGCTAATCTCAAGTTACCTCGGAAGTATCGGAACGCTTGCATCCCATTATAACTTTATGTAATTCAGCTGTTTCTACTCCACACACAGTACTTTAATCTCTTGTTGCAGCTAAGGAGAACTCTCTCTCTCCCTATTTCTCTCTCTCTCTTTTGCTCTGTACTATCGCCACCTAAAATTGTTTTACCTGCCTGCCTGCCTTGGCTGTGTGTGTGTTTTGGCTCGTGCTTATCATTCGCAAGCGACGCGAACTACAACAAAAACAACAACAACGAGGCTTAGAAAAAATGCGAGCAGCTGCTCGGTTAGGCGACAGCTCTATGGGAGGTGGGGAAGGGGGATCCGTAAAACAGCGAAAACTTATTTAAGCCAGCAACGCAGCGAAATCGAATTCAAACGCATCGCAAACGTTGGAAGATCGCGTCGTCGTCGTAGTCGTCCGAATTTCACCTTAAATTTCAAACCTGCATATATCGTATATATACTATATACTTGAAACTTTGATGAACAAGTGTTGTGGAATATAACAATCGGTATATAAAGCCCAGAGAGTTAACGGTACTCGTACTACTCCATCTAACTCCAATTGCAAATACTTAAGAACGAGAGAGAAACATCGCCGGGTCGGCTTCGATTACGCTAAGCTGGAAATAGAGCCCGAGCTCTAGACTAATAAAAAAGCCAAACATTATCATATACTATATGTGTATAGTATATCATAGTCAATTATCGTTAATGAATAATTCCTACGCGTAGTTTCAATTGAACTGTGAAGTGAAGCTCGCTCGGGAAGGTGAAGGTTGTCCGAAAACCTAATTAATAAAACTATCATATAGTATAACCGAGTTAGGCTCGCATAAATTGTCAAATAATAGAGTATATATATTTACTATAAATCATTATGGTAGAGAAGGTCTCGCCTGGCCTGACGCTCAGGTGGCTGCACTCGCCGCAATGGCAGCGCCTTTTTCACATGTTCTACATCGAGCCAGTTGTCTTTATGCTGCTCTTCTCGCTAACCTTGTCCAGTAAGTGTGATGATCCGTGCTGTATGATCGTTGTCCAACATTAACTGGGTTTACTTTAGATACCATAATGAGGAATCAGGTCATCTATCAGACGTGCACGGTGATCTTTCAGTATAACGAGAGCGATTGCAAGTTGTTGGACGATAAAAACGCCAGTGCCGAGATAAAGGTGGATATGCCTAGAAGATCTGTTTGAAGATCAACAGATCACTCTCTCTGTCTCCCTCTTCCCCTCTTGCAGGCCATCGAAACGGAGCTGCAGCCTTATGTGGCCAATCTCTTTCTCTCTCGCACGCTGCTCGAGAGCATTGTGCCGGCCTTTTGTGGCCTCTTTATTGGCTCCTGGTCGGATCACTATGGACGCAAGCCGCTGCTCATAGTCTCCATGATAGGTATGTTATATAGTACCATATCTAAGTATGTATATGTATATGTATAACGGTAACTTAATCCGTGCCGCAACTGTCGCTGCAGGCTTTGCCGCTTCGTTTCTGGTGACGGCGGCCATCTGCGAGCTTTCCAGCTACTATGTGATCAATCCCTGGTGGTACATTGCTGCCGCGGTGCCCCACTCCCTGCTCGGCGGCAATTGCGTCTTCTCTGTGGCGGCGCTCTGCTTCATCTCGGACATTACGGACACCAAGTCCAGGCCATATCGGTGAGCAGCAAAGGGAGCGATCTCCCTTCCATATCTAATGTTATCTTCCTTTCGTTTCGCAGCATGATCTTCATGGAGTCGCTGTTCTTCATTGGCCTCACCAGCGGTTCGCTCTTGTCAAGTTTTGTTTACGCCGCCACAAATGCTGCCATCACCATCGGCATCTCCGGGATCATCACCACGCTGGGCACATTGTTTGTCATCTTCTTTGTGCCGGAGAGTCTCCACATCCGACAGGATCAGGAAGCCAAAGAGCAAGTGGCGGCTGCAGCTGGCAAGGGCGACAAGGAGATACCCATAACGGGATGTGATCTCCAGCTGGATTGTGTGGCCATTGATTGTCCACCGAATCTGATGGATGACAGTGACACAGAGTCCATGCAACAGTCGCCCACGCCAATTGTCACCCAGTTACCCACACCGGCTACTCCAGCCATGACCATCGATGAGGATCTGTTGGCCAAATATGTAGAGCGACTGCCACCACAGGCACTGGCCAAGGCTAGGGCAAAGGAACAGGAGCTGGAGCAGGCCAGGCTGCAGTGCAAGCCGAAACCGGATGAGAAGCGTGCGGGACTGTTTAGTTTCCAACACATTCGCGACATGGTTAACACCTGCCTGAAGCCTCGCGAGAATCACGCGCGTGCTATCATCTGGCTCGTCACCTTCGCCATGTGTCTGTCCATATTCGTCTTCGGTGAGTTCAAGTGAAGTTTGTGTGCAGCTTGGAGTTAATTGATTTCTTCCTCAGATGGCGTCATGACTGTCATGTATCTGTTTGTGCGCGAGAAGTTCCATTGGTCTGTGCGGGATTACACGTTCTACGAGACGGTGTCGCATCTGGTGCCCATGATTGGCGCCCTAATTGGCTTCCTCATACTGCGCAAGGTGAGTTGGGGCAGGCAAGTGTGCTTATAATTTCCCCCTCATTGTGCAACAATTCCTTTGGCAGATCTTCCGCTTGTCTGTGGTCACACTGGCGTTGCTGGCCTTTTTCTCGGAGATACTTAATCATCTGGCACGTGGCTTCTCTACACAGCCCTGGCACATGTATCTCTCCGTCGTCTTGGGCTTCTTTCGTTCCATTGCTGGCCCCATGTGCCGCACCATCGTCTCGAACATTGTGCCCGCCTCGGATCTGGGTAGGTTGACAGCTGTTCCGACTGAGGGTTCTTACTTAATATTATCTTTACTACATTTTTCAGGCAAAATATTCTCCATTAAAAATGTTTTGCAATCATTTGCACCTTTCGGTAAGCACGCGCTCTCTTCTGCCTCCGTCTCTTGCTTTTTTAATTACTGTTAATTTCTTTCCAATTATCATAAATTTATCGGGAAACTCAGTTGCTGCGCCGCTCTACACGCTCATCTACAAGCGATCGCTGTCGTTTTATCCGGGTCTGTTCAACTTTGTCAGCTCAGCGCTTTATCTGCTCTCGTTCATCTTCATTGGGTAAGTGATCGATTCTCGGATATAGGGACAGCGCAAACTCTCTGACTAACCTCTGTTCCTCTTCCCTCTTCTCCTTCAGCTGTGTGCTGCGCATCAAGTTCATGCACAAACAGTACTACGCCAAGGTGCTAAAGTGAGGCTCGATCGTAGTTCTATATGTCTAGCTTAATGTTCCGTTACTAGCTTTAACATAGTATTTATGACTAATTTAATACACTAATTTTATGTAAGTATGCAGTATGTGATGTCTTCTAGAACGTAGCACGAATTTACAGTTCGAAATAAATAATGAAAATTGAATAATGGGTGATAAATTCAATGACTAACTTTAAATTACAACTTAAGTTGATTTCTGTTTGTTTAAACATCATATAGTCAGTAATTTTGCTAAGTTATTTAAAATTACTGAAGCATTCCCCATACCATAAAAACAAACACAAATCTCCACAGGTTGCACCTGTTTGTCATTTAAAATAATTGATCTTTCCGATTTATTGGTCTCAGCAAAAACGAACTCTATTTGCCTTTTTTCAAATATTACTAATATTGTCGTTTACAGTTCGTGGGGGCAGTTAAAAAACTCGATACGATCACAATTACAGTTACAATAATGACGGCAAAACATCGAGATAAATATGTTGTTGATATAATACTTGTACAAAAAACACATTTATCTTTTTTGGCTAAATAACTTTGTAAAAAACAACTGCGTCTAGACATCACAAGTACAGGAACAGATGCAGCTGGGCGTGCTCTGTCGATAAGGTAGAAAATTGAACTAGTCTATTGTGCTGCGCACGTGTTGCGGTTAGCTGCCAATGACCTTGTAGGCGCTGGCGCTGCCCATCGACTTCTGTATGCCGAAGATGATGCTGCAAGAGAAGGAAGCACCAATTAGTTCATGACTTTACAGAGATTTCTTTCTCCGTTCTACTCACGCCATCAGAATGTAACAGAGAAACGAAAGGCCCGTGCTGATGAAATTGAATGCACCCGGATATGTTTCGACGGTGCCTTTGTAGACGGCTGTGTAGAGTGGAGCTGCACCCAGTGGTGAAACCATTTCCATTGATGTGGTCAACGCAAATATTTTACCTAAAGAAAAAAGATGCAGTGTGAATCATTAGAAAGGGTCTTTGTGATGGAGCAAAAGCTGTTTACTCACCCACATCGGTGGCGGGTGCAACATGCGAGAGTATGGCACGGCACATGGGTCCCAACACACCGCGCATCATGCCCAGCGTCATGCCCAGATACATTTCCCAATCATACTGAGCTGTGGCACGCACCACACTCTCCATCACGCAGGCGCCCAGAGCGAGCAGCGACATCGATATGATCGACACCTTCATCACGCGACGCAGCACAATCATTCCTGCAACACTGCCCACGATTTGGATGACAATGCGTGCCGCATTGAACTGACTAATGTCCTTGATTGTCCAGTCGAACTTCTCGCGCAAGAAGAGCACATTCACCGTATTCTCGCCCTCCATGATGAAGATGGTAATGGTCAGGGCGACCATTGTTAGCCAGATGATGGCACGATCGTAGTTGGCACGCGGCAGGAAGCAGGTGCGCACCAGATCCTTGACCAGACTAAAGCGGAAGAACTCACGCACCCGCGAGCCACGATGCATATCTTCAGCAGGCAAACTCTCTGGCACCAGGAAGTACACATACAGCAGGGCGAGGAACATGAGTCCGCCAGCAATGGCGAAGAGTACTACGGAGCCAGTGGCTGCATATATGTAACCACTTGCCACATTGCCAACCATCATGCCGGTGCAGAGGGAGGCCTCGTTGAGGACCATACTGCAAAGGCGGAAGAGTTTGAATGGAAGCCAAAGGGAGATAGAAACGTGATCCTCGCTTACCGCAGCGCACGCTTGCGTTCCTTGGCCACATCAGAGATGTAGCAGTAAATGCCGGTGATCAGGGCGCAAGTGCCACCACTCAGTACAGACGGAACCGAGGGCAGCAGGTACCACCAGGGGCTCATGTTCTGGCTCGAGGTGACCCCCGCCAGAGCAAGCAGAATGGTCGAGCTCAGCACATAACCTGCAGAAGAGAAAAGTATTTATTAATTAAGATTTAGTTGAGATTCCTCATATCACCCACCTGTAAATACCGTAAGTAGTATGGGTCTTCGTCCGAACTTATCCGACCAAGGTCCAATGAAGAGACTCACAAATGCGGGTATTATACTCTCCAGCAGAGATATGGCCATCGTTATATTCACCGAGTAGGTCTGCACTGCCGCCTCCAGTTTCTGAAAATTGTTGTACGCATTGTTATTGTTATTGTTTACATGATAAGGAAACAACTGTTAAGATTTTAAGTTCCTATGTGAGTCACCAGCACGTTCCATTCAAATCGGCTGCTTTTCAATCCATTGATCGATGTGACTGATAATCGATTAGTCATGCCAAATTTCGATATACTTACAGACAGTCATTGCACCGATAAGAACTTTGTATGTAAATAAAGATTCCTATTCTTATCAGCTGTCTCAAACAATAGATCATTAAATTAAGCTACCCCAAGCTGCAGTTGCAGGCTAATCACCCGCATAAATAAATTTATGGCTGATTAAAATTTAATCGCATATATTTTCCATGTATGTAGGTCAAAACTAACGGAACGAATTGTTTAAATGGAACCGCAGACCGTTTCGCATTATGAACGCCCTTCATAGCGATTAAGAGAAACAAAAAAAAGGCAGATAACAAAAAACTGCAGCACAAAAACAAAATAATGCTTTTGTCTGATATATGTGCATGCATATATAGACCGCTAGAATCTGTCTAGGTTTATCTAACCTGTTAAACTCAGCCCTAAGGAATGTATAAGGAAAAGGTTCTTTATACAGTTGCTTCACTGTTATTTATATCTACATTTATATAAATTATATATATATATATATAATTACACTCACTTTTGTTGCTTCCGATCCGCGATCGTTGCCCAACAACGGCTCGCAGTCAGACTCGTTGTAGTGCATGATGGTGACGCAAGTCTCGTAGAGTATCTGATTCTGCAATACCGCCCCTAAAAATACAACAAATAAAGATGTAATTAGTTTATAATTATTTAGCCACATCACATGTTCCCACCGATTAAGCTGCGGGCCATAAATATCAGGAAAACCGCAGGCTCCAGTATAAACCACTTGGCAGCTCCCAATCCTGAGTCGGATGCGCCGCTGTCATTCTGCGCCTCGGCATCTTGTGACGCTGGCACTGTAGTCTCCCTGTAGGCGTTCGCTGGCAGTAGGCGTGGCTCATCGTCACGCTCGAACTGTTCATCATTGTCACTCACCAAAACCGTTCGATCCGATTCCACCATATTGATATTGTAGTTACTGCAAGTCTATGAAGGTTGCCCGCTCAAACAGTTGTCCGATTATATATGTATATGGGTTTAGACAAAGAAAAACTAGCAATTCATTATGCGCGCTGATTCTAAACTCGAAAAACAATTGTCGCCTTTTATCGCATAGTCTGTGCGCGTCGAGCTCAGCTGGGCGAATAACACAATCTACAATCTCTTCAATTTGCGACGTTGGTTCCGCTATTCGTCAGTGTGTTGGTGTGCGTGCTTGTTTAACTTCTATTCCGTTGCATTAAAGCAAGTTGATATTAATAATGTTTTGCTTCGATTGCGCGAATTAACTTGTAACGCTTCTTAAAACTTTCTAAACGAAAAGCTCGGCGCAACAGCGAACAGCTGATTTTGTTTACGATGCCATTTTGAGTAAGGTGCACCCTGTATTCGAGCAAAACTGCAGTGTCTCCACTTGAGATGTTTTCACTGCATTTCAAATGTTGAATATTTTTTGTTAAACTCAAGTCTCAGCAATTTTAAAATACACTAAATATAGTTAATTTTATATTTACATTATTTTTTTAATTTTACTTTACAAATAACAGTAAAATTGCATTCTAAGTAACGTCTCTCTACTTTCGTTCCCTTTCACGATCACGATTCCGGTCACCCCAATTCCGACCGCGGTTTTAATAAACTCATTGCGGTCAGACTCGCGTCGGAAATCGCAGTTGCCATAGTTGTTGTGCACTGCCTGTGCGGTTTGCCACATTTGTATTTCTTTTATATTGCATTTAGAACGCGGTAAACAACTTTATGCAGAGCTGTCAAGTCAATTTTAAGATGCAAGGGTTGCCTTGAGTTTGTCTGCCAATCAGGGCTGCATAAATTTAACCACAGATGTCTGTTTATTAGTTCCATCCGATAGACATCATTTCGATAACACGATGACGCATACTTGCTCGTAGACAAAAACACCAGACCTCGACTGAGGAAGAAACGCAATAGGGAAAACTTTAATTAAACATAAAAATTGTGCTTGGTTCGCGCATCAAAAGCAACGGCAGCAAAATGAGTTTCTTTGGAAAAATGTTTGGTGGCAAAAAAGAGGTGGCCCCCTCAACAGGCGAAGCGATACAGAAACTACGCGAGACAGAGAACATGCTAATAAAGAAACAAGAGTTTCTTGAGTCCAAAATCGAGGAGGAGCTAAATACAGCACGCAAAAATGCATCCAAAAACAAAAGAGGTATGTTACTTCAACAGCTGGACGGGTTTTCCCAGTGTCCAGGTGCATGGCGAGTGTGTGTAAAGCAGAAGAAGAAAGTTATGACTCATTTTTAGTCGCTTTGTTTTTGTTTTAGTTATCTCCTTTCATTGCCAATGTAAAGAGTAGAGTATTAGAAAGAGAGAGGCTAGAGCCAAGAACGTTTTTAAATTATACATCTATGTATTTCTTCGCTTTTCTTTATGCGCTCCACACATGTATACAAACTAACATCCGCATACCATGATGGGCCTGCCCCTACCCTCAACTCGGACGCACCAACATAATAAATATGCTATCTACTACTAAGAACGTAATATAAACATTTTCTCAATACTAACAACAACAAGTCCATTAGCCATGCACATTATACATGCATACATACATATGTATATATGAATTGAGACAATCTATTGAGATAACAAAATTTGTCACCGCATTCACGAGATTTGCTTTTGTTTACTTTATGTTTTATTTGATTGTTTATTCATTTTCTCGTCTACTCGCAACTTTCAGTTGCCTTGCAAGCACTCAAAAAGAAGAAGCGCCTGGAGAAGCAGCTGCAACAGATCGATGGCACCCTGTCCACCATTGAGATGCAGCGTGAGGCTTTGGAAAGCGCTAACACGAACACTGCCGTCTTGACCACAATGAAGAATGCAGCAGATGCCCTCAAACACGCCCATCAGCACATGTAAGCTTACTACCAATCTTCATGAGGGGAATCCCTCTTATCAAATATATTATTCATTTGTTCATTTTGTTTCAGGGATGTGGACAAGGTGCACGACATGATGGACGACATTGCCGAGCAACAAGATGTTGCTAAGGAAATATCAGATGCCATCTCTAATCCGGTGGCCTTTGGAGCCGATCTGGATGATGAGGATCTTGAGCGTGAGCTCGATGAGCTGGAACAGGAGAACTTCGACAAGGATATTCTCAGCATCCCAGAGCCAACACCAACGTTGCCCGAAGCACCGACCGAAGATTTGCCAGAGAAGGCCAAGGAAAAGAAAAAGGCTCCACCTGCAACGGCAGCTACAGCGGCAGATGATGGTGCGTGATAAAGAAATTCCTGCTTAACCCAACGGAATATCTTATTAATTGTATTATATTTTCAATTTCAGATGATCCAGACATGAAGCAGCTGCTGTCCTGGGCTAACTGAAGGCGTCTATTGGAAATCTCCCCCTCAATGTTCTTTGCAAAAATCAAACTAACCAGTTTTTTGTTGTAATTAAATCTTCGATCTAAAAAGAGAGTGCAAAATTTTAGTTTGGAGAGCAGAAAGGGCGTAAACTCAATTTGCAAACTATCATGAGACATCATCAATGGATATACATAGATATATACATATATATAAAGAATATACATAATAGGAATGTGATTTTATAAATAATAAAATAGCCAGGCCACATACAAATACATACACACACTCATGCACACATTTCAAATTGAATGGCAGCTTATGTTTTGGAAGATTATATTGTTTTTGCTTGATGTATAGTTTGATTTTATTTTGCACTGATTTCTGATAAAGCAACACAACGAAAAGATATTAAAGAAAACCAAAAAATAAATACAATTCTGATGAATGAAACAAGATTCATTAGGAAGGAGATGTGATTAGCAACTGGTGGGGGGGTTCGACTGGTTAGTTTAAGCTTGACAGGTTGGCGAATCCGAGTAAGAGGAGAATATGTTTTGACAATAACCTCATCCCTCCCACATATTAAAATAAGATATAGTTCAGTTTCATTATATTTTTACAAATTAAACTAGAACTGCATTTTCAGTATCGTCGACGATCGCGTTCGTTGCGGGAATCGCGCTCGTAGCGACTGCTTCGGTCGCGCTCTCTTTCCCGATCCCGCTCACGATCTCTGTCACCATTACGCTCACGATCTCGGTCTCGCTCCCGTTCCCTTTCACGATCACGATCCCGCTCACGTCGATCGCGCTCTCGGTCCTGTCTGTTCTCGTTGCGGCCGGAATCGCGCCGGCGATCGTAGTCATCATAGTTGTTGCTGCTGTGCTGAGTGTCACGATTACGCACACGATTGCGCTGCCGATCGTATTCCTCCAGATCGTCGTAGTAGTCCCGGGAGCGTGCACTGCTGCTGGGTGCAGTTCGTCGGTCTCTGTCACGTTCGCGACTGCGGGATTTCGATTTAGATCGTCCTCGGCGGGGTCGGCGTATAGATGACGTTGAATTGTTCTTTTGCCGACTGGACTCATGGTCTTCGGAGTCTTTGGCCTCATCTTCACTAGGCACCTCATCGTCCAGATCTTCATCCAACACCGAAACCTTTGGCTCCAGCTCATTGTTCTCCTCGAGTATGGAGCGCTTCTGTATGCGCGGCAGTATGATGTCACAGACGCGATCGTTGCGCAGCAGTTCATCAATGTACTCATCCATGTAGACGATTTCGAACTGTCCAGCACGGTTCTGTCGCCGTAGCTTGCGATTGTCTATGTAGAGTGGCTCAAGATATTTGTAGCAATCGATGGCGGCGCCGGTAAGTCGCAGATAGAAGGCACCCAGGGCACGCACATACTTGAACTCCTCGTTCTTGATGAACTCCACGACAATGTCCTTTTCCGGCTGTATTTGCAGCATCTTCAGCGTAAGGCAGAGGAACTGCGTTGGCCTGATGTTGCCGCCATAAACGCCGCCGACAAAACGTAGCTCCATCGCCTTGTCCACAAGCAGTTCAGCGGTTAGGGCAAAACATTGCTCCTTCCAGTATTTGGAGTCGTAAATGCGGGATCGTATGATTTTCTCAATGAGATATTGAGGATTTGTACCATGCACGTTTTTCGCCTCCTTAACCGTGCGATTTGCCATTTTTATGTTTTGTTTTCACTGCATTTGGCTGCGGGAAACAACTCTTGCAGGGCTGGCAATGTTGTTTTAGATGCTAGGGCTGCCATATTTACTAGGGCTGCATGAACTATCATTCACATTCGATTTTTGTATTGCAACAGCCGATATATTTTTTTCGATAACAGAAATTATTTAATTGGAAAGGCAGTATATATAACATTCGGAATAGGTTATCGATAATGCGATAGCTGTGTATGCGATAACTATGTGATAACAGGTCTTACTTGCGGTTGTTTATAAATCGCAAAATATCAAATATAGTGAATATTTTCGCTGTCATATATTCATACATTTTGGATCAGTGGAAGTAAACCTATCATCTGATTTTGTTTGTTCAAGAAACTTATTTGACTGTTGCAGGCTTTGTTTGATTTTCAATCAGCTGTTGTAGAGATGTGTAGTTTCAAATTTTGTATTATATGGTACAATCGGCGGGCACTGCAAAGTCCCCTCCCTTGATTGAAGAATAGCTCAAGCTGCGTAATGAAAGGATTAACCGATTTGTAACAGTTGGGTTCGGTTCTCCGATCGAGAACAACGAAAACAAAATGAGTTTCTTCGGCTTATTCAAGGGCAAAAAGGAGGTGGTCCCCTCAACGGGCGAGGCGATACAAAAGCTACGCGAGACAGAGAATTTGTTGATCAAGAAACAAGAGTTTCTAGAGTCCAAAGTGGAGGAGGAGCTGGCTACAGCACGAAAAAATGCATCCAAAAACAAAAGAGGTATAGAATAGACCAAAGGATTAATAATTATATTAATATCTTATTCTAGTTGCCTTGCTGGCGCTCAAAAAGAAGAAGCGCTTGGAGAAGCAACTGCAACAGATCGATGGCACCCTGTCCACCATTGAGATGCAGCGAGAGGCTTTGGAGAGCGCTAACACGAACACTTCCGTTTTGAGTACAATGAAGATCGCAGCAGATGTTCTCAACAATGCCCACAAGAACATGTAAGCATACAACGGAAGAATTTCAGTATTAGAAAGTCATGATAATTTTCTTTCAGGGATGTGGACAAGGTGCACGAAATGATGGACGACGTTGTTGAGGCTCAAGCTCTGTCCAATGAAATTTCGGATGCCATCTCCAGTCCCTTGGCTTCCGGATCCGATTTGAATGATGAGGATCTTGAGCGTGAACTCGATATGCTGCAACAAGAGGACTTTGATAAGGATATTCTTAGCATCCCAGAACCCACGCCCACGTTGCCCGAAGTGCCTACAAAAGACTTGCCCGAGAAGGTCTTTGAAAAGAAGAAGGCAACTCCAGTTCATGCGGCCATGGATAGTACGTGATAAGAGAATCCCTGAATAGCTCAACCGTATTACTCATAAACCACATCTTAATTTCCTTTACAGATGATCCAGACATGAAGCAGTTACTTTCCTGGGCTAACTAAAATATTTATCTGGAAGTTCCCCCTACATGTTTTCATGATGTTGAAGATATCCAATCTAGAGAGTGATACTTTGTACTTGATACATAATAATTTGCTCATCTCACTAGGCACATGTTAAGCTTATAAATAATTATGATACATAAATCTATATATGTTCATGATATGAATGTGATTTCATAAATATTAAAATAACGAGGCCCCACACAATCATTCACACGCTCTTCCAATTAAGTGCCAGCTCATTAAAGAAGCTATGTATTGTACATATGTGATGTATATAGTCTGCAGGCATTATAAGATGGAGCTACGCTATGTACTAAATAGTTTGATTTATGAAACAAATAAAGAAATTTGTAAATATATATAGATTTCAGTAAATATTTTAATTTTGTTCGATTCCTGTACCGCACAACGAAACAATATCAAAGAAAACCAAAACTTAAATGAAATTCAGATGAAACAAGCGACATTAATTTGAAACGAGATCTGATTAGAAACTGGTCATGCAAAAGGGGTGGGGGCGGGCGTTTTTGTTCGGTTGGTCAGTTTCCGCTCAACAGATTGGTGACTTCGTGAAACGAAGCGTTGCACAGTGGGACCCCGCAACACGACACAACACGATGCGACATGATGTGACACGCATATCAATTAATTAGCCCAAGTGGCCGGGGCATTGTGTGTGTGTGTGTGTGTCACATTTGGTCGCGGGATTGGGTAACCCGCGTTTTGATTACCACAAAATACAAGAGTGGAAAACAGATTGCAAATCGTGGATGTCACCTGGTGTGGAGTGTCCACTTCGCTGCGTGCAGTTGGCCGAATTTATTCAAATTTTCAGTTGAATTTCGTGTGAGGCAGTGTGCAGAGGTGCTGCTCCAGGGTGCAGTTCCCCCCGACAACCAAATCAAATAGATTGCAATGCGCAAATACGTTTTAATTGCACTGGCATTAATGGTTAGTGAGCAATTAGTGACCGCCAATTCACTCCAAATCACCACATTAACATTGCCCTTGCTCCACAGTGCCTGCTGATGCCGGTGCCAGCGACGCTTTACGACTCTTTTGACTTCTCCAATGTGGATTTGGTGAACTTCCAATATTTCAAGAATCTCGACACGCAGAATCCACTGCTGGAGCACTTTCAGAAAAAGAAAGCCGTGCTGGATTATGTGGAGCGTCTGTTTCTGGGTAACTCTCCGTTCCAGCAGCCCAGCGAGATACCCTTCGATCCACACTTTGGACGCGCCTGGCGACCCACATTCGAACAGAAGTTTGGCCATCGTGGCGAACGTTTGATCGCGGCTCTCGGCTCGGGCTACTCCATCCGACAGCTGCGGCACTTTGGTGCTATACCCTACGAATATGGTACATGAAACTATCCCAGTTGAGAAACGAGTAACGATCCGCCTCGAGTTGTATTTATAAATTGTTGTTAGTGTATTTATCAAATAAACTTATACGTTCTACACTCTTCGTTTCTGCGTCGATATGTAGAGCACATTGTTGCCGCGTATGAAAGCATCGCCGTATTTGTTCTTCAGCTGCCCGTTCACGTACTCCTCCGTCTGATCCAGTGCAATGTTCATGTAGCCATCCAGGCAGGCTAAAACTCCTATGGAAAAACAGGGTATTAGAATGTCAGTCCCATCAATTTTTTGTTGTCGCATTGCCGGCGGCGCAGCATGTTTCGCACCTCGATAATCGACGCCGTTATTAAGCTTAACGGCAACGGGACGACCGTGTATCTGGTTGATAAACTGTGACAGAGCTTCCTTGCGAGACATTATAAATATAAATTTACTTTAATATTATTATTATTTAGTAAAAAACTTTTATTTGGGGTAAATGCTTTGCGTTTGCTATTCGTTTACTTTCTGAATGCAGAAACTGCCATTCACAGCAGTGCGACAACATTCACACAGAAAATCAACATGGCGTTGCAGCGCCATCTGGTGTAAAACAGTTGCACTCCACGCAACTTGGCGCGCGGTTATTCAATTTTGAAATGCAGTAATTGTTTTATTTTTGTATTTGAGTATATTTAACAAATAACTACAAAGTAAGAATCCGACTAATAAATACCACTGGCTACTACAACCACAAAATTATCTAACCAGCATATATATGTATAGATAAATTAAACTGTGATACAGAACAAATGACATCTTAAAATGAATTATTCCGTAGTGGAGGGAGAGGTTATAGGACTAGTTGAGTACACGATAAGACTATTTAAAAAACTCGTAAACACACTCAGTTTTGAAGACTTTTCAATCATCATTTCGTGTACTACTAGTTCTACTAACCCTGAAACGTCTACTACCTTATCATTTCCGAATTTACTTGATTTTGCAACACTGTTTTATCAATTAGACTTATGCACTAAGCGGTTCTCTGCAGCTCAGTGTATGCCCTCCAGTGGGGTGTAGGTCTTGTATTGGTATAGTTCCGGTCCGCCATAGCCGTACAGTAGTTTACCCTTTCCGGCCTCATCGTAATACGGATAACGGTACTTGGGTCTGTGAGATTGCAATGTTAGTTATATATTTGTAAAATTTCTTTGAAATTTATTTATTATTTACCTTTCAAAGTACTGGAAGTTGGGGGCACGAGGCTGCGTGGCATAGGCTGTGTGCGCGACAAATGCGACAATTAGCAGAAGACACTTAAATAAAGAAATGAATAAATAAATAAAGATGGAGGGGAGTTAAATTATGCAGATTATAAAGCGTCGTGTGCGTTTAAAATCAAAAGTAATGCCGGCTCATTAGTTCAGTGTGTCGGAGTTTGTACATTTCGCCGATTGTCTTGCATGAGTTGGAACACAACAACAACAACAACTACGGCAATGGTTATTGCCATGGTTATGCAATGTAACTACAGCAACAACAACAACAACAACAACAGCAACAATTACCACAACAAACAAGTGGCTAACATAAGCGCAGCTTTTGAGATTATGACATATTTGGCTGCCTCTTAAGCTGCCTCGACAGAGAGAGTAGCAGCAAGAGAGAGTGAGAGAAACAGAGAGAAAGAGAGAGCGCGAGTGAGTTGGAAGCGGAAAACCCGCTGTGATCGTTTGCGGAATTGGGCAACGAGGCGCATTTCAAGGTCTTCTCTCTGCCGCGAGGGCTGCGCGTCGAGCCGATTACAAATTTGGCATGACATCGTTTCAAAATGTGTCGAAGCAGAAGAGGAAGAGGAGAAGAAGAGAGTGGAGAGCAACAACAAGTTCATTGAGCATGCCAGTCACACATTTTCGTGCACACCACTTTTCTTTTTGGTGCGACTTTCGCGCAGGCGTCGCGGCGTGTCGCGTCGCGTCTTAAGGAAATTGTGTCAGCGCAAGCGACGTGCGACTTTTGCTTTGGCCATGTTAATTGTCGGGGTCAACAAACAGTTCCGACGCGTCCGTCAAAGTGAAATGCACAAAACGCGGGAGGCGGGAAAACTTACGGGCAGCAGCAGCGCACTTAATTTTGCCATGGCGTACGTATTCGAAAACGATTTCAAATTGTTTTTATTTCTGTTTTTTTTTATTTTGAAATTTTAACGGTCTTTTTTTGGTATTTCTTGCAATGCGTGTGCAGCCTACGCGTTGTTTACCGCACGCCTTTTGTTTGGTAACTGAACGCGCTGCGCCGCCAGCGACAGCGTAGAGAGCGCAGTGAAAAGCTTGCAGCGAGAAAGCTCTGCGCGTAAGCTGAGCTTTCCAGGCAAGCGCAGACTTTGCTCTCTTTAACAGTGCGCAACGAAAGTGAAAGTCCTGACTGCAAAGAGATCATCATGTTAACAGTGCTGGTCCCGACTGTTAAATAACAATGACAGGTGCACTGGGCTTAACAGCTGTTAGCAGCTGCTCTGTTAACATTGCGCTTCCTTGATCAATGCCGGAAATGTTGTGACAAAAGCTGCTTGCGCTGATGCAGCTGATTGCCTAAATTTTACGTGCGCTGGCTCACGTAAGTAGAGAGAGAGCGAGCGGGAGAGAGAGACTTTGAGAGAGCGGGTGGCTGAGAGAGTGGGCGTTTTTGAGAGCGCCATTGCAACAGCTGTTGAAGTGCAGAAATGTTAAATGGGAATTGAGGCCAAATTACCAAAGTGGATGAGGCTCTACATTGACGTCGACTTCGCAGTCGCAGTCGCAGTCGTCTTTGGCTTTCTGGTTTTTTGCCGCAAGTGGATGACTCGATCGTGTTGATCGTGTTGGTGATGCTGCCGCTGCTGCTGCTGCTGCTGCCGGGGCCATTATGTAACTTCTGCAACAATAATACGCCCAACCAGTTTTGGTTTATTTGCTTTTGTCGCCTGCCGTTGTTGCTGCTCTCTTTTTGCCTTTCTTTCTGTCTATCTTGCTTTCTTTCTTTGCTGCCTTGTCTTGTGCCATTTTCTATTGCCGCATTGCGCACTTTCTTCGCACGAGAGATGCCTGAGCAGGTGCCACTAACCTTTGCCGGACAATTTCGGTGCCTCATTAATGTTTTTTTGCACATTAAAAAAAGTACTACAACAACAATAAGGTAATAAACATTATAAATAAGTGCGCGCTGTACTTGACGAGTCACTGAGGCTGAGCGCAAGGTCGCGCTCCAAGTCAGGGTTTAGTCATATTCAAATTGGTCGATCGACCCAATGCGAATTGGGTCATAAAGCGAGCTTTATGTTCATTCGATTTGTAACAAATTTCAAGCCTAATCAAAGAGAGTGCGAAAGAGAGGGACGGAGAGGGGAGCTTTGACAGTTATTGAATGCCTTAAATATATTGAGTCGCTTTTTAAAGAGAGTGCAAGAGAGGAGAAGGGAGATGGGGAGAGAGGAGGGATGGGAGAGCTTTTGTCAGGCACTGCAACTCATTTTTTGAGAGAGGGGGAACAGAGTTGCAAGCTTTGACAATTATTGAATTAGTATTTATGCTCTGCGCGCTCTCTTTCTCTCGCTGTCTCTGTCTACTATTCACATATGTAGCTTTGTTTGCCAAACAAGAAGTGTGTCTCTTTTTTCTTTACCTTTTTCAATATATTCGCTCTGCTGCGCTTTATGCAATTTGCGCGATTTTCTGTTTTCGGTTTTTGGTTTTGTCTGTTTTTGGTTTTTTAGTAATCAATTGTCGAGTGACTCGTGCGGGCTGCGCCTCAAGAGAGAGAAACATAAAAACAAAGCAGAAGACAGTCTTTGCGCTAGAGATAGTGATCGTGCATACAGTAAACAGATATATATTCAGTGTGTTTATCTCGCAGTGTGGAAAATGTTACAAATGCGATTCGTCTTTTTGTTTGTTGTAAGTGAGAAAGTTCGTGTAATTAGCGAGACACGAAAACATTTTCGGAACGCTGTAAAAATCGTATTGCGAATCGAATTGTGAATGCAGTCAGAAGGGGATAAAGGGGGGATTGAGTTGGAGTTAAAGTGGATGAAGAGAGATGAAAGATTGAAATCGAAGTGCAAAAGAGTTGATGCAGAGAAAGAGAAGAATTATAAACTTGTAGATTTATTGAAAAGTAATTGAGTAGTAATTGGAGCAGAACTGATGAAGAATGGTAAAAGAATGGATGATGATTTTGAGAATAATTAATAAATGTTTAAAGAGACAATTTAAAAGATTGAACAGTTGCTGAATTACAGGAAAATTCTTAAATAATTTAATCAGCATTTTAAATTTATCGAAAAAAATTTATGTATATTCATATTTTATATTTATTTATTTATTTAAAGTCGGCTAAATGCTTTGATTACAATTATTATTTAACATTTAAAGAATAAATGAGAAATCAGAAATACAGAGTGTTTATAAGAGAACTAACAAGGAAGTTACTTAATGCTGAATGGCCAAAAGAAGAACCGAATAAAAGTAGTTAAAGTGATTATATGATTTGGTAGAAATTACATAATAACTCAAGGTATCGTTCGGCACCTAACATGAAACTAGTAATAAGTAACATATGTAGATATAATAATGATATAATTTTGAAATTACACGATAATTGGAGGTTCCGTTAAGCGATTACCCTGAAATTGAGCGTAGTTAGAGTAAGATTTGTATTTATGAAGTTATTCACAAGATATATAAAAAGATTCAAGGAAGCTCAAGTTAGATCTTATATTTTAACTTTTAGAAAATATTTAAATATAATTTTTTAATGCTCATTTGATGAAATTATGGGGCTTATAATGTTATTATAAAGTTATTATAACGTTATTCATGTTTAATTGCAATATGAGTTCAAATATATTGTACATAACTTTAATCTTGTAACCTCAAAAAGTTAACTTACTAGTTTTTTCTCTCTCCCTCTCCCGTCTTGCATTTCTTCTCTCTCTCCTTCTCCTGCAGTGCTCTATACTCCTCCTAGGCAGTCAGTCTACAGATGCCTTCATACTGCGCCTCATCAGCGAGACGCTGCAGAACAATGTGGCGGGCGAGCCGATAACGCACGAGCGCACTGAGTGGAACTTCGATCCGGAGGCTGCAAAAAAGGCTCGTGCCTTATACTATGAGGTAAGCTGATCAATTGGGATTATGTATATAGTCTAATGACTGACACTTCTGCAGAAAAACGGCTTTCGCTCGGAGAAGTTCATTGAGCGCCTTGGCATCGGGCTGGACGGGCAGCACGAGGAGCGACGCCAGCAGCAGCAGGAACGGGATGTGGGACGCCTGAATGGGGAGCATTTCATCAACTTTCCATAGTTCCAGAACTAGCAAGGGAGGGTTGGGGGAGTAGGGTACGGGGGCACGGCTATATCTAGCACATTGTCATCATTTTAATTTGCAGCGATTAATTGTCATTAATGTGCTTCACAAGGATTTGCATAATTTGCCCATGTTACACATGGCATTCATCATCAGGCTACACACAGTCGGGCTTATTGTTAATGACACTCAAGGGGGATGTGAAAGGGGGAAGGGGGAAGGGAAGAGGAAAGGGAGGGAGGCTTACGACTGCTGTGTGCTTCATGTTGTTGTGGTTTTAATAAACGTTATTAGCGACTGCAACTGCAAATTGCGGCAATTACAGCAGCGAAAGCAGCAAGAAAAAACAGAAAGAGAAAGGGGAGGAGGAGAGGGAGAGGGAGAAAGAGAATCGCAGGCTGGATTCATCAGCTACTTTTATAATTTCATAATGCTGCGCATAATTAAAGCCAATTTCACCAGCCCAGCCCAGGCTGGTTGAGGCAGGACAATAAGAGCGAGCGAGTGAGTGAATGCGACAAGGACAACAAATTGACAGCGCCGATAAGTAGGCTACAAATAAATTGCGCACAATTGTGAGGTGATTCTGGGAATGAATTGCAACGTGGAAAAAGAGTTGAAAGTGCTGAAGAAAGGGTGGCATTAAAGCGTATAATAACGAATTATTAACTGTGTGCTTATAATCGAGCTAAATTCAGCCAGTCAGACATATTTTATTTACAATGTACAACAATATTAAATGCATAATAAAAAATGACAATATTGGATTTACATTTAATTTAAATTATTTAAAATCTAACGAAATAATTGTTTAATTTGCTGTGCACAATACAACAACATAAGCAAGATACCACTCCCGCTTTAATATTAACATACAGCTCAAAAGTAGGCAACTAAATGCTCAGTGCCGTCATGCACTGCACATTGCTTTCAATTAATCAACTTTATTGCAATTAAAATAAGTTTTCTGCACTAAATCTGCTTTATTTCCATTTCTGGTAATACTAAAGCGCTCTGCAGAACAACCCACATCGCACACTTCCATATGCCGCATGCCGCATGCCGCAGATTAACTCGAAACGCGGCACAGCAGCAATGCGATGTGGCTGATCGGAAATTAACTGTCGCACATGTGTCGCTGGCTGGCAAACTGCAGTAAATAAATAAAATTACGCACAATTTGCGCTTTTGCGCGAAGCGGAAATGCACAACGGAAATTACATTACAAGTGTGTGTAAATCAGGCGCGGAGGCAAAAGGAAAAGGTAGTGGAAACCGCGCTGTGGCACATGCGGCGTATGTGTAATGCAGCGCAGATAACACCATAAAATTGTTTAATAAATTGTTAATACAACGTTGTAAATAATTCCCAAACGATTATCGCGTGCAGGGGAACGTGGGAATTGCGATAAAGAGCAACAGGTGTTACCCCTTTACGACACTAATTTAATACAAAATCCAAACAGATAGAGAGGGAGGGGAATGGGGCGAGGCGATAAGGCAGCAGCGGGACAGCGACTTTTATTAAAAGCCAAATATGTGTAATACAATCATAATAATGTTGCCGGCTTGTCGTTGTTGTTGGTCATTAGCCCTATCAATAACACGCGCAACAACAACAAATAACTTCAAATAGAATATTAATAACAAAGTGGAGAGCAAGAGGAGGAGGAGGAGGAGCGAAAAAAAGAACGTTGCCTGCATCGACATTTATCGCTATCGCATCAGGCTTATCATCGGTTTCAATCAATTTCGCCCGTTGTTGGGTATTAACTTTCATTTTGTGTCGATTCTCCTGACATCAATTGCTGTGAAAGCGGATTATTTGTCATAAAAAAAGAATCCAAACGAACGCAACGAAACCAAACGAAATATAGCAACAATTTATATCGTTTTATATACGAAAAATGTTGCGCGATTTCAGTTGAAAGGGTGGCAGGTGAGTCGTTTTAATGTGTTTGTGTGCGTGTGTGTGAGTTTGATGTGTGATAGCATTAATGAACTGATATCATTAGCTTTGCGCTGTATTACTCTGAGATTCTAGTGAAAAGGGAATTCAATAATATTATAATTATTGTTATATAGTTTATTATAACACATTTTATTAGTATTTTTATCATTTAGATTGCTTAAATAATGTTTACAAATCTCTCTTAAATCCCTCTTGCCAGTTACATTTTCCAGACCCGCCCAAAAGCAGGCAACGAAATTTGTGCACGGTTGATATTAAAATTGAGTTAAAAAGCGTTTAATTGCAGGGTATCTGTTGCGCCAAGTACACGTCAAAGCAGGCCGTACTACATGTTTCCTCATAGTTACATATGTTGCTGGCCACATGAATAGAAACGCCGGCTAGACAGCGCATTAGCCCAAGCGCAAAAACGACAGTAAAAAATTGCGACAATCCGCAAAGAGGGACAGCTCAGGATAGGAGCAGGTACAGAGAGAGAGAGAGGGGGATGGGCACAGGGTATTGGCATTATGCAAGTGGCTATTAAAAGCATTCGTTGTGGGTTCGCTGCACCTGCCAGGGAGAGGAGGAGCTGAGGGGGGTCAGAGTTGAATTTCTTAATGCATTTCCGTGGCGCAATTGAAGTCAAACTCGAGCCAAGGACTCGCAGCAGGCGACGGCTAATGCATAGCAGCAGTAGCAGCAGCAACAGAGCAATAACAACAACAACAACAACAACAACAACAACAACAACAACAACAAGAGCCACAGCGAATGCTTTCGTGCAAGTGAAGGCAGCGTCGAGTTGGCTTTTTGTATTTTGCATTAGCCTGCGCATAAAATGTAATTTATAAAATGTAATATAATATCAACAGCACACACACACACACCCCTTCTCTTTCTCAGTCTGTCTCTCTCTCTCTCTGCCTCACACTCGACTCTGTAGGGACACAAACAATGCCATAAACACAGCCATAATGTCAACTTTGCTTTTGTCCTTGTGGTTGCTGCTGGCTGGCGACCTGCTGTCTGCACTGCCCTGCCCTGTTGTTTCTACAGCTCTTCCCTCTCTTCTCTCTTCACTCCTCGCTCTTCCCTTCTCTTCTGTTCTCTTCTCTCTGTTCTTCTCTTACTGCTGCTCTGCTTCTGCTGCTGCTGTTCGCAGCATTTATTTTATTTCATTAAAAGGGGCAAAAAGTCACTCTATCTACGCCGCCTTCTCCATCTCTCTCTCTCTTACCCTTCCTCCCATTTTTTACTCCCTCTCTCTCCCACACTCTTTCTCTATCTCTTGCTCACTGCGGGCGCTCCACGCCGCATATCCTTGTGCCGTTTTCTGCTTTTTATTTGAGCTTAATTACAATCCTTGCAGTCCAATTTTAATTCTATCATTGCGCCCGCATCTGCCACTGACATTTAGTTGGCTACCCTCCTCTTCTTCTCCTCCTCCTCTCCTCGCCCTCTCTCCTCCCGCTCTCTACTTCTCTCATCTCTTTGCTGTTTTGCTGTTTTGTCTTGCATAATTTGTACTCAAGCAAATTATGATATGCACATGTGCAATATATACTCCCTAAGTTCTGAGCCTGTCCTTGCCTGCATGTGCTCAATAAGTTCGGCTGCCCCCAGCCCTTTCTCCTCCTCGTTCTGCCCTAATGCACTGTGCAAACGCTTTAGGTGAACCGATTCGCTTTGCTCGCTTTGTTAGTCGATTTCTGGGCTTTGTTAAGCGCATTAGACGGGGCACATAAGTTGGCTATATTCGAGCACTTTGTAGTAGCCCCGGCAAAGCGAGTTAAGCGTTTGCTTTTTGCCGCATTTTTATCGATTGCTTACGCGTTGTTCTCAGTTGTAAAATCTCTTAAAAAGTCAAAGAAATTGGCAATGAAAGGGCAAAATAGAAAGCACTCTTGATCTGATCCATTCGAGCACAATATTTGCAACATACTTTCAGGCTGAACTTACAAATTGCTCGTAATACACAGGGTGTCTCCCTTAAAATGAGTCAATTCCTATTTGTACACTGCTCTTTATAGGCACATCTCACTGTATTCATATTGAACTCGTTTATTTTGTCAGCTTTTCCTTTTTTATTCAAAAGGGAAACGAAGCTAATCGTGATATCCCTAACAAAAATTGCCTGCGCATTTATTACCTTTTTCTAGACTGTCGTTCGCTCTTTCCCTCTCTCCCTCCATCTCTCTGTCTATATCTGCATCTGTCTCTCTTTCTCCACCTCCTGTTTTGCTGTGCAAATATCTGCCGCAAATTATAGTCATCATTTGAGAAGTCATTGCAACATTTCCGCATCGCTTTAGCCTCTGCCTTGCCCTCGCTTCCCTCATCCTCTCTCCTTCATCTATGCTCTCTATCTCTCTCTTTCTCTCTTCCCCCTCTCCACCCACTTAACGTTCTTGCACTCGAATTCACTTGATTACAAAGTAATTTATTGGAAAAACAGGCGACCAAGCAGCGGCAGCAGCAGCAAACAGAGCAGCAGACACAGAGAGCGAGAGAGAAAGAGAGTGAGTGGCAAAGAGAGACAGCAGGCTACTGAAGCAGAGCAGCTTGTGCCATCGTCGTCGTCGTCTGCCCCGCCAGCTTATCCGCTGTGCATACGAAATGCGGCAAATCCCAAAAATCAACAAACAAATGAAAAGAAAATTCAATAAAATACGTTAAGGCAGCAAAAGAAGCTGAGCAAGGCAGGCAAGAGGAGGGGGGAAGAAAAAGGGGGTGGAGTGACGAAAAAAACTTGTGGCAAAAACTAATTACAACCAAGTTGAAATTGCGACTTCCAAGTGGGCGTGTTGCGCCCCACCTTTCTTCTCGCACTTTTTCTCGCTTTTTTTGGGTTTCTCTCTCCCTCTAAGGCGAATTTAATTGCGTATGCGTTGCGTGTCGTTTCAAAGCAAATGCCAGAAACTCCCACACAGATCTTAGAGTGTGTTCCCCCCTCTCTCTCTCTCTCGTTCTCCCTGTGTCTCCCTCTCTCCTGCTCTGTCTTGTTGCTTGCTCGTGTCAACAGTTAACGCAACTCGCAAAAAAACTCGAATAAAATTAATTATTTTGTCAGTTGATATGGCAACTTTGACTGTGCTTGCTTTACTCCCCCTTTCCCTGGCTCCCTCTCTCCCCCCTTCCTTCCTCTCTTCTTGTCTTTCCCCGCTACAGCTTCATTTTTTGCGCTTGCCGCAAAGCCGCAGCCACAAGGCCGCCACCTGCCAAGTAAAATTGGCATGTTGTGTCAATACAGACGACAGACCGAAGGCGGTTGCCAGACGGGGCAGGAGAAGTGGGGACGGCGAAGGGGGTGCTGCATGACCAGAGGGTGACTTATCCCGAACAGTGTCCACAGTGTCTTGCTTTGGCTTTGGCCCAACCACCTCTCATATACCACGCGTCGCCTGCGGTCGTGTTATTTTTTGCAATTTTCGCCATTTCGCAGGATGTCGCTATGTGTCAGCTAGCAGTGAGAGTCTGAGAGAGAGGGAGAGAGAGGGAGAGAGAGGGATAGATAGAATAAGAGAGGCAGAGAGAGAGAGAAATGTATGGGTGTCTGAATGCATGCGTGTGTCAACGCTGCCCACACACTTGCAAAGCCTTTTGAGTAGCTCTATTAGAGTGCGAATTGCGGGAAAAAAGTTTTTGTGAAAAGGGAATATAAAAATAACTAGAAATTGAAATAAAATTTATTTTTTTTTTAAGTTATTAACTAATACTATTATAATATACAATACAAAATATATCTTTGATTTTTCAATTTATTTTTAAATCAATTTATTTTTAAGAAAGTCAAAGCAAGCCTGAAAACAGCTTGAAAATCAACGTACTTCCTTTCAATATTCCCTAGATCCCACAAAATAATATCAATTCTTTGTCTTGTATTTTTTTATACCTATGTACAACAATCTACTCTAATGTCACATTGCAACTAATATGATCATATATTATAAACCATATATGCAGCTCTCTCTGTCGATTTTATTTTCATTGAACTAACCCCGGACAAAGTTGCAGTTACAAAGCAACGTTAATTACGACTGCAAAATACTGCATAATAAAATTAAAACAAACAGACGTTGCAACAAACCCCAAAAAAACATAATACATCTCTATACACACACCCACACACACTGGCAGCGCACACCAATTGGTGCAGTGCAAACCAAGCGGAGGTTTTCCAAACAATTACAGACAAATTGCGTTGAAATGAAATTTTCAGCGTTGCGTTGTTCGATTTTTTCGCCATTTGCCGGCAATTTTGATGACTACTCTGGCATTTTTAACTCTTTTTTGGCTGTTTTTTGAGCGAAACCAAAAAAAAAAATTTCATTACAATTCGCTGGGTCGAAATAAAAAGCGACGCACAAAAGTAGGCAACGAAAAAATTGCGGCGCAGTGCGGCCCAAAATAAAAAGCGACGCACAAAAGTAGGCAACGAACAATTGCGGCGCAGCTAAATGCAGAACAAAGCATCAAGCGGTAGAGAGAGTAGAAGCAAATGGGAGAGAGAGAGAGAGAGCATGGGGCGCAACAGCGGCAACTGCAGCAGACAAAGATTAAATGAACGCTAAACTGGCAAAAGGCAGCAAAAAAATGGTACACGATGTGTGAGAAGGGAGGCGAGTGGCAGAGGCAGACACACTCGCATGCTGTACTGCATATGTGCTAATCTTCGACTTTGATTTTTTGTTGCAGCTTTTAGGCGCAAACGTTTATTGCATTTAGTTTTCATTTTCGTGGCCGGGCCACGGGGGCTGGCTGGGCCAACAAAAGTCAAACAAAGCCAAAAAACTGAAAAACAGCTAACGAGAAATTGCACTTGCTCTGCTCTAGTTGGAGGGCGGTTGGGGAGGCGTGGCTGGCGCATAAATGAATAAAAATGCCGACTTATTTGCACATGCTGAGAATTTAAGCGCTTTTAAACGCAATTGTTATAAATAAACACAACAAAAATGTAACAAATTTCATTTCTGCAACGTTTTTGTTTGAGTTAAATTTTTTCGTATGTGTGTGCAAGTTTTTCATCTTACTCTCGTTGTTTTTGTTGCTGCCATGGCTGCTGCTGGTTGTGAAGCAAATAAGGAAATTTACAGCACTTGTGCAAACCCCCCCACACACACACACACATATACTGCACACAGACAGTCGCAATTGAATGCAATTTTGCATGGTATATTAAAAATTTTTTGCTTTGCCCCAGAGTTCTTTTTTTCGTTTGCTTTTTGGGTGCCAATTTTGTGTAACATTTCCGCAGTGGTAGGGTGTGCAAGTAGGCGTGGCTGGAACAGTGGTGTAGTAGGTGTAGGCGTGGCTGTCTGTGTGCTGCACTTTTTATTTTATTATGCGCACATTACGCGGCCAGCAACAATAACAATGAAAACCGTTTTTAATGAAATTTTTGAACAAGTTTCCCACAGTCAACAACAGTCGGGAGCAGAGAGATAGAGAGGGGGAAGGGGACGGGGAAGAGGGTCGAGAGGGAGCTGCAGTATTTCCACGTATGCGGAAAAGTGGCTGCAATAAGCTCTGCTGCCTGCTGATGAGTCTCATCAGGCTGCCATTTTGCCGCTGGTTAAGTGTGAATTGATTTCTCAATTGTTTATCGCACTGCCTGGCAATCCTCCAATCCTGCTATCCTCCAATCCTCCAATCCTCCAATCTGGCAATCAGAGACTGGCAATCTCAATCCAACAGACTACCAACTATATAATTTTCTACAGAATTCCGAATTTTCTTTGCATTTCTTTTCTTTGTCGGGACGGGGCACACGCTTCACACGGGCCACAAAAGGTGTGTGATTACAATTGTTGTTTGTCTGTTGGCCCAGAGGCGTGGCACGCCCACACGTAAATATCCCTGGCATACACACATGGAGGCGAGACCTTATTGTGCTGCTGCCACTGTTTGTTTGGCTACACTTTTGCATATCTTGCCAGGGCCTCGGCCTGGGCCTTGTCCGAGTTCCTTTTGTTGGCCCAAAACGGTAGCCACTTGGCCACTTGGCCCATTGTTCTGGGCGACAATTTTTATGTAATTCAAGTGCACAACCAGCCAGGAACAATAGTGCAGGTAATTCCCAAGAATTTCCTTCTCTCACATGTGCCGCAGAGTCGCCTAATTATCGGGAAAGCAGTCGGCACTTGAAAGTGCCAAGGGATCGTATCGTTTCTGGGCTTATCGCGCTTATCTTGGCCGCAGTATGTAGGCCAGTCTCATGTGGTCCTGTGTGGTTCCATGCAGGCATATGTGGTCTAATTTAGCACTAAATGGGCATCAATTCTCGCACCTTACCGAGAAGTGAACGCAAGCTGAGCTGCCCTAAGCAGTGGCTCTACTAGCAGATCCTACTGCTGCTGCTGCTGTTCCTCTATGAGCCTTGTAACCTGATCTTGAAAGTGTGTCGCGCTGTCTGCCTCAACTTCCGCCTGCGCTGACTCGCTTCCACAACTCTTCCTCAAATCCTCCTGCACAGCAATCCTTGCCTGCTGCGATATATCCTTGGCCCGGGGGCATAATAAACGTTTCAATATTGTCAAACCGAAAAATGCAAGACACAACTTGACTGGGAAAGGATATTTATATGCGGTCTGTGGCCGCGCAGGAGAGCGGGAGGGGAACGTTGTGGGACTGTCTGGCCAACGGAAGCTTTCATTTAGCTCCTGACCCCTGCCCCAGTCCGTGCCACGCCTCTGCTGCCCCACTGTGCACTGACTGAATATTAAATTATGAAACTAAATGTCAAACAAGTGCTTGGTTTCTCTCAACTACAGACGCTCCCTGACCCCTTGCCCTGCCCACTCTCCTTTCCCTGGAAGTAAATCTCTTGTGTGTTTGATTACGGCCACAAGCAGCAAAGGATATTGAATAATTTCAGCGTAGTATGTGCGTGTGAGGGAGTGTGTGTGAAGGAGTGTGTGTGAGTGCGGGTGTGCCAAGCCAAGTTGCGGTTGCGCTGGCCAGGCCCAAACAGCTGCTCGTTCATTGGCACATATTAAATTCCCCTGCCTGCTTCAGAGGCCACTCGATTTGCCAAAACTATTTGTAATATGCATTTGCTGTGGTCCAAAAGTCTCTGCTCTGGGTGAATACAGGGTGTTATGGCGCCAGTGTGAGAGGGTAGGCGAAATGGATGGTCATTTCACTTGGAGCAAAAGTAGTTGAGTCAACTTTAGGAGTCCGCATACAGGGTAATGCAGTGTATAACAGTTTGAGAGAATGGTAACAGAGAAATATATTTAATTAACTTGTTATTTAAAAATAAATGAGTTGTATAACAGTATAACAGAACTGCATAACAGTTTGGGAGAATGGTAACAGAGAAATATATTTAATAAACTTGTTATTTAAAAATAAATGAGTTGTATAACAGTACTGTATAACAATTTGAAAGAATGGTAACAAAAAAAATATTAAAACGGCTTATTCTTTTAAAACAAATATGTTGTATAACAGTATAACAGTACTGTATAACAGTTTGAGAGAATGTTAACAGAAAAAAGTATTAACAAGCTAATTTTTCAAACAAATGAGCTGTATAACAGTACAACAGTCTGAGAGTATAACAGTACTAAAGTAACTGTACTAAAGTAAACTTACTGGCTTACTTCTAGTATAATAGAGTGCTTAAAAATACTTGGGTTCTATAAGAATATAACAGATAATTAATATGCCAGTTTAACACTTAGCTATTAGAATATTATGAAAGAAAACAGTTAAAGAATTTTATAGCAGTATAACAATTTAATGTGCCTTGCAGTATAATAGCACTTTAGGCACAAATTGGTATGTATAACAGCTTAGTAATTAAATAATTTTTGCATATAATTAACTGTTATAATACAGCTATATACGATTACTGTTGAAAAGGTATAACTGAACTACTCGTATAATATAAAAGAATATAATCTATTATAAAACTATCAAGTAGAACAGTTAAATATTTTACATATAATATAATAGGTTTTACATATTTGCATAACTATTTCGTATAACAGTCCTTTACCCACTTGCGTATCGCCTTCCCCTCATTATTATTTACCTTTATAATTAAGAACTAAATCCTTTTCATGAGTCCAAAGGTTCATCACGCTGTCAACAGCAGCAACAGTCACCCCAACCAAATCGCACTCATCCATACACACCCACACTCCCTCTTTTCTCTCCCTTCCACACACGCGCACAATTAATTCAAAGTCAAAGGCAAAAAATCAAAATTGAAAATGCGCCCCATGTGCCCCGTAATGAACCCTCCAAGAAGGAATACCCAGTAGCAAGCAGGTCCAATCTCCTCCAGCAACAGCAGCAGCAGCACAAGGAGCTCGTCTCTACATCCGGCAGACAATAGAAGGCAGACGCTAAGTAGACGAAAAGTTTTTAGTTGGATTATATAGGGGGGAGAGCAGGGGGTTGCAGTAGATACAGGCACACACACACACACGCACGCACGCACACTCCTCCTTCGACTTAGCCGAGAAATTCGTTTTATTACTTTGATATATTAGATTTAATGGTTAAGAAAAATGTTGCCAGCAGCAGCAGCACGCACACTCCCCCACACACACACACACACACACTATCACACTTAGCCACCCTCTGACACCCCCTGCCCACACTCTCGTCTCTCTATTGTCGCTGTGGGTGTTGTGGGTCGTCGTCGTCGCAGTTAACCTTATTAAAAGGTGAACACTGCCATCGCACCAGAGAGAATTGCCACAATGTGTTTACACGCAGCTCAGCGGGGGCAGGGGGCTGCTAAGGGAGATGGGAGAGGGTGTTGGGGGAGAGAGAGACTGCCTGCTCTTTGCTGCTGGAGTTGGGGTAACACGATAATGACCTCGTTCGCAGGCAACTCGAGCCCGAGTCTAACCAATCAAAATGCAGCTCAACTGCGCCTGCTCCAAGAGAGAGAGAGAGAGCGAAATAGAAAGTGAGAGAGAGAGCGTTGGGTTGCTTGTCGTTTAATCTCTCGCTCGCCCACTCTCCTATCACACACTCCCTCCGCCTTCCCATGGCGCCCACATTGATGTGCTAATTTAGAAATTACATTGAAGTGCAGCCTTCAATGAGTTTGAGTTTGACTTTGATTCAATTTGTCATTTCGCACTTGCGCTAAACGGCTTTGGTTGCCATGGAGTGGTCGACGGAGTGGCTACTCCCCACTCACAGCATTGCCTGATACTCGTAAAGGTCTTTATTGTAGGGCCTACGTCATGACCTACGTTTGTGCCTTTAACTGTGCCCTCAACTTGCCTAGTCCCTTGTCTGGATCCTCATCTAGTCCCTCGTCTGTTCTCTCGTCTGGTCTCTTGCCTAGTCCCTTGCCATGTCCCTCCTCTGGTTCCTCGTCATGTCCCTCATCTGGTCTCTTGCCTAGTCCCTCATCTTGTCCTCGTCTGTGCCTCCGTCTGTTCCCTCGTCTTGTTATCCCGCTCAATTAGCTGGCTCAATTTTGTGATCGTCCTTAATGGATCCGTCCTCCTAGATCCGCCTGGATTCTGTCGGGATCCGCCTGGCTTCTAGCTGGGCCTGGACTAAATGCGTTGCATGAGTTTGCATAAAATCAGCGACCAGATCAAAGATTTGAACAGGTAGGCGCGCTGAACCCAGCAGCAGTACCCAGCTCTAAATTAAACGAACCTGCAATCGGATATGTGAATGAAATCTCCCTCTCGCGAAGCGTCCTATGAAAATATGATTAAGCGCCGAGGTTCTGTGCTAATCTCGCACGCATACTCGGCCTAAGCTCTCCTCACCTCGGCTTACACCTACTCTCACTCTCTCTTTCCTTTTCCCTCTCGCTGTGCGAAGTGTGGCGTCACACATCTGGCACCTTAATGAGTTTGGTCAACGTGCTACTTGTTCGCTAATTCCCGGAAAAACCGCAGCGAGGTGTCGTCCTCGGCAAGGTGCCGCATTGTCTACATTCTTTTCTAGTCTTGTCTTCTCTTGGCTTGGCTTTGTTTGGGTGCAGTTCACAAAGGAATTGTGTAAGTTGCGACAAATTAAGCGCGATGTCGCTTAGGCAAATGAGCGTTGAGTCCATTTCCATAGTCCGCCATTGTCCGAATGCATTGTCCGGCATTGTTCACTTTCCGGAATATGCCAATCTTCGTATATGTCGTTTTGGCTGCCTTTTGTTGTTATGCAACTTCTTCTTCTTCTTCTTTTCTTGTGGCTCTACTACTTTTTGTTATTATTGCATAAGGCCAAGCGCAGCACGGAGCCATGGACTGGACGCTAATCCAGGCTTAATCAAATCCCGGTGCTAGGTGAGGCGAAGGTAGGCAAATGCCGAGGCTGAAGCTGCTTAGAACGAAGTGCTTAGATTGCTTTGGTTTCTGTAGGCTAGGTTGGAGGAGGAAGCAAAGAAGTGGCTAATTTTAAATATGAAGTTTTATAGCAACTAATTATAGCAACATTTTATAGAAGCATTAGCATAGTAACTATATATGGCAACTTTTTATAGCAACATTTTATAGAAGCATTTTATGGTAACTATTTATAGCATCTTTTTATAGCAAGTTTTTATAGCAACTATTTATCGCATCTTTTTCTATCAACTTTTTATCGTAACTTACGGAAACTTTTCAAAGAAACTCCCAATAACATGTTTATTTAATATTAATAATTGATTTCAAACGTAGTCACCAAAAAAACTTAGTAAAATCAAAGGATTTAGATACAGGGTGTTTGGTTATAGAATAAAATAATTTATAAGTTATAATTAACTGTAATGGAACTGCATACATTAAGTAAAATATACATATGAATATTTCATACTAGCAACGTTTACTTGAGGTAAGGTTTTTTTTTTTTTTTGTTTTTTTTTTTTTTTAAAGTTATGTAGGAATAAAATTATGAAACTAATACCATATTAATATATAATCAAAGATATAATCGTTCTTTTCACAAGCATAACTTATAGGTAATACTGCTGTTAACTATTTTATATTGTAACTTATACTGTAACTTAAACTATAAATAATACTAATAATAATTATAAAACGTTTTTTTAGTTTCTTCTTAGATCAAAGCATTCTTTCTTTTGTTGCTGCACTACAATGCAGTTGTGGTTAAAATTTGTTTATCTCAATAAATTAACAAGAACTATAGCTGTTCTTCGGAATCCATCGGATTAGGCTGCTGTGCAGCTCGTGCGCTAATCCCGCGTAGATCCGTTTAATCAATGAGTCTCGCGGAAGCCGCTAACCCTGCAGGAACAGGACCTTCGCTAAGTAAAGGGATTCTTCATTGATCGTTGGGATTGTCAATGAAATCTCGCGGGCTCAAACGGGCCGAAACAGGGAAGATCAGATTAGAGAAAGACGGAATTGAGAGCTGTGCTATAAATGGCCGACTGGGATCAAGTAGGAAGTGTAACCTGTTCTGTGATTTGTTGATGCGTGTCAAGCAAGACAGGGAAAGAGCTAAAGAGAGCGCGTTAGAGATAGAGAGCGGGAAGGGAAAGCGTGTGCGTGTGTGCGAATAGCAAACAACGTAGTTAGTCGAGTTTTAATGAGCAAAATTTATGAAATAAATAAAATTAATCAGCAAACATAGTTGAAAACTAGAATGGGAGAAGTAACGAGAAGAGAGGGAGAGAGTGTGCATAGCAGAGAGACAGATAGAGAGCGCAGCGCTGAGCGCAACAGCCCGAGAGAGAGAGCCGCCCCTAGACTACCTGTGCGCACACCATGCTGCAACCCAAATGGCTGGGTAACTACCCTGCGCGAGCGAGACAGCAACAGGCAACGTGAGGCAAGGCAAAGTGAGGCAAGGCGGACGGGAGGAGAGGCGAGTCCTGGCAAGGATAACACATCAGCCTTCGCCGCACTTCGCCTCGCCCATTTCACTTGCCACCAGGCCAGCTCTCTCTACCTCTCTCTCTCTCGTTTCCACACCCTGTCTCTCTCTCTTTCCCTCTCGATGGCTTGCTGTCCGTGTCTCTCAGCCACCCTCTCTCTCTCTGGCCAGCCCAGACTTCGAGGTATTTAATGCCCACGTCGAGCCATCGCCGAGCTCAGTCGGTGGTTGTTGATCGCAACGAGCGTTACGTGTCATTTCTACTACTATATACCCCAAAGTTGGCCCCGTTTATAGCGTATTTATAGCGTCGAAAGCTTGAGGCCCAATAAATCAAAAATCGAGTTTTATTCTTCGACTTTTTGCGGTGCGTGCGCGTTTCTGTTTTCGGTGCAATCAACGGCCTAAGCGAATTTTTGTGTGAACCCCCCGCTTCGCTTCCGCCCCCGTTCGCCGTCTCACCTTCTCTACAGTTATTGATAGTGCGCCGGGTCATGCACGTCGTGTGCTGCGACTAGTTAACGGTTAAGCTATAGTAACAGTCAAAGCAACTTTGCTTTGTGTGTGCGCTGCCTCGTTCCGAGCGATGATGAGCACAACAACAACAGCAACGCATCCCATCATGCCGCCAGCCATGCGTCCAGTTCCAGTCCAGGAGAGCCCCGTGTCGCGACCCCGCGCCGTCTACAGCATCGATCAGATCTTGGGAAATCAGCATCAATCAAAGCGCAGTGGTAAGTTCAAATAATCATGATCAACTAAATGGTATTAGGCTTGTTGGGGTCTTGGAAAAGTTATGGCAATAAATGCCGTCGGCGATCGTACAAAGGGGAAGAACATCATAGAAGTTTTTATATAATATGCTAGTTAGGTTTGTGTTGTGAGTCTACAAGTTTGGAAAACTGCATAGAAATAATTTTTGTTGTTAAATCCTACGAAGTACAATATATATAAGTATAAAGAAAAGTCATTTTTTAAAAAAATCTGTTTGTACCTTTGATGTACTTTAGAATTTCCTTAAAATCTTAAAAAGTTTGTTAAGGAAACTCTATTTATTTAGTTTGACAAATTTGCATCCAATTTTTAAAAGTATATGTTGTATTCTGTTTCTTTTATGTTGAAATCGACTTGCATTTTGAAATGTTTTTCTTCGAATCCTTAAAAACAATACTGAACTAACCTAAAATATGATTTTTCATATAATAAAAACAGTTTAAAGTACGACTTGATAAAGGTTTTCCATCCAATACATAAAACTTTCTATGTGAAACTCGATTGAATATCTAGTTTGCGTTTAATACTTGACAGATATTTATATATTCGCTGCAGATGCGCTGAATTCATCGATCAAGAATACTTTATTGAGTAATTGAATATAAAAAAGTGTTCGTTCTTTCTTTCAAATCATAAGAAACTACAAAAAAAAATCGGAGTTTAGTTTTTGAAAATGCAGCTAATTCTCTATTTATCTCCTTCATTTTCTATCATATATTCAATCTATTTTCATGTTCAAAAAACTCTATAGGACACAAGAGCCAAATCAATTTGCAATTTCCAAAACCTTCTCCTAGAAATTTCCAATTTAGTTTTCATTTCCCTTCGCTCTTTGCACCGTCAAGTTGAGGAAAGTTTATTAAGTTTCGCCTATCTTCGAAACACGCCCTAAAAATTGCGAAATCCACCGCGGGTAGCTCGAAATAGCCGCACTTGAAACGTGCAGCAACGAATGATCCGTGGCAGGACCACATCAAAGCTACACACATCAGGTGAGGCAGGTGAGGTGCTGCGGAATGTGGCATGTGGCATGTGGATGCTGCTCCAGCGTATGCAAATGCGTAGCGAGTAACATGGCCCATGCTAGTTTTGCCAGGCAACACAATGGGGCGTTGCGTTGTTGGGCATCATGTTGTGAGCGTGGCCAGCACTGGCCTGCTGCTGCGAAAGCGCGTCCGTTACGCGCACCCAGAGGTGTGGCAAGCTGCAAAGGGAGACAGAGAGAGGGAGAAAGGGAGAGCGATGGAAAAAAGTGAAGCAAATCAAAACATATCGCTGTGTTTTGATATCACGTTAGCGTTGCATATCATGGCAGCCGGCGCGCCGTAATGAGACGCTGCTGCGGCATCATTAGACCCGTAATTAGATTGAGATTGACATTCAGCATGGGATCGAGCGACGAGAGGCGAGAGAAACGAGAGAAACGGCACCCAATTCTGGCAACAAGGTTACAAATTGCGACAACGTGCGCGCCGCAGGACACCAGATTCGGGATATGCCAATCGTTCAGCCTCCTCCGGCCTCCCTCCTCTCCTCTCCTCCTCGTAATTTGATGCTCTGGCTGTGACCTTTTTCGCCACAACAAGCGACTGAAATGTTACGAAATCCATAATTGCGATAAGAATTGTAAAAGGATAGAGAATTGAAAAATGAAAAATGTTCCCTGCTCGAAGCTGATCTCCCGCTGAGGGCAACCTCATCATCGCCTTCATCATAATCGTCATCATTGTGAATTCCATTAATTTGAGGTTCATTAAAATTTGATTACACGTTAGGCAAGTTGCACACACACACACACACACACACACGTGCAATGGGGCGTGTGAAAGCAGTTCTGAACATGCATACCCTGTATGGAGAAGGGTTGCTGCGTTTCGAGTGGCGGCAACTGTTGCAGACTCTAAAGAAAGCTAAAGTTAAATTTGCCGCTTATAATCAGTTGTTATTGATTGCCAAATCAAATTGCGTGGCACACACACACGCACACACACTACACTTACACTTTTGAAAAACACTTTAAAGCTCGCTAAAAATCGTTTCGGGGGTTTCCTTTTCCTTTTTGCACGGGGCAAAGTGAGGCTGGCATTCAATCAGGATATTACCCACTTGAGTCGCAAATTGAATGGATTCGGATTTGGTTTTTCGCAGCTGCCTCTGGAGTAGAGCGAGAGAGACAGAGCACACAAAACACTTTGGCAAACCTTTTTTTCGCGCAGTTTTTGTTCTCGATTCAAAAGTCAAACACAAAATTGGGCAAACTCGAGCAAGATTTGCGCAAATACACTTAGCAGTTATTTACTTCGTTACGGCTATTATAATGTGCTATAAATATATCTGTAACTTTCTGTGTGCTATAAAGTTGTAACTGTGTGCTTCTCTTGCCTTGCAGATACGCCCAGTGAGGTGCTCATTACGCATTCGCATCACATTCATCACTTGCATCACGGCAACAACAGCTTGCAACACCAGCAACATCACCAGCAGCAGCAACATCAGCAACACCAGCAACACCAGCAGCAACACCAGCAACAACAACACCATTCTCAGCAACAACAACAACAACAACAGCAACAACACCATCAACAGCCATCGCCGATGATTGCCAAGCGCGAGGACTCTCCCACGAACACGGAGAGCGGCCTCGATGTGGATAACGACGATGAGCTCTCGTCGAGTCTGAATAACGGACACGATCTGAGCGATATGGAGCGTCCGCGTAAAGTTCGTAGGTAAGTTAACAATCCGCTTAGCGCATCGCATCGCAGATAACATTGTATTAGCTCATTAGAAAGCAACTTAACAATGGCATAACAAATGCGCCCTCTTTCCCCCTTTTCTTGGCTTCCCCCTCTCATTGAGTTCTCTGTGTGTTTTTTATTGTTTTGCCTGCAGATCTCGCACAACTTTCACAACATTTCAATTGCATCAATTGGAGCGCGCGTTCGAGAAGACACAATATCCGGATGTGTTCACAAGGGAGGATCTGGCGATGCGGCTGGATCTGAGTGAAGCACGCGTTCAGGTAATTTTCTCATTCTCTGCAACTTGATTATACAATTATTTACGGCTTATGGCGGCAGGTCAGGGCAGGGCAATGTTAAGCGGCTTAGTCAGCGTAATATACAAAAATTATAATTGGCCCGAAAGCGCCAATATACTGCGAAACTTGACTGTGATGAAAGCACTGCGCGCGTTTTAAAACGCGCATAAAACGCGTCAACAATCGAACGATTTAATTTGTAAATAGTCTTTTAAACACTTAGTGCCCACTTTGTGTACAAACACACACGCACACACACATGCACGGGTACAAGTAGAGAGTGCCTTACCCATGTGCCTAGTTGGGGTTGCATTCAGGGTGCATTTAGGGGTGGCAAAGGGCGCGCAAGGACATTAGATATTGTGATTTTCCAAATCATTAAATTGCCCACTCTGCCAGAAGGGAGACAGAGAGGAGGGAGGGTAGGTGGAGGGGGGGTACGTGGTGTCGGCATTTTTATTAACTCTGCTATTTTTTTTTTTGTATTTGGGTAAACAATTCAAGTGGCTTCACACGGCTAAACATGTAATTGGGCTTCGTTTCGGGTGATCCTGCACAATTTGATTTCAGTTGAAATCGCTCTCAAGTACTTGAGCCCAGTTGACAGATACATGTACATAGATACACCCAGTGCAGCTATAGATACAGATACAGCAACAACAATAACAGTATGTAAAACAACTTGACCTAAGCGCCTGCACTCAAACGGGGATTACGCTGCCCTCTTCTGTCCCTTCCCTTCCCTTCTCTGCTTGAGCTTCACGGTTTGTGTATCCGTTGGCAGATTAAGCGTAATTGGTCATTGATTCACATACGTGCACACATGCACACACACGAGGACAAGCGAGTCCTCTTCAATAGTAACCGATTTAGAGTGTTTTTAGCCGTTTTTTTATACCTCCCTCTGTCTCTCTCTCGTTTGTTGTTCTTTATTTTTTCGCATCTATCAGATACTTTGTATCTGCTACTCGCAAAGGGGTTGATGAGCGAGCAATTATTTTTGGATTTGCATGGGCAAATTTCGGACAACGGACACACGGACAGCAAGCAAACAAGCGACATCGAGCGACGGCATCCCATAGAAAATTCAAAAGTTTCAAGCGCTTGTGTTGCGCGTTTTATTGGCGATTTATTATACTTGAATACACAAGTATCTTTTTAAGCGCATTTAGCATGACAAATCAGTTTGATTATGCACTTAAGCGAGAGTTGCTTAGCGAGAGGTTAAAGGGCGAAGAGCTGAAAGGGTCATGGCTTGAGCACAACTCCATATTGAACATTTGTGTTTCAAATATCTTTAAAAATACATTAGATATATGATAAATGCAGTGATAAAACTGTGTAATACAACATATCCGAAATACGTTTAACAATATTTCAAATTCTTGCGATTATTTAGGAAATTTTAATAAATATTTTCCACGACTTTAGTTAAAGTTCGAGAGATTTTGGTTAAAGTTTGAGAATCTATAGTAATGTGCTTTAGGTATAATTTCACACTTTTCAGATAAATTCTCGCATTTTAAATTCATTTAAAAATGTTTGCAACAACTTTAGAATATTACAAACTATTCTTATTCAATTCATATGCATTTTTTGTCTGAAAACATTTGCCAAACTCGACAATTTTCTACAAATTTCCAATCAATCAATCAGTGCATAAAGTTCCCATTGATCAATACGACATTTGAATTTTATAATAGAAATAAGAAATAATATTTATTGAATAAGTTCTTTAGAATGTTCTTTAATTAGATTAAATAATGCAGTTAGATTTGAGCTTTTCCTGCAACTTCAATGCAAACCTTCTCCTGCTCAATTTCTTTCTCCCTCTCGTGATTTCATCATTTCTCTTCCATTTCTATTTCCATCTTATGTTCTCGTGAAGTTTCAGTCTCTTATTTCGATCGTAGATGTGTGATAAATGTTAAACGGATTTCCGTCAAGGCAACTTTACGGGCTGGCTGGTTCCCCGACTTTGGTTGGGCACAAGCCGCATTATAATTGCGCTACTAACAATTAAAATGCACACAAAATTACGAGGGTTGCAGCATCCAGGGAGTGGGGCGGCGTGTGGAGGGATGGAAGGGGGAGACACACAGGACAATAATTGGCAGCAATTATAGCAAGGAAATCGTTGCTAATTTACTACTCGCTTCGCTGCACGCATTGTTGTTGCACCAGCATGGGAAAGGCAGTAATGGGGCATGGCAGAGGGAGGCGGGGCAGGATGGGGGATGTCTGCAAAAGTACAGGGTGTCTATAATTGCGCAACTCTTGCACAGTTGTCGAGTGATTTCAATTTACAAACAATTAATTTTCTTAATATACCCGAGAAGAGCAGCTCAAGCGCCAGCGCCAGTCAGAGATACACATCTCCTTGCCTCGAGACGAGACATGCCACATGCCACTTGCCACTTGCCACTTGGCTCGTCCGTGTTCCGGCACAGCTGCCTGACGGAAGTGCGGACGCAAGAGTGTGTGAGGCTGATGGGGGTCAGTCATTCAACCCTGTCGAAAAATGCACAAGCAAAGAGGGAGAGGGAGGGAGGAGTAAGGGGGGAGGCTGCGCTCGTGGCAAATCAGAGTTGCACACTTCCGATTGGATGCCATTGTGTGCTGGCAGTCTACGACTGCGACTCCGACTCTAACTCCGACTCCAACTTCGATTCCCAGTCCAAGTTGATCAACTTTTGCACGCATTCGATAGATTCGCCTGCCCTGCCAAGCTCTGCCCCAACGGGGTGGACAATTAGAAAGACGTTTCTCCTCACTTTGCATATCCAACAGACTCACTGCAACTTGTCTCTGTTTGCTCTTCTTCTTGCAGGTCTGGTTCCAGAATCGACGCGCCAAATGGCGAAAACGTGAGAAGTTTATGAATCAGGACAAGGCCGGCTACCTGCTGCCCGACCAAGGTAAGCAAATGATTCGCCCGTAAATTGCGTAAATTACCCAATTACGTGTGCAACATAATTAAGGCGGGACCCGCCCCCCACACACTCAGCTAGTCACAGCCTAATAAATAAATTCCCTCTCCCTCTCTCTCTCTTTCTCTCGCAGGTCTGCCGGAGTTCCCACTCGGTCTGCCGCTGCCGCCGCATGCCTTGCCTGGTCATCCGGCCGCGCTGTCCGCCGAGTTCTGGCCGCCGCACTTTGCACTGCATCAGCACTTCAATCCTGCACTGCTGCCACAGCAGTTGATGCCGCCACACTACAAGTTGCCCAACTTCCACACGCTGCTCTCACAGTACATGGGCCTGAGCAACCTGAACGGCATCTTTGGCGCCGGCGCTGCTGCAGCTGCTGCTGCTGCTGCCTCAGCGGGTTATCCGCAGAATCTATCGCTGCATCCTGCCTCCTCGGCGCAGGTCAGCCCGCCCTGCAGCAACAGCAGTCCGCGCGAGAGCCCCAACTCGCTGCATGCCTCCGCCGCTGCCGCTGCACATGCGCTGCACGCAACAACGACGACGACGCCCCATGCCGGCACAGCAATGCTTGGCGGTGACCTGACCTCGCTCACCTCAACGGCAGCGCAGTCGCCGCGCAGTGCCACCGGTGGCAGCAGCAATGCCTCCACGCCTGTCTCGGTGGTAACCAAGAGCGAAGACTGAACGAAGTTGGGGAGGCGCATGTGGCATGTGATGGATAAGCTTAACAATTGTGTATATAGTGACCCAGTCTGGGTTGGATAATAAGTCTCTAGTTATGGCCAAAATGTACTTACAGTTAGTGTTGAAAGTACGCGTACGCATAGAAAGAGAGAGAGAGGAATAGCATAAGAAGCGTAGCCTTTATTTAGCTGCAGCAGGTATCATAAGAATATATATATTATATACATATTAAACATATCTAGCCTAACAAAAGTGTAAATCAATAATTGTCTAAGGAAAGAAATAAAAGAATCTAAAAGAAAGAAGCTGGAGAACTTTTTATGGGGGAAGATAAAGAAGGAGACTTTTTATGGAGAATAATAAGATCTAAAGAAGTTGTCGAAGTATTCCAAAATGAAATATTAAAAGGATACTTTAAGATTCGATAAGGATTACTTAAAGATTCGACATGAATCGGATTAATTGCATTTGAGAAAATTTTCAAGTTAAACTCAATTTTTCATCATCTTTTTCGCATTACATCGTCCACTTTTGATTAAATTTCCATAATTTGGAACTTATTTTTATATATTCTTTATACAGTTTGGTTATTCATATTTCTTACTTTATTATCTTTGAAATTTCAATTCCTTCTTTGGGGTATAACTAAAGTTAAAGTAAGTCAAAGAAGAAAACAAATTCCACTTTTTCTGCATTCAAATACTACAAAGTTGAACGAAACAAAGTAACATTTCAAAGCACCCATGATACCCCATTAGTATATCTAATTCCCTTTGAATAACTCGAATCATTCAGATCATTCTTGTGCAGGATCAGCACATTGCGAACTGCTTTATTGATGTTTGATGCTGATGATTTTGTGCAGCTGAAGCGAAAAGTTAACAATTCATCAAAGTCGGATACTTGAACAAGGCACCCTTATATAATGCCCATTATGACAGTCGTCCTTTTTGTAGCTGAAACTGAAATTGAAAAGTGAAAATGATCTTCGGCAGCGAAGCGAAGGTGAAGTGCCTTAGAGTACGAGCAACCCCGAGAGATGCTTGAATGCCTCCCCTGAAAAGGCGCCGACGATGAAGAGGAGGTAGAGGATGAGGAAAATGAGAGGGGAAGGCAGTGCGAATCGAATCGAATAATAATCTAGATATTATGTCAAATTGCAAGCAGAAAGGAAATGTTGCACAACATGCATGAAGAACGAAAGAAAGAAAGAATGAAAGAACGAACGAAGGAAAGAAGCAGCAATCTCATTGTGCACTGCAGACACTGCACGGCGGAAACGCAGGCTACAAGGATGTGTAAGCCAAAGGATTTGCACAGAATTCAAGTGCCATGCCCCTCTGCCCTCTGTCCAACGAGTGCACCGTGGTGGCTTTTGTGCTCCGTCCGGGGCCGCATGCGGAGCTAAATGTCGTATTGATATCTCGTAATTTGTGCCATAATTACTTTTTAATAATTCCGCACTGTGCCACAGGACGCCACAGGACATCGCTTTGTGTGTGCAACGGGCTCAAAATTTAATAAACTCACCGTCAAGTTGAGCCGGTTCTCTCGACTACCGACTGTGCTCGGGCTCCGGATCGGGCTCTTTCAATTTGATTACACTTACCATTTCAGGCACTGCCGGCGAGGTCAAAATTAAATTCCTTGCACAAATACGAGCGGCAGCCTCGGCATCATCATCGTCATCCACATTCACATTCACTTTATGAATCGTCATTATTATCATAATGAGCAAATGCGCGACTTAACGGATTTGTCACTGACAAATGCCCAGAGTCGAGTACCGCAAACGTTCATGGTCCCGTTCCCGTTCCTGGATCCATTTCTGGTACCGTGGCGCTACTTATAGAGAGCAGGCCCAGTCAGCGTTGTCAAAGAAGCTTTCAAAAAAACTCATATGCCAAAGCCTTTTGTGGGCGGGCAGCGAAAGACAGCCCATTCGCCGTGGTGGATACTCTAACTTAGTAAGGGTTCAAGAATTTGAGTTACATTTGATTATCTTTTGAAGTTTTACATATTTTATTAGATGAAAGCTGGTATGAAAGAATATAGGTAATATGTAATATTATATAAAAAATATGTATATAAAAAATATTTCTTATAGCTAATGTAGAATATAAAATATATGTGTAAATGTATAGTGTTTAAAACATCCTTATTTGTAGTTCAATTTGCTTGAAATTTAAATTAAATATTGCATTGAATTGAAAAATTATCCGAAAGAAGAATAATTTAGTGAACTGAAAAAGGCAAAAGAATTCGAAAGCAAGAAATAATATATATTACTGTATATAACATATACATATATAACTTTATGTTAAATTCTAATATTCAGCACTATAGTCTTTCTAATGCTTAGGCTATACATACATATATGTAAATCTTATTTCAGATCTTTACCTAAAAAATAAAAAAACTTTGTTTAGGCATTGTCTAAAATATAATCAAAGCTTACTGGTACTAAAATAATTAATAAAAGTATTATATCGATTAGGTAGGTTTAAATAAAATATATAAAAAATATAAATAAATAACGTATTGCATATAAAATACCTTGAGAGGGTATACAACCGTCATGAGTACTCCATAAATTTCCAGCATGTTTCTATCGACGAAAATTCAATAAGTTGAAGTAGATCTTTTATTTGTGCAAGTGTTTGGCCAAGCAGTAGCAGCAGATGGGGCAGGCCCAGGCTGAACATTATTTTGGCAAGGAACACCCCCCTTCCGTTGCTCCTGAGGGGGCATGTCCCTGAGTGTGTGTGTGTGTGTGTGTGTGTGTGCAAGGAATTTCATTCAGTGTGCAAATGCAGCGGCACTCTGCGGGCTATAAATATATGAAATTTATCAAGTGGCCTTTTGAGTTTCGTATTTTGTGGCTCTATGAAATTGAGTGTCGAGTGCCGGTACCCTAGTGAGTGCAAGAGAGACAGGGAGAGAGAGACGGAGGAAGGGAGAGGGAGACAGAGAAAGAGACAGTGCCTTGCTTGGGTATTTGCATGCAGCTCAGCCTCAGCCTGCAGCGCGTTTCACCTTGTACATGTCCCAAAGAGTGTAGCTGTGTGTGTGTGTGTGTGTATATGTTATGTGCCTGTGTGTGTGTGCATATCAAACATAATCAAGCACATTGCCATTTCGCTTGCAGTTTTTTATGAAGCTCTTCAGCCTGCGTCGCGAACAATGAAAAATGAAAATCAATTTTCGGGCTCGACACTTGAGCTCGAGCGCATTAAAATGGCAACAGTTACAGTTACAGTGACGCAAAACAACTCAAGGACAGGGGAGGTGTGTGGGGAGGGGCGGACACTCGAAAGACTGGCTACATTTTGTGCGCTGTAATGAGGCAGCAACAGAGGGAAACAGCAAGAGACGGAGATAGAGAGAGAGCAATGTGAATACAGCGGTAATTAAACAAGTTAAATCCGCTCAAGTCAGATTTCATTCCCTCTCTCTGTCCCCCCTTCACTCCCTCTCTTTCTCGCTGTCTGTGCTCAGTTCGTTCTGCTCATCAGCTGCACTTAAAAAATTATTTAATTCATCAAAAAGTTGTCAGCGCGCAATAATTATGCAGCTTGTTTTCGCGGTTTGAAGAAGCGCTCGCCTAATGAGCGCCATTTTGTGTGTGTGAGCGTCTGTTTGTGTGTGTGTGTGTGTGCTACGTTAATTACGGTAATTTGTGCCGACTTGAGAAGCAGGCCGCCCCAGCCCAGTTGGACACGCCCGCTCCCTATCCCGTTACGGTTTCAAGTATCGCATGACAGTTTGTTGATCGTCGACGACGTTGATCGTTGTCGCCCTCAAATTGCCAACTTACCGCAACATGCGATTGCAACAATTTCCGACAGGATATACAGACAGTGAGAGAAAGAGAGAGAGGGGAAGAGTGGAGTAGGGAGAGCGACTGCTAAGGATGTTGGCGACAGTCGTTACACGATACTTTTTTTTCTTTTTCAAAGCGTAGCCGCCGCTCGATCGTTCAACTAAACCTAGACTTATCCTTGGCGGCGTTGAAAGTGAACTCTGTTTTCCTTGCATTTTCTTTGAGATTTCTCTGCTGTTTTTCTCTCTCCCTTTGCTCTCGATCGTTTAGCTGACTTCGGTGCGCTAAGCTGTGCCTTATTTATCGACGGAGCGGCAGCTGAGCCCGACCAAACTGATCCCGTGTGTCGTTCTTAAGTGTTCAGCCTTCCTCTCTATCTCTCTCTCTCAGTCTATCTCCGTCTCTGCTGTGATTAAAGTATGAGCAGTAGCCACGTTTGCTTTTGTTTTGGCAATGGTTTCATGCCCGATTTGCTTACCCGATGATCGTCCAGGTAGCAGTCCGTCCCGTCCACAGCTGCAGAGCAATTCTACAGTTAATTGTCTGCTCATTAGCCAATGGTCGAGTCGGTTGCCTGTGGCTCACAATAGGCCTGAGCCATGAGTTTTTCTAATTGACGACATTTTCCAAATTTGTCAGCTATTTTTTGCTCATTTTGAAATCGATATAGCTGGCGGGATTTAGCGGGCAAAATGAGTGGAGAAAATTAAAGCAGAAAATGAAACTATTTTTATGGCAGCAAAGCCAAACTACAACGTTGTCTGCAATGTTTATTGCGATAATAAATTAAATAAACAAACAAATATATCAAGAAGGAGATAGGTAGAGAGTGAAAGAGAGCGAAAGGGCGCATTAAATAGAGCAAAAAATACTATTAAATTAAGTTAATCAAATGCGCTGTGAAATCGCGCAGCTGCTTTGCCTGAAACACGACCACAGTCTCATAAATAATATTAATAAAAGCCAACAACAAAAGCGAGTGAGTGTGCCGAGGAGAGAGGAGCAGGTGTGGGAGAGGAGTGGGGGTGGGGCAAGTTAGAGTCATGTGTCATTGCTATTAAGCTTTGTTTACATTTTGTTTATTAAACGACGCGGAAAACTAGTGACACACAGCGCGGCAGAGACACCACGCTCTCTCTCTCTCTCGCTATCTCTCTCTCTTTCCCTCAGCCAGCTAAGCGTGCCATGAACTATTCAAGTCACAGCTGACTGAGAATTTGCTACCCCTTTGAGACTTTGTATTTGATTTTAATTAAATTTCCCGTAACTTTGTCACAATTCCAAGTCTGAGCTTGGCAACCTTCCTCACCTGCTCCTGACCCGCTCTCTGTTCCTGTGCCTGCCCCTATCCTTTCTCTGTCTCTATCCTCGCCTCTATTCCTGTCCCTGCCCCCACCTCTTCTTCCACTCTACCCCTAACTAATTCTCACTTTCCTTGTTTGTTTTTCTTCTTTATGTTTTTATTTTATTGCGCTCGGAATTGCTGTATTTGTTGTTGTTATTGTTATTAATTGCCAGGTGAACAGCTCGACAGGTGTTGCCGGTGACATGCTTTTGATTTGGATACACAACTAGCTTCCCCCCACAGATCCCTGTTAGCTCGCCAGCTCCCCGCCGCCATAGCAGTCCTTGAGTCGTCCACTCTCCGTCGTGCCCAGCTCGTTCCAGAAGTCGTCGATGTTGTTCAACTGCTGCAGCACTTGGGGCGAACGTGCCAGATATGTGCGTTCTATAGGAGTCATTCTATTACCTTAGTTTACCATAGCTAAAAGAATGTTTATATACTTGCCTACTTCCTTCGAAATATAGTTAATATTGTTCATTACGCTGGGACAAACTTCCGGTACGACGGGCATTTTCTTAAAATTCTTCAGTAAAAAAGCTAAATCTGACCTGAGCACAGGTTGAACTGTTTAATTTTGAGAGTTTCCAAATAATGAATGAGTACAGCAGTGCCTGCCCAGCCTAGACCAAGTTCTAACTAGCTCAGCTTGCTATGTAACTGTGTATCTGTGTGTGTGTGTGTGTGTGCGTGCGCACTTGGCCCAATTATTCTGCCTGATTTAAGATACACAATGGCACGCAGCTCTTAACTGTCACAAAGTGCCTGCCTAATCGTCTCCCCCTTCAGACTCCCTCGCGAAAAAGCACATCAAACAAAATTGATAACAATTGGCAGCTCGTGCCTCGTTCTCTTCTTCGTTCTTCCTTCTTCTTTCTTCGTCTTCTGCTGCTAACGGAAGCCGGAAACGCGCCGCAAATTGCAAAGTTTGAGCTTGCTCGTCTCGTCTCCCATTGTCGTCCTTGGCAAATTAATTTTATTTTATTTTATTCCATTTCACTTTATGCTATTTTCACGCTATCTTCTTATTCTTTTGCTGGAAATTGACAGCAATTTTCTTTGCACTTTTCGCATTTCCTATGATTATGCGACGATTATAATAAATGCGAATTTCCTTTGGCCATTTCCGCTCACTGTGGCTGCGAATTTAGCTTTGCTTCTGCTCTGCGGAGTGCTTCGAAGTTGGGCTTATCGAGGGTGAGAGCGTGGTCAGGATTTTTTTTTAGAGCAGCTTGTGAAAGTGAAGAGAGATGAGGGGTTGCTTGGTTGATTGCAAAATAGATTATATATTTTTATTTATTACATAAAATATTTGGTTAAAATTGAATTAAGTCATAAAAGAAGAAATTGATAAAATGTTTTAATTTTTATTGAATAAAGTATGATTATGTATAAATAAATTTTTAAGTAAGGAATCTGAAGAATACAACACATTATTAATAAGTGAAATACTCGTATCTATTATTAGGCATAAATAAATATATAATATAAATATGTCTAATTTTGATTTTTTATAGTGTCTCCTCTATAGATAAAGAGTAATATAGCTTTGTGATAAACGATAATGTATTTAGCAGGCAGAAGCAGACGTGGCAATCCACATAAGGTATACTCGTATATATTCTTGATCAGCATCAATAGCTGAGTTGATATAGCCGTGTGTATATCAGAGAATGTGAGGTTCAATTTGGCTTTATTTTATAATATAATTAAAGCAATAAAGTTTTATGTTTACTATCAATACTATACAGTGTATTATACATCAGTTACTACAATGAATTTTAGCCTCAAAACATTTGTAGCGCCATCTGCAGGGCATTAGCTAGTTGGGTGCTATTTCTAATATTCGTTGAGCCTTCTTATAACGTATTTATATTGCTTTATCCATAATTATAACGAGATCATATATCACATTTAGTATACATATGCATTTTATGGGTTTTATTTCCTCGTATCTGCAAAGGGTATCACTTAGTCGAGCTGTTTTCGACTTGTGCCTCCTCCTCTCCCTGTTGCATGTTTGTTTCTGCGGGCTGTCAACACACATGAGTTCATAATTCACTGAACGTAGCCATTTTGCGAGGCAGATTTTCCGCTTGAATCGCTGCGAATCGCAGTGCGTAATGCAAATGTCAAACTTGTTGCCAGCGCTATGCTTCGCACTGCTCTACCAGCTCCGCTGACAGGATGCATGTGTCCTTTCAAGGACACACAATGCGAGCAGAAAGAAGAGAGAAAATTAACAGCAAAATTCAAGTGCAAAACACTTGAAAGTAAACACGGCAAAGCGGGCAGATGAACGGACTGAGAGGCAGACAGACAGACAGACAGACCGAGTGAAAGGGAGACAGTGGGACGGACGGATGGACAGACAGACAGAAAGACACACAGTGTGTGAGAGTGTGAAATGCATTTGCCATTTGTCGCAAATTAGCAACCATTTACAGTTAAATCAGGCGCATAATTATTTTCCCATTTCTCACATCTCGCTTTATCTCTGTCGGGTATTAGCTCACACATGTCTAAATGGGTGTCTCTGTGTGCGAGTGTGTGTGTGAGTGCGTGTGTGGGATTTAGGGCTGGCATTGTGTTGGCGGCTTATTTGAATCACGTCTAGCTGCCAAATAGACGCATTACTCGCACTAATTTGTGGGCATTTCTCTGGGCCCGACTTAGTCCCGACACTCGAGCTGAAGTACACACTTCAAACAAAAGTGTAAAACTGTAAAACTATGTATTCAAGGGCCCGAAAACATTTCTAAGTCGCAAAATATCTGCTGGGCCAGGTCGAAACTGTTGCCAGTCCTGGAAAGGTTAAACAACAAGGGTTGCACAGTCCGACCGCGTCGATTAGAGTCAATTAGCGCGCGATTATAATGGCATTTTCAATGACTGCATTGAATACTGCCCCCCAGCGGGGTTGCTTCCTCTCCCACTCCGCCACTCTGCCACCTTCCTTTAAAATCATTGAAGAAATTTGCACATAAATTGCGTAAAGTGCAATTTTTTCAGCCCTAACACGTTTACGTCGCAACGTTGCGTTGCTGCACCCCAGGCAGACACGGACACGGACAACTCACACGCACTCACACAATATCAATCACCCCCAATTGCTGCACCCCTTTCGCCAGCCCTTCCCCCTCCTCGCCTGCCGCTGCCTCGTGTGTACCTCTTTGCAGTTGACTGGGCTCGTCTCGTTTGGTCATCGCGCGCATTGTCAGCCCAATTTCATACAAAAAATGCAATCAAATGTGACGCTTTTATTATTCTTGCGTATATCTGCGAAATCGGAATGGGTACATGATTGAAATCAATCAAATTAAATCGCCTTGTTCCCGCAATAACCTACCCAACTCCCTTCTTCTTCTTCCCACCCGTAGTGATTTTACATTGCAATCCTTATAGAAAAAGTTGAAACTTCGAATCGAAATTTGGAATGTCATTTGTGAAATGCATAATAAAAAACTCTTTTGTTTTTTATGGGGTAGAAGTAACAGTAACATTAAAAGATTGCCTTATATATTAATTGATTATGAAATTGTTTGGTTATTTGGAAAATTTTTAAACTAAACTGAATTTATAATTTTCTTTTTTCAATGAGGAAACCTCAGAGCTGAACATGTTATGGATATGTTTCAGAACCAATCTTAAAGACAATATAAAAAGACATTTATTTTCTATTCTCACTTAAACCTGTGGAAACAATTCCATATAGTTAGGAACTCGGTTAGCTACTTACCAGGCAAGTCTACAAGCTTACAAACTTACGGAACAGATACATCTAAAAACCCATTTCGGATGCCGTTCAAGTTTTGCGAATTTCAGTCTCCGGCGCACTCTTAATACGCTTGAATGATTTCAAGTTCGGGCATCGATCATAATTCAAGTGAAAACAATGTGTGTGCGTGTTTCTGTTTCTGTGTGCCAGTGAGTGTGTATGTGTGTGTCTGTGTAAGTGAGGCGGTCGCAAAGCTTCTTGAGGAACTTGATGTGCCCTCATTGTGTGTGTACCCTGTGCCCCTGCCCACCGGAGTCGCGTAATTGACCAGATGCGTCGACGTATGCGAAGTACCAGGCGAGGCACTCTTGAAATCGTCAACCATCCAACGTATCGTGAGCTTTATTATTATGGATTTAATATGGATGGATTTCAAATCGAATTTGTATGGAAATTAAAAAACAGAGAGCACAGAAAATTGCATTATTTCGCCGAGTGCTTTGCGCTTTGCGCGTGCATTGTGTGCGTGTTTATTTTTGTTTTTGTGCAAATTGATTAGTGGGCCGAGCCTTTGGGGGTTGTCCCGTTTCCCGAGCTTGGATTTTGGGAATGGCTTTGCCTTTGGCTTCGTTTGCGGCTTTGTTGTTTGTGCAGCGCCCTGTAAAGTGATTCGTCTGAGAAAGCGACAAAAACTAAGGCAAATACGCTGCGACTACTGCTGTTGCTTCGGCTGCTGCTGCAGTGTGCTGCATGCAACATGCGTCCATTTTTGGACGTCCGCCAAAATTCGCACCCATTAATTACCCATCGTCGTCATCTTCGTCGTCGTCGGCCGAGAGGGATCCCGTGCCCCATCCCATATCACCAGCTGCACGGGCGACCGCGAAAAATTTTCATTCATGAAGATCAAGCTCTAATTAAATGCCCCAACGGTCGCTTGACTAATTGTATGTGTGTGTGTGTGGTGTGTGTTGTACTGTGTGTCTAAGAACATTTGTTGCATCCGCAATTAGTGAATGCTTCTTACATCTTACAAGATTGATCATCGTGCCAGCCCAGGGGCAAGAACTAATTTGTCTGCTTGCATTTCGTGCATTATATTGGCGCTAATTTGGCCAATCTGTTCACATAATTGACGTTGGCAGTTTGTTGATACCCTGTAAATGGGATGAAGAGTATATGACAGAAGTGAAACTAAAGTAGTTTCCTTTTCAACTCTTCAAAAGGGAATCTAACGATCTCCAATGGCTCAAAGGTTTCTTCATGCATTTTCCTAGGGTATTTAACCTCAACAGTCCCTGAGGCCACCGCCATATTCAATTAGTATGTTCCCAATTGATTTTGCTTTGATCTTCTATGGCATGTTCAATGTTCCCCTCTCTCTCTCTCTGGGCCAATCTGCGTCATGCGCTATCGAGTTACTTCTTATAAAAGTCGAGCAGGCATAAACAAATTTCTCTTTCTCTCTATGGAATGCCGCTAAAAATATCCAAAACCGAAACGAGATTTGGATATATCGAATACACACAGAAAATATTTTAGGAAACAGCTTTTGGCTACGCTCGGGAAACATGAAACGAGGTCGCTGCGTCTGGAAGAATTTTCTTTTGAGGTTAGAAAAGCTTTTCGTGGATTCACTGAAAATAGAAACCACTAAACATTCGAAACATTCCCGAAAAGATCGCAGCAGCGACAGGTACAGCCAGACAAGAAGGCTGAAATTATGAAATGAACTATGAGATCTTTGAAGATCATGATATAATACCCCCCCCCTCCATTGTTCTCTTCGAAAATCTGTTGTTTTTAGAAAAGAATTAAATCTAAAAAATCGTTTTTATTTATAAATAATTATAAATTTTTTTAATTAAAATTACATTCATGCGATTACTTTATATTTCGTAGCAATAGACCCCATATCGCTATTGCGGATGTTCTATACAAAACAAGAGAGTTGGCAGGTCTTAATAAAATAATCGGATGGTTAACATTGATGAAAACACAAAAAACAAATAAAATTAATGGGGTTCGTTTTCATTACATGGTGTGTTCAGTCAGTACAAAAAATAATCTGGAACCAAGGATGACACATTGGTAAAATGACATTCATCGGCATCTCAGATGGTATAGATGCCAGTGTTGGTGTTGATGTTGGTGTTGTTGGTGTTGTTGTTGGTTTGCGTACATACACAATAGACCCATGAGTAGAGCAAGCAATACACATTGATCAATGCGCTGACGCTGGCGATGATCAGCAAGTAACTGCTTAGAAGCACTTGCGGTGGACAATGCCAGGGCCGGACTCGTCGTATTCCTCCTTGGAGATCCACATCTGCTGGAAGGTAGACAGGGAAGCCAGGATGGAACCACCGATCCAGACGGAGTATTTGCGCTCTGGGGGAGCAATGATCTTGATCTTGATGGTGGATGGGGCCAGGGAGGTGATTTCCTTCTGCATACGATCGGCAATACCGGGGTACATGGTGGTACCGCCAGACATGACAATGTTAGCGTACAGATCCTTACGGATATCCACATCGCACTTCATGATGGAGTTGTAGACGGTCTCGTGGATACCGCACGATTCCATACCCAAGAATGAGGGCTGGAACAGAGACTCGGGGCAACGGAAACGCTCGTTACCGATGGTGATCACCTGACCGTCGGGAAGTTCGTAGGACTTCTCCAGGGAGGTGGAGGCAGCAGCGGTGGCCATCTCCTGCTCGAAGTCAAGAGCGACATAGCACAGCTTCTCCTTGATGTCACGAACGATTTCACGCTCAGCGGTGGTGGTGAAAGAGTAGCCACGCTCGGTGAGGATCTTCATCAGGTAGTCGGTCAAATCGCGACCAGCCAAGTCCAGACGGAGGATGGCATGGGGCAGGGCATAACCTTCATAGATGGGGACGGTGTGGGAGACACCATCACCGGAATCCAGAACGATACCGGTGGTACGACCGGAGGCGTACAGGGAGAGCACAGCCTGGATGGCGACGTACATGGCTGGCGAGTTGAAGGTCTCAAACATGATCTGGGTCATCTTCTCACGGTTAGCCTTGGGGTTCAGGGGGGCTTCAGTCAACAGGACTGGGTGCTCCTCGGGGGCAACACGCAGCTCGTTGTAGAAGGTGTGATGCCAGATCTTCTCCATATCATCCCAATTGGTGATGATACCGTGCTCAATTGGGTACTTCAGGGTGAGGATACCTCTCTTGGACTGGGCCTCATCACCGACGTACGAGTCCTTCTGTCCCATACCGACCATCACACCCTGGTGGCGTGGACGACCGACAATTGAGGGGAAGACAGCACGGGGTGCGTCATCACCGGCGAAACCGGCCTTGCACATACCGGAGCCTGCATAGCGAAAAGGACAAGGGAGACGAACGTTAGCACGTTAGCCATAAAGTCGCCTAAACGACCAAAACTCAGAGCGTCCCGAACCAAACTGGACAATCTACTAGAAGAATATCTTTTGGGGCAGATAGAAAGAGCCTCAGAGTAATGAATCTGATTGGAATATAAAATAACTAGCGGATGACTCATGAGCTCGTCGTGCTCGAAGAACTTTGTAGACAACTATGTGGAAATCCATATGGAAATCTCATGTGGGATACGATGTAGAAAGAACTGAACTGAAGAACTTTTTAATGTTTCTTCTCGCAGAAACTATTGGAAATGATCACAATTCTTTTTGGGGAATGTGTTGAAAGTTTGCAGTGCGTTTTCTCCATTGGAAAATTTCTTTGAAATGTTTCTATACATTGATTTCTATTAATTTCTTTGGAATTTGCTGTGCTTCTATGGCACTTGATAACACTTGGGAACACTGCACTGAATATCCTCGTAAGAGTTAATCCACTGTGGGGTATATGATAATCCATTTCTATGATCCGTTAGCAGATGTCCAGGCTAAGGTATTTCTGGTATCTCTTGCGGTTCTTTGAGTTTTTCTTTTCTGTTTCTTGAGTTTTGGTATACGCACCATTGTCAACGACCAAAGCAGCAACCTCATCGTCACACATTTTGTCTGGGTTTTGTTTGTATTACGGTACCACGGGAGAATTTAAATCAAGAATTACGGCAATGTGTACGCTTTGGAACACAACTGACTGACTAACGTTCACAGCATTGGTACAGGGATTTTATACCAGCCGAGATTTTCGCGGCATCCAAGAAAAACTCGCAGCGTTGCCGTTGACGCCGACGCCACCGCCTCCGCTGACACCGCCGTGCTCCCCCCCCAGTAGCAGCAGCAACAAGGGCAGCGCACATAGATACAGCAGCAGCGAAAGATACAGATACAGCAACAGCAACATCTACGGATACAACTATAGACACAGATACAGATACAGCTACAACTATAGATACAGATACTAATACAAATACAGATACAGATACAGCTACAGATACAGAGCAATATGCTTCGCTTCGCTCATGGATATCTGCCCACCTTCGGCACAGCAGCAGAGCATCGCGAGTCGAGCGTCGCGTCGGTGGATGGCGCCTAAAAATAGATCCTTAGCATAGGGGGGCCCACGCCTTTGCACAATGCAAGAGAGAGAGAGAGAGAAAGAGAGGGCAGTTCGGCATGATCGAGCGTGCCGATCGTCGATCGGTTCGGTTCGGCCCGATGTGGCACGAAGCAGTTGCCAGAGTCCAAAAGTGCCGTATAAGGCAAGACTGCTGCTCCAGCGAGTGAGTGAGTGAGCGCTCTCGCTCTCCTGCACTGCCTCCCTCTCTTTCTCTCTGTCGCTCTCTCTCTCTCTTTCTGTTTCTTGTGCGCGGGTGTGCGCGTGAGCACAGGCAGCATATTTGTTAGATCGCTTCGGTTTTCTTTTTGTTTTTGGGTCGTGGGGGATTTTGAAAAATTAATTTCGTTCGCCTCGTTCTCATTTGCACATGCCCCGCAGTCCTCTTCTTCCCCAGCCCCTTTGCGTTTTCATAACTTTCGTGTTTTTCGTATGTCGTAATAAATTCATTTTCTATTTTCGATTTTTCACCAGAGATCTCTCTCACTGTGCTCGTCTCTCATTTCTCAAATCTGATTTCTCGCTGGCATCTCAATTAAATTTGTTGCGTCTTTTTGGCGCGCACGTTTGCACCTTCAATGAAATTCCTTGGGTCGCACTTCTATTTTTGGTCATATTTCCCACTGTTCTCTCTCTCTTTCTCTCTCGCCCGACCACGCCCACTTGCCCAGCAACTCCCCAGCTACTTTCCTTCCCTGAGCATAATTGAAGTGAATTGTTTATTTACAATTGTAAATCGCATGCAACTCCATCTGCCGCGGGGGGCGTACCGAGAGTATTCGAATTCTTGGCTGGGCCCTTTGCAGGGTATCCATTTAAATTAGGTTCGTTCTCATTTATTTTTAGCGGCAACTAAGTGGGGCATGTTTACGTTTTATGTTCCAAGCAAACGCATAAAACACCGCTATACATGCACATCTATCTAGTATATATCAGATGTACCCAAACACACACATATATACACAATATATGTATCTGTATCTGTTTCTTTGTATCTTGTTGTTTTGCTTCGCTTTTTACTTGGACAAGATTTATGTCGCAAATAGGCCAGCGAGGCCATATGCGCTATATTGGCGCTATCCAGTCAACATATATTACACATATATCAGATCTGGCTATACATAGCTTCGATATATATGTTTACTGAGCAGGCTTAGAGCCAGACAGCCAATGGGAATGACTAATCTATGCATATTATGATTTCCTTTTCCAATTCGCCAATATGTTCCCAGCGCATATTGGGTATATTTAGTTTTGCGGCATCTATAATTAACCTCGATGGTTACAGACAGCGGCCGATGCCTCTTCTTATCCATTTCCTTTCGATTCCAAAATCACGAAAGGAAGAAGAAGTCGCAACGAATTGTATATACGCTATAACAACATTGAGTTGCATAAGAGACATTTGATAACTTCTATGTATTTGGGCTCCAAAGGGTTTTATTTATCTTACATAATATGATAATATAATATAATAATATAAAATTTTGAAATAAATAAGTTATTTTGGTTAATATGTGATTTTAAACATAAGAATACAATTTATTAAGAGTATCGTTTTACAGATATAATTAAAACTAATTGTGATGTAGATTTACAAGTTTTGAAGAATAATAAAAATAGTATAAGGCAATAAGTAGATTATTCCTTCCTTATTTGCTAAAATAAGTTATGCCTTAAATGTATATTTTTATTTATTATACAATCGATACTTAGAGCTTAAGTTTTCTTCATGAGCCAGATCACAAAAAGAACTTATACAATTTTATAAAAATAACGATGTCTATTCAAATATACAAATTTTTATTCTTTAAGATTTAATTTCTTAAATCTAAGTTCATATAAAATATGTACATTAAAATGTCAATACTTTGATTTATCAAGTTGTGATTATTTTAAGGGGTTATGCCACTCTAGAATTTTCAAAAAATCGCTTTTTTTTGCTTTAAATAGTTCATTAGGGTCTCAGAAATAACATATGTTATTGCAGGATTATGGCTCGGAAAAATCTCTAAATAATTTATTTTCGAAGTTCCTTGCAAGGCTGCACGGTACGCGGCGAGCAACTTAAAACTTTAAACGCGTTTAACTCCAAACTACATTTTTCGAGTTGGCCGAACCAACAACTCGTATAATTTCCAACCGATTAGGTTCAAATTTGCCACACTTGAAAGTACATTTTTTAAGGTATCACGTAGGATTTTTTTTTAATTCTATATAGTTCATTTGTTATTAACAATTAACTGATGATTTTTTAGTCGAAATTAGAAAGTTTAACTTTAGAAGTGAGCCATTTGATCATGAATCAATATATCGAAAATATCCTACGTGTTACTTTAGCTATTGTAATATATAATAAAAAAATTAAGATACTCAAGATTTTTCAAAATTTACAGCAGCAGTTAGTTCGGCCACGTACCCCTTGAACCATAGGGGAGTCGAATTACGACCGCTACAGCGCCACCATTCTTCAAGAAATATTTATAAGAAATTACTTTTTTACACCTAAAAAGATGTGTAATAAACTTCTTCTTTCTAAAAAAAATTCACATAAAACACCTATTTTTTCGGTCTCTAGAGTGGCATAACCCCTTAAGTCATTAATAAATAACAATATTAAATAAAAATTATAAAAAATGAATAAGGCTTCCACTCAATAGTTATATATTCATATATATATTTATATATATATTCATACCTTACATTGGTCAAGAAAAAGAAAATACTGATGTAGAATTGTGAATTGAAAATGTTCGAAAATAATAAGACATGACACACAGTGTCAACAGAAAATGCTACAGAATTTATTGCAAGTTTTGTTTCTTTTCTGATATGGAAACCAACAAAATCACGCTTCCTTTTTAATGTTTGTACTTTTTATTGATGTTTATTCATCTTACTCAACAGTCAACCCCACCAGAACTTGTAATATACATGTCACATATACCACCCCTCGGCAAGAATACTTCTTTTTCCAACTGAACAATCAAAACTCGCGCGGCATAATCGCAATCAAATCGCATCAGGCCAAAGGACAAACAAAGCCGCCAGCCAAAACGCCTCGAGACACTTTGGGAAAGCCGAGGAGAGTTCTAGTTGCTACTGCTGTTGTTGTTGTTGTAACTCGTACTTGGATTGTATAAATGGTTAAATCAAAATTTAATAAAACCCAGTCAATTGTGCTGTGACAGTGGGCGCCACGCCCACAACTTGCAACGCCCTGTCCAAGGAATTTTAATAATGAGCTCGCATCCTGCGCCGAGCTTGGCGGCGCTGCTGCTGCGCTGTTGTTTTAGTGCACGTGCGCCAATTGCCAGCACTAAAGGGATTCATTTGTGAATTATCCAATGCCGAAGCCAAAAGCGAATCCAAACCCAAACCCATGTGCCTAAGTAAACAGGGGGAGGGGGAGTCTGGCTGACTAGTTGGGAATGGGAACGGGAATCAACGAAAACAAATTGCAATTGAGCCTGTAACGGTGACATTGGCGGCTCTGACGTGGCTGATGGGCGACAAAGTGGCCACCACATCACACAGACAAGCGAGGGGTGGCAGGGGAGAAGGGAAGAAAGAGGGGAGGGGGGGGGGTGCTTGGGCACACAAACGCGCTGCGCATTTGACAGCTCAGGCGGAATGCACACAGACGCCCAGAGCCAAGGCAAGAAGCCGTTACATGGCTGCGGCTGCGGCTAATGATCATTAAGTGCGCCATGATGATGTTGAGTTGGTGTGTGTGGGTGTTGGTGTGGGTGTGAGCGGATGTGGGTTGGTGTGGTTGCCAACCCTTAAGCCTTAAATGACTGAGTTCATCTCTGAATTTGCAGAATTTTTATTAAGTTGCCAAATTTGGCTGCGATTTTCGACGTCGTCTTTGCGGTTGTGTTGACAGAGCTCATCAAAAGGACGGAGGAGGGTACCCTGTCCACTGACCCCTCACTACTCCCTTCCCTCTCCCCTCTCCCTGCTACTCACTACTTTCTCCCTTCTCCCACGCATTCGTTTTCTGTGTGCATTAATTTCAAATTAGTTTTGCCACAAGCCGAGCGCATTATTGGATTTAGAGCCACCTCCACCTACTCCCTTAACCCTTATGTCTCTACTCCCTACTCCCTCTCCTTCTTCTAGCCCCTTCCACTTCCTCTTCCTCTTTAGCCTTTTCACACTGTAAACACGCGTGTGAAACAAACAAAGCGAGCAATCGCTGATGAAGTGCCTGCAAAAGGGGTTAACCACAATCCGCAATCCCCTTTTGTGGTCTAATTGGCCTAATCGCCAATTGTCATCGGCGGCGCTGACCACAGTCCGGCATCGGGTGCACCCTGGCAGCCTGGACTGCAGCTGCCACAGCCAAGTGCAGCAGCAGAAGGGGGGGCAGCTGCATCTGGCTGTGTTTATCATAAAACGCAGCACTTGGCAGCTAATTTGAGGCACAGGAACATGGAGCATGTGGCCGCGTGCGAAGTAAATCAGGTCAAAGAGATATAAACAGCGGCGGGGCAACCAAATTAGAATTCGATTCCCGATACTCCCGAATCCCGATGCCATATCAGCTGCATTAATTTCTGTGTTAATGTGTGCGAGAGCTGGAAAATTTCTATACGCTGGAGATGGGGTTTATTTTTAGTGGGTCGCACACACACACACACATAGAAACATATATGTATGTGTATGTGTAAGTATCTGTGGAATGGAATATTTTCCTATAGCGGAAAAGAGCATCAAAGCATTCGTTTTATTCCAGCGAGAACAATAACAACTTCTTCTCCCCGCTCATATATCGCATTTCATTGTGCGATAATATCGGCCCTATATGTGAACAATGTCAATTTCTGTATTATCGGGTGAGACAAATATTTAGTCATAAATGGATTCACGTGCTGCCTGCAATAATTTAAACCCAAAGCAGACAAGTGGCCACAAATAAGCAAGGCCCGTACTCATGAATACACACAGAGACACTCGTGAATACATCAGTGTTGTACATATAGATTTATATATATGTATATGCCGCTGAAAATACACTCGGATATGCGCTACAATTCGCATAGTCCGCACTGTACGCCTCCAGAGCGATTCAAGAACAGAAGAACAAAATACGAAATCGAGAAAACGAAGAAGAAACGAAGCAGCGATGCGATGAGAAAGTGTGTGTGGAGCTGAAAATATTTAGAAATATTTCTATGGCAAATAAGTGATATACATAGAGGTGCGTTACTACAATATATGTACTTTAGAGTGGGCCAATTTAAGCAGACGCTACGAAATATCTTTAAACATTCGCTGGTTTTGTAGAAAACAAAATACTTTGGGAATGCAACTAATAATATTTGTGTTACTTGAGTTGTATTATTATTAGGGTTAATTAATTTAATGTATAAAAGACTTTCAGTTATTTTATATTCTAATATATAATGTATTTTATTTAGAATGGGCTGAACAACTTATAATTTTTTAATGCAATAATATATATATATAATAATAATATTTTTTTAACAAAGTTTTTACTGTCTGTTTTTTTTTTCAATGATGAGGGAATCGTTTGACAAGTTTTGAATAAAAGTTTATATATTAAAGCCTTTAATATATTGTTGTATCTATGAAGATTTTTAAGTCTTAATTTTATTCCTAATATAAGGCTGAATATAGTGACCTAAAGGCAGAAATAAATAAATTTCTTGAATCTTATAAGTAGAGAGATTTTCATGCTACAATTTCAATAAATTTTGACAAACATAGACTCTAGTTAAACTCTTTAGTCCAAAAACCCTAAAACTAAAGAATCAAAAAACATAAAAAACTAAAAATCTAATCGGAATATCAATAATTGAATCATTATATCTAATTTCTTCTTATCTCTATCAAACATTTCTTGTATGCATTGCACATTCCACAGAGGCGATGCCTTTTTGGCCCACCTGAATCGGCTGGCGAGCGTATGCTCTCTATAAGCAAGGGAAACAAATGACGCGGACATTTATGGTGCGCGCTAAAACTGAACTTTTCAGTTAGCCAGCGCATATATATATATTCTCCACACAAACACACATACAAATCTATGTAGATATGGTAGATATATGAAATGCTGTTCAATAATTTGTTGTGTGTTTTGGCGCTGGTTTCATTTCGTGCCGAGGATTTTATTTTTAACATTGTTATTTTATATACACAAAAAACAACAGCAAAAGGAGAAGCGGTAGGAGGAGGTGCAGAAGGAGGAGGAGAAAAACGAGAGAAACAGTGAAGAAAATATAAAAAGACATACCGCCAACGCTTTCATCATCGACCAAACGGGCTCGATCAGCTGTATGTCATCAATATGCGATATATCTCGGGCAGGGCAGGCAGTTATGGATACTACGATATAGAAATATAGGGGAGAGTGATGGCAAGAGATAGAGAGTGAGAGATAGAGAGGGGAGTACTGTATGTAATGTGTAATGGAAAACATGAGCGCGCAGTCTTCGGCATCGGAAGTTCGCTTTGACTCGCCTTGGAAGACGTCAGCGCCGACGCTTCCGCTGACACCGCGCGATCTCCCTGTGCCTCCCTTCGTCGCGTTTGGCCATGAGGCCCAACCCGGCGCCCGAGACAGCGCCAAGCACTCGGTGGTTTTTGACAATTTCTATATATAGAGCGATACGCACAGTCGAAGAGTTTTCATCGCATGGGGCGCTGCACTGCGTGGAACACTTGTCGCTGTCGCTGTCTGCTGCTTGCCTCGATGTACGCCCCACTGTCCCTCCCACTGTACGTCGCACTGTCTCTGTGTCTGCCTGCTTGCCCAAAAATCTCAGCCCATGTTGTTTGCAGAAATGATTCAGGAATTTTAATTCGTCATTTCAAGTTCAATTCAGTTGGACTTTGCCTTGCAATTGCACATCACATTATGCGCAGGGGAAGAAGGGAGGTAGCATGAAGGGAAGGGAGGCAACTACTGTGAGTGCTCTGCCTCATCCATCTGTGCGCACATGTTTCTTTTAGCTGCTGCGAGGGAGGCCTCTTCTTTGGCATTTTCGCCTTATATGGTGCTTGGCACCTAACCACAACAGTCTTCCTTCTCTCCCCTTTTTTATTGTCTCTGGTGATTCACGCTGCTCCCTCAATCAACGATGCCCTTGTCATTGTTTTTCTTTTTCGCCCCCCCCATTTGGTTTTTAAGTGCAGCGGCACGCGCTGCCTGCAGTTCGATATCGCTGGCAGTCTATAATGGATCCTATGGCGCAGGCCCTTCGTGGCTCATTTACAGTTTGACAGCTGGCTGAATGAAAATCTAATGAAAATACTTCACAAATTGACTTTTCCTTGACGAAAATGCAGCACGAAGCTCGCAGGGGCCAGTTGACAGATGCAGAGCTTTTCATTTGGCGAAGCTTTTTTTGAAGAGTGTGCACTGCTTGCAGAGACAACTTAACTATTCAAGTGTTTTATTATAATTTAATTACTTGATTGCTTTTAGTAGTAAATGTAAAATAATATTTATTTATTTATTTACTTTTCGTTCATTAATTTTAAAATTACGCGTGTGTAGAATTGTCCAAGCCAACTTTTAATTCCCATCGCTGCGCGCACTGCTTGTCTGTTTGAACGCAAGCAGGTGAACTGCGCGCCTGCACTGCACTCTCGCACTGCTTGCCTGCAATGTGTTAAACGTAATGAGGCACAGATGGCGCCACTACGAAGATTTTTGCAGGCGGCTTGATTGAATTTGCATAGAAAATTGTTAAGACAAACTTCTAAAAATAAATAAAATATACTTTAATATTTAAAATTAAATCTGAAAAAATCTGTCTGTTAATTTTAATGTATTTCTAGTAGTATATTGCTTTTTTACACGCCTGACCCTCCCGCCTTCATCAATACTTTTCATTTCCAGCTAATGCACTTTCATTTAGATTTCCGGGATTTTCCCAAGCGCTAATTAAGTGTTTTTAAATGGATTGCAACGCTGCAATATTCTACTACAGTAAACAGACCCCTGCGGACCGAGGGGACCCTAAATCGTATACCATTTTAACAATGTATCCATTGCCATATTGTACCTAGTCCGTTGCATTTCCCTTGGTAATGTCATGTAAAATGTGCAACCCCCCATCCGACTCGGTTTATGTTCTCATTCGCATAGTTTATGCATTTGAGTGAGATTTTTGTCCGTGATCTTGTGCGTGAGATAAGCACACGGCGTAATTGCCGGCAATTATCATTGTCGAGGCGAGACACACGAGTGAATGAGGAGAGACAAAGAGAGAGCGAGGGAGATTGTGCCGAGGTCGCACAGCTACTCGTATTGTAACAGTGCAAACACACACGCATACGTGGCACACACACACACACTCGCACACTCACACGCACACCCGCTGTGTTCAACGTGCTTACAGTTTAATTGCCCGCGGCGTTAATCAATTATAATTTATTCATTATTTTATTACATTCGTAGCTACTACAATTGGAGCACATACTATTTACCACGTGTGATAGAGATATAGGCCGACTATACACGTATGTGGGGTGTATGTACATCGCAGCTTAGGGGCTTTATCTACCCTTCTGCGCACTTTGTTCCCGTCAATTAGGCGTCATTATGCGGCTTTGTTTGTGCTGCATTTAGTCCTTTTTAATTGCATTTAATTGCAGCTTGTCAACGATTTCAATTTGTTTCCACTGCCTGCGGCTGTCTCGAGCTTCTCTTGAGTCATTTCCTACTCCCCACTGCTCTTCGCTCCTTATCCCTTTTCCCAATTCATTACTCGATTATTAATTGACTCATTAATCAGATTTCAGCAACTGATTAGTTGAGCAGGTGAGTTCTGTCGAACTTGGCTAATTAAGTCATCGAAATCTTGATTAGAACATTGAACTTTGCATGACGCAACGATTTTTGGCAATTTGCTTTTGTGCTGTGCATTCGCAAACGGTTTACGGGCTGCAATTGGTAGGTGTTTTATGGTAAATGATTAAGCCGTTGAACTCTTGAATTAAATATCGAACTCCCTTTCGATATCTCAGTTTTGATCTTTACTGGGAAAATATTTTACTGACTGCAATTGTTTCATTTCTGGTTCTTCATATTCCATTTCATTACATATATTAATTTCTGTATTGAATAAGAACTTTATTATATTGTCTAGCCTATTTTCAACTAAACAAACTGTAGTTTTCCCAAATATCTCTAATCGCATAATCAAATCCCATTCGATTTGTCAGTTTGTTGTGCTACTATTGGAAAATTGCCAAAATTCGCGCCGTCTGCGGTTGCCTCATTTGGTGGTTGCCCAAAAATTTCCAATTTCAATTTGCCGCCATTTGCCAATTTCGACAGATTCCCCTTCCATTTCCCCGTTCCCCCGTCCACGAAATGAATTCAGTTATCGATGTGAGCTAAAACTTGTTTATTTGTATTTATTACTTTGTGCTAATATGCCATGGGATTAGGATTCTGTTTCCGTTTCATTTCTGTCTGTAGGAATGAATTGTCGAAATATTACAAATAATTCTATGCACAGTAAAATCTATTAGTTAGTTTTCTTTTCGCTTTTCTTTTCTCTTTTCATTTGCTTATTTAGTTTCTTCTGTTTGCTAGAACGATGATTAAACGCAGGAGATCTCAATGGGTTTCTCTGCTGGGGCTTACAACGAAGTAGGAGAATTAACTATAAACTAAAATGGGGGACACATACGGGATAGTTGAGGCAACTATATAAAGGATTAATACATTAGGATAGTTCAGAAAACTATATATATAGGGTGAATACATTAGCTTATACAGATTTTGATTAGGGGAACAAACTAAGTCTAAACACTGTGGGAATTGCGCGTGCCGGAACTGGGAATGATGAGGCTGCTGCTGCTCCTCCTACTGGGAGAGGTTCCTCTCCCCTCCCCTCTCCCTGCCTAGACCATCGAGACGAGACCCTTGTTGAGATTATCGAGATGCTCCTTGGCCTTGATGCGCAACGTGGCAATCGAATTGCTGCGCATATCCACCGTGGGTGGCGTCGAGGTTGCTGACCGCTTCAGGCTGAGCGTAGAAGGCGGCGGCGGACTGTCGCGTCCCACGTCGAGCAGCTCGTTGGTGCATTTCTCCAGGCCGCCATTGCTGGCGCTGCTGCCTCCGCCGCCGGCTTCGATGTCGCTGCAGTCGCGAGGATCGCCATTGGAGTCGGCATTGGAAATGCTGAGGTTTTGCGGTGACATGCAGACATCGGGGCCGCTGCACTCGAGCGACGACGATGATGACGACGAGGTCGAGGTCGAGACTGCTGTTGTTGTTGTTGTTGCTGTTGTGGGTGGCAGCGGCGTCAGGGTGGCCACATTGCCGCCGCCATGATGCGGCGACAGCGATGTCGCGTGCGGTGACATGCGTGACAGGTGCGGCGAGAGATGAGACAGCGGCACCGCATGATGGCCGGGGTGTGCATGTGCATGCGAGTGTGGATGCGGTGGCGGCGGTGGGGGTTGCGGACCGCTGGGTGGCGGCCCCAATTGTCCGCTGTGTGGTCCGTGCGGTGGCGGCGGCGGTGGTGGCCCATGATGGTGACCCATGGCCGCCAGGCTGCTCATGGTCAGGTTGCCCGGTGCGAGGCTCAGCGGCGGCGTCAGATAGCTGGGATAAACGGTTTGCGGATGCGACAAGAAGCCTGCAAGGGGGGGAAAGAAAGTCAAATGATTGCTCAATCCATTGCAGCTGTCACTGCTTACCTGGCAGCGCGCTCAGCAGCGGCGGCGATAGCCAGGGATCCACGGGCAAGCCGGATGCACCGCAGCCCAGGCGATGTGGCAGCTGTGTGAAGTGCGTCAGCCCCAGACGCAGGCTCTCCGACTTCTCCTGGCGACGCCACTTGGCGCGACGGTTTTGGAACCAGACCTGAAAGAGAGCGAAAGAGAAAGAGGCTCATTAGAAAAATGCAAAGAAGTGAAGTGTCAGTTAATTACGCGCCTCGCGAAGAAAGCAATTAAACGCGGCTCTCTGCGGAGGAGGACGCTAATTTAATCAGGCGCAGAATGCGAGTGTCTAAACAGGCAACAACAACGAACAGAACAACAACAACAACAGCAACAAGAACGACGCTGCTCGTCACGCTGAATGAGCTTAATTAGGCAGCCAAGCGACAGAGCGAGAGCGCGCGATTGCCAGAGCTGAGGATGAGCAGACAAAAAGCAAAATGGCCGCCTGGCCAAATTGTTAATGAAAACAGACGCACACAGCAGCAGGCGAGAGCGAGACGGAGCTAGCGAGACGCACAGCAGCAGCAGAGCTGAAGAAGATACAGTCAGTCAGCTGGACAAACAAAATGGCGTAACAAGCAGCAAGAAGAAGTGGGAGAGGGGGGGGCAGCGTGTTAACGTTGACGTGGCCAAAGCTGCGTTAAGCGCACCAAATGCTCTAGAAATAAAATTCAATTAGTGCCCGTAGCTCTAATTAGAATTATCGTTACAATGTGTGTGTGTGCGTGTGTGTGTGTGAGTGTGAGCTTTGAGCAGCTCTGCCAACCAACACAGCGCAACGCAAGCAGAGCAGCGCAGCGCAGCGCAGCTCAAGCGTTTGTCTAATTAGTGGCGAACGCAAAGAGAGCCGAGCCCCAAAGAGAGCAAGGCGAGCAAGTGAGCGAGCAGCAAGTGGCAGTGTGAGCGAGACAGAGCGCAACTGATTGAGCTGGGTAAGCAAGCAGTGCGAGTGCGAGTGGGAGTGCGAGAGTTGTGTGTGTGTGGTGCAGCGCCGCCTGGCGGTGGGTGGGTGTATTTTGGATTTCCTGTTGTGCCGCCGGCTGCGCTGCTGCAGCGCTCAAAGTAATTAAATGCAATTTGCGCAAATTAATAAGAAATTATTTTTGATGGAAATTTCATTACCATTATGTCGTGCTCCTCTCTCTCTCTCTCCCTCCCTCTCGCTCTCTCACTTGTAGTTGCTGCTGTTGTTGTTTTTGACTGTGCTTGTTTTTAGTCAGCCTCTGCCGCAAAATACACAAACAAGCAGCAATGAGTGTGCGTGTGTGTGTGTGTGTGTGCTGCTCGCTTTGCTTGCTGCGGCTGTTTAATTAAACATAATGGCGCGTAAAATTATTTTCGTTGTCAATTTGACGCGCGCGCGCAGGCACAAACTGATTTGCATTACAAATTCGCCTGGCAGAGGCGCCAGTCAGTCCTTCCCCGCCGCCCCTCTTTGCTTCACCCCTTGCCCGATCTATTGGCAGGCGGATGTAAGGCAAACAGAAAGTGAAATTCTTGTTGTGTGTGTGTGTGTGTGTGTGTTTTTCCACAAGCAAATCAACTTTGGCAAAGTAATTAAGGCCAATAAGTAGTTGAGGCTGCTGGGTAATTGCTTTTGTGTCTGTGTGTGCGGCTGAAATGTAGCCAGAAAATAGCTAGCATTGCATAGCGAGTAGACGTCGGGGGAGGTAGACTAAAATACAGTCATAATAAAGCTGAGAGCAGAGATAGAGAAGGTTTAAGTGTAGCCAGAAAATGGCTAAAAGATTACGCATAAATTATAAAAAGAGAGAGGGAGAGAGTAGGCTCGGGTATAGCCATAAGATAATTAGCTAGCACTTCAGCTAGAATAGATAGAACTATTGCCAAAAGATAGCTAAAACTTCATGGAATTTTAGCCCTAACAAAACTAAGAGTGAGGAGAGAATTCTTGCCATGAAATAGCTAACACTTCAGGTCGCAAGCACAGCTAGAAAATAGCTAGCTCTGATCAGAAAGTGTAGTCTAAAATGTAGCCATAAATTTACAAAGACTACACAGGAAAAGTAGACTTAAATAGAGCTTTAAACTGGCTAAAATAACAGAACGAGAGTATGTGAGTATAGAGCCAGCTAAAAATAGAAAACATTATAAAGCATAACCAGAGGAAGATTTCCACATTGAGTGCAGAAATTGAAACTTAAACTACATTACACCCGCTTAAGGCAACATCATGCACTGCCTAATTAATTAGACTCAACTAATTTTCGGTCCATATTGCCGCAAATGCCAAGTGCAGCTGGCCGAAATGAATCTATAGTTCAATTAGCATAGACGAGTGACAGTAATAACAAAGCTCAAGGAGCCAAAAACCAAACTCAAAGTCTAATTTCCTGTCTCTCAAATCTGTACGAAGAAAATAAATTAAAGTTAGCAGCTTAAGGCCACATTCGCACACACGCACACACACGAGTCTCAAATGTTAAATGAATATTGACATTTGGCTGTGGCTGCGCAGGATGAAGGAGCAGAGGGAGGGGTGGCCACTCAAAAGCCAGCCGAGAGCTCAGTGGAGCTGCCAAGCTCTCGCCGACTGTTATAATTTGAGTTTGTGCTTCTTCATTTTAATTAAATCATCAAAATCAATTTTGTAATTTCCATTCATGGAGCGTCATAAGCGCACACAAGCTACGCAGACCGAACGAGACAGGAACAGAGAGAGACAGAGAGAAACAGAGCAAGAGAGAGCGAGAGGGAGGCTGACGGGTGGCACGCCCATCGTCCTCATCTTCGTCATCATCATCAGCATCAGCTTCGCCCATTCGAGCGTTGGCAAATTGTCTGCTTTCATCTTTGGCTGTTGATGCTCCCCTCCCCGCCCCGCCCCCCCTCCACACCCAGCGAGCCGGCACCAAACTCAATTTTCCACCCCATAGACACAAATACAAACATACACGCACACACACACACACAGAGACACTCACACAGACACACGCAGCTCGACTGGCAGCCCGTTTCAGCCATTTTCAATTTTGCTACATTTTCAGCTGCCTTCTGGTACGCCTCCCCCTCTTCCCCCTCTCCATTCCCCACTGTCCTCTCATCCTCCACGTTGCTGACTGCCTGCGGCATTTGGCATTCATGTGGAGCCGAAGAGACGCAGCCAGCCGCTTGGCAGAGCACGCGCCAGGCCACAACAGAGTGTCGCCTCCCACTCTCCCTTACTCCCACTGCCTTCTACTTCTGCCTCGCCCTCTTGCACTCCCCGTCAACCACTTTTCAACTTTAATCTTTTTCATAAACTTCACATTGGCAGCAAACAATTTGCGTCCCCAGCGTGGCCGCCCGAAAAATGTCGACCCAACTCGACCCACTCTGGTTAAATGGCGTCGAGCAGGAGCAGCACCAGAAGAGGCAGCAGCAGCAGAGGCAGCAGCATCAACCCCGTCAACAAGGACCAACCCCATGGCGCCCGTTATCCTCATCATCAACTTCATCGTTCTTTGCGTTCATCGTTCTCTTCTCTTCTCTTCGTCGTCTTCTTTAATTTTGTTCGCAGCAAAGTTTTGCCGTTTTATTGGAAAACTTCTGCCGCAAAGTGTCGTCGCCCAAAAGCGTACAAGGCGTATACGCAATTTGGCTTGTACTCTCAGCATGCACTCTCTCTCGCTCTCCCTCTCTCTCTCCCTCTCTCTCAGTATCTTTGTGTGCGTGTGTGTGTGTGCTATGGCACAAATTGCTTTTCGAATGTTTTTGACAGTTTGCAAATTGGAAAATTGACTTTTAACACACAAGAGCTCAGCAGCTTAATAAAACTGTTTGCAACTTGTGCGAAAGTGGGAGAGAGAGAGAGCGAGGGAGGGGGGTAGGGGTTACCTTCTAGCAACTTTCGTGCTGTTGTTCTGAGACTGAACATCTTGTCATTACACGCTCATTGTTGCGGCACTTTTGGGCACTTGCATCATCATCATCTGTCGCATACTTCCGGCTCCGCAACAAATTGGAAAATGTTTTTAAAAGTTTCTTTGCCCCTAACTAGCTTTGGGGCCTGGCGATGCCAGCTGCGATTAGCATGGCAATCGGTACAGCTCGGAACGGGGCACTACAATTATAGATCGCATAATCATTATTCCCATTAGGTGCGCATGTCATGCAATTCAATCAAATTGATTGAAGTCGACGCTGTGCTGCCTCGTTGCCTCGATAAGCACTTTAATTGCAGTGCACAACTACGCGGGACTATGCACACTATATAATTAGAGAGGGAGAGAGGCAGAGAGGGATCGGGGCAACGGGGGGCAACAGGGAACTGGGGACAACCCGTTGCGCTCAAGGATATTGATAGCGGCGCCTAAGCTAATGCTACGTCGAATGCATCTGCATGTCCGTGTGCGAGCTTTAATTGAATTAAAAAACTGCCAGAAGGAAGGAAGCAAGACGAGGTAGAGGCAGAGGGAGAGCGGGCAGAGGGATAGGCAGAGTGAACCTTGCCGAGCCGGGACCGACCCTAATTATATAGTATGCCTGGCAGCGGCAGCAGCAGTTCGCCTGCTTGCCGACAGACATCAGTCATCCTGGCTGGGCTGTCATAATTTTAAACCAGCCAGAGAGCGGGGGGAGGGCAGTCAGGCGGGGGGAGGGCTCTGCCTTCAAACAAAGACACAGCGTGGAGTCCTTTTTGCGCTAGTTTATGACATGTTTTCCTTTGTTGGCTTTTAGTTCCGGCCCCGCGGCCAAGTCCACGGCATCCTGTTTCGACCTCAGCTCAGTTCAGCTCAGCTCAGTTCAGATCGCCTGGCCTCGGGCTGCGGTCGGTGCCGACTTCTTCGTTTCGTGATTCGGTACCAAATTAGAGGCAAACAAAGGCCTCGAGCGGCACAAAGCGCTCTCCGAAGATGTTTTAATTAGTCTGGGAGCCGACAAGCGTATTGATTTACACTTGATGTCGCTGGGTCGCTTGGGACTGCCAGGGTCGCTTTGTTCGCCAGAAGCCGCAAAAGCTTGAAATGGAGGGGAAGCTTGCTAAGTAATGTTTCTTGAGGGGAAGCAGCGGAGAGATTTGTTCATATTTATATAAATTAATATATTGGGGGACTAGGAAAATATTATAATGTAACTTACATAAAAAGAGCGAATAAGAGAGAAGTTTAGTATGAAGAAGGATTAATTGATAGATAAATATACTAAGTGGATTTTAGGATGTGTCGCTACTACTAAACGATATAAAATATATGTTTATAGATATATGTTGTTAACATGTAATTATGATGTGTTGCCAACATATATTCCCCATGAGTAAACCATGTTGAACAAGAAAATATATGCAATACATATCAATTAAAGGTTTTGTAAATCAAAACGTGATGATAAGTTAGTTGCAAAGACATTGTTCATGTTGATTATCTTTTTTTATCAAAGACTCTAAAAGTAATTCTATAAAACTCTCTCTGATCTCTGCTTATATCATAAGTATAATCTCTATATATTATAAACATGCAGAACAAGAAACTGTATTCTATATACATGCATATTTATTTAGTTTACTCTCATTTCTCAACAATCTCCCTTCATTCACCACCTTTATAACTTCTTTGATGTATGTTGTTTGTGAGCTGGCAAAATATTTACCCAAATCGAATTGTTTCTTTTTCTTGTGCCACGCCTCCGCCTTATGGCACGCCCACGCCGACTGCGAGTGCCTCGTTATGTCTAATAACAGTTTCGGTTGCACACTACAAATCGCTGTAATACAAAGCGAGGCACACGACTCCCCCTCCGACACTCTGCGCCTTTCCCCTCTGGCAGACCAGTGCCAGCCGCAGACACAAATCAGCGTCTCAAATATCGCATGTGAAAAGTCAAAGGTCGCCCTGTGCAGCCAGCCTCGTCTTGCGTCTCTCGTCTCTCGCGGCTCGTGTGCGCCTCATTTAACACCCACTCGATCAACGTTCGCTCGCTTTGCTCGGATTTCCTTCGAATTTCAATTGCGGCCTTTCACTTCATTCTCTGCTTCTTAACTTGAACTGACTTTGAGTGGAAGGGGGAGGGGGAGGGGGAGAGGGGCTAACGGGGGGTTAATGCGAGCGGGTCGCTGCTGGTTTGTTTGGCAGGGCGTGTTTGCCTGCGCCACGTGTCACCCTGTATTTAATTAGCTATTTATTTACTCGCTGACATGCTGAACAGCAGCAGAGGCAGCGAGGGCAGCAGCGAGGGCAGCAGCAGAGGCAGAGGCAGCGACTCGCACCGAATACAAAGAACGGTCGCACGCACAGTTAATAAGCAGTTAAATCGGCTACAAAGGACGACAAATATGCCCAGCAGCTGCCCCCGGCCCAACTGAGTCCAACTGAATCGCAGTTAGAACTGTGCGAGTGCCAGTCGGAGGGGGGCGTGGCAGTGCCAGGGCGTGGGTAGTTCCAAGCTGTCACACGCTACGCATGTCGCGGCAGCATTTCCCCCTCCCTCTCTCTCTCTCTTTGCGTACTCTCGCATTTTGTTGACACTCGCAGAACGCATTTTTAATTTGCAACAATTGCAAGGTGAGACCTTAAAGTTGGAAGAGGGCGCAAGTGCGAGGGTAGTTTGCGCAGTTTGTGGAGTGAGCAGGAAATTAGGTGAGCCAGTGAAAGTAACTGGAAAGTGATTTTCCTATTTGATAATATGTTTATATGTTACAATACATCAAAGAGAATAAAGTTCTGCATTTAATTTCTAACCTTATCTACCCAAGAGTTCTATAATGAAACATTTCCTTAACAATAAAAAGTGTTAAAGATTACAAAGAGAGCTATGTATTGGTCGTTAATGGATTTGGTTTTTAAAAAGAGAACTGTGTATATATGGCATACTTTATTTGCAATAAAATAAGTCAAAACACAAAAAATAAAATAATAATAACATTATATCTTTTATACAAATCATATTTTACATCCTAAGCGAAAACTCGCCTAACGGACACTACTTTTAAGCGAATTTCTCTTATAAATGTACACTGCTCTTTAGCAGATACTGTTGCTACATTATTTTTAACAATTTCACTACGCTGGAGCCGAAAAAACGTTAACCAACGTGTCGGCAACTGTCCGCCCAAGAGAGGTTACTCTATAGTTAATTGAAGTATACAGCATATTCAAGTTAACATCCAGCTTAAGCTCAAAGTGAAACATTAAAATGATCACTTAATTCTCATACTCTACTTCCTCAAACTCTCTACCTCACCTTACCCCTCTTACAACCCACGCTTTGCCTTTTTTCGTTTCTAAGCACCCGAAAATAAAACGCCGTCGGCCTTTTGCAGCGACAGCGCCACGCTGCCTGATTACTCGCATAATTTGAATAATTCCTTATGACAAAATAAATTAATTCAAATGGAGTTTTCTGTGTGTGTGTGCAGTGGCTAAAACTTTGCTGCATATATTAAAAGTTGTTTTTGTTGTTGCTGTGCTGCGTGGCCTGATAACTTAATTATACATTTTGCGTGCGCTTAAAATGTTTGCCACAGTGGGAAGAAACGCGAGCAAAGCGAGCCGAAAATTTGTGTTAGGTGATTAATTAGCACATAATCAAGTGGCAAAGCGCACGGACGGAAAATTATTTAAGTGTTTTATGATTTATGCAGGCAGGTCGTGCAACCACAGCAACAGCAAAAACAACGATAACCACAACGCGACAACAAGCCAAGCGAAAAGAAAAGAAAGGAGAGAGAGAGGGAACGCATAAAACCAATTAGCATGTTACACAAATTAATTAAAAGCGGAAATCAAAGCCCCCAATAAAGCATGTCACACACACACACACACTCACACACACATACAGGGGGACACATTCCCGAAATATGTTTTATGTAATTATAATAAGCAGCTTGTGTCTGACATAATTAGACGAATGTGGGCTGAGCTTGAAGAGGGAGAGAGGAAGACAGGTTGGAGCCCGAAATTGGGCATCTCCTCCTTGTTGTCGTTGTCAAAACAAGCATTTATATAAAGCTGATTAAGTCGCATTTCACATATCACTTTTTTCTGCTGGAAGAATACCCCCTTTGCCCCGGTTCGAGTACCTGCCTTGGAAATTTTGTTTCTCTTTTTGTTGCTTTCTTCGAAACTGTTCCCAAATCGAAATTGTTCTGTTGCGACTAATTTGACAACTTAAGCCCAATGTTCATTTAAACTGACAGCCCATCTGAGTGGGGGCATGTAGCATATGATGCCAGGGCGGCAAGCTTTGAGTGATTCTCATACTCAGTTCTCATAGCTACACATATGAATGAATAACTCAATGCAGCGCTGAGAGCTCGATTCGGAATTGTTTCAGTATAGTTTAGCTTGATTAAGGCTGAATAACATTGTTCATTATTTGTTTTATTATTCAGTATAATCGTTAACAAAATTTACTCATCATGTGCATTCGATATGTTCTATATAACATAAAATAGTATTAACAATTAATAAATTCTATTCAAAATTGTTCATCTGGTTATTTGTCTATCAAATTCACTCACATCATCAATTCAGTTCAATTCAGAATAATTTCAGTAAATGTTCAATTTATTTCAGTCAAGATATTATTCAAAATTCCCTACATTATTAAATAGTATAATGACTTTATAAATTGTTTGCACAATTTTGCCATCAAACCTATTTGTTTATCAATTTCACGCGCATTAATAAAAGTTAGGGGATAATCTGGGTAAAAAATGAAGCAAAACAATTTGCTTGCTGATTCGATTTGCGAGCTTGATTCAATTTTAAAGGGATTGTTGGACGTGCTCTTGACATCTGACACATAAAGCGGACACAAGTACAGGACAAGTGCTGTAATACAATAATAATAATACAACAAAGGGGGTGGAGAGAGTGCAGGGGAGAGGGGAGTGAAGTCCTCTTTTCCTGTTCGGCACTCGCCACTCATCGAGGAACAGATGTGCAACTCATTACGCAGCATTTAGGCGTACAAATTGAATAATATTCATAACTCGAGTGAGGGGTGCAACCAACCCGCGCCCCCTTTTGGCACCACTACCACTACTACAACAACTACGCCCATGTCGTGCACTTGACGTCTCAAGTGGACGGAAAAGACAAACCGAAGAGCGAAGCGAACTCGAGCTGAGCTGAGCAGCTGCTGCGAGGGCGAAGCTTTCTCAGCTCGCTTTAGTTACAGCTGCTAAGCTCCCCTCGCTCTCCCACCTCTCTCTCTTGTCTGTTCTCTCTCTCTCTGTCTGTGTGACAATTTCGCATGCAATTTAACGTAAAAAAACCCGGCGTAATTTCGCTGTAATTGTAATTGTATTCGCTTGATTACATTTGATCGTATTTTGTTTCACTTTAAGCCAAACATATTTCGAGTGCCGCCCTCGGGCGGGGGTGGGTCGCAGCGTCTGCCGTTATGTTCCCTTTGTAACCCCTAATGTCAAGTGAGGTTATATTTTTTGTGTCGGTGTGTGTGTGTGCGAGGGGTTGCAGGCAAGCAGGCTCGCCTGTCGACGGGGAGGCAAAATGATTTATAATTTCATTCCTTTTGATTTATGCACTTTTATTGAAAAGTGTTGACAGGTTACGCTCGACTCGATGCCTGACGGAATCATAGGGCAGAGCAGCTACACGGCTGGACGGGCGGACGTGTGGACACTTCTTAGTGGCAGTCACTAGCCTAGCAAATCCGACACACGCGCGGCGACTCAATTTGATTTCATTAGCCAGTGAAAAGAGCAAACTGGCTTCCCCGGCCAGGACACGTTTTGCAGCTTAAACGAAGCACTCGCACTATGTAAACGCTGCCAGGACAAAAAGACATCGACAACATCGTTGTCGGCGAATATGCTTTAAAGTTGCTTATGCCATAGGCAAGACTGACAGACTGACAGACAGACAGAGAGGCAGACAGACAGACAACTCACTCTGGCAGACGACACCCTTTGGCCAGGCTGAAGACGCAGCCAGAGCCAGGACTGCGTTCCAGCCGCGGTGGCGGCGCAGCAAACTCAATAAGTCGCATAAAGGAATGAAATTGGATGCCATTGCAAACAGAAAATAACTGAACAAACGATGCCGACGAGTCCTCCTCGAGGCAGCTGCCCCAAGTTACCCGTTCCCTGCCCCGACTGACTGACAACTGCGTCATCATCTCGCGGCATTCTCGAGCTTAATTAATTGCGACACGCATTCGCAGAGGCGTGTTCCGATCCGATCTCAGGTAGGAGCCGCCTACGCTACTCCTTTTGTGAGATGAGCTTCTAATGGGGGTTAATTGAAAGCGGCACAGCTCTATTGTGCGCCGAAAGGAGTCCTAAATAAGCTCGGCTAGCGATATAATTGAGATGTGGGCAGGCGAATTACAGAAAGAAAATAGTAGAAAGCCATGCGGTGGCTTGACTTGTGAGAGGGCAGAAGCAATGAGTCACGTGAAAGAAAGTGGAACAAGGCTGAGATGCGAAATCAATCTGCAGATAGGGAAGAATAAAGTTAAAATAGGGATTGAAACTGAAGCTGTAAAGTTTGAATAAAAGATGAGTCTAGGAGGAACTAAAATTTGTTCGGTAAAAAGGCTTTTACCATCAGTCATAGTTTAGACTTTAAAGAGTAGTAAAATCTAGCTCAATGGGAAGAATAAAGTTGAAATAGGGATTGAAATTGAAGCTGTAAAGTTTGAATAGAAAATGAGTCTAGAAGGAACTAAAATTTGTTCGGTAAAAAGGCTTTTACAATCAGTTATAGTTTATACTTTAAAGAGTAGTCAAATCTAGCTTATAAACAAAGGAAACTTAAGTGATCTTATGGCTGAATTGTGCCATATTCATAAATACTTCTTATCTTAAGGCTTCTTTAGACCTACAAAGAGTTCTTCCAAGTCTTTTTCTTTCTGCTCAATAGACAGTTCAATTAACGCTGATAGAGAAAAGACTCCCACAAAAACATCAACCTTAGAAAAAGCATCTGCAATCTTCACTTGTAAGTAAACACTTCTCTTTAACTAAGCACCCTCTAGCCAGTGCCCACTGTACTTCACGCCATTTTGCATAGCAGAAAGAAACTCAACAATCGTCGCTAACTCTCATTTATTTGCATTGTGCTCTCGTTTGGTGGCCAGGAGCCTTCATAATTAGGCAGCTCGCTTCAAGTGTTGCTCGCCGTTTTTTGACTGCTTTGTTTTATTGGACAGTTGAATCGAACATAATTTCATAAGCAGCAGATGTGCAGTGTACACACACTAACACACACACACACGGGCATGTGTGGAGTGTACACTCAGTTAACCCTCATATTTATGAGTATTTACCCCTGCGTTGGCATTGTTGTGGCTTTTATTCGCCTGTGTCAAAGGTGGCATAACGTGTTAATTGTTCCCCGCCCCCCTTTTGCTACGCCCTCGCACACTTGCCCAGCTGTCGTTGGTGTTTTGCATTAATTATACAAATAGATCGCGCTCGGCTCCAGTGGAGCAGTCTCTCAAATCACGGAGAGTGCCCAATAAGTGGACTCCCAGGGACGCCATAGTTGGCCCCCCAAGCGCCATTGTGGCTTGGCTAAAAAGTCGCCAGTCCCTAGAGAAAGTAAGAGTAAGGAAAAGCGAAGGGCAGGGGCAGAGGTTGGCATAAATGAGCCCATTCATGCAATTGCCGATTGTCGAGCATTTCATTTGATATTCCGAATTTGGAAATTGTTTGAATTTTACGACACAACTTCGACAATGCTTCCCTCCCCCTTCCCTTGGCCTCTTCTCTTACTCTCTCTGTAGTTCTGATTATTTTGATTATTAGATTTGTATAGGATTTCAATAAAAATTGTCAGCGGCCTAAGCAGCCCCAGTCGAAATGAACCTAATATGCATTATTATTATTATGACATGTGAAAACGAAAGCGAATCGACTCGCTGCGATTGACAAATGGAGCGTTGCAGGCAGAGAGACAAACAGACAGACAGACAGACATGTATCTCTAGAGATACGTGGACTGGGCTAATAAAAAGAAAGCATGCAGGGAGCGAAAGGAAAAGCGAAACGTGTGCGGCAAATAAACAGCTAAAAAACGGAACCGAAAAGAGGGCTAGAAGGAAAAACAGAGACAGAGACAGAGACTGAGTCAGAGCCGGAGCAGGCCAGGGCAATGTCGAATGTCGCAAGTGGAATGCAATAAAAATCTATTTTATTTGTTAGTGAAATGACATTTTTATTTGTTTGCTTTTTATGCACACACACACGGACACACACACACGCAGACAGAGCGAGGCGAAGCAGGCACACACGTCACACACGTCGTATGCGCAATATGCAGATAAATGACTATTTCTCTCTGTCTGAGTCGTCTATTACCGCATATATCGAATGTTATTATTCTCTCTGCTGGTACTTTCTGACATTTTTACGATATTTAATCATTTGGCTATGCAAAATAATTGACAGGCATTCTTTCATTTGTTTATTTTTGCTGCTAATAACATTAATAATAAAATCGTTGACTGCCAAGAGAGACAAAGAGAGAGAGGGAGAAATTATGCGAAGCTATGCGGCATGTTTATTTGCTCATGATTTACTTGGGACGAGCACGCAATGCTGGCAATACTCTAGATTGATTTGCTAGACTGCCAAGTTCAAGCTGAGTTTTCCTTGGGGATTTTCAAGTGTTTCCCAACGCATTTTCACTCGATCAATCAAGCTACCCCCTTCGCCGCAATTAGCTTTGCTTTGCCAAATTAAGTTTTAATTAAACTCTTTTCCACACACACTCTCTCTCCTTCTCCTGTGTGTCTTTTTCCGCTCTCGATTGTGCCTAATTCGCCGTATGATTGAAGCAATTTTAACCCTTAGACGGAACGCAGATGGAAACGGGGCAAATTGCGGCCTGTCAGCGTGTAATCCAAATAAAATAATTGTCATCTATAGCTCGGGCCAACATATGTTTGCGCTCTCAGCATAAAAACTCTAGACAAAGAGGGAAGAGAAAAGGGAGAGGGGAGAAGGGAGCGAGGCGTGACAGCTGATGAACTCTGGCTGAGTGTTTTTGCGCGCTGTTAATGATGTGACTGAGCCGTCGTTGTTCTCCTCGTTGTTGTTGTTGCTGTTGTTGCTGTTGTGGTTTGTTATTCTTGTTCTTGTTTATGCTCGGCTGCCTCTGCTGCTTCTGCTTCTTCTTGCTGTTGTTGCTTAGCCCGCTAATCTGTTGTTTAATTTGCCGGCTTAACGCGCCTTGTTTTGGTTACCATCTGCGATAAGCTGCCTCCCGTTTAGTAGCCTCTACTCTCCCCCTTTCCCCCCTTGGCTGTGCCAAAATTAATTGCTTTGCCTGTGCTAACCGCAAAATGACACAATTTCAATTTCATTTTTGGCTTTTTTTCGGCTCCACATTTTGATTTGTCATCGTCAAATGTCGCTCGCATCTAAAGCGATTGCTCCATTACGAGTGGCAGGCAATATTGCCATTTAAACAACAATCAAACAAGCCACAGAGCTGCATACAATACAACAATAATACAACAACAACAACAGCAACAGCAGCAACAAGGCGCAGCACAATGCATCAAATGCAAAATCCAATCAAACTTTTTAAACAAACATTTAGCAAATCTATTACAATGCACGTGCCACATGGCACATACATAACCCCAAAACGCAAAACCCAAAACCGATTCGAGAATCGGAGCCAGCAGCAGCAGCAGCAGGACCCGAAGAGGAGCCCTCGCACTCCTCCCTCCTCCGCCATGAAATGAACTCATCTAAACGAGAAATTGTATTGTGGGGGGAATGAGTGGGGTAGGGGCTGCTCTTTGAGCTTTGGCCAAGTAGTAACAACTCAGTTAGTTACCTCTACTTTTTCTCGATTTCCATGCGCTCTTCCTCGCTCCCTCCCTCCCTCTTTCCCTCTCTCCCTCTCTTTCTCCTTTGCTCTGTGTGTGTGCAAACTTAATCAAAACAAATTTCCACCTTCAACGAGTTGCACACCAAGCAATTTCCCCCAGCCCGTCAACGATAACTAGAACTTCATGCAAACTAACCGCAAATACGATTACACACTCACACACACACATTCGCACACTCCCACACACACAGGGAGTGTGCACCCCCAAAATGTGCCCCGTAAATCGAAAAAACGAGTTAAACTTGGGGTACGCCACAAGCTCGCAAGGGGTTAAGGCAAGGCAAGGCCTGCGCAGGGGAGAAGGACCTAGGAAGAGGGAAAGGGGGGGGGGCTTACTTCAGTCTGGCATAATTTGAATTCGTGTCAATTTGACAAAGTGACACATGAGGGCCGTACGCCATCTAGAGAAACGCTGATAAATCGCAGCGCCGGCGGTGCAAGAAATTTTTATGCGATTTTCGTTCATTACTTTTGTATTTCGTTTGTATTTACGTTCGCTCTACGTTCCACGTTCGTCTTCAACGTAAACGTTATTTGTTTATTTATTTATTTATGTGCATAAATTTCGTTGTATCTCCTTGTGTGTGTGTGTGTGTTGTGGGTTGCCAGCGCAGCGAACGGTGAACGGTGTCGCCAACGTTGCAGCGCAGAGCGGGCACGATAATGTTTAGTCAATAAAAATGATTTGTCGTTGGAGGAAACGAATTCACGAACTCGTGAAATTTGATATGTCCTCTGTCCGCCCGCTGACGTCTGTCGCCAGGTGAGCACACTGTCTACCCCCCCTTCCTCCCACCAACTTTACGACTTAGAATAACACATAAAAACTATGCCAAGTCGCGAGACTTGTCCACTGTGCAGCTATGCAATTAGTTGCCCCTGCCCCTCTCTCTGTAACCACTCGAACCCTTCAATCTCTCTAGCGTTTCCGATTCCCAAAGCGGGCGTCTTTTATGCTACACCACGCTGAAAGGAATTTACGAGGCGCCCCGCCCGTTAACGTCGCAATTTGCCACCCGAAACGAATGGCTGCCAGACATGCAGCAGAGGGTCCCAGTCAGTAGTCGCAGTCAGGAGTCTCAGCTCCATCCAGAGTCTTCCCCCCAAAGTCGTGCAAAAGGCCCAGCGTCGCAGCATAGAGTGCAACATTTCCCGCAGCATTTCGGGCCCAGCTCATAACGCAAATGGGCACCGCAAACTTCCTTCTCTTCCTTCCTCGCTGGTCGTCGCGACGTTGCGCATTGTCATTTTGCAATTGAGACATAAATTTTAATATGCACTGAAAGAAACTTGTGCCAAGTTGTGCTGCAAGTTTTCGCCAGGGAGTGGGTTGAGCTCACAAACAAGTCGAAGGGGTCAATTGGGGGTGCAAAGGGGAAAGGGTTAAGACGAAGGCTCAATGGGGGAACAACGGTGAAGGGATGCCACTGAGAGAAGCATAAGGATATTAATTATAGTCTTATATGTATATAATAGGAAGATGAGAATGTGGAAGATATTAAGACTTATTGGAGATTGGCAAACTGATGCAAGTTTAAATATGCTGATGAAATAGGAATGAACTGAAAGGACTTTAAATAATTTGTTAGGCAATGAAAGGGGACTTTAAATTTGGAAAACATGCAAGTGAACTCTAGGTGAATATAGAAAAGGAGAATCGGAGTATCTTTAGGGAGACTATTTTAAACAATTCTTGATAAGGTTGAGGAATCAAGATGATGTTTTGCTGTACTTAAGTACTTAGGAGTTAAGAAGACTTAAAGAAGACTGAAACAATTCATTAGATTTGATATAGGATCCTAGGCGTAAAAAAAATTCAACTCAAATAAAGACAAAGTATTATTTATTACATATTTATTTTTACAGTTGAGGTAAGTGTACTCTAAAAAGAATCAACAAGAAGTTAGACAGATATGCATAATCATAAGATAAAGTTCATAGAAATAGACAAAGTACAGATTCCACAGTCTTAACCCCCGTAACACATGTACTAACTTGTCTAGTCTGATTTGGCAAATAGTGCGATAAATAAAGTCAAGTTTATGGGGCAAATAAACTACCAGCAGGACATAAATTCTTGTCTAACTGAGCACAAACATAGCCAGGGGAAAGGGGTTGCTGCCACTCGACCATGGCTTACACATGTTATGCCAGTTGAGTCTAAGGGCGGTGAAGGGGGAGGGGAGTTCCATTTTTTAGTAGGCACAACTTAATTTCGTTAAAACAAATTGCAAACGGAAATTGTTTAATTTCCGCTCGGCTGGCCGGGCAGACACACTGATTGGACAATTAGGCGGCTAATCCGTGCGAGAGCAGAGTCGTAAATAAGGCTGGACATATCTCAGCTGGGAGGGGCGGGGGTTGTGAACTCACCTGCACACGCACTTCAGGAAGATTCACCTTCATGGCGAGCTCCTCGCGGGAGTAGACATCGGGATAGTGCGACTTCTCGAAGGCACGTTCCAGTTCATGCAGTTGGTACGTGGTGAAGGTGGTGCGATTGCGTCGATGCTTCTTCTTGGCGCAGTTCTCATCCTGGCCTGGAAAGGGAAGGGGCAACAGAGGAAAGAAAGAGAGAGAGCTACAGTTAGAGCTTGAAGAATTTCTTCCGTCACCCACCTTCGTCATCGCTGCCAGACGTGATCTTCTCGCCCTGCTCGCTGCTGTTGGTCTGGTTGAGATCCTCGCTGGAGGCGCAGCTGCCGTTGACCAAGCTGTCGTTGTCCACATGCTCCGCATTGGGGGCGCCATTGGAGCCACTGATGTTGTTGTTGTTGTTGCTGCTGCTGTTGCGGTACTCATGCTGAAAGTGTTGCTGCTGCTGTTGGTGTTGTTGTTGCTGCTGCACCTCGTCCAGGCTGCGCGCCCTGATGCCGTAATTGCTGAGCTGCTGCTGCTGCTGTTGCCCGTTGGCTAATTTAGGCTCATTATCATCACAGTAGGCGGAGGAGGATTTGCGCTTGCAGGCGCCGCTCACATGGTTGTTGTTGTTGTTGTTGCTGCTGTTGCTGCTGGGCCGCGGTGTTGGCGGCGAGGTCACATCGATATTGATGTTGCCATCGGCCTGCAGCTTTGCAGCATCATCGTCATCGTCATCCAAATCGCTGGTCGAGGACATTGAACGCTCGTCGTAGTCTCGTTGAGCTGGCACTGTCTGTCCCCCTCCTCCTGCTCCTCCAGCACCTCCATTCCCTGCTGCAGCCCCCGCCCCCGCATCTGCCATAAAGTAAGCGGCGGCAGCAGCAGCAGCAGCGGCAGAGCTGACGCCAACTGGCGGCGATGACTTGGCATATTTGTTATGCTGCTCCTGCGCATGCGCGGCCAGTGCCGCCAAGTGCTGCTGATGGCTGCCATAGGCGCCGGGCGGAGGTGGCAGCGAAGGCAGCGACGGCGGACCCGGTCCCGGTCCAACCTGAGGCGGTTGCAATTGATTGGCCTCGACCATTTGATGCATGGAGCTGAGGTAATTCCCGGCCGCGCCATCCTCGTGGTGTCCATACGCTGCATGCCCGTGACTCTGGCCAAAGCCGAAGGCATTGTGGTACCCGAAGGGGGCAGCATGCGGCGGCCCTGGCATGGTGCCGTGATGATGCGCTGCCTGCGCTGCAGCCTGCTGCTGCTGCTGCTGCGACAGTGGGGCAGCTGGCGGTGTTGCCGGGCCGTAGCTGAGGCCATTCTTGGCGTGTTGCTGCAACATGCTGGCCATGTGATTGTCCATGTTGCGCAGCTGCGTCAGCGACATGTTGCAGCGCAAATCGGTGGCATCTTCGTCGGGTAGCGAGACGTCGCCATCACCTGAGGGAAAGGTAGGGAAAGGGAGATATAACGTTGAGTGTGTTGTTGCGGATAAATATTATAAGGGATATATAGTAAATTAAACATAAAGTGTGGGACATATGTATGTTAGTATATATGTAAAAAAGAATGTAAAGAATATCGTAAAAAAAGTATTTTTAAATTCTCCTTTGAGCAGATCTTATACCAAGCCGTCAACTCAATCAATGAATTGACTCTTACCATAAAATCGTTATTGGATTTCATGATTTGGTTTTGGAACATATAGTCATATAAACGGTATAATAATACCATGAATAATCACCTTCCTCCTTTTCTCTAGCACAAATAGCATTTATAAAGAAGCCTGATCAATTGAATAGCCTGATTCATCCTATGGTTTAAGCACATGTAGTAAAGATAATTATATACATATTTTTTCTAAGGGTTCAAGAATATATATAACATAGCAAAGACATAGTCAAGGCTGGGGATTTATTTGTTTTATTCTTAAAACGATTTATGAATATATAATATATATATCGCATAAATTCTCATGCTTCTTCATTAACCTCACAGCTGGCCTCGCATCAGCCCCGTAATCATCTCTGACCCGCAATCATCTCATTCAATGCTCAGCCAAGTCTCGGCCAAGTCAGTCAGTCATTAGTCAGCTGTGACACACATAATCACATCGTGATATATGCACTCTAATAGGGGCTTACACCAGGTTACTCAGGCTACTCAGGCTACTCTCTTCCATTACGCGTCATTCTGATTAGATTTTAATTAACCAGTCAGGGCGCAGACAGTTGGCCAAGTCATAAAACTGTCGCTGCCCACGTAATAACAATGTGTTATTTAATTTTGGGTTGCTTTGCACTGGGGCCAAGACCCCCAGACCATATAGAGACACCTCCCCTGGCCCTGCATTCTCTGCTCCCTTTCGCTTCCCCCCTGCACCTGTTGGGCGACCCATTAATAAACGGCTTTCAATTAGCCGCTTCGTATTTACAATGTGCGGCAATAAAAATTCTCGGAAGGCCAAAGCTGAATCGAGCTGGTGTAAACTACTTGCCAGTGGGTTAAGCAGGGAGTGGGAGGGTGTAGGGAAAAGGGGGTGTGGGGTAACGAGTGAGGCGTTTGCCGTGCTTAGAGCTGAGCTCGCCCGGCTCTAATGGGCGTTCTGGCTGCCGCTTGCACATATCACGTGACATGCGAGGAAGTCATTAGTTGTCGCCGAGTTGAGTCGAGTCGAGGCTGCCAGGCAGGTGGGCAGGGGTGGGGTTGTTCCTGCCATACTCCCCCACCCCTTCCCCTTGTGCGACTGCTGTTTGCACTGTGACTTTTGCAGTCGCTGTCGGTTTGTATAACCGAATTCAATTTCTATGTTAAATTGGCTTTCGAAAACGGCCGAAACAGACTGAAACCCAATTAGCCCCGCAGTGCTGCCTCCCTCCCCACCCCCTGTACCCCTGCACTCCTTACTCTGTCTATAATACCCGTAATTATTTGATAGTCTTTTGTGTAATTGCTTTTTGATGTACTCGAATTTAATTTGCATGTAACTCGCGCTTCGATTACGCAAACCAAGCCCAAATCGGAGTCTCTCCCCTAATGTGATTACAACAGTGTCTCTATGCAGCAGTTCATCCTATACAACAGTTCAAGATTCTCTCGCATCGATTTGCTTGAAGATTTTCTCAGCCATTAATTGGGTCAAATATTTTGGCTAATTAAGCGCGGCAGCTGAGTAAAATGCCCCGCATTAACCTCGCCAGCCTCGCTGCGTTTGGGCAATCAATCGAAATTTACACGCACCGCATGCATTTTATTTTGAGCCACTGTGGCGTTAATGAAATTAACAACAAACTCAACATACAACACACACAACTCGGCGAGCGAACAAAGCCAAATGAGGTAGCCGCAAAAGCCAGAAAAAAGCTAAAGAAAAAACCTCCAATAATAATCAACATAATAGAAAAGACCATTTAAAAGGCGTGAAGGCGCCACATGAGGTGCCACAGTAGCTGCCGCACAGTCTCAGACCCCAGACCCAGACCCAGATCCCGCACTCAGAGAGAGAGAGAGCAAGAGAGATGGAGGGAGAGAGAAGGAGAGAGAGCCGCGCTTGGGCCACACCGAGTGCGTGTGCTAATTGCGTGAGATTGAGACCGAAAAAGCACAACGCGAATTTTGCTTTTGAAATGGAATGGAGTGAATGAAATGAAAAGAGTATGAGTCGAATGAATATTCACAGTGTGAAAAAACAACGCACACAATTTCCGCATGAAATTTTAGCTCAGCTGGTAAAATAATTGTGTGAAGAGAATAAAATGAAGATTGAAGACTGATTAAAATTAAATGGAATTCTTAAAGACTTTATAAGTAGGAAAACTAGACTGGGTAACACTAATTATAAAGTAAATGGTAAATTATATTTATATATATTTATATTTTTTTTACTGTTGAATGTTAAAACATTACCTATTTTTATAAGAAACCTAGTGTAAAAACTCATTTGCCAGAAAAATAGTGAAACTAATCTTCAAATTCTGTGAATGAACTTTCCCTTACAACTTTATGCATTTCAGAATTTCATTTACATTTATTCAAATTCACAACGCTTTCAGTTCAATGCCAACTTGGCCCTCAGCACAACAATATTCATTCATAGGAACCGAGCTTAGTTCAACAAATTGCCTGATCGACAGTTCAATTAAGAAATGATTTTGATTTTGAAACTTAAAATTTGAAATGAAGTTTCCTGTTTGGCTGTTTCGTGGCCCATTAGCTGTGGCAATTAAAGTTGGCAGCTGGAAATTTCAGCTTGTTAACAATTTAACTATGAAACGTTAAAAGGTTCAAGTTAACTTGGCTGCTGACAAGTACCAGCTCCGATGCCCTGCAGGGGCGTAGCAGGGGAGGAACCAAATGGAAAACAGATGAGAGAGAGATCAAACATGGTAAAGAGGAGGGAGGCTAGTTTGCTCTACTTAACGGCAACACAATGAGTTTCTCATCTAGTCGAGCGAGCTGCATAAAGGACAAATTGACGTTAATCGCGTCACTCGGATGATTTGACAGTTTCTTTCGGGCCAAGTTGGCGGCCATTAGGCGGCCTAATTGAAATGTTATTAGGCTCAAAACGTGTTCGGTTTTCAGGTTCGGTTTTTTTGAAAGTCATTGGCAAAGGAAATGCAAAGGAAAGATGTGTTTGGCATCTTCCGGCGCAGCCAAGTTGTGAGATACAATGTTGTGAGGCACAAAGATACAAAGATACAAGATACAAGATACGCGATATCGAGCGCATATCAAAAAGCGAAACGAGCCATAAACAAAACTGTCAATCAAGTGCGTTAAAGTGAAGTGGATTGCCAGCAGTGCTGCTGTTGTTGTTGTTGCTGTGGCAGCCGGCAACAAAGCGGCTAATAAGCCGAGCAGCAACAACAACAGCAACAACAAGAGGAGGAACACCGACGCGCGCGCTTAGCTCGCTTCGGACACGCATTAAAATCATTAAGTGACTTAATGCTCAATTTAATGCCGCGTCAACTGCTTAACAGACTCAATGGAGCAGACCGCGTGAGTGTGTGTGTGTGTGTGTGTGTGCCAGAGAAGTGAGTGTGTGTGTCAGTTGTGAGTGTGGCTGAATCAATGGATCGATCGATCGCAGCGCAGCTCCACTTATTGGCGTCGGCGTCAGCAGTTATAAGCCTCTCTTTCTCCTTCCCTTGCGCTGCCTCTACCCCTCCCCCTCTCCTCTGTTTATCTTGATCTTAATGAAGCAGAGCACAGGCTCAGACTCGTCTCAGCTCTCACTCGGCTTCACTTCTTTTGCCGCCTAATGCACTTGTGCAGCCAACGCTTTTATGCGTTTAATAAGCGTGTCTCTCTGCCCCACTCCACTCTCCCTCCCCATCTCACTCCCTCTCTCGTTCTCTCTACCTCTGCTGCTGTCGCTCTTCCTCCTTCCTCCTTCACTCTCTCTCTCTCTGTCTCTCTTTCTCGCTGCGTGTGTGTGACGCCACCGCAGCAAGCTGTCACTTTAAATGCTTTTTGACAGCTTGTGTCTAGCCGCAGTTTAATTATGATTATGCCTTGTAGAGGCTCGCTCCGGTTTGGACCCCCTCTCCTCTTCTCTCCACTCCCTTCCTACCCTCCTCTCTTTGCTCTTCTTCTCTACCACCTCATCTTGGCCGGCTTATTTGCCTGCTTCTAATTAATTTGCGGCCATTTAACCTGCGCTTTTGTTGCTCAGCTTCGCCATTTTGTTTGCACAGCTCGTTTCGCTTTTGTTGTTGTTGCTGTTGTTGTTCATGTTTCTGTTGCTGTAGCTGTTGTTGTTGCTGCTTGTGTCACTGGTTGCTGCTGCTGTTGCTGTCTTGGCATTCATTTGACGCAATGAATTTAATTGAATTAATTGCAACTTCTCTAATTGATTTCGTCTTCTCCTTTGTTTCTTATCCACTTTTCAAAATCAATCGAGCTGACAACGAGGAAACGAAGCACAATCAAGGTGAGATAATGGCAATGTTAACTCAAATTTAAATACTTTGAAGGAATAATAATGCGATTAAAATTCTGTGGTGTTTTGTTGTGATAATTTCTTATGGCAAATTATGGTTTTCAAATATATTTATTCAATTTGTCAGAGTAATTTCAAAGAGAAACTCCTAAAGGAATTTTCCGGCAAGGATGTATTAAAAGTTTAGGTGAAACTAAGAATATAAAGAGTAAAATAACTAGTCTCATTGTATGCCTCATCCGAACTACGTAAATATTTTATAAAACATCATTACCCAACTTCCCTGACCGCTACAATTTATATTCTCAGCTTAGTTCTATTCCCAAAGCCAACACCTTCAACAGCGCCACAAACTTTTCGCCAAAAGGTGTAAAAGATCACCCGGCAAACACCATGTGGTGACCTCCCATTTTTCACAAGTTGTCAAATCGCGTGGCAGACTGCGAGAGGGATGAGGAGAAGGTGCCACAGAAGAGGAAAAGGGGGGCTAAGAGGGCGTAAGGCGTGCGACAATCGCTTGTCGGCAATCAAAACAAAAATGAAATGAATTATAAATGACGTGCCACAAAAGGGGCAAGGGGCATTAGCTGTGGGCCATTAGAGGGGGGTAACGCGAGAGGAAAGAGGGAAACGCGGGGTGGCCCAATGAGGTGCTGTGCCCGCTGGCGACTGGCACCGCTGGCATCGCACATAAATCCAACTATAATCCAGTTAAAAAGCCTTCAAAGTAACGAGCCAAGCCAAGCCGAGCACGAAGACGAAGAAGAAGAACAAGAAGAAGCCGCGAGCGAATAAGTAATAAAAGTTTAAATTGGCCAAGAAGCAATGGCAGCGCGACACGCCCACACGCCCCCTCCCGCAAGTTGTCGACTTGCCAACTTGAGTTCTAATCCCATTTCGGGCCATGTAAACGATTACCAACTGACTGATTTCGCCCTTATCAGCTGTCGTGCATCAGCGCGAGGTGGCGCGAGACGACGCTAAAGTGCAGCAGAAAGAGGGGAAGGGAAAGAAGAAGAAAGGGAGTGGAAGTGGGAGTGGGGCAAACAACTCGCCTTGCCTCAAGAATATAAATGCTAATATAATTTTGCGATTGTGTTTGTTGATTTGGTTGCGCAGTAATTGAAATCGATTTCGATAACAAACGATAGACAGTCGCTTGGCACTTACCATCGCTGACCTCCGTCTGCTGCTGCTGTCCATGTCCCTGCGCCGGCTGCAACTGCTGCTGCTGCTGATGATGTTGCTGCTGCTGTCCTTGTGCGTTGCGATTCTTCAGCCCGAGAATGGCGTCGATTGTGTGACGCGGCGTTAGCGTCTGCCCGCCAGCGCCGAATTTGTTGCGTGCGTTGTCCTTGAGCGACAGTTCGCTATCTGTAAGAGCGAGACAAGTGGCATGTGAGTGAGTGAGAGGGGCAGATAAAGTGCAGGCATGAGAATTAAAAGCGTTGTTTGCCAACAGTTTGCGAAGTCAATTAGGCGCACGGCAGCCGTTGCGGCAGCTATGCAAATTTGTCAGCTATTTTGAAAGTATTAAAATGTACCGCACACACACACACACACACACAACACTAGCGCACATACATACGTACACGCGGGCATAGTTGTACGGCTTTATTTACAGTTTTAACGAGCTAAAAACTGTAATTGCAGCTAAGCGACACATTGCCCGCCATTTTGCCGGCATGCGAGGCGTGTGTGCGAGTGTGTGTCCCGTGTGTGTGCGTGTGTGCGGCGCTTCTAATGAGCGCTTGTCATGCGAAACGCAGCGCTGAAAAGTAGGCAATGATTCGCGCTGTCGATCGCCAAATGCAGCTTTAACTAGACGCGTCTTGTGGGGTGCTGCCCCTCTTCTTCTCCCTGCCCCTTCTTCCACTGGCAATTAGCTTATAATTTGCAAATTATTTTAATAACCGCAAACGCGGCCCAAAATGCAAAACAAGTCTGTGAACACGCAGCCAACTGCAGCGATTCCCGTTCCCCCTTCCTCCTCCTCCACTGCCTGCCATGCTCTGCGACAATTTGTGTTAATTAAATCGCTAATCAGTAATGGGCAGCGCTTTCCGGGAACTAAACATGCAGCCCCGCCACACACACACACACACACACACACACACGCACACTCGGTACTTACCCTCTGTGATCACAGTGTTGTTGTTGCCCAGCTGGGCGTAGTGCTCCTGGAACTGCTCGAGATTCTTGAACTTCTCCACAATCAGCTGCAGATTCTTTGCATCGCGCACATTGCCCAGCAGATGCCGCAAATGCTCGAGCTGCTTGGGCGCCAGCTTGCTGATGCCGCCGCCTGTGCCGCCCGTCTGCTGTGCCAGCTGCTCGAAGATGTGCTGAAACGTTTGCTTGTGCTGCACTTGCTCCAGTTGCCCATTGCCAGTGGCAGCAGCGGCACCGACGGCACCAGCAGCGCCAATTGGCGGCGAGGGCGATGCAACCGCATCCGGCACTGGAGCGGCCATTGGTGGAGTGACGGCCGTGGCCTTAATGTCCATAATGCAAGCGAAGACTTGCAAACACACACACACACGGTACACACACACAGATACAACACTCGCGATACTCAAGTTGATCAAGTTGGCGACGGCTTTCGAAATGTTTCGCTTTGCTTTGCTTTGGTTTTCCTTCTTTTACTGCTTCCAGTTCTGTTTCTACTGCGGCTGCTGCTTCTACTGTTTCTGTTAGTGTTTCTGTTTCCACTGCTGTTGCTGCTTCTGCTGCTTCGTGTTGCAAGCGCGTTAACCGTAACCGTTGCGCACTGTGCCACGGCAGAGTTGGCAATAAACAAGTCGATGCGGCCAGCGCTGCCTGTCAGCTCCGAGTGCTCGAAATCGAATTGGAAACCGGTTGCCAGATTGTATTAGTGTGCGAGTGTGTCTGTGTGTGTGTGTGCGTTAAGGGGCGGAGCTTGCGCAGGATTCGGCAGAGAGAGAGAGAGAGCGACGCACGCGCTGCCTGGCAGACGCAGGGGAGGGCGAAGGCAGCACACGGGCCATTGTGCTGTGTGTGTGTGTGTGCAGTGGTGTGTGTGACCAGCTGTTCGGCCGTGGCTTGCGACTAATAGAAACTACTCTCTCTCTCTCTTCAAGTTTCGGTCTCCCTCTCTCTCTCTCTCCCTCACTCTGGCTGCGAGAATATGCAACAAATTATGAGCTGCAGTTGGCCAACTTGTCCAAGATTTAGCCAGCAATTACTGATAACTGTAAAGTGCTTTGCAGCACACACACACACACACTGGCACACACACACTGGCACACACACTCTGGCACACACTCTGGCACACACTCTGGCACAGTGGCCTAAGTGGATTCCGTTAATATCCTGCTATTGTTACAAATTTGCCGCAAACTGTCGCCGAAGACGGGCAAATAAACTGAAACTGCAAACAGGCCGAGCCGAAGCAGTTAACCATGTCTGCGTGTGTCTGTCTGGTTGTGTGTGTGTGCATTTTATTTATGAGTGTTTGTTACCTGTTGGCCATGAGTTGCGGTTTCTCAGCTCAATCGAAGGCAATTCGATTCACTTGGCTTCATTCATTTGCTCGCCTGCGCTATCTTCCATTACACGTTAAATGAAAATGTCTGACAAACAGACAGACAGGGAGAGGGAGGGAGGAAGAGGGGAGGAAGGGGACAGAGTGAGGAGGTGGGGAGTTCTGTCATGAGTTGCTGCCCTTTGCCAGCGATTCGATTTGTGCCAACTAATGAGCTCTTAATGTGCGTTTATTCTTACGCATAACGAGCTTGCCAAACGTAATTATGTGCCACATGCGTGTGTGTGTGTGTGTGTGTGTGTGAAAGAGAGCAATGTTTCCTCTGTATGTGTGAGGCTGGGGCTGCCATGTTGGCGCGCTGCTTAATTGAAGTGGAGCGCCTGCTTGCTGCCAGTGAAAGAGAGGAGGGAGGTGTGTGTGTGGAGGTATCTGTCTGGCTGTGTGTGCGGGTGTGTGTGTCTGCCTTTCTGCCTGTGTGCGGGTGTCAGTGTGTGTTTGCTCGTGTGTCTGTGCGACAGCCGCCTTGCGTCATTTTCATTTGCGCCACATCCGCCGTCGCTGCTGCCCTCGGCCTCTGCTGCTGTCCTCGTCTTTGCTGCTGCTACCTTCCCCGCTGCCCGCTCTGTTCCCAGTGCTGTTCTCACCTCTGCCTCTCTTGCGTCTCTCCTCTGCCTCCTCTACAACCTCCTCTGCTGCCTTCTCTGCTCTGTCCTCACCTCTTTAGCCTGCTCTGTGCCTCCGTTCTGCCTCTTCTGCTCTCTTCTCATTCTCTGCCTCCTCTGCTGCCTTTCCTCGAGCTCAGCTCGTTTGTCTTTTTTGTTTTAAATTAATTTGCTTTTAATTTGCTTTATTATGTGGCAATTTCTCCTGCTTCGTACTTTTAATTAGTTTGCTTTTATCGTTAAGCTGTTAACGGGCGAAACTTTTGCAGCCCGCGTGGCATCTCATTCCCACTGCAGCTGCTGCTTCACCTTCTGCTCTCTCTCTCTGGCTCTTGTGCTCTTGTCTTCTCTGCTTGTTTTAATGACAATTACGCATACGCCGCATGGGCAACTACTAAGTTCCCCCTCCTGCCTCTTCCCTTTATGCCTTGTACAACATTGATTGCTTAATGCGCTTGCAGAATTCATTGCGATAAGATCTCTTCTACCCTGATCTGCTCCGATGTCAGCTTGCCTGCATTGCACTTAGCCTTATCGCTTGGCCAGCATCAAATCGCGTCACGCAGGCGCAAAATACAACCAGTTGTCACAGCTCTCTCGCTCTAACAATGCAAAAGGTTCCACTGTGCGACCAAATGACGCTCTCTCACTCTGCTCTCTCCTCTCTCTCTCTCTGCTTGTGAGGGGCGTGGCCTAAACCAGTCGCTGTGGCTGCACGAAGAGAGAAAAGAGAGCGCGCTTCGGCGCACAGCAGCGCAGACAGACACACACAGACAGCACACAAAAATACACAGAGAGAGAGAGTGAGAGAGAGAAAGAAAGAGAGGCAGATAGAGAGAGGGAGAGACTACGCTGAGTACGCCTTGTGGTAGACCATTGAAAAAGTGATGAAAATAACTCTCTGTCACTTTATTGGCGCTTAACGAGTTTGAGTTGATGAAGAATTTAATTTATGATGCTGCTCACACCACAGCGAGGGGTGGTTCATGGGTTTGCTGCACTGTGCGGGCGTGTGTGTGTGTGTGTGTGTGTGAGTGTGTGGGCAAACCGCAGCGTGCACAAGTGCACAAGCAGACGCAGAGCAGAGCAGAGCGCAAAGTTGGCGCTGAAAAAAGGCTGAGAAATTAATGAACTCGTAACTGTCGCTTTGCAAATTGGGCCGGCACTAGCGAGTGTGTGTGAGTGTGTGCCTCGCCATTTTGTGTGTGTGAGAGAGATAGAGAGAGAGCGAGGCTGGCAGGCAGTCAACGGCAGCAGCAGCCGCCGCCAGACGTCAAGCTTTGATGATTTAATTTTCTGGTCTTCTAATTTAATTTTATTATAGAAATACAGACGTGTGTGCGAGCGAGAGAGCGCAGCAGCCCGTGTGTGTGTGTGTGTATGAGAGCTGCCTGCCTGCGTCTGTGTGTGTCTGTCACACATAGACATGCATGCAAATTCGTTAATGGAAAATGGTGGCGTTTAATTGAAAAAGGAAGTGCGCCAAGGGCGTGAGGACAGCGTAAGGACGACGAGAGGCAGAGGCAGAGGCCGAGGCAGAGGCAGCGTGAACTGACGGGAACACCGACGGCTTTTTTTGCTGGCTGAAATTAATTTCACTCGCTGTCTCCCTCTCCCTCTCTATCTCTCTCTCTCGACCTCTCTCGTATTTGTTCTAGTGCGGTTACTTTTGCAATAACAATTTTCAATTAAACTTAGTTGTTTGCACTTTTCGCTTTTGTTGCATTAATTGTGTTGTTTTTCCACCTACCCCCCCTCTCTCTCACTCAGTATGTCTCTCTTTCTCTGAAAGTTAATTGGATTAAAAATGTGCAGATAATTACAAAATGGCGTTAATTAATCGGCAGCCGCCATATTGATTTTGCAGCAACAATATTTAATGATTAACAATTAAGTGCAAACAGGGATTTCTGATGCATCGCATTGGAATCTGTGATGCCAGTGAGGGGTTTGCTCGGCTGCAGCTGCTCTCTGCTTTCTGCCTTAATAAAACCAATTAAAATTCATTAGCTGTGAATACCAACACACACACACACAATCACACACTAATGCCATCATGCGCTCGTTTTCTCAATTATTCATTCAATTTTCGTGGCACAAAAGCCGCAGCCAAGCTTCAGCTTCAGCTTCATCTCCAGCTCGTTTCTATACATATTCATGCAGCTAAATGAAAACGGCAACACTTAAATGCAATTTACCTCAATTTGAGCAACCACTACACACAGCTGCCTCCCCCTCCTCCCTCTTCCCTCTCTAGCTCATCCACATAATCATCATCGTCTTCGCGCGCTCATCTTGGCAGCGTCTCCTTGGAGCTTTGCCTTCATCTGCTGCCTTCTCCTTAGCCTTCTCACTCTCCTTCTCCTTCTCCTGCTGCTGCCTTTCGCCTTCTCCTTCCCCCTTTCGCTCGTTTAGCACATCTTAACGTCTTTTCATGGCACTTACATCGTCATTCTATTCGTCTAATTTCATTTTCTTGCCATTCTCAGTGAGTCGACGAGTCTCTTGGGTGCCTCTTGCTCCTGACTCCGACTCCTGCTCGAGTCCTTGTCTGTGGCTGCCTCCTGCTCTGCAGCAGCTACTGTATGCGGGGAAGATTTGGCAGCTCATGCGTTTTTCTAATTACTTTCAATTAGAATGTTGATTGATATGTTTGTCTTGCAGCGACTCTCAAGGATTGAGGCAGTTCACTTGCGGTTCATTTGAATACTAGTTCAATTAAGTCTCAGCAAATCGATTGAGTTAGTCTTTCATTTAAGTGAGGTTAGCTGTCGTTCGATTGATTTTAAGTTGTATTAATTTTAAGGAAGGTAGTAAGTTAGAACTTCCTTTAGTCTTTAGTTTAGTCCTTAAAGTGTTATAATACGAGGGTCGTTTGATAAGTCCGTGACTTTTTGTATTTGCCGCGCACCTGCTCTAAATACAACACTGCTCCTGTCAGCAGTTATCGATTAACAGCTGACTGTAAAGCTGCGTTTTTTGGTTTGCGTTTTATAGGCATTGAAAGCAGACGATCTCGTGAATTTTAACGAAAATGGAAAAAAGTGAATTTCGTGTGCTAATTAAGCATTATTTTTTGCGTAAAAAATCCATCACCGAAACCAAGGAAAGACTTGATAAATATTATGGGGACTCTGCACCATCAATTTCAATGGTTAAGAAATGGTTTACTGAGTTCCGTTGTGGTCGTACCAGTACAAGTGATGCCGAACGTTCAGGTCGCCCAAAAAAAAGTCGTCATGCCAGAAATCGTCGACAAAATCCATGGAATGATATTGGATGATCGGAGAATGAAAGTGCGTGAGGTAGCTGAGGCTGTAGGCATCTCAACTGAACGGGTACATCACATTTTACATGAATATTTGGACATGAAAAAGCTTTCCGCGCGATGGGTGCCGCGATTGCTCACACACGACCATAAGCGCAACCGTGTGACCATTTCAAAGGAGTGTTTGGCGATGTTCAACCGCAATCCAATCGAATTTTTGCGCCGTTTCGTTACCGTAGACGAAACATGGATCCACCACACCACACCAGAGACCAAAGAACAATCAAGACAGTGGGTTTCTCCGGGTGAACGTGCACCAAAGAAGGCCAAGGTGGGTCTGTCGGCCAACAAGGTCATGGCCACAGTTTTTTGGGATGCACAAGGTATCATTCACATCGATTACCTTGAAAAGGGTAAAACGATCACCGGCGAATATTATTCAGAGCTTTTGGACAGATTCGATATTGATTTGAAGCAGAAACGACCGCATTTGGCGAAAAAAAAGTGCTGTTCCATCAGGACAATGCACGGGTGCACACGTGTGTAGTCAGCATGGCAAAATTTCATAAATTGGGCTACGAACTGCTACCCCATCCAGCATATTCTCCAGATTTAGCCCCCTGTGACTATTTTTTGTTTCCAAACATGAAGAAATGGCTCGGCGGTAAGAGATTCGGGTCAAATGAAGAGGTCATCACAGAAACAAACGACTATTTTGAGGGCCTTGAGAAAACCTATTATTTGGAAGGAATAAAAAAATTGGAAAAAGCTGGACTAAATGTATAGAGCTAAAAGGAGATTATGTTGAGAAATAAAACGCTTCTTTGACGACAAAAATATATTTTATTCAAAAAGTCACGGACTTATCAAACGACCCTCGTACATCGGTTGTGAATGATTCCATTCGTTTATACTATAGCTAGGATCTGGTTTCGCTACGTTTTTAGCTAGATTTTAATTCATATTGGTTCTACACTGGTTCCACAAGGACTTTACACCCGATTCTATTACATATTTGTTTCAAGGTTCATTACGTGCTGGTTCCATACCTTATCTACACTAGTTCGTTACTAGATCCACACTGTTTCCTTGCTGATTCCACACTGAAATTATTTCCATACTGGTTCCACACTGACTCCATATTGGTTCCATACTGGTTCCATACTGTCTCCATACTGGCTCCATACTGCTTCCATACTAGTTCCATACTAGTTCCATACTGGTTCCAAACTGGTTCCACACTGGTTCCATACTGCTTCCATACTAGTTCCATACTGGTTCCACACTGGTTCCACACTGGTTCCATACTGGTTCCATACTGGTTCCACACTGGTTCCATACAGGTTCCACACTAGTTCTCTACTAGTTCTCTACTAGTTCCATACTGGTTCCATACTGGTTCCATACTGGTTCCATACTGTCTCTATTCTGGTTTAATACTGGTTCCATACTGGTTCCACACTGGTTCCATACTGGCACCACACTGATTCCGTATTGGCTTTACACTGCTTCCACTCTGGAGCCACTTCGGTTTCAGTGTGGTTTAATCTCCACTCTGGCTCCAAACTTCTGCCGCTCCGGTTCCAGTTCACTTTAACAAAGTTTACCTAGTCAGCTTATTGTACAATTTCTTAATCAGTTTATAGATCGATATTTTCCAATTTAGCAACAAAATTGCTCAATTTTGTTAAGCAAATTTGCAGTTCTTTTGAGCTGATTAGAAACCCATTTAAATATTATTATACAAAATATATGAGCTCATTATTAAAACTCAACAACAATTTTGCGCAACAATACCGAAATAATTATAATTATTTGCATTCTTTGTTAACAATTACCATTAGGTGTACTCGCTAAATGTTCCACATTTTCATTTGCAATTAAATATTTGCATAATTTTCACCAAAAAGTATTTTCCACCAGCATTTGCATTAATAAATTGATTTATGCATTTTAATTGCAATTTGCCAAATTCGTCATTTCGCCGAAAATTGAAATAATTATATCGGCTCAGAACTAACAACAACAACAACAAATACGAGTCTGAAAATGGCGAATAAAATTGGCAATTGAATAGAATCGCAACGAATCGAATCGAATCGAATCGATTGTGAGCCTGAAAAGTATGACCAAAAATTAAGCTTTATTTGTGGAATTGCAATTCAATTAAGTTTTCAAAACATACAAATTGCATTGGCCCCAGCACAAATGATGATGCTGCACCAAGCTGCCTCCTCTCCTTGCACTCTCTACCCAGCCATCTCTCTCTTCACCCAAGCCGAACAACAACAAGCGAAACTTGTTTGTATAATTTCATTAGCGTTGATTTACAGCAAATGCAATCGAAATTGCAGCCCCAAATCGTCTGTTTCTGATTATATGAGAGAGACAGCGAGAGAGGGAGGAAGACAGGCATGGAGCCATACGCAAATATATCTATTGTGTATATGGAATAGTTGCTGATATGTGGTTTGTAAGGCAATAACATTAGGGAGGGAATACTTTCATTTATTAGAAACTACCAAGAATAACATGTGAGATAGGAGTCTAAATAACTTCAATATTGTAAAATGTGATAGAATCATTCAAAAAATATCTGTATCTTACTCCACAGCTACCCTGGCAATGCCTGGCAGTACCCTCTGCCTACTTATCCTCTGCAGTATAACTGTGTTTGTGCTGAGTTTGTGCAATGCATCAAATCGAACGCACATTCGATTTGAATTTGCGTTGTGTCTAGTGCAAATATCAACAACAACAACAACGATAACTACAACAAATCGAACATACCTCCCCAATAAAAAGTAATTACCAGGCCAGTCGGAGTTGGCTGTGCGTAAGGACCCGCTCTGGCAACTGGAGCAAGCACTGCGTCCCAGAACTGATAATTAGTAGCTGGAAAGGGGCGCAGCAATCACGGTGAATAAGCGGGAGAGAGAGAGGGAGAGGAAGCAGGAGACGAGGGAGAGCCGGGCTAGAGACGAGGGTGCGTCACCGCAGGAGGTCCAATCCCCCTGAATGCAGCATCCAGATAAGAGACGACGATGACGACGGCGACTACGCAATGCCAATGCCAATCCCATTGCCTGGCAAGGCAGGGCAACATGTCCGCAACAGTTTCCGTTGCACTAACAAAATTATAGACTCAGACACTCAAACACACACACATATGCAAGCACACACTCACACACACACAGTATGAAATTCTAACACATGAATGAGTGAAACGCAGAGCCATCTCCTGCGGCGTTGCTGCGTCCAAGTGGACCCAAAATGGAAGGTCGACGAGCTGCGAAGCTGCGTCGCGCCTAATGCGCTTTGAACGTCTAATTAGTGGATTACTAAACGCAAACTGCGACAGACGACAACAACAACAACAACAACAATAGCAACAACAACAACAATGGAAACAACAACAAACTGTTACAAGCAGATGAAATTGTGCGGAAGATTCGCTTTAGCTGCTCCAGCCTAATTAGCTGCGCTGCTGAGGTAGGCAGCAGGAAAGGGAGAGGGAGGTAGAGGGAATGTGTTGGCAAACAAGGTGTGTTAAATAACACAATTAACGGAATCACATAAGGAAATGTTTCCAGGCAAGTTTCTTCATTAATTCTTTATTAATAAATAGATAAAGTATTTGTAGATAAGGGAAAATGTTTCAAGAAAGGCTGAACAGATTAAGGAATATAGTCGATTTTTCAACTAGAAATAAACTAGAAAAAAGTATGAATATAAATTAAATTTAATTAAAATTAACTAGTTAATTATTTTATTTATTCAATTTATTTAATATATTACATTAAAAATACAAATTATAATGAAAATAAAGAGTTGAGAAGATTAAATATTTTCGATTGCTTTTCGGTTTTGTAAACTCAATTTGAGTTAGTTATTTTAATTATAAAAAATTTATTAGACAATATTATAAATTAATATTTAAACCTCGAGGAGAATAAGAAACATGTCTGCTGCTTATTAAAAATAAAAATATTTATTAAAATATATTTTTTTTACATTAACAATCACTCTTACGTTCAATTGATATCTCTAGACTAATCTGGATTTACTAAAGATCTTCAAATTACTCGTTCTTTCATTGGCTCTTCAACTTCTCCGCTCTCTATCTTTCTCTCTTACTTTCTCGAGCTGTTTCATTTGTTCCTTTCCCTCCTTCCCCTCCCTGTCCATCTACCCCTATCGTCTATACTCATTGTAGAGCACAACGCGATCGCTCAATGGCTGAACTGGGCGTGCATTGCGAGCTATGCGTGCTCCCGTTCGGCTGCGCAGCTTGCGGAACTCATGAAGCTGGCGCTCACCAATGGCTAAGGGGGTGGGGTAGATGAACCACTCGGCACCGCGATGACAAGGTGGCTCCGTCAGCGATCCATGATAGCTGTAGAATCGCGTATAGAACGGTGCCATGAGATAGTTGAGCGGAAAGGGAGGAATCTCCACGATCTGTCCGGCTGTTTGCACGGCAACCATATGCTGAATGAGCACATCTAGAAATGGATTATCTGCGGCCACGGAGAACATATAGGAGACCATAAGAATGCCACGACTCGAGGCATTCCTCAGATTGCTGGCATCTGTGTGCAGGCACTGCATCTCCAGTGGAAAGTGGCAATTATCGATCGTGTGCTCCGATCCCGTCGTATTGTACCAGCTCCAGCGAAAGCTGATCTCATGGAAGGTGAAGCAGCCAAGCAGATCGCCGCAGTCCAGCATGGGTTTGTCACTCGGATAAGCAGCGCGCAGCACCAGCGTGTGCCCGGTGTTCTCCATGCGAATCCCAAGCGGCACCTTTCTGTAGCCATACCAACGCAGTGGGCAATCGAAGAGGCACCTTTCCACACACCTCGAGTCAATGTTGATCGGACTCTGATTGTTCGTTGGCACTCGCCAGGTGTGTGGTCCATTGCATGTGCCATAGCCAAAGGCTTCCCCTTGCGCCGAAGTCACTGATTCTCCACATTCCTTGCCACATCCCACCAGAAGCCTGATCAGTGTGATGCCAATGTGGAAATTGTAGAGCAGCACCAAAGCGCCACCTGCGGCCAGAAGCAGCAGCGCCCAATTGCCTTCGCACAAGTCGGCGAAGAAATCCGACAGACTCTGCGAGCCAGACAGACACTCTATGCACATAGGGTACAATTTGAATGCAACAAACTGGAGAATTACTAGGAACTATGTGGCAGCAGTTGCTTTGCGACAGTCTCGATTTGATATTTGAGAAACGTAGATTTTATGTCAAAACTGTGCTTGGTTTATTAGTAAAGTGAGGAAGCGAGGAACGAGGCGAATGTATATTGAGTTTTCACTGATTATAAAGAGTTTTAATTGAATAAAATATATTATACTTTGGCTTATATTTAAGTTAATAATTTGATTATGTCTTAATTGCTTAAACAGGCAAATTTTCAAACTTCGACCTGTACAGCAAAAATTATAGATAGATCTATAGTCTAAGCATCTATAGTTCAAGTCTACAATAATAAATCAATGTAGTTTTACCTGAAAATCTGAAGTTAATTAGGTGGATTCATTTATTGAAGAGACAACTTAATCTAAAATTTATTGTTCGAAAAAATATCAAAGAACTTTTTAAGTATTCTTCACAAGATCTTGGAAAGTAAGTAGTAAACTTTAGCTCTCTATACATATTAGCTCGCATATTCCTGAAGTTGTTTCCCCCAAAACTGATCAGTCTAACAACAGTTATTTTAACCTCTCAACAAACTTCAAAGTTTCTCAAACTCTCCTCGCTTGCGTACCGAAAATTTCTAATTAAACGCGCTGAAAAGTTAATTATTTCCAAAAACAAATTTGCGCAATTTGCAATTTATTTGCATTTGCATTTTGTCGCTGCTGTGCCCGCTCTTGTTGTTGCTGTTGTTGTTGTCGTATATTTTGCATAAATTAATTACGCACTGCGCGGACCAAACAACTCTTCAGCGACGGAAATTACTTGCACAAATATCCTGTACCCTGTACTAGGCTGCATTTTCGTCGGCGGCACTAGGAAATTAATTAGTTTTGTATACAAAACTGCGAAATGGGCATTAAAAGCGGAAATTATTTTCAGCTCCTCGGCACAAAAAGAAAAAGGAAAAGAAACCTAGGCGAAGAGGAAGCAGAATAGAAATTTCTGCATTTTAATTATGCAAAGAAATTTGAAACTTTGCCGAAAATCTGCGATTAGCATAGAGACACACGCCCAGGCCACGCCCCATCTAGCGAAGAGAGAAAAACCTAGTGGAATAACGAGCTGCATTTAAATGCTGTCCACAGCAGGGAAGGAGGGGAGCGGAGGCACTGCCACCCTCTCTTGCTGGACACGCAGTTGGAGTTGGAGATTCCTAGGCCGATTTTGATGGTGATTCAATTATGACATCTCATCAAATTGTTGCCCTGATTCGAGGCGTTGACATCTGCCAAATGTTACAAATGTTTCGTGTTGACTTCTTCTCTCTGCACTCAGCTCTGCTCCTTCCTCTCTCCTTGTTGTTGTTGCTGTTGCAGCCTGGGGGCGTTTGTGTTGCCCTGTGCACGCAAATTGTTGGGTAAGCATGTGGCATGTGGCATGTGTAGCACGCACTAACATTGTTATATACGTACGCAAGGCCGCAGCTCGGGGGTGCGTAATAACTTGCCACAATGCGAGTCGATGCGACTCGTTGGCTCAATGACTCTCGATGACTCGAGGCGCTTGTTTGGATTTTTGATCAACTCTCGGGGTTAATTGAGTTGCAATTCGATTGAAGTCGCCGTGTCAGAAACCAAACCAAATGACTGTGTCGATTATATTTGCTTTTATATCGTATTCTATTGTATTATTCTCCGTTCCCCTCACATTCATTCATTCACTTATCAAAATATCCAGAAGTTGTTGTTTGTTCTTTCTAGTTTTTCATTTAGAAAATTTAAATTTACGTATTTTGTATCTTGAGCAACTTTACAATTTGCAATTTTATATTTTTCTAAAAATGGCCGCAAATAAAGATGAATTCGAGCGAATCATGTCGTTAACGAACGAGGAGGCAATCATCGATCTGGAGAATATCTACCAGGATCTACTGCTGCTCAAGGCCCAGCTGAGAAGCCAAGCGGAACTGTTGGCCCACAATGAGCTCGAAGGCAAGTTGCAGAAGCAGCTGGACATGAACGAAATGTTTGGGGACATGTTGAGTGAGACAATGAAGAACCTGGCGACGAAGAGTGAGAAGCTGACGCAGCTAGAGAATCAACATCAAAAGGATATCGAAGAGACCACAAAGATCTTAGCAGAGAAGGCTTGTGGCCGTGTCAGTGCTTCCACTTCCACTTCTGACGTGAAATCTCAGACTTCGCTGTCATCTGATACGAACCCAGTGACTCCGGAACCAGCTCCTACAATCTCGGAGAGCATTGTAACCATTACAAATCGTAAGTCTAGCACAGAGAAGGTAGCACCGGCTAAGGCAGCGACCAACAGTGCAGAACCAAGCAACGAAAAGTCCAGCGGGCAGTCTGCTTCCAGGACTTACTTGGGGATTAATGAAGACATAGCGTACCTGGGCAAGACATTTGGCAATCAGCGCCGTGATCTGCTAACCGTGTGCCAGAAGATCATACGACCCTATGGCATTCCCATGTATGAGTTCTCAACCTCATGGATCGATGGCCACGCCTACGTCGCACTCGTACATCACTTTCTGCCGCAACTGGTGGACACACGCTACATATACTCGAAGGACGTCGACGCCACGTTGCACTACGTTAGCGCGCTGGTCAAGTCGCTGGGCGTTGAGTTCGACGGGGACATGGTGAAGTTCTACAAGCTGAGGCGACCCAGTTATGTGAAGACCTGTGGTTATGTGCTCAAACTGATCAGGCGACTGGAGGTTCTAAAGAATCACAAAGATCCGTAGAATCGATTTTAGCCAGAAATAAAAACTGAGTCTAAAAACAACGGGTGCAAGTGGGAGGCAGGTGGGCTGTGCACTCTGCACTTTTCCATTTGCAGCTGAAGCTTTTCTCTCTCATCCTCTTCACTCTGTTTACCCGCCCCCTCTTCCCCCTCGCAGACAACTCACTTAACTGCAGCGCAGCGCAAACAAATTGACGCTCGAAAACATGCGAAAGAAATTTCCGTTTCCGTTCGAGAACTTCGTTAAACTGACGCGAATTCAATTGAAAGCGACAGCCGGAGAGTGCCAGGGGGGGGGAGGAGGAGAGACGCAGTGCAAGAGAGTGGGGGACAGGTAGGTAGGGAACTGATAGGGAGACTGCACTATCCTGTGCCGTGGCTAACCAAATTTGCCAGCGATTCGATTTGGCGATTGATGCTTACTCTGCTTATCGAGTAAGTATATCCCTCAAATCGCTTAAACGCATTTGCTGATTAAGCCAATGACCTTCTTCCTCAGTGCTCAGTGCCGTCCTTAGAGTGTCCTGCGCAGCGGGCGCCTTCCGTCAGGCGTAAAATTTCACACATTCGTGTGCGAGCGACAAAATTAGTGCACTCCGATAACATTGTCTACGATGCTCTCACTCTCTCGATGCTCTCACTCTCTCTCTCTCTCTCTGGGTGCAGCTGATAATGTTAATATGCGCCGCAGGACATCAAATAAACTCACACAAACACACACATAAGGCACACACACACTAGCATACTCGCACACTCAACTTTGTTCGGCCAATCCGCTTATGTCGCTGCCGAGAGTGTTGTCAACGTGAGGATTATCGCTTTACAAGCCGAGTGCGATTGTTAAATGAACAACGAGGCTGCCTCGAGAATGCGACAAGGATGCCCCCTCTGCCTCTGCACCGCTCTCTACCTACCTACCAGCCAGCAGACTGTCTGCTACCTTCTCTTAATTTCTTTACCACAACAAAAACCGCATTTGCTGCGCTCTGAATACGGTTCTTCCTTTCGAGCGTGTGAGCAAGATCCTTCCGCCGCAGCCATGTTGCGAATTGTAATCATTCGCTTGGCTACTGTGGCTGCTCTCTCTCCCTCTCCCTCTTTTACTCTCTCGCAGCTGCCTGAGTGAGTGTAATCGTGATCCTTATCGCAGCATGCGACCTTTGTGAGGTTTCGCTCAGCTCGCTCCTTTGTGCCGTCTCCTTTGTCCGGGCTGCTTCATTAGCAGCTTAGGGGCGTTGACGTGTTGTTCCTCCTGTTGTTGTTTACAGTCTTCTTGTTACTCTTGGCCTCATTATGAGACGAGAGGCGAACGAGGCGACACGACACGGCAAAGACGCTCAAAGTGTGCATTTCCTTTTGCAGATTGTTCTTGTTGTTGTTTTTCCTGACACAAAAGCCGGCTGTGTGTGTTTAGGCGAACCTTCTTTGTTGGCCTCGAGTGCGAGGTATCATTGGCAGAACTCAAACTGTTTGTAATAACAAATACGCCCTTCAGGAAAGTGGGAAATGTATCTGGAAAAGGGACGAGGTGACAGTGAAATTAATCGAAGAAACGAGTTTTTTATGGGAGATTAATTAATGATGTCCCGTAGCTTAATTTTTTTCTACTGCGATACTAACCGCTTAGTATCAAATATTCTCTATTAGTATTTTTTATATCTTCTGCGTATTATTCTTCTATTCTTGTGCATTTTTTATATAAATTTAATATGTATTAATTAATTATTTTTCTAAGTTCAAATTGTTGCGCTACCCGCGCTCAACAGTTGCGTTAGCTGAACGCATTTGCGCTTTGTTAGTCAAGTTTCGCACCAAATCATGCGTCTCGGCTCATTTGGATTGTGTGTGCAGCCACGACACAGCACCAGACCATTCCCAGCAGAGACGCGAATCAGTCCACACGGCTTGTGGATTTTGTTTGAACATGAATATATGAAAAACTGCTTGAATGCTCCCAAGACACAAACCCATTTGTGCCCCAGATAAGTCTGATCCACTAAGCAATGAACTGCAGAATTCAGGTGAAACACATTAGCGACAACTTTACCACTGCTTGCAAGCAGCGCAAAATAAATACGTTTAAAATTCTTTCAATTAAAGAAAACGGAACGCAGGCGCCCGTAAATTGATTTTATAATAATAATTTCATAACTTAAAAAGTATCTATAATTCCCGCTAGTTGTTATTTTCCAACTGCAACACCCTAAAACTAGTGGGAAAATAGATAAATGGCCGCCATGCAGTAATCCGAGAAGGCATTTCTTTCCACAACAACAGGGTATTTCCTATTCGAGCTCTCTCGCTAGTCTCCATATTCCATTGACGATAATGCCTATGCTTGTGTAATTCGCTTAATCAAAGGACTCTTTAGCGACTTTTAATCCAAATACAGCGCGAGCGAGTATTAAGAGCCGTAAAGAGAAAAAACAGCGAGAACAGCTGAGGCACAGCTAGAGCTAAGAAAGAGAGAGAGACGAAGAAACGAAGCTGGAGCTGGAGACAGAGGGAGAGAGATAAACGAAGAAAGCGGGACAGATGCTAAGCAAGAATAATGCGATACATGGAACTGCACTAAGCACAACATTTTCGGTTGTCTTGGCGTGCGAATTTATTTTTTATGCGTCAGCCTGCACGCAAGAAACTGACGCACAAAGCAAAGTAGAAGAAGCAGCAAGAGAACAAAGGGAGAGAGAAAGAGGAAGGCAGGAAGTCACTACAAGCTCAAATCCTTCAACTAGCTTCAGGGGCCTGTGCCTAGCAGGAACCACTAGACAAATCACCGATGAGCAGCCGCTGCAGCCAGAGCCATCCGTCAGTGCGGCCCCTTGTCAACAGGAAGGGAGTAGGGGGCAGGGAGGGGGACTGTGCGGGGACCGAAAGGGATCCTCAAAGGGGCTGGCAGAATGGCAAACAGCAAAAAAACGTTTTTGGGTCTAGGCAAGGGACAAAAAATGAACCTGATGCGTGTGGGCCAATGGAGCATATGCCATTGCTAATTAGCCTAGGGCCCCAACCAGGGGATACACAACAACAGCAGCAGCAGCAGCAACTACAACAACAACAACAGGGGGACACTGTTGATGGGGGTGCCAATTAAATGCTTAAGCTGAATTTCTGGTGAGCTTGTCATAAATTTTGACTGATTATGCGTATTCGTCTTTGTCGTGCACTGTCCCAAGGAGCCGTAGCTGCCCTGCCTGCACCGCCTCGCCCCGCTCTGTCCTGCCCGGTTGCCTCCTTGTTGCTCTGCCTCGCATCCTTTGACATCCTTGCCGTGACAACTGAAGAAATTCTGCGGTTGCCGAGAGGTCGACGCTGAACATTGCTGTGTTTCGGCAGCCACAAAACATATACCCCAACTCCAGAGCCCGCCCACCTTCCCTGCTGCCCGCACTGACTTCCACTCTCCCCCCAACGTGTCCAACGCAATTCATCATTCAATTAAATTGACCGCAGAGCCGCATTTCAAAGTTCCGAGAGTTTCCTCAGAGTTCGCAGCTCACAGTTCGTCGACATCTTTGGGCTCCTCTCTGTGCTTTGAGTGGAGTTTTAAAGTTGCCCACGCAAATCCTTTAATGTCGTTTTGTCGTTGCCATCGATTATCCTTTCAATAAACGCCACAGAGCACCCCACCAATCAGCAGTGTCGACACTTGACAATGGAATCCTCGCATCGCCATTCGCACATCTCCAGCTCCAGCTCCAGCTCCATCTCCATTGGCATTGACAGCGGCTTCGGCATCTTGTGTAGCGTAAATCTCGCGCTTGATTTATGCTCTGGCTTAAAAGCCAATTGATGTGAGCGGAAGGCTAACTGGACGCCGTTTTTTTGAGGGGCGGGGCAGAAGGGGTGCGGCTGCTGCTGCTGTTGCATGCTGCACGTACGTGCTGCCTTCGTGGCGGCTTAAACGATTCTTTGACACAAAGTCAAAAATGCCGCGCACATGCCAAACACAGCACAAGGATTGCAGCGGCTCTCCTAACCCCCTCCCTTTCCCCCTCCGCCCTTCGCGCATTCCCTTTGCAGTTTAGTATGCCAAGTGGCGCCTTGTCTTTGCTTGTGCAGCCAATATCCTGTGCTGGCATTTGGCAAAGTGATTTATGCCATGTCCATGCACAGCATGTCAAGTGTGAAATCCAAGCGGGCGCCCTACACCACCTCCTCTCTATAAGCACCCCCTGCCCCACCCTAATTGAGATCTTTGCCAATGCAAATATTTTTCAAGCTGTGCACAAATATTTGTGCAATCTGTTACGCATTCAACTCATGCTCATTTTCGCCCAGTGTACTCGTATTTTTTTTGGCATACGAAATGCGCAACAAACGCCAGCAGCAGCGCCTTTGATTAATTAACACACTCGAACAAAACGATGAAAAAAAAACTATCGACCACATGAAGCTCTAATAAACGAGCTCAACATCGAATTGAGATGTATTCACGATTATTTCGACTGTTTACTTTGCATACACTAACCACAAAATGGCTGCTAACGGGGGCATATTCACTTGGCTCAAGGGGTTGGGGCACCTTAGATTAAAGATATAAATTAGTTAAAAAATAATATTTATTAAGTTATCTATTTCAATATGAGTAACAAGGACAACAGACAAGACTTTTCATAATAATTTTCTATTCATTTCAAGTTTTGTTTGTTAACAATTCTGATTTCCCTCTTCCAAAGTTCTCTGTGGCGAGAACTGTACGCTGGATTCCCAAAACTAAGTGGAGTGTTTGAAGTTTTCGGGAATCTGTTTGCCCAGCGCGGCGAGTGTACCTGTCGAATCTGAGAGCGGCCTGTGATATTTTACAGTTTCGAATGTGTTCTTACTGTATCGGTTACCGAATACGTAAGTAAATACGCCTCCCAGCTCCCAGCTCCCCCTTGCGAGACAGACAGACACCTCAACAGACATCAATTTATTTCTTTGTAGCACTCTGATATTTCATTTCAATGTTCTCTTCACTTTCCCTCCCCGTCCGTTCCCCCTGCTTGTTTTATTTGAACTTCTTGTGGTTTTTTTTCGGACTGTGATTTGAGTTTTTAATTAACGCCCTGAAATTTGTTTGCTTGCGCGCTTGGACGAGATGAATTGAAAGAGCGGACCAACTATGAGACACACGGAGAGAGAGAAGGAAGGAAAGGCAGAGGCAGAGAGACTTGCCTTTTGGGTGGGCGTGGTGCGTCTTTGCGTGGGCGCTGCTGTTGCTGCTGCAGGTAACCATGGCAAGTTTCATTTTAACAACATTCTTTGTTGGCTAATTCGACATTTTGCATGCTGCACAAATATAAAATTCCGCCGAAAGCGTCCCTGACAACCCCGTGACGAGACGAGACGAGACGGGGCAGGGGAAACTAATAAGCTAGAACACAAGGACAACAGGTGAGTGGGTCGAGAGGCGACACGTGGCGGCATTGGGCGAGCCCAGGTTGCTCTCTCTGCCAAGGCACGCGACGCAATCTTTGTCATCCTGCGAGAGTTATGCTTTATACAAATTCCACAGTTGACGCTGACTCCCCTCCCCCCGTCCCCCTTTCCTTCTTTGTCCCGCCAACGCCACTGAAGTTGACTTTTGGCAATAACTGTGAGCAGCGCTGCCTACGCCGCTGCCTACGCCGCTGCCTGCGGTTGCCAGGTAGTTTGAACAGTGGTTGGGGGAGGCTGCTGCTGTGTCGATTGCCGTGCGCTCGCATATCGGTTATCGATAAACAACAACAGCTGCTATCGAATTGCAGCGCCAGCAACAACAATAAAAACAACTGCTGCAATTATTCCCCCATTTGGTAGCCGCCCCCCACACAAGAGTTGCGTTTTCATGGGCGTGGCCCATTCGCTACGCACCGCAGCCGCACTCGTTGTCTCGCTCTCGCACAGCGCAGAGAGCAGTCAGAGCGAGACAAACACTGTGCGCGCAACTGCTGCCTGCGCTAAGATGGCAGCTGGGCAGGCAGACACACTGCTTGTCCCTGTCGCACACAGCGCAAGCAGTGCCAAATCAGTGCAGCGCGGGCTTAGCAAGGCAGAGAGCAGAGAGCAGCAGAGAGAGAGGCAGAGAGAAGAGATAAAACGCGCCTTACCCGCTGTGGACGTTTTTTGCACTGTGCTTCGCTTTGGCTTGTCGATTGTTTGGCAAGCAAGCTAAGCAGCCTGGGGTTGTAAGGGGGGGAGGGAGAAGGGTAGGGGGTGCTGCCGCTTGCAGTCGGGTGGTGGCGATTGAAATCACGACAGCGACGTCGACGTAGCCAGTGTGTGCGCAGCGCAGCGCAGGCAGGGCAGCGTTTTGCGTTATCATCATCGAGTCAATTCGTTTTGATTTTTTCGCATTTGTCTCAAATGCGAACGAGTCGCCTGGCAAACGTTACGCGTTCCGTTCCGTTCCGTTAGTTCTTTTCTCGCCCAGAGCCGTCGCCAAAAACTGCAACTGGCCGACAGAACCGGAAACAGTTCAGCGCCAAACTGGCCAAGTGCTCCCGCAGGCCAAACTAATTTGACTGTTCATAAATTATGCACAGCAACAACAACAACTGTAACAACTGTGTGAAAAGTGTTGTGCGTGCGTGTGTGTGTGAGTGAGTGAGCTCCGCTTGAGCTGCAGAAAATCAATTAAATTCGCATAAACAACAACAAACCGCAGTCTAGCAAATTGCGGTCTCCTTCTCCGACTCCAGCTCCGTCTCCAGCTCCGTCTCCAGCTCCGGCTCCGTCTCTGGCTTAGGCTGTGGCTCCGGCGGACATTGTCCGGCTGTCAGTTGGTCAAACAGTTCATCAATAAACGATACAACTTCCGTTGCGTTGCGTGCCAACATCACCTTGTCCTACGTGTGTGTGTGTCTGTGTGTGCGTGAGTGTTAATGTGCATGTGCGTGTCGGCAAGAAAACTTTTCAACTTCCGGCCAAGTGACTTCGATTTAATTTCTTTGGCTTTTTTATGGTCAAGTCATTTAATTAATTTTACTATGGCAATTTGAGCCTTTGCTCGTCTCCAGTCATCGCCGTCTGGACTGAACTCTGATCCGAGTCGACCCGTGGAAAAGGGGTCGCAAGGTGAGTGGGGCAAACAGAGTCAGAAGAAGCAAGAAACAAGAAACAGAAACATGAATTGCCAATGAATTGAACAAATGTGCAATCAAATTTGGGCAAACTAGAGTTTTTGCTGGGATTAAGGCAGTTAGTTTTATTTGTATTAGGGGTATTGATTGGAGTCAATTGTTTATAAAGAAAGTTGGGATTGTGTTATATAAAATAAGTAGCTGGCAGGTGAGAGTAGAAGTAGAAGTGATGGGGGAGAGAAGGGTGGGATTTACAGGGAATATTTGAGTAGGTTTTCATAGTTGCCTTTTTCTTGATAGAAGTATTATGTAATTATAGATGGTTTATAGAAGCTGATAACCTTTTCCTTCATTTATTGATTACTAAACATACGTGTATGTACATATACTACTTACTTATGTTTCAATCAGGAGATGTATACAATTATCAAAATCAGAGAATGGACGAAAGATTAGCATCGCATTAATGTCAGATACTTTCAAGGGTTTTAATATTATCTTTAAGTTATTATTGGTTAAGTCTTCATGAGGATGTCACATTGATAAGAGCAGAACTTAATATTATTACATGATATATAGTATTGACTGAAGAGGACTTATTTTTAGAGGATTTAACATCATTTTTATTATACTATATACTTTATTTGACTTTATTTCTTTCTCAATACCTTATAATAAATACTGCGTTTATTCAACATATCCTTCATTGTCTACTTATTTGAACCACTTTCGTGCTCTTCCCCTTCCTCAATATTCTCTCTCTTATTTGCCTATTGTATTTTACCTCTCAAACTTTCCGCTCTCTCCATTTCACACATAAAACTAATCACCTTTGCCCTGCCTTTTCTCTTCTTACAGACCCAACGCGCCTCTTCCACGCGCATTGAAATGTAATTGCCGAAACCGAGTTTGCGGCGCTAGTTTTAACAAACTGTGATAGACGAGTATACGAGCAGAGTTCTGCGGAGTTCTGCCACAACAGCAGAGACGAGATAAGACGAGACGATTCAATCAAATTGAATTCGAATTCTAAGCTAAATATCTAAATATTTCGAGCAAAGGAGGCGAGGACAAGGCGACAAGCTGTCGACGCTATCGATACGCAACTTCTCGGCAAGCATGCTGAACAATCTTGGGGCCAATGTGCTGGGTAAGTTTTCAGTTATCAGTTGTGCCTCTGATAAGGCGGAGACGGGGGGTGTGGGATTGTGCGAGTATAACATTGTAATTAAGATCGGCAAGCGAATTGCGCTAATATATAATAATATGTGCATTAATCTGTCCGTCCAGGTGGCGGCCATAATTAAACTAATTTCTTGAGCATACGCCAGGGCAGCGGGTCGATAGAGATGTATAGTAGTTACTTCCGAGTTCGGGGCACATCGATGACGCTAACTGGGCAATAATTGAGGCGTCTAAACAGCTGGCGCCCGTGTCCGAGTCTCAGTCCGAGAGCGCGTCCGTGTCGCGTGCATTTAGCAATAATTAAGTTGTATTTAACTAGCTCGGCATTTTTGTTGTGGGTGTGAAGCAAGGCAGCTGGGAGAGTGTGTGTGTGTGTGAGTGTGTGTTAATTGCCATAATTGCTCTTTTAAATATGCCGCAAATTGTAAATTACACACGCACATAATTATCAGTTGAGTTGAGTCCAGCTGAGTTTATATTGAATTCATAAATATATTTTTTACCACATTGTTGATCATTTTTCAAGCACTTTCAATTTCGGCAATCAATTCATGCTGCCACTACGTAGTCTGTCCGTCTGTCCGTCTGCCCGTCTGTCTTGCAGCCAGTTCTGCTGCCTTGCTGCCTCTGCTGCTGCTTGCAACTGCAACTGCAGCACTCGAATGAATTATTTGCGCGCTTTTATTGAATAATTCGCCCTACAATCCAGTCCCATCGAAGGGGGCCTTCTCTCTCTCTTTCCTCCCTCCGCTTGTAATTAATTACTTTTATTAATTTATTGCCGTTGCTGGCCACGCTCGCGCGTACGCTGCGTATGCGCAATCTCTGGCTGCAAAAGAATTATGGCCCTGGTCAACTAAAAGCGCATTCGCATTTTTATTTTCACGCCCAATCGAACTAAATTGAAAGCACTGCCGACAACTTCGGAATTGAAACAGAGTTTCTGTTGCAAATAAAGTTTTTGTTGGTAAATTGAATGGAATTTAGAGCAAAGAAATGTGGATTTTGTGACCCAGTAAATTGTCGAGTAATAAACCAAATAGCTATTCATAACTTATGCATATCTTTGCCTGCTTCAACTGTTAAATTCCTTCGACTTTTCTGCTGATTTGATTAACAAATTAGGCAGCATGTTGTTGTTAATTAAAAAGCAATTCAGCAAAGCGAAAGCCCCAATTAATGTGCAGAAGAAGTCTGAAGCCAGCAATTGACATTGAATTCAGTCTCTGCTACTGTTTTATTCGCATTCAATTTGCGTAGACTTCAGACTGCTTTCAAGTGCTGATTAAAGCGCACACAGCACACAGAGGCTGCACAGCGATAAATTTCAATAAAGTTCTCGTGAAAAATCCCTTTCAACATGCAGCGCCTAATAAATTTCATAAGCCTTCCCCCTACAGAGAGGGCTGCCGTGCAACATGACAACAGTACAAACAGTGACAGTGCCAAACTGGGCGCGCAACTAGCATGCAAATTTGCATATTACGTATGCGCAGCGTAGGCAGCGTCGCGCCCAATTAAGCGACATTTGCATGCAAAAGAAAGATGCCAAGCGGCAGCAACAGCAATTGCCTCTAATACCCATTCATTTCACTTGCTCTCTCTCTCTCGCTCTCTTTCTCCCTGACTCTGTCGCGTGAAAAACTTAAATCGTTGACTTAATGCCGCAGCGCCGTTTCAACAAACATTTGCTCGGCATTTTTCGTACCCGGATTAATTAAATTAATTTCATGATTGCATTTGTAATTTGCCTGCCAAGTTGGCCCCGACTCCCTTCCCTCCCACCCTTCTTTTGCCTCTGCGTTGGCATTTTCGCGGTCGCCTGCGCTAGTGAAATATGTGCGCCAACCACGCCCCCTTCTGCCTTCCCTCCATTTGCTGCCACCTAGGGCTGCCAACATTTGTATCGAAATGTTTTGCGGTTGCTGCGTTTGCTGCAACTGTTGCTGCGGTTGCTTCCCAATTCGCCCACGCCATGCCACGCCCCTTTCCCCCCTTTCGGCATTCACACGCCTAACCGCACAATTTCCAAATTTCAATAATTATATACGGTGCATGCTGCAACTGACTGACTGCATCGGCATCGACAACGGCTACGGCCACGGACTGCAACGGACTCCGCCAGGCTCAGTCCGGCGCTCCTCTGCGATATTTTGCCATATATTTTGTGGCAGATATTTGCATTTAGTGCGCGTTGCAGCAGTTGCAGTTGCAGCTGCCATTGCTGTTGCAGCCACCAAACTGATTTGCGCAAATTGTGCAAATTGCTTGCGCGATAAATTCATGTTTGCCAATTTTAATTAATTAATCGCTTTGTGCGGTTTTCGTGCAGCAACAGCAGCAGCACCAAGCAAAATGGCTGCCCACACACACACACACATACACACATACGTAGCTTTGCATTTGTGCTTGCTGTTTGCAATCAGTTGGCGCCCGCCATGTTTTATTGTAGCTGCAACTGCAACTGCATTTGCAACGGTAAACAGCCGCGACCATTACACGGCATTCAACTAATGTCGCTAGAATGACATTTCGTATTACAAACATCTATGATTGATTTGATGCGCAATTAGTCATCATTACACAGCAGACAACTAGGCTAATGTGTAATATAAGCCATAAGCAGCAAGTATAACGCCCATATGTATGTAATACGGAGTATATATTGTAGATGGAAACCTAATTGATTGAAGCTCTTTATGGCAAAGAGAAACTGTTACTGCAGCTGAAATTAGGTATTTTCTAAAAAGAGTGTGGAGAGAGTTGGCTTAACTGAGGAGGCTACAAAGTTGTGCAGCAATAACTATGAATATACAAATATACATTTATTTGAGTTATTCTGTAAAGAAAAAGTTGTCTAACAAGCAGACAAGTCTGTAGATAATGAGCAACATAAACTTAATAGAAACACGAACGGAGAATCTAGCCCAAAAGTTTTGTATCAAGAAACAAACAATTTACAATATATTAAGTGATAAAAAACTAATAGCCTTTAATAATCTAAATTTACTTTAGTTTAATGTGTGGCTATATCATTTCATATCATTTCATAAATTTTAGTATTTGTAGTATAAACAGAAGCTATTTTTAGTTTTGAGTATAAGGATTAAACGAAATACAAAAGAATTTATGAAATACGTAGAATGAAATTTGTATATTGAGTGAGTAAAAGGTGGAGTGCTGTGAATAGACACTTTGGTAACATTTTCTTCCTATAAAGCAAATCTTATCTATAAAAAATAAAAGCAAAACATAAAAGTTGTATACTAAGAGTTAGAAAGCCATTGCAAAGGTAACATTGCAGTGGAGAATTTTTTATTGCTCTATCCTTAAAGGAAACTTGATTGGATCTTTGGGCTTTCATAAGGTTCTACCTTTTCTAACCACTTATTGCTTTCAATCTTCCAGTATTTCTAACCATTTCCCTATATAGACAGTGTCATCTTCAATTCCTTGTGGTTTTTCATTAATATTTCTTCACTCAGTTTCCTCAACAGTTGAGCTCTTTGCACATTCCACTTCTGCCTGCGTTCTCTACTCGCTCCCATCGTGTTCCATTTGTTCTGCAAGTATTTGTCAGCTCACACAGATTTACAGTTGCACTTGCAGCAGTTGCAGCTTTTCGTATTTATGTGCCACAACAGTAAAACTGTTGACTGAAATCAAAGCTGGACTAAGCTAAGCAGCAACAGCAGCAGCAGCGACAGCAGAGTGCGATTTCGAGAAGTGGCGCTATTTGGCAAGAGATTTGCAGACAGGCAGGCCTAGAGAGAAGGCAGAAGAAGCAGCAGCAGCTTAGTGAGCAGCAATTGCTGAAGGAAGCCGCACACGGGATTGCTAAAAGTCGCACTTCTTGGAGCAACGGCCCTGGGACGAGCTGGAACTAAGTTTGAGCTCAGCTTGTGCGTTGCGCTGGAGCGTAAGCTGTGGCTGTTGTGCCTGCGTGTGTATGTGTGGTGTGTATGTGTGTGTGGCTTGTCAGCTTGCAGAGATATCGCACCTAACACCGCGCCTTAAATTTACCAATCACGACCGCAGACGGAGACTGGAGCAGCAGCAGCCAAGCAAGCAGTAAAAGCAGCAGCAGATCCGCAAGCAGCAGGCAGCGCAGCTTGCAGCAACTGTTGGCTAACTGTAAAATGCTCCACAAGCTGCAAGGTAAGAGGGGAGGGACAGAGGAAAGCTAGCTACTGCTGCTGTTTGTTGTCGCTTAGCTTAGTTTCGGTTTTCAATTTGTTTGACAAATGTCAAGCTGCGCAGGGCAACTCCGTGTTAAAGTGTGTGTGTGTGTGCCTGTCAGGGTGTGCATGTATGTGTGTGTGCGTCATGTAAGCACAGCGCTGTCGTGAGCGCGTCGGGCGCGTCAAAAATCGCTAATGAACAGTAGCCGCGCTGGGTGTATGTGTAAAAATTAGCACTTTGCTGGCAACGCTTTAAAAGCGACTGCACAACAACAACAACAGGAGCAACAACAGCAGCAGCAGCGACAACGAACTGGAATAAGGGAATGTCGCTGCCATCATCTAAGAGCACAACAACAACAACAACAGCAATTTGAAAAGACTTTCCGCCTTGTTTTATGAGCCTGATGTGCCTGGCGCTGCACTCGTTGGACTTTTATGAGCCTCAACTGCTCACTCAGTTTCGGGGATTGGCACCTGTTGCTGTTGCTGCTGCTCTGCATCAGTTGTTGCTCTCTGAAGTTGCCGAAAATGTTTTTAACAAGTTCAAAGAGAGAGAGAACAATAAAAATCATTGAGGCTGCATGTGCACATCAAAGTGGACACCGACAAATGAAAACAAAAACTAAATAAAAAGCGATTTGCATTTCGCTTTCAATGGAAATTGCACACACCTACACACGCCCACAACTGACTAGGGGAAAGGGGTGTGGAAAGGGGTGTACTTGTACTGCGCATAATTAAATGAAAATCATGACAGCATCTTGGTCAGCAGCAGCAGCGACAGCAGCGTCGTCGGGTAGAGAGTTCGCATCAACTGGCGATGAGTAAATGTTTGACTTGTAGCAGAGTTGAAAAATCAAAGATACACACGCACATGCACAACACGCACACACACACACCAGGCACACACACAACAGTCACACACACAACAGTCACACACACAACAGTCACACACACCTGTGTAGAATCAATGCCAAAAGAGTTGAGCGGGTCTCAGTAGAAGTTGCTTTGTTGTTGCTGGTGTTGTTGCTGCTGTTGTTGCCGCTTTTGTTGTTGCTGTCCCTGTTGTAGTTGTTGTTGTTCTCCCTATTGCCTGTTGTTGTTGTTGCTGTTGCTGTTGCTGCTGCTGCCGTCTCTCACATCTCTCACAGGCAGCGCCTCGCACCAACATGTTAAAAATTCCAGACATACGTTGAACGCGTCGCTGAGGTCTCCGACTCAGTCGCTGCTGCTGCTCTGCTGCCGCTGCTTACGTCGCTGTCGCAGCCTCCGCCCTCTCTGCTTCCTCCCCTGCCTCTACCCCGCGTTGCTTCTTCGCTGTCTCCACCCCACACACACTGTGCTCTGTTTGTATTTGCCTATGATTCGTTTTTTTCTCTGTCTTCCTCTTCTGCTTCTTCTTCTCGAACTACCGTGAGCAGGCACAGAAAACAACAACAGCAACTACAGCAGCAACAACTACAGCAGCAACAACAACATGGAAACAAAGTTACGTAGTCAAAAGGTAGAAATGAAATGGAAAAAAGGGGTTACGCCGTGCAGGCCTCTCCATCAGCATCTCTGTAAATGTATCTGTATTTGTAGCTGTATTTGTATCGGTGTCTGTGTGTGAGTATCGCACCTCTGTTGCGACTCTGCTGCCGCTGCTGCTGCTGCCGCCGTCGCTGCCTCTTAGCCGTTTGTTACTGTTTTTGGCATCTTTTGAATGACAGGTTGTTGAAAAATTCAATTTATCCGATCGCCGCAGTTCGCTCTGAGCGATTCACCAAGTCGAAACTTGACGCGCAGCCATTCGCAGGATTCGTTCGAGACACTCACTGAATGATTCACACTCTGACGGCGAGTGACAAATTTCAGCAATTGTTGGCTTCGACAATAAACGCGCAATAAACCGATACAATAACAACAGAAAGAGTTTTTGTAATTTTAAAATATCAATTTAATTCCGACGGCTTTTTATGTGTGTGCGTTGCTAATAGCAAGTTTTTCTCAGTGCATAATTGATTAATTGAAAAATTTTAAATGCAAACTTACTATATGTTATAACATATAGAAAATGTGCTTGAAATATACATTAAAGAAAGTTATTAAGTCTAGTGAAATAATAATTGGAAATTGACAACATAACAAGGAGATTTTCATCAAGTAATGCAACTAGATCTAAGTATTAAGTTTGACCATGTTATTGTATATATTATGCAAATCATTTAAAAATGTATAAAATGGTGATATGTTAAGAAATTATATTTATCGAGTGCTTAAAATGACATAAACTCATTGGAACACAAAACACAATCTAATCTCAAAGTTGTTAACAATTTCAAACATTTTTAAGGTGTCTCAACATAAAAAAGACTATATGTAATTGTTTCCCTAAATAGTATTTAAATTAAATCTTAAATCTAAAAACCAATGAAACAGTTTATACTAAATGGGAAATTAAATGATATATGAGTAATTATCCAGACTTTATATCATAGTGTTTAAAACGCATCGATAGAAATATATCAAAATGATACATACAATGCCTACCTTTGCTTCACATAAACGCATATTTTCTTAATAATTACACGTGTGTATATACAAGCACAGACAGGCGATCTATATACATAAATATATATATCATAGATATGTATATTTATCAATAAGAACCAACGCTACAAAATAATTTAAAAAGACATTTATAACAAATTCGCCTTTATCAAAACTAACTAAATTCTCTTCCCTTCTCTCTCTCTCTCTTTCCATCACTGCTTCTCTTCCCTTCCCTTCTCCTTCTCCTGCTCCATCTTCCCACATTCCCCTCCCCTCTTCCCCGCACACAGGCCCCAAGGATTGTGATCTACCCAAGGCGGCAATTACAGCGCTGCACGCGGGCGTCAATAGCTTCGGTCAGTTGCCCGTCGGCCCGAGCATTGCAGATCTAGGGGGCGGTGGTGCTGGACCTGGTGGCGTTGGTGGTGCGGCTAGTGTTGGGGGCGTGGCGCGGCTGCATGTCAGCGGGGGATTGTGCGACAACAGCAATGTGCTGAACGGCGGCAGCAGTCACGGCAGCGGCAGCAACAACAACAACAACAGCAGCAGTGGCAACAATCCAAGCGGCGGCGGAGGCAACAACAGCAACAACATGCAACAACAGGATCAGGTGAGCATACGCTGAAAAGAGAGACGACACAGAGACAAGTTCTCTCTCGCTCCTCTCTCTCTGTCGGCGTTCTCTCTCTCTCTTTCTCTCTCAGCAGCAAGTAAACGCTGAATTTTTAATAATCCATGTTCTTTTCGATGTTTTTTCCTCAATCAATAAAAAAATACACAAAACAAATACGAAAAAAAACAACACAAAAACCAATTCGAACCAAAATCAAAAACGATCAAAAAACTGCAAAATTGACAATCCAAAAATACAAAAAAAAAAAAAAATAAAAACAATCCAATCTTGACTGCAACATGTGAATGTGTAACTTGTGTGTGTTGAATTGTGTATAAAATAAATTATGTGCAATGAATAAAAAAAAAGTAAGTGTGATTTTATTTCCCTACGTATTTTATGTAAACAACAATGCAAAAAACAGTAGAAAAAAAAAGAAAAATGAGAAAAAAAAATAGAACAATCTTAGTTACGTTTTAGTTTATGTATTACGTTTTTGATTTACGTTTCTGTTGCAATTAACTGTAGTTTGGTTAGTTCCCGTAATTGTCTCGTTCACGTACTCCTTGTTGTTGTTGTTACTGTTGTTGTTGTTGTACTTAACAATTAACTTAGTCAGCTGCTGTCACACTCAAGTCATGTCATTCTCTCTCTTCTGCTCTCTCTCCCTCTCTCGCTCTGTAGCACCTCGACAAAAACAAGCAGAAGCGACACCGCACACGCTTCACGCCGGCGCAGCTGAACGAGCTGGAGCGCTGCTTCAGCAAGACACACTACCCGGACATCTTTATGCGCGAGGAGATCGCAATGCGCATTGGCCTCACCGAGTCCCGCGTTCAGGTGAGTCACATACATATATATCCCACTTTACTCCCCCTACACTCCTCCATCAATGTCGCTGTCCGCTGCCAAACTTTTCGCGGCTTTGTTGCGGTGACTGCATCGCTGATTAGCAACTTGCAACCTGCAACCTGCCTCCTGTCACTTGTCGTTTAGCGCGGCAACATGACAACATGTCGCTTTGTGTTGCACAAACCGCAACGCGTTGCTGCAAGTCCACTAAATACGCGCTCGCGTATGCTGCGGCTTCCCTCATGCCACAAGTCGTAAAGTCGTCGCAGAGTTTTCAGCTTGAAATAGCTAAAACTCAGCATAGTCAGGTTATTTCGATTTTTATTTATTTATTTTTGCAAAGTTTACCCGCAATTAAAGCGCGTATTTGGTTTTGAAATTGGCTCGTTTAGCAAACAATTAGCGGGTAAACAATATCAAAAGAAAGCAAAGACAATAAACAATTCAGTCTTGTGTAATTTTAAAAATATTTTTTACTACAATATTTACTCTTTTCTTAATTTTTAATATATATTTGCTGGAATTTGATTTGAGTATGGGGAATCAGAATGAGAATTTTTACATGAAAGAAAAGCTACCTTTGAAATACCGAAAGGTTGAAACGTGATAGCCTTTGATTTAATTCCTAGACTTGGCTTTTATCTTATTTTAAATCTGTTAATCTTAACTGACTGCTTCTTATCCAATTCATTTATACAAAATTTGCCAACAAATATTACATATTTTTCATTTATTTTAAACATGACAATTGATTTCTTTTTTAAACAACTTCTCGAATCTTTGAAAATGTTTTGAGTACTCGTATGTTAAATTGCAAGTTAATGTTCATAAATTGTTATAAATTATTGATATATATGCAAACATACATTTTATTAACAATTTAACAGTTTACTTACATAATTTGAAGCTTTTTTATCACAACTTAATTAGTTTGAAAATATATGCTGAGTCTTTGAAATCGCAGTTAAATTTATATAAATATTTCTAAATAATTTTTTATTATTTTAAAAATAGATTAAATATGTATTTATTTGTTTTGAACATTCCCCTACAGTTCTCTCATTTTATTTACCTTCGTTTTCAAAAAGTTTTTGAAAAAAACTCCAACTGCTTTATTGTTTATGACTGCGTTTGCGTTTTCCATGGCTTTTCAGGGGCTTTTCACTCGAGCTTTAATTCACAATTTCCAGCACTTTACGAGCAATGCGCTGGCTCGACTCGACTCGACTCTCTCTTGGCTTGGCGCGCTCTACGCCATTTAAGCGCCCCGAAATTATACTTTATTAAAGCACATAAAGTCACATTTAGACGGCGCTGCCCCAATCTGCCCCACCAACATGGACTGTCTCCCTCTCGCTACTCTCTCTCTTTCTACTCGTTTCTCGCTCACTCCCGTGCGACTTATGACTGCGGCAGGCAGCACAAAAAGTTTGGCGAAACCAAACAGAGCTGGCAACACACACAGCACACACACACACACATTGACAGCTGTAGCTGAGCATTATCCTTTTGCGGCTGACTCCGGCAACGGCTACGGCTACGGCTCCTGCTGCCTTATGCCGCCGGCTCTGGCTGCTGCCTCAGCTGCCTGCTGCCTCTGCCATTATCCTGTTGCGATGCCTGTGGCGTGCGCCTTGTCCTTTGCATGCGGGGCGGGTTTTGTTTATGCGACAATCGAATTTACTGCTTCATTAAATTTGTGTTTAAGCTTCCGCTTCCTGCAGTGCCACATCAACTTCCCCTCTGTCTCTTACTGTGCCCGCCGTTTCTCCTCTTCCTCTCTCTCTCTTGCTATCGTCTGCTGTGCCAAACTATGCGAGAATTGTTTTGCGGTTTCAATGAATGCCCAAAGTTGGCCCATCTTATTGGCCAATTCCAAGCTGGAAACTGTGAAGGGGCCGAGTGGGAAGTTGATGGGGCTGCAAAAAAGTGTTGCCCGCTTTTGGGCGCCGTCCTAACGGATGTGCTACTTTGATAAATTGTTTTAATAATTGCGTATCAGTGTCTGCCTGTTAATGCATCCTGCTCATCCGGTTGTCAGCACACACCCCAGCCCCCTCCCTCCTTTTCCTCCTTGCCACCCCCTGCGCTGATTTCTTTGTTGTTGCTGCTGCTATTAACACGCTATAATGTTTGATTTTTCGTTGTCGTCGGCTTTTGCGGCTTATGGAATGTCAGCCCATTGGATTAGCCAGGACTTACTGCCACTGCGGGGTGGCCGAGGGGGGCAAGGGTGGGTGTTGTCGGGTGACTGTTAATAAAATTAGCATATAAATTAAGTTTGCATGCTGCGTGCTCTCGCTCTATCTGTCTGTCTCTGTCTTTATTTGTCCCTGCTTCTTCTGTTCAACCTGTCCAGCTGACACACATATTTCCACAAGCAGCTGCCTATCTTCCTATTCACCCTCCTCTCTTCACGCACTCTCTGCACTCCTTTCTTATGCACACACACGTCTGGCCCTAAATCAATCTAGCCGGATTTGCAACTAATGACGGCATAAAGACAGCCCAGCCATAAATGCTCCCCAAAAACGTTGGCGCATTAGCACCAAAATCAAGTCAAGCTTAGCCAGCAGGAGGGGAAGTGGGAAAGGGGGAGCAAAGGAGCCACATATGACTCCCTTAGCTGCATAAGTTATGAAGCGCACGTACGAGCACTACGTGGCCAAAAGAGCAGTGCCAAAGGGCACTGGAGAAGGCAAAGGGGAGCAAGAGAGATGAAATCAGAAAGAGAGGAAGACAGAGAGAGAGAGGGAGAGGCTAAGAACTAGCACAATAATTTAATAAGCTGCAGCTAACTGAGCCAAAACTGACCAACGAATTGTAGCAGCAACATTAACAAATCTAATCAGATTGGCAGTAGGTTGAGGGGAAGGGGTGGGGCAAGCAGGCAAGGGGATGTGCTAGGTCAACAGACAGCGGGCGGTGCAATTGTTAATTTGTATTTGCCACCGACAATTTGCGCGGCTGCATTAACGGTAAAGCGTCTTAGCCGCCACCCGCCGTGAGGCAATATGCCATGCCACACGCTCTCAGCTAGAGAGGAATAGATAGACGGGGGGGAGAGTGGGGGGAAATTGACTTATCATGATTTTACATTGTGGCCATTGTCAAAGCATTGTTCGGGCTGTTTGGCCTGGAATGTTTTGCATTTATTGCTTTGTTTATTAAATTGTTGCAATGCGACGATGACGACGACGACGACGACAGCAACGACGTCGGTCAGCACGTGCCACAGTCTGTGGCACTTGCAACTAAATGAATTTCTCACATGATTAATTTGCCTGGCAACCAACGAAATGATGCTGTGTCGAGAGGGGCAGGGGCAAAGGTAACTAAGCAGCGTGCAGAAATACTGTTTGGGCATGACAAGGGGGCAGAGGGCACGCGCAGTGTCAGGGGTAGGGGGAGCTGTACCTGGACTTGTCTAATAATATGTGGAAAATTAAATGCTCATAGTTTGCATAATTTGTTTGCTTAAGTTGGAAGGGAATTTACAGTTAATCAGAGGAAAGGAAAATAGTTAAGACTCGTAGCTAAACAAGTTGAGTTGAGTAGAGACTGAAAAGCAGAAAATAAAGTGCATAATAACAAACATAATTATATGTTATATGTGTTAATACTACTGTTATATTGAATGCCAGATATATTTAATACTAAAATATATAGTTCAGTAAGGTCACCGTATGTACTTCAAAAATGATTCACTTAGTTTTCGAGTCGAATTGGTCTTTTAAAAGAGAACTTAAGTTGAAAAGAATATGTCGATTTATAAAGAGATATATGAGTAACAATAAAAAGTTATTATGTGATAAGTTAATTCATGGTAACAAGTTAGACATACCATACTAATAGTTGCATAAACCCACCTCACTCTGCTAAAAAATTATATTCTGTGATCTGATGAAGTTTTGCTAACTAAGAATTTTTACTTTGAACTGGAATTTTGTCATAACAACAGGAAGTAAAGTAGAGTATGTTGTGCATAAATATAAGTGATAAAATACTTATAATATACCTGTATAAATGAAGAATCTTTCAAGTTTTGTTTGAAATAGACATAATGATAATAAGAAACAGATTCTAATTCAGTAAGCTTACCTCACGCAATTGGTTCATGTTTACAATATGAAGAGATTTGTTTTGAAGGCTTAAACATAAATAACGAACTGATGTATATAATAATATACAAATCTGTAGAATATTTCCTTAAACTGTCTGTCATACATATTATGATATTTTTCGAACATTTCTTACCTCATATCATAATTATAAATCACCAACAGTTCAGCAAACTCTTTCTACTCACGTCACTCATCTTTATTTTGCATATTTTGACTGATTCCGCAAATAATTAACACAATTTATGGCGCTGTAAGAGATTATGGCAGCCGCTTTCAAGTGACATCTCCAAACAGCCCAACAAAAACTGTTAATTGCACAGACGTCATTGCATATCAAGCTGAACTTGTCTTAGTCACAAGCTACGCACTGACTAACCTTGAATTCAGCAGTTTTTCTTGTTCCTTTCGTAGTCTCTTATATGATACATATGCAGGCTGCTTCCTTAGCCAAGCTCAGCTCTGTATCAGCAACTTTAATGCCACAATTTCAGTTGCAAACCGAGCAAAACTTATCGATTGCCTCAACAGAAAGCCGCCCAATCCGACTGGGGCGAACTGTGATAAATTATTGGCCTCGACTTCAGACAACTAATTTATTTGCTGAGCCGCTTAATAACAGCTCTAATAATAGCCCACTGAGCAGAGAGAGACGGAGAGGGGTATAGGGAGTGGAAGAGAGAGGGGTAGAGGGAGTGGCAACTGCAGGTAGCTGGCAGGATTTATGAGCCAACCAAGCAAACACTTTGCTTATGAGTTGCACCCTCTCTCCTTATATCTCTGCCTCTGTCTCTTATATTCCTCTTTCTTCTTTCTCCTTTGCTCTCCCTCTCTCTTGGCCAAAAAGGCAACTGGCAAAAATGTAATCAAAATGGCAAAGTAGCGCGTTAAAGATAAAAACTAAACGCAGTTTCTATGTTGAACTTTTGCCAGAGGGGGCACAACTTGAACTGGCCCCCGACTTGCTGCGCGCTTTTGATAACCATGGCATCGCATTTTAATTAAAGTTTCATTGAAATACCAAAACGAAAATATGCAGCAAAGGAGAGAGAAAAGAGAGAGGCAGCAAGAGAGAAAGAGAGAGGGAGAGAAGACAGCGCTGAAATAGTTGCCGCTTTTTGCAAGCTGAAAACTTTAAAACGCGCTTTAAAAGCAAAGGCAGAAGTGGAGAGAGTGGCAGAGGGAGAAAGCAGATAGAGGCTGAGAGGAAGGTAGACAGAGGGAAGGTAGCATGACTGTGGAGGGAGCTGCTGTGGCAGCCATCGCGGGCATAAAGAAAATCTGGCACGCATTCTGTTTATGGCATATGAAGCAATTTCGAAAGCAATTCCGTTGATACTTTTCATTGAAATGTTTGTGTGAAAATGGCGTGCCAAAGTGTCCACCGTCTGGCTGGGTGGGCGTGTGCCTGTGTGTGTGTGTGTGCGAGTGTGTGTGTGCACATTGGGATAATCCCCATGGCTATTGATAAATGAAAAGGATGAAAAGGTTCAAACTCGTGCGATTTGCAAAAAGAGCGCTTTACTTTGCCGCTTTCCCCACTCGCCCGTTTTTCTTTTCCACAAATAGAAAATCCCAAAAGAAAAGCGTTGCTATAAAATAAAAAAGTTTCGCTAGCTGCCAGTGGAGCTGCTGCTGCTGCTGTAGCTGAACCTGCGCATGCTCCGGCAGTGCACCAAATATTTTCGGGGGTTGCATTGCGTAGCAGCAACAGCAGCAGCAACCCCCCGACTGCGCCCCCCTTTCAGTGCTCCTACACTAACTGCTGCAGTTGGCTGTGTTTGCTGCAGGCCAGTGCAGGCACAGTGCGCGCCAAAAGTAATGCAACTAATTCATAAATCAGTCCCGACTAAGCCTAAGCTGAAGTCGCCAACAATAGTTCACACGCAGAGTCCCCAAGGGGGAGGGCAGCAACAACAACAAGTGCGAGCTCGATGTCGATGTCGACGACGTCTGTCACTGCCCATACTCCCCTTCCTTTCATCTACCTTGTTCCACTGCCTGCCACTGTCTCTGTGGGTGTGTGTGAGTGAGTGGGACGGACATAGTAACAGCAGCAGCATCGGGTTGGATGCGCGCTTGGGTGGCGCACGAAATAAATCCCCAGGGGGTGGCACAATGGCAAGCGGGGGCGGAGGCAGTGCAGGGCATGGAGTGGGGAAGGTTCGTAGCTGGATTTAAGGGGAGTCAACGCAGCAAGTGTCGCTGGGCTCGCTCGTAAAGCAGGATTTAAAGGATAACATAAAATAAATCGACTCCATTTGTGGCAGCAGCAGGCAGGGGCAACAGGGAGGAGGGAGGGACAGAGACACAGGCACGGGAAGGGGCTCTGCCTTCTTTGTCGCTTTATGAATTTATACGCAGTTTTTATCTGTGCACGAATGAAAAGATATTGGCCGAAAAACGATTTCCATAAAGCACTCAGGGCAGACACAGCAAACAGGCCAATAATCATAATAAAACGATGCTCGACTTGAGCTGAAGACGACAACGACATCAAAGAGAGACTCAAGAGGAGCAAGAAAGACTGGGGGGAGTGGAGAGTGGGGAGGTAGGTAGACCGTACGCAATCCAATCATAATGCCAGTTGCCAGTTTGTGTCGAGTGGACATTTTCATTTGGTTGCCAGGTGAGTTGCGACGAACAAAGAAATGCAATAAAGCTGCCCAATTGATTTTTGATTATGCTGCAAGAACAACAACAACAAGTGGAAGAGGCAACAACAAGAGGCAACTACGAGAGGCAGCAACAAAAACTACAGCAACAGCAGCGCAAATTGTCAATAAAAACAAGCCAAATATTATTGCTCCTCTATCCCCCTGTTCCCCTCTTCCTGCCCCGCTTTGCCAATCCAATGTTTATTGACAGAGTGGGGCAGGAGTAGGGGCCACGCCCACTTGGCCTGTTTGCAGGCATTATTGCAGTTTGCATTGCCAGCGTTTTATGAAACTGTCCTTCGCCGTCGAGCTTAATAAATAATATTTGCATTGCAGCTAATCGAATTTTGATTGCAATATACCGCTCTCCTTTCCCCCTCCCTTTCCCCAACCCCCCTCTTGCCTGCTCTTTGCTGGCATTTTTGCATTTGGCCAGGCTGCAATTGATGATTGATATTTTTGTGAAATTGGCTTTTTCAAGTGGCAACGCGACAAAGTGCATTTCTATGTAGAGCGGGAGGCAGGTGGAGAGGGGCAGGGGGTGGAGGGTAGTAGGGAAGAGGCACTCTGTGAGAGAGGGGGCCACAGCAGATCGAACAGCATATTGCACTTGAGGCAGTTTTGGCATATGCAAATATGTGCAAAATTCGATAGTGACTCTGCCACATTGCCACTTGCCAGCCAGTTTGTGGCATGCAGCCACATGATATGGCCATAGTGCGACAGCTGTTTATTGCGCATAATGTGCAATTAATGTTGCATAACGAGGCAGGCACAAATCTCTCGTTGCTCTCTCTCTTTCTCTGTCTCTGTCTGTCATTGGCCATATGACACAGCATTATGATCATTAAGCGCGGCCAAAAAATACCGTTGGGTCTTTGACACCGACCCTGCAGAGTCAGTGTGTGTCTTTCCTCCTTCCCCTGCTCCCCCTTCTCGCTCCTCCCCCTTAAGTACACCCGTCGAGCAGTCATAAAATCAAAGCAAATCACTTGTTATCCCATTTGGGTCCGTTTCAGCTCTGATTCGCCTGCCAGCCTCATTTCATCCCTCTCAACGTGTTGTTGCCTCTGTTGTTGTTGCTGCTGTTGCATGTCATTTGGCTGCTACTTAATTTCTGCTGCCTGCCGCCTGCTGCCCTCTGCTTTCATCCCCCTCATTGTGAGCAGGGTGCGCCCCTGTTATTGTTGTTGCTGCTGCTGGTGCTAATATTTTTGTGGCCTGCCGCAAGAAATTGCTTTTTCATGAACTTGACTCATTTATTATTTGCAACAGTTTCCGTTTGCCTTTTCTCATTGTTGCTGTAGGTGTTGTTGTTGCTGTTGTTGTTCTCACACCTTTTGTTATCATTGCCCTCCCTTTTGTGTTGCTGCTGCTGCTGCTGGTTGCTGGTGGTGTCTTGTCTGTCGTTCTGCCTTTCTCGTCTGTGTGTTGTCAGTCGCAAGTGAAAATTAAAAGTCCAAACATGAAAATGCTTTTGCTTGCTGCATATGGCTGAAATTTTTGGAAAACTCTCGTTTCTGTTTCTTTGTTTTCTGTGCTCTCTTTGCTTGTCTGCTTCATTTGCTGCTGCCTTTTTTTTGGAATTCGTTCAGCTCCATTTGCAGTTGAAATTGTGCAGGAATGAGAAAGTATGTGTGCATGGGAGGAGGTAGAAGGCAGAGGCTAATATGCCATTCGAATAGGTTTCTTTTGTGTTTTCAAAACTTCAAAATAACTTTAGTTTAGCTGCAAGAATTTCGGGCATTAACAGAAAGTATACGAAATTGGATTTGGAACTAGTGTAATTGAGCTGAGATTTCATGCATTTCTACAGATACTAAAGGAACATATAATAAAGGAGTTTAAGACTTATAGACTTAAGTTGATAGCCAAGAAGTAGGAGGTGATGTTCCGCTTCTTCCCTTTGTACTCATTATTTGTATTCATTTTTAATCACTATTCTTTGCTTTATAAGTGTGATGGTTCTCTAGTTAAATTTGAAATTTTATTCAAGTTTCTCAAACCCTCATTCTTTAAGTTAAACTTAAGGGCCACAGTCAGAGCCGTATTTACAATATTTTATTGAGAGACAAAGAAGACATTAACACAGGCATATTATAAGAATATGATTCTCGTGATTCTCAAATCATCTTTATTTTATTCTTTATTCTAAGTTTTATACACTTTAACACATTGTTATTTTAAGCTTAAAAGAGCATAAGGGGAATATGGATAAAAGTATCAAACGATATTAATTCCCAAAGTTGTATAAATAACATCATTCTCCAAGCGAACGATTAGCAGTAGAATCTTCTCTCGTTTCAATCCAAGTTACTTACACATTCTTGTATTCTTTCTTCCAATCTCTTTTCCCTCCATCAAGTTCTTCATCTTCCTCTACAAAATTGAATTGCCCGTCAAATCAACGCACGTTTCATAAGAAATACCTTGACATTTTAATAATGCACTGCCAAATCAAGAATCCAGCCTTTTTCAGCTGGTTTATAGCTACTTTATGTTTTTCTGGTTGATAATCTAATAAATCAAATTTGATATTTATTCGAAATCAAGGCAGAGGTGTAGGCAGCACACACGCCTAGCCAGCACACCCCTTCACCCCTCTCTACCCCTCTGCCAACGTGCAGCCCTTCAGCCACTCAGCCGAGCTGATAATTTATGCATAAGGGCGAAGCTTAAAAAATTACCGTCAAAACACAATTTAACGCGGCATAAGGAGCGTCACAGAGGGATGGGGAGGGGAGAAGGAGTGAGAGAAGGGGAGGGAGAGGAAAAGAGGAAGCAGAGGGAGGAGGGGAACCGCTAAAAGAACAACAAGCTGAGCTAAGCGCACACACATATTGTCTGACTGTCTGGCACACACCCTCAACAGGCAGACATATGAGTGTGTGTGTGTGTGTGAGATGTATGCGTGTGTGTGTGTGCGCTGGGAGAGGCGCATAAAAAATAAATGCTTTGTTTAACCGACATTTTAACGCCTATTTACGTGCCGGGCACGTCATGCACGTTATGCCAATTTAATGGTCTGACGCGGCGCCTGCAAGTAGGCAATGACTTTACGCTTTGCCCAGCAAGAGAAAGCAAAGGAAGAAGAAATAAAAGAAGCAGCAGAAAGGAAAGAAGAGGAAGCCCCAGAAGGAAGCAGCGGCAGTTGCCTTATAAATAAATAAGCCAAGGCGAATGTGGCAAGCAAAATAAAAGAAGCAACCAAAATTTAATTGCAGTAAACAAAAGGCGAATAAAGAGGGCGAAATAGAGAGAGAGAGAGAGAGAATGAAAGAGGGTAGAAGAGCAAGGCAGGCTGGCAGACAGTCAGACATTGTCTTAAATTATTAAATTAAAAGTTAATGAATAGAGCGACGCATAAACACGTAAAAAGCATAAACAAGTCAAGGTCGACGCTGCTGCTGGCAGCGCGCAGTCGACGTCAACCCTCTCTCGCACACACACATACACACACACACCCCCTGGCCACACCTTCACCCCTCTGCCATGTGGCACATTAGCGTCCCTGGTGTAACATTGCGCGCATATTTTTAGTAGGCACTGTCGATGCGACCAGCCTCTGCTTGTCCGTCTGTCCACTAGTGTCCTGTCTACTGCTCCTGATTGTGCCTGCAAGTGCACAACTGTGCTGGTCTGTCTTTCTCTCTGTCTCCCTGTGTGTGTTTGTGTGTGTGTGTTGTGTCTGCCGCTGCTGGCCGACATATGACAAATTCGCTGGGGACCATCAGCGCTACAAGCAAAGTTACTTTGCGCTTAAGTTGCCATTTTTCTTTTGCTGTTTACCGATTTTGGTTTTCCTTTTTTGTTTCGTTGGTGCTTTTCCTTTTTGGCTGCTGCTTCTTGCCAGTTTTGGCTGCTGCTTCCCATTTTTAGCTTTATTTCTTGCCCATTAGTTTTGCGGCGAGACAGCGCAGCGTAGCACGCCGTCAGTTGACAGCTCAAGATTGCCGCGACCAAGCAAAGTCTGAAATAAATACGCGAAAAAGACACGAGCAGAAAAGGGGATGGGAGATGGGTAAAGAGGGAGAAGGACAGGGGAAGAGAAAGGGGAGAGAGGGGAGACAGAGCGAGGAAGAGGGAGTAGTAGAGGGGAAAGGGCAACGGTTAAGTTGTCAACCCGCCGTGCGAGAGTGATGTGGATTCAGTTCGTTAGTGTCGCCCGCGCCTTTGTTATGCACAGCGGAAAAATCGTTTTCATGTCACAAGTCATTCACAAGCGACGCAGCGGCAAAGCTGAGCCGAGCTGAGCTGAGCTGAGCTGAGAGTTTTCTTTTGCTTTTCCCACATTTTGAGTTGATTTTTCTCGCATTTTTCAGAAATCAGTTGGAGAAAATGTTGTGCAATTTTTGGCTCCTAGAAGCAGGCAATACATTTCGGCACTGCCTGTGCGGAGGTGTGTGCCCGTGTTGGTGTGTGTGTGTGTCTGTCTGTTTGTTAGTGTGCGTGTGCTGCTTGTAAATGTCAAAACCTCAACATGTCTACACGTCGCCTCCGCTGTCGTCGTTGCTTGGTTCTTATGCATATGGAAATGCCAATTTCAATGCACACACACACACACAGACACACATCCGACATGGGCCTCGACCGCTGTCTCCTAGTCAGCCCCTTTCCCTCCCCCTGCCCTACCGTTCCCCTTCCACTACTCCAAACTCCGCCTGACCAAGCTGCCGATAAGACAAAGCCCCAAAATGTTTGACCAGAAGCTGGCAAATTTCTGCTGACTTGTCTGTTTGGCCCGACGATAGATAAAGAATTTACATATGGAATTTATGCGCGTGTGTGTATGTGTGTGTGTGTGTGTGTGCGTCGAGACATGTTTTGACTGTCACGACGGTAATTGATCTCGATTAAGACCATGTACGAGAAGTCGCTTAACAAGCAGTCAACACATGTACACACACACACACACACAGCGCAAGGGAAGAGCATAAAATGGGATGGGGCGGGTTGAGTGCATATAGAGAGCCAATTTACGCGCATTCTTAAGACTTACAACGGCAATTGGCTGCAGTTAAACTGGCTGAGAATGTGCCATAAAAAGTTGTTCTATACGAGCTGAAGAAACAAAGGAAGCTAAGGAGAATTGCTTAGGAATTTATACTCCATGTACGAGTATAAGAATGTCATGCAGATAATTTGGGCACTGCAAACCAATGGATTCCAGTTGGTTTCAAGCGCTCTAATTAGTATTTATAGTCCCTAACTTATTATAGACATTTTTAAGGTGTTTCCTTAAAAATAATCTTGCAAATATGTGGAACAAATAGAACAAAAATATTTCAGATAACATCACTAGAAGAAATGATAATCATTAAATGTTAAAATTTACTTTATAAGACGGGAAATAATGTTTGAGCTTAGGTTTTATTCAATAAACTATGGCAAGGAACTTAGCCTAGTCAACAACTTTTTACTATGAAATATTGAGGACGTTAAGAATAAATGTACATAATGGAATACTCATTTCAAGTAGTTCACATGATTTTAGACAAGTTTTACTACTAAATATTATAAAGATCAATATATATTTATCCAAATATGAATATGTATTGAATATCAAAGATGGTCTTTAGCTTTACATCCCTCTTTAGCTGATTGCTTAATATATTATAAAAAATAACTTAGTTTAAACCAGACTGGCATACTCTGAAATCTTGCATCCTTAATGAAGAATCATGCAAAGAAAAGTTTAAAATAAAATATTCAGATGTTTGTTTAGATTTTTAACTTATACACAGATTGCACATATTATTAATAAATATTTAAGAAAAATAATTAAAATCTGAAAGCGAAATAATCCATTGTAGTTTGTTTTCTACTCTGATGCTTTATTAGTCTATTTTCTAATACACATATCTTATCCTCCCTTTACTGTTCCAACCCATGTTCCTTATAGTAATTAAAATCTATTTCTTTATCTTTTTTGCCTTGCAGGTCTGGTTCCAAAACCGTCGTGCCAAGTGGAAGAAGCGCAAGAAGACCACAAATGTATTCCGCACACCGGGCGCACTGTTGCCCTCGCACGGCCTGCCCCCGTTTGGGGCAAACATCACAAACATTGCCATGGGCGATGGACTCTGTGGCACTGGAATGTTTGGCGGCGATCGCTGGGGCGTCAATCCGATGACGGCAGGTGAGTGCAGTAGACTGGAAGTGGAAGTGTAGTTGAACTAACTGAACTGTATCTATTCGTCTATGTATCTCTCTCTCTCTCTCTGTTTCTGTATCCGTGTGCATTGCTTGGCTGACAGGCTTTGGCCAGCTGAATCAATCGTCACCGCTTTCGTCCACGCTGAATAGCGGCCTCAATTCTGGCATTAACATGGGCTCCGCCCTCAGTGCCGGCAGCTATCAGCACTATGGCCTGAATGCATTGGGTAGGTGTTGCGTCAGGCGAAGACCCCCTGAACCTTACCCCTCTTCCAGTTCTCTTCATCTACCGCAATCATCCCCCCATCCATTTCTGTTCAAAACCAGATCACATGCTGGCAAAACTTTCCATTTGATTAAAAAAAGCGTTGACACTTTTTGTGTTTTTTCTTCATTTTTGTCATTTTTTTTTCTGTCTTTGTTTGTTTTGAATCCAGTTCCTGGCTGACAATTGCCCGAACACGACAGCGTTTTCATTTCTTTGAACTCATAACACTTTTTTTCGGTAGCCCCAAGAAACGAATACAACAACAAAGGAAAAAAAGCAATGATAAATAAATAAATAAGCGAAGCAACGAACAATTTATAGCGCTCTGTGATTTTTGGTTTCTCGTCTTTCGTGGCTCGAATTTTGTGTTTCGATTTTCGTGTATTTGCTCGCCCAATTAACAGGCATTCGTTTAATTTTCAGGAATACCCAAAGGTATTCGAGTAACTCTTTTCGAGTGTGCCTATTCGAACGAGTGCATTCGTATTCGTATTCATCTTCGTTGTTGTTCGCCATTCGACACGTCTTGGTCGCCTCTGTTTGATTTCGTATGGTTGTGCTAATTGACATTTTGGACATTTTGGAGACAGGTTTTTTCTCTCTTCATTTCAAAGTTTTCATTGTTACAGTTTGACTTTGTTTTCTTATTTTCTTACCCCTAACACGCCCGCACCCGCACCCGCACCTGGACTGCCTGCCTGCTTGCATGTCTCTATATCTTTGCATATTTGATTTGTCTCTTACGCAGGCGACTCCATGATGTATCAGCACAGCGTGGGCGGGGGGGTAAGCTGCGGACCGGGCGGCTCCCCGAGCGCCACCACGCCGCCCAACATGAACAGCTGCTCGTCGGTGACGCCGCCGCCGCTCTCAGCGCAGCCGAATTCAACTCAGAACGAGCTCAGCGGTGAGCCCATGGTGAGTTTAGCCGTGACACAAACCTCAACGGTGGAAATTAACTTTCTTTTCATTAACATCGCCAGGCACATCACCAGCAGCAGCAACAGCAACAGCAGCAGGCACACCAACCACAGCAGCAGCAACAGTCGCACCAGCAGCAGCAACAGCAGCAAGTCACACACCAGCAGCAGCAGTCAGCAACACCAACACAACAACAGCAGCAGCAGCAGCAACAGCAGCAACAGCATCAACAGCAGCAGCAGCAACAGCAGCAGCAGGACAGCAGCAATTTGCTGCCACACTGTCATCAGGCCATGCAGTCGCCAGATGGCGCCACCGACGAGGATGTCTGGCGAGGACACAGCATTGCAGCGCTGCGGCGGCGTGCGTCGGAACTAAACGCAACGGCAATTCCATCGTATTTGCACCACGCCGCCGCCGCCCACAACAATTACGAGCACCACAATTCGGTCTACTGAAATTTGTTGAAAAGCTTTGAAAGCTTTTCGGATTACGGTTTTTCCAATTGCGGTGCGCACGAGTTTTAGAGCCACTGGCAGAGACAGAGAGAGACAGTTTGAGAGCCACCTTAGCGCTAAGATAAACCAAACCAATTATGAGTTTACGTTAGTTCTTGTGTTTTCCGTTTAATATATATACTAAGATATTCGATTCTCTGTTTGTTTTGAACTTCCTGATTTGCCAACTTGTCCATGATGAAGCGATTTTTCAACTTAAAAGACTATAATTAATGTAAACCAAGTATACGAGAAGGAAAGAGAAGCAGGAGGAGCAGGAGAACTTGAGCAGAGTTACTCGCAGAGAACTTTAATGAGCTATTTTTAGTGGCACTAGAGGAACCATGTACTAGACCCCTTATACAAGACCCTATGAATGTACGAGTATTGCGATTATAAAACTTAAGCCTAAGATAAAACAATATTACACTGCGGATGGTCCCGTTAGACCGCGCGCAATTAATTACTTAGCAATTAAAGAAAGATTAAGAAAAAATAAAGAAAAGAGGAGTAAAAAGTGAAAACTAAACATTAAAAGACATAACTGTATACGAAAAGGTTTTTAGAACAAGAAAAGACAAATGAAAATTGTATAAAACACGCCCCGACATGCACCACGGGACTCCACAATAATTTTTGAGAATATTTCCGCATGCTTCGACTAATGAATATATCTATAAAACATATATACAGATAAAGATAAAGATACAGATATATATATAACTTACGTAACTATATAGTATACCATGTAAATCGTACTTAAGTGTTGTTGTTTTTGTGTATAGCCATTCTTGTTTAGTTCTTTTGCTACTCTTACCCCCCACACACATAAAGAATGACCCCACACACACATATAGTTTAATTATCAGCCAATAAAAAATAACCAAGAGAAAGAGAAGATAGAAAGGAGAGTAAGAGAGATAGGGAGAGAAAGATACCCCATAGCTAAAGTACAGTTTTGCATGCACTTGATTAACTAGATGATCCGTTTATTGAATGAGAAAGTATACCATAGCATACATACATATATCACATCATATACAACTACGGCATACTTGTAATAGACTTTCTACTAATGTTTAAGCCGAGCTAACTCGATATGTATGTAAAATTATGCGTATTATTAAATAGTAAACTAAACTAAACTAAAACTAAAACTAAATTAAATATGAATTGAACGTGATTTAAATAACAGAAAATGCAGAAAAACTATGCAAATAAAAACTGATTTCAGTGTAAATGTTATGCGATTTACGATTTGGATTTAACTTTTAATTATAACGGTTTGCTTGTACCCTAGGAGTGATGCTTGAGGCAGGGTATGCGAGAAGTGGAGTGGGTGAATGAGTTGAATGAGTAGAAAAGAGAAGAAAGTGAGAAAAGATAACAAAATGAGGAGTCTAGAGTGCAGAGAAGTCAATGCTCAATATACCTAAGAGTTGCTTCACTTACAGGGTATCTGCTCGTCGAGCATGTCAAGTGCTGCAGCTGCATTATAATCAATTACATGTATTGCTGCAAATGCATTTAAAGCCAAGTCAATTAACTAACGCTGGACAAAGTTCTGCGGGAGCAGGAAGGAAAGGAGGTGCAGAGAGAGGGAGAGAGTGAAAGGGGAGAAAGAGAGGGAGAGTACTGCTAGGGGAAAGGTTAAGCGAACTGCAAAAGCAATTACAATAATTGCATGTGAGCAGCTTTTGGCTGGCTAATAAAAACGCCAAAACGAATTTGCCACAAAAACAACTTTAAGCTCAAAATTGGCAAATTGATAAAAGTTTGACAGCGCACACACACACACACACACACGTCAGTACTCACACACACACACACGTGCCGTGGGGGCAACTGGCCAAATAAGCGTTGCACTCGCATTGACTGCTTGCCCCTGATTGGGGTCAACTGTGCAACAACAGCAACAGCAACAGCCACAGTGCCTCACTGTGTGTTTACGGCTGCCACTGCCACGGCTTCTGCAGCTGCTGTACAAGTGGCATACCCTGTAGACCTGACAGCTGTGGGCATATGCAGTTGCTGATTGTTTAACATTGTAGTGGGGATATTTAACTCAAAGGGAAGTTTATTCATTGATGAACAACTTTGATGGATTTTTTAACGACTTAAATTATATATCATTACATCTTCTTATGAATCAGAAGAATAACAATAGTTCTGCTTGATATATATTATATATATTTTTATTTATTTATGATCTGTCATTTATATTTTAATGTTTTTATTAAGCATTTCATTTATAATTAACTTCCTTCTCTGCCTGCAGGGCATGCCACGTTCTTCCCGCTGCTCTCTTGCAGCACATTATCAGTTGCACTGGCCCGGGGGGGACATAGATTGAGACTATGCATGCGTGGCATCTGCATGCGAGTGGCATGCGGCAAGCTTATAAATATTATAACACTCGATGCTGCCTGCCTGCCTGCCAGGCTGCTGCCTCGTGTTGCTCCGGTGACATTTGACATGCACATTGTCAGGACAATTGGCCAGACTTAATCACACTGATGGCATTTTTATGTGATGTGGCAGCCACACACAGTTGCAGCTACAGTTGCAACGACAATTCAATAATAAAACTACACACACACACGCACACACAGAGACGCACACAGACAGAGAAAGGGTTACTTAAATATGCGGCATGTCGTTTATATTCTTATGTGAAATGTGGAAAGGAAATCGGGCGCACGGAGTATAACATGCTCGAACTCGAGAATTGATAGCTTGCCATCGCCATCGACGTCGGCCTCCTCGATTACCTTGTCGGCAATCTGCTGGTGCTCCTCGGGACTCAGCTCGTTTTTGGTCATTGTCGTCAGGCAGGACATGAGGTCAGCGTGCCCGATGAAGCCGTCCTGATCGAAATCTGCAAAGTCATGCCAGACATGCATAAGTACGCCAGGCAACATATGTCTGCACACACACACACACCCGCACACACACACACATGGAGAGTGGCACACACTCGCCTGGTATTATCAAAGTTGACATTTTCATGCATAAAAGTCAACTGATGTGTGCAAAACTCACTTACCGAGCATATTCTTATAGAGCACCCCCTCCCCCTCTATGTGTGTGTGTGTGTGTGTGTGCATAATCGCATGTGCTCGTTGTCTGCGTTGCATGCTTCAATTTGTGTCAATCTAATAAAGCACACTGAGACAAAGTGCCAAGCTCTCGTCTACAGTTTTCAAAATATTATTATAGAATTGCAAACGAGTCACGGGGATAAAGTAGAATGTGTGCAAATACGTGAACTAACTCGACTCACAATATATGAATAACAATATGCCAAGCTATGCAATAAAGAGAGATAGAGAGAGAGTAAGAGAGAGAGAGGGGGCAATAGTTGGTAGAGTATAAACTTGCATGGAATATTTCAAACTCGCACGCCGAGCAACTTTTGCTTTCAATTCAATTACGCAAACCGATTTATTTGCTTTATCTAAACCAGCAGCAGCTACAGCAGCAACAGCAGCAACTGCTGCAACAGTAGAAACAGCAGCAACAGCTGCAACTGTTCGCAATAAGCCAATAATTCCGTTTAAATAAACTGCATAAAATTCGATTTGGCATTGTTTGTCAATTGGAACAGAACAGCACTTTCATTAGGCAAGTACCTCGCTCCTCCCCCCACCCCTCTCTCACTCTCCCTCTCTTCATTCAATTAACTCGTTTGCTTTGTGGCCCGCACAGATTTGTATATATTTCTATACGCGCACTTCTTTTTTTTTGCAGTGCACACAATTAATTGTTCTGGCAGAAAGTGTTCAAATCAATTTGGGTGAAACATTTTGTGCGCGACAGTTTTGCGTAGTCTAATTTAATTTTCAATTAAAATACTTATTAGAATTTATGGCTGGCCTTGAACTGCGACAGGCCTGGCAACCCTGGCTACCCTGGCTACCCTGGCTGGCTTGGAGCAGAGCCACAAATAACTGAGGCAGTAAAAGCGGCGGCAGTTGGCGGAAAAATGCATAAACAAAACCCGGAAAAATGTTGGCCGGCAGCAACGTGCAGCAAAGCAGCAGCAACAACAGCAACAACTAGTCGACAACAAAAACAACAGCAACAACGAGAAGAACTTACCATAAATTTTAAATGCGTAGAAGACTTTAATATCTCTGGGCGCCTGCTCGCTGAACACGGAGAGAGCATCCAAGAAGTCCTCAAAGGATAAATTGCCCAGGCCATCGCGTGAAAATGCCTCGCCTGTTGGGGGGCGTGGCATGGGGCGATGCCAAAAATAGATATATATATATAAGTATGTATATAAGTATGTATATACGTATGTATATAGTGAGTATATATCGTATAGAAATCGCTTTGCTTATGAATATGGGCAGGCAGTCGCCATAGTCCGTATTCCATTGTTATTGCTGTTGTTTCTCTTATTGTTGTTGTTGTACTCACAGATTCGCCGGCGAAAGGGATTCTCACGCAACTCGGGCATCTTCTCAATGCATTCGCGTGGAACCTTGACACTTGAGGCCTGACCCTCGGTCATTTGGCGTGGCACCAAATCCGGACGCAGTTCACGAAAGCGTTTATGCACGCTGTGGAAGATTGTAGAGCGTGATGAAAGGCTTTGTTTGCCTGAGTGTGTGTGTGTGTGTGCGAGTGTGCGTGTGTGTGTGTGAGTGTGCTTGCTGCTGAGTGCCCTAACAAAGGGATGCGCCAAACAATGGCGCCATTCAGATTGAAAAGAAAATAGTTTTGCTTATTATATTAAAGGGGGCGAAAACAAAAATATGACGCATACGCCCCGTAATGCCGAAGAAGCATAATGAGAGAGCCAGCAAATACGTACCGCAGTATCTCCTTGCGTGTGAAGAACGTGCAATCCTATTGCGAGGGAGAGGGGGAGGGGGGAACAATGTTAAATTGGTGGCAATGCTCGAAGTGGCATAAGCTGCACTGTACCTGATAGTCATCCAATTGCTGCTCGGTGAATGTCACAACTTTGTTGCCCATTGCTTATCCAATTGTGTTTGTTTATGCCCTGCCAGGTTCCAGTTTTCGGTTTCCAGTATTCCAGCTTCCCAGGCTGCCAACTGTCTCTCTGTCTGCTCTCGGTGATGGTGTGTAGCCAAAGGCAACGGCAATGGGCAACGGGCAACGGGCTGCGGATCGAGCTCGGCAACTGCTGCCGTCTGCAAACGCTGTGCGACTGGCAAAACATCCTCGTGACTTTGCATAGAGCCGGGCACATCCCAAACGCAATGGCGTGGCCAGGCCGGGACAGGGCATGGCTTGGCGTGGCGTGGCGTGGCACAGCGACCAACCCATTTCAGTGCGACTGACATATCCTGCGGCGCCTTTTGCAGCGGCGGCGTGTGGCGGCTCCAGCTTGTCCTGGCCGCATTCGCATGGAAATTAATTAAGGAGTGTTCACGGTGTGCCAGTTTTTTCCTCCTCTACTGCTGCTCTTATTTTTTTTTGTTTTGTTTGATTCGTTCGCTCTCACCCAGCGTGGCATAGCCTGGCGTGGCATGGCCTGGCCCGTGGTTTGTTTGCCACTGCCCGACAGCAAAAAGGCAGCGGCAAAAACGCTTTTAGAGGTGCGGCACACGGCTAAAAAACATACGCACTAACACACTGAACAACATAACAAGAACAAGGGCAACAACAATAACAACAACAGCAAACAGCAACAAGGGCAAGGCCGAAACCGAAGCCGTAATACACTCAGTTGAAATCAGATCACAGGCAGATCAACAGATTGAGAGCAACAGATTGATTGATTCGATTTAAACAGTTTTACTACAAGTTGTTTTTATTGAGTTTACAGTTTCATTTCTATACATTTTCAACTGAATAATCCAGCTTATGTTATGCTTAAACTATAAAGCAGATAGAGTGGCTTAACCTCTTAATATAGATACACTTAACGTAATGCCTGGACATAAATCAACATTTTTTTGTAGTATTCTAATATGAAATAGTGGCATTTGTCTCTGTATACACAAATATACACTAGAATTAAATATATTTATAAATGTAAACCTCACCTAAGTCTAAGAACGTAATTAAAATAATAGTGCAATAAACAGCGGACACCAATCAGCCAGTCTTGGTAGAAAGAAGCCTGCACTGGTGTCGCAATTGGCCGCGTAGCTTTACAAGTGGTATAAAAGTCAGAATACATTCACTACAAAACAAGACATATATAAAACAAATCATATACAATCTTTAACATATCTGACATAGATCAATCATGTCATCGTACAATTTTCTACATATCTTAATTATTTTCAGCTTATTTTTGTCTTCTCCTGTACACATTTCTGTCTTCTGTATACAGAACTTTCTTAGCCTTATTGCTACGTTAAAACTGTAGCACAGTTTTGTGCGCATCGCATTTGATATGAGCTCTCGCTCGCGCTGCTGCTGCTTGTCCGTTTGTTCCATAGTCTTTATTAATTAATTTAATGCTCTGCAGCACTTTTCGATTTCCTGTGTCTGTTTTAAGAATTTGTGAAAGTGACTGTCGGGCTTGGGATCCAGATCCAGCACGCTCAGCTTGGTGAGAAACTGTCGTCCTTGCAGCGTGACCAGCCAAGGTTGCAAGGAGCTGTAAAAACAAAGCACATTGATTAGCTGAGGTTTATTTGAAGAGAGGTGTGCGTGTGTGTGTGTGGCCTACCTGTTGTGGCGACTGGACTGGCAGCGTATTTCCTGAAATGTCAGCATTATGGAGCAATCAAGCGCTGTGGCACCCAACATGTATGCCTCCTCGGGGGGCAGCTGATCCACATTATGCCACATGGCCGGCGAGCGGCTTAGCAACGCCCGCAGTGCATCATAGCTGGGCGTGGCATGTTGAGCGTGTCCCGCTTGCCACATGTAATGAAAATGATGCTGTAATTGCCAAAAGAAAAACAAAGTGAGAAAGGGAAAGAGAATAGAGTGATAGAGCGAGCGAGGGAGAGTGTCATGAAAAGCGACTGCCACTTGGCTGGCATCCAAGTGAGCGTCCCACTGCAGCAGCAGCATCAGCATCGGCTCCAGCAGGACTTGCAGCTGTCTGTTGGCCGTTTAGCTGCCCTTTCAGTTTCTTGCTTCTACCACGGGCCACTCACTTGAAGCATTGTTGAAACCTCAACCAGGTGGCTCAGGGTAAAAAGTGAAAAACACACAAAAAGCAATAGAAATAGAGCGAGATGCAGGGAGAGAGAGATAGAGAGAGAAGGAGAGTGAGCGAAACAGAGCAACAAAATCAACTGATGGCCATCAAATGCAATGGGCAGGTGCGGAGTTTTTGGGGACTGTGCGGCCCCCAAATAAAAATAAACAAAAACGATGATAGCCAGAGTTGAGTTTGCTTATTCCTCGCTTTGCCCCCTTCCCCTTCCCCTCTCCTCTTCGTTATGCGCCTTTTTTTTGTGTCGCTTACCTTTACCAACAATTGCAAATGCAAAATTTTTTGCAGCACACAATTTTTTGGTAAGTGAAATATTTCCGCTTTGCTGAGCTCCGCTTGAGACGACGACGACGTCGACGAGGTTGCCAGTGTTTCCGTTTCCGTTGGAGTTGTAGCTGCTGTTGCCATTGCCACATTCGTTGACACGCTGGTTGGGGCGATTGTTGTTTGCCCTGCTGCTGATGCTACTGTTGTTGTTGTTGCTGCTGCTTCTGTTGTTGCTGCTGCCATTCGGCAACGCTTTGTGTACCTTTGCGTCGCTTTTTCAACAGCAGCTGCACTCGTCGAGCGTCGCTGTGGCTGACCAGCAACAGCTTTGACACACTCAACTATGCCCGGCTCCAGCTCTTTCACCTGGTCCAGCTTCTCGTCCTGGTCTTCCTCCACCTGCCACGCAGCAGCAGGGGCAGCAACGGCAGCAACGGCAGCAGCATTAGCTGCGCCAATTTCTGTAGTTGCTTTCGGTATTGCCTTTGTCTCGCTGCCACAGCGTTTGCTGGCTGATTCCCCAAATGCAGCCACGTTCTTTGCCAGCTTCGGCTCCTCCTCCTTCCCCTCTTGCTGCTCTTCGCACTGGTATTCCCTGAGCAGGCAGGCAACCAGCAAATGTTTTATAAGCGCCATAATTTCACTGGAGAATTTCAGTGATTTTATGACCATCGCGTTGGCATTGGCAATCCGCCCCATGGACAGCGGGCGAACATGCAGGGGAGGGGGTAATGGCAATGGCAACGGCAACGTCAATGGGCATGGGGCATTGGGATTGGGATTGCGATGGCGATGGCGATTGCGATGGTGTATGTTGAAAGGCGAATGGCGATTGGCATTGGTGACTTTTCCAAAATTTTCGGTTTTGTTAGCATTTTCAATGCACATTCCAATTTTGTGTGTGGGCAACATTGTTGTTGTTGTTATTGTTGTTTTTCGTTGTTGTTGTTGGTGACCGTGTTGTTGTCAAGCGTTGTGCAAAGGTGTGGAAATGAGTGAACAAAACATTAAGGAGGAGAAACGAGAAGAAGAGAAATGGCAATGTTAGGGGTTGGCACTGAACAATTTGTGTGAGTTTGGCTCCTCTGCTTGCATTATTTATTGAATATTTGCGTGCAGAGTAGTTCTCCTCCTGCTCTACTTTTTCACTGTCTATCCTTCGATTCTGTACCCCCTGTGCCCCCTCTCTTTAGCAGCTGCTGCTTACTGCATTCCGATTTATATTTGTGTCGTCAACTTATTGTGCTCATCTAGGATGATTTCTCGCTAAGTCGAATTTATGATTATTTGACTTTCTACTATTATTCTATATAAAGAAAGGTAAATAGAATAGAATAGGAGGCGTGGTAGACCATACACAGTATATTATATTATATATATTATTATATTATATTATATTATATATATTATTATATTATATTATATTATATATATTATTATATTATATTATATTATATATATTATTATATTATATATATTATTAATTCATGCCTAGGCTCACTAACCTAGTGGATTGACTCATATCAGTTTGTTGAGATGCAAATCTAAGGCGAAGCAAAACTTCAACTGTCAGCAGCATGAATATGGCTGGAATTTTTAAAAGCCCTCATAGACAAATTCAAGAGGTAATCCCTTTACGAGGATCTCTTAACAACTCACTGATATTTAAATTGTCATCTTCCACTAAATTCTTCTTTCACAAAAATAAATGAAAACAATTATTATATTATCAAAAAGTAATCACAAGTACTCAAAACCTTTTCCCCCTCGCTCTACATTAAATTCCTCCTAGACAATCAACTCCTTCACGCATAAAGGCCGCCTTCATATTTAAATTGATAAAGAATATAGCAAATAATTTGCACTTACCCGGGAAAGAGTCGAGTGTGCAGCTCGTCGCAGGAAATCGAATTCGCGTGATCGCCGTAAATTAAATTGCCAGCCTGGAATACACGTAAATTATTTTGCGGGCAGGCGAAAAGTGCATCGAGGGCGGAAAACATGCGACGTGGAGAGCTGCGAAAAACAAAGAAGACGCAGACAGAAACCGAAAACCGATGAAACAAAAATGATGGGAACACAAAATAACACTATTAAAACATAAATACATATACCATATAAATATATATATGTACTGCATATAAAGGTGGTCTCCCGATATAAACGGAGGCTGCTCTGCATGGGAAATTCGAAAATGCCAAAATGAAAATAAAACAAGCCGGCAATAATTTTTTGTATGCGCTCTTCTTTCTGTTTCTTTTTCTCTTTGTTTTGTTTTGTATTTTATTTTTTGGACAAGGCCGTAAAAAGCCCGCAACGAAACGAAACGAAAGTGGATGCGAAGCAGGCGGTAAACCGGAATGAAAGCACAAGCAAATTGAATTTCGTGCACGGATGCACGCATGACTTAAAACAGCGGGCCGCAAATAAACGAATGAGCCGGCAAAAGGAAGCAAAAAGTGAATCGCATATGCGATGGGACGAGGCCAAAGGCTTGGCCGGCATGGCCCGGCTGGCTCTGGGCTGCCAAGTGTTGCCTGTAGCTACCTTAACGGGGCAGGCGAACAAGCCGCAGCAACAGCAGCAACGGGAGCAACAGCAGCAGCCCAAAAGCGTTGGAATTATGAAGCACGACAGGACACGCAAATGGAGCAGATTGAAATTTATGACTTAAAGGCGTGCAACACTAGCAGCAGCAGCAGTGGCAGCAGCACGTGGCACGTGGACAACGCTTGAAGTTGAAGTTGAACCTGTTTGGGATGCCTCAACTTACCCGGAAAAGAGCTCCAATGGACAATAGTCGCTCAATCGTTTGATTTTGCCAGTTTGCAGCTGTCAGAGGGGAAGAGAGAGGGGAGAAGAGAAGAAGAGTGAGTGAGTGGCAAGTCAAGTGGCAAGCGAAAATGTTTTGTAATGTGGCACTCACCTTCAGTTGCTGCATGCTGCAATAGCGACACCTGCACTTGCACTCCGACATCAAGGGGTCGCAGGTCAACTGCGCGGGCTCGATTGTCTCGTCGCCCTCTCTCGCTGCTGCCGCTGCTGCTGGCATTAAATCAAATAAATCGCTGACATCACTTGGCAACTGCAGCCAGCCCTGTTTCGGTTTTATTTCAATGGCAAACGTATCACCCACTCTCCTGATGCCCCTCGTCTCCTCTGTCGAACTCGAACTGCAAACGAAGCCGTGGCTAGAGCTGCCACTGGTGTTGGTGTTGGCATTGCAGCCGGAGCTGGAGTCGGAGTTGGAGTCGGCGGCGATGCCGGTGCAGATGTCGACGTTCATGTCCGTGTTCATGTCCTTTGCCTACAAATTATATCGTTTCAGCTTATTCTCTTTTTTGCATTGTTCTGCTGCAGGCAGGGGAAGGGAAGAGTGGGGCAGAAGGACGTGCAGTGGGCGTGGTGTGAAGCGGCAGCGTTGACGCCATTTTGACTTGAAAATGCCAACGACAAGCGAAGTGAAGTTGCACACAAAAAGAGCAGAAATCAAAATGAAAATACATAAAACACAGAAGAGGAGTAGGACGAAGTGGAAATGCTCTATGAAGCTGATATGATAAGGTAAAAGCATAGGGGCTGGCAAGGGTTGGACTAGAGAGAAGTTAGGGAACTGATAAACAACATTTTAAAGGGTAGTTGCTAGAAAAGTTGGGATGTATAGAACGTTGAGGTTACAGATATAATCACTTAATCATTGCTATATAAACTATCTGAAAAATCGAAGACTGACACTATTAAAAAACTAAGCTGTTGTTGCAATTTGCTTACTGAACCTAAGCACTGTCGAGAGGCAACTTCGGGTTTTTATAGACAAGTGGAGCTATTGAGAACGAGGCTGACTAAAGAAAGTAAAGCTGATCTTTAAGATATCCTATAAAGGGTCCTTCTTCTTCATCTTTATAAGACGACGATTGGGCTTCTTATTTTAGCTGCCTGCTGCAGCCTTATAAATATAGTGATCAGACTCTATTAGGAGGAGACTCGTTAATATTGCCTTAATATTCTGAAGCTTAGACATTCAGTATTTATGCCTACATTTTACAAATTTATATAGCTTAGAGTGTCAGATTGTGTGTTGGAAAGACTGTGATTCATTATTGGAATTTGCAAAGGCTAACTTTGTGCTCTTGTCTTCTGATATCCGATGTTTTATAGGTAAATTGTGGTTGGCAATTAAAATGGAGATTGAGTGCAGTATTCACAGATGTCTTACAGATTATAGATACAACTCAAGGTGAATTTCTTAGCTTCTGCCCTTATTCAAGACGTATTCAAAGTACCCTCTCAGGAGAGCAGCAATAGCAGCTGCACGACGTAAGCTGGCGACAGTGCCCCGCACCCGTGTTGGACTCCCGGTCCCGAGCAGGACCTAGGGCCAGGTCAGGGCAGGCCAGGACAGCAGCAGGTTATCGTCGCACATGAACTGTAACTGCCTCTGCCTTTGCCATTGTCCTGCTGCAGCGACATAAAACAAAAGTTGTTGTTTGCCGCGCTGATTGTATGATGAGTTATGGAGCTGGAAAACAGCAACAACAACACACACACACACACACACACATAGCGAGGCACACTCGCAGAGGCAGGTAAGAGAATTGAGTTGTTTTTGCTGGCGCGCTTCGTTGTGCCAAGTTGAAATTGAAAATTAACATTTAAAGCCACAATTAAAAGAGGCACTTTTCCAGCTCGAGAGTCTGCAGAGCGGGCACTCCCTGTCCCAGCTCCATCTCTCCCTCTCCCCTGCCCTTCTCCACTGCTGCTCCCATTGCACTGCGGCTGCTCATAGTCATATCCTGTCCGGCACACAATATGGCGTTAGTTATGGCGCCGTAACTATTGTTTTTTCTTTCATTCTTATTTTGTTTGTTCGTTTGTTGTTGTTGTTGTTGTTGTTGCTGGTTTCTTACTTTACTTGCAATTTTATTTCGGTCAATGCTTTGGCAGCAAAGCCATAAATTGAATATAGTATAAGCATCGCGACGAGGCCGAAGCGAGCACAGTGGGACGAGTTGGAGTTGAATGAAAGTGAGGCATATCCTATGTGCTGCTGCTTGCCAGCGCCATCTAGCGGTAGGTAGTATGCAGAAGAGAGATCTATACGAGGGAGGGAACTGTTTTTAAGAGTATAATATGATCTACATTATAAACTAGCCGATTTATGGCTACAATTTATAGAGCAGCAGCTTGGCTCTATATTTCTTTACCTGTCTACTAAATTTGCCAAGCTTAACAAGCTGAACTAAGCAACCTCACTGCTGTCTCTAGTGACAGGGTATGCCTGGCTACGATCTCTCTCTCTTTCGCTCTGGCTTTGGCGGCACTTTCAAAGCAATTTTGGCGTCTTTTATAACCACACAAACCGAAACGGCCAGCGGGTTCAGGCAAGGCTTCGGCCACAGCAGCAACAGCAACAACACAAATAACAAAACAAGTACGAATAGCAACAACTACAACAGCAACAACAACGATTTGAGCTAGTACTATATAGCCAATAACAACAATAGCAATCGCAACAGGCAACAACAACTACAGCAACAGCAACAACAACAATGTGTTTACACTGTTGCCCACTTTAATTCAAAACAAAGAGCCGTTGATTTATGTTGCCTTAGCTTCCATGACCATGCCCACATATCCCCTGCCGCCCACACACACACACAATCCACACATAACCCAGCCCGGCCTGGCCTGGGTTAGGTTAGGTTTTGAGCTATAGCTCTATAGCTATAGCGGTTTTTTTCGGTAGTGCACAAAGGCAAGTTAAACCGTAAACCGCCGGATGAAGCGAGCAACAACAACAACAACAACAAGAGGAAGGCAACAGGGCACAGCGCAGCGTAGCGCACATATGGCCAAAAAATGCCAATATTGTCCTTGTTCAAAGTATACAATATATTTGAGCCACGCCCCCACACATGCCCCATTCCCCTGCCGCTGCTCCGTTGGCAACTTCAGCTCACCTGTAAATTGGCAAGTAAAACATCGAATGTGGCAGGCAATTGGGTCACATCTGGCAGCATCAGACCGAATGGCCCCACAAATTCTTTATCCAGACGCGCAACTGCAAGTGAAGAGAGACACAGAGAGAGTGAGTGAGAGAGCGAGAGTGAGAGAGGGGGGAGAAACATGAATGTAAAGTGCAGCATGCCCCCGTTTATTGATATATTGAGATGCCGCTGGGTTAGCGCGCGGCAGGCAATGATAAATTGTGCAGCTCGTCGCAAGGTACAGCACAGCAGCAGCCTGTTGCTAGCCAACGCCATTCCCTCTGCCCCCTTCTGCCCTGCCGCCCACAAAGTTGCCGCAACCTGCCTCAACTGGCTGCAACATAAACCGAATTTTGATATATGGCTGCGACTATTGGCCGGCGCCGCTTCACGTTGCCATCGCGCTTGCCACTAATCAGTCCCATGTGCAACGTGCCCCCACTTCCATGCTTCCATTCTAGTGCTGCTGCTGCCTCGTCACAATCCCCTTTGATGCACAATTTAGAAACTGGAACGAGTCCGAGAGAGAGAGAGAGCTGGACGAACGTAACTAAAAAGCTCGTTTATGATTGATTGCTGTGTCGGTTAAAAGGCTTTGGCGGACGCCCAATGGCAGGCAGAGAACAGAGGAGACATGGGAGAGGGGAGAGGGGACTGGCGGCAACAAAGCAGAAGGATGCAGCAGTGCATCGCACTAAAAAGCGTTGGCATGACTTGCACTGGAGATGAACTCACCAGGCCTGTGGGCGCGTATGTGCTCGTTTATCCAGAATCTATCGCCTTCCTTTGGTATGGCAACAATATCCGCTTCGCAGACAAACTCATTTCCTAATAGACGGCGCATTATCTCGATATAAGCCATAAAATCCGGCATTGTCAGGACGCCAGCTGGAGATGGAGATGGAGACGGAGCTCGAGCTGGAGCTGTAGCAAGAAAAGAAATAAGAAAGAAGATAAATGAAATAAACACATCTAGTTGCATTGGCCAAAAGATGCACACACAAAGAGTGGATATATGTGTATGTATGTGTGCTTGTGTGTGTGTGCCGAGCACAAAGCAAGAGTAAAAGCCAGCCAAGCGGGCAATAAGCATGGCACAATACACAAATTGGCCGGCACCAGAGCAACTGACTTTGCTTTTGCTTTCTGCTGGGGGGAGGAAGGCGCAGTCATCATTGTTGTTGTTGTTGCTTTCGGGTGTTTGAAGTTGCACGCAACCATTTCCGGTCCAAAAGTAACAGCAGCAACAATAACAACACAGTCAGAAGATACACAGAGATATACTATACATATATATATCGTATATATACACTCTGTATAGCGTCTGTATTTGGAGCATACAAATATCGCAGTAACCTTTCGCTGGGTCGGAAACGTTGGGCTGTTCTTCCGGCCTTGCTGTGCCGCCGGCTGTGGCGGCCGGCTGGCAATTGTCCTGGGACTTCTCCGACTGGCTGTGCGGCTTGGGCGTGGGCGTGCCTCTGCCTCTGCTGGATATCATTTTTGGCAAACGTAAAACTTTTTTAAATTGCGGCAACGCCAGCACCAAATTTGCATTACCCTCCGCCCGATAGATCAACTCAATTTGGCTCAGCTCCATCTGCGCGGGCATGTGCAGCAGCGCGTTTAGAGTCTTAGCTGCTGCCGCCGTCGTCGTTGCCGTCGTCGTGGACGCCTCTGTCGGCGCTGCAGCTGGCCCGGGTGCTGTCATGATTTTTGCGCGGGTGTTTGCGGTTCGTTGGCGCTGTCAAAATGCAACTGACACAGACGAGTGTCCGCATTCGCATCCACATCCACATTTGCAGTCGCCGTCGCCGTCGCCCTCGCAGTCAACGTCGCGCAGCCTGGCCTGGCCTGCCCAGTGGCGCGCCAGTGTGTTGATGATTTTGCCGATTGTGGCTTGTTGCGGTTGAGCTTTTGCGGTTTGTTTTTCTTGCTATTTGCTGTTGCTGCCTCCTGGCTGCTCCTCCTGCTCCTGCTGCTGGTGCCTGGCACGTTTGTTCAACTGTTTTTTTTTGTTATTTTGTTGTTTTGCTGTTGTTTTGAGGCTGCGATAAGATAATCCTTTAGCGAAGTAGCAAAATAAATTGTGTTTGCAGCTGCAAGCGAGAGAGAGACAGATGATGAACGAGATCTTTGATGAAATGCTAAACATTTAAATGCATTAGATGAATATTTACGGCAGCAAATTAAGTCAGAAAAACAATTTAATTCCACAAAAAGCGCAGTTTACAACATGATCGAAGCCGAATGCGCGCACAGGGTGACTATGGTGAAAAAACTAAACAGCTGACTAATGTGGCGGTTGGCCGATAATCGATCAAGCCGATAACAAATACTTCTTGCTAGTATTTTTCGTGTATGTGCCCGCCAAGTAAAGCAAATTCAAAATGATTACATTTTACATTTTATTCATTTGTGTTATTTATTTCTTTAGTTCTTGCGTATATATTGAGTGCGATCGGTTTGAATGAGTGTGTGTCCGCCAGCATTCAGCACTTGGGTGGCTGTGAATAATTAATTATCAGTATTTATGTTTAAATTTAAATTTTATAAATTTGTTACCTGCATCAGCACTCGTCAAGGCTGCAATAAGCGCAAAAACAAAGCCGCAAATCTTCAGGCAGTTCATGTTGATTTCGTTTTGTTTGATTCTGTAATGACAAGCTAACACTACACGCGACGCTTTTATAGCTGTCTAAGCTACGAGTACAGTATACGCTGGGAATACCAGGGCCTCTAATCAGGCAGGTTTTATATAATATATATACGCATCCCAGAAAATACCCAGTTACATGACCCGATCACAGCGAGCGCTGATAACTGCAGCACAGCGAAGGTAGATGCAGTTGGACTTGTGCTTGATTTTACTACTAAACATATAGTATAACTTATACTATTAGATTACGGTTTATTTGGGATTATTCCATAGTCTCTCAGTCAGCCTCGACATTGACAAAGATATATAGTTTAATTCTTAAGAAGTACTTAACATGCAAATACAGTGAATTACAATGGAATTACAACTTACAACAACCTTCAGTGATGCGTAGAAACCCCAGCCGGTTTGCAGTTCCCGCTAAACGTAAACAACACACGCTGATTGTGGAGGGGGAGATTAAAAAACGATCGATCTTTTAACCTATGTAAAGCCTCGTCTGTATTTTCCCACTATCAGGTATTATAGTGCAGCTACCTAAGCTGATTCTGCTATATAAGATCGCATCGATCGCAGCGAAGTCAATCAGTCTCAAGTCTGCAACTGAAATCAATATGAAATTCTTCCAAGCTGCTGCCGTTCTTCTCGCCATGCTCATTGCATCGGCCAGCGCTGAGCCCGTGCCCAAGCGTAAGTAGAGCAGACTTAGCATTACTATATACCTGATCAACCTATATCGTAACTAATCTAAATGTTATTTCTATCTTTCTTCTTTCAGCTGGCACTGTGCTGGTGCAGACGGACAACGTGCAGTACATTCGCACAGGTTAACCAGGTTGCTTGATTAATTGCGGAAACGTTTTCTAGAAAATGATATAAATAAATGCAAATGATGAACTAAATGAAGACTTTGTTGTGTGTTTTTATTGCTAGTGGAATATATCGATAAATGCTCTTGCAATAAGAATTCATATTCTTTTCAGCGTGCTTTATAGGGAATCGTGATCAGTAGTAAGTTTTGCTCAAGCTTAAGTTTCATTGCATATGGAAACTATACCTCATGCTGTATTTAGTCCATACAAAGTAGTTCTTTAAGATATCGGATTACCAATGTTAATTACTGTAGTTGAAGACTTGACAGCTAACATGTTTAGCTTGCAATGGCAATAAAGTTTTACTTAGCTTTATTATTGCCAGTTATATTACTAATAAACTGATGGTTACTTTTTATAATATGCCAAGCGGGTATGATGCAGTTGGAAAGATTTGGTGGTTTAAGTTCTTTCAGCTTTTAAGTTTTTCAGAGTAGTAGACTTTTTTTCTATACTTATAAATTATGGTGTCACTTTAACTCTAATCTACAAATTATAATCATGAAAAAAAGTATATACAATATAATACTTATAGTACCTACATATATCAGTAATATTTATTTAGTTCTGTGTATCATTTAAAGTAAATAAATAAATATATGCCTAGTGCACGAAGCCTTAACCTATACTAAGCTTATTCCTTATCTATATAGGTTATATTGTACATAAATTGAATACCCCGTACTGCAAGTAGAATAGGGTTATTGGAATAAGTCGTGTCAAGCTGATATGAATTGCTTTATAGCTAGTTGGGTATCTCCCAGTGCAGTGTTTTTACTACTTGCATATTGTTAAGTATTACTCGGAATACAATCAAAATACTACGTAGACTATACCCCAGCCTAGACCCCGATCAGCTGCACCCATCCCCCGCTCCCACTAGCTTTGCCAATACGCAATTGCAACTGCAGTTGTTGTCAGCATCGAACGGGTTCTCCATACACAGCTGATAGCAGCAGTCAATGACGCTGTCACAGTTGTTGTTGTAGTTGTTGTTGTTCTCTCTCACTATCGATGGCAGATCGGGAAATGCCCCCTGTCTGGCGCGACATATGTATGTATGTATAAACTAAAGTGTGCCCTGCAGTCCGGGAGTAAATATCTGCTTAATGGTTTATGGAAATAGTTTCAGCACTCGCCCTGATGGACTCGGTTTCTGGGCAGACCTCAGAGCCACCGATATATCTATGTTATAATAGCTACTATATATATGCATGTATATATATTTATAGTTATATATACACTCGCGTTGGCCACATGGCGAAACTTGAAACAATTCACCAAAGCGCAAACTATTTTGTTGTCCTGCAGGCGACTTGCTCCCCTTGTTTTTGTTCTTGTTGGTAGTGCTTGGGCCATTGTTGTAGGCAAGTCTGTCGCTAGCGCTACCCCTTTGTCCCACTGCCCTTTTTCCCCGCCCATCCTGCTGCCTTCAGCGTTATATGGTTCGTTACATCAACAATTATTTTAAACTTTTACCGCAAATATTTCCTTGGCTGGTTTTACGCCCGAAATGAATTGCAATGGAGAACTCAAAGAGGGGAAGAGGAGAGGGAGGGGCGGGGAAGTTGCCTGGTTAACAGCTCGTATGGCTGACGGCGTCTCTGTGGCGTCCGCTTGGCCACTGGCTGCCAATTTCTTGGTGCCTCCTCTCGCTCCCCCTCTTGCCTGCTGCCACGTGCCCCCAAAACCGTTGCGAGGCTCGTTTCGAGCTAATCCTTTTGATTTTCGACTGCACGAAATTCCAGCTAACAACAATTTATGTGCCCCTGCCCAGGCTTTCCACTGCCAATGCTGATGTGGTAACAGTAGCCACGCCCGCCCAGCGAGCACCACGCAGTCAATGGCGGGTGCCATTGTTCGGACTGCGGTTGCCACAAAGCAATGGTTCGAGGAATTTGCAACGTTTGCGCCGGAGCATTTGCGCCAAAGGCAATGAGGTAGAGGCTTCGATGGCGACTCAGGCTGAGCTTCATCTTTAGCCTCTGTTCCAGCTCTCTCCTCCGTTTCAGCTCCTACACCATCTCCACCTTTAACTCCTGCTCCCCTTCCCTCTTCTACTCCAACTCCAGACCTTTTTCCATCCCTACCCTGCCCCCGTTTCCTTCCACAGCTCCTTCTCCTGCCCCGTCTTCGACTCCACCTTCAGCTTCAGCTCCTTTCCTCTCTCCGCCTCCTTCTTCACCACCAATCCCAGGTCCAGCGCCTACTCCACCTCACTTTCAAGTCGTTTCAAAGCGAATTTGAGGGCATATACAAAATTATGATGCAAAAGGTCGGCAGCCAAATGTAATCAGGATTCATTGCTGCCCCCTCTCCACCGGCCCCCTTCTCACTTATCAATGCTAGCATTTATTGGAAATTAATTCTTAAGCTCACCTCAAATATTTCAAATGCCTCTGGATTCTCTGCACAAATTCCCCAGTGCATTGACGCTCACTACCTCCTTCCCCCCTTACTGCTCCGTTCCCGCACTGTTTGCCCAACGACTTTGACTATGTGCTTCAGTGCATTCATTTCCCGAGCGAGCAGTCTCTCTGGCTGCATCTCTGATTGATTGGAAACTTTACTGCAAGTGCAGCAGAACAGCAGCTGAACAGAATCTTAAAGATTTCAATCGCATTGGGTTTTTACGCGACGCGGGCAAAGCCCAGTTACAGCGATTGCCACCTTGATTGCAGCTATATAAGCAGCGACGCGACGCTGCCTAGACAAACAGTTCGAACGGGCACTGCCAACAATTTACAGCAATATGCAATTCTTCAAAGTCTGCGGTTTTGTTTTGGCCATGATTGTCGCCATGGCGAGTGCAGAGCCCGAACGTAAGTCGCGATTGTGTGGAAAATCTACAAAAATATAATTTAATTATTTAATTATTTATAAATTCTATTAGCAGTTCACCCTAACGGTCTTTAAACTAATCGTTCTCTTTATGAAATTTCTCACTTTACAGCTCAGGGCACGCTGCTCATTCAGACCAACAACGCGCAGGGCATTTTCACGGGCTAAGAAACATGCATAACCTCTAAAATGTTCATCAAATCAAAGCACAACTTCAATATTTTTTAATAAAGATAAATTACAAATTTAAAACAATTTATTTTTTATTGATTTTGCATTTTTTATGGCGGTTTTTTCAAGCAGCTGTTGAGAATTTTGTACAGCAGCCCAAAAGTATGCAGCACTTTTTGCAATGCAAACTACAATATTTATACGATTTGCTTGACGAACTTCAATGTATCGCTTCATAAACGGATATTATAGATTTTTGGTGGCATTCACTTATACTTTGGGCAAAATCTCTGCATCCAAAAGAAAGACAGATCAATTTGCCTAGTGTTGCTGCCTCGCCTTCTTCATTTGCACTGAGTTTTAATATCCTAACTTTAATTTAAGTACAACTAAGCAATTTCCCGGCACTCTTTATTTCAAAATCAAAACAATACAACTAATTAACAATAAACTAGTTCAATTTCTCAGTGCGCAAAAAAAATACAAGTGAAAAAAGTAGAAAAATAGAAACCATCTCTTGTTCCTTCTCAGTGGATGAAATTAATACGTCGATTCATCAAAGGTTGCTCGCTGCGCGCATTCTGCATGAGTCTCTGCCCGTTGGGGCCGCACAATGTCTGAAACTGAAGGAGCTGCTCGCTGGATACGGGAAATATACGCGTACAAACGAACCACTGAGTGGGCAGCAGAGTGCTGCCGTTGGAATAGCTGCCCATGTAGCTGTAGTAGCCGCTTTCGAAGGGTCGCAGCAGCGAGGCAAGATCGAAGGGAGGCAACTCAATGATGGAACCCATCGTGCGAATGGCATTCAAGTTCTCTACCACCTGCTGCAGTTGGGGATTCTTCTGGCGTCCGAGCAGAAACAGATATGCCACCGTCAGATACTCAAAGGGAACATTCTTGTTATTGGAGGCATGCAGCACTTGCATCTCCAGTGCATAGTGTCGCGAATCGATGCGATGCTCCGATGTGCCCCACTTGAAGATGACCTCGACAAAGTAATAGTTGCCACACAGATCGCCGCCATTCAGATGTGGCATGGAGTCCGGAGAGCATGAGATGCGCACAATCACCGTGTGGCCATTGTTCTCCATGAGCACAGCGGGCGGCAACTGATCATACCAATTCCAGTGCAGTTGCCTCACTTGCTTCTCATACGTGGTTTGGGGGCGCAAAATATTAATGGGCGACTTGGGATAAGACATTGCAGGCAAAGGCAAAGCATGGTATGGCGTGGGCTGAGTCTCGAGTGCGGCATCGCCACACAAATCACTGATCAGCAGGCTGGCTGTCCTCAGATGCACTACGGCCACTGTGGCCATGGAGCAGCTGAGGAGAACCATAAAGTAATTGGATTCGTAGGCCTGGTTCAGGATCCAGGACATGCAGTAGTCGATGCAGTTCCACCACAAAATGAGCACACTCCAAAACATGATCAGCAGCTGGGGGGGATGGGGAAATGAATAGAGTGAATAGGAGAGAAATGCTAAGTGAATGAATTGAGTGTGGGCTAATCAAACTGAGTTAAGCCGAATGAACTTTGCAGGCAGCTCAAGCAACCCAACGCATTGGCATTCATTGCCAGGCGAACCTAATTAAAACGGAGCATGACTTGAGCACGCCTAGCTCTCCTCCCTCTCCCCCTCTCCTAGCACAAACCAAACTAATCAATGGAGTTCAAGAACTGCAACACATCTCACATATCTCTCGGCTGATTTGCATTGAGAGCGACTGCAGCTGAAGGTTCTTCCTGGATATCAATAAGGCCGCCTTTGTGGGTCAGAGTTGGCGCTGCAATTGAGCCGAGGTTGGACGTTGCTTTCCTTGTCTGCTCGAATGTACTTTATGGGCGACTGGGCAATTGCGTGTTCTGCACAATGCAGGCTAACAAGAAGAAGGCCAAGAACGGAAAAGGGAAGAGGGAGAATGTGCCTGGTTATTGACGTGCGCATTGTTGCTGCTGCTGCAAAGTGAGCCATTTAGTTAGGTCATGAATTTGGAGACTTTTAGACCTGAAAGTGCGATGCCATAAACCAAATACGATAACAACAGACGAGGCAGAGCAGCAATGGCAGAGGACAGCAGCACAAAAGGAAGCACACGGGCAGCAAAACTTAAATAAATACTGGAACGAACAAGCGCAGGTTCTTCTGCTGCTGCTGTCGCTGCCTCTGCTGCAAGCTTTGCTGCCAAAGTTTGCCACGCGTGCTTCATAAAATAGTCATAATGCATGTTGGCTGTAAAATATGGAGGCGACTCTGCCGCCCTGCTTAATATGGCCTATTCGGGGCCGAAAAGCCAAAGCCGAAATGTAAATATTTTGCCATGTAATTATACGTGCCACACAGGCTCGTCGCTTTGAGTGTGTGAGTGTGTTGATGTGTGTGTGTGTGAGAGTCTAAAGTGTATTACGTAGCCCATTAAAAGTTGGAAAAGTCGCTGGGCGGACAAAACCAAAACAAAAACTGAAATTGCATTGGGGACTTAAACAGGCCGAGAGAGAAGAGAGAGAGAAAGATAGAGAGAGAGAGAGTCAGTCTATAAAATAATCAGCTGCCATATCTGGGCAAAGCTTTATAAATTCTGCATGAGAGACCAGCGCGCACATAGCACAAGCACAAGATTACGTATGCGTGTGTGCATGTGTGTGTGTGTATGTGTGTGTTTAGTCGCTGAAGAGCCGGTAAAGTGCGGTATGCTTCAACGAACAATTATGATAAATAGATCCAAAAACTATGAGCAGCAAGCAACTAAGCCAACCGAAAGTATGCAATGGAAAATGTAAATAGCAAGCAGACGACAGCGAGCAAAACCACTGAAAAGTGGTTTGAAATTTGTATGGAGTGGTAAGTGTTCGAAAGCGATTAGAATAATGCAAAGCATGTAGAATAAACAGGAATTTGGATACGAGAGTAAGACGCAGCTGCGCTGTTAGGTTAAACTGTTTTGCAAAAAAGTGTTGCCTACTTTTGCGCTGTTTGTAAATTTATATTGAATTGAATTGCATCGGAAAGGAAAAGAAAGGGGGATAGGAAACAAGCCACTCAGTTTGTGTGTGTGTGTGTACAACTTGCATATATGTACACATACATATAGCTGCCTTATTTTTCGCTTGATCAATCACAATTAAATCGATGGCAAACATTTTCCAGAACTTTCAATTAAAGCGAGACTCGAACTCTTTGCCCCCTTTTGCCCTGCAGCTGTTCGCGATTGTTTTTCGGCCCAACACATACACACACACACACATACTCTCTCAAGTGAAAGACGCTTGCAATTGACAGGCTTAGGGTTTCACCAGGTGTGGAACAGGTGGTTTGCTGCTGAGCTCTGGGCTAATGGAGCCGCGTTCTGCGCTCCTGGAGTAATTAAATTGAAACCACAGCGTGTAATAAGAAAGCAGGGTGAAGAGAGAACGTACGAAAAAAAAGAAAATTCGCAAATACACACACACAAAGAGCCAGGGCAGGAGGGAGGAGAGTGGAGGATTCAAGCAAAGCGCGGGCGTCGGGCGTAAAATGATTACCTGCCAGTGTAAGTTTATTTATGGCTGCCAAAGCAAGTCATAAACAGCAGCACACGCAGACCAGCAGTGGTGTGAGTAGCAGAGAGAGGGCGTGGCAGCAGAGGGAGGCTGCGCCCCGGGCGCTGCAGTTGCTTATTTTGGGCTGAGGTTAGCAACTTTTGCTTGCTGCCCCGGCCAGGTCTGTTTGCCCAGCGATAACTTTGTGAGTGTGTGTGTGTGTGTGCATCTCTCAGTGCGTGTGTGTGTGCGTGTGCCACGTTGACATAGGCACAACTTAATATTGAATTTATTATACTTGCTGGCCTGCATTTTGTATATTATTTTGCATTTGCAGCCTTTATCGCATTGCCAACTGCAAAGTTAGCAGCTGCACGCCGCATGCCGCAACTTGGCTGAGTTATGAGCATTGCTTGGCTTGGCGAAAGTTGCAGCATAATTTACAGGGCAAAATAAACTCGATGCTACTCACTTCACTTTCCTCTGTCTCGCTCTACCAATGCAGTCGCGTTACCAATACAGCTTCTCGATAGTTCGATATACGATAAAATTGTTCTGTTCTCTTGCTTTACTTCTGGCGCTAGGATTAATCGTATTGCTTTAACTCACATCGGAATTGAAATACACGGCAAATTTGAGAACATTTCCAGGGCCAACCGATATATTTTTTTATATATATAGCATAGTTAGGATGGCGAATAAAATACAGTAACGACGAATAACACGTGTTTGGTTAACAAACTTGCTCGGCAATCACATGAATTGAACTCAACGTGAGTTTGCTTGTGACATTTGATGCGTCGATAACTAGTTTAGTTTTCTGAGAAGTTTACTTATATCAGGCTATGTGATGTATAGAAATATGAAACTTATATAAAAGAAATTTCATGTGAAGTGTTGAAGAAATAAAGTTGCTATGCAACTGAAAAGTAGCTTGAGTGAGATAAGGCTTGCAGAGTATTCGTAATCAAAGGAATCAGTAATTGATTCACTCAAATGAAGAACTAATGGATATAGAATATTCTTACGAATTAGGTGGAAAGTAATTGAAAACCTGAATGAAAAACTATCTTTACTTTCTTAAATTTAACTCTATGTGAACTTAGGTTGAATATAAAATACACCTTTTCTTCTCTTCTTCTTCATGCAAGTAATGTCTTTATGTCAGGCAATGTGATATATCAATATATGAACTGTTAACAAATCAAACTTAGTAAGAATCGGTGCAAGAAATGTTAATGCAATTGAGCCTACTCTGCCTGCTAAATTTACAGGGTATAGTGACAACTGTTAGTCGTATTCAAATGCGAAAAGTAATTGGAAAAACCGGAAATGAAAAACTCACGAAGATAAACTCGTTGTCACGTGGCAAACCTGTTCGGCCAAAATTCATTCATTCAACAACAATTGCAAATTTTCATTTCATTTCATTTGATTTGATTTCGTTGCGCCGCATTCGTTTCGTTTTTGTGAATACACTTATCTATTGTGAATTGCAGCAACTTGAAACTGAAATTTATTTATTAGTTGTGCGAGAGCTTTTGCAATTGTGTCACAGCTTATTTTCCATTTTCGCATTTTAATCAAATTAGCCCGAGCTGCAGCACTCCACTCCCCCCTCTCCCTCCGCCCTCTGGCTTGGCTGTTGTTTGTGATATTATCAAATTGCCGGCAGAAGAGTTATTATGCCGGGCACAAGTTGCCAAGTTGGAGGACCTTTTGCGAGCTTGACAGTCGTCGAAATGGCTCGAAATGGGCTACAAATTGCTTGTTTACTCGGAATTATGCAAAATCTCCGAGCGCTGGCAAGGAATTTTTGAAAAGTGACGCCGGCCCTGAGTGATGAAATGAGTTACACAGTTTGGCTCCAAGACGTCAAGGACTTTATGCTATTTGTCCGAGTGAACCCCCCCCCCGCTTCTCTTTGCCCTGCAGCTCAACAGTCAGTCTGCTTTCTAATCCGCCTCCACTTTGGTTGCATTTCAAATGCCATCTCTCCACTCTCTCTCCTTCTCTCGCTGCTTGCTGTTTGCTTTGAGGAAATTGAAAAGAAATTATTATAACTTGTACTATTTGCAGTTGAGTTGTCCGAGTGAGCTGGCACGCCCCTCTTCCGCCTCCGCCTCCGCTTGAGGCGCAATGCAAAAGTTTCATCAGCCCTTGGCCAAGAAGTCACTCGAGCTGCTTCTGCCCATGTTGTTTGTTTTGTTGTCGGCAGAAGGCATGACCAAGTGCACAAATGTATGCAGACTACGTGCGGAAATGTTGAAATTTATTCCCAAAAATTTATAACTTGCTCCAGTGCGCCCCCTTTGCCCCCTTTGCCCCCTTCTTGGTGCCTTCTCCTTGCCTGCTCTTATTAAAAAACTTTCTAAAGTGCGTCGCAGGTTTGAATATCTCTCTTCCTGTCTCTTTCCCTTTTCTTCTCTCCCTCTCTCCTCTTGCTCGCGGCTACAGTCTATTTTTTCTATATTTTATCCTTATTTTCGTAAGCAAAAAACTTTGAAAATTAAAAGGATTAATGTGGCGCTACTTTGTATACGCAAATCGTAAGGTAAATTTCGATCTATTGCAAACTTTTTTTGATTGAAAGTTTTTGATGAATTGCCGTAGATATTGCCAGATTGCATCGTGTACGCAGCAGCAGCAGCAGATGGGGAAGATATTGTAGAAGTATATTGAACAGAAGGCGCTGACGCGTCCACAACTTTACTGGTAAAGTTAAACGGATTGGAAATGTTATGCGTGGAAAAGGTTTACTATAAAAGCAGAAAGCTGCTTTATAATTGCCAGTTTAAGTGCATTTTATTTAGAACTCCCTAATAGTTTAAGCTCAGCATGCATAAAAGAACTATTAAATATATATTATAAATGAAAATTTATATAAATATGCAGTTTCTTTATACTAAATATGAAGCTTACTGATCTTTTCTTACTCTGAAACTGGAATTCGTTTATCATTCTCACTTTGTTCAATCGTAGAATGCCTTTCTTTTATTTTTTACTCCAACCTCAACTTCAATTTGGCTTTCAAATTGTTGTCAGGGTGTGCGGCACACACCTTCTACTACTTTACACACACACACGCTGTCGAGCCAAAGTCAAAGTTGACGACTTCAGCTGCAGTTGCAGTCTGACTGACAATTGGCCTGGCTGGATGCAACTCTAGGGGGGGAGGGAAGCAAGATGCTGCATGCCGATATTGCTGACATGCTGTGTGTGTGACACTGGGAAAATGGAAACTGCATTTGCATGGCAGTAGGAGAAAGCAGAGGGAGGGAGGAGGGGGGAGGGAAGCACCCCCTGTAACGCAATCTAATTCAATTTCTAATAATGCCGAGCATAACTTTGGGCTTTGTGCTAAACTTTTGCACGTTGACTTTTTTGTGCGAACCTTTTTGAGTGTGTGAGCTGTAGAAGAAGTTCGAATTGAAAAGCAAAACTTGGCTATTTTGGCCAAGGACTTCAAGCGAGAGAGAAAGAGAATGAGTGAGAGTGAGACAGGAAGAGAGTGCTGCTAGTTTTAGTGCGACTCGTTGAAAGTGCATTTGTATACAATACATTTGAGCTGTCCAAAAGTTTTTGCTATCGAGTGTGTGCGAGTGAGAGGGAGAGAGTGTGTGTGTCTGATTGTGTGTGAATGTGCTTGTGTGTGTGCGCCTGTGTGTGTCTGTATGTAACATCAAACTGTCAACACTTCGCTTTGACTTCTGCTGCCCACCTTGCTGTCTGCTGTTATTACACTTAGCTCTGCCTGCCTCCCTCTCTTCACCCCTCTCCCTCTTTCCCTCTCGCTCTCCCACAGCCTCTCATTGCTGTTGTTGTTTATCTGAGCGCAAAAGTTTGTGCAAAAGTTGCTGAAGTTTCCACTGCATCAGCAGAGCACGAAAACTATTAAAAGTGTATCGACTCATTTGTGCCAGAGCTATTTTCTCTGCTTCTTCTTCTTGTTGTTGTTTTTGCTATGGGTTTCTTTTTTTTTCGCCAAGCTTATCAAATTACGGGCCAAAACGAGCAGAGCAAAACGACTGCGCCAAATGATATTCCACTTTAATATTCAATTTTCATATCCTGTAATTGACAGCGAGTGCGAGTGGGAAGGAGGCAATGATGATGTGGACTTGGTTTGGCTGAGTTGAATGTGAGTTGCAAGTTTGGTTTGTATGCAACTAGGTTAATTAGGGGAGTGTAGCAATTAAACTTGGCAGATTGATTTTTAAAGATATAAACTTAATTGGTATCAAATTTCATAGAAATTCATTGAGAAATAATGATGTGAAGCTGGCGCAAAGTGAGGGGAAGACTCTGTCTAGGTTGCTTGGCTTGCTGAGAACACAGGGCATATGTTAGTTGAGCATTGCTGGGTGCAGAGCGCAGTCACTTGTTGTTCTCTCACTCTCTCTTTCTCCCCCTCTATCTCGCTTCTACTCTCTGCTTGCAGTGTCTCTCTGCTCTGCCTTCTAATAACTTTAGTTTGCGCTGCCATCAGTCGATGCAAAGTGAAAGGCAAATCAATGGCGTGCTGCAAAAAAAAAGAAGTGTACGCAAAGCTCGGCAAAGGAGATGAAGATGAAGCATTTTGCATACTAACCAACTGACCGTTATGCCAGGACACGGACACGGACACGGACGTGGACGAGGACATGGACACGGAGCAGCAGGCACATCTTCTGCTGCTGCTGCTTCTCCTGCTGCACTGCGAATGCACGCAAAGTGTTCTATGGACGTGACTGACATTAAGTATTGGCATTGTTGTTGTTGTTGTTGCTTTTATAATTGTTGTTGTAGCTACTGTAACTGCTACTTTTGTTGTTGTTGTTGTTGTTGTTGCTGGTGATGGCGCTGCCTTTGCTTGGTTCGTTTATTACTCGTGAAAAAATCATGCAAATGTCCTCGCTAGGGCGGCGAGTAGCTCATGACGAGCGGCCTTAGGCAACGCCCCCACCACGCCCCTCCACCTCCGGGAGGTAGAGAGGAGCACTGTCCTTGTCTAACGGTAATGGCCCTTAATACACCTTTGAAGGCTTTGGCATCGTCTGGCACAGTCGCTTTTTAAGTGGATTTTCGCAGTCGTCGTACGGGGAAGGGGAGTGGGGAATGGAAGAGCTTCGAGCGGAAACGATGTGTCAATTCGTAATGGAACACTCAGCTGTGCTGTGCTTGGAGGTCCTTCAATCAACAACATGCGCTAATCAATATGCACAAACTCTCTGAGAAACTTTCATAATGGACTTGAGATTAGTTGAACAAGCCTGAAGAAATCGAAGGTGGATGCTGAACAAAAGGGAAACAGTTTTGGAAATGCCTAGAAGGCAGATGATCTTATGTGTGAGGTGTGAAAGGAAGGCAGAATCAGATGGGGAAGGGGTTAGCAACAAAATTCTGGAGAGGAGCTAGAGAGAGTATTAAGGTGTTCCGTGATTGTAAACCGATATAAAATAGAATGATATAGAAAAACATCATAACTAAAAAACTGCGAATGAAGGAAGTAAGTAACTCACCAAGGTTGAGAAGAAGAAGTCAAAGATAAGCCTGAGAAGAAGCTTAGAAAGAAACCACTTGTACACTATTTGTGGGATGAACTTGAATATTCAATAAATTATTATTTATTACGAAGAGTTCCTATCACAACAATAAAAATATGTATCATTTATATTTAGCTAAACAAGTGTCTGGAAAGGAACATAGCACAGCTTCACACTTCAGCTTTAGTCTATAAAGAGGCTAGAAAACAAAGCTGACTCTTACTAAAATCAAAAATTCTAAAAAAGAATGACAAAATAAAGCAAAAAAGGTCTGTGTATTTTAAAAGAAATCAGCCTCAAAGCAGCTGAAACTTATATTTAAATAAACTTATAATATTTCAAACTGACAAAGTATAGGCCTAGCTAAAAAAGTGGCTAGAAGTTTGGCAACTTCCAGGAAATAATTAAAGTAAGAATAATTGTAAATAAGACTAATAAAATGCCAAGCAGTCAAGAATGAAGGGAACTTCCAGGGCATAATTAATGTAAATTAATTTGTTGAAATAAGGCGAATAAAATTCCAAGAAATCAAGAGTAAAAGGAAGAAACAACTCATATCTAGCTAAAAACAGGGAAGGAATGTAAGTCGAACTCTTGTCATGGATAAAGACTTGGATTGCTCTAAAATAAAGCTAGCCACAGATAAAAACTTGAAATTCCCTTAAAGAAAGCTAGCCATGCCTTAAAATACGTAAGTCATATCTTAAACTAGTCTAAGAACAGTTGAAACATAGCCACAGACAGACCAATACTACTTAGCTGTAAACTAGCTAGAAGTCAGCTTACTTTAACTAACTTCATATATAATCCGCTCTGCAACTATATCACATAAGACCCAACCAATCGCTTACCCCGTCGATATGCTTTCTATTGCATTGCAACAATTACATAACGCGACTCCCGCTGCAAGTCCTTCGTCCTGTGCAACGTTCCGCAACGTTTTCTCAATTTTGCAGCGATTCATTTGCATTTTATTCAGCATTTGCTTTGATATTGCAATTCCGTGTTGAGCAGGAGAGTGAGAGAGGGAGAGTGTGGAGGAGGGGGAGCCGTGGAAATGCAGAAAAGTTTTTCACTTCAGCTTTCCAATGCAGGCGACGCTGAAGGAGAACAAACAAATAATTTTTTCCTTTTCATTTGCAGCACAAATCTGCGTGGCGACTTTTTCTTCGCTGTGGACAAATGCTGCGCTTGACGCGCGCGTCCTTGGCGGTTGCACGACAGGCGTATTCTTGTTGTTGCTGTTGTTGTTGCAGTTGCAAGTTGCATTTGGCCATTAATATGCAGCGTATGATTTGCAGCTGCAGCTGAGCTGCGATTTGTTGTTGATGGCAAATATTGAGACGCCAGCCACGTGCCACGTGCCACAAGTTGGAGCATGCCACGCAGACACACTCGCACACACACACATACACAATGCAAATAGCTCTTTGCAGTTCATTAAGTTGTGTGCGTGCGGGCATCAACAAATGTTGCAGCTAAACGCATTATGATTGAGTTGCAACAAGCAGCGGGTGCAACTTGCAGCAGTCTGTAACTGGCCACGGCTTGTGCTTGCCTTGCCACATGTGGTTGCGAGACGTAGCTGGCATTTCAATTAGGCAGGCGGGCGACAAGTTGTGCCCCTATATGTGGCACCAGTTGCAGTCCGTCTGGGGCAGCTGACATGCCGCGCGTCATGCCACGCGACGCAGTGCGGGCGTGGCAGCAGACGCGTGTGTTACCTGTTGCCGCAGCTGTGGCAACAACAGCAACGACAACAACAACAACACCTTGGACGCGGCCTAATCCTTGCGAGGTGCGAAAGGCGAAATATGCAAAACACTTTTCACATTTTTCGCATTGTCGCAGCTCAATAAAAATTCAATATGCACAGACATATTTCTGCCTCTCTCATTCCCACTCCCCTCTCACTCCCTCTCTCCCTCTCTCTCCCTCTCCCTCTCCCCTCTCTCCCTTCCTTATCTCTTGCTTAGCATATTGCGCATAACTCGCACAAAGGATGCGGCACAGTCGTGTAAATTCCAGCACAGGCATAGGCAGCAAGAAAGGGGCAGAGAGAGAAAGGAGAGAGGGAGGAGGAAAGGGAGGGACAGCGCGTCGATTGTTCTCGCCGCTAAGCAGGAAACGCCTTTGTTTTGGCATGCAACGCGCCGCACAAATTAGGTGCAGCTCGTGCGAGGATTTAGCAGGGCATCCTTGCGCCTAATGTGTTGCCTGTCGGGCCTAATAGGATTGCCGCGGAGCAACTGCATCAATGGCGAGCATGAATGGCAGGGCTCAGCGACAAGCTCTGCTAAGCTGGCTTAGCCTAACTCCTTCTTCTCCTCCCCCTGCTCCTCCTTCTTCTTCCTTGCCTTCTCCTTCCTTTCACCTCCTTCGCATTTGCATTCGAATGCAATTTTAATTATACAACGCTCCGTTTCCTTCCTGGCTGCGTGTCCTGCGGCAGCGTTTGCGTTATCCTTATGTTTTATGCATGCTGCACGCTGCAGCGTGTTACCTGTTACCTGCTCGATATTGTTATCGTTTACCCCTCTCTCTCGCTCTAGCTCTCTCCCTGTCTCTCTCTGTTGACCCGCTTCCGTTTGTCCTTTGGCTCGATTGCCTTGCAAATGCTATGCAAATTTCAACACTGATTTCTGGCCATTCAATTGACATACAATTTTCCACTCACTGCAGCTAAAAACGGAGACACAGAGAGAGAGCGAAGGGTACCCCTTTCCCTATCGCACACCCCCTCATCTGTGATTTATATCCCTGCACAGGCTGAACATGCATATTCATGAAGGCGCGTGCGAAAAGAAAACTCAAAGTGAAATTGCAAGCGTTAATCAAACGCTAATGAAAGTAAATTCACTAACGGCACTCGGTCTCTCTCACTCTCTCTCTTACTCTTTTTCTCTCTTTCGCTCTTTCTCTGCGTCTCGCGTTTTATTGCTCTCCACTCGCCACTGAGCGGCACATAAAAATATCAGTATACTTCGCTAATTACATCGAGCAAAACCTTCGTCGCTCGCTCGAGCATCAAAGCGAGAAATAAATTGCAGTGCCAGCATAGCCAGCTTACGAATATATACACACTATATATACACGCATATACTATATGCGATATACCTCTCTTTCTCTTCCTTTACCCCCCTCCTTCTCACTCACTCACTCTCCCGTTGCAATACATTGTAAGCTGGCGCCGCGGTGAGTGCAAGTTATAATTCGTTTGTGGACAAGGACATCGCACACACACACACACACACACACACACACACACACACACATGTATGTGCCAGTCGAGCTCGTAGCAAGGACGCGTCCTGACGTGACCCTGCCACATGCCACATGCGCGATTTTGTAGCAAGCCTGCAGCGACAACAACTTGAAGTGCGGTTTAAAGCGATAAAAGTTTAGAAGGAAAACGAAAGTAGATTTTGGCATTAAGGATTAGGAAATTTTAATAGTAAAACTAAAGAAAATGGATTGGAGATACGGAGATTGTATGAATTAACTGTAGATACAGCAAGATATTGATGTGGAAAGAGGTGAACTAGCAATATAAGACTGTGTAAAGTAAAAGAACAGTGCCACGATTTATGTTCATGATCTACATTAAATTTTGTAGATTATTTTCAATAAAAGTTAAGATCGCATAAATATATTGTCCAAAATATATAAGAGCTGATTCTCTTCATTATATATTTAATAAATATATTTATTATCGATTTCTACCTTTAATTTTTTAAAAGCTCTCAAAGCTTCCCTCATAACCCAAAACAAATACTCATTTAAAAACTTAATGTAAAGCAAGCAGCTTAAAGACTTTTGACTTTGCATATCCATTAAATTTCAGCTGACTTTAATGTAGTCAAAATATTTCATATATAAGAAGTAAATCACCTCGGGGCAGCGACGCAGACATGGCGTCCTGCATATGTTCGCATGAATGCGTACCTTAATCCCGACCAAAGTATGTTAAGGCCAACATGTCTGAGCTCTCTCGCTCTATCTGCACTGGAAGAGGTAAAAATAACTTTGGTAATAGAATGAAACACAGGAGGGGCATCAGCAGCAGCAGATAGAGATAGAGATGGATAAAAATCCAGGTAAAATGTAATGCGAGTTTTCACTTCTTTTTTCCTGGTATCCAATTAAGCTGTCCGACAAATTTCTGATGAAAAAGCTTTAGACGAGACTGCTATAAAAATGTGTGACGAGGGAACTTGTGTGATTCAGTGTGAAAGTGAGCAAGGAATGACTAGAAAAAGAACTGCAAGATACTCTGTAAAGGGGGTGCAAATTTCGGAGTTGATGATAGAGGAGGATTAATTGTAGATTTGTTAGAAATTATTGGGGAAACTATCTAGAAATGATAGTGTCGGAATTTCATTTTCGAGTTGATAATGTAGATCTTTAAAGCAAAACGTAAGTATCTGTCAAACACATTTCCTTTACATTCTTATAATAGTTTTGAACTTATTTGGGAAATTATCTAGGAATGATAGAGTCGGGATTATATTTTCGAGTTGATAATGTAGATCTTTAAAGCAAAACGTAAGTATCTGTCAAACACTTTTCCTTTACATTCTTATAATAGTTTTGAACTTATCATCCCTTGTAAATCTTGCAAATCATAAATTACTGAAATTGATCATAAGGAGAAAGAAGTTAAGCGGAATAATTAAACTTACTTAAGGGTGTAGGGATGTGGGTTTAACAATCTTTAGAAATGTCTCAAGTCACTTTATACTTCTTAGATACATATATACTTTATTCTGCTTTTATTTCACTGTACTAATTACTAAAAACCTTACAAAATTTCTCCGATTACTCTCTATTGGCAGGTGCCTTAATTTTTACATCCAATGATACTTCCAGGCCTTATATACCCTATCATGATACTTCCCAGCCTTATATACCCTCTCTAACTTGCATTAATGGGTACAAGTGTGAAAAATGAAATATTACAGGATAACTTTCCATTGCACAGGGCTTTATATTCAATTCGAACTAGTTTATAAATCTAAAAAAATAAATATCCTAGTTTACTAACATTCCAGAGTATTAAGGGTCAAGATTGCAGTCTAGAGTTGCCTGCGTTGATCAACAAAATTAATTTAAGCTAGTAAACTTAATCAAAACATTCTCCATTCCACTCTTAACCATAGTTAACTCCGCGTCACCCATTAGAACCAATAGCCATAGCCAGCACTCCCTAGTTTATGATTCCCCTGCCACATGAAGCACCATCATTGGCAGCTTTTAATGCGTTCCGCTGGCAAAGTTTACAGCAGTTCGCAGCTCGTAACATTTGCATAATTTATAAAATTTTAGCTACTAATGAATTGAAATGACAGAAGCCAAGAAAGTTTGTGCCACGTTGCAAGTTGCAGGCTGCGAGCGAGTTGCGCGTTTCGCAATTTATTTATTTTTTCCATGCAACTGATTAATGAACATTTCGTATTGAATGCTGAGTGCGAGTAGGAGTGTGTGTGTGTGCGTGTGTGTGTGTGTGGGTGCACTTAACACACTGACAGCGCGAGTAGAAAGTAGAAAGTTTTGCCGCTGCTGCCGCGCTCCAATTGCCGTCGCTGTTAAAAACTTTAAATGCGGTTTTTTTGCACCGCGTTGAGTTTTGCTGCCTGTCTCCTTTCGCTCTCTCTCATTCTCTCTCTCTCTCTCCCTTTCTCTTGTTCTGCTGCTCTTTTTGTATTTTGTTTATATTGCGCTGCTTACGATTTGCTCTGGCGGCGCTAATGCTGCGCTTGGCGCGTCGAGCTGCGCTGCGTGTTTTCATTACTTATACGCACAGTCAGCCAGCGGGAGAAGAAGGAGTGCGAAGGCAGGAGGCAGCAAGGAGTGAGCGTAGCTTTTTGCATTGTGCCTGCTGCGTTGAGGCTAATAAAAACGCAGCTGCGACGCCGGCAGCGGCCACATAAACAAACAAACAACGCAGCAAACAGCAACAGAAACCGAAACAGCAACAGAAAAAGTGCAATAGAAAGGGAGACAGCAGCACAGGAGTGGGAGAGAGAAGGGGGGGGGAGACGGAAGCAAGAGGCGTAACAACAGCAAGTGCAACACAGAGTTCTGTTTTCTAGTTGAATTGAATAACTGTGGTTAGCACAGTGCTGCACTCCGCCAGCGCTTTAATGGCGCACTCTAGAGAAAGAGAGACAGCTGGGAATGGTGGAAATATAAGCGGGTATGATGTGCCTACAGCTGGGAAGCTTTTACACTTTGTAGGGTATACCTAAGCCACAGCTGACAGGATATTTGCCTGTTCTTGAGGGTATTATCAAGTAAGAATAAGAACTAACAGAGAATTTCTCGATTTTTACCAGTTCTTCTACCTTGAACTGCAGCTCTACTTAACTCTCTCACTCCCTTCTACTCGCCCTCATTTACAGGGTATTTCGTAGTCTCAGCGCTCCACTATTGCCCGCTGTTAAAGCGTTTTTGTTACTCAGCTCGTACAATATCTAAGAATTGCTCTCGTTGCTTTTTCTGCCAACTTTGCACAAAGTTTGTCTTCTGGTCAACGCCGTTGACCGGGCCAAGACGAGCTGGGACGGGCCAATGAATTGAATTGTTTCCAGTTTTTTTCTCTCTCTCTCTCTTCTCTATGCTCCCTGTTCCCTGTTTTGCCTTTGCTGTGTGTTTATGCAGGCTGAGCATAAAGTTTATAGGGCCCGAGCTAGTATAAAATTATTCTGTTTCATAGTCTGTCTGCCTTGCATTCCCCTCTATACCTAATGCTCTCTCTCTTCCCCTCTTTCCTATTTGCTCCGCATCGAGAAATGCCATTTTGCCCATCACCTGACCGAGAACAGTTCAGCTGGAAATATTCAAGGAAAATAAAGTGTAAATTCAAGTCAAAAATTATTTACTTGAAAATACGATACAAATTTTATGGAATTTCCAAGTGTGTTTTGTGCACAAAATTGTACGCAATTTTGGCTGCAGTGCGTTCTGGAGATCATAGGTTAGTTATGGTTAGATTGTGTAAAGTCAGCTTAGCGTACAGATATTCTTTACTAAATGAAAACCTGCTCAAATTCTAGACTAGCTCTACATATGAATAACCTCCTCGTCCTGCCTTTCCTCCAAACGAGTGCGCAATAAGCACTGCGAGGCAGCACTCACATGCCGCAAAGTATGCAACGATTAATTAAATTTCAATTTGCCCTGCACTTTGATGCTCCACGGGCGCTTTTGCGCTTTTCACATATGTTTTCGTCATATAATGAGCAATTATGTCAATAAAACACAAAGCCAAACAAGCGTAAATGCTCTCACACACACCCACACACACACGCACACACACAGCGAGCTAATAAAAATAAAAAGCCATGCACAGGGAGCGACTCAATATGAGCGCACACTATGTTACGTCCATAGAGCATAAACGTGCTATAAATGTGCATGTGTGTGTGCCAGTGGGAGTGCGAGACTGGAAGCTGCCGGTAAAACAAAGAAAATTCGCTAAATGAACATTTTAATTGTCAGTTAAGGGGGAAACACGGAAACGACACGGCGCGACGACACTGTGAATTGCTTTCGACTATTGGCTTTGTGCACAGTGGCACAGTGGGAAGTTAACAATAGAATATATGCAACTTATTATAAGGGATCAATAGTATATAATTGAAATAAAATTATTCATTTTCATTTAATTCAATTGGAGCTACAGAGCCTTTAAGTTACTTAGGAACTTAGTATAAAATATGAATTTAATTTAATTTATATACTAATATAAATTTTTACCCTCAAGCACTTCAAATTTACCACTGCCCAACCAACTTACTACAACATAACCTCAAAGTTTCTTTCTGAACAGCAACATAACCTCCAAAAGGTTGCTACCTGGAAGTCCTTCTACAATACAACCTTATTATAAATCCTTGTTATAATCTATTAATACAAAAGTCTAATTTGTTCCTTCTCTGCAATTCAACTTCCACAAGGTTCTTGTACCTCCACATAACCTCAAAGTAACCTATGCTATTAACATTACCTCAAAAATATTCCCTTCAATGTGCCGAAGCACAACATAACCTTACCAAGTGCCAACTAATGAACCACACTCCAACTTAGCCTCAAAATTCATTGCTGCTCAGTTTGATGAAACGTTTATCTGCCTCAAACCTGAGAACTTTAAACAGCCAAGCCGTGCCACTGCCCCACTGTGCACACCCAGAGCATATGTTCCGTGTGTGTGTGCTTTAGTAGGGTCTGCATATGAAGCGACTTAGGCAATAGGCCAGCTGGGCTGGCCAGGGCAGGGCAGAGTAAGTTTTGCGTGTGCTGTGATTGTGATTTCTGCCAAGTGCGCAGTTTGGCGCTGAAAGTTCCAATTACCGTTGAAACGGCCGTGGCACGGACTGTTTCCGGCCGCCAGTTAACTTGGCCGAGCACACACACACTCGCACACACACAGACACACACCCATAACGGTCACATGTGCGAATTTTGTAATTAAAATTTGCGCCCATTGGCTTTTCCGGCAATGTCGACTTCGAGGCATATCAGGAACATTTAAATTAAATGCTTTTTATATGCCGCCAGGGACGACCCAGGAGGGGACAGACTGCATGTGTGAGTATATATGTACATATATGTATGTGTGTGTGTGTGTGTGTGTATGGATAGTCCATTAAGAGCTTGGAGCGCACTGCGGGAAAATCTTGAAATCAAATATGTAATTGGTTTGCGGCTTCTCAGTTGCCTGCTGCAAACCAGGACAACCTATGTCTTCGCTCAAGCATCAATTATACATGGCCCTTCTATGTGTGTGTGTGTGTGTGTGTGTGCGTGTTTGTGTTTGTGTGTGCTTAATGGTGTGGCATGTGTGTGTAAGCGAGCGAGAGAGAGCTATAGGTTGCCCACTCGCCGAGGCGCTCTAATTAATTGTTAATTGCTCATTTGAACGGATTATTAGTGTTGTAGCGATTTGTAATCACGCCTAAAACACATAATTGCAATGAATTATTAAATTCCCCCAGCATAATCACACTTCAATTGTTCTTGCCTCAAGTACTGCCCCTCCCTTGCCCCTCCCCTGGCACTGAAGAGTGTTTACAATGCCAAATCGAACGGACCTAACTCAATCTCGGACATCCTGTTCGAGTGCGCATTGTGCATAAATTGAGCAAGCTCATCTGGCAACCTCGACTTCAACTCTGACATATAACGGTTTATGAGTGCCATCAAGCATTTTCCTTATGATTTTCCTTATGATTTCCCTGTGATTTTCCTCTGATTTTAATTACATTTCAAAAGTCTTCTCAGCCGCATTTCAAGTTCCAATTAGAGTGAGAGGGCGAGTGAAGCACTTAAGCGATTAAGAGCATTTAAATTAAACGCAGCAACTTTGCTGATGCGCTCTCAAATACGTCTACTAACTAGAGAAGAGTCCTAACCCCCTTCTGGCCACGGGTTGGACCCCTTTGCGCAGCAAATTCAATTAAATCATAATTTCAATTTTCTACAGCAAAATTAACCACAGAAAGCAACGGTCATTACACCGCAATGCCCAGCAGCCAGTTACTGCTGGCTGCCCCAACATGCCACGCCCACTGCCATTGCAATTCATTAACACTTCAAAGTTAAAAAAGCAAAGCGCACAACAACACTTGAGGCGCTCGTTAATTTGTTAGATGAACAACAAGATGCCGACAACGTGGACGCCGACGTGGATTCCAGGCCGGATATCTAAGCCCAGCTGTAGCCGGACACGGCACGGCCGAGACGAGAGAGGAGAGGGAGGGGGGGGATTTGTACGACGGCGTCTGCAATTCTCCGCGCTTTTCCTACAAATTCCACTGCCGGCGGCCAAAGACAAACAATAAATATGCGCGGGTGCGAAAGGGAGACTGTAACAGAAGAGAAAGAGAAGGAGAGAGAGAGAGAACGAGACAGTAAATCGTGCGGAAAGAACTATTGTTCCGGAAAAGTATGCCCAGCTAGTTACGGGCATCCGGTCGAGGCTGGGGAAAAAAAGTAAAAATGATTTCGCACAAACTTTTCTGTTAGTCAATCATTTTAATTAAGTAATTTTTTCGCCTACTTGTCGTAAAACTTTTAATAGCAGCTGAGACTGGTCAGGGGTAGCTGCAGAGGCAGTATTTCCCTTGCCACTGGGCAGGGGGGGGGGAGGTTAGTGCGGAGCATATTGCCCGGCGGCGGCCAAGCGGGTCGCATTTCAGCGGCCGAAAAGGACTCGCGGCTCTAACTGCATTTGCGGTTAATTATAATGTTGAGCCTGATTACAGTTGTACGACAGAGTGCAGGAGAGAAAAAGAGGGAGTGAGGAAGAGAGAGAGAGAGAGGGAGAGAGAGGGAGAGCGAAAGAGAAAGAGAGGGGGAAAGAGGGGGAGAAAGACAGCTCGCAACTTTTTGGCCCAGTGTCGCATTTTCTGCTCGTCTGTGTCAGTTGGGCGCGAATTACTCGCACTTAATTGCTGAGATTTCAGTTGTGTGTGTGCCAGTGTGTATGTGTGTGTGCTTGTGTGTGTACGGTGTTGTTGCTTGACTGTTTAATGACCTCATCAAAAGCCAATATCAAAGTTGTTACAAACTTTTGATGGCCATCGCCGCTGCAGCAGTCCATCAATTTTTGGGGCGCCTCTCAAATTGTTCTTGTTGTTGTTGTTTCGGATTGTTGTATGCACATTTAGCGAGGCGTGTTATTAATTAAGTTGTTGTTCTTATTGCTGTTGTAGCCCAAGAGGAGAGCAAGCAACAACGAAGGGACTTAAGCAAAATCAATAAATGAACTTTGTGCAGCTTTGAGGCAAATTCATTTTTCACCTCTGCCTGTGAGACAAAGAAGACACAGTCTCTCCCTCTCTCTCCATCTCTTTCTCTCTCATCAGTCTCCATCTGCTTGCATCTACCTCTCTCCCCCTCTGTCTGTGCCCGAACGACAAGCAACAAAAGCCGCACCTGAACAACTTGCTCGCCCATTGAAGTTTGCCTTGAAAGACGAAAGGAAGAGAGCAGCTGGGAGGAGGCAGGCAGGGAGCTGGGATGCGTGGGCGGGGCCGAGTCGTTGCATGCAGCTTGCATGTTAAGTTGCCACCGTGAACTCGCCGTCTCGACGGCAATGGCAACTGTAACTGCGACTGCGACTGTGCCATGTCCTGGAGCACACGCTTGATTTCCTAACTAAGCACGCAAATGAAGCGTGTACGCATCAAGGATGCGTCCCTCCTCCTCGTCCCACCTCCGCTGCCCTCTGTTGCTGTCGACAGCTCGGCAAGGAGCGGGCAACAGGAAGATGCGATGCGAGACAAGCGCGTGCAGCAACCGCAACCAAGGCAGCGGCAAAGAGGAACCGAAGCTGACGCCCGGCAACGTAGTCCCAGTCAGAGCCAGGAGATCAAACTGTGTTTAATCGTTAAAATTATGCAATCGCTGGAGCTGCACAGTGGCGCAAGGTGAATGGTGATTGTGGTGAAAGTAAAATGGCAAAGTGATTGAAGGTTAAAAGATGAGGAAAGGTTTTTTGGGAAGTTCGTATGGAGAAAAAGGTCAGAATAAATGTACTTACTGATTTAATATTATTCGCGATTAGATAAGTCATGTAAGTTTAGGAAAAATACAATCAGGATCACCTTAGAATATAGATTGTATAGAGGTCAGTTGTTTTCGGTTCGTTTAGTCCCCTAGAAAGCGAGTTCTAAGTGTTATGCAATCCTTTTTACTGAAACCTTCTCTTACCTGCTCTAAGCCCTAAGGTTTATAGGCAACAAATTGTATAGAGGTCAGTTCTGTTTAGCTTCGATTAGTCCCACAAGGGAACTAGTTCTAAATCTTTAGCAAAGTCTCTCCACTGAAACTTTCTTATACCTATACTAAGACTTACCGAAAGTTCTTCCACAAATCGCCGGCAGCACTTCACAGCAAACTCCTCTCTAACTCGTTCTACGACCTAATCAAAACCTCCCAATCACTGTGATCTTGACTTCTGGATAATACGCGACAATTCTTTTGTTTATCATTTGTTAACTACGATTAGAACAGCAAAACTAAGGCAACCTGCGAGTGAAACGTGTCGCGTCAATTAGCAACTTCATCGCCGCAAACCGATCGATGGCGTTGCCTATATATAGGCCACAAACAGTTAGTCAGTTGGTCAGTTGGGTGAAACTACTAGGCGAGTGAGAGCGTAAGAGAGCCATGACGGAGACAACTTACGATAGCGTTGAAAAGATCTGGTCGGGTCCGAAAGACAAGGAATACTACGGACCCGACATGACGCTGGGCGAGGTGGCTCTGCTCATACTCAAGCTACATTCGGATAAGGTCATGCAGGTCTTTGATCCGACGGGAGAGACCCTCACGGGTGGGCAGCTATACGAGCAGAGTCGTCGCCTGGCACACGCTTTTCAGCTGCTGAAGTTACATCGCGGCGATGTGGTGGGTATTTCCGCCACGAACACCACCTACCTCACGGAGGTGGTCATAGCGGCTCTACTGAACGGCACACCGATTCATCCACTGCATCCGGAGTTTGGACAAGGTGAGAAGAGATCTTTGAAAGAGAGAAAGAGATCTTTGCCTACTTATCTTGTTTCTTTTTGAAGAGACTGTGGCCTACATGTACGAGATCACCAAGCCGAAGGTGATCTTCTGCGACGTGGACAACTACCAGACGTTGGCTGATGTCAAGCAGAGTCTCAAGTTCAAGACGGAACTCATACTGCTGAGTGGAAAGTTGCCCGGCGTGCGCAATGTACAAGATCTGCTCGAAGCTGGAGCTGAGGGCTACGACCCTAAGACGCTGTAGGTTAAGTTATCCCAGAGTAAGGTTTCCATTCCATAACTATTACTTTAAATGACTCTTTCAGCTTTGCCTGCCCGCAGCTGAGTGGCGACGATACCGCATTCATCATCAGTTCCTCGGGCGTAACCGGTTTACCGAAGGGTGTCACGCGCTCACATCGCAGTTTGCTCAACAACACCAAGATGTGAGTTCCAGTCGCTCAATTCAAACTTTGTTTCCCCTTTCTCTTTAACTAACCACCTGACCTTCTCTCAGCCCGCAGCTCTTCACTGCCAAGACGGTGCTGTTCTGCATCAGTCCACTCTACTGGATCTCCTGCATTTTCACGCTGCTTGCCTCCGTGGTCAATGGCTGCAAGCGTGTCATCACCAATCGCCCCTTCAGCGCGGAGTACTTTGCTGATCTTGTTGCCCGGCACGAAGTCAACTTCGTGTTGACCGTTCCTCATCACATGGCACTGTTAAGCAAGTCGCAGTGTCCCAACTTGGTTGATAAACTGAAGTCGGTTCAGTCCTTTGTCTGCAGTGGCTCCAAGCTGCCGTTGAACATTTGGCGCCAGCTGTACGATCTGCTTGGTAGCCAACGTTTCGCTGTGCTCTACGGTCTCTCAGAGATCGGAGGAGTCAGTAAGAATGTCGGCGGTCCGCTGGGCAGCGAGGGAAAGCTGTTGCGTAATGTGCAGGTGCGCGTCTTGGATGAACATGGCAATGCTCTGGGTCCCAATCAGACTGGACAGTTCATTGTGCGTCTCAATCAACGCTGGGGTGGCTACTATCGCAATCCACAGGATACGCAGACGGCGCTCACCGAGGACGGCAAATGGTTTCTCACTGGCGACCATGGTTACTTTGACGACGAGGGTTGGCTGCACTACCAGACTCGCGACACGGATGTCTTCAAGTACAATCACTTTCCCATCTACCCCAAGCAAATCGAGGATGTTATCCTCCATCTACCAGGCGTGCATGAGGTTGGCGTCTTTGGAGTTCCTGACGATATATCCACCAATCTCACAGCCTGCGCTGTGGTGCCTGAAGGGAATGAGTTGGGTCAGCAATTGACTGCCGAGATAATAAGCTCCACTGTTGAGCAGCATCTCAGCGAGGCATATCATCTACGTGGCGGCGTTTACTTTGTGGATCAACTGCCCAAGACAACAAACAACAAGATACAAAGGCGCAGGATTCTTACTGAGCTTAAGGATCATTATGATATGTCACATTTGTAAGCGGGGAGAAGGGAAATTAATAAAAGTTGATGATTGAATGGAAAGATTTCATTTATTTATGTAAAGGGAAATTGGGAAGTGAGAGAAAGCAATCTATATTATATTAAAGATAACCATGGAAAGCAGAACAGAATAATTTAGGAATCAAGCCTAATGAAAAGAATTCTAGGTTTATCGACATATTAAACAGTCACATTTGAAATGTTCTGAGAAAGAAAATACGGAGAGGAAAAGCAATAGTAGGTTTTGAGATCAATACCAAGTAAACTGCTGAAGTGAACTACTTCTTTCTGTTGGTCCTAAAAGTGCTAGGCATCGATAGTGAAGATCATAAAGCTAGGTCTGATAGAATCTTCGTGGAAGAATCACCGTGATAACCGGTTCCCCTTAACATTTTCAGCCATGAAAGTGGGATTACATCACTCCCAGACTCCCAGAGCCGCCCTAATTGAATAGATTACCCAGTCATGAACCTGCACTTGTCAATGGAATAGTTTCTACTTGGAACCGGGTACCAGCTGTATTGATCTACTGACTGGCGCTGCTCCAGTTTACGGATTGAGAAAATAAGCATCCATTTAGAGTCAGCTTCGGGTGACAATGACAAAGACAAAGACAAAGAAAAAAGCGACGACGACGCGATGTCTGGCAACGTGTCGCAGTAATTAACAGCTACAACTTTGTTTCCTATTTACGTGTGTGCTCTGATCGTCTATAAAACGGTTCTGAGGCGCAATAAAACACTTAGTACGAGTGTTAGCTCCAGTTAAGCAAGATGAGCGGAGGCCCCGGTGCCTCCTGTGAGGTGCACTACGACGCTGCCACACGCACCTGGCTTGGGCCACGTGGCAAGGAGTTCTACGGACCCGAAATGACGCTGGGCGAGGTGACAATGCGTGTGCTGAATCTGAATGCGGACAAGGTGCTGCAGCACTGCGACATCACGGGAGTGGAGTTGACAGGTGCAGAGCTGGCGCAGCAGGGTCTAATCATAGCACAGGCCTTTCGTCGCTTGGGTCTCCAGTGCGGCGACGTCGTTGGCATATCCGCGAATAATACGAGCTACCTCACTGGCATCACCATAGCCGCAATGCTCTCGGGCACACCCATCAATCCACTGCATCCAGACTTTGATCAGGGTAGGTTGGCAATGCGATCTCAGCTTGGGGTTTCGATTCATTTTTGGTTTATCATTCACAGAGACTGTTAAGTACATGTACGATATCACGGAACCAAAGTTGATCTTCTGCGATGTGGAGAACTACGCGATTATTCGTGCTGTGAACGAAAACTTAGTGAAGCCGGCGATGATTTATCTGGTCAATGGCAAGATCGAGGGAGTGCGCGATGTGCAGCAACTGCTGCAGGAGGACAAGTCCATAGCGCCAGCTGAGTGAGTAAAGAAGGGAGCGACTTGACTTGTAACAGAAAGAAATACTCAGTCGAGACTAACCGAACGATCTATTATTCTCTTTCCTCCACAGTTATGTTCCCTGCCCCAAGTTGAGCGGCGACCACACTGCCTTCATAGTCTGCTCTTCCGGTACGACAGGCATGCCCAAAGGTGTCACTCGCTCGCATCGCAGCTTAATCTGCAACTGCAAGAAGTAAGTGCTCGCTCCACCCTTCCTATTGCCCCACCTTAACTAAGTCTCTCTGGCAGCCCCAACTCGTACACGCGCGACACCATCGTCTTCTCATTCAGTCCCCTTTACTGGATCTCCGGCACGTACATGTTGCTTGCCTGCCTGCTCAATGGTTGCCGTAGGATCATCACACATCGCGCCTTCACGGTAGACTATCTGCTGCAGGTTGTGGAGCGTCACCAGGTGACCTTCCTCTTCCTTGCCTCCCATCAAATTGCACTGCTTTCCAAGTCTCAGATTGACTCGTCCAAGATCAAAGCTCAGTTGGAGTCGGTGCGAGTGTTGATTGGTGCCGGCTCAAAGGTCTGCAAGGCTGTGGCAAGGCGCATGTATGAGCTGATCGGCAACATGCGCTTCGTGGTCGGCTACGGTCTGTCTGAGGTGGGTGGCATCAGCAAGAATATCGGTGGACCACTGGGCTGCGAGGGCAAGGTCATGCGGAACGTTGAGCTGCGCGTGCTGGACAAACTTCGCATGCCGCTGGGCATCAACGAGGTGGGCATCATTTACGCCCGTCTGCGATACAAATGGGCGGGCTACTATCACAACCCGGAGGCCACCAAGCGAGCACTCAGTGCGGACGGTCAATGGCTACGCACTGGCGATATTGGGTACCTCGACAGCGAGGGTTATCTCTACATACAGACACGCGACACGGACGTCTTCAAGTACAACAACTTTCAGATCTATCCCGAACAGATCGAAGAGTTTATCCTTCGTTTGCCAGGCGTAAGTGAGGCTTGTGTATTTGGGATACCCGATGTGGTCTCTAGCAACCTGACTGCCTGTGCTGTAGTGCGCACCGATGATGCAGAGGGTCAACGACTGACAGCCGAGCAAGTGCGCAACATTGTGGAGCGACATCTGAGTGGAGCATATCATATTCGTGGCGGCATCTACTTCCTCGACTCGCTGCCCAAGACCTCCAATGACAAGCTACAGCGACGCAAGGTGCCCGATATGATTAGGACTCTGGGAATTCCAGCTGAGTAGGTCTTACAGAAACTACTTATTAATTAAATTATAAGTAGTCTGGGAGAAGAAACAATTATAGATGCTCATTATGTTGTAATCTGATCCCTAATGAAATAAACAAATAAAAAAAAAGAGTAGGTCGTAGGAGTGTGTGTCCTCTGTTAAGATAATGAAGATATTGGAGAGAATGATCAATTTAGAAATTATTGAGTTAAGTGAGTTTCCTTCGTAAGAATCAAGTTCAAAGATCGGATTACTCTCACTCAACAAAGAAATTAATATGTTTCTAAGCCTTCATCTACTTCTCTGCATTTCTTAAAGTTTTCCCTTTATAAGCTCACGTCAAAGTCATGACGCACAACAGAATTTTTCAACAGCTTGCTAATAAAACTGTCTAGAATATGAATCATCTTTGTTCAAACGTGAGAGACTAATCAAGTTTCTCTACGAAACTGTGAAGTGGAAGCTTAGCAATGATCGGTTAGAGATAAAATCAAATAAACAACTTACATGATAGACTACAAGCTGGATATCAAATTAAACAGCTCAGCTAATGATCCTGAATTGAATGTTCCCATTAATATTTTAAACTCACTTTTTACCACACTTTCAACTGCACTCGCACCACTGTGCCTTGGCCAAGACAGTCGCCGAGTTAATGCCGGGGATTCAATGAATTTTAATAGAGATTGAAATTGTAAATGCAATGTTCCCCAGCTGGGAAGGCTGTGACTGGGACAAGAGACCGGGAGCGGTCTAAAGCAGGGCGTGGCCTGTGAATGGGAGTCTATGGGCCAATGACAAGCAATTTGTTATTTGTGGCACTCCTGTGGCTGCAACTGTTGTGCAAACAGCTATACGAGTACAGGTACTGCTGTAGGAAGCACAAAAAACAACACCTTGCTGGCCCGTGTGCTACATAAAATGAATTGAGAAATTAAAATTGCAATATGCCATACATATTTTATTGCATTCTGCGTACTCGACTCTCCATTGAGGTTAACATTGGGACATTTGACAAATACGAAATACGGAATACGAAATACGGAGTACGGCATACGGAGTACGAGAGAGGTTACTGGATACACACAGGACACGACATACGAAATGCCAAACACGATTCAATTTGCGTTGCGTTGTCCAGCTCCCTGTCCCTTGTCTCGGACAAGTGCAGCCGAGGAGTAGCGGGGCAAGGTAGCTAACGGTAAAACTAACTGCCTTAACTGGCGTAACGACAGCGAACTAACCCGATGCCAAACTAAGCCATCGGGCCATCTGCATTGTGCAACTAATGCGGATTATCCCCGGACTTTGCGAGCAACTACACCCAAGGTGTAAATTTCCCCAGCCCTGTGTGTGTGTGTGCTCGGGATTTGCATGGCCTGAGCCGAGGCAAAGTGAATGAATGAATGCATGAATGAGGCCGGGGGAGAGAACGAGTGAGAGGATGAATGAGTTGAGGCAAACTCGAGCTGAATGAACTAACCCAAGCAGACAGTTTTATTCCTTGCAAGTTTCTTAAGTCTGTCAGATTTTTCTCTCAAAAAGAAAACTATGCAAACTACGCATTCCTTCGTGCCCCGTGAAATGTCTTTGTGGTCGGAGTCGGAGAACTTGAAACGAGTCGGAGAAGATAGAGAGAGAATGAGTTGAGAGAGATTTGCCAGATATTCCAATTGATTTGCCTTCTTTGACGTTCTTATGAGGTGCAAAAGAAACAAAATAAAATACGAAACTTATTTCTTTTTCCTTATGTTATATTTGCCATTTCAAACAAAAGAAAAAATCAGAGAGAGAAAAAGAAATGCTCTTTGAGTTGGAAAACTATTAAATTTACATTTTTTTTCTTTTCTACTTTTCTCTTTTTGAAATTTATATTTTGCTTCATTGTTGTGCAACGTAACGCACTGAGCAATGGTAAAGTCAATATTATTGTTGTGCACATACGCACACAAACACACACACACACGAAGAGAGACTCATCAAATATTTCGAGCAACCTGGCAAAGGAAACTCGGACAACAAAAACATGAAAAATTGCCAAACTGGAAAACAAAAAGCAAATTTATGCAAAAACACTTTAAAGTTGCAACAAGGATTTCCGTAGCATATGAAATGTGTAAACAACAACAACAACTGTACCAGAAATATCAAATAAAGAGTGAGGGAGAGAGAGAGAGTAGAGTAGGAGGGGAGGGAGAGCGAGAGGCCACTTGAAAATGATTACAATTCGAATTTGCCTCGGCGATATAATTAAACTACAAGCATAATTCGCGCTAGGGTTGATCCTGTCAGCCAACAGGGAGCAACGGAGAAGGGAGAGGAAGGAGGTACGGCGGGGGTAGGGGGTAGGTGGTTGAATGCGTCCCGCATGTAGCATAAACACATGTCCTGCTGCCGCTGCCGCCGCTGCTGCTCCTGCGCCGCCGAGCGTGTCCCGTGCGCCGTCGCAACGTGCCACACTGGACGTGCCGCACATCTGCCGTGCGTTGATTTCCACGCGAGGGTTGAAAATTCGTGTGAGAAGGTTGGCAACTCTGGCTCGAGCTGACTGCGTAATGAACCCACAAAAAAGGGAAAGGAAAGCATAGAAAAGAAAACCGTTACTATTGCCGGACTTTCTTATCAATAGTTACCTTCCCTCACTCCCTTCCCCCTTCTTCTCTTTTCTCTCTCTCTCCCTCTCTGTCTCTCTTCTTCTTGGCCCTGCTCTGCGGTAGCCAAACGGAATTTATGCTGTCCATGACATGCTCCACAACAGCCTGGGAATACGAGCATGTGGTTGCACGCCCAGGTGATACATTTTTCAACATGCCCCGGCAACTACCCCCCCCTTCCACCTACCCCTCCCTCACACACACACACACATATACGCACGGGCTGTGCCTATTTGACCCACTTTGCAACTGGACTCGCTCGCCACATTCAAATCAACTTCAAGTTCATGCAATTTTAATGCCTCACAGGCAAGTGCAAAGTGCACTAATTGCACGACTAGCAGATGCCCTGTAGAGTGAGCCTAGCATAGAGGTAGCTGTTGTCATATATACCCTTCGATTTGAGTCCCTTAAATGTTTTTACAACATTTCTTTTTAGCTTTAAGATACTTGCAACACTTAGGTAGTTTACATTCTATAGTTGCTACCTCCTTTCTTCCCTCTCTACAGAGTATTCACTCACGCTGCAACTGACTTGCGGCCAAGTGACTCCCCAAGCGCCCACTGACACGCCCACTCGTCATAGGCACCGTGCGTGGTTAACAGGCGAACAATTGTAACATTCTCCACCAGTATCTTTGCCTCAGTATCTTCTGTATCTGTATCTGTATCTCTGTATATGTGTATGCAGCTGTAGCTGCGTTTGTCGCTTAATAAAATGTATATTTTTGTTGCCCTGCGGTTGCCCACAGTGAGATGTATATAGAAAGGGCGATATATCTAGCTTTTATGAGGCCATTCGAGGGCGATTTTCTTTTGACCGCAAGCTCCAGTTGCCATCTGCCAGTTCTGCGCCTGACGCGCCTGCCTTTTATCTAAGCCACAACACACCTCTACCCTGCCCCCCCTCCTTGGCACTCCCCCGCGCACCCCTATCACTCGTGGCTTTTCTGCAAATGCGTTCGAGCGTGCCCCAACTGCCAATGAGGCATAAATTTTTGATTTTTGATGAAAAGGCCCGAAAATCGAATCGAAATGCGCCACGGCACGCAAATCTTTTTGGGCCTATGCGGGCAACTTAAAAACGATAAGCAAATGGCTAACAATAGGCTAAAGTGTGGCGCGGGGCGTGCGAGAGGGGAGGGAAGGGGGCACAGTCGCTGATAAGTGGCACATTTGCATCTTTCTGTCAGTGCAACTGTCAGAACGAAAGCGTTCTCATTTCCGCTCAGATAAGCCCAGAAAAGCAAGAAGAAGCAGAAGCAGCAAAAGAAAAGGCGAATAAGAAGAAGATGAAGAAGAAGAGGAAGCAGCAGATAAAGAAGAAAAGGCATAGACACAATTGAATAGTTTTGGGGCCCAGCTGTTCTCGTTATTCTTTTTAATTTGCCTCAACTTTAAGCCAAGTCGCAGGCGAAGCCGACCACAAAAGGAGTCGCGTGGCCCGCACTCCCCTACCCCGCCAGCTACCCTCTGCCTTAAGGTACCCTACCCCGACACTACCCTCCTTGTAGAGGTGCTCTACCCAAAAATAGGACACGCGTCTTGCCACGCTTGGCGGCGCCCACACAAGGAATGCGCCTAGATGCGGCAGATATATCGCAGCATATCTCGCATATAGTATACTCGTTTGCCATATGTAGTATATGTTTTGTTTAGGCCACCCCGTGGCATGTGGCAAGTAGTCGGACGTGCTGTCGCCTGCTGCCTGCCACACGTCGCAGTTGAGCGCCTCCGCTTCTGTCCTGGCCAATAGTTCACTTTTCATCGCTGATAAGACGAAGCCCGACGGGGCAAATTGTCTCGCTCGGTGTGACAATTTATTTTTCCTGCGTTAGAGGAAAATTTGGGAAAATGAGCCAGGAAAATTTAAATAGTGAGACAGAAGAGTGAAGGTTTTAAAGGGTGTTTTTGAGATGAATTGGGTGCTTTTGGTAAATATATTTTGGAGCATATGTTGTAAAGATGACTTTAATGTTTTATACAATATATAAATAGAGTTTGTCTTGGTTTTAACTAAGAATGTTTTTGTGTACGACGAATACACTCAATGATCAATATTTAAAAGTCTATTCATGGATGCTTCCTTTTAGAGATTCATTCAATACTGGCAACTTGGTTCCAAGTAGTTTTGTTTATCTCACGCTGTTGCTTAATTTGTGGACAATTTATCAACTCATTCGCAATCAGTTCAGCTAGTTTATAATTTAAGCTGAATACGTTAGGTTACAACTTTGAGTGTATTTATTAATACTGAATCCATTGATTTTATTCATAATTACCTGTGTGCAAACATTTGAATTGATTCTCTTTAATGGAATCATGAGATTGTAAACAATAATTTATGTTTTTTTTAAAGGCAAAAGTAACAAGTAAGAAAAGCAACAGTCGAGCGGCACGCGACAGTGGGATACCCTTCGACCTTTTTGAAACGTAAAGAGTCAATAATTGTACAATACTTCTACTTAATAGTAATATCGTAACGTAAGCCTTTATATGCGTCTGTGTATGAATACGTGTATATGCGTGTATCATTTCATTGGTCTTTCCTTTTCTTTCCTACATGAGCATTGCAATGACGTCACGGCTTGCTGGTCTGTGTACCAAATCAAAGCGAACAAGGTTTTTGTTTAATAACTTCTGTGTTTGTTGTCTGATCGGATTGAAATTTTGACGTTATGTTGGTATTATAATTAGCTAAGTATAGTCTTACTCAGAATGTTGTATCTAATATATGTCACTCGCAAATCAGCTTAAAAGATGAAATTATTGATTTGCGTGGGCGGGGGCGTGGCACCCAACATTTGAAATAAACTTCACCTGTCCCGGATCAACAGAAACCTTCATGCTAAATTTGGTGTCTCTAGCTTTTATAATAGCTGAGATCTGTGTGTTCATCTGGACATACAGACATCCAGACATCCAGACATCCGGACAGACAGACAGACATGGCTTAATCGACTTGGTTAGTGATCCTGAGCAAGAATATATATACTTTGTGGGGTCTCCCACGCCTACTTCTGCCTGTTACATACATTTGCACAAAGTTAGTATACCCTTTTTTGACCATTTTCAATGGTCGAAGGGTATAAAAATAGATTGTGATTTCCTGTGCTTATTTAAAGGTGTACTCAATGTATTCATAAATAATCTAGACAAAATTAGTGTATTTGAGAATATATTTATTACATTTTCGGACAACAAAGTCCTTTTTTAAACTGAACTCATTGTATTCATTAGTTTACTTGACAACATGAATTGCTTCTTAATAAACTCATTATATTCACAAGTTTACTTGTCTAGATGAGTGTATTTGTGAGTATATTCACTGTGTTCACATGTTTACTTGACTGCACGAATTTCTCTGCAAGTATTCATTGCATTCATTCATTCATTGATTACTTTTCACCTGAACCCTCACACACCCTCCTCAAGCTATCTGCCAACGTTGCCCGTTGGGTCTTTAAGTGTTTTCCGCACACTTCATTCACCTTATTCACTTAACTCACTTCACACACTCATTCTTCTTGTTCTTCTTCTTGTGCTTCTTCTAATTAAGTGCGCCGCCTTGGACACGCAACGTGGGCGGCGACTCCCACGCAATCCTCAGGCAGGACAAGCTAATCATGGCTGCAGTGCGTGGGCGAGTCGCAGCTGCTGCCTACGCCACAAGGTCGTCGCTTATGCAATCCACTACGCAGTACGCCAACCCCTTCCCCCTATCTGCCACTCCCCCTCCCTCTGTCTGACTCATTTTCCGAGTAAAATATGCTTGCCTTGCTGGATGCGAGCAAATATTTGCGAAACATTATTAAACCGAGCCACAACTCGTACTTCATATTTCATATTTGCGACCGTTAGTTGTGGTCGACAGAGAGGGGACGGGGGGAGGAGGAGGAAAACGGAAAACTTTCGAGTCAGTCGAGCAAATAACAAAAAGTATCTACGCTTATCGCTGCAAGCACTTTTAAAGCGGCGACGAGCTTAAAGCATAAACAAATATTTGTCACAGACAGACAGAGAGAGAGAGAGAGAGAGAGAGAGAGATAAAGAGGAAAAAGCGATGGGAAAAACTGTACCCTGTACCCCATTTTCCTTACAGTTAATCATATCAGTAAGCTGCAGATAAGATAAGCCCACTGTACTGCACCGTGGCACCGTGTGAAGTTGAAGTTATTCGAAGTTCAAGCTAAGCTGAGCAGAAGGGGAAAACAAATCAAACAAAACGCATTCCGGGCTTATCTCTGGCATTTATCAGATTGACAGACAGTCTATATAAATGTATTATATAAATACACTTCTTAAATATCCGCTCTGTCTATCAGTCTATCTCCCTCTTTCTCTATCTGACTGTCTTTCTCTCTGCACACACTGAACATTTTAATTGCAATTAAAAAGCGCATTTATTCATTGTTTCCTGACGTTGACAACAAATTTTATAATATTTGTTTGCACGTAAAAGCTTTAACTGTCAGTTGAAATTAATGTCTACACTGCGAGAAATGACGTGCTGGATAGTTTAAATGTATTTGCATTGCGGAGAAGTGATTTTGAAGTGATGTCATAAGTTGATTATGGTTGGCTCAAGATGCTTTTAAAAATACATTGAAGTTAGCTTCAAACTTCATATTTAGCTGAAGCTGTCAATGAATAAGAAAGAAGGCTGTTAGGGTTGCCTAATGTATGCGAAAAGTAGAGACCAATTAGAGAATACTAACTAGAAACTGTGAAAATGTGAAATGGAACTCCTACAAAAATTTCAAAGGCTCAAATGATTGACAAAACTTTATTTTTCTTTAAATTTAAGCTACTTTAACCTGTCAAAGTTTACTTTTACCTTAACCCACGCATTACATATGTATGTATTTATAAATCTATATATAACACTCAAGCTACTGCCAAATTGCTTGATTAATCTCAATGAAGCTTTAATGCTTAAAAAGTACAAAAAGTAAATCAGAAAGAAAATATTTATAAATATTTATTCATATTTAATTAAATTTATAGTCGAACTATGGTCAGTCGACTGTTTAAAGGTAAAAACAATTAACCAACCTAATTGTGTGAAAATTTAAATTACAGATAAAAATAAGAATAATATCAAATTAAAAGTAAAAGTTTTAATGAGAAAAACAAATAAATAAAAATGTATTGTATACAACACATTAACACTCTTTATTAAAAAAGGCCCACAGCTTTTAACAGAAAGATTAATCCCAAGGGAGCTTTGTGAAAACTAAAAAAGTATAATTAAAAGCTCTTAAACTTTTTGTTTTATCAAACCAGTTCATGTTTATTTGCACTAATCCCCTCACAAAACTCAGCTCAATGCAATCACAGCTTGGCTAAAAGCTAACAACATGTGCAGCCATAAACACTACACCCTCTCTCTCTTTCCCCCACTTCCCTCTCTTTCCTCTTCCCTCTCTCTCTCCCTGTCTTCCTCTCTCTACCTTCGTCTCCCCTCGCTCTCCCTCTTCTAAGCTCTGCAATATATTTTTCTAACGATTCGTAACTCTATAAATTTTGTTTAATCAAAATCGGCCAAAAGCACTTGCCGCACAGTGGAACTAAGCAGTGGCAGTTGCAATGAGGGGGCACGGGGAGCATGTTACAGTTACGCTTAAGTAGCTGCCAACATGGTGAGCTGCTAAATTATAAACCTGACTACACCCAGCCCCCTCCTACACCCCCTCTTTCAGAGAGCATCTGCTCAGCAGGCAGCTGCATTCAATTAATTTTACACGATGTAGCGAAAATCCGGCAGCCAGTTGGGGCAAAAACAAAACTAACGATAATTTTACAACACACACACACACACATAGAGAAGTGCAGAAAAGAGAAAGAGGGGGAGGTAGGAAGGGGCTAAAGTGCAACGAAATTTAAGGCAAAAACTACGTTGTAATAACATTTTAACGATATTAGCACGAAAAATGTGGCCGGCACACAAAAGCGGAAAGTGGAAAGCTTAACGATGCTAAACGACTGCAGCAGCAGTGAGACAAAGAGAGAGGGAGTGAGAAAGAGAGGGAGTAAGGAAGAGAGAGAAGGGGGAAGACAGTGGTAGAAAGGAAGTGAGTGCTGCAAACTGAGCCAGTCTATGCCATATGCAGACGCGACACACAATCAAGGAAGCGAGCAAGACGATGCGAGCAAGTGAGACAGACAGTGTGTGTGCGATCGAGACAGCATGGCTTAAAGCAAAAGGCCGTTAGCGCACGCTTTGCGGCTACTGCCGCTGCCAAAGGAAATCTGCAGCGCAAATTGTTCAAATATTTTGGCTTTTGGAGCAACTTGAAAAAGGCAACAGAAAGGGGGAAGGAACAGCAGCAGAAGAGAAGGGGAAGAAGAGTGGAAGAGGGGGGGGGGTGGGGGGCAAGTGAAATTGTGTGTTGTCTGCGACGACGAGCGACAACAAAGCGGGCGCGCATTGTTCAAATGCAGCGAGTTGTTACATAATCCACGCACAGGCGGAGGCAGCGCAGCAGCCACACATATCCTACATACGAGTATGTTATGGCACAGGCAGAAGGGAAGAGAGGGGGGAAGAGCGAGGGTAGAGAGACATGCCGATAAGCAGCCATAATGGCAAAGCGAAAAGAGTTTTACGCTGCGTTCCTTAAAGCCGCGACGCGACGCAGGAAGGCGCAGCGTTGCCAGCTCGCATAAATATCAACGCACAGGCAGGCAGAGGAGAGAGGAGGAAGAGAGAAGGAGTGCACGAGGTTTATGCAATGTTCTCGCTTGTTTTGCGTCATTGTCAACAGTATTATTTTTCGCCTTTTTCGCCTTGTTCGCCCTGTTCGCCACGCCGCGACGCGTTGCTGCTGCTCCTTGTTAATATATAAAAGCCGTTGCATTGTTAACTTGTTGCCCTTGTTGTTGTTGTTGTTACTCTTGTTGTTGTTGTGCGTTGTTCGTGTTGTGGCAGATAGGCCACAGTGCAGCTTGCGGTTGTTGCTGTTGCCCTCACACTTGTAAATTGTGTGATTTTTCAGTGCAAGTTTAAGCAACAATGCGCCTCAAGTGAAGCGTGTTCTCCCACTGCCACACCCCCTCTTTGTCTCCCTCTCTGTCTCTCTTAGAACAATGGCTTGTGTTGGTGTTGATTGTGTGCGTGTTAGCTACTAAAATAGTAAATTACTACAATGCACACAAGGCTGCCGCAAGTCTCCCTCTCTCTGCCTCTCTCTTTCTCGCACCCCACTCCATGCATGCATAAACATGTAGCATACTTGTGCGGGCGTCAAGTACTTGCTGAACTTTGCTTTGGCTTTGGCGCTGACTTAATAAGCGCCACTTCAACGCGCTCGCATCTCTGTCTCGCTTCTCTCACTCTTCTATACACTCTCTCTCTATTTTTCTCTGTCTCTCTCACATCTCTACTCGTCTCTTTTTCTCTTCTCTGCTCTTCTCTTCTCTTCTTAAAGTGTTTAAAGCGAACGCCAAACCGCAATTCGATGATGCTGAGCCTGAGTTGTGTAGCAATCAGCTTAGCACACACTGCTCAATTGCGCTGTTAAAGCTTTCAGCTATGCACACTTTGTGTTAAAGCTCAACAATGCGAGTGAGCAGGCCACAATGGAGATAATTAGCAAATTAATCGGCATTTATTAATAATAATTTAATTACCAAAAAATCTACACTAATTTAAACAATAAATGAATACATTACAACACTGTGTTAAATGTTTACTTAAAATTTCATTTTAGAGTTTATTTTATAAAGGGTTATCTATCAAATACACATAATTTAACGAACAGGACGAACATTTGTAAGAAGTTTATATTCATTAAACACAGTAAAAACATCACTTAATAGATTGCATTATAAATCTATGATAAAATACTTCCATATTTTAAAGTTTTCAGCAGTTTAAAAGTGAAGAATATTTCGTTGTATGCAGCTGTTTAATAACAGCAATGTTTTCATGCTGTTATTTTAACAGATCTTGGTTCTGTTAAAAGTCATGGTATTTAACATTAAGGATCAATGCATTGTTAACAGAATGACGCATCAAAATCTGCACTTAGGGCACTTCAATAAAAGTGTTTTTGGTCATTGGCCCCATAGTGCAGGCAAGCAGAGAGTGAGTGTCAGAGTGCACACAAGAGTGGGAGGGGGAGAGGTGAGGAGGAGTAGCAGCACAACACTTGCTGATAACAGTAAAGTCTGTGCAACATTAGACGTCAGTTTCACGCCGCATTGACAACTGACACAAGGTAAACAGCAAGCGACAAGCGTCGCCGCAGTCGCTGTTGCCGTCGCTGCTGCCGTCGCTGCCGCAGTCACTGCTGGTGACTTGTTGCCGCTGCCAGACTGAGTACACAGTCGACGTCGCTGCCACTCGCTATCTCTGCCGTGTGCTTTGCTGCGCTGCGCTGCGCTTGTTTTTGATTTCATTGGCGCGTCGTTAAATTATTTTTCTTTGCTTTATGATGACACAGAGACGCGCACGGCAACAGCGACGGCGACGGCGATAAGCAGCGCCGCCAGTTGTGGGCAAAAAGCGCTGAAGCAGCGCTAAAAATATTATTATAATAATAATAATATGCAATCTGAGGCGCCTGCGAGGAGTCGAATTGCACCCCAGCCCCGACGAGGTATATATCGATACTCTCCACTCACATTATGAGCAATATTTCTTGCTTTGGTTCGCTTTTCTGCCAACCTTGCACGTTGAAGGTGTAAGCTGAATGAATTTGGAGAGAGAGAGAGAAAGGGAGAAGGAACGAGTGAGAGGGAAGTTTGAGGAAGCTAATAATTATTTTCTTTGCCTTGTTTGGACAGCTGCCTCTCTCGCTGACACATTCGAAATTCGCATAAACTTGAAATGAGTCATCAAGCATCTCGTTTATCTCATTTTATAATTTTAAAGTTTCAATAAAAGATAAAGAAGTTGAGCTACAGTGGGGAAAGTTAAGGTGCTTAAGTGTTTGGTTATAGTAAGCTGATCTTTCAAATTTCAACTGCATATGTTTAGCAACTCTTGAGTTATGCAGTATTATAGAAATATGAGTGGAGGAGCTGTAGCTAAGACTGTGAAAGTTCTATGAACTCTAACTTAGGTTAAAGTACTTTGACCTATCTTATTTTTAGCTGAATCTATTGAAGTATTGCTGAGTTATAGATTGGGTTATGTTTTTTCCATCAATAATATTTACACAAATAACTAAATATAATTAATAAAGCGCGAATAACAGCCGAATTCGTTAAGTTAGGTCAGTTAGGTCAGTTTTTCGCTATAATTTCAACAATTAAGCAAATAAAGCTCAAGCTAAGTAAATTGCGTTAAATTAAAAGGCAACTAGAAATCAAAATGCCATTGCACTCATCGCTTATCGATTGTTCGCAGTTCGATTAATGTGTGCACTCGATTTTTAGTGTCGTTGCACAATTTGACTGGGTCCATAAATAGCTCGACGAATGCGTTGCTCGTAAATTAACCAAAGCATATCGCAATAAGACAAGCAGCAAGAAGGTAGAAGAAAGAGGAAGGGTCGGAGAGAGGGTGAGGGAGAGGGAGAGAGGTAGCCTGCATTAGGGGTGCAGACAGCTGGCAGACGCGCATAATGCACTTAAGTTTTCTTCAGTTGCTCCCTCTCGATGCCGAGGGGTGAATGAGCGAGCGAGCACGGAAGTCGTGGCATAAGGCACACATCAGTGACGACAACAGAGAGGGGAGAGGGGGTACGGAAGAGGGGGTAGTGCATATGTAGCTAGCATGCAATTGAGCAATTCAATTGCAAGAGGGAGAGCGAGAGAGAGAGGGAGAGCGCATGAGGTGAGCGAGCTCGCGCCAAAGGCAGCTGCAACAATTCTAGCTGAGGCTGAGCATAATTACAGCCAGCGAGGTGACATTTCATACGTCTGTGTGTGTGTGTGTGAGAGAGAGTGTGTGCTTGTATTTTTGTCTGTGTGTGTGTGCGTCGCATCCTTTGTGCTCGGATTTCCAGTGCAAATTTCGGCAGCGGAGCGCACAATTTATGTTTATTTCAGTGAACAACAGCAGCAACAACAACGACTACAACAGCGACGCCAACTGCGACGCTGACTGCGACGACGACTGCAGCTATGACTGCACAGGCAGCTGCACTCCATGGCTGTAGCGGAGGCAGAGGCAGAGGCAGAGACAGAGCGTGCTCTCGCCATAGTCGAGTCTAAATTTCTTTAACGTGACAAAAATACATTGATTACATTTTTTAACATTGCGCGGGGGCAGCTACCTCTCTCGCTCCCTCTCGCTTGCACACGTCGGCACACTTGCCACATTTGTCTGCGGGTCCCCTTCCTCCTCTCCTCTCCCCCCTTCCGCGCTCACTGTGTAAACAGCACAAGGAGAAATATGCACGTAGATCCTTGCATCCTCTTCCTGTTGTTGATGTGCGCTGCCGCTGCCTTCGTTGCTGCTAGCGTCGCTGTTCATGTTGTTGTTGTTGTTGTTGTGTCTTCTTCTTTCACTTCTCCTTGTGGCTGTTGTTCTTGTTGTTGTTGCTGGGCTTACGTGCAAAGGTCTTTGAACTGACAAATTACATTGCTCGCTCAACGAAATTCCTTTCAACGTGTGCACTCTGAACTCTTCTTATGCCTCTGTCTCTGTCTTTCTCCTTTATGTGTGTGCCTACTTCTTGTGTGTGTGTGTGTGTGTGTGTGTGCAAGCTTGGCACGATTTTCTTCTCAGCAAATAGTTCGGCATTCTTGTCGCAAGTTTATTTCCCTTGTAACTACGATTCTTACACCCTGTAGAAGAGATACGTAAAGGGTCGCTGAGTTTTGTAGAAGATTTTGATAGGATATTGAATGCTTTATGAAGAAATACAATTTATATTAAGATGATAATTAGTTAAAATAAAAATTGCTTTATTTTTAATTTATTTTCCTATTATGTTTTTGTTTTAAACAGCCAAATAATATAATATTTACGTATAAAATATTATTCATAGTTTATAATTATATTTCATAATATATTTCCCTCTACTTATAGGATATCCTCGCGTCGTGTACTGCCCTCACAGCCTGCACTGTCATTTGTTTTCAATTTTAATTTGCTTACGTATGCGTTTCTTCTTTGTTGTTGCGTCGCTCTCAGTGCAGCCTCTGCTGTTGTTCGCCTCTTCCCTTTCCCCACCCCACCCCACCATGTATGCTCACCACACATGCGATCTCCCTCTCGCATATTGCTTTTTAACTACTTTCACGCACTTGAGAACTTTGCGCGTTGGCTGCGGCTTTGCCAGCTGTAAATTGTTATAAAATTGGCAAAATTACTTTGCGTGGGTTGCTCCAATTGTTGTCGCTGCTCTGTGTGGGTGGCATTAATATTGCTATTGTTTATGGCGACGCTTTCAATTGTTTAATTGCTTAGTACATTTGTTTACAGTGCAATTGAAGAGCACCCGAAATGGACAATTACAAGTGACGAAAGTCAATCGATTTCTTATCGAACTTATCGAAACGATCGATCGGCTACGTTTGCACAACTTTTACACTTAATCTAATCGGCATGGGCCGAAAAACGTTATCAATAAACAAAGATGTCGTAACGGAAATACGTAAGGAATGTGAGTTGGGCAAGAATTATTATCGAAACTCACCAAACACACCTCGTCCAGGCAGGCAGGCGACACAACTCGCTCAATTAACGTGTTCGTCCGCTATGCAAATGACACAAACGAAAGGTAAAACGCCAAAAATGTGCGTAATTACGCAAGAAGAAGAAAAATGAGAAGAAGACGTGGAAGAAGCAGCAGCAGAACAAGCAAAACAATAACAACAATCACGACAATCACAGCAGCTGCTGCTGCCGCGCATGCCCTGAACGAAGGAAGGAAAGGGAGAGAGAGAGTGAGAGCCAGATCACACCTCAGGCTCACGGCAACTCTCGCTCCCTCTCCCTCTCTCTTGCTACTGGTTTAACAACAGAACAGCTGTGGGAGCTGATAAGAAAGAAAAACAATGCAGCGACGCCAGCAGCAGCAGCGGCAGCGGCAGCAGAACCAGAAACCACCACGAACAACTACAACAAGCAATGAAGCGCACAATGCGGCGCATTATGCGAAACTTGTGTACAATATGATTAAGCAAACAACCGAATGAAGAAGAAGAGGAATAGGAACAGCAACAACAACAACAACGGCCACAGCAAGGGGAGTTTAAGCCGAGCCAGGCAAACTGTAAACTGGGCGCAGCGGTGCAGCTGCTCTGCCTGATAGCGCGTGCTCTCTCAGCTCACCTACCACTCACTCGGGTGCGCTCTCTCTCTCTCTCGTGCTCTCCCTGCATTTCTTAGTGGCAGCTGTTGGGCTGATAGCGTAGACTCTCTCTCAGGTATTGCACGTCAGCTTACGCACCGTCGCTCTCTCAATCTCTCACTCTCTGCTGCTATCGACGCCACCGTCTCAGTCGTGGCTCAGTCGGGGCAGCATTTGTCATTCTGCTGCGAACATTCAAAGAACGCAGACGCAGACGTCGCGATCGTCGCGTACAGAGAAGATATTCAACCGGCATTTTACGTGTTTTTCTCGTGTCTCTTTCAACGTTTACCGTTGTCGCGCAGTGTAAAACTATTTACGAGCGGGTGTCGCCTTAACCCATCAACACCCCCGAACTGTTATATAGTGTTATTGTGTGTGTATATGTGTGTGTGAACTGACCATAAACAAATGACACGTGCTTGAAATACTCATTAAATACTAAACGACATTAAATCCGAATAGGGATTACCTTGGCTTTGTTTATCGATACCCCAACGAACGGCAACGGTAAGTCGACCCAGCCATAAAATACTGAAAATACTTTTTCATCCCATGCCATATTCCATATTCCGTATTCCGTATTCCGTATCTATGTTTGTGTTTGTGCCTTCTTCGTTTATGTTTGACCCCAATAGGCCGCCCCAAAAAATAAACAAATAATTGATTTCGATAAGCAGCAAAAACAATCTCAGGGCTTGCTTATCAATAAAAAGTAAACATAAAATATTTAGTATGTTTTTAGTGTACGCCCCCCGCCCTACTAAAGTGCCTTGACACTTGGCTTAATTACCAACTACGTGAGAGCACTTTCTGGAGGAGGGGGGAGCATTCATGAGCTCCACTCCACACAGAGATTCCAAGCTGCGTTTATGACTCAGGGATTTTATTCAGTGTGCCCGCTTTGTTTGCGCTTTACGCCTGTCTTAATGTTCTCATCGTGTCGCATTGTAGATCCCATGACTCACCGACCAGAGGGACAACCTGGTAGCTTTATGTGCTCCCCCCCTCCTCCCCTTCCACATCTGAAAAGATCTCACGAGGCAACATTATGTGGCTGGCTGACTAAGCCCCGAATGGGCATTATAATTGAAACAAGAAAATAATTGAACAGTTTTCCCAATTTGGTAAAGAAAGAAAACAATGGGGAAATAACTTCGGACAGCGCTTATCTATGACACACTTCTGTCGGGGCACTCGATAAGAATAGGAAAAAAAGCGTCAGTTGTTAATAAATTTTAAATAAAAGTTAGATTAGATACCAACTATATTAGAACGGGGTATTACACGAGCTAATCGAAATATAATAAACACAATCCGCATTTATAAACAAACTTTGAATAACCTGTTTAACGATCTTTACGAATCCCGATCAGTTTGCATTCATTAATTCGAATAAAATACGTAAGATGATTATGTGAGTTTGCTATAAATACTTTATATATCTTATTTCTGTATATACTCGTACTTCATTCAAATTCACTTTGAAATCAATCAAACAGAAAACAGAATGAAACGATTTGTTGTCGCATGGAATGAATAAGTGAGTCATGGGGGAAGTTATGGGACATTCGTCACAAAGAATTTGCGTTAAGATAAAAGACGAAATGATAAATACTTCAAGAGATTAGACTGGCGAGTTGCTTAGAAAGATATGCCGGGAATGACATTATGCTATTTATCGATAATTAGCTGTAATATCTGCACTTTTAAAAGGTTCCAAACGGCAGCTGATTAATCGATTGCGAATAATTATTGTAAAGAAGAGAAACAGAGGGAGTGAGAAAGATATATATCTGGTACTCTCGTCTCGTTGCTTTTGGTTAATTTGGGGCGCGTGTCGCTTCAATCGCGATACGTCAATCAATCAATTTGTCAATCGAAATCGAATTTGTTTACGCCGAAAGTGATTACACGATGACAAGCCAGAATTTGTTGCTGATATGCTGATTGGGCCGGCAGGCATGCAGCGTATACAGTACGTTGCACGTTGCAAGTTGCAAATTGCCGCTTTGATTGCGCTGCGGCGTGTTAAAGAGCGTCGATTAAAGAGCGTTGCGGCTAGTTAGTGAGCAGCCTCGGATGAGCGTGTCAGAGCGCAACAACAAGTTGATTACAAGTCGGTGGCATGCAACAGTGGCATGCAACATGACCACACACCAGACAGACACCGTCAAAGCAAAACCAGTTCGCCGCGAAGAATTTCAGCTCCAGTTTTAAAGACGCGCACATTCACATTCCCCCAGCGATGTTTATCAATCACAATGGTGTCGATAACATTAGATACCGTTAACTGTCGATAGCCGATTGGCTTATTAAGCGGAATCAAACGCAGCGCTGAGCGTGATTCCATGGAAAATGCCGATGCAAGCCAAATATGGCAGGAAGTTCAACACAACAACAACTACATTAATAATAACAATAGCAACAAAAGCTGACATTTGCTGAAACAATACTTAGCTATCTCTCTCTGTATTTATCGATAAAATTCAATTTCGCCATTCTGTTGTGCAATTCTGGCTTAGCTTATTTCTTATTGCCAATTACAAAATGCAATTTTAGTTCTTGCCATGAGTAACCCGAAGAGTCAAACAACTGGGCGTGGCAGAAGAGGGAGAGAAAGAAAGAAAGAGAGAGAGAATAAAGAACAACATTCACAATTATTTAAAAACTGATTTATTATTTAATTGTTTGTCACTTAAATGACAACAATTAATTACGCCATGTGCCGTGTGTGATATATAGAGTGCTGGGTATACAGGAAAAATTATAAACAGATGTATATGACACTTGAAATACCCTGTAAAACTGAATACAAGCGAATAAAAGACAATTCCAATGAATTTATGTAACTAAGCTAATTAAATTGACATTTATTATCTTTAAATTTGTGTGCAAAACATGTACACCCCTTTAATCGTCCCCCTTTACAGGGTATGGCAAATCACATCCCATTCGCAGTGCATTTAATAAATAATTTGCAGCATAAACGATGCAACAGCTGCACAATAGCAACGCCCTCTTAATAATATTAATAATAATAATAATAAGCATTGTGAGAGCGAACAATGTTTATTGGGTGAAACAAGTGGGAAGTGGGAAATGGAAAATCGGAAAACAGGGAAATACAGGGGAAAAAACGAAGCATTGCGATTAAAATTGATTGCGCTTATTTGGCATTATTCAATTCGATTTATTATTTGCCACTTAAATGTCAAAACTATTAAAACCTGCTGCCCGATTAATAATTAAATAATTAAAGTGCCGGTTAATTAAGTAAATCCGCAAGCCGAAACCGCAAAGCCCAAACAGAAAGCTGCCCATGGGGAGCCAAAGGGTTGCAAAAAATATAAATGAAATGCAGCAAAAAGAATAAAAAAAAATTAAAACAGCAGCAGAAGTTTGATTTTATATGGATTAATTATGGCATTAAGCTGGGTTACGCAGTCCAAATTGATCAACGGAGAGAACTAAAAAAAGAAATAGAAATTGTTGCAGAGTTTTTATATAATGTGAACTTTTAACGGAAAATTACAATTTTGTTAGTTTTAATAAGGTTTACACAAAGTTACTGCTCTCCATTAATTTTAGTAATTGAGTTCTTTAATTTCCCTCACTGTAGAATGAATCTTTATAACTTGAAATTCGAATTGCTATTTTATTATCATTCAACAACTTTGAACTCGAACTCATTCAATCTGAATCACATCGGATCACGCATTATTAATGCCTCGGCATATTTAACATAATTATTCTTTCTTTTATTTTACCCATTTTTATTCATACTCATTTGCGCTCGTAAATTAATCGAATATGCCAGCTGCTCTTCACGCGATATCAAACGTATAAATATGGTGCATATATTGGGCGTATATATGCAATATACCATATGAACATTTATGAATATCTGCAGCAAAGATATAAATAATTGTAAGCCCAAGTTGACTTTACAAAGGGGGAAATTTAAATAATTTTATCACATACAATCGGCAATCGCTTTTGTTATCGAGGCGAGGGAAGGGAGGCCCCAGCGAATTGACTGTTTGTCTTTTTGTTGTTGGCATTGTGTCAGTTGGGGACTTATGGAAAAAGTGCCGTTAAACGCTTCAACTGCGTCGCGTGTTGCATAAATTATGAGCTAAAGTCTTTTTCTTAAACAGATACCCTCTAGATGGGGTATGAACCCCACAGAGGAAGTTCAGATTGATTTGCATATGAAAAAGGCAAAGTCAGTTGCCCAAATAGAACTTCATTAGTTGAAAGAGCAGGTAATATGCCTTTACAGGGTATGTGCAGGTCGTTGATTGACGTGTTTTCTTTGTACACATTCCGATAAAGCGCAATTAATAAGCTGCCCCTGTCCCCGCTATCGAGAATGCCAACATAACCTCAAACCTGTTTATGCCCCTCTCCCTCTCTTTCACTCTATCTCTCCCCCTCCCCTTCTAATCAACTTTCTTTGAAGACAACTTTATTATTATTATTTTGCATATGAATTCGATTTGTCGACAGTTTTGCTCATCGATCCGCTAATTAAACAAAGCGAAGAAGCCACAAAGTTACCTAAATAATTTCCCAGCTCATTTCCCCCCTCTCTCTGTCTTCCCCTCTCTTTCTAATTGCCTGTTCAGCCACAAATCGAAATGTGCATAAATTTTTACACTATTTAACACGAGCAGCTCGAGGCGCAGTCAATTGTTAAATGTAATTTTGTTGTACAAAATGATTATATAGCATTGGAATGCCAACTTGTTGTTGTTGTTGTTTTAGATGTTGTCGTGTCGTGTTGTTGTTATTGTTGTTGTAGACAGGCTGCTGGGCATTTGTAATGAGCGTGTTTTGGCTCGTTTTATAATGAGCAGCATCTATTAAAATTACTCATCGAAATAAATATCGATTTACACCCCACCCTCTCTCTCTCTTTATCTTTCTTTCTATTTCAATTCAACTTCTCATACCTATTTTCTATTCCTATTTCGTTTATTCTTTTAATCAATTGAAAATTATAGCGTTGCCTCAGTCGCTGCCGCTGCTAATGAGGCGCATTAAATTGTTGCTGCAAATTAAGAGACCACAAAACAGGGCAAGGCGGCTGTGTCGGGGTTCACAGGGCGTTTGCTGGCTTAACAGGCTTCGGGGCACACTTTGTGGCCGCGTCGCGCATAATCTAATTAGACTAAGCCGTAGGCAGACAGGCGCGAGAAAACTCCCCCTGTATTTATCAACTTCTAATTAGATTTTCGCTGACCATTCAAACTTTAACGTGCGATAGCTATATATCGATAACAGCGCGCCACTGATCGTTCAGGCTGCTAGATGGCGCCAGCAGTCGCTGGCTGCTCTGCTGCTACTGTACAGCACTGTTAGGGCACATTTAACAGCACTTGCGGCGAGCAGTGAGCACTGCATACTACCTGTTGACTCATTCTGGCATACAGTGCGCACAGCTAGCTGCACTGCTCTGACACACAAATTGGCAGCCTCACGAAGAGTTGCGTTCGCATCGCACTCTCATTCTAAAAAGTTGACTCACTCTGCGCGTATGACTTGGCCCAGCTGTGCTGCGCGCTCGAACACATACGCACACACACACAAGGAAGGAAGGAAAGAAAAAGAAAAAAACGAATGCGAAGAGATTTCACTTTGTTTCAAACATTGTTAAACATTAGTTGAGAATTTACTTCGATTACGTTGCGTTGTTATTGTTCTTGTGAGTTAGTTACGTATTTACCTCGTGTACAACGTAGTATATGTTCGGGGTCGTGATGCGGCTACGCGAAACATAAAAGAAAAATTTGCTGTTTGCCGCTGCGGCGCTGCGACGGCGCCGACGTCATCGCACAGCAATAATACTCACACACTCACACACACAGAGAGATCGACAGACACTCACTGAATTTGTTGTTGGATTTGTAAATTATGAAAGCAATTTATCAACTGGAAATCAAAAAGAAGAAAAACGAACCAAACAGCAACAACAAGAAGAAGGAGAAGAGTAAACAGCGCAAGCAAAAAGAACAACGAAACGACGACGACGATAAAATCACTCATTGATCGTGCTCAGCCTGAGTAGCAGCAGCCACAACAACAAAGTAAAGAGTTGTGGAAGCCGAAGGAGGAGTGCGAGTGAGAGGGAAGAATCACAACAATAAAGATTTGCACGGCTGGAGTGCCAGACGATAAACCACCACCAATAACAACTACAAGCACAGCAGTTAAGAACGACTTGTTGCACACACACATACACACGCACACAGGGTACTTAAACAGGCGCTGTGTGTGCGTGTGACCTTTGACGGCAGCGGCAGCGGCGTTTCTCTGTGTGTAAGTACGCTAATAAATTTATTCAAATGGCAGCAAATGGCCGCAACAAAAGGCAACGCGTTTAATTGCAAGCTCATAAATGTGCAAAATACCCAGCAACAACAACAACAACAACAGTAGGAACAACAACATCGACAACCTTTGTAGTTACTAAATGTTAACATAGTCTGAGATTTGATCTTGAGTTTAAACGAGTCTGTTAAGCAGCTGTTAACTGTTAGGCAGTTTTATTTGCATAGATTTAACAGAGATAAGATAAACGGCAAACGTTATTTGCGGCTGTTAAGTGGCCTGTTAACTATTGTGCAATTTGTGTTTTCGACAATAATCAATTAGCGCACACATTTCATAAGCTGCTGATACTCTTCTATCTGTCTGTGACGTTTGCTCCCCCCATTGATAAGATAAAATACCAATAATTGAAACGCCCACAGTTTGGCATTCGCTGAACTAATAATAAACACACGCGATGAATGAAAATTCAGCGAAAGACGATGAAAATTTTCCGTTAACCAATATATACAGATAACGTATAAGTATATATATGTTTTATTTCTGTTTGCTACACACATAATTCCGTATCCAAGAGAGCGTGTGACAAGCACAAAAATAAACACACACACAGGGACAGGTGTTTGTGTGAGTGTGTGTGTCTGTGTTTTTGTTGTGGCTCTGCTTTCCATTTCAAAATCAAAACCCGACAAAAATAATAAATGTTTTTGCCTATATCACTTTGCCTGGTGCGGGCTCTTTAATTTAATTGTTTTGACTGCCGGCCATATGCAAACAGTTGTTCCTCCTCTCTCCTACACTCACGCACTCTTTCTATCTCTTTCACACTCTTTACTACCTTCAAATGTTTCCAACGAAATTCCATGGCAAAGTTCAATAACATTAACAGCGCTGCCCTGTTAACAGTGCTTTACAGTTTGAGTGGCATTGGAAATGCACTGCGTGCGATAAATATGTTTGCAATTCGCGTTTTGTTTGTTTTTTGCTATTTGTTGTTGTTGCTGTTGTTGCACATTGTGTAGACAAAGATAAGCAGCGTATTTTGTATTGAGTTTTGTCTGTGTGTGCGACTGACTGACTGACTAATCACACTGTGGAAAGGAAATACCAAAAAACGACACAAAAAAAAAACAATTTGTATTCGAATGGAAATTAGCGCGCACTGCGACAATTCAATCGGCCTTGTAGCGTCTTGGGACAGTGCGCACTGACTATGACGAACGCAGTGAGAAGAAACCCTCCCACTGCGTTCGCGCCAGTGCGTATCCACTGTACTTCAATTGTGCAACTGCAAACGTGACAATTTTTCGTCAAGACTCTCGCTTAATCATCACACACACACACACAGACACATACAAATTGAGCTGCAATTGAGCGTGCGTTGCTTTTACAGTTTGCAAGCCACCGCAGCCCCCTTCTATTGCCTTCTCTCTCTGACAAGTGTTCTCTCCCAGCGCACCAAGATGGAGCTAGCGAGCGTGGAACTGGAGCTGCAGCAACTGGATAAAGAGCAGCAGCTGAGCAGAACGGAAGCAGAGGTGGAACTGGAGCAGCGACAGTTGCTGCTGCAGCCCAGCAACAACAACAACACAGAGCAACAACAACAACAGCAGCAACAGCAACAACCTGTGGTGAGCAGCAGCTCGAGCATTTCGATCGGTAGCGATGAGCGACAACAACAGCAACAACAACAACAGCAACAACTGCAACTGCAAATACTGCCCTCGAGCAGCAGCACAACCTACAACACACCAGCCACGCCCACACCAATACCATCGAACACGCCCCTTGCACCATTCGCTGCCGGCACATCACGTCAACTGTTTCGCGATGCAGCAAACGCACACGGCGGCCTCGAGTCGACAGCGCTGCTGCAGCAGGAGATGCAGAATATGGCACAGACGCAACTGCCACGTGCCCCACTGGCAGAGGGTGCCTCGCTGGATGCGACTGTCTCGCGTAATCCGTCGACCGCAGGTGGAAGGCATGAGAAGAAAATCGGACATCGTCGCGTTGCCGAGGGGGGTGAGGTGACGTACAAGAAGATACAATCGAAACAGATTATGGGTTCCATTCAGCTGGGCATCCAGCACACGGTGGGCAGCCTGGCGAGTAAACCCAAGCGGGATCTGCTGATGAATGACTTCTGGGAGATGGAGACAATTGCATTTCCCCCCGACGGTTCCTCGCTGACGCCGGCGCATCATTATAGCGACTTTCGCTTCAAGGTTTATGCTCCCATTGCGTTTCGTTATTTTCGAGATTTGTTTAACATTGAACCCGAGGATTTCCTCATGTCCATGTGTGGTTCACCCATGCGAGAACTATCGAATCCTGGCGCCTCTGGCTCGATCTTCTATCTGACCAATGATGATGAGTTCATCATTAAGACGGTGCAGAAAAAGGAATGTGAATTCCTGCAGAAGCTGCTGCCGGGTTACTACATGAATCTCTCGCAGAATCCGCGCACCCTGTTGCCCAAGTTCTTTGGCCTTTACTGCTTCCATTACAACTCGAAGAATGTGCGTCTGGTGGCCATGAACAATCTGCTGCCGTCGGACATCAAGATGCATGCCAAGTACGATCTGAAGGGTTCGACGTTTAGACGCAAAGCATCTAAGGCGGAACGACAGAAGGCGAGTCCGACCTTTAAGGATTTGGACTTTGCCGAGCATCATCCGAATGGTATCTTCCTCGAGGCGGAAACCTACACGAACCTGATGAACACCATACGCAGGGATTGCATGGTCTTGGAAAGCTTTCAGATTATGGATTACTCACTGCTGGTGGGCATTCACAATCTGGATATTGCCGCCAAGGAGAAGCGAGAGGAACGTATACGTAATGCGCGAGCCAAGCTGCAGCGCAAGGAGGGAGGTGGAGGCGGTGTCGTTGTGGCTGGTCCCCCTGCCGACGATGATGCACCCGAGGCAGATCAAGTCAATCAGTTGCAAGCTGTTGCCTCATACTCATCCATTCCGGGCACCTCAGCGTCGGGTTTGAATCGCACACGCAGCATGAATCGACCTCGTCTGGTGGCGCATTCCACAGCGATGGAATCGATTACAGCCGATCTGGATGCCACGCTGGAGGAGTGTGATGATGAGCCACAAGGTGGCATCCCAGCACGGTCGGAGAACGATGAGCGGCTGATGCTCTACATTGGCATTATCGATATACTGCAATCGTACCGACTGGAGAAGAAGTTGGAGCACACATTCAAGAGTATACTGTACAACGGGGACACTGTCTCCGTGTGCCGGCCCTCGTTCTATGCGAAGCGATTCCAGGATGCCATGGGCAAACAGGTGTTCAAGAAGACGCCAACATTTCCGCTAAAACATTCCCCCTCCAAGCGGAAGACATCTGCCACACAGTTGCGTATTCCGCTCACGCGCACCCCCACGAATGCCTCAGCGGGAGCGGGAACGGGATTTGGCACGGGCGCAGCCACTGGATCTCGTCCGGTGGCATTGGCCATGTTGTCGGGCATGTCCACGCCGCCGCCAGCCTTCGATGATATCTCCGAGGAGGATATCACGGCAGCGGCAGCATCCACGACGACGCTGCAGCAGCAACAGCTCCAGCAGCAACAGAGTCATTCGCAGCGCACCAACGGCAGCAGCAGCAGCCACCTGGCAGCGAGGCGTCTGCAATCTCCGTACTCCTACGACAGTTCCATGCGCAGCAGCAGCGCCTTGACCAGCGACTATAGCGATGAAGATGACGATCTGGATTCGCGAACAAGTCGATCGGGTGTGCACAGTCGCACTGTGGCCGTCAATGGGGATGTGTTGGGTGGCATGCGGCATGGATCGAGCATGCCACGCACTCTGCATCTGACCAAGACCACGTTGGAAGTGTCCACCGTGGGATTTGTGGAGGACACGCCGTCGCATATTGTCAGCCAGGCGGAGGTGAATGGCAAGCCGGCTGTGTTGCATGAGACCACAAAGACGGCGCACATACAGGTGCCCAGTTACACGTCGACGCTGCTGGTGCAGAACGAGGCGCCGCGATGAGGCACGGCGGAGGAGGAGGAGAAGGAGGAGCAGCAGGCAGTAGAGCAGAGGGAGGAGGATGAGGATCTGCTGCCGTGTAATAAATATTCTGTATACCAACAGATTGGTGCTGGCTTTCACTTTACCCAAACCCCACATACACCTAGCTGTGTGTATGTGTGTGTGCAACTGTGTGTGTGTGTTTGCCACTCGCTGTGGCAGCTTGGGCACAGCTCATTTATCTTGATTAAACAAATACCAAAAACGAATACGAATTCGATATTAAAATTTATGTGGCGCGTTTGTTAATTGACTGCCCCACACACAGGGGCAACACACCCGCCACACACACACACACACATGCCACACATACCCCCCACATGCCCCCAACCCGCACTCTTTCCCCCGCGTTACTGCGCAACATGTTAGCAAAAGGAATCACAGCAAAATTCACTTCACCTGCTTCGTCGTGTGCCTGCGTTTCTTCTTTTGCGCTTGCCACGCCCCCTTGCACCCACATCGCGTACCCATTAAAATCTTTAATTATTTTGCTTTTTACAATTTTTTGTTTTTGTCGTTTTTTTGAAATTGAAATTGAGTTTTTGTCGTTTTCGTCCTGCGCCCTGCGATTCTTTATGATATTATATCTTCTTATATATATCTAACTATCGATCGATCTATCAATGTATTATGACAGTGCGAGTGATGCGCAACTGCAAGTTCGACCTTTGACATTGTTTATCTGTGTATTTGTATTATAAAATGCGTTTATCTGTATGCTAGGCTGATTAATTGAGATATTGAAAGATATTGTATATACTTAATGAGAAATACAAGAAAAATAAATAACAAATTGGAAACGATATTCATTTAATGGGCGGAACTTGTGCAATTTGTTTAACATTTGTCTAACTTAAGTTTATATAAAATGAGTTGTATTTATAGTAGAGTAACTAATGATGATGTGATTGCTCAATTTAGCTTGTGGTTTCGCTATTGATTGATCGATAACTTCTATATTTGCAGTCATGTGGGGCTGTTACGTAATTCTCTGGGTTTTTTGCGGGGTATAACTGAAGTAATCATCGGTAGGGTAGAATCCATCGCCGTATAATTGCTGTTAATGAATTTTTTCACTTTGTGAAATTTTATATATTTATTTTTGTGCAGATCTCTGGAATTGACAGTGTGGGGATGCTGAAATTTGGCATGTGAACACTCTAAGGTATTATCTTAATACAGGGTATCTTGCTGTCACACTCTGTCAACTCTTTCTGCTGTTATATCCTTATTTCTTTGCAGATTTCTGTAATTACAACAGCTAGACAGTCTAAATTTGTCATTAATCTGCAGCCCGTCTAACTACAGGGTATCTGCCTGTCTCATACTCTACTTCTTGCTGTCTGTGAAGTACTTTAAGAGCGCTGACAAACATTAATCGCCTCGAATATATTGTTACTGCTCGCACATTTGTATTCAGCCAGCGCAAGCTCCCACTCTCTCTCTCTTCCTCTCTCCCTCTCCTGTCTCGCTCTGCTCTTCTTACTGCTGTGTCGCACCATAAATCACTTAATGATTTTCCATATTGGTATTAAGTACCGTTAATTTTTATCGCCTTGCAGCAAACGTTGCGGCAGGTCTGATACCCCCGACAACAGCAGCAGCGGCGTCGACAGCGGCAGCGACGCAGGCATTGCGCAATATTTATTGTGCAAGCGGAGGCGAAGCGCATTTAAGCAAAATCCCATCAAAACCCTCAGTCGAGCCGAGTCGAGCCGAGCGCGGACTGCGCTGCCTTCGCTCGTAAAGCTCTTCATTAATTAGCCGCCAACGCCGCTGCTGCTGCTGCTGCCTCTGCCGTCGTCGACGACTTTTTACGTGGCGTCGTTAAATGAAAATTTGCATTGCATACTTTTAAGCGCTGCGCGAGAAAATCAAAATGAATTTGTTTACAAAAAAAAAAAAAAAAAAAAAAAAACACGAATCTGAAAGCGAATTTAAGTCAAAATGCCAACGAAGGAAAATGACACCGAAGTGACTGCAACTTGAATTGTTTATTTTTTTTTTAATAATTGCAATTAATGCAAATAAATAAAAATTAATAAACAACAAATATATAAAGCTCGATGCGCAATGAAAACAGTGCTGGAGAAGTTCTGTTTTTATAGATGCTCTCGGAAGTAATATGAGCAAATGGGGTATATTGGTTTGCAGGAGAAAAGAAGAGAGAAGTATTTACAGATAATATAAATAATATGATAATATGATATGAATTATTCACTATATTTACAATACAATTCTTTTATCTTTATTTAATTCTATTAAAAATGCAATCAATATTTCCTTCTAGCTTTGTCGTCCCTAATCCAGGGTACACATTAACATAGAGCAACCGTTTCCGCCTCTTTGTTGATCTTTATTTATGATTAAAGCAATTACAATTCTCTTCTGTTTACAGTTAAATTAAAAATCTCTCGCATGGCGTTAATAAATAAATCACAGAAATAATGAGAGAGAACTATAACATTATGTTAAATACAAAAACTAATGATTTAATGAATTGAATAAATATATTTTGTGCATACACAGCGAGAAAAAACGCGTGCAATTCAATAGTTTTTCATGCGCAGCAAAAGTGTAACAAAAGTGAAAAGAAACAGTATAAAAGGGGTGTTCAATAAAAAACTCGATGCTTTGTCATCATCGCTATTCTTTTGTATTCGCATTTGCATTCAGCTGTCAGCAAGAGTTTTTTCGTCTAGTGTAAAATTGACTTTTATTCATAAATGTTTACATATGTTTAATTGCACTTTGTGCGTATTTTTATTGAAATCTGCGCGTTTTTATGGCATTATTATAGCGTGTTATTAATATATGTATAGAACGCCACGATGTGAAATATACTCAGTAAATATTTGTGCAATTGTTGCATAGCTCTGTGTGTGTGTGTGTGTGTGTGTGCGTGTGTGTGCTGCAAAAACAAGCACAAACTTGCAAACATTTGCATACTTTTGCGGCGCCAAATGCATTTCCCCAGCAATTACGTCACGGTTAGCTGACTTTGGTCGCAGGCAGGCAGAGCTGCAATTGAAAGGGGGCGTTCCGAGGAACAGAAGTCACTAAAAAATAGAGTTAAAATGTGAAATAATATATAAATGAAGGAAAAGTAAGATACTCCTTTAAAAGGAGCCTTAAAGTTGGACATGATTTTATAGGAGATTTTGTGGCGTAATTGCAATTGGGAATGGTTCTGTCTCTGGCATAATTATGCCAAAAACAAAACAAAGGCAGTAATAAATATGATGCTACAAGTGAAAGCCGCAAAATGAAGCAAAATATATATTTGCAGTCGCAACGAAAAATACGATATATACATATATATCTGAGAGTCATAAAACCCCAAAACAGAGAGCGACAGAGATGGAGATATTAAGGGAAAAGGACAGCAAACTGAACTGAACAGAACTGAACAGAACAGAACTGTGCGGCATAATTACTTTATTTCATTTGCATAATATAGCGTAAATGCTTTTGGCCAACATTTGCATTTGCTAACCGACCCAGGCTGGCTCTAAATCTCCTCTCCGCACCCCCTCCTCCCTACAACACTGCCCTAACTGTCCCCTAAAACCGAAAACAGGTGCGCAGATTTCTATGGCCGAGTGAAATCTGCATAAATACCTGGCCACAATTTGGCATCACATCAATTACTTTGAAATTATAACACAATTATATATGTAAGTGCGCAGACAGCCACAGAAAGAACAAGGGAGAGGAGAGGGGAAGGCATTAAGCAGTGCCCAGCAGCTGTAGCTGTAGCTGTAGTTGTGTCCCTGCTGCCGTAGTCTAATTATGTCTGCCATATGTCAAATGTCATTTTGATAACAGCAACTTTGCATTAAGCTCGAACTCGAAAATCAAAATGTTCGCCCTCTCTCTCTGTATATGTTTCTCCCTCTCTCTCTCTGTCTGTCTGTAGCTGTCTCTCTCTGTGTCTGTCTCGCTCTGTGTCTGTCTCTTTCTGTAGCTGTCTCTGCTGCTGTTACTGACATCTTTGTTGGGGTCAGTTAGTTGTATGTAAAGAGACAAGCTGAGACAAGCAAAGTTGGAGTGGGAGATACTCCTTACTTGAGTCTCTGTAAATACACTATTTTTGCAGTGATTTGCATGAAATTTTGTGCAATAATAGTTAATGTTATTAGCCTGCTTAGTGCAGAGTTTAGGCAGCAGAGCTTATAAAGTGCAGGAATTTTAGAGTTATTACTTTTACTCTCGTGATGTCCTGCTTGTTAGAGTAAATGTTTTAAAACAGCTTTATATGCATTTCCAATAGAATAACTAGCACAATATTGAGTAGACTCTGAGATCAAGCTGTATTTAGCTATAAATAGAGAGAGAAGAGAAGAGGACTTTCCCTTTACCTTCCCTCTATGAAGTATGTTTCAAGTTGCTGTATAAATACTTTATTGCATTTATTTAAATTGATTAAAATAATGATTTGTGTCGCAGAGCGGAAATTTAATTTTTCGTGTAACGGATATTAATGCAATATACTCGCATATGTATGTGTGTGTGTGTGTGTCTCTCTCTCTTCGTTTGTAGAGCTGCTTCGTTTGTTTATTTACCTCTCATTTTCCATCGCTCTTTTTCTGGCTGCCTCCCTGTCTGTATTTGGGAAAATACTTTAAACTTGCCCGGGCAAAAGTTGTTGACACTTGCAGGAGGGGGGAAGTGGGGAAGGGATGGAGGTCAGGGAAGTCTGGCCTTGCCTCGAGGGCGTGTTGGAAATAAATTAAGCAGGCGTCAATTGCATTAAATTAAATGAATTTAAAGCGGTCGAACAAATGAGGCAATTTATTAAATGATTGACACAACTGATTTGCATTCTCCAGTAATAATAACCTCTCTCTCTCGCTCTCTCTTTTTTCCTCAGACATGTCCTTCCAGCGCAGCTACAGCAAAGTCTGGTGGGGCTCCGATAGCCAGCAGAACGGCAGCAGCTTCACCAGCGGCGGCTTCTACTCCCAGTTCAACAGCTTTGGCTACCAACAGCAGCAGCAGCAGCAGCAGCCCGCATCTCTGGACAGCGCGCTGCAACGACAGCTGGCACAGCATCACGCAGGCAACTTGTCCAGCATTCAGGAGGTGGACGACGAGCAGAACAGCTCCAAGTTGTCCTGGCACAAGCACGACAGTCCGGGCAGTCTGCGCAGTCAGGTGCGTTATCTCAGGCAATTCTCAAGTTTAATTAGCATGTTTCGCATCAAGTTGAGCAGAGTTTATTTTAAGTGGAACAGTGGAAAGTGGAACAAAGCAAAAGACAAAGGAAGCAGACATTGACAGAGGCTTCATTTGCTCTCTGCTTCTGTTTTACGTTTAGTTTTCTTGAGTTGATATATATTCATCACGTTTTTAGCTACTTATGGTATTTTGTTTCATTCGAGTCATTCCAAGTGTAGAATTCAATATTCCATTGATAACTAAAAGCTGTTTAAGTAAATGGAAGTAAAATGAACTCTGATACTTAGTTTTTGTTCTAATTTCATTTGATTCATATTGCTAGTTTATAATACTAAAGAATTTCTTCAAATTTAATAATGAAATTTCTTTTCTATAAGGATTTCTTATTGCATTTTCATTCATTCCCTTTTTGATAACATCAATGTGCTGCTTCTGTTTCAATTCCATTAATTTCTTGCTTGATAACTTTGTTTTTATGTTTTCTATGTGCATTCTATTTATTCCTCCATGAATTTGTTCGTTTAAAAGAAAAACATCAGATTTGATGAAAAAATTAACTTTCAGTTTAATTAACAAATTAAATTAAACAAAATTCAATATTATTATGTTTTATTTCCATATATTCCATTCTAAGTTAATTCATTCCAAGCTCACATCACTACAAAACTCTTTTCTGTTCCCTTTCCACCCGTTCCAAAAGAGAAAACACAACTCAACTTCTTCTGTTCTTCTTTTCTCTTCTCACAATCTTTTATATTCCATTTCCATTTCATTCCCTGCCTTATGTATGTTTCACATAGAACTCAAATTTAATTTTCTTTCTCTTTTTCTCTCTTCCCCCCTCTCTCTCTCCCCCTCTCCCTCTCCCCCTACAGGACTCTGGCTTCTCAGACAACGAGGAGCAGCACAACAGCCAAACGGCAACAGTTGCCAGCAGTGTCGCCGTAGCCACGCCCACAGCATCGCCCACTTCATTACGTTCGATTGCCACGCCCCCGACAGTCATAAGGCGTGTGGGCAAATCGTCGTTTTACTCGCCGCTGGTCAGCGTGACGCGTCGCATCTCCTTCAACGGCAGTGCCAGCCCCAAGCAACAGGCAAACCACAACGAAGACGAAGAGGAGGAGGAGAAAGAGGAACAAAAAGAGAAGAAGAAGGAGCATGAAGAGGATGAGGAGGACGTTGAGCTGAGCGCCAGTCGCAGTCGCTTGTTTGAGAAACTGGACAGTCTGCAGCTGGACGACGATGAGAAGGATGCCATGGATCGTACGCTGAGCCCGGCGACACCTCCACGTCCTGCCGTGCGACGACGCAGGCGACGCACCAAGCAGGAGCAGGCAGAGCGGGCAGAGCACTCGGCCAGCGACAGTGAGGAGCCCACATTGCTGGTGCCTCCCCCTCCGCCGTACAACAATGAAACTGTCTACTTGGGCGAGGCACCGCCGCCGTACAACAATGAGACCGTGACCTTTGGTGGCCAGGATATGCATGGTGCCGAGGATGAGGAGTTGCTCAAACTGCAGGCACTCTCCCCACTGCGCAGTCGCTACACGGCCAGCACCAGCACACCCAAGGCACGCGCCCGGCCAAAGAAGGCAGCGAAGCCAGCGACGACGCAAGCGAAGCCAGTGCAGAGTTGGCTGGACAGCGAGCGTTGGAACTGCGAGCCGGAGGTAATGTGCATGCTGCAGCACAAATCCATTGCCCAGGAGGCGTACAAGAACTACACCATCACCACGAGTGCTGTGGCCAAGCTGATGAGGCAGCTGCAGCAGCAGGCTTTGGATTTGCAGACGCACTTCGAGCGCTGCGAGCGTGTGCTCTCCGGATTGCAGGCCACCACATTGCCAGAGGCACTGGCTGGAGCAACACGCCTGCTGGTGCATCTGGATGAGTTCACCTGTGTGCTGGAGCGACGTGGCATCTTCTTCAACGATGCACGCGTGGAGCGCAGGCGCTACGAGCAGCATCTCGAGCAGATTCGCACTGTGAGTCGCGACACGCGCTACTCGCTGGAGCGACAGCACTACATCAATCTGGAGTCGCTGCTCGACGATGTGCAGCTGCTGAAGCGGCACACACTGATCACACTGCGTCTGATCTTCGAGCGCCTGGCCAGAGTACTGGTGCAGAGCATCGAGCAGAGTCGCTGCGATCTGCTGCTGCGCGCCAACATCAATATGCTGGCCACGCTGATGAACATCGACTACGAGGGATTTGGGTCACTCGCGGATGCCTTTGTGCAGAACGAGGCAGTGCGTGCACTGCTCGTCATTGTGCTGGATCACAAGCTCAGCTCGGTGCGTGCGCTGGCGCTGCGTGCTCTGGCCACACTCTGCTGTGCCCCCCAGGCCATTGCCCAGCTGGGTTCGTGTGGCGGCATTGAAGTTGTGCGTGACATATTGCAGGTGGGTGGAGGCAATCTCGAACGTGGCGCCATTGAGCGGCGCGAGGCGGTCTCGCTGCTGGCACAGATCACAGCCAGCTGGCATGGACCACAGCATCGTGTGGCGGGACTGCGTGACTGTGCCGAGACACTCGTTGCAGGCTTGGCGGCGCTGCTGCAGCCCGATTGCTGCGCGCAGACTTTGCTGCTCTGCGCTGCGGCACTGAACAACCTAAGTCGCATGGAGATCACTTCGCACTATTCGATTATGTCCAATGAGGCCATCTTCAAGCTCATTGACACACTGGAGCATCAGAACGACGGCATCAGCGTGTTTCTCTATGTAAGTAGCAAGGGAAGAGAGCAAGAGAGACTAAGTTAAGGGAGGAGTGTGTGTGGGGAAGTGGAGTGGAACTAGAGAGGGGAATTGAGAGTGGAGAATTGAAAGGGGAACAAGTTTGTGCAAACGGATTGAGGCACTAGGTAAGGAAGGTTTTGAGCTAGAGAAACATGGGAAAATGACTTGGTAAAAGTTAGAGAAAATATAGAAATTATATACGTTGAATAGAAGGTTTAAAAATCGTTAGAATAATTCTTAAAAATCAGTATACTACGTGTGTATAAATATGCAACCTTCATTCACAAAAGCTAAGTTTTCAAGCGAATAGAAAATTAAATAAATTCTTTTATGCATTCATTCCAAGTTTATAGGCTACTTAGGCAGAGAATTTGATATTTTTATCATATTTTTATGGCTTTTTTGGCAGTTTTTCTTTTGTTCTTACTTCTCAAATTTCTCATGGAGTTTGCAGTCACTTAAACGGCTTCGAACTCCCGCTTAATGCTTAGTAAGTTGGAAGATGAGGAGTTTCCAATTTGAAATAGTTTCTGCTAGAAAAAGTTATTGAAACATCCTTAAAACTTAAACATAATATGGGTTGCATTAAAATTCAAATTTTAATTAGTTTCTTAGCAGTTTTACACTAAAAGTGTTGTGTAGCTCTAAAAATTTTAAGGTATATGGGTTGCCTAATTATACAATTTCTAATTCCTTTTTCAATATTTTTTATTCTGACAAATCAGTTAAGATAGGACCCAAATTTTAAATCAATTTCAAATATTATTTCCCGACATACTCCGCAGTCACTTAAAGTCGCTTTAAATTCGCACTTGCTGCAGCTTTCTCTTAGAGTTGCTGTTCAACTTTCGCTTCAACCTAATTTGTTTCGCTTCCTGCCCACACTGTGGCAGCCCTGGTCGGCGGGGCGACTGCGAGTGGGCAATTTTATTGAAAGCTTCGCTTCGATGCTGCCGAAGCAGTTCGTAAAATTTATTTGTGCATTTGCAAAGCAATTTTTTCACAATCTTGGCCACGATTTTTCATTTGCCCAGCACACAAACACACCACACACACACACACAGGCACACACATACACTCACACACACTCCCAACTCCCCCCTCTCCATTGACTGCCCGCTGCTTGCAAGTATTTTTTTGCTCATCAACATTTCCGTTCTCTCCTGTTTTTTATATCATTACAGGAGCAAATCGTTGGGATGCTGCACAACATGTCGCTGAACAAGAAGTGCCACAGCCACTTGGCCAACGGCATCATCATAAATTTCATCACGTCCGTTTACCAAACGGAATTCTACAGAACCTACGACTCACGTGCCGAATGCGATGCCCAGCGGCGCAGCATCAAGGCGGTCCTGCACACGCTGACTCGCCTCGTGCAGGACTCGCCCGCTCTGGGTGCCGAGCTGCTCGAGCAGTGGCAACTGCCCGATCTGCTGCGTCAATCACTGGCGACAGCCGGACGACCCCCAGTGGCTGCAACCCAGTTGGATCACAGCGGCGGCGGCGGCGGCTACTCTGGCGACATTTCGCAGCTGGCGCGACAATTGCTGCAAGCGCATCAGCAGGAGCAGCTGCTGCTGGTGGCGGGAACGGGAGCGGGAGCAGGAACGGAAGCGGTAAACGGAATGGCAGCTACTTCCTTTCGCAGCGGACACCAAACGCCCGAGGCGCAGGCGAGTCGCAGTCGGGCACAACCGGCGTCGGGACTGAAATTCAATTTGACACGTCAGGAGAGTTTCGTCTAGTTTTCGGACTCTTGCAACCTGAAGGAGGCACCTCTGAGTGCGGCACGTGCCGAGACGTGCGTCAAGTGTTATTGCTTGTCTCTGGTCACTGCGTGACCCGTTTGAGTACCCCATCCCATCCCCCTCCCTTCCCCTTCCCCTCGTCTGCTGGCGAATATAAACATTGCAATTTTTATATTTCCTGCCAAGCGCCCGAAGGGAACCAATTCGAGTGGGAAACAACAAGAATTTGTTGTTCTCCAGCTACTTTTGCATTCATTTTTGTTTACACTGCAAAAATATGCTAGAAAAGTGCATTGTTTATTCCCCCCCCCCTCTCCCCTCGCTCATTGTAAATATTTTCATACGGCTGAACCAAAATTTGTATTTATAGTCAAGTTTGTGCCAAAAACAGAAGAAGAACAGGAATATATGTATATTCAAGTTGATTTTGTTATTGTAAATTATTCCCCCCTATGTTTGTGTACAGTTAAGTCCTTGTACCATATAAGTATTCTACATATACGTTTGTACCATGTACTATAATCTAACTGTAAGTATATGTATAGCAACGCGAAGACAAAGATTTTCAGTTTATATTGTAAGTTTTTCGTTTGACATGAAAAAATAAAAATTAAAAAGAAATATTATAAAAAACTGTGTTAAAAGTGTTATTATTTATCGATATTCTATCGAATACTGGGTTGGGAATAAATGAAAGGTATAGAATTGCTGGAGGGTCAAGCAGAGTTATTGAGCTCTTTGGGGATTCTTTTGCAGGTTGGGAAATGAAAGAAAGAAGTCGAAAGAAATACATATATTACTAGCGATATCAAAAAAAAGTATCGATATTCAAAGATTTCGATAGTATATTAGTAAGCTAAAAATATCGATAGTCACGTATAATATCGATAGTAAATGAATTTTCTAAAACAAATAGATTGACAAATGATCGACGAAATTTGCTTCTCCTTTTTCACATAAGTTAATTATCGATAGCTCAAGTTAAACAGAGTTGAATTTATCGATTCTAAATAAAAACAAAAAGCGATAAGAAGAAGCGCATTAAATAATGCTCAAAAGGCAAATAAATAGATTATCGATATCGGTTGCATTTATTCAACTATTTATTATGTTATTAATTATGTTATCGATAGTTTTGTTATAACAAAAGACAAATAATGCTATAAAATGTGCGTTTTAATAAATCTCTTATATGTTCATATATTTATATTTAAAATACCCACTCAAGTTCACTACGAGGGCAGTTTAAAGAGTTGATTTGTGTCCCATTCGATGACTCAATATGAAAATGCACATGATATGCTTTCCATTGGCATTGCTTTGCACAGCATCTAAAAGCCATCGGCTGTGCCAACACTGATTCTATCTTTAACACACACGAAGCAAACACAACCACACTCACACACACTCACTCACACTTTGCGCACTATAATCAATATTGATTTTGGTGAAATTATTTCAACATGCGAAATGTGACAAGCAAAGGCTCTGGTCAGCACTCAATGCCATTTGCAGAGTTATCCGGCAACGGGGCTAAGAGATTGCACTGATCGCATCTTGCAAGGAAGTGCCAGAATGTGTGTATGTATGTGTGCGTGGGTGTGATGTCTGAGTATTTGTGCATGCCATGCAAATCCCAGAGTCAGTGCGCATTATCGGACAATGCAAATCTTGGCTTACAAATGCAAAAAGCTGATAGAGACAGAGAGATGAGAGTGAGAAAAGGAGGGGAAAAACGGGGAGAGAGAAAGTAGGAGAGAGGGGGAGAGACAGGAGGAGATGTAGTGGAAGATATGGAGTAAGACATGACAGTGGAAGAGCTAAAATATTGACAAGCAGCAACTGCTTAAAGACAGCTACAAACTAACCCAGTGGAGCAGCTGAAAAGTATGCTATGTTTAATGGTCACACACAGACAGATAGAGAAAGGTAAAGAGAGAGCGAGTTGCTGAGACTGGCACTCACCCATGCACAGACACAGCCACACAAACACAGTCTAAACACACACACACACACACACACACACACACACACACACACACACACTCGCAGGCAAAGCAGATTCTCGCACAAATTCCAAGCTAGCTGAGATGTCAAAAACCGTGCTGCAGGCAGCCTATCCATATCACACAGTGGCAGAGGGGGTAGAAGGAGAGTAGGAGGGAGGAGTGGCAGCAGCAGAAGGAGAAGGTAGGGAAAGGTGGCGGGAGGGCGCAGCAGCGAGCATAAACAAGTTCTTTAGAGTAGATTGAAGTTATTTAATGTCGGCATATTTTGCATGGCTGAACCAGTCTTTGTATGTGTGAGTGTGCGTGTCTGTGTGCGAGAGGGTGGTAGCAACTCTTAGAAATATGACACGCACACACACACACATGCAGCACACACACATGTCTTGAGCTTGTGCGGTTTGTTTGCGTCATTTGGAATGCCAGACGAGAGAGTGAGAGAGAGAGAGAGCCAAAGTGTTGCGGCATTTGACGGCTTAGCATGTGTGTGTGTGTGAGAGGATGTTATGACAAGTATGGCTGACATTTGCTATGGCTCCTGCAGCCAGCGAGAGCCCAACGGGCTGTGCCTCCTGCTCCCCCTCTCCCCATTCCAGCTTGCTCTTCTTGCCCGACAGCGTTTAAAGCGTCGACCCATTGACCTCGGCTCAGTCAGTGAGAACGTTTATCGTGCGGGCTTATCTATCGCTCTATAGGTGTACAACACCAACAACAACAACAGCAGCAGCCACAGCAACACAAGTGACAACAACAACAACAACAACAACACAATGCGTGTGGCTGCGTGTTGCTTTCATGATTTTTACAGCATTCGCGCCGGGCAGGACAGGACAGGAAATGCCTTTAGTGATTTCCGCCGCTGGCCCCGTTAACACACACTCACGCACACACACACGCAGAGCGAGCATATTGTGGCTGACACATGGCTGATGTACGTGTGTGTGTGTGTTTGTGTGTGTTCTTTCCGCTTTTCACTTTTTTAAAGTGGCGAAGCTTGAGCCGCAGCACATGAAAAATGCATGGGAAAAAAGCGCTTTGGGGCAGCGATTTGCGCGTCTAATGCATGTTTCAGTTGCCTGTCTGCGTGTGTGTGTGGCCGTGCCTCATAATTAGACTGACTGCCACAGCAACTCGCAGCTTGGCGATAACTGCTAAAGCAACTGCTAAAACGGCGGCAACTTTCGACTATCAACAAGCTAAAAAGCGCTAAAAAAGTTGCAAGTTTCACTCAAGTTGCAACACGCGCTACCCGCAGGTGCAACAATGATAACGCTGCAGGGGGGACTGGGAAAGGGGCTGCACAACAAAGCCACCCTTGGTGAGGAGGTTGGCTGCGAAACTACTTGAGAATGCCACGAACTGACTTTACACTCGTTGTTGTTGTTGCGACTGCTTGCTGCATGTGGCACGTTGCAAGCACTTGCCGGGATATTTACATTTATTGCGGAAATCGTTAAACTAGTCAACAAGCAAGCAGCACAGGGTGTTTTATTAATTTCTCCAATTTTATTTATTGCCTTGTCAAATTGAGAGCGAAAAGGGAAAGCTGTAAAATATTTATGTGTGCAAGGGGGGAGGGGAGTGTATAATGATTATAGTTTTATTTGACTGAGAAAAATCTGAGGAGTATAAAATATATAAGATTTCAGCAGATATTGCAGCGGAAAAAATTGCAAATATAGTTGGGAATTATTCAGAAATAAAACTGTTTTAAATGCTTGGAAGGAAAAGAAGGAAAAAAATGAATTTGAATGAAAATGAGGCCTGAGAATAAATATTGATTAATTAATTTAAATTTAATTGTAATAAATATACTATATATTTCTGATTTTTAGGTTAATTTATTGTACATTAATCATTCTTTGATTTCCTATATTATTTTAAATAATCTTTAAATTGATTATATTATTAATTTGAGACAACAGTTCTGCGGCGACTTTATATAAAAAAATAAATAAATAATAAATAAAACATAATAAATAAATTAATAACTAAAAATATCATGTTTCATTCAATATAATTAAACCCATATTCAATTTATTCTTAAATTTTATTATAATGTTAAAACAAAATGTTATTTAACAGTCTGTTAGTTGAGTTGTTCTACATAACTTCATTAAATAATGAACAGAGCTGGTAGGAAACATCTTCAGTTTCTTAAGTTAAGTTACTTCGTTAAAGTTCCCTTGTTAAAGTTCTTTTCCAAGTTGCTGAGTTTGTTCTTGAGCTCAGTCTTTGTTACATAATACCCCATTATACCCTTTACTCGACATGCTGCAGCAACGACCTCTACAAGCAAAGACACACAATAATCTGCTTTGCTTCTGTAAAACCCAAACTGCATTAAAAACCTGCCCGAATTGCCGCCGTAGTTGCTCAGCTGCGCAAGACAAAGTCAGGCTGTTGCTGTCTCTTTTTCTTCACAGCTCTACCTCTGTCTTTCTCTCTCCCTCTTTCTCCCTTTCTTTCTCTCTTTCTCCTCCTTGTAGTAGCATATAATAATAGAGGGATAACTTTTACGGTCGCTCAACGTGCAACAACTTAACCATAGGCACTTGCTACACATGCTGCACTTGGGAAAAGGGGTGGGGCAAAGTGAGGGGGAAGGGGTATGGAAAGGAGGGGGAGGTTACTGCACTTAAACGCGACTCCGCTGTGCAGTTTGTCGTCGCTTAAACTGAGAGACAAACAGGCAGCAAGACAGACAGCGAGACAAGCAGCAACGGTGGCAGCAGCAGCTTATCAGCTGCCACAAGGGTAGCGTTTTATTTTATACACACTTGCGGCATGTGCCGGCAACAACAGCAGCAACAACAACAATTAGGATAAGCAACAGTAGCAGCCACAGCAGCAGCAGCAGCGACGTCGTCGAGGAGCAGCTTAAGCTGCTGGCGCAGTAAGTCAGACATTGAGCAACATTTGATGCCGGGCAGTAAACGAGTTGTCATTATTAATGCCGCGCACACCTCCTGCTGCTACCCCCCGCGCCCTCCCTCCCCTCTCTGCCACGCCTCTCCACTTAGCAAATAAACCAGCGCATTATTAACTGCCACAAAGTAGCGCAGCAAAATGGTTTCGCAGTGCGTGGCAAGTAGATTGCGTATACGCAACGCGACGGGGAGTCGCTCAAGCAGGCACACACTCACACACACGCACACAGAGAGACACTCACACTCACACTCACGCCCCCACACTGCCACACAGTAGGCTGTCCCCAGAGCATACCACATAATGCTGCATGCCACAGCGACTGGCCCCTTGCCCCATTGGCCAAATGTGAATCCTTTCGGTATTATTATGCGATTATTAGCCAATATTTTATTTGCTCCCCACAGCCGCCGCAGTTTTGCCACTCCTCCCCTCCCCCTCTCTCTCTCTTCCCCTCGAGTGACGCTTGCCGGCGGGGTAATAAATTTTTATTTGCTGCAGCAAAGGGTTGTAAGCAGCGCCATTATGCTTGCTTTTAGCTTTTATTTGGCCATGTCGCAGACGTGCACAAGATGCGCCACGGGGCGACTCAAACAGACTGACAAGGGGCACAAGGGGGCAGGCGGGGCACCCAAAGTGTGCGCCCATGGAATTTATGGGCGCAAATTGATTGCAAGTGCATAAAATGTATGCCAGTTGGAGTCGGAACGGAGCGAGAGGCGAGGCGAGTTTGGTAGTCGGGCATCGATGCTGGAGTTGCGAGTCGGGAGCCAAAGTTGGAAGTTCAAAGTTTCTTTTTTCTGCGGAGGGAAGGGGGCGTTGCATAAACATAAAAATCTGCCAAAAGGCTTTTAACGGCGAAACTGCAAAATGCCCTTTGGGGGGGTATAATACATTCATCATGCCATTTGCGACAATGAGCCGAGGAGAGCTAGATGGGATTTGCGCGGGAGATAAGCTTATCGCATATTAATGCAGACAGACAGATGTTTATAGTTATGGAACTGAGGGGAGAAATTAATGTTAGTGAAATAGAAGGAAGCTATGAAGGAAGTTTGTATGAATATTGGAAGTTATTTGCTGAAAATATTAAGCAGATTTGGAAAGGATTCAACATTGATTTGTGCTGTAAATGGGGAATGTAGAAAGATAATATGTATTTTATATTTGAAAATATATCATTATTAAAGAAAAAACATTATAGAAAAACTATATAATGTTTTTTGTAGAATGTATGTATTACGAGTAAAACAATTGACAATCAATTAATATGAGATACTCAAATAGACTTGCAGTAAGGTACAATTTAATAAGCTTTCCCAGTTAATATCAAATTATTAAAATCCAAAGGTTTAACTACATTAAATCAAAGTGAAATAATATCAAACCATAATACTTCAAGCAAACTGTTAATTCTTTAACAAACAAAACAGTAACTAGAGTACATTCATTCTCCTCCATTGTCTCAGTCATACTCTTCCCCCTTTTTGTTTTACTAATCTCCTTTTTTGTGGTGTTCAAAGTGCTAAATTGACTGTTGTGGATTGTTTTTTTGGCGTAGGGGAGATGGTTCCGCCATCGTTTATGCTTGTTTACCGTTGATTGGCGTGCCCACAGACAATCAACAAACCGAACTGTGGCAACTGTGGCAACTAGGCCTGGGCACTTGCAACGCCTTGTCTCGCCTCGCTTTGCCCCGCCTCGCCTTGGCCGCAGCTTGATATTGGCAAGCTAACTTTAACTTGGCCACAAAACAATCAAAATTGTTGACCGCAATGCGCTGCGATTGGTTCCCTCAATTCGGCATTCGCTTCAGCTACAGTTACAGCTACACAGCTTGGGCTGTGGTTAAGTCAGGCAGAGAAGAGGGGGAGGAGGGTGGAGTGGAGTGTGGGTAGGTGCCAGTCGATTTGCCGCTTGTTAGTGCGGTTGTCTTTGTGTTGCAAATGCTGCCACAGTTGAGTTATGTATGAAGCAAGACAGTTTCGCAGCAACAGAACTGAACAGAACAGAACCAACTACAGAAGTTGTAAAGTATTGAAAATCCAACACACACAACACACAAACAACAAACACACACACAAGCACATTAAGATACAGAGTTGCAACTGTAGCTGTTGCTACATATAAATTGTCGAGTCGAGCTTGTCTGCTTTCAGTGCGCTCTCTATCACTTGTCATTGGCAATGTGGCTGCTGAGTACAGGAATGGAAAAGTTGTTGTGGCTGCTGCTGATGTTGCAGCTTCTTTTGTTTGCTTGCACAGCTGGCAACAGGCAGGCAGGCAGGCAGGACAAGGACAAAGAGGGGGTCGAGGGGGTAGCAGGCATTGCCCGGAATTGACACATTGAGCGATGAGCTCTGGTTAATGTGGCTGCAGTGCACTGTACAAAGAGCAAACTTACATAATTGCACTGAAGTGCATTAGAATATTGCTCCGAGGACATTCTGAAATCCTTCTCCAAATCTCCTTCAAATCGAAAAATGCCTAGAAGCAAGATATGATCGCTTTTTAACAAGAAAACGTTGGCTAACAAGCGATTTCAGCTCTCAAAAGTAGGCTACCCTGTTTGCATGAGCAATTCAGGACTCTTAATTGGCCACCACTCGAAAGTATGCTACAGTTTCTGCACTTCTAACGTTTTTCTCTGCCGGAACACATTGAAATCTCAACTGAATGCACATTAACTTGTATTCGATCTCAATTAGTCGAAGCCACAGTCATTAGCCAAGGCTCTTCAGCTGCTCTTCGAGTATTTGCACATCGAATCGTTCAACTCTTTTTTGGCTTAAGTGCTTCACAAATATTTGCTCGCTGTTAGCTTTGGTTGAATCTCATTTAATTTAAATCGATAAAGTGCAAAATTAATTACATAATTAGCAACAGCAGTCAAAGAGAGACAGTGAGAGAGAGAGATGGGGGGGGAGAGTGCTGAGTCCCAACTGGCTACGTGGCCAGTTTCATTTGTCCGAGGCAAACAATTTTCGGGCGCTTGATGGCAATTTGAGTGAGCGGAGCGCCCCAAACAAAAGTGAACATGTAATGAAAACTAACAAACATTTGGTTGCCAAGCTCCTTCCTCCCCCCTCCCCATCGTTTTTCCCACTCTCACACTCTCTTTCACATTTTTGGGGAAATCCACCGCACGGCACGTAGTCGGCTTCCGAGTCTGACAGCTGATGCTGATGACGGACGTGACAGCTGCACAATGGAAGCGACCCGAAAACGACGATGCCGCCTACACCACTGCCGCCCACATCCAAAAATAGGCAACAAAAATGAATACCGTATTTTGAAATAAATGAATTCGTTTCGTTGTGCCCGACAAAAAAGCGAGAAACTGTAGACGAAAGAAACGTACGGACGAATAAAAAACAAATTCCCCACTAAAAGTTCAAATTATTCTTAGTTTGTTGGTCAAATAACCGACAAAAAAGGAACATATATGTCTGTATAAAGTATGCATAATGCGAGTGAGAAATACCCTGTAATTTGAGTGGAATGTATTGTCAAGGTACTAGAGTAAATTATGGGGAAGGAGGAAAGGTGGCTCATAAATAAGAGATGTACGAGGAAAGAAAAAATGAAGGTACGAAGAACGGGGGAAAAGGTCATCTTCTGAGTAGTAAACAAATAAAAATGCATTGAATATATTATAAAATTGGATGAATATGTAATGTTTAAAGGGTTTCTGTGTAGAAGAAGGAGGAACTCTTAGTAAGCTAACTTTAAATCTTGATATCTGAAAGAATTTGGGTTTTATACATTTTATAATTTACAGCTCCTTTATTTATGATGCTGTCTTCTACAGAGTATCACAGCCACTACTCCCTAACATTCTCCTAGAAATTTGTATGTTTCTTTTCTGTGTTTTTTCATAGGCAAAAGATTACTGGCCCCGGGTGTTAGGCTGTCTACGTGTATACACACACACACACACTGATGCGCGACGGCTGTGCGTGTGTGTGTGTGTGTGTCTGGCCCGGGCACAGGTGGTCGTTGGTCAGCAGCGACGGCGGCAAGCAAATGATGTCAGCCATTACAATGCACGAGTCAAAAGTTGAATTTTAATCAAAAAAAAAAGCGCAAGGAAACTGACCCCACACAATCAGCATGTGTGTGTGTGTGCGAGAGAGAGAGAGAGGGAGATGGGGAGAGAGGCTGGCATGATTAATGAGACAGTGTTCAACATTTGCTTGACATGACCTGGCCTGGGTTCACACACCGTCACAAGCCGGCAGACCCACACCCGGTCACAGCTGTCGCCCTCAAAAGTATGCTAACTTTTTAAATTTCATTGTCGTAGGACATTTCGCAATTTGTGCGCTTAGCCTTGAGCACGAAAGCGAATAAAAGAAGGGAAAGGAAGCGACTGCCTTGTCAATTGTTCAATAATTGAAATTTATGAAATATGCGCTTAGCTCTGACCTTGCTGACCAGTGTGCCGTGCTCGACAACTCGGAAATTCGATGCGCTGACAAATATTTTGCTAACCCCGATGTTTGAAAAGGCGAACGAACAAACAAGCAAGCAAGCAAATTGCAAAACAAGGCCTCAGCTCGAATTACACACACGTCAACACACACACACAGAGACAGAGAGAGAGAGACAGACAGACAGACTGCCAGTGGCATTAAACTTTAATTTGTGTGTAATTTAAGTTAAATCTAGTTGAAAATAACAGCGCACACGCTGAGCTGCTGTGCCTGGTCAACATTTCCCTCTGCATACTATCAATTTTATAACCTTAGCCCCAAAAAAAGAACGTGGAAAATCATAAAATAGAAAACGAAACTGGAGACCGGGTAGTTTGGGGTTGTGAAATCGAAGCTTGATAATTTATTTTCCTGCCATTCCAAGCGATTTCTCTCATGCGGCGTAGTACATTTATTACTTATGCTAAGGAGCAGCCAGTCGCACACAAACACATACACACGACAGCATGTCTGTCTTGCCTGTGTGTGTGTGTGAAATTTCCCATGCATGCGGCTGGCAGCTGCGGGTGTTTTGGGAACCGAAAGTTGCATGCCTCCGATTATATATGAGTTCGATTATTTCAAGTTACGTTGCTTAAACGGCAGCCAGCGCACAAGTTCCTACACCCACACTGGCACAGTGCCTGCACACACATCCTGTACACCCCCGCTGCTCTCTCGCCCGCTGTGCTGCCTTGCTGCGCGTCAGCAGCATAAACCATCAGGCAGCAGCGTCGACCTTGTTGGCATTTTATATATTGAAAAATCGTTACATATGCCTTAATTTGTTTGCCAGTGCACGCTGAAGTGGAAAACGCAGCTAGTCGTAGTAAAAATAGCAGTAGTAAAATGCTTGAATGAAACTAATAACGTGAATTGTTTCGATTTTCCCATTTCAACTGCATTTCACCAATAAATGTACTTTAAGCATTTGAATGAGCTGCTTAGTTCAGCACATGATAATTTATAAATTGCATAGCCTGCTTTTGTGCGCTGATCAGTTAATTACGGCCTGGGCTGCTTTATTTCCTAAATTGCACTCTGCACCAGCTGCTTTACCTTTTTCATACCGATACGTTTTCGCGCAGTTTAATATTTCCTGACTCCACATAGAGCATCAGCTTACACATTAAGCTATGCAGCGAAACAAGCAACAGCACAGATGATTCATTGCATTTTTGCCTCAGCCAGGCAAATGGTAAAGCAATGTGTGCCGAGAATTCACTCTGTCAGTCTTCTGTTGTCTTCAGTTTGAGTTTGAATTGCAGCTGTCTGCCTGGGCAGGCCCTTTATCGATGTCGTAATGAATAAACTAAATTAGGACACTTTGTGTGTGAGAAACTGCAGCAGGTGAAGCGACTGTACAGTGCTCCGTTCTGTGCAACGTGCAACGTGCTGCGTGCAAGCTGTACAACGTGCAACAATGTAGTTAAACAGACACATCAATTAGCATATACGAGGCAGCTGCAACTGCTGCTTGCTTCGAAATGTCGGGCTGGTTCTAATTTAATTAGCTGCCACTCCGGTTTGCCCCCAGTCGGACTGCTGAATCCAGGTGTGCTGCACTCCCCCCTCTCCCTCTCCCACTCCCCTCCCGCGCAGTAGATCCATCAGTTGTTGCAAACTAATTAAAATTACGGGCGCTAATAAGCGTGCACAAGTGCTTGAATATTTGTTAGTCTGTCTGCGCACAGTGGCAGGCCCAGGCCCAGGCCCACGTGGCGTATGCGCAATTTCGCGATGCAAATTTTCGATTAAACAGAAGCTTCATAAAATGGCAACCGAGAATGCGAAAAGCCATTCCATTCCATTCCATTTCATATGAGCTGATTGCAAAACTGTACGCACGAGTTTGCAGCCAGTTTGCTGCGTCCGTCCGTTTGTCCGCTCGTCTGTCTGTCCGTTCGTCTGACTGCTTGTTGGCAAATCAATCAAATGCTTTGTGAGTAAATCAATCAGACAGTCAATTGTGCAGTGAGTGCGAGTGCGAGTGAGCAAGCTGAGCGGCTAGTGAAATTGGCAGGCTGAGTAGCGTATAAATCACGTATACGCACGAGTGTGCCGTGCACAAGGTCAGCACGAAACAGGAACAATCATGTTTGCTGCACGCACATACACGCAACGAGACCAAAAAGGAAGTACAGGCAGACGCACAGACAGACGACTAACCAGACAGGAGGGGGGGAGGAGGAGGAAACTATGCAACAAAAGGCTGTCGAAAATACTCTTTGAAATTGCCAAAGCTCGCTCTAACGTTTTAAATTTTTCGACAATTAGCTAACGGTCTCTTATGCCAAGCACGTGCGAACACGTTCGCCTTTAACAGCTCTCTTAAATTATCCCAAACACACACAGATACAACACACACACACACACAGAGCTCGCATAGAAATTCAATTATTATGCACAGTTCGAGGCGGAGTGGACCTTGGTTGGCTCAAATTGCCGCACAATTTTTTAATAACCATCATAAAAATTCCAGTCTCGAGATGACAACAGCCTCGTCAACGGCGTCGACGTCGGCGTCGGCGTCGTTGTCCACCTTTGACGCAATCGATCAAGCGGAGCCTTTTGATAACGTTATTAAGCGCGCATTAAATTTACATTACACTAAATGCTTAATGACCAAAAAGTATGCAATGCCATTGGAAAATCCCCTTCCCCTTGAACCCCACCCGTCCCTCTAAAGACAAAACATAACTTTTTCGGTAAGAGCCATGAAATTTATGCGCTTGTTAGCGCACACACACACACAGCGCACACAGCCCAAATGGCTGCAGCGTGTCCATTAAAATGCGCAGAAACTTGAAAATTGATGCACCTTGGTGGGGCACGCTGAAAAGTGCGATATGCTATTAAAATTATACCTGGCTAAAAGCGAAATTACAAGCAAAGCCATGAACAGCAAATAGACAGAGAAGACACGCCAAGGCAAAGCCCTTAAACGGGACAGGAGGGGGCGGGGCAGCAGCTCTGGTACTGGCACGACCGGCGGGCATGCTCATAAAAGTTTCCCATATTAATGAGTTTTCATATTGACGTGCAAGAGCGGAAGGGAGGGAGGGGGAGAGGCTACGCATGGGCCCTGCGAAAAGAACATTAGACGAACTTAAATTGCATAGCCAGCTAGCATGGCCAGTGGCTGACAAAGAAACGCGGCGATCAAGTGCAGAAAGGAGAGAGAGAGAAAGAGAGGGGATGTGACAAAGAGGAAGGAAAAAGCGTGTGCAGCAAGTTTGCTGCCTTAAGAGCATCGGTTTAGTTAGTCAAGGTAACTCGATTTTCATAATGGGAATTGTAATTTGAGTTAAGGTGCAAAATATAGATTTCAATTGAAGATGCGTTACAAAATAATTTAAGCATATGTTAATATTGAAAACGTGAGAAATAAATAATTTAATTTGAATAAAGAATTATTGCAAGCATTTAAAATATTGATAGATAAAGAAATAAATTATTAGAAATTATTAAAAACCCAAACTACAATTGATTAATACAATTATAAGTTCATTAATTACAATTATAAATATTTATTAAGCTTTAACTCCTCATTGCTATTATTTTTATTTTAAAATAATCTTTATAGATAACTTAATATTAGTGTTAAAATTGTGCACAAAAATGCTTCATTGTGCTTTAAATATAAATTGAAAAATAAATTTATAAATTTCACAGCCTATATAAAATATTAAAAAACACGTTTTAAATAAATGGCATTGTCAAATAATAAATTATGATGGTATATTTAATGTTATTATTTAAAAATAATTTATAAAAATATTTTAAGTATTTAAGGAAAAACAGAAGCTTATTCAACATGCAGAAGTAAACTTCGTAAATATTTAAAATAACTTAAGATGCATTTGATGTGCTACAAAATAAATCTAAAAAAATTTTTATGAAGTAACAAAAACCTTGATGAATATTTTAAATTATTTGCATATATATTTAAAATATTTTTTGCAGAAATATTTCTCTGTTAAAACTTGAATATTTCGCATTCATCGTTGAACGAAAACTTAAACTAACAAGCCAATTGCACTGCAATAATTCTGCTGACTTTGTGCGGCTACTCGGATAAGTTGTTAAGGAAACAGAAGCTTGCATGGCAGCATGAGAGGAGGGAGGATAGGAGGGAGCAGGGAGGAAGCTGGCTGCATAGATTTGCGCATACATAAAGGCAAAATAAATGATTTTACTATAATTAATTGCGCAGCGCACTCGCTCTGCCTCTGCCTGCCTGCACAAAAAGTCGCTTAAGCGGCTTAAGTGAGCAGCAGAGCAAAGAGAGAGAGAAAGAGAGAGAAAGAGAGAGTGGGAGGAGGGGCAGCGGAAAACAAATCATATCAGCGAGTGGAAATACAAGTGAAAATGCCGCACAAATGTTTGTGCTGTCGTGCAGAAAATGGGCAAATGACAAAGGCAAATGCTGTGAACATTGTAAACATTGGACAGCAGCAGCAGCGGCTGCGGCAGCGGCAGCTAAGGCAGCCAGCAAACAATTGGCCAACAAATTAATGATGCCCCGACTGCAACAACAATAACAGAAACTAACAACAACAACAAGAACTACAACAACAAGCGGAGCACAATGAACCGACTTGATTAATTGCCTTGTGCAGGTTACGCTTAAGGAGAAGCAGCAGGAGGGGAAGTGGGAGAAGGAGGGGGGCGTGGCATATGCAGATGCAGCCAGCGCATGTCAAAGTGAGAGGACTTTAGCCAACTCACGAGGCACTCACGAGCCATTCACAGTTACACTCACATTCACATGCAGAGCAAACCACAAGTGGATTTTCCGCTGGAATTTTCTTTTGCACTTTGTGCTTTGTCTTTTGAGCGCCCCCCACCTCCTCCACTAGTACACGCCCACACGCTAAAAATTGCGCTAAAATAACTTGCATATCAAAGAGACGTCACGCCCCCGCCCCCACGCCCACAGACATTTCTATTATTTCCCTGCTTGAGTATTTCTTTTTGCTCCCCCCTTTCCCCCCTTGGCTTGCAACACACAATAAAATTGAAGATGAACTGCAAAAGACGCCAGATATGTACGAATAAAATGCAAAAAGAAGCTGGCAAAAAGTTATGGCACAAAAGAAAATGCCGCGCTAAAAAACGCAAAAATATTGCCAAGCATTTTCCAATAAATTTGCATAAGTTGCATTGCCGCAAACGTCGTCCGTGTCCGCCGTCGTCGCCATCGTCGCCAGCGTCGTTGCCTGCAGCCTCCATTTCTATTTTATGCCTTGCTTTTTTCGCTCTGCTTTCTCCTCTTTCAGCGCAGCTCTTTTTTACTTATTTTACCACGCTGCATACTTGTGGGCGCACCAGGTAACTTGGCTCACGGCATCGTCTCGCGGATGCGAACTTTGTCCTGGCACAAGGCATTGTCGATCGTGTTTTGCCTGACTATAAGTTGTAGTTGTTGCTGTTGCTGCCATTGTTGAAGTTGTAGTAGTTGTTGTAGTTGTAGTTGTTGTTGTTTGTAGTTACTTGCTTCCTACTTAGTTTCGCCCTGACACAGTGCTGGCTTACATTGGCTGGCTTATATTGAGCATTATCATCGAAAAAGGCGGCACACAAGACAAACTGCCTGCCTGAACTTTGCAGGCCAGCAGCAACTTGTGTATTTATTTCTGCTGAGCGCATTAAATATTTCACAGCAAATTGAATACAATAAATGTAAATAAATAAATGTATTTTTGAACATATTTGCCAGCACTTTTGCCCTCAATTACAGCATTCTTAGCTAATTTAATACGCATTTCTGGCATTTGCTGAGCTATTTACCACTGTGCGCTCGAAAGTATGCTGCAAAATTAAAGCAAATATGCCAACTGCAATTCCGGTTAGTTTTCAGCTTATCGAATTAAATACACAGCCTGCTTGTCCCTGATTGATACAATCTCTGCCCGGCTTAATCACAAAATAAATGTTTGGCAAATGAAAAAAATCAACACTGTTGCGACTTCACGTGCGTAAGCTGTGCGAATTCGAATTCTCAAGGTGTTCGAGTGAAAAATAAATAAGAAAAGAGACAATCGCCAGGGGACACACGCACACAGGCAGCAGCAGTCGAAGCGGAAGCAAGCACAAAGCACTAAGCCATAAACTAAAATGGCAAACTCAGCACCTGCACACACACACACACACAGACAGAGACACACGCACACATGCGTAGCGGAGGCTGGCGATCAGGGTCAGCGCGCTTCGGCCTGGTGAATTATAAATTTTCAATGAATTGACACTTGAGGTCATATTGGGCTAAGCTTTTAATTTTGCCCACGTAGCCAACAAAAGGGCACAGGGCAAAGGAGTGGTGGGGGGCGTGGCGTTAAGTTTGACAGCCACAGTGTTGGCCTTGAGGTGGAGGCAGCAACGATATCTAATGGCGTTTCATTTTTTGCCACGGTTATTGGAAACTGTCGTCGTTGTCGCCGGAGGCCACTTGCCACATGTGAAAAGTTGATGGTTGCGGCGAAAGTTTTTCCGCATAACTTTTGCGCCTCTTTTGTACCTTTCTTTTCCTTCGCTTTTCTTCTGTGTTGTGCGTGTTGAGGGTTTTCCTGTTGAGGCTAAGGGGCTTCAAGGACATATCACACACGGCAGAACGACACGCTGGAGATTTCTAATTACCCCGAGGGCAGGTAATAAATGTGCATTGAAATTAGTCACGAGAAATTCACTTAGGTTGCCCCGAACTTTTGTTAAGAGTGTGACCGAACTTGCTGCGCAGTCGCCAGCAATGAGAGTGACCAGAAATTTAAGAGTAAAGCGAATGGGATATTTTCTCTTAAGCAGACCTTCTGCTGCTGCTGCTGTTACTGCTGCTACTGCTGCCACCAGCGGTTAATTTATGTGTTTAATTTCGTGCTGTGGCATAATTCGAGACGACATTCGCTCAACTGTTGCATGAGGCATGCAACAAAGACGATGTCGGCAATTAATGTGCACACATTTATTCCTTAGGTTGAAATATAACAAAACCATAAATTGTTAATTGCCACACACACACACACACACACAGTCAAATCTGTGCAACAATTCCTGACAATCGGTAGACAAATGACAAAAGATCTCCATTTGTTATTGGCCTCTGCAATAATGCGAACAATCATTGAGGAAATGTAAGGCCACAGCAGCTTCTGTTTTCTCCTCCACTTCCTCCCCCGTTCTCAGTTGTCAAGGACATTTGCTGAAATTGTCAACCTCTGGAGGATTAGTCTGGGGCAATTTATGTTAGCTGGTAAATTAAACCACAACCTTTGAGTTGCGATTAAATAATTATTACAACATAAATATTTATGTGTGCTCTAATATATTTACAGTTCGCATTAGATTGTAATTTGTGCTGATTAAAATGCATAGCATACTTTCCAGCTGCCTGCATTATTGTGCAATTTAATCAATTCCACTCGGCATGAGCAGCTAGCTTAACAATAAAATTGCTTACAATGACAGTTTGCATTCGCACCTCGCCTCTTTTCTTTGGGATTAAGTAAATTTTTGAATTTCATAATGCAAAAGTTAAGTAGACAAGCCTGAAAGTATGCTTTGCAATAGTTTAATCTCTGCAGTTGATAAATCGAACAAAATGAAACATTTACAGTCCGATTGGCAAACGTTTTACAGTTGTATAGCTATTTTTTGTACCTGAACTCGCATTAACATTGCATATTTAGCTCCAGGTGCGCACCATTAGCTGCCGCTGCCGTTGCCTTCGGCTGTATTTGAATGAACGAGCACAAGTCAAACATAATTGGCCCGAGCAATTAACGGAATGTGCATAAAAACTGAAGCGTGCAACAAAAAAAACTCGTTAAAATTTCCCGTGGTAGCTTTATAAATAAACCATTAAGCCGGTAACAAAGAGCGAGAGAGGGAGAGACTGCACAGTTTTCTCGGCCAGTCGAGTGAATTCCGGCAATATGTTGCTCTGCCGGAAAAACACGCCGATTGTTGCTGCTGCTGCTGTTGCTGCTGCTGCTGTTGCTGCTGCTGCTGCTGCTGCTGTTGCTGCTGCTGCTGCTGGCGTCGTGCTTCAAGTTACAATATGTTGTTACTGAATAAATTCCAAAGTTGCCGAGCTTCCTTCGCTCGCTAAGGGCCAAAGCAATTTCTATTTTCATTTAATAGCTAAAGTTGGCGTCTTTTTTTGGCTCTTTTTTTTGTAAAATTTTTGCGCCAAATATTTTGTTACGCAGCAAAGTTTGAGCTTTGTTTTTGTAGGCTGCCATCTTTTACTTTTCCGATAAAAAGCCAAACGATTTTGGGCTCAAGCGCCCGAAAAGGTGTGCGCCAAGAGGGCGTAAAATGCCCGCCATAAAGCACACGGACACACACTCATACACATACACAAACACTTACTCCACATGCTTTCGATTTGAATTGGAGAATTGCTTTCGACGTCTTTGCATTTCTGGCGCCTTCATCAAGAGGTTAAATTTCAAGTATGAAATATAAATTTCTTTCGGGGGATTTCGTCAATTTAATAACCTGCACAAATTGCGCCGAGAAATCTCAAATATTTATGAAATTAAATTTACCCTGACAGACATTAATTTGTTGGCTCAAGGCAGGGGAGGGGGAGAGCTAAGGGGGAACTGTTCGCGACAACAGCGCGCACTGAATTTGCAATTTCAATTTGAAAACAATAAACTAAGTACATCGATTAAATCCTACGCACGTAAGGCCGGCTACGGCTTAGTTGTCTCGCTGTCTCCCTCGCTCTCTCGGTGTCTCACTGTCCTTGCTTTTTTTGGACGACAAACGGGGCCCGTTTACAGTTACTTGATTTATGCACGACATGACCAGGCTAGCCCAGTGGGAACGGCAACGGCAACGGCGACGGCATCGGCTTCATTATGCCAAGGCAATCGCTTCAAAAAAGGCGAGCAATGGCCAAGCTAATGCGCTGCGAAGGATAATATCGAGGCGAGGCAGGGAGAAGAGCAGCTTTGCTTTCACGCCGTTATTGCTGTACATATTTATGCTGGCAACAAGGAATTACGGCCCGAAGAGGGGGGAGTGGGGGAGAATGGCCACAGTTTCCTTATTTCCTCATTTGTTAGTCCTTGTGCGTTTGCTCATATTTTATTTGCTTTTTGCTTGGGCGCAAAATAAATTTAGCGCATAATCAGGCTTAAATGCCACTGTGTGTGTGTGTGTGTGTCCCACTGTGCAGCAGAAGTTGTATTAACTGTGGCTGCTGCTGTTGTTGTTGCTCAAATCCACATAACAGCTGTCAATTAAAAAGGATAATTTGCCTGATATTCATCACAATGCAAATGAAAATGAAAAAGGAAAGAGCTGCGCCAGCCCAAACTGACTTGTGTATACACTGCAAACAGAGAACAGGCAGGCAGGCACTCACTACTCTCTACTTTCTTGTCTCTCTCCCTTTCACTCACCCTTTAATTGAAGCCCCTTGCTTGGCATACCCTATAAAAAGCTCTGTGCAGCGTATTACAAAGTCTGAGCTAAGCGCAGCCAACTCGAAACAGCTTAGGCCGCAGTGAATTATGGCCAGCAAATTAGTGTGGATTAACACGACTGTGTGTGAATGGCAAAGGGAGCAGGCAAGAAGCGGAAAGAAAAGGAGAGGAGAGCGATGAAGACGAAGGCGAAGGCGAGCGGGCAAAACAAACCAAACTGCGGTTATCCTGCTTCAATTTGCTTTCGCTTAGATTGGCAGCTCCCCTTGCTCTATCACTTTGGCCATGCATGTGTGGTGAGTAGACGAGTATGTGTGTGTATGGATGTGTGTGTGTGTGCGTTGCTGTGGCTTTTGTGCGCCTGAAAAACCTTTTAAAGCCAAAGTCAGTGGGCCTCGTTTGTCAGCGCATTGTGCGCACGAGCGAGATTTTGATACATTTTGATAGATGGCCCAAACAAAATGCCCAATTATTTTTTACTTTAAGGCCACGGCCAAATAAATGGCCAGCACACACACACAAACACACACATACAGAGGGAAAGAAACAATTAGAGTTTGAGGCACAGTGAAGTTACTTATCTCTGTCTGAGAATGACTTGACGCTGCTCAAATGGAACTCGACGGCAGTCGAAGGCTACAACGGCTCTGCTGGCTGTCAAACTGAATGGCCAACACACACACACAAAGAGCAAAAGAGAGAGGGACATGCATACACTAATCCAGTGAAGCAATTTGCCGGACAAGCCAGATACTGTTGTATGAGCAGCGGCACAATGGTTATTGACAGGCGACAGGCGAGGCAGCAGCAGTAAAAAAGGCAAGAAAAATATCATATTGAAGCGTCGTTACAGTGTCAGCTATTAGTTGATGTACACATAAATTATGCATATCAAAATGAGATTGAGAGAGGAAGAGAGAGAGAGAGAGAGAGCTAATAGAGACGTGTGCTGTATGATTAAAGTTTATCTGCGAAAGACAAACAAGACATGACAAGTGCGAGATGAAATTGCAGAGATATGCAAAGATTGGCAACTCAAATGCTTAAAGCAGCGAAAGTTCGCCTTAAAGCAAGCAGACAAAAAAGGAGACAGAGAGGTAAAGAGAGACAGAGGAGAGAGAGAGAAAGTGACAGAGAAGAAGCGAAAGAAAAACAGACAGCGCATTTTTTTGTGCTGCTTGCCACGTGCTGTCTACTGCAGGCACACTAGCTGTGCGTGTGTGTAGGTATGTGTGCGTGTGTCTAGCCACCCACACATGGGAAGTGAAAGAAGAAAAGAAGGAGAGAGCAGGGAGCAGGGAGCAATGGCAAAGTCAAAGTCAAGCGGCACTATTAAAGCACAATCACATTTTAGCATTTATTGTGGCAATTTGGCCAAACGATTTCGCATCTAATGGCTTCTTTGATATGCTCCTGCCACGATCTCTGCCGGCAGAGGCCCAGTTCGAATGGCCATTGTTATGTGTATCAGTTACTAAATTCAAATATTGAATACGCCTGACCAGGCCCAGGCCTCGCATGGCCAAGACACAGGTCAGGTTTGTCCCTTTTTTCGCAATCCCAATCTCGATTCCCATTGCCAGGCAGATGTTTGTTGCCAGCCAGAGTCCGTGCGTGTGTGTGTGTGTGTGCTGCTTATGCTCTAATAACCATAGTAATAATAATAAGCAGACGTCAACGACATCGATAACTTTGGATATGCCACTTACATGTGAGTTTTGTGCATGAGGCGCGTTGCTAATTGATTTCGGGGGGCACAGGGGGCGTATGAGTGTTATGCAAATGCTTGACGAGCCAGCGTTGGGTGCCTGGCCTGGCTGCGTGCCGTCGGCTAATGCATGTGGCATGTGGCATGTGTGGCAACTGGCAGCTGGCAACGGGGAACAGGGTATTCGGTGGGTATTTCATCAATTATGCGTGCGCTTAATTCCATTTATTGTTAACCAAACTTAATTGAAATTCAGCAACAGCAACAAGAGAGAGAGGGAGAGATACAGAGAGAGAGAGAAAGAGAGGGAGAAGGTGAGGGAATGACGTAAAGTAACAACAGCCGCACACAACGATTACAATGAAATTTGCCGCGCTGTCCTATTTATCACGCAATTATAATGAAAATGTAAATACCAACAAAACAATGGCGACAAAACGGCTAAAGCTCGCCATTTTGCGGCCATTTTTCTCCATTGCATTCCGCCGACTGTTGCGGATGTGCGAATGTGGTTGCTGTTGCACGAGGATGTTGCCGGTGCCGCTGCCATTGGCATTGGTTGTGGCACAGTCGGCTGGCGACGCCTGGGCGAACCATGTCAAAGTCGCCGCTGGTTCATTATGCGCCAAACAACTAACTGGGACGCATTTAGTCGCACACTCCCCTCCCCACCCCCTGCCGCGACACCCCCCCTTTCAGTCACACGAAAAAAGAATAGACGAGAGGCATTTGACATTAGAGCGCGATAATGAACAACGCCGTGCGGCGCATTAAGCAAATAAAGCGCTGAATTTGCAACGTAATTACATGGGTCGATTCGGGGAATATTGTCATTGAATAAACATGGAACTCGGCTTGATGGCCTGCACCCTGAATTACTATGCATGGTCTTCCTGTGACCCCTTGCAGCGAACATTGACTGTAGTTAAAAGGTTTAGTTAGTGAGAGAGAGAATGAGATGCATTTAGAAACATTATAAGATAACAAGGCAGATAATAGAATACTTAATGGAGAGATAGAGTCAGGAAGAGGAGGAATGACGGGAAGATAGACAAAGCGATATAGAGAAATCGATATAAGGAAAAACAATTACAGCAAATAAGAGAGCCAGAGAAGAAGAATAGAAGAATTTAGAGGGAACTAGATAGAATATAAGAATACAAGAAGAAGGCGATTCAAAAAGAGTAAGCATAAGATAAGTAGATAATGAAAGATTAGGAGACAGATACATATACAATATGTATAATGGCTGATAAAAAGATAAATGTATACATAAGAACGAAATGAAAGAATTCAACGAAAACAGAAAAAGAGAGAGCTGTGAAGACAGACTGAAGGAGCTATATAGATGTAAAAACTAACACTGAGGAAGCCAGGCAGATCCAAGAAGAGAGATAAAGAGTGAATAGAGAAGGCTATAAACAAATGTTATATAAGAACAACATTTTGAAGAATACAAATAACTAAGAAAAAGGTCAAGAGAATTTAGATAAAGAGAATGGGGTACCAATATGATAGAAACTAAATGGCAAAGGTAAAGTTAGAGAAGGCTGCTGAATCTGATATATGTTAAATTAAGTCGTTTAACTTGTAAAGGTTTCTTATATTAATATATTATAGAAGAACATAAACTAGTTCCACCACTATGGACAATTTAAGTAGCTCAGTAGCTAAGTAGCTCCTTATAGAACTAACTTAAATTCTTAACCTGAGCCTATTAGAGTATAGATCGACCGACTGGTTCACTTGGTTTTCCATCATTTATATATACGAGGGTCGTTTGATAAGTCCGTGACTTTTTGTATTTGCCGCGCACCTGCTCTAAATACAACACTGCTCCTGTCAGCAGTTATCGATTAACAGCTGACTGTAAAATTTTGAGAAAGCTGCGTTTTTTGGTTTGCGTTTTATAGGCATTGAAAGCAGACGATCTCGTGAATTTTAACGAAAATGGAAAAAGTGAATTTCGTGTGCTAATTAAGCATTATTTTTTGCGTAAAAAATCCATCACCGAAACCAAGGAAAGACTTGATAAATATTATGGGGACTCTGCACCATCAATTTCAATGGTTAAGAAATGGTTTACTGAGTTCCGTTGTGGTCGTACCAGTACAAGTGATGCCGAACGTTCAGGTCGCCCAAAAGAGGTCGTCATGCCAGAAATCGTCGACAAAATCCATGGAATGATATTGGATGATCGGAGAATGAAAGTGCGTGAGGTAGCTGAGGCTGTAGGCATCTCAACTGAACGGGTACATCACATTTTACATGAATATTTGGACATGAAAAAGCTTTCCGCGCGATGGGTGCCGCGATTGCTCACACACGACCATAAGCGCAACCGTGTGACCATTTCAAAGGAGTGTTTGGCGATGTTCAACCGCAATCCAAACGAATTTTTGCGCCGTTTCGTTACCGTAGACGAAACATGGATCCACCACACCACACCAGAGACCAAAGAACAATCAAGACAGTGGGTTTCTCCGGGTGAACGTGCACCAAAGAAGGCCAAGGTGGGTCTGTCGGCCAACAAGGTCATGGCCACAGTTTTTTGGGATGCACAAGGTATCATTCACATCGATTACCTTGAAAAGGGTAAAACGATCACCGGCGAATATTATTCAGAGCTTTTGGACAGATTCGATATTGATTTGAAGCAGAAACGACTGCATTTGGCGAAAAAAAAGTGCTGTTCCATCAGGACAATGCACGGGTGCACACGTGTGTAGTCAGCATGGCAAAATTTCATAAATTGGGCTACGAACTGCTACCCCATCCAGCATATTCTCCAGATTTAGCCCCCTGTGACTATTTTTTGTTTCCAAACATGAAGAAATGGCTCGGCGGTAAGAGATTCGGGTCAAATGAAGAGGTCATCACAGAAACAAACGACTATTTTGAGGGCCTTGAGAAAACCTATTATTTGGAAGGAATAAAAAAATTGGAAAAACGCTGGACTAAATGTATAGAGCTAAAAGGAGATTATGTTGAGAAATAAAACGCTTCTTTGACGAAAAAAATATATTTTATTCAAAAAGTCACGGACTTATCAAACGACCCTCGTATGTTATTTATTCAATTTCCTCATTCATTACTGTGCACAACATATAGAGGCAGCTAAGCCGCAGTCTATGCGCTGGCTTAACACGTAATTAATGAGTTTGCAACTGTTGCAATTCAACGCCGGGCACGAAAACTTTCGCCACGCACTGTTATGGCGGCACAACATTGAATTAAATGGTCACATATGGAATTACGAGTCGCACTCGAATGATGCTAAATTTGCATGTTCCTAAACTGCCGACGAGGAAAGTTTTGTGGGAAGGGAGCATGGAAGGGGAGTGTGGGTGCCCACCAAAGCAGGGGGGAGAGGCAACTGCAAATGTTGCTGTTGCATGTTGCATGTTGTTTCCGCCGCTTTTGGTTGTATGGCAAATTGAACGCAAGTGTTGTTTGACTAACAGACGACAAAGATTGAAGCGGCTTGGCTGGCGGCTCTAATGGCTTCCCCCCACTTCGCCCCACTCCCGCCTACGTCTTAACAAGGCAACACATGCTTCGCTAGAGAGAGAGAGAGGGAGAGAGAACAGAGTCTAGACAATCTTGGGGAAGCGTCTTTGTTATTGCTCGGCATGTTTACAGTTCTGCAAGCTTGTCGCCAACAGCTTCTACTACAGCCGCGCACGCTGCTCGTCCTGCTTGTTGCCGGCATGTTTACAATGTCAACGAGGGGAGGGGGCGATGGGGGCGAGGGTGTCTTCGGCATGTGTAGCTACAAGCTAACAATGTAATTATCGCAAAAAGCAAGCAGCGCTTAAGTGATTGCGGAACGAACTGCAAATGATGTTGTCAATTAGGCCAAATCGAATGTAACCTTTAATATGAGAGCACGGTGCAGTCGAGGAGAGAGAGAGAGAGGGAGGGGAAGAAAGGAGAAAGAAGGGGAAAAGAGGGCAAGAGAGAGGGAGAGTTGGAAGGGGAAAGAGGGTCACAGAGCAGTAGCCCTAATTGACTCCAGCAAGTTCTCAATCTGCTGCGAATTTGAGCTTCCGCCTGAGAGTAGGCAACACTTTTTGGATTTCTCTGCTTTCTATTAGAACTAGATGAACCTATATATTCTAGGCCAATTTTCAGCAATTATTTAGCCGGCTGTTCTCATTTCAAATCGACTTGAGAAGCAGGAAAAACTTGCTCAATTATTTTCTTTGCATTGAGGTTCTTCAAAAGTTTGCTGCGAAAGCGAATTTGAGAACATCTCCCTCGCTCTACACTGTGATTTACATGCACACACACACGCACACACACATAGGCAAACCGACACTCAACGCACTATGGGTAATTTGACCCGTTTATCTGGCCAAAACCCATTTTCTGAAAGTTGGAGAATTTAAAAAATTTTAGGTGCAACGCATTCACAATAGATCAGTCTTCAATGCTGCGTACCAGAATTTTCGATAGGTGGCGCCACTTTGAAGAAATCAGCTGTTAAAAGCAGCTGTTGTAATTGCACAGCACGTACTATTGATATAAAAAGCACTGAATGCAATTTTCAAATTTTAATCAGTGAACAATGAAGCAAAATTTTTAAAATTTTTGAATTGAGTTTTAATCAGTGTGGTGTATATTTTGTGTTTTCGAATGTCCGATTTCGATTAAATTTATTTTGTTCCCTTAATAGAGTAAAAACTGAAGGTGCCATTTTTTGGCACAAATTTCATTTTTAAAAAGAGATTTAAAGTGAGTCCAGCGGAGTCCATCCATGAAATATATTCTATAATTTAGAGCGTTTAATTATCATTCAAATGCGTGTTATTAAAAAAGCCACTTTTAACCACTTTACATAAAATTAAAAATGTAAGAATGTAACCTCAATTATGCCCATGACAGAATAGCATGGCAAAAATGTGTTATTTGTCAAGATTTTGCAACCAAATTTACGATATAAGCTTTTTAATAATTACGTAATGTGCTTACAAAATTGCATCGAAATTGGACCACTATAGCATATAGCTGTCATAGGAATTATCGGCCAAAACGGGGTTTTTTGTATGAAAACTTGCACTTTTCATTGAAATAGCTATATTTTTTAGTGCCAACTAAAGCCATATAGCAACCGTCGTTTATGTTCCTCATTTCATTACAATCGGATAACTATATCCCATAGTATTCATAGGAACAATCAGCTCATACAGTATCAGAATTAACGATTTTAATCGAAATATCGTTTATGTGCAGCGAATTGCATTATTTTGGTTGATAATAAATAGATAAACAATATAATACCATTCCTTGCCCCTATATATAATTTATATAGGAACAATCGGAGAGAAATGAAGCCAAAACTTGTAAGGATATTAAACCTTCGTCATGCAAAAAAATGCCCTTCATTCTGTTTTTTTCTGCAGTAAGAGGCATGCCACGCCCACTTTTGTCAACACTTTTGTCAAATATCATAACAAAATGTTTTGTTTGATGTTAAAAATGAACTGTTAAAACAAATAAACATTGAGGTAGCATTTACCACAAAAAGGGCGGAGCCACGCCCACCATTTTTTTAGTAAAATTGGTAGTAGTTATGTTAACCCAATGCAAAAAACCGAAGTTAAATATCTTACTCCGTTCTTGAGATATTAATTTTGGCCAGATAAACGAGTCAAATTACCCATAGTGCAACGGTGAGACTCATTTGCGGTCTTTGCAGCTCGCTGCCTGAAATCGCCTTCATTCGATTCGTTTATTGCCATCAATTATTTATACATACAATTATTCTTTCTCCTCGTTCGCGCAACGGCTTTTGCTCTCTTCTCTTTTGCCTCTCTCTGCCTCCTCTTCTCGCCCACCACGTTCCACTCACTGGCAGCAATGATCCTTAATCGGGTTCGAGTGGAGTGCAATTGCTTGTTGTTGCCAGGTGAACGAAGCGAAGCCAAACAAATGCGCTCCTGGCCGGGCCAATTATGTGTGTGCCTGGCTGTGAGCCAAATTGTTGCTGCCGAGAGTGAAAGAGCAAAGTAAGAGAGAGGGAGAGAGAGGGAGTGCGAGAGGGCAGCAGGCTACCTGCAGTTTACAACTCCACAATAAATCAAACTTGATAAATTGGGGTCAAAGTGCACGGACGTCGATTGGCGCTGGCCGCACATGGGCACAAGTCGCATATTAATTATGGAATTGTTGACTGTTGCTTGTTAGTTTGTTTAATGGAATTGTAATAGTCGCAATTTCACTTCGAGTACGTGCTTGATACGGCTGGCTTTTCCTTTTCCCTCTCCTTCTCCCTTTCCATCTCTTCCTTTCCAGCAATTAAGCGCAAGCATCTCGCATGGCGCATACGCCACGTTGTCCGTCCCCATTGTATGACAGTTTCACTGGAAATCTGCTTCATATCATGCATCGCCCTTTTCCCGCTAACTGTGTTATTTTGTTTTTCCCCGAAATTGCTTTGTTTTCCTTTCACATTTCGCCTCTCGCATTCCATATTAAATTTTAATCAGCTGAAGCATCAAATCAGCCACAATATGAATAGAAAGTTGGCTTTTTTTTCAGCGTGACTCGGCAGCGCGTTGTGATTTCTTTTGTGTGTGTGTGTGGCGCCGCTTTTCACGAGTTTCCACTTTCATGCACAGCAATTTTGCCACCTTGACGCGTGTGGCACGCGGAGCCGTTTCAAGGTTCTTTGACAAAAACAGCTGAGGGGGAAGAAAAAAACAAAAATTTGTTTTCGTGGCTTACGTTTTTCACGCGTTTCCTGTGCGAAGTTGCTATTGAAAGGGCGCTGGTAGCGAAGGTATCTTGGCAAGAGGCTCCAGAGACTTTGCCTGCATTTAGTTATTCCATATGAGATTTCAATGCTCCCTTGTGCTGAGGGGCAAACTCAACAAGCTGTTTTCAGTAGAATTCCTACGCCACTTCATCAATCTTAGGGCTTTATAAGGCTGTTGGCAACATATATATTTTATATTATATTTCTAGCTGACTTCAACTAGTCTACAGGGTATCTTGGAGGTGCAACAGCCCTCGACTGGCCCCGCATTGACTTGTTATGGCTGCATATGTGTTAACGTAAGCAACTGAAATAATTGAAAATTAACTTCAGTGGAGCGCGGGGCACAATGGCAGAAGAGAAGGTGGGGGCGGGGCATGCTTCAATTTAACTTGCCCAACGAGGCAAATCAATGGCAGCATTTGCTTTGGAGGTAAACAAAAATGTTGCCCCCGCTTTTGTTTTGTTGCTGCCACACAAGGACAGCTGGCGCAAGGTTTTCCATTTCCAGCGAGCGTACAGGAAATTGTGGGAGTTGGGAGAGAGAGAGGGGAAGGGGGAGAGGTGGCGTGGCAGTGCTTACATTATTGAATATCGCAATCAAACAATCTAGGGATCCCGACGACTTTTTGTTTAGCATATAATTTGCTTTTCATTTCGCTCTGCTTTGCCATCTAATGATATGGAAATAATTATTGATTTCAATTTATACATATTTGAGTTGCGAAGCCCCCACCCCGTCCCACACCCACTTGCACACACTTCCCGGCACAGATTGCTATAAATACATATGCGAAAGTTGTGCACACACACACACACACAGACTGACGCACATCGTATTGTATTATCCATTGAAGCTTAATAGATGTTGGCGCCTTCGTGCGTACATTTCAGTTATCCTTAAACTTTTCCAGCCCCCTTCCCTCCTTCTCCTCCTCCTTCTTCTTCTTCCTGCTGTGCGCGCTGTAATTTTCCATATATGAAGAAAAAATAAACGGAAAACAAGGCAAAAGCTGTTGGAAATATATGGCAGGCCATTTGCAAATAAATTGAATGCTCAATTTCAATAATTTTGTATACTTTGCTCTGGCTGCGCAGCAGCTCGCTGCAGACAAAGTTGCTTCTAATCCATTTGGACTAGTCGACTAACAACAACAACAACAACAGCGAGAACTGGCAAGCAGATCTACAAAAACAACGGCAAAGATAACCACAAAGTTTTGACGGTGTGCGGCAGGAGTTTGCTTTTCGCACCCACGCCAAATACCCTGTGAAATTAAGAGGTGGAAGGGGAATTCATATGAATTTTAATTCTAAAAAATTAATATTCCCACTACAATAAAAAAACTATTTTCTTTTTAAAAAATAAACGTAAAGTAGTTTTTAAAATTTCTTTTCTAACTTAAATGAAAGTCGAATTTTTAAGAAATTTAATCTAATTTCATTTAACTGTGATAATCATTATAATAAATGTTTTTGCAAAAAAAATAAATGAATATTAAATAGATAAATTTTACATAATTATTTTTTAATTTTTTTTTATATTTATTTAAATTTAGTTTTGTAACTTTTCTGAGTCAATTTATTTAAATTAATTATTGCGGATTAATTTCTTTCTTATTATTCTTAGTATTAATACAACTTCTATATATTATACTTTTACCACTATTATTGATCTGTTATTAAATATTTAGTGAATTTATGTATTTGTTTTCATGATTATAATTAATGAGTACTTGCCAGTCGTTCATCTGGCACTATTTCCGCGCTTGTTTTGAATTTAGTTGAGTGTGAAAAACGCGTAGCTTAACTGTGTGTGTAGATTTTTATGTGCCGGTATGCGTGGGTGTATGTATGTGTGCATGAACGTGTATTAGTGTGTGGATGTATGTGCAAAGTCGACCAGCTGTTAAATGCGCACATTCATGATTAAAAAAGTTTGGTGCTCAAGGCGCTTCAAGCAATTAAAGTTTTTATATTCGCCCCCACACACACACCCACATATATAGACACAGATTTTACACAGCACATACACAGACACCGAATCGAATCAGAGCCGTACACAAATAGATACCTATTCGATGGCCCGATTGTAATGACTGTAGTCGTATAAATGCGCCAAGGTCGCCCTGTCTAGACAGACCCACAAAATGCTCGCTGTCGCTGCGATCCCTTCCGAGCCCTCTTGGGAGTCGCAATTTATGCTTCGACTTATGACGACCTTCGGCACATACACGCACCCTCAATTGCAGTGCAAACAAACCAGAAAGAGATAGCGCGACAAACAGACAAAGCCATTCTCGAGCTGGCAAAGTAGAGTTGCAATGAAACCAAATGAATGAGTGAACGAATGAATGACTGAATGAGTGAAGCAATGAGTGACTGACGGACTGTGCATGGTTTGCTCATGAAATTGTAAAATTTATTTGTTATTTTATTTGCATAAATTTCCCGAGGAAATTGCAAACACATCCTTATGCACAGTGCAATGGCGCAGCGACAATGGCGTGGAGACGAGGCGGTAAAAAGGGGAGACAGCATGACCAGCGCAAGTGTGCACACGCACACACACTCACTGAGCCGCTTATGGTGCACTTGCGGGTGCACAGGCTGCATGACATAACTGCGACTCGTGCAAAGGCCTCTGCCAACTGAGCTCACTCCATGCAACCCACTCACACCCTCTCTTTGTCTCCTCTCGCTCTCTGTCTCTTTCTTTTTGTCTCCTCTCTGCTGCATATTAAATGCACTGCGTAATATTAAATTTGGCGCATAAAAGTATGCAACATTTTTCGCATGGGTTTATTCCATTAGAATCGACATTAGAGGAGGACTCAAGCTGGTTTATTTATCATAGCTTACACTGAATAAACGCAACACATCCCATTTTAATGAGTTTATGCTCAACTGCATCCATAGAAACCTCAACTGCTCCCATTGCTCACCCTCAACTCCCAGTTAAATTCACCTTCGAAAATCCCTTTGCTATAACTCCGACATATCATCACTTAATGGCCAAGCTTCATAGAGAGAATTTCTGTTGTATGCAAACAAAAAACAACTACGCCGCAAGCAAACACAAGTTGCAGGATTCATTTAACAATTTTCAGTTATGTTTGCTGGCACTTTTCACTGTTATTTGCCTGTGGAAGTTTCAGTTGCCCAAAATAAAGAATGAAAAAAAAAGTAACTTCCGTATTTTGTGCAAATAATTGCTTGGCAGAAAGAAGAAAGCAAAGCAGAAGAGCTGAAACAGAGAAGCCGAAGCTGAAGCAAAAGGATGAACGACATGAGATATTCCTTTTAGTTGGCACACTGTGGCCAAAAAGTTGCCCAAAGGAATTTGATGCAATTAATGCGACTTAAGCGTATGCAAACTGTGCATGTGCGTGTGTGTGTGTGTATACTTGTGCGTTTACTGCTGTGTGCGACTGTCTTCTGTCAAGGTCTTCAAATCGTCGCCACACGGCAAGGCGACACTTAAGCAACGCATTGCGGCCATTCGTGAGCGTCTCCGACTGTAGTTTCCGTTTTTTCTCTCTCTGTGCCAACGTCGTGGAGTGCGACGACAAGTGCCACTTGCACTTTGACTGATGTGCCACGCCTTCCTCCTCCGCCCTCTCTGCACCTGGCAAACATCTTAGGCAGCTAAAAAGTGCGCAAAATGAAGTGGCAGCTGCTGTCTGAAAGGTGCTTGAAGCGGCGGCTTGAAGCTGCTGCACGCTGCACACGCTTCATATTTAGCGGCTCAGGCGCCATTCATACGCCCGTCTCCTTCCCTCTCCTCTACTTCCCCCATCCATTCGCAGCTCTTTCAGCTGACTGAATGGCTCTCCAGCTGGCTGCCAGTTAACCTGTTTACCTGGCGGAATTCAATTCAGCTTCCTCCCGTTGTTGTTGTCATAACCATCGACGCGTCTTTTCTCTTGCCCGCGTACTCAGTGATTAATTGCATGCAGCAGCTGCGTTCAGGGTCATTTAGAAAGAGGGGGCGGGGGGGTGGAGGGGGGAGCAGACGGGGGCTCATTCGCTGACCAACTTCACACGCTCTGACAACGACAAACTGAAAAATGTTTTGCCTGCACGTACGAATAAATTTTTGTGCATTTTTCAAGCGTTTGCCGCAGATTTATATGGAAAAGCAACAGCAACAACAACAACAGCAACAGCGAGAATAACAACAATGTGCAACAAAAGAGAAAAACGGCCATTTGGCAATCAAATTGTCTAAAATAAATCTAAATTTGCTTTTGTGCTGCGCTTTGGTTTTGGCATATTGCGAGTGTATTGGTTGGTATTGCTTTTTATGCGATGCCAAAGCGATTTTGACAGCATTTTGAATAGGACAATCACATGAAAGTCACAATTAGGTGGTCGGATTAACCGACACACGACATGCCCTACGTAGAAATGAAGAAGAGTATAGAGACGAGTACAGAGAAGGATATAGGGTAGAGTATAGAGAAGCCTATGGAGTAGAGTAAGGAGTAGAGTTTAGAGTAGACTATAGCGTAGACTATAGAGTAGAGTATGGAGTAGAGTGTAGGAGATCAGCTCAGCTTCCCCTTGACTACGCTTAGGATGATTAAAGATGATTAAAGATTAGCAATGATTACCGAGTTCTTTCTTCAATGAGTAAGTATAAGTAAATATCTTAGTACTCAGTGTATATTTTCATTGAAGACTTTGCCTTCCCAAGAAGTACCTACTCTTATTTCTCTTTGTCTTCATATCTGACTCTTTCTCATTTTCTGTTCCCCTCTCATTTCCATAGTCAAACCGCTAACTAAAACTCATAAGCCTCACTCAGTGTAGGGCAGAGCAATTATAAAAGCATTTCCAAATGAATTGTTAGCCCAGGCGAGCACTTGTTGTCGCCGCTTGGTTTCCGGCAATCAAAACGGGCATTGCCAATGTGCTGTGCCACCTGTGTCCAAGTCGAACCAGCTGGGCGTTTAAAGCAGCATTTTTTGGTATGTTTGATTTATTGTCAATTTGACTTAAATTATGCATGTGCCAGATAAGGCAGTGGGGCAACTAGGAGGGGGGAACAAGGAAGGGGAACCTTGCTGGGCTGCATCTTGGCATATTTTTAGGCATTTGTCATATTTTATCACGGCCTAAACGCGGTCCATAAATAATTCTTTCGTTTTTGCCCCCCCTCTCGCTACTGATTTAATAGACTCAGCAGCAGCTACGGCGGATGTGGCACGGCGGATGAGGCATGAGGCGTTGTCTGTGTCGGCTCGATGCTCGCGCCGTTTTACCTGTAACAGAGTCGACGCATAAATTTAAGCCAAAACCACGAGCCAGGCAAATGGCAGCGCAGCGATGCCAACTCGATAATAATTTGTCAAATGGGAGGAGGGCAAGGAGGCATAGCGAGTGGCGGCCTACTCTGTCGCCCCCCCTGGCCCCCTCTGCTCCCTTTCCCGACCTCATGACGACGATTTGCAGTGCATGCAATTTATAGAGGCGCTTATGCCTTTGAAACATTTTGTCTCATTTTGTTGGCTTTTCCACTTGCCTGCTGGCACTGGCCACTGGGCGTGGCAGTTGCAACGTCCACATAAATGGTTGTGGCAACCGTGCGCTCAATTAAACAGCAATTGCATTGGCTGGCAACTCTGCGCGGCCTCAGTGTGTGTCTGTGTGTGTGCCAGTGTGTGTGTTTGTGCTGCCTTAATGGGTGCAGCTTATGCGACCGTTAATTGGTTGCGGCGCTTTCGTTAAGTACACGCCTTAAAATGTAGCTGCAACTGCAGCAATTTATGCAACGAATGCATGCTTCAAAAGTGAATCAATTCAGCCGATTCATGAATGCCAGCCTCGAATCTACAGTCGCAGTCGAAACCCAATTAGCCTAAGGCCATTTCACAGCTCCACAGCTCGCGATTTTCTATTCAATTATCGCATTGCCTTCATTCGGGGCAGACATTAAGTGACGGAATGTGGTGCTGTTTCTGGTTCACCGACTGGTTCTGGTTCGCTCTGTGGTTCAGCTTCATTTGCTGCATGCGCAGTATATACAATATATGCGCTAATTACAACTTTTTTATGCGTCTCTGGCCAAGGCCAAGAAAATAGCAAAATACTCAAACTGCTTAAGTGCTGTGAGCTGCAGATGAATTTGGAATGCGGACAGTGGAGCAGTTAACAGTTTTTAAGCTCAGATATGTAATTATTTAGTTTTGCAATTTTTGCTTGATTTTTTTAATTTTTTATTAAGATATTTCTATGAATTGCTTATTGTTTCCCTTGCCCTTGTTTGCATTTCTTATTTCCATGCAAACCAAAAACATTCTTAATGAAATGAGAATTCTCTATTCATTTCTGCTAGAGAACTTCACATTTTTCTTAAATATTTCTTTATTCAAATTCCATTGATTGCACATAGTGTTTTTTTACCAATCTCCTTGGGCAGTTTTCTATTTGCTTGTTCGGGTCTGCTGCAGACATTAACACAAAATCAATTTGTTGCAGGGCACATTGTGGAATTGTAAAAACGTCGCCGCAAACATTTCCACACTCTTTCAGCGAGGTGGTGGGGGGAGGGGGGCATCATCATCGATGCGAAGGCATTTTGGGGGCATGTTCCGAATTCTTTTGGCCAGAGATTCTCACCCGCTTTGCAATGTGCTGCGAATCAAGCGGTCGAGTCGTAAACATTTTTTAATTCATTTTCCACCGCGCCACGCAAAATACACTCACTCGCACTCACAGTACACAGCTGTGCACACACACACATAGACTCCGCGCACACACGTACACATGCTAGGCCATTAAACAGCTGCAGCTGTACTTGGGCGCCGCCATTTTCTTTGCCTCGCTTCCCGCTGCCCGCTGCCCACGTCGCTGCCAATGGCTCTGCCCGGCGCGGTCTTGTGCGGCTACCGCTGCGGCTGCGGCTGAGTGTTTGCGTTTTTCAAATTGTGTGAATTTATTTTGTTTTGTTTTTATTTTTATGGCGCCTGAAATTATGCTTATTTCGCCATTTTCTGTTTAGCTCTTAAAGAAATTAAAAAAAGAAGCCCAAACCGAAGGCGAAGGCAAAGGCAAAGGCGACGACGGCGACTGGGACTGGGCGTGTCTGCGCCCTTTGCCTTGGCGCCGTTCCATAGACCATGTTGTTGTTGTTGTTATTTTTGCTACTGTTGTTGTTTCTGGACTGTGGGAAAACAGCCCGTGGCGTGTGTTCTAAATGCAAAACGAAAACTTTGCCTTGTTTTCGTTAAACGCTTTCACGCGCGCGCCTTTGCCCGCTCGCCTTTTGTGGCCATTGTCAATGGCGAAATTTAAACACAATAAAGAAACATACACATATATATCGTATATGCATGTATTTTCAATATGTATACGATTTCAGCAGTGAATTTGCAATTTAAATGCAGACGAGGCTTATTTTCGTATTATTTGAAATCCACTTACATGTATCATGTGTCTTTCTCCTCTGTCACTTGAGGTATTTTGATTATTTCAACATCAGCTCGTACAACTGTCTTTGGCGGGCACTGTGTCGGACAGCAGTGACATTTTGACAGGCATTCCACACACATACACAGATAACATTTTGATATTGACAGCTGAACTGGCCAGCAGCATCTACGGCATCTTGTCCGGCCTGTCCGCTGGTGGCAGATATCAAAAACTCATTACAGTCACTTCTGACGTAAGTGCGAGACAGAGACAGAGACAGACAGAGCGCCACGAAAGAGAGCGCCTAATGACCATTAACGAAATGAAAAGCACATAAAATATTGAAATATTGAGTAGTTGGAAATAGAAAAGAATCTATGGCGAGAAGTCATAAGTATCGAACAGTTTGGAAGGCAGTATTGTGAATAAACTACGTAGAGTGCTCACACAGTTCAGGGAATGGGAATGAATAAGGGCATAATCTACAATTTAGTTAAAGCTTCTACATTATTCAATAGAACATTCATATAAAAAATAAGTGTCTCTATATTTAGATATTCAGCGATAAGCTAAAGTACTCAATAGTAATTTAAGATTGCAAAGTTAAAGTCTTCAATCTAAAATCTATTGAACATGTTTAGCAGATTATGCCATACAGCTTTATAAAGTAGATTGAGAGCTCATCCCTCTCATCTCTCTTTTCAAGTTCTCCAAGCCACCCTGAGCTGTTTCCACGCTGTGGGCCACATTGCCATGTCGCAATTCTGTTTTATTGTATCATTCACAAGTATCTTTGGTTTTTTTAATTTTCTATCTCTCTTTCCTCTCCCTCTCTCCTATCTCTCTTTCTCTCTCTGCCACTCTCTCTCTCTCTTTTCTTTTACTGCGCGCCATTCATCGTTAATTACTGTTTGCCGCGCTTTGCCATTGCGACTTTTTCTTATTAAAAGTTCAAGCACACTTTCGGCTCTCGATACGTTCTACGATTCGTTGTCTATTTGGCTAATTAAAAATTCAATTTTCATTTAACTAATGAGGCCGCCACTTCAAAATGAAATGCATCAATAGGCGAAGTGGGAATCAACTGACTCGATTTTTCGCATCTGTCACGCCCGTTCATAAAAATGCAGCAATAAAACAATTTCCAGTTGACGTTGGAAAAAGTTTCAAATAAAATATTGTCATGCCATCCAATTGAATGTGTCCAAATATTGTGAAATATGCAGTTTGTACAAGTTTCAAATAACAGAAATTATCATTAAATTGTGTTGAAATTGACAAGAATATGTGAAGAGTCAAAACAGAAAATGAAGATGGGTAGATTTGATTTAAAAAATGTTTAATTAAACAAGACATGCACGCAAAATTTCAATGCCCATGCAACTTGGTTGATAGTCCACATAATACCCTGCAATAGAGTTGAATTGTGTATGGCAGTTTTTAGCTAATCTTACTAGATGTACAGCCCAATATAAATGTTAACCATAAAGAGTGAATAAATAATAAAAAGAGCTAATGAAAAATAAATAAATAATAAATATGATTTCCCATGAAAACCTTTTATTCAGAAGTTAATTTGTTATTCAGTCTTGTTCATTTTATCACTGGATATCTGACAGTCGACTACATCCAACTGCAACCTTTTCCACTTGTTAATTTTTCTCGTTGCTGCCCAACAATTGCCGCCATAAAGTATTAAAAAGTTTGACATGAAAGGAAAAGAATTTGGTAGACTGCCTGGAGTACCCCAAGTACTCAACTGATATGCTAACTTCATTTTGTATTTCCGCTGCCTTCAAGTACTTCCGACGAGGTCGTCTTCAGGAGGTACAAAGAAAAAGGAGTCAGTGCCGAAAAAGAAGTGCGCTGTGTGTGAATGTGCGGGGTAAAATGGACGACCGTCAGCCCAGTTGGCCCCAGTTGGGCAGCAGCAGGAGAAGGAACTGGAGCTGCATCCGGAATATTTACATTGGAAAATCAGAGGGAACACGCTGTGGCAGGCTGCTTAGATGTGCAAAATGTATAGTTTATGGTTAGCTATGGTAAGCTCTCTGGCATATTTATGGCATGCATCATGTTTTATAGCGTCTCGCTGTGCAGCAGCACAATATATGTATATAGATATGATTGTGTGTGTACCGTTAAGTGTTTTACGCTCGTGCGCAGCGTGCGCCATAAATTGCGGAACAATCTGCATGGCGTAATTGCTTGCAGCCCTTTTTGGCCTTGCCCAGTAATTATGTCTTTTGTTTGAACAATAAGCCTGATGGCACTCTATATTTCTTCGATTTATCTGATGGATGAGCCGAGGCAGCGCTTGACTCGGCCGCGACGGGTCGACGTGGTCGCGTGCTCGGGTTCGTTTCATTAGCTGCCGGTTATGGTAGAGTAAACACAGATAATTGTAGTGCCTGCTATAGCCGGGGAGCTGCCACTCCAAAGTTAGCCCAAGCGTTGCCTATCCCCCTATTCACACACATACACATACATATATATATATATACAGTCATAACTAGGCAAAGTGGCAGCATAAAGTAAACAAATTACGCTGTTGACCTTCGCTCGGTGGCAGCAAAAGTTTTCCCTTTGAATGGGGACCTGCTGCCTGTGCCCCAATTGAAGCACAAAGGCCATACACACACACAAGCACGCACGACTGGAATAGACAATTTCCTTAGCATATTTATAGGCATTATTTTTCAATGATTTCAAGCAGCGTCTTTGGCTCGTTAGCGGCCAAAAATTGTACTCCACTCACTTCTCTTCTGTTCGGTTCTTTCGCAGCTCTTGCTCTCTTGTTCAGCAGGCAGATTTATGCTTTCTCCAAAGTTTTTTAACAATATCTGGAATTTACGAGCCCACATACACACACACACACACTCGCACGAGAAGACTTTGCTTGGTTAACTAACTGACTGCGGCTGGTCTTGTTTGGGCATCTTCGGCTTGTTGTTTTGATTTAGTAAGGCCGGGTGGACATTTAATTAGTGTCGCCAGCAAGTCGGCGCACAACTCGATAAATAAGTCGGCCATTAGTTAGACAGGCAGACAGTCAGACAGCCAGTCGAACTTGGCCTTGTTCAACTTGCCTTGGACAGGCCTTCAAAGTGCTCGCACTGCACAAAGATGCCAATCCCAATCTCTCTTTCTCTCGCAGTCAATGAACTTTAAGCGATTTGCGTTTTCGTTTATCAAATGCTCATTTAAATAAATATATATTTTTATTTTCTCTATAAATTGCTAAATGCCTGTCAAATATATGTCTCATTTGGGTGAGCGAAAAGTTTTTTATCGATTACAAAAAGTATCTTTGGCAATTATCGTGAATATTGCCAAGTCTGCAACTGACAAATGTGTTAATGAGCTCGTAAACGTCAATTTTCACCTGAAACTTGGCTCTTTTGAACCCCCCACCGCCTTTTAGCGCCATCCCCTGCAGTTCTATTGAGTCGAAGCAGATTGTCTGCAAACTTCATTGTGTTAGGTTTGCTTCGTAGTTGGCTAATCACAGCTCAATTACTTCTTGCTAGTCTGGAAAAAAACCTTGAAAAAAAGTAGAATTTCAGTTTGTTTTTCAAATATTTTATTTAGTTTTGTTTTATCAATTTCCTAGTTCATTCCTTCTCGAAATCTCCGAGTGCTTCAGTTGGAGTTGCTGTCAAAGCACATGACAAAGCCGAGGGGCAAGATCTTCTTGCAGATCTGCTGCTTCTCTGGCTTGGGAGTCGGTCTGGGAGTGGGCTTAGGAGGCTTGTGGTGGAACCATGGGTAGGGGTAGCCTGGACGAGGATAGCCGGGTGGGTAGGGGTATCCTGGTTGGTAAGGCCAGCCTGGGGGATGGTTCCAGCCTGGTGGTGGTGGTGGCGGCGGTGGTGGTGGAGGTGGTGGTGGTGGTGGAGGTGGTGGTGGTGGTGGTGGTGGTGGTGGCGGTGGTGGTGGTGGTGGCGGTGGTGGTGGTGGTGGAGGCGGAGGTGGTGGTGGAGGTGGTGGGTGTCCATGATGTCCGGGATGACCATGGTGTCCGGGATGACCATGGTGTCCGGGGTGTCCAGGATGTGTGGGGTGTCCAGGATGTCCGGGGTGTCCAGGATGTCCGGGATGTCCATGATGAGGTGGCGGATGGGGATGAGGGTAAGGATGGGGATAAGGATAGCCTGGGTAGCTAGGATAAGTTGGGTAGCCTGGGTAACCTGGATAACCACCCGGATAGCCGGGGTAGCCCGGATAGCCTGGATAGTAGTATGGATCATAGGGATATGGACCATACTCCTCATCCTCGTCCTCGTCTTCGTCCTCATCATTCACATTTTCGTTCACTTGCACCTCCTTGATGAAGCGTGCATCGTCGAAGAGATCATGACCATGTCCCAGGCTTCGTGACTCCACCCTGTAGATGGCCACATCCTTGGGCCTTGCCGCGGCCAGGCTGCACCACAGTGCCAGCACCAGGCACAAAATTAACCTCAAGCTCATTGTGAGAGCGTTTGTTTCGAACTGATTAATGCCAATTGATGCCTTTGTATTTATACTCTGCTGACACAAGTCTCTCAAAACGGGATAACTACATAGATAACAGTTTCTTTTAACTAGCTTTTAAATATATGTTATAGGCATGGCCCCGTTCTAGCTCATGGCTCGCAAAAGGCAACACCCAAAGTTGATCTCATAAAATTAAACTCGATTCGAATGCGAATTTACGCACAAAGCGCATGCAAATTAGTTGACAGAGACGCAATCAGTTAGAAACCATCAAAAATACCGTTCAATGACTACTGTATATAAGCCATCAACTTGTTAATGGGATTATTTCGAGCCAAACTAAGCATTAGCGTGCAGAAAATTTGATTTGGTCAATTTTTGCTGTGTCTTCTTCTGATCTTATTCACCTTTCACTGCAAACTTTTCGCAGATGGTTCTAGAACCAAAAAGGGAATATAAATATAATAATGTATATTAATAAATAATAATATAATGAAACATTCTAACAGTCATACTAAAAAATTGTATGTTCATTAAATAGAAAAAAAAATTAAATAATAAAATAATTTTAGTTAAATAATTTAAATAATTTTTTTCCGTCTTTAGAGTTTAACTTTACTCCTTCAATTTTAATGCTAACGGATTGTAAGTAAAATCTCGATTACACAAACTAAAACAATACTAAATTTTTTTTTTTTTCTGAAATATTTTTTTATTTAATATTTGTTCTTTATTATAAGTAAAGCTTAATTTTATTTGTCTTTGCATAGATAATTTATTATTGTTTAAAGTATAAGCATGACCATTTCAATAAACCAACCAAATATTTATTCATCTAGCTAAGCTAATCTTAAATTAATTCAGTCATCAACAGCTCTATGTAAGGTAAGTTGTATATTTTAAGAACTAAAAGAAGAATTCGCATTTCGCAATTTCCAAATAAACAGACGCTCGTCAATTTATTCTGCTTTGTCATTAGTTTCTTCCCAAATTAAAATAATAATTATCTATTTTGGAGTTCTCTGAATAAATAAAACCAAATATCTTTTAAAGAAATATAATAAATATTGCTTTATTTTTGCTTTTTATAATAAATAGAATTCAAATCATCCGTAAGTTCGAATCGACTTAGTTAAGGCACACCAGGCCGAAGTGGGGCACCTTCTTGCAGAACTTCGCATTCTGATTTTGGGATGGCTTAGGCGTGGGCGGCTTTGGCTTCGGCTTGTGGCTTGGTGGCGGTGGTGGTGGTGGTGGAGGTGGAGGAGGTGGGTATGGGTATGGAGCATACGGGTAGGGTGTGTAGCCTGGGTATGGCCACCCGGGGTAGTGATGATGGTTGTACCAGCCTGATGGTGGTGGTGGTGGTGGCGGCGGTGGAGGTGGTGGAGGTTGTGGCTTTGTAGGTGGTTTCGGCTTGGTGTCTTCAGATGTAGAAGTAGAAGTAGAAGAAGTATCAGCCCTCAGGTACGGATAGTAGTCAGACTGGTCGTAGGACGATGATGGATAGTAGTAGGATGAGTCGAACTGACGTCCCGATGTGCTTAGTCCAGACTGAGTGATGACGTATTTGCCATCTTCGTCCTCCTTAATGGTGAAAGGTTGATAGACCTCAGCATCGTCGCTGTCGTCTGCGAGCTTGAAGAGCTCGACTTCCTTGCTATCGATGACTTCGTTGGCATCCTGGGCGAAGGCCAGGCCACACCAGAGTGCCAGCACAAGGCAGATTACAAATTTCAGGCTCATGTTTTGAGCGTTCGTGTCGAACTGATTGATGGACGAATTTGACTTTGTATTTATAGGCGAATCTAGAGATCACTTTTCTGATTCCAACCCAGATTCCAATAGTTTCACCTGCAATCATTCAGACTGAATTAAAATGCGAAGCTCTGGCACAAAGCCCAAACATGCAAATAAGTTGAACCATTAAAATCATTTGAGACTAGGGCGAGCTGATCTTCTTTTATTATTATAGTTTGCTTTTGGTTAAAAAACGAATTTACTTTGCGAATTTTAAGCTATTAAAACAACTTTGAATGCTAATCGCATCGAAGAAATTGAAACTCATCTTGTCAATCACAAACGTCGCTCAATGAAAGCTGGAGAAAAGACCTGTTTATTAACGGTCTCATGTTCATTCCACACAAGATCAGCTGCTCAAATTTGGATTAACAATGAATAAAACAGAAGAATTTTTCCGTCTGAATCAATTTTATTATCATAATATTTGCAGTTACATTTTCAAGAGTATTTGCATAGTTTGCTGAATGGATGGATGCGTCGGCACTTCTCGGTCTTTTTGGTTTTGCGAGGGGGCCTCAGATCAGCGTAAATAGCGTACTCGGACTCATACTTTGGATATGTTGGATATTTTGGATACTTTGGATAGTTGGGATATTGTGGATATGGTGGGTATGGACCATAGGGGTATGCTGAGTAATAGTACGAGTATGGTGAATAGTAATATGGGTTAGGTTGATACGGATAGGGAGGGTAATACGGAGCAGGTGGGGGATGCGGGTGATGTGGATGATGTGGGTGATGTGGATAATGTGGATGATGTGGATGATGTGGATGATGAGGCTGATGCGGATCGGGTTTGGGATCCGTATTGTCTGGATCTGTGTTTGTATTTGTGTTCTGGTTCGTATCCGTATCAGTGCCTGTATTCGCACTGGAGCCATCTGATGTTACTGACGCATCTACTCCCGTTACGGGATATCCAGTGAAGGAAGGCATCTGCACCGCGTTCATTGGGGAGGGGAGATTCCAAAAGTAGGAGTTCTGACCTTGACGAGATGATTCCGAACTAGCTTCGGCTGCAGCGCTACTTGGGATGCCAAAAAAGTCGGCAACTGGCAACTGGAATTCCTGATCCGCGATCTCGCCTTCGACGAGCTCATCTTGAGCCACAGTCAGGCTACACCAGAGTGCCAAAAATATGCAGAGAACGAATTTCCAGTTCATTTTGCAAGATGCCACTTGAAACTGATTGAACATTCATTCTTGAGAAGTTTATATACTTTTGCTTGACCAGGTTTACTTATGATAAATCTTCCGTAGTTACAATGACATTTTGTTCCATATTAAAAGACCAATGTAAAGCGAACTAAAGCCCTCAGTCATCTGTCACTCAGCGAACTATAAAGATGCAAATCAGTTGAGCTATTAAGTTCGCTTGACCCCGCCTTTTACCTTTCTTTGATCTCTAGGTGGCTTGAGCTCATTAGTAAAATTATTCATTTTTATACGACAGATTGAATCTTCTTTAGCCATGAGGGAAGAATTTACATATGTCGAATTTTTTTGACTTTCTACAACAACTATTTCCATTCAGATTAGAGCCTATAAAGAAGGCTTTCAACAAGTTCAACACTCTGTTAATATTTTACTTATAAATAATAAATGTTGTGAATAAAACCCAATGATTTTCTAGTTGATCTTTATTTATTCGATTAGTCGGTTCATTCAGTGTTCAGAATGACGTTGAGCCCTCTGAGTGGTGCAGAAGTTGGCCACGCCTAATACATTCTTGCAAAGTCTGTAGTTCTCCGGCTCCTTGCGGTAGGGGTATCCCGGGTAGCCTGGATATCCTGAGTAGCTTGGATATCCTGAGTAGCCTGGATAACCTGGATAACCCGAATAGCTAGGGTATCCAGGGTAGCCTGGGTAGCCAGGAAAGCCTGCGTAGAGTGGCTTAGGATAGACTACATAATAGATTCCATAGCCGGACAAGGGATCACGTGGAGGCCACTTGTGTCCTGGCCTATGTCCATGATGGTGATCGCCGTGTCCATGATGATGATGTTCGTGTTCATGATCATGTCCATGCCCATGTCCAGGCCTGTGTCCTGGTCTGTGTCCGGGTCTGTGCCCGGGTCTGTGTCCGTGTCCAGGCCTGCCACCCTCGGACTCCACATCCACAATCCAGTACGGTTCACTATCCAGATCGTCTACAAGCTCTTCGGAAATATCGTATTCGTCTCCATCCTCTTCGATTATGATATCTTCGTAACGTCCCAGGCCAGGCCTGGCATACGTGATGCCACTGCAGATCACGAAGCAGAGACACAAAGTCAATTTTAAGCTCATTTTGTGAGCGTTTCTTCCCAAATGCTTAAATCTCCTTTCACGACAAGGCTTTTATAGATTCTGACAGGGAATACAAAATGCATATATGCATAAAAATACCTAAGTCGCCCGCGCCAATTAATACTTAAAACGTGCTTCATCATGCGACCTAATTTTGTTTTCGATGTTTGGCATGGGCCCGGTTCCAAAGAGCACGTTCTATTCTGTTCGTATGCTAATCAGCGAACTAATACAATCAGTTGAAACCAAAAACCAGCGCCCATTCTTGGGTTTTTTAAAACATATGAAAATTTTAATTAATAAACATGAGAAACGTAAAAACATTTAAAGAATGAAAATAACTTATTTTTTGGTATTTTTGCAGGTGACAGCTTGGAAAACTCCACATGCATACAAATTATTGCTTAAATTACTTTTATGTTTAATATTTTTTGGCATTTTAATATACAAATATCTTTTGGACTGTGATAATTACTGTACATATCAAGAGCAGTTCTCATGCTAATTTTTGATTTTTATTAATAATCAAACTTGATCTCCGCACGTCTAGTACTTATAATATTAGATATCGTAAATTAGTATTGACGAGCACACCCTTATTGACTCGGCTGCTGATCCTGATTAGAACTGGCAACTAGTTTAAAGCTGGTGATATAAGTACTGTGGAAGCCTAATTATTTCACACACGACGGTTCAATACTCGTTCTTTTTTTCGACACGCCAACGCAGAATGCCTCTCTCAGAGAAAACTGCTAACATCCTCTCAATCTTAATGTTATTTGACTTAGGTTTAACATAGGCTTAACATAGTCTTCGTGTTATATAAGTATCGATATATCAGTGTGACCCTTTACCAGCCTACTTACATTCAGCATCGAACATGTGGAATACTCAAACAGTGGAAAGTACTCGCCTGAATGCTTTCGGATTATTATGACCCCAGGACCCGAAGGGTTTGACGAGTGAGCGATCGGCTCTCTTTTTTGAGCGACCGCGAAGCCGCGAACAGCGGCATCAACTCAGCCGCACAATGACAGCGTAATTTTTTGCGGAGTGCGATGATTTCAATGTGTGCGTGCATGCATGCACAAGCTCGCATATGAATGTATGCGTTGCTTGTGAAGTTTGACAAAAGGCACCCTGAAGTCAATTTTGTGTTTCTTTATGTTCGATGCTTAGTGCTTAGTGTTCAATTGCGTTGATACTTAGTGGTTCGGTATTCACTTACCGTAGGGCGAATAGGGTAGCTATATGTATGTTGGGGGTAGTCGGATAATTAGTTAAAGTATGTCTTATCTACACCCAACGGCCACAGGGAATATACACATACATATACTTAGTTTTGGGGTCGAACCACGCCTCTTACCTGTAACAAACATTTTCGACAAGCTGAAAAAGAACATCCCTTCCACTGCAGTGGTTATAAAAATCAAAACGTTAGCTTTGGTATATCTACTTGAATCAATTATACTAAATGAGAATGTGAGATTACATTAATTAATCTTCAGTCAACCTACCTCAGTTCTTGCCGCAGCATATTTAGTTCACAGATAAAGAGGAGAACAATCAATCATGCTACCTTCAGGTAAGCGATGCGACTACTATAAAAGCTAAAGAACCATGCGATTTCTTCCGTACTTGCTTGTCTCCATAGAACACCAACGACATGCTAATCATCTTCTTGAGTCTTGCTCTGTTCTCCATGGCAGATGCTGGTATTTTTGACATGTGGAATGAACCGTCCGTTCAAATTCTGCAGGACGGACAGCTACTTCTTAGTCCCAATCGATTTCAAGGCGACTCTTCGTGGATCGTGAACATGACTGGAGCAACGCAAACTGGCGCGGGAACCAACCAAACTGGAACTGGAACTCCGGTGCGCACATTCTGGCAGAATTTGATGAAATTTTTTCAGAACGAACCTGAAGTGATTACTTTGACGGGATTCAGTCGTGCCTCGACCGATGGCAGCCTAGAACTAATTGATGCTCCTGAGCTGGTGTTGGTGGAGCCCGAGCTGGAGCCAGTCTATCTGGAACTACCCGTGGTCAGATCCCAGTTGCATCTCTTAAGGGGACAGCGTAGGGCAAATTACCGCATGTTCGTATAAAAAAAACAATATAATAAATGAATTCGCTCCTTTTGTTTAAATGATCCTCACGTGTACGAAATAAAGCCTAATTAGTTAAATTATTGGAACTTTCATTCACACGTTCATTGACGCAAAAGGCCCAATATTATGCAGATATTTTAATGGCGATCCAGCGTCTTATTTAATTGAAATGCAAAACTAAAACATACTAATAAGAAATATCAACTTTGACATCGGCGAGACCTCAGACCTATGACGTGAGACGCCGGCTAGTGAGTAAAATGTCGTAAAAATATGCACATATATTCGAATTAATATGTTGAATTAATAAACATTTCTCAAGTGGCCGACATCGGTCGATAACTATTCTGGCACATATATTAACATAGCTAATAGGTTAACTTTAATGATCCAAATGAACCCGAAGAGAGAGAGAAAGAGGAAGAAAGAAGAGCGACACGCGCAATTTCCAAAAGCAAAAACAATAACCAAGCCAAATGTCAATAGAGCGAAACTTGGCCACATTCTGTCGATCTATAATCTATATATAAAGACACTTTGGCATTTTCGGCATCAGTTCTTTTTGTTGCGACAATAGGTCAGAGAAGAATGCTCCGACTTGCTTGTCTTTTGCTCCTGGCTTGTGCTCTGGCACAATCACAAGCCGTCAAGCTCTACGCTCGTTCCGCTGAGTTGCCCGCTACGGAAGATGTCGAAGATGAGGTCGAAGATCCTGAGCCAGAGGGACGTGTCATCTCATTCTTCCGCGAACAGGAGCCACCAAGATATCAATTCGACCCGAAACCAATTGTGATTACTGCACCGGCACCAACATATCCTCAGCCCATCTATACTCAACCTGCTCCACCACCGCCACCACCACCGCCGCCAGTAGTTTATCAAGCACCACAGCCGTTCCCGCAACCCATCCCACAACCATATCCTCAGCCCGTTCCGGTGCCAGTGCCTGTCCAGTTCCCTGTACCACCACCACCACCACCACCATCGACGACTATCATCAAGCCCATCATCTCGCGTCCCCATCATCATGACCATCATCATGATAAGCGTCCGAGCTACAGACCCCCAATCTTCCCATTCTTCCCCAACCCACTGCCCTCTCTAAGTGGAGCAGTCTTCAATTTCACCTACGCACCCGTCCTCGCGTCAACAACAACAAGGACAGGCAATAACAACGATCTAATCCGCGGCGCAGAACAACAGCAGCAGTACAGCGATATCAACCAGATTGCCCAACTGTTTTCCCAGATCCAGCAGCAACAGCAGCCTCAGCTCATCAATCCGGCACTCTACACTTCCCAGGCTCAGCTGCCACAATTGCAGCAATACGCACAGATTCAACAACTACTCCAGCAGCAGCAGCAGCAGCAGCTACAATCGCAGTTCGCTAACCAGGTTCCGCAATCTCAAAGCGTACCCACCAGCCTGCTCTTGCAGGCTCTAGCGGCCAACCAACAGCAACTGCCTTCAAATCTGCCAGCTAACTTCGCTTTAGAGGCATTGCAGCAGCAGCTGGCAGAAGGTGATGGAGGCAGGCGTAAGTACAGGCCCGAAGACGGTGATGACTTTGTTGTGCGTCGTTCCAAGCCCAAGAAGAAGTCCAAAAAATCGAAGAAGAACAAGGGTCAAGCTAAGCAGGTCATCTTCCTGGCCCTCGACTCCGCTGAAGCTGCGGAACAAGCACAGGCCCAAGCCGACCTTTTGCAGTAACTTTAGACGTTCGCCATGAACCAGAATGAAATTTAAAAACAAAAAATACAATTAAAATAGAATAAATATTTACAAAAACATAAAACAAGTTATTTATATTTGTGTGTGGTTTTTGCCTCTTTTGTGGACGATTCACATTCGTTTAATATGAATGTGCCCGTGGGAAATCAAAGGTCCGGGGGCCATTGTACCGCATTTAACATAATGTGACCAAAAAGGTTAAACACGAAAATAATTAAATGCTGCAAACAGTTTGCATTTAATTACAATTTTATTTTACACTTGCACCGAAATAAAAGCGATTAAATTCTTTGGAATTTTTTGACAATAAATCAAATTGCCTTTTTTCATTTGGTCAGTTTTTATTCGAATTGAAGATTTATGCCCCGATTGGGTTTTGTTCAATTGAATTGCTTAGAAATAGCCAGATAAATTGTTTTAGGTTTCAAAAGGACTTTTTTATACAATAAACAAAAGGATGGAACAAATGTTGATTTCAAATGAATATGAAATATCTTTAAAGCCTCTTACTGTGTCCTGTTATATTTTGAAACATTTTGTGCTAGCTAAGCCATTACCTAAAATTATCCTTTCTACATTTTTGAGGATATTGTGCAACATATTTTTATGGGCAACACGTGCCAATATGCAAATTACTGTGACATGACATGACCTGAAAATGTTAAGAATGCCTTTATGTGGAGGCAAAACATACTTTCATATGCCGAAAGGAAACGCCTACTACGTAAACGAATTAATTTCAGCGTCATTTTGATGCGATATCAATTATTTATGCAAACATGTGTATCACCATTAGTTATAGAAACTCGTATATTAAGCAGGAAAAGACAAAAAAAAGAGCAAAAGAAAATAGGGTCAATTGGAATCTGCAGAATATTATAAAAGCAAAGCCCTTCTCTCACCTCGGGTCAGTCATTCAAGAGACATAACGGAACGAAGATGCTAACAAGACAACGCATTGAGTTACCGATCCTCGTGGTGCTTATTGGACTTTGCCTTAGTGGAGGCAATGTCTTGGCACAGCAAGAGCTGCGTCAACTCGAACTGCCCACTATCAACTTCACGAGACTCTATAATGAAGTTCCACTCATCAATCTGAGTCGACTCTACAGCAGAATCTTCAACCTGACCAAAGAGAAGCCGGATGAGGAGATCCCACTTGAGCCGGAACCGGAGCCTCAGCCACAACGAACACAAAAGTATATAGTTAACCAAAACCCAAGGCCTTACTCTGTTTTGCAAACAGTTCAGCCGATCAATGGATATTACGCTAATCCCGTTACGCCAGCTTTCGTGACACAGCAACGCACTCCTGGCGCCAAAGACGGTAAAGGAAAAGCGGTTGTCAACGTAGAAGTCCCAAGTCATGTTGAACCCCAGCAGTTTGGCAATTTCCTGTTGCAAACCAGTCAAGATCTGCTACAAGCCGCATACCAGCCCAGTTTCCCGTATGGTTTGGGCTACGGTGCGCCCTATGGTCCGGGCTACAGACCGGGCTACGGCTCAGATTTTGGTGCAGGCTATAGGCCGGGCTACGGTGCAGGTTTCGGACCAGGCTTTGGATACCGACCAGTTGGTCCGGGAGGCCCCTATGGTCCAGGTGGTCCCTATGGTCCAGGTGGCTCCTATGGTCCAGGTGGCCCCTATGGTCCAGGTGGCTTGGACTCCGTTTTGGCCGGTTTCATACAGAAATTGAATAGGGATCTGCCGGGAGTAAAAGTTCAACTGATTACCGGCAATGAGCATAACAACTTTAACAGAAATCCATCTCAGTTCGATTCCTTCGGCGGCTTCGGATCTCAATTGAACTCCCAAATGGGCATCTACCAACTGATGCAGGCCCAGGCACTTGCAGAAGCTCAAGCATACGGCGAGGAGGAAGGTCTAGACTATGCTGAAGAAGAGGAATTCATCGGTGATGACTATGGCTACGATGAAGATGATGACTTCGGAGAACGCCAACAATTGTGGCGCAAAGCGGAGACGGATTCCAAGACCAAGTCAAAGACGAATCGAAGCAAAGCCGTAAAAAGTATGAAAAATACTCAAAACAAGAAACGTAAACAAGCACAACAAAAGCAGCGTTCGAAGCGAATTAGTTATTAATTAGATTAGCGTATAAATAAATAAATAAATAAATGACTGACAGACAGACAGACATCGCTTTGCTGCTTCCATTGTTCAAGTGTCGGGAGAAATTCATAAGCAAAACAGAAATTTCACCTTTTCTCGCACATAATCGTTACAATCTGCTAAATATGCAAAATCTGCGCTAGCGGCTTTTAGTTGGTCAGCGAACTCGTAGCGAAATGAAGCAAACAGCGTCGCTTCGATTGGGTTTTCTGGCCCTGGTCGGGCTTATGCCGTTGAGCATCCACAGTCGACCAACAGAAATGGATCAAAAGCTGCAGGAGCGCACAGCGGCTTTACCACTTCTTCTGCTGCTTGCCTATCCCAGTGCAGTGCAGCAGGTGGGCGGCAGTGCCCTACTGCCGGGCATACCAATAAGACGACCGCAGGATGAATTATCCTCCCAGGCCGACGAACCAGCTTCGCCCATGAAGGTACAAAGCGATGAGCCCTCGATGGATGCAAATGCAGTGATTCGAGAGCAGTTCATACAGGGTGTGCTGCAGGGTCTACAGTCGATGGCAGCTCAAGGAGGACCCACAGTGCAGCCGGCAGTGCTGGCTGACTTTATAGCACAGGTGAATGCTGCACGAACTACAGTTGCACCCAGAATCACACCACCACCCACTGTTGAGAAGGATGCGCAGCTTGTGAACAATGACCACGATGCCGATTACGATTATATCGATTTCAATAATGGTTCACGCATCAAATACGATCTGGATAACAATGGTCAGGCAAACGAACCACAATACCCAAACAAGATTTTGCAGCCCGTAGCCGAAGAAGTATCACCAGCAGCTGCTGCTCCACATGTTCTCGCCCCTTATCTAGTCTTATCTATATAGGGAATGGACAGATGAAAGCAACGCGAGTAACTTGAGTGCTCATTAGGCCACGTTTTATTCAAATGATCTTTTCTTCGTATTTGTCTAGAACAATAAAGATGAAATGTTTTCGACTTTTATTGCATTTAGTCGGGTCGAAGACGGTAAATAAGGCCATTCACATTGTGCTTAGCCAAATCGGATTATATATAAGCATTTGTACGCGACTGCCAACAGTTCAGTTCTGGACGAGTTTCTAAGACGCGCGGTCGTCGATTAGATTCTACATCAACAAAGTGAAATGTTAATTAGTCGCGTGTGGCTGCTTCTGGTGTTTGTTTTGCCCGCATGGGCCCAACAATCGTCAGTATCCTTGGGACCTTTCAGGATTCCAGTATACGACATTAGCAACCTTCTTAGCGGAAATCGTCGTCCAACAGCAGCAGCGAGTCGACCTTCGCCACAGAGCCAGGGGGGCAGTCGTGACCCAGCACAACAAGCGTACTACAATGGAATTGTCGACCAATACAACCAATATCTTTACTACCAGAACCTTTACAATGAAGACGCCTTAAGTCAACAGATCTACAACCAAAATTGGCAAACTTATCAAAACGAACTTAATGCATATCAACTTGCATATGAACAATATCTTCAAGAATTGAGTGCATTTGAAAACTCTCAAACAACCACAACAACAACTACTACACCTGCCCCAACTACAACGACAGAATCTAGTACGACTTCTTCTACAGAGTCGACCACAACTTCTACTACAGAGTCGACGACAACTTCAACCACTGAGTCGACCACAGTTTCTACCACAACAGAGGATCCTACTACGTCGACCGCGTTGCCAACGGAATCTACTCCCACCACCACTTCAACAGCCATCCCAACTTCAACAGAAGCATCTACCACTTCAACAGCCATCCCAACTTCAACAGAAGCCTCTACCACATCAACAGCGGTTCCAACTTCGTCGACTTCCACAACAACAGAAGCCACAACAACCACAACTGAGTCTTCAACGACAACCACCACAACTGCCGATCCATCTACTTCAACAGCCATCCCAACTTCAACAGAAGCCTCTACCACTTCAACAGCCATCCCAACTTCAACAGAAGCCTCTACCACTTCAACAGCGGTTCCAACTTCGTCGACTTCCACCACAACAGAAGCCACAACAACCACAACTGAGTCAACATCAACATCTACCACAACAACGGAACCCACAACAACAACATCCACTACAACAACTGAACCCACAACAACGACATCTACCACAACAACGGAACCCACAACAACAACATCCACCACAACAACGGAACCCACAACAACGACATCTACCACAACAACGGAACCCACAACAACAACATCCACCACAACAACTGAACCCACAACAACGACATCTACATCAACAACTGAGCCCACAACAACGACATCCACCACAACAACGGAACCCACAACAACGACATCTACTACGTCAACGACAACCACCACAACAGCCGCTCCATCTACTTCAACTTCAACAGAAGCCTCTACCACATCAACAGCGGTTCCAACTTCGTCGACTTCTACCACAACAGAAGCCACAACAACCACAACAACGGAGCCCACAACAACGACATCTACCTCAACAGCTGAGCCCACAACAACGACATCCACCACGTCAACGACAACCACCACAACAGCCGCTCCATCTACTTCAACTTCAACAGAAGCCTCTACCACTTCAACAGCGGTTCCAACTTCGTCGACTTCTACCACAACAGAAGCCACAACAACCACAACTGAGTCAACATCGACATCTACCACAACAGAGGACTCCACAACAACGACATCTACCACAACAACGGAGCCCACAACAACGACATCTACCTCAACAGCAGAGCCCACAACAACGACATCCACCACAACAACGGAACCCACAACAACGACATCTACCACAACAACGGAACCCACAACAACAACATCCACCACAACAACGGAACCCACAACAACAACATCCACCACAACAACTGAACCCACAACAACGACATCTACCTCAACAACTGAGCCCACAACAACGACATCCACCACCTCAACAACAACAACCACAACAGCCGCTCCATCTACTTCAACTTCAACAGAAGCCTCTACCACTTCAACGGCGGCTCCAACTTCGTCGACTTCCACCACAACAGAAGCCACAACAACCACAACTGAGTCAACATCGACATCTACCACAACAACTGAACCCACAACAACGACATCTACCACAACAACGGAGCCCACAACAACGACATCTACCTCAACAGCTGAGCCCACAACAACGACATCCACCACAACAACGGAACCCACAACAACGACATCTACCACAACCACGGAACCCACAACAACGACATCCACCACGTCAACGACAACAACCACAACAGCCGCTCCATCTACTTCAATTTCAACAGAAGCCTCTACCACTTCAACAGCGGTTCCAACTTCCTCGACTTCTACCACAACAGAAGCCACAACAACCACAACAACGGAGCCCACAACAACGACATCTACCTCAACAGCTGAGCCCACAACAACGACATCCACCACGTCAACGACAACCACCACAACAGCCGCTCCATCTACTTCAACTTCAACAGTAGCCTCTACCACTTCAACAGCGGTTCCAACTTCGTCGACTTCTACCACAACAGAAGCCACAACAACCACAACTGAGTCAACATCGACATCTACCACAACAGAGGACTCTACAACAACGACATCTACCACAACAACGGAGCCCACAACAACGACATCTACCTCAACAGCTGAGCCCACAACAACGACATCCACCACGTCAACGACAACCACCACAACAGCCGCTCCATCTACTTCAACTTCAACAGAAGCCTCTACCACATCAACAGCGGTTCCAACTTCGTCGACTTCCACCACGACAGAAGTCACAACAACCACAACTGAGTCGACATCGACATCTACCACAACAGAGGACTCCACAACAACAACATCTACCACAACAACTGAACCCACAACAACAACATCTACCACAACAACTGAGCCCACAACAACGACTTCCACCACGTCAACGACAACAACCACAACAGCCGCTCCATCTACTTCAACTTCAACAGAAGCCTCTACCACTTCAACAGCGGTTCCAACTTCCCCGACTTCTACCACAACAGAAGCCACAACAACCACAACTGAGTCAACATCACCTACCAAAAAAAACAAACCACAACAACGGAGCCCACAACAACGACATCTACCTCAACAGCTGAGCCCACAACAACGACATCCACCACGTCAACGACAACCACCACAACAGCCGATCCATCTACTTCAACAGCCATCCCTACTTCAACAGAAGCCTCTACCACATCAACAGCGGTTCCAACTTCGTCGACTTCCACCACGACAGAAGCCACAACAACCACAACTGAGTCAACATCGACATCTACCACAACAGCGGACTCCACAACAACGACATCCACCACAACAACTGAACCCACAACAACGACTTCCACCACGTCAACGACAACCACCACAACAGCCGATCCCTCTACTTCAACAGCCATCCCAACTTCAACCGAAGCCTCAACAACTTCAACGGCGGTTACAACGACTGAAACAGTTCCCATTAAAAGGTTTGGACTTCGAACTGCTGCGTCCCACAACGAAGATGAACTGATATCCGCCCATGACCATCAGAAACAGCTTCATGAAGATCGGCCATCTGGTCCACAGTACGTCAGGATTACCGACAAGCATGGAAGGCCTTTGGTATTGCTTGCACCCCGCAACAGATGGAGGTTGGCGGCTAGTTCGCCCAAGCAGGCCCCCGTTCGCCCCCTTCCAGTTGTGGCCCGTCCGACTTACGCATATGTTCCATCCAAGCCTATCTCTCTGTTTTGAGTAGGACTCTCTTTTAAAGACATAAAAGCTGTTCATGGGATAATTCTAGCTCGATTGTGATTCCAAAAGATAATAAAGAAGTAATAATTTAAAACAAAAACAATGAAGGAATCAAATTGGATAGAGGCTGGGGCTTTACACGATTTCGTGTGAAGGATTGGGCTCAAGTTCGAATAATTTCTAGAGAGTACCTCGATTGATTTGAATAAGTATTAAATAGAAATACAAGTGCATACTTATAAATACGATTATATTATAATATAAAAAACTGGTGCATTAAACCAAATATAATAATAATAGATCCCGTGCCGAATTAGGAGTTTTGCAAATATTTTCTTCATGGAAAATGTTTTCAAAGGTCGCTTAATCATGTCTTAATCGTCTCGCATTGTTTTACTTCTTTGCCTCCCAAAGGGTCCAATTCAATAAACTGGGTAACGCTTCGGGCGTCAATCAATCATGAATCATAATCGTAATCAACACCTTTAGAACGAACGGATTAGTCACTTCATTGGAAGATTAGGCTTCCTACTGCCAATATAAAAGAGCATAGGTCGAATGGCGCTTAGCTGAGTTCTGTCCAAAGTGTCTGTCTGAAAAGTGTCATCCAAATCAAAGTCGCAGCCAATACTCCAATCGAATTTCATCAGCATGTTTATCGGCCGGGCGTTTCTCTGGTTCGTCCTCGCCGTTCCAACTTGGAGCCAGTCGCAGGACGTCGGTTCTCAAGTGAGGCTGAACATTCCAGTCTGGGACCTAACCGGAATATACTCACGCATTTCTGATGCGCTCTACGGCAAACACAAAAAAAAGAAGGTCCAAAATGATGCTGACTTGGACCAGTATTACAATAATTATTGGGAAAACTATTATTACAATAATCCCCCCATTGTTGAATACGTCCCTCGTCCACCTCTGCGACCAAGGCCATCGCGGAGACCTCGCCCAACAACGACAAAAAGACCACGAAGAACAACCACCACTACAACATCTACTTCAACAACTTCATCAACTTCGACAACTTCAACAACATCAACAACTTCCACAACAACAACAACAACAACACCTGCTCCAACAACAAGTACAACAGAGGCATCCACATCCACTGTAGCAGCTGAGACATCTTCCTCCTCAACTGCAACCCCAGATACGACTGCCACTCCATCAACTACTACGACTAACACTACCAGTCCCAGTTCAACCACAAGTCCAAGTTCAACCACAAGTCCAAGTTCAACCACGAGTCCGAGTTCAACCACAAGTCCAAGTACAAGCTCTAGTCCAAGCAGTTCCACCGTCGTAGTATCTTCCGATTTTCTGGCAGATTCCTCTCCTCTAAAAAAATATGTGTTAAACAAATACCAAAACAATTTTGAAATGCCCCAAGTGATCCTAAGACCTGAACAACAACTATCGATCAAATCGTATCCGAAATCCGTAAACTCTCTGTGCCACAACTACCCAAGGCTTTGCATGGAACCGGACGAGTCTCAGTATATAGAACTAACCGATGGTAATGGAAATCCGCTTATTTTGATATCGCCCAGATCAGCCTTTAAACAAGCGCCGCAACCCAACTATATACCAACCCGAAGACCATTTAATCAACGCATTCGTAAAGTCCAGAATGTCCATAGGAATCAGGGCAGAGCTAGTGGAAAGCGATACAAGTATTACTAAAATATTCAGCAAACAAAAGAATAAAAATATTTACCATACGTTTATTTATAAGATGATAAAAGCTTTTGTTTCATGAAACTATCAACACAAGAGGTAATGGGCGAACATCTTTGATGAGTTGATAAGCATGGTCATTAGTAAGGTAATGAGTTTGTTTACCCCTAGTAAGAGTCCAAACAAATGCTTGATGAAAGCTTGTAAAATAGGTGAATAGTTCTTTTAATTTGTAGTTTCGAGACTTTTCTACGGAAGATGAATATCTCTCCTACCAAGTACCCAAATACTTTACGCTCTTTTGATAGAGCAACGCTACTGGTTGCGAGTTATGAACCAAAATTTTGCGGGTGACACAATAAATTGAGTTTTTGACATGTCATCGCAAACGGGTTTCCATGTAGTTCGCTTGAATCCGCTTTGGCAGTCGCAAACGAGTCGTAAAAGCCGTTGGTACTTGGCCGCAGGTGTCGCTTACGGAATGTATTTTCTATTGTTGTTGCTCACTGGCTGCCTCTTTGTAGAAGGTATTGCCAGAGAGTCAAACAGCGAACCTCTGCAGCAAATACCACAGTTGAGTTACGGCCAATTGGCTCTTATTGCTGGCAATGCCACGGCACGTTGCAGTCTAATGCCACAGCTCTGCAATTGGCAGTTGCACCTCTACGATGGACACGCATTCAGTGTAGAATTGCCACAGCATGTGGCAACTAATTCAGCGAGTACAATCACCAAAGAAAGCGCAACCATTACAACAAGCACAACCAAGGTTCCCCTAATGGAGCCACAGTTGGCTCCGTTGATCTTTGCCGTACCCGGCTTGGAAAACCCGCAGCAGTTGCTCATCTATGCGCAGGTAGAGCGCGAGCCGCGACCAAAACGGGGCAGGTCGCGAAGGCGGAGGCCAGAAAAGAAAGTGCCAGCGATGGTTCAGCTTAAAAAGCTTACGTAAACTTAGGTAAGACGAGTTCAAAAGTTGCGCTAGACAAACAAGTCGAGAGGGAGAGAGAGAGAGACGGAAGACGACAAAACATTTAAAGAGCCCAAGATTCATGACAGTTTCTCATTGATCAGTTCAACATAAATACGCCTCATTAGCTCATTAATGTGCGAAGCACGCCAAAGCCAACAACCAACTTGGAAGCTGTTCGACCACTTTCAACTTTAACCTGTGACCGGCATGGAGGCGCCTAGGCGCCAAGCCGCGCGTGTCACATCTGTTGACCCCAGCTCGGCAGCGGCAGCGGCAGCGGCAGCCATAAACCTGTCTCTGTGAACCCGACTTGGCGTGAACTAAGCCATTCATTCAGCTCGTTTTCGTCAATTTGTTTATTTAAATATTAATAAATTGCCTTTTAAATGCCAGAACGTGTTTAATTAAGTCATCAGCTTCTCAATGAATTCACCAGGTGCTGCAGCGACTTCCCGGGGGGGACGAAGTGACACGAAGGCAATTCAAACTGTCAGCGAAGTGTCAGCAGAATTTATTCTTATAAATCACAGATTCGAATGAAAAGTGAAAATTCGACATTCACTCGAGCTGAAGTGAATAATCATGCCAAGTTGCATGATTAAGCAACAAATAACTCGTGAATCTCCACGAATACTTCAACTCGCAGCCCATCAAAGCGATACAAAATGCGAAATGGCTTTCAAAGAAGAACTCACTGCCAGTTTCGAAGTAGTTTTTTACGATTATATTTTATTGCAGCCCATAAAAGTTCTACATAGTTACGAACCTACCAAACTACTACCGAACCAAGTCAACAGCTAACCGTACCCAGAGCAATCCAGTGGACTATCCACTGAATGACTTAGTACTTGCTGCGTAATCAACACTAAAACTTATCCCTGAAGCGGAAATTCAATTCAACGCTCGCCGGACCCGACGTCTAACCCGATTACCCATACCCCTCCCCTGTCCCTGCCCCTACATACTTACACATATGAGCATGAACACACACACACACACTGGCACACACTCATATCCGCTGTGCACGCTCGTCGTCATCTTCGTCGGTGATGCTATCGTAAATCGTATTCAAAAATTTTCTAATTTCCGCATAGGGTAGTATGTGCCACCAATTTGTCGTAGTTTCGATTTCCTGCTCCTCGCTCGGCCGACGTTGTGCACCCTTGCGACGTTTGCTCTGCCCCTGCCTCTTCCCCTTACCCATCGTCCCCAACATATCCATGCCATTGCCTTTGACCTTTTGCACTGGCCTGCGTATGTCCTGTTGACTGATTTCCGGTGATTCCTTTGCAGGCGCCTTGACATTTGTTACCGATGCGGCATGGGTGGCAGCAGACATACCCTGTGCCCGTTGCCCAACGTTGCTGGCACTTGTCGGCTTTGTATCAATTTCATTTGCTGGCTTCGTCTTCGTCTTTGTTTTCAGCTTTGTTTGTGTTTGTGCTTGGGCTTGTGTATGTCTCTGTATTTGCTTTCGCTTCGACTTTGCCGGCGACAACGACAGCGACAGAGGCTTATCTGATGTTGCTCCGACTGGTGTTCCGACTGCTTCTCCGACTGATTCTGCTGCTGCTGCTGTTGGCGCAACATTCATGCCATTTACTTGTCCATCATTGTCAGGCCGACTGTCGCTCTGCTTGGCATCATCATCATCAGTAGCAGCAGCAGCAGCAGAAGAAGAAGCAGCAGAGATGGCAGCAGAAGAGATCTGATGTGATGGCTTCTGTTCGTGCTCCGCCTGCTCCTTTGGCTTCTCCTTCTCTTGCTTCTCCCGCTGCTCCTTTGGCATGCCTGCTGCATTAGCTGCATTAGGTGCCTCAATTGTTGCCATATTTTGCGCATCCTTGACGCCTCCCCCCGGCCTGCTGTCAGCATTTGCATCCTGCTGCTGCTGCTGCTTTCCAATTGCCTCACTTGTCAATTTGGCCTCCATTTGCTGCATTGTGCTAATTGCCTCAGTGTACTTGGGTTCACTTGTGCTCGCATTTTGGTTCACTTTCAACTGCACCTTCTGCAGCTCCACCTGTTCGTCTTGCTGCTGCTTCACTGGGTCATCCTTATCCTCATGCAACTGCTCTTCATTCTCGTCCTCCTCTTGCAATTCCGGCAAGGCCAGTTTCACATTCAACGGCTGCGTTTGCGTATCGGACATAACCTCTGGCGTCTCTGGTTTATATGCCTCGCCTGGTCCTGGCCGACTGAGTGTGTTCAGCTGCACAAACTTTTTCTTGCCCTTTGTCTGCACAAGGAACTCGTGCGAATATAGATTGTCACGAGCCAGCTCAGCTAATCGTTTGTTTATGATTGTGCCGGACGCACTGGTTCCTTCGTCGGCCTCATCCTCATCTTCGGCTTCAACAAACTTATCATCGAGATTCCGATATTGCGCCTGCAACTTTGCCACTGCCAGCCCGCTGCGACTGCTCTGCGAAAGCTGTGCCAACAGTTTTGCCATGGGCATCGCTGGAGCCGTCTGCTCCTGGGCGAGTTGCTTGCCCACAGGCTTGTTATAAGCATAGGCATCTACATCGAAGGCGCCATGCACTGGGGCCCGTCTCCAATGTTTGCCATGTACCGCACCTGAAAATCGAGCAGAAGAGAACCAAGACGAGATTAGAGAGCGGGTCCAGTGGAATCCAAAGTCTGTATACTTTACATGCTGCCAAGATGATCACGAGAAGGAAACGAGTTAGCGATAACGACAGCTGCCACATGATTTAAGCATAATTTTTAAGGCGTTCCGTCTTTCTGCGACTAAACCGATTTCGGAACACTCGCGCAATTTTATTGCCTTTGGATTTGGGTCAACCGATCGATCGAAGCGACGCCTCATTTGCATGATGTTCTCCAAGAATGTGAAAATACAGACATATCTCCAAATGGCCAAAACAAGTTCCACGAATAAAAGAGCAGCAACAACAACAACGCACAAATGGCTCGGGCAACGGCGCTCTTTTGTCTCTGCTAATAATGCTTCGGCTCAGTCTGTCCGTCCGTCCATTCTTATGCCGCTTGTTAATGCCGTGCTCATAAAACCCGATTGTTATGACCCCGAACAGATGCCCTGACGATGTCATTCATGCAGATTTGACACGCTGACCTGTCAGGGCGGGCGGGCCTTGACCAATTTGATGTTTATGCGTGGTAAAAACAGAGTTGCCCCTCTCGAAAGGTGAAAGTTGAGATTAGCATATCAATGTGAGATAATTAATTTGAATTTCGCATTCGCATTTGCCGAAAGGAAAGTAAATTCCGGCGAGAGAGAGAGAGAATGAAAGGAGAGTGAGATAGCCAGACAGCGAGAGAGTGGGAGATTGGGAGAAAGGCAAGAGCAATTCAATTTGCTGCATTTGGGGAATTTATTTATCTTCGGGAGCATGTCAAGAGCAGTTGAGCGAACGGCAACAAACAAAGCAAAACGAGAGAGAGGGAGAGAGAGATGAGAAACCAAAACTAAATGGAGAACTGACAGTTTGCACTTAGAGCAGCACTTAGAGATAACTGTGTGAGTCTTGAGACAAGTGCAGCACAGGCACCAGAGCAGGAGGAGGAGGAACTGCCCCTGATGATGATGATGTCCACTGTGCAAGATTTATGAAAACTGTTGACAGTTAGTGCTTCGAACCGTAAACAGTGGGCCAAGGCAGCGGAATTTACATGCGGACAATGGCCGCGCGCATGGACATTGCGAAAATTGTGACTCCCTACCGAATGCAGAGACAGAGACATAATGCAGAAGAAGCACAAGAGAAAATGCTGAAAAAATGCAGAAGGAATAAAAAGTACAGACGGAATGACAGACAGACAGGCAGGCAGGCACACAAAAGGCAATTGCTGCATGTGAGTGAGAAAGAAAGTGAAAGAGAAGTGAGGGAAACGAAAACAAAAGGCATAAATGAAACAGTTTTACAAATATTCCCTTTACCTCGAACAAAGTATTTTGGCTTTTTAAACTCACTCAAGCTGGCTAAGAATACAAATTGCTGCCAATAAAAAAAATTATTTATTTACTGCCTTCCCAACACTTTATTTGATAGCTATCGATTAGAGCACGAGTCATTTAATTAACTATCGATAGTTTGGTAGCACTTGAACAGGTAAAATATGCAAACTGCTTTTAATAGTTGGCAATAAATCAAGTAAATATTCTTTTCTTATAAATCACAAGCTAAATCGATAAATAAATATTTATTTGCTGTCTTTCCAGCACTGGTCAAGTCAATTAATTAATTATCGATGCATGCAGCAGTCTCAGCGTGCAGATTGAATGTGCATTATGCTGGCTAAATGTTTTCCCCAGTTTGCAGAAATATTGCATCTTTTATTGGCATCTTGAAAGAGTATTGCCGAGTTTTCTGTGCAACTTTTCTGCATTGTGGCAATAAAAACTTTGCCCCTACAGTGGGGCATAAGTGGCAACTATTCGTCCACTTGGAAAGTGCGGCCCGGCAGACCAAGGCTGGGCAGGGAGCTGCAATCAGAGGAAGCTGCTGCTGCTGCTGCTGACGTTGTCATTTGGCGATTGCTGGGGAAGAAGGAGAATACTTCGGGGCAGCGAGCAACCAAGGTGCCTATGCAAATAAAAATAAGTCATGGGCCAGCGAACACGCTGGCAAAAGTTAAGCGGATAAACGGAGAAATAAAGACGAGGGAGCGGGCGATGGCGATGGTGTGGCAATTAAGCACATTGTCATCATCATCTTAATTAACAACAACAACAACAACTCAAATGGAAGTTGACTTAACTGGGACTTAACCTGAAAGACGGACCCGACGGACGCAAGGGTGGATGGATGGACATGCAGTTGTGGTTGTGGTTGACTCGGGCTTATTTCATTATTCATTCAATTGGCAACTTTAAACTTCAATGCGGAGGCGAAGGCGGAGACTCAAACTCGCCTGCTGTTGTGCAAATGCAAACAATTTACACTGTCATTAGACGAACACTTTGAGCAGCCCTCGCTGCCTCTCTCCCGCTGCCCTCAGTAGTCCTTGCCTTTGTTATCCTTTGTCAATTGCTTGTCCTGCTGCTCATTTGAGCTTGCAAAATGCAGAGAGTACTTTGTACCGTTTTTTATTTGGACATTCAATTGTTGCATTTGTGGCACAGCTAAACTTAATAGATAAATACGTGGCACGACCAGCAGATACCCTGCAAACATTTAGCATACAATTCTTCACTCCACAGGGTATGCGAAGTCGTAGCAAACTCAAATTCAAATGGAAAACCATTCACAGCAGTTTGCACATTTTGCGCTTAATTTGAATTTTTCTGCGATGAACAAATGCTAAAAACAAAAACCGAAACGTTCCAAAGGTTTTTTCTCTTCACAAGTTTTTCGTCTGTGCCAAATTGTTATTGCAATTTTCTTTGTGTCTCTTCTGCATTTTGCATTTTGCAGCATGCAACGCGTTCACAACTCGCGGTTCATTGCGCCTGCTGTTCCCAATACCCAATACCCAGTCTGTCCCACTGTCCCTCTGTCCTGTCGTGCGCTGTCCGCTCTGTGTGAATCTCCGGGCAAAGCAGCATTTGATGATTTGGTCATAAAGCTTGCCACATGCTGTGGCACAGTGGCAAATTGAAAAGAAATCGAGCGAATATTTGCAAAGTATCCATCAATGTTTGCGCAAAGGAAGGAAACCCCGAAACCAAAAGGAAATGGCGACAAGGGATAAGAGCAAAAAGGGTTTAAGTATTAGGATAGAATAGTATCGTTTTGTATATATTTCCTGATCTCGTTTATGCGAAGTGAATTATACAATTTATTTCGCATACAAATAGAAGGAATGAAGCGTCAAAGCGAGGCTGATGAGGCTATCGAGAGTGGGAGAAGGGTTGGGTACAAGATAGTAAAGGATTCTTTGCTTACTGTTTAGCTTAGTTACTAAATTCTGTTTCAGGTTTTTAGTGTTAAAAAATTAAATCCTGAACCAAAGAAGAAAAGATAGATAAGTCATTATATCTAACTTTTTTATAAAAATAAGAAATGAAATCTCACACAGATAATAATAAGATAAAGATAGTATAAACCCCCAGCTCTTTAACCTCTACTAATACTCTTTTAATTCCTCAGATACAATAACCGCAAGTCTCTCTAAAGTATACAAAAATTATGTATGCCTCCCCCGCACGCTCTTTAATTTTAGTTTAAAACCCCCAACAATTTGTTGTGTGGAGGGATGGTGCAAAAATGGGGGGTGCATAACTTAATGCGCGGTCGCTAATCAAATTGGCCTGGCTAAATAATTATTATGCAAAACCAAAACGAGGCCAATAAACTTAGCCGCCTTGGTCGGCTTGGTCGGCTCGGTCGCTTTGCATGGACACGCAGCGGGCAGCGTAAACGACACTTTGATTTAGTGCAACAACAAGGATAATAACAGTAGGCAAATACGCAGTAGACAACGACGCACAGAACAGGCCAAAGCCAAATAAGAGCATAATAAAATAAAACAAAGGCTAATACCAACAGCAACAGTAGCAGCAGCAGCAACAGTGGCAAATCCAAATGCAGGCGGAGGCAACTTTATGGGCAACATAAAAATCCGATTCTTTGTCACGCTGCCGTTTTATCCCCGCATTCTGTGGCACGCAGTCGGAATGTCAATGTGGCAATGGGCAGCAAAGAAAGAGAGAGACGCAGACAAAAGGCAAAGCCGAAGCCAAAGAGAGAAACTTCTGTGGCTGCGACGCTTGCTACACGCACACACACAGTGCGTATGCGCAACGCAATTTATGAGTGCGCCACAAATTTGATAGTTGTAGATGACGATTACAGGGACTAACTTGTTGCCGCGTGGGAGCGATGCGTAACTTGGCAAACTTTTGCACCTAATGCCGCATCATCAATATGCAAAGCCAACCAATTTTGGCATAAGAAGCTGGCAAAACGCTACGCTAAGCTGCTTTAAAACTTAAAGTTCATTTAACTTTTGCAATCAACCAACACGACACAGCACGACAGACAGACAGCAAGACTGACAGAGCTGCCAAAACTGACAGCCAGCACGGCAGGAGGGCAGGAGTAACTGTATCTGTATCTCCGGCTACAGCAATTTATGATTTATTAACAACGAGTTTGCTAAAGTTAAGCTGCCAAGTGCTCGATGGGAAGATGCTCTGTAATTGGCGAAGGAAGCGAATGCAAATGATATCTTTAAGATATTTTTAATATGCATTCAAACCGGGGCACTAAACCTGATCTTGCAGATACTTATTTAATACTAAAAGACACTTTTTTCATATTAATTTGCCTTTATTCATAAATGTATCTTAAGAGATAATTTTGCAGTATCTATAAGTCACTTCTGCTGTCTATATTGCTTTATTACCTCTTATTCCCTTTTACAAATAATTTAAGGTTACCCCTTGCACCTCGCTTCCCTTACAGGGTACAACACTTAAGCCCTTGGGCTGCTCAAACTAATTCCAAATAAATATGAAATGGACTTTAATGAATTCATGTTGATTTTAATTAAATATTTTTTGGTTTTACAGCCAACTGGACAATCGGACTGGCTGGTTATGCCCGAAGGAGTCTTTCTCTCGCACTCTCTTTCACCCTCTCTCTCTCTAAGCTAAATCGCCGCCACGCGCCAACGAACTGCACCTCTTCCCACACACACACACACACCCACAGAGGGAAGCCAATTATCTAGGCAAGTGAGCGTGTAATGGGTCGAAGCCGACATCGTCTGGTTTGTCTTTTTCCCATGCGCGTTGAAGAGGTTTTTGTTGCCTGCCTCGGCTTTGCTTCTCTCTTTTCTCCTTCCTTTGTTTCCTTTGTCCATTTTCGGTAGTTGCCACAGCTTCGCTTCGTTTCGCTGTCTTGTTCTGCATTAAAATTGACCAAATGATTTATGATTGGGGGCGATGCCAGTGCTTCAGCTGCTGCTGTTGCTGCCACCTCCTTCTCCTTCTGCAGCTCCTTTTCAATAATGCGCGGTCCAGCATTAAATTTTAATAGCCTCTTTGGCAAGTTGAAGTGAAGCGAGCAGGACGCCCCCATTCACACCCATCCTCAATGCAAAATATGTTGTATATTTATGAAGTGGCTTCAATTGTGAGGCAAACGTTGGCCATAAATCTGAACCAATCCCGCTCCGATCCGGTCTGCTTCCATATGAATTTATGCACTTGTCTTGTCAGTAGTTTTCGGCGTGGTGTGTCTAATGCGTATTTATGGCGCGAGTGGCTCAACTTCAATGATTGAACAATAAGTAGAATGTGTGTGTGGGGGGAGGCAAAGGCGTCGCATCAATCAATCAATCATAATTTGTAACTGTCGCCGACTGACTGCGGCGTCGGCATTGACTGATGAAGTTGTCGCCGCACGCAGGCCAAGCAAACAGTCGCGTCGAGTTGGCCAGTCTGGCAGCTGCAGTTGAACGGAGCCTGGAACATGTCTGTGCAGGTCTGTGTGCCACCTGTGTGCCGAATTTGGTGCTGTTGGTCCTTCCTGATTTATCGTGAACGACAATAAAAACGAATGTGAATACGAGACAGAGAGAGTTTCTCTCTCTGCGCGCGATAAACAAAGGCCGAGAAATTTGCGTGGATGGGGAGCCTGCTATTGGTCCAGGACTAGCTGCTCTTCCTGTTCGTAGTGCTGGCTCGCGTCTGATATGTTCGAATTTGACAAATGTCTGACAAATCCTGTCGGCTTCCAGTGCGGCTAATGAAAGCCAATTGCCGCCCTCGAAACAAAAAAGATCCCTCGTTGCCCGGGCAAAATCTTTGACACGTGCTTCCGCTTGTGTTTCATCACATTTGTTATTATTTATGATTATTATGTGTTGCTGTTTTTTCTGCTGTTATTTTCAGTTTTACACCATATATACTTCTACACACGCGTTACTAAGCGACTTATTGTTATTCCAGACAGGTTAAACAATACAGAAACTAACCCGAGCTGCACTAAGTGGAAACACTTGAATGAAATAGTAGAAAAGAAGGCAATGATGGACTAGAAGAATTGGGAATTAAGTAGATTAAAGTGTGATATATAAAAGATGACAAATCTGTTTAATTTCCAGAACAAATTCAAGAAATAAATGTAGGGAACAAACCGAAGAAGGTTCCCAACGTAGTCTTATAAGAACCATTTCCGACTTTTAGTTACTAATAGACCTTGAAATCCTTTCCCAGCAAACTCTTCAGGGACTTGAAACAGTTTCTCATTGCAAATTGAAATCACATTTCGTATAAATTCGATAGCTCAGTTTCAAATCCCCAATCGGAGCTGTTTATTGCGCTCTTTGGCCATTTGAATATAAACAAGTACAAGGCTCTCTCGCTTGATTTCCCCAGTTGTGGGTAGCATAGTGTAGTGCTCGTAACTTTGACTTTGAAAGCTAGAGTGGCAGGAGCAGGAGGATGGTGGGGATGAATTCCAATAGGCTTGGGTCATTTAAAGTGCCCAGGACGGAGGGTGCAGACTGTCGGCCTGGTCAGCTGTGATTTGTGTCAAAATGTCGAAACCGGGCACAGTCAAGTAAATCAAAGTGGCTGCAACAAAGGAGAGAACTAGAGAGAGAAAGCGGAAGAGAAGGCGCTGGAAAAAAACTGTTACAAATACACAAATACGTGTGCACACATCTACAGCAGGAACCTGCCCCGCATACCTGGCTAAAGGCAAAAGAGAAGCGAGAACTCTCCTCCAGTTTGGCTGCCATCGGTCATTTTTCATGTTGCCAGCACGGTCACAAGGGCCGCAGCCAGGGGGCGGGGGGTAGCACAGGACGAATGTGATTATTGATTGGTGTTCACCTAAATTCATGGATGACTTGAACGCTGACGAATCATCTATCTAACCATGGCCAAGAGTCAAGAGATTGTTGCTGTCCCTCACTCCCTCTCTCTATCTTTGGCTGTGCGTGTTGCCAATCGATATGCGATGTCTCCTCGTGTGTGTGGCTGTGTGTAAGCGCATTGTGGCCATTATTATCAGCAGTGTGGAGACAACAGCAGCAGCAGCAGCAGCTGCAACGAGCAATGTTCAACGTGCAACGAGCCACGCGCTGCCAACGAGAGTATCCCCATCTAGCGCAAGTTTGACGTTTATGTGACATTTGAAATCAATTTGCACGACAATTGAATTTTCCCCATTTTTGAGTGTCATTTGTTATTGCGAGTGTTTGTCGTTGTTGTTGTTGTTATTATTGTTGTTGTTGTCGCATCGATATGACACAGACAGCTCAACTGACAGCCAGATGGACGGACATTTGGACAGCGGGCCGGACGATGCGTTTACATGTCAATTAGCAATTTATGCGTGCAATTTTGCGCGCGATTCGCAAAAAGTGAATATTTAATTGGCCCGCCGCAATGTATTCACTGCATTCACTGCATATGCATTCATTGCCAGCCAGTCAGCTAACTGACAGCCCAAAACGATAACCGCAAACTGCGCCACAAACTGCAACACTCACACTCGCTGTCGACTTTCATCATTGGTCTAAATAGATAATCGCAAACGTTGATTGAATCAAAATATAATATTCGCAAACATTCGCCACTTATAGCCTCACAGTTGAACGCATTCGTTATATTCGTTGTGTGCGCGTGCTTCGTAAATGAATGATATAATAGCCAGATAGTGGCGAAATAATTGAAGCCATTGCCGCTCTTGTTTGCAATTGATTAGAGCTGCCAGGGTAGCGTTTGCAGGATTGCCGGAGCCACCGAAATGTCATCGATTTGTGTTGCTCTATGTTGTTTGAAGTCTGTAGAGACCGAAGGCTTAACTTGAAAGAATGTTTTTATTTGATATGCAGTTTAACTTAGAGCTGGAAGTTAAATCGATTCTGAAATCGATTAGTCGATGTTTTTCGTTTTCTCCGATGCATCGATTTAATTTTGGAAAATCGATTAAATCGAAAATTTGAATATAGTACTAAGTTAATACTACTAAATCACTAATGGTGGTACAAAATTAAAGGTTTTTAGGAATCGTGGGACGGATAAGCATTTGTTTTTTAAAGAATTGGAGTTTTATAATTGTTTTATATCAATAGAGAGTGTTCATTATGTTGTTTTTTAATTTCAAACCAAAAAAACGTTTCTTTTCTCTCTTTTAAAAAAAAAAACCGTTTTTTCCCTTGAATTTCAAATTTTTGATTTTAGTCGATTTAAATCGATTTTTTCTTGAATTTTTGGAAATTAAATCGAATCAGTGAGCATCGATTTATTTCCAGCTCTAGTTTAACTTAACGTAAAAAAAGAAATAATTTGAGCAATATGTGCTTCAAGCGTCGTTTCCTCACTAATAACAAGTATCGCACGCGGAGCTATCGATTGTTTTCGGCGTTGGCGAGTTGCCAGATGGGGCTGCTATCGCTGAGGCTGTGCCGCCAAGTCAATACAGATGTAATTTTCATTTTACATTTATAAGACGTTCCTTTTTTTCGTAGTTACGCTTTATAAACCGTTAGATTTATTATTGTGTTTATACGAAGCATCCTGGCATATAATTCATTTCATAAATCATCATCCTTTATATTCAATCTAATAATTAATTTTAAAATCAAATATCTTCTTAGTTTACAAATTCTTAATCTTTATTTTTAAAACTCAGATCTCTACTCAGTTTCGAGAACTAACCAAACCAGTTCACATAAGAAACCTCGAAACCTAAACCTTCTCTGTTGTCTCTGCCTTCTTTAAACTTCTGGCACAAGCAACCTAACTACTGATTAGTTCCTCAACCAAATTTGTTTCCGTTTCGTATGTGAATTTTTGAAATGATTTCTGTTTACCTCATGCTACGATTTCAATTGCTGCTATGCTGCAGGGGTGCTGCCTCGAGAAGCCTACTAAGTACGATGTAAACAGGAATTCTTCAGAGCTCTTCCTGCCTGACAAGCCAGTCGACCAGGTGCAGTGCTCCACTCTCAAATTGGCCAAAACTCTCTCTGGTGCTTCAATTGTTGTTATTGCGGGCGAGCACAAAGCGCAAACAAACAAACAAACCGAAAGCGGACAGACAGACGGACGGACGGACAAACAGACCGAAAGACGAACAAACAAACATTTTCGGGCCGCTTTTCCAAGTGCTGCTGCAGCTGTTGCCTCTCTTCAACGGTTCCGATTTATGCCGTCTAGCCACAATTTGAGGCACTGCAGCTGCCCGCCACTGCTGCTGCATTCCGTCTGCTGCTGCTGCTACTGCGGCTAAATTGCTTTTGGGAGTTCGCCTTTGGCAAAAACTTCAGACAAGCCGGGGAAGGGAAGAACGTTCCCCTTTTGATAGGAACCTCTTCATTATGTGAGGGCAAAATTGAATTTAGAACCACCCCATGAAAAAGAAGAAAAAAGATCAGATGAGTTCTTGGAAACACTTGGCTGATTTAACATACGTATATGGTATATGGTATAAATGGTGCTTATGCTAAGACAGCGCTCCACATGCCGCATGCCACCTGCCGTCGCAAATGCTGTGTGGCACAGCTTAAGCCTTCCTTCAGCTCAGCTCAGTTGCCTGCCTGGCTGCCTGGCTGTTAATGAAAGCAGCGCTGCTTGCTCTGCCTGCGGCGCATATTCCGGGAAGCGAGTGTCCGCCCAGCCAAGCGAGGTGTCTGCGGAGGAGTGGCAGGGGCGGTCTGCATGTGTGTGTGCGTAGGTAGGGAAAGGAAGGAGTGTGGCTACTGTGGTTGCGAATCCTGCTCACAGTCAGGCATAAATTCTCCAACAAAATGGCGGAAGTAATATTTTTCATATCAGCATACGCTTTGGGTATGCACGCACATGAATATACACAACTGCTGCGAGGGTTGCTCGAGTGAGTTGTGACTGTATTGAGAACATTGGAGGGTTTGCTTGGATGAATCAACTGGAGACTTGGGTTGTTTATTCAGTTAAACTGGTGATGTATCATCTTCGGTTGGCTTCAGAATGTCTTCAACCTTTTGTTGTCTAGGAAGAGGTTGAAGGGGCCTTCATTCCTACTTGATGTTCATCTTCCAGTAGAGTCTGTACTATGCCAAGGTTACTCAATCATGTCAGGATCAACGCACTGAAATAGACTGTATATAGATGAATATATGTAACAACGAGGGTAACTTGTACCTTGCTTTAAAAAAGGTAAATAATACTCACGGCGCTTTAACTACCTTTAACTGTAGTAGGTATAATTTTTACTCCCCAGTGTTGAGCCCATTTACTTGACTCGGGATTGGGGAACTGGCAAGGAAACCTCTCAAAATAATAAGCACTTGGCTGCTGCCTGGCTTTCTCTCCCGCTGTGTTGTTGTTGCTTGTGTTGCTGCGGCTGCTTTGGCGGAAGTGAGCTGCGTCTCAGCGTCCGCAAGTGCCCAGTCGGTAAATTTAAATGCTCATCTTGGCCGGAGAGTCGAAAGCCGCCAAAACATGCAAACACACACAGACAGGCACACACACGCGCACTCACACCACGCCCATTATGTATGGGCGTACAGATAGCATATATAATATTTAGTGGCAGCTGTTGCAAAGTTTCGGGCGCACGCTGCGTATGCGTGTTGCTTCATTGCCGCCGGCCGAACGTCGACGACGACGACGACGACGTTGGCAACTGTGCTCAAGTAGGATGAGCGTTAAGTTGGACCACGGCATTGCCAGGACGACCAGCAGCAGGAGCAGAAGCAGAAGGAGCTGTAACTGGGACTGTGGCTGGAACTGTGCTTGGAGCTTTTGTTGTTATTTATGCAACGGAAAAGGGAAGTTGACTGCGAAACGTTTGCTTTAAGATGTTTCCTTGCATAGGCGGAAGTTTGGCACTTGCCACATTGCAACAGGCAACTCCCTACCCCTGGGGGTAGCTGGGCCACATGTGCAGTTAAAGCGCATATAATTGGATGCCCTGTCTAGTTGTTGTTGTTTCTGTGGTTCTTGTTGTTTGTGTTGCTTCTGTTGTTGTTGCTGCCGCTGCTGTTAGCCAACTTTGCAGGCGCTTATGCAATTTGCCGTTGATTTATGATGCGGCCGCATAATTTAATTAAATAACGCGAACACGCTGCTCGCCCCAGAAGCTTCCCTTCGCCAATTATTGATTTCCGTGCCGCGCACAAACACACAGAAGGTGGCAAAGTCAAAAGCATAGAAAAAAGTGAAGCAAAATGGAGCAGCAATGCTGCACAGCCAACAGATACCCTGTAAACAGTTGACTAGCACTCGCTAGGCAAGCATTCAGTTAGTAGAACCCTACCCTGTGCCGAATCTCTTCCCTCACTGAGCTACCCTCTGAGATTGGCAGCGAGCCTCCAGGGAGGAGGCGGCCAAGCCTAACCTTAAAAGCCTAAACCACAACATTTTTACCTGGCAAAATGTTGCAGAAAATGTGGCATTCTATATAATTTATCATTCTGACCGGGCCCAGGCACATATCACCATAAATAATATTTATAGACTATTTGGCTCCGAATCCTTTTCCCCCTCTCTCTCTCTCCCCCGACGGGGCTTAACGGGACTCAACTTAATCTACATAATTTTTGGTACGTCCTTTTTCCCTTTTCACAACAAGCGGTTTGATTTACACAGAGGATAATCATTAAAAGGCAACAGCAAATAAAAAACAATTTTTAGTTTCTCTTTTTTGCATTTTTTTTTGGGGTTTCTCTGTTTATTTATTTACACAGAGTAGGTAAGTAACTAGTGTAGCTAGCGAGGGGGAAGGTGTTCGGCAAAAGGGTTCGACTGGGGGTTTAATAATATACGAGCATATAAAGCACCGGCAAACGATTAGAGAGTGCCAGGCTGTTGCTGCCTTTTATTATTGTTGTAACAGCCCTCTGTCGTAGTTGTTGTTGTAGTTGATGATGTGTTTTTGCAACTGTGCGCCTGAAGTTTTTGTGGCATCGTTTACATAAATGCCACACGCACACGTAGCACACTGCTAGACGGGGTCTGTGCCCGTCCCTTGCCCCACACAAACGCAATGAAAGCCAAAGAATACAACACAACCAACAAGAACAGGGTCTGTGGGAGGGGAAGTGCCAAGGGGGAGGGGAAAAAAGTAAAATAGAAAGCAGTAGCAACCCAACGATTATCCTTTTTTAATAGACTCATAAAACGGTTATTAACTTTGTTTGCCCGCTGCACAAAAAGTCATGCATACATATACGATACAGTTACACATGTATATGGCTGTATATATATATACACCATATTCGCATATAGTGTTTCATTAAAGTCATTTTGAGGGCTTCACCTCGCCCCCTCCAGTGCGGGTACAGGCCACAGAGCACCGCCAAGCGTCGGGCTGCCTCAATTTATTATGTTTTGCATAGTGTTTTTTTACCATGGTGCAGAAGAAGGTTGAGCCATTGTCGTGCCACCGACGACGAACAAAATATGTAAAGAAATTATGTTTGACATTAATAAATGAGGCGAGCTTCAACTTCAACTTCAGCTTTAGCGCGGCAGCCACATGATGCACGAAGTTTTTGCGCGTTGCACGTTGCGCGCCAGGCAAATTGACAACAGCGGCATATTGGTTTTGCACAGCAAGAAAATAGAACATACGATGAGTTCAAATTGTAATCAGACTCGCACTCGCATCAGTTTGTTTGTTTAGTTTTTCTCTTAATTTGGTAAATATCACTTTACTGCACAATTAAGTTGGCTGCGCCTTGGCGAAGCTCGTTGCAGTTCTGTTGTTAACAGCTCGTTAACATTGTTTGGCTTGTGGAATTATTTTGCAAAGGGCTGCCACCCTGTTTCAATATCAAATATCACTTTTCGATATTAACAACGAATATGGAAATATTTTATAAAATAGGGAGGCACACGCATGCAAATCTGTCCGGTTTGCAGGTCATTCCAAGGTCGAGCACTCTCAGCGTGAATTTCTCTTGTTATTTCTGATTTTGCAACTGGCAAATACAAATACAATTTCACTTTTACCCGCGTTTGCAACCCGAGAAGCTTTGCAGCAGCAGCGGCACACACACACACACACACCAGAGCGTCCACACACAATAGTGGCAAAACAAGATAAATGAAATTCTGATGCAAATTTGATTTGTTTGTAAATGTTCGACGTTGCCAGGCCAGCAGGGAAAACTTCAACCAGATCCCGGCCCCAATCCCCAGTCACACTCATAGTCCCTTTCCCAAAGCCCGTTCCAATTGCAGTGCAACTGCAGCTGTTGCCGCTGATCACTTGCGAAACAGCAAAAGGGTGTAAATGTGCGTGTCCCTCTCTGTCTTTCCCTCTCTTTTCCGCTCTGTGTGTGTGTGAGGGGGCGGCAGCAACATGTTGCCAGCCAACAGTTTCTCGTTTCATTTCAGTTGACATTTTTATGCGCGTATGATTAATTATGCAATTTTGCATTTGCTTCAACCAGAGTTGCCAGCCCACCCACCATGCCCCAGGGGTGCCGCGCTAAGGTCTCTATCGCATCAATCAGCTTCAACCCTGGCTTTAAGTGGCAACCGCAGGCGTCTTGTGCCGCAATTAAATTTCACTGCCGGTGTTAAAGTTCCACAATTAGCGGCCATTAAAAAGGGCTACAATCAGGGATGGCAGCACGAATAATTAGTAATCGGCAGCTAAACACAGTATTTATACTAATACTGCTCTTTAGTTATGCGGTCAATTGGGAATGGGGTATGTGTACAAGGGAAATGCACAAATACCCAGGCGCACACAAACACGTGCACACTCACACACACACACACACAAACAGAGTAGCCGAAGTCCGTGCATAACCAAAATGCTAACAGAACTTAATCACTGCGACTCATGCGATTGCCGTGACTAAGCGCCAAACGTGAGAGCTCCACAAGACTGGGGACTACGAATTTGCACGCAAACAGCGGCAGAAAAAAGGAAAATTAAAATGAAAAAACAAAAGTAACAGTTCGTGGGGAGAGTTACGAACAGCGAATACCCTAAGCGCTGTTAAATGTAGTCACGGTTGAGGAAAGAGTAACGATTAACAGCGGCTTTACTGATTTACATATTCACTTTAAATTGAGTCTTATAAATTTTTACTGGTCCACAAGTCGCATATACCCCACGTCAGTGGAGGCATAAATAGAAAGAATGGTGTAGCAAAGACTGACAGCAAATGGAGTTGCCACTTTGCATGCAACAACGCTTCAGACTCTGGCAACTGGCAATGGCGCTGAACGGATGGAGTGCGGGAGGATTCGTAGCACAGTCGTAGGCAAATAGTGGAGCAGTAGCAGCAGCAGCCATGCGGCGCGTTAATGCCGAATGGTCCATTTGAGGCACGTTTCAGTTATTAACGGGCTGCTTGCCGCTTGTAAAGTGCATGCAACAGAGGATTGGCAAGAGACACGAAGGCGGCGCAGGGACACACAGTGTGGGCGAGAGCTGTTAACGTGACCAATATGCTTGTCATTGCCATGATAATCAGCTTTGTGCATGCCGCGAATTGGTCAGCAATGTGGCAGCATCAGCAGCCCCCGAAATTGCCACTAGCCAGCAGTGCTGCCTGTTGCCTGTTGTGGACACGCTGTGGGGACACAACTGGGGGAGCAAGCAAATATTTGTTGGGCAAATCTTACATAACATCCGCTTGCGACTAATAGAAATGGGCAAAGATAAGGCAGGCTTGGTGATGCACACGACGGCAATGTAACGCAACAGCAGAGACGTGAGTCACGGGACTACAGTTTGCTTCTCTTGCATGCGTTAACTATCGATATGTTTTTTGTACTCGATAGATAATGGAAAGAGGCTAAAAAAGGCCACTAAGCATCGATGCTTAGTGATAAGGCTCAATTGGTGATGCAAAACATTGAAATGTTATCAATAAGCAAGGACGTGAGTTTTTAGTCGTGACTTCTGTTAAATTTACACTCTTATCGATAAATTCCTGCTGCCCGACAACCATTGTGATTGTTGTTTGCGTTGCAGAATAGAATTTCTCGAATTGTTCATAGTTCCCTTTTTAGAACAACACTTTTAGTTACTTTATTTGCTAGGGATATTTTTTGAATTTCATATTTGGAATGTGCTGTTGCTGTTGGTTATCGGAAACAGTATTGCATTTGAAAATAAAACCCGATATTGAGTGAATAGTGAATAAACGCTTGAATAAACAATTTGGCCAGTCAATATTTTGTCAATTGCAATGTTTATTAAATTCGAATTTAAACCGATTTGTGGCGCCTGAAAATAAAATATGCAATAGATTTTCCAACTAGATTTCGGTCAGATAAGCCCACGTTGCGTATACGTCATGACAATCGAGGAGGATTAAAAATATTTTTGATTTTTTATAGTCTCCGTGTGTCTGTTTAGGTGTGTGTGCGAGTACGTGAATAGCCGGGCCAGACATTAATTAGATTTTATGATTTACGGCACTTGATTTCCAGATGCGATTGTTTTAATGCCCCGCCAGTTCCGCTGTAGCCGGGCTGCCTCTTAATGAAGTTGCCTCTTGTTGTCTGTTGTAATTAGAAGTAATAATAATTTCCTTCTAGCCAGAGTCATTACGAATTTGGATTGCGGCCAAGGAAATGCCATTAATCAAATTAGCAAGCGCATAACTTTTTATGATTGTGCTCGAGATAGTCCTGAGTCTTGAGAGGAGTCTCCTGCCCCTTCCCTTCCAGTTCTGCTGCTGCCTCTGCCGGGTTATCCTCTGCGCGCATATGCAGAGACAAACTTGCCATCGGCGGAGGACAACGCGACGACAGGCAGTCGCTTTGTCAGGCATTCTCTTTCTGGCACTTCCTCTTTCCCTCTCTCTATGCCTGCCTGCTTATTGTTTTATTCCATTTATTTTTTTAATAAACAATCTTTCTAATGAAATGCTGCGGCGTGGTCAGTCACAAGCGAAAACAGCCGCAAAATTAATTACGATAGAATCAAGCGAAGCAAAGGGAGCAGCCAGGGAAGGAGGAACAGGAGTGGGGGAAACTCGCTGATGAGTCCATCGAGTTAATCGTAATTGAAAAATTTTATAATTACAATTATATGCAGCTGTTGTCCTCTCTCTCTCTCTCTCTCTCTCCCTGTTCCTATTACCATCTCGATATCCTTATCTTTCAGTCTCTCTCTTGCCACTCAGTCTGCCTTGCTTACCTCCATCGACGAGCACAAAGTGCCCAGGCCTCAGGTTAATTAGCCAAAATTATCTGACTGTTGTTCAACTCTGCATGCGCCCAAGTAAGTGTGTGTGCGTGTGTGTGTGGCAAGCTAAGCTATGTCATTTACAAGTGGCAATTAATTTTCATACCTAACAGCAGGCGATTGGCCTGGCCCGCAAAGTGGAAACTATCGGAAACTCAGTAGAGGCTCAGCGTGGAGCTGCAGCTGCAACTCACGCTGAAATTTCGCTATAATTGCAGGGAATTAGTCTGCAACAGCACAGGTGAGCTTAATAGCGCCACTTAGAGTGAAAACTATCCGAAAATCGGCTAGAAGAGCCAAATTAACAGAACACAGCTGTTAATAAGATTATAGAACGAGAGAGGCCAGGTGTCGGCTTATCTTGCAGTTGGAAATACCTTGAAAATTTGCTCAATAACAGCTTAAAATAAGCTAAAATGTAGAGGGAGAGTGCCATAATAAGGCTAACTCCAAACTGAGCTACAGCATAGGCTAGTCAAATAGCTTCATCCTACCAAGCAATCCCCAAATTTAGCTTCAAAACGTTCAAAATGCACGCACTTATTAGCAGATTGTCTGTGAGCTCATTCCCTCCTTCATTGCAGGGTATTGTTAACGCACTTTGACCCAATTCGACCGGTCAACAGCAACAACAATAACGACAATGACAATGAGAGCCGCCCATCAATGACAATGCCGATTGGGCGGCCTCGTGTGAGCTGAGCTGAGCTGCTGCTGCTGCAGCTGCACTTTGCACTGATTATGGCCAACAACGGCAGTTGGTAGCACACGATTGTAGCTGTAGTTGTTGTTGTTGCTGTAGCTGCAGCACGTCTGCATTTAATGTGCAATGTAAGTGAAATTAACAGCATAACTGCATTTGCAATTGACACGCAAATCGCACTCGACAAAAAGCACCCAAAAGTGAATGCGTCTTAAAGTCTGTTCTTAAAGCGAGCTCAGACTCAGTCCGTAGGGATTAACTAAGGCAGAGCAAGCATATGCAAATGAGACACAGAGAGAGAGAGAGAGAGAGAGAGACGGACTGACTGACTGCAAGTTTCAATCAAAATGCAAATATTGATGCAGTTGACATATGACGTTGTTCGACCGTTCGGCCTCCAAGTGGAAGGAAGTGAGGGAAGCCAGCTGAAGCTGAATCAAAATCACAGCCGCTGCCATTCCGTAAGCTACAGAGCAGCATGCAGATTTATGATAACAACAAGAACAAGAACAAGTACAAGGGGAACAAGCCAGAAGAAACAGCTCGGCTTGGTGTTGGGGCTGCGGGGGTAGATGGGGGTATAAGCCAGCTCTCGGCTTCGGAAATGCAATAACAAAGGATAAAATAATAAGATTTACTCTTGACTCTGCCTCTGTCAAGTTGGGCAACGCGCGTTCTGACGATGTTGTTGCCTGTGTGTTTTATTAAAACACAAACAGCAACAACAATAACAGCAGCAGCAACATCAACACAACGTGGCGGCCTATGACAGGAGAGAGGCAAGACGCCGTCAGATTGAATAATGGCAGGCAGGCAGCAACACAACATCCTCTCAGTGTCGGAGTCCTCTCAATCCGTGGTCCTCTCCGGGAGTCCTCGAACTTTCTTGCAGGTGGCGTGCGATGCTGCGGGCTGGTAGATAAATTAAAAGCAAAAATAAAAAACTCATCGCATTAAATTAGAACAACAACAGCAACAAGCAGAACGGCAGCAACAACTCGGCAGCAGCATCGGCTGCCAAGGTAACTTTTTGTTATTATTTTTCAATTTCTTCTAAAGTTTGATGTCATTTTTCAAGTGTGCGTGTGTGTGTGTGAGTGACTGCAACGTGTTTGTTGTATTCTGCTTGTGCATTGCTAAACAATTTTTGATTAAGTTTTGCATAGAATTTCAATTTAGTCAGCCGCACAAAAGAAAACTCCTTCTCACTCTGTTTGTCTTCTTTCTTCGTTGTCTTTTCCAGCATGGAAAAATATTACAATACTCCAGTGTGTGCGCCTGTGTGGGTGTGAGTGTGTTCGTGTGGAGACAGGCAGATGACAAGCAGAATTCAACTAGTTGCCGAAAACTCTTGAGCGCAAGCTCGTTGTCGTCGGCTGGTCATCTTTCCCTGTAGACAGATAGATTTCGGTTATGTCAAAAGGGAAATGAGAAGTCAAAATTGTTTTAAATTGTACTCAAGTGTTTATTTCAATTTTAAACGAATTATTTTATGATGCTTTTGGCAGGATGGCAACGTTTTGTGAAGACGGAACAGTGTTGTAAGATGTGGACAAAGTGGCAATTCTCGTGCTTTGCATTGAAAGCGTGTATCGATATTTAAGGATCATCGCGTGCTATGCGTGACTGTAGCCTGTTTAATGAAACATCGGTATTTGCACGAGAATCGCGTTCAATATGAACTAACGTGTATCGATACTTAACGATCATCGTTTGCGTAAGTTGCCGCGTTATCAGAACATCGATATAGCCACAAAATCCGCGATAGTGTCTATTGTTTTGCAACACTAACAGTTACGCGGATTCCACTAAGAAATTGTGAAATATCCAATTTATTGTCGAATCGCCTTTTTCCTTTTTGCTATTTTTGTGTTTTTGTGCCAAATGGCAAAGTGAATGAACGTGAATGCGATGGCAATCGCATTGAGCTCAAAGGCTGGCCCATTCGCTTTTAGACTCGCAATCCGCTTTGAAAACGCAATTGATCAACTCGACTTGACGGGCGTGCGCACATGAATCAACCCAATAAAAACCTCTTGAAAGCAATTTATAGTTACACAAATTTACAACATCAAGCGAATATATTTTCCGGCAGAGAGCGAGTGTATGTGTGTGTGCGTTTGAGTGAGAGTGTGTATGCCACTTAAGAGCACAAAGTTTTGCAAAAATTTTAATTGAATGGCAACGGATTGAAAAAGTTTGCGACGCCACTAAAATTGATTACACACATGCAACACTCAAAAGCTGCAACAGCAGCTCCAGCAGCAGGGCACGTATTGAGATATTGAGAGCTTGTTGGGGACACAAACACGGCAACGTTAGCCGGCAAGGGGGCAGGGCAGGTCAGGGCGGGGTTGGTATGGGATGGTGTGGTGCAACCAGTCAACCAGGCAGCCCGCAACACTTGTGTCAAATGCATGCCTTAAGCCGCCTGCTGCCTGCTGTCGCTTTGCCAGCTTGTTGCAATTTATTCTAATCGCTTGTCAGGCAGCAAAACGAAAGAGAGAGACGAGAGGAAGACCGAAAGAGAGAAAAAACAGCAGCAGGCAACAGTAGGCAACATTCGCCAGGGGCAACGATGCGTGTAACGAGGCGACTGCAGCACGTGAAGTCAACGGTTAACCAAGTCTCGACGAGATCGGGCCAAAGGTTGTGTGCGGCGGCGTTACCAATCGAGTGGCGGCAATCAATCTGCTCTGCCCCCTAACGGAAAAGTGTGTCAAAAGCGCCTGCCTAAGCTCCATAAGCAGCTGCCAAACATGCCGCTGCTGCTGCCACTGCTGCTGCCTGCGATAGGATGCCAACTCCACGGCTCGTTGATTGACTGACTGATTGAGCGACTGACTGGCGTAGTGACTGACGAACTGCTCGATTGAGCAACTGCTTGTTGTGTCGCTTATGCCACTTAATTGACGTCAATCGCATTGGCCTGCAGTGTTGTACGTAGGCCCGGAACGGCTGGGAAAAATCACAGCTCGTTAGGCAAGTTTTTCAATCGAAATTGCTCAACACTGTCACACACACACACACCAATGTATGACAAATACATAATTCCACTTGTGGCAACATTTGGCGGTAAAGGTTAAATAGCTGCCTACATCTCCGATTTTTTTTAAATTTTTTTCACTGATAGGACTATATTTATCATGAATTTAGGTGATCGAATTATTTGGCGGTCGCTTCTAGTTTTTTTTTAATTGAATTTTGAAAATAATTAAATTTACATGTATTTTGTTGTTGCCATTTTGTGCAAGGCGCCAGTCTGCCTGCAACATTTTGTGACGGTACAGTGTCCTACAAACCGATTCATTTGGAATGAAAACTAAGTGTTTAGAAAAAGTGCGCTGCAGGCGAAAAATTTTTGAAAAAATAAAATCGCGCGCGCGATTTTATTTTTTCAAAAATTTTTCGCCTGCGGCGCTCTTTTCCAGAACCCTTACAAAATTTCTTTGCCTCACACATGTGATTATCTGAAAGTATATGAGCTATTAAACATCTTCGTTGACGCCAGTTTTCCGACCAACGACTTCTCGTTTCATGCTCCGAAATTCTCACCCAGTAGGGAACTCATAAAATAATATATTTTTGTGTATGAACAACATTTCGTTTGAATTAAATCGCTTGTGGGACACAGTGCGCATCGTTGTGACGTTTTACTCAGAATTAGCCAACAACAAAATACATGTAAAATTAATTATTTTCAAAATTCAATTAAAAAAAACTAGAAGCGACCGCAAAATAATTCGATCACCTAAATTCATGATAAATATAGTCCTATCAGTGAAAAAAATTTAAAAAAAATCGGAGATGTAGGCAGCTATTTAACCTTTACCCATTTGGCAATTATTAAATGAAACAACTGCACAAACTGAAGATGCTCTTCAATTGTTGCCTCGCCCCCCACCCCCTCGGGCTAAACCACAAATCAGTTTTACCATCAAATCAACGACAACTACATGACAGCAACAAACACACACCCACACAATCTTTGCACTCTTTTAAACTGCGTGTGTGTGTGTGTTTCTTAATGATTATTTGACGCCATATTTGATTGACGTGTGCGTTGTGTGTGCGCTCGTTATGTGCCTGTCTGTTTTTCTCCTTCTCTCACTCCTCCTTCTATATTGTATAAATTTTATTGTGCGCATAAATACGTGAGTGTGTTGTGGGTGTGTGTCTGTGGGAGTGTGTGTGTGTGCGTGCGTGTTAATGGTCGCCACAACCACAAGGCACTTATCAATTTTTCGCCTTAACCAAATGACAGTCGGCCTGGTGTGGTCTCAGTCAGCTTTTCTTTCCTTCTTCTTCTTCGTTGTACCGTTACATCCGGCGACGCAGAAGGAGTTTTATCAGGAGTGTTCCCCATACGAATATACCGTTAAATTGATTTGATTCTCTTCTCTGGTTATTTTTAGATGACGCAATCTCGGCCCAACTAACGATGCATGTAACAACAGCACACACAGTGGGGTAGGTAAGTAAAACAACAGCTTGTAAATTTGTTAATTTATTGCACGTAAAATTGCTGTTCAAAATGGAAGAGGAGTAAACGGAAAATAAATTAATCGAGGGAAGTACAGGCACAATTTAACTGTAGCCTATTTGGTATGGGAATGAAGGAAGAATGATGAATTAAAAAAATTAATAACATGAAAATACAATTTATTCACAATTAAATTTGATTTATTTCCTTATTTACCGGAATATTGATGAGTTACGGTATTTATTAAGTATAACATATAAAGAATACAATTTTTTTGATGTGTCAAAGTGTCTCTAAGATTCCCATTGAACTAGGCTGGTACAGGGTCACACTGATATATCGATACTTATTTAACACGAAGACTACTCGTATGTTAAGCCTATGTAAACTAACATTAAGATGGAGAGTATGTTAGCAGTTCTCTTAGAGAAAAGCATGTTTTGTGTTGGCATTTTGAATAAAGAAGAAGTATTTAACCGTCGTGTGTAATATAATAAAGTTTCCACACCAGGTGAACAGTTTTTATTGATGAATATACATGGCAGCTTTCTGCTAATCTAGCTTTATTCTTGATCATTTATCTGACTCTTCATGTTGACTTAGACTCATTTCTGCTGTCTATCTCAGCTGTTTCTAAACTACTTTAGAACTATTGATGTCTAACTTTAATCATTTCTTATGCTATCCTGCTTGCTCTCTCTCCCTCTTTCCTTCGCTTTCTCCTCGCCTTTTTTATAGCCTGTCTTATGAGCAGTTTAGTTATAGACGACTTATTCAAGCTGAGTCTTGCAGCGCCTTTAGCAATACGTTCGCTTTCAACGCCTCACGATGTTGCACGAGTATGTTGCATGGGTGTGGGTGTGTCACTGTGTGTGTGTGTGGGTGTGCGTGTGAGGATAAACTATGTAAAGTCCTTGAAAAATATGTAAGCCATACAAGCGGAATGCCAGCGGCTAAAAAAGTTAACAGTTGACATAGTTTAGAGTTGGTTGGCCAGACGCCCCTCTCCGTACACAGAAGAGAGAGGGTAAGGAGAGAAGGGCAGGAGAGGGGGGAGTAGGACGTGGGGCTTAGCGAGTTCAACAGCCACACGCAGAGGCCGTTGAATGTGGAATGAATGAATGTCTTAATAGCGTGTCAGGCAACTGCCTCGCATTGTTGTTGTTGCTGCTGTTGCTGTTGCTGCTGCTGTTGTTGCTGTGGTAGTTGTTGGCTGAAAATTGGTGCCAAACTAAATGAATTTAATTGCCGCTGGATATGAAAGTAATTATTTTGCAGTACTCGAGCATAGACACAACAAGTGAGAGTGCAAGAGGATGTGCAGGGGATGGTGGAGGGGGATGGGGTGCAAGGGTAGGGTAAGCATAGCAAGCAGAGGCAGCTAAAACGCACCGAGGCCAAAGGCGCTTGTCTCTCGTGCGTGAGTGAGTGTGCGTGTGTGTTTGTTTGAGTGTGTGTGTGTGTGCTATCGATGCACTTGCACTTAACAGCAAACGGGCGTGGGCGAGCAAATCGGCACACACACGCCCCCGTCACACTCGCACACTCACACACACACACTGAGAGAGAGAGAGACACTCGTAAACTCATACTCAGACAGACGCACAGTGGGCGAGCAACTGCAAATTGCCCGCGGATATTTTGAGTTGTTCTTTAATTTATTCTCTTTCACTAGTTGTCCTTGCTGTGCCTCCAATGAGGTTGCTGCGTTGCAAGCCAGAGAGTATGACTGTGTGTGTGTGTATACATATTTGTATGTGTATGTGTGTGTGCCTGTGTTAGTGACAGTGTAATGTCACTTGTTTACACGCCTGCTTTGTTGCCCAGATCACGTTTTTGTTTTCATTTTTTCCCGTTTCTCGTTGCGCCTCCATTGTTTGCTCGCAGACCTTGTAACACTTTCGATCGCGCCCGAGTTTTCGAGAGTTAACAACAATTAGCAAACAATTTGAAGTGCAATTAGCATGCGTCGGCCATTTTGTTGTTGCTGTTGGAATTGGAAATTGGTCGATTCGTTGAAATTTGTTGTCATAAGTTGAAAGAGTAAGGGAAAACTGAAATTTCAGTTGGAATTATAGAAATATTGTTAAAGTGAGAGATAAAGTAAGTGAATGAAGAGATATTGTTAATGGCATAAATATCTGAATCTCCTTTGAACTACAAATATCACAAACCGATTCATTCATATTGACCTTCCCTTCTCTAGAATTATACCAATGTTTTCAAAAATCCTTTCAATTTCAATCAAATGTTTGTGCCCCTAGAAGGGACTTTGTTTTATTTAGAACTATTTCGTAACTTGGCACTGATTTCTTACGGGTTGTTTTCCGCTGGAGGGGGATTATTGTTGTTTGGAGGAGGATTATTGTTATTTGGAGGAGGATTGTTATTGTTTGGTGGAGGGTTATTGCCATTCGGTGGGTTTCCTTGTGGTGGACGGCCACCAGGTCCATGTGGTGGAGGAGGAGGTGGGTAGGGAAGACCATAAGGAGGGGGTGGTGGGTACAGCCAGTACCACCATGGGGCGTATGCCGCCGGTGGTGGTGGTGGTGGAGGAGGTGGTGGGTAGAATGGCACTGGTGGATAGTTGGGATGTGGGTGCTCAGAATGGTGAGGATGTTCGGAGTGGTGATGATGAGGATGTTCGGAGTGGTGATGGTGCGAATTATCTGGCTTTGGTTTTGGCTTAGGCTTGGGCCTTGGCCTTGGCTTGGGCTTGGGCACATAGATTACATTGCCATCGTTGCCAGAGCCCTGCACCACCAGGGTACAGAAAGTGGCTGTGCTCTCCGTTTCGGTCTCCTCGTCCTCTGTCTCGCCATCGCCCTCAGTTTCTTCAGTCTCCTCTTTATCATCCTTGGTGGTGATCACGCACAGTGGGTAGCCGTGGCTCTCGTGTCCGTTTCCGTTATTTCCCCCCTTTTTGTCGAAGTCAAAGAACGATGGGAACGAGGAAATGCCGCCAGTAAAACCGGTCTTTGATGCCAGATGCTTGATTCCGTCCAGTGGGCTGCTCAGCAGACGTGCCACTGTGATCTTCTCTTCGCCGTTGGTGAGTTTTAGCAGCTCATTGTACTCATCCCTTGTTACCTGATGAATGCGCAAAACCTGCGTCCGTTTGGGAGCTGTAGGAAGCAGAAAAAAAAACGAGGATTGAGCAGGCAATTCAAGAGAACAAGGATACATCCCATCTACGCCGTCACTTACCGGCATTGGCTGCGAAAACGCATAGCGCTAACAGCGCCAGAAACTGTGGAATCTTCATAACCGCCTCGTTCAGCGATCGCTGTGATAGAATAACTTGCAACTGCTGTGACTAGTTATATTTATACCGGGATGCCAAGCCACATGTTGACAATTTGATGAGTCGTTGACGACGAACGACGTGTGTATTATCATTTAAATCAGTTGGTTAAGTTACCCCGCCCTTAAAGCCAGATCACTACGAATTCTCCGTTGTGCATAATTTAATCGCTGTTCCACATTCCCGTAGAATTTGCGATGATCATCTTCAGCTACAGTTTAATGGCGATACTCCTTAATTGGCTATTTGGCAGCTTTCGATCTGACCAAAACATGAAAAGATTATGTTTTAATGGTCGATTCTTTTGTTCGATAACTGTTTATTTACGATCCAGTTTCACACAAGCGAAATGTGCCCCAGTTTGTGGCGTGTGATCGAAACGAGAGTACTTTCTTCATCACTGTCTCTGTCTGGGATCGATGGTGACACCAATTCTCAATCATCTATGGCATGACGAGTAGCTAAATTTCGTCAGAACTGCGGAATATTCCTTTGATTTCTTTATGCAGGCAGGTGTAGAAGTTTCTATTGTTACTAAGGAGCTTTGTTGAGCTGATCTCACGCGGATCAAAGTCAATTTCTATTTCACTTTTTGCAGTTTCTCTTTGAACTAATAAAGGTGCCCAAAGCTTTTTTCCAAAAACTTCTTTTCATTAAAACTTCGAAAGTATTTCTTCAAAATATTCTTTATTGATCCCAACGCAAGGGAATTTTATTGAGATGGAAGGAAAGTTCTTTCCTTTACTTTCGCCCAGTTCTACCCATAGAATAAATTCGAACCAAATGTTTAAAAGATTTTTTGTTTTATATTATCGTAAATTTATAATGCTGAATAATTTAGACTAATCGTAGTACTCGTTCTCGTCGCTATCGTCGCCATCGACTTCGTAGGTTTCGTAGGCTTCGTAGCCATCCTCCTCTTCATCGTCGTATTGATCGTCTCCTTCGCGGATCTTATCGAAGTAAGGATACTGGCCGTAGGGAGAGGGTGGACCGTAGGCTGGTGGTGGTGGTGGTGGGTAAGAAGCTGGTGGGTAAGCGCCTGGTGTGTAGGGGCTAGGTGGGTAGGGACTTGCTGGTGCGTAGGGACTAGCTGGGGGATAGGGGCTAACCGGGTAGGGGCTAGCAGGGGAAGGTCCAGCCGGGTAGGGGCTAGGTGGGTACGAGCTTGGGGGATAGGAGCTAGGCGGGTATGGGCTAGGTGGGTATGAGCTGGAAGGAATTGCTGGGGCTGGGTAGGATGCAAAGGGATTGTAGGGACTCTGACCATATGAACCATCATAGGGGCTGCCATAGCCAGCGCCATAAGGTGGTGGTGGTGGTGGTGGAGCTAGAGGAGGCAGAGGTGCTTGTGAATAATATTGACGTAATCCACTCTTCTTCCTCAGGCTGGACTTGCGCTTCGACTTGGTACCAGACTTGGTTTTCTTCACAACGGGTGCAGGCATGGGCGCCACGGCGGAGGTGGAATCTGCTGCAGGCGCAACAGCTGACGCACGCTCCGGTGTAGCCTCCTGCTCAGTGGGCTGCTCTGCAGCCCCTTCCTCCGCATTCCCATTGAACCAGTAAGGTGCAAAGTTGGGATTCGTGATGCCAGCATTGATACCCTCATCAGCGGCATCCTCCTTCAGCACAACAATGCAATTGATGACAGAATCATCTTCTTCTGCCGCTTCCTTGGCCTGCGCATCACGTGGCTGCACTTCGGACAAGCTGCGCTTCATCACACACAAGGGTTGTCCGTCAATGTCGATTTTGCTTGCATCCGAACGGGTTGTGGTTGTCAGACCCATGATGCGTAGCAGGGAATTCCAGCCGGAGTCCAGGCTGTCACGCACCGAGGTGAAGCCGGCGCTGGTCAGTCGCGCCTCCGAGATGACATTCTTGCCGTTGGTCAACTTCTGCAGACGCTCGTATTGCTCCTCATTAATGGGATACACGCGCACCAGTTGCTCCACCTTTCTAGTCTTCTCTGTGCCAGAGGGGGCTGCAAAGCGGAGGAGGGAAAATGAGCGTCAGAGATAGAATGAATGAGATGAGACTACGCACCCGCCTGGAGGCAACTCAGTGTGGCCAAAACCAACAGGACGCCCAAGTAGCCAAACAACGTTGATTGCATCGTGGAAACCTGTGCAATAACCAAGATACTAAGATTCGTCTTCGTCGTGACGGTTTTATTTATACACTCGCCAACCAATGGACAAGGCAACGGTAAATATTTGCCAAAAACTTGAGCCAAATATTGCAATTAATCGGATAGCTCTACGGCATGTGGCCAAGTTTAGTAGCTCAAACTGGGAACGGCTTGGGAGCAAGCGAGCGGTCACCATATACAACAAAATAGAAAGAAAAAAAAACACATTTCAATAAATTAAACCCGACTAAACTGGGGCAAATGCGGGGCGAGTCAACGAACGCATTAAACCAAAACTCGCAACGAGATTGAGGAAACTGGTTCTAGGCGAGAACTAAATACGCCCAGCTTAAACGGGGAACGTGGTGGGCCATCAGCGGCCTCCAATGACGTTTAGCTTGGCTAATTTGTTGGGACAAATGCCAATTAGCATAGCGAATTAGTCAGACTCTCGAGACCGATTCCCGAGACAGATTTCCAAAAACTTGATCGAAACGCAGCTGGAATCACACGCCTAATCGATTGGCATCTAATCGACGTGGGGAAGAACAGCAAGACAACAATAACAGTACTTTAATTTATGCGCATAATCTGAATACACTAGCTTGGGGTATAATGATTGCCTATAAAGCAGGTTTTGATTTATGAAGTAGCTTGAAATATTATTGACATCAGTTTATATTATGTCATAGCTTGTCATTTCGAATTACAGCATGTAAGTATTACCTTAATAACGTTTAAGATCGAACTGTTTCTAAACATATTTAATCATTTTTCATCTTCAATAATGTAAGTAAGTATAGTTTAATAATACATAGTATATAATAATAATATATATGTATCTGTTTGGGTTTTTCTGGGTTTTCCCAATCCTCTGCAATAAATGTTGGATCGGCTTTTTATTTTTTACCCCAGTTTTGAATCCAATAAATTCTAACTTAATTTTTTTTTCTTATTTAAGTTTTAACCTTTAATTTATTTTTATTTTTATATATTTAATTAAAAACTAAAAAACAATTCAGGTAAGTTTATTGTTTTTAATTTTAAACAGTCGACTGACCATAGTTAACTTTAAATAAATAAATTTACTATTTTTTCAGGGAAACGTTGGACGTAAAGGAGTTCTCATCCAAGAACAATGTCTGGTTGGTTGCCTTATCCGTAGACTCCTTTGCGGATCAAGTAAATGGTTGATAACAGTATCAGAAACTTTTCCTTAACTAACTTAATCCTCAAGCACTTTGTTGCAATGGCTCAACTAATGAAGGAACACGTATCTCCAGCAATAATATTATGATTATTATATTGAAAGAGTATTAAACTGTCGATACTACAAATAAACTGAACATCTGCCAAAGTTTAAAATTCTGTGTTTGTGAATTAGTTTCAAGTTTCAGCACATTTCGTCTCTCTGGTAAACTAGGGATCATATTAATGTTGCTTTATAAATGCCGCTAGATTTATATAGCCCTGCGCACCTACCTGATCATACTAATGCCTGTTTATATATGCCGCTATACCAGACATCATTTACATAGCCAGATTCCAGACATTCCCACAGATTCCCCAAATAAAAGACAAGTTTTTAATCATTTTTCTAACTCATAATTATTTTCACTTATCTCGTTTAGATCTCTTGCTTGTGTGTGTGTTAGTGTTTGTATGTGAGAATGAGTACCTACATATGTATGCGTAAATACTTAGTTACATTGTTCTGCCACATACACACATCGTCATATACATAAACAGTTAATTTATTGTGTTCTTGATAGACTGTCGCTTAAAGTTAGTACATAAATTCAATACATCTAAGATATACCAGTGTGTGTGTAGGTGTGTGTGTGTGCGTGTGTGTGCGTGTGTGAACCTGTGTGTATATATTAATATAAATGTTAGTTATCGTCTGATCAGTTAATGCAAAATTAAAGTTATTTACAAAGTGTTTGCCTAACTTACGTTTCTACTTACGCACACACATCAGACAGGCACACACACACACACACAGACACACGCACACTTCACACTTACGCATTATCTCCGAACAAAGCCCTGTTGTCCAGTGTAAATGCTTTCTCTCTTCCCCTCTGTGTGTATTGATTTATAAAATTTTAACTAATTTCGTCTATTTTCATTTGTAATTTGAAATATGTTTTGTATTTTCCATAAATAGTTTATGCTTTACTTGTTGTTGTTGTTCATTTGGTTTCGGTTTTGTGTTTGTTCTTGTATTTGTTGTTCTGCCAATTTGATTTCATTGTTTGAATTAATCAGTTGCAGCATTTAAATTGTGTTTAGCTCGAGCTGTGTGTGTGTGAGTGTGTGTGTTATAACATTATTTCAGAGTTAATTAAAACTACACTCGCTACTAATGAATTTATTTACAGTGCTCGCCTCGCATTCTTCCCCCTTTTCTACCCATTTCTTTGCATTTTTCATCGGTTTTTCAGTTTACCATTCGCATTCATATTCATTTATTCGTTAAGCATAATTATAAACCGCATTTCCATATGCTCTTCAATCGTCCATAAACTAATTAACTCTTCGCAATGCCAACTATACTTAGTATGTTTCTGTTTATATATAGACTAACTGAAGGCATGTTATATACAATAAGCAATAACGAGAACAGAGAACAGAAAAACAAACAGCTTAACTTGCTTATAGAAAACAAAGTTATATAGATTGTTTGCTAATCTTGGAAACATGTCAATTTAAAATTGAAAAGCAGGACCTTTCTCTAGACACTTCTACAAAGAAGTCTATGTACCACCATCTGTATAAGCTTTTTTCTGAAACTTTTTAATATAATAAAGGTTGCTTAGAGACCGCAAGCTGTGAAAATGTCAAATAAAAAAGGGAACTGAATGAATACACTACTCACAATGCAAAAAGTTTGACTGTGTCTGAGTGTGTGTGTGAATGGGCCTTTTATTTACAGAACATATTACTATTATTATGACTTATTATGCCTAAGACGTACAGTAATTACAATTATTCAATTGCCTGTGAGCGTGTGTGTGTTACAGTTAGCTACAGAAATATGTGTACGCGTTTTAAAGAGAGAGAGACAGAGATGACTGCGTGGAGTGTAAAAGGTTTTCTTGGTTTCTTTTTTCTTTAACTATGGTTCAAGCAATTCGAATATGAAGCTTATTTATAGCCTAGTAAGTCTTAATTCGTAATGAGATAATGTCGGGCAACTGTCAAATTGTGTACGGGGCGAGGGCTGATCAAAGTAAGGTTCGTAAAAAAGGAAAATCTTTATAATAAACTATATAAAAAATTCACCAAAATTTTAAACTTTATTCTCAATGCGATCGCTGACTTCTTTGGGCCACTGTGCACTGGCTTAAACATTAGATCTATCATATATTTAGTATGTATGTCGATATATGTTTTTGTTATTTGTTCTTTACTGTTTGTGGTTGTGTTTGGCTTTGTTGTTGTTTACGCATTTGTTGCTCTTATTTCATTTGTTATAAATCAATTTATTATGTCCGAATTGTTGTTGATTTCCTGTTTCTCTCGTTCGCTTGGCTAAACGCTTACATTGAAATCTTGACTTAGGATTAAACATTTCTTTATTTATTTATTCACTAGGTGCATCGTCTTTAGCTTAAGTACGAATCCAATGCTCGCTGCGATTCGCCTCGATTCCATTCACTATGCTGCGCCGAATTAAACTAGATCTGTGTCCCTCTCATCGTGACAATCCCATCGATGATCTCAATATATAATGACATCCTTTGCCTTGAGCTCCGCTGCATTCCTTCATCTCACGCTCAGCACGGGCCGTCGTCGTTGCAGCAGATTGTTGGCACAGCTTGCAGGCAGTGCGTGGGGGCGTGGCTGCGGGGCAACAGTCGCAGACACTTGCCGCGGCTGTTCCTGTGGCTGTGGCTGTTGCTTCGATGACAGTTGCAACAGAGCGGCAAGCATTGTCTCTGTCGGCGCTCCGCTAATGTACCAATGTTGCAGGCAGCACGAGACAATGCTCAGCAGCATGCAACAAATGCCGCAATAGAAACTGTTGCTGTTGCTGCTCGAATTGTGCTGCATGGCCGCCGGGTGCTCACCTGAGAGGGGGGAGGGAGGATAGAAAGAAAAACAAAAGTGAAAATACTTTGTTAGCTGCTTAGTTCATTAGCTAATTGTTGCAGTTGCAAGTTGCAGCAAGTCGAGCGCATGCGTCACCGGATGTAATTAACTGCAGTTTTCTTTTCTTCCCTTTGTTATCGTTGTGGTTTTTATCGTTGTTGTTGTTGTTATTAGTCCCTCTTTTGTTGTTGTTTGTCGCCTTCCGATTACCTTGTGCAACGTGGCAACTTCAATTGCCCGAGGCAGCCTGGCACAGATAATATCGACAAACTACGCTGCCTCTGCCTTTGCATGTAGCGCATTTCCTGTTTGTCAACAACAACAACAACCCCTAACAACAACAAAGGGAGTAAGCGAAGGTAGGGGGAGGCGCCTCGAGTTGGTAGCGAGTCTTGATTATTGGCATTTTGAGCTCACAAGAAATAATTTCCGCACTTCTTTCAGTCAGCACACACATGAAATCAAACACAAACACACACACACACTCACACACACACATGCATAAAGAGTTGAACTACAGTTGGCCACGCCCCTCGCAGCCCCCTTGCTGCAGGGCTGAAATTGCAATGCGCGCTGCTAACAGGCAACTTCCTGTCATAAACATGCAAAACTGTCAAGCACACACAACAGTTCACACACCTGCCAGACACACTCGCACACACACACACGCACACACACACACGCACACACACACATTCACATGGGGCTGCTTGTACTCACCAATAATTACGTGCACATAGACGCTGGAGGTTTTTGCCACCGTGGGCACACAGGTGTAGTTGCCAGTGTCGCCGGGCATGGCGCGCTTGATTTTTAATCTGTGGAAACAGTGAGAGTCAAAGAGCAAAGCACAGTGGGTTAGTAGACTGTGGATGTATGTATGTGTGTCGTTATAGCAATGTGCCAGCAAATGAATAATCCACTCGACACCAGCTGGGAGGGCAGAGAGTGGTGCAGGACAAGGAACTGGAGTTGTAGTTGGAGTTGGAGTCACAGCCAAGCCGCATCCAATGAAAGCAAAGCGTTTTGTAGCTGGCTACATTAAAAACTTTGCTACTTTATGTAGACATAGCAAAGGGGGTGGTTGCTAGGAGAGTAAGGGGAGCAAGGGGAGCAAGGGGAGCAGTGAAGTAGAGGTAGTTAGGCAAAGGTAAGAGGGGTTAGCTTGAAGTTAGGGTGATGGGATGTGCCCCACTGAGTCTATGACTCTTACGCTTATTGCCGGCATCTGCATTTTATGGTAGTTCGTGTCGTTAGTTAACGAATGAAAGTGCACAACGAGCGCACACACACACATACAGATAGAGAGATAGGAAGAGAGATGGGGAGGGAGAGACGGTAGTGCACGCTCCATGGAGTTACCACTGTAGTTAGCTGTCGAGTGCAAAAAACTAAGGCAAATTAAAAGTCACACACGGCTAACTGCAGAGTTGGAGCGTTGATAGACTAGGCAAATACCCTAGTTGGAGTTGGAATTTATGGCAAATAAAAAGGAGTTACGACTTGGAAACTGCTGTTTAATGATTCAGTATTTAAGTTAAGCATTAAAGAGAATAATTAGGTCTTTTTTGGCTGTGCCTAAGTGGGTTACTTAACTCATTTATTTTAAATGTCAACGAGTTTTGAATATACGACTAAATGTTATGACTAAAAATAAAAGAAAAAGATCATTTCACATATTTCTAGCTAGTTAAGTAGACTAGCAAAGGCACCAAGCTTGTTTTCTTCTGCAATTCGAGTTTAATTTTGCTCACTCATTAAACGCTTTCAAATGTCTTCGCTTTTACTGCTGTTTCCTCACAAGCCTTGCTTTAAAAAGAACTGTTCAATTTGAACACACTCTGCCTCAAAGAAGACCTTTTCATAGCCGTGCTAAGAGTGTGGAATCTAATATGGCAGCAATTGTTTTCCCTCTCGACAACATTGTGTGCATGCTCTGCTGCCTGCTCCCTGCGTGCTCTTTGTCTAACTGCTAATGTGGCTTACACTCGCGTCTTACAACTTAATTAAGCTTTAGGCATTTTAATGCAAATACCTGAAATAAGTATGTTTGCTTTGCACACACTCACACACACACTTACACACTCACACAGACTTACCTTGAAGTCAGGCCATCCGACCAATCATCCTCGACGCGTATTCTGGCCAAGGAGCTGTCGATTTCATTCTCGTGCTTATTATCAAGCATTTCGCTGCCTAGAAGGGGGAGAGAGAGAGGGAGAAAGAAAGAAAGAGAGAGGGAGAGCGAGCGAGTTATGTAGAATGTGCTTTGGCAAATTGAATTGTTCGAAATGTCATGCGAGGAATAAAAAAACATTACGCATGACGCATACGCACCTTTGTACCAGAATATGTTGCCCAACTCGTGCGGTCCTTGCATTATCTTGCAGGTTAGGTTAATGTCGCTGCCCGTTTTAACCATCAGATCGCTGGGGCCGTAGATTTCCGCTTTGAGCTCTGCTTAACCGAGCGAGTCAGATGAAAAGAGTGGGAGAGAGAGAGGGAGTATGAAAGAAGGAAAGAAAGGCAGAACAAAAAGTCACTTAAGTGCAGAGCACACACTGACAAAGCGCTGGTTTTTGTAATGATAATAATAATAATAATGTTAATGATAACGCCCGGCTTGAGCTGCTAGCTCGACGGGCTGTCCGTCCTCTGTACCCCGCCTCCCTTCCCTCCTGCCCTCCTGCCTGCCTTTTCTCCTGCCTGCCTGCCTTTTCTCCTGCCTGCCTGTTACTTTATTACACAGACGCGTGTCTCTATTATGCTGGCGATAAGCTTTTGTTATGCCTTATAAAAGCCATACACACACACACACACTGGCGTACACACGCGCAGTGGGACTCCACACACACACACACTTTGATACGCGCCGCTCACTCATACGCCGCGTTGTACCTGCACTTTAAGTCCGTCCGCCCTCAATGGAATTGTCTAAAAATTTGCCGCCTTTCATTTGCCGCCAAAGTGTCAACGCTGCGCGAAGTGTCTTTTGTTGTTACACCAACTGTCAATGATTTCAATTGCGAAAATTGAAAATGGAAAATGGAAAAACCGAGAAACGGAACAGAACGGAAACGAATGTTAAATGGGAAAAATGTTGAATTTGTTCGGACAGGGCAAATGCGATTTTTGGCATTAGGACTTATGACTGGAGGCGCTGCGCTGACAGTTGGCCTAATAGAATAAGTTGCCCCCACCCCAGTGGCAGTTACCCTCCTCCCTCTATCCCTCCACCTTGCAGCAGTTACTTATAAAAGCTTGTCCCTCCCTCCTGCCTAAGCTGCGCATTTACTGTGACTGACTTTAAGTTTAACTAGAATTTGTTCAGGTTTTTGTTTTTGTTTTTGTTTGGGTTTTTGGCTTTTTTCATTGTGCTTTTTTTGGCTTTTTCTGTTGCCTCATTGCCACATTAGTGGCAAAACGCTTAAGAGCGAGCGCGCTGAAAGTGGCACACAGCAACTACAACTACTACACACGTTGTTTGCTCCACTTTCCGCAGCACACACACGCATACACACACATACGCATACACTTAGTTGAGCACTTGCCTTTTGCAACTTGCAACTTCGGCCCTAAAGAACCGCAAAGCCAGCGTAAATAAATTGCAAGCGACGATGAAGGCAAAACGAAATGGGAACTGCTAGAAAAAGCACAGGGCAGTGGAGAGAGAGGAAGGAGGGGAAAGGGGAGGGGGTGCTGTGTACAACTGATACTTTGGCACTGCTTGCCACACGCCATGACGTGGCAGCCTTTGCTTGGTTGCTTTGCTGCCATTCAATCGGCAAAGCACAAAAAGTGTTGCATACTTTTCGGTGCGCGCACACGCTTGATTTGCATGCGCCCAGTACGCATGTGTGCATCTGTGTGTGTGTGTGTGTGCAAGCATAAATTGCCAAACGAGCACTGCCCCCAGCATTGCACTAAAGATATCGACTTTGGCAGCCGCCATATCTGCAGCCGATAGCAGCAGCAGCAGCAACAACAATAACAACAACAAGTGGGGAAAAGCAGCTGCAGAAACTTTTGCTCATGTGCATAACTTTATAGCATACTTTGCCGCTGTGCGCCTGTTGTTAAAGATAGGAGAGTGTATAAAGAGAGGGTATTGTGGCATTCTTTAAGCACTCTATCTCTCTTTTCTTCCCTCTCTCTCTCTCAATCTCGCTTCTTCAATTTTAAACAGTTAATTTCATGGAGCTTAATAAATACTTCATGCGATAAGATGTTGAAGCAGCTCTGCTGAATCTGATATATTCGTAATGCTTAATCTAAATGAAATGCCAACGCGCTAGCATAATAATACACTGCCAGAAAAGAGGAGGGAGAGAAGACACACACACAAACACAAACCCCGAATGGAATACCGAAATTGCCAGTTGGCGATTATCTGCTTTGCTTTATGGACCCGCATCGCGAGGGTCGTATGGGGTTGTTGGGAAGGTCCCTGGTTGCCGTTGTTGTTGTTGTTGTTGCCGTTGCTGTACCTGGCAAAACAATTGCGGCCGCGTATGACTTTTGCCGCCGACTTGGCTCGCTGTGGCTGTCTGTGTGTGTGGGGCAAACAACGAAGAAAGCCAAAAATTATTGCCGCACATGCAGCTGACAATGCGCGACCACGCCCACCTGCCGCAGTATAGTTCACACGCCAGCGTGTCCGTGTGAGTGTGTGCGAATTCATGTGGCTTCTGCAGGTGTTAACAGCGCGCGTGTGTGTGTGTGTGTGTGTGTGTGTTAGCCCGCATGTGGTTGTGCTACGTTTTCATGCTTCCGTTTTGGCCGCATTCGGCTTGCACTGCGCGCTGACAGCGGAAAACAGCGGGAAGCCACTTGAGAAGAAGGAGCAGGGGCAGGCGGGGAGGGAGGAATATACGAGTGCGCTGCGGGCAATAATAGAAATGAGCGCCGTCGCCGTCGTTGCCTACTGGGCAAATTGCTTATTTAACAATAATTAGATTAACCGTTAGCGGCAATTGGCATGTGTGTTTTGGCCCCAGTCAGCTGCATTATGGATGAAGGGGCGTTTAGTGGGGGGAGAAAGAGAGAGAGAGGCAGAAGGAGAGCAAGAGAGAAGACGATTGCAAAAGGGCAGCAACTTAAGTTTGCCAGCTCAGCAGAAATTCCCTGGCCGAGCTGCTTGAAGTTTTCATTAGTTGAGCTCGGCCAAAAAAATAAGAGAAGGAAACGGAAGCCGGCCAGACAAGAAGCTGGACCACGTTAGCTTACGTTGCGCCTGGCCACATGCCAAGCACAGCGCAGCAGCAGCAGCAAAAAACACCGTTACGATAACGGCAAAGGCAGCTGGCAAACAACACTCCGAACTCGACTCAAGCCTTGTTTACACACAGAGAGAGCCGACGGGCCGCCACCGCCGCCGCATAGCCACAAAAGGGCAACACAGAATGTGGCGGCAAAGACAGCACAGCCGGACCGAGGGCAGGAGACGAGAGGGGGCAGACCAAGCCAAAAGGCTACAGCAACAGCGACAGCGTTGCAGACAGCCGAGCAAAGTAGAAGAAGAGAAGAAGAGGAAAAAGTCATGAAAATGCATTTTCATTTTTCTTGATTTCGCGCATAAAATGCGCATAAGCCTATGGCCCATAAACATAAACATTTGGAGCAATGAACTTTGTGCATGGCATACTTTTTGGGGCTACGCTAGTTGTGCATTGCAATAGTGAAACAGAAAAAGAGAGAGAGAGAGAGAGAGAGAGAGAGGGGGCAAACATTGTGTGAGCTTGACTACAATTGAGTTGAACTGCCTGAGTTTTATTGCTGCTCAGTTAAATAGTGCAGGGTATCTGACAGGCGTGCTTGGTACACGTGAAGTGCAGTTAGCACGTTCTCTTGTATTTTCTACCATCTTCTCACTGTCTCTCTGACTTGCTTTGTAGTTCTTTGACTACTTCACACATCTTTCTACAGGGTATTTCTTAGTGCACCCCTGGCCTCAGTTGTTTGCAGACGGCTGCTGCTGTTTGTAAAAATTTATTGCCCCGCATATGTTGATGTATGTTTGCACACATGTACAACATATACGAGTATTTATTGCCTTCCCCTGCTCACCCCTTTCTCTTTCTTCCTCGCTCTCATCTCGTGCCCATTTCCCGCTCAGCTAAGTGACATAACATACAATTTAACAGTTATTCGGGGCAGTTTTTTAAAGCTAAGGCGGCTCGTCTCGCTCTCGTCTTTAAGCTCGACTCATTGTTGCCCATTAATCTTCTCTCTCACTCTCTTGAAACGCAAATTGCTTGGAATTAATTGTCAAATCAAATAAATAAATTCAATTTGTAAAAGTCACCGTCAGCGTCGAAATTTGATCGAAATATTCTTAAGAATTTTGCGGAGAGAACGCACAATAAAAGAAATGCCGGGGGAAATTGGGAATGCCAAAACATCATCATCATCATCATCATCATAATCCTCATCATCCTGCTGCTCGTCAACAACATAGTGATTGTCCCAGTCCCTTTTTCTAGCTTCCCCCCGTACACATTGGCAATTTCATTCCTTGTGGTTATTATTATTATTAATAATTCGAGAGACATTAATCACGAGTCGAGCACGAGTCGAGTCTCTCTCGCTCGCTTGCTCTGATAATACACCAGCAATTTATCATCGTGTACAATTTCTATACATATATATTTCGTTTTCTTTTTTTCGGCTGCCACAAACAATGCGAAATACGAGAAATACGAGAAATACGAGAAATAGTTCAACATTCTGTTTTATTATGCTCGCAATTTCCATTTGCGCCTTGACTTATGCAACGCTTCTGCGAGCCGCGACACCCGCTTCGCGTATAAATAAAGCTTAATGCACTTTATAATGCCGATAAAGTATGTATATACAGATAGTCGGATGAGCTCTGCTGAATCTGGTCATAACTTCTTGCGGGAGGGGGTGTGACAGGGAAGGCGACTCGAGCGAACTGAGCTTTTAATATGCAAATAATTGTGAGCTTATTGTTGCTTTACGAGCTTCACGCACTTCACGCAGATACAAAGATACGTAGATACACAGTTGTATCTGCGATTGGGGGATCTTTAAATGCTCTTCGCTTTGATTAATTGGGTGTAATTAAATCTGTCTAAGATTCTGCCACAACCAGCGATATCTGCATAATTTGGCATTATTATTTAACTTGCAGTTAATTCAATTTCAAAGGTCCGCAGTGAGGGCAATTTGCCCTTCTTAAAATGGGGCAAGCTCAATGTCAAGTTTGAAACGAATCTCAACTTGGGCAATGAACTTTACACCTTCTGTAATCCGTTTATAGTACTTAAATCATTCTGTAGAGGGAGGGTCATTCCGATTCATTGAATCGACACTGAAATAAATAGCAAATAGCTGAGGCAAAGCAAGGCAGACAAGACGAAGACGAAGAGAAGTGAAGCAAGAGCAGGGAAATTCATTTGAAATCATTTTTAATAAGCTGATGAAAGCGAACGAAATATATTTATAGCACAGCGCAGTGAAGCAGATAAATATACTATATATACATATAGTATACTTAAGATTATGACATATCTATATCTATATCTACGCAGTCTTGAATGATGTCTTTAAATCACTTTGAGCCAACTCGGAATTGCTCAAGTCTAATTGAGCTCAGCCTGGCTGATTATCCTTGATACTCTGTCACGCTACACACATAATTACATATAAATCCCACAGATTATGGCATTATCCTTGTCTAGACAATAAATGCCTTTAAAATGCTTTAATTCTCTTTGTGTTTTGTCAGTTTGTGTGGAAGTGTTGTCTCGCTCTTCTGCTCCTGCTCGTGCTGTCTTCTTCTATTTGCTTTGCCTTTTTGCCGCCGAGCAAGAAGTGCTCTTTGTGCATAGATGATTTGGCTGCGAGTCGAATAAACAATATTGTGCAATACTATATAGGGTAGGGGGAAGGGGGAGCAGGAGGGAAAGAAGAGGAGGCGCACAAATTGAATGTCTAACTGGGCCGCCTTGCGAAGAGTCAGTGAAATTATTTGCGCTTGATTGCATGCAATTTGCTGGCTGCTAATGTCAACAGGGCGCGCAGGCGGCAAGGGAAAGAAAGGTAGAAAAGCAGAGAGAGAGAGAGAGAGAGCAGGAGAGAGAGGGAGAGCAGGCAGCTGAGTGGCTGCCAGACAACTTCTTTAGTCTATGCCAAGCTACGCATTTAAATTGCCAGCATTTTGTTTAAAATTCAACTCGACTTCAGTCGCCTACTTCCCCCTCCTGTCTTCTTCTTCCTTCCCTCTTTCCGTCTCCCCCTCCCCCTCAGCTGACACCTGACTTTGTTGGCCGCGTGCCTGTGTCTGAGCAATTTACGTTTTTCTTAAGATATTTTGCCGTACTTGATATAGTTACGCTTGATTACTTTCGCGCGGGTAAACAAATTCAGCTTTCTTTCTCATCGTGTTTTTTCACATTTTACATTTCACTTTTCACCTTTCTCGCAGGCCATCTCGCTCGCACAGCTTGGCAGCAAGTACATAATTTCATTTACAATTTGCCTGCTTCTTTATCAGCACAGCCGAGGCGTGTTTTGGTAATTTGCCTTAAATTTCAAATTAAATCTAACAGCGGGAGGCAGCAGGGGGCTAGGGAACAGTAGCAGCATTGGTAGGGGGCGTGGCAAGTCGCATAGTTTGACACCTTTGTCGGGTGACGCGGTAATAAAGTTGGTAATTTAAGCAATTGAAGCGGGCTGCCTCTGCATTAAAATGTCTAAAGTATGCTGGGCGTGCCCCCTGCCCCTGCCCCAACAGCCGAGCAGCAGTTGCCTTCCTCCAAGGCGCAGTTCTCTCCATCCCCGCAGCAGCAGTTCCCTCCTCCCCCGCAACAGCACTTCGCTTCCCTCCCCACCCACTCTGCCTGCTTCTGCTCCTCGACTTGCTTGACTGATGTTTATAGGGCTTTTGGTCAACTTGGCGCTGTTTGTTTTCCAACGAGAGTGTGTTGGTGTGTGTGTATGCCTGTGTGTGGGTGCCTGTGAGTGTGTGCCTGAGTGTAATAGAATTTCACTAGTGCCAAAAAGAAGAAGCACCAGCAGCAGCAGCAGCATCAACAAAAACACAAACAAATTTATGGAATTTTTAGTGCAAAATTTTTATTTGCATAAGCGCATAAAAAATACTGGCACAACATCAGATGTGTGTGCAGCAACAACAACAGCCACAACAACAGCAGCAGCACAGTGAAGCAAGAGCAAGTAAATAGAGAGTGGAGATAAACAGCGGATACATGTATAAATAATTATGCAAATACAAAGTCAGCAAAGGAATTGGAAAATGCTGCAGATTTAGTAAAGCTAACATAAAAGTTTAGCAACTGAAGAAACAAAGACTTAACAAAAATAAAGTAGAGTTTATATTACATACTTAAGTACGAGGGTCGTTTGATAAGTCCGTGACTTTTTGTATTTGCCGCGCACCTGCTCTAAATACAACACTGCTCCTGTCAGCAGTTATCGATTAACAGCTGACTGTAAAATTTTGAGAAAGCTGCGTTTTTTGGTTTGCGTTTTATAGGCATTGAAAGCAGACGATCTCGATCTCCATTTTCGTTAAAATTCACGAGATCGTCTGCTTTCAATGCCTATAAAACGCAAACCAAAAACGCAGCTTTCAAATTTTACAGTCAGCTGTTAATCGATAACTGCTGACAGGAGCAGTGTTGTATTTAGAGCAGGTGCGCGGCAAATACAAAAAGTCACGGACTTATCAAACGACCCTCGTATAATGTATAAAACAGTATATAATGTTATACTATAATAGTCTTAATTAATTAAAATTGTTCCCATAAGAGAGTTGCATCTCCTCCAGTTTGCAGTTACTTATATGAAATCTCTTCATACTTAATTTCAAATTTAATCTGCAAATAATAGCGCATCTTTTGCCCCACTGTATTGGCTGCTGGCTTCCACGTGAGTGGCATGTCGAATATTTTATATGCACATTTCTTTTTGGGCATTCAAATGAGTTGAACATGAGCTACCGAATGCGATTCGGGCGTGAGTACATTCTACATTTGTTTTTTCTTGTCCTCCTACTCCTCCTGCTGCTGCTGCTGAAGGCGTGGCATGTAGTGGGCGTGGCTTATGCAAGCGTTTGGCAGTCATTTGCATTTCCGCAAATGTAATATTTATGACCATGTGAGACTCACAGCGAGTGTGTGTGTGCGGGTGTGTGTGGGTGAGTCTATGCAGTGCCTGTCCGACTTGACGTTTGTTCTGTCAGTCTGTCAAGTTGTTCTTGTTGTTGCTGCTGTTGCTGTTGTCTTCATTTCTCATATGCGTGTTAACTTGTATTCCCAGCCGCTTTTCATATTGGTTGTGCCCGAGTGCGTGTGTGTGTGTGCGTGTGTGTGAGTGTGTCTGTGTGTGGTCAGTCCACACTAAAACATTCATGACACACTGGACAGCTGACCGAAGCATTTATATTGGACAAAACTGGCTGGCCATGTGGCCAAGTTCAGATGAGTTGGCTAAAACAACACACACACACACAGAGGGAGAAAGAGAGGCAGTGTGCAGGCGAGACAGAGAGAGGGAGATCAGAAATCAAATAAGCTCATTGAGGGCAGTCTTCCGCACCAGAAGCTTTTAACAAAAATGCATTGCTAATGCGATACGATAAAAATGCACTGAACGAAAAATTCATAAGCATGGCATACAGACTGCATGGCTGTCCCACTCTCTCTCCCTCTTGCTCTCCCTCTCTGCTCAAGTTTTGTGCCAGAGATAAAAAGTTACATTACTAAACAGTTGCAGAGCTCATGCGGCCCAGAGTTTTACCTCAGCTACGCAGACCAGCAGCATTTTTCAATTAGCTGAAAACTGCTGACTATAAAGGTCTCTCTCTGTGTGTGTGTAGTGCCAACACCTTTGCCTTAGCAGGGCAAACAAAGCCTAGCTATGCGTAAGCCTTCTATCTATCTACTAACTGATCTAAGCTGCTGAGCATTTAGCCAAACAACAATAAAGGCAAGCCAATTTGCGCATAATCGAATTTGCAATTTTATAATCACACGAGGCAACTCACTAACTCCCTCCCTCCCTTCCTCTCTCTCTTTCGCAAGCTTATCCTGCCGTAGAGACGCCCACATGATGTGTAAATAACATGCATATTGTATGACTTCCTTAAGCTCATGAAAGCTGCATGTAGTCCTAAAACAGGCAGCAGGATTTGCTCGTCGTTTATGTAGTTTCGTGTAGTGTCGGGTTCAGGCTCAGCCACACACACACACACACACACACACACACACACTGACTGCCAAAAGTAATCACTTCAGTGGTTTGTGACCAAATTATTGCCAAATGTGCTGCCTAAGTTTGCTTCTCTCTCGAATTTCGTTCTGGGCATTTTTGCGCAAAATTCTCAATTTTCAGCATGTGAAATTTGCCTATTTACCCAGAGCCAGAGTGAGGGGGGGGGGGGGAGAGTAGCACCCTTGGAGAGTTATGATAATTGCCGTAAGGGTTAAAGTTCTTTATGCTGTACATGGACTATTACCACAGGCCAGTTTGTATTACAGCAAGTCGATATTTCTCGGCTCGACAAGAGAATTTGCTGCGTCTGGCAATCTGCAGGTGCCGTCTCCATTCATTTGTGCGACTGTACCGGGCAGTTTTAAGTTCTCCCCAACTAATGGGACCCTTGTTGACACACACACACACACACATACACACACATAGACAGCACTCAAGTATCGCAAAAAGGGACACTTCAAGGTGTTTCTGGGAAAATAACAAGAGCCGATTTGGGAGACATGTGTAGACAAACAAATAAAGGGAACTGCGTGTGGGCCTGGCTAGCAGTATTGTAAGCTGGGTTTATCTTTCGGTAATAGCTAAACAAATGTTTCTAGGATAAAAAATACTTTTCGTTCGTTCGTTGTTCGAGAGGAATCAAAGAGAGAATCAAACAACATAAGCCGAGAACAGTTTCCAGTGATTTGCACTCGAAAGTGCCTGCAAATTCGCTGAATTCCTGCCTAGTTTAGAATGTTTGCCAGGCTAAATATACAAATGAGCCAAGGCATTTAAGGTAGCTACGCGATACCCACTCGAGTGGGTTTGTCGTCTCTCTCACTCACTCACCCACAACGTTGAATGTGTAGGACAGTGACATCTTTGGCTCCGTGTTGATTTGGCACTCGTAGACACCGGAGTCGCGTGGCTGCGGATATTTGATTTGTAGCGTCCAATTGGCCGAGTTATCGGGTCGCAGCACCTGCAATGAGTCACATGGGGAGTTCAAACAGGAGGAAATTGGAGTGTTTGCTGTGTTTGCTACATACCTGGAAACGCTGATCGGAGGTGTAGGTGGTGCTGCCGGCGGTGAGGATATGCAGATCACGTTTGCGTATCCACGAGACCTGCAAGTACAATCGAAATGGCAAACAAAATAAGAATGAGAGAAGGAATGAGATAAGGACTTTGCTTACACATTGCTCACTTGGTTGGCACACACACCAGTATACACACCCGTACACACACTCACACTGAGCTCGCTCTCTCTATCTCCCTCTTTGGTGTCTGCCAAGTTTAAAAATTACAAATTCCGCACTTAAAAGTTTCGCCCAAGTGCGTTTAACAGCGCTTTGTGTATCCCGTTGTTGCCACCGTTTGTTGCCACACCTTCTACCTACTGCCGCACACGCCTCCTGCCACTTGCAGCAGCAACGGCAGCAGCAGAACAAACACAAAGCGCAAAGTTTGCTATGGTTTTTTGGTCTTGAGTGTTCGTACTTCTTTTGGGAATTTGTTGTTGCCGATGTTGCTGCTGTTTTTGTTTTTGTTTGTTAATCTTTAACGTCTTGCCTTTGTTTTTGGCATTTAATCAACGACAACAGCACAACAACAACAAACAACAGGGAAGAGGCAGCATCACATAAGCCGCGTGAAAAGGGTTGAGCTTCAAGTTCCGCATTAAAATTGCGCTTATCGATGCTCAAACCTACGAACTGATTTCCCCACGTCGAACATAAATTACTCAGACAATTGAAGAAGTCTTTAAGCCGGGCAAGGGAAGGGAGGCAGGAGGGAAGGGACCAAGGGGAGTGAGTATCTTCCTGCGGGAAACTTCGAATTGTTTCAAAGTGGAGAGACAGTCGTGGCTGAGCGTGTCGCCGATTTTGGGCAATTTTTATTATAGAGCTTGAATTACATTTTCATTTTCATTTGATTGTGCTGAGCTGCCCTCCCCACCCCCTCCCACAACTCTCCTTCAGACCTTATCCTGCTTTGGTTGCTTTGGTTTTGTGCGAGATTTGGCTTTCTTTTTCCTTCGCCGTCGACCTTTGTGCCCTTTTGGCACATTGTTGCCAATTTATTTAATGTCCTTGCTTCTGTTGTCGGCCTTATTGTGATGCTCAATTTTAATTACAATGCTGCGGAAAAGTTTTGCACTGCCGGAAAAGCCACCCAGCTCTGCTGCTCCCCCACTCCCCCTACTCTTCCCTGCCCAATTAAACTTTAAATATTTTGCGACTGTCAACGTAAACTGGAAAATATGTGGCAACAAAAAGTTGGCCTAGGTTCATTAATAACAGTTATGCCTTGGCCAATGGGCATTCATAACGTGCACAACGGAACCGACGGAACCGGGCATGGCCAATAAAAGTACCAAGCACCGACTACAGTGCGGGCTAAATATCACAAATAAACAATCCTTTTTTCCTCTTACTCTCTCTCTGTCTCTTTCTCACTGTGTCCAACAACTATTGGCCAAGCGAATGTTGCCTCTGATCCTGGCCGATTCTAATAAATTCATTCGATTGCCGCCAAAGTCAACACACAACTACACAACAACAACAGCAATACACAATAGAGAATACAATGCGAAGAGGAAAGCGATGTGAGAATCGGAAAAGTGGCCAGGGGCAAACGGTCACGTAATACGTAAAAATAAAATTCATTTGCTTGTAAAAGTTTTATGCTTCGTTTTTATGCTTTTCATCATAGACTTTTCGGCTTCTTCTCTTCGCTTCTTCCTCACAGTTGTTGTCCTAGATTCCGGGGATCTGTTGGCGCGAAATGAGCCAATGCATTGGGAATTCCAAATAAAACGCGCCTACAAAATGCGAGTGAGAATCTCACACAGTAAAACAGCAAAGAGAGAAACAGCAAAAAGGTCAGTTGGTCAGTGGCAATGTAAAGCCTCGAATTGACTTGCAGCTAAACCCTTTGCCCAGCCAAGATTACACCCACACAGACACACACACACACACTCACTGTACCGAGGTCAGGGTTTTAATAGATAGTTATTGCCGACTGGAAATGAAAGTAGCACCCAATATAGCGTATATGGCGTCTATATAGATTCGAGTAATACCATAAAAGCAGTTGCCATTTGCCCTGGCTGGATTAAGAACTACTCAACGAACTTGTACGATGAATTCGATAGAATACCCTCATCAAAGTAGGGTGTAAAAGCGGCGTAAGAACTTTGACTTGGCATGATTATGGGGAAATAAAGCAGGGGTGGCTATGGATTAGCCCGGGTATTGAATGTTTTAAAATAAGAAGGAATGATGTGTTAATGCATTAGCAATGAGTTAACTTTGGATTCATTCTGCATAGTGCATTAGTAAAAAAAAATTAATTTATTTTATAAACCAAATTATATAAATAAGGTAATAGTGAATTAAATAATACATTAGCCATGAGTTAACAATACATTAATTTGCAACATTTTTGGATAAGTAATCTGTTAATACTATTCTATTGATTATTAAGTCATTACCAAAGAATTTTTAACATACTTGAAACTACTGTAGCGTTAATAATGTAATGCATTGGTAAAGAGGTATTTATGTATTAAAAAGTCATGAACAAAGTTTCATGAATGAAATATTACTACTTAAATATAAACAAAACTATATTTGTTATTTATTGATAGTTCGCAATATTACCAAATTGACTGTATTAGTAATGCATTAGTAATTCATTACAGGCTTTTACTTCAATAATATTTTTCATTACAGAAATACAAACAATACTTTAGCAAGACCTTCAAGTTAAATTCATTGAAAGAAAGAACTGCAATGCATTATCAATGACTTAATAATGAAATTGCCAACACTCAGCTTAAATACTTTTGCGATATTTAATTATTAATAGAACTCACAGAAATTCTTCGTAGCAACACTTCGTTCACGGAACTATTTATTTGCAGTAACCATATTTCATCAAATTCCCCTTCCCCTTTCCCCCTTCCCTGCTCCATCCCCTTGCCAGCAATTTTACACCAAATCCGTTAATATTTAATTTCGCAGTAAAATCAAAAAGGAAAAGTGAAAAGTTTACAAAGTTTGCAGCAAAATCCTTTTTAGGCAAGTGCACGAGCACGAGCACGGCAGCAGCACGCTGTGGAGAATATCCCAAGCTACCAAGCAACAAACATATGTACAATATATATATAGCTATATATACACTTGGATTTGGACAGCAGCTCAGTTCAATTCACGCAGCTTGGGGATTTACTCGGCACTTTTGCCACAGGTTGCACAGGAGCTGCCAACTCCCCGGAGTGTGCCAGCGATGGCAGAAGGAAAAAAGGAAAGGCAACTTTGCTCTGTGCTCGGGGTATAATTTTCGTAATGTCCTTAGGTTTAAATAAATACCACAAGCATAGTTTTATATTATTTAACACTTTGTGTGTTGGTCGTGCAAAACTTTCGCCTCTGCTTGTTCCAGTTTTCTTTCGGTTTTTTGGCTGCGTTGCTTTTACTTTTTGTTCTTGTCACTTTATAGCGCGCGCACTGAGAGCCAAATGAAGCAAGTTTCCCTCTGTGTGTGCCTGTGTGTGTATCAGTGTGTGTGTGTGTGTGTGTGTGTGTAGCTGCAAACTTGGCGAAAATACATTAAAAACTTTGCTGACGCATTTTCTGCGTCTCTAACCAAGCTGGAGACTTTAGACTTTGGGTAACTTGAGAATTGTTACACAGTTGCACTGTGTGTCTGCCGCAAGAGCGTTTTGTTATTGTTCTCTGTGGCAGGGGCACTCAGCGTGCCCCCCTCTCTCTGTCTCTCTCTCTTGCTGTACAGTCGGAAATGGTGTGAAAATTTCATTAAAATGGCAAAAGCCATGGAGAACAGTGCGCACTGTGTGTTTTCGCCCACTTGTTTTGCCTATTTACAAATTGCTGCAATGCCCCGAAAACTAATGAACTTTCTTCTTCCCCCTTTGCCGCCAAGCTGGCCATCATCGTTTCATCAACTTAACTTAATTCACGATTTGCGCACAATTATCAGAAAGAGAGAGAGAGATACAGAGAGAGAGAGAGCATTTGCGTGGGAAAAGTAAATTATGCTCGATGAAGAGATCTCTCAACTTTCGGGTGCAAACTTTTTGCTCGACTCTGGTAAACAAAGTTGTTAACAGATTCTGGGGGACAACGCGTCAGAAACAACGGCCATGGCATTAAAAAGGGTTCACCGAACTTCTTTGATATCTACACACACACACACACACACACACAATAATACACTGACTTTTTTAGGGCTCTTTCTCTCTCTCTCTTTCTCTCTGTGCCTTCTGCTTGGAACATGACCAAATTGCGGCTGGGCGCGTGTTGCAGCACGCGCTTATGAGAAAATGTTCTGACTACGGCGTAATAAATCAACAGTGAACGGACAATCCTGTGAAGTCAAGTTGAACAAGCGGATTCAAGCAGCTTCCGGCGCTCAAAAAAAACACACAGCACACACACAAGCAAAAAAACAACGGTAAAAACAACTCACAAACAACGGGACAGTGGGACAGCGGAACAGCCGCAACTGACTGAAAACTCAGCCGTGAAAAGGGAAAATCTGACGCAGTATGGTAATGGCGGACAGACAACAGCAGATACCTTACTCTTCCCTCCCTCTGGCACCCTCTCTCTCTCTCTCTCTCTCTCTCTCTCTGCACTTGGCTAACGAACTAACAGCGCAAGCATAAATTACCCGGGAGTAGACGACAACTTTGAGTGCACACTCCTTGCGTGGGTGTACTAGACAGCAGGCAGAGGGGGAGGGGGAGGGGGAGAGCAGGGACAGTAATGGGGAGGCGACAAAGTTATTTGCCGTAACTGTTACACTTTCAATTTGAGTTTATGGGCCGCTGCTGTGGGTGACAGCGCGCGGTTCCAGCCTGTCAATTACAATTAATGTTTGCTTTTTTCGCCTTCCCCCCCAACCTCCCTTAGTGAAAACTTTTCTACGTGGGTGGCTGCGTATTAGACGCCAAAACTCGCTGTTGCCCCGACTGACACACACAGCACACAATTCACTCTCGAACTGAGTACTAAATACAAAAGAAATGTTTAAAAATTTTTGTTTTTAATAACCATAGAAAGAATCCATAAAAACCTCATGGAGAGCGAAAGATTCGGTATGTGGCACATCCCTCTTTCTCTATCTCCCTCTCTCACTCGCACAACAGATGCCACAGGTGGCAATGTGGAGCAGCATCCACTGAAGCAGGATACCACGCTGCAAATGGATCTGGATGAGTGCAACAGCAGCGCAGATGATACGCCGCCGACCATGATAATTGTAGAGACATGCATAAGCAACAAGGAGACGGGGGCAGTGGTGAAATCGATGCCCTTGCAGGCAACTATTAAACAGCAGCAGGCAGAGCAGCTGCAGCTGGAGGCCGTGAGTGCTGTGGAAACGACAGCCGAGCAGGCGGGCTGCTCTCTGACCTTGGGCTTCAAGCCGAATGTGCAGTTCAACATTTTGCCACAGAGTGTTGCAGCCAATGCGAATCGCGATCAATTACTGTCCAGCACTGAAGCTGCCCTGGCTGCGGCAACCATATCATATGCCACCGATATCTTTGAGGCCAGCAACAACAACAACAACAGTAGCAACAATGAGTTGGGCGTTGCCAAGCTGCGTCGCTGCGTCGACGGCGCCACACAGTGCAACAACCTCAATTTGGACTACGAACAGTCCTCCTGTGACTCGATGCCATCGATTGATTCGCTCGTCTGTCGCATTTGCCACAACGCCGATAATCCCGAGCAGTGAGTATAGTCTCAAGGTTCCTTAACTATCTGGAACTGTATATTATATATCTAGTACTTTCTTTTTACTACTAATCTATATATAATTGCCGCAATTGATGGCTACAGATTACCATGTAGAACTTTCACTTAGAACCTATGGAAAATCAATATTAGTTTGTTGTGATTTGTAACTGTTTGAGTGTTCAGACAGCTGCGACTAATTGCATGGATATTTCTATAGTCTGTCTGATCTATATAGTAGAAACAGTAACCTGTCTTTATATCATATACTTCTCTTGAGTTTATAACATACCTGAATCTAGTTAAAGGTTTGGTGTAGATATTCAATGACTTTTTCAATTTCCATCACTTTAAATCTACATTTAACTCTAGCTACTGATTGTTTATGGATAAGCAACTCGTATCTATTTATATATCACTATATATAATGCATAAGTATATAGTTAGTAAGAATATATATTTGGTATTATGTCTAATAGTAATTTATTACAGCAACATTTACCTACATCTAAACTACATCTTCTCTCTTAAGCTTTTTCTATCTATAACTTTCATACTTTTTCTATATATATATTGGTAACTATGTAGCAATTATTGTTGAACTATTTATATAGTATATATAGGCTTAGAATAAAAGCTTTATACTTTTATATCGTTTTATATATAACTTCTATTATCTGAATTCCTTTCGGCCCGTAAAGGTTCTCAATTTACTCGTCTTCATACTGCTTATACTACTTTAAATAAGTTCTTCTGTTGTCAATATATACTTTCATATATGTATACAAAGATCTGTAACTACATTAATCCATACATACGTGTACATCTACCTGTATAATCCATTATCCATTAATCCTTTCATAAACCTTTTTAAAAGGATCAGAACTAACCTCTGCACCTGTAACCATCTACAAAACATCATCATTATTCATATATTCCCTTATCTACTCTCCTCCTTCTGTCTCTTGTTTCACTACAATTTCCTCAACTAATATACCCGCCTTGGCACTGCGGTTACAGGGTATACCAATTGACATTAAAATTGGTGCGTGCTGCCGCAAAAAAAGCCAAACAAATTAATTGCTCTGCCGCATTTCAATATGAAATTAGCGTAATGCCATTTGTTATTACCACACACGCTACAGACACAGATACAGAGGCAGATATGGATAATGATGTATATGTATACAATAATTTATAAGTATACACATATATTACACACACAAACACAAGCCACACTCACACACGAAACATTTAAGCGAACACGAGGCCTCGTGTTGGCTTCCGTTCCCGTTGTTGTTGTTGTCTTTGTCGTTTGGAACTGTTTGTTCTGCTGTCCACACATTTAATCCCCACTTTTAATGGTACCCCTACCTCTCCCCCCTTCCCCTCTCTGTTTGCAGACTCGTGTCGCCCTGTTTGTGCAAGGGCTCGCTGACATATGTGCACGTGCATTGCCTGGAGCGCTGGATTAGCACCTCACGCTGCACGATCTGCGAGCTGTGCCAGTTTCATTACAACACGGAGCAGACGCTGCGGTAAGTGACCTACACCCCTTCACCCCTCCACCTCCACCTCCTCTCCCCAAGGCGTGACAACAAAGTTCAAAGTGTCACACAGCCATCAGTTCATCTTCATCAGCGCGAATTGCACTTTGTGTGCCTGGCGAGAAGTCAAGCTCAGCCAGCAGAGAGAGACAGAGAGAGAGAGAGAGGGAGAGGGAGACTGAGAGTTTTAATCAGTGCAACCAGCTGAGCTTGCAAGCGTTGCGGCTAAGCTCGCCGCCAGGCTGAGTTGGCTCTAATTGCAGCAACTTGCCAGGCATCATTGTGTGCCATGATGATGATGATGATGATGATTAACAGAGTTCCTTGTTCCGTTCCCTCCCCCACCCCTTAGCTACACCTGCCTGCAATCGTTGCGTCTTTGGTATTCGCGCGCCATGAGCCGTCGGGCATTGCAGGAGGATTGCCAGATGTTCTCGCTGCTGACGCTGGTCGCATTCGGCATTATTGGCACGCTGCTGGTGGGCATTCAATACTACGCAATGCACACACAGTCCTGGGGCCTGAGCAAGCTCTGGACCAAGTCATGGATGGTTTTCTTTTTGATTATGACGGTGCGTGGGCAGCCAGATGATTGCACTTCTCCACGTTATGTCTCTTCATCTCTTCTATATCTTTCTCTTCCCTGCAGATAACTGTTTACTTTGCCAATGTGTACATGCTGGTCAAGTCGCAATTGACGCCCTGGTATCGGTAAGATCTATACCCAGCCCTAACCCCCTTCAACTGTATTCTCTCTTGCTCTTCCTCAGCTGGTGGCAGTCGGCCCGTGATATAAAACTTATACTTGAGAATCGCCGCCCCTTTCCCAATCCTAATCGCGTGCAGCCACAGTATGTCAACCCTCTGGACACAGGCTCAGTGACTGCATCCATGTTCACCCATCACGATCATATGGATGTGCGCGCCGCCTCGCAGCGACCTTACCTGACGCCCTCGTCCAGTGCCAGCTCATTGCCGCGCAATCCTACTGCAGCTGCTGCTGCGACTGCTGCTGCTGCCACTGCTGTGCCCGCAGTGCCCGCTCAGGCCATGGAGATGACTGCGCTTGGCTGCTCGGCCAATGCCAATGAGAGTCCCAAGAGCAAAGCTGAAGAGACCAAACCCAAGGAAGCAGAGACAGAGGCATGAGAGACGAAGCTATAAGTAGTCAGGGACAAGGCAGAACTGGACTGGACAGGATGCAGGGCAGGGGGCAGAGTGGCCATGACAGGACAGTTTGTAATTAAGACTCAAGGGCGAATCGTCTCCACACCCGCGTCGACACGGTTTGCGTGTGTCCTTTGTTTAATGTAGTTTCAATGCTTTTAATGAACTTGCCCCTCGAACAACTTGTCTTAAATGGGCGAACAACTTTCAGCTCACAGCTCGCAGCTCACATTTCTCGGTGCGTGCCTGCACTTGTGCTGAGCGAGAGCTGCCTGCTTGCTCACAACTTCCGTTTCCGGCATGAGCTGGTGCAAATTAAAGTCGAGTCGAGTCGAGTTGAGTCTGACTCTGCGCACGTCACGGGGCTTCTGATGGCCGTAGCCGGTCACGTGATTGATGGCTCATAAATTAGTCATTTCGCCTTAGCCTCGCAGCGCCGCCAGCTCACAGGATATCCAGCAGGACACAGCTCGGCACAGCACAGTGCGCAGCACGCGTGTTTCTCCCGCTTGTCGCCTGTCTTGTTTGGCCCACTCCGAGTCCGGGCTACATTTTTGCACAGCGCGACGAGTGCAGCCTCAGTAATCAAGCAGTAATTTGGCATAAGCCTCTCCTGCCTGCCATCTAATATCGGCAGACCAAACACTGCTTTCTCCCTCAGTGGGCGTTAACGTGGGTGTGTTTGGCTTCTGTGAGTGCCCGAAGCTGCCGCTGCGTGGGCCGCTAACGCTGCTGCTGCTGCTCCTGCTGCTGTTGATGTTGACATATTACGAGTGGACCCACCTTACTCCTGCTGTTGTCCAGCTAGTGCTGTGCATATTTTGCGAAGGGTTAACAACACAACGACCTTCAATCACTCCCGCTGCTGCTCCGGCTGCTCCGGCTGCTGCTGGCCATGGTTAGGCAATCACAGCGCGACCATGTCAAGTCAAAATGATTGAACGTTTTCAGCCTAAATCGCCAGCCAAATCCCCTTGTTCCATTTTCATTTGTCTTGCCCGGCAATTTCCATACCACGTGCGGGGGCCGTCTCCATGTGTGTGTGAATGTGCTTTTTAAGTGTTTGTATTATAGACTAAGCCCAAATTGAAAGCCAAGCAAAGGAGGGGGTCTTTCAGCCCGAAAGTCATGCATTTTAATAAGCTGCTGCTCATGTGTGTAGGAGAGTGAGAGTGAAAGTGAGAGAGAGTGGGAGCGGGGTCTACTATACCCCGTGGAGAGCTCTGAGAACACACACGCACACATAATGGAGCTAATCCAAAATTCCATACAGTTGAAATTAGTTTTCTCGATTAATTTGTGGCGGCAGCCTAAAAGCAGGCTACACTTTTAGCATGACAAATGTGGTGGCAAATATATTAACAGTTATTAAAAGGAGTACAGCACTCCTGCACCACTTAAAGTTAGCATGAAATAACTTAATATGTGTGTTTAAATATATTCTAGGGCAGCCTAAAAGCAGGCAACACTTTTTGTGCAACTAACTTGGCTACGCTTTGGCGCGCTCGCTGTGACCTCTTTCAGCACTTCCAACCACCCATGAGCCTTTGTAAACCCGTGTTTATATAATACTTACATCCTTATCGCCCAAACGCTCCACACGGCAATGCAGAAATCCCGTTTGGCCCACGGTGACGGTCAAGTTGCGCGGCACATCAAAGTCGAAATACGGCAGCAGATTCGATGGGGAAACTGTGCTCGTTGTGGTTGTTGGTGGCGTCGGTGCTATCGCAGCGTTGTAACCTGCAATCAAAAGAGGGCAAAAATAAAGAGAATGAGTGAGAGCAATAAAGAAAGAGAGGGGGAGCGTGTGAAGTGTGTGTGTGAGTGTGAAATTGCTGTAGCAAACATTGCGGCATATAAAAACTTGTGCCAAATGGAAATTTATTTTCATTTTCATTTCCATTGTATAACGGTAAAACGCTATTCAATGCCGCACGGTCTGCTAGCGTGTGAGTGTGTGTGTGTGTGTGTGTGTGGAGCACGCAAAACACTCGTTCTCGCTGCTAAAACTGTGAAAAGTAATAAAATTCTCATAAAAATTCAGCAGGAACAACAGCAACAACAAACACACAGAGGGAAAAATCTTCAACAAACAATTATATTCCCCTTTTTTTCTCTGGCATTTTGTTTGTTTGCCTTTCTTTTTTCCTCCCCATCCGCATGTTCTTTGCTCTGGTTTTCCCTCGATTTTGCATACGTTGTGCAAATCGAGGCAGCTGATGACGATGACGATGATGATGATGATTAAATCGAGAGATTTATTTATGCCCGAGCATATTTGTTTGCACTGCGCTAAAGCAAACTACTGCATATTTGCTGTTAAGCTGATTTCGTAAGCGTATCAGCGATTCGGTGAGGGGAAGTTCCGCTCTCGCTTGTGCCCTGAAAAACGTTTTGGCTGCGCTCAAGGCCAGCGCACAATTGTGGCGCATTAACAAACCCAAACCGCACAAACAGAAGCGATTCATATTGCTTCGCAATTTAATTGAAAATTAATATGGCCTCCTTCTGCCCCGCCCCCTTGTGCGACTGACCAAAATGGCTGCCCCCGTCCCCCCCCAGTGAAACTTGACTTCAGCAAACTTTGAGCTGAGCCAACAAAAGTCACCAGAAAAAGGAACACGTTAGATAAGGAATGTAGGAATAAGGAATGTCTTGTTATAGGAAACTGCTAAAATAAGTTCATCAAAAGATAGACAGAACGGGGGGGGAGAAGGGAGGGAAGGAGGGCCAGCTGAAAAAGACGCTGAAAGTTTTTGCACATCAAAGCTGTGTGTACAAATCAGCGTACATCGCATGCAGCCAACTGGAAGTGGAATAATTGAATGAAGGCAGGCAAAAGGGAAGGGGGAAAACGGGCGTGGCAAGCAGTTTATCGAACTTTGAACTGAATTTGCGGGCATCAGGCGAGAGAAGGCAAGGCACGGCACGGCGCGGCACGGCAGGAGTCAAGTGTGCGTAGGCAAAAAGCGCATTCGGATTCGCACAAAAGTATGCTACGATTTTTCGCACAGACCGGGTTCCCCTCTCCAACATCCTCTCTAGCTGCTGTTGCACATTTCCTTTTCCGCACGCGCCAAAATCGACGAAAAACTTTTTGCTCAGCACGCGCAAAAAGGCAGCTACAAAACATACGCAAAACTTTTGCCACATGCGTAGGAAACAAGCAGCATAGTCAGCGTGCGGCATGGGGCATGCGGCACAGGATGCAAGCGGCAGCGGGCAGGCACAGCCAGCCCCACTGTGACGAGGTCGGGCATGACAAATTTTACGATTTACTGCGAAATTCGAACACAAAGTTAAATTTAATGTGCGCCCGCAACATTCTCTTGTACGTGCCCCATTCGTGCCCGTGCCCGTGCAGCGGGCTGTGGCAATATGCAAAGTATACGGAAAGTGTAGATAATTCCAAAAACACAGACAGAAAACACAAGCAGCGAGGGCGGAGAGGGAGAGAGGAGCTGCAGAGCAACGCAGCAAGTAAAAGAAAAGCAATTTTCAGCGCTCAACACACTGCACGACAAAGTCGGAAAACTGAATTTGCATATTTAATACGATGTTTGATAACTGTAGAAACAAGCGTGGAGTAGTAGTATTATTTTTTTTTTGTATTGCAAGTGGCATGAGACATAAGATATGAGTGCAGAATTTGGATAGTTCCGGTTCAGCAGGGAAAAAGAAAATAAGTTCAAGGGGGAACATCAGCAATGCAATGATTGAGTTGCAATTGTGAGGGAGGCATAGGTGATGAGAGATGGAAAGTGGAGGAAAGGGAGTGAATATAGAGCTGATTGTGCCATAGCAGAATTTATAACATAAGCTAGCAGATTTAAAGAGATAAGTGCAGTAGTTGTGGGAAGGAATAAGGTTTTGCTTTAGTTCTGCGTGCTTACGATTGCGTGGATTCATAAATATAAGTTAATTTTTTATTTGGGCATAACTTGTGTATCTTTAAAGCTGTTTATATAGTAAACAAAATCATGCGAATTGCATTAACTTAATCGAATTAATACAGAAACTTTCGAGTAAGGTAAAAACATGTCCTTCCTTCGGTTTTTGTCATTTAAACGAATTGGTTTTAGATAACCAATGAAGGTATCGGTACAATTCAGCAACGTTTAGTTGGCATCGAGAAATAATGAGCAATAAATTTATATAGATCTATAGAAATAAATTGTCCTTATATATTCAGGCACCTTATTAGAAAAATCAATTAATTAACTACAGCTACATCGGCTAGTTTTTTTACTATGAGGCGTGGACAGGAATGGAACATTTTAAATCTCAACTTTATCAACACAACTAAACATGCATAGCAAATAGAGTTTCCATAAATAACCATAGAACTGTCTTTACTACTCAAATTAAATATTGCGTTATTTTTGGCACACCCTATATCCCCTATACACCTTAAAGGGGGTATTAGCATAAGCCAGGTGAACAATAATAAATCAGTCCATAGTTTCATCACAATCTAGCAGATTTCAAGAGTAAATTTCCCCACAGATATCAATACAGCTCAGAGTCCTCTCGAGAATATGAAAACAGACCTATCGAATAAAGTGGACTATGGACTCGCCCCTACTTCCCTCTCTCTCCCCTCCACACACTGCCGCCCCTCCCTGCCCCTCTCTTCCTGCCAGCCTAAACGTTTGGCATGGCGAGTGAAATTAGCTTTAGGAATTTTGCACGTATGCGTGCGTGTGACTGAGAAATGCGTGGGGAAAATTCGTAGGGCGTGCTTTGGCTGTGGGCGTGGCACGTAAATACGTGCCATGCAACGAGCTGAAGCTGAACTTAATTTATTGTTTATCAGCGGGCATGAAATTTATGACCAGTGTCAGTGCGAGAGAGCGAGAGCCAAGATTTCACTGTGCCTCTGTGTGTGTGTGTGTGTGTGTGTGTGTGGTAAGCCCTGTGCGTACGTGTGTGTAAGTGTGTGTGTGTGTGCGAGCTGGCGCTAATTTTAAGTTTATGCATGGAAAATTTGCTGCGTGCTCATGTTGAGCAAATTAACGATGCGGCTGCCGGAAAACGCGACGGCACAACTTGTCGAGCTGCCGCTGTTGTTGCTCCAGTTGTTGTGCCAGCCACTTTGCTATCGATCAGCACACACACACACCCGCAGAAGAATAACAACAACAGCTGCTGTTGTCAGATTTTGGCTTTGGCTTTGGCGCGTTTAATCAAAAATGCCGAAAAGCGGCTAAAGGCAAATTCAGCAATGCCTACAAAATTGACATGATGCATGGCCAATTCTCGCCGGAGTTTGTGCCAATCTCTCTCTGTCTCTTTCTCTCTGCCCCCATTCCAAATGCTGTTTATGCGGGCAGCGGCTTTTCACCAAATTAGCAAATGTGGTGGAAAATTTGTACCGCGTTTACATAAAGCACGCAATTTATGAACGTCATTAGCGGCGTGCACATATTATAATAGATCGCATGCGAGAACCAGATTCAATTTGACTACATATGGTGGTAGTTTATGTTCCCCTCACCCTCTCTTGGCCGCATTAATTGAGCGTTAAATGCATTGCGCTGCTTTCGGGTTATGCAAATCGAAGACAAACATTTGTGCGGGGCAAACAGACGGAATGATTAGTGATACGCGCTGTGTGACATGGGTAAACTGACGGCAAGCAGATATCACGTATGGCAAACAGAGACAGCAGACGACAGACACTGCCGTGCAGTGCTGTAGTTGAAGTGGGTCAAAGGGGGTAAAGAGGGGATGAGGAGGGCTTTTTCAAGTGGTTTTAAATTTATAGAAGCAGCCTTGAAAGCTTTTGTGTCTGTGTCATCAATCAGTTACAGACTAAACATACTTAAAAACCAATCACAGTTGCCACTAGGCATGTGCCCCTCGCACCTCGCATGCCTTTTCCCTTCTGCACTGTGTAAACTACAAGCTATCGTCAATAATTCTATTGACTATTAATACCCTAGAAAAGAGATGGAGAGGTGGAGGAAAGGAATGTATATTGGCTTAACTCCTTTCTTCTTTGCAAAGTTATCTTCATTTTCCAGGGTATAGTTTTGTTAGTGTACTTTATTCACTGACTACTTAGAACCTTAAAATTGCTAGGGTATGTTCCTTCCAAACCCTTCTCTGCAATTCATACTCTAGTGAGCCTTTTTATAATGTTTTTTCATGCCTTCAGCATTGCCTACAGTTCTATCTCTTCTTCCCCTTCACCACCTACAGGGCGCCACCTAGTTCATCAGCTGCACTGCTCCCCTTTGCACCTTGACTTGTTGTTTGTTTGCCTAAGCGTGCATGCGAAGTTCAAGACGCGAGAGAGGCAAGTTGCATGCTTGAAAGAGGCGCCACCGTTCGGATTTTTCCATGATCCCAGCACTTAAGGTTAAGTTGCGCCTGACAACACATTGACGCATTGAGTGGCAGCAGCCAACCGCGCTGCAGTTGCACTCAAGACGCCGTCGTGTTGACTTGCCACAAATTGTCTAGACAGGGGACAAGGAGGCAGCGAGATAGAGGCCAAAAGGAGCAGGGATAAGGGCGTGAGCTGAGCTGAGCTGAGATGCTGCCACTCAGCGGCAACGAGCGCTCTTTTAAATATGTTCAACTATCGATTATGTTGCTAAAGTGTTCCGCTTTGCCATGCAAAGAAAGTAAGAGAGAGAGAGAGAGGGAGATAAATAGAGAAAGCGAGCAGGGATAAGCAAGTGAGGCAGGCATACAAATCAGCTGGCATATGGAGGAAGCCAAGCCAAGCAAAGGCTTAAGCCGTGACTGGCAACTGAGATTTGCCGCGGTGCAATCAATATTTGTAAGGCTAAATGCAGCAGCTACTTTGGAATGGTAAAATCTTTGAAAATATACTATGGAGTGCTAGATTTTATTATTATAAAGGAGTAAAAAAACAGTTAGTACGCTTGGTAAGCTTTAAATGCAAAATATTTGGCATGACACGGAGGCATCTACAGTTTATTCTTTATAAAGAGAAGTGTAAAGAAGGAAATGACCCACTTCGATAGGGAAGGAGTAGCTCCTTCCCTTCTTATATCAAAACTGAATGATGAGCTTGTGATAATAAATGTGCAGAATTATAATTTATATTTAGAGCTAAAATAAAGTAAAATAAATGCTTTGCTTATCATAAAGCTAACTTAACACACTAATAAAGTTTTCTATTCAGTCCAAAATCTACTTTTCCAACTCAAATCACATATGAAAACATATATCTATATGAAGGAGTTTATTTGTATGTATTCCATATTCTGTTTTTTATCTCAACTATTATTTTCGGCTAATGCAAAGTTAATGTTGCTTTCCACAAGTTGTTTTTCTACTCCATTAAAGCCGCATTTCAATGCATTAAGTAAATTCCCTCAATATCATTAGCGCATTAGGAAATCCCTCAGCATTTAAGCTGTTCTTGTGATATTCATAAAGAGTAAGAGTTACCTTCCGCTGTCCCTCCCCTTTCCCTTTCTTTATTCCTCCCCTTCTCCCTCTCATTCTGTAACACGTGTTGCCCAATACAAAGGGCCGCTAATCACTTAATTACGCTACTAAATTGATTGACAAATTCCATTTCAATTGCCCGAAAACAAATGCGTATTTGTGTGTGAGTGTGCGTGTGTGTGTGCGTGTGTTTGCCCCGCTCTAATACCAAATAGCATTTATAGAGCTCTCAGCGGAGATACAAAAGAGATTTGCGCGGCGATTATGTAAGCACTTAGTTGAACCCCAATTTTCGGGGATTTTCCCGGCGAAGAAGGCAAAAGTTTTCTGCTGCAACTGCAACTTCACAGGGGGAGTGGGGCGGGGGCAGCAGCATTACTTATAGCTGCTAAATGTGCGAGCTGAGCTGCATTTAATTTGCAGTAACTGTGCATTAGTGTCGGCACTGCAGTGTGGGAGGGGAAGAGAGAGAGTGAGTTGCAGTTCAAGTTGCGACTCTTCCTTATTCATGCGATAAGTTCAAGTGCGTACAAAGACACAAGCTTCAGTTCAGTCTCTCTCTCCCTCTCTGTCTCTCTGTGTGTGTTTGACGCATGTAAAACTTTTTTTGTGATGAGTCGCCATTTTTATGGGCAGCCCAGAGGCGGACAGCGACTGCCAAAGTTGCCTAGTTGAGCTAATGTTATTAGTGTCGCGCTGGGAATTTATTATTATCATTTCTTAGTGTTTTTTTTTTGTGTTTTGCGTACGCTATGAATGCTTAAATACACATACATCTACACGCACTTGTATGTCTCAGTCATGACTCAGAGTTGGTGATAAGGAAGAGGAATAGGCACAGAGACTCGGCTTGTGGCTGCTTTACGCGGCAGTTGGGCAGGCAATCGAATGAATAAGAAACTTCGACGACTGTTGACACTTGGCCTGACTCCCCCGTTCCCATGCTCCCTCTCCCTGCCCCTTGCTTGCTGATGTCGCGACGTTGTCGCATTTCAATGAGCATCACAGAAAAAAAGGAAGAAAAACAAGGCTCACTCGCGCTCTCATTTAAATCTCAGCCGCGCACTCAGTGACAGTCGCATAATATATGTGCCACATACGCTGCCGCTGCCACATTTGCATTCGCATCACATGTCAACGAGCAGCAGAACAGCAGACAGATGGAGAGAGAGAGAGGGGGATACTGGGGGAGGGGTGCGCTGTAGCCACCAAAGTATGTACATGGGAAAAAAACAGGCGAAGCTGAACTGAACTGAAACTCGGCATGCGAAAAAGCGGAAACGAAATCAGATAAACGCTCGCTGAATGGCGCCCATGGCGACAACTGACGGATATGGCTCGTAAATTTCCACAAAAGCGCGTCAAGCGACGTCGACAAGATCGTTATACATTTATATGAATCCACAAATCGTCTTGAAATCATCAGAAATCAAGAAGTAATCAACATGAACGCCATGTTCCGAAATCAACATAAGAATCGTTAGGGATGGTACGTGAAATATGTTAAGGTTTTGATAATATTTTTCAATAAGTCGAGGAATCAATCGAGAGATCAACTTATGTAGATAACTAGAAGAAATCAAAAATATATATACCATTGTGATATCATTCTTAAAGCGACTTAACAAGTTTGTTCATCATTTAACTCGAAAACAAAGAACTAATCGAGGAATCAATCAAAATTTCATAAGAAATAAAATTAAAATAAAAGATAAATCTAAAAGAAGTCAAGGCAAAATGAGAGATACATTAAAGAGAAATTAAGTAGAAATAATTTTGAAATTATTCTGTATTTATTGTAATATAATCGCAATATCAATGAAAATACCAAATTAAAATGAATAAATGAACCACAAAATTAATTCAAATCGGCGGAAAGTTAATCAGAATTCACTCCAACATAAATTAAGTAGAAATCCATAATATTTATAATAATTATAAAGCAGAAATAGATCAAAATTAGAAGGTATATAAAACAGAATACGCAACGAGATTATTGTTGAATAACTTCGAAAAACGGTCCAGAATCTTTACGCAAAGTCTTTTAAAATGCTTAAGCAAAATTTTAAATTCATGTATTATATTCAAGCAGATTACAGTATGACAACAAAGAGCACATACTCACACACACACACTCTACACTTATCCTTCTCTTCTTTATCCCCCGCCACGCCCACTCTTAGCTTGGCCCGCTCAATGTATTTTCAATAATAAATACCCAAAGGTGATATTTAACGTCAGTATACAATAAATTCTTTTTTCGCCCCCGACACCACGTGCCGAGTGTGTGTTGACAATGCCATGTTCACACACACTCACACACACACATACACAGCGAGCCGAAAGTGCTGGCGTTTGCAGCTTTGAGTGAAATTCCAGCAGGCATTTTGTGCTGAGCGCAGCACACGACGGCACACAACTAACCCCAAAACGCAGCAGGAGCATACTTCAAGTGCCTCTCAGTGTATGTGTACGTGTGCCTGTATGTGTGTCCGTGTGTGTGTGTGCATGTTTGTGTGCCCCTAAATGATTTGACACACAAAAGTGTGTGTGCTTCACTTAAATACAGACATTAATCGAAGCTCGAAATCCTCTTTCACTCGACTCGACTCGACTAAAGTTGCCTTTGGCAAACATTGCAAGCACTCAACGGGGTGAAGGGAATGGGAAGGGTGTTGAGGGGACAGAATTGTGGCAACAATTTTTAAACGCTTTAATCACTCTAGAACCACTCGAAACGAAAACAATTTGTGTGGCTTTATGAGTTGTGCACAACAGAGTTTTATCCCCCAGATTTATTATGAACTCGCAGTCTCGGTCAACCAGCTCGGCCTGCACGCAAAGTGCACTTAAAAATAAATTGTATTTAATTGTTTGTTACGTGCATGTGTGTGTGTGCGTATTTATGGCTGTATATGTACGCAGAATCGATTGCTCGACAATTGCCTTTTTGTCAGCCTGGCAATTTTCTATGTCGATTGACTGCGCCGGCAAGTTTAACTCGCAAGTCGAACAAGGAAGGCGACGCACTAAGGCGCGACAATTAATTTACGGCATAGCCATAAATTATTGCCGGACTTTGAGTGCGTGAGCAGCAGAAGGGGGGGACAGGAAGGAGGAGGAGAGAGCGGCACTAGAGAGTGCCTGGCATGGGCATAATAATTGAACCACATGGCGTATGCGTAACAAGGCACGATAGGCGCCTGACAAATGTGCGTATACAAGCGAAAATAACAGTCGAAGGGAAGGAGAAGGAGAAGGGGAAGGGGAAGGGGGGGAGAGGGAAGCTACTGTGGTTGTACGTGCTGCCAGCTTCTTTTGACAGTTGGCAAGAATAATGCTAATTTATTTTATTCGACGCCAATTTAAAGTTTATAAACAGCAATTTGCTACCATGGGGGGAGGAAGGAGAGAAAACTAAAGAAGAAGATGGGGCTAAAAGCAAATGGCAGCGTTAGCTATAAAATGGCAAGGAATTTTATAGCTAACTTTTGTCAGGCAACTAAGCAAGTTTTGTTACTAAATTAGTTTGTGGCTTTTCTTTAATTTATTGCAATATTTTATGCAAAGCAAAAGAGGGGGAGACTGTTTCTCTCTCTCTCTTCTTCTTCTTTTATTTTCTTCTTGATGCAGAACTTTTTAAGCAGCCCTCAAATTATGTGAGCGCGCATTTCGGGCCACTGACAGCGAACATCATGTTGAGCTGCCAATGTACTAGTTGCAGTAATTATTAATTTAGCACTGCACTGAGAGAAATTAGTGGGGAAGTTTAGTATGTAAACAGTTCTATATTTTACTGTATAGAATATTCTGCCCATTCTGTCCCGCCTGTTTCTCTCAGTGCACGCGCTAACTCAACTTGAACTGGACAGACTAATTTGCTTGCAATGTTGAGCACATCAAATAGATGCGTGTGTGTGTGTGGGTGTGTGTCTGATAGCCGCAGCATGAGCTCCTCGGACATACACCACAGATTGCACCACTGAACCGCACAATTGTTGTTGCTGTTGTTGCGGCTTGTTACACTGCGGCTAATTGTGCGCTGATTGAATTTCAAGCTCCACGGCAGCAAATCAGCAGCAGAATTTGGCATTTGATTAAGTGCACAGCTAGGACACAGAAAGAGGGCAGGCAAGGAGAGCGAGGGAGGAGGCAAGCCTTGTAGACAGTAGCTTAAAATAAAGATAAGCCTTGCTCTATCGAGTGGCGCATTGAGAGGCAGCGACGGCGACTTCAAAGCAGTCAAAGAAGGAATCAGTAAAAAAGGACATTCACAAAGGAAACAAGTTTGTCAAAGTCGATTGGAAGGGGGGAGCAAGGAGGGAATGAGAGAGCGAGCAAAGAAACAGGGATGTGTGTATTTTATATTCGACTTTTTGACTGAAAAATGTGCAAACTGTTGGGGCGTGCCAGGGCAGACTGCTGTAGGCGGCAGGGGGTGGCGCGGTCGACCTTTCGCAACGCGTTCGCCATTGTATTGTTTCCGACTTGGTGAGCCCATTGTTGATGCTCTCTGTCTATAAGCGGGGCGGCTCGAATTGCCAAACAGACATTGAACTTTGAACGCACAGAGACAAAGCAAGAGAGAGATGGAAACAAAATGGGGTAGAGAGAGAGCGAAAGACGAGAAAACAATACGAGTCGCTAGGTCACAGTTACAGTTACAGTTATAAGAGAGTCCCACTTACACACACACGCACACACACACACACTCACTCACACACACATCCAAGGCAAGCCAAAAGTTAAAGCATGCGACAATATTCGTAACATTGAAGCAAAACAAAAACTGCTGCAGACTTTTGGGCGTCGCTTTTATGGCTCGCCCAGCCAGTTGCCCTTTTGTTATGGCAGCCCCTTACTGCTCTTGTTGTTGCTGTTGTTATTGTTTTCATGTAAGAGAATGGCAGAAAGAGACAGAGCGAGAGTTAGCTCTGATTTAATTTAACCAAACGCCGCCGCCAACAAACTTGGCCTCGTTCTTGGCCAAAGCTCGCATTGAGTTGACTTCATTGGTCAACGAAGTCTTGCGACGCCACTTACACACACACATGCACAGTGACATACACAGTGAAGCAACTATCTGTCGCACTGTCATAATTCAGCACATTTTATTAGCTCTGGCGGCTCGATAAGCGCCACCAAATGCCATTTTACTCCTCCCCCTCCACGGCCCGCTCGCAACTTGTGCAGCAGACGCGACGCCAAGCAAGACACTCACATACACAGGCACACACAACCAACAAACACACCATCAAGACAAAGCAAGCTGCTTGCTTCTACCCACATCAAATTAGGTTAGCCAGCAGTGGCAGCATCTAGTGGCGTCCACAGTGCGTATGAGTGATTTTTATGGCATTTTTATTTTTCGCTGAGATTTGAGCACATTGTTGTCGTTGTTGCTTGTGTGTTGCTGCAGCATCATCTCGTGGACTTAAGCCACGTCTAGACGCGCTGAGGGGGGAGCAGGGCAGGGCCATGCAACAAAAACAAAGCGAGCTGAAGCCAGCTCATTAGCTGCGATTTATAAGGCTCACTCGCTAGCGCCTTGGCAGCTTAGCAGCTGCGGCTTGAACCACGCCCTCGCACAACAAACTTCTTAAGCACATTAACGCAGCAAAGTTTGCGAGCAATTGTTGCAGCTTGGAAAAATCGTGGAAAATTACTGAGAAAAATGTTAAAAATCATATTCGCCTTGCTGGCCAAAGTAAACAAATTGCAACAAATGCAGCAGCTAAAACTCATTTAATATGCATACAAGAGCGAATAACTGATGAAGGCGGAAGGCGGAAGGGCGAAGGAAATGGGGGAAAATCCCTCAGTGCAAATGCCAGCAAAACTTTCGTTTGCTTTAATCAGTGCGTAAAATATTATGCTGCAAATGGCAGAAAGGGAGGGGAGTGGAAGGAGAAGAGAGAGAAAAAAGATAGTGAGAACGGGAGAATTCGCCGCTTTTCGTGTGCCGTTTGTGCTTTTCTTGCCGCCCTCGCGTACAACTTGTCTGCCAGTTTGTTCTTTCCCTTCCTGCTTACACCCTACGCCAGCGTCTTTTCGTGCTGCTCATTCGTCTGTCGTCCCCACCCCTTCTTTCTCGCCTTTCTTGCCGCTGTTTGCGCTGACTTAATGTCAAGCTGAAGTTTGCTTTACATGCGCCTTAAAACGGATTTGCTGAGGCAGCTGCAGCTGCAGCGTGTTGCTTCGCCTCGTCGTACAATGTCGCGTGCCGCAGACATATGCAAAGGGGCAAGGGAGCAAGAGGAGAGGGGCAGGGGAGAGAAGGGGAGGCAGGAGGTATGGCCGCCTGCCTGCTTGGCACAAGGAATGACAACCGCAATAGATTTTGCCTGAGCTGTGGCCACGTAGCGCTGCCACCTCAAGTAGATCCGTTTACAGCGCTGCGTGTTGTGTGCTAAATTTATTTACTATATGCAGTTCCCTCTGTCTGTCTGTTTGTGTGTGTGTGTGCTGGCTCAACATATGCGTGACAGCTAGCAGTGAGGGACAGCGGGGAAGTGGGACGCATTGCAGTGCATGCAATTGCAGTCGGGTCGACTGTAAATTGACTTTGACTGCAAGTTGGCGTGCAAATAACAACAAAATGAAAACCCAATCATGGCTCAACAACTTTATTTTCGCATAAAAGCAGCACAAATATATAGAGTTGCCTTTGCACACGCATTCTCCATCTCTCTCTAACACTCGTTCTCTTCTTTTCTCTCTCTCTTTCCCCTTTCAATTGTTTGTTTTCTCTCACGCACTTTGCCTGTGGTCATTTGCATTAAGTGTTGCGCTGATAAGTGTGCTGCAATTTTTGTCAAGCTTACAATGTGCGAGAATTTGAGGAATATTTGCGTTATGTGCACTATTTAAAGTGATGTAGGACGTTTAAAAATTATAGATATTATTATAGAAGCTTATTTATAGATTATTAAATATATATTGCAATTATAAATTAGTTAGAAATAATGGTTAAGATTATAATGAAAACTAAAAAAAGAAAAATTCTGTCACAGTCCTTTTAATGCCTTTTAAAATGTATTGCAAGTCCCAAAAACCTTCTTCTTTTTCCTCCACTGCCCATGTCAACTATTTTGCTTACTCAACAGGGCATTAAGGTACTTTTTTTTTGCTAGTAATTACAAGTTCTTCCGTGTTATTTTCCTTAGTGCAAGCAGCAGCACCGCAAAAGATTTGCAACTTAAAGCACTTGTCAAAGAAACCGAACCGTATTAAGGTCAACGGCAACCGCGACTACAGACCACGCCCACACACCCCATACATACAAACAGACACAGGGACACACATACAAACACCCTGCCGTCGCCGTACATGCGAAATTATGATGAATGGCAGAGGCATTTATTGAAATTTCACTGCGCCACATTTCCTTGTGCTGTACCAAGTTGTTTTTGTTGTTGTTACTGCTGCTGCTTGAGTGTAATTTGCTGCACGAATGCCGTTAAATGAAATAAATTGCAAGGAAAATGAGATTAACAACGAGTTTTCTCATCTTTTATTTTCTTGTGTTGTCGCCGCTTTTTTTATGATTATGAATTTGATTGCTTTGCCAGCTGATATTTTGCGCAGCTCTCCCGCTGGCCGCCTGCGCCACTCCATCACTTTTTAATGACAGCATAACTGAAATTGATTCTCAGGCAGAGTGTGTATTGGTATGTGTGTCGTGTCTTTAATACCGCTCCTTGAGCTAAGGCACTTTAAACGAGTGTCTCTCAAAATCTAATGGACATGGACAGCTTCAAAAGCATCAACGAGCAACGCGCAACAGTTCGCCATGGGAGACTGATCCCGGTCATGTCTGGCCTGCGTCCGGTAGCAATTTGCATTGAGTGGCTAACGCACACACACACAGGCACACACAGGCACACGCAGAGGCACACGCACGGCACACACAATGAACCCAGCAAACGACTCAATGACAGTCTGGCAAATAAATATGTTTGCCATTGGGGCCAAGGAGAGCATAAAAAAAAAGACAAGAGAAACCTGCCCAAAAATGTGTCCAAGCGGACGGCGTCCCCTCGTGCCCCCTGTATCCTCTGTCCCCAGTGCTTGTCTGGCTTATTCATAGTCCGGTCACAAATTCAACACCTACGCGTACGGCAACTACTCGTATTGTGCCAATTTGGCGCCCTCCAGATTTGACCTTTTTTCGTGAGCCTCCCTTACCTCGCTCCCTTTCGGATTTGGCCTGCGCCTGACAATGCATGCAAATGACGGCATTTGTTGTCCGTCCGGAGTGGAGTAGGAGTTGGGGATGTTGTAGGTTTTTCATTTGGGGCAACAACGACACATTTTCAACAGCATTTTTTTCCCTCTACTTTATTTTTTTGGGGTTACAACGACAGAGAGAGAGGCAGCGCACTAATGTCTTCACTTTCAGGTCGGAATCAGCAGCAGCAGCAGCAGCAGCCCCGAACCAGCGCAGACCCAAGTTGGTCTCGTAAAACTGGCTGAAAGTATGCGACATTCAGAATGCTTTGTAATTTTATGCTCAGCCTGAACAGCCTCCCCCGCCTCCTCGTCTGATGACGTGTTGCCCAAATAGAAATATGCAAATTATACTAGAGACGCAGCTCGTGGACAAAGTCTGAGCTGCTTTTGCTGTTGCTGTTTGCTGTTGTGGCGCGCGGCTTTAATGCGTCATAATCAACGCCATCATAATTTGCATGAGTGAAGGCGGGGCAGGGCGGGGCAGAGTGGGCTCTCTCGAACATCATTTTCCACATCATTACCGCGCATCGTCACTAATATGGCCGCAGTAAGACTGTCTCTTTTTCTCTCACTCTCTCTCTCTTTCTCTCCCTTTCTCACTGCGCAAATTAGCGCACATTGCGTATCCGCCTAAGAGCCTTGTCCTTTGCCCACTGTACTTGTACCTGTCGTCTCGTTAACCCTCTGGAGTGTTGTGTAGGCGACAATGAACCCCCAATGCGCAACCTCAACTCCCCGACTCCTCGCCTCTCCTCGTCTGACAGATCTTTGTTTGGCCATTTGGGAAGCGGACAAAGTTTCAAGTAGCTGTCAAACATGCGCTGCGTGACTTTGCTACTTGCCAGCGCACTCCCTGCCTTCTTTTCCTTCTCTTCTTCTTCTGCTTGTATGTGGCTGCTTCTCTCATTTGAAACCGCACTTGAAATTTGCTTGTTGACTGCAAGAAACTTTTTCAAGCGCGCCAAAACTTTACAGGTTTACAGACACACACACACGTATACGCACACTCCTCCTTCCTTGATTTAATAATTTGTTTCTCAAGTCAACAACCCGCTGTGCAGAGCTTGTGATGAGAAATCTGCTTAGAACTCCTTTTGGAGTTGCTTCTGCGAAGAGCGATTAAAAGTTTCCTATTTCCAACTGAATCTAATGAGAGTCAACGTTTGCTTTGTGGACAACACATCTCGTTTTACATTCGGCACCTTTTGATTTAAATATCTTCATGCCACATCAGTGCACCACACTCAGCTGCATCATTATGTGCATCCATGTAGTCAGGGAATGAAACAGATATGCATAGTGAAAATGCTGAGAAAATAAAAGCAGCAATTGCCTATCAAGCTAAGGTACCGAGACAATACTCGCAATCAATCGAAAAGTTTTCAAAACAATAAACTTTTATTCCCAAAGAGCAAATATAAAATACACAAAAAATAAAGTAGGGGAAACTACAAGAAAATATAAAAAAAGGGCAGTAAAATTGAAAAATGTTCAATAAGTTGAATTTATTACTAAAAAAAAAACAGAGAATGCTTAGAAACTGCAGCACAAATAAATGAAGTTAACTTAGGCAAAATATGCTGAGAAAATTCAGAGAAAATGCAGAGAAAAAATTTACAACAGAATTGAAGGCTTAAAGAAATTAAAAATAAATAAAATGTATAACAGAAAATCGATTAGGTAAAATAGTCAAATTCTAAGGGAAATCAAGAATGAATTTAGGATAAAATGCTTAAAGAACAATATGAAATTGTCGAAGAAATACTTAAACTATCTTAAAACGAATAAACTGCACAACTTAATTGCGTGAAGCAAAATCACTTGAGCACTTAACGCAATCGCCTGATGCAAAAACGCATTTAGCCAACGACAATGAAACAGTTTGTTTGCTTTGAGCGAACACTCACACACACACACAATCGCATAAAGTACACTGTGTTTGTGTGGCCATTAATTAAAAGCCGCAACAATTAGTTAAATTGTGAATTATTGATTTATGGCGCATGCAGAGCAACTCGCAATTCATTTCGCTGCGCTAATTGTGAGTTAATCAATTCGCATTTGCAGGCAACTAAAATGCACAAAACAACAACTTTATGCAATATACAAACATGTATTTATGCATGCTCTGTGTGCCAGTGTGTGTGTGTGTGTGTGTTGTTTGTGCAATGCATATTTAATGGGAGGCCAAAAATTGAGTGCTTGTGCATGATTAATGCAGCTAATTGAACGCATATTTTGCGATCATCAGCAGGAGCAGGGTAGGGGGAACAGGGGGGTCAGTTATTGCAACAATTTAATTAGTTGTCGATCGTAGTGACGCGAGACACGTCACGTCCCATTGGGCTGCATGGCTTAAGCTGCTTTGGTTTTAATTAAAGCGCAACTATGCGTATGCGTAACTTTGTATTTTTTGCCATATAAATCAAATTGCGCTTGCATGCAAATTAATTTTAGCAGCCTGCATTTTTTCAAGTGTGTTGCTCCCTGTGTGTGTTAGTGTGAGTGTGTGTGTGCCTGTGTGTGTTTGTTAATGTGTGTTGTCAATAACGAACTGGAACGTCAGACCGCGAAATGCAATGCGACGTGCGATGCGTTGCTTGCTGCGATGCGGGAAATCAAACGTGACAACGTGGCGTATGCGCAACGGCAACGATTTATATGTGCGCGTGTGTGTGTATGCGTGTGTTTGTGTGTGTGTGTGCGAGATAGCGTGGAAGGCAGCCGCGTCGCACTAATTGATGTGCGACCACATGGCGTATGCGCATTATTTGAATAGTTTACTTAATTATGTATATCAAGAGCTGTTGCGGCTGCCATGCAGCCCCTCCCCCCACCCCTCTAGCCCTACTCTCTGCCTGCCACAGCTTGTTATGCCCATTGTTAACAATTTTACTGCGCTTTGATGAAAGTTCTGCGCCAAATTGATTTAAACCAGCGGCAGGTAGACAAGCGATCTATATATAGCACACATACATATAGTATATATATATATATAGTTTATATGTAGTGTATACTGCCTTGATTGTTGTTTGTGCTGTTGCGCTCGGCATCTTGCGCCAATAATAGAAAATAAATAACCAAAAATGTGGATACAAATTACTTTTGCGCATTTTGTTTTGCATTTTGATGAGCTTGGCGCACATCCAATTTATGCCCACGGCTCTTCGTCTGACTATGGCATAGTTTATCCACACACACACACATACCATAGTACATACACACACACTAGTCTACCTCCTCCCTCCCTCCCTCTCTCTCTCTCTATCTGCCTGTGCTCGCTTACTTCAAGCTTGGCCAAGCTGAGTTTCACTCGAAATCGATTTTACGCTTTGATGAGCTACGTCTGCTGGATCTGTTGCTGTTGCTGGCGGCGTCTCGACGCGAACAAAGCTCGACACGCACGCACATGTGTGTGCAAGTTCGAGTAGACTTTAATAAACGCATTCGGTCAGCTCATCAGTCAATTCTGCGGCCTGCTGACAAGCTGCGAATCCTCCAAGTGGAAAGTGTGTGCTGCCGTCATTATACTCGTATACAGTGGCAGCCGTTGCATGTGGCGTGGCTTAAATATTTCATTAATGCGCAGTGTAATGCACAGACAGATGAAGAGTTTGTCTGTGTTTGTCTGCCTTGTGCCCAACTGGGGAGTGACCATTTAAATGGCATATGAAAACAAACTCGCAGCAGCTCAGCAGCCGGGCCTGGCTAGACATAAATTCCAAATGATTTGCGCTGATTGCCGTCGACATAATTAAACTTTTATAACCTAATTAAGGCGTACGCGCATTGCGCAATGTTGTGCGGCCACGCCCCCTGCGGGGGCAAGTAATGTGGTCGGACTGTCAATTAGGCCACGCGCCGAGGGTGCAACCGCCTTCGGGCAGAGCATCAACATTTTAATGACTGTCGCAGCTGAGTTGCCCCGAAAACACAGAAGAGAGAGAGAGGGAAAAAAGAAGCAAATCGTGTTCCATTCCATATCGTTCCATACGTTGTCAACCCATGCGTCGCCATTTTCGCATCCTTGTCAAAGGACGCGCGCCATAAAAGCGCCGTTAAATGCCCCCAAAGACAATGACTAACAGGCGTTCCTCGTATCGCATGTGCAAGTGTAGGTGTGTGTGCGTGTGTATGTGTGTGTGATGCTGCTTCAGCTGAGGCGCGCCGTTTGCGGCCGTTTGCCCGTTAATGGATGTGTAAAATATTCGCATCACAAGGGCAGCACCAGCAGCGCCTGCAGCCACAGCCAACTGGTTTATCTATGCGATACACACACACACTCGCACACTCGCACACACACACACCTACGCACTCACAGCCACCCACACTGAAGCGGATATGTGAAGTGACAATGTTTGTTTTTAAACCCAGTGCATTAGCAGTGGCAGAGAGTGTGAAGCAGCGATAGGTTTATCAAGATCTCTGACCAAAAAGAGCGGGTCAAACAGTTACAAACACTGTACAGATATATATATATTTAGAAACATATGTATATATATATGTAAAACAAATTGTTGTCTATTTTATGCACATATTTTCAGGCATAGTTTGTGCCTGCGGCCGTTTTACAAATTCCACCATATTCCGTCGATATCAAAGGCAGAAAAAAGCTAAAAATCTTTGATAAATTTATTGCACAATTTAAAACGTTTTGAGATGTGTTTAAATTTATTCTAAAAATGTCAACATATTTTTTAAATTGTTAGAAAATAAATGTGTATAAAAATGTGTTATAAATTTCATAAATTCAACTTTATTTTGACCAAGTGTAGCCGATTAAAGTGTAATAAAGAGCCTTAAATTGCGTGGAAATTTATGCAAATTTATTGTTTATTTATGGAAACAATTAAAGTGTTGTTGGAAAGTTATGCTTATTTTATATGCAACATTGCTTATACTAACACTTAAGAACAATTATTTATTTAATTTTTATTAAAATACAAATAAATTCTGAACAAAAAAATAAAACAAACTGGAAAACTAATCTTCATATCCTTTTTGGTTGTTGTATAATTTATTCTGCAATTAATACAAAATATTTTAATAATTTATTGTAATACAAAATTAATTTAAACAGTAAATTGTAGTATATACTCGTACATATATAAGACAATTTGTATAAACTATGATAACCTTTGCAGCATTCCCCAATTCAAGCAAAACATTCATTCACTTGCAACTTCCCTCAATCTTTTTACAGGGTATGAATTGGCACGCCACGCACAGCATTTGCTGTGCTCAAACTGCCCGACTAATGTTAATATAATGTGCCTGCTTCTTTTATTGTTTGCCAATATATATGTTAGCTTGCGTATATATTGGCATAATCACAACCTACGTCATGAGTATTTTATTTTCGCATTTCGCATTTGATGTTCACGGCTATCGAATTACTCATTAGCAAGCCAAATGTCGCAGGAAGGCGAGCCTGCAGCAAGGCAAAGGGGACCCATTTGTCACTTTTATGAGGACATTTATGCAAATTGACATAAGTTAAGAACAGAGTCCTGCGATTAGACTTGCCTGCCTGCCTTGTCCAGTTGCAGAAACTTTGGTGCTTCCGCTTGGCTACCCTTCTCCCTTTTCTCTTCTCCTTCCCCATCACCATCTCCATTTTCATGCTTGTTTCTTCTGCATTCCCACGCTTACTCACTGGCCCAAAGTATCGCACTTTGCATGCAAATAAACATTTAGCACGGCGTGATGAGGCCGGAGAGAGGGGGAAGGAGAGAAGTGAGAGGCGCGCGCGAAAAAAATCATTAAAAACCTTTTTCGGGAAGCCCTAAAAATACTTTGAGCGTGTAAAATGTTGCTTGAAATTACATGAAAACCGACACGGAGGGAGAGGGAGGGAGAGAGAATGAATCAAGCACGAAATAGAAGTGCAAATGGTGTTGCTGCTCGAGGGGGAGGTACTGCAGAGGGGAGCGGAGGACATCAAAACTAATTACTTTGTTTTTGAGGACGGACGGCGCTGTGGCAAATGCATTTAGGTATTTTCGACGCGGCAAAGGAAAATGCAACGAGGCTGTTGCCTACTTTAAGGCGCAGCAGAAATATACAATGGAATTACTCGCATTTCTGCAGGGTATTTTATGCAGCTGCATCTGCATGTTGCTTATAAATACATTTCCTTTTGTGGCCACATGATTTACTTATCTCGCTGTGCCATTCTTTGGCTGCGCAATGCAAGCGGGGGGAGGGGGAGGAGTCATTTCTGGGCTGCAGTTTTATGGCAAACGGATGAAATTTCTGTGGCACAGTTTGCTTGGCTTCCTTGACTCGGGTTTGCTTGTTGCAATTTAAATGATTAAGTAGCCTAGCTGGCACTATTTCTATCTCTCTTTCTTTCTCTCTCTCTCCCTGCCTTACTGCCTTGCCTTCGCTCACTCTCCTTTCCCACTCACACTTCCTTTCTTCCTTTCCCCTTTAAATCCTTATCAATTCGCACACTTTGATTACCTGAATCTCAGGCACAAGTTATGTACTTTAAATTTCGCTAATTTAATGCCGCATGCGGCGTTGAAATATCTTTGTGCAAGACAGAGACAGCGACAGTGCGAGCGTGAGTGGGAGAGGGGCAGAGTGGGCCGTGGCATGGCAAAACATTTCCATTGCCTGTTCGCATTTCATTAATGCGGCCCATTCATTAATTGAGGCAGTCGTTAATTTATGATGATGATGCCCTGCTCCTCCTCTTGTTCCTCCTCCTGCTCCTGCTCTTTCCCACCTTCTTCTCTGTGCCTACGTTGTCCACTTTGTTGCTACACGACCGCAAAACGCAGCCGCCGCCATCGTCGTCGAAATGAGTTTTTGTTTACAGTGAGTGCTGGCCAAGACGAACGACCAAATGAACGACAAACATGGCCCCTGATGGGCCGACAGGCAGCTGGACAGGCAAGACACAATGTGAAATCATGAAACGTAACCCAAAAAGGCAACAACAGCAGAGAAGAGAGGAAGAGAGGGGGATGCGTAGACGAAGCAGGAACTGACAGGGTGCAAATTACATGTATAATCAAGTGAAGAAATACGAGAGCACATTAATAAACCGGATTCATTAATGCGACGCAAAGTAAATAGCAAAAACAGCAGAAAAACACAAAAACAGTGAAGGCAGTAGGAAGATAAAGAGAGAGAGAGAGAAGGAGAGAGGGAGAAGGGGAAGACAAGCTGAAGGCAAACAGAATAAACAAATTGCAGCAAACAACGGTTAACAACGCTAAAGAGATGCCGGTACCCAAGGCGGCACTTTGAGGAGCCCCAAAAGTGCGTTTTATGCTGCTTAGCTGATACCCTGTAAATACTGACGAACTGCAGGAAGGAGTGTGCAAAGTAACTTTGTTGAAAGAGTGAGTTGTGCTATGATTTGTTGAACTGATTAAGAAATTATGAGTGCCTGGGGGAAGAAGAACGATAGAAGTGCTGGAATTATATACAAGTTGGATATAGTCGGTAATGTATGAATTTTGAATGTTTAATATATATTATTTTTATATATTTCTGTATCATATATTTAATTAATATTACATATATCTCATATATATATCTTTCTTTGACATTTGGAATTATAAAATAAGTTAGTATGGATGCAGATAGAATTGCGAGTTGGTTTCACAAGGTCAATACAATTGCTTGAGCTGAACAAGAATATATATGCCTTAGTGTTGAATGAGTATATATACATTATTTAAACAGAATACATTTGTTCTTGAGAGTTGAAAGAGTGTATTTCTTACTTAATACAGACTGCAATCAATTCTCTTTTTTTGACCCTTCTAGGGTATCTACTCAGTCTTTCCCCCAACTTAGTTCTTCCCTTTTGCTTTTGCACAATGTTTCGCTTACTCAAAAAGCGAACAATGCAAAGGTTTGCAATAAACTCGCCCGTTTAAGGTGGCCAGCCCACATTGAGAGGGTCAACAGTCTTGTCCGGCATTCACAATGTATTAGGTGTCTTACAGCTACTCGAAAAAGGTTTATTACCCACTAATTGTGCAGAGTAGGTATCAACTTGCCGGTAGGAAGTTGCTTCTCTGTCGGGTAGGCATTTTCGAAGTAATACCAGAGGTTGTCAGAACTGTAGCTCAGGCAGTTCCTCGAGCTGCTTCGGTTTCTTGTTGTCGAGCACTTCCCCCGGACCTTCCTGAGCACTTCCCTGTGCTCCATCCCCGACAGTTCCCTCCAGACTGCCCCTTGTTCTTTTCCATCATAACTCCCAGTTCGAGCTACAGTCTTCACTCACTTTGTGCGTTTAATTAAAGCGCTGCTTGCTCTCCATAAATAATCGAGTGCAAATAAAGACAAAATTAAATTATTTGAAATTTGTCAGTGTCGCGGTTGCGCCGCTAAGTGGCTGCGCTGCGCTCTGCTGCGATAGTAGCGATAGCAGCCACGCCTCTCCATCCCCCACGCCAGCTGCCACTGACAACACGGAGCGTAGCGTGGCAGGATGAGCGTGTGTTTAGCGCTCGTGTCTGCTACAGCTGGCGACGCGGCACTTGAAACAAATTGCCGCAAGTGCGACTTCAGCGTCTTTGGCTGCCATGCACCTTGGCAACCGCAGCAATAACCGCGACTCCCATAAGTCTTCATCAGTCAAAGTAAGCGGCGACCGCAACACACACACACACACACACACGCATGTGACACACCCACGCAGTGTTCCCCGCCCCTCTCTCGCCCCCCTGTAATTTCGTTTTATATATTTTATTTTATTTTCCTTCTGCTCTTCTGCTTACAAGCTTTAATTAAAAATTTATTTAAATTAAACATTTTTTGCTCTTCGCGCGTGATTCATACGCAATGTGTGTGCGAGTGTGCGTGTGTGTGTCTGAGCTAACGAAATGCAAACATGCATACTAATTACATTTAAAAACCTTCGACTAAGCCAAGTTAAGCAGCCGAGTAAATCCTTTTCTTCAGCTTCTGCTTCTCCTTCTGTTTTCTTCTCCTGCTCTTCATTCTCTTTCGCTGCGTAACAAGTGCGTTCCTGCTACAGCAGATTATCAACACAAAGCGCCCGCAGCATGCTCAGTGTGCATGTGGGTGGGGTAAAGGAGGCGGGGGGAGGGACGACTGTGTGTGCGTGTGTTGGCAAGCAATGACAGTCGCCATAGTATGAAAGATGAGCCTGAGAATACGTCCGCCATTTTCCCCCTTCCTTTACTCTTTCCTTACTCCCTCCCCATTCTCTTCTCTGCCCACTGCTACAATATCTGTTTGCAGCCACTGTAAATGTTGTTTAAAGCTGCTGCTGAGAGGCTTTTGTTGCCGTTGCCGTGTTCGGTTCATGTTCCTGTTGCGAGCTTATTATTTGCATAATGCAAAGCAAAACTGCACAGTAACAAGAACTATACAAAAAATACTCAAAAAAAAATACCAAACACACTGCACAAAAATACTAAAATAATGTGAAGAATCCTCTGCTGTTTTACAGTTATTGCGGCACATACTTGCGCATTATTTTTTGGTGATGTGAATTCGTCTCCGGCTTAGCGCGACTTTTATAATGCGAACGCGACGTCTGTACTTGCCCCCCCTCCTCTCCCCTGCTGCTACTCCTCCCTTTATTTACGTTTTCCCTTGACGTGCTGTTAACAACATTAAACCAGATTAAATTCTTGCACGTTTCCTGTGCGTTTCGCTTTTCTTTTGTGCGTCTTTGACACTCGAAAAATGAAATTTGCGCAAGGCGAGAAACTTTTTCTGAAAACACTCAAAAGTGCTAATGAAATTATGTAACTGTGTGTGGAGTGCATGTGTGTGTGTGTTAGGAGTGTGTATGGAGTGTGAGAGGAGTGGGGGAGTTTATGCCAGCGTATGTATGCGTGAGGTGTTTTTCTTGCCGTGTCTGTGCTGCGGTTTAAGCCTGATATGGTTTGCGTTGTGTGTTTTTTTATGATAATGTATTCAATGAAATGCCATATGTTTATTAGCATACTAAACAAAGACAACAAGCAAACGCTGCAACACGCATACGCAGTGTGCGACAGACAGAAAGAGATTGGCAGAGAGAGAGAGAAAGGGAGAACTGCCTCGCATTGAGTGTTTCGCACAGCTCAAAAAGTTAATTAGCCGCGCTCAATTTTTGCTTGTTAAACTTCGATTGCGTGACATGTTCTCTTCGCCAGCTGACACAATTAATAACATTTTTCACATACTCACTTAGAATTTTATTCATTTTCCATTTTCATTTCTTTTTTACACATTTTTATTGCATTTCTCTTGCATGTCTTGGCCAATTTGCGCCTTGATTGGCTTTGATTATGCTGTTTGTTGGGTTTCGCAATGATCTGCGTAAATTTGTGCTTTAGAGACTGTGACGAAGGGGTGGCGGGAGGAGAAAGAGAGAGACAGAGAGAGAGAGAGCGAGAGAGTGGGCGCAGCATATGTGCTTATTGAGTCTGACTGCGTCGCCAGACAGACGCGCCTCATTGCATTTCAATTATTCAAGAAAAATATGAAGGAATTCCAGCTGGTGAAGCACATTCCTTGTTACCCTCTATCTCTCTCTGTCTCTCTCTCTGTTTCTCTACTGCACTCTCTTCTCTTTCCAGCTCTGTCTGGCTTTGTTAATTAGAAGGCGAAGCCATAAGCGTGCGCCCCACATTCATACAAAATTAAACACGAAACAATTAATTGTAACATGACACACTTGCCGTAAGCTCAACCCCGCATAGCAGCAACAACAATAGCAACAACAACACACACACATATAGTGTATATATGAGTGTGATATATATATGCATTTGCATGAAGCGGTAAATAAAACAAACAAAGGCTACAAACTGCTGCCACAGCAGCGTCGGAGATTTGGGAAAGTGATACATCAGCAGCAGCAGCAGCAGCTGGAAGAGAGAGAAGGAGTAGGAGAGGGGAGCAGAGTGCAGAGGGTATGAAAGTGAGGGGAAGCATAGAGCAGCGGGAGCAGGAGCAGGAGCAGGTAGCTGCAGCTGTGTGGCAAGCTGGCAAACTGTGCCTAAAAACGGGTTAATGAAAATGAATGCGCCACTCGCAGCAGCTCGGCTCGACTTTGCCACATACAATCAGCGGGCTGCTGTATGTGTGTGTGATGCTGTGTGTGTGTATGCTATGTTCGTGTGTGTGTTGGTGTCTGTGCTAGCTGTTTGCAGTTCTTTATGCCACCTCTGTAGCTGGCGCTGGCGCCTCGGGGGATTTTAACATAATGAATGAATATGAATTTACTGTGACATTTTAACTGTGGCGATATTTCGCATTGCATACTTTTAGGCGCTGCCTTTGTCAGTCACGCCCCATCCACTGACTTTCTTGTCCCCCCCTTTTCCCGTTCCGCACTCAAGTGAGTGCACATGAGTCGCGACGCCTCGCGTTGAGTTCTTTGTAGCCAGCGCGTATATCAATCATTGTGGATTATAAAATGTGGCACTGCAGCCCAAGCGGAGCAGACAAAAACCAAAGCAAAATGGACACCAAATGTGGCAGGCAAACGAGCTGAGAATGGGAGCAACAGAGAGGGGGGAGGCAGAAGGGAAGTGGCAAGCAACCCATAAACACATAAACTTTTTCGCTGTGCGACAGTGTTGGCAAATGTATCATTAATATATAATGCGCTGCCGAGAGATAGACTGAAAGGGAGAGAGAAGGATGGAGAGAGAGGAAGAGAGCGTGCGAAAAAAGTATGCAAAAGTTGGTTCGCATTCATTTTTTCACTTTGGCTGCTCCTTTTAGCCGGCTGTCAACAGTTGCCAGCCAAACCAGTCGGGCGCATCGCATGGCAACACAGTATTAAGTGAGTTGTGGCAGTTAAAAGCCATCGGGGGATTAGCTTGGCGGTTTCATATTGGGCTGTCTCTGCTTACGTTTGATGCTCTTTCCAAGGGGTATTCTGGGTGTGAGAATAAGTTAGTTGGATAAGCTTAGAGAGAAGAAACAGTTGGCAGAAGTGCTTGTAATTTTGTTTTATTTCAATCAACGTTACCTTGGCTTATTTGACCAAACTTAATTATGGGTCTTAGCCATCCAAAATCATTGTATTTCATAGCATGTCCCACTGTGCCATCGTATACTATGCTATACTCTGCCATACTTTGCCATATTATGTTATATGTTTCAATACTATGCCATAAAAGTTATGTAATTCTATGCCATAGCATACTAAGCCATACTTTGCCATAGCATACTACGCCGTACTATGCCATACTATACTATACTGTGTCGTACTATGCCATACTCTGTCATATTATGGCATACAATTATACTTTGCCATACAATGCCATACTATACCAAACTGTGCCATGCAATGCAATACTACGCACTACTGTGTCGCACTATGCTAGACTCTGCCATATTATGCCATACAATGCCACCATACTTTGCCATAGAATGCTATACTATTACATGCTCCATACTCTTTCATATATTGCCATATGATGTATATTATACCATACAATGCCATAAAAGTTATATTATAATATGCTATATCATACTACGCCGTACTATGTCATACCACACTATGCCATACTATACCATACTATGCCATACCATACCATATTACGCCATACTATGCCATTCAATACTATACTACACCTTAATGTGTTGTACTATGCCATACTTTTCCATAATATGCCATACAATGCTACCATACTTTGCCATACAATGCGACATATTGTAACACCGTACCATACTATGCCATACTATGCCATATTTTTCCATTCTATGTCATACTTTGCCGTCTTCCGCCATACTATGCCATACTAAGCCATTCTTTACCATACTATGCCATACAATTCCATACTATATATGTCTAACTATACCATAATAGAACATTTTCATATCCATTTTCCCTTTATACAATCTTTTGAAGAGTATTCAGACTTCGCCTAGTGAAGCCTTTCATCTCCCATATTGCCTTGCTCATTTTGTAGTCTTTCATGCTCAACTTTTTGCATGAAATTGAAATTAAATTATGTCAGCGTATCATAAATTATTCAACTAATCGCGATGGTTGCATATTAAAGTCGATGCGCGATTAGATTAATAGACAATGGAGCAGACTGTAATGACAGAAATGTGATATGAAACACAGAAGAAGTTTGTGCATTTATGAGCTCTTCGAGTTAATATGCTTCTGTTGTCAGCATTCCCGCTGTCTCTGCCCCCTCTATGTGATATATGACTCTGGTATATTTTACGAGCATATTTTATGATGTATTTTCGTCTAAAGATCTAAAAAATCATAAACTTTGCCATGCTGTAAAAGTAAAAGGTACTATGTGAAAATATGAAAGAATTTTAGATGTGAGTAGTTAAAATATATCAGTACAACTGCACCTAATGCTACTGTCCTTGTGCACTACTTACTCACTCTCTCTATCTGTGTCTCTTTCTCTCTCTTTTTGTTTATCCCCCATTTTACTGCTTTAAACTGCACTTTAATTTTACATACATAGATCGCTTTCCCAAACTCTGTTTAAGGCACTACCAATCTCTTAGTCTTCCTTCTCTTCCTCTCTGTCTCTGTATTCTCCTTCATTTCTTTTCTCTCTATCTCTCTCTCACTTCCAATTACTCTCGCCAAAACGTATGTTAGACAAATGAAGTTGTCAACAATCGACATAATTTTTGCTGCATGCAAGTTGCCTCTGCCTTTAAGGCAGCAGCAAACATTGCTGCAGGCCAGCAAACAATGAGAGAAAGAGTTGGAGAGAGGGAGAGAAAGAGAGACGGCATATTGCAGTTGCAGCAACCACAACGGCCACAGAAGCCAAGGCAAAGAGTCGGCTTATTAACTGCTTACAGACTTTGCCGCATGCAGCATGCAGCAGTGGCAACTGCAGCAAACCTGCGGCAGCCCGAGAGAAATAATTAAAAATAATTACAACCACACACTGCATGGTATGACAAGGTTGTTAAGGCAGAGAGCGAGGGAAGAGGGAGAGCGTGGGGGCGGGGAGGGGAAGAAAGGTAGGCAAAGTAGCAACATGTCGCATGATTTTTGCCAGTTGTCATTGCCGAGATGGCGTTGCACAGCAAAATTAATAACCTGAGAAAGGAGTGAAGAGCGAGCGAGAGAAGAGGAAATAGCAAGGTGAAGAGAGTGCAGAGAGAGAGAGAGAGTGAGAGAGAGAGAATGAAGAAAGACAGAGAGAGAGGGAGGGGATTTGCAACTCCAACTAAATAAATGCACACAATTCGTCACATTAAATGCAAGTATATTTTTCTCAGCCCCTGCGTGTGTGTGTGTGTAAACAAATGCACACACATTGCAGCTACTTTTAGCACCCACACACTCACACACACTCAAACTCTCCGCACACAAGTGTGTGCAGTCAGGCAGCCGTGTAATTACAGCAATTGCAGCATTTTAGTGAGAAGTTTTGTCGCTGCGAGCCAAACTTGCATTACGTATACGCAACGCACACGTTACTGTACCTCAAGCAGTAAATAGGTCAGCGAAATGGCCAAAAACAACAACACTAACAACAATAGCAACAAGAACAACAACAGCAGCAACTTGTGCTACTAACTTGGGTAAGCATTTTTCACAGCCATTTTGTGGCGTGTGTTTTTCCGGCACACACAAAATTTGCAACTTTTCAGCTTTGTTGCAAAACTCGCCAATTTTCTTGTTCATTTCACAATTTAATCCCTTTAACGGGCCACACGCGCACACACACATTCTCAACTACTTTACCTCAGCTGCAACGAGTGTTTTTCCCAGGTTTTCCCTCGCCCCTTCGGTGTCCTTTGTCGTTTCCCAAATTAGCCAATTAGCTTATGAATTTTTGGACAACAAAACGTGGCAGAAAAGAGAGTCAAGGCAAAGACGAAGAGGCACGGGCAGAGGCAAGTGGAATTTTTAATTAGGCTACAGCAAATCGTACTATAAATTAATAATAATAAGAGTTATGAGTGGAGCTCGCAGTGGGATCGAGATTGGCTGTGGGATTGGGACACGGCACAAGGCACGTGTTTGGCTCAGCTCCACTTGGCTCGACCCTTGGCCCCAAAATGCTTAAGTATTACGTGTAAGCCTTGTGTAAGACACACACACACAGAGACACTCTTACTATCTCCCCTGCTCCCTCTACCTCTCTCTTCTCTCTCTCCCTCTCTTTCTCTGTTGCTTGCCGAACATGGCTAAAATTATTTTAGATTGTCGCTCAAACTTCTACGCAACGAACTAGGCCCATCCGGTCCAGCAGCAAACAAGTCCGGGCCAGCTTTGGCTAAGCTTTGCTTATTGCGTCGCTCGGGGAGCAGCCTCCTCGGGGAACTGATGACCAGTGGAGCGGGCCTCGAGCCTAATGTCCACACGTAGGCGGAGCAAACGAAATAAAACACAATTCATGCTTGCTGTGAAATTTAACATATGTGCACAATTTGTGATCGGGTGTGTGAGTGTGCGTGCGTATGTGTGTGTATGTCCTGGCTATGCATGTTCGAAAATTGCGTAATTTTTCAGCGCCACGCCCACCACACACACACACTCGGCAGAGACACCAAGTGGGCGCTGTGTCCTTTTGCCCCAAGGGATAACTAGACTCGCAGCTTGGTGGCATCGAGGGTCACTCGGTCTGCTCGCTGCGCCTATTTTTCAATTTAAATGACAAAACTTTATTTAATGCCGTAATTTATTTGGACCGAGACGTTGCCAAGGCGTCGCCCCTGCTGCCTCCTTCAGCCTTCTGCCTGCGTCGTCGTCGTCGTCTGCGTTGGCTGCGTCGAGCACGGCGCGTAATTCCATTTGAGGCTCGTCGAATGGTCGACGATTTCAAAATTGAATTTACTCCCACTTCGCTGTAAACTATATAGAAAAATGGCCAGCGACTAGCAACTGCAGACAGACTGCTAGACAGACAGATACCCTAGACAGACGGGAGATCTTCAGAAATGGCTAGAAACTGAAGGTGACAGACTGAAAGAGTCTGACCCTATGTCCTGTAATGTTTGCCTTCCTCCCTCTCTTTCTTATTCTCTCTGTTGAAATATGTTTTAATGAGATAAATACCCTGTATTTGAGAGCTTTCTAATTTCTTTTTTCTAAAGAAGTCCTCACTTTCTCTCTCTGCCTCTATCTCCCTTTGCGTTCTCTCTGTCTTTCTACACTTGAAAATATCTTCTACCCTGTAATTGCAAACTTTTTTATTTGATGTCTGCAAAAATTCAGTAAGCCTCTCTCATTTTTATTCAGTCTGAGCTTCTGCACACCCATTCCTAGTACAATAAGTATATAGAATTTTCAAAATTTCCCTTAAGCAGCCTCTCTTTCCCTTTCCCTCTCTATGGCGCAGCCTGCTTCTTACTCCTTTCAGTCTGCGCGTTCATCGATTTGGCATGGCATGCCCTGGCCTGGCCGACGACATCGTTGCCGCCGGCTTGTTGCGTGGTTTGATGCTAAACAAAAATAAAGCAATTTGTGCGCCAATCAAATCGAAACGCTGCTGGCAAATTGCTTGCTGTGTGTGTGTTACGTAGATCGCACTTGGCGATGCACAAAAAGCCCTCTAAGTGGTCTGGCATAAGCTGTCCCGCAATTAACATCAAAAACGAGTAGCGAGAAGCGAAACAGCGCCAAAAAATCTATTGAAAGCAAAGTGGATTGCCCAGCACCTGCGCGCCCCCTCCCACCCCCTGCCTGGCACTAGAGAACTCATCTACAGTTGCTTTGCCCTTACTCTTTCTCTCCTCCATCTCAATATCCACTTAAATAAGTATAACAACTCGCAGCTGTTGCTGCAGGGGCTATAAAAAGCAAACTCAAGTCGAGTTGAGTCGAGGCGAGGCGAGTCAAGGCGAGTCGAGGCGAGTGGAGGCGACCAAAGCCGCAGACACTTTCAATAACTTGACCGATATTTGTCTGGCGGCAGCAGCAACTTTCATCCGGCCATGTGAGGCGAGCCGGGACTGGGTTTGCGCCTGGGCAGGCGTCGATTTTAATTACGCGCTATATACAGTAATAAAATACAAACATTTTGGCTTAATTAAGCCGCAGATACTCCAGCTACAGTTTCCATTCTCTCTCTACCTATCTCTCTATCTCTTTCTTTCTATCTCTGTGTGTGGGTTTGGCTTTTTTGATAATTCAAAGCGCTGTCAAAACACACAGCGCGTGCAGATAACGCAGAGAGCCGCAGAAAAGCGTTAGGCGCAAAAAAGAAAATAACCAAGCGACGCTTAATATTCATGGGTAAAAGTCGACAAGTTTGTGCGCGTCCAAAACAAACATTCTCCTTCTGCAAATTGACAAAACTCGACGCCAAAGTGAGCAAAATTTTCTGGTTGCGTTGCCATTTTGATCAGCCATTGAGGCGGCTTAATTACTCCATATAAACCCGTAAAAGAGGCAGGACAGCAGGAAAATGCCTAACTGCCTGCCAGCCAGGCAGCCAGCCAGGAGTAAAGGAAGCGACAACAATATTAGCAGCGACGAAAACATAAAAGTAAATTTGCGAAAGCATAAAAAGTTCAATAAATGTCGCTGCCGCTTGGCGTTAGCCATGAATATGAATGTCAATGGGCGATGACGTTGACCTGGGCCTAAAGGCCATACTGGCTGGACCCGGGGACGTGCACAATGACCACATACACACACACACACACACACACAGAGTACAAGATATAAAGGGAGAAGGAGAGAGAGAGAGGGCAATACCATAAAAGGGATATCAAATTTCGACGTGTATTGAGTTGCGGGCACACAAAGTGCTGCCTACTTTTCAGGGCAACAGCCAAATAGCCAACAAATATTGTGGAGCACTTTCGAGCGGCAGCAGCTAAATACCGACCTAAAATATTGTTGCCTGCTTTCGGGGGCAGAAGCAGAAAAATGTCGAACACAGCAGCCTACTTTCGAGGGCAGCACATATTAGCGCATGGCAAACAGTGTTGCCTATTTCGAGGGCACGCAGCATTGACACAGTTTCTGTTTTTTTTTTTTTTTTTTATTTTTTATTTTTTTTTTCCTTTCGCCGTTTGTTTAACTATTTGCGCATGTTGTAACAACGATTTGGGGAATGCCAGGAGGAGGTAGGCGTGCGAACGAACACCGTACAGCGAACAGCGACAACGAAGCGTTGCCTACTTTGCGAAGCGCATCACATTACGCAGCCTGCGTCTTTTGTCTGCACCGCGCCGCGACAACTTTAATCGCTTTGGTGCAAGCAAAATGCCAATGTTTAATTGCTTTCTGCTGTTTTTGTACACTGCAAGTTGCAGTTGTTGTTGTAAAGGTTTTTGTCTTCTGTTTGCAGTTTTTGTTGCCACATTTTTTTGGCCACATGCCAGGCACAGCAGCAGCAGCAGCTGCGTTTTTTGCGCCACACAAAATTAAAGCGAGTTTCAAGTGAGTTCGTTGAACCGAATGTGGGACACAGGCAGTCTTTTTTTAAGCAGCACCCCCCGACAAAAAACTGCAGCTCATAATTGTTAAATGTGGCCATTAAACTGTCGACCCCTTCCCGCCCCGCCCCGACACGCCCTGCACCCTGTCCGAAAAAGAGTCATAAATGTTAAGCACGCCGCTTGATGAATGTGCAACTAATTGACTCGATGCTGCCCCGCTGCCTGCATGCACTAATCAATTGTTTAGCCAGCTGCAACAGGTTGCAGCACGCGGCGAAACAAGTTGTGAATTGCTAACAAAATGAAGTGAAGCGGACAGAGATAGCGACAGAGAAAGCGACAGCGAATGATTCTGCATATCAAAACAAACAGAATCAGCAACTCGCGCGGATGCCGACAAAGTTTGCACAATGCGGGCACAAAAACGGGAAATGAAAAACGTGTTCGCTACAAACACACGCACACTTGCACACACTTGCACACACACAGACACACACCCGCAAGCCCGCACACACTCACTTGCACACTCACATGGCTGTGCAGAGACGAAATAAATAAATATGACACGCGCGAGCTCACAAGGCGCATGAGAGAAATGTGGCAGCCCTTTGGCTGTGCCGCAGCGTGTTGACAGCAGGAAGACACAAACAACAACAACAACAATAAGAAGAGAAGCTTAACAATAACAAATGAGGAACGCGAGGGGGGTAACTAATGCAGCGCGAGATACCCTGGAGAGCAAAACAGGAAACTCTTGAAAAGCCTATTGAAATTCGCTTAAAGCCTTTGACTCCGCTTCTGCCTCTGCCTACGTCCCTGTCTCTGCCTGTGTACATTTCTGCCCCTGCCCGTTTTATTTATGCAGCAGCCTCAGTTGAAAATCAAGCTAGCGCCGTTGTACAACACTGGTTATAAATTTGACAGGCTCAGCCGCACGAAAGCAAACACCGCAAGGCGAGACAGAGCAGAGCAGCGCAGCTCGGCATTGCGGTAGTCAAAAGCCTTTGCTTGTGATATATGTAGGGAATGACAAAGCAATAAAAGTGCTACAAGCAGCAGCAACACCAGGCGGCAGCAACAACAATCAGCAACACAGGCAGCGGCAGCAACAATTGCTGTGTTGTTTCCTGCTAGTTGGCTCGCCTTAAACGCGCTTAAGCAACGAGACTCGACTCAACTCGATGCTGTGTGGAATTTTTAATAAAACAGCTCAGGCAAAAGACAAGCAAACGGCTCAAGCTCTGTGTTTGTGTGTGTGTGTGTGTGTGCGGCTGGTGTATGTAGGTTACTAGCACGCCTCAAGGTATGCAACGAAAGCGTGCGCTTGTAGGCGTTGACACGAGCTGTTGTCCCTGTCCCTGAGCAAGAAAGGGAAAGAGTGAGAAACCAGCAGAGAGTGAGAGTGTGTGAGAGAGAGAGAGAGTGATTGTGGTAGACAGCGTGTGTGTGTGTGTGAGTGTGCGTGTGTTAATAAAAACCCAAATGAGCTTGTATTGCTTGCAAAATCATTGAGGCCGACACGATTTCGATTTAGCGCCGCGCAACTGGTTTATGACACATTTCCCCCCTCTGCTCAGCCTCTCTGCAGCCACTCCTCCTGCCTCTCAACTACTCTACAACTTTTACGAGTTTTTGAATGTGTGTGTGTGTGTTTGTGTTGCCACTTTAGGCACAAAAGGCTTAAACAGCTGCGCATTTTGCTCGAGTGTTTTTTAATAGTCTTGAAAGTGTTTTGTTCTTGCCTCTCTCTCGCTCTCTCTCTCTTTCTGTTCCGCTCAATTTATGGATGTTGTCTGCGACGTGCATGAATTTAATTATATTTATGCCGTTGAAAATTAGTTGAAATCAAATGCATAAATTTCTGCAACAACAGCAAGAGAAACAACAATGTCAGCTACGTGACTGAAATGCGATAAGCATAACAAAATTGCGTCAAATGCTGCTCGCACATAGATAAATCTCTAGATATGCGTGCGTCTGTGTGTGTGCGTGTGTGTGTGCGTGTGTTGCGGCAAAATAAAAAACAATTTCAGTTGCCTTAGTCCTCGTAAGCGCGCACGTTTTGCAGCAGAGTCCCCTCACACTCACAACACCAAAAAAAAAGAGTAAGAAGAAGGTGAAGAAGAAACTGCCATGAGCACTTGCGGTGCGTATACGTAATATGCTGCATGTGCCCCGTCTGACACACACACTCGCACACACATATTGCGTGTTGTACGCAATCCGACTGTCACATAAATGTCAAATCCAAAAAGTGTTGCCAAAACCCAACCGCAAAGAAAGAAAACTTTAAGCGCCTGCGGCTTTTCTATGCTTTGAGACTGCGCTCAATATTACATTATATTATTCTCTCTCTTATTTATATTGGGATTCGCGCTCATAAATTAGTCGAGCATGTACGCAGTGTGTGTGCGTATAGGGTATTGATATGGGGTTGTCTATAAATACGCACATGCGAGCACGTCACAAACATTTTTCAGCAGTTGCTCCCTTAAATAAACAAGACAAGACGTTTTAAAGCCAGCCAAGAGGTGCCTCTACTGCTATCTCACTCACTCTCCTCCTCCCACACTTCTCTATTCCCACCCTCTCACTCTCTCACTGTTCTTTCTTTTCTCTTTCCACCTTTGCTGTCTGCAATGTCTCGTGTGAACAACCTTCGCCCGTCGGCCATAATTCGCCTGCCAACACGTTTGTTTTTTCTCCCTCTTTCCCGCCCCTGTTTCTCACGCCCGCTTTGCATACTTTGCGGGCCTCATCGATTTGACGCTGATATTTGTGCGTGCCACGACATGCGTGTTCATGTCCATGTGCCATGTCCATGTCTAAAGCGTTCCGTCGCGCTCCATTCATCAGTCCGACACCAGTCGCGCACCCGCTGCCTCCCCTCTCCCCTCCTCTGCTATGCCCCTCGGGGCGCACTTTGATTGCCATTGCCTTGGGCCATAAGTTTGCTTTGGCATATCATCAACTTCGCGCGCCGCAACGCGTTCGTCCGACAGCTGTTCAGTCTATATACATATAGAGTACCTCATCGAAAGGTTCTTTAACCTCGGTGCGAACATGTTTGAACTTGCTTAAAGGCCTGTCAGTGGCAAAGCCTAGTTGAACATGTGAGTACGACGGAGAAGGAGAGAGGGAGAGAGAGAGCAACGTATCGAAGCTCGTCTGATGATAATGATTATTACGATTGAGAAAGAACTCATTATGAAAATGAATATTGGCAAAAATGAAATGATAAAATCAGCATACAGTATCCCGTATCTATATATGTACAATATATGATAATAAGAAATATTCCTATAAAGCTTATCGCTGCAGTATAACGAAACATGGAGAAAGGATAAAGTTTAATGTGCTTGACTGTGTAATACCCATTAGTGAGCTTTAGCTGTTTGCCTTTTTAAATTATTATTTGAGTAAGATCTATGATTGTGATTCAATATTAGAAATCTATCTTTATGAGGATTATTATTGTATACAATAAAATGTTGAATGTTCTAGTTTTAAAATAGAGCTTGCAACTCAATATTTTTCGATTTGAAGGGCAGTAAGTGGGCGTGGCCACACGCTATAGCAAACTTTATATGCGTGCCATGATAAAAAATATTGTCAGCAAATTTGGTAAGCCAATACCTCATAGTTCCTGAGATCTACGTGTTCATACAGACAGACAATGGGATAAATAGACAGACAGAAGGAATTAACGGACAGAAAAAGTGATAAGCGGACAGACAGACAGTTCGATATCGCACGGAACAAGAATATATATTATTATTATATCATACATTCACGTGTATTTTATTTTATTATAGGAGGAACAACATTCCTTCTGTTTCCCTCGACTAATATACCCTTCTCCCCTTCTGCGTAGTGGGTAAAAAAATGCGCAATGAAAATCATTATAAAGTTTATTCAAATTGCGTCCGTGGCGAGTGCAGGCGAAATTTACATTCAACGTGCATTAAATCTTAATAAATTATAATTTAAACAGAAATTGCGAAATTGTTATCAACTTTCTGCTACACTGCAAGAAATGCACTCAAAGTCATGGCTTAATTTGATTTTGAATATTTGCGTGCGTTTGTTTAGTCTCGAATTTTATTCATTCAGTTAAATGAATAACACTCACGCTCACAATCTCAATCACACTCAGGCAAACAGTCACTGCGAATTTTTATGCGAATTTTAATAACAATAGCAAAAGCGTTTCGATTGTGCATTAAATGGACTTTATGCTGGATCAATTTGCAAAGCCGAGACGAGGGCGTGGCGGGTGTGTAGCGGGGGCGTGGCATGACCTTTTTTTTCACGTGGGAAATATTTGCAAAAATATTTAAAAATCACACACAACGAGCTGCCATAAATATGCGAAAAGCCACCGACAACAACAAGCAGAACAACAACAAATACAACAACAACAACTCGGTGCACAAAAAGGACAAACAATTTGTTTGCGTTAAATGGCGAACAGCTGCGCAAATAACGGTAATTTACATTTACCGCCGCAGCCGCGTCGCAGTCGCAGTCGCAGTCGCGCTGCACTAAATCAACACACATAAAAATGCAAAAGGCACAAACCACAAGTGCGTAAATATGTTTATTAACAACAACAAAATAGCGACAATTTTTATGAATTCATTATTGAATTATATTGGGGAGGAAAGGGACTTTGTTTACGTGCGCAGCAGGGGAGTGTGTGGAGTATTTTGCGCAGTGCATTTGTTGCGACTAGTTTGCACATGTTAAATGTCATTTGCTGCTTTTCTATTTCGTTCACTTTTCATGGTCAGGCAATGCAATTTCGTGTTTGCCAGCACAGCTGCATGTGTGTGTATGTATGTGTGTGTGTCTACTAGGTGTGCCTATGTATGGGTGTGTGTGTGTGTTCTCTGTGCAATTTCTATTTGCAGTGAGCCGCGTCCGCTGACTGTGGCAGTTGCTCTAGTTGCTTTGAGTTGCGAATCATTTTCAAACTACATAGAAAACACTCGCACACACACGCACACACACACACACAGAGGCTGGGCCAGTGGTGAAACGCCATTTTGACTTATTCAGCATGCGTCAACATTTGCCGCGCTGGCAGCGGCAGCAACATTTCCTGTTTGCCTTCAGCTGCCACTACCTCTCGCCTTTGCTCCTTGCTCTGCCTCTGCCTCTGCCCCTTGCTCTGCTCCTGACACGGCCTTTGCCTCTAGCTCTGCCTCATTCGTTCTTATATAACATTACGCTGTGTGTGCTCTCATTAATTGACTTGTTGACGTTGGCCAGCCCCGTTAGCCATTGCCCTGTAACTATATCATTCCGTTAACATATCAAAAAATAAACCCCAAGCACAGAACAAGCAAATAAAATTAATCCAAAAAGAAAGGTACAAAAAAACGCAAAAACCGTAGTTAAAATATATTCCAAATTGGCAGGTAAACAAACCTTGGGAAAAATAATAAAAAGGCTTTCTAAAAATGTTAACAGACATTTATTTAAAAGAGATATAAAAACTTGCTGTCAACTCGAAGTCATAAGAACTGTTTGTTACTATATTAATATAAATTTAATATTAATAATAATATAAAATAAATATTTTAAGATAATGTTGTCAGTAAGGTTTATTTTTTTATTCCTTTGTATTGTTTTAGAAAAATTGATATATGATGCACTGCAAAATAAATATACAACAAACATTAAAAAAAAGATTTAGTTTAATTATTAGAAACTTATTATAAACAAACCTTGGGAAAAATAATAAAAAGGCTTTCTAAAATTGTTAACAGACATTTATTTAAAAGAGATATAAAAATTTGCTGTCAACTCGAAGTCATAAGAACTGTTTGTAACTACATAAATAAAAAATAAATTATAAATAATAATATAAAATATAAATTATAAGAAAATATTGTCAGTAAGGTTTATTTTTTATTGCTTTGTATTGTTTTAGAAAAAACTGATATCTGATGCACTACAAAATAAACATGCAACAATAATTAAAAAACAGGATATAGTTTAATTATTAGAAATTTATTATTATTTGTCAATTTTAAATTTCACTTTTTTCTGCTATTTAATAACCAAGAAATCATTTTAACATGTTTTCAATAGAAATAGTTTACCTCAATTTAATATATTTAGAAAGCTATAATTTAATAACACGCACAGAATGTTCGGTTCCATAATCTATCTTCCTTGCCCTGAATTAATATATAAACTGTAAATTAAAAAGCCCTGAAGGCTTGTCTATAATTCAAATTGAATTGTTGTAATTAAATATTATCAGAAATTTCTGTATAATTTCACAATTAATAAACAGAAAGTCTTCTTGTTCCTCGTTGCAATTGCAATAATCCAAAAGTTGCTATCAAATTTCTTGAATTAACAAGCAAAACTTTTGGAGTTAATAAACTGTGGCAGCAGTAACAATGCAATAGTAATAAAGAGGAAGAAGAAGACGAAGAAGATATATATATAGTGCATACAATAAATGTTGATGAAGATGTTTCGCTGAAAATCACTCGATGTTTTCTGCTGCTGTTGTTTCTGCTTTGTACCTGCGGCATTCGGTTATATTTTTCAATTACGAGCGACTTAAGCTGCAAAGTAATTTCTATTTGCCTTTTATTTTGCAACGACAAGTAGCTTTTAGCAAAATGAAATGCACACACACACAGACAGACAAAAAGATAGGTAGAAAGATGGTTAGGAAGTTGGAGAGAAAGGAAGAAAGGGAGAGAGCAAGCAATAGAGTCCGCGTGTGCAAAAGGCAGCAACAATTTTCAGCGCGCAAAATTGCATTTCATTTGGAAATTACAAAGCAGACGAAACACACAATCTCACACGCACAGAATGAGAATAAGAATGAGAAAGAGAATGGAAATGCAAATGAAAACGAAAACGCTGAATGAAAATGAAAATGGAAATGTGGAAATGATGATGGAAATGCGTTTAGACACTGAAGTTCGCCATCAAATTGCAACAGCGAACTTATTTCACGCCAGCGAGTGAAACTTTGTCTGTGTATGTGTGTGAGAGAGAAAGAGAGCGTGTGTTATGCTGTGCAAGTGTGTGTGTGTGAGCGTGTCCCTCTGATTGTTTGTTTGCCTGCATAAAGTGTCTGGCTTTTAGGCAGCTGCAACCGCAGCTGAGTGAGTAAGCGAGTGAATGAATGAATGAGTCCATCTGCGGTTGCAGCAAACAAAACCCGACAGCAACTGCAACTATTTCATCTGTCAACTGCATCCCACGAAATAAAACGACCCTGAAGTGCAACAAAAACAATTTGTATGATATGCGAAACAATTAGAACGGCAACAGCAACTGGTCTGCCCGGCGGCAGCATACCCGCCCCGAAGGCAAGCAAAAAAAATATGAAAACCAAGGCCAGCGGCTTGATGAACTTGCAACTGTTGCAAATGGCGTTAAAAAAATGCGTAAACTAGTTGTAAATTCATTTAAATGCCGTCAGTTTTCAGTTGTAGTGCAAGCACAAAATCATGGCATACTTTCCGGCTGCAGTTCAAAAGGAAAATGTTGCAGAACAGAATAAATACGAATTTTTTAATTTGATTTTAAAAATTAAATATAAAATAATCCAAATACGAAAATTGTGAAAATCAAAGTGGCTTCTGCTCAAAAAAACTTTGCAAAGTCTACGAAAATTCCAAAGCACCTGAAAAATATTTAAATCAATTTCGTGGCATGTGTGCAAAAGTTTCAATTTATTTAAAACATATGCGAATTATGTTTTAATTAACTTTTGCCAAAAGCAGTGCACGCAGAGGTAAAAATATAGAAATTTGTATTTGCAAATTAAACTTTATATTTATTTGTTTATGTTAATTAAATAAAGGAAAAACTGCTTGTTAAATTGGCAACTTTGGTTTATTTATTTACACCTGCAATGCTTTTTAAGGGGATTAAACTTTAACTAACTTGGCAAGCCTTTTTTACGGTTTTCAGGACTAGGTATAACAGACAGCAGCAGCAACAGGAACAACAACAACTGCTGTGAAGGCAACTGCTGAGGCTGCTGCACTTACAAGTGCCTTCTGCTCGTTAGTTTGTCATCGTGTGTAGATTCTACACACTCTTCTCTCTCTGTCTCCCTCTCTTCCTCTCCGTCTTTGTGTGTGTGTTTTCTAACTTTCGCGTTCCGGTTTTTTCTGTATTATTTTTTATATATTTTACTTTACACGAGTTAGAGACGCGCGTTGAATGCCGAGCATGAATTGAAAATGAAATTTTGTGTCAGTGTTGCATGAGTTCTGCGTGTGACTGTGCGAGTTGGTGTGCCAGTGTGTGTGTGCGAGTGTGTTTGAAAAGTTGGCGGACCAGACAGCATATGGAGATGGTCGCACAGTTGTGCAGCTGCCAGCTTAAGGGGGTGCAGGAGCAGAGCAAGCACTACAAGTGTTTAGCTGGCATTGTCGGACAGCTGAACTGGGTTAGCTGCTGCTGCTGCTGTTGGTGCTCGACCTTGCCACACATGCAGCTTGATGCATACCCCACACACTCGCTGGCGGCTTAAAGCTTAAAGCAATTTAAAGGCAATTAGCCCCACGATTGAATTGACATAGTCATCAAAGCAGCGGAAGGATGATCGAACAAGAGCAGAGCAGACGTAGAGAGTGAGAGGAAATGAAGGAAGGAGTAAAGAACATGCTGAACAAGGAACGGAGGGCGGCGCATGACAATGAAAACTTTTGTCTCGAAATTGAAATTCCTGTCAGCGAATTTAAAGAATTTCAATTGTGAAACATTCGCGACGCAGTTAGCATCGTCTCTGCCTCTGCCTCTGCCTCCCCCTCTGCTTTATCCTTTTTGTTGTGCCAGCGCCGGAAATTAGACGAGAAATTCAAAGCGACAAAGAAACAAAAAAGGCAGGCAGCAATTACAGCCGCCGCCGGCAAAGACGGCAGAGGGGGAGTGAAGGGGAGAGGGAGGACGGCGAGAAATTAAATTTAATTAGAAATTAAATGAAAATAAATTGGATTATTTAATTAAAAAGCGCGCGCACTCACCTTTAAGCAGCGTCAGCCAAGTGACGAGACAGCTGAGTAATCCCAAATTGGCTCGAACCATTGTGAACATTTTGTCTCTCGTTCTCTCTCTGTCTCCCTTTATCTGTCTCTATCTGTTCTTAGCCTTGTTATCCGCAAACTTTATTGTTATGATCGCCTGTAGTTGTTGTCCTGTTCGAGGCTCTCGTCCTCACTTAAGCGCGTAATTCGCTGCGGTCTCCGCTCCGCCCCCTGCGCCTTCGTGGCTCAAATTAGACGCGGACACCTCCACGAGTTGTTGTTGTTGTTGTTGCTGTTGGTTTAAGCGCTCGCTGGGGAGCAATAACGCTATGAGGCGCGTATCTTTTTAAATGTTTCTAAAAAAACACACACACAGATAGAAATACACACACACACATACACAGACTGCGTGTAAGCTGCTGTTATCTGTCACACTCTGTCTCTGTCGCACTTCCGTTTTGTTTATAACGATTGCTGTAAATTCAATTTGCTTGTTTTGCTTTAAATGCGACTCGCAACAACAATAACGGTCGCATAAATCATATGCCACAAATCGCACACACTCGCGTTCACACTTCTAGAGACGAAATTGTGTTTTCTGTTTGATTTGCGGCTTTGCGATAAGCAAACACAGAAAAAGACGTGTGCGTCAAGTAATTTCTCTTGTTTCTCCTCTTTTTGTTGTTGTTGTTGTTGTTCTTTGTTGCGGCTTAGCACTTTCACTTGCTGCACCACCGCACCCCCTTGTTGGTTGTTGTGGGCGTGGCAATTACATGCACAAACTTGCAAAGTGGATTTCGTTGTGTTTTCTGTCTGTCCGTCGGTGCTGACAGTTGTTAGATTGATGGCATCAACACGCTTTGCTGCTCTCCTTATTTATTTGTTTCTCTCGCCTTTTTTGTATTTATTTTACAGTTATTTCTCGCATTGACACACTCACATACACACGCACACACACACACAGGGGGTACACCTTGTACGTGTGTGTGTTGCCTAATCAGCCCGTGCTCATTAACAGCCCATTAACACGCACGGCTCAGCTGCAGCTTCTTTTGCACTGTCAGGCTACGTTGGCTCTACGCTCTCTTTCTCTCACACACACGGACTGAGTGTTGTTGCTGTTGTTGTTGTAGTTGCACCACGCACATAAATCAAACAAGACGCGTGCTTCGCACTCGAGTCGCAGGATCGAACTGAACGGCTCGCGTGGCTAAGCAAGGCGAACGAACGATTCGCGTTGACGGCAACCGAATGCAGAGACACGACGAAGAAGTCCAGAGCCGAGCGCTCGACACTCGGCAAGGCAGGCACGACGACAACGGCGACGACTGCCGAGCGAAGAGTGCGAAGAGAGCGAAAGTTTCTCTTTGAGGCAGGCAGACGTGCTTGTGATGCTGTCCATTCTGCTGTTGTTGTTGTTGCACGAAATTATTGGTGCACGAAATTGCAGCCGAACTTTGGAGTATGTTGGCTGAAGTCGCGGCGTCTACGCGCACTGCGACGCAAGCAGCGCTGCTCTAGCGTTTGTTATTTGTTTATGTTTTTGTTGTTCTTGCGACGGAAATAAAATAAAGTAATATTTATACTGATAACATCATTTTAATAATGAAATGTTTTAAGCGTATTATGCGCCGCAGTGCAAACTGCTAGGAGATTAGCCCACAATGCAGGACGTGTGAATAAGAACATTTTTCTATTTATTTATTTGAAATGCATTTTTGATTGTAATTCAATACAGTGTATGTTTGTATTATTTGTTGCTTTACTGAATATATGCATTTATTTTATTATTTTTCTGTCTTTCATCATTTTTAAATCCAAATAATTCGCAACATTTTAGGTGTAATGCAAAATAAATTCAAATAATTAATACAATGATTCTACAAGCATATTATATTCAGCGTTATCTGATATTACTGTAGATTTATATGAAATTCCTTTTCATTTGTCCAAAATAAATATGTAAAAATTACATTTCCCAAAACAAGCTAGAAAAACAAACTTTTGTCCCGCAACTGAACAAAAGCAATTGCAAACAGTTGTAGCACTCCTCTGACCTCTCTCTCACTCCCCTGCTCTGTGCAGCTCGTGTTAATTGCAAGTTTTTCCGGTCTGCCATGCACTTTTCCTACCCAACAGTCTGTCCAAAAACTGACCGCCACAATTACCTCACGTTGTAATGTGTGAACTAAGCAACTATGCCATGACCTAGGTCAGTTAAGAGAGACTTAGACTGTAACCGAGTGTGTATAAGAGTGACTCTTATACTTAAGTGAAATTTAAGAGAAAATTTCCGCGCTGTTGTAGGCAACATGGCAGCTCTTTGACAACTCTAATGTCGACTCTTTGCGACTCTTTGAACTTTTGATTTTCTTTTAGAGCAAAAAAAAAAATGAATTTTTTAATTAATACTTGTAATTAGTCAACAGTTTTTTGTGCTTGCTGTAGTTTTATTGTTGCCAAATGGACACACACTAACACACATGTAGATATTCGTACACTGGGGCGAATTTTCAATCAATTTGCAAAACTTTTTAATTACAAGTCAATTTCGTTTGGAAGCAAACAAACAGATAATAAAGTCAATAGCTTATGTGGTGGACTGCACACACACACACACACACACACACACACACACACACACAAACCTGTCTATAGTGTGTGCTTCAATTAAATTAATTAGTGCCACACACGAAATATTCGAACGATGCAACGAATGTGATAAGGTTGCAGCGCATTTTCTCGTTTTTTTTTTCTCGCCTTGCGATTGTGTTTTAATTAATTGCTCCGCTTCTCAATTAGCCGCAATGACCACAACTGGAACTGGCCCTATTTGTGTGCCAGTGGGTGTGTGTGCGAGTGTGTTTGTTTTGGGGTATTATGCAATGACTTCTAAATGCTCGACGAAGGCCACACAAAGTTCAGTTTACAAGTTGCGCATTACTTAAGCCGCAACGCGGAGCTGCGCGTCTTCTGGCCGCAATTAGCTCGCCAATTTTCCACGATTTCACGATTTCCCAATGATTTTCCACGGCGACGGCGTGGCACGTGTCAATCGCTCTGGCTCTGTGGCGTAAAGCCGATTAGACCTAGAGAAAGTAAACTTTTTAATTGAAACATATTGTCGAGAAAAAAAAGAAGAGAAGGGAGAAAACTTTTGGCTGTTTTTGGCTGACCTTGAAGCTGGCTAGAAATTGGCTAGAAGCTGAGCAAACTGCTAAGCTTTGATTTTAATTAAGATATACTAATATATACATCGATCGAGATGCATTTATTATTGAACAGCAATAAAAGCAAATTCAATTTAGCTTCTTTTTTCATATATTTGTCTGTATGAACGCGCAGCTCTCAGCTATTATTATAGCTAGAGTCATCAAATTTAAGACGAAGCTTCCATAATATGAAGTTCAACTAATAGTTGAACTAAATGCTAGTTGCCACGCCCAACGCCTCTGCAAATCGATATTTTTAATTTTACACTCAATTTGTAAGCGAATTAATTAAGTCACAACTCTTTGCCTCGGCATATAGTAAGCTAGCTATAATGCGTACCTAACCTTAAAATTCTATTCTCATCTGATAATCAATACAAAAGATATTCCTGTGCAAGTAGAGCCTAGTCTTGGTCTCTGTTGCATTTGTTCATTCGAGCTCTTCTTTGTTCTGTTTGTTTTCTCTTGTACTTAGTGAATTATGCGGCTGCTTTAACACGACACCCGGCTCAATATCGATATCGTGCTATATACTCGTACATATGTATTGATTTCACCCGCTGCATAAATTTTCGCTTATTTGCCAAATCATTATTCGAATCAGTCAGACACGCGCTCGCTCAAATTCGATTTTCGCCCAAGCGGCGCGCACAAAACAAATCAAAAATCTATTAAGCAACCACGCAAACTCCCCCCCTCTCCCCCACTCCCACTACCACTCTGCCTGTACCCCCTCTACCCCTTACTGCGTACCACCAACCACCTCTGCCCCTGCTGAGCTAGGGCAAAACTCCCCCGACTCAAGACGCTGCTCAGCCGGATTTCTTGCGGTCACGTGTCGCACGAATTGCAATGATATCGCGCGACATTGTTGACATTTGTCGAGCAGAGCGATGAGCTTAGAGTGTTGGGGGAGTGAGACAGCAAGTGAGAGAGAGTGAGAGAGAGAGGGAGAGGGAGAAGAGTGAACGAGGGCTTATGCTGGGGCGATGGCTTCATTAGAGTGCAGTCGAGCCCCAAGTGAAAGTGATGACCCTTGAGCTGGAGAGGGTTGCTTTAGAGAAAGTGCCATTAATTGAAATGTCAAGCAGAGGGGGGAGGCGGAAGCCACAGGGAGCGGGTGAAAGAGAAGGGTAGCTAGCAAAGGGGGCAGCCTGTTGGTGCTCGGGGGATCAGCCAAGCGAAAGAAATGACAGGCACATTCATATTTGGATATGTCGAGCGGGCAGATAAAGCTGAGAGGGAGAGAGAGGGAGTGCCGTAGGGACAGGGTTGCCACCTGCACACACACACACGCACAGGTATCCACTGGGAGCGCTAACAATCAAAACAGGCCAAAATGAGCGGCGGCAAATGCAATAAAAAGCAAAGAAAGCTCGCATAATTTAACACAAGTGCGCACAGCACTTGACAGCTGTGTGCGTGTGTGTGCGTGCGTGCGTGTGTGTGAGCAGGGTGCAAAGGCGTCTCAATTATTTGTGCAGCTCCCTCTCTCTTTCCCTCCCCCTCTCTCTCTCTGAGGACACGCCCCTGCCTTTTTTATTGTGCCAACAAGCAGCTCGCATTAACATTTAAAACAATTTTCAATGTTGTAAAAATAACTGTAAAAATTTCACTGCCAACGCTGCGAGAGTGTGTGTGTAGGTGTGTGTGTGAGTGTGCCTCTGTATGTGTGTGCGTCTGTGTGTGTGTGTCCTGCCGTGCCTGCATACTTAATACAAACAGGCAACGCACAAGCTGACAACATTTGCCTTTGGCTTTGCCTCTGACCTAACCCCCTCCTTGCTCATCCCCCGACCCTTGACCCACGACCCTTTGCCACTTGCCACTTGCCACACCCCTTGTGCCCGCTTGCTGCTAAACCACACAACAGTTTTTCTTATCGCTCAAATGTCATCGACTGTCGACAGTTTTGGCTTTGGCTTTGGCTTTGGCTTTGCCTCTGCCACTTGCCACAATTTTCGGCGACGCTGCCGCTGCGGCTACAGCTGGCAGGCAATCGCCCCCACTACCTCTCCCTCACCCCGTCTCTCTCCTTGCTCCTGCCACTGCCCTGCAACGACTGCGAGGCGTTCATTTGTGAAATCTAAGCCATGCCCAGGGGCGGCACTTGCGGCGTTTAGTTTGTAATTTAGCGCATTTAGTGCTCCATTTCCAGCTTTGCCTGCCTGCCTGCCACAACGTCCTCGTCCTCGTCCTTGCCGGGGCATGAGGGTCATCAAGTGCTGCAAGCAGTAGAGAAAAGAGTGGTGGAGGGGGGAATGGGTGAGTCCTGCTCCGCCTGCCACTGAGATTCCTTTAGTAGTTTGGCGCTCAGCTTCTGCTCATTTCTTACACTTGTCCAGCCTGATTTGCCATGCAAGCGAGAGAGTGTGTGTGAAGCATGTGTGTGTAATGTGTGTGGTTGTGTGTGCCCTTTATATTGGTATGTGTGTGCTTCCCCCTCTCTGCGTGTGTCTGTGTCTTGTATGCCAACTTGCAGCTCTAATTGCTTTTTGATTCGAGCCCCAAAAACTTTGACCAATTTGCCTCATTATTCTCGTTGTTGTTGTTGTTGTTGTTGTTGTTTCTGGAATATACATATTTAATGTCATACTATGATAATATCATGCACAAGCTGTAGCACAATCATAAATGCATTGAAATCATATCTTATCAAATTTCGTATTAGTTTCAATTGCAGTTTACAGTTAAAGCTTTTGATTTAATGCAACGAGAAATCAGGAAAATCAGGAAAATCAGGAAAATTTCCCTTTAAGCGCATTAGCATGAATAATGAACGAGCGCCTAATGCAGTTCCCATTTCCCTATGATTTTCAGCAGATAATAACATTAACTTGCCACAGCACGACTGGAACATTATGCTGTGCCCTCAGAGGGGCGACTTGGAGATACCCTGGGTTAAAGAGGGAATAAATCAAATATAGTTTGTACGGCAAGCGCAGTGGAACTATGAATATGCCAGAGTTTATAGAGTTTTATGGCATCATTATACTATAAAATATATATATTCTTCTTTTGATTCTTCTGCTTATACACCGAGCTTTGTTTAATGAATATTGTACAGTGAATTAGGTGCAGCTAGAAACTTAATTTATGCAGAGTTTGACTTTATCTGGAAATACTCTGCGAATTGTAGAAATAATTTTCGTAATTTTTGATTGATTACTTTACTAATCAAATTGACATTTCATTAATGTCTGCACCATATCAAAATCTTATCTCGTGCCAAATTTCAGCCTTAAACATTGCAAATTCAACTTGTACAGCTCATTTAGGGCCATAAAAATTGTTCAATATAGCAACAAGTGCAGCTTAATCCCATCATTCAGTTGATAAAGGTCTGATAGTTATCTCCAACTACCTTTTGCCATTCCAACCCACCGTCCCTTATACCCTCCCTGCCATAATTTACAGGTCATTAAAAGGGACAGGGAGCAGCGGCTAATAGTGGGCGGACATAACGCCCCAAGGGGACAGACCAAGTCGCAGGCGGGCAACGACACTCACGCAGTGGGAGTCAGTTTTTGGGGTCCTTCAACCACATAAATATCTCATCAGCATCGCGTGGACGCACGAATCAGAATCAATATCAATATCAATATCAATGCGCGTATCAATGGCGAATCAAAGTAAGAAGGAGGGGGGTAGGATAGGGGCAGAAGGAGAGGGACCCGAAGGAGAGGGAGCGCTGGCGTTAAAGTTAATAAATTGCCCGGCAGGATTTATGGCTCGGTCGCTGCCCTCGGCGGCAATGATATTTCAATGTTTACATAAGGCTGAAACACACACGCACAAACACACACACACATGTCTAGGTAAATATGTGTGTGTGGGGGGGGGGGAGAAAGAGAGGAAGAGGGAGTGCGAGAGGGAGTGCTCGTCCTCTGCGTGTGTGTGGCAAACTGTTCCTAGGCATGACACTGCAAATGGTGACATATGCATTGCTAAAAACCTTTTGCACCAGCCACGCCCCTACAGTTACGACCTCCACCGCCCTCCACCCCTCACTGACCCTAGTTGGGGGCCCTTTATTTTGATGAAATCAGCCAAGCGAGAAATTCAATCATGAATTCGGCTGCAACCTTTTGCAAGCATATCCACCCGTCGCCCACCAAACCACGCCCACATTTAGTCACGCAACTTTAATCTAAATAAATTATTAAATATTAAAGTGAATTCACATTCACAAATCCGCAGGCAAGCTGCGTCTGTGCCGCACGAAAGCGCGTCCGCGATTGATGACAAGGCACGTCATGCTGCGCCGAATGCTGTCCAGATCCACCTGACGCACCTGACCCAGCTGTGGCACTGGCTCCGCATCCAACTCCGACTCATCATCTGCATCGTCGTACTCGTAATCCCCTGCAAGCTGCTGCTCCTGCTGTTCATCTTCATCCTCCTCTAGCTCTTCCAGTGCGCCGCTCTTGCGCGCCTGCTCCAGCAGATCTCCATCCACGCTGCGACTGTCGAAGCACACCTCCTGCGAGGTGCCACTGTCGCTGTTGCTGCCACTGCTGCCGCTGCCTGCATTGCCAATGTAGTCACTCACCGAGCTGTACAGATTGCTCAGATATTGAGAGCCCTGTTCCGATGTGGCCACATCGTAGAGCAGAGCGCCACCAATGCCATTGGTCACACCCAGTGCGAATCCCTTCAAGCCCGCCAGCGCTGATGAGACAGAGCGACCATTGGGCGCATCCTCTGACTGCAGCTCAGCCAACGCTTGACGCAGCTCACTGGCCGACAGCGGACGCAAGACAATGCGACGTGCTGCAAATGGTTGCAAGCCAGTTTAAACTAATCCTTTCGCTCTCTCTCCTTGTATTGTTACTCACCTGCAGCAGGTGCTGTGCCAAGCAGAGCGCAGAGCAGCCAGGCAACAAGTAAGCAATCCATTCGTAATCCCATTCCTGCTTCAGACTTCTTCGGATCTCAACTGAAAGCAGACAACGCTCGGCGGCGACTTTTATGGCCCACGGCATAGTTTCTGGCTAGAACTAAAGCGAAAGTTGACTCAACCCACAGATCGATCGATTGACCGATATTTAGCATATGCAAAACACGCGAGTTTCCCCTCGCTTGACCCCGTACGTGGTACCAAATACCAAATGCCAAACCGGTTTCTTCTCAGTCAGAGTTCATCTATTTTCCATAAAGTATTATACATGTCAGGCCGAGGTAGCTGAGATCGTAGCTACATCTTTATCTGTAGCTGTCTCCACAACTTCATCATCATTATAATCTCTCGCAGTAGCTACAACTTCATCTGCAGCAACAACTTCATTTGTCTCATATGAATCATAATCGAACCTCTGAAGAGTTCATCTATTCCCATACAATATCAGACAAGTTTGGCTATTATCTTCTTCGCTTGTTGTCGTTGTACTTGTGTCTGTATAGGGATCTGTATCGGTATCTGTATCGGAGTCTGCATCCGTATCTGTACTAGAATTAGCATTAGCATTTGTATCCGTATCAGCATCTGCAGCTGCCTCCTCTTCTTCTTCTATGGCCTCTTCGACTTCTTCTTCTATGGCAGCTTCTGCTGCTTCTACTTCCTCCTCCTCCTCTTCAGCATCTTCGTCTGTCTGCCTGTGCAGAGGCACATTGTAGATATCATCATCTTCATAGGGATTATAATCCAAATAGTCTCGGTTTCTGCCCCTTCGGGTCCTCCTTTCTGGCACATCGTCCAGACTGCGCGTATTGAAGCAAACATGCTGCGCAGTTCCACTGTCCGCATCCGATGTGTCGGATATGTTTGCCGTAATGATGTCATAGATAAAGACACCCGTCAGCGCCTTGGTCAATCCCAGGGTATAACCGGTGAGTGCAGCAAAGCCATTTGAAACCGAGCGACCCTCGGGCACATGATGTTCCAGCTGATGACGCTGCAGTATATGCCGCACCTGGGCTGCACTCAGCGGACGCAGCAACAGCTTGCGAGCTGCAAAGAAGAAGAAAGAGAGAGTGAGTGAATGATTAAAGGAAAGAGAGAGAAAGTGAGCTTCACCTGCTATCGGTTGCGGCGACCACGCGCAGAGGCAGAGCAAACCCAACATCCACATGGACAGCATCTTCTTGGGCTTCTTCATCGGATGTGCGATTGTCTCAGGTTTCGCATAGCTGATTTATATTCTGTCAGCTCGGTCAGCCAGCCAGCTCTATGGCGAACTAATTAGTCGATCTATTAATCATAATAGAAGAACGCAAGCCTAAGAAAGAATTCTAATCAACAACTTTCACGTTCTGCGAATTAAGACAATGAATAAACCACGAACCGCAATGCTCATGCCGTGTATGGTAGCGTCTGGGTCAAGGGATTCAGCTAGAAAGAAGGTCAAAAACACAATTCCAATAAAAGTTTCAGCTTTGACTGCTTTTAAGCAAGTTAGCAACGAAGTTTGGATACTCTAACTAAAGGAACTGAGGAGATCTGTGAGTGTTAATAATGAAGAAGTAAATCAAGTTGATTGAAATGGAATATTTTTTTTATATTATAAAGAGAATAAGTGGAATTATAGAACTATTCAAGATTTTATTTTAAGTATTTTTAAACATCGTCCCATACTAATTCACATAGCTAGTATACCCTTAGCATTTAAGTTTCCGGTTAGAAGAATGAGTAGCTCTTCCATTGTTTCTTTGCTTAATTAAGCATAGAAAGTCAAACAGCGATTAGCCAAAGACAAAGCGCTCTCAGGCATATCGCAATCTCTTAGCTCTACTGTTTCTTCATCCAAGTAATATGTTATTGGACTTTTTCTGGCAGTGTATCAACAGCGAACAGCTCATTGATGAGCTCTCAAAGCGGAAATTTACAATTTCTTTTGGGCAAACAAATATTAATATTCTTGATGGTAGCTGACAAAACCGAACCATGTCAAAAGGTAGCTAAGTAGGTTGATGGAGGCAGGAGAAGGTGGAAAAGAAGGTGGAGAAGGCGTGTAGGTTACGGGGATGCACAGCACATGTCATGCGATGCTCTGCTCTTTGCCTTGAGTATTTCTGCTTGTTAGCATATTCAGCTTCTATTTTTTTTTGGCTATTTGCCTTGTGGCTGCACTTATTATAAAGCCATAAGCCGCTTTTATGGCCCAGACTGAAGTGCATTGTGTGCTCAGCATATTGTATGCAGCTTTCCCTCTTCCTCTCTCTCCTCTCTCTCCCTCTCTCGCGCTCTCTCTTGCTGCTGCAATGCGTCTTTATTTGCCACGTACAAGTTGCGAAATTGTTGTTAACTGCTGCATAAAAAACTTTTCGCCTGCTTAACGGCTTTAAAGCATTGTTGCTGCCATAGTCCTTAGTCTCTTGGTGCCTTAGTCTCGTTGCCAATTGGCGTGACAGTTTAAAGTTTGTCCGGGTGGTTGCCCTGCAGGGCAGTTGTGGGCGGGGGCACGGGTAGCTGGGGTGACAGACGCAACTTTAGCGTCCACTCAAAGTGTCAGGCATTGCGGGCTGTCTTCGGCCGTATAAATAGAAACAAGGCAAGCAACAACGAGGCAAGCAACAGCAAGGCAATGTGCAACAAGGCAAGCCAACTTGCCGCGCGGCACAAGTGCAACAAGGCGGCAAGTGCAACAGCTGCGGGTGCAACAAGTGAAGCGCAGCCAGTGCCAAGTTGTCTGCGCATTTCAGCAATGTCAATGGCAAGAACAACAACAGCAACAGCATTAGCTGCCACAACAACAACAGTTGCAACAACAACAACAACAAGTGCAACAGCGTCAATAGCAACATGTTTGCAGAGTTGCTGCCTGCTGTGACTGTTGCCCCTCGGGGAGCAACTCATACCCAGCTCCGCATTTCCCTAAGCCCAGCATAGCCCTTGCCTGCCTCGCACTTCTTCTATCCTCTCCCTTTACCCTCCACCCCCTTCCACTCAACACAAGCCCAATTGTTTGTGATTTACGCACGCTGAGAGCGCTGGCGCATAACATCATTTGCAGCTCATTAATCAGCTCGACGCGTTCGCTGCCAGGGCTGCGGAACAGTCTTGCAGTCGCAGACCTCAAAACCTGCCACATCGTGCGGCATAATCGGCTTTCCTCGAGAGCTCCCTGTACGCTCCCTTTCCCCCTTTCCCCCTCTCTCTCTCTCTCTCTCCATTCGCACTCGCAAGAATACTTTGCAAATATTTACGCAGCGCAACAAAACTGATTAAGACCTTTTGCGACTGCCTCGCGTATGCACTGGCGGCATGTGATGGTGGCATGTGGCGAGTGGCAACTGTGTAAACAGGGTGCACAGGGTATCGCAACACTCGCAGTACTTGTAGCATCCACTTCAGGCAATACTTTAGACACACAATTTAAGTCTATTAAGTGAGTTTGCTTGCTAAGTGCTTGGCAGTTCGACTTTGATTGCTTAGGCTGAAGCTTGGTTTCCTGGAAGTATGGTAACCCTAAGGGTGGCCATCTGTTGTGTGTAGAGAAAGGGGTGCAGATTTATTTTGACTGTTTCGCAGTATGAGTTTGCATATTGAGCAGGTATTCTAGAGACCTATAGTATGTTAACCTTAAGGGTGACCATATGTTTTGTGTATAAAAAGAGCTGTTGATTTATGTTGACTATTTGGAAATGGGAGTTTACATCTTAAGGGTGACACTATGATTAACTGCTGCATGGTAACCCTAAGGATGACCATCAGTTCTGTATGGAAAGAAGGCTACAGATTAGCTTTGACTATTTGGAAGTGGTTCTTAGTATCTTTGAGCAGGCCTTTCGCTGCAGCATGGTAACCCCAAGGGTGACCATATGCTGTGTATTGAAAAAAGGCTGTAGATTTGTTTGACTGTTTGGAAGTAGGAGGCTGCATTTTCACTTCTATTAACTGCAGCATGGTAACCCTAAGGGTGACCATGTGTTTGCGTTGCCAACTTAGAAGAAGCAGTTGGAAGTCATTTAAGCATGGTAACCCCTAAAATAACTATCTACTATATTTTTCATCCATTTATCTGACTTTTCTTCGCTCTATCTCTCTATCAGTCTTGTATATGTATTGAAGATTCAATATAGTAATCTGTTTCTTTCTTAAAAAATACAGAACTTTAATTTTAAGGCACCTTTTTTAAAATGCCATAATATTCTAATCACAATTACACCTTCATCCATTGAGCACCCTAATGTCGTTGACTTTGGCATAAGCCGACAAAGGCAACGGCCCCCGGGACAAAGTCCATTGTTAAGCTGAAGCGGCAAGTGCTTAAGTAGCAGCCTCATAAAGCGCAACGCATAAATCGCGGCAATATGATTATGGTATAAGTATATATAGTACATATAGAATATGTACATATACTGAAATCAATGGGGCATTAATCGTAATGCAACTTATGGCAATTTGGCAATAACTCTGCCAGCATTGATTGGCAGCATCAAAAGCCGAATGTGCTGGCCATCAAAGCGGCGCTTGTTGCAGAACTTATCTCTCTGCCTCCCTCTGTATCTCTCTCTGACTACAAGTACTCGAGCAGAGGGTTGCGAGTATCGACTACTGAGTACTGAGTACTCAACCAGCCACTGCCTGCCTGCCCCGTTGCCTCCTCCTCCTCTGCCTCTGCCCCTGCTCGTAATATCAAAAATTGCATGCATAAATGCGCTTAATGTTAACGAGTGGGTAACGAGCAGGAGTTACTGCTGATGATGTTGCGGCACTTGCAGCAGCTTTTCGGTTTTCCTTCTTACAGACCCCCTCCACCCACTCTCCTCTTCTCCAGCAAGTGAAGTGTTATCGCGCAGTGTTGCCTGTTTTATCTCGCGGCGCTGAAATATGCCCACGTCCGTCGTCGTGGTGCTGCTGCTGCTTGCCGCACTTTCCGGCCACGATTCGTTGCAAGCTCTTCTACTGACTGGCCTGCTGCAGCATAAAAGCCGTCCAAGCATGCAACATAAAACGAGCAACAAAATGGCAGAGAAAGAAAGCAAGAGAGGGAAAGAGATAGCGCAAAAGAAGTTAAATTAATATTCTACTTCTGCTTGTATCTTGTATCTTGTTGGGCGCCCTTGCCCTGCTCTGTCCAGGTGCGAAGGCTACGCAGATGTTCATGTTTATGCGGCGAATGAATCAAGAGTTGAACAGACAAAAGCTGAGTGCTATGCAAGTTGCAATAGTTAAGAAGGAAAAATGTTTTGATGCAGAAATCGCATGAGCTCTTAGACAGTTGCTTTCTCCAGATGCCGTATCTCATGTCTCTCTTTTATATTTTCCCTATCTTAAAGCATTTCCCATGACTTTGTTATTCTAAGCTTGTTATATACACCCATTCTACTATCAATTAGCTCTGTGAAACATTTCGCAATCCCTTGAACCCGTCACAGCTCAACTCGACTCCAAGTTGAGTTGTGAGAACGAGAACATGCGTGGTCGGCGTTTTAATCATAAATCATGCTTTATTTCAAGCCAGTCACACACAGACAAACACGCACACACACACACGCTTTACACATGTGAATTTTAATAATGAATGGTGCTAGCCGAGCGAGCATTAACACCTCAGCGGGCCGGCTGCGTGCCACAAAATGCTGCTAACAAATCAAGCCGAGCAAACTTGTGGCCAGCGATTCTTTTGTGCCATCTCCCTCGCACACACTCTCTCTCTCTCGCTGTCCCTCTCGCTCTGTCTGCGTGCACGCATGAGGTAATTAATTATGGTGTTATTTAATTTAATTGCGTGCGGCATTAAGACGCAGTCAGTCGGCAAGTGCGTACAAATGGTTGGGCTATTAGAAGACGCTGAGTGAGTGAGATAGCAAGCTGCGCCCTTTAAACTGCGACGCAGCAAAGTGCAAGACACATTCACACACACTGCCACACACTGTGGCACACACACACACAGGCACTCCGGCTTGTTTATGAGGCCGCCTGCGGGCAGACAAATGTGTTTTCATGTTTGGCAAGCAGCTTCAACATTTGTCAATGTGCATTTTCGAGACATATGAGTGTACTCGGGCCCCTGCCCCATCGTGAGTGTACTCATAATGATGATGTGCGCCATAAAAGCTGGTAAATGTTCCGCTACCGTTTGTGCTCTCTCAAGCCCGCTGTGCTCGCGCGGCCTACGTGGCGTATGCGCATTATAAGCTCATTTGTAGCGCGAAGTACGCGACGAGACGCAACGCGTCGCGAGTTTAACTTCAATAAAAAATACATGAGCCAGTCACACACACACACACACTCGCGCATACATACTCACTTAATGTTGTTGTTGTCACTCATGTTCTACAATATTTTCTACACTCTTGATTGTTGGGGCTGAATGCGCATTTGGGTCGCAGGCCGAGCCCGTCTTCTTCCCTTCCAATTTGATTTGATTTGGCGACTTCAAAAAAAAGACATGGGATAAGTCTTTTTTTTTTGTTTTTAAAGCGGCAACCCGAAATGATGGCAAATGTCAACACTTCACTTCAAGTGACAACTAAACAACAACAGCGGGAACACTCGGGGAACGTGGACAAGAACTTTGATGGGGGTCATGTGGTAAATTGGGGCTGCATTATATTGTCCAGTTATTTTCGTTAGGCTGTGACATCGGCATGTTGGCATTTTAAATTAGTGCTAATTGAATCGGGCCTATAGCCAGAGAGTGAGGCTTGAGTAGAGCGTGAGCTTATCAGTCTGTCAGTTAGTCAATTTGTCTGCTTGTCAGTTGTCACATGTGAAAATTTACCAAATCAGTTTTGACAGAGAAGGGAACAATTACGGATTTTATATTCTATGGTTACTCTTCAACAATAATCATACATTTATTATAATGATATGTTCTTTGTGACAAGTTCGAGATGAACTAACTAACGATATAAGTGGGTGGGATTTTGTATATCTTTTGTAGTTTCAAAGGTAAATCCTCATTACTAGTTTCTAGCTGCACCAGTTAAAAACATTTTTAAATTTGCATAACTTGCAATTACATTTGATATATAATTTTCTATTGAACCAGTTTTATTATTACACCTTCAGTTCTTTGAGATATCAAAGCGTAAAAAAAAGTCAGACATCTGGAAAGTAATTTACAATTGACAACCAGCCTAAATAATTATATATACTTTATGCTTCATACATTTACAACAGTTTCCTTTGTGTTATATTATATTAACAATATTATACAAAGTTTTACATTTTATTATTTTCAACTGCAACAAACCTTTCTTTGATTCCTTTATAAATAATTTCAGACTAATTTATCTCCTCATTAAATCACATTTGTTATAATTAACCATTTGACAACAAAAAAATGTGCGTTATATTATCAGTTTCTAGTTTTGAATAATTGTCTATTAAAAGTGTCGTCTGCAGCGTCTGAAAGCAATTAGAATTGTGCGATGTAGTGTGTGTGTGTAATCAATGTGTGCATATGTTTAATGTAAATCTGTTCAACTGTGCAGATATAAATGGTATAATTATCATATGCAACTTTACAAAGTAGATACCTAATAAAGTAAAAGTTGCTTGCAATGGTTAAACAGTTTGTTAACTAATAAAAAATAGCAGAAAGTAGAAATTGGCAATTGAAATTGACAATTTTAAGGACTCTCTGCAACCTTTTAAAGGTTCACTTTAATTACACAAATCAATTTATATATTGTTTATTAACTTACACTTAATGAAGTGTATCTTGAACTGCAACTCGGGGCTATCGCTCTTTTTTGCACTTCGAATAATGTTAATAAATATTTTCATTGCGCAGCTCGTGGCTCAGTCGGGCATAAAATCAACAATTGTCAACGTTTTTTGTCTTCTGCTCAATAACAATTTATTATTATAACTATTACGCTTCTGCTGTTGTTGTTGCTGGCATTTGTTCGCCTTCCGCATGCCTAATTAATTTTACAGTTCGTCTTTTTTTTTGGTTTTTGGTTTTGTTAGTCAGCTCTTTGGGGCGGCAGCTCATAAATATTTAATGCAAAATAATTAACACACCCGCGCCAACACACAAACACACACCCGCAATCGGTAGGCGGTGGCACAATGGGGCGTGGTCATGATTGATTGCCCGCCGCTGCCATTGGACAATCATAAAATTTTCGTTAATCAAGTTTAATTAATTAAGGCCGACAAAATGGCGTAACGACGTCGTCGATACGGCCAGATGGACAAACTGGCCGGACAGATTGGCTCGGGATCTGCCTGACTGCCTGCCTGACTGCCTGGCAGCCATATCCATGTCAATATTTCCGCCTTTGGTCGACCGTAAATTATGCAATACTTTCTGCCTTTCTGCCATGCTCTCCGCTGCCCATTACCATTACCGTTATACGGTTACGGCCAGGCACACCCGCACGTGTCGCCAGACACAGCAGCAGCGCCACCATCGCTGTCTTTGTGAGTCAATGTTCCCGGCCATCATCAAGTTTGTCAGCTTCGTCAGCGACTTTCGGAGTCTCGCCAGTCTCTCGATGACAGTGCTCATAATCCCACTCGGATTACGGATGTTTAATTTAAGCCATCTGCCCATGACGGTCCCTGGCCCAGACGTGTCCAATGAGCGTTGCCTTTACACTCGAATAGTTTTCATAATCATCGGCATGTTGATTTATCAACTTACCAAAGTTTCCGAAGTGATAGTTGCTGCGCCCCTTATATAGTCTATGCATAACTATGGCTGATGAGCCCGTCCAAATCTGCATATAAAGTACCCTCATTGCGACAGGTGGAAACAGTGGTTCATTATTTTCTATCAGTATTTACCAAAAAATCAATTCAAATATGGTAAAGGTTTTCCATTTCAAAAATAATTACGACTTGTACATAGTTCCGTTAATTGGCCTGATTATAAACACATTATGTTATCCATTGGCTGCCATTGAATTCTATATAGAATTCAATTTAGTTTATTCAATCAGTTGAGAACATGAAACTAACCTTGCTGGTTATTCTGAGCTCGATGCAGCTGGTGGCGGTGGTAAAAGTAATCACAGTATATAACTCATATAGTACAATTATATCTTCTTTGTAGTGCTCTGAGTCTCCAGTTGTATACAAATCAATCAATATTGAATGCGATTTTTCTACCAAGTTTGGGGAAAATGTAAGTTGCGAAGTTAAAGCTCTAAATTGGAATAAAGCTGTGGTCAACGTGGACGTAGATCTTGTTAAGCCACTGCGAAATACATCGGTGAGTTCAAATGTGAAGAATACACTTTTTATTTTATAATTATTTTCTTGTTTAAAAACGTTGGCTCAAGATGCACGTGCAAGTCCTTAAAAAGGGCTATAATAATCAATATACTCCATTTCTGATCGATGTTACTTTCAATATTTGTGACGTGCTATCGAAAAGAACTTTCATGACATACGCAACAATATACCGGAAGTTACTCGCTCGTTTCACGAATGTGAACCACAGCTGTCCCTATACGGTAAACGCGACAATATTTTTACAGTCTTTGCATTTATTATATGTTATTGTTACAGGGTCATCTGTTCGCACGAAACTTCTACATCGATGAAAGTTATATACCAACTTTTCCTTTGGGCTACTACAAATTCGACATGCATATAATGGAGAACTTTCCCAACAAGCCTTATGAAACTTTGGGATATGCCAAGTATTATGTGCAAAGTATGGAAAGAGTGAAAATAAAACGAGGAAGTACTACGAAAAAACCGGACCGATCAGGAGTTTCTGAATAATGGGGAAGTTTAACTTTAAAATAAAATTTTCAACCCATTTCTAATTGAGCAATAATGAATGTTTTATTTTATCATTAATTTATGATCAAGTATATCAAATTTTGTTCTCATTATAATCTAATTAAATAGCAATTCGTGGCAGATCCAACAATCAATATAATTACAATAAATGTTTGTTTTGTATTGACGCAAACGTCAACAATATTGTGGTCAAAAAATTACAATTAAATAAAAACTGACTGTGCACAATGGATCACAACTATTTGTTTGTCACCTTTAACATGACCACATTTAAAAAACTTTATGTTATTTGAAAAATATTCCTGATGGTCTCACTTATTATCAATTAATCTCAAACTATTCATAATGATCCTAATTAAAAACCACTTTACAATTACAAAAATGCTCAAATCGTTGACAACATCGCGGAATTTATTTGTATTTTTAACGTATAATTGTTTTCAAATATTTTGTTCCCTTTCAATGGTAGGCTCATGTTCAGACAAGATATTACATTAAAATTTAATGAGACCGAAAATACCTTTAAAAAGGGCTATTAAAAGCCTATTAGGTTAATGAATACGACACATTAGTACAATATATCAAACTGAAAACTAGTTCCCACAATCAGTTTGCAAAATGATTTTCCAACTGTTGGTCGTTCTACTTTCATTGCAACTTCAGCAAGTGGTAATTCAATGTTGAATAAAAAAAGAATTTTTTTAATAAAATACTTTTAATGCATTATTTCAGTGCGGCGATTCGCCGATTGTCTACAAGTCACTCAATATGGAATGCATTGGATTTCCAAGATATGTAACCAACATCTCATGCCGAATTAAAGCACGGAACTGGAATCATGCAGTTGCGCAAATGGACTGTGATCTCATATTACCGTTGCGCAATGTTTCGGTAAGGAATCAACGAAATTTCAATAATTAAAGTAAAACATCTTTTTTTTACGCAGGGCAAGATTGAACTCTTCAAAAAAGGATATAATAATCGATATCATCCGTTTCTAATCAATGTTCAATTTAACTTTTGTGAAGTGGTTTCAAAAAAGAATTATTTAGTCTACGGTCTCATTTTTTTGAAATTGATGAAGGATTATACAAATGTAAACCACAGCTGCCCCCTTACGGTAAGGCCCATTTTGTACTAACATATGAATTACGTTTAATAATCAAAGTTATCTTTTGTTTAAGGGTCACTTAATGGCTCGCGATATGTACGTTGATGGATCTTCCTTCCCAACGTTTCCTTTAGGTGTTTATATGTTCTCGCTGACCATTATAGAGAGCTTTACCGATCACACTGAACAAGTTGGCATTGTCAAGTACTACATTGAAGTAATGGAAAAGGTGAAAAGCAAAAAGAAGAACTCTTCACTTATTGCACAACACTCATTGTTATAATTAGTGTAAGGCATCAGACGAACTTATTTTCAAAATAATATTGTTTGAAGCAATAAACTGTGTTTTGTGATTTAATCCTTAGACATTGAATTGCAATATCAATCACTGTACAAATGAATGCTCAAAAAATAAACATTCGAATCCTACAATATTAAAGAGTTGCGTGTCATTAACCTTTTTCAATTATTTCATTCTTCCAATGAACTAGATTTTAAATTAAATGATGCTAGCTATCTATATTATTTACGAAAAATCTCTGAAACGGGCCAATTAAAATACGATTATGGTAATCAATATGCAGTTAGAAAACTATTTCTAACCTTCAGTATTAAAAATAAATTTTCGCCTATTGGTCATTATAGTTTCCCGCAACTGTAGCTAGCGGTTATTTAATGTTAAAAAAAAAAATCTCACCTTTGGTTCTTATGTTTCACCCAAATGGCTTTATTCGATATGTTTATGCGAACATTCTCAAAAAGGACTTATCAACTGATATATCCAATCTACAAAAATGAATAATATAAGAAACACGTTAAAATAAATAAAAACTTCTTTATTTGTGGTTTGTTCTTATATTATAGACAAAGGTTAGATTGAATTTGTTGTTTGAAATCAGTCTATACACCTCAGATATCACCTACAGAAAGCCGGCAAGATTGTCCAATACTTAATGTCATCATTATTAATGTTATATTATTGGAATAAACACAAAAGGTATCAGATTTTATTCGGCCTCATTAACCAAAAAATTGTGCATATATAAAAAAATTAAGCAACAATCGGTAAAATATAACTTTTTTCACTTATAATAAAAGCAGTTAGTCTGAGCGATGTTTTTATATTGGATGGTCGTCAGTCTACTGTCGCAGCTGTTAGGAGTGGTAAAAACTTAATAATTATTTCATAATTATTCATTATATGTAAATGTGAATCTTACTCTGTTAGTGCGGCGATCCGCAGATAGTCTACAAATCTACAAACCTGGTTTGCCAACCTTACCCTAAGTTTGTCGAAAATGCAACTTGTAAAGTAAAAGCTCTAAGTTGGAATCTGGCTGTGCTTAATATGGACTGTGATTTGATTAAGCCACTACGAAATCCATCAGTAAGTAAATTGATAAGTATTTTAAATCGAACTTACAAAACTTATTATCATTAAATTAACAACCGTCAACAGGTTCATATAGAACTCTTTAAAAAGGGCTATAACAACGAATATCATCCGTTTCTCGTCAATGTTATGTTTAACTTGTGTGACATCATATCAAAACGTAATTTCTTTCCATATGGCAGAATGGCTTGGAAGATCGTTAAGCAGTTCACAAATGTAAATCACAGTTGCCCATTTACGGTAAAAACGAGTATGCAAATAATATTATTTATGCACTTTAAACTTTGTATATCTATTATTTCCGGCAGGGTCATTTAATGGCGCGTAACCTTTTTATCGATGCAAATAGTTCATTTATTCCCAAATTTCCATTGGGTTTCTATCTCATTTCAATCAATATTTTCGACAACTACGGGCAAGAAAACAGCGAACCTGTTGGACTTATCAAATACTATTTGCAAGCTGCGGAAATGGTCATAGTGAAAAAAAAAATTAAAAAACTAATAAAATCGTATTTTACTTTTTTTATATTATAGCTCAATAATTTTTTGAAATTTAAATTATAGAATTTAAAATTAAATACCATTTATGTTATCTACTAATGTATTCCGTACAATATTTAAACGTTTTCAAAAAATGATAGTCGAACCTGATTGATCCGTTTAGTGTCAGTTATCAAAATGAAGTTTTTCAGGCAGGTATTGATGGCTTGATCTGCAGTTATTGTCTTCAATATGTTGTGAGTAGAGATGAATTAATTTATAAAATAAACTATATATTTAATTATTTTCTTTTAGTTTTCTGGCAATTTTTTTCTCTACAAGAAAAAAAGCATAGAATGCAATACAAATCCTGAGTATCTTGTGAATGTATCTTGTACTGTAGTGGCAATCAAGTGGTTTATTCCTACATCAATTCTGGCTGTTACCTAGTACAACCCTTGAATTACATAATGGTGTGTACGCTAACGACTTTTTTATTCATTTGTTTGACAGCCTCTGCGTTTTAGATAAGAAGCAACTTTTATCAAAGAGACGACACGCATCAATTCAAGCCCTTTATGTTCGGTTTTAACTTTAGCATTTGCCACGAAAACTCCAAATATCTCTTTACACCGCATGCTGACGAGGTTATCCAACACTTGCGGACTTATACAAATATTAACCACAGTTGTCCCTATTCGGTAAGACCTATAGCTTCATATGTAGAAATCAACCAGTTGGTCCTATTACATCGATTCATTTTTAGGGACATATGTTTGCACGCAAAGTTATGAATAAAGTTGATGAAAGTTTTCCCGACTTTCCGTTGGGCGAATATAAGCACGTCTTTCGGTTCTATGAAAACTTCATTGAAATAGGTAGCGTTAAATGCGTTGTGGAGTCTTTGGAGCCCCGCAGAAATATGCTTAATAAACAAGTCGGCATGAGAGAAAATTTGATCAATATTTGTATTTAAAAAAGAAATATTATACAGTCTTAAGTAAAGTGATTTCCAATAATGATTCGTTCAACTATTCGTGTAGCTATTTGTTGTAGTTGTGGAGATTGTTAAGTTCATTCGGACGGACAGAGTAACAGTTTTAGACTAAATTTGTGGAGTGCTCCACGACTTTTTCAGCATGTTACTTGAATATATTATATGTATTGCGTGTGTAGATGAGTTCTCATTATACGACGCATTTGAAATCTGAATTAAATATCTGCCTAAAAGCCTCCTCCAATGAAGCATGCAATGTGGTATACAGTGCACGGCATATGCGATAAAAATCAAAACTTATTCCCCAAACCAAAACGATTAATTACATTAAAAGCTATTTTGGTTGGTCTGGCTATATAAATCCATAACACTCCCAATCAAAGCTGCCGCAGACATCAGGTGTGCGTGACGTGACGCGGCCATGGCTAACCCGAAAACGCTGTATGAATGCATCAGCCTGATCTGTCGGCTGCAGTTCGTCCTCTGCTGCAGTGGCTTCTTTCAACATGGTGGTCGCTTCGTGCTCAACCGTTGGACGCGTATCTACTCGCTGTGCTGCGCCAGCCTGGCGGTGTTTGGTCTCGGTGTTTGTCTCTACAAACTGCTGCAGAATGAGTCACTACAGGAGCGGTTGCTGCGATTGGACAAGCTGGTGCTGAGTATCATGGGACTGGAACTGGTGATCTCCACAATTGTATACATGATCACTGTGCTTTCGCTACAGACCAAGGGAAAGCAGCATGCAGGCATCTATGAACGGCTGGCCGAGATTGATCGCCGATTGATGAGAGATTTCGGCGCAAATCTCAAATATGGCAAACTGTTGCGCAAGAACGTGCTCGTGTTGTCCTCTGTGGGCACCCTGTATCTGTGTGCAGTTAACATTGCGCTGGCACACGGTACCCAGGGAAGACAACTGGAAATTGTCCTTCCCGCCGCCTTGTGTTATATTCTCATCACCAGTGGACCACATCTCACGGGCTATGTGCACATGACACTGTCCGAGATACTCAGCATTCGGTTCCGGCTATTGCAACGTATACTTAATCCCAACTTTCTCATCAAACGTTTTGGTTGCGGACAACTGTGTGAACGTCGACTGAAATCTTTGGCAGACATTGTCACGGAGCTGCACTATATTATACACGAGATCAATGAGGTTTACAGTTTCAGTTTGGGGTCTGCCATGTTGCACGACTTCACACTCAGCACCAGCGAACTGTACATCATATTTGCCCGTTCGATGGGCGGCGATACGATCAGCGATGAAAAGAAGAACGGCAGCATCAGCCCCACGCTACTTATTTTCCTGGTGCTCTGCATGCTGCTGCCATTCTACAAGATGCTCATTTCCCCCGTCTATTGCAATAAGTGCGTGGACGAGGGCCGCAAGTGCCTACACCTCCTGGAGCAGCTGGACAATTGGTTTCCTCACAATGACATGGTCAAGCAGCTAGTGGAAACCATGATGCGTTGGCGGTTACAATTCCGCTTGGAGTTCCTGAGTGGACTGAGTATTGTACTGAACAAGACCGTCATAACACTGGTGAGCCATCTAAGTGTGGAGAGCTGGAGTCCATTTTAATATGGCATTTTGTCTTCTCTTCCAGTATGCTTCGATTGTGTTCAACTATTTGCTTGTGCTCATCCAGTTCGCAATGACACAGAAACTGGGCGAACAGGTGGAACAGCAGAAAGTCGCACTGCAGGAATGGATAGGCATTTAATGTATGTGCGGGGTGGCGGGGTGGGTGGGCAGATGGAGCTGGGGTGCATATATCATTAGCTAAATTAATTTACGGCTCGTTAACATAGAAACTCCATAAATATGTCAGCGGCCTCCCATTGGAAGGTCCAGCTCGTGGCTCACCTCGCCTTTCCGTCTCGTCCTCGCCCCCACTCACCCTCGTTGCAATCGCCGTAGCACTCGGCACAGGCAGACTGCAGTCCCAGGAGGCGGTCGCAGCAGGCTAATGATTATAATGTTTGTCGTTTATTTTATTTGAATTTTATGCAAATCAGGCTTCTGCTCGGACTCGTGCCCGCACGGACAGGAGCGCGCTTTATCAATACGGCCAGCCTACGGTCGGTACTCGCCGTCGGCGAGTGCGTCATAAAATTCAACTTATTTCACATTTCACAGGCGTTCTCCGGGCACGCCCTCAAACGGCGCCACAATCCTAATTGAGCTTTTCTCGTTTGTTGCTGCCACTTGAATAGGATTTCATCGTATAGACGACAAAAAATGAAATTACTTGCATCAAATTGCATTGAAAAATGTTCTTCATGCAATTTCCTTAACCGATTTTTTGTTATACACGTATGTTTGTGTGTGTGTGTAGTGCCCCCAGATAAATATGCAATAAATGCAAAATAATACGAAGCAAAGGAATGCTTTGAGTTTTTATTGATTGCCCATCAGTTGTTGTGGTTGTTACTGCTGGCGTAACCGCATGCAACGCGAGCTGTTGCCATAGACAAGAACAAACATGTACACTTTGTGGGTGAGGGGAACTTTCACCTTAAATTCTATGTAAAATAAATAAAATAAAGTTCTTTCAGTACGACGAACTTCAGAGCGACTCGATTGATCGCTCTCCCTCTCGATAACTTTTAACAGCAATTGGTACGTTTTCTAACAGCATTGTACTTAATGTGGAGACAAATATTTACAGTGACTGCACTCTGTTAATAGATTATTTTATTCACACGTATCATTTAGTCTAAACTTCAAAAATAAAAATAAAATTTTTTAAGTTTCTAAAATTAAAAGAAAATTATAATAAAAATAATAATAATTTTAATTGAAAAATATCTAATCTATGAATATTGCAGCATAGAATGTAAATCAGAAAACCACAGTCTCAGAGCTTTCAACCGCATTAAATTCGAATGAATCTACGTATTTCTGCCGCAGTAAGCCTAATAAGAACTGAGTCCATTCATGTGAAATATCTGACATCAATTTCGATGACAATGGTTGTCGAAATGCGTTGAATTCGCGTAATTATTGGGCGGGAACACTCAAAAAGAGGCATATTAATATCATTGGGAAACATGCGGGAGCTCTGAATGAGGCAACATGATTGTTATTATTCGGAATTTATTGAAAGAGCTGGCGAAAGGAAACTTCAAGTATTTATTGCAGCGCATATTTTACCATCCCATCAGGCCATCGAGCAAACGTCCCATCGTCCCGTTATCCCGGAAAACGGAGGGAAACGCTGTCGATTTCCATTGCAACATTCCGATGACCATTGTCGTAATTGAATAATATTTTTTCGCTCTCGGCATTCTTTTGTTTCATTACCATGCCGAGTTTTTCCATTATTCCCGGCCCCCAAAGCATTCAACTGGCACTTGCCTCGACGCGCCTTCTGTTCGGCTCTGCCACATAATGCAATCTCATATGATGGGACGATATAATTTGCGATAATTGCTATTGCCAGGGCTACATATAGCTATAGCTATATTTGCCACAAATGGTAGCATGTATCGAGGCGTTTCAGCACAAGAAATAATCAAAAATTATTGCATGAGCCTAATTGCATATTAATTGCGTGCACTTAAGCCTCAATTAGCACACAAATGTCTACAAATAAAAAGGCCGATTCAATCGAAATTTTGTTCGAACGGGCAAATAAAAAACCAATTCGCGATTGATAATTGCAGTTTTATAGTTCAAACCAAAGCAGAGCAATTAGTCGTAAACAAAACGAAGCAAAGGCAAAAACGATTCATGTTGTGCATAATCATATAAGTTATTGTAGAGGGTATGAAATAAGTCTGTACTTCTAATAGCAACAAATTGGCAATATCAAATCAGCGCTGCTATTAACAGCACTTACTCGCTGTACGCTGTTGCTCTAAAGGTTATGCACATAGAGCGTTAACAGCAATTAAGCAAAAGCCTGTGAGAGTAAAGGGTGTTAAGTTACAGCCCTGATGTTTACAGTTCTCAGCATACTGTTATCATGAACAAGATCACAATGCTTAGCTCACGAACCAAATGTTACAGAGCCTTGAGTCTGTTTACTCAGAGTTGTTAACTTTACACACAAATGTAAATGCATTGTATTTTACAGTGCTCTGTTAAGTCTATCCTGCTGTCTCACTGAGAATCACTACATCAATTATGTAGCAGCTTTCTGTAGCCGTAGAACAATCTGTATAAGCAAAGTGAAAAGCTTTTGTAATGGTGAATCCGAACTCATAACAGCATTACCCGCTTTACTTAACTAACTCATTTAAAAGTTTCACTAATAGCATGTCACACATGCAGCCAGCCCATGGACGGCGACATGGCGAGTTTGGCGTGTACTTAGCCCAATTAAAATGTGGTCAGGGCTGTGCCAGCTTGCATGCTCTCCCCTCTTCTTCCCTCCCTCCACTCTCTCTCTTCCTTGCTCTAATGTTTTAACGGGCAGATGCTCCTTCTGCCCGCATCAGAGGAGCAGCAGTAGCAGCGGCAGCATCTGTTCTATTTTATGCACAAAAGTTACTGCAACACAATACGTTGTCTGCTCTACCTCCCCCTTTTCCTCTCCCTCTCTCTACAGCCACTGCACGGTGTCAGCTTAGCTCAGTTTTCATTTAATTTTAGTTTTCTTTCTTTTCTTTGGCGCTTTTTTGGCATGCAACTTAATTAGCAGACGGCGCATTTTTTATGCGTGTTGGCAGCTTTTTGTCTAAAATTACCGGTTCGCACCTGCATAAGGAATACAATGAAATGTTTAAGCAGGGCAATAAAAACACACACTGAGGATAAAGTGAGCTAACATGGAATTAGGGTTAAGATGAGCCCCCAGTCGGAGCGAGGCGCGGATGGAACGCTTCATTATAATTATTCGGCTCAGTGAATCGCACATTATGTTCTTATTTGCAGCGTGAAAGTGCGTGAAGGAAGGAACAAAGGGAGCAGAGACACAAGTAGGCCGTTTGTCTAAGAAGTCTGTTTTAACATTGCCTTTACAGTTGGATTACAGGCTACTTGCTCTGCACTGTTAGCGATGCAATTAAAATGACAATATGACTTTACATTGACTTAACAGTTAAATGTCAAGCAGCTTGCCCTGCACTGTTATCGATGCAATTAAAATTGCAATGTGAGTTAACATTGTGAAAGCAGCTTGCTCTGCACTGTTACTGACGCAATTAAAATGACAGAATGAGTAAACTGCCAAGTGCGCACGGCAGGGTTGCCAAGCAGCCGGTTATCGCTGCAATCAACGTGTAAGACGCGCTTGACTGGTTTGACGTCAATAAATATGAAGAGAAGCTATTCATAAATCATCATAAAATACTCAGCTAATTAGTTTTGTGTGTTCATGTCGGCATGTTTCTGCTTAGCAAACATGCAAACACTTGGCAAATATTTAAATTAGTTTAATGACAAGTCAATCAGGAGAGAATAAGAGAGAGAGAAAGGAAGAGGAAGCGGTTCACATATAAACAATAAACAATGCACTCGACACATGCTTAAGCGCATTTGCACGTATTTATTTGCATATTTCACTTAAAGTGTCACGTCAAGGATGCGAACACACACACACACTGGCACGCAGGAAGTTGAGATTGTGCACACACACTTTTGACACTTGCAAATCATCAAAAATTTTTGTGTTTACTTTTCACACACTCACACTGCGACACACACACACACGCGCCCACACACGTGCAAGTTTGTGCATGTCCTTTTGACTTTTTCTACAACATTTTTCAAAAAAGAACGAATTTCAAAGCAAATACAACGAATATTTCTTGTTATTCTAGTAGTTTTTCTTTTTCTAAATAAATATTTAAGCAAATTTCTTTGCAAATATTTGCACAATTGTTAAAAACTATTTGCCAACACAATTCGATAGGCATTTTTTGCAATGCAAATCAAGTATTTCAGCAATTTTATTAAGAGTTCTAGAAAAAATTCCTTTTGCTTTTGATGTGAGATGGAGAGATTGCGCATACGCCACGTGTGCCGCCTTTTAGTGTGAATAATTGATGGGGCAATCAATTAAAACTCAAACCACAGCACAGAGGGACAGCAGAAGAAGCGAAGGGAGGGACGAGGGAGAGCAAGTGGAGTATACGTTGTTGTTCTTGTTGCCTTCTGGGAAATTTTCGTGTCAATTTCGAATGCAAATCCACTTAATTAAAGCAATTTGAATGCAATTTTACGTCTTCAGTATATGTGCGTGTGTGTGTGTTTGATGCATTAAAAATGCATTAGGCTCCAGTGCGGCACTCATACACGCACACACACACTCGCATACACACACACTTGCATTGTTTCCCAGGCTTGAACTTTGGGCTTTGCCTAACGACGCATTTGACAAATGAAAATTGCATGGAGCAGCTCAGTTCAGCTTTGTCGAGGGGCGCAATAGGCCCGAAACTTCACTTCAATTACTAATGAGCCAAGGCACAAGGCAAGCAAACACTCACTCACACACTCGCACACACACACGAGGTGCACTAAAGCGTCTGTCTGGCCGCGCAATAAACATTTTTATGGCCTCAACTGAAGTTGCAGCGCGTTATGCGCTGTCTTTATTTATTTACCAAAGTCGAGAAGAAAAAATAAATAAAAACACGCTGCTTATGCATTTAAAATAGCACAAAATGCCAGGCACTTGGTGTCTCTCTCTCTCTCTCTCTGTCTCTCTCTGTGTCTGCCTGTCTGATGACACTTAACGAGCGAGCGAGCGCGGCTCAAGAAATGGGGCTGATCTTGATGCAAAGCGCAATCAAAACGGCAGCAGCAGCAGCAGCAAAAACACTTCTGGCGCCAAGCTGAGCATTCGCCATGTCACAGCGTAAACACTGTAGCCTCACTTCACACACACACACACACACATGCATGAGTTGTCGGGGGGGTGAGAGGGGTCACGCATGTAATCTGTAATGGGCGCAAATTTGCGAGGTGAGCGAGAAAGAGAGCAAAGAAAACGGCAGAGAAGCTGCTGTGGCCGGGGGCAGAACAGGCCACTCCCCCTGGCTCTTCTGACTGCCATTAATGCATTTACTAGTTGGCCAGAACGCTGTGTGCCTGAACTCGCCCCCCTTGCCTCGCCTTGCCTCGTGCTGCTGTTTGCACGGACTTGACAAGTGCCGCAGCTGAGCACGAAGGACGAGGCAGGCTGCAAAGGCAAAAGCTCAAAAATAACACACACACACAGCGCTTACCTAAATGTTTGTTTACATGTGTGTGCCAGTAAAGGCTCTGCATGTGTGTGTGTGTCTGTGTGTGTGTGTGTGCGAAGCGCTCATCTAATTCAAGTGCAAAGAAACAAGCAAATTACAAGCGTTTTGTGCAAGCTGCTTAAGCTAAATAAACGAGCGACTCGGCAAAGTGCAAAGGTGAAGGCTACTTTTGGCCAAGGGCCTAACCTATGCGCCAGTAAAAGTATAAGTGTGTGTGTGTGTGTATGAGTGTGAGTGGCCTTTGCTGCGTCATTTAAATGCATAACGCAGCGAAACGCCTTAATCCAAAAATGTTGAGCACGCTGCCAAAATGGAAATTTGCTTTAGCAAGGCAGTTGAAAAGTGAGCAAAGAAGTGGAAGTATAAGAAGCTAGAGCAGACTAAGGAATACCCTAAAGGAAACTGAGAGAATGTTGTATGCAATCTAGTTGGTCTTTACATTAATCAAACGAGTTTCCAGGCTTTCAGAGCGAGGTAACGAGGTAAGCAAATAAATGAAAAGAAAAGGAAATTCGAGATGAAAAAGGTTAACTTTCTTCAGTCTGATTCACTTTAGTGTAAGCCATAAACCTCTCTGTATCAATATTTATATTTATATATTTTTAGCTCTATTATCACTTCCACTCTCAACTATCCCTCCCTTCAATTTACTCAACCTATCAATCAGTTTGACTTCAATAAATCATAAACATAAATCAATGATTAACCTAATATATCATAGCAAACAGCTTTAGTTCACTTTAACTGTATACGTTTAGCCGTATATTATACTCTAAATACCACAACTGACTTTCCCTCCTCCCCCTTCTTGCATTTACAGAGCAGCCTCAATCCGCATGCAAAGCAGAGAACAGAAGCCAACGCGCAATCCACACAAATGCAGCGCAAAGCTGCGCGAAAGCAGTGATAAAACAACAACAAAACAGCACGCAAATATACGCACGTCAACACCCACACACTCACACACACACACACATGCTATCTGTCACACATGAGCAAACAAATTCGGGCATTAAGTCGCGTCGTCCGAGAGAGCCAAACAAATTGTAATTACAATCGACGATGCGTGTTTCGCACCAAATGCGATCCCGTTCGCGGCGATGCGCTGAGAGCCGATGCGATGTGACAGGGCGACAAGTCAATGACGCTAATTCGATTGGGGGGCTGCTGCGTGCGCGTTCGCAGCTGCGTATACGCAATAAAGTGTAAGACACAAGCGAACAATAACAAATCGTTGCATACTTTTTGGGGCCAAAACAAGTTAAAGCTTGTTTTGCAACGTTGTGAAGTGGAAAATCTTAGACAACACAAGCATCCGCCGGATACCAAAGCCAAAGGTGAATGACTGAGAGAGAGTGAGAGAGAGAAAGGGAGAGAGGAAGGTAGAGAGCAAGGGAGATAGCAAGCCAGTGAGTTGTCTGCCAGCAGCAGCAACGAGCGATGGCGTCTGCTATAAATACAAGTAACTCTGACTGTATGTTCATGTGTGCTTTAGAGAGAAACGGGGGAAGGGGGAGAGCGAGACTTCATCTTTGTCTGTCTGCGTTTATCTATGTCTGTGTGTGCTCCAGCTAAGCTATTTTCCAACAGAAATTGCTTTGTAATTTGAATTCGATTCTGGCAAACAATTTGGCAATGCGGAAATTGAAAGCGCACACTGCGCTGCCGCTGTTGGCGACGTCGCCGCTAACCCAAGAAAACCCGGTTACATAATTACAAGCGGAAACTGGGCGAGCTGTCAGACAACGGCAGCGGCAGTAATAGCAACAACAACGATGCGGCGTGGGCCGCGTTGCGCGTTAAGAAACTTTCGCGGTTCCGGCATTTGCCAAATTGACTGACAATATACACACACAAGCACACACCCACACATGTGTGCATAAAGAGACTCCCCCGCACATATACTCCCGCCCACACTCACAGACAGTTGCACTCTCTGCACAGCATCCACTTACACAAAAGTTCAGCATAATGGCCGCGCGCGAACCCGGTTCTGCTCGAATCCTATGCCGTTGCCCTGCCCCTCCCCCGCACCCATTTAATTGAAGTGAAATAACATTTTGTGTCAGCCAACGCGGGGCACTGGGCTCTTGTTGTTGCTGTTGTCGCTCGCTTGTTTACGCTGCAACGGCTGGCACACATTGCGTATGCGCAACACTGCGCACGGCTCGAGAAAGTGAAAATGTTTTGTACTCGCAGCTGGCAAATGCGACTAACACGCAATTTGCAGCTGCATTCGCCGCGACACTCTAAATACGGGTTGAGTGTAGCCAACTGAATGGCTTTGTATGAAAGGGAGAGAGACTCTAGAGAGACAGAGAGAGGAAGTGTGGTTGAGCCAAATTTAATTGAATTGAGCAGCTTGTAAAACGTTTTGCATTTTGCCAGGGCACACACGCAAAAGGGGTAGAGCAATAACTCTGCAGTTTTATCGGTATTACAGATTAAAAGTCAATATTGAATGCATTCATCTAATAAAATGCATAATTAGTAGTAAACGCATTCACCAAATTAAATGATAACATAGATCTGTAGATCCAAATAAATTATAACATAGATCTGTAATGTTATCATTAAGTAGCGTGTGAATCGATAATTGTGGCGGCTCTTCGATATTCACTGCAGGTTAACATGTTTACTTATTGAACAGAGCACTGTTGTTGCTTTACATTGATCAACGCAGGACTTAACATAATTTATTTTGCAGTTAACAGTTCAATTGAGCATAACATCGATAGTTCATTAATGTAACTAGACTTGCATTTTTTGATATTATTCATTAGCAGTTCTTATAAATATCGCAACCATATTGTACTTTATAAACCATTTTCTATCGACTTTAAGGGTTTATGTATATTTATTAAAAATGATATTTACCGTTTCTATGCACTGCAATTGACTGAGAATTAACATTGATCCAGATTTATCATAACATAGTCTATTGCAGTTGAGCTAACATTTTACATATTTTCCAGAAGAAAGATAGAAAATATTAGTTTAATTGCATTATTTTTATTAACAATAAATAAAGTTAACAAGAACAAGAACTTTCCAGAAAGAAACCTATATAATAAAGTGCTGCTGATTGTCGCAGTGTCAATCTTCACTGGCTCAGCGGTAAATTGCTAAATCGCTTTCGGCACTGCATTTAGCAGGGCCTTGAGCTCGTTTACAGCAAAGCAGGCGAGAGAAAGACAAACCAAAGGAAGAAAAGTGGAAGTGGAAGCAGCGGAGATGCAAGCCACTGTCGAGTGTGGAACGTCCGCACATTTGGTCAAGTTTTTGCGTTTGACTTGGTTCACTTTGTGCTTTCATTTTAATATGTGTGCGCCGTGGTGTGAGAGAGAGACTGTGAGAGAACGAGAGACAAAAGAGAGAGAGGGAGAGAGGACGGGTGCTCAAGGTCCGCAGCCCGTGGACCATTACGTTAAGTGCCGTTGGGCAGCACCAGCAGCAGGAGAGGCACAACCCACACCAACAGCAACGGCGGGGGCGTAGGAGGAGGAGGAGGGACAGTGCAGCGTGCGGCTCGTCCTGCAGGATATGCCGTGCATTTGTCACTGTGGAATGCATTTTAGCAAATGTTGGGCTGCACGTTTGAATTACATGACACAAATAGCAATAGCAGCAACAAGAGAAAATAGGAAGAAGCAGCTACAACTGCCACATGCCGCACGCGCCGCACTGCAGCGCCCCCGCCACGCTGCTGCCTGCCTGCCGCACTTGACGCTTTGTGCGCCGGTTGAAATTAATATTTGCACTCAAAATGCAATTTTCACAGGCATTTCCCTTTGTTGTGTCAGTGTAGCTGTGCATGCGTGTGTGTGTGTGTGTGTGTGTGTGTGTGTGTTTTGTGTCCATTTTCCTTGTTGTCCATTTTCTCCGCCGCTTTCATTTTGCATTTTCCGTTTAGCAGCTTGACAAATGCCGCCCGCGCTACTCTAAATGCATTTGCCACTTCTCACACATTTTTCGGCTAGCTTACTTGCTGTGGGCGGGCGGGGCGTGTCAGCCTGAGCCAAGCATATGGTCATTATTCAATGCGCTCAGGTGTCAAGACGCTGGCATAATTAAGCATCTGCTGCTGCTGCTGCAGCAATAATTGCATTATTCATGAGCCACGCTCGCTAGCTGCAAAGACACCCCTCCCTTTCACTCCTTCCCCCTCCCTCCCTCTCTCTTTTACCCTCACGCGTGTGTGCTATTTTAGCGACTCAATTTCTTAGCCAAGTGCGCAAATAGTGTAAACAACAACGCGTTAACTAACAAGTTCAAGAACTCAATTTGGCTGCAGTAGAGCAAGTAAAGTAAAGTTGTTGTTGTTGCGTTTAGTCGCTGCTGCAGCTGCGCCAGTTTTGTTGCCTACTTCGCGGCGTCTTTTAATCTCACAAGCAAATTCATATTAAAACTCTGCCGGTTCTAGCAACTTTGCCGTGCAACAAACTGACGCAACAAAACTTGTTAATTTTGCATACCGAACTGCAGACTGCGCACTCACACACACGCACACATACACTTTCTATCTCTCTCCTTTCTCCCTCCCTCCCTCTCTGGCATACTCACAATTGCAGTCGGCACGCGGTATTTACCTTTTGCTTCTTTTATTTGTTATTTTTTGTCTGCCCACCGCGCCTCTACCGTAGCTACACCCCTCTCCCTCTATCCCTCTCTTTCTACACCCCTACTCTCTTTCTACACCCCTCTCTATTTGCACTACGCTTTGATGATCCGGATGCGAATGCGGATGCACTTCTGTGCGCGTGTGTCTGTGTCTGTGTGTGTGTTGCTGCCTCATCTAATGCGTTTCTGTTGATTCAACTGGCGGCGCAACGAGAGTTGCCCCGAAATTAGCGCAGATTATAACGGTATATTCGTAGAAGTGGCAAATAGGAGCAACCGCACTCAACTCGTTTGCATAATGATAACTGAACTGAAGATTGAAGTTGCACGAATTGCGGGGCAATTGGCTAAGTGGAGCCAATTAGCTGCTTATTTGAAGTGGGTTTTATTTATCGATATGACGAGCTAACGCTATTATAATTAGTATTATATATATATTTATATTATTAGTTTCCTATTTCTAATTCTGTTAAGTGATTGTTTCCTTTCTTGTTTCTCTGTTTGTTTGTCTTCTTTTATTTTATGCAGTAAGTTTTTCTCAATTGCCTTGAGGTATTTCAATCCCTTTAATAATCTGTCTCCGTCCTCTTCTTCTCCCCTCTCTCATCCTTCACTTACTTATTTTTTCTCTCACTTGCTTCCTTTCTTTTATTTCTCACCTATCTCTATGTAGCTCATTATGCCTTTTCTTCTCAAACATATCATTTCTTGCCTTAGTGTATATCATATTGTTACTTTCCCACTCATTTCTTTCATTTGCCTCCTATTAATCTGTTAATGTATCACAATCTTTTCATTCCTATTTTGTTTCTCCTCTTTTCGACTCCTTGTTTATAGCTCTTCATTCCTTTTCTCATAGTTTTCTCCTCCTGTTCTTTATCTCCACCTCATCTAACATATCTTTAAAGCTATTTTTGCATGTCTTCAACTTTTCTTGTCTATCTCTCACTCTCTCTCTCTCTGTCATGCATACAAGCCTGTCTCCATTTCTTTACCCCTCTCTCTCTTTTTCCCTTTCTCTCTTTTTCTTTATCTCTTACTGTAAATCACATTCCCTTTTTGACCCCACTACGATTCACAGCAAACGACTCGAGGGCAACAAGAAATGCAGCTACACAGCAGCAACAGCAACAGCGGCAGCAACAGTTACAGTTACCGTTACCATTACCGTTAACTGCCATGGCTGCCGTTGCAGATGTAGTTGATGTAGATGAGGCTGCAGCTGCAGATAACGGGACATGCGAGAACATGGCGGAAGCTCGTCTCGCCGCCAGCCAAAACAAACAAGCAGCAAAAATGCTAATGAGCCTCTCCGTAATTAATTTTCACATAACACATACGCAAACAAGCAAAGAGAGGGAGAGAGGAAGAGAGAGAGAAAAGTAGAGAGAGAGAGAGGGAGTGCGAGAGAGATTTGTAAAGGAAAGGCGCGTATGCAGGCAACTTTTGATGCAATTTGAACTAATTAAATTTGTATTACCTGAAAAAGCCGTGTAGCTTGTTCGAGTAATTTGACGAGCTTTAGACAAGCTGAGAGCATGTACTGTGCACTTCTCTTTCCCTCCCTCTCGCACAGTCGCAGAATATTCTTATGCATATTAAGCATACGTCATGTGCGCCCATTTTCACAGCCCATAAACGGAAGACAGTTTCAAGGGCGAACAAACAAACGCAACGAGAAAACACTCACATATTCATGGCCAACAGTGAATGAGTCTATTGAAAACTTGCATAGCATATCCAATTTTGACAATAATCTGGCAAGGCTGGCAAACAACAAAAGCGACAAAGTCGCCAAAAAATGCCCTACCAAGTCGAGCATATTAAGCGGGCCAAACGAGTTGGCAACACTTCGCCATGGAACTTGTCACATTACCAACCGCAGAGACTGTAGATTTAGGCAATTTATTGTGGAATGAAATGAGCATAAAAATAGAGAAGAGAGAATGACTAGCGGATGGGGGGCAAATCAGAAAATAATCCACACCGAGCTGCCACAGCAACCGCAGCAGAAACACACAAATTCGAATGAAAAACTTTCTAATGAGTCCGCATTACAATTTCAAATTTGTAGCGCAAATTATTATAAAAGTTTTGTGTGCTGAAAACATACTCGTACTCAAACTTACACACACACACACAGACAGCCATTGAGTGTGGCATACAAATGCCACAATCATTCCAGTCACAGTTCCTCCCGCACACACACACACACAAAGACAGGCAGACAGACACAAACAGGAGTCACACAGATAGTGTGTAACAGCCTGCCTGTTACGGATACACAAACTTGCAGATACATTCAGAAGTATATTGCGGCGCAGCCTAGTTTTTTGTCAGTCATAGAGTTTTTTATACCCTGTGCACATCAAGTGCTTACAGTGGGTAGGTGGGTAGTGCACAGAGAGTAGGTTAAAGTGTAGGCGAAGTACAGTACATTTGTATACCCTGTAAAGCTTCATTGGTTAGCAAGAGTAGATTTAGGGGTTTGCAGAGTATAAAACCCAAGTTTCATGGGAATATTATAAGGATATTTCAGAGTACTATTGATTTAGAATTCATGATTGATTGATTATTTTAGAATATTTAAATTATCTTATAAAACCAAAAGTAAGTCGAATATTCTTGGGAGAAGCAAAAGAACCTAAGAACGAACACCTTTTCTTTTAACTCCTTTTCCCCCTTTTTTGTTTTATTATTTTCGTTCTGATCCAAGCTTGCTCTTTTTAATATCATTTCATCGATATTTTTGTGTCCTCCTTTAAATTCTTAATTCACCTTTTTTTCTTCTTTATCAATTTTAGTTTCCTATAGTCCTTTTTTATTCTTTCCCTTGTCTTTGTTTTCTTTGATCAACATATGTTTTTGTCCCCCAGATTTATACGAGGGTCGTTTGATAAGTCCGTGACTTTTTGTATTTGCCGCGCACCTGCTCTAAATACAACACTGCTCCTGTCAGCAGTTATCGATTAACAGCTGACTGTAAAATTTTGAGAAAGCTGCGTTTTTTGGTTTGCGTTTTATAGGCATTGAAAGCAGACGATCTCAAGGCCCTCAAAATACGAGGGTCGTTTGATAAGTCCGTGACTTTTTGTATTTGCCGCGCACCTGCTCTAAATACAACACTGCTCCTGTCAGCAGTTATCGATTAACAGCTGACTGTAAAATTTTGAGAAAGCTGCGTTTTTTGGTTTGCGTTTTATAGGCATTGAAAGCAGACGATCTCGTGAATTTTAACGAAAATGGAGATCGAGATCGTCTGCTTTCAATGCCTATAAAACGCAAACCAAAAAAACGCAGCTTTCTCAAAATTTTACAGTCAGCTGTTAATCGATAACTGCTGACAGGAGCAGTGTTGTATTTAGAGCAGGTGCGCGGCAAATACAAAAAGTCACGGACTTATCAAACGACCCTCGTACCTATCATTCATTCACTCATCCCTTGCAGGGTATTAGCTAGCACACACACTTTCCCTTTAATTCGTTTGTCCCACTCTCTGTCTCTCTCTCTCTCTCTCTCTCTTTCACTCCCACTCTGTGTCTCCCTCTCTCTCTTTCTTTCGCCCTCTCTTTTTGTGTCTCTTGGAGCCAACTTTATTTTGTTTATGGCGAATGCACGTCGTTATTTATGACTTGTTTCTATAGTTTTGGCAGTTAATTATTAATTTATAATTATTTGCCAGGCAGGCAGAAAAACCACTTGAAACCAAAGTTTCCGATTACCCATTAAAAATGCTTGCAACAATTTCAGCCCTCAATGCGGGACAAGGCGTGGGGAAAGTAATTAAATGTTTTTGACAGTTTACCATTTAAATTCTCCACAATTTTCTGGCTCCACACCGTTGCACGGGCACAAAAATGAGTGCTCGACAAATTGGTTTAGTGCCGTGCAAAAAAAAAATGAGAAGGACAAAAAAAATAACAAAAAAAAAACGATGAAACGAAAATGAAAACGAAATAAAATAAAAAACCGTGCACAACAATTTGCACCTAATTCAGTTGATTATTTCATGATTTCATTTATTTTGGCCTGCGGTCAGTGAATTAAAAAGAATACAACATGAATAAAGTTTCCCCAGCGATGGCAAAACGAATAGAAAATACTCTAACTGGCAGTGAAATTTGTCTCCTTTTATATTTAAGTTAGATAATTGTGGAGGGGAAAAATTGCATGTTAGCATTTACAAATAACTGGTAAAATGAAACTAGCATAGAACATAAACCTTAAGTTAAAATTAACGCTCACTTGGACATCATTAAGTCTTGTACAGCTTTTGAATTGGTTACTTCAGTTGATACAGTCTTTTCTGCACTTAACATTAACCACAAGATAAATCTGACATTTAGTTACGTCTCCTGAAATTATACTCGAAATTCATTCAATCCCAGAATTCTTTTGAATATTTATTATTTATTATTTTATTATTTGTTTTTCACATCTTTGAATTACTTATATAACTTTTCTATTATTTCGGCCGTCAAACTTCATTAACCACCAGTTTAACTTGACGTTAACATCTAGAGTATCTCAGCTGAACTTGTAAACTAATTAAATAGTTTTTTACACCTATAGACCTCCCCCTTCAAACATACTTCTAGTAATTTCTATCCACTAAGATTCTTATAATTCTTGCCATAACCGACGGACCCGCTGTAGGGTATTTATTGTACTGCAGTACAGTAGCCTTACAGTCGCAGGCTAAAGTGGATTTCGAGTCGGCGGAACTTTTGAGCGCTCGGTCGACTCGTGCGGGCAGTAAATAAGTTCCGCAAGTGCTTCAACTGTGTGTGTATCTGTGTGTGTGTGTGTGTGTGAGCTGTGTGTGTTTATTATGTAATACAAAATTGTTGCATAAGTAATTCTGCATGCCACAAAAATGCGTGTTTGAGTGCTGTTTTGAATATTTAAATCATTTCATGCGGCCGCCACTTAGACAGCTCAACAATGGGCCACACTCCGTCTCTCTTCCTCTCTGTCTCTCTCTCTCATCCCCTCTCTATTTATGCCACAGTCGGTTGCACTTTCTGTGCCATCAATTATTTAAGCCAAAATGCCGGCCAAATTTTGTGCCACATCGCGTTGTGTTGCCACTTGCCACGTTGACGCATGAATTTAGATTAAACAATATTTTCGGCAGCAATTGCACTTCGCTCGCACCTTGCATTATTTATGTTTATTTGTGCATAATTTCTAAAATGTTGCTATGCCTGTCTCCCTCACACACACATATAACAAAATAATAATAATCGTTTAGCTAAATTACAGTTATTAAGCGGCATAACTGAGCGAATCATCCCAAAAACAATGTTTGCAAAATGCAGTTTCCAAAATTCAAATTTGCAAATTTCTAAGTCGAATAATTTGCGTACATTTTCGCAAATATTTTGCCAAAATAACTAAGGATTCTGTGTGAATGTTGATGTTGTATTTACGAGTACATTGTGAAATTGTAAAGTTTTTTATTCGTAATGTTTTTAGAATGTTTATACAAGAATATTCTACAGTTTTAATTGCTTGAATTTCAAGTTGTTCAGCTTGCATTGGGTTTTTTCTTGACTGAACTTGCGTCCTATGGTTTCTTAAACTTTTGAGGTCTACAGTGTTGCAAAGCGCGACAAATATACCGAAAGGATTGATGGTTCACTGATTTTTATAATTGTTTGAAGTTAATATCATAATTTTCGAATTTGACTCTTATTGACATTAGTTATAAAGGAGATCTTCTAGAATCTATTTTCTAATATCCTTTCTCAATTTGTAGTGCTGTAAAACGTCGCTAAGCTGCCATAATTCGTGTTTCAATTGGTTCTAATGTGTACAGTGCTTGAAACTGTTCATTATCTGTAAATATACGAAAGTTTGGCCTCTATAATCATTCAGTACTCAATCAAGCGAAGTTTCAAGTCTGCCTCTACAAAGTACCGTTATTATGCACACAGTTACTTAATGAGCTAGCCATATATAATATAATACTTATATTGGAAGGATTATGCTCATTTTCCAAGAAGGCAGGGGAAAATAATCTGCTTAATTGCGCATCGATTGACGTTTCTAAGGGATCTCAGTGGAGGGCACTAAGTTTCTCCTTCAGCTGCTGCAATCGATGTTAAAAGGAGAGTGAGAAGTAGGGAACGGGTAGGTGTGGGATTAGAGGGAGGGCCAGGCATTGTGTGTGGTCAATGTAGCTTTGTTAATTGCACTAACAAACGTCTTCTTGTTGGCCTGGTCAATGGGCTGAACTGGGCTGGGCTGGGCTGGGCTGGGCTGGGCGGAAAGCTCAAATGGCACTTGATGTGCAGCATCGACATTAGTTCGTTAGCTGCAACAGCAACAATTGAGAGGAGCGAGCATGGGGCAAAGGATGATGGGTGGAGGGGCAGAGGTCGGGTCGGGGCAGTGGGCTAAAGAGGTCTAAAGAGCGGCGACCTGCTGGCGTTGCGGGGCCAATTTGATGGCAGCAGCAGAGCAAACGGGCAGGTTAAGAAAGCCGACGCAGAGATCTCTGCATAAATGCTGCTGCATAAGGACAGGGGGAGAACTATCTCTGTATGGGTGTGTGTGTGTGTGTCTGAGCATGAATAATAAAGGCAGTGCACAGTCTGACTGTGTATGTGTGTGTGAGAGTGTGTGAGTGTAAGCGGCGCTGCCATGATGACAGTAACAAAAGAGCTGAAAATTAAAAAGAGACAAGCAATTAAAATGGCTTACAACGCTGCGCTGCCCTGCGCTACGCCAGCAACAACAACAACAAGAGCAACTGCAACAACAATGGCGACGCTTGCAACATCTGTAACTGTAATTGTTGTAGCCGCCTTTGCCGCTAGCCGCTCCGCTTCGGCCCAGGGGCCATAATTGCTGACAGGATGCGACGCACGCGACCACTTCCGCATGGCAGCTCACCCGACTTGCAACCTTCTTTCCCTGCTCCCTGTTTTCCTTACCCGTGCCCGGCTCCTCACTCGCCTTCGGGCCAGCCCTCAGCAGAAGCTCTTTGTCCACGGGCTTTCATAACGTTGGCACATTTTACGTGCAAAATAAATGACAATCCGAGTGCAGCCGGCAACAGAAATTAAGTGCACAGTGCAAACAATGCGAGGGAAGCCGGAGCCAGCAGTAGCGGAGCAAGAGACCAATTCCTCCTTTTGGTCAACTTGGTTGGTCGCCCGGTCACCACAGCAGTTGCAACAGCAGCAGCTCCACTTTGCGACTGGCTTTGCACAATGCGCATACGCAGCGTAGGCAGCAATACCAAGTGTTACTTCCGGTCTTAAGCATGGCTGATGAGCCTGACCAGCAACAGCAACAACAACGACAATTATGTATTACAATTGCATGCAAGTAGCTAAAGGACACGCAACAACAATAACAATTTGGGCGCAGTTATTGCAGAAGGAAAACAATGACGAAGTGGGAATGCGTTGAAGAAAAGAGAAAATTAAAAATAATGCAACTATGCATAAGAAGAATAATTCAGTTTTATATAAATAACTAAAAATATATGTAACAAAATTGACAACTTAAATGAAGAAAATCGAACTATGAAGTATCCAACCTAATTGATATATAAGATATAATTTTCTTTTTAAGTAGTAGATTTTTTAAAGATTATATTTTTGTTTTATATTTTACATTATTATATTTTATTTCCCATACTCTCCTACTCTCTTCCTTTGCCTTTCGTCAACTCACAACAAAAAGTGAACCCATCCCTTCGCCAGAAAGTTCTTCAATGATAAACATGCTGGAAACACAACAAAATACATGTTGAACACGGACACAGAGACAGGCCAAAGGAGCAAGGAACTGAAAGACAGACATACCGAAGACCGAAGAGCCAGTCAATTGCAGAGAACATGCGAAAGCGGAAACGCAATTCGTGTTCTGCTTCCTTTCGAAACGCGGCAATCACAATAATGACAGACAGACAGATATTATCGGGAAGGAAATCTCAGTGAACGCAATCTGTGCAGCAGAGCAGAGCAGGAGGGTTTATAATTTCAGCACATATAGCAGAGATATGAAAGAAAACGGGAGTAAAAAATTAATAACATGAGGAGCAATGCGAGACGAGGGAAGGGAAATGTAATTTGCTTGCTGCATATGACGGCAGTGTCGTTTAAGCCGCCATATGCTGTCATATTTTATATATGCCAAGTGAAACACAACAAAAGGGAGGCTGGAGGAGAGAAGAGCCGCAGCAAGGAGGATTTCTTCTCCTTCTTAGTCATATATGCATATGACACTATATGGCACAGAGGTGGTAAACTTATCCTAACTCTTTCTTCAACTAACATTCCTTAAGTGGCATCAAGTGCTGCACCTCCTGACGCGAGGTCAACTTAGGTGAAGGTCCTTCAATATCAAGCTAGACTATTTCTCTCTTGAATTTTCTTCTCGCTCAATTTCCTCTTCTTCTTCTCCTTGTGCATCCTTAGGAACGTGGACAACGTGCCTGAGACGCGGTGTCCACTTTGATTGCCGGCTCCAATTAGCGTAATATTCGCAATATGCTTTCCTCAGCGTTTGCCTTTTATTTTTTTCGCCTTGCTTCCCCTTTCGAACTCTCTCTATCTCCCCGCATCGTTACCCCCTTTGCAACTTGTCGCCTGGCAGCATTTGCGTTATTTTTGGTTCCTCCTCGAGAATATTGGCCAACGCTGCAAGAGCTGCAAAAGTTGCGTTTCAAGCAGCGACACCAGCACCATCTGCTTTTAATTGCTCCGACAAGAAAATTTTCACATAAGTATCGCGCAATTTTCTTTTATGTTATGTGTCCCCGTGGCAATCCCTTTAAGAAATAAACAAGCAATTAAATAGAATATTCTTTCAAATAAAATATATAGTTTATGGGTATAGGTTAGATATCATATATACCAGAGGACAACTGCTAAACCATCCTTTCTTCAATGAAAACCATTCCACTTTTACTATAAAGCACAAGGGATCACATAGAGCTGAAAGGGAAATAAATCAGCCAGATATACTATGTATATATTATATATTGACTTACTTAAAACTTGTCCAAAATCTAATGTAGATTCCTCGCTTTCATTATTTGATTTCCTGTATTTCAAGTTTGACATTCTCAGTCAGATTATCTTATTCGATTGCCAGTTTTAATTTCCTTTGCAAGTACACTGACCACCCCACTATCAATCGCTACCCAACCGAACCTACCCCACGGTCAACTGTTACAGGGTACGCCAATTAATCAAAATTTCAATTGGAACTGATAACTGAAAAAGCGCGCGTCAAGCAATGGCCACCCGAATGGGGCTTCAACATGGCCGCCTACTTTCATTCATAGAATTCGCCAAGATAGAAGGCTGCACACGGTTCGTCTGGTTGCTTAATAGATTAACAACGCTGCGGCTACTTACAATACGAACGTAGATAATAACAAAAGAGCTATGGAAAAATGGGGTACTATCAGTCAACAACAACAAGAAACGACTAGATGCTACCCTGTTCAGTGACCTAAGTATAGAACTGAACTACGAAACAAATCCCAATTGAATTAGTTAGACTTTGCCTGTTGATAAGTCCGTTGACAAACAATGCTTAGAGCTTTAATGCTAGACAGTTATAGTACAGTAGTATTGGGGGCGTTAAAAGCTAACTTAAACCATTATTTACACTTAAGGTAACCAGCTCCTTCCTTCCCTTCCCTCACTATTCCTCATCCTTAATGCAATTCTCGACAAGTTCACGTAAATTTGGATTCTCCATGGCGGCTGCAATGCGCTCCTTGTCATTGATTTGCTTATTAACTATGGAAATAAATAAGAATATATGACATAAAGGTTTCCCTTCCTTCAGGTTCCCCTTCCTCAGTACTCACTCTCATCCTCTGTTTGATGTGCTCCCTTCTTTATGTAGATGTCCAGCTTGATGTTGTGTGGCAGACCGCGTTCTACCTTGACGCGTATGCAGAGACCAATCAATGTGGCAAGCGAACAGTGCGGCACAGTAGGATTGAATTCGATGCGCACCTGCAATCGTAGATAGAAAACGCTTAGTAAATCCTAACTGCAGTCTGGAACTACAACTTACCACAGACACATTGGAGCGGGTGTGCGGCATGACAAATATGCCATCCTCGTAGATGACATTTAGATCTTCTAGCGTGCAGGGCTTCTCTGGATCTCGTATGGTGCGCAACAGATCTGAATGCACACAGGAATAAACACACACACGTTAATTACATAATTAAATTGATTACACTCTAGTTCACCCACCGTAAATGGTCTCCTGCAGATCTGTCGCATTGCGATAGCCCAGCTCGTGGAGCAGTGCGTCCTCGCCGTAGGCAATCGCTCCATTATCCAATGACATTTGACTTGTTTTCCGCACTAGCTCTGCGGCTGTTGTGCTCCCGTTGCTGCTGCTGCCACCAGTTGTTGCGTTGTTGTCCGACTCAGAGAGTTTGCGCTTGATGTAAGACAACATATTTAGCGTACTTGTGCCCGTTGCTCTAATTATTTACTCGTCGGTGAGTGTATTTGTGTGACTGTGTGTTTGTGTGTTTGTGGTGGTGCTGTATAGGTGTTTGGCACGTTTGATTGGGGCGCTCTTATCTCGTCAGTGGTTTTATCTTTTTCCAGTTAGCTGTCGAAGCGCGCTGTCTGCGTTTGTGTATGCGTTGTCGTTTCTATGCTTGTGCTATGCAGCATAATCTGTTTTATTACTATTGTGTTATATACTTTGATTTGGCAATAAGCTTATACTGTTTTACGTATCAATTAAAATCGCCACTCAAGCAGATCGTACGGGATTTAGTTGAACAGCTGACTTTTGTTTTGGTCGCCACAGGGCTGCACACACGTTGGTCACGATTAATAACGGCGTACAAGGTTATATCGAGAACACAAGCCGTATTCTCTCTAAGTTGTTCGACACTAGTGACGTCACAACGTACACAACGCTTTTGAATTTGGAAAATTGCAGATAATTTAAATTCGAATGGCTGATAGACAATTAAAAGGTATCTGAACTAATAATTTTCATTTAGTCGTAATACAAATACATTTTGTAGCTGCGCCTTGTTAATGAAGCCCTGGTATTTGTCGAAAATATGCTGCTAATTTGAAATTCAACCCAACCCAACCCATCAAAATATATTTTAAAATGAATACATCATATATTTGATGTATCTTATATGTTTTCACACATTGTTTTGATATACACAATAGAAACAGATACAAATCGCGCTAAATTTTGTTTGTATACTACTAGCCTTGCCAGACTCGCCAAATAACAGGGCACTATAGGTGGCAGCACTAGGCTGTCAAGAGTCTGGCATCACAAGTCTAGCATTTCAACCCTACTAGCAACGCCACAAAAATTTATTGCAAAAAAACGAAACCGGAAAAAGATTCATATACAGAAATTTGTATAAAATTGTTTTAAATGTCATTTGAGAGGCTCAACAACATTTATAAGGACTATTCGTAGCGGCGAACTCCCGAATTTCAGAGGCCAACAGAACGAGCTTAAAATGTCCAATTGTGGGGGTGGTGGTGGCGGCGGCGGCATCAGCGTCTCGGCTGGCGATTGGATCTGTCCAGATATTGAGTGAGTGCGCGTAAAGCTTCAAGCGTAATGCTTCGAGCCAAGTGCGTTGGTTGACTGACATCTGCGTAGGATTCGAGAGAGTCTTCCTCCCCTCAGCATTTCCTACACCTCCCTCCTCACACTACTCACAGACAAATGCAATAAATTGTTGTTTTGTTACTCTTATTCTTCCTCCATCCGCTTGCTCGCCTGCCCTTGGCGCGCGGCTTGTGTGTGTGTTGGTTATGCATGTGTCTGTGTTGCAGCTGTCGCCATTTGAACTTTGCGCGTCGCCTGCAATGCAATAAATGCAGCCGTGATCGAGAGTGCAGCAGCATCATTGATAAGCCGGATCGGGAACGGGATCGTGACAGAGATCGAGACCATGATCGGGACCGAGAACGCGGCAATGGATCCAGTGGCAGCAGCAGCAGCTCTAGCAAAAAGAAACTAGGCACAGAAATTGGCAAGCTAGCAGCGGACAAGTCGCGTGGACTCTTCAGTGCCGAGGATTGGCAGTGCAGCAAGTGTGCTAATGTCAATTGGGCACGTCGCCAAACCTGCAACATGTGCAATGCTCCGAAATTCACCGACGTAGAGGAGCGCACAGGTATGTCAAGCAAGCTAGTTGCAGTATCAACTCTATTTCAATATCCATTTGCAGGCTTTGGCGGCGGCTACAATGATCGTGGCGTTGTCGAGTACAAGGAGCGCCAGGATTCGGATAGCGAGTACGATGAGTTTGGACGCCGCAAGAAGCGCAAAAACAATGACAAAGCCAATAGCGATGATGATGGGCGTGACAGAGATGATACGAAACGTGCCAGACGCAGTGTAATCGAAGGCGAGGAAGAAGAGGACGATGATGAAGACGATGACGGTGATTTGTCCAAGTACGATTTGTGGGGCGACAATGAAGTGAGCTCAAGCGATGTCAAAAACAAAGAAACAGACAATGGAAATCTCCATAACAATAAGGAAAAGACAGCAGCTCAAGCAACTGCATCTGCCAGCAGTAAACGAGCATCGCGTGACTCTACTTCATCCGTCTCCTCATCGTCCTCTTCGAGCTCGTCCAGTTCCAGCGAGTCATCATCATCGTCATCGAGCAGCTCAAGCAGCAGCAGTGGCGGACGCAGCAACGGCTCCAACAATAGGCGGGACAAGAAGCGATCCTCGACTCGCTCGCGATCCGCCGAACGTGTAGCGTCTGGACGGCGCTAGTTTAATTCTAATTTACTTCTATCTCCGTTCGAGGAGAGTTCATGATATTCTTTTGTTTTTTCTGTATTGGAAGAACTTATGTTTATTTATTTTTCTAAGCCTGCGCCTCCCACGCTTCCCATGACATGTAATGAACTCCAACTCTATGAAAAATCAATAAATTCATCTAATTTAAGAATGTTAACAGATTTTATTGCAGGCTTTCGTGATAGGAGTAATCAATGGAAAGTATCGTCAGTTTTCTGACGTGATGCAGCGGCCGCCGCATCTCTTACTTCCTTGAGTTGTGCCAGCTCTTTCCGCGTCTCCTCGATTTGCTCCTCCGTTACAGTCACGGGCACATCGCAAGCTATCTGTTCACTTCGCACGAACTCCATTTTCTTGATGGCCTCCTCAAGGAAGGGAATCTGTTGCTCTTGCAGTTGCTTGTGATAGGCTTCCAGCCGCTCCTGCTTGATGTTTTCACAGTAGATATCCGTAAGTTTCTGCAGCGACTCCTTGCGCGTTATCCAGTGGAAATGCGCTGGCGGAGGTTTATAAACCAAGTCGAGTTTTTCCAATATCCACTCAAAACGTGGATAATCCCAACGCCTCAGGAATTTAAGGAATTTCTTGCGCTTATCGATTAGCTCCTTTAGTCGCACCTTAATCATCTTGTCACGCGGGTGCGACTCCATGTGCTCCTGATAACGACGAATGGTCGCAGTCATCTTGGCCACTGTATGAAGGATACGTATAATTGATAGAATTAGCTATGATCATATATACGTACGCCTGGCCTCCATTGAGCCGAAGTCTTGAGGATGTCGCTGCACTTCCCTGACCAACTGCTCCCGATAATATCTGGTGGTCAAATAGTTCGGATTGTTGACCAGCTTGAAGAGCGACTTTACCGATTCGTCGGCACTGAAACAACAAATTAAAGTTAATATTTAGAGTCAGTGTAAGTTGTTTGATTCACACTTACTTTTCCAGCTCCTTGGAGTTCTTGTATTCCGGCAAAATTTCATTGGCATTCAGCGGTGGCAGCTTGCCGATGTCGCCGCTTTTCTCTGGCTTTATGCATGATATTTTCTCCGGCCGCACCCATTTGATTTTCAGATCCGACTTGAACGCGTAGTCACGCACAAATTGGCGCGGCACAGCGTGTGCAACATTCAATAATTTATTCATGAAAAGCAATTTAATTCAGCATTCAAATGCAATTCGCCTGGCTAGGTTATATCACTTGACAAGTGTGTACACTTCTAAGTAAGAGTAAAAATATGCCACAACAGCTGACTAGCTGACAGTGTGTACATAGTTTGCACATAAACGCTACAACAGCTGACTTACTGCCAGTGTGTACACACTACGCGCATACACGGAACAACAGCTGACTGGCTGAAAGTGTGTACATAGTTCGCGCATACTCGCTATAAACGCTGCAACAGCTGCTGCCGCCTCAGTTGTTGCTGTGTTTCGTGCGTGTGTGTTGTGTTGCTGCAGTTGTGATTGATATAAATAAGATAACAAAATAGTTAAAACGCATCAGTAAACAAAAAACATTTCACAATGGCGCACATGTCACACATGCTACCGCAAGCGTCAACTCCCTCGGGTGTTGCATCCGGTACCACGTCGCGCACCATGTCGCTGATGGAAAAACAAAAGTACATCGAGGACTACGATTTTCCCTACTGCGATGAAAGTAGCAAATACGAGAAAGTTGCAAAAATAGGTCAGGGCACATTCGGGTAAGTCACGTGGAGCTGCACATGCATGCAACAACAAGTCTTCAACTCATCATTTTTCTCCCCAGTGAGGTTTTCAAGGCACGCGAAAAGAAAAGCAACAAAAAATTTGTTGCCATGAAGAAGGTGCTGATGGACAACGAAAAAGAAGGCGTAAGTACAGTAACTCTTCCTACCTGTATTCCTAAGTTTTATTTAATTGTTTTTACCTGATTCTCTGCAGTTTCCCATTACGGCCTTGCGCGAAATACGCATATTGCAACTACTCAAGCATGAGAACGTCGTTAATCTCATCGAAATCTGCCGCACCAAGGCGACCTCGCACAATGGCTACAGATCGACTTTCTACCTTGTATTTGACTTTTGTGAGCACGATCTGGCCGGTCTACTCTCGAACATGAATGTGAAGTTCAGTCTGGGCGAGATCAAGAAGGTGATGCAGCAACTACTCAACGGCCTCTACTATATACACAGCAACAAGGTAAGCGAATCGTACCAGCAAATTTCAACATATGTGCTAACGTAACTCCTTTGTATTTACTAAAATAGATTCTGCATCGTGACATGAAGGCTGCCAATGTACTGATTACCAAGCATGGCATCTTGAAACTCGCTGATTTTGGCTTGGCCCGTGCATTTAGTATTCCAAAGAATGACTGCAAAAATCGCTATACAAATCGTGTGGTTACCTTGTGGTACCGACCACCGGAGCTGCTGCTGGGCGATCGTAACTATGGCCCACCCGTAGATATGTGGGGCGCTGGTTGTATTATGGCCGAGATGTGGACACGATCGCCCATTATGCAGGGCAATACAGAGCAGCAGCAATTGACTTTCATTTCTCAACTGTGCGGCTCGTTCACGCCAGACGTTTGGCCCGGCGTCGAGGAACTTGAACTATACAAATCCATTGAGTTGCCAAAGAATCAGAAGCGTCGTGTCAAAGAACGATTACGTCCGTATGTTAAGGATCCCACCGGCTGCGATTTACTCGACAAATTGTTGACATTGGATCCGAAGAAACGCATTGATGCCGATACCGCGTTGAATCATGATTTCTTCTGGACAGACCCCATGCCCAGTGATCTGAGCAAGATGTTGTCGCAGCACCTGCAGAGTATGTTCGAGTACTTGGCCCAGCCCCGTCGCAGCAATCAGATGCGCAACTATCACCAGCAGTTGACCACAATGAAGCCACAGGATAACAGCATGATCGACCGAGTCTGGTAGAGCTAAGCATTAAAATGTTTTCTACTTAGTCTATGTAAGTTAGGTATTCGCGTATACTAATCAAGGAGATGGTATATGCAACTCTCTAGGATTTAAGTTTATATATCAAGGCCAATAAGTTAAAATACATTGATAGTGAGAGACATTTCCAAATAAAACCTGTAAAAACTGTAAACAATCTGCGTATTTTCCTACACATGGTGGAATTCGAGATAGTGCTGCGTACTCAGCCTGCGCCATAAATTGAAATAGTGTGTACACACTGCTGGGCTTTTCTTGGTATTTTTAAGCACATTTCGCTAGAAAAATGCACGTTGAGCAAAAGGTAAACAAAGAAAAGAAAGCGGAGAAAAAGCAAAAACGCTGCTTGGCAATCATCAAAGCGGACTGCCATGTTTCACCCAGCGCCTCTCCCACCCTCTACTTGGCCATACTTAACGTGGGACTCAGTAATGGCCTCACCGAAGAAACCTTGCTCGCCGAAGCGGCTGCAACAGGCGGTCAAGTAGCACAAGTTCTGATGCTGCCATCGAAATCATATTGTTTTTTGATATGTGCCACCTTGGCGGATGCGGAGCTTGTGTATCAGGGTATGCACAATCGGTCCACCATTGGGCAGCAGGGTGCGGTGGCCTACCTAAGTTACGTGGAGCAGTTGCCAAAGGAAGTTGAGGAAAACGGCTGGCAAAAGCCGCTTCCCGGCGGCCTTCTTTTGTTACCCAACTTTGTCAATGAAGCAGAGGAGGCAGCCCTACTCCAGGCTGTGAGTGATGACGGGACAGGAATTAACAATACAGAAGACACCCTAAAGCATCGGCGTGTTAAGCATTTCGGCTACGAATTCCTTTACGGCACCAACAATGTTGATCCCGAACAACCGTTGGATCAACCCATTCCAGCCGCATGTGATTTCCTGTGGAAACGGTTAAGCTCCAAAGAGATTTCGGAGTTTGCCACGCCAGATCAAATGACTGTGAATGCATATGCACCTGGGCAGGGCATACCACCGCACGTGGACACCCACAGCGCCTTTGTGGGTCCCATTCTGTCACTGTCCCTGCAATCGGACGTTGTCATGGATTTCCGTCGCAACAACGAACTGGTGCATGTGCTGCTGCCTCGACGCTCACTGCTGGTCATGTCGGGCGAATCGCGATACGATTGGACACATGGCATCAAGCCCAAGCACATTGATGTGCTGCCCACCGCGTCAGGTAGCTTGACTACACAAGTACGCAGCAAGCGGACCTCCCTAACCTTTAGACGACTGCGCAGAGGTCCCTGCAATTGCGACTATCCCACGCTCTGTGATACGCGACAGACAACAGCTCCACAGGCCTTGCTGGACACACTGGCCACACATGCCAGTCACTTGGAGCAGCAGAATGTGCACGAAGTCTACGACAAGATTGCGGATCATTTCAGTGACACTCGCCATACGCCCTGGCCACAGGTTGCTGAGTTCCTGCACAGCTTGCCTGCGCACTCGGTGCTGTTGGACGTGGGCTGTGGCAATGGAAAGTATCTCGGTTGCAACCCACAACTCCTAAACATCGGCTGTGATCGCTCGCTAGGATTGCTGGGTGTGAGCAACGCACGTGGACAGAGCGTCTTTCGCTGCGACTGCCTTCAGTTGCCGGTGCGCAGTGGCAGCATCGATGGATGCATCAGTATAGCGGTCATCCATCATCTGGCAAGCACTGAGCGTCGCTTGGCAGCATTGCGTGAAATGGCTCGTGTCCTGCGTCCTGGCGGACGTGCGCTTGTCTATGTCTGGGCCAAGGATCAGCGAAAGAACGACAAGAAGTCCACGTATTTGCGTCAGAACAAGGCTGTCAATAAGGAACGCACCACAGAGCAGGCGCAGCGGCAGAAACAAACTGAAGACATTAACATGGAGCAGCAGCAAGTGCAAGTCCAACTGCCAGTGCACACAAATCGGACAGAGTTCCAGCAACAGGATGTCTATGTGCCGTGGAAAACCAAAGACGAGCAGCGCACAACTTTCCTCCGTTACTATCACGTCTTCGAGGAACAAGAATTGGAGCATTTGGTAGCGCAATTGGAGAATGTTGAGCTGGTGCGAAGCTACTACGATCAGGGCAATCATTGTGTGATCTTCGAAAAGAAGGGGGAAATGAAATAATATGAGGAATTTGCTGATGGACAACAAAGAAGGAGTAAGTACAGTTACTTTTCCTCTCTGTGTTCATAAGTCATTATTTATTGTTTTTACCTGTTTCTCCGCAGTTTCCCATCCCGGATTCGCGCGAAATACGCCAGCATCGTTAATCTCATCGAGATTTTCCGCAACGAGGCGACTTCGCACAATGGCTACAGATTGACTTTTTCCTAGTATTTAATTTTTATGAGCACCATCTGGCCAGTCTGCACTCGAACCTGAGTATCAAGTTCAGCGTATAATAAATACTGTAATAAAATACTTCGCCGGCTTTTAAGTTATTCCATTTATTTGATTTCAAAAAATACACATCCACATAATTTGTTGTATTTTAGCGAATTGAACATGAACCAAGTATTACTTAGCTAATTAGTTAAGCTTACGTTTTTTCGACCCATTCTAATGGTGTCCTTTATTGTAGCTTTGGACCATAAATTGACAATTCCTTATTTCTTACAACATTTTTGTTTTCCATTCGAGTACGCAGTTGAAATGTTGAATATATTCATAGTTTGTATAGATAGTTTATAGTGTATAGAGTGGGGTTATAGATCTGGTGTGCGACAAGTGTATTTACATAAGTCTCAAATGAACTCAGTTTAAAGATGTCTAATGTGTGTGGAACTATATTTATGTATGTAGTATATGTAGTAGGATATTTGGGAGATTGTTCGATCAATCGAGAATTTGATTAACATAACTAAAATGTACAGTCTACCTTAAGAAGAGAGAGCAAATGGTTTCTGTACTAAGTATAAGTAGTTTTGGGAGAGTCTAGTATCTGTACTCGTATGCAATTTGTAGGTACATCAAGTGAAACTGTTTTTGTTTTTAAATTTAATCTTAAAACCTACGAGGATACAGACATCATGCATACAAACATATTATATCGTATTTATAGTATTGTAATAGTACAATTCGAAGAGTATTTGGTATCTGGTATTTAAAATTACAATCTACACAAAAACGTACAAGTACAAGTAGTTTTAAAAACACTTAGAACTCATCATGGGCACTTTCTTATATATGACAATAATTACAATATCATCGTAGGAATTCGATTTCGATTTTCGACAATTAAAGACGACATTAGACTAGTTTACAGTTTCAAAAGTTTCGTTTTTGGTCGCGGGTAATTGATATGTTATCCATATGAGTAACATATATACTATGCTCAATTGTGCCTACAAGCTATGTATATATATCTGTATGTATAGTTCGATCAAGTGGTACAGTGGTTCTGGTTTCGACTACATCTAACGAAAATATTTGTATATAGTATACGGTGTATAAATATAGGTGCAAAGTGGATATATATATATAACATACATATATGATTCAATATAGTACATATATATGGGGTAGGTATAGTAGTTCAATAAAGAGGATAACTTGTTCAACAGGTATTGACCAGAAATTCATTATATTCATCATCATCTTCACCGTCGTAGTCGTCGTTATATTAAAGCCTGATAGTTTACTTGGTTTGTTGTTAAAGCTGATTCTTCAGTTGTGTTGGGTGTATAAGTATATATATATATAAACGTCTATAGGTTTATGTTCGTATGTGTATACTTCAGTCATTGTTGAATATACAAAGCTTTCTTGCAATGGCGATGCCCTTTGTTCGGTACATTAACTACGCCTATTCCTACGCCTACGCCTACGCCTACTACTAGTACTACGCCTATGCCTAGTTTTAGTTCTAGTTCTTCTGTCTGGAGAGTAGAAGCGATCCTCTCCAGCTTCACCACCGAAACACTTATTTGAGCAGCAGGCATACTTCAATTCACCTTTTCTATGAGTCAGAGGGTGTGAGTGTGTGTGTGTGTGTGTGTTGGGAGTGGAGGTGGGTCTGTGCTTGTGTTTGGTGCTGGTGCCGGGTCGAGGGTCTCCGTCTGCGTTTGGGTGTCCAGTTGCCTTGAGTGAGCGCGCTTAGATAAATGTTTCGGCTGCCATTTGTTACAAGCACTCGGCCAGCGGCGGTTTCTCGATCGGCGGCGATGGACCCGACACGGAAACCATTGGCACGGCACTAATCTTGGGTTTGACAATCTTCAGGCCGAGGCCCAGATTCTTGGGACTGTTGTGCGGCGATGACGAGGCGGTCGACGAACGCTGATGCACCAGCACACGCGGTTTGGCCTCAATGGCAATGCTGGGCGTGGATGATCCCGAAACAGATGAGGTTGCCGTTGCGCTGGCGAGCAGCGGCATGTGCACCAGCTCCTCCACGGTCTCTCCCGAATCCTGTGAGTCGTGCACAATGGCAGCAGCATCGCTGTGTATCAACGCCGATATGGAGTGACAATCGTCGTCCTGCATATACGGCGGGGGCGCCTCCAACGAGATGCTGCCCACAATCATGTTGGCCGTCGTGATGGCAGAGGAACGTGCCAGCAAACTTGTCACAGCTGTCGGCGATTGTTTGGCGTCGTGGAGCACAGGCAGCGTCAGCAGTTCACCGCCGGCTGTGTTGCCGCACTCCTTCATCTCAATGTCCTGAGAGGAGTTCTGTTGCTGGTGCTGGTGCTGCTGCTGGACGGAGTCGTCGTCGGTGCGCCAGGGTCGCAAGCTCTTCTGTTAAACGGCAGCAGAAGTTTGAATACTCTTCTAATGCCAATGGAGTTTCAAGTCGACTTACCCTGCGTCCGTTGTCCGTAATGTTCTCTGCACTCTTGGCCTTGCGACAGAGCACACTCTGTGAGCCGTGGCGGCGCAGGAACTCGATGGAGTCGAATCCTCGACCCTCCGACGACACAAATATGGCCGAGTTGATGCGGCTACGCGTGCAGCGCTCCGATATCGACGTGGAACGCTCCTCCGCCAGCATGTGGATGTGCTGCAAGAAAGAATTCGTTAGCAGGGTATTCAACAGTCGGACCCGGCCAATCAGAAATCTCTTACGCGGCTATTGCAGTGCAACGGTGGGTGAGCAAAGGTGCCGCCACATTCACTGCTGTCGAACTGTAATCTCAATGAAATTGCACAATTGAAATAGAGAAAGAAAGAGAGAAGAGAACAGATAAAGAGAGAAGAGAGAGAGAGAGAAGGAAAGAACCAAGATTGGTGATAGAAAGTCAGACGTACGTATGGAGACGCACACAAAACACACACACACACACATATATAGAATCGAGTTCTAATTAAATCCCACAATCTAGTGAAGCATCCTCTTTAGGCGATTAACAATAACAACAAGAGCAAGAACAAGAACAACAAGCGAAAGCGGAAAGCAAATCCTGCACAAAAACAAATCTACAAAAAGCGATACGAAAACTGCGTGTGGATTGGATTTCTTTCAGTGTGTAAGTATTGTTGACTTTGTGTGTCCAGCACTTTTGCGGGCAGTGTATTACTACGTTGTTGTTTTTTTTGTTATTTGCAGTGTTCTTACTTTTTATTTTCACTGTGAAATTGTATCCTTGAACTGTAAACATAAAGGGTGTTCCAGTTCGTGTGTGACGTGAACGTGTGCACGTGTGTGTAAAGTTGTAAAGGGTGTTGGGTGCTTTTATATTTGTGCTCAAGGCGCTGCATACGGCGGGCGATCAAACGGTAAAACTTTAAACGATTGAACGATAAACGATTGATCGTGCCCAAAGTACAAGACGAAGTGCATGGCGAAGGTGCAGTTATCGAGTTAATCGATAAGCGAGCGAAACGAACGAATTGAACGAACGTGTGCGAACAAACGAACGAAATGTACGAACGAACAAACGTGTGAACGATTTATATTGTTCGATTTCGAATTCAATTTCGTTTTCGATTTCGATTGCGTTTCAAATTCGTTTTTTCCTCTGTTTGAGGCACTTACGCTGGCCGGTTCGCTGTAGTTGCTGTGATTGAGCATTGACGATTCGGTGTGTATGGTATCGCTGGCGACCATGCTGTGGTACTTCTGCAGCTGCAGCGTCGAGGAGCCCCGACTCTCACGCGATCCATCGCGACTGCGATCGGCGCACGAATACTGACGCCGGTACTGTCGACGCCGGCGTCCAGCATTGGCAGCATTTGTTCCCACTCCAATTCCCGTTCCCATTCCCGCTCCCGCTCCCATTCCCATGCCGCCAATGTTGATGCCGATGCCGGCAGTGCCAGCCATGCCAGGTGCCCCGTAATCAGCGTATGCCAGCGGTCTAGACGGCAGCGGAGGCGGGCGAAAGTAACTGGGATCATAGCTGAACTGTCGCCTCCGCCACTGATCGTACTGCCGGTAGTGGCTGAACAGGCGCCGGCGGCGCAAAATCAATTGCTTTTTCGCCTCGAGCACCTCGTTCTCCTCGACAAAGGTGCGCTCCTGCGAGTTCTTCAGAATACTGCGCTGCTGCGCAAAGCGACGTTGCTTCGCCTGGCTGCTGGCGGACACCGACAGCGGCAGCATACGCTGCGTCTGCGGCTGCGGCTGCAGCGGCAACATGTCCCTCTGCTGCAGCAGCTGCTGCTGATCCTCAGTTGTCGCTGCCAGCTGCTGCCGCTGGCAACCGTTCTCTCCTCTGCCGCCCGCCGTGTCCGCATCATCGCCCACCTCCCTGATCGGTGTGGCACTGTCTATGCTATCCACATGATCCAGCACATTGGATTGATTATCGACGCTGGGTCCGCGTATATACGTATTCGTGGGCGTACCATGACCATGCCCACCGTGCCCATGGCCATGATTGTTGCCAGTTGTGGCACTGGGCGTGGCCGGTTCGCGATTCACTGGTTGCTAGCTCTCCACATCCGCCTTGTGCAGCAGCGCAAACTGACAGCCGCAGTCGCGCTCCAGTTCCCGCCGAGGATACTGAAAGCAGCGATCGAAGATTCCGCAACCCTCGCAGCGGGGCAAACACTGAGCGAGTACCAAAAGAGAGCGAGAAGGAGAGAGAGACAGAGCGAGAGCGGGAGCGAGAGAAAGAGAGAGAGAGAGAAACAAAGAAAGAGAGAGAGAGAGAGAAAGGGAGGCAGCAGCAGTTGGCGAGAGCGAGCACGCGAGCCAAAGTGAAAGGAAGTTTTGTCAGTGATTTCATTGAAAATCTCAAAACCTCAGCAAAGCTCAACAAAAAGTTCAAAACCAAAACCAAACTATCTAATTATGAAATTGTTTAAAGCTAACATTCTATAAGGTCTGAGAGAGTATAGCAAAATGCAATCGAAAGAGAGAGAACGGGTGGGTTGAGGGGTCAAAGAGAGAGAGAGAGAGAGACTTGAAGCAAATGGAGACGAAATATGCACGAAACATGCGAAAATCCCGATCAGGCGAATCGGGCCGACAATGTCAATCGAATGCGTGCACTTCTATATGGTGAAATTGGAGATATTTGAAAAAAGTTAAAGTACGAATCTAGGTATGAGTTGAGAAAGTATCTTCGATGCACCGAAGCAGGGAATGCTCTAACAAATAAAACAAAACCAAAACGAATGCAAAACTAAGAAAAGCTTGATTTCTTCAGCAAATTATAGACAAATTCTAGATAAAATTGGGTGAGGTAGGAATATGGTTGCCTGTTTATAATAAATGTATATATAGCAGGGTTACTTTCAGACAAGTGTGATGCGGAAGTGCTCCAGTTTTTGAATTATCTCTCTAAGGGAAATGAACTTAATAATTCTTTAAAATATGAAGTTTCCTTGAATGAAAATCATTCTCTTAGTTTTCACATCGCTTCTCTGCAGCGAGAGCGAGAGGGACAGAAGGTTAGGGGCAGTAGGAATTTGTGCACTAATTGAAGAAAATTGTGCACTTTTTAAGGGGTGGGTAAATATTTTGATATCATATATTTTCATATAGTATTTACTTGAAATGATGCAAAAGCTAATTAAATGCAAAAATATTGTAATATTGTTGAGAAATGAAATAGTTTGAATACCTTGACAAAGAAATCGGGGTGTAGGTTCTATAAATAAAGCATAACAGAAAAATGGAAACATAGATATAAGTTAAAAATTCGCGCTCAATTGGACAAATACTTAATACATTTCCCATTCATTTTTCCCATTCCCATTCCGCCCAGAAGTTCCCCCGAAACACATACCCAATCCCAATTGCGCCCCGCACACCACCTCACCACCATGGGGTGTACCAGCCATACCTGATGCGAGTGCTGGCCATTGCAGCCACTGGCGCTGCAGACACCCGTGCCGGGCACCTTGAGCTGTTCATGCTTGTAGTCCGGCTGATAGGGCAGCAACATGCGAATCTTGCCCCAACGGTTGAAGAACAATGCAATGGCTCCTGCCCAGACCATCAGCACGATCAGTACGATGCCAATCTCAACGCCGCGAATCTGCAAGATGGGAAAGGGAAATAAGAGTATTAATCAATCAAGGATAAGCCTCCTTAACCTAAATAACTTCTAGATTTAAATCCGATTGAATTGATTGATCGTGTACAATCCCAACTTACCGTTGGCAACTCCCTGGTAGTGCTGTGCGTCAACGTATTGGTGGCCGTGGAGGTGACATCGTCGCCATAGATGCTGCCATTACCCGAGCCATTCCGTCCATTGCCATAGATACCCGGCGGAAAGTCCTGCTGTGATGTGTTCTTGGGCAAATCTGTAGTAAAGTAAGCAAGCAAGAAATAAACGAAGGTGCTTAATGAGAGCAAAGGTTCCTGCTTGCTCTGGACTTACCCAAGGTGCGAAATTTAATCTGACCGCGACTGCGATACTTTTTACCCATCCAGATGGCGGTGACTGACAGCGAATACTGCGTGCTGGGCAGCAGACGATCCAGGACAATGGCCTCGCTGCTGCCGGCGACATCCTGTACAACCCTGTAACTTAAATTAATTCAATTACCACTCTCGAACGGCAGCTAAGTGTGGCAATCTGTGTGTGCGTGTGTGTGTGAGTGTAAAGCTAATTGCACAAACTACAATAAATAGTCGCTGGGAGAAGCCGAAGCGCGTCGCAGTGTGAAATATGAGGCCGGCTCCCGAGTCCCGATCCGGGTCGGAGTCCGAGTCCGGTCCGGGTGCGGGTCCCGTGCCCGTAATTACAGCTTGCGCCCAATATTTCACTTTGTCACTTTGCCGGGCAGTTACCCAAACATGTCCTAGATTTTACCAATTGAGCTCGTATTACCCATGTGCCTGTGCGTGTGTGTGTCTGTGTGTGTGTGACAGCTAACAAGTGCGTGGTCCGTGCTCGCCCAGCTCAGCTGAGTAGCCTAGACTTCTTTGCCCTCCTGTGCCCCCTGTGCAGTGTCTCCTGCTACAGTTACAGTTACAGTTACTGCCACACAACAGCCTGACAAATGATTCATTATTCATACACAACATACAGCTACACTCGCACTCACTCACACTCGCACTCACTCCCGCACACAGTCGCAATGGGCCCCAGCGGAATCGTCATACGTTGTTCGCCTTTTTAGTCGCTGTGGCAGCCATAACAAAAAACAAAATAGCGCCAAGTGAGCAAATAGTGCAGCAAACAGGGGGACTATTAAATACCCTATGATGCAGTGGGCTCACTGATGACTAATGAGTACTCAGTCAAAGCTAGTATAAGTTTGAAAAACGGTTTATGTGGGTATTTTATACTATATATGTATAATAATATAATATGTATTTATATTATTGTATTTATATTATATACGAGTAAGCCTTATCGGAGTTAACGATTAATCGATGTTTAAGCCCAAGTTAAGAAGTTCCGATAGTTGTTCATATATTTTGGAATCATCGTGTAATTAGAACGATAGAACAAGAGTTTTTGCAATTGTTATCGAAGATCGAGATATTCAATAAGAGAAGCGGTGTCGCTTGAATGACGCATTAAGAAAAAGTGTAATTGATTAATCGAAAATAAAGTTAAACTATTGAAAAAAAAACAAATAAGAATTTCATGCAACAATAAGATAATATAAAAATAGACAATATGGTGACCTATTCCTACATAGCACGTGCCAGAACATTGGTACGTGTATTGAATATCTTGTCAAAACTGATTGAATTAAGGGAATACAGAATATACATATACAGTATAGAGAATATATTTTTATTATATATTGGCATTATTATTACTAGGAATCAATTGAAGATTTAATTGAATTGAATTGAATTGAAGCTACCCACTTTGAAATATTAAAAAGTTACCAGTAATTATACTTTACAGTTCCCCATACCCATCAATCCATGGCTTGCCCTCTTGTTGAACCTCTGCACGTGTCGGAAATATCAATAAGTTCATCGGCAGTTCAAGAAAGAAAACTTGTATTGTGCTACGCTTTGCATAGTATTAGTAAAAGACCTAATTATACAATACATATTTCCCATAATTGACTGTTATTAGTAACAGCAAAAGAGGAAGAACAAGACTACGAGTAATAAACTTGCCTTGAAGTAGTAAATAAACTATGAGGCTAATAATCATTGGCATTATATTGTAGTTAGGGCTTATCTAGGCCAAGGTCTTTATTATATGGTATATAGTACTTTATACAGCTCAACATTTCCGCTGAAAGATCTCGTCAATTACAAAGTTTGCGCAAGTTTTCTTTTGCCTTAGTTTGGGGATTAAGATGGCAGCAGTTGTCGGATTGACACATTCTGTGGAAAGTTTACTTTTGGGAGGCACTGTATCCATCAAATTAAATAAATATAAGCTAGAAAAACAGCAGCATAACTGATATGCCCCGCAAAGGCCTGCCTGGGGGTCGTTTTATGCAAAGTTTGCAACAAGCAAACATGGCAAGAAGGCAGTCAAAAGGAATAAAGAGAGCTGAGGGACAGCGGGACAGGGGGACTGGGGGACAGCGGGCAGAACACATGTGACAATGTCTAAAGTTGGGGCTTATTAAAGTTAACGCCAAATGTCGCTGCGGGGCAGACGCCAGGCAAATCAAATGGCATGCAGCACAGTGTAGCACACAATTCAACTGTGTGTGTGTGTGTGTGTATGTGTGTGTGTGGGGCACATTGAATACTCGAATGGCACTCACACACTCACTTGACAAAGCACTCGCTCGACTCGATTCATTTGCCACTCGCCGCAATTTGCACGCACGCCATCCGTTTGTGGTGCAGCACGAGGCACGGGCAAAGGGTGCGACAGGCAAGAGAGAGGAAGGGGGAGGGGTTCTGGGGCCAATGGGTTGGCTTTGTGGCCTTTCCAGTTTAGCTAGCGTATTGGCGCATTATGAATGCAGATGAATTTAGCGTCAGGAAATTGAGTTTTTTGGCGCATGTTGAAGCAGAAACTGAATCTGAAACTGTTTAATGCCCCAACAATTTTCTTCGTCATATTCGATTTCATTCCGTTCCCTTTCCCCCGACTCTCTCTCTCTCTGTCCCTGCTTTACCCTTCTTGTGACCCCTTTTTGTGTGCTGGGGTTTTTCAGCTCAGTGGATTTCCGGTTGCTGTTGAATAAACAATCAGTTAGCAAGCGCGCGCCAAGCTTGCAATTGCCCAGGCCCTTTTAAAAATGTGTCCATTACTCAAACTCCAAATGGGGAATTCAACTCACTCACACACACACACACACACCTATATATGTATAGTAATTGTGTGTGTGCAGTGAGTGGAAAACAATTTGTGCTACGTATTTTTAATAACTTATGATGGACACGGTACTGGCTTTTAGGCTAACGAAATTTTTGAATTTTCCAAACATTTTTGTGACATCTGACGTTCAAATGCTGTGGGTTAACCAAGGCATACACACATGCAAGCACACCTAAGCACACACACATAAAAGCACACCTAAGCACACACACAAAGGTTCTCTTCAGCACACTCACATACAGTCAAAATGTTGTGGTTTTATTTTTGATGTCGTGTAAAGTTTGCAGACTGTGCACAACTTTTGAACTGTGAGGACGCAACTTCTGACTGACTGTGGTATAAATACATATAGAAAGTATATATCTAGATCCAGCTGAGTACTCACAATAGCCAGACTAATTTTGCTATCTGATTTGCAGCACTTGCGAGGCGCTTTAAGGGCAACTTGTGGCAGCATTTTAAATTTGCTCTGCAGCTTTGCCCCGCCTCAATTGCCTGCATAACAAATTTAATTACCGCGATTCAGCTGCACTCAGAGCGGAAGAAGTAGAAGAAGAGAGGGGGCAGTGAAGGCAGAAAAAAGGGAAATGAGATAAGGGTTGGGCGGTGGTGGGGGTCAGACAATTGCCTTTCACTTAACTCCACACCTTAAGCCGACGGGGAATAAAAGTTTATTTACAGCAAAAAGTTGTGAAACTTTTCAACGCGAGAGGAACGAGCAAATTTACATATTTCAAGATGTGCATGAAAAGAAATGTGTACACAAACATTCGCAATTAAATATTTGCCAAGTATTTTGGTACTGGAATTCTCCATGACCTTCTGTTCTGTGCTGTACGTGACTTTGCTCTCTCTCTTTATTTGCAATTGATTCGACCCCCGAATTTAATTGGCTAACTAGTTTTATATGTTTCACATATCGGACTGGCACTTAATGCATGTCAGGGCAAGTTAGCTGATTAGCCCTAATTTGCATTCCCTGCAAATTGGCAGCCATGTGGCGGTCATATTAAATATTACGTATACGTAATCTGCAACTATAACGAATTGCAGAGCAGGGGAAAAATATAATTTGATTAATTTATCATTTCCAACACGTATCTGAAACACTTTCAGCTGCCTCTCAACAACATTTACCCTTTTTTCTTTTCTCTTTCGCCCTTTTCCGCTCAATTTCCCAAGCTCTTCTCTGTCTCTCTCACTTCTCCTTCTCTGCAATTCTCTCTCCCTCCACTTATGATTAACTGCTGCTGCTGCCTGAACTGACTGTACATGAAACTTTAATGAATCCAACAGCAGCAAATTAAATTACGCATACGTCATGTGGCACAGCAGCAGCAGCAGTTGAAGAATTCCACCTGCGGCAGCTTTCAAAAACAAGCAGCATATCAAATGATTGCCCCAAAGCCAAGAGATTATATGCCAACTAATTATGCACGCTCGACTGCGAGGAAGGGCAAGAAAGACAATGTGCAAGCAGCAAAGAATAGGCAAGGCAAGAGGGGTTGAGGAGGAGGAGAGAGGAGAGGGAAGAGTGTGCAGAGCCCACTTAAGTGAACCTTGACTTCTGCCCTTTCTTTTGCAATTCAATTTTAAGCTGTCGCTGCAAAATGCACGAAAAATATGTAAATATTTTAGACAAGCTAATGGCCGCGAAACGACAGAGAGGGAAAGAGAGGGAGGAGGAGGGAGAGAGGTAGATAGATTGAGGTAAAGTGAAATAATTGTGAATATTTCGAGTGCACTTTGGAAAAAAAGCATATTGATTGAAATTTCCTCGCTCGATTGCTATCTGCCTCTCCCCCTCTCTCTCTCTCTCTCTCTCTCTCGTATGGACAGTAATTGTTATTAATTATTATTGTTATTGATGGCGCCTGGGACAAGTTGCTGCAGGAAAAGAGTCTAAATCCAATGGAAAAGTGTTTGCAGCTTGGCTAAGCGCGTTTGCAATATGTAATTTCCAGCAAAAGGGCGTGGATAATTCACGCTTACCAATGCAAATGCTCTGTGTGTGTGTGTGGCCCCAGTGGGGCATAGTTTATAGAGTCGAGCTGGCTAGAGTCGGCGAGTCGGGCGAGTCATCGTCGACGTGTCTATGTACTAATCATACATTATTCACCGTCACAATTTTACTCGAAAAACGGCTGGAAGATACTCACACACACACACAAACTCTCACATACATATACACACACACAGTGCCCGCTTGGGTGTACCCTACTCGGCTGTAGTCGGTGCCCCGTAATGAGTTCTACTAGTACTAAAAATCGATAGAAAAGAAACACACAAAAATTAAAAACAAACTCAAACTGAAACTGAAACTGAAACTGACTTATAAATAATGTTGCGAGCCCGAATGGGAAATGAGAGCCGATGGATGAAAGCTCGAACCTCGAACCTCGCGGACGTAATAAAAATTTGATATAGGCGTGAACTTTATGAAACAAAAACAACAATGGGAACAGCAATAGAAACAGAAACAGAAATGGACACTAAAAGACAAACACGCGCATGCAGGCAGTCACACACACACACACACCTGCACGCGACAACAGCAGCTATTAAATTGAAAACACCTTGGACAACAACAACATTAACAAGAACAAAGAGCCAAAGCCAGAGCCGGAGGCGGAGGCAGGGACGGAGGCAAAGCCAAAGCCCGCTTGGCCAGTCGAACTGAACTGCAGTGAGTGAGAACGTGGCACAAAAGCCGAGCACTTAACTTATTACACGCCGGCATTCCAATGTCCTTCGCGTCCTGCGTTGCCAGAGCGAGAGCTAAAGCCAAAGCCAAAGCCAAGAGCCAAAAGCCAAAGCCAAAGCCGGCAACATGGACGAAGTCAAAGAGCTGAAGCCGCAGGGGCAAACTCAAAGCGGAAGTGCTTAGTTTGTAGTCCTTTCCGAAATATGCAACGCCATTTGCCTGTTTCTTTTTAACGTCACAAACAGCGAGGAAGGGAAGGAAAGCGGAAGAGAGAGACAGGAAGGGCGCAGTAAACGCAATCTGGATGAATGAAGGCGGAACACGCCGAGCGCAGCACAGCAGGCAACCAAGTGAAATATTACGATTACAAGCGTGTTTTGTTCTCCCTTTAGGTCACCCCTCTCTCTCTCTCCCTTCTCCCTTTCTCCTACAATCTCTTCTACTCTCTTCCCCCTTCTTCTCTGCTCTTCACTCTTTCTCTGCCCCTTCTCTCTTTCCCTTCTTCCCCCACCTTTTTCCCTTGCATTTGCCTTTGTTCTGCTGCCTGCTTCCTTGGCTGCAATACACTGCACAAAAGTGATCTTAAATTGGCTTAAAGGGTATCACAATTCGTGCAGCTCAATGCCAGCAATAAGCCTTAGCTATTCCCATTCAACTTTTCAGCAACCCCCTCACCTGCCCCCTACCCATCCTAGGCTCCTCTCTATTAATATTCCTCCTTGAAAACTCAAAATAAACATTCAGCGCATCTTTTTAGACCGCAATGAATACACACTCATTTTCTTTCAGTGTGTTTATTCGTGGTAACTTTGAAAACTTCAAGTACGCGCGCCTTTTGTTTTTGTTTCTCTGTTTCTGTTTCTGTTTCTCTTTTGGGTTCGCGGTCATTTTGTGCCGCCTCAACTTTCTATTTGCTGTTGCGGCTGCCGCCTTCTTCATGTTCTTGTTCTACTTCTGCTTCACCTCCGCCTGCTTCAACTTTGTCCTATCGTTATTTAGCTCATGGTCACCACACACACGCACACACACACATACATACGCATACACACAATCATATACACACACTCATCCACAGCTCAAGCACTTTGAGCCTGTCAATTGCATAAAATATTGTTAAACTCAGCGACGCGTCGCCTCTTTGCATAATTGCAGCTGGCTATTGTTTTGGGGGCGTGTTAGGAGGGGGTGTGGTGGGTGTGGGGTGCAGCAGTGGTCTTAATTTGTAGGGGTACCTACCTGTCATCTGTGGGCTTGTAGGTGACAATGTACTTCTCAATGGGATGCGCCTTCAGATCGATCTGTGTCTGCCATGAGACACGCACCGCAGTGGGCGTTAGAAATGTCACCGTTATGTTCTCCGGCGTGGCGGGTATGGTGCCTAGACAGAATCGATTACAGGGTATATATGGGGAAGACGTATTGTGTGTTGTTTGGCTACTCACCAGCCAGACAGGCATTGACAAAGAGCACGGCAATGAAGACAAACATTGCGCTTCGATTGCTTCAATAGTTGCCCCGTCGACGTCGACGTTGACGTTGATAATGATGATGACGATGATGATGAAGAAGAACAAACTGATAATGAAGCAGACGATTATGGTTATTGACCTGTTGTTGTTGTTGGTGTAGTTGTTCCTTTTGTAGTGCTAGCTGGAAGCGGATTTCCTAAGGTTTCCGCTTCGCTGCGCGTTTCGTTGTCAGTTGTTTCCGTTGTTTCCGTTCTTCGTATTGTTCTTTCTCCTCCTTCAGTTTTTTCTTTTTCTGCTTTTCTGCTACTTTTGCTTGTTGCTTAGTTCGGCGATTTAGTTATAGGAAATAAGCTAACTAAAACATAAAAATCAGTCTTGCTTTGTCTGTCGTTTGCTGCTGTTGCTTCTGCTTTTGTTCTGCCCAATTATGCATGCTCTCTCTCTTTCCCTCACTGTGCCCTTCTCCCTCTTTCGTTTTCTCTTATTTTTAATGACTCTCCTTCTCTCTTTCTCTTGTATTCTCCACTTGCTCTTGTGAAAGTTGAAAATTAATTTAGTTTTTTTCCTTTAGATACTTTCGATATTTTATAGCACATTTTTATGGGCATTCCTTGTCTGTCGCACTGTGCGTGTGTGAGTTCGCTTGAATCATCCTGCAGACCTGCTAAGTTCTGAGTTATAAGCCAACTGTTTCTCTACCTCTGTCCCCCTCTCTAGTTTTCCACTTCGTGCTCGCTTTTCTCTATTTGTTTCTTATTGTTTCGTGATACATTCGAGTAAAATTATTCACGTTGCGTTTGTGTTTATTGTTGCTGTTGTTGTTGCTTTGCGCGGCAAGCCGTAATGTTTCTCTGCTCTGCTATTGTTCATTACGTCTTGTTGTTGCTCTTGCTGTTGTTGTAGTTCGTTATTATTGGCCACAAATAAAATCGATAAAAGAGACTTTTGTCTTTTTGTCGTTGATTTTCGTCGGCTCAACTATTGTAAACTTTTCAATTTGCCTTCTGCCTTTTTAAGCAGCCAATTTCCGTTGTTTCCCTTTTACTTTTCGTTGTATTTGTAGTTGTTGTTGTTGTTGCCGCTGGCCGAAATTAATTCAATGCGACGGCGACGGCGTCGCGGGACCGAGGGAGGGCAGCAATCTGCCACCTGTCGTCGCCGTCCTGCGGTTCGTGAAATTTCAATGTTTGCTTTGCTGCTGTTGCTGTTCCTATTGTTGTTGTTGTTGTTGTAGTTGTTGTTGCTGCTGCTCGTTGTTGTTTAATTTTATGCATTGCGCATTTTGTTAACAATTTTCTTTTGGCTTAATTGCCAAAGCATTTAGGCGGCATTCATGTTGCCCCTTGTTGCGCTTACTTCCCGTTTGCTCTCTCTGTGTTTGTTTCTCACTGTTCCTCGCTTGATTATTGTTTATTTTGCTTTCGCTTCGTCGTTGTCGTTAATTACTGCTGCCTCGTTTGTTGTGTGTTGTTCTTCTGCAATAAATCAAAGTTTTTCTGGATTATTAATGTGACTCAGTCCCAGGCGAAGGAATTATCGTAAATTGTTTAGCATTTACATTAATTATAATTAGCATTCAATCTCAATAACAATTAGGCAAAGGCGTACAGTAACCCCGCCCCTCCTCCGCCCTCGTGTACTTTCGTTTTCATTACCCAAATTGAACGCAAACAATGTGCTGCATACTTTGAGGCTGGCGGTGCGTATACGCAACGCAACACACACACACACGCGCACACACCGAGCAACTGAGTGAGCTATTTCTACGTCTGCTACGTGCTGCCAGGACATGTGTAATTCCATTTCATATTCGAAACGCTTGCATTAACACGCAATAGAGAATTCTCCCCCACAGGCATTCTCGATCATGCGTAAATATTTTCTCGGTATCTTGTGCCCTTTGCGTGTGCGTGTGTCCCTCTCTCTGCACGTGTGTGTGTGTGCGTGTGTGTGTCTAGTTGTACGTCTTTATGCGTGTGTGCCCGCTTTGTGCTGCGTGTGTGCCCGCTTTGTGCTGCCCCTGCACGTGTAACGAACTGAATATTTGGAATTCCCCACTGAGGTTGCCATTGTCAAGCAACTCATTTCTGTAAATTTCTTTCATGTTCCTTCGTCCGGCAATGCCAAAAACAATAACACAAACAGGTTGTTAATGTGTCAATTAGTGTAGCAAAGCGAAAACATAATTAGTCTGCATTGTGCACTAAACGAGACCATAAAAAGCATATTATAAACAAGTGAATGAAATACAACTATGAATTGTTTTAGAACAGCCAATGAATGCTCAACTTGCTGATGTTCATTGAGGAATTTCAAAGGGAATATAAGTTATAAAATGTATTATATAAGAATATTATTAAAGAATTATTTCAAAAAAATAATTATGTTTTATTTTTAATGCCTGATCACATCAGTTATATTCATAAGAGTTGTTGGATATGAATAGTTATATCAATTCAATCAAAGTTGACTAGTCTTTGAATAGTTTGCTCAACACGAAAATGTTAATGGAAAATATAGTTTTTAGAACAGAAGCCTAGCTAGTTTCGAGTATTAACAATATTAAATAATTTTAAACAGTAATGAAATTATTTTTTAATAAATTCTCAATTAAAGCTCTTTAATTAAGTGCAGAATTAAAAAACCTTTATTTAAGCTGCTTGAATTGCATTTTAAGCTCATTTACATTTCAAATTCCATATTGAATTCAAAATCTCGAACTACATGTGCTTTCAATGAAACAATCCACCTCACAGCCTCGCACTCATTATCATCCGCCTTTATTGTACGAGTACTCGCTACATAAACAATGAATTGCCCATGAATTTTGTGTGTAAAATTCTGTTTGTTCAAAGTTAAGAGCTTGTTTATTGGCTTAGCAGCGAGCAGATGAGGCGTGTGAGTGACTGAATGAGTCTATATGGGACGTGTGTAATGCCAGGTGATGCCACGTGATGCGAGGTGAACTGAGGTGAGGTGAGGTGGGGCAGGGCGAGCCTTCACTTATAATTTGAAAACTTTTAATGCGCATCCAACTAATCAACTACTTGTCAGAGCGGATAATACGAGGTAGAAGCTAATAAAGCGCTTCAGCTTCGGCTCAATTGGCGCGATGGATTTCGCTCAGTGTTGAATTATTTATATTGCACATTGCTGGGGGAATATTGATAGACTTAAGTCGGTTAAGTAGCTTAAATGCGATGTATTTCTTTGATTGAATCGCCCGAAACTGTCCAGGGATTTACGAGCGACTGTCAGAGCGATTGAGTTGATGTGTGTGTGTGTGTGAGAGCGGACGGGTGAGTGTGCCTGTATGTGTAAGTGTGTTTACGTGGCATCATTAAAGCGTCACACGGCATTTACGGACATGGACAGAGAGAGAGGGAGACAGAGAGAGAGCGGGCAAAAGGGCAAAGTTAATTGATGCAATTGTGAATGAGTTTACTTTGGTAAATGCTGAGTGCGCTTATCGAAATGATTTGACATTTTCCAAGGTGGTCATGGGAGGTGCTATTGTCTGTGTGTGTGTCAGTGTCTGTGTTAGCCTGTCAGGCGTGCATTATGCAAAGCATTCCTCATATTATGATCAAATTTAGTAATACGCCTTGGCACGGCGCAAATTCAAACTGAATGCGTAATGCGGCGCACACATTTAAATGTTAATCTCGAAGGGGGAGACAGAGGGGGCGTGGTGACAATTTTTACTTGACACTCTCGAAATGGAAATGAAAATGGGAATAGTGAGAAGCAAACTGTGTTAACTGCGTCGCTGACGTGCTGCGAAAATATTTCCGACTTGGTGACGTTGCCTGACGCACAGCGCGAGGAAGAGGGAGAGCAGTAGTGTTTGTTTGTGTGTGCGTTTGTTTGCAGTGTGCACTGCTTGGGGAGCCAGCAAGTAGGTGAAAGCAGTTATCGTAAAATTAAAATGGCGGCTAGTACGCGCTGTCGCCGCTGACGTCGCCGGCGTCTCTGCTGTTAATTATGGCGACAATACATGCACGCATACAAGCGCACACACATATACACGCTTGCCTGTTCGAACTGAGCCCTTTCGCTTGCATGTCTACAGTAAGAGTGTTTGTGTGTGCGTGTGTCTGTGTGTGTGTGTGTACTTTGTTCCTTTCCGTTTTTATTGCATACGTTGCGACTCCGGCTTATTGAGGACTTCTGGCATTTTGTTACTCAACTTTGTGTTGTTTAACTTGTAGTTGTGTGTTGTTCTTTCAGTTTCTGTGTGTTTTCTGTGTGCTTGTGCTCCGTGTTTGCGGTAGCCAACGAACAGACAATAAATCAATCAGCTGTGTTAACATCAAATTGCCAGCCGCAGACAATGCTCACAGTGCGATGGAAAGAGAGAGAGCAAGAGAGACACCCTGTGAGTAAGCAGTGTAAGTATTAGTGAACCTGGCGTGTTATTAACCGAAAAAGGTCAGCTCAGCTGGGGACCAACTAAATACTACAGACTGTCGTTCACTGAGCGAAATGCGAACAGTAAACAAAAATGCGTAAACAAAAGTTTGCCAAAAACTTTTCTTATTATTTGAAACTCAATTAACGTCTTAGCGCGCGCACTTTGAAGTCAAGTGCAAACACAGTGAGAGTAAGGCAGCGGAAACTTAAGCAGTTTAAGCTGGGTTCAGGGGGTGGTGCAAGCAGTTCATGGAGTTTAAGTGCTGACTGTACTACTTTCTCACTCTCTGCTCTTCAGCAGCATACATACGTGATTGTATGGGTGTATGTGCGCACTGCTTGCTTTAAGAGTTGCTCACTGAGTGAGAAAATTATATTTTTACTGCACTGCTTTACGATCGCTTGTCATGGCGCAAGCAGCAGCAGCAGAGCTTGTGCATTTTGTTCTTGTGTTTTATTGCATTGTTTTCCACAACCCTCCACCCATTTTCTCACAGTGTACTCTTGTAAAATGTTATAAAGCGAGCACAGAATGCTATTATTTGCTGGGCTGCTCGTAAAAACAAAAGCACTTGCTTCAATCCAGCGCCCAAAAGCGCGCTTTAGCAATGTGTAAATGTGTGTACCCTATGTGTGTCTGTGTGTGTGTATTTGTTTGTATTTTATGTGTGTGTGTGCATTGTGCTGAAGTTTATATTGTACGCTGTGTGTGTGTGTGCGTTGTGGCCATGCACTTTAAGCTTAGCTGCTGTTCAAAATTTTGTAAGTTCCGCGCTGCCCTTCCCCTGTCCTCTTGCCCCTTCCCCTACTCCTTATCGTTGCTATTCTCGACAATTCCCTTAAGGCAACTATGCGCCATGTTGTTGTTCCCTTTCGTTGTTCGGCGGTTCCCTCTTTCTCTTTCTTTTTTCTCTCTCCCCCGCTGATTCCCTTGGAATTTCAAAAAGTGTGTCGCCGCCTGCCAGTGTGTACACGCATACAAACGTACACATATTTTTTCGTGTTGTCATAGGTTCATGTATGTACACACGTACATGCATAAATATGTATCTAGTAATATATATGCATATATGTATGTATGCATGCATGCATGTGTGTGTGAGTTTGAACTGCTTGAACTGATTTCGCTGCGTGCAACACAAGCCAAAAATAACATAAACTGTATAAATAAATTGCGGCATTTCAACATTTCCACATGTGCAGCAAGCAGTTTCGAGAGGGGAAAAGCGGTGCAGAAGGCAGCACGCAACGTTGCGGCTGCGACGACGACAGGCGGCAAATTTATTTTAAATTGAAAAAACACAAGTCTTTTTTTCCGCGGCCATTGGCGTTTTTCGTATTTCGAATTTGAATTTGACCTGTTGTAGCTGCAGGTGTGAGAGAGTATATGTGTGTATGTATGTGTGTAGGTGTGTGAGTGGGAGCGACTTTGTTTATAAATACGGCTACGGCTTTATGTGCTCTACGTGCCTCGTGCTACGTTTTGCAAATGGCTAAAGATGAAAAAGATTTATTTACAATCAAACACACACACACAGGAACACGCGTGTACAGTTAATGTATGCACGTGGGTGTGTGTGTTTGCATAAATAGCGCATTAAAATGAGTTTTTAATTGCGACAGCTGCTGTTCATCTCATTGTTTTTGTTCTCCTTGCTCCCGTTGCTGTTGCTCTTGTTGTTGTTGTTTTTAATTGTTATTGCTGTTGCGGCTGCTTCCGTTCGCGGATTCTGGTAGTGAAAGTAAGAACTAACGGAATCCATTAGCCACTGTCTGCGTCTCATTTCGTCTCGTTTCGCATTCTTGTTAATTTTAATAGCAGAACAACAATAACAAGCAGAGCAGGGAGAAGCAGTTCAAGGAGAACAGTAATAACAATACTTACCAGGCTCAGGGTTAACTGCTTGCTCCTTTTGCACTTTGTACATTAATTGAGAGGCTCGTGAGCCTCACACACACACACACATGCACGCAAGAGTCACCAACACTTAGACAAACGATTAACGAACATGTTTGTAAATTTATTTGTTGTTTGTACTTTATATTGTGGGATTTAAGTGGATAATTTACTTTGTGCTTTGTGGCCTTTTGCCGCCGGCTAAAGCCACCTGCACTCACTCCACCTCAATCGCAGTACACGTCGCAGTCGCTGTCGCAATCGCCTGTCAACGGGACTATTCGGGCTGTCACTGCGGCCACTGATAACACAAGACTAAACACTGCCACAGACTGCGCTCGGCTTATGTTCCCTTCGCTGCACTGTCCTTCTCGCTGTCTATCTCTCTCTCTTTCTCTCATTCACTTATTGTTGTTCTGCCTTTGTCTTTTTCACATTCGTTTCGCCTGAACTGGACACAGCTTTGGTACGAGGCCCGCTGGAAATTCTGCTGCGTTGTGCTGCGGCCGACGCGTAAACTACAACTGAACTGCGCTGCCAGCTGTCGGCTCGAAGTGTTTTCGCTCTCAGTGGAAGCTTTCGTCAGCTGGATGAACGTTGCAAGAGAGTGTGGAGAGAGAGTAAAATTGGGAGCTGCTAGGGTTCCACTGCTTGCACTGAGCGAAGTTTGACTGCACTGCTTGCAGGATTTGCATGGATAAATAAGTGAATTAAGTATTTATTATTTAGTGAATTCGTAAATAAATTTAATTAATTAATAATATATTATAAAATTAAAATTAATAAAACAAAGCATACAAAAATATTTAACTGAGTTGTGAAGATTGAAAGATTATTTACAAGAATATTTCTGTATAGCTTCTTACAGTGTGTCCCTACATGAACTTTTACTCTTCGCCTATGCTTCTCTTACACGCCCGAAGAGCAATTGTTGCGAGCTAGAGCTTTTGGTTGTGTTAGGTCGCGGTCGTGTACGGAAAGGGGAAATGGGAAACGAAGTGCGTTATTAACTGAAAACGTTTCCACTCATTGTCCCGACTGTTTCGACTGTCTCGACTGTCTGACTTACTGAGTGGGACCGCTATCGTGGCCCTTAAGCACATTATTGGAGCGCTAAATTTTCTTAAGTTCATTCCCTCAACTCGATGCTGTTGTTATTGTTGTTGTAGGCAGCGGCTCGTTAAGGAAAATTAAGAGCATACTTAGTGGCGTTTAATTATTTATTCACGGCCCTTTGGCACAGTTTGATTGCGCGCCAAAAGCGAGCCGACGAAAAAGACAAAGACAGTTAGAGAGAGACAGAGACAAGGACAGAGGGAGGGAGAGAGTAAGCTGTTGCTATGCATTGGAATTTGCTGTCAGGGCTGGCAAACAGTTTCTCCAATGTTTGATCGAAATTTATAACGATTTTAATTCAACTCAAATTGCAAAAAGAACACAACACAATCAGATAATATACAGATATATATTTATATATAAAGGATAGGATTTATTTTATAAAAGTGAACCATCAGAATGGCGGACCAGGAAGCCGACGCCAGCACGGGCGCCAATGCGAGCGTGGTCATCCGACCGCGCATCATCTACGGCCTTCGCACCGATGTCATGGGCAACATTCAGTTCAATCTGAACAAGGAGGTCATGTACCCCATGGAGGGCGTGTTGGCCTTTCATGACTATGTAACCAACAAGCAGCGCTTCTTGCGCTTCCCCGAGGACACTCAGCCCGAGATAATCGTGTTGAGTGTACATCGCAAGCTGATGGCTGTGATGGAGCGACATGTCAAGAAGTAAGTTGACCTGGGCTTGCATAGTAGCCCCAAATAATGATCTGTTCCCTCGCCAGCGGTCGCTATATCTCGATCTATGAACTGGCAACGCTGAAGAAACGTCGCCATCTGGAACTGCCTGGCAGTCATCGTGATGACGATGTGCAGCAGATGATCTTCACCCAGGACTCGCGTGCACTGGCGCTGCTCACCAAGCCGCCAAACGAAATGATCTTCATGCTGGTGCTGGACAAGACCAGCACAGTGTTCGAGGGACGAGCCACTGTCATGGGCTCCAAGGGCATTGCCGAGTGCATTGCCGGCAATCCCAACGATTGTGGGTTCCTGGCAGTGGGCGGCAACCGAACGCTGCTGCTGATGAGTAAATCGGAGCGAGGATTCAACATTGTCAACGTTGTGAAGGTCAACTATCACATCACCTCGATGGCGTTTCTCAGTTTGGATATTCTGATACTGGGCACCGACAGTGACATGTTGATTCTCGTGGAGAACGGCGAGCAGAAGCTGCAACAGAAGGCGAGTATTGCGGAGGTGGTGGATATGCTGATGGATCAGGAGATGTTCGACAAGGAACACGAGGCGCAGGATCAACGTTTCATGCACATGGCACAGCAGGTGGTGCTGCCCGATCAGCGAGTGCTCTGCATGAACGCCTTCACTCGCGGCTTTGCCTTCGTCATCTTCAACAAGGTGTTTGTCTTCGAGCGCATCTCCAAGTTCAAGCTGGAACGCAAGACGGTGCTGACGGTGCCCATCACACTGTACACTGAGCCACAGTACCAGATCACCAACATGGCCATCGACCACAAACAGGAGACCATCATTGTCACCTGCTCCCATGCCCAGATCTATGTGGGCATTCTCATTGTGCCGGAGACCCTGAAGACTAAACAACTCAAGTTCGAGCCCCTCGGGGTGATGATTCACATTGGCGAAGTGGTCGATCTGTCCATCTGCGCCTGGAAACCCATCATTATGACCGCCTGTGAGTTGCCTTCTATGCATTCTATTGATAGAGATTCATCACTGTTCTGCTTGCAGCGAGAGATCAGACGATTCGCATCTGGAACTACGAGACGGGCAAGGTGGAGTTGGTGCGCAAGTTTCAGGTGGATGTCAACATTGTCGAGCTCAACTCAACGGGATTAATGGCTGCCGTCGGCTTCTCCGATCAGCTGCGCATCACGCAGATCTTTATGGATGAATTGAATGTAAGATTTGCTGGTCACCTTTTACCTTGTTGCCATCTCTTTCTTCTACTACTACTCCACCTCGTGCTGTTCCTCTGTCTTCTTTTCCTATTACTTGTCTTGCTCCTCATTCTGCGCTTATTTCTCAACCTCCTTAAGATCCTTCTCCAACTCAATTCCCTCCTTCCTTCTGTTCCTTTTTCTGCGCCTTCTCGTCATCCTCTACTTTCTGCCACTTTTCCTTCCTCTCCTTTCATTTCCATCTCCCTTTCTTTTACTTCTTCATATCTCTCATCCCCGCAGATAGTGAAGACGTACAACTTCCCGCACTGCAACGATGTGCGCTACTCGAACCTGGGTCACCTCATGGCGGCCGCCTATGACAACCACATCGCAGTGACATCAGTGTACAATCTGAACGTGGTCATTCAGCTGAAGGGTCACAATGGCACCGTTCAATCCGTGGCCTGGACCAGGACGGACAAGTTTCTCATCTCGGGCGGTGCCGAGGGTGCCATCTATCAGTGGGACATTGAGACGGGTGCACGACTGCAGGAGATCGTGCAGAAGGGCACGTCCTATGTGAGCGTCTGTTGCACCTTCAACGATCCGATGATCATCTATGCGGCCACCGATCAGGGAACCATACGCGAGTTCCAGCACGCGATACTGCAGCGTGAGATTACGGTGCCCATGCGCAACAAGGGACCCATTACGGAGATGATTATGTCACGCTCCGATCTCATAGTGTTCATAGCGGATCACGAGGGTGGCCTGTTCAACATGCAGATGCCGCTGTTCGAGGCAGGCGGCGGCACCATGACCAATTTCCGGTTCTTTGATGGGCCAGTGAACAAGTTGCGATTCACCTACGACTGCTCCATGCTGGTGGCCATCTCCAAGCGTGGCACGGTGGCCATCTGGTCCATGGACAATGTGGAGAAGAGAATGCCAGTGATCGATCAGGATCTGCTTAAGAGCTCTGAGGTGTTGATACCACGCACCCAGTTGGCTGACAAGATCGAACAGATCACCAGCTTGGAGCTGCGACTGCGACAACAGGCCGAAGAGTTCCAGTATCAGCTCAGCCAGAACGAGATCTTCGATGGACAGCAATTGCAGGAGGTGCATCGCGGCTATTGCAGCGCGCTCACAGAGCTAAAGGAGCTCAACAATGACATTGTGTCGCGGCACACGGAGGAAATGAACCACATCACGTTCCAGATCAATGACATCAAGCAGGAGCATCGGGGTGCCATGGATCTGCTGGCCAATCAGTACTCGGAGCGCATGCTTATCGAGTACCAGAAGTTCACCAATTTGCGCGAGAATATGCTGGAGCTGCGCGAGAGTTACGAAGAGAAGTTGAAAAACTCGACGGGCACGTTGCAGGATACGATTGAGGCGCTGGAGAATGACTACAAGAAGCAGCTGGACGAGCGCAAGGACATCATACGAGAGCTGATGAAAGAGATGCAGGACAAGAAGGATGAGTTCATCAAATATTGCCAGGAGGTGGAGGCGGAGAACGATCGCAACATGGTCTCGACACAAACGGAATACGAGAATAAACTCACCACCGAACGAAACGAGACACAAATGTGGCGTGGTAAGGCGGGCGTGCTGCAGAAGAAATACGAATCACAGAGCCGGGAAATCGATAACCTGCTCGAGGAGGTGGAAACCCTTAAGGATGAGCACTTCAAGTCGCAGCAGAAAATGGCCAAACAGATGCGCAACATCGAGGACCTGCAGAAGGATGTGTCAGACCGCGACTTTGCCATCGGTTCCAAGGAGAAGCGCATACAGGATCTGTTGCACAAGAACCAGGAGCTGGACAAGTACAAGCAAGTGCTCAACCACAAGATTGCCGAGCTGAAGGCACAGATTGAGCCTCGTGAGTTCCAGATCAACGACAAGCGCAAACACATCATCGAAATGGAGCACGAACTGTCGGGTCTCAATCAGAACAACATCACGCTGGAGGTGCAGCTGAAGGAGATGCGCGACAAGTACCTGAGCAACGTGGCTGAGCTGCGCACGGAGCGACGACGTGCGAAGGCGGCACGCGAATGCCTTCAGGCCATCTGTACGGACATCTACTACGTGGCCAATGAGGTGAATTCTGCGGAGGGGCTCAAGAAGTCCGTCAAGGAGCTGTTCCACAAGCATGCCAGCGATGATGAGCTCAAACGTTTCGTCACGCTCGATGCCGAGGTGCGCGACGAGTTCCTGCGACAGCGCAAGCAGATCGAGAGTGTGCTGGCACGATACAAATCCGTTGCCGAGGACAAGAGTGTGCAGAAGAAGTTCGATAAGCTGTTCCAGGAGAACGTTGTGCTGATCGAGGAGATCGAGCAGATGCGCGAGGAGAATAACAGTCTACGTGCACGCATGAAGGAGGAGCTGCGGAGGAACCCCAAGGGATTGGCCGATAAAGCTTGAGTCTTAAGGTGTTAAATAAAAATGGCACAACTGGTTACAAGCTCGTGTGACAAATGTTCTTATAAAAAAAACTATGTGGGTTCCACATAGGAAATATATACACGGATTATAGTACAGACACAAGGGGGAGTTAAGCTTAATCGACTGATATCGTGTAAGTAATATAGTATAAAATATAAAAATAGTTAGTTGGTTCATTCAGGCCTCGACGAGCACCTTCTTTGACTTGATTTTCGCTTTGGTTTCGACTGCAGTTGCTGTTTCCTCGTCCTCTTCCTCCTCCTGCTGTTCCTCCTCTTTGGCAGGCAACTCATCACTGGGCACATCGGGAAGCTTGGCCCGCTGCTGCAGCTCCTCCTCAGCCTCCAGTGCATCTAGTTCGGCGAGCACATCCTCCTCGTCTTCGCTGGTCAGCACATCGGTTAATATGGCATCGATTTCCTGTTGCTTTTCGATTCCTTCGCGGGTCTCGTCCATTATCTTCTCCACTTCGTTTATGTCCAGCATATCGTGAACCTTCTTCAATGCAGCATTACCCTGCTTCAGGCCATCCAACACCTTCAATTCCACCTGGGCGAACTCCAAGTCGGCAGCCAGCTTCTCCAGATTCTCCAATTGTTTGTCCGCATTGGAGAGCAGACTTTCCTGGTATTTCTTTTTGCGCAGCAACAGTTTTGCTCGGCTGCAAGATTTAATTGGGTTAAGTAAATAAAGCTTGGCTTATTGCGTAAGTTCCTTACTCTTTTCTGCCCTGCTGCAGGCACTTCTTTGCGAGCAATCTGTCATTTTCCAGCTGCAGCTCAATCCGCTTCTGATACTGTTTCAGACGATCCCGTTGTTGCTTCAATTGCTGCGTGTAGACAAAGGATTTGATGAAATGGCAGTCAATCTATCCATAAATTGATTCATCTACATACCAGCACCGCCTTATCGTGATCGGTAATGCGACTTGGAGCCGTTTTTTTACTTGATTTCCCAAACAATGCACCCATTACAGCTGTGTCCAATCGTTCTGCATTACTCAACTAGAGATGTTAAGGCAAACGATAGCAATGTTATATCGATATAATAAACATTTATCGGTTGCGGTATTTTTAAAGTCACCAAGTGGGACTTTTCTGATTTATCGATGTGAGCCATTTAACCCTTATGCAGACTGCAAAACAAACGATATTTGATAATATTTAAACTTAAATATACAGTTTTATTTAAAATTGTAATATCATTCACAGTTTTGCCCTCAGGGCCTCATAACAGTCAGGCTTATATCTTTTATACATGCTGCGCCAGAAGTCAATGCGCTCGGCATCGGGATTACGTTTCATTTTGATCTCCCGATCGATGAGCAAGTAATCCAGTTGAAAGAGCTCATCGCGTTGCTGTTGTTTCACTGGGGTCCAAATGTCCGATGGCTTTCCATCACGGGCAAAGTTCGCCCACATTTGACATAAGTTTTGCGACACCTGAGCGTCCTCCTTGGCCCATGGTGCACTGTCGTTAGCCATTTGGAACAAATAGAACAGTTCGTCGGCATGCGAAGCACCTCGCAACTTGTTGGCCTGGAACAAGGTCTTGTACATATTCCGACCGCCCACATAGTCAAAACGGTAGAAATAGAGCGGCGACGTCCGCTGGCAGTTGGCATGAATCTCTGCAGCGTGCTGCAGGTCGATGTTGAAGTGAAAATCACTGAGCAGATCGACCAGGTTGTCCACGTGCTCCTCGGTTAGTCGTTGGCCATTAAAGTAAAATTGCCGCATATCCTCGGCAGCTTCTTGTGCCTCTGGCGCCTCGGGCCTTTCAACCAGATTACGTGGCACAAGACGCGCAAGATCCTCGTCGAACAGTTCCAACTTGCGCCGGGCATTTACTATCATGGCTATGCCCTCGGCTGAATTGTAGCCCATGATGAGGGGCATGCCAGCAAGGTGTTCCCTCTTGTGCAGCAGATCAAGAATGGGTTGGTTTATAAAACTATCCGGACTGTTGACATCCTCCACCACGGGTTTGAAAGCCAAGGGCAGTTGACGACGTCGTTCGTCCGCAGTGAGCACGTCCAGCGTCTTTGCTAGCAGGCCAAGTGGTGTCACCTCCTTGGACTGTAGGAACTCCAGTAGTTGCTTGGGCTGTTCAATGTTCTTGCCCTGCAGCAGCTCACCCAAGCGACGTGCTTTGTATGCTGCATTCTGCTGGAACACCCACTCCATATTCGCCGTTCCGCTTTGCATAATGGCCTTGTGGAACAGTTTGTTGGCATGCGCCGCATACGTGTGCAGATGCACCGAGCTAGCACCAGCGCTCTCGCCGAACAATGTCACGTTCTGTGGATCCCCATTGAAGTTGGCAATGTTGTCCTGCACCCACTGCAGTGCAAGACGCTGATCCTTTAGCCCTGCGTTGCCATAGATACCTGCCTCGGGCAAACTGAGGAATCCCAAGGTACCCAGGCGGTAGTTCAGCGTAACCACAATCACCTCCTGCTGCATAAGCCCCGCGGGAAAGAAACTGCAAGAGAAGGGAAGGGTTAATTAAGGGATTATAGTGGATTATCTGACACTCACTAGTCGCTGTTACCGTTGCCAAACCAGTAGCCACCACCATGAATCCACACCATAACGGGTAGTGGCTTCTTGGACTTTCCCTTTGGCACGTACACATTGAGGAACAGGCAATTCTCAGAGCCAACCACGTCGAGGGTAAACGGATCCCGCTGATGCGAGACTTCGCCTTCCTTGCTGCAGTCCAGTTCGGGCTTCTCAAAACGCTCCAACGGAACGGGGCTCTATGAGTGAAGTAATCAATTAGCCAGAGAATGGCAATGCAGAAATCTACTTACTCGAAAACGCAGATCTCCCAACGGAGGCTGTGCATAGGGTACGCCAAGGAAGCTCTCATACTGCAATCCGCTGGGCAGCTTGTGTTGCTGTCCCACAACGACGCCTTGCTTCACAGGAACTTTCACCTTTCAGGGCAAACAATTACGAAAGGTTCTTGGGGACTTTGGCTAGATATTATTCGTGAACTTACCTTCATGTTGCTGTACAATCGAAGCAGCCGCGATGGAAACTGTCTATGCCAAAGGGCAACACTAGCCCACATGATTAGATTTGGAATCAACAAACCAAATCCAATCGCGAAGAATGACAAGGTAAGAGACGAAAGAAACCAGTCTGAAATCGCACTTTGGCCGCAGACTGAATCGGAAGAACAGCTGATTAGTACTTTAACCCTGCGATGGGCACAGTGGGTTGTTTGTGCTACGCATGAAATCGATTTGATCTAAAGGCGGACACTTTATTAAACAAAGTAAAATTAGAAATCCAAATAGTCGTATAAAAAATTATATAAAAGGTTCTTTATGAAAATTAAAATTTGAATAGTAAACTATTTACTAAATACGATAACAAATAAATTTTTTTAACTGTCACTAACTACAGAATGTCATTAAATAGAATGAAACAGATGAAATTTACTTTGTTTTTCACCTAATGGAACACCTTTAAGCAAAAAAGATTACAAAGATTTTAATGGGTCTACTTATTAAGCAAGATTACGAGATAAGTCTTTCTCTCAAGAATATAAAAGAGCAGTTTGTAAAGTTCGTTAATGACAATAAGTACAAAATTTTTATAGAAAGACATTGAGAACCATATAAATGACTCTTATACTAATTAAATAGCTGAGCTGTCACTTCAGAAAGTAATTAAATAGAAAAAAACATGTGTAGGTTCATTAGATTTTTACCTAACGAAACAGCTGTAAGTTGAATAAGATTGCTTAAAATTGCTTAACTAATTATGCAAGGTTACGAAATGGGTTACAAAATATGAAAGAACACTAACAACACCCATCAGAATAAGTAAAATACATATTATATAATTAATAAACATGTGTAAAACTTTTAAACTAATTAAAAGAATAAATTTGAAGTTCCTTTGTAGAATTGGTCAGGCACACCTGAACATTAAAATAAATTCATCCCATTACACTAGTTTTGTTTAGCAATTCCCAATAAAGATTGTATAAAAATCATGTATTGATGATTTGATCATTCCCAGAGAGAAGCCAATAAAACACAGGGGATTACACATTTATAAGTAGTTACATTTAAAATGTTTCTAAGTTTTATTTGACTAGTTCCATTGCATAAACATTGATACAAGTTTCAAGTTCATTTTTATGTATTCAATATAATTATCGTTTTGTCATGAAAAGAGCTAACTTTGCTGTAACTATATATCGGGGGTGGTACGCGGGTAGGGCTTGATCGTTTTCGGGGGGTGGGGTTGGGTGGAGCGCGCACAACAACAAAAGCAACGAGAACCACAACAGCGATCGAGCTAGGAGTTCGGGAATCCGGAAGAATTGGTGTTTTAGTCAGTTAGACGCGGTGCAAGCCCCGCGACAACTTAAAAAGGTTTGAGCTTCTCTCGGTTTCCGAACATATCCCAACTCACCGTTATATGTGTTTATCGCATTTTGTTTTGTTTTCATTTTTCCATTTTTTTTTAAGTTTTGTTTGTTGATTTTTTTTTTGGTTTTTGTTTTTTGTTCTGGTTGTCGCCAAAGGCCAGCTCGTTAGGTAAGGTAATAATAATGTTAATTAACTTTAGGTTGAAGGTTTCTTTTTGTTTTAAGCATAGTTTCTGTTTGTTCACACCAAAAATTTGAAACATTTACACTTATGTACATACATACATGCACACACATTGAACACACATACATTCAAACACTTAATAAACATTTATAATAGTAATAATAATCATAGTAATAATCATAATAATCTGTAGTATTAGGTAATAAGAATATAGCAAACATTGAGAACATGTGTATGCCATATCTCTCTCTATGTAATATATATTATGCATGCAGGCTGCTAAACTATCGTCAATACTATCGCAAGCTGCAATCACTGCCAAACAGAAGACAACCCAACATTGGTGGGTAACAAATTCTTATCCATCATCGTGATAATTCCGATTGGTTCACAATAGTACTGCCGATAGTACGGCACACCGTTTTCTTTTGTATATAAGTATATATGTTCGAGACTCTTTTAGCCATGGTAATTTGCTTTCGCATTTGCATTTGCATTTGCGATTGTTGTGGTTGCTTGCTCTTTCTAAATAAGGGTCACAAAATTCTTTTACAAATAGTAAATTGGTGTTTTGTTCTTCTCATCCTGATAATCAATTCAATTTTTATAAACTTCCTTCGGTAACTCCTTCGTTTTGTCATCGTGATCGTCGTTAATTTAATCTAAAAACGTCGCAGCGCCAAAGTGCGCTTCATATAGAGACAAATGGCGCGATGGATCAGCTCGTACTGCTCGGAATTCTGCACCATTCCGCCGCGTTGCAGCCGCAGATTGCACACAATTCCGAGTATGTCCACATAGATGTCTGGCATCTTGGGCAACTTGTCGAAACTGACTGCCTCGCTGGCCTCTGTCTGCTCCACAATGTGTCGTATGTAGCTAATCGTGTTGCAGCTAAAGCTGCTCTCCGTGTCCGCATCGGCAACGTTGTGTGTAGCCTCGTAATGATTCCCTCCCACCGCCATGACCTCCGCCATGGTCAGCGTTCTGTTCAACATTCCCGTGAGGGAATATGCCAAAGATTGCCTCAGCTGGCGTACAGCATTCAGTATAGCCGTAAAACAACCCGTGCGTCCAATGCCCGCCGAGCAATGGATGACCGGCAACGGTTGCACTGCATTGAATATATCCTGCTTGTACATCTCCAAACGTTGTGACATCAGATGCGAATTCTGTGCGCTCCAATTGCCCTCGAAATTGTCGAACTCCGCCTCGCACTTGCCCAGATTCAGCACATGCAAACCGGTGTCCAGCAGCGTATTGATGTCGCGCGGCGAATGATGATCCGGCCAGTCCGGATACCAATAGTGATAGCAGCAGATCTTCTGCAAATAATACTCCAATCTTCCCGCACTCTCCGGCACATTGATGCAGTAGAGCAGCACCAGCTTGCGCACCGAGAAACCATTGCGCTTCACAATGCCCACGTTCTTGACCAGAAAGAAACTGCCATCTGTGGGCAGAGTGGCGCGCAGTGTTTCGTCCAACGTCACCTTCACCGAATCCACAAGGATGTGGCAGCGTGCGTTCGACTCTCGCTCCCGATCTGGCTGCAATTCACTTAGCTCTGCACTCAGCTCCGCCGCCAGCGATTCGACCGGCAACAGATGCTGCTGAAAGTAATCGCGTGCCAGCGCGCTCAGCTTAAACACCTCACCCTTGGCCGCCACAGCGAACACCTCGTTCAGATCGATGGGAAAGTAGACGGTGCATTTCTGGCGATTGCTCTCCGTGAAATTGGTCAGCATCACGATCTTCTGATAGTATTGCTGTAATATGTGCGACTTGTCCACATGCGGACTGCTGCCGCCGTCCAGGCAGCGGCGTATATAACGCTGTGTATTCTGGTAGATCATCAGCCAGAATTCAAATATCGTATTGGGCAGTGGACCCTGCGAGGCCACATAGCACTTGGAGTTGTAATCGGGGCCCTGTGGGAGATGAGGCTTAGAATTAATTCAAAAATATCGTCAGATGGAACTTACCTTGATGTAATTGGCATTTATGTAGGGCACATCCTCGTGGGCCAGCAGTGTCGTCTTCCCCACCAGCGCTTCCTCGCCGCCACTTGGCTGCGGCTGCAGTAGACTGCTCTGTTGGTGCTGCTGTCGCAAATTCAAGAGCTCAGTGGCCTCGCTCTCGAGCAGCACACGCGAATGTTCATTGGGCAGAATCGTTTTGTAGCGATTCTTCGTCTGCGAACCAAAGACCATGGGCTTCTCCTGATGATTAAGGGGCAGATCCCAGAACTCTTTGTGCAGGTCACGAAAGATGCGCTTCTGTTCATCGCCACCAAGTTCGGGCAGAGACGTAACCATGTTCTTCACCACCGCCTGATACATGGCCAACAATTCGCTGTCCTCGGATGTGGGCGGCAACTGACTTGTGGGTGTACCGCCATCACGTCCCAACACCAAACTTGGCGGCTGATCCAAGTTCACTTTGTAGCTGTGGTCGAATACGTGATTCAGCTTGATCAGATCGTTCTGAGTTAGTGGATTCGTAGCGCTCTGCAGCATCTGTATGCTGGCCAAGTAGATCTTAAACTCCTCGCTGGTCGTTTGTGGCGACAGGGGGCGAGTCATGATGTTACGAATGCCGCCGACAACGCCTCCACCGGCGGCAGACGATGAACTGCAGGTACATAGCACGACACCACCAGGCTCCACATTGCCAGCACTAGAGCCGATCTGGGACTGATCGCTGGGCTGCAAATCGGAGGCAGAACCAAAGCACAACGGTGACTTGCTGCTAAAGTCCAAATACTGCGAGCTATTGCCTTCTGCTCCTCCACCTCCTCGATTGCTGTTCAAATTCTCTGTGCTAAAGAATTTACGCTGATGCGATGCCTGAGCGGCATCGGCTGCTCCACAGTTACATACAGTCAGCTTTGGCTGATCGAACTGCACGATCAGTGAGTGCGCCTGATGATCCTGCACGGCACCACTCATGTTCAGCGTGAGGCTCTGATTGCTGCCGCGACGCTCAAGCAGGCCGCGCTTTGGTGTTGTTGTTGTCGACGTTGATGTGGATGATTGTTGTTGACTGGTAGCCATCGAGTTGAGCTCCCCACACGAATTGGTTGTATGATTCTGCAAGGTGATGCTATGATTGGAGCCTCGTCGCCGGAACAGACCCTGACGCAAGCCCTGACCGCTGCCAGCAGCGACAGTTAATTGGTTGAGTGGTGCCGGCTGCGGATGCTGCTGCGGCTGCGCCTGATTCATTTGCTGCTGTTCCAAGTTGCAACTAGACCTAGAGTTACTCACCGATCCCAGACTGTAGTTCGAGAGGCTGCTGTTCATTAGATTGCCACACGAACTATGCAGATTTAGAGTGAGGCTGTGGTTGGAACCACGTCGCTGCAGCAGATTCATCGAGCCAATACTTTTGGCTGGCAAATCCACTGACGTTTGCTTGAATGGAGACTCAGCTGCAGCACTGCTAGTGCTTGGTGTACACTCCACCAGGGTGAGACACTCGTGCAACGTCCTCAGGTTTGTGTTCGACGAATGCAACAACGGAGTCAGTTTGTGTGCGCTGCGGGGGGCCAAGGTGGCACCCAGCGGGAATCTTCCACTGCTGCTGGCACTGTCCACGCTCGATGCCGAATTGAGTTCATCGGCTTCCAACGAACTCTGATTTGGATTCTGCCTACGATGATTCATTTGCCAATCGCTGTTGTTCAATCCCGGTGATCTGCGGCGCGTTGTGCGGCGATTAAGCAGCGACTGATGGTCCAGTCGAGAAAGAGATGTCGAGTACTGGCTAGAGGCAGTCGGCTGTGCGAGCATATTACTCTGCATGGGATGACTATGACTACTGCCGGGTGTCGATGACATTTCAGGAGATTCATTTATATGATGCACCACAATCGAAAGCTCCGTCTCATTGGCGGCAGAGTCCAATGAGCGGGCCTTCTCTTTGGTGCTCTTGATGGTTGGCGTCTTGGGCTTTGTCAGCGGTGATGGTGACAGTGGCTTCTGGCCGGCCACTTGCCCATCTGTGATGCGTATGGTGAGATTATTTTTATTTTTGCGATTCATGCGACCAGCTGATTCTTCGTCTCCCTCTGCAGCATCATCTTGCGCTTCCAGTTGATTGTCTGTCTCCTGCAGGGCAGCAGCCGTTCCTCCTGCTGCTGGTGTTGTTGCTGCTGCCGCTGGTGTTGCTGCTGCTGCAGTGGTTGTGAGTGAATGTGGTGGTTGAGTAGCTGTAGAGGGTATAACAACCATATCCTGTACAACATGATCGATTTCGGGAAAGCGAAAGAAGTTGCCATTTTTATAGCCAGCAGAATTGATGATGTTCAGAGGAGAACCCGAGAGGGAGTGATTCAAATTGAGATTATTAATAGAAGCGAGTAATTTGGGTGAGTAACTTAGGCGGCTGGAATCATTATGCAGGAGATTCGGTGTTGTTGTCGTCGTCGTTGAGGTTGTTGTCGTTGAGCTGTCATCGCGAAAAAGTATCGTAGGTGAGTTGTGCTCACTTTTCGACAAATAGAGGGCATCGTGTTCGTTTTCGGTGTCACTGCTGTGCTTCGGCTTCGGTTGTGTGTTCTCCTTGTTGGCAGCAATGCGTCCATCTTGGGGCGAGCACGATCGGCGATCGTACAGAGAGAAACGCTTCAATTTCCGATTTAGTGTCGTCGGCGATGAGGGCTGTTGTTGGTGCTTAGGATTGGCAATTGTGAACTGTTTGGGGGTATGGGGGGGTACGTCGGCATCGCCATGTCGCGGCAAGACTGGCTCCACATTGCGATCAGCTCCTATTGTTGATGTTGTTGTGGTTGTTGGCGACGGAAACTCAAAGGAGGTCTGAAGATAGTCCAGGGGTGTAAAATAGGGGGTGGGCGTGCTCTTGTTACTCTCCGCATCCACATCGGCATCCGCATCGTTGGTATAGGGGCAATCAATTGATGCAATAACTGCATGTTCTTTGTTGTTGTTTTTTAACTTGTCCATTATATACACACACAAAACACACACAAAACGCGCTCCACTCGCACTCCACTCCACCGCACTCGCTCGCTCGCTCGCTCGCTCGCTCACTCGCCTTCACTTTGCTTGGCTGCTATTTGGCTAGACAGACGCTGCCATGCAGTTGGTGTAATGCCGTCAATCGGTTAACATTATTGGCTTTCACATTGGCCACTTGCTGTTTGTTTAATTATATAGGCATTGCGTTAAAAATACGCTTTTCACAACACAACATTTTACACAAAAAAAGGAAAATAATCAACCTAAACACAGCTAGAGTGACCAAGGCATGTTGTACACAAAAATGACAATCGATGTATGTATTTAGTGTGCGGTATTTTCAGTACCTAGTTCTACAAATATACTGCAAATATACTTCGTTAGCAGGCCCGTTGTTGACTTTAAATAATCAATACTTTTATTTTACTAAAATTTCATTCATTGAAGATGTATCTGCGAAATATTTCTGCATATACACAATTAATGAAGAATCAAATAAAAAGCGTGCCTAATGTAGAAACACCCAAAAGCATGTATACGTAGCTATCGATATATGTATTTAAACTATCGCTTTGATAGCGATGGCAAGCCAAATTGTCTTGAACCGCCCTTAATTTAAATATAAATTTAGTTAAGTATTATTCTTTCAACAGGCATAACTTAGAACACTAAATATAACTAATATAGAACTTTCAAATTTATCTATCGGAAAATCATTTACTAGAACATCGATCAGATTTCATCCATAAGCGTAGCATAGAACGATTTTGGGCCAAAAGTGCAGCTTCCTCGAGATATTTAAAATGCTTGTCCTCAAATTGTGGTACCTTCATTGGCTCGGGAGATTGTAAGGTAATGGGGCAAATGCCTTGTTTTTGTATTATCCGCTGCAATCTTGCTTGATGGAAGCTTAAATAACTGATAGAATCTACAAATGCAGACGATCTCGTTTGTTTACCGTTTGGAATTGCTAATGAATTTCCATTATTCGCAATGGTAGAAGTGCCGGATGCATTACTTTTGAGTTTCAATTGAAGAGCTTTATAATCAACGTCATTTGATATAATTTTATTAGCCAGTTCCATATGAATTTTGCTTGCTTTTTGGGTAATTGCCTTTTTTGATTTAGGGCTCTTCATTCGTGATTTCCGTTCAACATCAGCCCGAAATGCCTTTGGATCGACTCGCACAATATGCGGCTTGGGTTGTTCATCAAATATTTGGAACTTTGTATCGGCAATTATTTTAACTACTTTATCTTTGCCCGATTTGTTACTTTTATTAAGACGAGGCGATATCATAACCTTAACACCTGACCCTGTCTGTACGGCGGCTGCATAAGTCATCCGCATGCCCGGCACAGAAGGTGAGGGTGATGCCATCGGTTCTTCCAACTTCATGTATTCACCCAAAGGCTTACGACGGACGGGAACAAACTGGCACGGCTCCTTGCTCAAATCATTGACGTCATCGTTCTGTTTCCTCCGAGCATTACGACTTTTTCGTTTGACGACCGCGGTCGTTGATTTTGATTTGGGCGCCGCCAGCTTCGACTTACGTCTTCCTTTGGTTACCACGGGTTGGCTATCTTTTTCGAACGGACGCATTGAATTTAAAATTATTTGAATTTACCCTACAATAAATAAAGACATATAAGTGACTTACCGATATCGAGATGTATTTTTCGTAGAGTTCTCTGATGTGTTTTATAGATATTTTCATTTTAAAATTTTTTACATACATACATTACCTAGAAGGAAATGCCATTAGTAACTTTTGCCCGTGCGACAGCAAGCATATATTTTAACATAGTAGAAAAGATTCGAAAATATTATAAATAACAAGACGAATAATGTTTCCAGCTGGCTTATTTCAACGTACACAAGCTCGAATTCTAAATTACGCGTAAGTTTTTACGGATCCTTAAATGTATTTCGGTGAAATATCCTTTTTCTCTTCCGTGTCCGCTCAGACGTTATTCGGAATCAAAAAGCATTATGCCCAATGTCTTTCTGCTTGGTGGCGGATTGGGTAAGCTGCAAGGCGGAATTAAGGAAGAGGAATATTTTAGCTCTATTAACCATGGACTCATGAGTAACATCCGCAAACATGTTGCAAGCTCTAAAAACGCGGATTACATGCGCAATTGGGAGGAATTCCAAAAGATACTAGATCATGCCGCATTCTATAATACAACCTGTCTCAATAAATATAAGGACTTGCACGAGGAAGCTTTCTTCCTTAACGAGGTATATATGCACGTAAAGTATATCTTATATCAATTTAACACTTTCGAACTTTTGCATTTCAGAACACAGAGTGCTTAAAAATGATGATTAATCGCTCCAAAATCCCGCCAAATCCCGAAGAGGATTAAAAAGTAGCATCTTGCATTTTTACCTATTAACTACTATATATATAACACAAGGTACATCTGTAAATTGATTTCTGTAATTTCATAATCGATGCTTGTGTATTTGTTTTAGTTTCGGACCGTTACATTGGGTTCTTTTCCTTTCGATTTCACAGCAAGTGGCAACGCCAAGAAAGTGCTGGCAAATGCCAATTTCATAACACAACCAAACTGCGCCACTTTCACAACACAACGAAACTGACAACATAAATCATCCGCTATATATAGTCAAATATATACCATATCTATCGCCGGTATATAAATCAATATGTTTACACTGTGGCGCATCAGTCAACATCTAAAAATCAAACAAATCCAGTAAGTATCATTCGGAGTTCGATTTGTAAAAAAAATATTAAAGTTTACTTCGAATTGCATAAGACTTGGATGCAGCTGCATATTTGCAACTTTATTAATAGAGTGCAGTGAAATATAAGTATATATTTCTATTTGCAGTCCACTGAGAATGTCACATGTCGGAGAGCTCGGCAGCGGTGCGGGAAAAGGAGGCGGCGGAGGCGGCTCCATACGCGAAGCAGGTGGCTCCTTTGGAAAACAGGAAGCAGCACGCGAAGAGGAGTTCTTTTACAAACAGGTTGATAACTGACCTCTAAATATGTTGCACATATATTTCATATTGCCCCGCTTTTATTCCAGCAAAAGGAGCAACTAAAAAATCTTAAAACTAAGACGGACAACAAGTCGCCCGAGCCAGCTAAGAAATGAAACAAATTGTCTAAGTTTGTAGTTTATAGTTTAGATTTTTGTATAACAAATATATGTGCAGTGGATATGTACAGTGGAAACTAAAACACATGGCTTCATTATTTCATTTTTAGATCTGAACTCATTCTGGCCGGTTTTAGAGTTGAGCTCTCAAAGTGCCGTGTGAATGACATTTGCAAACAGCTGATTGAGAGCCTAATAAATATGTATAAATATATAAAACACGTTGAGACAATTGATATTCATATACATATAGTTTATTCAAGCCCGCAATCGACTTGCCAGTAGGTCCTAATGCTATCTGCATACATTATCACATGTGTTTGTTGAGCTGACGATTTTGTTTACGAATTTGATGGAAGAGCGGGTGAGCCGTTGGTGATAACCGATTGAGCGCCGTACATCTGCTGCTGATAAGGGAGAAGAACGAAGGCAAAACGCAACAGCAGATCGTAAACAGAAAACAGTTTTCACCGGTTACGGCAAGTGTTTGCATCGAGATCCACACCTAGGAATTCGACATGGCAGCCACCATCCAAAATAGCCTGAAAGTGGCTATGAGAAAGCGTATGAAACAGATCCTCAGTTGCGTAACACCCGAGAGCATAGTAAAGCAGTCGCAATCGGTGACAGCAAAGGTGCGATAGCTATACTTCACTTTTATGTTTTATTGGGTAATCTTTCTTTCGGCGCCTTCTGCTGGCAGGTTTTGCAGCATGAGGCGTTCCGGCAGGCACAACGTGTAAGCATCTATTTGAGCACCAGCGAAGAACTGGATACCACAGAGATTATCCGAGAGATGTTCCGCCTGGAGAAGATGGTATTTGTGCCTAGCTATCAGGGTAAACAAATGAAGATGGTGCGCCTTGTCGACATGACCGAATACGAGGGTCTCCCCTTGACCAAGTGGAATATTAAGCAGCCCGACTTTAAGGAAAGCCGCGAGGATGCCATGACCAATGGTAGGCAGTACAGTAATCCTTAAAATGGAGCTTTTATGTATTTTCTCTACCTTTTCAGGACACGGAATTGATCTCTTCATTGTGCCCGGCGTAGCATTCACGCGCAGCGGCAATCGCCTTGGGCACGGCATGGGCTACTATGACAAATACTTGACCCAGCATGCTGAAAAGTATCCGCACAAGAAGACTACGATAATGGCAGTGGGTCTCAACGAACAGATCGTCCCCGTTGAGGAGCTGCCCATGGATGACCACGATGTCCGTTTGAATTATGTTGTTACAGAGAATTCTTAAAAGTTTTTAATATCAAAATCTTAATCTTTAATCACGTCACGTTGCAATATGTATAATATGTATTAATCGGAAATACAAGAGAATATTTCTTAACGCAAATAGGGCGGCCTCGAGCGCAGGCCACGCCCACGCGATCGTCCACTGTAATGAGGAGATGAATAATGCGAGTCGCTGCCGCTGAAATGCGACTCGGAATTGCCCGACCTGTAGGGCGCTCCACTTGACTCTGGCCAGCTGGAAGGCGAACCAATGCGCAACAGCTTCTTTTGTCTATTAGGAAGGAAGGAAGAACGTTAGTTTGAGGATTCCTTTAAGAAGTGCGACTTGCTGATTTGCTTACCTGTAGGCAGCTGCCGCAGAAATGCGGGAACCACGGTTGCGACCCACACGCGATCCACGCAGCATTGAGGGAATTTTATTGTAGCCTGTTGGACCAGTTGGCTGTGCGCCGCAGGTCTCCAGCGCCAGAAAGTCGTCGACATGCAGCGATGGTGGCCGTGAGGTGTTCGGCGGCCTCGAACGGAACGGATCGCCACGTGAAGGCGGTGGCCTGGCAAAGCCACGACCACGCACTGAGGTGACAAACATTTTCTTCTCTGGCCTACCCGTTGCGGGCTCCACCTCAACACGTCGAGTGCGGTAACAGGATGCTGTCGGTGTCATTTCGCGATTTGATTGCGGGGAACCTGATAAATTCAGTGTACGCTTGGAGTCACCCGGCTGATTCAAATCAGGGTTCAGGCAAGTATTGGCCAAATCTGTCAAATCGCAGGCGATACGCTCGTACATCGGCACCTCGATCATCTCAATGGGCATTGGCTCCAGCCAGTAGCGAGCCGTCAGCTGTGGATTCTCTGCTGTGGCACAGAAGCGTGTAAAGATTGAACGGGCCTCGTATTGCGTCACAATGCCTTCGGCTTGGGGAAAATAAGGTTCGACGCTGAGCGGACCCGTGGCAACAGCAGCTGTTGTCGCAGCATTTGCATCGGATTCGTTTGTGGATTCATTTGGAGCAGCTGCTACGGGCGGCACATCTGCATGATCTAGCCTGGAAGCGTATAAGACAACGAGCTGCTTCAAATCATTCACTGCTGCCTCATTGGCCACCGCCTTGTACTTCTCCAGCACTCGCAGTATACGCTGCAGGACTGGCGGCTTGTCCAACGGCACAATCTGGAACTCTAGTAGCTGTGCCAGCTCTACAGCGCCCAATTTGAGTGTGCGTATGGGCATAGGTGACATTGGCTGTGCAGGCTCAATTTGTGTCAAGGAGCGCAGCAGTAGAATCAAGGACTCCAAATTGGCGTGATACTCAACCGTCTCGTTGTGGTGTATGACACGCTCCATCCAGGCTTGGAATTCGCTGATCTTTTGCTTTAATGTCAGAGCCAGATGATAGAAGGTAAAGCTATAAAGGAGAACATATATATGAGCTTGATGATATTAAGAAATAGTAAGATTCACTTACTCATGCTCGGTGAGTATGACCAGATTACGTACTGCCAGAATGGATATGCCGTTAGTTACCTCAACGCTGGCTAGATTGCTGAAGACAGCATCGATTATACGGGGTAACAGCTCTTTGGGAGGCAGAGCAGCTGCCAAATTAAGCAATGGCGGTGCAGTTGACTTATGTGAAATCAAAGAGATTCCCGAATCCAGAAAACTGTCCAGTATACGGTGCACTGCCTCTTGGCAACTGGAATGTGGCACGCCGAATTCGTTGTTGGCCAACAGAGATTGAAACATTTCCCAGAACTTGCCGGACAAAATCGACAGCATAGAACTCTTGAGCGGAGCAAATGCACAGAGACGAGTGGAGAAACGAAGCAGACGCTCCAGATTGGGAGAGGGCTTGCAGCCAAAATTCTGGAACTCGGTGCATAGCAACTCCATAATTGTCTTCGCAACGAGCAGCGTCATGTTCGGTGCCAGATCAGAGAGTTGCATACAAACACGCTGCAGCAACTCCACAAGCTGTGGAAAGCTTGATGGCGCGAGGGCTTCTATCAGATTGGCAATTTGCTTACTCTGTGGATGCAGATGAGCAGACCAAAGTCTTCGCTCTCGAATCAATCGCTGCTTGTGCTGCTGCTTCAACTGATCGCAGAAGGGCTGTGGCATTGGCAGTGGCAGTGGTAGCAGCTCAGCCAACAACTTCAGGCCAGGTATAAAGTTTGCTGGTCCATCGATGTTCTTGAGCACTTCCCGTATCATTTGTGTCCACAGTGACTTGTGCAGAGACTCCTCATCCTGTTCGTGCGGCTGTGTGTAGGCCAGCAGACTATGCACAACCTCCAACTTGCATTGCTCCACCTCAGCGCCAGCTTGGCATCGTGTTGGGTAGTAGTAAAGCAGGAAATATACCTTCACCAGATGATCAATGGCAGTCAGGTCTTTGAATGTACCATTGCGGCACTGTATGGCATAGGTGAGGAGTTCACGTAGAATTTGCAGTGCTGGGAGCATAATCTGGCAACAGTGTACACCCTGTATTGTCATTAGGGCAGGTGCATGGGTTCCTGGCTGTTCGAAATACGTGCACAGACGCTCCATGATCTGTATGAGCAGTTGAACGCCATCCGCCGCGTACAGTTGCAAGGCAACAAATCTATGTTTGAGCTCTTCGGTGCCCACATACCTGATGGGCTTGTGACCGGCCGGGGTTGACGTCTTGCTTGTGACCAGATAACGTAGAATACGCAAGGCCATAATCAAGTCACCTGGAAACGTGGTTAGATACTCCAATGAGCGTCCTATCACCTCCACCAGAGGCATGATGTCATCGTAAATTAACACATTGATGGCTTCCAATGGCTTCATATACACATACATTTCTTGCAGCACAGCCGACACAGATGGTTCAAAAGTCTCATGATTTTTGGCCAACTCCAATATGACAGGGCCATGCTCGATAAGGTAGTCGAGTTGTTCACAGTATCGTACACATGCATCAACCATATCCACAGCGTAGCTGAGTACAGGACTCTTGTATTTGGTCCCTGGCGAGCTCAATTGGCGTTGTGACTGCAGGCGCTGTTCCTTCTTAATGAGGTCCATGAATATCTTTAAGTTATTGTTCATGCCCAGCACTTCGATCGTGTGCTGTCGTCCAGATGGATCGCAGGTCTGCGAATAAATAGCATGCATATGTGTGGCCAACTTGATAGTATCGTATTCCGGTGCAGCTGCAGTAAACACAATCGCATCAAGGTGATAACGCGTCTGCATCTTGTATGCCAATTCAATTCCCAGACGCGCCAAACGCGGCAATATCGGACGCAACACTGGCACAATCCTCTGAATAGTTCTGGGCATAATGACCGGAGCGGCAATGTTCACCGGAGCGGAAATGTTTGCCGGAGCGGCCTCAGTTTGAACTCCCACATTAATTGCCACTGTTGGCATCGGTACTTCGGGTTTCCCTTCTGATTCCTTTTCTGAACTATCTGACGTGTTCAACGATTTGTCTTTCTCGGACTTCACTAAAAGATGCAACAGGAAAAGTTAAATGCAGAATGGAAAAAGAGTAAAGTTAGTTAATTTACCATCCAGTTTCTCCTTGGGTACTTCAATTTTGGGGCCCTTGGGAACGTCATCTAGACCCAGCAGAATAGCGACAATTAGTTGGGTTACGTCGAAAGCATCGTCCATAAAGTAATCAATGCCCACATGGGATGTTAGCAGAGCATGCATCATGTCCAGCGTGCAGAGGAATGTTGAGGCTGGCAGATCCTTCGAATTGCTTAGAAGCAACAGCAGCGACTCGGCCAGACAATGCTGTGAAAAGTAAGCTTGCAGGGAATTGGCAAAGCTGCGTTGCGCATTGGGATCTGTGACCAATTCGAACTTCTTTGAGACTGGCAAAAAGCGACGCGGCTGCTGAAAGCAAAGCTGATTCGCCAGCAGCGCATCCATTAGCATTTGGAAAGCAAACTCAATGTGCTGATAGAACTCTTCACTCTGGCGCTCCATTTTTGTATTGAACAGCTCCGTGCAGTTGGTGCGTACTGTTTCCAGTGCCTCATAGAGATGAAGTTTCTTGATGATGGCTTGCAGTGCGTATTTGGTGCGTGTGAGCTTGGCTGAAGTCAAGGAGTCAATTATCTTCCGGTAACCATTGGTTTTCGATGACATAAAGCTTTTAACACCAGACTTGGTGTCTAGTATGGAGTAGACAGCCTTGAGCAGCTGCAGTTTAATAGAGAGCGCCATATAGGGCTCTTCATAGAGCTTGAAAACAGCTTCGAATGCATCGAACTGGTGCTGCTTGTGCAAATGCAGGAAGAGCTGCTCATTGTTGCACAGTAGTTCGGCCATTCGTGCGCCCAGTTTGATGTGACGAATCTTGAATGCTGGTTGTGGCTGCATGCAGGCCGCCTGAAAGCTGAGCGCAATCTGAAGAATATTTGCAGCTTGGCGCAAATGCGATTCGTCGCTATTGAAGAATTGTTGGAGCACAAAGTTGCGACGTTTATAGTGCTGGGTAAGGTATCCCAATTGGTTGTTCAGCTGCTCGCCCAGGTAGACAAACTGTTCACGTTCGTCGACAGTGACTCCGCTGTTCTCCTCGTTGAACGCGTTCACATTATCCCAGCGTATCTGCAGAGAGAGCTTCTTGAAAAGCAACTTAAGTGTATCTAGTTCCTTGCTGTAATGTGATGACAAGTCACCCTGGAAGCACAGCAGCGGACGTCGCCATGGCTCGAATGCATCTATAGCTGGTGGCGCAGCGGCTGCTGCCATTTCTAGTTCGCGCTCATATTCTGCTTCAGCAGCCGCATCTACAGCACGTTCCTCGTCTTCTAAATCGTCGCCAAGTATTTCGTCGTCACTGAGAATCGGCTCGAACTGTTCTTGCGGAGTATCCGAGCGCTCACGTTCTCTTTCACGCTCTTCGTCATCGCGCTCTCGGGGTAGCGATTCTGATGAGTGTCTATAGCCGTGAGTGCTAGTCAACTTGTAATGTGCACGTGTGTCATCATCGTCGTACTCCATTGCATCAGGTGAGCGGGGTCTTGTCGGTGAATCAATCGAAACAGGTGGTGTTCGCGGCCACTTGTGCTCATCTGCATCTGAACGTGAGCGCTCAGAGCGCTTGCGACGAGTACGATGACTAGAATACTCTGGCGAACGTGAATACTCACGCGGCGCCTTATCCCTTGAGCTTAAAATAGAATATATGAAAGTTAAACAGATATTCTCAGATAGTTTACAGATAATCTTCATTACCAGCGCAAGTACTCTCTGTCGTTGCTCTCTGAGTGCGTGTGAGTCCTTAAATGAGGCGGTGAGTGGTCTGTGGAATGCGTTGAACGCCTTATGCGGCGCAACTCCCGCTGCTCCTCGTCTGCATGCTGATGATAATGTTCTCTAGACATTCCGTACTCCATGTCCTCGTGCTCAAATTCGCCAACGCTGACGCTGGCTTTGTGTGCTGGAGCTCCCAATATTTCGCCTGGTATGGGCTCAGACCATTCGTCTTTGAGCACTTCTTCAGGAAGGAGTACATTGTGACCCTCACCACTGAGATTGCAAATCTCTGGACCAATCATCGCTGGCTCGCAGGGCAGAGTTGGGCTGGCAATGGGTTCGGTTACCGAATTTGTTAATATGCCATAGACGGCCAGGGTAATAGCGCTGTACCAGCCGCGCAAGACGAGACCATCCGTTGGAATCTTTTCCTGTGAGCAATCCAGATGAATACAATCGTTTTGATTGTAGCGTAGAAGACCCAAATTCTCAAAAGCCGACGCTCCCGGCATGCCCAAATCGTTTACAAAAAACTCCAAATCGAACTTTGAGGGATTCGTGGCGCCCAGGCGGACGCCGCCCGGGAAGTCTGCTTGCACTCGAGCACCTAATGGTATTATTCGGACTTGTGTGATAAACACCGGCTTGGGGAACTGAACCAGATCCAGATTTATATCCTACGGTTTTGTAAATACACATATTTATTAATTTATTCACTTGTATAAGTATTTGGAAAATGCAAATTTTACGTACGGTGACTTCTTCGTGTGAGAATGTGTCGAAGAACAGCAACTCGGCTCCATCATCGGCGTCCGCCATGTTTGTTGGAAGAAATATCTTGTTAACCTGTTGCAACCACAACTACAACTATTTATTATGTTATTATATATTAAAGTTTTAACAAACAATCAAGCGTCCGTCGGCAAATTTTTTAAGAATTCGCTAAGTGTGACCGTTTTCAACCTGTGGGGATTTGGTAAATAAGATGTTATCGATATTAAATTGTAAAATACGTTGAAGTGGCAACCTTAAAAGATCTGGATAAGGTGGCTACCTTATTTGCTACCGGCTCTAAGCTTCGGCCACACTGACACCATACAAGTTTTATTCGCAGAACAGTCGAGTAAGTTTTTTGCGCCACAATAAAAATTGCTCAGCATACACCAATACACGTACATATATAATTATATATAAAAAATTGTTTTTCTTGTGCAAACAATAAACAAAAAGCGGTGCACATATTTCAAGATGTAGATACATATACTGTATAATGCGTGTATATATATTTGGAATCTGCCTTTGCTTTGTTGTTTTATTTGCAACGGGGCTTTGACCACTTTCTTACGGATCATCGTGCTAATGCCGCAATTTTTCTTTTCAGTTTTTCATCCTACATAATTCTTTACCAGAATGTTCGTTGTACGTCGTAGCGCCCGTTTGTACCCCGCTGGAGTCCAGTAAGTTTCATAGCTCTAATTAATTGCTAACTACTCGACACCTAACTGCACTAAGTGTTTCAAATTGACATTACAAAACATTTTCCTTACCAATAGCAGGCATGTACGTGCACAATACATACATACATACCCACGTATTTTTTCATTCGCTGATAAGATAAACATAATTCGAACCCGAAATTTCTTTACGTTTGACCCGGTATATTCTGCTTGTGTGTGTGTATGTCTGCTTACGACTTCATTGTTGGTTACATAACAAGTACAGAAATGTACTCATGTGTGCTCTAACTTTCCCCCTCTTCTACAGGTTGGCTAAGATGAGCGGCAGCCAAGTCGGCGACTTGGGCAGCGGTGCCGGTAAGGGCGGTGGTGGCGGCGGCTCCATTCGTGAGGCCGGTGGCGCATTCGGCAAACTGGAGGCCGCCCGTGAAGAAGAATACTTCTACAAGAAGGTGAGTGAACTGGAAATCTTTTAAGTAAACATAAATATGTATAATTTATTTAAATAACATGAAAAGTAGAAAAGCAGCTGAGGAATAACAGATTCAATCGTGATATCGAAAATATACTAAGAAATGCCGAAAAGACGAAAAATACCACTAACAAGTGGCAACGCCGGCTTATGATAAGCTCGTGTTTATGCTAGGATTATACCTTCAATTTAAGCCGTGCTTTTGAAAATGTACTAAAAAAGGAGAAATGTTGCAACTTCGAATCGAAAAATCAAAGCCAGTTTAGTTTCCGCTCAGTGGCATGGCAAACCATGCAACAACTCGTAAATTCCGCATTTCTGTATGCGAAAATTGACTTCCTTGAAGTTAAGTCCGGCACCAAAAGCTTTTTGCAAGCGATTCGATAGCGCCCACATCTCCTCTTTGCCTTCGTGATTTCTGAAAATCTTAAGGCCGCTGGTAAACTGTAGCCGCTGCCCATCCTCAATGACCAGGGCTAGACTTTGCTGATTATACGGCTGTAGTATGTTCCAGGCCAGAATACTCGAGGGCTGCACCAAACCACACAGTAGTGTTCCCGTCTCGCTCATCGCGGCTGCCACACACTGACTGCCCCTCTTGCCCAGCACCAAAAATTGATCGAGTGCGGCGCTGACATCATTTGGCTTCCAATTGCTGGCATTGTTTACCACATGCAGGGGAATAGCCATTTGCCAGTCACTGGAAAGGGAATGGAAATACATCATACGCTCCAAGCGTCGCCCAGCCAAGCTGTGTGGCGTCAAGGTTATGGAAACAGTTCCGTCCCACAGCTGAAAACTTTCGCCGGCTATTTTGAAGGTTCCGAAATCCGGATGCGGATAGGTATACTTGTTCTCAATGCGCCATGACTTCTGAGCCGCCACATCATAGACAACAATGCCATCGCCAATGGAGTCAGCCATGTACACATGCCCCACATCACAATTGTGCGCGTCCAGATCAATTGTGGGTGTAACAAAGCGACTGACCCCCACCTTGTACATGCCCTGTGGCAAGCGATAGTGGTGCACCACCTCCCCGCTGGCCAAGTCAATGGCATACAGCTGTGGTGGACAGTGCTGCACAAAGTCAATCTCGCCGCTGTCCAATATCCACATGCGTCCGCATTCGTCGATCTGTGTACGATACACGGATGTGAGACCGTTACAGTCGGCGCCATGCGATTGGTGCCAGTCGTAGCTGGGGTAGGCGCGTAGCTCGGTGCCATTACCTCGCACCTCGTTCGTTACATAGGCCAGGGAATACGGAACGCCCTTGACAAATCGTGGTATTGTCACAAAAATCGAGGGCGTTTTGTCGCCATCTGAAAAAGAGAAGGGATTTGGCATGTGGCCACGAAAATTAATGCGATTATTGCACCACGAGTACAGTTTATTATTAATCTTACGACTTAACAACAATGTCTAATCACCAACCGGTTAGAACGAGATCATGATCGATATTCTTGTAATTATTTGTTATTTGCACATTTTTGCGTTGCACTTAACTGTTTTTAGCTGTACTAAGGATTTTAATTGAAAACCGCGCCCAAATAAGTTCAAGGTTATACAAAATTCGTATGGTTTCTTATTGTCCTAAGGGATTTCACTTCTAATCCAAGTGGCAGCAAGTCATTATGTTACTTACGCGTATAGTAGACATCCACATCGATGGGCACAACACCGTCAGGATCATAGAGTCCTGCACTAATGACACGCTCCCGTTCTTGTGGCGTGGGGAAGGCCAACTCCAAGTTGCGTGCCTCAAAGACACTTATCAATGCCTTGGAATCGTATCCTGCGCCGGGTCCTGTGGTATACTGTCCTGCGACAAGGGCAAACCAAGTGGTGCAGTAGCTGATTAGCGCAGCAGTTATCCTTAATTCGTGCTGTAAGCGCATGCTGTAACAATCCTTTCACTTTCGCACGATCTGCTCTGCCTAAGACCAAAATGTTAACTGCGCTTGCGTCGCCAACGGGCGTCGTATGTATGTCTCTCTAATAACCTCAATCAACACCCGTCTCGGCTTGAGCTTTCGGCTTCGGTTTTGGCTTCAGCCTAAGCTCGAGCGGCTAACCAGACCTGGTCAATTGGGTCAACTTGGTCTTTAAACTGGTTTAATTGCACATTTAAGAGCGTGCATTGAAATTCTCATTGTAGCGATTTGTTTGTGTCCTCACAAAAAAAGAGCAAAACAAGAGAGCAAAAATAACAAGCTGCGCAATTTTTGGGGGAACTTATAATTATGCACGCGTTCCAGTAACTTCCAACTTCCACACGCTGCAGCAGCGCATGACGTCAAAGTAGAGTCCATTGGCCTCAGTCGTCCAATAAAAACACACTAAGTATTGGTGTATGTTGATATCATTATCAGGTTAGTAATAGGTTAGTTACAGGTTGCAGTAACATAAGATACTTGGCTTAAATTAAGTTGTGCAACCTCAAATCTGAATAGATTAATTCTCAATATAATCTTGTTTATATTTCCCTACTCACTACAGTGCGGCATAAGGGTGTGCAAAAGTCGAATTGTTGTCTGCAAGTTACATTGTTGACAAGTTGATTCATTGGTTATTTAACCGGAACCAGTTTAGAGATTTTGTCAACCTCTTTCCCAAACTTTAATTCCACATGTTTCACACATGTAAGCGGAATCATCTTAAATCATCTTCACCGCCACTTAAAAATTGCCGATAAGGCGACTTTGAACTTTGTAACATAAATATGCAATAACGGAATAGTTTTGTCACAACTTTAATACCCTGTTCAGGCTTTAATCTTTTCTTCACATCAAAGGGTCTATTATTTTTGAATAGAATAGAATAATGTCATTGATAATACTTGAATGATCAGGTATTATTTTTAGACTTTGAATCAGAACTTGTTTCATGCCTATTGAGACCCTTAAATTATAATCTGCAACTATTGTGTTTGCAGTATATTATCTTAGCAGGGTGATAAAATAATTTGAAAGCCTTTCAAATGAACAAACATTAGGCACTTCATCAATTAGGGATTATACAACTGGCGAATTTTATTGCCAGAGACACACGCTTCATGAAATTAGCATATTTTCCTCTTACTACGAAGTGGGACAATATTTGTGCCACTACTGTACAGTACAGTAACGTCGTTGGATTATGAAATACACTTTAATAGTAAACAAAAATCTGAATCTTATCTCTATTTGACTAATAACACATTAATTGAAGATCAGGCGATTAGGTGATTGGTCCGAGCAGAATACTCCGTTATTTAATGTCGTCGAGGCGACGCCGCAAGATGCGGAAGTTTACCTCATTCGAGTTTAATGTGCCGGCAGCGATTTTCTGCAAGGAGAAAGTTTTGCATTCAGTTGAAATGAACGGGAGAGTGAGGTCGGATAGAGTTGGACGGGATCTACTTACCTGAAAACGATTCGAGAGCATCCAGAGCTCTTCCTGTCCTGTCGGATTGCGTACAACCTTCATGCCACTGACAAACTGCAGCTTGGAGGAATTGGCAGGCAGATTGAGAAAACTGCGTGAGTTGTAGGGTGTGTTGACATTCCAGGCGAACAGCTTAATGGGATCGAAGGTGACACAGTAGAGATTATTGCCACTATCGATGGCTGAGGCAGCGCACTCGCTCTTGCGCCTGCCCAGCAACCTGAACTGATTTGACATGGCATTGGGATTGTTCTCCCAATTCTCACGCCTGTTCAGCACACTCAGGGGTACCGAGTACTCACTAACGCTGGCCAGCGGATGGAAAAAAAGATTACGTTTGTCATTGTTAACGGCAAAGATGCCATCCATAAGCTCGAAACTCTCTCCGGCAATCGTGTGGTTTCCATAGTCGGGATCTGGATACATGAAACGATTCTCGACGCGCCACGCAGCATTGGCGCGATAGTCGTAGACAACGAGGCCAAATCCTGTAACATCTGGCACGTAGATCATGGTGCGTGCACAGTTGCCACGCGGCGGTGGATCCAGGACTAACGGATTGGGAACAATAAAGATGGAGGTGCCTGATATGTAGGTCTCATTGGGGAAACGGAAACGATGCAGTAGACGATCGTTGGCAAGATCGAAGAGCAGCAATTGTGGCGGACAAGGCTGGGTGTCGCCAATGGTACCCGAGTCAATGACCCACAGATGATTGCACTGTGTGATCTGAGGAGACAAGAGAACCTTAGTTGAAAGATTCGAGGAGAACTACAGCATTCACTTACTGAAACACGGAAAACAGAGGTCAGCTTATCGCAATCATCGCCGTTGTTGTTGTGCCAGTCGAAGCTGGGATAGGGTTGTAGCAGTGGTCCGTTGTTACCCTGCTGTCGGCTTACAGTGGCCAAGCTGTAGGGTATTCCAGTCACGAAGCGAGGAGTTGTGGTAAACAATCGAACTGTCCCATTGGGCAAGTAATGTGGCTGCACATCAATGGGAGTTCCGTTCTCCGGCACCAAATTGCCGTCATTTTCAGCCTGTTGACGATCCTGTTCGTTGGCAAAACCGTATTCCAATTGTCGCCATTCCTTCTCCGTTTCCACATTGCGTACAGGACGCCCAACTCCAGGCGCACGTTCAATTCCAGGTAGCAGGCCAACTCCGGGTGAACGACTGTTGTAGCCAGTCACAATGAGACTGATCCCCAACACGCAAAACAGCTGCAGCAAGGAGTTTCGTATCATCTCGATGGGTTTTTGCATTTGCAATTGATGTTGGTCAGCGCTAATCAACGGAGCTTATATATCAAATTCAATGTTTGTTTTCGGAACTGATAGGTTTTGTTCTACTCAATCTATTGACTGTATATAGTATTGTAATTGCGTACTGCGCGGACTGTTAGCCCAGCTGAATTAACACCTCGCATCAGCCTTGTGTTCGTATTCTACTTTCTTGGCAAATAGTTTAGAGATATTGTCGATATTGTCTTCTGCCTTTTGGTTCCGTTTGCAAACACATTGGCTGCCAATTAGCAACTGAAACTGGCTCGGAGCAGCTACACAAATTAAAATTTGCATTGGCGTAGAAAGTAAGCAACTTTTGGAATTTATTCAATTTGGTTTTATCTCTGAGTTAGAATATATTTTTAGAATTCAAAATTCCCTGCAGTACGAACCTGAATTTGCATTCTGTTTTGCGTTATTTTAACAGTGTAATAAACAAGTATTTTAACAGCCCCTCGTTGGGCAGCCTAATTGAGTGTAAAGTTATTAAAAACAAACATTTAATTAATTTTACTGTTGAAAATTACAGAGAAAAGTTGTTTGAAAACGGTCTCCCACCTGCAAGGAATGCATAACAAATTATTTCGTTTAAAAATCTACAATTCTTTTCAGAGTCTTCCACTCTGGGGGCCACCACTGTACCGTGCACTGGTGGCACCAAATTAATATGTAGATTGTGGTTTACTTACAGTGTATTATGCTTTATTAGGATACAAAAGGAAAGTCTTATCTCGAGTGTCTTAAACTAGTTAAAGATCAGCTGATTGGTCAGATCTTCGTCGCTGGGAAAGAATATGCCACTGTGTATATCGTCGAGGGGACGACGCAACATGCGGAAGTTAACCTCATTTGAGTTTATCGTGCCAGCGGAGATTTTCTGCAAAGAGAAAGTCAGGTTTAATAAACGATGAAAGAGAGAGAGAGAGCGTTGCTAACTAACCTGGAAACGATTCGAGATCATCCAGAGTTCCTCTTGACCTTCGGGATTGCGTACGACCTTCATGCCACTTACAAACTGCAGGTGACTGGACCTTGCGGGCAAATTGCCAAAGTTTTGTGGCAAGTAGGGTGTGTTCACATTCCAGGCGAACAGCTTGACGGGATTCAAGGTGACACAGTAGAGATTACCACGACTGTCCATGGCCGAAGCGGCACATTCACTCCTACGTCTGCCCAACAGCTTGAACTGATCCGACGGCGGTTTGCCGCCATTCTCCCAATACTCACGCCTGTTCAGAACATTGAGGGGCACCGAGTACTCACTGATGCTGGCCATGGGATGGAAGTAGAGATTGCGCTTATCATTATTCACGGCAAAGATGCCGTCCATCAGCTCAAAGCTCTCGCCAGCGATTGTATGGTATCCATAGTCGGGATCGGGATACATGAAACGATGCTCGACACGCCATCCAGCATTCGCAAGATGATCGTAGACTACTATGGCGTGATGTGTTACGTCGGCCACGTAGATCATGGTGCGTGCACAGTTGCCACGAGGCGGAGGATCCTGCACCATCACACTTGGAGTTATAAAGAGTGACGCGGCTGCTGTGTAGGTCTCATTGGGAAAGCGATAACGGTGCAGCAGACTATCGGAGTTGAGGTCGAAGAGCAGCAGCTGTGGTGGGCAAGGTTGGGTGCCAGCAAAATTGCCAGAATCCATGACCCACATTTGATTGCACTCAGTGATCTGTAGGAATATATAAAACAGTTAATACCGAGCTGAATTAAAACAGCTTTCATTAACTTACAGCCACACGAAAAACGGAGGTGATCTTGTCACAATTGTCGCCGTTGTTGTTGTGCCACTCCATACTCGGATATGGCTGCAGCATGGGTCCGTTGTTGCCCTGCTCCTCGCTGACGGTGGCCAGTGTATAGGGAATTCCGGCGACGAAGCGAGGAATTGTTGTGAACAAACGAAGCTGGCCATTGGGCAAGTAATGTGGCTGTATATCGATGGGAGTGCCGTTCTCAGGCACCAAATTACCGGCGGATGCGGCCTCTTGACGATCCTGGGGCGTTGGAAATCCGTATTCCAATTGTCGCCACTCTCGCTGCGTGTCCACACTGCGCACAGGAGGACGTCCACTGCCTCCAGGCATACGATTGCCTGCCGGTGGTGGATAGACGCCACTGTAGCCGGCCACAACGAGACTTGCTACCAATACACACAGCAGCTGCAGCAACATTTTCAGTATCATCTCGACGGCTGCTCAAACGGAATTGATGTTGTCTATCAACACGGTCTTGAGTTATTTCGATGCTATTAATTTTTTTGGGAACTGATAATTTAAAGGCTACGCAAGGGGCCTTGTCTGGCGATAATGCACGGCACTGTAAACAAGCTATATTTGTGTTTAGTCAGTTGTACTAACTTTTAAGCACATTCTACTCCGCGATCCGGGAATGTTCTTGTGCCTCTTATTGGGCTGCCACTTAACAACTAAAACTGGCTCGGAAGCTACACGCACCCATAGCCGATGCGAAATCAGGTTCAGGTTTAGCTTGTGCTTCTGCTTCGGCTTCTGTTTCAGGCAACATCTGCTTAAAGCGACAGCAAGTTGCGATGTTTTTCCCACAATCGTTTTCTCTTATGCTCTCTCTCCCTCTCTCTCATTCGTTGTTTGTCAACCTTAGCCACGGCTAATGATATAGCTAAACTGCCAATAAGTGTTGACTGTGTCTAGAGGTTTTTTCCGTTTTTTGAGGTTTTTGGGTGGAGAGTCATTTGTCTTTTTACGTATGCGTGCTAATAATTGAATTTGTACGTGTTATTCGAACAATGGGGGCTTTTGCGACATACGCAGGCAGCTAAACTGGGAGAGCTACCGACTAATAATAATATCGGGAATGCTGTTCAATTATCGGCGCTTTTGTTATTTATATTGTATATTACCCCATTAATTATTGTTTTTTTTTTTTATTTTGATTTTGTCATTTAATAAAGTTATTTCTGTCTTTCTCTTGCAGCAAAGGGAACAGTTGGACCGCTTGAAGAACGACCAGATCCATCAGGCCGAGTTCCATGCCCAGCAGATCAAGGAGCACGAGGAGGCTATTCAGCGCCACAAGGAGTTCCTCAACAACCTGCACAAGTGAAGAACCAAGGAAGGAAGAGCTTGTTAAAAACAATACTTAACTCACGTTTATAACGATTATTACGAAACATTACACACAATTGCATTTCTGTAACCTACACTAATATTTTGTATTGTTCTTAAAACAACATGCAAACGAATTGTTCGATGCTTGAATAAAGATTGTTTTTTAAGAATTTATTATTGTTTTTGCATAAAACTCGAAATTGTTAAGCGTGTGTAGGTGCTTATTGCCATAATTTGTATGCTAGGGTCGTCAACCGGTTATCCATATATTAAAATCGGTTCGAACAGTAAAAAAGTTAAATATCTCGTATTGTTTTTTAGTATGCAAAGGTGTCTATAAAGTATTGCGAATATCCGAGATTAGAGAGAGTAGAAATTTCTAATTTTGATAAATGGTAATCTTAATATCATCTTAATGATGAGGCGTATTCAAAACAGGTTTCCATTTTGTTTACAATATCAATTACAGTCTCCACGCCCGTTCGACACATAAATACACAAATCGTCATTCATTAAGCCTTATGAGTATTTATAAGCATCATTCATTCAACTTTGCATTGCTTTTCGCCGACCCGAGGAGTGAAAACAAGTATTATATTTCTTGGGCAAACGGAACGTGTGCAACATTCCCTAAATGAAGTAAGCAATAAAAGAATGATATAATATTTGTACTTCCAATTTATTGACTTTTTCCGGAGGAGGATAGACTTGCTGTTCCTAGGAACTTCGGAGCCTGTGATGAAGGTTGCCATTTTTAGTTTATTTTTAATTCTGTCATCACTGACTGTAAGGGAAAATAAAACAATCTGGCAAGTCGAATGTGTGGACATATTTTTTCCCGCCCAAGGAAGCAATAGAGAAAGCAAATGATTTGTCTTCTCCACTAACTGCCGTTATGCAAAACGAAATTCTGCTTATTTTCCCGCCAACGGAATTAAGTAAGCAGTGCACTGCTTTGAGCTGCTTGCGTACCCATGACACGAGCCCATGTTGCATTAGCCAAAACACAAACCACAGCAAGAGAGAGCAGCGTCGCATTTTCTAGCGGGCACTTTGTGACATAATAATCAGTACTGCCAACTTAGCTTTTTTCCTGTTAAGTATGAGTTGTTTTTTTAAATTCAATTGCTACTTTGGAAACCTAATCAGCATTGACTTTTTTTAAATGGACTCTTAAATTAAAATGTTTTTGAATTCACATTCATAAACATTACTTTTATTTATTTAATGAAAATGGCAAACATATTACACAAAATTCTAAAACAAACCGTGTACTTCGGCAATTGGTAAGTGGCGCCTTAGCAATTCCCGCACCGTTAATCAAAGACTTGCATTTCAGGAAACATGTTATTAAAAATGGATTTAAGCTGGCTTACTTCTTGAGAAGCAGCCAGGAACTGAAATTGGAAGAATTGCAAATGGTACGCAAAAGTGATGTGCAAACAGTAAATGATCTAATTTATCTTACTCCTTTCGCCCCAGAAACGCGTTAAGCTGGAGACACGTGCCCAGAACTTAATGCAGAAGCAGCGCTCTGCAGAGTCAATGCTGACCGATTTGACTCGTAGCATTAAACAGATGGAGTTTGACTTCCCTGAACTCAAGAAGCTGGTGACGGGACACGAGAAAGTTGACGTTCTGAAGAAGAACACCAGTTGCCCAGAGAGCGAGAGAGATAAAGATTGTTGAGAGTAACACACTCCTACTATGGGGGTTTTTTACGTGTTATCAGCGTCAGCAAAAACAAAATCCCTCGCGGTGCTTCACCGCAAGTCATAAATTTAATCAAAGCTAGGTACGTACATATATAAGCTGGGCTTCCACTCTCAAGAAATCAGTCAAATCGCAAAATACTCAGAGATAACATCATCATGCAGTTTCTACATGTGTGCAGCTACCTATTGGCAATATGTGTTGCTCTGGGAGGCATAACTGGCGTCCTGGGCACCCCCTCGCGTGACAGTGGGGGCAATAGTTGGAGAGGAACTGGTTCTCAGTCACGTCCTCAGCAGCGTCCCTTCTACTATGATGCGCCCATCCGACGGCCTGGTCAACCCCAAACCATGTACGCCTAGACAACTTTTTATTTATTTTCGATCAAATTTTAATTTTTGTACACTAAAATAAAGAATCGATTCTTTAATCACATCTATACTACTTTCTCCTGATCAAGTTAGTCTTACTTTATGTTTGACAAACTATTTTTTGTTTTCACATTTATTTTATTTCGTAGTTCCGTTTCCTTGAAATTTTTAAAAAATATCTCAAATTTGAAGTGATGCAAACAAATCAAATTATGAACCTAATCGTAACGCGATGTCTTTGTTTGTTGAGGCCCCAGCAAGTGTTCTGTCAACAAAATATGAAGTACGTTTTTGAACAACACCAAAACTCCATTATTTAATCGGTATCTTGGTACTTAGGTTTTGCGAAAGGTACATAAGGGCCAAAGAGAATGTCAGCTTTTTAAAGATGGTTTGTTTTCCAAAATGTCTTGGAGTTTTCTTGGCATCGTTTCTAATCACTGTTCGCCTTAGCAACGGGAACACCTGAAAGAATTGCGTAAAAAGATAATCAAGGAGCGGACTTTGATAAAGGAGAAATTAAACGAGCTGGACGAACAGATTAAGACAATACAGAAGAAGAACTATGAGCGCAAAAATAAATCCCCTGACAGTTATTCCTAGTATGACTAGAAAGAAACTTTTTTAACTTAGAGGTAAATGCCTGGAATCTTTTTCATTTGTCATTGTCCTAGGAACTCTAAACACATTTCTAAAAATAAAAAATTTAAATAAATTTGAATCTGAATACAAAATTGAATATACGAATCTTTGTTGGAAATTATGGATGTTTTTAAGAATACTTTCAAGTTCCTAAGGTCATATAAAATTCTCAGTGTTGAGGGCTCCAAGTGAGTTTAGCTACCTGTTGATTTGTTCGCTGATCTAATCCTCGATTACATTTCGCCTTTTTTGTTAGATTTTTGACGCGAAAGATTAATGTCGAAAACAATTTAAGACCAAACTTGCAAATGGTTTGTAAAATGTGATTAAATAATGTATTAATATTATATTGCTCTAACCTGCTCTCTCATACTATCTCCAATAGAAAATTAAACAGCTTAACATCTTGAAGACCCTATCGCAAAGAGCGAACGACGAACGAGAACTTTTAAATGCAGAAATTGATAGACTGCATCAGAGAATTAAGAAAATCAAGAGGAGAATGAACATTATGGAACAAGAAAAAAAGAAAATGGGAAAGGCACCCAAAGAGCTTGAAAAAACGATACCAGTTGAAAAGTCCTAAAAAGGGTTCATTTTAGGTCTAGTTTAAATTTAATATTTTTAATAAATTTAGTAAGTTTCCTGGGAGACTTGTTTGTACAACAAATATGTGTGGATATTTTTTACACTGTCAACAAAGTTATCCTCAAGGAACTCAATTAATAATACTTAGTAATTTCTCAATTTCTTTTCAGCTCTAGTACTTTGAAAAACACTTCAGTTTAAATTTTTATCATGCTCCTCTTAGCCTTAGGTCTAATGGCAAATTATGTTATAAAGATCTTCAACCACTCCAAACATTTGGTCAATAAGTTGCGCAAACATTGGTAAAAATTACCGTACATAATAATAATATTATTTTCATCCTTAGTGCATATGTAGTCAAAAACAGCTGTAGAGCTGTTGGCATGGTGGACAGACTCAAGCTGCAGGAACTGCGATTGGTAAGGGAAGGCGACAATATCATAAGACTTTAAATATATGTATATTTCACCTCGCAGGAACGTTATAAGCTGATGACAAAGCAGAACGAATTGTTTAAGAAACAGCATAGTGTCGAGTCAATGATGACCCGTGTGAATCGCAACATCGCCATCGATACACAGTTCATTAATGAACATATTCTAAATCAGAAAATGAATGTGAAGTTCCCTGAACCACAAAAAGAGGGATTCTCAATGTTCAATATGGCAAAAAAGATTTCTGAATTAATTTCGAATCTGGCACAAAGGAATGGTGAGTCGGGACCGAAAAGATCTTCAAAATGGTGAAGGAAAATGAGTGATCCAAATTGCAGACGAACTATAAAAGGAAGTAGAAACTTCTTGCCACTCTGCAGCTGTTTTAAATGCTATCGGGAGTACGTTGATAATTAGTCACGAGTTTTCAACTGGACGATAGCCTCAACAGCTGCAGAGTAGCAGGTGGATTAATGGCACTTACTCATATATTGGATATATATTGATAAATAATGTTATAAGCCATATATTTAAATATATGTATATGAATAGTTAAATACAATAAATATGCGCAGGATGAGCAATCAGATCGTCTATTTTTCTCTGTGATTCACTTATTCTCCCAAGCATCATCATTGAAATAAAATAAGAAAGAGGCTAAAAAGTATGAGAACCAAACCCAAAACAAAATCTGCAGTTGTGCTCGACTGTTGATATACCCGCCTGATATCGATCGTTCTCGACTTAGCATTTGTTGTGCTTTATGTTAAACGATTAGTTTTTTTTTTTTAGTATTTTCAACAGTTTTTAAAATTTAAAATTAATCAAGATTATGAATGTTTTGCATATGACGACGGGATGCTCCGGAAGAGCATTGAAATTAATGGACCATAAACCTCTTTGCTGTCACCAAGTGACTGGGTGAGCTTAAAGTTATAATATTTTTTTTTTTTACGTAGATGATAAATAAATTTAAAATAATATTATTAAATATTTTTTCATCATTTTCAAACAGAAATGATTCCCAATTTAAAAATGAAATTTTTTTCAATGAATTATGGTAACCCGTACAAAAATATATATTACAGAAACCTGTCAACTCTTAAATGTCACTTGAAAGCTTATCAAAAACTATTTGGCTTTCACAAAACATTTGAAGAAAATTCTGAAAATCATAAATTTTAACTTTCTACTTGTAACCTTCTTCGTTGCTTTCATTTTAATGTTTTCTTCTTTAAGCCGAAGTTCCTTTAAAATGGTGAAATCATGTAGGTTTGGGCCACCACTACATGGCAGGGTTGTACTGGATTGTGTAAGTACACCGTCACGAAGCGATCGGCTCTCCTTTGTCGACTTGCCCAAAGACAAGGATAAGGAGAAGTGGTACATCAAGAAATTGGTTAGTTTTTGGCTTATTTAACGTTTGTAGTTCTGATTTTAATAGAATCCACTTCGCAGGAAAAAGAACAATTCGAAAAACTACGCGAGAAAAGGGGAAAAAAAGAAGGAAAAGAAAAAGACGAAGAACATGACGAACATGATCATAAGGATGCGGACGAGAAGAAGCATGATCGAGACAGGCATTGAGAATAGACTTATTTAAAACCAAATGCTGAAACACCAGCTAATAGCAATTACTGAAAATTGCTATATTGTCATATTACAAAAAAAAATGATTAATACGTTACAAAGGGTAATTAAGCTTACTCCAACGATTGTTATGCAGTTTAGAAGACATATCCGACCCAATAATGTATCAATAGAATAGTTAAAATATCCTGAAAACAGCAAAAAATCAACAGAAATGTCCAGAAATTAGAGTTATTGTTAAATTATAAAACTCTGTACCACTCAATGTATCAATAGGATAAATATCCGGAACACACCAAAAATCAACAGAAATGTCCAGAAATTAGAGTTATTATTAAATTATAAAACTCTGTACCACTATAATGTATCAATAGGATAAATATCCGAAACAAATCCAAAAATCAACAGAAATGTCCAGAAATTAGAGTTATTATTAAATTATAAAACTCTGTACCATTGTTTAATAAACTAGCTTAGAAACAATTGCTAAAAATTCTAAACAAAAGCTGCGAACGTAACGTTTCTTTGTTTTGAAAGACATATCCGACCCAATAATGTAGCAATACGATAGTTTAAATAACCTGAAAACAGCAAAAAATCAACAGAAATATCTAGAAATTAGAGTTATTATTAAATTATAAAACTTTGTACCACTATAATGTATCAATAGGATAAATATCCGGAACACACCAAAAATCAACAGAAATGTCCAGAAATTAGAGTTAATATTAAATTATAAAACTCTGTACCATTGTTTAATAAACTAGCATAGAAACAATTGCTGAAAATTCTAAACAAAAACTGCGAACGTAACGTTTCTTCTTTGTTTTGAAAGGCTACCTTCGGAATGCCTTAGGTTCATTATATTTGGAGGTTCTTATATCCTCCAATCTTTCCAGTACTAGTTATATGTAATGTTGCAGAATTTAATGGTATTTTGTATAATCAATATTTTGGCTCACTTTGATTGCCACTGAAAGGTTCAGTTCTTTCTATAATCAGAACTGGTCTTCATACAAAAATGTTCATTTCGACCCATTGACGAAAACCTGAAATCGGCCGATAGTTTGCATGATATTTGTACAATATATCAGTCCGATCTGGCTTGTTCCGAATTATTTACAGCGTGCAGTAAGTAAGAAGCATGTCTGCCAACTTTCATCAAGATATCTCCAAAACTGCGGCACTAGTTTGCGTTGCAACAGACGGACAGACTGACAAGGCTAATTCCACTGTTGATGTTGATTCATACCTTATAGATATACGAGGGTCGTTTGATAAGTCCGTGACTTTTTGTATTTGCCACGCACCTGCTCTAAATACAACACTGCTCCTGTCAGCAGTTATCGATTAACAGCTGACTGTAAAATTTTGAGAAAGCTGCGTTTTTTGGTTTGCGTTTTATAGGCATTGAAAGCAGACGATCTCGATCTCCATTTTCGTTAAAATTCACGAGATCGTCTGCTTTCAATGCCTATAAAACGCAAACCAAAAACCCACCTTTTTTTTTTTTTTACAGTCAGCTGTTAATCGATAACTGCTGACAGGAGCAGTGTTGTATTTAGAGCAGGTGCGTGGCCATACAAAAAGTCACGGACTTATCAAACGACCCTCGTATATCCATAACTAATATACCCTCTCGAAGTGTTTAAAAATGAAATGAATTTCAATGTATTATAGTAACCTGTGGAAAAATATATAAAAATTCATACATATTATATTTAGTAAACATGTAAGCTATACTTGAGAGCTCATCAAAAATCACATAACAGTTTTGGGTAAAATCAAAATTGAATTTTTTAAACGGTCAAACACCTTAGTCATGATTTGCCGATTACAGCGATGTGCGCTCAACGTGCTCAAACTATATGAATTCAAGCATCCATTATCTATCAGGTGAGCAATGGATTCTAAATATAATAGTATGATCTGTTCTTAAATTTTTTCACCAGACCTCGATGCGATAATATACAACAGAGGGGACGAGCGCAGGAAAACATTTACTTTCTCAAAATAGTTTGTATTATCAGTTTGATTCGACTTTATTTCTTCATATTATCATGTTCACTTTTAATTATACTTTAGCAAAACAATCAGTTGACAACCCTTTTGACGAAAAAGAAGAGGGAACGCGAAGAATTGTCGAAAAAAATCCTTGAATTGGATAAGGAAATGAATGAAATAGAAAGACAATTAAAGAGGCAAAACTATTAATATATGACAATTCAGGCAATGGAAGCTTGTGTTGATGAACTCTCAACCTTACTCAGTACACCATGAGATTTTATCACTTGGAGTTACATGCTAAGAACAAATTTTTAAGTGAACTTTTATAGATTCTAATAAAATTTTTTTACGTTAGTTTGTAAAATTTCTATTACTGTTTTAAGCTAACATGGAATCCATGTTCGGCCTTCGGTTGAGTCCTGTAATAAAATACTTGCAACACAGGCAACTCTATTACCGTCTGGGACTGAAGTGTGTATTACGTAGTGACTAGATAAAACTTTCTACTCTTATTATTTAATATTTATTAAAAACTGTAATATTTAAGGTTTGACGAGGGAAGCCTTTTGGAACGGAACAAGGCAGAGGAAGGTGTCGAGTTGCTGACAAATGTTTGTATCTGAATTAAATCTCCACTTTTTCGTTGATTTTTGAAGTATTTTCTAATATCTGCAAGGCATACGAACAACTTTCGGACAGTGTACGTTTAAAGATAGAAAATAAAAGAGTAATCAAGTGGAAGCTCATTAACTTAATCTTCGAAATTGAAAATCTAAAGGCCATCATAGATATAATGGAGAAGGAAAAAAATCAAGAGTCTCAAGTCGACTGATGAGGTCTATTCATCCTTTTAACAAGCAACAAAGTAGGCACCCCATTTATGTATGTCGCTTATAGTTGTGTATTGAAAAATATAAAAAAAAGTTCGTTAACTAAATTTTACGTTTGAATTAAAAAGGTTTTTCTTTGAAGAGAAATTCGCAGTTCGGTTTCGTTCTATGGTATAAGTCAACTTTTTCTACTGAGTTCTTCACATAAGAATGCGAAAGATGAATTCCGTTTTAAGACCAGTTATTGATAGGATTTTATCTAGCCGCCGCTACCACACAGATTTGGAAAAGATTTTCTTTTTGAAAATGGTACGCAACGGGGTAGTTAACCTTTTAGTTAAGGATTAAGTTTTTTTTTCGCCAGCAAAAAGAACAACTACAAAATCTGAAAGCCAAAAACATGAAGCGGAGAACACACGGCAATCAGGAACTCGCAGCGTTGCCGCCAACATCTAAGTCGGCGACGCAGACCATGTTGAAAATCCATATTGAGCCTTTGCATGAGAAAAATTAGAGTGAACATGTTGGTGTGGAGCAAACTGTCAATGTTCTCCGCACACAACATCACCAATAAACTTCCCTTAATTTTGGTCCTAAAAGAAATTTAAAATTTTAGGCAATGTGGAGCTACTGCAGGCACAATCATGTGGTACCTAACAACTCCTGGCTCCGCACGAACCCGTGGACGCAGCAGCTACGATTGCTAACAGAGGAGGACAAGATGCGTATCAATGAAAGGGTGGGCACTATATGTATGTGTGTTTTATAGCATCTTATCTTTGCTTTTCCTCCGCCCACTTAGAATGCGGCCCTTCGGAAAAAACAAATTGATGGGCTGATGGAGGCAAGTTATCCCAGGATCACCTGATTAAGTTTTTGCTGTAACTTTCTCAGTCTCTCTTTCTCATTCTTCTCCAGAGATCTCGCATGTTGTCGCTGATTGGTGAGTACATCGCTTTGCAGGAGAAGTATGTGAACGTCAAGCTGCGCAACAATAAGCAACTTCTGAAGCTGGCCAAAGAATCTTGGATGAGAGAAGATCGTTATAAACAGTAATCCAATTCGCTCGAATAATTAATGAACATGGTATATAGAATGGTGTTTGTTTTCATTATTTATTCAAAATAATTTTTATTTGTCTCATTTACAAAAGCCGCACAAGCAATGAATGAAGGAAAAAATAAATTGAATGCATAGAGAGTCTCAACTGCATAGCTTGTATATATACTTATGTATATCCGTGTATGTGGTTGTATATATATGTATATGTATAGTTCAGTTACGCATACAGTTTACAGTAACATGGAAATTAATATGGCATTTACACGAGAGAGAAAACATAAGAAGTATATAGAATAAATACAAATCAGCATTCAAATTTTGATCAAAATAATTAATAATATATAGATAATAGTTATAATTATAATAATAATAATAGATAATGTATGTTTGTGTGTGTGTGTGTTGGTAACTTAGGGCTAAAGCAAATAAAACATTCTTGTGCATTTCGTTAGTCGAACTCATGTCAAAAGTAAATATGGTATAAGTACATTTTAAAATACATTTGTGGTAAGTAGTTTGTGTTTTCGTGAGTGTGAATGTGTACATTTGAGCAACTTGGAGAACAGTTACAAGTACGATTACAACTACAACTACAGTTAAGAACTAAGTACAAACTAAAAACTTGAATGCGGGCCGGGGCGTATTCACAAATCACTTGACTTGGTCAAGCGGGCAGAGCCAAACACACTACGCCAACTGACGCCTCCCACTTTTCTGGCTGTATACATGTGTGTGCGTGTCCATATGCGAGTGTGCTTGTATGTGTGTGTGTGTGTGTGTTTGTTGGTGAGGTAGGCTGCTGTGTGGGAGGCGAGAGTCCTTTTTAACATTTAAAATAATATGGCATACTTTTGTGCGCCGCTGCAGCTGCTATCGAAACGAGCTGCCTGTCTATCTGTCTATCCGAGCGTCCATCTGTCCAGCTGTCCGTTCATCTTTCGGTCTATCTGGCTGAGTGTGTGTGTCTGTGTGTGGTGTGTGGGTGGGTGTGCTTCTAGCTTTTAAATACTGGTCAAACAATGCCAGGAATGTTGTGAATGCAGCTCAATGTGAGTGTGGGTCGCTCTCTCTCTCTCTCTGTGTCTCTCTCGGTTTGTATGTGTGTGTGTCTGTGTCTGTCTGTTTTGCATAATCAAAATCAAATCCACTTAGCCTAAAACTTTAACTTTAGCTACGCCCTAAGTGCTCTATGTGCTACCAAGTTACAGCTATAACTAAAACAACGACAATCCAAACGATCCGAACGAACAAACGAGGTCGCTGGCGGCGACTCTAACTGGGCAAACGTTTGTTGGCCATCTCCTGCAGCTTCTGCAGCGCCAGCGTCTTGTTAATCTCCACCAGATCGCGACTATGCTTGGCCGCCTGCAATTGCACCTCGAGTATCTTCATGCGCAACATGTGCTCCTTGCTCTGCATCTCCATGAACATGCGCAGCTCAAATGAGTTCGCATTGGCATTGCTGCCGGCGCTGGCATTGCTGCCGTTGACAACTGCAGCAGCAACTGCAGCAATACCAGCGGCACTAGATGCGGATTGACTGTCGACGGGTGCCTGCGATACATTTGTGGCCAGTGGAAGCGGCGTCTGTTGCTCCTCGTTGGCCAAGCTGCCGCTGCTTGTGCGTTGACGCTTTGCCAACGGCTTGTGCAGCTCATCGTCGTCCTCGTTGTTATTGTTATTGTTGTTGTGCTGTTGCTGTTGTTGTTGCTGATCACGCATTGCTGCTGCCTGTGCCTGGGCCTGAGCCTGATGCTGCTGTATGGCCGCAGCTGCAGCAGCCGCCGCATTTGGAAATTGTCCGCTGCGCAATGCGTTGAGCGCCTCCAGAGTTGCAGATATGTTATTCATATTGAAGCTTGGCTGAAAGCCGGACATGTCAGCACCATTGGGTGTCATGAAGGCGCCACTAACGCTGCTAGCATCTAGGCCCGTGACCGCCGGACTCTCGGGCTCGTGCAGACCGTTGCGACTGTGATTGGGCGACACACTGAGGCGTTCGCCGTTCGCATGCAAATCGATGCTGTGATTGTTAAAGGTCTCGTTGAAGGTCTCATTGGTCTCCTCCTCCTTGATGTCCACGTCGCAGAGTTCCTGTGGCGGCGTGCGACTGCTGCAAGACGAGAAACAATTTACGCATTAGTTTTACTTGTTAAATGAGGATCTTTCAAGCGTCTTTGACTTACTCGTCCATCTCGTGCTCATCTGCATTAAATTTGAAGTCATCGCGATACTCGAAATCCTCCTCCAGCGCCAGCGGTATCTTGGAGTAATCAATGCCATCCAGTGCCTCCGATTTGCAGGCCTTCTTGGCCTCCTGCATAAAGTCCCAGACCTCAAAGGTGAACGGCGAAGGCTTCTTGCGATCGGCCACCTCGGCGCCGAATCTAGCCAGGCGATTGTTATAGTCGAGTATCTCGTTGCGCGTGCAGGCTGTCAAAGTAATGAAGGATTCAAGATTAGTTTGCTGATAATTATGATTTCTTTATGGTTGCTCACCCTTCATGCGTCGCCATTGCTCCTTGAGGCGATTGCAGGTGCGATCTGTGCCAAATTGATTTGAGAACTTCTGGTGTATGATCTTCCAGGCCTTGTTCTTCACCGCTGTCAGGCCGGCGTCGAGTCGTTTGTTCTCAATGATGCGCATATCCTTGCGGCACAGATCGAGCAGATATTTCTTCTCCTGATGATTCCAGTTCTGTGTGCGTTCACGTTTCTTGTACATGTTCATCGAGGGACTGTTCATGTATTGCGTCATTTCTGCTAGTTACGATATTCCAATTGTTAGTCATATTGTTTAGGGCGAATTCTTTGTGAGAATGGACGCTTACCTGTCTTCAAATCGACGCCTTCCAGCAAATTGTGATTTGTGCTTTGCCAGTTGGCGGCGATTTTCATAAAAGCCTCCAGATCGTTGGCCGTGTACTGTTTGTTCACCTGAGAAAGAGACAGAAACAGAGAGAGAGAGAGAGGAAGATGAGTATTATGTATCGTATATTAGTTACAAATCAAATGCGCATTATAATTCCCCAAAAATTGACTCTGCTTCGGCTACTTGGGCATGCAAAGCTTGTGCGCGATTTCGAGACACACTTGAAGAGACATTGAACCGCGTTCTCGACTCAGATAGGAGGAAAGAAAGGGGGGCAAGGAGTAGAGCACAAAAACAAAAGGATTCGTTTGCTCTCGCGCTGCTGCTTTTTTTTGTGGCTCATTTCTGACATCAACATCGACATCGACAGCAACTGACATTGTCGGATATGGCGGCAATATGCGGCCACATTAATTGATTTTCAATTAGCCAACAGACACTCATTGTGTGCGAGGCTGCGGCAGGGAGAGAAGTAGGGGGAGGGGAGTCGTGGGGCGTGGCTTCACACAAAATAACCAAAATGTTTGCAGGCCATTTTTGTTTTTATCGAAATGGGCCAAGAAATTATGAATAACAATGAGCGAAGGAGATGCAGCCAAGTACGAGATGAATAAAAAAGAAAAGATTCATAAAATTAAGAACACACGCTCGCACACCCTCGCACACACAGACACCAGGCCACTCGGCCAGCAGCTGCCGACATTTTGTGGGGGGCGATCAAACGTCGCACTGACAGCCAATTATATTAAGATCGCACACACTCGAATCAAAAACGAATACACTCACACGAATTCTTCATAATCGGGGGACGCGTGTGTATATAGCCAACTACTTATTGTATATACACGTGTCTGTGTGTGTGTTTGTGTGTGTGTGACGACTCTGCTGCTCTACCCGAAACTTTGAAAGGCTGCACCTTGGTTGGAGTGCGATTTGAACTGGTATTAAATTGGCAATTGAATTAGAAACTGTTTGCAAAGGTAACTGAAATTGTTTTCTATTTAAAACTTTTATAAATTATAAACTTATAGAATAAAATTTTAATCATAAATTCAGATATAGAATAAAATAAGCAACGTTGATTTCATTTCAAGTTTCATTTTACATCAACTTTATTTACTCCATTCTTATCAACTTATTTCCACTGTGCGCTGTGGCCGGCGCTGGCACAAATCGTCAATCTTTAAGTACGTTTTATTGTGCTTTATTTAATTTCATCTCATTTCGATTTTTCAGTCTCCCCCTTTATACCTCCCGAATCCGCGGACGCCGCCATAAACTCTTCGCCATGTGTTCAATATTTTAATGCCGTATCTGATTTACAATTTGCATGTATGAAGGAATGTTTAAATTGATGTGTATAAGTATTTAATGGATACATACACACACACACTCGCACTCACATTTGGGCAAGGAACTTAGTCATTGCACGAAGGCGCAATTTAATTATTATTATTATTGTGATTATGATTAGTTCAGTGTATTGATTGAGACCCGATAATGATTATTATTATTGTGGCCAAGCTTCCAAATGGTCGCGAATAGGATGTGAGAAACTCGAATGTATTCGATAGTTACTTTTCATTAAACTGACACAAATACGAGTATGCAAAATGCCACAATTAACAGCTTGGCGCACATGCAATTACGACCATGTTAATGAAAGGTGCCATAAATTGCAAGACAATAAATAGTTTATAAAAACTATATAACATATACAGATATAAACATATATAGAACTAGCTGGTACCTCAGCAATGCCACTTGTCTAATAAAAAGACCAAGATTGATTATATTAAATATATAACATGGCAAACATTAGCATAAAGTTCTTTTTCGAGATATGTTATTTAGTCAAGTCAGGGGCGGATATATACGAGTGTGAATGATAGTAATCGGGCAAGTATAAGCTGAAGCTAGCTTGAGTTGACTTAAGCATTAAGTATAAAAAGTATTTTATATTATAAAAAATAATTTAATAGAAATCAACTTAACAATCTTTCCTAACTCTCCTTAAACCAACGCGAGGACAACTTCTGCTGTAACTTCTCTACTTATAAACCCAACCAACCCACACTTATACCCCACTGTATATATCTACTGGCATCTTATATAATATTTCAGTTTTTATTTTTTTATTGGCTGCCACAACAAGTTGAAGTGCGCTAACGAAAACGTTTCTAATAAAAATAATCAGAGTCCAATCAATTGTGAGCATTAAGCATTGAAATTAGACAACAACGAAACTGGTTTATACACAAATGTACAAATGTACGGGCAGACAGACATATAGAGAGACATACCTATATGGTTTTTTCCTACTCTTATTTCTTTAATATTAAAACCGAAAATAATTATGGTTAGTGCGGCGGTACGATTTGTGGAACCTACACACGGTGCGACAAAATAGACATGTGTGTTAACCTTGTACCCTAAAATAAAGCACGGCATTGTGAGGCCCACAACCAGTCGAAAAGTCTGGCTCTCCCTCTCTCTCTCTCTCTTGCTCTCCCTCTCTCGCTATGTGTCAAGCGTAATTACAGCAAATTAACAAAGTTATTGTCTGTACCTCCTTCTCCGCCTCCTTCTCCTCCTGTCCACCCCCTCTCGTTAGTACAGTGAACTATTTTGGACAAAGAAGTTAAAGCCACGTTACAGTTCAGACTGCCACTTTTATAGGGTCTATATAAGTACAGCTACATGTACAGGCAGGGCACACACTCCAAGAAATGTGTGTGTGTGTGTGCGCGTATTTATTTAGGCATTATAAGTACGTCTCGGGAATCGTTAAACTTTGGAGTACTTGAAATGATTTTACAGATTCTATTTTCGGTGTACCCTGTAATCGTTAATGGCAGGATTTGGTTATGATAAACTTGAGATGAGGTAGCCTGTGATTGAATTATGATAAAAGTGAAGAAAGGTATTAAAGTTGAGGTTGGAAATTGGGTATAAGGAGTGTGCAATAGAAGTACAATAAATGAAGAATAATATATAAGAAATTTAATTTAGATATTTTTGGGCAAATTATAAAAATCCAGGAATAATGAATTTTCCGTGGAGAATACCTAGAGAACTCGACGAAATAAGATGAAAACTTGTTGAATAAGTTAAGTATATTATAAAAAAACATTCTATAAAAGTTTTACTACAATAAACACTCCATTTAACAGTGTGCCCAGGTTTCGTTCAAGCAAAATTAACACAGTATATAATTATATCTTATATTACAGAGTAACCTTAAGTTCAGCACACACACAACACCGAGCTCTTGTCTCTCTTATGCTGCGTTTCGTGCTGCTCAGCATAAATTTATGTTTTATTATAATTACACGAAGAAGAAATACTAAAAAATAAAATAAAACTGAAATGTCATCGAACGTTCAAGTGGCCCAGCCCCGTCGAAGAGCAGCCCGAAGAAACTACAAACCCAAGAATCTAAATCTCCAATTCAAGAGCATTGAGAGGGGGCAGGCATTTCGATGGGGATTGGGATTGGGACTTTTGCCGGATGAACTCAAGTGGCAGAGCGCATTGATTTGTACAGTGTTTATTGTTCTAACGTCGCAGTATTCCCAATTCCCATGCCCCTCCTCCCCTGTACCCATCCCAATTCCAATTGCGATACCCTTTCCCGTTGCCTTGTTCTGGCTTAAGTGGAATACCCTTTCCCAGCTTGTTCGGGTACTCACACTCACTTTCCGTCTCGTACTCATATGCAGTTGGGCTTTACTATTTTTATTCATCTATTTCGAACACAACTCGAACAATTTTGTTATAATTTTCGTCGTCGTCGTCGTCGCAGCTGACGGAAATTGACTCATGGCTGGCGAATTATGCTCCAGGTGTGCATGACACTGGCGCTGGGGCTGCCAACAACAAATTTATTAGAAATTGCTGCAAGCACACACTCACACACACACACACGCACAACAACTACAAACAACAACAACAGCACACAAACGACTTATGCAAACAAATAAACTAATTTCATGACGCACACGCGCGCGCGCGCCTGCGCAGTTGCTCCCCCCTCCTCGTGTCCCGCCTCCCACTCCCCCTGCGCTGCCTGCGTCGACGTCGTCGTGTGCTACTTACAATTGTAACTAGCTAAAAAAACTAAGATTTTTTTTATATAGTTTTTTTCTATACCAAACGTGCCTTTGTTTACTTCCCAGCTCAAGCCTGGCCTACACCCAAAAAAAAGGCAGCTGGAAAAAGCGTCGCGCGCGAGTTCAGTGACATTTTTTCTACTTTATTTTTGAATGCCCTTCAAAGGGGTATTCTGAATTTCAAAAGCACTAGGTAACACTTCAGAAATAAGAGTAAAGGTATTCAAAAGAAAGTTTTTAAATTGGAAGAGAACTTTATAAAGAAGGGTTGTTCTATGATAAGGGAAACTCGATTGTATATGATGATAGTATATAAATATATAAATATATATAATAAATTATACTTATATAAATTTTAATAGCTAGGATAATATTTTATATTTGTTTTGGCAATCTTTATGCGTTTAAATATTCTGACTATAACTTTGTATTATACTGAGAAGTTTATGTACAAAAGTTCTTAAAGAATCTTCTAATTCAATGAAAATCATCTTATGGACCTTGAAATTGTATAGGAATATGTAGACTATAATATATGTTATACTATATGTATGTATATAAAAAGTATCTTCATTTTAAATTGAAATATATTCTATTAAACTTCCTTCCCCCAAAGCGTATTTTCACTTCGTTGCAACCCCAGCAAATATTTGCATATTATGTTTTCGTCTTGCTGTTCTTCTTGTTGTCTGTGACAATTGCTGAGGCATCGACGCTCTCTGTATGTAAGTCGAACTGCGCATGCGTAGGTACAACTTACTAAATTATTGGGTTGTGTTTCATTAGTCAGCCCACAAGGCTCTCGGTCTCGCTCTCGGAACTGCGGATTCGGGTTTGGGGTTCGGGTTCGAGCACAGCTGGCAGCAGCAGCAGCACAAAACTTCGAGTGTTGGCCAAGTGTGCGCATACTTTTCAAACTGACTGTTGTTGTGTCTGACTGTCTCACTCTATGTCTGTCTGTCTGCGGTGTCTTTGTGACAGCTGCAGAGATATCGGCAAGCCAAATGGATTACCTATGCTTCTACTCGCACAATGCGACACAATACTCAAACTCGGTACGACCCAAAAGATCGAAAGACTCTGAGCTCATGACTATTCCGAGCCGAACCGAGCCGAGCCGACAGAAGAGCCTGAAGAGCCAAGCAACTGACTATCTCCATCTCAATCGGCCTGGAAACAAATGGAGCAGCTCGCATTTGAATAGTCATTATGTGGTTAAGACTCGCACTCGCACTCACATTCGTATATATTCGTATATTCGTTCGACTACTCATATCTGTAGACTCATTGTACTTATGCGTACTGTCTACCAGCGACTTTCTTTGCTCGACACGACACACACCCTAAACATGGCTGACAAGTTCATTACACCGCGCCACACACACTCAAACACACACACTCACACTCATAGTCGCTGGGTTGCCCTCCCCATATATGGTTAATGTCGGTTGTTATTGTTTTACGAGCCAGAGTAGGTGGGTGGGGGCGGGAGTAGGAAAGTCCCAATGGGCGTGTGATGCCAGCAAATGCTTGCTATATAGACATAACTAATTGGAAATTCATCTGCAATTGATTTGTCTCGCTCTTTCCGCACTGCAATGATCCATTAAAGCAATCGAGTGTAACTGAATAGTTCGCTGAGTTGCCTTTTTGAAGTTAATAAAGATGCATTAGGAACTCACTTGAGTTATAGTTTAAACCGAAAAATAGTCGGAAGAGGTCAAGAAGTTAAGCGTAATGCTTATATAGATCTTTGGTTTTATATTAGTTATAGTCATTAAATTTGGCAGACACATGTAAATTTTTTATATCAAATTGGATTCTCTTTCAAATATGCCTAAAGAACTTAGGTAAACTGTCTTTCAATTCACAAAGAGCTCTTTAAAGTCGCAAGAGACATCATGAATCTTATATAGACGATATATATGTTATCTGTGTGCATTTCCATGTAGATCTCTGGCTCTACCTAGGCTAAGATCATCAAATTTGGTATATACTCTCCTATTTACCATATACAGCTAAGGATAATTTCACATTTTATATATCTTATCTTGCTTCTATGGTAAACAAGAATTTGGCATGAAATCAAAATCACACACAAATTTATTCAAGCTCACAAAGCGCTCGCTCAAGCGTGTGTTTACCGTTATTAAGATTTTGTCTACTGTTTTCAAGCAGTTTTCATATCATATTTATTCTCTTTTTTTCTTCCTTTTTGCCTCTCACTCATTTTAGTTATTTAGTTTTGGAAAGTTCGTTTTAGCCCAAATGGCAGGCGCATTGTCTGTCTGTCTGTCTGTCTGCCTGTCTGCTTCACCCACACGCAGCATAATTCATTTCAGTTAAGTCTGCCCTCATCCCCCTTTCCTACCTCTTTGCCCCTTTGCTCTGTGGTACGACGTCGTCGCTTTGGGCCAACTCTGCAGCAATTGCCACCAATTGCCGAACACATTTCGTTGCTGCCACTTTTGAATTTCTATACAAAAGTTTCTTTAATTGTTTATAACTCAAGTGTGCGAGTGTGCGTGTGTGTGTGTCAGTGTGTGTGCGTTAAGTTGAGATATTTTTTGATGTGGGTTAACATTTCTTTAAGCATTTCTCCTTGTTGTTGTTGCTGTTGCTCGACAATTCTAAGCACTGAAAATTTCGTTAGTCATTTTTTCCGAAATTCATTTGAATATCGAAACTTATTGTTGTTACTTGAGATAGATCTGAGTGTTCGGGTATGTGTGCATGTATGTGTGTGCGTGTGTGTGTGTGTGTCTGCTCTGTGTATCTAATTTCTTTCTCTACTTGGAAGTGTGTGTAGCATTTTATAATCGCATCAAGTCATGATTACGCTATGCTTCTACTTAGTGTGTCTGCGTCTAGCTCCCTCTCTCTCTCTCCATCTCTTTCTATGTGTGTGTGGAGCACTTGAAGGCGTTCGAATAATTTCTGGTTCCATTTAACTTGGACTTAAGAAACGAAAACGACCAAAAACTACTTACAAATAGAAAAGAAAGAAAGCCTCCGACTCGAGTTCTGCCTCTTCTGCTCCTCTCCTCCTCCTCCTCCTCCACGCCATGTGGTTACAGATTTGAGTTATTTTTGAAGTTTGGCATTAATTGTTCCCTACGCCGAATCTAAGATTGATTGAACGAGTTCAACGAACCAGAGTCAGAGCTATCCATGTAAATTATCATTACGCAAAGAATGCAATCATTAAACGCGACCAGGCAGGCAGCCAATCAGTACTCGCAGTACTCGATACTTGCTCGAGTCGATACCCATTTGAATTGGCCAGCCAATACAAGACAGAGAGACAGATATATATGTACATATATGAGTGAGGCGAGACCACGCCCAGTGGCTGCTGCCGAGTTGCGGCTACGGCGGCTTGTCATGTCTCGCAATGCGCAATAATAATTACAAATGATCAGATGTCAATTTTTCGTGGCAATATTTGCTTTTTACACTCGCTCAGCTCTACTTCAGATACCCCACCCCCCTCTTCCCTTTACCTCTGTCCGCCACCCCTGCCCTATTCAGCGCTACCGCTCTGTGCTGTCTTTAAACAAATGAAATTTATTGTTAACGGTTAGTGACCCGAATTACACGTATCGCTTATTTATATCTATCCACACACACACACATAGACTCACACACATCCAGACTTCGATCAAGTCGATCGCAACATGGCAAAGCGACGCTGTGTAGCATGTATCTTTTAAGTAGTCTCGACTCGACTCGCAACTGACTGACTGTCTCTGGCACAGTCTGTCCCACTGTCCGTCTGGCTGCTTAGCTTTAAGCGTTTTAATTGCGCCAAACGCCGCCTACAAAGCGAAGACGCAGCTCAGCCTCAGATAATGTATCTTTGTATCTGATCTTAATGTGCGCACAGTACGCTACACTGTGTGTGTGTGTGCCCCTCTCTGGTTGTGCGTGTGTGTGTGTGTGTGTGATCGAACAGCTTCAATTAGTAAGCGCAGCAGAGTCAACTCGAACTCAGCTGGGATAATCAGAGGAAATTGGGAAACTTAATTTGGAAATCGTTTCATATTTAAATAAGTTGAAAATATATAAAAAGAATATGTACATACAAACATATAAGGAATATATATAAATACATAAGGAATATGCTTGCATATCACTGGATATATTTTTAGAGACTTTTGTTAAATATCTTTTTTATCAAGTAAAGGTTTCGAGTTTCAAAACAAACTGTTCAATTTGTGTCACTTTGCTTTGCAGTTTTTCATATTTTTCACATTCAGTTCTTGGTATAAGTTTTTATATTTGGGGAATCTTAAGTTTGTATTAGCATCTGATACTTAGGCAACTCTTACTGCAGTTCTTAGTAGTAATTTCATTGAAGATAAACCCGAATTTATAGAGAATCTAAAGATGCATAGGGAATTAACTTGAGCAAAGCTTGAGGATCAGTTGACACTCAAGTTTCACAAGAAATCCAGTTAACTCCTTTCTTTTCCATTAATTTATATATTTTCCTCTAAAATATTTCCCTGACATAGCGCAGCTATCTCTCTCTTTTCCGATTTCTTGAGTTATGCAATGCATTAATTGAAATGCAAGTTGTGATGTTCTGTTTCGGTTTAATCGAAATGTGGCCACGCATTGCGCCCTGAGCCTGTCTACAGACACACACACTCACACTCATACACACTCATACACACACTCCGACACCAGAAGTATCTGTATCTTTTGTGCGCACGTTGCTGAGCCCTGTGACCAGCAGCAATTGTTGCTTTTGTTGTTCTCTTTATGACTTTGCACGTACGCACTACCTCCCTCTCTCTCTCTCCTTCTCTCTCTCTCTGTCTTTGCTCCATTCTTTCTGCTTCTTTTGCTATTCAAATCAGTATTAGAGAATATACAGCAGTTATATATGTTCCATTTGTATTCCCAATCTCGATCTGCGTCGCCTTCTAATGCGCATTTGCCTTGCAGCCTCACATTGCAAATCTGCGGCAGCTGCTGCTGCGACTTGTTGCAGTTTGTTAATCTGCTTATCGCGATCAATGTATTTCACAGATATTGTATCTGTAGCCGTGCTGTGTGGAGTATCTTTAACCACATGCTTGATCGTCGTCATGGGGATCTTTTGCAATCGCAAATTAAATGTTGATTTAGGCGTGTTTTTTATAGCTTATCAGCGTGTGCGGCGGCTAAAAGCCAAAGAGAAATTAAATTAAATGCGCGCCTCAAATGGCATAAAATACAAATTGTTTAATTATGACCAACAACAACAGCAACAGCAGACAAAACAAATGTGTTAACTAATTCTAGGCAATTGCCGCGCACTGCTGATAAAGCCAAAGAAACGCGCCCCTTCTGGCAATGTGACGCCTGCTTGTGTTGAATATTTATCGTGGTCTCATATGCGTACAGCATATACCCTTTCCGGGTACTTGCACTGCGCATCTCGTTCCGCTTGGGTAGCCCCCAAAAACGACTCGACGGTGACATAATGCGTATTAACGTGCAAACGTGCAAATTACAATGAATCAGTCGAGGGAACCAAGGGAAAGTTGAGTTAAGTAGTTGGTTTTTGCCTAATTTAACAACACTCATTTGTAGCGTTAGGTTCTTAGGAGATTTTCTTTTTTATCTTTCTGTTAAGTTTAAGAAAGGTTTATGTTATAAGCACATTTAGAACTGCATAGCATGTTTCTCAAGTTGAGAACTTATGTTTTTCTGAAAATTCGACCTATTTTATTTAGGTTATTTTTGTTTTCATATTTGGGTCATTTAGGTTGTTTCTTTAGGTCATATTTAACCTATTTCATATAAACCTATTCCATATAGATTTTTTCCTTCACCAGTTGAATTTATTAAGGCTTTTTTTATAGTTCGGTTCCTTAAGGCTTTTTTATAGTTCGGTTCCTTAGTGTAAATTTAACCTATTTCATATAGATTTTTACCTTCAACAGTTGAATTTATTAAGCCTTTTTTATATATGTCGTTTCTTTAGGTCATATTTAACCTATTTCATATAGGTTGCTTCTTTACATTCAACTTACTTCCTAAAGGAACGAAATAATCGTTAATTTATATTTAACCTGTGCAATATAGGTCATTTTCCTTACTATATATTTAACCTTTTATACATAGGTTATTTCTTTAGTTTATATTTAACCTTTCCTTTACTTTATATCTGACCTTTTCCATGTAGGTTGTTTCTTTGGTTCGCATTTAACCTATTCCAAATATATTTTTTTCTATACTTCACATTTAACCTATTTTAAATAGTTTGTTTCTCTAATTCCCTGTTCTTTATAAGAATATTTCAATTAGTTAAAACCAATTAAAATTCTCAAGCAGTGCAGACAGAACTTTAATCTTTCAACTGCTCTCCGTCTCTCCATAGTTTTAAAGAGCAACCACGCTGCGTTCTTTTTGCGATCCAATGTAGAATTGCATTTAAGTATGAACAAGGCTTAAATTTTAATTAGCCACAAAACATTAATGCAAACTTCTTGGTATCGGTGACTTGTTAAATAAATTTACACAAGTTTCATTGCCTTCTCTCTTTCCGCTTTCGCAATGCACAACAATCGAAGGTGTGTGCTAGTGTGTGTGTGTGCGTGTGTGTGTTTGTGACTAGGTGTAGTCATATCTAGAATCGTAGATACGTTATACAATAATTGTGCCGCTTATCGAACTAAATAAATATTAAATTGTAATTAAAGTCATGCGTGATTTTATGTGATTTTCGGTTCTCGAATCGTTGTCGGCAAATAAACCCCACAAGAGATATAAATGTACCCCGAGGCGTCTGTTCTGTCTGTCTGCCTAATTGTTTGTTTATTATCTATTGGTGTGGCAAGGCAAGTTGCGTCTAATTGACAAATAAGTCGAAAAGACTTTCCTAGCATTAGGTCAACGGAAATTTAATTGCTAATTACATCGTTTATATAGCACGAGGGTCGGTCACTTCACTGGACTAAGTAGTAAGTAAGCAAGTGATAGATAGCCTACGTTTCCCCATAATTATGTTGTCAGGTGACACGTTGCCGATATACCATTAAAGATATACGCGCGGGTTCTTCAAGGCATATAGATTATATATTTTCTCTTCGATTTGAACTGGATACCATGTCTAGTTCAGATTGCATTCTTAGATACTTAGGTTATTTGAGATTGGTTTAGAGTTCTTCCCACTTTAGAAGATACTGTAGCTGCTTCTCACTTCTGGCTGGCTTCTCCCACTCTTGTGGCTACCATAGTTACTGTTCGAACTGAATTCTTTAGTTAACTGTCTGTGATTTCTCACCCGGGCTGACACACGGCATTGGCGCGCTCCGTTGAGCTGGAAATTCAAATTCAGGCAACAATTTCTGATCAGCAATGCCAGCCAGCAACAACTGCAAATAACTTGCAACAACATGCAACAAATTGTGCGAGTTTTTTGGGACACACAGCTTGCAACATTTTTGTGGCACATTGTGCCGCGCGCGCACACCTGGAGAGGCAGACCCACAACAGAGTCTACCAAAGAGTATCTAGAATCTGGGCAGGCGCTGCAGCGCTGCCTGGCAACAATGCCACAAGGGGCAACAAATCCACAGATATCGAACTGACAACCACCAGGCGACCAACTGGGCAACTGGGCAACTGCCAAACAGCAGCCGCCGCCAACGCCAAAAACCTGACGTCGACTGCGCTGCCTGCGTTCGTTGTGCCGGCTGCGTCTGCGCCAATTCCGAGTTGAGTTTCATTCTTGCTACCTCTTGTTGCCTGCTACGTTTTGGGCTCCTTTATCGAGTAGGATTTATTAGACCAAACCTATCGCAGCTGTTATGATATTACGCACTATGTGCCGGGAGTTCTTAAGTAGATATTGGGAAGGGAATCTACCGGAAATCCAAAGAATTCGCTTCTTACATCTTTAGTTGTTTGCTTTAAATGGAAATCTTTTAGCTGGAAGGTTTCTTTAGTTATCTGTTTAAAGTATAAATATAAAATGTTTCCATACAGAAATCCTCATTATTACATGCTATTCTTTCTTTTCTGGAAAAGAATTCTCTCATTCGCCCCAATTAACAATATATGCGATTTCATAAACAATTCAATTAAAATTTCAACTTGTAATTGATTTGTAAATGAAAATAAAAGAGGAAATAGCAAATTATTGTTATAGACAATTTGTTTAACATTCTATTAGATCTGCCAATATATAGCATGTATATTTGGACTATAGATCTAATTTTAAAATGGCAACTAATGCGATATGTATAGACGTGAATGAGGTTGGCAAACGGAGAATGTTAACTTTGACAGAGAAATTAATTAATATAAATTAAAATATATAATACAATGAAAAATATATGAACTAACTTGTCTAAAATTGGAGATATATCCAGAGAACATATTTAATTTAATTGCATCGCATAGCATACTCTAGCTAATTATAGTTTGGGTATTACTTAGTCGAACACTTGGCAAGATATATATTATAGCTATATTTATTGCTGTTTTTCGGTTTAAGACACCCCTGCTCTGCCTTCCCTCTCTCTCTCTCTCTCTCTCCCATTATGCGCAAGTGTGACGCATGAATCATAGCAATTTATTTTGTTATTGTTGCTGCTGTTGTTGTTGTTGTTGTTATTTGTGTGCCATTTGCTCAGAAAGTCATGCGCTTAAAATTTTAATAAATTAATATTTTTTCGCGATTGCTTTTGTTGCCTTAAGTCGATTCGTTGGGTGGGTGACTGATCAGGGGCAGCCATTTCAATGCCTTTCGCGAATGCATATTATCTGTCGACTAAGACGATAATTGGAATCGAAATCGACATCGAAATGGGAATTGGCTTTAAGGTGGGAATAAATTAGCAGAGGTTCTATGAAATGAATGAAAGAAAAGATATTGAAAACGCATTCGCATGATAAATAGTTGGGCGCATTCTGTGTGTGCTTGTTGCCTAATCGAAAACCCAAATCAACTGTCAAGCTCCAAATTAGTGGCTGACTTGAGATACAAATACAAATACATATATATACAGTGTATATATGGCTTTATCTACATAGATTGGGTGTGTTTTTATTAAGTCAATGCCAAATGATGCGAGCGAGAACTGAATTCAGCTTAAAAAACGCTGACGACATTTTTAATCCTAAAATTGAGACTAAAAGGCAAAAGGAAAACACACAAAGGAGAGTGAGAGAGAAAGAGAGATAGGTAGAGAGAGAGAGAGTGATAGACTGGGCAGATTTATGTGCAGTTCTCAAGGTGGGGTAGTTGCCATATGACTGACGATCTGACGAAATACCTCTTCACATACCTGAAAGGCAAAAGAGTTTCGTGCGATCGCATCGTCGAGGCGTATTAAAAATTCCCCCATAAAATGGAGGCATGAAGTAGGGGGACGATACCATATACAATACGAGTACAATACAATCAAGATTAGGTTTTAATAATTCAAAGTGAGTCGCACGAGGGATTAGCCGAGAAACGAGTCTAAGTAAAAACAGAAATCATGTTACTTTTTGACAAATTCGAAAGAAATTAAACACAGTCAGCACGCTGTCAGGGAGGGGATAAAGGGTGTGTGTGCGTACGAGTCGTCTGTATTGTGTGTGTGTGTGTGCGATACGAAAGGAAGTGGCAATGCGCACGCGGCTCGCAGCGCGCTATTAAAATACAGAACACACCCAAAAATATTTTAACGACAGTCAAACAGAGACACAAAAACAAAGAAGCAGAGAGAGAGAAATAAAAGAGACAACGCAATGAGGCAAAGACGAAGAGGGAGATATCCAAAGACTGTTGACTAGAGCTGGGATACCGATGCGACTCCGATGGATGTCGGTGATGTTGATGATGATGACGATGGCGACGATGGCGACAAAAGGCGAGTCGCGGGCGAGCAGAGTAGGGTGACAGCAGAGCGCGATTTATGCTCGAAATCGTACGCGTTGATGCATAAGTTATGCCCCAGAAGTATCAAAAGTATCTTACGGATGCATCCATGGGAAACGTACTTATGAATTCAACGCTCGCTTGCCGCTTAAATTATGACATTAGTCAAATTATAAAGCAGTTGCTGCACGAACCATTCTCAGCCGGCTCTGAACCAAATATTCAAACACTCGACAAATCGGTTCACAGGCTCAAGAACAGAAGAAGAATAGTAATGGTAAGAGGTGTACTTGAAAAGAATGTTTATTTGGTTTATCTTGAAGAATTCTGTTTGGAAATTCATTTACATTAATTGATTAAACTACTTGAAAATGCTTTCTCTAATTATTATAATGAGAAAATTTCATAAGTTAGGAACCAAGTTTGAAGGCAAAACTAACGGGCATAACAGGAAGAAAAGGTGTTCCCTATTTCCCTTCCCCATACCCCTCTCACAAATGACTTAAATTATGACATTAGTCAAATTATAAACCAGTTTTTCAACCGGTTAACACAAAATGCGGGTTGATATTCCTTACGATATGCTTCAGCTGAGATTTAATTTCAAGGATAACTTTGCGAACCGGTTCGAGGGCTGTGCGAACAACTGTTTTATATTGATTTTTTATTATCATATTCAGATCTCTTAGATCTGGAATAACGACAGAAGTTTGGCAGTTTTAACAGTTGTTTATAGACGCTTTAATCCTCTAATCTGCTGAATTAAATTATCTAATATTTTGCCTAGTTAAGCCCCCGATACAAGCAAGGGATGACTAGCCTGTCTTTTATCTTGCAATTCTCGCAGCTGTCATCATTTCGATAACTGGTTATGAGATTCAAAAGGACAAAAAGACATTGCGCAGTTGTCAAATACGCACACACACACACACAGTGCAACTATAAAATTTAAATCCTATTTTATTAAGTGCACGCAGACGAAGAAGAAATAAAGTACAACAACAACTGCCTTAGCAACCCCTTTGGGAAGGGGCTGAAGACTCCGCGCCATGTGGCCGAGCTGACTAACTGGATTCCAGAGTCGTTCTCGTCGTCGTTGTCGCACATTTCACAATGAATCTATAGCTATTTCAGCTTATTAATTGCCCATTCAGGGTTAAAAACTCGCAATACGATCAACGCCAGCAGCGACTGCGAGTGCGAGTGTGTGTGGCATAGAGAAAACAACCAAATAGCAAACAATATTTAAGCATTTCTTATGAACAATATCATTAGATAAGGGTTTCCGGTTCAGTTCGGTTTGGTTCTCACTTTTTAGCAGGGATAGTAAGTTTTGTGTGTTTTGATTTCATTTAGCAAGGGCAAATAAACATTTCTGTATATCATGAAATTAAAATAACAAACTATTGAGAGCTACATGGAAACATAACATAACGAGAATGTTCAACACACTTCTCTTTAATGTTGAGATCTTGGTAATTAAAAGAGCTAAGGACATGAAATTTGTTGTGCAGCTAACCAAAGTTATCACAAACACTTTTCTATTCTTAAAACTTTAAAAATATTTAAACTTGCATAATTAAGTTGTTCCTATGAAAATAGAAAAGTGTTAAATAATGACACTTATTATGGTAACTAAACGAACTAGTGATCACTCACAGGAAACATAACATTCCATAGTCGTGAGTTATATATAATATTCAAATATACAAAATCAATATAGATTGTCACAAAGTTGTTCACGTCTTTCGAGTGTTTGATTAATAGTTCTCATTCACTGCACATTTTGATTTGTCAAGCAGTTTTCTCAGTCTGTCTTTATCTTTCTTCCTCTCTCTTTTGCGGCCTGCCTTTTGGCGTCTTGTTCGCGCCCAAGCGCCGACAACTTGGGGCGTTACCAGAGCAGGCAGCGTCGGCTACCTGATGATGTTGATGATGATGCGGGGGATGTGCGAGTCGTTTCATAATTTACGATCGAACGAAACACGCAGTAAAATATATATACATCTATACATACATACACGTATACAGACAGACAGACGTTTATTTTGATGAGTGGAAAATGCATTTTCATTTTCATTTAGGTTTTTCATATTTTGTGACTAATTGCGACGGGTTTGTCGTCAAACGCTTTGCATGCTGCACATCAATAAATTAATGGGTATCTAGCAGGGAGAGGGAGAGGGGGCTGCCCTGCCCGCATTGAGAACCAACTGTTGTTGGAAAATTTGTTAATGTGGAAAAACTGCAGCCAAGTGGCAACAGGAGCGGGTTAAGCGACGACGACGAGCACGATCAATTGGCGCGGGCCGCGGGTGCCCGTAGATGTGGAATCCCATATGTTTAGTTAATTAATTCATTGCTTAATTGTTGCTTTTATCAAATACAAATACGAACAGTAAATGGCAGAAAGAGTGAGAGAGAGCGGGGGAAGGGGGTAGAGGGAAGGGAGTAAGCGTCGCACAAGTTTTAGTTGCGCCTTGAAAGAAATTTTCATTTCATAGTCGCTCATTGAAAATAATTAAAATTAATTAAGCCATTTTGCTGCTGCTGCTACTGGGGCTGCTACTGGCACTGCCTGCGGCTGCATTGGCTAACTGCTTGCCACGCCCATGCCCCTCTTCCCCTCTTGGCGTAGCCTACATTGTCGCGTATCTATAAATTTAAATCGCCTTTAATTGAGGCGACTTTTGGGTGACTTCTGCCTTCGAAATTGTAAGGAATTTTATATTTCTCCATTCCCTCGTTCGTCTTGTTGTTGTTGTTGTGGTTGTTGTTGCTGTTTTCATTTGTTGTTTATGTTTTTGCGCAACGCTTTAATTAATATTTAATTATTTGTTCAGTCCAGTTGCGGCATTATCAAAAAAACAAAAAAAAAGCCAAAAAACTTTGAAGAAAGACGAAATGAAACACGTGCAATGATTGATTGTCAGCTATTATTGCCACAGTTGTTGTTGCTGTTGTTGCAGTAGTACTCAACTTGTTGTTGTTGTTGTCAGGGCACAAAAGTGAACCAAGCAGAAGAAGAAGCAGAGAAAGAAAACTCAACTTGGTATTTGGTTCTTTGTTGTCTGCAAGCAGCATTAGAAAAGGATGCCAATAGCCAAGCCAAATGCAATGATTCACAGAGCAAGAGCGAGAGAGGGGGGAGGAAGGGAGAGTGGGAAAGAGAGCCTGTCGCTTGACTGACTGCATGAAAGATGTACCGAATGGGATGTAAAGACTGTCTGACTGACTGACGGACTGACACGCATTGTCTATGGCCAGTCTCACATTTCTTTACAATTCACATTTAGCATTTAATTCGTTTTCGTTATTCTCCTCCCCCTCCCTCCTGCACCTACCATTTCCATCTCGAAGTTGTCGGAAAAACTACGATTTGAGTGATGGAACGAATTTGCATTCGACAAAGATGACAGACACAGGGAGAAACAGAGAGAGAGGGTCAGATAGAGAGTCCACATGAGCAAGATATGTCATACAGCAACTAACTCACTTAATTACGCTACTAAAACGACTTATATCATCAGCCAAAATTATAGCAAATTATGCAATTACCGTTCCTAGATCTAGGTACACATATAAATCTATTCGAGAGATCAGCCAAATATATACACAACGATTTTTAATTGCTGAGACTAATTAAAATGACTTTGGTTTCAATAAAAAACCAAAGTTTTTATGTCTTTCTAAATCTTTCATGTTTTGCCAAGCGAATTCAAAATTTCCAGAGACATATTTAAGATATAGTCAGTAAATTATACTGTATGCTGATGTATTCAAAACAAACTCATTCGAAAACTATGCGAAATAGTTCCTTAAGTTAGCAGGAATATGAATTCATTCATCTTATTCACATGCAGATAAGGATTGCCTTTTACAGCAGGAAAAATTCCTCGAACAAATGTCGAACAAACATTCAAAACGTATTCAAATCGTGTGTGTTTTACATGTGTATTCGAATGGATATTCATAAGGCAATTATTCGAATTTATTTTTAATGTGCAATATCGCACTCTGTCCCCCTCTCTCTCTATTGACTACTTAATTTCCAAGTGCCATAAAAATGCGAGTGTGCCCGATCAGTTTGGGAATTGGGAAACATCGAAGAAGAATCGAAGGAAATAATAAAAAGGGAATCGATAACTGAGAACTGCGAACTTGGCGATGAAAAATAAGTTGACTTATTTATTGTGCCATGCTTATAAATATTTAAAAACGCCTCGAATGAAATAAACAATTAGTATATTTATTGACATGCGGTCATATGCATACACAGACGATTACAATACGATATATGTATATGTGTGTATATCTATCGATTTATGGAGGAAGTCTCAAAGTGCGCACGCTGAAAGGCATTCGGCACTATTGTTGTAGTGTGTGTGTGTGTGTGTGTGTGTGTGTGGGATCCCTTTACAGGGTGTCAAGATCGCATTCCGTGCACGTTACGTGGTTTACAACACGCGACAAGCTGTTGTCAAGCAACACTCATCCTATTGCTTATATTGCTTATGATTCGCAATTGGTTTTAGTTCGAAAACGTATTAAAGGCGATTTGTGTGCTTATTTATAGCTTTGACCAATGCAAACATATGTTAAATATGGCAATTAATAATTAAAATGCGTCTATTTCACATCCTACCCTTGCCTCACTCTTCTCTCCCCGCTCTCATTTGCCCCCACTAATTCCCCCCTTCACATTTTGAGTGGTCGTTGATTTAAAACATACATTGCGGCCTTTTAATCGCAGAGCAGCGCAGAGTCAGTGGAAGAACAAGAAGTAGAAGGAGAAGAAGGAGAAGAACATCGGCCACATTTCGTTTCCTTTTAATGAAAACAAATTCGATCAAATGGGGCTGCCCAGAGGAGGCTAGAGGGGAGAGAGGGGGAAAGACCTAAAAACAAATCGAATAACGAAAAGTTGAAAGAGGAGCGCGCTCGCGCCCTGCTCTGCACAAGTGTGTGTATATGAGTGTGAGTAGTATTCATAGAGATATTCATACACATATTCACATATTGCTGTAAGTACCGAAAATTATGATTTGTGTAAAACGTTGCGTCTCTTTTTTCGGTTGCCCGTGATTAAGCACTTTAAGTGTAATTCCCGTAGCACCCCCCTCCCCCCCACTCCTCTACGCTCCCCCTGCGACTAAAAATAAACGGCAGAGCAGCAGCAGATGATGCTGCTTAAACCATAACTAAAATCTTTATAGCCAAAGATATTCTCGATGAGATCTTCGGCAATATGAACGGCAACTGAGGCCGCAAAACTGACTGCGGCGACCGAGGACCGGCTGCGGCTGCGGCGGCTGTTTAAAGTCAATTTTTGAATAATTATGAATCGCTTTTCAGTTGTTCAGTTGTTCAGTTGTTCGCTTTGCCGTTGTTCTCTAATTATAACAACATCATAATCACAATAATTTCATATATGACTTGTGTGTGTCTGTGTGTGTGTGCGTTTTGGCCGCCTCTTCGCGATGCTGCTGCTGCTCCTAATGTGCCAAATATATTTCTATCCTATCTAGTACTCGTATTGAGCCAAAATCGCAAAATATTTGTCCAACACACACACACACTTAGAGAGACATTCGGATATATACAATATTGCCTCAATTGGCGCAAGCGTCTTATAAAAAGTTAAAGAAATATTCAAATGATATATGAAAATGCGTCTTTATAGCGCATTAGCCAAATTAGATTATGTTAATTATGGCAAAAGTTAAAATATATGTAAGCTGAATAAGATTTATAGCACGGAGTTTACTAAACTAACGGGAAAGTGTTGAAGATGAAGTGCGATTTTAACTAAATGTGAAGTTTGTTGTACGTTATGGAGAGATTTTGAATGAATTGTACAGGAAATTCTTTTTAATTATAAGTGAATTTTATTAAGCTATAATCAATCAGAATCTTAACTATACTGCAGTAGAGTCTTGAAAAACCTTTTGATATTTTTCAAAATAAAAGACCTACTATCAAATATGTAAAGAACTAGAAAAGTCCTTAGTCTTCAAACCATTCAAACTCTTGAGGTATTGCAATGTTAAACACGTTGTTTTTGCACAGTGTAAGAATAGTTTAGAGCGGAAGTTCCTTAGACGTCACTTGCACTTTATCTAGACTTATTTGATTATCCCAATCTGCATACACGTATACTCGTACACACTCGTATACAAATCACAGAAATCACAGCTCCTTCTATGGCGCTGAGCTTAATCAAAATCGCCGGAAATTATAAGATGCCAATAATAAAAATTAATATGCAAGAGATTAAAACGATTTATATGTACGCCATGGCGTTGAATGCGTGCGACTGCGCCATAAAATTGTTTATAATATCGCACTATAAGCTCACTCACACACACACACACGAACACACACAGAGACGAACGTACACATAGTTAGTCATGTATATATCATATACTTCGGCTTGTTCAGTTAACACTTTGGTTTAATGACTAAGACTAAGGAGCGCCCCTCGTGTGCTGCGAGCCGCAAAAATTTTTGTCAATAAAATAGAAATTAGCGACGCTGAATCACAACAATTCTAGTTAGATAGGCGCCCCTTGGAGTACCTACAATATATGGGGTACGGTTATTGTACTGTGTGCGAATTAGTATTTACCATTTTGTCGCCTTGGCTTAATCCACGATTATAATCCCAGCAAGAATTCGTGTTTCTTTTTGCAATGTTTATTTTTTTTGTTTGGTTTCTTTCTTGGAATTTTCTTGATTTTCTCTTCAATCTTTCTTCACTTTTGGCACATATTTTCAAAGGTTTTTTGCACGTTGCAGTTGCGAGAATTTGATCAAATTTCTTGTTGGTTTCTCTCGGTGTTGTTGTTATTGTTGTTGTTTTTGCATTGACACTAAACTGTTTTCTGTCCGTTACGCGCGTGCCGAATAATAAACAGCGTAATAATGTTTGTGCTAATTACAATTGCCGATATATATCGCCAGCGATACGGTTAGTACATGTACTTGTACTTGAGTTAACTGTAAACTGTTAACTGTGAACTGTAGTGCAAATCGCATACAACAATGTAGAATAACAATAATAATAATAAAGCCGAAGCCGGAATGCCGCTGCGCGCGCTCGTGTTCGCACTGCTGCACGTTTAGTCAATGACTAAAGGGCGGGCGATTCAAAATTTTTTAAAATTCATCAACGCTGCCAGCTGCGACAGCGACAGCGACGACTTTGACGCTAGCGGCGACGCCAACGCCAGCGTCGACAGCAGCAAACACACAACAAAAACCAAAAACTAATAAAATCAATTACAAACGCACACAAACACACACACACCACCACCACCTCACACACACATACACTGTCGCACACACAAACGTCTTCGGCAATGCGACGAGCGAACAACAAACGAAACGAAGCAAAGAGCACCACGAACAAAAGCCGACGACGACGATGCGACGACGACTTGCTACACACGAGCACACGAAGTTCTCGTTCTCTGGAACAACAGCAACAGCAACAACAATAACAACAACAAACAGCATGCCGTCGCAGTCACAGCAGCAGCAGAGGCAGAGGCAGCAAAGGAAACGGAGCATGGAACTAGTGTTGAGAGCGTGCTGCGTCGTGCTTTTCACTTTAAAGTGCGTCTTGAGTTGCTTTTGACGCAGCAGAAATTGTGGAGGGGGCGGAGGACGTGATGTTGCATATTTTTATAAATAAATAATTAAATATAATAAATGAATAGAAATAAATAAATATTGTTAAACACTTCTAAGCAATTATACAATTGGATTTGCTTGATCTATTAGGTTATTACGTTGTTACGTTATCGTTTTTGATACGCAATATTAATAATAAAAAAATGAATAAATAATTAAAGAAGTCATAAATAAAAGTAAATATATATTTAATAAATAATAATAGACTTGAAAACAGGAGTAAAACTCAAATTTTTAAAAATACAAAATTAAATATAATTTAAAACGAATACAAATATAAAAAATGAAAAATAATAAATTAATAATTAAATATAATAAATAGAAAAGAAATATAATAAATAAATAAAGAAATATAATAAATGAATAAAGAAATATAATAAATAAAATATTTAAATAAGAAAATATCAATAAATACTGCTGAATAATTTACTTAAATCACGAGTACAACACCAAAGGACATAACGTAGTAGCAACTACGTCGTTACGTTAACGTGCCTGCTACGCACGCATCTCTAAAGGGAATACACGTTGAAAGAGAACATATTCGCAAGCAGCGCGCTAAGGTGCTCTTTGCTGTCGCAGCGGCAGAGACAGAGGCGTCGCCAGCGCGCGCTCTCTTTTCCATTTGAATGTGGGCCAAAAGTAATGACAATAGCGGCAATTGTTTGGCTTGGAAACGTACTTTAAACGTACTTCGTCGTTTTGCACTCGTTCGACGCTTGGACCGCTGCCAACGACGACGACGACGTTGTCTCTCCTGCTCTCTCTCTCTTTCTCTCACTGCAGCACTTGCTCTCGCAGGCTGAGCTACGACGTCGTTGTCTGTGTATGTGTGTGAGTGTGTAGGTGGGGGAACGCTTGTAGCGTTTGCCAAATGAGCCAAGCAAAACAAAAAAGGCAAAAATATACATGCGTGTGTGTGTGAGTGTGTGTGCAGCAGAAGTGCACAGCAGCGGGGGGCGCTCTCTCTGCTCCTCCTCCCCCTCCTCGACGCACTGGCAATTAAAAGAGAAATATGCAAGCAATTTCTGCATTTATGGCATGGCAATGACGATTGCTCTGCCTCTGACACAGCCTCTGCTGCTGCCGCTGCCGCTGCCACTGGCTCTGTCGTCGATGCTGCTCTTGAAACGTTAAGAATTTTGCACCGATCTCGCATTGCTTATGAGAATCACAGCTGCTCTCAGGGATTTTGCAATTACTGCGTGTATTTTTGTGTGTATGTGTGTGTGCATGTGTGTGAGTGCGTAGCATAAGTTCGGGCGTATTAATGAGTGAGTGCGGGCTGTGTTGACACCCCTTGAGAGTGTGTTTCATTATCCAGCGTATCCCAGTGCATAATCACAGCAGCTACAAAGTGTCCTTGCTCAGATTTCAATTGCAGTTACCCTCAACCCATACACACACACACACACATCCATAATTACACAAAAGTCTAACGTATATCGCATATAAGCCGCAGCGCTGCGCATAAATCGCAATTAATCAAGTGCAAGCCAATGCCGTTAACTCCCTAACCTCCCTGCGAGTGTGCCTGTGTGTCTGTGTGTGTGTGTGTGAGCGCAAGAGGCAATCGAAATGGCAGTGGCAGCGACGCCAGCAACCCTCCGCCGGGAAAAATAAGCAAAAAAGTTCAACTGCTGCTGCTGCTGCTTTGAGCTGAACAACAATTACAAGTGCTGCTCGCTCTCTCTCTCCCTTTCTCTTTCCTTCTATTGTTCGCTGTCTCGCTCACACTCGCTTAACAAGAGCTACTAAAAATGTAATCATTATGCTTTATCGTAATAATCAGCAGCAGCAGCGCAGCCCAGCGACGGGCAACTTTTGCCAGCAGACGGCGCACACACAGACACACAAAGCACACACACACACACTCACACACACACAGACGCATAAGTACTACATTCTAGCATAACAAACAGGCAAACAAACAAAACTAAATTACAACAATTCCAAAAATTTATAATTGTGCTGCGCACACACAGTTAGAAGTCTCAAACTACCACCAGCAGTGGCAGCAGCAGCAGAGTTGCCACCCTTTCCACTTTGCTACCCACACCAGCAGCAGCAGCACACGCTTTATCGTGCTCATTCTCAAGCTCTTATTCGGCCCCTCAATCATCGTCCTCATCATCATCCTCATCATCCTTTTTCGGCTTTGCCTTCTTGCCTTACAATTCGCCAGGCTGCTGCCGTCGCCGCCGTCGCAGTCGCAGTCGCTGCTATTGCTGTCACTGTGCGACGTCGACTGCGTCGCAACTAGCACACACACACACATACAGACACAAAAAAAGGCAGTCAAGTTAAAATGTACTTAGAGTTTAAGCGTAACCCCGAAATCTCCGACCGAACCCAAACGAGATTGTGTGTTTTAAGCGTTTTAGTTGCCCGCTGCCACCCCTCTCTCTCAGTCTCTCTCTCCCTCTCTTTGTGCAGGCGCAGCGCAGTCGGCGTCAGCTTAAGCTTCGGCAACAACAACAGCAACAACAATGGCAAGCAGCGCAGTCAGTCAGCCATCTTGTGCGGCGTTATTAAATTTTATACAAATACTAAAAATGAAATCAAAATTTTCTTATTACAATGACTATTTTCTCTCTCTCGAACAGCTGTGTGCGCCCGACTATTGTTCTGAGTGGGAGCGAGAGAGAAAGAGGGAGCAGGCAAGTGAGTGAGTGAGGGAGAGAGAAGGAACAGAGAAGGTACAGGGCAGGCAAAAGCGGGTCCATTTCAGAGTTTGTTTCTCAGTTGGGGTTGCCCATTTGCCCATTTACTTTTGCCTGTGCCCCCCTCCCTTGCTGCTTGTGCTACTCCCCCTCCCCCTACTTATGGCATACTTATCGACTGCATTGTAAGGGATCCCCAAGTTTTTCTGGGTGTTGGCCGCAAATATTTCCTTATTCGGACGAAGTCCTGCAAAAATTTTCTGCAATTCATAAAATTTCCATGCAGCCATAAATTCAATTATAAATTTTCGTATCTCCTCCTGCCTTCACTTCGTCTCACTTCCTGCCACAGAGACAACTAAATAAATGAATTCCCATTAAATGTGATTCTACCTGTTTTAGATAACACCCGTCCCAAGCGATCCCAATCGAACTATCCCAACTACCTGGCAAGCTGTACTTAAAATTTAAATTAAACATCGCACGAAACCTAAACAAATTCCGATAAGCGCTCTGTAGATAGCCACAGGACAAGTGATGAATAATACCAATCACGTACCGAGTACCCCTCACCCCGTACCCCTCCTCTACCTTGTCCCTAGTTCGGGTTCAACTCGAGTTTCGGGCCACCTTGATGGACAACGCGCAGCCTAATCAAAAGAGCATTGTAAACTAAGCCGAGACAAGACACAAGAGATTCGAGAACCGAACACAAATTCGAATTCTAAAGGATCAGCAAGGTAGTTCGTCAAAAGTAACGTGCATGGGAGACAAGTAGAAAGAGAGAGAGACGGAGAGAGAGGAAGAGAGCATTAAACAGTGAGAAATCTACAAGTGTGGGACTATTTTCTAATAGACTGTTGAAATACTGTGGAAAATTAAGAACACTCAGCTGAAAGGAGGTGAAACTTGGCAGAGAGAAAGAGAGGCAACAGGATAGAGAGAGAGAGAGGGGGGAGAGAGGGGGAGAGAGAGAGCAAGAAATATAGAGAGGAAGAGTTAGCTGGAGCAAGGCTGAGTAAAAGGATGAGCGAAACATTTATAAATTTGAGTTATCTGGAAGATATATCGAAGATATTATGAAATAAAGGAATATATTGAGGGACGAACAATGCCTAAACCACAAAATTAAGAACAAATATATGCCGATTATGAATATATACCAGATTTAAAAGATATATATAAAATAAAAATAAAGACAATGAAGAAGTTTGTAGATTTTCAACATAGAAAAATTAAAAGATAATTTCTTTATTCGATTCACTTCTATAAATATACACTATATGTACATACATCTACATATCAGAAATAATGATTAATAGATACTATAGCAAATTATATTCTCTGTTTCATATACTCTGCAAAATGTACAGGACATGTTATACATAAGTAAACTATAGCCGAACCGAGTTCAAAATCTTACAGGGTATACCACAGCTTAGTGTCGTATGCGCTCATATGGAAAATGCGTAATCTCACACCAACGCTGCAGACAAGAACAACAAATTAAGTGCCAATGCGAGGCACACACACCCTCACACACACACACACACACACACACCTGGTTACACACAAATATCAATCTATAGCTGCGTCTATCTTTGAAATGAAAACATTTTTCATGCGCATGCGCAAAGGCTGACGAAAACGACGAGAAACAAGACGAGACGAGAGATAGAGAGAGAGAGAAGAGAGGAGACAGCCGGACAATTAGTTCGGACAGGCTTCCATCTCAGGCTGCGAGTCTTGGAGTCGTGTGTTAAAAGGTCAGCACTGCGGCTAAGAGATTGTGTAGGGCCCAGACCCAGCCCAGCCCCGGCCGGACCCTGTTCTTTGATAGCATTGATCTATTGTGTGTGCATTGCTTTTTACATTTTATACGCATACGCTTCTCTCGCTCTCTCTCTCTCCTTCTCCATCTCTGTATTCCTTCTTTTCTTTCAACTTCATCTTTTTAGTGCCCAACGAGTAGGTTCGTCAAAATGATTGATTTGTAGGTGATGAATTACAACAACAACAACAGCAGCAGCAGCAGCATTTGCTGTCTAAGCCTGGGTTAGTTAAGAGCATACATATCTTTCCTCCCTATGTGTATGTGTGTGTGTGTGAGAAAGGTACGACATAGTGAGGATTAAATACGAAATTCCATTTAAAAATCTTTCTTTGTTCCTATTGCTCTTTTATTTTTGTCTTTTTAGGGGTGCAGCTTACGTGCATCCATAGAATTTCACAGATACAACTGATATCGAAGTAGGAAAATTAATTATCATAGTATAGCAGTGGAAAAATTCATGGTATCTATGGAAGAGTAATGCGAAGGGTGGAATACGGAGGTCGAAATTCACAAACAGTGACACATCGCATTAAAAAATGGTGTGAAAAACCGAAGCAGATACGACAGAAATCAGTTAGGTTAATCCTTTTCTTCGTTAATCAAAGTTAATGATACCAACGATTTAAAGGTAACAAAGGGGTTTTCTATTTGTCAGAAGTATTTCATGTTATATAGCTTAATCTTAAGATCTGAGATTAACTATATAGTTATTTAATGCATTTCCTGTTTACTTTGTTACCAAAGATCTTTCCTAATATAGATTTGTATATATGTACCATCAAATAAAATAGAAGATCTTTTAATTAGGTAAACCGATATCTAATTTCATGTCTTTCTTAAGTATATTAGTTGTCTATATTATATCTCCAATGATCTAATATTAAATATTATGTAAAGTCGTACAGTCATGCATAATATTTGTTCATCTTAATCTCCCCTCCGCTTAGTTGCTGTATAAGGCATTTGAAATTATTGAAAACACATGACATCATCAGCCTCACAATATGCGCTCTTCAATTGAAATGATCTAAGTATAGCGTAAGCAGATTCCCAAGAATTTAGTTCAGACAAGATAAACGACTGAGTTGGATAAATTCGAGTTCCAACTTGATTAATATCTCTGCAAAGCACAAGTGAACCATCGGAGAATGTTGTTGAACGCAATGAAACTCTAGAATCAGCAGCAGCTGGATAAACTTGCAGCGGATTAATGTTGAACCAATGGAAATTTACAGTATATATGCCAAATCATCTGAAATCAATCCTGAACGAATTTCAATACTGTTCAGCTGTTATTTTAGCAAATTAGCTATGGCAAAAAATAAGAAATAAATTCAGAGCACCTAATAAAATTTCCGTGCCACTGATCTGCAAGGGTTTTCTCAGGCCCAAAGATATACCCTTCTCTCTAGCACTCTCTCTCTGTCGATCAGGCTAATTCACATCGCTGTGAAGTCGTGCGCAACAGCTCAATCTGGCTGAATATGATAATATGACTATATAGCATGCATGGAACGCCCACTAAGCACCCAACCCGCTACCGATTTGCACATCCTCAGCAACCCCTGCAGCGCTAACAGGTCGAAGGGTGCTTCGTGCGTTCGTTCAGAAGACTTAAGCCATCAGTAAGCCAAAAAAAAAAAAAAAAAAAAACTGAAAACTGTGTGAAATCGAAATAAAAATCTTCCAAAAACCCGAAACGAAAATCAAAATAAGAAAAAAAAGGGACGCAAGTTGCGGCCATATTGCCGCAAACTGCGCATAAGAATCTAATCGTAGACAATAAAACCGAATTGCGTCTATAAAACAATACGTTACTCTCTCACAAACACACACACACAGACACACAGATGTACACAAAAGGGCTGTGACCCCGCCCCGCTTTGTTCAGTTTTTGGGCAAATTTTGAATACAAATTCAAACTCAGCTAATGGCTGCGTAATCAAAAACTTGCTCATTAATATTATTTTTGCTTCACACACACACACAAACAGAGTTGGGAGGTATCTGTATCTCTAGCTGTGCATCTGTATTTGTTTCGATTATTGCCTTGGCTATCCCTCAGCTATGCTAGCTCAAAAGTTCCCCCTTTTTGCTAACGCGCGTCGCGTCGTTTCGTATCTCGGGGTAAACATCTATATAGAACGACCACCCCGTACAGGAAAGAAATCTGTTTGTGTGTGCTAGTGTGTGTGTGTGTGTAGATACAGACAGCATTGTGCGTTTGTCTAAAATGTAAATACTTTTGCCTAACTTTAGAGGCGCTTTTGCGATTTTGAAATCGCGACCACAAAGGCGAAAAATTCAAATACGCAAAGCGACGACGCCTTGAAACGGTTTCAACATTTGAATTACAAATACGCGCGTGTGTGTGTGTGTGTGTACAGTTGCCGTTAATCTAGATACGAAATAGCGCACACATATTTGACTTGACACATTCTATGACGCCTTTCATAACTCTCTGTCTGCATCCCCCCGCCCCAGCTCTGAATGGACGACTTTTCGTACCCAACCCCCGGTAAATCGTTGCCGGTTTCGTTCTACCCTGAACAGTACGTCAAACAATGCTGAAGTCTGTGTGCAACTCGGGGATTCGGTTTTAGTTTTACAGACCTTTTAATTTGCTTAGGCGCATGAGGGCATAGTTGCAGGCTGGGCAGGGTCTGCGACAACCCTGATAAAAAACGAAGAGGGTTCTATTTGCAAATAATCGCAGCGCATACATTCTCGACTCGCTGCCACTAATTCAAAGGATTTGCACTTTGAAGTTCCCCTTCCAGAGGCTTAACAGCAGTTGTCAATTTATATTTTCCTCATCTAAAGACTGTACAGAAGGAACTTCCAATACAACATGGAAAAAGGTTGTTTTGCAATAGGTTTAATAGAAATTCAAGGTTTAAATCAGTTTTGAATGGAACACGGAAATAGGTTCCTTAGGTCTCTTTATTCTATATGTTGATTTCAAATCATTACAGAGTCCCAGTTCTATATAACCAACAGTTCCAATTCCCAAACTAAATTGTTACAGTTCTCATTTTACATACAATAACATGAAGCTCAATGCAACACGGAAATAGGTTCCTTAGGTCTCTTTATTCTATATGTCTTCCGGAAAAAGGTTGTTTAGTTCTCTCTCTCTCAAAACCTTTCTGAGTTGGTTTTACATGAATATAGAGTCCCAGTTCTATATAACTAACAGTTCCAATTCCCAAACTGGACTGTTACAGTTCTCATTTTACATTATAACATGAAGCTCAATGCAAAATGGAAATAGGTTGCTTAGGTCGCTCCCTTTTTGACAGTTTAAAAAGTTTCAAAGTTCTCACTTTACAATGCTCAGCTTTAATTGATTAACGATACCAATTCCCAGTAGAACAAGGTTTAATTTGGTTTTTCTATTCTGAATCACTCTTAAAAGGTTTCAGCATAAGAACTTAAATTTTGTTTCGCTTTAAAATCATGATAAAACGACATTTCTATCAAATTTATGAGCACTTCATAAATATCAAAGAAAAAAGCAATTATTACAAAAAAGAAATATGCTAATACAATGGGAATTTTTAATCTTTATTGCTATATTTTTTTCGATAGTACCTCGTTCTGTAAAACATTATAAACCGCCCTCGTGTTGCGACAACGCACTTGAAACTTAAAACATTTTCGCCACGGGGGGAGGGTTGCATTATTAGTTGGGCAAACTTTTTCCGACAGTTCGACAATTCTGAGGGTGGTTCAGTGCGGTACAGCACCTGTTTTATCTCTTCGAGCTCAGTTGAAACTCGATCTGCAGGCGTGCGACAGTAGATTCAGAACCTGATGCTGGAAACTAAAGTAATCCGCTTCGACAGAGCTCGGGACAATGCGAAGATGAGTTTGCAGCATTTTTGCATTTGGACGACGAGAGGGTGCAGCAGCTGCTGCTGCTGCTGCTCTTTGCCGGCTGTGCAAAAAACAAAAACCAGCTTCTAAACATAGACACGCACACGCACACTCACACACACAGACGGAGATCACAAATATGTGCTGTCAAAAATACACACAGCTGCATTTATAGATACAAGATACGAGATAGCAAGATACAAGATACAAAGGTTGCTTAGTTTTTCGTCTGTAAACTGTATTCATTTGTTTAGGCTGTGCGTTTAGCCGAAGGAAGGGCGAACCCTATGCGGATCTCGTATTCCTTCCTTCACGTATCCCATTCTATTCTATCCCATTCCGCTTTTATTCTTCTTCTCTTTTCTCTATAGTTTTCGGCATTAGACGCTGTTATTATGTGCGCCCCTTGCGAGGAAGCCATTAAAAAAAGGATAACGTGTTCTTATCCATTGTCTAGTTTCCTCTCGGTGTGCGAGTGTGTGTGTTTGCACAAGACGCAAAAATGTCTACGACGAATCTGTAATTTTCAGGTAGTCCTCGAATTCGTACTACTTTGAGATACAGAGATTTATTTGCGTGTTTTCTTCCACTCGGATTTGAATTTCGTTTGGAAATTTTGATTACTGTGTCATTCGATCTGTTTCTGTCTCTGTTCATTCGAGGGTAGAGTAAATGCCACATTTGTCCCACAGCGAGAATAGTTCGAAAGTTTCTCTTTTATTATTTTAGGTTTGAGTTAGGATACATTTTATGCATTAGGGGAAGTTGACAGTTTGCGTTGAAGGGCAAGATTGAAATATGTTGAAATATGCATAAATTGTTTATACTGCATAAATTGATGGAGGAAGAAAGAAAGAAAGCAAGAACTTCAATTCAAGAACTCGAAATATTTATTTTGCTTATATTAAGTATAATATAAAATTATGCAATGATGGGAGATTATGCCAGAAGAGATCACAAACAATTCCCGATATACCCTTTAAATAATACTTTAACTAACCTTTAAGTATAAATTGATAGGGTAAAACAGAAGTTGAGCACTTGAATGATTTATTTATTTATTGAAAGTTAAACTTTACCAACACAAACTAAATTTGCTTTAAGTGTTTTGAAAATCTAGCAATTCTCCCATTTACCTTAACAGCTCACAAACAAATAAAGTTAAAGCTTTTAAATCTCCTCTAAACTAAGCTTTAAACTACTCCCCCTCTCTTTCCTATCATCCTCCCTGCCTCTTCCTCCCTCAAGCGATAACCTGCATTGATAAAATTGCATAAGTGATTTGTTTTTGTAATCTGCTTCGCATCGACATAACGCTGCTTGTGTCGCTGGCGGCGTCACTGCCTTGTTCAACATGTGTCACCCGATGCGGCCACAGCCGGCATGGCCAACTGTTGAGGCGCGTCTCTCTGTTGTTGTTGTTGCTCTTATCATGCTCATCCGCAAGGCGTCAGTAGGGCAATGCTGTTGTGACATGCCACAACACAACAAAACACTGCAGAAGAGCAGCAAAGCAAAGTGAAGAGAAGAGAAGAGCAAGAAGAAGCGAAGGAGGAGGAGGAAAAGGAAGAGCGAAGCAAGAACACCTCAACAGTTGCCGGGTGTCCCCTTTGCCGGTTAGCCACGCAAGCCTCTCCCATTATGTTGCATATTTAGTGGCATTTAGCTTCCTTTCTCCTCACTATTGTTGTCTCTGTCGTGTTCTCCTTCTTGTTGCTGTTGTTGTTGCTGCTTGTCCTGACCTATGACAGCAACAGAGCCTGCTGCCCCGTCCCCATTCCAGTCACAGTGTGTGCACATGTTGCCAAATGTGTGTGTGTGTGTGTGTGTGCGTGTGTGTACACAGAGAAAACCGAAAGCCAAAACAAAATGAACAGCAAGAGAGCAGCAACAACAACGAAGGCAGAGGCAGCAACAGCCGCAGCGACAGCAGCAGAGACTGTGTCGGTCGTGCTGTGTGTGTCTGTGTGTGTGTGTGCTCTGTCCTTGCTCGGGCTGCTGCTGCTCTGCTGCTGCTGCTCACCTTCTCACCTTGACGGCAGCCCACAGAGCGTTCGCAGCATGTGTTTCTCTGCCGCTGCCGGCGCAACGTCAACTGCGGCTGTTGTCCTTTTGCGAGCAGCGGCGCGTGTCGATGTGTGTGTGTGCGTTGCGTGTGTGCCCTTCAACAGGTGTCGGTCGTCTGCTGAGTGAGTGAGTGTGTGTGCCACATGTGGCATGTGGCATGTGTCGTTGTCGGTGTGTCGATGTTTTGACTGCGTGTCCTTGCCTCGCCTTGCCTCACCTCGCCTCGCCTTCCATTCATTCATTCATTCACTTCGAAGCAGAGAAGCTGCGAACAAGAAGCAGCAGCAAAAAAATACAACAACAACAAGAGCTTTTGCATGCGCTTTAAAGAGAGTAGGGGGAAGAGAGCGGGTGTGTGTGGGCAAAAGAAGAGAGACTGCTTGACAATGGCAGCCATTGGTCTTCTCTCTCTCACACTCGAATTACACAGAAATTTATTTAGTGACGGCACAAATTTCTAACTTGAATTTACAAAAGCCAATGGAAAAGCACCAAAGAGACAACGACAGCAGCAGCAGCAGCAGCAACAACAACAACAGCAGCAGCAATAACAACAACAATAATAACGAGAATGAGACTGAAATCAAAATGGGCGCAAGAATAATGGAAAAAGTAACTGCTCAACAAGTCAGGCAACTTACGCACACACTTGGCTTTTGTTTGTATGCGTGTGTCTATATACATTTACATATTAAGTGGCATTTGAAGTGGTGTGGAGAGCAGCAAGAGAAGGGAAGAGGGGGGAGATGGGTGAATCGGGGAATAAGTGAAGCGAGAGAGCAAAGACAAATTGTTTTCAAACGTCGTAATCAAGAAATGATTCTTAAAATATGCGTCTACTTTTTGAATTTGGATTATTACAACAACAACAACAACACGAACCTGGACAATGACAAAAACAACAACTACAACAACATTAAGAAGAGTTGTTGGCATTTCACAAAGACCAACGCAAAAGGGATACAAAATACTTTGGTGTTTCTTGCTAGTGATGAAAGCGTGACACGCGGGAACAACTATACGATAGGTTGAACAATCGAATTGAATATTTTTGTAGTATATCAATTATTTTACACACGATTTTTAAGTCAAGTTGATAAAATATACATTCAGGATAACAAATAGAAGGGTAGTGTAAAATACTATTTTATAGTATATAGTACAATTTTTAAACATATAGTACTATTTTAGTTAGAAAATACACCAAAAATAATAAAAAAAATTGTATTTTTTTTAATACTAATGGAGTAAAATACTTTCAACCAACTAATTATTCGCTTTTATGGTCAATCTTCTAATTTTACTTATTGTAAAATTATTTTGTAAATATATTTATTATAAAAATGCCTTTTTTATTAGAAAATAAACTTTTCATCCAATTTCGCCTCCCGAAATATAAAGTAATCTATTTAACATAATGTTTTTGGACCTATTTGAATTGTCCTATAAAAAAATTGACATAAAAGTCTTTCCGACTTCACAATGAATGATTTCGACCCTTTGGTAAACTTCTCACGCTGTCATCGCCAAGACCTTGCCATATATAGTATAGCAAAGTAGTTTGCCTGATGAAATCACAGACTTTGTAAAGGAGTTGAACTGATTTTATTTAGTTGAGTGTGTTTGTGTGTGTGTGTGTGTGTGTGTGTGTCTGAGACTTTTTGTGTGTGCTCAACGAGTGCTGGGAGTGCTGTGACGAGGGCACAAAGTACAGTTGTACAGTTGTTGCAGGGCGACCACAAAAGATACTTGAAACGAGAATTGAGGCGTCGCATTGTGTTTAGATAACTTGGTAATGGAAATTAATAGAATGGCATACAGAGGGTTGCATATAGACAGCCATAAAGATATATATTCACATGTTTAGATATGTGGACGCGTATATCAATTTATGATTTGATTACATGCGCCTCAAGTGTCATCTCTTAGATACATTTGCTAATGGCATTTGTTTATATGTTGACGAAAGGGCCCCGCGAGCAGCTGCTGCCTGACTGCGGATCGTTCCGTTTTCGTATTGGATCGGATCAGATTGGATTGATTGGTCTAGCGATTGCTCAAAAAAAAGAAAACGAAAACGAACAAGAGAGAGAGGGAAAAAAAAACTTGAAGCGCACTTGAGGGCAGCGCACACAAATTGTCACATTTCAATGGGCCCTTCTCAATGTGCTCCATTTTAATACTTTTCGCCTTGCCCCGTCTCGTGGCGCGCTGTGCACTGTGCCGCATCTGGGGCAGCGTGTTTGATTTCAGCACTCGAAAAATCACAAGCCAAAAAATAAAAAATCCAAAACACAAAATAGAAAAAGAAAAACCAACTACACCCATTTTAATTGGGCCCAAGCAAAGCAATCAATGAATACGATACACATTCATATTTTGTCTTCTTTTTTTATTTCTACTCGAAAACTTTTTTATTCCCTCTGCCCATTGCAAGTCGCATTGCATAAGTATCAATAAAACGAAGCGTCAGCGGTTGAGAATTACAGAATATCTAAAATAAATTGAAGTTAACTATTGTAAAGCTTGTACTCGACGAGAAGAATTAAGTTATTTACTATAAAATAATTAAGTAGGTATTCAATTTAAGATACTCCTTTATCAAAAGAATCAACTTCCAACGTTTCATTTGGAAATAGAAGAAATAAACTCATTTACTATGAAATATCTAAGAAGTTACCAATTTTTAAATATTTTGCACATTTAAACAAAATCAGAACTGAAAAATTAAAGTTCTGACGATGTCAAATGTTTTTTTCTTTAAAATTTCCTTTTATTGACATTCAATACAATATTGTTAATGTGTTTCACATAAAATTTTGCGATTAAATTGATAACTTGATACTTACAGATGCTATCCTAACTAAGATCTTGCTGTAAGTGAAACTACAAGGGCAGCTGATGCTAATCGGGACTATACAAAGTGAACTACCTTCTGTTCGCCCTCGCCACATAAATCTGTTACAGTTTTATGCAAATGTTGCCCGAAAGTATAACAGAATCATTAGCTGGATAGATGAGTGAAGGAAGGGGCGTACATGCTGTGTTTTTGCGGGGGTAGGGGGATGTACAACATTTATTTATGGTGCTGACAAGAAACAATAGCTTAAGGGTCGGATGGCAACGCCTTTATGGTGGGCGGGATAATGGGCGTGTGAATGCGTCCCGTTAACGCAGTCCTTGATTGAGCTACAAAGCGGCAAGGGAAGCAAGTGAGAATGGGGATGCAGTCTGTCAGAGGGAGAAGGTTGCAGGGGGAGGGGAGTGTGTTAGAGTTGTGATTGTGGCAAGGCGCGAATCAAAATGGTTTTTGGTTGTTCGTTTTTTTAACAATTCCATGAAAAATGGCAGCAAAGCAAGCAAAGTCAAATGCAAAATACGCTCTAAACAAATTACAGAAAACGCGGCCAGGGCAGAGACTTGGGTGGAGCTACGATGTGTGTGCGAGTGTGTGTGAGTGTGTGTATGTGCGTGTGTGTATCGTATAACGTATGTGCTAACTGGTTTCTAAAGTAAACAACGCTTAAATTAGCGAATAAAAATGTATTATTAATGCGAAAACATGTTTATAAGAGCATACATAGACACACACTCACACACACACACTCGCACACACACACACACAATCTCATGCACACCCAGAACAGAACTGGGAACTGGCTAAGCAAAACAAACCGCAATGCGATGCGATGGGAGCGAGCGAGAGCGCCGATTTCAATTGTTGTTATTGCTATCGTTGCTGTTGTTGTTGTTGTTTAAACAAATAGAAAGAAAAAACGCTACGCTATATGGCGTCGTCTATAGCTTAAGGCGGGGCAAAGCAGTCGGCAGCAAGAAGCAACAGCAAAAGCAAAAGCAAAAAGGCGAAGAACAAAAAAAGTCGCATTAACTTATCTTAAATGAAATGAAATTAATAAATTAGAGAATTGAGAATTAACAGAATCAAGAGAATTGTGAAATGAGAATTTCCACTTTATATTGTACATTTGTGGGGATTACATACAATACAACCATAAGTGAAGGGGTGCGATAAGAACTTCTATTTATTGCGCTTAATTGCCATATAATCACGTTCCCCTAAAACGTTCGCGTACTTGCGCGCCATAAAAAAAATCGTCTATTAGGCGAAAAGCTCACGAGTGCTCCGAAAATACATATTCGATATATACTTTGTACGATATGTACAATTTACAAGTAAAACATTTATCACAAAAACAAGTTTCGGGGAGAGCTACATTTTAATTTCAAGAGTGACGCAAATAACGCTTGGCACGTCGAGAGCCCCTCGATGGGGAAAAAAAAGTGTCGCAGCGACCCACGAGAAAGAAATAACCCAGCTGAACCAGCCAAGAAGTAATATGTGCTTATAAATTGAAGATTATGCTGCGATAAAAGCACATTTACGTGGCTCAAGATCATTTTGGGGCCAGTAAAAAGTGAGTTATTTAGGGTATGCAGACCTTGTACATGCAATTTCAGTAGGTTGTAAGTGAAAAATGCATGTGCTGCTGAAGAATTGAATTTTAGAATGTGAAAAACAGAGAACCGATGCTGGAAATATTGAAAATACTTAACATTAACTACGTTGAAGGAGGATTAGCTTAATATAGCTACAGGCAATCATTTATTCAAGCAGTTCTTCTCTTAAATGCCCAACCAGAACAGACAACTTTAGTATTTCTCTGGGTTATCTATTAGGAATGTAAGCTATACACAATATTAAGTACAGGGTGTCTGCTAGTTAAGTTTAGAACCTGAAAACTTCTAGCAATTTGGCAATTGCCATATTTCACACCATAAATCTCTGTAAATGTCCTTAAACACTCTGTAACAAAGTGATTTTAACATATTAATAAGTAAAGGGTATCCATAAGTTGAGCACATAAGTTATTAAAGACTAGAAACAGAGCAGAGAATAAATAAATTAATGACTAAGCCAAACTGTCAAGAAGGTATGCTATATACAGTGTAAGTATAGAGTATCCAAGACTCGTTTTAACCCACCTAAAAACCCTAACATACGCACATTTCATACCATAATTCATTACAAATCGCATGCGACACTGTGCAACTGGGTAAGTCCTATACCTATGGCCTGATACAACACACACACCTACACCCACACACACACAGCCACACACGCCGCTAACCGGCATAGACAGAGTCAGGCACAACACACATGCCTCAGTTGGCCACAAGTTGCGCATACTTAACGCACTCGAGTGACAATAATTGAATTCATTATGGCCCAAAAACGATTGTGACAATTGCGAACGAGTTGTCTATATGTAGATAGATAGATATAGTCATGTGTGCGTGTGTGTGTGTGTGTGCATATATATAGTCGTATATTAGCCGATATGCTGGCCAGAGGATTAACAATGGCGGGTTAATTAACCCGCCTGCCTGCCAGAGTTAAGTTGGCCTTGAAACTGGCTAACACTCAGCTGGCAACAAGTACAACAACAACAACAACACTAACAACAAGTTCTATGGGGTAACAAGGGCTATGCGTAGCTTTAAGTATCGCTCGTATCGCTGCTGGTACTCGGGGCATAGTTTTTAGTTCTGGTAGCATTTTTATTTGGATACGTGTGCGTTTTACTTATGAGCTAACCCCTTTCCCTCTGCCCGGGTCTTAAGTAGTAAGTGCCGCAGTAGTTGTCGCGCAGTTGGCCATAAAGCCGCGTTATATTGACATGATCTTCGCGTAACTCTTGTGTTTGTCTTGCAAAAATCTTTATCAACGCGCCTCGGGGGTCAACAAACCCCCTGGACGAGCGCGCGCCGTGTGACTTGCTTTGGTTTATCAGATAATGAGGCAAATACACACGCACACACACTTGCACACATTGTAGTTCAGCGACTACGCTCGGCAACGTGTGACTCAAGACCCATAAAACTTGACGCTGACTTAACGGTATTATTGCCATTATAAAGTCATTCGAAACTATGATTTGCTTTACTTGCACGATTGATGAGCAAGATGAGCCTTTTCCAAACTGCTGAAATGATGAAATCCACTGGCCAAATTGTCAAAATTTCTCTCTAATTTGAGAACTCTAAGATGCCATAACCAATGTATAAAGGTTGAAAGATTCCTATTCAGATATCATTAACATCAATTTGCAGACACTTTGATAGAGATTTTAGAACAGAAAGGAAAAAATTGAATGAGAGAAATAAAATGTAAATAAATAAATAATGTACCGATAACTATATTGCAATCGATAGATTCTCTTTAAAAATCATATATTATTTTGTTGAACAATATTATCTTAAGGATTCAATTAATTGTCATAGCATACTTATGGGCGTACAGACTGTTAGAGAACATTTAAACTTGTTAGTAAATTGATTATTTTGCGGATCCTCAAAAGTTTAAGCATAGGAACTTATCAAAATATTTATAGAAAACAATAGATATAAAATATATAATATAATAAAGTGTCTCTAATATGATTTATTTGCATATTAAACCTAGTTTACTATCTTAAGTCTTGAAGAGGCACAGATTTTATGTGTTTAATTATTTTGAAACATCTTCCAAACTCTCTCAAACTTACCATGTAAACAAATCGGCGGCTCTACTCGACTTTCCCCCGCAAAACTTTAACAAATCTCTGCACGTTTGCCAATCAATTGCGAATTGATTCGATTTGATACGATTTGCTTTAGTTTAAAGCCAAATGCGATAGTTATTGTTGTTGTTTCACTCAAGATATCGCAGCAGATGCATTTGTAGTGTCAAGTCCAATACGAAACTCGCCCCAAGCTGGTCACAGATAAGAGAAACGTATCGAAGTAGAGCAATATACAGAAAGGGTGATAGTAGAAGGGGGCAGATGGAGGGGGGGCAAACACAAAATAAACAAACACGTGCGAAAAGCGTCGCGCGAAGAAAACGACGAGACGAGATTTCACGTTGTTTGGTTGACTAAATGAAAATCGCGCGCTCTAGGACGAACCTAACCAGAGGCGGCCGAAACTGCACTGACTCAGCCAGCCAGAACTTGGCCCCGACTCTGACTCCGAGGCCGAGACACGGCAACGGCAACGGAGACGGAGACACACAGAGGCAAACGGAGACCGAGAACGAACCAGAGATTTTCAATTCCGAAACAGAGAGAGAGAGAGAGACAGAAAGAGAGAGAGTGCAAGTGGGGGCTACGTAGTGGCGAATCGGAATCATCGTGCAGTGACTGCGATTCGCATACATAAATAATAAATTCATAGTATATTATACCACACACACACAGACAACTATATACTATATATGGCTTATGCAGGGTATCATCAGGCTACCAAAAACTTGGCTAAACAAAGTGCATAAACAAAAGTCGGCTTCTCTTTTCTTGTTGCTCATTTTCATATTTATTTTCCTTCTTTCTTTTTGCATTTGAAGAAAATTTGCTGACAATTGCAATAGAATTTGTTTTTTTTTTTCTTGTTTTTATTATTTTTATTTTGATTTTGTTTTGTGCTTTCGTTTGTTTTGCGCTTTATTTAGTTCTCGTTTCGCGCTTAACTGTTGCTGCAATGCTGCAGTGTGCGCAGGAGGGAGCAGGCAGGGCGAAAGGGGGAGGAGAGCCGAGGGCGACATGTGGGTCTTATTTCAATTTACAACCAAGTGACGAAGTATCACAATTCAATGTTTAAAGTTTTTATCACGTTGTGGACGCCAGCGCCACACACAGACAAACACACAAACACTAACACACACACATACACTCATTAAGCAACAACAAACAAGAGCAGACGCAAGAAGTGCAACAACTGAACACTCAGATACCCTAAAGAAAGGTGGATAAGCAGCGAAACTTCAAGGATGTCTATAAAATCTAAATAAATTACCACAAATAAATTTTAATGAAACATCATTTTGCATTTTTAATAGAATCTGGAAACGTTCTATATAAATTTAAAGTATTTGAATGATTAAAAATTTACCTCGAGCCAGCTACAATGAGATTAGAAAACAGAGGTCGCCAAAATATTGTATGTATATATTCAATAAGGAATCTTCCTTTAGTTTTCTTAAGAAATAAATTATTTATTAATAGCCTAAGTCAATTTACAATAATTTCCACAAAGTGCACACTCATCTCATGAGATAATTCTTATATCATATAGCTCACTATCTAACCTAAAACTATTCGCCTAAAATTTCTTTTCAAAAATTAGAAAATTAAATTTGAATAAGATATTTTCACTCACTTCGTCCTCATCTCATGACAGAATATACTCTGTGTTCTTCAATCTATTACAGGGTATATTTTGCCAGCAAATGGAGCGTCTAGCGGTGTTTAGGGGCTCGCATTGGGACATATGCAAAGCATTGCATTGCTGTGTGTGTTTGTGAGATTGTGCCTTAACGTTTGTTTGTGTGTGTGTGTGTGTGTGACTGTAGTTGGCTGACACAGTATGGTTAATATGACGCGACACCCGTTCGTCGTTCGTCGCGCTAGCGAGTTCGCTTAGTCAGCCCGCTGCGGCGCACTAACTATTTAGTAAGCAACTGAAATAGTAGCACCCGTGTTAGTATCGGTTCATGAAATGGAAAATAAAAGCAACAACAACAACGACAACAACTGCAGCAGCAGAAAAAGAAACAAGCAGCGCTGACATACAAACATACAGACACATGTAAGCAGAGTTGTCGCTACACAAGTCGCGCTGTATGTGTGTGTGTGTGCGACTCCGAGAATGGGCATGCAAGAACGACGTCAGCGTAAACTGATTACCCCCAGTCGATCTATGGGGCTGCATAAGCGGCACGTACACAGAAACACTCACACACACACACACAAACACATCTCTTTTGGCTGTCGTCGTCTATGGGAACCTTCGTTCGGGAGTTTGGCTTACAACGTAATTTCGCGTATAGTAAGTATAAAGCTAAATGGTGTTGCATGACTCGCCGTGGCTCGTATTATAAAGTAAATAGGAAGTCATAAGTTAAGATTTGAATTACAGTTGCATAAATGGGTGCAAAGTGATTTCCATATAACTATGCTGCATGCTGCGTTTGTATTAGTGAGTTATCGAGTGCGCTTGATTAGTTGTCGATAACATTGATTAATTCTCTATTAGTTAATTGGGGCTAAGTGGCAACGCTTGACGTCACGAGTAGATCATCGTCGTGCTCTCCTCTCCATGATCTCACGTATGACAAATACACTTATCAATTGCCGGCGAAATGCAACGGTAAGAACTCTTGCTCTCTCTGTCTCACTCTCTTTTTCCCTCTCACGTAATACTTAATTGTTGTCAACAACAAAAATGTACGTACAAGCCTTTCGAATGCATACCAGACACATTCACACAAATGCCAAAAATTCACACGCACACACACAGCAATGCATGCATTTTTGCACGAAAATGAACACGTGCTGCTTAACGAAGGAGTGCAAGAGAGAGAGACAGAGGGGTAAGCCTGCAGGCACAGCCGGCTGCCAGCATATTTGTGGAGTACGTAAGGGGAGAGGGGACGTGCGCTATGTTTGCATGCCAAGCACCACAACAACAACAGCGGCTGACTCATGCTCCCCAAATGCAGTCGTATTTCGCCGCTCTTTGCGGCTAAGAGAGCGGAAGAGGGACAATGAGTGTGAGAGAGAGAGAGTGCGACAGGTTCTGAAATAAGAGCGGGCCAACTTGCAACTAGCAATGCCAAACTTAGTTGGCCAGGAGTTGGACGCCAGCTACGTTGTGGGGGCGACCAACAGAGTATTTTGCGGTATCTGCAGCTGTGCGGGCTGAAACTTTAGTAGCCCCGGCTAACTTTTAGCAAAAACTTTTGATTTGAGTACCTGCCACTAACTAAGCATGGCAGCAAGGCACACACACACACGCATACACAGACGCACGCACACACGTATAAAGTTGGCACACCACGCATAGAAATTGAACTATGAAAATCAGAAAACTTTGCAGACAGAAATTTCTAGGAAATGCATTCGAACAAAACAAGCATTCGTGTCCGTCCGCCGTTTCTCTTCTTACTTCCTCTCACTTACCACACTGCTCGCCATTGGTTCTATTCTTGGGGTCGTCGTAGTTAGTTGTTGTAGTTTTCCAGAACACAGTGTAAAATAAGCGAACGATAAATGTTTTGCACACACAAAAATATTTTTAAAAAAAGAACGTAAAAAGTACAAGAACGTTCACGCAGCAACAACAACATCAACAGCATTGCATTCAAAACAGCTGTAAATTTGAGCGCGTCGCGCGTAAGACGGGGCTGTTATTCGCTCAGCTGATGTTTATTTCTAATTGTGTCTGCATTCTGCCATTCACATGTATACGTCAGCTTCGGTGTGAACGTTCCGCAGTGCGCATTATTCAAATTTATCGTCAATTTAATTTTTTTATTGCCCATGATTTTAGTTTTACATATTATATTGTCTTTATATAATTGCTAAATATTATTTTTACATATTCGTGACTGTCTGACTAGTATTTCTATCTGACGGCTCCGTATACGTTGACCGTCGCCGTATAATATTAGTTGAAAGCAATTGAAACCAGCGATAATTCTTCAGATGGCTCTCCACTTCTCTGCTTATGAAAAACAACTGCAGTGGACGTTGCTCGCCAAGTGGAGGCAAAGTGGGAGCATTTCCTCCGACTGCCTCCAGGGGATGGGTCAAAAGCAGGTCCATGGCAAGGGAGCAGTGCAGCAAATAGACGGCAGCTGAGCATATCGAGAGCTGCGCACTGATCTTGCAACACCGAATGACTCCATATTCGACCAACTCATGACTCATAAGAAACGGTTGAATCTTGTCCTTGGTGCCCATGTGCATGTTCATATAGATGGCAAACAGGCAGAGGAAGCCAAAGATGCCGCTGCAAATAGCCTCATTACGCAGCGAGATGCGAGTCGAGATGAGCAAGGTGAACAAGCCGAGCACAGCAAAGATGGTGCCTCCGCCGTATGTGGTACAGAGCACGAAGATGTGCCTGGACGCGTGCAAGCTGATGCAATTCAAGTGCAGCGAACATGTGACCATGCTCAGTATGAGCTCCAGCACCCTGAAAAGTATCCAGACAGGCCTCTTCCCATGCATTCTTCAATATTTAAAGAGAGTTAAGATTTATTTATATATATTATACATGTATGTATGTGTATAAATGTATCTATGTATAGTTAAAATACATGCTAACTTAGGCTTGCTGCGACGACGCCTACTGCGACTGGGAGGGATCTACTTCCGCCAGTACTGGGTGAATCGATGAATCTGCTCGACCAGCGCCGGCATCACAGCTTTGATGGATATATCCAGCAGACTCTGCAAATGCTGCACAGCCTCCTCGTCGGTGAGCCCCAACTGGAGATTCTCCTCGACCTTCTTGACAGCCTTATCGGGTTCCAATGCAATATCCGGCACTGTCGCGTCCACCATCAGTGAGAAGAGATTGAGCATAACGTTTGCATGGCGTCGCAGATGCAGATACGCCGTATAGCATTGTTTGCAGAACTCATGATAGTTCTCCGAACTGTCGCCGCCCATTGCTTCCACCATTTCCTTGCTCAGCTTCATGGGCGGCGGCATTGGCTTGGGATCACGGCCCAGAATGAAGCCAAAATCAATGTGGAACAATTTGCCATTGCTGGTCAGCAGCAGATTGTCCAGATGGCGATCTCCCACACCTGAAACAAACAGACCTCGGCATTAACCAATCTAATCTCAAGGACACCCTGCTTAACATACCCAGCAAATATGTGATCACACAGTAGCCAGCGCAGCTCTTGATATATGTGTCCATCACTTCCGGCGCAATGCCATAGGGCGCGTGCTCGCAGGGATGATGGCGCCGGAAGAAGTTGAGAATGCTGCCTTCACGGGCGAGCACCTCGGCCACTGTGCAAGAGTCGATGTACTGGAGGAAACCATGCTTGGAACTAGTCGCCAGCACCTTGTATGGCGTCAGTTTGAGATCAAGATTCTCGCGTCGCAGCAGCTTATCCATCAGCGTGATCATCTGCAATATAAGCTGATCCTGGCGCAGATCGTCGCCGTGCTTGAAAATTGTCACATATTCGTGCTGTGCAATCGAGGTCACAAAGGTGAGTCTGCAAAGGAAGAGAAGGAGAAGAAGCATGAGCTGAAGAAAGAGTGGAATCAGTATTCGGGGGAGATGCTTACTTGGCCGGCATGAGGGCGCTCTTGAAGAGCGATGTGCGGGAGGGCACAATCTTGGTAATGTACACCTCCGGATCGAGGGGAAATGGAATGGGCTCAAAGTTGGTGAAGTTCACCTTGAACAGATCCGGCTCCGCGAGCAGTTTCTGAAACTTTTCCGTCTTCTTGTTGCGATTGCCAGGCTCCTTGGCCACCAGCTTGACCAGCTTAACCAGTTCGTCAATGAAGCGTTGTTGCTTGCGCAGATTATAGAAGATGCCACGCAGATGAAAGTTTCCTACAAAGAGGAAGGGGAAAGAGATGATTAAGTTAGGTATTCATTTCATAGCTTAGCCCACTCACCTGTCTCCAGTGCCTTGAGGAATATGTTGAGCACCATCGCGTACATGTCGTGCGCGCGTTGATCCTGCTTGCGCACCGACTCCACGTCCTCCACCTCGATGGACAGATACCAGTACAGGTAGTTGGCCAACGTGGCGTTCTTGCAGGCGCGCTGTATAAGGAATGTGCAAAGATTGGGCGCCACGCCCTGCTGCCCAAGCAGTGGCGTATGCGATGTGGAGTGTGATTGTGTGGCCAGCGAGGCAGCGCTGACGGCATCAGCAGAGACACCAGTACTAGCAGCAGCTGCATCGCTGCCACGCTCCATCCGCAATGCTGGCGTGCTGGCACGGATTGCTGGTGCACTGGCGCTGCTAGCCATGGTGGATTTTTCACCTTTGATGGCAGCCAAAACGCTGGCGGCGCGCTGATTAGCAGGTATCACCGAGGAGTGCAGCGCACTGCTGGTTCCACTTATATCCGACAGGCTGCTCTGGTCCAGCAGCGAGTCATTCTCGTCCATCAGCGAGCAGACCACATCTCGCTCCGGCTCGGGCATGATGCCCTTGTGCAGCTGCACAATGTTCCGCAGATCCTCGTACTTCAGTGCCTGCACCAGCTGCAGCAGATACAGCAACAGATCCTCGTCGGGTGCCTGCGCCAGGCGACTGATTGCATATTTGCGTACCTCGGGATGTGTGAACGTGGGGCTGAGCAACTCCAGCGCATCCTCTACGTCCATGGGCGCCCAGTTGGCCAGCATCCACAGAGCCTGCGTCACTTCATCGTTGAGCCTCCAGTTGATGCACTTGAGGAACTTTGTCAGTGCCTTCTTGTGCGACGACAAATAGAAACGGAACTTCCAAACCAAATCCTGTTCCTCGCTGCTCAGCACGTAGGTGGGCGGATAGCGATAGACGATGTCGTGCAACTGATCCCGCACGCTTCCAGGAGAAATAGAGGCAAATCAAAAAGAGTTGGGATTGGCAAGCTGGAGAGGATACTTACAGCGCAGTTGGCTTGGCATCCCGATCTGAAATGCCTGAGCGCTCCGAACGTGCCAGTCGATGATGCTTGCGCTCCACAAGGTTCTCCTGCAAGGGATCACAGTTACTTATGGCATACACTGTTAGGAAGAATCCCCTCCAGACTTACCATCAGTATCTCCGAGTCGGGCACCAGCACCAGCCTGGGTTTTATGGGTAATTTATACTTGTTGTCAACTTCGGGCTCAAAGTAGACCACGGAAAACTGTGAAATATTGTAGGGTATTATTACGAGTTGTTTAGTTATTAAGTCCTTTACTCACAGTCGTCTCGTCCACTGAAATGGTGGGAAACTCAATCATGAGGAACATGTAGTCGGACATGCGTTTCTCGCGCTCGTTGATAACTTCGATTTCACGGAATGTGAGACGATCCAACCAGTCCACCTTCTGGATCTGCCCATTGCGATGCTTCTTGGCAAGCTTGCCGAGACGTTGCATTTGTGATTTGGAGGACTCTTTGCCCTTGCCGGGAGTTTTGCTAGGAAAGCTGCCGTCACCCTCGACGCCCAGCCAGACACGCAGATCATACATACCCTGGCGGAACATGCCGTTTTTGCCAAACATTGAGATCGATGTGCCGCCAATGATTGTGGTCTGGCCAGCACCGGAGCAATCGAGTATGGTTAGCACTAGCATGGCGCTGCGCGGCAAATCGGAGAAGAGCAGGGGCAGTGTCACCCACTCGTTCCAGCTCCAACGTTTGCCAAATGCCTTGTACGAGCTGTGTACTGGCAGGCAATAGGGTCGTCCATCGTTGTACACCTGCAGGCGGACCTGAAACGACGGGTACTCCTCCGAATAGAGGCCTGAGAAGCGCAGTATGGGGTCGTCGAGCAGCTTCTCGTAGTCGGGCTGTCTTTTCTTGCCCTCGAGTGTGCCGCTGCAAGGGAAGAGGGGACCAAATGGTTGAGTATTTGTGGACCCAGAGTATCCAAGGCCTACTTACACTTTAATTTGAACACGTTCATGCAGCGAGGAGCTGTGTATATAGCGAAAATGATCGTCGGGCTGATCCATTGCGACTGTAAAATATTTATATGGAAAACAGCTGATTAATGACGAATCTATCGGCAAACATCTGCGCGAGCTGTTGCCTTTTATCGAAAGAATCGTCGATAATCGTGGCTGTGCTGGCAATTTAGCCGGTTTTCTGGTATTTTTAGCCACAATATTATAAGCATTTCAGCCATGACTTTACATAACTATTTATATATCATTGGAAAAATATTTAAGCATTCGTCTAAAATTATGTCGAAATATTTAGTTTTGATTTATTTACTTTTATTTTTTATTTATTTAACACTAAACTACATATACTGCTATTATCATCCAACCGATAGTTGGCAACGCAACGGCTTCAAAAGCAATCGATAAGTATCGACTCGTGCGCGTGTTTTGCTTCAGAGCAAAATACAAAGAAGAAGAAGGAGGAGGAGTGTGAGCTGTGGGAAAAGATGTCAACAAACGCGATGATAGATTTGGCGCTGGACCGTGTCGACTGGAGTGCACTGGCCGTCAACCAGGAGAACCAGCCACGGATATACACACCTGGCGAGGTGCTCATGCCGGAGGCCGGCTTTATGCGCGGCCACGGCACATTCGTGGAGGACGAGAACATAAAGGCCTCCGTGGCCGGCGTGATTGAGAAGGTGAATAAGCTGATATCGGTGCGCCCGCTGAAGAGTCGTTATGTGGGCGAGATTGGCGATGTAGTGGTGGCACGTGTACTGGAGGTGGGACAGAAACGCTGGCGCGTTGACACAAACTCGCGCCTGGACTCGGTGCTGCTGCTTTCGTCGGTGAATCTGCCAGGTGGTGAGCTGAGAAGACGTTCAGCAGAAGATGAGCAAATGATGAGAAGATACTTGGACGAGGGAGACTTGATCTCGGCAGAAGTACAGGTGAGGATCCTTGTAAGCTCAAAAGGAGCCACCTGTTGACTTCGTTCTTCTCCCACAGAATGTCTTCGAGGAAAGCACATTGTCGCTGTACACACGCAGTTTGAAATATGGCAAACTCTCGCAAGGCATTCTAGTCAAGGTTTTCCCAGCGCTCGTAAAACGCCGTAAGATGCACTTTCACAATCTTCCCTGCGGCGCGTCAGTAATCCTGGGCAACAATGGTTACATCTGGATATCGCCTACGAAGGGTGATGAGATAGACGGTGGTGAAGGAGGCTTTGCACAGAACTTGGGCGAGGTGGTGCCACGCAGCGAGCGAGAAGTTATCGCACGCCTGCGCAACTGCATCCTAGCATTGGCCAAGTGCAAACTGATGCTGTACGACACGAGCATCCAGTACGCCTACGATGAGTCTCTGAAATACGAACCACGAGAACTGCTGCAGCAACATGTTATCTACGACATTGGCGAACAAACGCAGGCCCGGCTGAGAGATGCAGATAATATGGAATGATCCAATATAAATATACATTTTTTATAGAGATTTTGGTTTTTTGTTTTGATTTTCGCGCCTTATTTAGTATATGCACGTTCGAAAAAGGTGGCAGCCCTGCAACAACCTTGGGCGAGTGGCCTGACCCAGTCCTGCATACTGTGTGGCAACTCTCGACGCGGTTCGTGTATTTATGCATTGTGTTTGTGTCTTTCTATCTGCAACAAATTTGCAACAAAACAATTAGTTTAATCACTTTGCGCACATTGTTTTTGTGGAATTTAAACGCGACCAATCACACGCAACATAATGGCTGACATTGGAGCAGTGCGCGAGGCCGAATTACGTAAAAAAGAAATCTGCCGCTTTTGCCTGGCACAACAAAGCAAGCTAGCCTCGATTTTCATTGAAAACTCACGCATTAAATCGACGGCATCGCTGCCGCTGCAAATAATGGCAATCACTTCCATTGAGGTAAGTCGCGTCTTGGTTCTAAGTTAGACTAAGCCCTCATTTTAATGATAACGAGTGAACTTGGCTAAGATTCCCGCATTTGTCATCGCTGGTTGGTTTCTAAATAGCTGCGTTGGCGTCTTCGCTAACGATTTTGGCGCGCTTTTCGCCCACAGCCACGCCCCCCGGCGAAAGACTCCTTCAATGCTGATCTTTTTGAGTGTAGTACTAACTTCAGTATGAGTGCAGTTGCAATTATTAATCACAAAAAGCATATTAGCAGTAATTAACAATATGGCGACGACTGTACGCGAAACGCAGCACACATACACAAACTCAGCTGGCGCGATGCTGCCAGACTGTCTGCAGCCGGCGCTCTTGTGTCGATTTCAAGTTGCATTTGGTTTGTTTTTGTTTTTATTTATTGCTTCAGTCTGCATTTCTTTTGCATTAATATTTATATATATATACGATATATGTTTATCAAATGTATATGAATATTTATATAAATGTAAATTTGTTCATTGTGTATCTTATCTATGCAAATGCTCGATAATTGCTTATACTATACAATTGTATTTTCTTGTAATGGAAGTGTGGACTTTGGGTTTTGTTCCTACCAAAGACTTGTTTGTTGTTTCGTGTTTTCGTTGTCAACAAAATAAACTAAATGTGTCTATAAACTACAACTTAAAGTCAATTGGAACCCTGAAAAGGGGAATTTAGGTGAGGCAAGATCAAGAAAGATTGTTAGCAGTTCCCTTAGCCAGCCTTGCTGCTGGAAGGTTTATCAGTGAAGCGTAGAATACGAGTCAACATGGATGTCACACACGGAATTTGTTTCTGGCGATCCATAATCGGGGTAGAGGGCACGTTCGATTCGAAATCCACGGCAACACGCTGACTAACGAATGTGAGCAGTGTGAGAATATTGTACTTTTTGCCATTGGCATTGAGCTCTTGGATGAGCGACTGAATGTACCAAGAGCCGTTTGTGGTGTTGCGCCAAGAATAGTAACCTGCCAAAACGGAAACTGGTTATAAAGATAAAGCACAAATTTGGGTGATTTACTTCTCACCTGGGATCGTTGAATATGAGAATAGAAAGTCGGCATGTATGGGTATTTTGTAGCTCATCGATGACTCGCCGTCAGTCTCTGTGACGTTCTTCTCGAGCATTATGCCCGAGTCGAGACGATCGCCCTGACAGGCCTGTATGAAGAACAACTTTGGCTTGCCGGCCAGAGTGGGGCAAATGTGTGCAGTGAAGTAGTGCCAGATGTTGTCCAGTTTGTACTGCACATCCTTGGCATATATGTAGCCATGTTCGCCATGCGATAAGATGACAATGGCAATGCAATCGTTGTCAGTGTGATCCACCGACGCAGCCTTCTCGATGTGCTTCAGTATGTCCCGTAACTTGCAATCCTTGTGAACCGAAACATCAAAGTCCAGACGCTTCAGTGCCTTGCGCAGCTCCTCGCAGTCCACATTGGTACCGGCGCGTGCCTTTAGCGAGGGTATATCGAAGAATTCGTGATTGAATATCAGCGCCAGACCACGGTGTTTGTGGTTCATGTTGTACTCCCGGGCATTGCGTTCGACCGGCATCCGTGCCAGATATTTGTTTACAGTTCTAGAAATGTTCAGATAAGCGAAAGTAAAACGCACTTAAATTAGTTAAAACCAAAAAAGGAACCAGAACGAAGATATAGTCTGGCCTGACCGACAGTTCGATACCCTCGACAGGTGAATATCCTTTGTATTTATACAATGGGATTGAAATTTGGAAGAATAGTAGCTTATCTATTCTAAGTCAGAAAGAACAACAGTATACCCCATATTGACCATTTTGTATGTTCAAAGGTTATAAAAACAAACAAACTACGCATTCGTTTTATCAAACAACTCAAAAAGATGTGCATGTGTAGGGAAGGGAGAAAGAACAGCAGAAAAGAGAGATGAAGAAAACGTCTGACTGACGCTAATGCACTTACGACGCGACGGTGACGGCTGCAGCGCCGCCAACTCCAGCAGAGCTGCTGCTGCTCGCCTCTCCCTGTGCATCGATGCTATCGGCATTGATGTTGTTGCTGCTTGCTCTGCCATTGCTGCCGTTGCTGAGAGCGCTAAAGGTTCGCGTTATGCACTCGTCCGTCATCTTGCTCTCTCCTCTCTGGCTCACTTGTTCTCTCTCTTCGGTTGTTTGTTCTTCTCCTTGTTCGCTGTGCTATCCTCGGCAATTGTTGCGCCCTTTCCACAGGTATACGAACTTCTATTGTTTAGTTTTTTTCTTTGAATTTAAATTAGATTAAAACTGTTTGTTTTGCACAGCTGTGTCGCGTTGTTAGCCACGTATGCAATGCCAACAAATTGCTGTTGTTCTGAAATGGCTTAAAATGTCCTTTTATGGTTAACCGCGTTTAATCAATTAATTAACGGGAGCGGAGTAAAGCATGCTCCGCACACTCACGAAAACAAACTGCCAGATTGCATTTGTAGTTGTGCAACGCTTACCGCCAAATGAATGCATGCAGCGTTGCCACACCCGGCTGCCAGAATTGCGTTTCACGGGCGCATGCGCAGAGTTGCCATGCTGTTTTTGTTGCCATTCACATGTTAACGTATTGTATTATTTTGAATTTGCAGGTAAACAACGATGATGGTATGCCCAGCTATATTTGTTTGGATTGTCGGCTGCTTTTCGAGCATTGCTACCGTTTCAAGCAGATGTGCAAGAATGCGGAGACACTTCTGCGTCAATTTCCACTTACTGGGAAATGGCCAGAGCCTCTGGAGAAGCCTCGTGCTCCAATGGTGGCTGGTTCTACGGGCCGCAAGGAAACTAGTGAAAAGCAGCCCAAGAAACTGCTTAACTCCTTGGCAAAGTCACCCAATGTGCACATTGAAAACGTGCAGGTGCTTGAAACAAGTTCTTTACCCAAGAAGCTACTTAACGTGGCCGCCGGGAGCACTGCAGAACCGCCTATTCCGGCCAGAGGCTCTCCAGTAAAGCGCCCTAGCTCCCAATCGTATCAGGTGAAAGTGGAGAACAATCAGGAGCTCTCCATGGATGATGTGCAAAATTTGATCGCCGACATTGCTTGCGAATTGGATGAAGAGGTTATAACCACATCCACAACAAAAACTGTGACACCTTCTCCTGGGAAACCAAAAGTACTGAACAAATCTTCGATGCGTATATTGAACAAAGGCGGCAGTGCAACAGTGGAGCCACGTCTGGCTACACCGCAGATCAAGCACTACGAAGACGGCAATGTGGCGCTTGTAACGGAAATTCTCGACCCCAATGCGTTGGATGCTTCTGCAGATCCTATCAAGAATGCAGCACCTGTGGCCACGAACGTATTTCCCTGTCCGCACTGCGATCGTTCGTTCCCGCTGATGCAGTTGCTCGACATACATGTAGTGAATCACACAAGGGAACGCAGCTTCCAGTGCAACGAGTGCGACAAGAGTTTCTTCTCCAAGTACGATCTGCAGAAGCACAACTTCGTTCACACTGGCGAGCGGCCATATAAGTGCACCATCTGCAGCTCGGCCTTCACCCGGCGTGCACTTTTGCATCGCCATGAACGCATCCACACGGATGTGCCCAAGTTCATTTGTCTGTACTGCGAGAAGCCTTTCATATCGCGCGAGGAGATGGAGAAGCACGCCGAACGTCACACCAAGAAGCGACCTTTCTCGTGTGGTGTCTGCCAGAAGTCATTCGCCTTCAAGCAGGGTCTGGAGCGGCACGAGGTAAGTTTCTGAATACTCTTACAGATATTAAAAGTAACACGTCTCTTCTCCTCTTTTTGCAGGTTATACACAGCACAAATCTGCCCTTCCCCTGCCAGTACTGCACTCGCAGTTTCGTCACTGCCGGGAAGTTGGCGCGTCATCTTCAGGCGCATGCCGGCAAGCGTGCCTATCCTTGCAAATACTGCTCCAAGTCGTATCTGCTGTCGCATCATTTATCGCGCCACTTGCGCATGCACAAACAGGCCCCGGCTGCCTCCTTCACGTGCAGCGTGTGCAAGGACACTCACCGGACGTACGAGAGCCTGGTGGATCACTCGGCTATACATGCGGGCATCTCGCAGGTGTGTCCACTTTGCAAGGCCAGCATGGAAGACTTTGATAGCGTGGAACGGCATATGCAGGCGCACAAAGAGAGCGAGCGACACGCGTGCGAGTTTTGTGATTACATATTCCTCAGCTCCAGTCAACTGCAAAAGCACATCGAGGACGACCATGTGGTGGACATGGTGCCTTATCAGAATGAGAGTGATTATACGGGTGAGAAGAGTCTGCCCGAAGAGGGCGATTTGCTTGAGGAACTGTTGGGCGATGAAGACTCGCAGTCGCACTCACTGACGCAATCAAATGAGTCGACTTCGCCACCCAAAGCAAAGATACGTAAACTGAACCCGGCCACCAAGCCGGAGCGTAAACCAGTTAAGCAGGAACCGCTTTCTCCGGCGCACATTAAAAAGGAGAGTAGCTCGCCTCGTGGCAGGAGCTCTGCGGTGTCCGCTTCACCCGAAGACAGACGGCAAACACGCAGCAGGGAAAGCAAGGATAGATCCCTGAAAAGTGATTCTGGCAAGAAAATAGCCAGGAAGTCGACGGAAGCAGATTCGCCCAAGCAGCAGGGAAACAGGCAGCGCAACGGCCGCGTTGCGAAGAAATGAGTTCGGATCGAGCAGAGAGATTGACAAGATAACAATATCGAACAGCATCTGCAATTAGTATTAGGTTACAAAGATAACAAATGTATTTTACTAACTAAAGCATGCATTAATCCTATTATGGACTTTCAACATCCGCTTTGTTTATTCCTGGTTTGGGGCGCAGTTACCTTACCGATTTGACCATTTGGACACTCTTTATTCAGTTAATTTCTATCGTATTTGTGTATTTCCGCATTGTTATCAGCTTACATTATTGTTAAATACATATATAGCGTGATTTAACCAGACCAAGAACTGTGGGATTCATCCCACCTAAACAAAGAGTGGAGCAACTAGGACGCGCTTAGTGCTCATAGCCATCGGGCAGGGGGTTGACATGGGGGTTGTGGAACAGGCTCTTGTTGCCCTCACCCCAGGGGAAACGCTTCTCACGGCGACGCAGGTAATCGTACTTGATGAACTCCTGGCGAGGGTGGTTGTGTTCCTCCTGGTGCTTCAGGTAGGCATTCAACATGCACAGACCAATGGCTGGCAAAGCCACAAAGAATGACAGACGCTTCCAGACCTTGTAGCCACCTGCAATTGGAATAGAGTTGTTCAGAGATGGCTTAACGTCCATAGGATTCCCAAAAGTTATGTCCCACAATCCAAATTACATAACCTTAACCTAATTGCAGCTAAATTATTCTTTCTGCGCATACTAACCAGAGTGCTCTCCAGCGGTGGCAGCAGTGCCGGACATATTCCTGATGGCCATTGTGCCAATTTGGCGACGAATCGCGTTGTTCACAACGAACGACATATTTACGTATTACTTTCCGTTCGCCCTCGTAAAGAAAATTACTAAAAGCCAATTAGAGATGCGCAGCTACGAACGATATTCGCTAGTACGCGTAAGTCACGAGTCACCGAATTTTAAAAATAAATATTCACACGTTTTCAATGTGAATGGCAATTCAACTATCGATAATAAAGCAAACATATACGATGGCATGCGATACACGTTACGTCAAGCTATCGATTTTAAATGTTTTCGCCATTTTATTTGCCCCAAGAAACAGAGAAAAACAAATGCCCCATAATTAAAACACATTTTATCTATGGTATATTACATGTCTAAATTTATTAATATAGACTTAATGTTATGCATGGTAAAATTAAACATTTTGTACGAGTATTTTATCGTATTATGCGCTCAACATTTTCTTTTAAACTTTAGATATTAACATATACATATATATTTAATTTGATTAAATACAGTGACTATATTTCTTTGCACATTAAAGAGAAAACATTGCAAAAGTCCTGAATCAATACTTGTTCAGACCATACTATAAATCTACGCAAAATATTTACAATTCACTAAATTGTGGATTTTCGATAACATCTGTGAAAGTTTGAAAAAAAACGCATGCAGTGCAACTGCTGTTATGGCAATCGAAATGAGAAGCAGCAGACGGCCGGATAGCGGGACGGAATTGTCAGAGAACGAAGAAATAGCATAGAGAGAACGAAGGGAGCTTAAAACAAGACTTTAAATAAACCGTTAAGCGAATTTGTGTTTGCACTCTCATTTTGTATGATAAGATCGAAAAGGATCTCTCAATCTTCTAGTGCTTTGGATCCTTGTTGTAATCCACATAGACGCGCACTACTTCACCGGAATATTTACGCTGCGACGGCATGAAATAAAAGTCCGGTGTATCGGCGCCTCCATTCAAGCGGGGATCATCACGTGATCGATCGTAGCTCGCATCGCGCTCGTGCCGGTGACGTCGTTCCTCGCCGCGCTCACGCTCCCTCTCTCGCTCACGCTCCTGTCTCGCAGCACGACGATCGTGCGTGTAGTAACCCGAGGGCTGCATGTTTGCAGAACTCTGCTGGTAATGTTGATTCTGACGGGGCAGCGAGTAAGCACGCTCGGCATAGCTACCTCTCGAGTAGGCACCCGAGGCAGCACCAACACTGCTCTCCTGCGTCATGTGTCTTCCTCCATTGGAGCGGCCAGTGTTGCCATTGCCGTTGCCATTGCCATTGCTGGTCTGTCCTCTCTGTCCGTGTCCAGTTCCATTGCCATGTCCATTGCTGTTCTCGTAGTACATCTGCGACTTGCTCGTGGGCGAGTGGGACATGGGCAGTGTGGTCTGTTGGCTACTGGCTGTCGAACGATTCCTGGTCTTCTCCTTAGCCGTTGTACTGGTGGTCATGTGCTTCTCCTCTGTCTCGCCGTATGGATCGAATGCGTAGTTCGTGTTCGAGGCGAACTCCTTCCACGGTGAGTTCTGTATGAGTTTCTCCTGAAAGCAAGACCAGAAATAGACGTGATCAATGAATATCGACGTCAATCGATAACCCACTTTTACAGGGTGCGCATACAGGGTATTCAGATCAGTCAGCATTTGGTACGAGCTCTAAGTACAATTCGATACTCTACTACACTAATCTGTCGCTTAATCGTTCAATGACTATGTACTATAATTGCTTTTTTTGTGGAATGTGCCTGGTGCGTTTGCGTTTATGCCCGATTTGTGAGAGGTTTAAAGCAAAGATAGGCCAAAAAAATGGAAAATATTATTGAGGTTAAGTGTGAAACAGGATGAACTACAGTTAAGTCGAAGAAACAAAAGATATATAAATAAGTAATACATAATTTGGTAACCTTTAAGAAAGTCAAGTTCGAATCGAATCAACTTATCTTTAAACCATAGATAGATGATCCAATAAATAGTGTATATAAAAGTATACGGAGCAGATTTTCAACAGTTTTAGTATAAGAAAAACATATAGCCTAGATCAAATGCTAACTGGTCTGGCTACAAACACAAAAGACGATACGATAATGAAGAAAGAAACTATAGAGTTATTAAAGATATGTATTACAGTATTAACACAAACAGCATTCAGTTAATAGTATGGTAGAAAGAAAGAGATAGAGTGATGGTGTAAGAAAGAGAAAAATGTGACAAAAACCCTCGGATTTATCAGTATTTTTTAGGTTTAGGCAGAGGTTAGCACATTAACTTTGTTAATCAGTAAACAACAAACAAACAAACAACAAATAGGAATTTCAATTACCAATGAATTCGTTTTGATCTAGAATTTTGATAAACGCGACTCAACACATAGCGTATATAGTACATGTTCAATGATATCCGCGTAGTTCATGGGACTTTTGACTAACTATTTATTTTTTGGGCAGTTGTAGCTTTTAATCGGTTGCTCGGGCAGTGATAGATATATATATGGTATATTTGCTTTTGATCTTATGGTGGGTTGGTAGACTTTTGATTTATTTCGTGTTTTATAGATCGCTAGAGGGCTGATAGTATCGTTGGTGCTGTCGCTGTTGATATATGCGCCATTCGTCGGGTATTACGTAAACCAGCTTTAAATAACATTATACAATTGAACAAAAAAATTATTAATAGTGTCAGAATCGTGTCAACGCTTTGACAACAACAATATGTGCGCCAACATCTTAGTACTAGGACAAACGAGTGATTAAAAGTTAATGCTTGAGATCGAAATCTATTTGGGAATTCGCTACAGGTGGATTAGTTTCTAAACATACCTTGGTGTTCTTGTTCTTGCGTGAGGTCTTCATTATGGTGCAGCACGCTTGGATCAGTGCAATAAGTACCAGGGCAGCGATCAGGCCCAGCACAATATACAAACGAGTCTCGGACAGATCGAAGAAGGAGAGCAGAGTCTCCTTGGCGCTTTTATCCGTGGCACTCTTATCTGTGGATGATAACTATCGTAAGAGTTCTCCTTCTTTCTGTGGTTAGATCACTTACATTCCAGTGCCTCAAAGTCCAAGTATTGTGGATCCACTGTTAGGGATCCCACCTTGCCAGTGGCCAATTGATCGGTAAGTGCTGCCTTGATCACTTCCGCATTCTTCTGTACCGCTGCCTCGCTATCCTTCTCAATGTTGTTCGTTTCCAGCGAGTACTGTTTCTCCACATCTGCCTTATCGAACAGGGCCTGTACCTTGGCTACCATGGAGCTGCCCTCCCTGTAAGAAAAGGTAAGATTTCATTTTAGTTCCATATTTTTTTAGATAGAAAATTGCAATGCTTGGATATATTCCACTTACTTTTCAAAGCCCACAATTTCGGTCTTATAATAACCGGCAATGGGAGAGAGAATGCCATTGAAGGAGTCCGAGATGGTTGCTGCTAGGTTGTTAAAGTCTACAGTACCTGGTTGGGGCGCCTCGAATGACTCAGCCAAGTTCATGAGCTTCACACCAACGGCGTAGACAAGACGACTAGGTGCCGGAGTGCTTGTTGCCTGTAAAACGGCCTCGAGCTCTGCAAAAAATATAAATTGTACTCCAGATCATACGAGGGTCAGCGCTTATCTAACCTTTTCCGCAAGATTTGATGCAAACGCGCTGGGCAGAAATTGGAGGAACCTGCTCGTGTTTGCGTATCTTCTTGTTTACCACATTGAAGGCACCGCCGAGTACGGGGAAGAACAAGTACAAGCAATGGTCGTCCGTAAAGGACAAGTCCTGTTCATCATTGCTTATGCGTTTACGATTAAACTCCAGAATGGTAACACCCTTCTCGATGCGACCGGAGGCATTGTAGATATCCTGACGATCGTCAAGCTTGGGTGGCGCATAGCCAAGTACCCAAGTGTCCATCAAGAACGGACGTCCACTACGTCCATCCACCCAACCAATTATAGCATCTGTCTGCGACATGCGCTGATCATCGCTGAAGCCGATGCCGGTCCAGGTCTGCGTGTTCGTTGTCTCGATGTGCCAGCGCATCTCATCACCACGCCCAACAGTCTCCCAGCTGGCGTAATACTCGCAATTGTGTTCCTGGGGCGAGCAGTTCGAGGGGTACTTCCAGTGTCCATAGCAATCGTTGTCCAACACATTTGTGCTCAGATCACTGCGATCTGTGCTGTTGCCAGCAGGCTTATCCTTCTCTGTTGGGTACTTGGTAAGTACAAGGTGATAGGGGAAGGCGAGCAGCTGACTTACCAAAGAAGTTGATTTGGGTTACTCCACGTTGCATCTGGTGTCCATGGTACTTTATCTCATCTGGCTGATAGAAGAACTTGTTGGTCGATGACTCCGTCTCCAAGCCGGAAGCTGGCAAGTGCACATAGCCCGTTGGTTCCTGTCCCTTGGCCCAAATCACATGGGTGAGAGCATCGTCCAATGTGTGATCGGTGGGCTCGTCGGCCACAAGTTTCTTGCGGAATATGATGGTGGTCACACCATTCTCTTCGTAGCCGGTGCCCAACGCCAGTTCGGACTTGCCGCCGTAGACGTCATCCGTGCGTGGTGTGGAACGATCTCGAGTATAGTAATCTCCAACACGGCTGGCCATGCCACGTGCTGCGCCAATGACAATATCCGTGCAGTCCATGGGGTTGAAGTCGTAGATTGGGGTGTACGGGTTAAGCTTCTTCTTCGGTGCTGCGGGAATAGATGTACGGTTAGAGGAGGTCTCAACTGCACCAAGGTGCAATGTGGATAATGTGTGAATAATGTGTGGAGGAGGTGTGGATTCTGTGTTTCACCAGGGTTAGTATATAATGAAGAGCGGGATTGCAGAATGCTAGGATGCCATTACCAAAACACTTGGGTTTACCTGCTGACTCAAGATTTGCGGATTTTTTGGGCGCTGGTTCGCTCTTGGGTTCCGGTTCACTCTTAGGCTCTGGCTCACTCTTGGGCTCTGGTTCGCTCTTAGGTTCCGGTTCACTCTTAGGCTCTGGCTCGCTCTTGGGCTCTGGTTCACTCTTGGGTTCTGGTTCACTCTTCGGTTCAGGTTCGCTCTTGGGCTCTGGTTCACTCTTGGGCTCTGGTTCACTCTTAGGCTCTGGTTCACTTTTAGGCTCTGGTTCACTCTTGGGTTCTGGTTCGCTCTTGGGCTCTGGTTCACTCTTGGGTTCTGGTTCGCTCTTGGGTTCGGGTTCGCTCTTGGGCTCTGGTTCACTCTTGGGTTCCGGTTCGCTCTTCGGTTCAGGTTCGCTCTTGGGTTCCGGTTCGCTCTTCGGCTCAGGTTCACTCTTCGGTTCCGGTTCACTTTTTGGTTCTGGTTCGCTCTTTGGTTCCGGTTCACTCTTGGGTTCCGGAGCACTTGAACCTGCCTCTGTGGTAGCTGCCGGTTCGCTAGTTGGTTCCGGTTCGCTCTTTGGTTCCGCTGTGCTATTGGGTTCTGTTGTTATTGCCGTTTTTGTGAATAGAACAGAGTTGTGTGCTTAGTGTTAGGTGCGGGATTGAGAAGGGGGCGTAGTAGAAGCACAACGAGGATAGCAGTAAGTTTCTAGTATGCATCGCTAGAGAGGATCTGCAGGATCTGTGTTGTGTATGTAGCCACTACTCGTATTAGCTCTAACTAGCTCAACTAAACTAATTTTAACCAATTTAAACTTGTTGCAGAAGTGCGGAACATAATATAGTTCTTCGATTCGCTTACCTGTCGCTTGACGGCGGCTACGTCCCGATCTTGTGCTGTAGGAGACACTGGTGGCCACAGAGGTCACGCCTTCGATATTGTCAAAATGTTCATCGTGCTTGGCGACACGCTTCGTCTTGGAGCTGGGTTCGGCACTTGGCTCGGGAGGTAGCTCCAAGTTGGACTGTGCTGACGGTTCGCTCTTCGGTTCAGGCTCGCTCTTTGGCTCTGGCTCGCTCTTGGGCTCAGGTTCACTCTTGGGCTCTGGTTCGCTCTTGGGCTCTGGTTCGCTCTTGGGCTCTGGCTCGCTCTTGGGCTCTGGTTCGCTCTTGGGTTCGGGTTCACTCTTGGGTTCGGGTTCGCTCTTGGGCTCCGGCTCACTCTTAGGCTCTGGTTCACTCTTTGGCTCCGGTTCGCTCTTGGGTTCCGGTTCACTCTTCGGTTCCGGCTCTGCTCCAAGACTTCCGAGTGTCGTTGTCAGATCTCCAATGTCACGTAGCAAAGGGAAGTTCTTGCACTCCTCCGTCATACCACGGGGACGCCAGCCCAAGCCAACCCACGAGGTACTGTTCACCTTAAGCACCACCTCGATCTCCTTCTCCTCCTCCAGTAGACGCCAGTACATGTGATAATCGTTCGACAGTTCCTTCTTAGCATAACCCGACAGATCCAGGCTTGTGGACTTGTAAGGCGATCGCTTGTTGCAACCGATTCCATGCCAACCAAAGTTGCAGTAGCACTGGCGACGTGGCAGCGAACTGCCATCCAGATCGATGCACTTGCCCTGCACACCGCAGTCGGCATTGCTGGTGCACTCATCGTGGTACTGACACGTCGGTCCGTAGTAGTTCTTTTCACACTTGCAGCGCGAGGCAAAGTTTTTACCCTTGCCCGAACAGGTTTCGCGGAAGTCCTTACGTTGTTTAATGTCCACATCGGCACACGACCAGAAGCGATAGCTGCCAGACCATTCGTCAGCCTGACGCAGCAGACGCAGCGTGCAGTTGAAGCATTCAAAGTCTTTAGGAAGGTTTACGGGATACGACTGGGCGCTGGAAAAAGAAGTAAAGATGGTTCATGAAGGGTTAGAAGCTACGATATAAAGCTACGATATAAAGCTAAGATATAAAGCGATTTTTGAGGAGAATATCATTTTGTAAATGGTTTAAACTTTAGATGTCAGTTATCTATAGAATATTTATGTTAAGGGAAGGCTTTTCACGTGGTCAGGCCCTTGCCAGAACTTAATTAGAACCACTCGCCGTACTTACGTCACATCGTTGCTCACAAACTCCGAGTTGTTTACGTGAGGTGTCAGATCCAGCACGGGCCTATCGAGTGCATCGAGCAACTGCAAGCGGAAGCCGCCCTAGAAAAGTGAAGCATGAAATGAACTATTTAATTGTGTGCTGAAACCAATACTTAGCTTCTAGGCTAAGGGGTACTCCCATTTGCTAGACATATATATTATTTACTTTGACTATATGGCGCAAACAATGACTGAGAACTTGTGACTTGTTTTCGCATCTCAAAGGCAATTCCCATTGGCGTTTTCAATTATGGGAACTTCTATCGCAATGCTTGACTTTGAATCGGTTATATACGAGTACATAACTCTGGTAGGTAGATAATTTATCTAGATTCAAGAGCTCGCGTCGCGTTGCATGTGTGGCAATCATTACATCATTTATGCTGCCCAGAATGATGCACATGCCTGGCTAATTATGCCCCACAGAGATAAGAACGTGGTTTCTTTCCATTGTGCATCGTCAGACGCGATGCGACGCGACGCGACACGACTTGACTTGACTCCACTCCGGGTATCTTGATTTGTCTCAGCTTAATTGCCCCAAAGATCTAGCCGAGAGCCGAAAGCAACGCCGTCACTTACCCTATGCGCAAAAGCCAAATGCCAGGTAACATTAAAAGAGGTGCCTGCCAGCAGAGAGGTGCGTATGGAACCTGAAATTAAGATTATAGAGAGAGAAAACAATTAGTTGCAGATAATGCATTAATTTGAGATCAGCTACACTTGAATTTAACTTGAAATGGTGTCAGTACTCATTAAGAGGTTCTAGAAATCTCACTAATGTATTGAGAGTGAGACAAGATCTTTCAAATTTCCCCATTATAATTTTGAATATTTACTGGTATTAGAATTGTAAATTTAAATTGTTTTAGAAACACGTTTCGAAAGTGATCCCCGAAATAGTTTATAAATATTTTAGAAAACAAACAAATTTATGCAAACAGAACCTGAACTTGGGTTTTAAACAAGCTTCTAGGCGGCTTAAAGCATTTCAGAAAGTTTTCCACTTGTTAGTAAAGTGGAAAGACGAGAAAAAGTTGTGGAAAAGTAGCCGCATAGAGTCTATAAATAAATAAGATCTTATAGCTGTAAAGAATAAAGATCTTAGAGCGTAGATGATCACTACATGATCTCATTAACAGCTTTTAATAATCCCGGGGTAAATAGGATCAAAGTATGTTGACAATCGCGAAACCGATCAGGCAGAGAGAACTGAGCATAACATAGCATGGCCTGAAATATGTAACACTTAATTAAATGTTTTGCCAGCAGTGGAGCAGAACTGGTTTGCTTGCTGGTTCTGCAATGCGTAGCGATGCAGCGAATTCACTCATGAGTCGCCTCAATGGCCGTGCACCTGCGTACCAAATACCAAATTGCATAGGTGCAGTCGCCGGAGTCGTTGTCGTGGCCAGGCCCAATCGGGGGCAGGTCCAAGACTGAGTGCACAGGAAGTTAACCACGAACCACACCATGTGGCTGCAACAATCTCGGGTGGGCCAAGCGCCACACACATCTTCGCATTACGGAATCGAGTCGTTTACTGGACGTGGCCCAGACAAATTTCATATGCTCACAGGTATTGCATAATACGGCATGCGGTAACCTCGCGGCCAGCTGTGAAAAATTGCAACTCGTCTGGGCTAGAGCTGCAGCTAACATCAGAAGGGGCTGCAGGTGGGGAAGGGGGAGTGGAGGTGCATTGCCGTCGCTAGCCAATCAATGACCAGGCGCAGATCGCACATCGTTGTCAGGCAATACCTGCGAATCGAGTCGCTAATTGAAGCCATTAAACGATGGCTTCAACGACGAAAGCGAAAGCGGGAGAGCAAGCGTCTCACTTTCCAGTTCTGCTACCTTCCACCGCCCACCCCCCTTGCATCTCCTCTCCCTGCCTGCACTCCCAGCTCGTCTTGGGCCGCGCGCGACAAATAAGGAAGTTGAAAAATTATGATTGCCGCAGCACGAGATTGTGCAGAGCTGTTAAACCATCCTCAATAGATGGACAAATATTGAGTATCGATGTGCTGAGTACTGAGTACTGTGTACCGAGTAGTGAGTACTCATTGCTGACCACTTGACTGCATTCAATTGCCACACTCTTTGCACAATCTGCCCAATATGGATAGACGACGACAAAGACAACAACAACTGAAGACGCTGACTCGATGTTGACTAGTAAAAAAGAGCTTCAAAAGAACAGAACTCAGCTTGAAGATACTCTGTAGGAAGTTGTTAAGTCATTAGGCTGCATAGGGTATATAGTGATCTGTCTACCAAAGTGATTTAACTTTCTATAAAGCATAAGTTGTTAAGTTATTACGCTGCATAAGGTATATGGTAATCATCTACCAAAGAGATTTAACTACGAGTATCTATAAAGCATAAAACATCCGCTATGCGCTTATGCCAGTCGTTTTATTAAGTCTACCGATTTATACAGGGTATACTGATGACTATCTATAGATGCTGCAACCGCTGTTGCATTTGTGGGTCAGACCAACTGCGACTTTTGATTTCAATGGCGTAATTAAAGTGGATTTTGTGCAGAAGAATTCATCAAGTTGAATCGTTGTAAAATTGCCCAAATCAATGGAAGTTTTCCAGTTCCAGTGCACCTGTACTTAAGTGGAACATACATTTTCACATGCCCCGACAAAGTCTTTTTGACAACCAACAACAATACAGTGAACGAGCCGAAAGATCAGAGAGAATTCAAAGACGGGAAAATAGGTTAAGTTAAGGCAGAGAAAAATACGTAAAAAATACGCAAAAATACAAGAGTAAGAGAGGAAAGAAATGGAAAAAAAGCACGCTGATAGCCCAGACGATAAATCAATTGTGCCCATTAATAAATCGAGACAACTACAACAACAGCAGCAACAACAACGACGACACGATTCGCGGGGCGTAACCAGTTGCTGGTTAAACTGGGAGCTCGGATTTGGGAGTCGACCACGGTGGCATGCACCAAAAAATTGGCAGGTGTTGGCCCGCTCACGAGCTGCCTCTCTCTCTCTCTCATTCTCAGCATATTTCAGTCTCTCTCTCACTCACTCGTGGCTCGTTTCATATTTTGCTTTCGGCACTGCGCTCTGTCATATTTCTCACGAGCGCGAAAGTTGTTCACCTTTGATTTTTTGGAGGCTGCTGCTGCGTTGTTGCATGAATATCGAATATGTTGCGCTTGAACTCGCCGCTGCCACAGCCTCAGCCTCTCTCAATTCGAAAGTTGAACCTGATGCGGTGCCCAAAATTGATAATAATAATAATGACGATGATGATGATGATGCTCAAGATCAAGTCTCTTTCTTATTAAAATATGTTTTTTGTTAAATGTAAAAAACTCAACTAATTTCTTTAAAATGCAATTAATTGACTGAAGAAAGGTATTTAATGAACTTTTGATTGATTTCTCCCTTGCATGAACTAATGATGATGATGGTGTGCAGAGAAATTAAGACGCTATAACGACGAATTATGTGAATAAGCGAAAACTAACTTGTGCAAATAAATAAATCATTAATTTGCCATCATTTATTATTAATTAACAGTTTCTGCCATATTTGGGTCTTGTCGACAGGAGGCAGGGTTTATAGGGTGTTTATAACACTCTTTTAATTATTTTTTATGCATATAAAAGAGTTTTCTTTGGCCTTCAACTGAAGATCTGCATTTAAAAAGTCTTAGTTTAGACCTATAAAGAAATATATCAATTTTAAAAATGTTATGAGTTTCAATCAAGAAAGTTTTCATCTTCAAACTTTCTTTGCCTTAAAATTTATGCCTAGTTTTCCTTCCCGTATTATTAGGTTTAAAACACCTAGTTTATTATGTATATTAAAGAGATTTAGCTGTTCTTAATCTTAGTTTAAACTGAGTACAAAAAATCTTAGTTTTATTAAAGAAAGTGCTAATCTTCACCTGATTCCATTCATATATTATAAGGCAAGGTGAGTTCTTTAATTCCTACATACCGTAAAGCATAAAGATTACAAACCTAACAAATGCATTTCATACATCTCGTCTATGCTTCTGACAGTCTATAAAGAATGCTGCCAATTGAAACGGGGCTATTTATTATGTATTATACGTAACTTATCAATCGCGCCTTGCGCCCATTAACATAATCATAGTGATTTTCCAAGTTATTCCACTTGGCAGCTCTGTTTGCAATGTATGTTTGGTTAGACATGGTCGACAGAGTCAGTCTGCCGGGCAGACTTTCACAGAAGGAAACAGAACGAGAAGACAGCCCGAAGAATCTATATTCCTATAATAGCCGGGGCACTTACACATACTTATGCGAGTACTCGAACGTCGCCGGGTCTTGCATCATTTTCTTAATGGTATGCCTAAACCAACGAACCAACGAACCTTGAGGCCAATTTGCTGCTTGTTGTTGTTGATACTCCTCGTCGAGTGTAGAATGCAGAATGGAGAGAATGCAGAGTGTGTTGAGCGTAGAATGTCGAAGAAGAATGTGTGTGTGTGTGTGTGTGTGTGCCTGCATGCATTCTAATTGCAGTGCCGCTTGCATGACCATCAGTGCCTGGTACTGCTGGGGTACTTGAGGGTAGCCGTCTGAGATGACAGAGGCTCGGTGGGGTATGACAGCCAAATATGGCGTGTCGTTGCAAAGACTTCCGCAATACACACTCACACACTAACACACACACATACGTGCAAAGGTTGACAAATAAACTTGAGCGTCGTGCCATAAATTTTTGCAGTGACTGCTCGGCAGCACTGACTGGACACCAGAAGACACTTCACTTCTGCCTTGTGTGGTGTGGCAACCCTAGCGAGTTTGGCTGGCAATAATGTTGCCGCCATCGTTTCATTGGCAGCAAATTACAAACTAAACCGAACAAGTGCCTTTTGGCAGTCGCTTTGCATTTGCAACAGCAACAGTAGCTAAAACAACAACAACAGCAACAGCAGCAACAGCAACACCAGCAGCTGCAACCTCAACTGCAACTGCAACTGCAATTGGTATCTGGTATCTTATGGCCCGCTTGTGGTCAAGGAGTTTTCGCTTTAGTTAATTGCTCGTGACGTTGTCTTAGCCAGTTAGACGACTCCACTCGCTGCTGTGGGGCGTGGGGCGAGGGGTGTGTGGGGCGCCAGTGCGGTTGGTATTTATGGCATGCTACTCGATATGTATCGCTTGTGGCAATTGCACTGAGAGAAACATATGTGAGTATTTTGTGGAAGAATGCAAACATGAGAAGTTTTACTTAAAACTCTTTAACAACTTGTAAAATTGAGCAGAAAATTATTTGATTTATTAATGGTATCTTGTTCTTATTTCTCCAAAGAGTTACACATGTTTAAACACAAGTTTAGTTCGCAATTTGTTAATTTATTTATTATTTATTTACTATTTATTTATTTATTTTATTTAAAGCTTTTTTCGTTGACTTATTTCAAGCGAAAGTTTAACTAAACATCATTATAATCTTTATGGACTTCTTTTGAAGAATATAAAGCTCTTTGAACAGTTAAAGCTTTATAAGTTAACATCATTAATCGCAGGCTACCTCGTGCCTGTTAGCTTAAGGTTTTCTCTCAGTGCATCCCCTATACGCAGCTCACATGCTCGTCACACTTTTGCCATTTGAAATGGCATTTGTAGTACGCGCTCTCATTGATATTCTGTGGCATTTTTTATGGGTCTAGTGCAAGTGAATGCTGTCGAGATCTGTATGATAATCCAACTGCGACATTTCAGCGGCAAATGAATGGCCATTGAAATTGAAATATGAGCACATGTACGAGTATATGTGGCGCTGGTTAACGAATACCACCACACCGGCCATCAACAACAACAATAACAGCAACAGCTAAGAAAAACAAAGGCAAAAAGGCTATCCAAGTCGCTTCAGATGTTGATAAATGGCACTTGAGAAATATTCAAAAATTGAGATGATAAATATTCAGTGTAGCTGTCATTTTGTGTATGTTTTATATAAGTTTATGGCATAGTTGCAGCTCTGAAATCCTAATGACACTGGCTGAATGTGCCATAAAGCACGTGTGTTATGCCTTTGTTTATGTTAAACTCTTTTAAAGAGTTTAAAGTTTACATTATATACAGCCCTTGAGATCTGTAAAGTTCTGTCTTCAAATGAATTTACTTTAAGCTGTTACTTCATCTAATTTGTTAATTGTTTTTAAATTATTTTTTAATTGTTTCTAAATAATTTAAAAATTTATTTTGTAAGCTTTACAAATTATTTCCGTTAGTCTCCGTGAGAACCATAAATATTTTAAAGTTTTTCCTTTCGGACTTTGTAATAATTAAAGTAATGAGATTTGGTAATCGCTCCAAAACGTCGTAGTGCATTTTCGACACAATCTCATCAAGCAAATGAGGTCGTTAAATCTTTATGCCGTATACCGTAAACATTTGTCAGCTTGTTCAGATCGTCGATGGAGATAGAGCCCAAAACCGAAGCGAACCTAGACGGAGTGTGACACAAGCGAGCCAGAGTAGACCACAACTTGACCTCCATTCGAAAGACAATTACGACTACGACAACGCGACGCGACGCTTTGGCTTGTCAGCTGGCGGGAAAAGGCTGAAAGAGCAAAAAAGCCGAAACGGCGACAAATCAAAACATTCGACTCGCCGGGGAGGGGGAAAAGGTGGTGGCGCCTGTTGAGTGTTAACAAATTGAGTTACAACGGGTCAATGGGGCAGGCAGTGGCAGCGCCTGTGCCCCAGTTGCCAGTTAGAAAGGGCAGCAAACACGGTCTGGTGGAACACTTCACACACACTCGCACACACACACACACACAGTGATCCAGCGACTACGTAATGAGCAAGTGCAGCGCGAATGCGGTCACTAGAAGAAGCTGCCACAGCTGTTGATACAATTGTTAACGTGCCACAGCGTTGCAGCATCTCCCTCTCGCTAGATGGCGGTGCCACAGTGTGTGTGTATGTGTTTGTGTGTGTGGCGCAACGGCCATAAGTGAAAGTTTTTCACTTGCAGCGCGACTGCTGCTTTTGTTGTTGTTTTTGCTGTTGTTATTGGCAGCATACATCATCAGCAACGCGTTGCAACCTGCAACCGGCCGCGGCCAATACGAGTTGCCATCGCATTGGCCAGCCAAGCGGCGCCCCTTGCGCAAAAAAAGCCGCGCAAAGCCAAAGCGAAAAGCCGCAAACGAAGGCAAAAGTTGTCATGCCCCGAAATGGGTTAAACGTGCAACCGGTAGGCAGACAGTGCAGACAGGCAGACAGACCTGGACACGGACAGTGGCAGGGGACAGGGGCAGCAGCAGCAATACAAACAGCGCAGCCGCGCACGCATTCAGTTGGCCCAAGGCGGCGCACGTTGCGTATACGCAATGCACACGCTTGCGTATGATAATTAAAACAGCCAACGTAAAAAATCGAAATAAAATTCCACAAACAAATATAAAAATGTCGTCAACGCAGCGTATAATATACGCGCGTTATAAAAGCATTATATGCACATATCGCACACACACACGCACACACACACACATCGTTATAATGTATCGCAGTGGATCCGCACTTGATGGGCGATCATTAAATTGATTTGGCATTTTGATGCGATACACGTGTCTGCCGCCAAGGTAAGCGAATTCGCCGCCAGTTGCTAGTTCGATTCGACTCCCCGTACAAGGGTGAACAGACAGATATATATCGCATATAGGTATATATCGCATGTGTGCGAATGTGTCTTTCTGTTGAGATGAAACCACATCAAATGTCAAAAAACTTCAAAACAAGTGGGCAACATTTTCGAAAGTATTTCAAGCTGTAAGATAAACTGTTAATAATGAAGAGGAGCTGAGTGCGGCGACTGTGGAATACCCTATCTGAAGTTGATTTAATAAATAAATGAACAGGCAAATAACATCAGGCAAGCCTTCTCTTTTATTGCAAGCTACCCCAGCTCATCATTCGCCCATCTACAGGGTATTCTATGCATCTGAATAAAACGACTGATGGCCCAATTTGAAATATGCGCACAAGTGAATGGCGGCTCTGCCGCTGCCTCTCCGACATATGCAAATTAATTGGTAACACTTTGCAGCAACAACTCTAACTACAACAAAAGCAACAACAACAATAATAGACAAACACACAGACTTTTACAACAATAATAAGCAGAGTTAAGTAAGACGCAACAATACAAGTGAAAAACTCAAAGGCAAACACAGATACACACTCTCAGTTCCAGCTCTCAGTGCGCAGTTGTGCAAGTCGAATGTGAATCATAATATGCATGAATACTTCAAGTGAATAGTTGAATAGTAGTACTATACTACTCGTAGTAGAGCACTCATAAGTGTGCTCGGTATGCACATGTACAATATTTCACAAATGACGCTGTGCATCGAACGTGTGCGGCCAATTTGAACGCGTCTAAAAACACTTGCCCCAAACTAAACAACCCGTTGCCCATTGTCCAATTACCAAATGCGACTTGGCCAACACTGTTTTTGCGCCTGCGAAAAGCGCAAAGCGTGCCCAGCAACGTAAACAACTTCAAGTTATTGTCTGATGACTAACTAAGCCCGATGCCTGAACTGAACTGAACTGAATGGAATGATGTGATTATAATACGCTACGTGCCCCACAAGCTAAATTGTTGTTGCTACTGCTGTTATTATTTTTTTTATTCTAGAGTTCGACAGGTTTGAGACGTTTAAAATAGCGCGCTAAAAAACGCGGAATACAGAGAGAAAAAAATAAAGTGATTTTAATAACAGTTTTTACTGCCTTAAATTAAGTATTAATGGAGCAATATAATTGTCTTTTAACTTTGTAGCAGAGTACGCGAACAAAGATCAGAATACTATGTGAATGTTAGGGGGGAAAGAGGAAACTATTGCAAGTAGATTCTAAGTAGAAAGAGAGGCAAAATAATGTGATTAGGATTTGTATTATACAGAATAAATATTTAGAAAATTATATTAAAAGGAAACATGTTTTGAGAAGAATATAAAGAACAACTAAATGATCAGTTGTTATAAAATCCAAAATATAATATAATATTGTAATTAATAATAATACAAATTGTTCAGTACTTGAATTAATCATATAATCTTTGTATAAAGATAGCAAAGGATCTTCATTTAATATATTTTTAATGAATCTCAATTTCTTTTTCTGCCTTTTTGTAATAAAGATCAGTTGTTGAACGAAGAAAACTGTTATAAGATTAGTTCTAATTGATCCACCTTATCTAACCTTATCCAACACACTCTACAACAATTCCATTTCTTTTCAATTCTACTCTTCCCCCTTTCACCCTAATACAAAGCTAATTAAGGCTAATCTCCTCAAGCCACTTCCAGCTAAGCCCATTGAAAAACAATTCAGAATCCCCTTCTAAAGTTAGCTCAATCCGCTAGATGGCAGGATTTGCTGGGGGATTGAGGTTAAGCAGACAGATGTGGACAGCTCTGGGCATGAGATTCCTGGCCAAATTTGCTTGCCACATTTGCTCGGCCGGAGCTGTGCAAAGTGGCACGTTAAGCGCCAGCTGCTTGCAAGTGCCACATTCAAAAAAACCGGCCATAATTCCCACGAGCAAGTCCGAGGAAACAACAACAACAACAACTATAGATACTATATGGCAAGGCAACAGCAACAACAAATTGCAGGCAAATACTTGGGCCGAAGGCTGAGCTTGGCCAGAAATGGAAGCTGCCAACTAGCCAAACGCAGTTGGCCATAGAATGCAGGTCAGCGGTTGCTGCCGCAGCTGCTCGAGGAGCATTTTCCCAGACCTACTTTTACCTTTGGCCCCCAAAAAAAAATACCTACAGTAAACTTTCCCGTTGCACTTACCTTTGGGCATGCCGCAGGGCGCCTTGGTGCGCGAGTTGTCCAAGAAATCCAGGTCCAATGCACGTGCAGGTGGATACGTGAGGGCCACGTGTGCCTCGGCGCCCAGCTGCAGCTGCAGACAGCAGCTGGCGGCCAGCAGGGCCAGTCCGAGGGCGGTGGCATAGCGAATGGCATCGGACACGCCCTCGCCTCGTTTATCGATAGACGATTTCATAGCGTCGTTGTATAAGTTTTGATTGTAAATTTGCAATTTCTGTGCAAAATGTTGCGTATTGTTTGAGTCTCTCTTTTGGATGCCAAGCTGTCGCTCAGCTTCGTTGTATGGTACAAGAAGTTATATCACTTCAGCCACAACAACAACAACAGCAACTACAGGCACAACAATGAGCACACACCTTTCGGCACTTACTCGTCGCACATTTTCAATAATTACGAAACATCGCAATTTACATTTACAATTTCGTTGAATTTTCCCCGGGTAACTGCAGATGAAAGAGAGAGGGAGAGACACAGTTAGAAATATACGATTATATGGGCAATATGTGGGTATATTAGTCACTCGTCTGCGTCGTAAATCGACCAGTCAAAGGTTCAATTGCATAATTTGCCAAGCTCTGAAGATGCAAACAGAAAAAAAAAGATTATTTATTGCCAGCGCCAGAGAGTCACAAAAACAATGCCAGGAAATTTTCCCAGCTAAAACCATTAAAATAGATTTTCATAACAGCGCGACGACAGGAAAATGTGTTGAAAGATTTTTTCGAATTTTTTTAGAGTTTTTTTTTTGGCGCCTGTCGGTGACAGACTTTTCCCTGGCGTGTAATGAAGCCATAAAGCCAACGCGAACATCGAAACCCGTCAACAGATTTGGCTGTGGACACAGCTCAAAAGAAGTACTCGTATGTGATGGAGAGGAGGAGGATGGGGGGAGGTAAAAAACCAAACTAGCCAAAGCTGCGTGTGAAACACAGTTCAATGGACACTGTGCACCAGCGACAACGCCTTCATCGCATCGCAAGTGAAATCGAAGGTTTTTTTAACAGACTAATCAAAGCCAATGACAGCTGCCAAAGCAAATGACGTGCTTAACATGGCCCGCAAATCAGCTTGGGATATGCGACAGGCGAGAAATATGCAGTCAACGGATGTGATGTACTTCAGGTATACCCTATAGGTGAGCAGAGAGAGTTGGCTGAGTACAAGAGGAAGACTGTGAAGCAACAATTCTAGTCTATTTTGCAGTCTCTTAAGCTAAACTTCTTTTGGTAAGAACTTTAATATTTTTGAATTAAATTAAGCTGAAGTTTCCTGTTGTTAACCTATATTTTTGCAAGTCTAAGTTAATCTTTCTATTAATTAAATAAAATAAATAACTTTAATGCGTATATATGTGTTGTAGCACAGTAATTTAGCTTTAAGTACAGCTCATTTCATACACGTAATGCAATCAGTCTTGCCTTGAAAGCTTTCATGTTCTTACGCTATAATTTAAACACATTTATATAGAAGTACATAGAAGGTATCTTTTTTTATTAAAGTTTTAACATGTTTGCTATTATTACACTGCGATAAATCTGATCTAGACTCTTCAAGGCAAAATTAAACATGCTGCACTAGACAGAAGGTTTTTTCAATATGATAAAGTCAGCTTTAAGAAGTCTTTACTCCTCTTTCTAAGATCTATATAAATACTCTTTATATATACAATAATATTTAGAGAATAGTTAATAACACACTAATCTTATTTTTAAGTAATCCATAAGCCTTACTAATTCCAATAAAAATTTCCCAATACGCCCATCAATTTTCGCTCTATAATGCACAGGGTATTGTCTGATTGTGACTACTGTTTATCTAACAAAAAGTCATAAATAAGCCGAACCTTAATTGTGGCAGCTACCTGCAGGCATGGCCAAAAAGCTGTCGGGTGGGCGTGGAAAATCTCAACAAATCTGGCTAACAAACGGCGACCGAAATGGGCGTCTGAAATTTGTGGCACAAGCGTCGCATTTGTTGTACGCCCACCTCCTCCCCCCCATGCTGAGTTTTCCCTGCTTCAACAATTTTATTTCTATTTTTTTTTTAATTTTGGCTTTTATGTCGTGCCACGAATTGTTTTGATACGGTGCGGCATAGTGCGGCCCGCTTTGGACAGGCAAATTGCATGGGGCAAGATAAATGAACGCCAATTGGTGTTAGTTGGTCGTGGCAAGCAAACAAATGATTGGCAAAAATGTCTGCAATTTAATGTAGAATTGGAACGCAGCATAACTGGCACCAAGCACAAGAAGACGAAGAAGAAGAGGAGGAAGAAGTCGCTTGACCATTTGTACGTTCCACTTCTGGTTTTGTTTTGTTTAGCTTTTTTTGGCTTTGGTTTCGGTTTTTTGCATCCGCAGAAGCTGCGATCGTAATTAAAGTTTATGCCTGGACACCCAAGGCAATAATCTACCAAGTCATTGTCCAATGTCAGACAGCAACAATAATATTAAGATAGAGATAGAGATAGAGATAGAGAGAGAGAGCGAGAGAGAGGGGGATAGATATATACTTATGGACTGTACAGACTTTTATAAGCCGTAACGGTAGCTACGACGTTGACTTCCGAACAGCTGTTGGCAGCCATTTGCTTCGGTTTGTTTGGCTTGTTTTCATTTTTTTTTTATTCATAGCTGTCTCGTTTGGCTACTCTAGAAATTGTGTGAGACGGCATTGAGAGCGCGACGACGGCGACAACTGTGACTGAGGCTGACCACAGTGTGTGTCGGGGCTGACATTGAACCACATACATGTGCAGCTAGTTAATGCGACAGCAGTGGGGGAAAAAAGCTAAGTGCAGCCGAAAAATAAATAAAAAAGAAGCTAATTAAGTTAGCACACACACACACACAGAGCGCAAGAAACTGCTGTCACAGCAGAGACAAAAAGTAATTGAAAAAATATTTAGAGCATAGATCGACAACAACAACAACGACGACGACAACAGCATGAAGTGGGTTAGAACTGAAGACCGATTGCCCAGCGAGGGGCGTCACTGAAATTGTATAGCGACCCGCATCGAATTTAGCCATTTTCGCTGTTTATACAGCGGGTTTTCTTCCCTGCTGTCTGTCTTTTTTTGTTGGCGCACAGCTGGAAATGAAATGCAGCTAAAGATAGTTAAAAAAACAGACACAGAGATACAGATACAGCAACTACAACAAGCCTTTTCTCTCTGTGCAAATTTCTTTCGTTACATAACATTAACTTGCAGTGAAAGATTGCAATTAAACGAAATCAGAATTCTTTGGCTTGAGTGATTAATTAAAATGCAATTTGGACAAGCAGATGAAAAGCGTGTTCAAATTGTCTTCACACACACACACAGAGGCAACCACTTGGCTGGCTATCGATTATGGCCAAGATAAACATTTCGGCCACGCTACTCATGTTCGATTCACGGCACTGCTGGGAAAAATGCAGTCCAACTGGTTACGAAATATTCGAAAAGCTCATTCATGTTCGGCCCCAGAGAGTGAGATACGATACGTTATTTTCAAAATAAAACACAAAAAGGTTTACAAATTTGTACTCTGTGTGTTCGTGTGTGTGTGAGTGTGTGTGTGCCCAGTAACCGGTTGTTGGCCCAAAACAAAATAGTCAACTATTAATGGTTTTACGATAGATACTCACGCCACGCGATGCCCCACACAGCAACAAGTGCGCTGCGGCAAGTATCTGTATCTGTATCTGTATCTGAATCTGTTTCTGTTGCTGTATCTGTAACTGAATCTACGAGTATATTTGTAGCTCGAATTGTAACTGTAATTGTGTGGAATGAGGCAGCTTCCAAAATACTAAAAGGAAATAGCAAACAATTTGGCAGCGCGCTCCAGTTTCGAATAAGAAGAGTGAAAGAGAGAGAGACGGAGAGAAACATAAAATTAACTTAAGTAAAAGAGTTTTCAAATTGATTTCGAATTGAGCTTCGAAAATTGTGTAATAACCGCTGGGCCGGGTCTCACTTAGTTGGCCTAAACTGTAATTGGGCTTGGGGCAAACTTTTAAGGAAATAACTTTTGATTGATCGTTTGATTGATTGATAAATCTCAACTACAAGTGCGGAAATTGTATTTAAACTGGAATTAAGTTATAGATAAGTCATGGGAAAATATTTCCTTTAAAAGCTGATGAAATGGCAAACAGTTTAAGGACTTCAATTAAAAGGAATCTTTTAGCTGAAAGTCATAATTATTTTTAAATAATATATTACTCGCTTTATGGTAATTTTTGATAATTTTTCAGCATTATTTAAGAGCAATTGGCATGCCTAATGGCAACTGTTGCTAATTGCTAATTGTTCTGCGCAGCTGCAATGCTAATTGGCATGTGCAATCGCTTGTTGCTCCCTCCCTCTCTCTCTCCTTCTGTGCCTTGAGTGATGGGTGTGTTCGCAGCTCTTACCATATGTCACTCAGAGTTATTGTTATTATTATCTAATAAAAAAAGCAAAGCAATAAAACTGCGACGCACACAAACTTTCTAATCAGGCCGTATTGATAAACTGCACGTTGAATGTGATTTCGTGCGAGTTCGAATTCAACTGTGAGTTCGAGTTCGAGTTTGATAAGTTTGTTATACGCATCAAAGTAAGAGGCAGCCCGCACACACAGACAACTCACACGGCGTATGCGTTATGTGCGCGTATTTTGGCCAGCGGCTATTAACGGTTTCCAGCTACTTGAGTTGCCGCGCGCTGCGAAAGTCCGCGTCATAATGATGAGTTTTTCGGAGTATTATGCGAGTCTGATTTGATTTCTATTTGCGCAAAATTTCTCAACGCGTAATGTCACGCACCGAGAGCGGCACAATCGAGGCAGACAGAGACAGACAGGGAGACAGACAAGGAGAGAGACAGGGAGACAGGGAGACAGTCAGATAAAGCGCACATTTTATGCCAATTTGGCCTACAATAATTGCTATCAACCCATTTGCCAGCAATCCGTTCGTCTGTCCGTCTCTCCGACTGTCTCTTGGCTTAGTTATTTCTCTATTTTTATTTCTGTCGTGACATAAAAAGCGCCACTTGTCCAAACAACAACAACAACGAAAACGACTGGCTGATTAACAAGTTGTCCACTCGCAACTGTGTGCAACATTTGGCATTTGGGCTCAGCGGCAACAACATTACTTGTGCGTCTCGTTAATCGATTTAATTAGTAAAATAAACACATCAGTTGAGCATTTAGCTATTTGCTCATTGATTTTTCAGTGAAAGTTTTTTGTGTTGCACGTTTTCTATTTCGTTTGCCTTGGAATGCAGTGCGCGAGAAACATTATAATTCATTATTATTATAAACAAAAACAACAACAACAAAGTTTCAACGATGTCTGTGATATAAATAATTCTTCAAATTAATATTTGAAATTAGCATAAATTAGCGCGCTGTGTAAGCGAGTCGCCGAACTGGTGCAGCAAGTTCGTGTCTTGAGTCTTTCATATTTGAACAGCATGGCCTACTCGCGATACCCTATCAAAGGCCATTACTCAATGCCTTACAAAATGTGTAACACCTTGAATGCAGCGGATTAAAGTCAAGTTACGCAATGTTGTAAGTTTTATCTTTGGAATTTTTCCAATTTGTGAAATTTTAAATGAGTTAAATGTCATAATTTTCCAGTTTAAGTTACAGTTATATATCTATGATATTTTAATGTAAGATTTAAAACATTTTAATCAACTAATTCCCACTTATTTCAAGTGTATTTCTCTGCCTTCGTCTCCACGCAGTTCTTTCCAGTTTTGTTTGTCAAATTTGTGTTGTTTTTGGCTTGACGCATATGGAAAGCCGCGAATAAATATATATGGCAGTATATATACGTTTGCATATATCAGCGATCAACTTTCACAAGAATCACGCCTAACGAGCTACACAAGTTTTGTGCTTGACGTACTAAGGCTATCGCGCTCTGTATATAAAGTTATAGTCAAAGTCGAGGTCAGGGTTCAACTGCAGCGTCGCTGTTGTTGTTGCGCACTGAGTTTATTGTCTGTTAAACTTGATCCCCAAACTGCAAAGACAGCGTAATTGTGTCTGTCTGTGTGTGTGTGTGTGTGTGTGTGTGCGTATTATAGTCGCAGCACAAACATTGCCCATAAGATCATATTTCATCAAGATGGCAAACAATTGTGAACTGATGGCCGTTTCGCCTGAGTGGTTTGTTGGTATTAGAAGGCAGCGAGAGCAGCGACTCGGGGGCTCTTGACTTAGGCCCCGCACTTGAGAGACGCGTCTCGCCAGCTTGTTGTGTGCTTGGGTGTAAGATTCATCTAACTTGTTTGCAGTTGGCATCGCTACAAATCGATTTGCGCATCGTCAATTGTATTTATAAACATTAAATCATTCACTTTGTTTACTTCATGTTTTCCCCAACTGTAGCTAGATGTTTATTTCTTATTCTCTGGCTGCAGTTTGTTTTTGTTGTGAAGATGTGTTTACACCGCTCACCTGTTGCCAACCATCTGTGCACACACCTGTTAATTTATTAATGGCCTGCGCGAAACCCGTTTCGGCCTTTACACTCGCCTGGCGCTTCTATTCACTTTACATATATTTATCGTATAACAAAGAAGCAGACAAATAAATTGAAAAAAAAAACCACAAAAACAACAAATAAAATCAAAAAATCATTAACGGCAAAATGTTGCGCCTTTGTTGGCGCATCCCATGCCCAGCAAGTGATTTGCATTTGTAGGTAAAGTCGAGGGGGAAAAACATAACTTTCGCATCAGACACGACATTAAAAAAAGAAGAAACAAAAAACAATAACAAAAAGTGGCAAGAAATTTCGCTGAATAATTTGTTTATGCATATTTTTCTGTGTCATTTTCAAGCGAAATTTTGCGTGACTATCATAAATATTTGCGGGCTGCTCGCAAATCCATTCGCAAATTGGGGCCGTGCTTTGGTTTATAATCGGCGCCGTTAGAAATGCGCCAAGTTGATTGATTGTTGCACGATTGCGTCATTTGATGAGCCGCTCGAGCCAGTTCGAAGCTTGATTACGATCAACGGTGGCAATTTACACGAACCACCTAACAAATTATGCAGCTGCTGCTCTGACATTGAAATCAATTGTCGACCCAAAAAGACAAAGTGCGCAATACCCTGTGGCAATTGCTTATTAATATCTGTGAAGGGTATGCGGGAGGGGGTCTTACTAAAACATATTTAATTTAATGTTTAATTTGGAATATGCGGCACAAGGTCAGCTCGACACAGGGAAGTGACAGCTTGATAGTCGCTTCTGCTAGGCTCGGTTTCAACTTTGACCGGAAATTAGCAGGCCATATATGGCCAGCTGTTCGTTTTCAGCTGTGTGTGTGTGTGTGTGTTTCCTACGCTTGCAGTGCGCTTAATTAACTCATTTTTATGATGCCCTACACTTGCAAACGAAAGATTTAGGCAACAAACTCGAGGCGGACATGCGCACGCAATGTGATATGTTAATCCAACTGGCCGTAAGTAGTATTATCTAGTTGCATATATCATATGTATGTATTTAATTGGATAAATGGAATATTACATCGCGTTGCGACAAGATGTGCAAATGCCTGAGCGCGCTGCCAGGCCTGCTTGAAGAGTCAAGATGCGCATCAAGGTTTTCGAAGACAACAAATGCTGCTACGTCAAATCTCTAATTGAGTATCTGCCATACTGTCTGTCCGTCCGTCCGACTGTCTGTCACTCAGGTATTCGTGTGAGTGTGTGTAACCAGTTTGCTTAGCCGCCTCGAATTCGGTGCCCGCACACACATTAGACAAATCTGTCGACTGGTTTCGCTGCCCCTCGCATTCTCACTTTTTGTTGTCTCTCGTTTGCTACCCATATACCTTATGAATATATCGTAGTATATACATATACATATGTGTGTATATCCGTTTTATTGGCATTTCATTTATTGACATTCTTTGGGGTATATAGTATAAGTGTGTTAATCAAATGGGATGTCTATTCATAATTGAATGCCCTGCGTGAACGGACTAAGAATAGAACGGGGGAAAGCGAGTGGGCACTATTCTCTTGCACCCACTGTACAGAGTAGTTTGTCTTTGTGTGTGTGTGTGGGTTCGGCTCAATACAGATCGGTCGTTAGATGCATACAGATGCCATCCGGTTTTTGTTGGCCGCTTTGCAGCTGGCTCAGCCACAGCAGCAGCAGCAGCAGCAGCGAATTGCCAATGCGGTTCGGCTGCATTCCAGACATGACTAACCAGACGTTTAGCAGCTTCACAGAGTTATTACCCACTCAAGGTCATATGATTTAGTCGCGTTAGCTCGAGCAGCGCAAGTGTTACGTTTTTGTTATTCTATTTCGATCGCATGACTTGCGCTTTATGCGATATACATTTCTGATCAATTTGTTGGGCCATTTGTAGGGGCTTTTGTAAATCAATTTGGCTTGATGCTGGAGGCAGAGACAGACAGACAGACAGGCAGACAGAGAGACAGTCAGTCAGTGAGCTCCGCCATTAGAGTCTAGATGGGGAAGGCCAAATGGAAGCGTTTGCGATAGAATCAAACCTTTTAGCGGCTGCTATCAAAGGCCTCTCAGCCGCGAATCTTGACTTGATGGCCGATCCAAGAAGTTGGCTCACCTAACCCGCAATTAATTACGCGCGAGTAAGTGAGATGGCGAGAAGAGCAGTCAAAACAGAAAGAAACTTCATTTGTTTAATGAAAGTATTTAAGTATCTTCTCCTCTTCTGAGTCAGAGAACCGAACATAACTTCTGACTTAACATTTCCTTTGTGATTAATGATTTACAAGCACAGGAATTCTTGCGCATTTGTATTTGTATTTGTTATTGTCTTTCTTGGCCAATCTTTTGTCTTCGATGTTCGTCGTCGCGTTTGCCACCAATCCCCCAAAGAATGTCGCTCTTTGGTTTTAGAAATGATCTCATCAGACAGCGACAGCATCCACGACAGCCCACACGGATGATCGTGCTGAATGATTGCCCCGCCTCAACTAAATTCAATATTCGCCTATAATTCGCAAACAGTTTTAGCTCGACGTGCACCTGCAATTTGTTATCCTTTTGGACAAAGAAGAATTACGCAGCGCGTCGTAAATTCCTTTTTTTGATGCTCACCTTCGTTGCGGCAACTGCGAGTGAAATGTATATGCGATGTAGGCGGCGATAAGTTACGAAAAAACGAATAAAAACTGCAAAGCGCAATGTTCCAAAGGGTGCACTGTGAGGGGCTCCTGGTGTGACGGCGTCGCTGACGGTGACGGGGCAAGTTGGAGACGAGTCTTAAGTCGCACAAGACACACACACACAGAGGCACAGAAAAAAGGCTAATCAAAAGTTACGACACGCACGCGCTTGCAAGTAGCGACGCCAGCGGCAGCGGCAACGGCTGCAGGCGGCAGGTAGACCGAAGGGAGCTTAAGAGGAGCAAGAGAGACAGAGCAGCGCGCGGCACGACGAGAGGGTGTCGGTGGATTTTCGTAGCACACGATCAAAGTCAAAACAATGCAGTTGCGGCACTTTGAACGCGCTTGTTACAAATACAACAACGATCTAAGCAACGGAACGTTGCACACTCAAGGAAGATTGCACCCACACTGCAAGCAAGCTGGCGAGTTTGTGAGTGAGTGTGTGAGAATATGTGTGTGTGCTAGTGTGTTGGTGTTAGTGGTAGATGTGTTAATCAATACAAATCGAATGCGCATTCAATGTACATATCGATTGGGCGCATTTTTTGCTTTTTTAATTAAATACTTTTCGCTTGATTTATGGCAACGGCGCGCAGAGGCGACGGCGGCGGCGGCGGCGCGACTCGTTAGCAAACTACAGTGGAACGTGCCTTGCACAACTCGCGTCGGCGCAACCGAATACAGCACACACACGTAGCGTTGAACGCAAATGACTCAAGAGCGTAGCACACGTCTGTTCCGAAGCACGACTTGTGACAAACTGGTAGACGCGGTTCAAGCTGCGCCTCAAAGCAGCAGCGAAGCTTTTGGAGAGCGGCTACAGTTGCAGAGTTGCCACCAGACTGTGCTTCGCTCAGCAGTCGGTGATCTGCATGAGGCAGTATGGCAACGCTAGAGAGTGCTTGAAGATCATTACTACTTCTGTGAATATAGCCCAAATTAAGCTTTACAAATCATTATAAATCAATTAAACTACAAATTGTAATTATATTGGATAAATTTTTAACACATAATAATTGATTTATAATTGATCACAAATAAAACTCGCCAGTTTGGTTATACATGAAGTCAATCATCGTTGGGATTCCAATTCAAGAAAATCAGTACTGAGCGCAATGGAAAAACAAGAATTTGTTAAAAGAATTCTTATATTTGTTATCCTGTTGGGTCTCTCTGCCCAGGTAGGTTAATGAAAACAAATTGAATTATATAATACTTTTATATCTGATCATTTAAGGTATATTCGCGTTTTGAATTTACAAATGTCAAGTGCGTTCCAGTCGATAAAACATTTTTGGATTACGAATATTGTTATATTAAGGCTGTGAATCGAACCTACAAATATGGTTCGGTTAAGTTAAAACTCTTTCAACTTCCCGTTCAAAATATTTTCGTAGGTCATTGAAATTCTTGATTGAATTGAAAGATAATAATTCAGTTCAATCATTTTAGATGAATGTGGCTCTGCAAAAACGTCTCAATGGCTACAAGCCATTTCTATATAATATAACCTTTGATTTTTGCCAGTATATGAGAAATCCAAACCCAGGAAACAAAGTGGCCTCGTTCTTTTTCAGTCTTATAAGGCCCTTCTCAAATGTCAACCATTCCTGTCCATATAACGTGAGTGCTCTTTGTGCTCCTAATAATTTTATATACCTTACCTATCCCACAGCATGATATCATCGTCGATAAGGTGCCCATCAGTTTTCTCAATCACAAGCTGACCGAAGTTCTGCCTCTTCCTCTGGGAGATTACTGTATATCCAGTTCTATGATATTCCACGGCATAATTCGCGGTGAAGTGAAAACATATTTTACAACATCTTAGCACCCAATGTAAATTATTATTTGAAATAAAGCAATACAATACTTTGTTTTTTTAGCTGCATTTAATTATATATTGATGAAGTCAGCTCTAAAACAAAATTCTGGTTCAGCAATAATATTTTGATGGGCCTTAAAGATAAAATACAAATAATATAAATGGTTTTTAAGTGTTCTGCAATTTTATTATATTTCAAAACATTTTATGTCTGGGGAACACCATTAGTCCTCGTGATTAACATCGAAAGACAATTGTAAAATTATTTTAATCCTTTTTGAAATCAATTATTATTTCAACAGCTTCTGCAGTACGTAACTTCCAGCTGGTGTGTATTCTATAGTCTCCCTCTGGAAGTGGGAGAATCTTAGACAACTGATGATCGAGGTGACTGGTTGGCACCTTATCCACAATGATATCCTATGATATTGAATGCAGTAGAAAATATATACAAAGATCGAATATATATATTGTATACTTACTGCGTAAGGACACGTATGATTAAAATTTGAGAAAGGAGCACACAGATTAAAAAAAAAAGCAGTAACTTTATCGGCACTTTTTGTACGATAATGTTTCATAAATTTGCAGGCATCAACTGTAAAATTATATAGAAATGGTTTAAACCCATTGAGTCGCTTTAAAAATGCAGCGCGACCCTAAAAGAAACAGAATCTATACAGGTTTAGTGACCAATCTAAGAGTTTCGCAACATACCATGATATGTGTTGCAGATTTCAGCAAAGATAGCTTCACAGATGCATGTTAATAGGTGCGATTCACGGATTTAATTAGACAAGCATCTACTTTTACAAGACTATCATTCAAACTTTTGCACTGCAAATTGGTGAACTCGAATCGACAGCTTACCTGTAAGTACGCATGTAGTCTACTAAAACTATGAACATTTTTTAAACTTACTTTTAGAGCGGACTCCAGTAATATACACATAACTGCTATTTGAATATATATTTTACCGTTAGCCCTCATTGTTCGACACGAGTACCTCAATTCACAATAATTCAGCCAGACGTTTTTAGCAGTATGAATACAGTCATTTTGTCTTTTGGAATAACTTAATTCTGGATGTTTAATAATTGCTTAAATCGTATTTCTGGTTCATTGATCATAACAACCGCTAATGTGTTTTAGATAAACGTTTCTTTTTCTCTCATTCGCCCCACACAATGCTCTCAATCCAGTTTGTGTAGAGATGCACCTTGGTGTAGACACTGGGCTGACCTCTGCTACCGCACACCCGTCCATAGGAAGTGATGCCAATGAGAACCTTGAGGCAATTGAAGCGTGGATGTTGCACGAAAATGGGCCCACCCGAGTCTCCGTTGCAGGTGTCGCCGTTGCTATTGCTAGATCCGGCACAGAACTGAGTGCGAGTATCTATTACGATGTCCTGAAGTTTTTGGCACTGATCATCGCCGAAGCGTTCAAGGTTTACTTTGAGCAGATGCGATGATTTCGTTCCTGAATTTTTGGTAAACCCCCAACCGGCTGCAGTGAACTGCATGTTCTCATTTCCGCTGCTGGGTGGCAAACAGGCTGGGGCGACATACTCATCCAATGTTGCATTTCGGTCTAGTTCAATCACTGCAATGTCGTTCTTAAAGCTACCCTCATCATCATCATCATTATCGTAGTCCGGATGCACCACATAGTTGACCACCTTGAAGTCTTGCGGCCTAGCATCATCTGTGTTGTTTTTGTAATCCAGTTCGCCTAGACGCACAATATATTTGGGTGAATCGAAATTGGGGTCTAAGCGCTGCTCCTTTGTATCATCTGTTTCCAGGCAATGTGCTGCAGTGATCACAAATCGCGGGTGTACTAATGTGCCACCGCAATCCCAGTTGATCTCCTTACTGTTCAGTTTAGTTGTACCCAGCAGCGCCATAAAGGGAAATTCACGACCTTGTGCCTTGGTGCCCCCAATAATGAATGGTGACGTGTGACAGACGGGTCTGATGTCATTAAAGTGCTTGCATTCTGGAAGATTGTTGTTAGCATTTAAATTGATTACATATTATCACTCCGCTTACCCTTCTCATATGGTCGCGTCTCTTCCACTGGAGCCTGCCGTTGCGCATTTAAGGCCAGGGGACAGCATACGATGTCGTTGAACTCATCGCAATACTTGACGGCTCTGCCGATAAGGTGCAGATTGTAGAAGATAACCGGGCAGTCAGTGCGCGTCAGCTCCTTGCACTCTCCCGTGCCCCTGTCGCACAGTTCGCCACTCACACAAAGCAGAGGCAGAAGGAAAGCAAGTAGAGTTGCAATTATTTTCCAGCGAGCGTGCATTGTGCACACGGCGAACGCACGAGGTAAACTGCCGAGCGCTCAGCTTGAGAAACTTAATTCGTCTCAAAGTGAGACAAGTTCTGAGAGCAGACATCGTTTCCGTGATTACCCGACTGAGTTTAATAATTAATACAAGTACAAATACTATTACTAATACAAATACAAATACATATACAAATTAAAATACAAATAAAAATACGAGTACGCATAAAATAACTTAGACTTCAGTTTTTAGTTGTGACGCATGCCCATGTTTTGCATATGTTGTTGTTGCTGTTGTTGCTGCTGTTGTTGTTGTTGCTGCTGCTGTTGCATGTGTTGCAGGTACATTTGCTGCTGGGAATTTCCGCCGCTACCCAATGGCACACTCGTAGTTGTCACTGAGCTAGTCGCAGCCGATGTTTGTTGTTGTTGTTGTTGTTGCTGCGTCTGCTGCAGCGACATTTGACTTGTACTTGTTGTTGTATTCGCATTACTACTCGCATTGGCATCGGCGCTGAAAAATCGTAAATTAATGTGGTGTAAAACATTTAAATTCTACTCAAGTCTTACGTCTTTTCCGTGTGTATATCCTCAAGATTGAGGTGAGTTATAAAGCGTAATCTCATTTGCAGCAGCGGGCGTAGCCTCTTGATAATTGCCTCCGATTCGTTCTTGATAATATTGCCAACATGTATATACTTAATATGGTAACTATAAATGGGAAACAATTCATATAAATAACGTTTTTTATATTGATTAATAGTTACTTACAGAAAGTCACAAATCTGATCCATATACTCGAGTGGCTTGGGTCCATGCTGCTTATCCACAGCCTCAAGCATTTCGTAAAGGAAAATGGCTATACCTGCCACTGCATTGGGTTTCTCCTGCTCAATGCGCTGCAGGAAGGGTCCAAATACATGACACAGGTAGAGTAACTGATGCTCGGTGCGCACGCAAGGCTTAAGCTTCTCCATTATGTATCTGGTCATTGCTGCCAGCTTAAAAGCGCCCATGTGATGGAATACAGAATGCGCCACAGCCAGGACGACAGCGTAGCTCTTCTCTAGCATTGCCTCTCGCACAGTCTTGAAATTGAAAAGCTCAAATGCATTGAAGCGGTACGTCCAGTTGAGCATGTTTGGTGTGTTAAGCATTTCCTGCAGGCGATCATAAATGGTGCTCCAATAGGGTTCTGGCAGGGCGGCTAGCACAATGCCCACAGCATTTATATAGCTATGGATCTCCTTCTGCGGTATTACCGCATATCCATTGACAATAACATCGATTATATTGCCGGCAACAACAGAAGGTGCCAGTGGAAGTCCAAGGAGCTCTACACACGTCACATAGAGGGCATGCGTTGGCGCATTAGGGAACTCATTAAAACGCCAGTCAGTGGTATAAAATACGTTCTTGCCGCTTATTGCTGTGACGAAATGAGATAAGTACGATTAGGTAATGTAATTATGAAAGTTCGCAAAATAATTCTCACTCTCGGCCAATCGTCGAATGAGATTCATGTAGTAGCTAAGCTCGGGCGTCCACAGCGTATCCTGACTCTGCAGATATACCTTGTATGGCTCACTCACGCTCCAGTTGGCAGGACGAATTTCACTGAAGGCACTAGTTATAGTGCTCACCTATAAAAAACACATATATGTTTGTTACTTTGTATTAGCTACGTTGCAGAAAATGAACTTACCAGTTTCTTCTTTAGTGGCAGGCGCTCGCGAAGTATACGCTCGTAATAATGCAAAGTATTGTACAAATAGGTGATGGGACGATCTGTCAGAGAAGACTATTAATTATAGTTTTATATACAATTTAAATAACTCATACCGTGGAACTTGTAGAGTATGCTTAGATGATCCAGTATTATGCCCAAGATTTGGTGCACATTCGGAATGGTTAGCTCGATGAAACGATGTACCACAACGTCGAGAACGGGTAGAAATCGTAGACAAACATTGCTAAAATATACTGGCAGCGGTATCTGAGATGCAGATTCATCGGGTGCAAATTTCTCGGGATAGTTCTGATGGAATGACAAATGCTTCTCATGCCTACAAATTGAAAGTAAAATTGGTGAATTAAAAGATACTATTCTGTTGCTGCTCCTTTGCTTACCAATTATTCTGTTTCCAGTGATCAGGGTTGTTGTCCTTGCAGAACTCCTGAACCCGATTGCGTATCTCGGAGGCTTTGAGCAACAAGAGTTGAATGATTATCAGACAAACCTGCGCCTCGTTACCCTCATGAGTACGCAGTGCCAGACAGAGAACCAGGCGATCAATTGTAACTACATTGAACTTCCAGATCATGTTGTTAATTGTGTCTACGCACTTGTGTATGAAGTCACGTCCATCCGAAGAACTGCCCACTTCAGCGACTAGATAGTCGCAGAACTTACGCAAATGTGTGGACAAAGCGCGTGCGCTGATACCCTCCAGAATTCTGATGTATTAAAAGAAAAGAGGTTAATGCTATTAAATGCGACGCAGTCTCGACTTTCTTACTTGTACGCCACGGGACTGATGCTCTCTGTTTCCCAAATGATCTTGAAGAGCAGGCAGAGAAACAATGGATTCGTATTGGGCCTGATGAAGTGCGCAATGATGTCATTCTCATTGGACATGGATGTCCAGTTGCGATACTCCTCTTCGACAGATTTCTTTAGCTGATGTTTATTCTCTGCCGGATGATTGTTCTGTGTGAAATACTCGTTCAATGCTGGAGGGAAACAGGCCAACGTTTGCACTGGCCAAGAATGCGGAGTATGCTGCATAATGTTGGACAAAAAGTCCTTGCACCAGCCAGCCAACTCATCCCCTCCACCATGAACATGCATAGAACGCGCCAGAGTCAGGATGAGAACACGATTTAGCTCCTCGCTCTCATTGGAGGCTACACTGCCAGGCGACTTATCGTTCAAGTAGCGCGAGAACTGCGACTGGAACTCGGCAGATCCAATACTCGTAATTAATCGCAGCGCAGTTGACTCAAAGCTGTGTGGGAATATCAATGGAAAGTTAGTTTCAAAACTAAATAAAGTGAATATAATAATTACCAAAGATTCAGTTGCATTTTGTTGGTCTGCGGGATAGAAGAAAGCGAGTAGAGAAGCGAGAGCAGCTGCACACGATAGTGTGTTGGCACATGATGCAGTCGATACGAAAACATTTCCATGAGCGTGTGCAGCATTGCCCAGGCATGATTCTTGAACACCGTCGGCAGGAGTTGGGCTGAAAATAACACGTTAAAGATTTAAAACAATTAAAGTATTCTTAACTTACTTAAGAATCCTTTGATGCCCAACGATTCAATCTCTGTGTAGACTAGGAGTCGTGCATAGGTTTCAATGAGTGCCGGTGCCGGTCCTGGCGTCTTGTTCTGTGCCTGCTTAAGCATTTGTGTAACAAAGCTATGAATAAGTGACATTTTGCTGTGCACCGTTAGGCTGTCTAGGACGGCAACGGAATAGGTAACCGCTGGAATCGGGGTACCATTCGCTGTCTTGGCGTTGCCATTCATCGCGTCCAACAAGATATTCATGTGGCGTGCAAAGTACTCTTGATTTGTGGAGTAGGCATTGCAGATGAGTATGATGCGGAAATCATTGCCCAGAGTTACGTTCATCATACTGTTTGGCGCAACGAGATGCTGAAGGAAGCTGCAAAGATGAGCGATAATTAATATAATTATCTTTATAAAATAATATTTAAACGCACTCGTGATGATTTTTCAATGCAATGGGCAGCGGGCGTGTTATGTTCATGTTTTCCACACGAGCCTTCTTCATCAAATGAATCCAAATGCAAATGGGCGCCATGTGACGCACCATGGAAGACTTGTTATAGTCAGGCAGTGGTAACGGCTCCTGTTCGGGATACAGCAAATCGAACAATCGGAATACTGGCAGAAAGTTTGTGATCTGTGGAAAGGTTCAAGAATTACAATTGCAAGCAAAGTTTTCTTGGGATTTACTTACGGGATTCTTTTGTATGCTGCCAGAGATAAACTGCAGCAGTATCCACATGAGCTGATCCCGACCCTTGCGCAACTCCAGTTTGGAAAGCTGAAAATAAAGAATCACAATTAGAAGTTTGTCAAGGATCGAAAGTGGTTTAAAGTACTCACCTTCTCATGCAGTGATAGAACAATATGCATAAAGCTAACAAACTGAAATAGCACAAAGTATATCAGCTGAGAGGAGAGATGCAGCCAGACCCACTCGTTGGGCGTGATCTGTTCGTCGGAGGTGTTGAATCCACTGCCTGCACTAGCATCATTCGTTTCGGTCATTTCCATAGCGTGAATAATCAGATTCACCAATTGTTCTTCAAGCGCATTGTAACGCTGCTTTTGATGCTTCTGCAGATTCAACATGACTGAAACCATTTCCCGTGAATACGGCTGTTCCAGCACATAGCGCAGCAACGGAGTCTGATCCTCAAGCAATTCAGGCTCGTAGGGCAGGCTACCCTTAAAGTTAAACTTAAGTGTACTGTGGTCTAGACGCCAGGAGTTCATCAAATGATCCGCATAGCCAAAGTGCTCAACAATGGGCAGCATATTAGCATGACCAATGATCGAAACCATTTGAGCTGTTGTCCGAAACTCTTCAACGAAATCTGTCATCACCTTGTTTAGTTTCCAGTGATACGGAAACGGGCGCATTATTTCGTTTGCTATAAAGTATGCAGGCAGCAGGCAATTATTACGATCGAATATGAAACGCAGTATCTCCTCCACGGCGAGAAGTTGGGGTAGATAGGTCACATTGACGTTGAGAGGAAACCATTGCGCCTTGTCACGACACGCCTTCATGATTTCACGAACGCCCTTGTAATCCACTTGTGCTATTACTTTTTTAATTAATCGAAAGCTCTCAATCCAAAAGGTCTTCCTCTCGTAGTCCAATTTCTCGCAGGACAGCACTTTGTCACATAGCATTCTATGAAGACACGAGGTAAAATTATTAATATTTAGTTCTTCATGACAAAATTTCCACTAACCTGGCTGTAACTAGATGTGCGTCTACCAACTTGGGCAGAGCTCCCATCAGCACCTGCATATAATAGCTCGGAGCCTCTGCGGCACGCAGCAGGTAAGCACGTAGCACTTGTTCCCGATTCTCCACATTACCGAATGCAGTAACTAGAGTGAGTATATGATGAGTTATATCGAGTCTATCCTTTTGCAGACATCCTTACCTAAATTATTTATGAATTTATTCGCTTTATCGTCATCCTTGAAGACAATGACGCTCACAAATGCTTCGTCAATGGAGTCCACTTTCTATATGGAGCAGACTATTTATTAAACTTATTTAAATTGTTGGTGCGTCTTATCTTACCAAGAATTCGTTCACGGCATCTAAAATTTGTGTGTCCATTTTACTTATTTATTTATTTTGCATTTTATTCCAGCATAAACAAATTTTCTTTGCAGGCCGGCTGGCAAACAAACCAAGTATCGATTAACGTACTCAGAAGTACTTCTATCGATAGCAAAAAACGATATACCTCCGATTGAATGGGAATTCAATATTACTATCGCGCGGTATTTTGTTCACATAAATTTAATTTTGGACTGGTAAGCTATTTCTTGAATACTAATTTGAATTTATTATTTATTCCAAATAATATCTAAAATGAATTAAAACATATAAACTATCGCATTAAATTTCTTGACTTGTTTTGGTATTTTATTGTGTATCGATACCGGTTTCTATTGTGAACAATTCCTCTTAACTACCATCACTATCGAGGCAATCAGGTGGTTGCTAGAGCTGGAAATACATCGATGTTTGCCTACATCGATGTTTCGATGTTTTTCAGAAAAGAACATCGATGTATCGATACATCGAACTTTTTAGGGTGTATTTTTTAAAATGATGATTGCTGGTGGCGCGGTGGAGGAGGAGGGTGTTGTTTTCCCTAAGAACCGAGAGTATCCCACGGCCCCTGATGTGCAGCACTGTAAACCGAAAATCCGGACCATCGTCTGCGGGTCTGTTTCTCCGCTGTATCATACGTGTCATATTCTAGTGCGAAAGGATCGTGATCGGCTGGTAGTTTTTCTTTACGATGGTAAAGCCTAAACATCGAACATCGATGTTTGAAAATCTCGATGTCTCCGATGTTTTGAAAACATCGATGTATCGATACATCGCCGATGTTCTTTCCAGCTCTAGTGGTTGCAGTTGTTGATAAAATATTAAGGAGCCGCAAATAAAGCGTACAAATAATGAAAAAGGTGTTGGTTACAGGAGGTACAGGCCTTGTGGGCAAAGCCTTGCAGGCTGTCATCAAAGAGGAACAGCCAAGCGACGAGGAATGGTTCTTTGCTGGCTCCAAAGATGCGGACTTGACGTGAGTTTCTTTGTTTATGCTGTTGAGAATGTCTCATAAAATAAACAGTTTAGAAATCTGATTGCCACGCAGGCGCTGTTCGAGAAAGTGAAGCCGACACATGTGATACACTTGGCTGCCATGGTGGGTGGACTGTTTCACAACATGAACAACAACCTGGATTTCTTGGTAAGTGTGTGACAAGCCTTATTCTCTTGAAAATAAACAAACATAATAAAACGATTACTTTGTTTCTGTAGCGCAACAATTTGCTGATAAACGACAACGTGCTTCAAACAGCACATGAACAGGGCTGTCCGAAAGTGGTGTCCTGCCTGTCCACCTGCATTTTCCCGGACAAAACCAGCTACCCCATCGATGAGACAATGGTGCACAATGGGCCTCCACATCCATCCAATTACGGCTATTCCCACGCTAAGCGACTGATAGACATACAGAATCACGCATATTACGACAAGTATGGACATTTATACACTTCCGTGATACCGTGCAACATATTCGGCCCCCACGACAATTACAAGCCCGAAGTTAGCCACGTCATTCCGGGCATGATCAATCGCATGCACAAACTACGCACCGAACAGCCAGAGATACCCGAGAGCGAGAAGATCTTCACGGTGTATGGCAGCGGCAAGCCTCTGCGTCAGTTCATCTATTCCCTCGATTTGGCAAAGTTGATGATTTGGGTGCTAAGGCACTACGACAGCGTGGAACCAATTATCCTCAGTGTAGATGAGGCGGCAGAGGTCACAATCTTCGAAGTAGCCGAAGCCATAGCCAAGGCATTTAACTTTAAGGTGAGCTTAGACTGTAGTCTGTGTGGAGTGGAAGTGTAATTCTTTCTTTTGCAGGGCAAACTCGTCTGTGATACGAGCAAGGCTGATGGACAATACAAGAAGACCGCATCCAATGCTAAGCTGCGCAAGCTGCTGCCCGACTTCAAGTTTACAGACTTCAAGGAAGCCATTGAAGCGTCGGTGCTGTGGTATACGGAAAACTATGATGAGGCGCGCAACTGATTTGATCGAATGTGATGGATATAAATAAAAACGAGAACTACGACATATACGATATATATCTAAATAATTTTTCTTTATTTAAAAATTAAATAAGAAGCTAAATTTAGATGCATAGACACTTTATACAACATGTTTAACATATTACATATACGATACGATACGATTTACGATATAGGATAAGCTTTAAATAACAGTAAATCTCGGGATCGGTGCTTGCTCAGGTGTTGAAAAGTGTGTTGAGGGCCCTTAAGCTAGGTACGAGTAGTATAAATGTAGAAAATATCAAAACAATTACGTACAATAATCTCAATTTCAGTAAAGTAGTTGGGGGAATGTTTTTCAAAAAAGTTCATATGATTTTGAGTATGTTATTTTTATTTTTTTACGTTTTGTTTCTTTTTTTTTGCACTTGTCGTTTCGTCCGTTTCGTATTGGCAATTTATCGAGTTTGTCCGTAGAACCTAAGCTTATAATTAAATATATATATTTTACAACTTGCTGGACTTTACTTGACCATTCTTCAAAAACGAAAGAGCCGAGAGAAGTGTGCTCTCACTTATTTGAACTAAGTAGAATTAGGTTTAGATAGATTGAAATTTCAAAACATTTTAGCTGGCAGTTGTTGTGAGTTGTCTTCGCGAGACGGGATTCTGAATAGTTGAGCTGAATAAATTAGAAAGTGGGTCTGGCATGGCATGATTATCATGGTGATGTGATTCGTATAGATGGTGGTGCTGGTGCTGGTGCTGGTGCTTGTTGTGTTGCTGCTGCTAGTAGATGGTGCGGGCATGTGAAGAGTGGTGGAGAGTTTTTGATTTAACAGCAGTGCAAAGTTGGCTAAATTAAAAATAGTTCAACTAATAAAAAAACGCGTGCGCAACAGTTGAGCTGTTGCCTGATGGATTCTTCTTCTTATCATCCTTCTTCATCATCTTCAACTTGTTCTTCGTGTTCTTCTTTTTCGTCTTGCTGTCATCATCATCGTTTAGAAACGCTTGAGCAGCAGAGGCTTGCTGCGATCGGCAAATGCCTGATTGATCCACTTGATGTCGGGCTTGGCGAAGCGCACCGACTGATTCTCGCCACAGTTGGACTCGCCGCTGTAGATACCCTTGAGCTTGACATTGGAACCGCTGCCGCAGGCCAACGCGCTGCCCACATCGAACTCGCAGGCATCGAACTTGGTGGCACTGCAGACGCCAGTGCCGTCAGCACCGCAATCGCTGCGCGCCTGCGTCGACGTCGACGTCACATGCATGATGGCGCCCTCCTCGTGAACTAGTCGAAGAAGAGTTTGGATTATGTGGAGTCTGTGAGAAGACACTTGAGTTTCTTACTTGACAACGCCTGCTTGCCCCAACCGGTGGTCACGCACTGCTCGGATGCGCCGGGATCCTCGTCGCTGATGCAGATGGGCTGAATGTGTGTGGCGAACTCGAAACGTTTGTCCAGACGGATGATGGCCATGTCGTTGGTGTTGCTTGATGGATTGTACGAGGGATGCACATCGATGGACTTGGCGCCCACCAGCTGGAAGGGCAGTGGCTCGTTGGTGCTGCCCAGCTCCCATTCACCGGCCTTGATACGCACATCGTTAACGGGCACACTAAGTGGAGAAGAGAAAGAGAGAGAGGGAGAATAAGTAAGCTGGTCTGTTTGTTCCTTTCTTATCTGCACTTACCCTTGCACACAGCTAGCTGAGGTCAGCACGAACTCGTCGCCAATGATGGCGCCACCGCAGAGCAGCGACTTGGACGACTCACGCAGCACCATCGCTTGCCATGGGATCTCAGCGAAGTTGGCATCGATATCCTTCACTCCAGTGGGCTTGGTGCTGTGAGAGAGAGAGAGAGATGAAGAGCATAGATTCTTAGCTGCTTCACGGAATTCTCCTTTACTTTGCCACCACTTACCGCTTGTTGCGCGTGGCGCAGACGCCAGCGAGATTGACGGGCCAGGGATCAACGTAGTTGGGATCGCGACAGCACTTGCCGGGAGCGCCACTGTCGGGCAGCTGGCAATCGGTGAGTGGCACACGGAAAGCGGCCTCCATGGGACTCAGCTGGATGGGAGTCTCACTCAGTACGCCAATGGCATTGCAGTAGTTCTCGGCAGTGCAGACCAGAGCGGAGGCGCACTTGGCAAAGTGCTTGGGCAAATCGGCAGCCTGAGGAGTGGGGAAGATCTGAGGCGAGAGCTGATCCTCACCGCGGTAGATGGGCTTCTCGTTGGAAGGCTGTGGCACACGGTCCGGCTCATAGCGTGGTGGCTGTGTGGGGCGTGGCTCGCGACGGGGGATCTCGTTCTCCGACACGGGGGGCAGGTACTCGTTGGTGGGTCGCTGACGTGTCGGCTGTGGTGTGGGCTGTGGGCGGTAGGCGGGCTGTGTGGGTGCAGGCTGGGTGGGTTGGGGGCGGTACGGGGGTTGCGTAGGCTGTGGACGGTAGGCAGGCTGCGTGGGCTGTGGGCGTGGTGGCTGCGTAGCACGTGTCTGCGTGGGCTGTGGCTCATAGACGGGACGACGTGTGGTCTGGGGATATTCCTGCACGGGACGTCGCGTCGTTGGTGGTGGCAGATACTCGTTGGTGGGGCGTGCCGGTGGTGGTGTGGTGGGCCTGTAGGCGGGCTGGGTAGTGCGCACGGCTGGCACGGTCGGGTTGGTGGGCAGCGGGAAGGTCTTTTCGGGCAGGTTGAAGATGTAACCGTCCTCGGTCAGCGTGGTCGATGGCATGCGGCAGCAGATCTCCGGTGCATAGCAGCGATTGGGCTGCAAGAGAGGAGGAGAGAGAGGGGGAGGCGTGGTTAGCTAATGTTATATACTACATAGTGTGCAGTGTCTTGGGCAAAGTCGTGTCTTAAATTGACTTGACTCCACTTGGCGCGCTGGCAAACCCGCTCATTAAAGTGGCCAATGCGACCTGTCAGTTGCTCTGCTGCTGTTGTTGTTGCTATCGTTGTTGTTCTCTGGCTGCTCCTCCTCGCCAGCTAGCGAGGTGTTAATGCTAACCCAGAAATTTGCAGTTTCATGCTGCAATCTCAACGTTTTGAAACAAGCAACAGTTGCAGCGCCAAGTTTGTCGCCTAAGTCTTCTCTATGCTAGGCAACCCACACACACAGAGATATCTCTCTATTAATTCGCCTATTTATATGCTAAAATGTCGTCAATAATTATGGCAAACGGAAAACATTTGCAGAACACAGTGGGTGCGTGACAAACCAGAAAATAGCAACGAACATCGAACGAAGTTTGAAAAAGATGATGACTAAATCGAGAAATATTGAATACGAAATCCGTCTAGACGGACTAATCGGACTCGCTTTCAAATTATAGATGTGCGCGCATTAACAGCTCGAAGCGTCGGTAATTAGTCAGTCGATGCTATCAAAGAGCCGCCATATCAAAGTTAAAAATATTCAAAAAAAAAAAAATAACAAACACAAATAAATGCCAAAAATAAATAATAAACAGACAAAAATAAATAAATAGTAATCAAAAAAAACCTAAACAGTTACTTGGCGAATTCTCCGTTTGAATTCCTATGATAATGATATAGTAGTTTCGATGACTCTGGGGGGAACCAGTTTCTTAATCAACAAAAAACAAATAAACAAACAGAAACAGCTAAGAAAAAACAAAGATTATCTAATAGAACTGAAATTTAACGGTGTTTTTGAGCTGACTAAGGCATAGTTGCTTTATGAGTTCTCATTTTATTTTGGGAATTTTCGACTGGCAATTTCGTTGTTGTAATAAATTTGCATATCTCGCCAGATTCTCAATGGGCTTGCACAATCGTCATCGTGTTTACACCCACCACAAAAGAATTGCAGCAAGTTGAGGCGAGAGGGGATGAGAAACGGAACGGTATGGAATGGAAACGAAATGAAACGGAGGCTTGAGCTCTTCACACGGCCGAGTTGTCAACGCTACGCGGCGCGACGACCTTCTGTTTGATTGTGGCGCGCAATTTGTAACTCATAACTCAGCTACCGTGTGCATGTTTGTGTGTGGCGAGTGTGCGTCGCGCTGGGAACAACATTAATGCAAATAATGCGCACATTTGTCAAAAAATTAAGCGGAAAGCGAATGCGACAAGCTTCATGCGCGACAAATTAATTAATAATTTAATAATTTAGCGGGAATCAGCGTTCGCGTCCGCGTCCGCTTCCGTTGCATTCCAAGGCTGCTTTGTCCTTCCCAAGTTGCTCGGGCAATTTCTTATCATTATCATTAGTTGACCCTCTGGCATAATTTCCATCAATTAAGCGTTAATCAAATGTTATCTTAATGTAGACATCACTCGCTGCGCGACGCACGCATTAAATTTTATGTAATACATGTTATCATTAAGGCTGCCCCAGCCGCAACAGCAACAACAACAACAACAACAACAACAACAGCAGCAACAACAACAGTGCAAACTGGTATAGTGTTGCTTTTTTGCGCATTCGATCAATGACAACTCGGGGCAGGCAGCAGCCCTCAGCAGATTAAGCAGCGTCTGTCCCGCTCGCGCTTATGATCAATCACCTTGCAGCTCGCAGATAACAACAGCGACAACTACAACAGCAACAGCAACAGCAACAGCAACAGCAACAGCCACAATGGCAACAAAAGCAACAACAGCCAAGCTACTTGTACCAGGCGACAGCTAAAATATGTAATCGCGACAACAACAATGACGCCAAAATGCTTTTAATAAATATTTTTGGACATACAACTTGTTGTTCGCTGCTGTTGTTGTTGTTACTGTTGTTGTTGCTGTTGTCCGTATTGCTTTGTGCTGCAATTTGTTAATAATGTTGCAATTACAATAAGTATATGAAATTTTATGAAATTTATTTTAATGTCATTGCTAAGTGAGGGGCAAGAGACGACAACGCCAAAGGCAAAGGCAACAGCTGTTGCTGGTGCTGCTGCTGCTGTTGTTGCTGCTTCCAGAGCGCATGACTTAGGCAACGAACTGACCAAGACCAAGCGGGCACATGAACTTAAATTGTGCAATGACAGTGGTCTAAAAAGTGTGATACGATCAGAACTTAAGTGTTCATTGCAGAATTTTATAATTTATAATGTTGTTAAAACCTTTACTAATGAGCTGAAATTACTTCTACAAATTTAAATATATAAAATGTGATTCTATGATAGTTATAAATAAAATTACTAAGTAAAAACCAATTAAAAAAAAAATTTCTTTTTAGGAGCTTTCTCAGCTTCTTGAGATGAATTTACTTTTTATTATCTACTCAATGTTTGAAGGAATTTAAGAAATTTCTAATTAGTTCTATGTAGAACTGAGAACCACAAACCTTTGAAACCTTGTTCTCCTGCAACTACTTTGATTTGCTAGATGAATCTAGCCAGTTGAGAGCTTTGTGTAAGCCACTGTCATTGCAGCCTTCTCTGTAGCAAGCTCTTTTTGTAATTGAAGCCTTGCCACAGCACGTTAAGTCCCACTGAAAATGCCAAGACGATCTTGTGTCGTTCTTTTTGTGCCTTATGTAAAATGAGAATTTATGACACAAATGTTTCAGAGGCAGCGCGAAATTGTTTTTTATGACAGCGTTAATGTGGCAAATACCGCGGCATTAAATTCCAGCAGAGGTTGTTGTTGCTGCTTCTTGACTTTGACAATTTATGCGGCTATAAAAATACATAATTTTCATGATTTTCTTTTCTTGTGTTGGTTGCTGCTTGCTGGCTTCGTTTTTCGGTTGCTGCAATCGACTCGGGCTGGCCTGGCGCGGCCCGGCCCGGCCCTGAAGTGCATTGAGCGGGTCGACTAGACTAGACTTTATGGCGCAAGTTTGGCGCTTAAGTCTTTTGTTTATGCAACCTCTTCTAGCGCATAAATAATGCACGTCCGTAAAATGTCTAATTTATAGCGCGATTCACGAGTGAATTGGCTGGCAAATAAATTAAACCAAATTGGGCGCCCAAGCGAGAGCGATTAATTACGTGCCCCATCGGAATGTAAAGTGTCACTTAAGACACATAAATTATGCTCAGCCATCTTAGATCGTGCGCATATCTATAACAGACTGTCGTAGATAATAAAGCGACATGCAGAGTCGTCGATCAATAATAATAATAATAATAATTATTGTGATGGCACAAAGAAACAAAAGCAACACAGCGATCAGCGACAAACGAAGAAAAAGCCCAACAAAACGTGAAAAAAGCCAGCAACAACAGCAACCACAACAACAATGAAACAAAATAAAAACCAAAAAAATGTTAAACGCTGTCAACGACTGCCCGACAACGACAACAACGACGACGATGCCGTCTGGCGCCCCGTAACGCCGCGGGCTGTCGCTCTGTGCGAAGACGACCTAGACCTTGAAGCTGCTACAGCGTCACCACCACCACCACCACCAACATCATCATCATTATTATTATTATCATTATCATTATGATTGTTATTGCTGGCGCTGCTGCTGATGTTGCTGTCGTGTGCATTCGCGACATGCTCTGTTTGCCGAGTTAGCCTTTTGTTTTACAGCTTTCTGGCGCTTCCAGCTGTCAGTTTAGTGCGGATGCGGCTCAAACAACGCAACATTTGAGATTGCCAAAAAAACAGAGAAAAAACTAAAAAACAACTGCTGCCTAATGCATGTCAAGCGGCTGGCTAGGTCATCTCATCTCAGCGAACTGACGGATTAATGGATAAGATTCGCGCTCATTTTTTTGGGTTTTATGATTGTTCAAAATTTGGCACTGATGATCGTCAAGATATTTTGTACATTAATTTGTCGTAATTTGTTTACACTGCAACATTTTAAGGGCTTTTTCAACTTCCTCAGCTCTTTTTTTGTGTGTTATCTAATGCCATCTTGCTCAAGATCTCTTTCTGTTTTCAATTATATTTCTTAACCTCATCTACTGCTATCATCTTCATTGCCCAATCAAGGCGCAGCATGAAGTATATTTCATCGATAATGAAATACTTCAAAAATTACGTTGAAATATTTTCAATGTTGTCGCAAGACTTAAGCTACTTATTCCGCTGCTTAAGAGGCAGGGTGGCAAGGGAGATAGGAGGGGGAAGGGGGTTTGGGTCAATAAATTGCATTCAATATGCCGTGTAGTTTGTCAATAAACAAGGTTTATCCCCAAGCTTGAAATTTGTCAAAGTTGCAAGTGTTAAACCGGCTCGAGGGAAAAACATTTCGTTTTACATAAATTACACTGTGTGGAACTTGATAAACACATTACAACAACAAAAGCAACAGCCGAAAATACTCAGCAGCAAGTAGAGGAAGAAGAAGCAGCGCAGTTGACTTTGCAGCATGTTACAAAATGTAAAACATGCAGCAAAGCGCAGGCTGCACGAATGATAAATTGCCATAATGAATATATGCGCCATAATGGCCAGCATAATTATATGATATAAGCATGGCCACCCCTTACACTTCCTACCAACTGCCTGCCTCCCCCTTTGTGACCTAATTGCGCAGCTCAGTGGGTCATCTGCGCTGTGTCCATTAAGGCAGCGCCTTGTTATCAATCAGGCAGGGGGGCAAATGCTGCCGTGCTTAAGGTCGGTCAATAGCCGATATGGCTATGGTTGCATGTGGCATGCAGCATGTGTGTCTGCTGGTATGTCTGGCGCATGTAAACATTAATTGATCAGATATGCGCCGAGTGTATTGGCCTAGGCCACAGCCTGCCCTCGGCGGCAGCAGGCGACGTCTACGAAATTGTTCAACGCTGGGGCAGGTTGCCCAGCTTGTCCAGGTTGCCTGCCCGAGCTGCTGAGCGGCCTCGAACGACCTTGCCCCGTTGAATTCCGCGCATTTTTCACTGTTAAACTACTTAAGTTATTTTCGGCCTCTTCGCACTCTTGTAAATTAGGGGATATGCTGCCCCAACTGGTTCTTCTATACAGCTGCAGCTGAAGTTGTTGTTGTTGCTGTTACTGTAGTTGTTGCTGTTGCCGGTTGCTGCAGCCTGGCTGGTTGTTGTCCCCAGCGTGCATTTTGTAGCATGCCACGCAATTGGCGTCAATGCCTGCATAACTTAACGAGTTCGAGGCACTTTTTTTCGGGTGCGTAATTGTAGCTGCCCCTTGCTCCCGTCTCCTGCTACTCTTCCTTCCCTGCCCTACTCCATCTTCCTTCTACCTTTTTTCTCCTCCCCTGCCCTGCCCTGGCAAGGCAAATTATGAGGCTGTGGCCCACCGAATTGAAACCGGCAAAAGGAAAACATCAGCCGAGTGAAACCGATTTCGGCTTTAAGTGCGCTGCGTGCACTGCAGCCCTGCAACATAATTCACTTGCTGTGCTGATTTTGTTGCTTGCAGCATGCAACAACAACGAGCTGAGTACGCAACTGACCCGTTTTGTTGGCCGTTGCATGTAAACAAATTATGCAATTGCAGCGCCAGCCTATATCAAGTCTCGCTCCTGTCTCTGTCTCTTCTTCTCTCCCTTTCTCCCTCTCTCTCTTTCTCGCTCTCTCTGTCTCTCTGGTAGGCCGTAATTTAACACTTTTTTGGCTTGAATGCATTTTATGCACATTACTCGTAAGTCCAACTGCATTCCATTGCTTGATTGCCACTTGACGGCATCAAGTTCGTTGCCTGAGTCTTTCGTTTTGACATTGCCACTGAGCTCCACCGGGCTCCAGTTTCCAGTTCCCATCTCGCATTCGCCATCGCATTCGCATGCGAATTCCCCAGCCTGAGACAGCGCTGCGGTCTCGCGGTGCACAGCCTGTGGCAATGTCATTGCAACACGCGGTAAGCCAGCCACATTTCCACAACTATATGCTAATCATTCACGCTATTTAAAGCCAAAACGATTTTTCGCTTTTTTTTGGATACCCTGAGTGTACATTTAGAGGGCATATTCAGTGTGTGGAAGTGTAGGAAACAGGCTAAAGAAGGATTGGCGGAATATACAACGCATGCTAGGAAATATAGACTACAAATATATATTATTGATCAGTATCAGAGTTAAGTTACTTTGGCTAGGACTGATATAATATCTAAATGAATTTATTCTTTGGAAAACTACTTGAAAGCATTATATACATGTATATTCTTGACTAGTTAACTTAGTACATCAATTTGTTCTCGATTTTATCTAAAGATTGAGCTGAAAGTTTCAGTTTCATTCAATAATACCTTGCCAATTCAAAACTTGTATAGAAACTCGCTCAAAAATTAATTCTGATTGTCAAAATTATAGAAAATAAATAAAATAAATATTTCTTGCAATGATCAATCTTAATTGAAATCAAACTGACGCGCTGCCACGAAACCTCCTCCAACTGGCCTAGAAATCTGTGTAGATTTAATGAAACACGAGCTGCCGCTCCTCAGACTCCCACACGTCGCGTCAGGTGAGTAAGCTAAGCAAATGATTCTATTGGATGTCATGTCAAATCCGATTTGAATCTCAGATATGGCGCGACGGACAAACAATTCGTCATTTCACATTTAAAGACAACAACAACAGCAAAAAAAAAACAAAAAACAATCCGCAAAACAGATCAAAACTTGAGCGCAATTTGCATCTAGTTACAGTTACAGTAGGCAAGCAACAACAACAACAACAACAACAGCAACAACACAAGAATATTCCGCCTCGAAATGTAAACTAATTGTGTGCTAATAAGCCTCCATCGACTGAGCTGAGTAGATGCTGCTGCTGGCGCTGTTGTTGTTGCTGTTGTTTTTCATTTGCAGTTGCATCGCTTGTGAAATGCGCTGCGGATTGCTGCAGCAACGCATCTGTAGGTGTGTGTATGTGTGCGCCTGCGGAACGCTTTGTTTTCGGGGCATCGCCTCATCACATTGGCACATCAAAATGCGATTTGATGCTGCCGTTGTTGGTTTTTCTAATGGTTTTCCGACTGCAAGATTCGCAGAAACGCCCAGACAATTTCCATGATTATTTTCTACTTCGTCTGCGTGTGTGTATCAATGTGTGTGTGTGTGTGTGCGTTGCACAAGTTGAGCTAATTAAACGCCGCAGTCCGAGTAATTGTCTGTCACAACTTACCCCCTGCTTCTTGACATAGTTGATGGCGCTGATTTCGCCATTGCGACAATCTTGTGGCGCCACGCAATCCGAGTCCCGCGGGCAGGTGGCAAACGGCACAGGTGTGGTTGTGGTGGTGGTTCTGCGGGTCGTTGTTGTGGTTGCTGGTGGGCGGTAGGTGCAGCAAATGTTTGATTCCGGATTGCAGTTCTGCAAGGAAGAAAATGAGAAGAACGGTTAAGAACTGGAAAAGGAAAGACTTAGGCAACGAACTTAAGTAATAAAGTATCAGTAAACAAAAGACTCAGGCAACGAACTCAACATAGAAGTAAAAGACTTAAGCAACAAACTTGCAGCACTTTGTCAACTTCAAGCAAATTGGGCACTGCACTAGAAGCATATCCTGTGCCAGTCCAAAAACAAATGACTGCTGCAACGAACTTGACAGGTGACATAGAGCGCTGTGTCAGAGCCACCGCTGCTGGTACTTGCTCTGCCCAGTTGTAGTTGCCTTGTAGCATAATCAATCAATGTGTTTAGTAGTCACGTACTTGACCAACACTGTTAGCCATAAAGTTGCCACTCGTTGGCATCGGCATTAATTAAGCGGCCTAAACGATCGTTGACGCTGCCACAGTCGCAGTCTCTAATTCTCGCCACCGCCGTCGCCGCTGTTGTCAACTGCTGCTGCTGCTGTTGTCAACAACTGCTGCATGCACGCCTCTGGCAAAAGGTCAGCAAGGCGGCCATTGAAGTTGCATAAATGATGTGTTAAAATAATGTCCAAACATGCCGCAAGCCTGCCTGCCTCACAAACTGCTTGCCTTCTTTTTGCCCACTCTTCTGCTGCATCTCCCTCTCTCTCCCTCTCTCTATCTCTTTGTCTACTTCGACTTTATGTCGCATTGAACTTTGCCGCCTTTATTCGACGGTTTTACGATATTCTAATGGAACCTTCGGCTAATTTGCTGCAACTGGACAATTGCAAATTAATATTAATAATATTGTTAGCACCGATCTGCCTATCTGGCGATCGGCGGGGCCAGAGTTCAAGACTGGCCACGGTAGCGAGAGGCGGACACCAAGCATCAAGAGGGAGGGGGCTAAGCAAATCAATTAACCATGGCCGTGCGACTTTAGAATGCAGGCAGCCAAACAAAAAGAAGAGCTAAAGCGATAAACAGCTAAACGGCTAAACAGCCTGAACGCTTCGATACGATTGAGCCATTAATCTTAATTATGCAATTTTCGGGTATTATTGTGGTATTATTGTGGTATTATTTCCTACAACAAAACCAGTTCACATGACATCAGAGCTGAAGAACTGTATGCTAAACAGCCCCTACTAACTCTTCCATATATCAATCAAGCTGCCTATTTGCGTGCTGCGTGTTGCCAAAGCCGAATTGATGGTGCTGCCTAATTTATGTTTCAGATTTTACAGTCTTAGCATTTGCATTATATAAATCGATTTCAAACCAATCGACCTTGGGCAATAAAATAACGCGCGACGAAAACGAGAAATTCTTCTTCAAGCTCAACGCAGAGCGCAGAACGCAGGGCCTGGCAACCACCATATATATCGTATAATATATATAGTCTGTGAGATCGAGCATTGTCTGTGATGTGTGTGAAGCACTTTGCTATTTAAAAGTTTGTTAATATCTGGTTCTATTGCCAACTAGTTTACACGATGAGCGAGTTAAACTTTGATGTTAAGTGCGCACGTGTGTGCGCTGATTTATTGAAACTATTCCAGAACTGAAAGGGGTGTTCTCGTCAAACCGGATGAGATGAGTCGGCGAATCGACACGAGTCAATTTGGGATTTATATTCGGACAGGTTGTTAAACCCAACAAAAAACAAGCGTAGATAAAAATAAATAATAATGCATACTTAATAATAATCATAGCATTTGACATCATCGTGCTGGGAATGTTTCCCATACAATCCCCTCCCTTCACCCTTCCTCTCTCTCTCCCCCTCCTACTCCGTTCCGTTTTCGTTGTTGTTTCTCGGTTTTAATTGCTTTGTGTGCGCAACAATTTTTGCCAATTATTCAGAATTTCGCTCTGAGACGGAGGCAAATATTTGCCAGATTATTGATTTAAGCGCTTTGGCATGTGTTAATCAGCGAGCAAAGCGAGTGCGAGCGAGATGGCATGCATTGCTTGATTTCCTCAAGCCCAAATTGGAATCCCTTGGTCAAATGTTATGCTGGCAATTGTTCAGGAAATGCAAACAAATCGGACAAACTGTGGCCAACACTCGCCTCGTTGACTATGTCAAAGTCAAGTGTGCACACACACACACACTCACACACATTGTTAGGGGCACTCACTTGGCTGCCTTACCCGATTTGGCCACAAGACGCGCTGCCTGAGTCAGCATCGAAGCGACGCCCACGCGCCTAGTGTTTGTCTTTGGATCGCGGCTCGTCTAAGTATTTGACACACACAAACACAGCAGCAGACACACACACACATAGCAGCACACGCAAGCTGACTAAAGTTACAGTTATAGATTCGCCTGATTGATTAGCATTTAATTAATTTAATTGCTAATTGCAGCTCAGCTCGGCCAATTAATCTAATCAGTCGAGAGCTAAGCCAAGCTTAAGTCAGGCTATTAAAACTTGACTCGTATTTGTATTAGACACACTCACACTCACACACACACGCACACACATGAAACTCAGTCAGCTTCCAGGTTCATTGCTCGCTAGTTAAGCAAGTCGAAGCTGCCCGATTTGGCACGCACTAAATTAAGCCTTATTAGCCACGGCTAATCAACATGTTTTGGCCTGAACTGCGAACTGCCAACTGCGAGCAGCGCGTTCTGCTTTGATTTATGGCCAGCAACTGTTTCATATTAAACCTGCTCGCTGCTAATTGAATGCTTGAGAAATTGTAGCGATTTTTGAGCGATTTGATAAATCGTTGCCATCAGAATCGTTTTAGCCAGACAGTTCAGGTATTATATATGGGCTGTATGATATATGGAAAGTATTTATATTATTTATAGCACACGCTAAGCAAATTTGAGCGCATGAGTTAATTGGCGAGTTTGACGCATTGCGAAGAGTTGATTTATTGACTGAAATTAATAGAAATGTTCAACTTGAATGGAATAATAATGAGTGCTTGAGGAATTCAAAGAATTTCAATACTAAGCAATACAGAATATATAGAAATCTGAAGAATTGTAAGAGAAGAACATTAATTGGAAATAAGTTGGGGAAACAACAAATTGTGAATACAAATAAAAGGGTATTTGTGCGGCTATAAGACTGTGCTGGCATCTTCTAATGAGCAATGCTAACTTATTTTACTCTCTTTTCTTTTCATTTTAAGTGCAGGGTAATCTCTAGTCGCGCCTGTATACAACTTACACGCCTTTGCCTGCTTCTTGTTTGTATTCATAATTAAGTTTGTCATCAATAAAATTGCATTTGTTGTTATTTTCGACTCGCCAAACTTGTCGCCGCTGGTCAATGGGTCAAATGTGCACTTGAGACGTTGCTGCTGCTGCTGCTGCAAAGGCTGCTGCTGTGGCAGACGTTGGCAGCGGCCACTCAGCAAACAGATCGTCTTCAATAATTTTTAATTAAAAAACATAATTCAGTTGGTTTTGCAATGTAAGCGCGAAATAAAATGCATATTTTATAGGCACACACACACACACACTGCGCACACACAGGCAGACAGTTGTGGCCGCCGTGATAGGCGGTTTAAAGTGCAGCAAGTTTGTTGCCTAAGTCTTTTGTCTGCTGCCGCATTCAAAGGCGGCGAAATAAGTTATTAAAGTGTGTCTCGAAATTGTCATGACAATCAGCACAAAGCGGCGGCAGTTTTCGGCTGCTTTATGCCGAGTCACCCCATAAGGAAGCAAAGTGAAATTTGCTGGCAGGTGCATCAATCGAGCAGGCAAGGGGGCAAGGGGGCAAGGGGGCATGGGAGCAAGGGGCGAGCTGCTGCTGCTGAACTCAATTGTGTTGTTGACTCGCCTGGAATTGGATTGGGTCGGGTTATTTATGGCCAGGTCGTATGCAAAGTATGCCAGCGATAGCCGAACAACAACAGCAACAACAACAGTAACAACAACAACTTTTGCATTTACATAAATTTCTTTTGGCGTTGCCTGGCGAACTTGGCGAGCAGCAATTAAACATGAACTTCACTTTTTATTTCGAGCTAAATATTACGAAATGTTTGTGCGAAGCGACGACAAACCGGAAAATAACGGTAACTGTGCCAAACCATAACAACAACAGATGAAGCAGCAACGCAGCAGCAGCGGCAGCTGATCAGATCGCGGGCTAATCAAGCGCATGGGCTATATATTTTTAACATTATCTGAACGTAGACAGGCTTTTAATATTGTCCAGTTGTTGTTGCTGTTGCCGGCAGCTTGTCAAGCGCGCCTGCCACATATATTTCACGAATGTCGGGTAAAACCAAACTGAATGCGCATTATGCAATAGACTCGACGCATCGCTGCCCAGTCTCCCCTTCTCTCTCTCTGTCTCTGCTCACCTGAATCTTGGGCAGCTGCTGACTGTAGTAGCCATTCTGGCACTGATCCTGTCGCACACACTGCTGTCCATTGCCGCACTTGAGCTGCTCCAGTGGTGGCAAATATGTTGGCGCCTGGAACGGCGACGCTTGGCGACTGATCACGGCGTGATGCAGGAAGACATTCGATGCCGGATTCACGGAGAAATGCGTTTCGGGCTGCACCTTAATGTCGTTCTGATATTGGCCGTTCAGGAACATGTTCGCCTGATAGTTGGCATTAACCGTGGCCAGCAGCAGCGCGGCCAGTGGCAGAAGTGAGTTTCGAAACCGTGACATGGCTTGGGTTTGCTTTGAATCCAAATGGGGTTTGTCTGCAAGAGAGAGGGAACTATTAGAAGGTATGCAAGGAGGAGTATTAAACTTAGTACTCTTTGTATTCAGTTGCCATGTTGCCAAATCTAATCAAATAAATCAACAGCCTCTACGATTTACGATCTTAACTTGACGTCAGTTGTGGATTTCGTAATTTCTAGATATAATTAAAAGCTCAAATTCCCCCCACAGTCTGAGCAAGCGTATTCCACTTAGAACGCGCTGACTAAGCTCAGCCGGCCGGCTACAACAGCAGCGCAGCTGTTGCTGTTGTTGCTGCTGTTGTTGTTGTGTTCATCGTGAATGAAATGCAAAATATCGTGATGACATAATTTCGCAACGGGAACGCGCAAACTGCCATAAAAGTGCACGCGCCGGATACCCCCGCAAGAAGAAGCAGCTAAAGACGCAACTGCAACACAAGCAACAGCAACAGCAGCAGCAACAGCAGCAGCAGCCTACACGCTGTGCTGACCAGCTAAGGAGATTGCAGCTTGAGCCGGCTTTGCCTGGCCAGGCCCGATGACAACAACACGCGGTTAACACGCCAAATGGCACTTGTTGCCAGCCCGAGACAGGCCCGAGACAAGCCTGAGACTGCGACCGAGACTGGCCCCAGACTGAGACTGAGACTGACTCTGAGACTAAGACTGGAGTGTAATGGAGTTGAGTTGGCAGTGGAGTCTATTTGGCAGTGGAACTGCCTACTGGATGGACTACTGGACTGTCTACTGTGCTGGGAAGTCTCTCGACTGGCTGCCTGCCTTGTCTGCAAGTTGTTTGCGCAAAGGAATTTCAAAGTCCGGCGGCCAACTCGTTTTTGGCGACTTCCGAAAACTAGCCAGAGATATGCCTAAATTAAAGACACATACTATATAAACATGCATATATATATATATATATATAATATATACTATGGCTTACTACACACATTATTGTTGCTGCTGCTGTGCAATTTGTCAAAGATTCTAAGTCGGATAAATTACAAAGAAGCTGCAGCGGCTGCTCGGCCAAGTTGATGTATCTGTTGGATGCGTCTGTCCGTCTATTCATTAAAACGTTGCTAAGCTGCTTGGCTGCTTGGGCGCTTGGATTACGCAAAGAGCGGCTGTTCGGTCAGTTCTTCCCCCCTCCTCCTTTGCCCATGGCAATTTCATAATTGATGGCAACTGACACGTTAGCGTCCAAATTGACAAACTCCACGCCGCCTCATTTGCATAGCATGACAGGATGTGTCGGATGTGTGTGTACGAGTGTCTTGTCAAGCTCCACAACTTACTAACTAGTATATATACTATATCTGTCTATAGCTTAATCCTGAACGCGTGACTCAGTGGCCAGAAATGTGGCTAGAAAATGAAAAGCAAAAGCAACTAACAAAATTTGCATGCGAACATAAACAACTGGCGATGCGAAAGGTCGGTTCTATTAAGATCTCTTGGCTCTTTTGTTCTTTGTTTAGCCTTTTTCTGGCTGAGATGCGTGCGCCGTGAGTCAGTGCTATAAATAAGTGTTCCGACAGCGACAGAATAGATAACGTGTATATCCAATATACGAAATAATAAATACAAATCAAATTTGTTGGTTTTACCATAACGTATAATCGTTGTCGTTGTCATTGTTGTTGTTGTTGCTGCTGTTGTTGTATTATAGCTATAGCTAATTTGCATAAAATATGTTATGCGATTTTTTGCGCTCATTAAAAACTTGGATTTTTGGCGAGTTTCTAATACTTTCTCTCCACTATAATGCGCTCAGAATGCGGTTCTCACTAGCTCTCTCTCTGTCTCCCTCTCTCTCTGTCTCCCTCCCTCTCTGTCTGTTTATCGCCTTGATTGATGCGCAGATTCATAATTGGACGAGCTGCTGGGGGAATTTCAGCGGCCTCAGGTGTTTTCTGTCGCATTGACACACATTTTGCAAACAGTGGGGGAATGGATGGGACGGATCTTGGAAACAAAAGACTTAAGCGAGCAACTTTTTACTTTGCTGCTTCTAGTTTTCTTGGAATTGCCAAATTAAACTTGCCGCGGCTAATGGTGATAAATTTACATTTAAAATGAAATGCAGCCCATTAATTCATGAGCTTTGTGTGTGTTTTGATCGCGCTTGGACGTTCTAATGGCCAATGGTTCTAACTGGACATATGCAAATTGCCAGCAGAGTCTGTTTGAGTGTGTGTGTGTGTGTTGTTGGAAAGTGAGGCTAGTGAGGCTTCCGTGCTGTTTGGGTTGCTCTTCAGCTTGTGTGCGATCTGCTGCGACTGATTTTCACATAAATTAAAACTGCAAATGTTTGTCTTGATTACCCACGCCCCCTGCCAGCCGCCCCTCGCTTTGTTGTTATTGTTTCTGCTGGTGCTGCTGCTGTTGGCTGCAATTTTGCAACCGCGGCGCAAAGTTCAGATCGCATCTCTAACAAATAAATTTCAAGTGAGTTAAACACAATGCACAGCCAAGACAGACAGACGGGGAGACAGACAAAAGGAGGGACAGATGGACGGACGGACAGACGGGCGTACAGACGATTAGCTTGTGGTAGGGAACGAAGGCAGCACACAGCAGCATCAGCAGCAGCAGCAGCTGAATCAATCAAACCATCCATCAATCAATCAACCGCAAATGAATTTAATTTTCAACCACACGAAAAAAGTCACGGCACAATTTACAGTTCATTTTGTTTGAATGACACTGTGTGAGATATAGAGATGTACTATATACAGACGTGAAGCAAATCGAGAAGTATCCTTAAGCAATATGGCAACATATAAAGACACAATTGGCTTTATCCTGGCACTTTACACTGTTCACAAACTGAGCACAAAGTCTTTTTTAAAGTTCATTTTCGGCACTTTCATTCTTAGTTTTAGTATTATTTATAGATATGTTTTACAGTATAATTCTAGTATATGGTAGATCGGCTTACACTCAGAGGAATATTGTTTTGAATTTGGTTTGCGGTTGAACTGAACTCGCTGACTGAACGAACACGTCGTAACGAAACAACAACTTCGAATACTTCAATATGATTGTGAATATTTTTACCAAGTTCGTCCGTTTTATATGCGGCCCAGCAAACGTTTGGAAGCGCCAGCGTCGCCGTCGGCAGCGCAGCTTCAGACTCAGAGCAGCAGCGGCAGCAGCAGCACCTAAGCAGCAGCAGCAACAGCGCGTCTCAAGGCAGAACAACAAACACAATTGTGTGACGTCGTCGACGGTGCCAATGGCAGCGACGTCAGCAGCGACGCAAGCAACTAGCTGTAAGATGCGAACAAGTGGAAGCAGAAGCAGAAGACGTCGGCAGCAGCAGCAGCAGATGCTACGCTGCGGTCAACAGCAACGCCAACGCGCTGCCTCTTCGCTCTGGCTCACTTTCGTTGGCAGCGACGGCGCTCTCTCTCTCACAGAGAGCAACAGAGAAAGAGAGAGGGATAGAGAGAGGGAGAGCGAGAGAATTCGTGTGAGCGCGCTCGCACAAGATCTGCCTGTTTTGGCTTTCAGTGCGGGCGTGCAAGCTCTGCAGAGCAGAGCGACGAAAAGCAGAGCAGCGCAGCAACTGCGCAGCGCGTCGATTGTCTCTTCTTGGCTTTTAGTACGAGCATATTCTGAAAGTCTTTCCGCTTAGGCTAATTGATTTTCCCGCTGAATTGGGCAAACTGCAAACATTCAATCTAATGAAACAGGCAATTTGTCAATTTGCCACGCCCAGCCACTGCCCTCCCCACGCCCGCAGTTTCCTTTTTGGGATTTTTTTTTTTATTCTGTTCGTTTATTTGTTTTACTGTTTGCTGCTGGGAAACAATTAAATTCCAAGCGAATTAAAGGCGAGTAATTAAAGCCGCGCACACAAATCCGGGTAGATGTTCTAGCAGAAAATAAAATAAAAAACGTCATCAACGCACAGTCATTTTGCCATGATTCACAGGGCGGATGAACAGAGTCTCATAGAAGAGAAGCTAGATTGGGCGGCCTGCGAATATTGTAGACAAGTCAAGCAAAACAATTAATTAAATAACTTAAATATTGATCATGTCTGGCAAAAGACAAGACAAACAAACAGAGAGAGAGAGAGAGAGAGAGAGAGAGAGAGAGAGGAAGGGGAAGGGAGACCCTCAAAACAGCAACAGTAATCAAGCTAAAGCGCGACTTTGAACATGTCGAACATCACGAAGCAAGATGGAGAAATTGAGATGCAAACTGGTCAAATCGTAAATAAAAGATATACAAAGGTATACAAAGAGATATACATAGGTAAACAGAGGTATATGTGGTCCATATATGATGCGAATTGAGATCATGTCTGTTGCAAGCTGTAACAATTTCGGGCCTTGCTAATTACCAAACGGATTTGCCGAAATGCCAAAGACATGCATGATTTATACTATAACATATGGCCGCATTAGCCACGCTTATCAACTGATGGTCAACTAATAAGGTCGACTGGGATTTGTAGAGCGTTCTGCTTGAATTGCACCTGAAAAGGGGGTCAAGGTGGCATTACGGTGAATTTGGCAGACTCTTCACTATCTGCAAATCACTTTGTCGGCTACTGATCACATAATATCGAAACTGAATTTGATAATACCTAAAGGGGACACTACAATCCTCATCTGCAAGTCATACCTAAAGGTAGTTAGGCTGAATGGATGGTGGTGGGAGGGGGAGCTTATCATCTTGAATACTTGACGGAATTTTCAAAGTGTTTCGCGATTGCATCAATCGTCTGAGTTTTCTATTGTGCTCGTCGTTGCGGTCTGTTTTTATTGGGCCGCCCTAATGCTCTCGCTTTTGACCACAAATGAAAGCAATACCCCATGGCATGTACGTGTATATAGGGTATTATTGAGCAATTACGGCGGGTCAATAGCTGTCTGATTCGCAAATCAAATGCACATTATAATCAACGCACTTTGCAGCCTTTCTTTTGTGCCTCCCGAATTTGGGTTATTATTCAACAAACTTCATCTTTGAACGGAAAACGGGATATGGGAATTCGGGTGCAGTTACCCGAAATTCCCCAGACTCATTGGCCGCACTAACCATAGAAATATTTAGCATGTGACAACACGTTATTGTGGGTTATATAAATATTTATTAGAGTATCATCGCCTCTGACTGGTTTCGGCATTGCGATAAGCAAAAGCTAGAAATTCCTGATATCAAATACAATATATTGATTTAATAATACACGCAATAATTCGCAACAGCTGTGAAAATGATGGCGACAAGTTTGCCCAATTTATGTATCGATTTGCCAAATCATATACATACATATATATAACTCTCTATATGTATCTATATGTAAATGGCACGCGAATTCTATGGCTAAATATCATATTAATATCACTTTAACTTATCGATAACATTTCAACTATAAATTTGGCCGAGCTTAAGTTGGCCGAACGCGCTGCTCTTGGGCCCAAGCATATATGGACCCTAGAATCAGAACTAGTTATTTGGCTCGGTACCGGTTTTGGGCATTTATCTAAATTAATGCTAGAAATTCCAGAAATAAAATAAAATACGTATTTAAATGAAAAACAATCGCAAGCGAAACAAGTTTGCCTTAAGAATGTAAGATTAAAACATATTTTTAAGCTATTCATAGCAAAATATTATTATGTGCGATAATTAAGGAACTTGCTGAAAGTTTTAATTATGAAATAAGCTCTAAGTCAATGTGGTTTATAGATTTGTCTAGAAGAAAAGCAAAAACCGAAGAGAAGACAGAAGTTGAAAATAATTGGAAATACCCAAAAAACTCGATTTATCAATATGAAAATCGTAAACTAGATGTTTCATCAACAGTTTATTTCACAACTATTCATGAATCATATAACAATGCTGTCGGGTTATTGAACCAGGCTGAAACTAAGGTCTGCGTTGGTTATGGTTTCTTTCAGTTTCGATTTCATTTGACAAGAATGCATGAGTCAAATCGAACTCGATTGGAGGTCGGGGGTTTACTCATGCGTTATGCCAATGTCGATTAGCCACATGCATTGATTACGCACCCACGAATTAAACGGTTTATGCTACAAATAGAATGATTCAGCATTAGTCGAGGGATATACCAAGTTCCTACATGCCAAGTACTAAGTCTAGCGCTGACGTAAGACCCCTTTCACCTGATCAAGGCATCAAGATAGCAAGATTGATTGTCCATTAGATGATATGATAAACTGTATGTGTCTCTCTGGCACAATGAGAATCCTGTTCTGCTAAAAACAATAAATGACAATGAACGATTAATAAAGCTTAGCCAGGAGCCGAGCGGTAGCTTGAAAACAATCGAAAACAAGAAAAGAAAGTTTGCTTTTAAGTTTATGAAGCTCTAATGCCCTTACAACAAAGGGAGAAATGAATAGATTAAATTAACAAGTGGTACTGATCTGGAATTAAAATAAATACTTACAATATATTATAAACCTTTGTCATATTTCACATCACAATGAAATCAACCTTCCTTAGAAATAAATGAGGACAATAAAGATACATATATTGACTATTAAAAGCAGATCAAATCAAATGACTGAGCCGATCAAGAATATATATATGATGCATATCTTTTAGTATGCTATAAAACCTATATACCCGCCCATAGGGTATTCACAAGAGTAATAAGAACTCTTAAGATATATTGACAGCCGCACAAATCGCTGGCAATTTGTCGGTCCAAAAAAGTCGAGGGAAACGTTTCGAAAACATCGCATTTGTATTCAAACACAGAAATGCCCAGCAATGTGGGTGAAGAGACGGCAAAACAACAAGAGAGACAGCAACAAAAACAAAGCTATAAAACTAAATAGCGAATAACAACAAAATATAAAAACAAATTTCAAATTTCAAATTTGATCTTTACCGGCAGTTTTATGACAAACGGAACTAAATCGAAATCGAAATCGGAATCGTTGACCATGCCAGAACATATGTTTATTTCTTCTTCTCACCGCCAGCGGAATTTTTTATTATATTCTGTTAATAAATTTATATTTGTTTTAGTTCCTATCCTACATAATTAAATTACATTTTTGGTTGAAATTAATTTGGAATATGTGAGGAGTTTTTCATTGAGAACCTCAAGCGTGGCCAAGTTGGCGACGTTGACTGCGGAAAAATTGAAAAACTTGGCGGATGAGTGGATGGAGTGCTAAAATGGCCATTAAATCTATAAAAGTTGTAAATGGATTTTTAAAACATGCTCGGATCAGGTTCGACTTCGTGCGGCTTTATTAATCAGCCAAAACTGACAAATGTCTTCAAGCTACCGTGGAGCGTAGACCGTTGATATCCGAAATTAAGAATGCTGCCAGGCAATGATCGACTGTGAGATATTCAGCATTGTGCAGCAGCAGATCGATAATCGGAAAACTGTGTGAGAATTAGCATAAGAAAGGGGGAAATTAATGATGTTCATCCATTATGATCTTCGGCTATCGTATCATATTGTATTTATAAAGAATCGTTTCATATTAGAGCTGTGGCTGCTAAGTGCTGATGGCAATTATCGAGACACAAATATTAATTAATTAGGTTTCATATCATTAAGAAAATTATTAAACATTAATGTAAATTCATTATCATTTACAGTTAGTAATGAAACAAGTTAGCTGTTAAAAACCAAAGAAGTTTTCCAAGTTTCATTTTATGATATTTTGTTTTTTTTAGGCTCCTTGAATTCAACCTTTCCCAAATAATTTTCCATCATATACTATCTGATTTTTTTGTCAATTATATACTCTTTGATCTAATATCAATTAACTTATACCCTGTAAACCTTGCACACTTCGGCTAACCCAATGAACCAAATCGGCAAATCGTGTTCTTTGTTTTGATTGCACCCCGTGGCGTTTGGCCCCCCGTTAAAAGCGGATATGCATATGATTAGTAGGCCGGGGCCCGTACCGGCACCAAGATTGGGCCATAGATTCCGTAGGTTATGTGTCTCGTGCCACTAAGCTGACGTAATGGGCGGCTGTCGTCGCCGCGCGTCAAAAGGTTCAAAGGCGTCGCGATATTAACATAATTCGAACATACAATCAACTCGACGAAATTTCTGATTTGCTGCGCCAGAACTAGAACTCATCACCATTGGAAGTCATCTTCATCGGATCCAAGCGAAACGAATCGAATCAAATCAAATGGTATCGAACCGATGCGAACTGGTTTCATGGCGATATCATTTTATCGCACTAAATCAAGGCACAACAAATTTAGTTTTAATGCCCCCCATAACTGGCTGACCCACAGTCAATTTTAATTGCCCTGCACAGAGAGAGAACATGCCGAACTGCGATGCGAGATGGGGCCCAATGGGCCCGATGGGGCCAGATTGCGCAGTTCCGCCAGCAAAATGTGTAATAATACACGTAGCTCCGCTTATAATTATGTGCGTCCAAACCGCATTTGGTAACTCACACACACTCTTATACATACAGACAGACGCACTTGCTTGCTCGCTCGTTGATATCGTGAACAATTTCTTCTATTTTGTTGTGGCGTCAGTTTCATCAGGTTTCCACTCCAGACGGCGTCAACAAACGACCTTGGGGCCTTGTGGCAAGAGAGATCTCAGTGTATATATGTATCATTATGATGCTTCACGGCTGAAGACCTGACCACACTCAAGGTCGATTGGGGCAGCCAAAGAAGCTGCAGAAGCAAGAGAAGAATGTCGCTTAGGGACATCGGAAAATCCCGAGAGTGCAGGCCAGCTCAATCTCAATTGGTTCATCTTCTTTGTTCTCTTCTCTCTATTTGTCGGCTTGTGTGGCATGAGGAATGTGGTAGGGCAAGTCTTTTTATAGAACCCACATAAAAGAGCAGTACAACACTGGGAATAACTTGGTCAGCCTGATCGTTCTGAATCTCTCGTGAAAGTCCCCACAATTAATCAGGTATTTACTCTTTAATGATCACAATTAAGTTTAAGTTTATATTCCTTTTCGAGCGGATCTGCGTTCTTTTTGATATTACTGAAACGAGTTTTTTTCCCTTTTGGTTTTTCGACTAATTTCTGACTTCGGTTTTGTCTTTTTGTCAACTGCATTTGCTATATTCGCTCATTTATTCAAATCAAAAATCGCTCATTGCTCAGCGATTATGTTTGAATATGTATGACAAATTGAACCTTTGATATTATTGTAGATTGATAATTGATTTTTGTCGTGCGGTATTTCCGATATGGCAAAATAATATTTGGTATATCCAGGCAGGCAATTAATATGCCAAATAAATGCAAATGCCACTGAAGAACGCACAAAGAGAATCACAAGATGCGATTGATTGATTCGCGACTCATTCGAAATCGCATTCGCATCGTGCTCCACACACGTGCGCTGCGAATATGATCCCCATCGAATATCCATCTGCTTGGACATATAGTTAATATATATTTGATTTCTTTTCATATTTGCCTAATAATAATTTGCTTAATATGCAAAGATCGTAATGGCTGCATATCAATCACAATCTCTATGGCTCTCACACAGAGACAACAATGGCCAATTTCGCACAGTAGCTCGACTCAAGCGCTAATCTTATCAGGCATGCGCATAAAATGTCCATTTGTCCACCAATTTCAATGAGATTATTGCGATTATAACGAAAACAGCAGCAGCATCAGCGGCAGCGACGATGACGGCAATAATAATATGAATCAACTGCAGCAGGAGCAAGACAGACTTTGGTATACCCTATAGAGAGAAAACGGAGCTGCAAAGGGGTTGTTGGAGTTGAAGAAGAAAGGAACAGTATATATGGAAGTGGAGAAAGGCTTTAAACAGTTCTAAATAGACAACGAGGGAACAAGTAAAGATGATAATAGGAAAGCCTGTGTGAGAGAATCTTCGCCCTGAAAGTGAAAGTAAATACGATAAAGCGAAACAAAAAGAGACAGAAGGAATCAGTTCTCATCAGGCAAATAACATTAAAGGGAGACAAAGAAATATAAATATAAATACAGAGTATAAGATATAAAATGACATCATACTCGTATCATACCATATTCCATCTAATCTAATGTTGAATACAATGTAAGGCAAGATGTAATAATGATAATGAAAATAAAGTGCATGGATAAGCTTGATCATTCCAACATAGAACAAGCTCATGCAGCTACCTTCGGCAACTTTTCAACTACATTTCTTCTTCTTCTTTGGTGGCACACGAAGCCCATGCAGCTCTAGCGAATATACCCCCCGCTGTGAAGCAATCAAAACGAGTGCCAATAGATAAAAATCAAATACAAATTATTGAAGCAGTCGACGAATAAAGTTAACAACTTTTCGGCCACAAGGCTGAAGCCATCGGGTTGGCGGGTTAGTCGGATGCAGCAGCCAAAGCAGCAGCAGCAGCAGAAGAAGAAGCAATGGAAAAATATCATTTGATAAACACAACAAATAATGTTCGACTGCAAAAAACTGACAGGCAACAAAGCGGGCAAAAACGATGTCCGATTGCAGTCAGTTCGGCCTGTCACTGGTTGCATTCCTTTGATTACTCTGACAAATAACAAATAACCGTTAATACGCGGCATTAACATAGGTCAGTCATGTCCACTCGCCGCCGAATGGCCATCATTATTCAATCTGCCAAGACAAAGCCTTGGCTGCAAATGCCACTCGCATGGGGCGTGGCGACACGCCCGCATGCCCTCACGAGCACCACTGAGCGATGGTGCTGCATTAAAACCAAAAAACCATAAAACAAAAATAATAAAACTAAGTGCAGCAATTAGAAAGAAGTTAAATATGCATTATCTGAACATTGAGAATATTAGTTTAATGTTTGTTCTAAATGATGTTGGAGTCGAGAAAAATTTGACAAAGAAATACAAAAATCTTTTTTCATTGAACTTTATGTTGAACAGAAAAGTTATAATGATTTTAATGATATAACTGTAGGAACTGCCTTCAAGAAAATTCATAAAAGATTGGAAATAATATTTATAATTAATTGTCATGATGGAAATGTTTTAAAAAGTTCAAATTAAAATGGTTCAAGTTTTCTTTTTCGTTTAAGGCTCAGAATAAATTTGGAAAAATTTAATAATAAACTTATGGAAGGTAAAACGTTATTTTATTGAAATATTTAATTACCAAGTATGTAATAATTTACTGAGGGAAAAATGCTTAATATACTCTAACGTTTAAGACTTCAAAGGCATTGTCGCCTTTTCTTAAAACTCAAAATCAAATCAATCTACAAAATGAATTTGAAAACATTTCTCATGCAACTTGCATTTATTGCAAGAAGTCTTTAAAAAACCCAAAAAATAAAATTAATGATTAAGCCAAAGGTATAAATTAAATATAAATTTAAAAGAAACTTTTTTCAGTTGCTGATGATTTTTCCTTTTTTCCAACAGCCTTCGTGTTCGCGATTTCTTGTGTTTTATTTTCTTTATTTCTCGATTAAAATGCTGTGCGCGCCACACGACGTATGCGCAATGTTGAGTAGTTCACTGCGCTGCAGAGCAATTTATAAGGTTTTTAATTGAGTCGAGTTTGAGTTGAGTTTGGGCTGCATTCGCATTGGAGTTGGCACATATAAATGTGCCGCCCCAGCAAACTGAGATAGACAAGCTTCGCATGCAGTTTTCATGTCTCGTCGTCGCATCGCATTCAGATTCAAATGAGGCGTCATTAATTACGGCCCCAAAGAAGGAATATTTAGTCAAAACAAGACATTGTCACTTAATGTGCGCTCATCAATAAGCACGGCAGCAAAGGAGTTGTCTATCTCTCTCCCTTTCCGTCTTTCCCTCTTCCCCTGAACGCCTAGAATAGTTGACACTGTTGCTGAGCCATGTTCGAAGCAGACAAACCCGCTGCACAATGGGCAAAGCGCTCGCAGAGACAGGCGAATTAATGAGCGTGTCTCCGGGGGAATTAAAGATGTGGCTAGTTCTGGTGACAAAAGTAAAAGTAAAAGTTTCGGTTCTAACTAGTTTTGGTATAGAAATAGGAAAGAATACTCGACGAACAGTTACTCAGTAGACAAAACTATAAACGAGGGTTCAGAGTCTAGTCAAAGAATTCCTCGCATTAGCTGCCTTCTGTTTCTCCCTCTGAAGTATACCCTTCCCACATTCCCTACAGGGTATCGATCAACTATAAATTGTATGTTTTTATTATTATAGATCTCGCTATGGTTCCATTCTGAAATCGGTTTTCGTGTTGAAGTGTGACGGCAATAAAACCAAATTAATAGTAGCAAAACTGAACATTATGCCTGAGAATCAGATATAAAAAATCGTTTGATTTGCACTATATACGATATGTGCATATTTATGTTTATAACTTGATCGCTTAACGTTTTATGCGCCTTTTATGGGCAGCGAAGAGGGCAGCAAATTGATTTGTATTAATATCATATTAATTAACCAATTGAATTTTGCTAATTCTCTACAACGATTCGATTCATTCTTCTCTGCTGCTTCTTCTACTTTAGCTTCAGCTCAGATCAGCATAAATTAATTGATATTTAATTCACTGAATTATTTTTGCATATAGAACTCGCTTGGGGCTCCACTTGATCGATATACGTTTGTCTTCCTCAATTCATCGGCTTTTGTTTTTTTTTGCATTAGCCATATCCATAACAAAAATATGCTTAATGTATATTTTAAATACCAACATATATATATAGTATATATAATATGCTTTGTCTCTTTGTGAACTCAAAGCGAGAAGCTCAATAAGAAATTAGCTAGATTTGCATATCGATTCGATTTGCATTTAAAGCACTCGCAAGTGAGACCAGCCCAAGTCGGGGCTGGGATTGACTAAGGATTCCCCAGCACTCGGCGCGGCATGACAAAAGAATTATATGCCCCTCTCTTGGTAGTCGCATTCCCATTGTCATTAGATTCCACAATAATTAACAGCTCGCACCGAAGGTGCGAAATGGCATCTCAACGTGTTTTCGCCACATTTATGTTGGTTCTCAATGCCGTTTGCGGACAACTTCGGCGCGCCCCCTCTCTTCCTCTCTATATTCAGATCTGTTGGTCTTTACGCTTCGACAAATTGCCCATAATTCTACACCTGGGCTACTTTAAGTGCGTTCGTGTCCTCCGTTTTTCACACGCCAGCACAATCCAATTCCGCCTCATAATAAGCCATAATCGCCAGCTGTTCGCAATGCGGAACTCTCCACTTGGATTCGGACATGGACTTGGCCTACGATGCCGGAAAGCCCTTTCCTCAGTTAGTTAGCTGCAAATCGGCGTGACAGTTTTATTAAAATAGAATTAGTTGTTCAGCGCGACTTTTCCCACACTGCCTAAGCGCAACCATTAACAACTCTGCAAATCGCATAAATTCTTGAGGTAAATTTATTGTTTTCAGTTTTAACTAATTGCAATTTGAACACACTCTGAAGTCGCGGCATGTTCTCGCAACAATCATGAATTTTAATAAGGAGAACTTTGGTTACGGCATTAGCCTCGTGCAATAAATGTGATTGAAAGCTTCAATATTACATGCATATAAATGGCGTTTCAAAAAACATATTAAAGTCATTTTAATAGTATTCAAGCTGGGCCATAAACCTTATCATAAACATAATTATGCCAGCCATAAATATGTGTCTTCTTCGCATTTCAGAATTTTAATCAAGTTGCAAGTTTTAAAATGAAACGAAGTTCAATGATTTGAGCTATTAAAATATTTTAACAAGATACTTAGCAAAAACTGAAAGCTCATTAAAGCTGTAGACTGTTTTTACTTCATTATATCATTTATGTAGAGGAGAAAAATTACATGTATTTGAATTAATATGCACATTATATTTAATAAAAAAAGTGAACTTTTAGGCTTCGTAAAATCTTAAAAGCACATTAATGTGCTGGAGCTTTATCTAAAATAAAACCGTCTGTGACTTGCTTCACTCTTTTCCTTTTCGTCTAGAATTGATTAGACTGCAAACATATTTCAAAAACAAAAGTTCATTGAAGAAGAAGAGAATTTAAAGCATTTGTCTGTTGACAAAAGTTATCTGTAAAAGAAAAGCATGAAACAATCTTCAGATTTGTCGGAGTACATTTTCCAACACACTCCAAGTTCCTTCTAGACCAAAAGCTCATAGTATACAAGCAGCTTTACCTCCTTTACCCCTGACTGTTTACACTATTAAGTTCAAATTCAAAACCAAATTTGTTACACTCGACTCGGCGCAAGGACGTTGACACTCTGCCAAGTCTCTGTTGGCGAGCAAGTGCCTCGGCGAGTGTCGGTGGCTTTGACTTTGATTGATGAAACGGGCAAACAATAACAAAACGCGAGGAAAATAAAGTTTAATGCGAAAACAAAGAGGGAAAGAGACGTAGAGAAAGAGAGAGCAAGAAAAAAAGGTAACTGAAACTGAAATCAAACTGAAACCGAAAGTGAATTAAAGCGCGCGAGCAAAGCAAACGTATAAATAAAAAAATAGCTTATGACATCAACCGCAGGCAATGGAGCTCATCAATGCCGAAGGGAGGGGAGAGGTGGGGGAGGAGGGTGGTGTAGGTGCCGAGGCGGGGCGGTCACTGTGGTCACTGTGGGCGTGTGCACCGAGCCAATGGCATTTGATTGTTGGCCCCAAGCCAATCACGTAATCGACGCCTGAGTTGCTCAAGTCCACTGTGACAAGTTACTCCAGAGTTGTCGCCCCATTGCGAGACGAGATCTATGATGAATTGGGCCATCGGAAGTTGGCTGACATATTAATCGTTTCGAAAGCTCAAAAACCCAAAAACCTTTCACGCTGCGAGATACGCTGAAGGTCTCAGCTGATCGGTCAATTGTATTATTGGCTTGTTCCCCATAGGCCCGACATTATGTCAAGGCATCTCTAATCGCTAATCGCCTAAACAGTTATTTCCCATTTGCCATTAGGCAGATCCCATAACTTGTTGTCGCTGCCGTTGCAAATTGAATTGGCGATCAAGCAATTTGCTCACCCCATTTGGCATAGATAATGCGATTATACGAAATCGAAATAGAAATATATCGGAAATATCAAGAGTCAAAATCAGCAGAACAAAGCTGCAATTTGTATGCAGACGAGGCGTTAATGATTATTGCATTTTTGATTTGTGGTCGCTCTTTTTTTTAATGGGTCAGCTCGCCACGAAGCTGCCCCGTTAAGGCGGCGCCTCAAAGAATCGTGATCCAACGGTAAATTGAAAGTGGAAAGAGAGTGCTGCGCCGTATAAAGCGAGCACTAAGCTGCTCAAACACCTAAACAAATCGCAAATTATAGCCAGGAAAGGTGACAACTCTAATTGATTCTTAGCCAAAACTGTTGCTGCTCTGCTGGCAGCCACTGTAACACCTAAGTGAGTTATGCAACATTAAAGCGTGGGTTGTGGCTAAAAGTTAGAGGGGTGTCGAGGTAGAGGGGAAGTGGGGAGGAGGGCGGTGCAGTTAGCGAAACGGAAACGTCAAAATGCACAGCGACATGCGGCAAAATGCTTCATGCTGTGCGCGTTGTGTGTGGCTTTTCGGCCAAGTTTGGCCAACCAACCAGCTACCCCTCCTTCCTCCCCTCTTCTCTTTCGACTGCTTACGGCAGCCTGTTGTTTATTATGCGTAAATAATGAGCGACATTAAAAGCAACGCGTCGCCAGACGAACATAAACTCGGACATCGCTCATACGCCCCATTGGAGCTTACCGTGTGATTCGCTTGGCTCGCGGTCAGCCACATAAACTTGCTCACTTTACTCGCCAGCTACGACGTCTGCACAGAACGTAGAACAGTTAGCAGACGGAGGGACAGGGGCTGGAGAGGGGGCTGAGCTGGTAGCAGGCCACTAATTAATAAAGCGCCGTCAAGGAGAGACGCAGAATATTTTGTCGTTAGTCGCGTCGTCAGAATTGTTAAATTGTTATTGAATTCTTGTCGCGATGTTTCTTAGTTTCTTTTTCTGTTTTTCTGACTAATTTGCATTGATGCGGCCCGTAAGAAACTAATAGATCAGTTTCATATCAATCAAGCATTATGTTCACTGACCACTGAACTGGTTTCCACACACACACACACGCACACGCACACACACTCTGGTACGCACTCTTGCATACCCTCGCAGGCAGATAATAAACTTGTTTTATGCAAAGTGTCAAATAAACATTTTTGAAAAATTCATTTGGCGCCAGCCAAGGCGCCACAGCTGCGTCCCAAAGATTTTCCAAGCTAGTCGCTTTGCAGTTCATAAATAACCAAGAATTTGGCGCATTTCAAGTAATCTTATTGGAGAATTTCAACAGTTTCGGCTTAGCAATCGAAGTTTGGCCAAAACGGGTGAGCACCACAGCCCACAGTCGAAGATTGGCTTGGCTTGGCTACTGTGGCGAACTCTGAACTTTGCGTAATTGACTTGACAAGGGGAAAATGCGGTATGCGCTGACAGCTACAAGATAAACTACAACAACAACCAAAACTGCATGAAGAAAATGCGAAAAGTAACTTAGAAAATGTGAGAAAATTATAGCATTAAATGCAGCTCGATATTTTATGGGCAACGCCTTTGAATGTTAGAAGAATCATTATTGAATTCGAATTGGAATTAACAAGAATAAGTTAGCCAAAGTTGGGTAAAGATTTTACTCCCAGCTATCCTTATAATGATAATATTTCCCACAAATCTCCTCAATCTTTTAAAACTATATATTCAATAGGCTACCCGCATAGCCGCAATTTACCTAAGCTTCATCTTGTTGCGTTTTGAAGACTTCAAGTGCTTGCAGAGCAATTGTATCTACCATACTCGTACATACAGTCTCACCCATCGAGCCTTCAATCTGTTTGAGCTCTCTGTAAGTTTCGTTGACCTGCTGCCTCCTTGTGATCTCTCGGTCGCTGTTGGAACGCAATAAAATGATTCGAAATGAATTGCTCTAGTTCGCTGTTGTATTTGCGCACCGCATGAGGGTCAATTTGTTGATAGCCATCGCCCTGGGGCTGCTCGACGCTCAGCTCTCGGACCTGCAACATGCAACATGCACATTGGCGTGACAAAAATGTGCTTCACTTGCAGCCGAATCCCGTTTTGCGACTCGAGGCAAAAGCGTGCGTTGGCTTCCCCAGCTGCAACCCGGTCAAGTATCTGGCCCGGTCGACAATTCAAGTGGAAATCGGACTTCAAGTCTAAATCGCAGTCGCAATGGCAGTTAAAGTTGGAGTTGGAGATGGAGATGGAGCTGCAACTGAAGTTGAAGTTGGCTCGTCGTGTTGCCCTCTGCGCGTTGATGTGACGTTGTCTGAGGTGACGGTGCCGTTGCCGCTGGCACTGAGTGGCGCTCGAGTTGCTGTGCATGTCACGTCCGACCTTGACGCCTCCTTCTGCCAACAACAACAACAGCAACAAGAAGAGAAACAACAGCAACGACAACAAGAAGTAAACAAACAAACTAAACAAAAGTGAAATGAAACACAGAAAATGTAGATGATATCGTCGAACGAATGAAGCCATAAGCAATCGAATTGAATTGAACCCAGAGCGATCGCCGATTCGATATGAAGTACCCGCATCTTCACACCTAAGCAGATGAGGAAGCAGACCAAAAATTCTGATGCGCTGACTCAACTTAGTCAATTCTACGTATTATTTCATATTCTTTTAATTAGATCATAAAAAGCCATTCGAATTCGAAGCAACTGGTTCTCACACACCCAATAATTCCCAAGCTTTTATGACATAATTAAAGCCACTATGATAGATATATCTGCTATATAGTGGCAATGCAACAAATTCGATTCATTTGCGTCCTTCGACTGTCGCACGTCGATTAGAAAGGCCTGGAGCAGCAGAGCTGATGATGCTGGTTCTATCATAAATCCATATGATTCAGTTATTTTGTAACAGTTGCTCAACCAGCAGCAGTCTTGGCTTCCGATAACGTGGCCCAGAGACCTCTACCAAGTTGGCCGAAATAGAAGAAGAAGAAGAAGCAGTGGAAGATGAAGAAAAATTGCAATGTCTGAGGCGCGTTAAACAAAGCGCTTCCGTTCAGAATGGCTTAAGCCTTACTGGCATCACATGAAACTGGGCCAACATATAAACCATGGACCAAAGCAGCAGCAGTGGCAGCAGCAGCAGGCAAATAAACCAAACAAGCCGAAAAGAGGCAAACGAGCCAAAGCAACCGAGAGCCAAGACTCTTGCGACTCTTGCGACTCTTGGGCTGCGGCTCAAGTTCATTTTAAACGGTTCGCTCGGTTGGGCAGCAGCACCTCATCGCAGCAGACCTTCCCCAACATACAAAGGAAACACTGCAGCAGCAACAACTACAGCAACAACAAGGAGAACAGCAACTCGTCACATGGGACTCAAATTTATTTGTTCATCTTGATCTATGAAAGCATTAAATTTAATGGAGCATTATGAAAGAGTTTTTCGCTTTTCGTAGAACAAAAGACACGTCAGTCTGGGTCTATTACAACCGAAAAAGAGTTCCAAGACGACTCGAGCCGACTGTCTATGGCACAGCTGTATATGACAGCCACTGACAGACAGTCGGACAGCGGACAGACAGACGCCCAGACAGACAGCTGCACGTCAATGCGTCAGCCTGGGCTAAGCATCATCGAGAGACCGCTGCGGGGTCCACATCAGATGTCTCTGGACAGGTCTTGGTGCATTACACGCACTGCTGCGGCGTTAATTGCACTTGGCAAAATGGCAAATGGTCAGCTGGATCCCCTGCACCACTCTCCCACCCCCTATCCATACCCGCGCACTCGTTACGCCCTCTCAGTGCGCCGGGGGCAGACGTCGCACAATTAAAATGATATTCGGCTGCTTGATAATTACTGAGCTGACTTGGGCAGTTGTTGCAGCTGTGCAGGCGCACAATGACTGGCGCCGCTTACCCCCACACCTCTGCCCCACGCCCCCGCCCACTCTACATCTCTCTCTCTCTCTCTCTGTCGCACCTGCTGCTCGCTGGTGTGAAAAAAAGTCATTAGAAAATCGCTGAACTGAACAATGCAAATAACTGATTATACCCAGCAGCTACAGGCGCCTAATGGGGTAGATTAGTGACTTAATTAAAGGCATTACTGTTGAAGAGGGGAATGGGGTGTGGAGGAAGAGGAAGGTGAGGAAGGAGGGAGAGGTATTAGTGTAAGCAAGCCATGCATCTTGGGGCAGCGCTTTCAACATTAGAAACTGAAGAAGTGTTGAAGAGTTTTCTTATTTCTTTTATGTGTTCATTGCATAGTTTGCAAGATTGTTAAGGGTTTTGCATGAGTAAATAAACTTTATGTACATAAAACAATAAACGAAAAGAGAAATAAAATTTAGTATTAAATGAATCCTCTAGCAGTTTCTAATTGTACTAGGTTAACTTGAAAAAAAGGCTGTCAATTTAAAAAGGAGTTAAATCAAATTCTTAAAGAGAATTCTATAGTAATTTGCATTTTCTCTCTTTACTTTACCTTATACCAGGGTATTCATTTATCAACTTGTGTAACAATTCTCATCAAATTCCAAAATTTTAATCTTTACTTTGCAGAGCATCCGAAAGTTGTAAATAGATAGCTTTGCTGTCCAGCTTTTCCGCTGCTTTTTAATTTCAATAGCCAAGTCTAAATTTCTTAACTCGAAATTCCCGCCTTGTCATAAATGCCCTAAATTCGTATTCCATTAGATGATGAGCTATGTGAGCGTCTCCAGATCCGCCCTGGCAACGCGCTTCTGTAGGCGGATGTGAATTTCGGGTTTTTACCAACAAAAATAGCAACAACAACACGAACGACAAAACAATAAATGTGGCTTGAAACTTGTTGATGCGGTTGGAAGTTAAAACTAGAATTTATGACCGATTGTGGGGGGCTTTCGTTGGGGCGATGTAAATTGCCTGTGACTGTGACTAAAACTAGGAGAACAACTAACGGGGGCAGGTTAAAATCAAGCTAAGTCCACGCCAAGCCAAACCGAGCTGAGCTGAGCTAATTTAGTGCTAATTTCGTTGACTTTGGAGAATTGTTGTGTAAAGTGTGTGTAAAATGTATTTCAATCGAGTCGAGAGCTGAGAGCAGCCAAGCCCCAAGAAGGTCAACGTGAATCATGTCGTAGAGCTAAAGATACAAAAGACTTACACGCACACACAGAATGAGATAGACAACCTACACAAGATGCCAAAAAGTTGTTGCTGTTTGTTGTTGTCGGTTGATTGAAGTCATCGTCAGTCAGTCAGTTCTTGGTGCTTATTGTTTATTGTCTTTTATTGTGTACGAAAGCAACAAGTAGATGCATAAATTATAACCATGAGTATCTGTATCTATATGTAGCTCCCCCTCCCCTCTCTCACTCCCTCTCTTGTTCGGTTCGATGACTCGTCAATGCACAAAACTAATAAATACATAAACATCGCATTAAAAGACCAATAAGAAAAACGCTGCTAAGCCAACTGATTATGGCTTAAAAGAGACAAAAGCCGAGAGGAAGAAGAAGCAGAGCAGAAGAGGGGAGAGGAGAAGGAGAAGCGCATTGAAGCGCAGCATTCATCAATCTCATAGCAACTGTCAGCGCATTAGTTTTATGCTCGGTAATCGCAGCATATATCATGCAACATAATAGATCACAGTAGATCATAGCATTCTTTGCTTTTCGGGGCGTTTACCCCATGGCCCTGCCTCGAGTTACATGTTTGTTATAATATGCTCGCAACTGAAGGTCGCCTCTGTAATTGTAGAGCCACGAAGGTCTAGTCTCGTTTTAAAGACGCATCTGCAATTGGGGTTTCCCATCGTTAGCATACAGACTATAGTTAGTAAGGCAGCAAGCTGCTCTCCTCCCTCTCTCTCACTCTTCTCTCTCCCTCTGTATTGGATACATATGCATGAGTAGCGGGCAGCAAGAAATAAAATAAATTACGCCCACATAAATAACGAGCGTTTCATTTACTACCAATCGACACTTTTACCGCATTACTTTATCCCCCCCCTCTCTCCCCTCTCTCTCTCTGTTTTTCTCGATTTTTATTGGCGTATAAATTTTAATGCCGTTTTAATTTGCCCAGCCACCTTACGCCCCATTTGCATAACTTTTGGCAACAATGAGTTAATTTCTGCTCCTTTTTTGCAGCCTCAGCTCGTGCTGCGCTTTAAATTTAACGTTCAATTAAATTTTATTGTTTCGTACATAATGAAGAAATAAAATGCGCCGCGGGGCATGAGGAGGAAGCAGCAGTGCTGCGGTTGCAGCATGCCCAATCGAGCGTTGCATGCCACCGCGGCGCCGACCTTCGAAATTTGGCTTTAGGTTTTTACGCTTTTTCGCCTGCACTTGAATTGTTTTCAATTTCAATTTTGACTTTAATAGCCCCGCAGGGTATAGCCGAGTATGTTCCGGGAATATCTATTCAGCCAAAAGTTTGTTGCCTCAGTTACTTGCGAATACATCCAAAAATAACTTCTTTATCTTTTCTAGTGTCTGTTAAATATATAACAATTATTTATATACCCCTTAGTTACTTGACAGCCTTTCTGCTTCGGGTATTCTGCAGTCTGTCTGACTGGCTACTCTTTTCGCCTGCATTGTCGATTTTGTTGACGTATTAACTATCTGGCAACGCCCCCGACTGCCCCGTGCTATCATTTGTTAATTATGCGTATTATTTGCAATATATTTTGCTTGGCCGAGCAAGATTGAGCATGCAATTTAAACTCGAAACGATCAACTCTTTGGTTTCCCCCCTTTCCGGCGTTCAACTCTTTACGACTCCCCCCCAATTAGCTCTTTTTTGTCCACAGCAGTGGCCTCTGAGCAAATGAGCCAGAGACCTTAATATAATTCGCCTGGCGGCGAGTATAAAAATAATATGTTAACAAGATTGCGCATACGGCGAGTGTGGCGCCCTCAGCCACAAGTAAACTACATTTGTATTTATTATGCGGCCAATATAATAAACATTTCAAAATAGTTTATGCTTTCAACAGTTAATTTCTTATTTACTTCATTACATTTTTTTTGATTTTTATACCCTTCGACCATTGAAAATGTTCAAAAAGGGTATACTAACTTTGTGCCAATGTATGTAACAGACAGAAGGAGGTGTGGGCAAACCCACAAAGAATATATATTCCTGCTCAGGATCACTAGCCGAGTCGATTAAGCTAAGTCTGTCTGTCTGTCCGGATGTCCAGATTAACACACAGATCTCAACTATTATAAAAGCTAGTGACACCAAATTTGGCATGAAGGTTTCTGTTTACCAGGCGCCAATCAAATTTATTACAAATGTTGGGTGCCACGCCCACCGCCCTCGCAGATCAATAATTTAATCTTTTAAGTTGATTTGTGAGCGATTTGAGATTTGTGAGTTTGACCAAGATTTAGCTAATAATAACAATATAACGTCAAAATTTTAATCCGATCTGACAATAATCACAGACGTTATTAAACAAAAACATTGTTCGCTTTGATTTTGTATACAGACCAGCAAGCTGTGACGTCATCGCAATGCTTATGTAGAAAAGAAAAGTTTAAAATAAAAAGTTGAAGGGTATCCCACTGTCGAGTGTGCTCCTGTTTTCCATTCGCTTCTATGTGCCAATTAATTGTTGTTCGACTGTTTACTTTTGATCGCATTGTATCGCTTTTATTATTATCTTTTGGATACGCCTCGAGGATTAGGTTAGGTGTGAGCATAGTGCGAAGTTATTCTTGACAATTTCCGCTTGTTTACTTTGGTCATCTGGAACATTATGCTAAAAGCAAGGAAAACTTATAAAGAATGCTATCAAAATGATCCTTGAGAAACCAATGAAGTTGACAACGTAGCGACATCCCGAATTCTCTTCGATCCAATCGCGAAAGTAGTAGACATTGGTATGGAAATCAGGCGAGTCCTTTAAACCACAGCCACCAATGCCATATGAGACGATGCCCCCTTGCTTGCCAGCACATATAAGAGGGCCACCTGAGTCACCGCCGCACGAGCTCGTAAAGTAATCGGCTGCATTGGCTAAACATATATGAGTGTTGGAAGTGGGACTTTTTTCTAGGCAATATGCTTCCTTTAGAACGGTGAGATCAGCGTTGACTGGCACGTCAGGCAACAGACCGCCCTGATTATTGGCAACAATAAAGGGAAATGATTCCAAGTTAGGTAAGGTCATGTACGATGATTATTATTGTGATAGCTTACATTCAATAGGGATCCCCACCCCAAGACTGTACATTCCAGTCCAGGCTCTGGCTGACTATCCATCAACGGCACTACCTGTGCAAAGGCGTTTTCTACAATCTTTCCCTCAATTTTAATAACTCCAACGTCATTAACCGCTCGTAATGGAGTGAATTCACGGTGAAAAATAATTTTCTTAGCATCAAATTGCTGTGTTTGGTCCGTGCGTTTCATCCGTTGTGGCGTTCCTGCAACGACCACTATATGTTTGGGATGAAGCCTTCCGTACATTCCACTTTGACTGTGTATAGAGGTTAAATGAATGGGGGATAAATGTATGAAGAATATACATATAAGTCGAATACCAACATACATACATTGCCAAACAATGCGCTGCCGTCAAAACAGCCGTTGTACTCAGGATGGAACCTCCGCAATAATGACCGCTACCGAATATGATTTTCTCTTTTTGTTTAAAACGCAACGATACAAGGTACTTAACCAGTTCATTCTCTCCATCGGGACGATAGCCTCCAGTTACAAGGTAAGAGAAATCCTCCTCTTTTTTAGGGTTTGATGCATCATTTGTTGCTTGAATCAAAATTGTCTGTTGTATATTCCCTATGGACAGTTTAAGAAAGTCAAAAAATCTGTCTTTTAGTGATGGTTGGCTCTGACGCTTAGTTGTGCAGCAGTTCTCAGATGAATTTTGACTGTCCAATTCCCCAAAACACAGAGATGAAAACAACGCGATAAATATGATCAATTTAAATAATAACATATTATACGTGTTTGAAATCTATCAAAATATAAACTTGCAAAGTATTTTTATATAGATAGGAGGTGTACTCAGAACTGTTATATCTTTATTTTCTTCACTTACATTTTCACATGTTTCTCCATGGTTGCTGTGTGTCTTTTTACAGTCTTCGAACATTGAAAATTGTCAAGAAAGGGTATACTAACTTTGTGCAAATGTGTGTAACAGGCAGAAGGAGACCCCATAAAGTATATGCAAGTATATTCTTGCTCAGGAAAAGTAGGTGAGTCGATTGTCATTTCTGTGTGTTTTTCCGTCTGCCTTATATATATTATATACATATGTATATACTGAAGAAAGAAAATTTGATCAGTATAAACTGCATGAATCTCGGTTAGCATTATAATTGAGCTAGAAAATTAAAATTACGTAGATAGATTTATATAGATAGAAAGATGTGTTGATGAAACTTTCACTTTCTGTGGACACAAAAATTTTTTACGTTTGAGCAAAAGCTGTTCTAATACTATCATGTTTTGAGATCTGCATAGACAGTGTTCGCCCCTCCCTCTTCGCTTACTCAGCTCATTGTGTTTCTATTCGATTTCGTTTAATTTGATTTGATTTAATTTGTTTCGCTTTGTTTTCGCTTATGACTCAATTCCATCTCATGTTGGGGTTTATGAACCTGGCCAAATCGCAAGGACATTTGCAGCACGCAGATCTTCGGTTCGGTGGCGCCAAAATAGTGATTAACATGAACAGTTAAGGTTGTCAATAATCAATTAAAGCTGAGGAACAGCAGCCCCAGCAGCAGCAGCCTCTGTCGCTGTTTTGGCCACGTTAAGCAAATGCGTTAACACGAGGCTGCCGAATTAATGATCTCTTGCTGTGCCATCATCATTTCGCAGCTCAAATATCATTTGGCTCTTTTATTATTATTTTGATCATTTGGCAATGCGGCTAAAAGCCAAACTCCCACCCAAAATCCGCCGAAAGAAAAAACACTTGCAATTCCGGCTTAAACAATAAACGAAACACGAAACTCTTAGATATCTTAACGTTACGCATTGTTTTCTAATTGCCCCGCCGAACTTGAACTTTGCGTTAATCAAGCGTTTACTTCGATATATTTGTTTATAATTGTTAATTGTATGATCGGTCTGTCTATGAGGCTGACTGACCTTTCCAGTTCTTAAGACCCCTCTTTGGTTTTCCGCCTGAGGCCGAGAGCAATTAGCAGTGTGCCAATGTTAAGTGCAAGTCTTTTGGCACTTTTTGTTTCTTCTGCTAGCTTGTCCATAAGCAAGTTCTTTTTTAGCCAACTTACGATGTACAGCGAAGATAAATACACACACTTCATACCCTGTAATTAAAATGTTCTTAGTTTGGTTCAGGTTTAATAGAATAAAGCTTCTATCAGTTCTAAGTTCTTTTCCAATTTATTCTTAGTTCATTTTCATATCAATCTTATTTATAAATATATACACTTAAGTCTCCTCCCGGACTCAGTTTTGTTTGTTTTTCCTACCACAAAGCTCTCATCTAAAACGTCTCGCTATGCAGAGTATGCCTTAGTCACCTAATGCTCTTAACCCACCAAATTGTTAGTTATTTCATTACCGTCTTCATTGTTATTTATATCTATCTAGCAAGTTAAGCAATTAAAAGCGATTACATTTTTTGGATTTGTATTCCAAACGAAAATAACTTTCAGATGCGCAAATTACTTGAAATTGAGTTGTTTGAATCAGTCTATGAATAGCAATGAATACCTTGAAATATATTGCTGTATGAGTGTCGTTTCGGGAATAGCAAAAAAAACCCCAGTCCAAGAAATTAATCAGGAAAGTTTGCTCAGCTAATGAATTCGACGCCGCCCAACGGGCACAGAGTCCACCTCGGAGACGATTCAAATCCGATTCGGGTCGGATTCGGGTCCATGCCGAGTGTCGGTCGTATGCAAATAGTTCATCATCTCCGGAATGTGAGCAATGCAAACATATTGGGGCCATGCGGCAGATTGAGGTGCAAATTACACGTTTCCAACAGGGATTTGCATAGCGAGGCGTACCATCAATATTATCGGGCATTTTGGCTTGTACCAGATCCATCAATCCGCGCAGACAGACAGATAATCCGACTATAAATATTTATTGAAATTAAGAAGAGACGCGATTAACAAAAACAAACACAAAAACAAAAATCAAATGTGCCGATCGGTTAATTTATGGTGAAAGTGTCTTGTTTTTTCCAAATCACAATCGGTTTTTTTATGTAACCGCACGTACATAATTATAGTATTTTTATTTATTGAATTAATTTAAATGATCTTCGGAGCGCCGCCGCCTCCTCTCACCTGTGGCGACCTGTCGCCAAATTAGTTTAGACAAACTGCCGACGATTATCGCATAGCCAAAACAAGCCAGATGAGCCGCAACTGGTCCAGCAAATTAGTCAAATCGCTGTGACAAAATATTACTAAATATGCCAAATGACACTGGCTGAATGAACGAACAAGGCAGAGCGGAAGTGACTAAGGCTGAGAGAGTTGAAATATAATATTTTAGAATTCGCTAAGCAGATTTTCAAGAAACAAAACAATAGCTAAATCTGTAATGTGATGAAGTCCATGAAAGCTCTAAGTTTGATTAATCAAAAACTGGGCAAGGTAGCAAGTTAATCCGAGGGACCGAAATGACTATGGACAATGAAAATACAATTGTTTAAACAATTGTAGTTATTGCTCTCTTGTGAAAGTCTATGAAAGCTTAAAGCTTTACTGATGAATTCCAAAAATAGGTTCCCACAGCCGCAAACAGATTCCCCCAGCTCAATTCAGTTTGAATTGGAACAGTTTACTCCACTAACTCAAGCCAACCTCAACTGGTTTCACTTTCAGACAGTGTCATTAGGTCTTCAGCCTCGGCAAGTGTGCTCTGCACGCTCACACAGTTTCTCATCACAGATGAGAATGGGAAAACGCGTCAAGTTGACTTCTAGAGCACTTGAGATTGCCAAAAATAGAAATAGTTCCCTTTGCGATGACGACTTTAACTTCATCAACATTCTTGCGGCGGCGCGGCATACATACTTCCGATTGGCGCAGAACAAAAGGCCTAAGACAGATCTCAGTGTCAGACAGACAGATCTGGCAAGCAGTTTGTGTGCTCAACAAGTGCGTGGCAAGAAGATGAACCAAAAAACATGCGAAGCAGGAACCAAAACATCGACCACATGACACAAGAAGAAATATGATAATTTTGTGTCTGTTATGATGGGGAGAGAGAGTGGGGGCTACGCAACACTTGCTCATTGTAATGAGCCCCGTTGGCGGGCACGACTTGACCTCAGCGTGTTAATTGCTCTTTTCCAGGGGTCCACCAATCGCCAACTGCCCAACTGGCAACTGGCAACTGTCCGACAACTGACAACTGCGAATGGGCAACTGTTAATCTCTGCCTAAATGCGAACAACTCGGGGCTTGCTGCTCGCCCGAAAAGTTAATGTTAATGGCAATTGTTTATGTGTGGTATGCGTATGTCTTGTCTGTGTGTGTGTGCTGCTTCGCCCTTTTCTTGTACACGCACTTGTTCACCAGTCAGTCATCGTCGTCGTCGCCGCGATGCTACCAATTGCTCGTGTAATCGACCTCGCATTTGTCTGCGTCCACTCGGTCACTTTTCTTCTTCATTATCATTGTTGTTACAGTAGTCGTGGGTACTTTGTTTTTTCTGATTTTGTTTTTGGGCGGAAATTGGCTTAAAGCTTTGTGCGGCAAGAACAATTAGGCAGCGCAATGCGAACTATGAACGGGAGCGCAGTGTCAATTGCCTTCAATTATGAATATTGATTGCTCTTTAACGGCGGGTTAAGTAGGCAGATAAATCTGAGCGAAACGTGTGGCAGGTCAAAAGGCAACAAGGCAAAGGTTTAACCATGCTTTTCAGAGCCGTTTAGTCCGTATTTCACTTAATCAACCCAATATTTTTCCATCTTTTAATATTAATAAACAGTTAACTAATTCATTTATAGGTTATTTAAATGTCTCATTTATTATTTATGCAGCAAACATGTTTTTGATTCCACGCTCGGACTAGTGTTGCCAGAATTTTTAAAGATAAGTTAAATAATAAAAAAACAACTTGAACAGCAGCCAATGTTGCCAACTTACTTTTTTTCCGCCAAATCTAGTTTTTTTATGCTAGGCTACGATTTTAAATTATTTACAGCATTTTTCAGGCGCTGCCAAAAACTCGCTACGTACAAAATTCCTTGCATGCTTTTGTGCGCACTTCATTAATTGTGCACATTGAATGGTGCAAACCGTAAAAGTATGCAATGAATATGGACAGCTGGTCTATGAGGGCTCGTTTTCCAAGACACAATCCCATATTTGCCAAGACACGATCCCATTTGTTTCCTGGATGTGTCTCGGATCAGCCGTATTTTATTAAATTTTTTTTATAGGTTTTTTTAAAGAATAATGCACCCTTGCCCCCACGCGTTACCACGGACTGCACTTCAGCTCGCCCTGTCCTTAAAGCTCTCTGCTGTTGCCATGTAAGACTCGCTATGTTTCTTAGAAAAAGGCTATATTTGATGAAAACCTATTCAATGTAGAACAAATTGCAGAAAATATGCCATACTGTATTCGAATATTCTCATTCGCTTGCGTAAATTATAATCCTCTCTCCTAAATTGATACGCAGCTCGTAAGACGTGTTGAATTTTTGATGAGCTGCTTGTCAGTCTATATTTATCGGCTAAGCTAATAAGCAGTGAAACAATTGTCTGACAGCTGTCAATGGCAGCTCGTGAATAACAAGAAGAACTCCTCAAACTGAGACACCAAGCGAGGCTCATAACCGACGCAGCACAAAGGAGCAGCAGCATGTCAGCTGGAAACAATATTGTAGCTCTTGTTGTTGTTGTTCTTCGCGTTGCTGTTCTTCAATTTAGTTATGCATCTTGAGGCACAGCTCGCAGCTCCTGCTGGACCGCTTCGAAGTGAGCATCTGCCGCATGGCGGAATGCCGCCACAGGAGTGAACCGAAACATAAACAAAGCAGGAAGAGGAGAGAGACGGAGCAGGGAGAACCCACGTATCGCATCGATACATTTGGCACACTTTTCGAGGGATGTCCATATGCAGCATACATAATGTGGAATATTACAGGGAGAGGGGAGGAAGGTACGGGCACAGGAGGAGGCACCACATGGCAGCCAGAGATGTCGATAAGAAGTGCGAATAAGAAAACATGTGCATACAAATAAATATGATGCCAATGTCCGAGGGATTGGGGGAGTCTATAGAGCTAAGGGGGGAGACTGGGGCTTCGAGGAGAGAATGGCGGCGGATGAGAATGTGTGTGCCCATAATACGCTTACACATTCATAAACATGGGAGCTCAAGCAATATAAATGCCACTGGCACATGCGACTATTGACAAATCATTAAGGTACAGCAACAAATAAGGGGTAGGGGAGGGGCGAAACGTTGCCCCTTCGTCAGTTCAACTTCCCTTTTGTCCCCCTCCGCCCCTGCACAAATATTTGCGCTACTTTTTTCGGAAAACATTTCAGCATTTCAAGTGCAATTTCGAGTAAAAACGTAGGGCGCAAGCCGGGGTGAAAATTGTTTGCATTACTTTTCCCGTTGTTTTTTTATCGTAAGCACCGAGGGTGGCCAAAGCGGGGTGGTGGAAGGGTATTAATGTATGCAACTCGTATGGGAAAGTGTATGCGCCGGATAAGGAATGAGGAGTGGCAATTTGAAGACCTTGTTTAGTAAGAGCTTCACTAACCTTAAACTGAAGAGGATTTAAAGAGCAATTATGGCATAAATTATATAATATATGACAGCAGCATCTTTTCATTGTTTATTTAATTAAATAAATTAATATTTTTACTTTAAATGTAGAGTATCTCTGCGTCGTCATGCCCAATTTCGCTGCCCCTGCAGCTATTTACTTTTACTTTTTATGCACTTGTTCGAGCGCTCTTTGAAAGCGAATTAATTGTAATGCCGAGTGGGTTATTGACCATTTTATGTTGTGCTGCGATTACGAATATAAAGTATGTATATACTGTGTATGTCTGTGTGTGTTTATTTGTAAAATATGAAATATTAAAATGTTGATTGCAATATTTTTTCAGCCGGCGGCGGCATTAAAATGTTTTCCAATTGAAATATTCAGCTCGGTTCGGGTTCTATGCGGTTTAATATGTTCGCTTAAGTACTGAGAAATTGTCACATTGTTTGTTAATTATGCGACCCTACGAGGCAGGGGGATGATGACTGATTTACGAATGTTAATTAGAAAAGTTTTGGGGGAGAGCGAAGCGACTAGGACGCGGTTCCCAGGCCTGGGAAAAATGCCATAAATCCGTTGGAAAATTGCCAATTGAAAGTGTGCACGAGATATCGAAGAGAGAGTCAAGTCGGAAACTCTGTTTTGGCCCTTGACTTTGCTCGTCGAGTCGAGTTTTACAATTTCCGGACCGCACAAAGCGGCGACAAATGGTCCGGCATGTATCTCGCTCAGATCGCGACTGGGAGCAAGTAATTATGCCGAAAAACCAAAATATCCGGCTACCTGCCGCCGCAAGACCTTTATAATGTTCAAAATTCTACACAATTTCTGATGATTATAGTTTATGGCTCAAGGCAAGAGAGAAAAGGGAATGGGAAAGGTAGAGAGAGATGGAGAGAGACCTGCCCAAGTAAATGACTTTTTTATGATCCAGTTCTTGCCTCACACACAGCGTCGCTTCTAGGAAACAGACGACGACACGGCCAGACCAGACAAGACGAGACCATTTGCATGACCCTGATTTCAGTGCTCTCTCCCTCCTCTTCCACTGAGATTGAACAAACGCTCATTAGGGGGTCACGTGCCGTGGCGCCACTTTATCAGCTGCTAAGCATGCCAAGTGCGCCCTGAACAAACACAAATTGAGCTCAAGGGGCAGATATGACAAGCCAAGCGAAGCAGCCCAGCCCAGCCCACACCTAACTCAACCCAAAGCCACCCCCTTAAGAACATCATAATCAAGCGAAATTTCTGTGGATTATAATGAAAGTCTGCCGATACTGCTCGATTAATATATCAAAGCCGATGGTCGCCTTAGAGACATCGCATTGCAGCTGCTCACAGCGACAAAGGCCTCTACTTGCCACATTGCGTTGCACAGCATGAGGTGCACAATATCACAGCGACAGATTCGGAGACAGATACAGACACAGATACAGATACAGATACACAGGGACACAGACACACCCACAGGATGTGTGTGTTGTGAGTTGCACCTGCGCGACCATTTATCAATCGGTTAGCTCGCTGGCACAATGGAGTTAAAAATCAATTTTAGCTGCAACCGATTGTTACAATTTGGCATTATGTTTGCCAGCCAAACAGTCGAGTCATGTGGAAAAAAGGACAGAGTGCAGAGTTATGAATACCCTGTAGCCAGCTGAATGTGAAAGGCAGTTTCAATTGATTTGGCTGAATAAGAAAACACACTTTACATTGTTGTAAGGCAATTTTAGACTGCTGAAAATGTTTATATTGTTTGCTGATCTATGAGAATTCAGAAACTAGCCACGTTAGAACTATAAACTAATATAGAACTTAGCTTAATATGACTGTATTTATTACAGATATACTATATTGCATAAAATATAATTATTTTTTCACTCCCAACCTTTCATATGATTTTTAAGCACCTTTTCATTGAATATATTCTTTATACCATAATTTATTTTCTACCCTCCACTCTTATTCTAGGGTATTTCCCTGTCACCTACGTTGCAGAGACTTCTTTTTTGTTACTTTTCGCATTGTTCTGCGATTCAAATCATTTTTTATGTGTTTCCACAATAGAAACAACGTTGAAACTTCGCTTTAAAGTAAAGCCAATATAATTGTTTAAAGTACAGTCTGAATACCTTTCCAAATCCCTGGTCGGTTGGGGCCACTTGCTGCTGCTGCTGCTAAGAGCAATTTATATTCGTTTATCGTTTATCGCCTTGCGGACTGGTCTATTTTCGGGTTGGAGCGCACCCAGTGGAGTAGCCGGAGAAAAGATAACACAATAAATTAGCTCAAATGTCTGGCAAGGCAGCGTTTGGGGAATACCCCGTCAAGCAGAACAAATAGCGCTGAGCGTGGGAGAGCTGAAGAGAGGAGGAGGGTAGAGAAGGAGAGCCCTTGAGTGCTGTAAAGTACAAGCCACACCTACCAAGGGTATTGATTTTAAATTTATCAGTTTTATTCCAAGACAATTTCTCAAGACGCTACGAGAAGGTGAAGCCGGCACTGCGATAAGACAAACCAGCGTCGTCTGCCTGCCCCGCTGTCTGTCTCTGCGTGTGCTGCTAGCCGCGACTTGCCACTTGCCACTAGCCAGACATCCTTGCAGACGACACAGGGCAATTCAATTTGGCAGGGCTTAGTCGGCAGCAGCCGCTGGAAAATTAATAGCCAAATCACATTAGCACGCGACGACGGCCTATTTGATGCGGGCTATGCCCCACTCCACTCGCCACACCCCCTTGGTGCTATGCTAAAAGGGAGTAGCAAAAAAAAAGCGCAGAGAAAGCAACAAAGAAAAAGAAAATCAGAAAATGCGAAATTTCCGCTGGCTTTGTCGCTGACGCTGTGCCAAATTGTTAAGTGCGTAGCATAAAAAATGCACGATACATTAAGCTGAGCGCAGCGACTACAAGATACCCTGTAAGTGCAGTAGAATGTTATTAATTGTATTGTATATAAATAACTTGGGATTAAATACTCTCTATGCATCGAACAAGAGTTTGAAAAATCAGCAATAAGATGTTATTATAAACTACCTTCTTTATAGGTTGATACCCTCTCTTCTGCCAGCATACTCCTCACTAGCTGCCAACAGGGTATTGTAGCAGAGTCAAGCACGCATGACAAAGGCAACCCTCGTCGCTGTGTGGCTTCGACAACTGTTGAAAATTGCAAATTGATAGTGAAATTGTATTGAGGCGACTTCGATTTAAGCTAAAACTAACTTTAATTTTTTGGTATCAGCAAGTTTTAGTCAACTTCCCAGACAGACACCCCTTTCCCTTTGCCTTTGGAAATCAAATTGAATAGCTCGCTAATTCATATAGAACATGTTACTCCTACCCCACCCACTGCTTCTTATCGTCCTTCGCTGATGATTCGCGCTTCGCTGATTTTGAACATTGATGCGGGACGGGGACAGAGACGAGGGAGTAATACGAGTGTGTGTATATGGAGAGCACATCATAATAATACCATAAAGGACCACATGTATCTATTGACCTCTCTCTCCCTTACTTTCTTTCTCCCTCGCTGTTTGCTGTTTGCTTTTATCAATACGCATGAAAAATAATGGCAAAAACTATCCTGGGATTGGCAGTGTGCACACAACACGAAACAAAAGAAGAGCTACACACATGGCTAGAAAAACATGTATGTACACTGCAAGAAATAATAGAGGCACATAAGAGAATATGAGAATTATAATAGATTACTCTTGTGTCTCTCGCATCATTAAGTCTAGTATACTCTGGGGAAAATACGCTTACGTATACAATTTCGCTCAGTGTACTTCTCCTGGTATATGGTCAATCGAATCGCCCGCTTGGGGCCTGACGCTTCGCTGCATTGACACTAATAAAAATCGAGTTTTGCTTTGAACTTGCCCCACAGGACGTCGCAACATGAGCTGCAAATTCATTTGCCACCAGCACACACAATGCACACAATTATCACAGTATTGGAGGCAGTTGCGGGAGTGTGAATAGGAATCGGGTTGGTTTGGTTGTTGGCTTGAGGGCTGCCTCGGCTTCGTATTGCCCTTTGCAACATGAGACAGCTCTTTTTGCAACGGCCCAGCTGCGGTTGAAACTGTAGCAAGAGTTCGAGCAGCTCGTGAGGTTGACAATACCTTTGAAATGTATCAAGAATTTTCCTGGCCCTGCAACAAGTTGCCAAAGGCTGTCGCCATCGCTTGTGGTTGCAATTATTGCGGCATATTAATTACGACTGACAAGAGAATTGTGCACAGTGTCAGCTGCAAAAGTGTGTGGCTCGGTAGCTTTCAGATTAAAGGGCAGTTCAGCAGAGATTTTTCTTAAACTTGCGTTTTTAAGCTGAGCTGTCAAAAAGTATAAGAAATATGACATTTGTTTTTTATTTTACAATAGATCTAAGGTGGAATATTATTTAACCTATGTAAGCTGAGGAATTTATTGTGAAAACTTTAAAAATTCCTACGTTTTCAGATACTCATAAGCTATCATGAGAAAAATGTATGAAAATTATAAAAAAAAGGTTTTTTGATAATTATATGTCTAGACTATTATGTAGAAATAATCGTTTTAGTTCCTTACGTAACTTATTATTGTAATTTCAATTGTGAGCTGAAAAGGTTTCAATGAAAATCAAAAATATATAATATCTAAAGATTTAAAGTCTAAATTGAAAAATCAAAGACTTAAAGTAGATCTCAAGAGTGTAGCTCCCAGCAAAGGCTTCTACCCCAAAATACACCCTCTTATACCACCCCCCAACAATCCAATCAAGACAATTGGGAACCTCTTTGTGGGCTGCAATTACCGCGCACTTGCAATGGCTCCATTAGATCAAAAACAGGGCTGACAATTTGCATGAGCAAAGCAGCGGAGCAAGGAGGATGATATGCGCATAATATCATTTCACACACCCACAAAACACATAGAGTCTAATGCCGCCCTCAGTTTGACATGGGCCTAATGTAATATTATCAATAAAACCCATTGAAGTCGAGGCCGTTGCAAGGGGTCTCTGGCGCGGCATGAACCCTCCTCCGGTCTGGCATGATAAAACGTGACAAATGCGAGGCTGGGCGGATTAGTTGGCAGATTGAGGGACGACTGAGAACTGAGGACTGCAAAGAAACCGTTGGGATGGTTTCCCCGCTGCTGGAACCCAGCTGCGTTGACTCTTTCTGGCGCTTTAAATTCACTTAAAAATGCATTTCTATTAAAAGGAATTTGTTAAGCGATTTGAACTTCTCCCCCAAATGGAAATCTAGCGGGCCCGGCAAATGCACTTGAACTTGTGCCTTATCGAAGACGCACACACACACACACACAGAAAACAATTCAGGCAGGCACAACAACTGTTCGAATTCGTGTGCAATTGTTCGTGGCGAGGTTGAAATTTCCCGAGTTGGGCGCACATTTTCCATTTTCCTTATGCCGTCGAGGGCCGCTCAATTAATTATGTGCATTTTTAAACGCTTCGCTGGCTAAATGATAACAAAAAAGGGACGTCTTCTCGGGAGTGTAGTGACTGATGAATACCCTAAATAATGTAATTAGACATATGACTCAATAAGTGATGATTTTACATATTGAAAACGTTAGGAATGTTGACTAGATGGTTATAATTAATGATAGGGTGACCATATTTAAGAGTTAAGGAGGATTTTAAAGCAAGTCTTCCTTGTTAACTGTTTGATTAGGTGTTGGACTAAAAACTAATCCCATTATGAAGTATTCAAGTCTTCTAAATTGGTCTTACAAGCTCTAATTATCGATAAGGTGACCATATTTTTGTGTTAAGCATTAATTAGTGCCTAAATATTGTGTTATTTTAAGTTTCTTTATTCAGAAAGAGTTTGGCAGAAACATTTAAAATATTCTCAGCTCATTTACATTTAAAATCACCATTAGAGTGACCATATTTTGAAATAAACACTTAATAAATAACTTTGGAGTTATTTTATGTGGTTTAAATTATAGTTAGTTAATAAGTTTGCTGTATTTGTTACGAGTGCACCCTAATCTCCAAGATACTCTATTTTTCATAGGGTATACCAAACCGCGGCTAAATCTCAGGCTTCAAAACACTGGGACACACACACACTGGCACACGTACAAGTGTTTTATGCTTGGCTTATGGACGTTTCATGTTCGAACTAAACGTGGGACGACATCGTCGCTGTCGCCTGTTCCCGTCTCCCTCCCGTTTCTCCTTCTCCTTCAACGTTTGCGGTGCCTACCGCATTTATGGTTGCCGCTTGGGTGCTGATAACTTAACGGCATCAAGTACTTGAAATGTACTCCCCAGCATGTGTGTGTGCGAGTGTGTGAGTATGCGAGAGCATGGCATTTCCTGCCATTGATGACCGTCGCTGGAAAATTGATTCGGTTTTAATTGTTTCTCGCTGCACTTGAGCGCATTTTGCAGCTCGTGCATGAAGCGAAAACGAAAAACCAAAAAAACCAAAAGTAATCGGAGTATTTTAAATCGTTTTCGGGATAGGACAGGAGCAAACATGCACGTACTGGCATGCAGGAGGTGCCTGACTGGGAGACAAATCTATTTGGGCATCCATCGTTTCGTTATTCATTTAGAATATTCCTGGAATCCAACCAACCTCGAACTGTGCCGGACTGTCGCACATTTTTGCCACAATATTTATCGATTTTCACAGCTCGCTTTGTGTAACTAAGTTTCCCATTTCCATTTGCGGGCTGCATAAGAAAAACATCCCCGAAATTTGCCATGTTTGTGTTTATACCGCCCCCGGCACAGCGGGTGGCGTCCCAAACACGCAGCAAACACTCATCGCTCGACACTCCATTCTCCATGTCTCTCTCATTCTCCGGTCTAGTCTCTTCTGTGTGCTGGATTCGGGATTTTGTTTCTAGTTTCTCATGGCTCTGGCAATTTATTTGGCTGCTCAATAATAAAGTCCTCTAAATCTTTTTTGGTCAAATTGCATTTGGGTTTCGTTGAGCAAGAATTAAAAGGATATGCCAGAGTTCTCCCACTCTCCCTTCCGTTCGGTCACGGTGCCCGTACCCTGCTCAAATCCCTTGTGGGGGTTGATCTACCCAGACAATGTCAACAAGCGAACAAACTGGCCCATCAATATGAATAAGTCCCCCTCTCTCTCAAGTCGGTCTGCTGCAAATTTATAACCCAAGCCGTGGGCAAACAAAGCCGCATTTCAATTGCGGCCCTAATATCGCAGCATAATCTCGTAGAGCGCCGCGAGCGTTGCTGCTGCTGCTGCTTCAAGGCGTAGTTCCACCTTTAAGTGCTCGCCGAGACACGCCTAATTGTAGACGTGTCTCCCGCAATCTTCGCTCCTCTACGAATACGACATCAAAAATGTAAACTTAAATCCAGCGACAATAGCACGAAATAAAAAGGAAAACTCTTTATTACCGCTGATGTTAGAGGGGTTAGAGATGAGCACGAAACGTGACACGAACAGAGAGACAGCTTGCTATGAGTTTAGAGGAAGGGAGGGGAAAGGAAGCAACTTTGAAATACTCAGTACCATGAATTGTTAATAGAATTCATTTACTTTAAACGGTTTTCATTATATTTAAAGCTTATAGATTGTTATCGATTTTTTTTTTTGATAAAATGAAGATTTGAATTACTTCTTCTTTAATTGAACTTTCACTATGTTATCCATAACTGATTGTGATATGAAGTACCATTTCTGTTCTATCTCATCTTATTTTATTTCAAGTTTATTTATTGTTGTCGTTAAGAATGATAATTGCCTTATGATAAGGACTGTCACTGATCCATCTTCTTTTGTTATCTGAGAATGATAATATCATAGTTGTCTTGCGATAGTTTTGCACTATCGTCCATCTCTAGGGCCGCAACACGCACAGCCTGCATAGGGCTCAGGCCAGATAAATCTGCGATTCTGTACGAAATCAAATGTTTTCAGTTCAACGAATTTCAAATGAGCCAAATAAACAAGCGAAGTCGCTGTTGCCTGTAACAAGACTCGGAGGAGGCGGGGTGGCTGCTATACAAATGTATCTTTAAGATACACCAAACCGAAAATAACTCATTGTTTTCTTAGATTTGCATCTACTTATTCGGGCTGAGTGTGCGTGTGTGTGTGTGTGCGCTTGTTTTGCTTGCGGATTACTTCTGCCATAGATTACGTGTGTGCGATAAGAAAAATACTCGTACAAGCGGCTATTTGAATACTGCGCATTGTTCCTGCCGTTCGTTCCTCAGATATGGTACTCGTATTTCAAAACTGAGCTGAATTTCTGTCTTGGGTTTTCTGTTTTGTTGTTGTTGTTGCCTCTGCCGTCTTACTTGACGATGTTGTTGTTGAACGCCCTGAAAGAGATCTCGTTTTGCTTTCATGTTTTCATAGTTCATTATGCGAGTTTAACACATCGCACGGGCACACGTGTTGCACACGCTCGGGGGATTAACGCCGGGCTGGGTCGGGCGACTCAACGGATTTGCCAGTAACGGAAATATTAGCCTCGTTTGAGCCAAAATGGAGTCTGAAGCTGGCACAGTTTGTGCGTCATTTCAATTTAATTACTGGCAGCTCACAGCTCCAAAAACACTTCTCAGCTGACAGACAGACAGTCCTGCCCCTCCCGTTCTACCCCTCCTCTGCTGCCCATCTGATAATCCATATTTCAGGCTGCATCCTTTGCAACACACTTTTCACAGCTGTGCACAGACGACACGACGTCGCATCCTGTCGCATCCTTTGGTTCGCCCATCCCCATCCCCTGACATGGCATGACTTGCGGTTTCATATTTCACTTTAAAAGGCAATCAATGAACATGTTCCTCCTCCCCTCCGCCTCTGGCCTTATTTTATGATTAAACATTATTTTCTTCTTTACCCTTGACTACTCGAACGTAGCATAAGGATGAAAAAAAGTAGAAAAAAAAAACAAAAAAAAATTGTGAATAAACGATGGATCAGTGTAATTTTATACTTTATACGCCATTGATTTCGGTATTTTATGAATGTAAACAGGTTGGCCATAAGGCCGTAAGGGAAGCCTGAAATTAATAACGTAAATACATAAATATTTAATGGGACTGCCAGCAACGTCGTGGCGTCACATGTGACGTATACGCAACGCTGAAGACATTTGTTTGATCTCCCCTGGCTCAGTATATAATTATAGACTCGCCGGGCGCACTTTAATTGTGTCACGTATAATTGAAATTATAAATTTAAAACGCAATAAAACAGAGTCGAACATGCATTGAGGGATACTCTCTGTATCGTCTTCAAGTCCTTACGCTTTTCAATTTAACTTCAGTTATTTATGTTACGATTTGGCAGAAATTTTGATAATATATTAAAAATAGAATCTTTAAGCATTCAAAGTATTTTAAGTATGAACAATTCACGTCCAATAACATCTCTAATGGCTTACAGTTGAATAACTTTAATATTTACTCTTTACGCATACCAAAATTATGAAAAACAACTTCTGCTGAGTGGGTGAAGCACTTCCTACTGTTTTCGTAGAACCCTCGTTTTAAGGGTTAAAATCATCCATCCCTTAGGCCAGGCAATTCAATTAGAACTCATTCCATAGCATTTGAATTCGTTATCAGGGAACACGACCATAAAAACCATAAAAAATAACAACACTAATGGCAACTAGGCACAAATTATTCGAATACTATACTCATACTATTCATTCATTTCGGTCGCGGCGCCGGGCAGTCACAAATTATGACTAATCGCCGTTTCAGGGTGACCATATGGGACATTCCTGGCCGGCACACGTAGCACAAGTCAATTAAATCCAACTAATTGTTATGCACCCTGCTCAGAAGGAAATTTAGGAAATTCGAGGGTAACATTCACGCGCAAAAAGGAACTGAAATGAAAAGTATCTGCGCTTAATTAAAGTAAATGACTAATGCGAAATTCGTTGTAGTAGAAAATTCATTTACCTGCGTCATCATCATCCTGTTGAAAATTTCATTATTAGCCCCACGGAGATAATTCATTCATTTCAGGTAGATAATTCGTTTAGTCGGCCACACAGCGAATTATTTACCGTCCATCCATCAAAATTCGAACAACGAACAACGAACAGGAACAAAGGCGCCGAAATGGCAAAATAAGCCAACATATGGTCAGTTTTCCAACATACTCGTACGTGTGTGCATAGGAGGGTTAGGCAGTTGTTAGGGTACTGCAATTTCTGCACTCGCAAAAGTGGATGCTTGAATGGCTGGCTGAAATGTGAGATGATCTGCGAGTAGAGCTGAGCCCCTCAACGAAAAGGTTTGCAATGCCACGAATCCGACATGAATGGAAGCTGAAATGACTGTTAATGATATGCTTGAAGAACTACTGTGTCGGTAATGGCTTTGGCAATTGTTCTCAAATTTGTTGGGATTTACATAGAGAATATGAGAAATGCTACTTTATTAGAAATAAAGAAAAACATAATAAAGAAAGCGACATTTGAGTCGGCTATAAAAATGTTATTCGAATGGGTACCAGACTGGAACTTCAGCGTATAATGTTCGTATGTAAAATATTCCCTATAATCATGTTTGTGGTTTGGGGTCTGATGAACGCAAAGAAATATAGTTAATAATTGTTATTAATAGTATAATAATTTATAATTGCATAAAACCGATTTGTTTGCTAGTTTTGACTTATCTAATTTATTTAAAGCCAAAACTAAACATATTTTCAGGATATAAATGAAAGTGTACGAAAATGTTCGTATAATTGCAATATATTTAATCAGTTGACTGAGAAACCCTTTAAAAATAAGATTTTCAAGATAAATTTGATTTTCTTTATCGATACAATGCAAAAAAGAAACTTAACATTTTGGAAAACATTCCAAATATAAATCCTTCTATTTTGTATAAAAATTCTGAATGCTAGAAGACTGTCACAAACCTCACTGGAGTGCCTCACATTCACAGGGTATTGCAAATGTAATATTTAAAGTGCGGCTGCAAATTTATGACAGCTGTCAGCTGAAAAAGTGGCTCAATTTTTGGCAAATGCTGTAGGCTTTTGGCCTAGAAAGGAGAGAGGGAGCTGCGAGAGACAAGTTGAGGCATTCAACTGTAAAAACAATAAAACGTTGCGTGGCATTGTCTGCTGCAGAGTTGACAAATTTCACACGCACTCGCAAATGCCATAAAATGCTCGGAAATTGGAAATTGGGCTGGGCAATCGGGTTTACGTCAGGCTGAGACAAAGCCGCATTGAATCGGAGCCAAACAATAGACACGACGACATTTGTCATAGATAGCGCATAAGGACAGGGTCTAGCATTGGGGGGAGTGTCAACCCTGACAGCCGCATCGGCAACCCTGCTCGGAATGCCATCTTTCACACGGCCAAAGAAATGTTATGTAATTAATACACGACCGCGCTTTAGATTGTCTCACATTACGTTTATTTACACGGAAATGTGTTTCGTGTTTGTCAACCAAGCGACAGGATGCGATGCGACTAAGATGACGATAACGATAAGGATGTCGATATTCAATTAGATGCGAAAGCTCCAGCTTCAGTTAGAGCTCCCACCTCAAACTCAACCACAGCCGAAAAATGAAATATTTCTGTATCATTCTTGAGCCCTGAGCAAACAAATCCTTAACGGGCTGCCAGCTACTTTGCCCGGTTTAATGAGGCCGACGAGAAGAGCCCAAAAGATCCGCACGCAGACAAGGGGAAAACAATTAGAAACAGGCTGACAGTCAAACAGACAGACAGGACCTTAAACAGGACTTGGGTCGGGCCGGCAGACGCTGCAACTCAAACTAAGTAGAAGACAACCCGAAATCAAATTGCCCGACGTCGCCAGACGCCAATAACAAATTTGAGGGCTGCACACCCGGTCGACAGTCAAAGAAATAACCCAGCGGGAAACTATCGCAAATATGAGGGTCACAATTGAGGTAATGAGAAACGCAAAAATAGATTTACATACATATATTGATTCTGAAGAAAGAGATCAACGTGAATTTGATTTAAAAGGTTTCAAAATTTTTTTAAAATTCATTTAATCTTTAAATTTTTTTTCTAATAACATCAACAAAATGTATTTACTTTAATTCAAGTATAAAATTTAACCTTTTCCTTGATGCCAAACCGAAATCTTATTTCTTTAATAATACTTTCTTATTATTTGAATTATTAAACGTATTCTTGATTTAACCTTCTCTTCTTTTTCCCATATTGATTCATTAAAAACAACGATATATTTTAAAAACGGCTTAAAACTTTAGTTAGCTTTCAATCTCCTACACAAAAAATTCTTTTACTTTGAGGTTTCAGAACCCAATTAGCCACTTTTATTTCCAACAGCTTCTTCCTTTAGCAGTGCCTTTTTCATGCCTTTCCTTCCCGCTGTGTCCGCCACGCATCGGGTCCATCGCCGGTGCCTCTCAAGATGAGTCTCGTTGCCTGTGTAAACAGTTGCCATGCCGCTAAATCAGGCGTGTACAATTTCAGCGTGCTGCATTTCATGCCACACATTTTGTTGATGTTGTTCGGCTTCCTCCTGCTCCTCCTTCTCCTACTTCTTCCACTTCCACCTTCCTCTGCACATTTTTTTTTTTGTTCTCCTCCTCTCACTCTCTCTCTCTCGTTTTCGGGAATGAAATTTCAAATGTTTGGCAGCAGATGTTTTTTTCATTTATTCGAAAATCGGCTTTTATCTTTCGTTTGGTGCACTCAAAAAGGCTGGCGCTGATGCGATTTCTTGTGGTCTTCCTCTCTCTCTGTTTCTTCTTCTCCAACTTCTTCTTCTTTCGTTATTTTTCCCCGTTCTTCAACAAATTATGAAAATGATAATACACATTGTGCGCCCGCCCTTTGTCTGTGCCTCGCGAGGACTGTGCGAAGGATTCTTTTGTTGCAAGGATCCTTTTCACACCAGTTCGGAAAACTGCCTTCGTCTAGGGCTGGCTAATGAGCCTGCCGATGCCAAAACTGAGATAGAGCCTCCAGCGGAAGACTAGAGAAATGCGGGGCGTGGTAGATGTTGTCATTTAAATTTGAAGTACGACCTCCACTCTCCCTTCCCGCGGTCAGGTTCCAAGCCAAGCCAAAAATAAACTCTAAAACTAAATGAAATTTCGATTTACGCACTTCAATTAGGCTAAACAAATGCGTCGAGTGACAGTGCAACTGAAACAGGAAAGGGGAATGTAACGCATTGCAGTTCCGGTTAGAGGAAAGACAGGAAGGCAGGAAGAAAGCGGAGTGTGCCGCGCGCGCGTGTCTGACGAGGCGAATCAATAAGGGACATACGGGTGAAAATCGCAGTGCGATATGCAGCGTGAGAGCAGCTGATAAATGGCCGAATCTCGCCATGAAAAGACCCAGCTGCAACTGAAATTCGAGCCAAGAGAAAACAGCTGGTTTCGCAGGCACTCCGACATGTCCTGGCCTGCAAAATTTTCATGCAAAACTGCAGTTAGGTCGGCAGCTGAGCTAATTGCGAATTTTTTTCTGCATTTTCTCGCTCTCTCTCTGTGTCTCTCAACTTTGTCAGCTGCAATTTTAGTGCTGACTTTTTGTCAAACACTTCCGCTTCCTGATGCAATTTAGCTGTAACCCTACGCTGTCAATGTCCTGGCAAACATCCTTGTTGGCGTATGTCGTTTTAGCTATGGTCGGAACAAGGACGGGGCCACCCGCCAGGCGATGCCAGGAGGCCAGAAGGATGCGCTCTGCTCTGCATCCTGCCGGCAAATATACAAAATTTGTTCAAGGTAAATTCAATTTGTACGCACTGCGGCGGCGACGGCGGCGTCCGTCTCTGTACTCTGTCTGCGTCGCTGTCATTTGTACCGTAAAGTAGCATGTCAAATTGCCACTGAGGTCAGCTGCAAAGTTCAAACGAGTCCGGAACCATTTCGGTTGATTATCATGTGGAATTCGACAAGCACTCTACGTGCCGTGTTAGAGAACTGGCGAACATGACAAAAGCGGCAACTTAAGATTTACTAACAATGTTAGCGATTCTACGACGATCTGGGCGTGAAACATAATTCCATAAAGCAGAAACGAATGCGATAGAATCTCAGCTGAAACAATGGATAAATGATCTCAACTTCAGCCGCTTACAACGTTGGCAAATTTCTACCTGTTAACAGATAGTTTCTGTTTCAAGATAATGAACTATGTGTGATATGCTACACACAGAAATAGAGTTCCATTGTCAACATGAAATGTGATAGAAAGATGATTCATAACTCATCTCAACCTACACTCTCTTGCAGCAGTCAGCTTTTGACAGTTTATAATCTAGATAAAGATCATACGATTAAACATATTTCTTTATATTGTAATTATATTGTAATATATTGGGAACCCAAAGAACACTTATAATATTGTAAAATATATGCATAGTTCGAAGTTAGAACTGAAAATAAATGGATGAATTAATAGATATATAAGTTATGTAGGTACATAAGATATATATACATGATATAAGATAGTTATAGATATAACTGCCTCGATTTCCATAAAGTTTCTACATCAATATCTCTTTTGAGACTTATTAAAAGCACTAAAAGCAGATCTTGCCTCCCACCAACTACAATGAACCATGACCTTTATTCCCCAAAAACGTTCTCTAATACGAACTAATTATTTTCTATTTTCCACTAATTGTTTATTGTGTTTATACAATGTATTTAGCATGCATAAATCCTAAATAATTCCATGGAATTGCGAACTAGCCAATGTGCTATCGTTTGATCTGGGGCATACTAAAGGGGAATTTCTAGTCGGGGATTCTAGCAGCTAATGAATCAATCAGCTACATGTGCAAAGTATCTTAACAAGTATCATCACATCAATACAGAGTATATTTTACCCCGCTCCCCTCTCACCCTCCCCTACCATGACTTTTAGCAGCGTGTTTTCATTACATTGACCTTGTTCGGACGGACAGGGAAAACAAGTTCATTATGGCTCGGGGCTTTAATCAATAGGGCCTAATCTAATATGTAATGTGTAACCCACACAAATACAGTGAAAAACCCCAAACAAATCAGACAGTTGCCTTCCCCACCCGCCTCTGATGATATTATTAATGGCATTTTCAGCACACGCTGTGCAACGTCGGTCGGCTTCAGTTCGAGCTTCAAGTTCAGCTCCAAAAAGCAAAGTCAGAGCTTGACTTTATGTTTACGACTACCAACGAAAAAAGATATAGATATACACTGTATACGGATACAGATAGAGCGAGAGAGATAGACACAGACGCGATACAATCAGTTTGGAGCGGTACAAGCCGTCGCCCGGCACAAGCTAATGAAAAATCAATTTGATGCTAATGCAGTCGATGTCGGAGGTGGGGGCGGTGTTCCCTCTGTGCGGTACATGTCTATGTCCGTTTGCATGTGTGTGTGTGTGTGTTTAGATGACGATCCAACAGATACGACAACTGTGCGAGATCAAAAGGTACCAAAAAGTATTCAACGTTTTTAGCAGCATCATAAAAGTGTACATATCTCCCTAGTTGTTGTTGCTGCAGTTGTTGTTATTTTAGGTTTGCCCAAACAGCTCGAGTGGCCCTTTTACTATACACACAACACGCACACACTCACACACACATGGAACACTAACACATCCATAGCGATAAACAAACAAATGGCAACAAAATAAACAAATTGACGCGCCAACTCTTTGACACGCTGCTAAAGATAGCTGGCCCGATTGCTCAGATCTTTGGCTATATAGAAATGTTCTTCACCACACACTCACACACACACATACGTGATATTGAATTACCAATTGACCAATGCAAACAATGTGAAAGGAGATCCCATCAACGGCAACTGAACGTGAGTTATTCCAAGTTGTATCTCAAGCTGCACTTAAGTATCTTCGCCTTGCATCGTATCTTTTGTTTGACTTGACTAAATGCTATGCTAATGGCCGCAGCTACTCGTCTTGGCTAACACGGCGCTTTGTGCCAATTACAAGTCATCTTGGATTTGCATTAATTTGCATTCCTATTTCAATTTCCACCTACAGCTGCATTAATCGATTTGAAATGCAAATTTGATTTCGAAATTCGTTTTCGTTTCGTTTTTGGTTTTTGGGCAAAGCGGAAACATTTAAGCATTTTTCTGCCGGAAATTGTAGAACGTTTCACAACAAGTTTGCAGACGAAGATAAAAAATGGAACTAGAGAAGTAGAAATAAAAGTTGAAATAGAAACAGAAATGGAATTAGGTAAAACAAGTTAAGAAGGTTGCTCAGGTTTCCGCCAACCACGTGAAATGTTTGTGGTTTCTCTCTGCGTCATTTGATAAGCGCAATGGCCGACTCATGTGGCAGGTAGGGGGGAAGGAGAGCGGCACTGACATGGGACAGGTACATGGTACTGAATGGTATACAGTACAAGGGACGCGTCCAAGTGTTGCATGCAACGTGACCGCAGCAAAACCGATGAGACAGCAAACTTAACTACCGCATGCAACGCGAGACGAGGACTCCACTCCAGCATTCTCTCTCTCTCTGCCTCCCTCACTCTCTTTCTCTGTCTCCCTTTTGGCCGACTAAGCGACCCTCCAAGTGACCCTCCAACCATTCGAGCGGCTAACCATCCATCAAGTTGGCCATGGCCAAGACGTGTTGAGTGCTGGCCGCAGCGAAAAATTGAAAAGCATCTAATTGGTAATTATGAGCTGAGCGCGTGCTTGTCCAAAAAAACAAGAAGAAAAACAATAGCGAAAGATACTGAAAAGTACAGAACATAACAGGCGAACAAGATACCAAAAAATGCATGGTTGAAAAAACTTGAATTGCTCTATTTGCAGGTGCTCGACTGGAAAATACCCTAGAAATTAGGTTGTGAGGAAATGCTGAGAAGACAGTTATATGGATATTGGTATTTTCATCTTATTGTTTTTATAATTATATGTATTATGTGTACTTAATAAAGTAATATTATATAACAAAAATTCTAACGTTATATAAAAGATTAAAGCTTAATTGATATTAAAGATGAACTGAAATTTTTATATTCTTATTAATCTTAATATTAATGATTCTTATATAGAATATTTCTAAATCAGAAAATATATCCATTTGTCTGTTGCACACAATTTTTTAATGCTATAATTAAATTGTTTTATAAATATACTTATTATAATCCTAAATTACCTTCAAACTAATTATATGTATATCTAAAAAACCAATCATGTTGCACATAATCCTATTATTCTTTAACCTCTTCCCTTCAACCCTGCTACCCCGTTTACACTCCTTAGAGGGTAATGAAAAAGGGTTAGGCTCAGTTCGCGAACTTCGGCTGCGAGCTGAAGTCGCGGCTAATTTGCGCAAGTGTCTTGTATCTTATGATTAAGCCACATTTTATGTCTGCAGGCAATTGCCAAAAACAGAAGAGACAGAAGAAGAAACAACTGAAATTATATAGCAGAGAGATATGCGTGTCTGCTGGGCAGATTGGTAATTGTCTACAAAAAATAAAAATGTGCAGCGCCGCCGTGACTCGCCGCCAACTCTTTCACTGGCTCTCTGACTTTGAGTCTGAGTCTGGTCCTCTTAAGCCGGAGTGGCGCTAATTTGCCAGAGTGCCCCGATACAAGAGTTATTAGGCTAATAGCCATTAAGCTAATAAGGCTGCTGCATCGGCGCGCCATGGAGATGTTTCTTAAATCAACATTTCAAAGTTTCAGCTGCGACTCGACGTTGTTTGTCGACTCTTAACGCGCCCCAAGCCCCAAAGTAAGTAAAATAATGGCAAATATTTGCATTCAACCTCCTTCCTCCGGTCGCTTTGGCTTCGCTCCTCAAGTACCACTTGAATTGCAGCACTGAACGGCACTGAGAATTCAAAACAAGTTAAGGTTAAAATTGAAGGACCTTCAGAGAGGCGAACAACAAATTCAAATTTTATTTTCTCTTTTTTTCTCCCACACAAGCACAGACACACAAATGTTGCATTTTAATTAAATTCCTCAAAGGCAACTGAGTAACCCAAAGAATAGAGAAGGACGGAAAGCAAAATAGAAATTATTTTGTATTATCGTAAGGCAGAAAGAGGGAAGATTTCATTGAAACTGTCCTGCAGTACAATAACAATATTTCACCCTCGCCAAAAAATGATGCGGCATTCAAAGCACACACACACACGCACCAAACAATTGTGAGTCTGTATTTGTTTCTTTGCAGATAGATTTCTGTTGCACACTAGGATTTTGTGGTGCTCGTCCCTTCCTGGCCGCAGTTCTTGTTTGGCTTCGTTTTTATTTTACTTCTTTTAGCTTAGTCAAAATTGAGCAGAGGAAGAGGGAAAGGAAGACAGCAACAAACACATTGGAGTAGCACATGCGGGCTCAAGCCGGGGCGCTACAGAGCACTCGGTGGAGAGTGTTACATGTCAGGTATACGCTCTTGATGGTCTTTGAGTAAAAGTGTGAAAAGATGAGCACCATGAGCACAGGAGCGGCTCTAGCAGAGAGAGGGGTAATCACTTGCACTGCGACAAGAGCGCACCCAACTAGACGGTCCGCTCCTGGGTGCAGATAGAGAGAGAAAGAGAGTACTACATAAACAACAACAGAGAGACACACAACGAGAGAGCAACCAAAACTAGTTAAACGTCTTTGAACGAGAGTGTGAGGGCGAGGGTGTTTCTTGTCAGCCACGATGTGAGTTAGTGTGTATGTGTGTCTCACGTTGTTGTTTTTGGGAGTGCAGCCACAGCGGCAAAAGTGACGTTGCGATGCAGCGCACGAAGTTGTTTCGGTGGTTGTTTCGACGCAAGCCCGAGAGCCATTCGTGCACGAGAGAGCGCAAGAGAGCAAGAGAGCCAGTAAAGTTGAAAAACCAGAAGCCGTAAACACAACAAACGCATCAACAACACAAATCAGTTTTTGGCGGTACGCGCACCGAGAAGGTTCATTCAAACGAGCGACGGACCACGCACGTCAGCGACGACGACGGAGAGCAAAACAAACGCATTGAAAATTTGCTGATTGCTGCGAAACTCGTGTGCGTAAAGAAATTTGGCGCGTAGAGACCGAAGAAAGAAAGTCGAGCAAAAATAGAGAAAAGGAAAATAGTGAAAATCGAAATCGACAACAGATTTGCAGTGCAACAAGAAAATGTATTAAATTGTGCAGCCAATTAGGCAGTTAGGGACCCAGTTAAAGTAATATATATTAAAGAAATTAAGTGAAGTGCAGTGTGTTGTAGCCATGATGTCTGCCACGCCTACCATCGTGCTAGAGAACGGCACAATGCTGGGTGCTATGAGCGAGCAGAGGAAACTGCAGCCGCAGGCGCTTGTCATACCGGAAATTGTGATTAGCGGCAGCCACAGCCACATCCACAGCCAAAGCAGCAGCAGCCTCCATCGCAGTCGCAGCCGCAGCCGCAATGACATCCACGAGGAAGTGCCAGCCGAGTCGACTGCGCTGCTCGAACAGCAGCAGGAGCAGCATCAGCCACAAGCGATGCCCACTGGCGGCGCTGAGGAGGACACCGAGTTCGAGCAGTTCGTACTGAATCGCACCACATCGGAGAGCAACATGCTCGAGTCGAGCATCTACAGCGAGCTGCAGTTTTCTTCGGCCTCCGCTGTTGGTGCCGGCGCCAACGTCACTGCGCCCGTCGCTGCGGCGTCAGCAGCGCTCAATGCCAGCGTCTGTTCGCGCTCCGATTCGCGGCAGAGCAAGCGCACGCGCCGCAAATCCCACAAAAGCAAGGCCAAGTGCAGCAACAGCAACGTTGCAGTGGGCGTGGGAGTCGGGGTAGGTGTTGGTGTGCCTGGCGTCGGTACAGGCACTGGTGCTGCTGCTGGCACGGCTGCTGGAACGCCACCTGTTGGCAGCTACCCGCCACAGTATACGGCCATCTTTCTGGATCCCCATCATCATCATCATCACCATCCCGGGGCTGCTGCAAATGCGCTGGCCACTGCGGCCGCTGCTTCGCCGTTCCTCAACTCCAACCCGGAATCGGCTGCAAACTTTCTGCAATATCATCAGTTCTATCAGCAACGTCCCATGGGCATGGCGCATCCGCATCAGCATCCACATCCGCATCCGCATCACCATCATCTGCGCAGGTAACTTGAAAGGGCCATTAAAACGAAGCTGGCTACCGTCTTGAAATTGAAAGTTAAACAGGCACAGAGACGGAGAGGGAGACGGAGACAGACAGACGCATTTAAAATTATAATTGGCGTGTCGCGTTGGGAAAATAAAACTTTATCATTCAGCGGGCATCATGTCACGCACAGCACGCCGAGGAAGAGGGCGGCCAGTCCCATTCCCAGTGGCAGACGCAGTCGTGCCTGCTTCCCCTTTGTGGAAATTGGAGCAGCGATTTGTGCTCTGCACAAGGGCAGAGTCACTCGCTGCCTTATTGGGCAGATTAACTGACATTGATATGCACGCCGTAGGAATTCCATAAAGCCTTAAGATACGCCCAGACTCGCGTACTTGTCTCGGCTCTAGTGAAGTGGGCGGGGGCAGTGGCGAAGGCGGGGGTAGCTGCTGCTGCTGCTGTTTAACATGTCACATGTACGGCCTCGTCGATTATCACAAAGCTGTGGAGTCAAACACCCTGTAGTGGCGCTTGCAAATGGGGTATATTGTTCATAAACTTCAAACAATTCCCCTCACTAGCTATAAATACTTTTAATCACTTGCCTGCCTCCCCTCCCTTTACAGGGTATCTCTCAGTCAGCCACTACACCCCCACTCCAACCATCAATTCCGGGAATCTCGTGCTAGCAGCATAAAAATTAATAGTGCCGCATAAATTTTAGGAGAACATGCTGCGACATGGCGCTATTTTTAGTGAAATACTCAAAATACTGCACTACAAAAATACCACAGAAATATACCAAACTAACGACTAAAACCAACGGCTTGATTAATGAACAGTAGCCACATGCGATATGATGGGCAGACTGCGACATTTGATAGACACCTCTCAGGAAAGTGAACCCATCTCAAGCCAAAGCTAATCCCCAAACCAATCGAAACACAATCCAATCAAATGCAATCAAATCCGTATCCAATCAAATAGAAAACCCATTAGATCTATGCTAATTGACACGATGTTCAATTGGGTGCTCGATAAGAGTGAAGAGATCTCAAACATGGGATCGTAAACAAGCCTAACTTATGTGTGTGTGTGTGGACTCAACTCGACATGACAAAATATTTGCTGTCACAATTTTGATAAGAAGAAACAAACAGAAATTATGGAAAAAGGTTCAAACTAAATGTGAACTTCGATTGTTAATTGAATACTGTTTGTATTTGTTGATGTCGTTATTGTTGTTGTTGTTGTCGATGTTGTTACTATTGTTATTGTTGTCATGTCGGAAAATATCAATTTCAATTTTATGAAACAAGTTCATAGGAAAAAGAAGAAAAACCAAACTGAGCTCGGGACAAAATGCGCCTAAACAAATCAAAAGAGAGTTCAATACCATGTTCTGTTTGTGTGTGTGTGTGTGTGTATGTGTGTGTTGTGCACATAAAATCGATACTTTGTAACGCCCGAGTGCACAGAGGTCCAATTGGGCCCAGAGAGCGAGCTTCTTTCTATGTGCTATGCGGCAATACGAAATGAATTTGGAGCCCAGGCACGCATTCGAATTCGTTCCTTGAACTCACTTTAAGTTGCTGGGCCTGTCATACGACACCACACACAGTCAAAGAAAACGAGGGGAAGAGGGGAAGAGACGACAGGAAGTCGCATCAATAGACAGTTTTGGGTTTCAGTCTTGCGGTCTCTCTCGAGCCACTTAACTAGCTAGCTCAGTCTCAGTCCTTGCGAGTCCTTTCCCCCTCCCTTAGCGTTTCCCGCATTCTCAGATATCATATGACATAACGTTCTTAATCTGTGCCACGCACTACAGTACTCATCAGGCCATAAAATACTCATTAATTTTCGTCAATCCTGAAATATTCTCTCTACCTTGGGGCAGTTTGTGCAGCCACCCCCAAAAAAAGAAAAATCAAAAATCCTTCAGCTTCACATGTTATCAGCCTGCTGCAGACAGCACAGAGAGAGAGAGAGAGAGAGAGAAAGAGAGGAAGGGAAAGGGGGAGAGTGAGCTGAAAATTTGAAAATCCAAAACTTTGCTAATAATATTTTTCAGGCTCTTTTTCTCCTTCGCCTTGAGGGTTGCACTTTATTAAATTCTTTTCGATTTATGGTCACCCCTAAGGGCAAAGAACGTTCGTTTACCGTTCGAGGCGAATATCTAATGATATTTTCATAAGCTGCTAAGAAGTAGAGGGAGAAAGGAACACAGAGAGAGAGAGAGAGAGGAAGAACGGGAGGAGAAGAGGTACAGAGAGAGGGGGAGAGGGGAATCCATTAGTCGCGTCGGAGACGCTTAGAGAACTTAAGTGCAGCTTAATGTGGGCATTCATTAACACGGCAAAGAAAGAGAGCCCCGAGAGAGATACTCGTGCATAGAGCAGCGAGCCGTAGACTTGAGCTAATGATAGGCCCAGTCTTGCTACGACCCACCCCCTCCCCCTCTTTTCCACTGACTGGTCAGCTTAGGCGGCATCAGGCTCATCATCATTTTTCTTCCTCTTCAGCACAGTAGCTTCGCTTTTGTAGGCCGAGCCCGTGCCCAAGTCCCCCCACCACCCTGCTCCGCCCCTGTGCTGGTGCCTACGCCTCTGGGCACTGCTGTAGGCCCAGTTAAGCTGTAAACAATGGCAACAGAAGGTTTTACAGTGCAGCACGTAAGCCGCTTAGGAGCCAATGCGAAGAGCGGCAGCTGCATTGAAATTTATGCTTTAATAATTCTAATTTACTTTTAATCATATTTTCTAGACAGTTTTATCTGCACTCCTCCCCTCCCAGTAGTCAACCCCCCTCCCTCCCTTTAGTCGGCTACTTTCAAAAAGAAATGCTCCAAGTGCAGGTTCCTCTCTCTCTCCCCCTCTCTCTCTCTCTCTCTCACTTTGTTGGTTTTGTTTTCGCCACCTTATTTGGTTACCCGTAAAGTAAGTCTAATGTCTTTCTTAATTATGCCGCTCCAGACATGCGCAACTGTCCAAGCGACCCTACCCCCACTCTCTCTCTTTTTCTCCCTCTCCGTTCCTCTTTCTTTCCACCGCGAGCTACGCATGCGCAATGCCAAAAAAAGAGACGAAAAGGAGGCGCAAGAAAACGCTATTAGGGAAGTAATTATGCCTAATGACGACAGCAACTGTTGCGCCCTACTCAGTACACATTGCCTCCACCCCGCCCTGTGCCTCCTCCCCTCTTTACCGCAGCCCTTTAACTGGGTCAGCAAGTGGCTTAATGCGCCTTCCACGCCATCTACGGCTAATGACGCGGCAAAGAAAGCCAGCCCCGTCTACACAGGTAAATGGCAACGGAAGTCGCAAGAGGCACAGAGATTGTTGCGTACTACGCAACGCAATATCATCTAAGCATATCTAAAAGATAGACCTTATAGGGCAGCGGGAAAAGCCGCTTGGGTTTCTATTTGGAAATGCGCAGCTCGAAACCTTGGCTTGAAAAACTTCTGCCATGTCAACTAGTTTACCCTAATGAAGAAGAAGCTTTGACAGCAATTCATTTGATACTTGAGCTCAGTGATCTTGAGTGTAAGTTTCTTTTTCAGTGAACTAGTTCTTTTTTCCTTAACATATTTAATAAGCAGTTTTCTTTATTCCCCATTGAAAAGAAAAGAATTAACGGAAAGAAAGAAACACAAACTTTATATGAGTAATACCTAATTGTTTTCTACATATAATATAAAATAAATGATAAAGATATATAGATATACATACAAACATACTTAGTAGGCATTCACACAGCTTTCTTTTGAAATGATCTTCCTTTGTTTTTGCCTTTTCTTTGTTGTTCACTGCTTATCACGTATTCTTGAAACAATGGCGCACTCAGCGAAATACGTCATTATAAATAGCAATATCTTGCAGTATTCATACATGCATACATACACTTATACGATAGTAGAGAATAAGGGAAACTATCGATAAAAAGTTTAAATTAAATTGCAATATATTAAAAGAGAAACAAGTGAAACCTATCAACTTACAGCTGTTTCTATACATATTATACCCTACTCAACATCTCCTTTATTGTTATCGATACTATCGATAAATATATTTCGCCTCATTTGGCACTTTAAGAGGCACTTTACAACGCTGCCGTAAAAATGAAAAACTATCCCAGCCTCGGCTGCCTCATGTGTAGCACGTTGCCATTGTGGAAACTGTCTCCGTTTCTTCACCCATCCAATACTCCTCCCCTCCCCTTCCCCGTCCCTTCGTTCTATCCGTTTCAATTTCAATGCGCGCTGATTGAGCTTAAGAGCCGAAACTGAAACCGGGACCGGGAGATGTTTACGAGCTCGCAACGCGAGTGCAGCGAACATTTTCGAATAACAATAAATGTTGCACGCACACACAAAAGCTCATAAATTAGCCCACTGTGCGAGAGAGCGTGTGTGTGTGAAGGGTGTCATTAAAGATGGAGGCAGCACAATCCGAGTACAATGCAGTCTGCGCGCAGAAGCGCCGCAGGGCAAGCAAATATGTATCTAAGTATCTTATGGATACTATTGTATCTCTCTCTATCCCTCTCTCTCTTTCTTCCTCTGTGCTGCTACTGCGCTGCATGAATGATCTTGCTGACAAATGATCTTGTTGCAAGTGCTCGAGATCATTAACAAGCAGGTTATTATCGATACCTTTAAGCCACATGTGGCCAATATGGGGGGAGGTGATAAAGTATCTGAGGAATACAATATGAAACCTCTTTAAATGCATCGTAGAAACTCGCGTACGTGTTGCCAATTGTCAATGAGATTCGACTTGGATTACAGAATTTACGACACGCCCGACGCTATGTGTGGGAGAACTTCTGAAGAGCTTTTGTTTCTGATGTGCGACATGCAACATGAATCATTTTTCTGACATCTCGAGAATGCCATCAAAATACTATGTGAGGCAATACTTTTTTTTGTAAATGAAAAACATTTTTTATCCCCCTTCTAAGTTCTTCTCTCCTCCAAAAGGGCTGCTTCACTTTGATATATTCGAAATTGATGGGCCGCTTCACGCCCTAATTACAGCCACAATTCTGATGCTAGCTCGTTTTTTATGGCATTCTACGATCTGTTTTCTTAGACAGGGTATAGCTGGAATGTTGTGTGAGATGTTATAGAGGAAATTTTGAAAAAAATATAAATAATTACAAATTTTATTTAATATCTAATAAATTTGATCTATAAATAACATACAACATTAAATTCAACTATTACTTGGTCATTCTAAGGCTCAAACAAGTTTCTCTTCTTCTCTACTTGTCCCAACTTATTGTAGGGTATCTACACTTCTTCTACTGTACAGTTTCTTTAGTTTTTTGTATCGTTTTCATTTTTATAAATTGTTCTTTTTGGACTTCCCTCTCAGATTCTTTGTTAGATGACAAATTGCCGACAATTGAGTGTGACGCTGTCAGGCCAGAATTAGTTCAGGGAGTTACCCCATGCCCCATGCCCCTGCCCCGCCGCCACCCGCAGCTGTTGTAATTAAATGAAATCTGAAATCATAGTGCCCCGCATCGGTTCTAAATATAACCTGAATATATACAGTTTTTTTAAGGCTTTTCAAACGCTTTTCTCGTCGATTTTTTATGGCTTTATGGCCAATGCAAGAAGGGAGTACGCCCAAAGAGTGAGAGGGGTGGCCCCGCAATGATTTATGCACAAATTCAGCGGTTTTATGGCGTAACTAAAATTTATTTTCACACCTAAAAAAGCTATAGTTTTACAGGGTCTTAATATGCGTTGTCCCCACGGGGATTGGGGTGCAATTAAAAATATTCAAACATTCAAAAATTGTTTTATTACCCGTCCGAGAAGGATGATATAGTAGGGAGGGGGAAACAACTGCTAACCTGTTGCAAGTCGCCTTTATGAAGGTAACCCAAGATGGCACGATAAAACGAAACACAAAAGAAGTAGAAAAAAGAAAAGAAGAGAGAAAAGAAGAGAAGGAGGTGCAGGAGGGAAGAAGAAAAGCAAACAGCAAATCAAATGAGAAACAGCTGCCTATTTCTAAAATCAAATGGGCCACGCACACGCACAGCGGGGCGCAACAATGAGAGAAGAACGAAGAGGGAAGAGTGAAGAGGGGAACAAGGAGCGTTGGGAACGTAGGGAGAAGGGACGACAGGACCGCAGGATCAGGGATGACAGGCAGGTGCAGTGTGTGGCGAAGCAAAGATTTTCTAAATTTATGCAGGCATTAACTGGACAACAACAACAAAGGCGTGTATGAGATGTGCGAGTGTGTGTGTGTGTGCCACATGTTACGCTGCTCAACGCGTCCTTTGCACTTACTTACGTATTTCTCTCAGCTTCCCATTATGCTTGTCTATGATTTAGAACACGCACACAAACTCGCACTCACTTCTTTGCCTCCTAGTGGCACGATGATGTAATGTGAGACCCGAACTCGGCCACTACCTGAACTCGGACAGCTGCAGGTAGTCGCTGCTCCTTAATCTTGAGAGTCAAAGAAGCGAATGCACTGCAAGAGAAGTCAGTGAGTGAGGCAGTTCTATAAACTAAGGGATGGCTGCAGAGTCCAAAGAGATATGTGATATCTTTCTTGATAAGTCAAGTTAGAATATCAAACTATTGTCTTCCAAAGGTGCTAAAGATTTCTTAGTATTTTCCGAGAATTTATAAACATATGAAGTTATAATATGAAAATTTAAAAAGCAGGCACTCTAATTCACTTATTAAAACGATGGTTTTAACGATAGTATAGCTTTTTGATTGCTTTTCTGCCATAAGCATTAATGAAACATTGAATGGATTCATCTACGTTAGATTTCGATCAATAAGCTTTATGATTTTCATGAAAATTTAAGTCGTAACTTTTTATATGACGATCTGTAACTAAAACGATAGTTCTGTCGATAGTATTTCATGACATTAATAGCAACTCGACTCTTATCTTCAACTATGTCGATTAGTAGCTAAAATGGTATCTCTGTCGATATTATTGAGACTCTGAACTGAGACCTTCTACCTTATAAACTCATTATTTTATTCTCCTAAATCTTGATACCTTACATGCCCAACGATACTCATGCTATTCCCCTCCTTTGCTTGCAGAACCCTCTTGGACGTGGCTGTACCGCTGGCCGGTGGCAGCGGCGATGTTGCGGGCACCTTGAACAGCACGAACTTCAACATGTCCGGCATGGCGGCCTCCTCCGCGGTGCTGAGCAACATTGAGCTGGGAGACGGAGCTGCACTTGGTAACAGTCTACGCAAATGGTTCGCGCGCCCCTCGCTACCCTTTGTGATTGGCATATTTGCGCTGGGAGGCGTGGCCTGTACACTGGGCGGCATTGTGTTGGGCTCGACAGGGCTCATCGAACATTCGACACAATATCTGAGCGCGGCACTGCTGATGATCGGCATTGGAGTCTCGCTACTGGTCATTTCAGGCGCCATCTGGCGGCTGAGTCTGCCCGACGATGTCGACGATTGTCCCTGCTTCCGTCGCCTGGAAACTTGTCGCAATTGCAACAGTCCGCACTGCACGAATCGCCTTCTCCCGGGCAGTTACCTCTATCCCGAGTTCCAGCATCGTCCGCCGCCTCCGTCGTATCTCACCTCGCTGAATGAATACGCTTTCGTCTATCATCCCAGCACGCATCCCCAGGCGGCCTATGCCACGGTGCGCATGAATACGCCACCGCCGCTCTATCGCTCCACCTACTCCCTCAAGTAAGTTACCCCAAGATGAATCCAAAAGAAAGTTTATCTAACTTCTTCTCTTTCTTTTAGCACTTCCACGTCGCATGTCTTGTCCGGGGGCGTGGCACTGCCGCCCACAAGTGAGCAGAACGTGGAGGATCAGCTGCCCGTGCTGTGCACACGTGAAGCCATCAGCCAGACCTCCTTCAAGGAGCTGGAGATCAATGAGATCCACGAGGAACCGCCCACACGAGAGGCCGAGAGTCAAACGCTCTTCAAGGAGGTGGAACTGGACTAAGAATCTCTCCCTCTCTCTCTGTCTCTCTACCCAACTACTCCCAGTTGTGCACCTCCAACTCTGACTGATTTTACTGTACGAACTACACATACATATATCGTATATAACTATGCGTATCCTCAACCTATCGAAAACTGTACAAATTAATTTAGTTTTTATCGCACCAACTTACTTAGTGAAATTACAGTGTACATAAGTTGTAAGTTTTATAAACATTATACATATTTATTAATGTGTACAAGCGTCCTATATACGATTATATATCTATTTACACTTAGTATTTACACACGATGTTTTCAGTTTTAGCCAAATCGCCGCTCGCTTTGGCTTTTATGTTATGTTGATCATATTCCAATAATGCCAAATTTAATAATAAATGTCTTTAAGTGGCCTAAATGTGAGATCAGACTGTGTTTTATTGCAGATAAATTCATAAAATATATTTAAAAATTACTCTTCAACGATTTGGAACGATATGCCATTAAAAGAAAGGTATTACAGCTATTTTAGCCAGCAGTGTGGACTGCAAGCTGGCATGTAGGCTGAGGTGGGTTGGATATTATTGCCAGCTCTGTGGGCTGTCAACCGACGGCAAACAGTAGAATATTTGTTTTTGCCTGCACTGTGGGTTGTCAGCTGAGCAGTTGTTTGTAATGGTATGATTAATTTAGCCGGCACTGTAGGTTTTCAACAGTGACCTGAACTGGCATGCCTAGCTGAGTCAGCAGTGTATGCTATTTTCGCCAGCATTGCAATAGAAAGAGCAGCATGGTTACATAGCTATTTTTGCCACCACTGTGAAGTAGCTACGTGACACAGGCTGGTTGCTGAGCTAAATGACACAAGCTGTTTGCTGTAGTCAAGCGACACAAGCTGGTTGCTGTTTTGTAGAGGAAACTCTGTGTAGCCGAGACACAAACCATGCAAACAAACCGGTTATAGTTTGATTGTGTCAAGGGTGTGTTTCGCGTTTAATATTAAAAAAATTCAAATTAAAAATTTTTTAAAATGGTCTAAAAAGGTTATACTAACTTTGTGCAAATATATTTAACAAGCAGATGGGAAGAGGGCGTTTTATATATATTCCTGTTCAGACACACCACTTTTAAATTAAATTTTCTCATTTAATTCATCATCATCGAATTAATAAACAAAATTTGAAAACATCGGCTACGCAGGCGATATTTTTATACCCTTCGACTATTGTTTTATTTTATTGTTTACATGCAGTGTTTTTACAAAATTCTTAACAATCCCTAATGCTAAGTTGTGTTAATAATATACTCGGTGCCACCTCTTGTTTTCCGTTATCCAGATACCTGTTGCTCTAACGTAAACTGACCCAATTTTAAACAAAATCAATAATCAAATTACTAAAATTACTTAATTAACGTTGAAATTAAGACCAGCCTGGCCAATTATAAGTGAATTGTTGATTTGACAAAATAACAAATTCAAATTTAGACTGAGCTGTCATTATATCATTTTTTTGGGAGCTTATGAATATTGAATGTGTGTTCCATTTTAAATGTGAGTGCGATGAAGTGAGCGAGGCACGTCAAAGGAACTGTAAACGTGTGTGTTTTAAATAGGAACAACACGCGTAAAAGGCGCTCAGACGACGTCGAACCTTCTTCAGCAGTGGAAATGTATCTGCAGGTGTTAATAGTGTCCTTTGTGCTGGTCCTGCTGGGCGCACTGGTTGGTTTTCTAGGATTCCCAATGCTCTTCGAGGAGTTGGTCAAGCGGGTGAGCCAAGAAGAGAATCATTTGATAATTTTGGAAGTTAAAGAAACCTTGTTTTCTTGCAGAATGTGAATCTTAAGCCTGGCAGCGAGACGCGTCAACTGTGGCAGCAGCTGCCGTTTCCCATGGGCTTTAGGATCTACGTCTTTAATGTGACCAACGCACACGAGGTGGAGGAGGGCGGTATGCCGCAGCTGCAGGAGCTGGGACCGTTGGTATTCGAGTAAGTAGAGGAAGTCTTTGCAGCCTGAGACCGATTAAAGTTCCTTTCCAGTGAGTGGAAGGACAAATTTGATGTGCAGGACATCGAGGAGGAGGATGCAGTCAGCTTCAAGATGCGTAATACATTTAAGTTTCGTCCGGACTTGGGACTGAGTGGGCAGGAGCTGGTCACCATGCCGCATCCCCTGTTGCAGGTAAGCTTTCTGGAGAAGATCAACGCCTCTGCTCATTCCACTTCCCCTTCTCGCAGTTTATGACTTTGGCAAATCTGGCACAACCCGCCGAGCTGCAGGCTGCAGTTGCTCAGGGACTCGAGGTGTTGCTGCAGCCACAGAGTGCCTTCATCACGACCACCTTAATGGAGCTCTTCTTCGATGGCTTCGACATCAACTGCGAGCAGCAGCATCCGGCAGCGCAGGCCATTTGCCAGCAGTTCCAAGCCGGTGCGGTGCCAGGCGCAGTTCCAGTAAATGCGACGCACTACAAGTTCTCGCTAATGGGCGCGGCAAGTGGATCTTCGAAAGAAACTCATGAGTAATCTAAACTAATCAATGCACCTTCCACCTTAGGGCAACCACTCGAATGTGGGTGAGTTCAAAGTGTCTCGCAGTCGTGCCCACAAGTCATCGGTGGGTCACGTGCTGTCGTTTAATGGCGCGCAGGAGCTCCAAGTGTGGCAGGAGCAGGTGAATGGAAGTGATAGATGCAACCGCTTGCGCGGCACAGATGGCACCGTTTTTGCACCCTTCATGCGCATCAAGCAGGGTTTGTGGAGCTACTCGGCACAGCTCTGTCGCTCACTCAGCCCACAGTGGAAGGGCTCAACCAGATATGACAAGTTGCCCGCACAGCGTTACGAGCTCAGCTTCGGTTCGGCTAAGGTGGGTGAAGGAAGGGAGGGAGTACCTAAGGGGGAATCTCTAATGATCCTTATTCCTTCAGCTCGAGCCAGCTTTACATTGTTTCTGTGAGAATTATCCTGATGATTGTCCAGCCGATGGCACCATGGATCTGATGAGATGTAATGGCTTGCCCTTTGTGGCTTCACTGCCTCATTTTTATCAAGCGGATGACAAACTACTTGAGGAAGTGGCAGGACTGTCACCTTCCGCCGGCAAACACGCCAGCTCGCTGATCTTCGAACAGGTAACGAGTATATCCCATCATTATATACAATAGTTATAGTTAAGATTATCCTATTTACAACTTCAATTCCTTGCCAATCTTTCCAGCTATCTGGCACCGTGCTCTCTGTGCACAATCGACTGCAGTTTAGTCTGAAGGTGCAGCCTGTTCAGCATGTGCAACTGATGTCCAAGCTGCGTCCGCTCACCATGCCCCTCTTCTGGATAGAGGAATCTCTGCAGTTGGATGAGACAGTGACGAAGATGTTGCACAAGAAGATCTTTAGGTGAGCGGAATCATTTGATGGCAGGTTACCTGATTGTACATAAATATTCAATATGTTTTGCAGTATTCTAAATGCCAATAATATATTCCGTTGGCTGGCCATCGGTTTGGGAAGCTTGGGCTGCGCTCTGGGAGGCATCTTCCTGCACTTGTCGCAAAAGGATACAAAGCGAGTGGGAGCAGGAGAAAGTTCCAATTAGTTAATCCCAAGATGCTGTAGATATCATTATAAATACCCTTTAATAAAGTTGGAGAGTGCATCATGCAAAACAAATTCTTTCATTCACGAGGAATCGGAATACAATATATAATTATATGAATGCTCTTCGATGTTCAATAGTTCATAGAATAGTCTGTTATCGTATATAGTATATATGTATGTAGTTATAGTAGGTATGCAAGTTAGTTCTGCAGCTTGAACCTCTCGGAACATCTCATTGCGAATAGATACAATTACAGAACTTAGTTGCGATCTTAGATGATAAAGAGTACGAATGTTTGTGTGTGTGTCTGGATGAATTTGTGGATGTGTTTTAGTTTGGCGGCTCTAGTTTTGTCTCCTCGTCTGTCGCATGCCCTTCTCAATCTCAAACTGCCGCACATCTGTGCGCTGCAAGAAGTCCTGTCGCTCCAGGTACCTGGGGGGTAAGAGGAGGCGTTAAATACATTTTTGTACCATCTATAGATGACTTCACTCACCCATCCTTGCCCTTGTTGTGGGTGCGAAGCTCTTCGTCGATACCTTCGTCACTCTTGAAGGCCTTCCAGTCCATTTGGGACTTCTCCAGCACAGACAATTTCTTCTTCTTGCCCAGTTGATTAAGTAAGGAACCCAAACCGCCGCCTGCACCACTTGCAGCTCGTTTGCCGGCTCCGAAGCCGCGTGGGGAAGGAGTTTCCTTAGCGCTGCCTGTTGCTGGCTGCTGCTCTTGATTCTCTTTCGCGCTGGAACTGGAACTAGAGCTGGAACTGGAGCTGGACTTGACCACAGTCGTTGCTTCAGTAGCCTCCGTTGCCGGCTTTGCGGCTGGACTGCGTTTTTCACTTTCCACTTTCTTTGCCGGCACAGGTTGTGACGTCTCTTTGGGCTTGGGCGTAGGTTTGCTCTCACCGCCCACATCTCCTAGGAAGTCTGCCCAGAGCGCATCGGAACGAGATTTATCCTCCTCTTCATCGGATTCCAATTCGTCTTTTTCCGCAGTTTGACGTTCCGTTTTTTTGGTCTCCGTTTGACGTGTACTGCGCGGGGTGGGGACGCTGCTTTTCTTTTCTGTGCTTATCCGTTCATCTCTTGCATTATCTTTCTTTTTACTCTTCACGGATTTTGTTTGTTTCTTCCTCGCACCGGCGTCGGCGTCGTCTTCATCGTCAGATTCGCTTTCGCTCTCGTTTTCATCCTCTTCGTCGCCGGACTCGGCTTCATTTTCGTTTTCCAGGCAGAAATCTTCATCACTCTCATCGCTGTCCGAGGCATAATCTTCTTCCTTATTCATATTTGATACTAACTAATTTCTATTAGTTTTCAAATATTTATTGAATAGCGAAATATTTTCAGAGGTTTTTTCCGGTCGAAACACAAATTCTATAGACGCACACACACACAAACAGACAAACAGAAGGCCCACACATGCAGAACGCCAATCAGCTGCCGAACAGCATGTTTGCATGTATATCGATAAATGTGTTTAACAGCTAACATCACTGTTAAATAGCGTCCCAAGCAACAATGTTATTGGCACTGGAAGCCACTAAGCACTGAACACATAGAGTACTCAAACAGCGGTCTTTACTCATTTGATACTATGAAAACATTGCGACCCCAGAGGCCGAAGCGTTTCCCGAGTGAGCGATCGGCTCTCTTTAGTGAGAATACACGAAGAAACGAACAGAGGCATCAACTCGGTCGCACAACGACAGCGGAACGATGAGCATGGGCGTATTTCTTTGCGCTGTGCGAACGTTTTAATGTGTGCGTGCAATGTGTGCACAATCTTCGCATAATGTATACGTTGTTTGTGAAGTTTGACAACAAGCAAATGCGCACCCAACGGTTGCACACGCACATCTGTTAATAACATTCTGCAATTAACAGAGTTGCGTTGTGCGATATTCACTATCGATATATTAGTAGCGAACAGCTGAGCTCATTGCTTATCAGACTCGTTCCACTTCCCAATTTGTTTCATAGCTCGGTTGCTATGTAAAGGAAGACAGTGGAAAAAACAATAATAATTAAAATAAATACAATTAATTACTATTGAAGCGAATATCAATTGTGCATTACAACTAAATTCATCTATGGACGCGCTGTGCATTTAATAAATAACCACAAAAATGCTTAGCTAGGACTGGGTGAATCACTGCCTGCGCTGCAAGTGCTTTCTGGCTGTGGCCTTTTCAATCGATTCTCTGTTTTGCTTACCCCACAAAAAAATAAAAACAAAAAGAAAATCAAAAAATTTAATTCTGGAATTTGTTGAGCGGCTTAAAAAAATACAATAATAACTCGGCGACACCGGAAAAGGATCAAAGCAAACCAAGTAGCAAGTCCGTGTGGCGCATGTCTGTATGGGCGCGTGTTAATGTTTGTGTGCGTGTGAGTAACGCCCCAAAAGGCTAAAAGGTCAGCAGGCCAAATGAAACGTGCTTTTCTCTCTCTTCCCCAATCGCAGGTTCATCGGCAATATTTAGGAACAATGTGCACTGCGCTCTCGCAGAACTTCAGCTGCTCATCCAACTGGTCAACGCCTTTCCGGACCGCAGAGAAGGCCAAACACCAAGAAAAATCACAACAAAACAGCTAAACAAATGACCAAAAGGAGGCCGTGGAGCAACGGAAAAGCAATAATTAGCTACGTAGTGAAATAACAACAACGTATTTTAATAGCAACAACATCAACTAGAAACCAACACCAACAACATCGAGATCATTGAATACTTCCAAAACACAGCGCCAAATAGTTGTATAGTATACGCCTCCCCCTGGCACGCCCTGCCTGCCACTGATTGCTGCCTGATCTGGTCATGTTCTCCGAACCCTACGACACGGATGAGCTGGACCGCATTGTCGATGTGGTGGGTCTGCGCTCGAATGCGCGCCTCAATACGTTCCGCGAGATGTGGTATCATGTATTTCTCTGGGCTCTCTTCTCCTCCATCTTCATCCACACATGCGCCGCCCTCTTTGCCTTTGTCACGCTGCGCCGGCACAAATTCGGCAGGTTCTTCTCCATACTGATATTGGTGATGGGATTCCTTTCGCCCGCCGTCAGTGGCATCATTAGCAGCGCAGTGATCGCCTTTGTGCATCGCGCTTCCAGTTTGCCCATGTCACCGATCTATGCCATGATCTGGGGCCTCGGACAGACCATCTTCTCGGCCTGTCTGGGCTTCTCGCGCATTCTGGCCACACTCTAGAAGAAGGTGAATGCGTGTTGGACTGAATCGAATCATTTTTTCATTATTCTCTTTGTTTATTTGGAACTCTTAACGTGTATATCAAAGTATCAAAGTTCATAAGACTAGGCTAAGTATTAATTTGTAATATCCTAACTGGTGTATATAGTTAACGTTAATACTTAAGGCGCAGCAGCATAGACCATATTCAAATTTTCATACTACAACTTTTTGGCCAATCTGAGGTCTAATTCGCATAAATCTATCAGCAAATTGTTCAGGTCTAAAATCATTTCAAAACAATTATGAAAATTTATAGCGAATCCGTATGGAGAATATTGTGATTTTTGAATATAAATATATACTATCTACAAATACGAAATAGATACAAAACAACAACTGTACATTATTTTAGCACCTAATTTAACGATCAATTGTAATATACGAGAAGACGCTGAATAAACGGCCTGATTCTAAAATACCGATGTAGACGCCTTTAGAAATGAGTACGATTAGTTAGAGTATCAAGTTTTCTGAGATTTAGTTAGAATATACGATTTTATTAGGTTATCTTCCATTCGTATCTACAATAGTTAATTAAGGTATTTGGATCTTGGGCATTATTGAGAGCATTCAATTTACGATCTGAGAGTATGGATATAGATTCCCTAGGAATTTACCTGCTGCCAAGTCAGTCTTTATTCCATCATATACAGAGTACAAAAGAGCCCGTTGTATGTGGATGGAGCAGTCTACATTTCAGGTAAATATTCATTCCGTGCTGAGCTTGAGCATTATACAGAATATATATCTGTGGCTTAGAGTGATCAGGTAATACTGTAGCTACATTCCAGATCCGTATCAGATTAAAGTATTCGGATCTCTGGCATTGTACAGGGTATATAATTTGCTGCTGAGCACGTTGCCAATGCGTCGTTCCGTCTGCAATGGCTGCGGTCCGTTGCTCCGTTTGATCTTGACATCTGCCAGCGTTTGCACCGCCTGTGGATCGTTGGCGAAGTGGTCGAGCATGCTTTTGGGACAAGGATATTGACCTATAATGGATTCGGCCACTTCGAGAGTAACTAAGGGCAATCTATTCAGATGCTGCTGCCAGAGCCGTCCGTAGCCGTTGCCCTGTTCGACGCGCACGCACTGCTTGTTATCGTTGGCCAGATACTTTTTGAAGCTGCCCAATATGGCCTGGCGCTGCTGCTTGTACGGCATCTCTGCGATGGCTTTGGTGTAGCGCTGCAGCAGAGCCAACAGTTCCTTGGCCAATGGCTCAGCCAACTGTTCGATGTGAAGCTGCTGCAGTAGTTGCAGTTCAATCAATGCATTCGCCTCATTGCTACCATGACGTAGGCGTGGCAGAACCACAGTAAACTGTATATTGGGTGCGGGGAATGCATCGTGCAGCTTAGCACCAATGCAGGCCAGTGTGTTCTGCTTCATTGCGCGCTGAAAATCCGATTCGGTCAGCAACTGCAGAACTTCTTGCTCCACACGCCAGGCATCGTCCAGACCAGTCGTGCTGGCACCTGGCACGGCCACCAGTGTGTGTTGGCCCACATTGCGTTCCCAAATGATGCAGTTTTTTGCTCCAAGACTGCGTATTTCGTACTTTATATCCGTATTATTCAGTTCCGATATCAGCTCCTGCCCCAGAGGGATACGCAGCAAGCCCACATCCAGTACTAAACGCACATATTTCTGGCACTCTCCTGGCCTAATGCGCTTCTGTTGTTCCCTTATAGCCTGTTTTAACAATTTGTCCGCTTTGTTAGACATTATTCAATAAAATTTAACAAAACTACAAAAACAAGCGCCAACTGACAAAAAACCAACGATATACGTAGTGTTGCAATGCGTTCGAGAGTGTTTCACTCATCTTCCCAATGTTCCGGCCTATCGATAGCCAACACGAAAAGAGCTGCTGCTGGTCATTAATCGATTTACAGCGCTGCACTCCACACGTGTTTTTATTTACTGCGAGAAAACAAGTCAAATTTATATTTTTAATACAAAATGTATCTCATGTACACAATTGATGAAAATGGCGAGCGCGTCTATACGCTGAAGGTGAGCTTTTGCTGGCTAGCAATTGTATTTCCTGTATATTAATTGGGCTGATCAATTCTAGAAACGCACTGAGGACGGACGCCCCACGCTCTCGGCGCATCCAGCACGCTTCTCCCCCGAGGACAAGTACTCGCGTCAGCGCATCACCATCAAGAAGCGTTTCGGCTTGTTGCTTACCCAGAAGCCAGAGCCCGTCTATTAAGCCAGCGAATTAGTTTAAATTAGCTTATATGTGTATTTACAAATCATAAGATCACTTTATAAAAAACCATACAAAACAATTCAAAGGCGTCTCTTCAGTCCCGCCGTGTAGTCAAACAATTGTGGGTTCCGGAATTCGCCTCGCATGTCCAGCACGTAGAAGAGTGACTTGTTCTTTACCTTAATGGGCAGCTGCACGCGGGCCATTGCACGGGACTCTTCGGCAGAAATGTACTTCAGGGGCACAGTCATGATGCGATTACGGTTAAATGGTCCGTACGTAACAAATGAGACGCTCTGTCCGCCCTTGCGTAGAATGAGAAAGCGTACAGATCGCAGTGTAAACATCCAAACGGCGAACAGAATACCGTAGCCTGTAAACGATTTTGGTTTTTCTTTATATAGTTCACATCATGTTACCTCAGCGTGGACTTACCTATCAAAAAGCTACAGGCCGTAATCCCGTTCTTATATTTATTCTCGCCGAGATTTACGCGCTGATACCATTTAAGTTCTTCGCCAGGCTTATCCTCAACTGGCGCATCCTTCAGCGTAGTGAACGCAAAATGTGATAGATATGTCCAGAACACAAACTGGCACACACCGAAGAAGTTGAGCATCTTGTAGAATCGAGGATTCTCATATTTAAACAACACAATATCCTTGGGAACATTTGTATTCACATCGAAGGCAGGTCGAGTTGAGTTTGCTCTTATTGGAAGTGCACAAGCCGACGGATTACTGGCTTTGACTGGCACCGTACAACGAAGGCTTTGTATAGTGTGTCGCTTGATTAAATTAGCACCGTATCTGACCGCAAAATTCACCAAGTTGCTCATTTTAACTGATAACTTTGTTTATTGCATTTATTATAAAACCAATCTAACCTACAAGCGGAACATATGTTTTTGTTTTGTTTCATTTCTGCCGTTTGGTTCGCAAACGAACTAGGTGTGCAAACTGTTCTCAGGGCTGGAGGCACAATGAACCTAAGTTGCGGCACAGCAAAAATATTATTCAGTCGGAATTATATTGTGCAATGTTGTGCAACGTATATCATTAGGTCATTAAGTAAATTATTATAATACATAAAACTACAAAGCATAATTAAATTAAATTTGTTAAGCTTTTAAGTTGTTCATTTTTTCATACTGCAGGTCACAAATGATTTCACTTTCCCTTTCCAAAGGTTCAATTGCCGGTGAACTGGTTTTGTTGGATTGGAACTGGTCACTGTCAAACTGACTCAGGAGCTTATTCATATCAATTGTTGTTGTCGCTCTTTTAGTCTGTGTTTGGTATTCCAGTTGTTCAGGGCGGCAGTCCACACTCCGGTGTAAACAATTGACTAAAAACTGTTTAAATCGTTAAACATTTTATAACTAAAAATATAGAGTATGTTGTAAATAATAAAGACTAAAGTTAAAGCCAAGAATTGAGAAAAAATTTGATATATTTTTCACTTGGTGAGTAAAAAATATCTAATGATAAAGATCATTATCCCAATGTTATGTATATTACATTGCTTATAGTTTGTAACTATATCCTTAGCTTACATAATTATAACAATAGATTTTTTCGATATGTGAACATTAGTTTTACATTTCAGATATATGTATATATTAAGATACCCATTCTTCGTTTGTGTTTTTAGGGTTGTCAGGTGCTTGCACTGCTGCTTCTTAAATAAAACATCATCAACAACCTTTATTAAGTTTTTTACTCTTTTAATAGTTTATAAACAAGTTTAAGGTAACTTAAACTATAACTTTACCCTTGACTGTTTAAATCTATGTTGGCATTTGGAAATTTCTAAAAGTTGCACATGTGAAATGGCAACCCTATTATTTAGAATTTTTCCGATAGTTATATGAACATGCATATGCATGTCCGCTATGTGCGAAAATTTAATTTGGATACATTTTTTATCTGAAAAGCTTCTCTATGAGCACTTGGCAGCCCTAAAAACATAAAAATGTACAATCGACGAAGTAAATTGTTGCCTCGTTTTGCTTTTATTTTGTGCCTGCACAATAAGTCACGTGACAATTTGATTTCCGATATCTAGAATCGTTAGGTAGAATCAATATATCGAACATTGAAAACATTTTCAGACCTAAGGATCCGTAATATTTTTCGAAATATAGATGTTCTTCAACCTAACCCAACTTTGCATCAAAATCGATACGTAACCTAAAAAGAATGTGAATGCGCTGCAAAATTATACGCAGACAAACCTTGTTATACATACACGCGCACACATACACACACACACACACACATACAAACAAGCGCTGCCACTTAAGCAGATGCAGGTATGTGCGTGTGTGCGAGAGCGAAACAGCTATAATAGGCATATATGTAACTCCCAAACAGGTCCAAACATCTGAGGTTATATGCATAAAATGCATAAAACAACCTATGCTAACATTGTCTGTATTCATGCAATATTTGTACATTTATTGGAAAACTTTGTTTTATACAGTCAATGTTTGTCTATATGTAAAGAGCGCATATAAAAGATGAGATAAATGGGTAAGGGGTATAGAGCGCCAGCAACAAAAAGAGGGAGACAGAGCGAGAAAGGTAGTACGGTAGTGACAGGGCTACCAGACAAAATCATAAAAACTTTCCGATTCGACCAGCATTTTCTATAAGCATAGACAATACTACAATTGAAGACCTGTTTTCCGATACATCGTAATATAACTTTGGGGAACAACAAAAGTAAATATGGCTGCCGACAACGACGCCTCAATTTTTCGTTTTGCGTCTGTTTTAGTTGTTGCTTTTCACTGTGCTGCTGTATCTTTCGGTACGGCTCGTCGGGCGCCGGACGACGCAACCGCTCAGGTCGTTCGCTGTGGCAAACTTTTTTTCACATTTTCTTCTTCTTGATTCATATATAAATTATACATATATATAGTATATATATTTAAGTTTGTATGTATATATATTTTTGCCCTACAATACGCTCTTTCTGGTAGTTCTTACGCTCCTTCGCTCTCTTTCTCTCACTGTCCTCTCTCTCTCTCTCTCTCTTGTCCCCTCTCTCTAAGCCCATCGGCTGATAATAAACCGGTATCCTGTCAAAAGTCCTAGGCAACCGCGCAAAAGAAAAAGTCCTCAACTGTGGATCTCTGTCTACTGCACAATAGTAAAATTCCTCCTAAAAGCCCCAACCAACCCTCCCCCCTTCCCGTTTGATTTATTTGCCACTTGTACTACCTCCGTTTTATATGCCCCAACATGTCTATCAGATATTTTTCGCTAATATTGCCTATTCCATAGTTAGTTTAATATAATACCCCCTATGTTCCCTTGGCCCGTCTCCCCTTCTCTTAATATATTCGGTATGCCGTACACTCTAGAGTTGTCTCACTTGCTCTCGCAGAGCTCCCTCTCTCTCGCACCGCGCACAGCGTTGCTCAACTGGTAACGTTTTAGTTTTGGTTGCATTTCAATTGGCCTTATAAACTGAACTCCCTAAAAAAAAGTAAAGCATTGCTCGAAGATCCCTGCAGCAGCAGCCTTAGGCTGTGGTTTCAACCCCCTTTCCCTTGGGTCGTGAGACCCCCGTACCCGCTGTCTCTGTAGCCCCTGCCTATGCTTTGTACTGCTGCCAGTGTTGCCACCTGGTTTCAATCATATTTTATTTGTACTTTGATTGCATTACCGATTTAATAATTCACCCGCATTATACATAAACAACGTACAATCTGATATGTATAGTATATTGTAATAAGGTGCAAACCCAAAAACGCAACCAAAACCTCCATACGGTTTCCGCACACTGGGAGCAAAGCAATTTGTTACATTAATTTGCCAGAAATTATGACGTCAGAGCGTCTCAACACAGCTAGGGGTACATTGAGACGGTGTTTCGAAGATGTTTTGTATTATTTCATAATACAATTTTCTTATCGAGTGTTATCAAAATGCCCGAACCACGCCCACAAACTACTAGCATAGTTCGTTGCCCTCTCCCCCACGTCTCTTGCGCGCTGGTTCTTCCTCTTGCGTTCGCTTTTTCTCTCTCGCTTACTCTCTCCCTGTCGCTCTTGTTGTACTCTTTTTTTGAATGTCGTCGCCTTACTGTCAGCTGGTTTTTGCGTTCGCGTTCGCGTTCACTTCGGACAATGTTTAGTTTTGCCTTGAACTCGCGAAGAAATAAAGTCAAATTACATATGGTTTTTGATTTCTTTGAGTGTACTTTAACCATTAAAAACATAAACAGCCCGACAGCTCTATAGAAGTAAAACCAAGGTATTAATAAGGTTCGTAGTTTTATTTTTCTCAAATTATATAAAATTTCATGGTACCTACTTCGCCTTAACCTCACTTAAGTTAGCTAAAATCATTATAATCCCAGAAATCGACTTTAAATAGTAATGAAACTGGTTACAGCTTAACTTCAAGTTATTCTACTCTCTTCGTTTTGTCCCAATTATTTATCAAACTATTCTGCCCTGTGCACACTTATTTCTGTTCTCTGTTTGTTTTGTGGCTGTGTTTCTGGTGCAGTCATCTTGTTATTGTTGTCGCTGTGCTCTGTGTGATTTTTGTTGTTGCGTACGGCCGAACGAACAACCGAACGACGAAAGACCCAACGACACCGGTTAGCTAGGTAGATACATACCGAAAATCGACAACTGACGATAGTCAATGCTGTTTTGGTGTTATACTTGTTCCGATTATTAATGTTTTGGATTATGATTCGTTGGATTTAGTGAACCTTGGAACACAAATAACTTTTTAATAGGTTCTTATCTTATGTAGTGCATTTATGATGGGTATGTAATCTATAAGTAATATTCATATCGGGTTGGTCATATAAGATAGTTTTCTGATTTTAGCTTAAATTGAAGCCTCTGATTTTGTATCTTTAATGTAATTATCATCTATTTTCTTTAAAGCTGTAATCTATGGCAAAAGCTCTAGGAAAGCTTTTTTCGAAAGCTTTTCGCGTGAATTCTTAAAGCAGGAATCATCGCATTAATAAAATACATGATAGTTTAAATAAAACTGTTATTTAAAAAGGGGGTGGGAGGAAATTGGGCTACTGGCAAGCATAAGCATGCTTTTCTAGGGTTGCCACCTTGTCGTACACGAGTTGCCAGATAAATTATTGACTATTTTCTTATTTCTTTGCAGTTCAATGTTTATCAAGTGAGAATTAACATTGCGCAAAATGATGGAAATATCGCAGAACGTGGACATGAAAGAGTTGCCAACCGATGAAGAATTAATGCTTAGCCTAGCAGAGGAGCTTGACAAGGAAGTGGATAAGCTTTCCAGCCCTGGTAAGTCGAAAAGCCCGCATTACTAGATAAGAAATTTTTGTTTACATTTTCCAATTGATTGTCTGCAGATATTAAATCTTCGGTTGATCTGGAATTACAAAATGGATTAGAGCTGGGTGACCTTGACGATTCGATAGGAGCGACAAAAGTTATCGATAGTATTACAAAGGATCTCGAGGATCAGAATATCGAGGCAATCGAGGATATCGGTCAAGAACATGATACGGATCGCGATTTAGTTGCTCTCCTCGATACAATAACCTCAATTGAGGCGGTCAATGAGGGCATCGATAATATCGATAACCAAGATGCCAACAACGCTGCGCTCGATGACACAGTGGCAGAAATTATCGGCGCTGTCAATGAAGAGGCAAAAGTGCAAGAAGAAGAAGAAAAGGAGAACGATAAAAGTGTGCTCGTAGCGCAGGACCCTGAAGAAGATCTAGAAAAACGTGAGATAGATCTGCAAGATAAACAAATAGAAACCGAAGAAGCAGAGAATGACAAAGAATTGATTGAAGATAATTTAACTGAAGAAAACATGGTAAATTTTAAGGAAAATGATAACGCCGTAAAAACAGCGAAGAGCCTAGATGACCCAAGTGAAGACAAGACTAAAGATTCCGAAAAAGAAAAGAAGGAAAAACCCCAAAATCTTTCCAACGATGAGATCTTTATGGATGCATTGGAAAATATATCGAGCTCTGATGAGTTTGATGCAATTGATGAAGAAAATGTAAAGAAGCCCGATAAATCGGAGCTAATGAAAAGTCAGCAGGGTAGTCGCGAGGACATTACCTCTGAAGAGAGTTTCGATAGGGATGAGGAGCAGACAGCAGATAAAAGCAAAATCGAGGAGCCGATTATCGATTTAGACTCCACGGACGAAGGTGCTGAAGATGAAAAAACAAAAGAACAGTCTGCCGAAATAGCCGAAACCTCAGAGATGGGAAATCCAGACAAACCAAAGCCAGTCCAGGTTGTTGAAACTTCAGAAATAACTGAAAAACAAAGTGAAAAGGATGAAGAAGAAAAGGAAACTTTCAAAGAAACTGAGGAGGTTGCATTGACATCAACGCAAGAATTAGAAGATGATAATCAGCTAGAAGCTGTGAAGTCAAAGGAAGCTGAAGATAAGAAAGCGGAAGAGAAGAAAGCAAATGAAAAGAAAGCTGACGAAAAGAAAGAAGAAGAAGAGAATGCGGATGAAAATAAATCAGAAGAAAATAGTGCCAAGGAAGGAAGGCCAATAGCGATCGAAGTTGCTGATGTGAGCAAACCGAAGAAAGCTGAATCGATAAAGGCTGAGCCAGAATCAAAGGATGCTGAATCTGATGATGATGAAGTAATTTTCTTTGAACCCATTGAAAAGTCAGCGAAGGAAAAGGAAAGTAAGGCGGATAAAAAGGTTGAAGAGGTAGTGCTACTTTCCGAGGACGAGGATGAAGTGCCGCCAGTCCCAGCCAAACAATCCCAGGAAAAAGAAACCAAGAGCAAAGACAAGGAGACTCTACCCGAAGAAAAGACCACAACTGCTACATCAGCTGCAAGTGAATCTAAAGAGGATGGCGATTTGCTTGTGGAAAGTTCGGATAATGCCTGCGATCAGTTTGAGAAACTTAAAACGCCGGAGAAGTCGAAGGAAACCCCTAGTGAAGATGGTGATAGTGATTCGAGTAATCTGCTGCAGCCTTCGCAGAAGAGTGGCGAAGATGTAGCAACAGAAGCCGAAGCCGAAGCCGAAACTGAAGCAGATGCTGAACCAGAGGCAGAAACCGAAGCTGAAGTAGACGCTGAGATGGAAACTGATGCGGAGGTGGAAACCGCAGCCAAACCAGCTGAGCATGAGGAGGAGGATGAGCAGGACTCGCCTGTGCTGCCAGCAGTAAAACGCATAAGACTGAGTACCGATGCTGAACCTGAGCCAAGTAGCAGCACCACTGCAAAAGCGGCCACAACCACCAGTACTTCCACTACCACTAGCAGCAGCACCTCGACCTCCACTGTCGCCACCTCAACCAACAGCGATGAGCCGATCGCAGCGCCTGTTGCCACAATTGCCAAGCGCAGAAACACTCTGCTCTCCGTGGAGAAGGATATTACGCCGAGTAAAAAACCTAGAACGGAGGACACAGATTCGAATTGCTCCAGCGATGGTAATCTGCAAATCGATTTGGATGCCCACGATCAGGAGCCGGAGACGGATAAATCGCAAGTTGCTGCTGAGGCGGCGGCGCTTAAGCCGAAGGATGCACCAATTGAACTGAAACCCGAACCGGAGCTAAAGACGGACGTGAAGCCATTGCGTCTGGAGTTTGTCAAGAGCTTTCGCAAGAGTTTCGACAAGATGTCGCGTCAGGATCTCGAGGAACTGGTGCTGCAGAAGGTCGTGGAGAGTATGCTGGTGAAGAGTGAGTTTGCAGAAATACGTCGCCTGGTGGACAAGCATGAGTCAACGCTGGCAACATATCGTCGCAAGATCGCCGAGGTTTCGAAGCAGTTCCTCGATCTGGAGACGGTGCACAAGCGCGTGTTGAACGACTTGAAGGCACGCAATTCGCAGTTCACAGCACCCGTACGTATTACCCGCGCTGTTGGTCTGCAGGTGGGCATGACGCTGATGAAGAAACCCAATGATGATGCGCGCACAAGTCAAGCTGCACCACATGCTGCAGGCAGCATGTCAGCTCCGAGTGCGTCTGCAGCATCGAATCATCTACAGAAGCCGACTACATCGCCATTGCGATTGGCCGTACGCAGCCAGCCACAGAGGATGCCTTCAGCTCTGCAGCACACCCAGGAACAGCAGCAACGCCAGCAGCAGTTGTTGTATCAGCAGCAGCAGCAACAACTTCTTGCCCAGCAGCAGCAACAACAACAGCAGCAGCAGCCACAACAGCGTGTGTTCTTCCCATCGGCAACGGGCACACCAAATGTGCGTCGTGGTTGTGTGCAGAAGGTAACGCCGCAGCGGCCCGTCAACAACAGCAACGGCAACGTATCGCCAGCACAGACGTCTCCACATGCGGGCATGCAACGCATGCAAACTTCGCCGGGCTCCAATGCGCGTGTGTATGCCACAAAGCACACAAGTCCAGGAGCGCGCGGCAGACCACCAAGCGCCTACACGCAGGCACAGAAGCAGCAGCAATTGCAGCAACAGAAACTGCAGCAACAGCAACTGCAGCAGCAGCAACTACAGCAACAGCAATTACAGCAGCAACTACAACAACAGCAGCAACCTTTGCCGTGAGTAATCCTTTCTTTCCACGGCCTATAAACATTCCTTAACATAAATTCTTTTCTTTCAGTGTGCGGATCGGACGCAGTCCTGGCAAGCCGGCGGCCAATGCCACAAACAACGCCAAGCAACGTCCCTTGCCCACTGTGTCAGTTCCCATGACGGATGCTAGCAGTGCCGCTGCTGCTGCAGGCTTTGGCCCGCAACCCAATCTGGCACCCGCACGACCAAAAGAGAAGGCTGTCATCGACTTGACCGACGAGGATGATGCAGCTGCAGCGGCTGCTGCTGCAGTTGCTGCTGGCGTAGATGTTGGTGCAAGACTGCGGCAGGCACCTGGAGGCGCCGTCAAGCGAAATATGCCCAATACGCCCGGTGCAGCTGCTCGTCCTGTTGCCGGCAGTGTGGTGCGAGTGTCGCCTATGAATATGCCACGCGCCAATGCCATCTCGCGACAGATTGTCAGCAATAATGCAGCAGGTAAAAGCGAGAGAAGTTCAAGTTTATCCAACTTGGTAGTTAATCTCTGTCTTTCTCCTTCCTCTCTAGGTCAGCGCAATTCTTTGGCCAATGTCACCATGCAGATCCGTTCGGAGAACACGCCACCGGCTGGATCGCGCCTACGTCAACAGCATCCCGCACCCTTGCCGCTGGCGCCGCCACAAAAGTTTCACCCAGAATGGAAGCTGCCTCCTTCGCGTCCCGTCATTCGCATCAGTCTACACGATTCGGGCATTGTCATCTCGTGGACGCTGGAGGACACGGGCTCGCGATTCGCCGAGTGTGTTACCTACCAGATCTATGCCTATCAGGAGACCATCAATGAGCCCACCACCGATTCGTGGCGCCATGTTGGCGACGTCAAGGCAATGCTGCTGCCCATGGCCGTCACTCTGAATCAGTTCCAGGAGAATCAGCGTTACTTTTTCGCCGTACGCGGTGTGGATGCTCACGATCGCTACGGAGTATTCAGTTTGCCCAAAACGTGGTGAAGCAAATTGGATCCCCCCTCGTCGTCTCGTATAATATAAGTCTATAGTTTTATTGTATGTATTATTTATTTATATACTACCCCCCATGATCATCTCGAGTCCAACAACAGCCCCCATCCAGTAAACAGTTTATGGCAACTAATAAGATAAATCTCCCCCTGAAGGTCATGTTCGTAAACACACCTCTACATGTTCGTTCCTTAATATGCGTGTCAACACCCAATTCAGGTGACTGCTATAATTATTAATCTGAATTATCGCCCTATTTTAAGTCAGTTCTAAGTTCTAGTTCCATTAAGTTTCGTGCTACAAATTTGATTTACTCAAGCGGCAGCTTTGTGGAAATAAAGCGCAACAAACACACGATTATGTTAGACACTTGTAATTTAAACCTATGTTATAAGTTTTAAGGAATAGTATGCAGTGAATAAATATCAAACTGAAACATCACACGTTTATAATTGATTGTATTTTTTCTGTACTTTTATTGTATGTTAAATGTGAAATAGAATTTGTTTACAGACAGTCCTTAGGTTGTTTGTGTTGGGCTTTTTAACTGCATGTTATAACTTCTCAGTACTATCGGACAATTCAAATTTCCTAATCCTAATTGTATATTCATTCGAAATCCAAATTTGATTATAATAAGTATATTAGATTTTATTAATCTTAACTCTTCTAGAAGTTCGATCAAGCTTCTCGAATATGTTTGAAAAGCTAGTCCAAAATTTTCTTTTGAGTAGAATTTTCAAAAATTGTGAGATTATATTATTATTTATTAATATATAGTGCAGATACTGTCAATATATATTTTTTTAATATTTATTATTATTATTTATTATTATTTCTTTCCTTTAAATATTTCGAAAATTATTTATAATTATGAAAATTATAGTTTTAATCTATAAATCGATTTAAAATGATTCTTAATGTACTATTAAAACCTTTTCCGTTATATTCAAGTACTTCTTGACAATTAGCCCCGATAATTTCCGTCAAGCATGATAGGCAATCCTTGACTGAATCGGCCTTAAACACACAGCCACAGATATCCTTGCAGGTCTGGCTAAATTAGCACAAATTGCTTGCACAAATTGATAGAGTGCAGAGGAACGAAGAGGGGAAAGAGAAGAATGAGGGGAAACGAGCGTCATTATTAGGCTCGGAAGCAGACGAAGCAATCGATAGCACATAAAATATTGATACAGCCGGATTTCCATTCCGTTTTGGGGTCACTTGGCACAGTGCCGACATGGTCCCCTCCCTCCTCCCTCCCTCTGTCTCTGTGTGGCATGCAAGCGATGCCTTTGCCAATTGCTCTGCTGCACTTGACATTGGATAAGCGACGCGGCATTTTCTCATTTTTTACCCGATTCGCTTGAGGTTTTTTTTTCTTGATTTTCTTTTGTGAATTTTCCTCTTCCCTTCGTGCTCTTCTTTTGTGTCCATTCATGCGCTGCAAGTGGCAGAGAACGTCGTGATTGGTAGCTGCTGCCCCCCCCTCTACACCTCTGCTTCTGCCTGGTGGCAAGTTGTTAACGTGCACCGCGCACAGCGGCCACGTGCCAGCGCACATTTTGAGCAGCAGCCAAAAAACCTTGACATTAGGCAACACGCTGTGCCACTCTTCATGAGTGTGTGCGAGTGTGTGTGCGTGTGAGTGTGTGTCTGGTTAAGTCATGGAATTCGCCATTGTTGGTGACTTGTGTGCATATCCGGCGCCCAGAAGTTTTTGGCCCCTTTTGTCATTTGCGAAATGCATTTAAATCAGTCAGTCAGTTTGGTCTGCTGCTGTTCGTGTCCTGTGCTCATTGCCGCCTCAATTATTTGGCAATTGTCAAGGCAGCTGCACACACACACATACAAACACATACATACACACATACATGCAACGCGTGGCTGCATTTAATTGAAATAACTGTTGCAAACACACAAAACACACAGCAAAAACGCTGTAACTCAACTTGCTGCGCTGCATCATTTCCGGCCAATGTCTTGGCACGCCTCCAGCTCCCTTCACCTTCCCCCCCCAATTCTCTGTTCCCCCTCTTTGTACCCCTCTGCCACGCCAGCTGCAAAGCATAACAAAAACACAGATGTTCGTCAGCAGGCGCCACAAACTGCTCCGCACCGTACTCCGCTGCTGTTGCTGCGCCTGCGTCGCTTTGTCGCACGGCAACACTGGCAACAGTGTCTGCTACTATTTGGCATTCCTTGACGCTGCTTTACGGCTTTATTCGCTCGCCGTACGCGCCACATAACGGTCGTGTGTCTCCAGTTGGCCGCAACGTGTGCTACGCGTGCAACCTACGGCCGCATGTGGCACGCGCCTCGTTCGACAATGTTTTTTGGCGTGTGTTTCGCATTCAAATTGGCATTAATTGTGGCATCGTTTGTGCCGCGTGTTGCGTGCTGAGAACGTAAAAGAAAGTGAAAGAAAATATAAACAAACCAAAATTACATATAATAATAATTAAAATATATTCACAATTATTAAGAAATATTTAAAAATATTGGAGGAATAAATAAATTGTATTCAAAATTATAATAAGTTGCAGCTTAAATTAATCAATTGATATCAAGCCAAAATAAGCTTAAAAAAAACATATAAAAAAAGATATTAAATTATAGCAAATTTAACATAAATATTGAACGCTGCTGGCCACGGATTATGGAAACAGGTTGAGAGAGCAAGAGCAAACCTTAATTGAAATATCGATTACACGGCCGAACCCATAAACCCGTAAACCGTCAATCGCTTTGTAAGTTGAGCACAAATTCTCCTTCTGCCTCCACGGCGCCACTGGGCCACATTTTCCCTCAGGGGGCGCAAGCTTGTATGTGTGTGTGTGTTTATGTATGTTAATTAAATTACCGTTATGTGTGCCTAACAACAATGCCAAAGAGCACACACGCACACGCAGACACGGCGTAACCTCCATTGCAAGTAATTATAAAAAAACAACAGTTACATCAACAAAAACAACATACAACACACAAACACCACACTCACACACATGCACATTCACTATAGTAATAACAACAATACATGGAACTAGCGTACGTCAACTCGAAACCCATTTCAGTCCCGACTTCTGCTGCCAGCTCCGGTTTCATGTCTTGGCCCTGGCCACTTGGGGCCATATTTAAGGGGTGTGTGTGTCTGAGTGTGTGAGTTTGTTAACTGGGCTGTGCCTATGTCTGTTACCACTGTGCTGCGGCCATTTGCACGTAGCGAGTTACTATTATTAAGCGTCTTATTGTACAATGAGAGCGCACAGAAGTATGCTACGTTTTCTGCGGCTCAGCCGAGCTGGCAACCGCTTCCCTCTGCGTGTGTGTGTGTGTGTGCCAGTGTTGATGTGAGTTTAAGGTGCAATAAGCTGGCATTAGGCGTGTATCTGTGTGTGTGTGTGAGTGTGAGCGTGTGTGAGTGATGCAGCTTGGCAGATTGCTCGACTGAAAGGCTTACGCCTCGCAATCGATAAATTCATGATCCTTATGTCTTATGTGGTCTATCAGTCATCTGGCAAAGCCCTCGGCTTATGCCATGTCCGTTCGAGTCTGTGTGTGTGTGTGTTCTGTGCACGCACTATACTTATTTTTACAGTTCTCTTCTGATTTAATGCCACCCAAAGCATTTATTTCCACTCCTCCCAACAGCTGCTGCAGTTTTATTGCTTTTATTTTATTAGACGAGTTAGTAGCTGAGAGTGAGTGGCAATGGCTAACGCTATTTAAGCAAAACATTATTATTATTTCTTGTCGATAATTTTACAGGAACTACTATCGCTTATTTATGCTTCTGAAAACGTATTCGTGATGGTTTTTAAATTTAATCTTCAAATACTCCTATTGGGCATTAGAAATTGATAGTTATTAAGTTCTGAAGCTTGTTAAAAAGAAGTTCTGTTAGTTTTTATAGTTGTTATAATTTATATAATATTTATCGATAGTTATGCTAACAAACAACTTATAGTCTTAGGTTTTTTATTGCTAGTTTGGACATCATATTAATATTCTGACCATTCTGGAATATTTGGAAGCAGAAAATGTCCTTAAGTATTATATTACATATATTAATATTTATCGATTCCCTGCAACATTATGTTTATTCGATAATTTAATGGCAATTAATGAATTGTTTATTCCGCTAAAGCTAAATCTAAGAAGAAAAAAATACATTTTGAAAACAATCAAATAAACAATTTCAATAAATCAAATTCATTGTTATCATTGAAATCCTACAACAATATGAATTTATTGTTTTATATTTAAGTCTGTTTATCAGCATTAATTATATCAAAATGCCGTCAGTGATTAATGGGATTACATGAAACACTTCAGAATGGCCTGCAGGCAAATCCTGGGAGCTCATTGTTATGATAATTGCAAAGTATTTATGCAACAAATGGTTGCCCGACAGCACTTAAGCAATTTGTGGCAATGTTCAAAATTTAATATAATTACAATAATTACGATAACTACGAGTGAAGCTGATGTTGCTGCTGCTGCTGTTGATGCTGTTGATGCTGCTCGACGAGCCACACTTAACGCAATTAAATTGCGAATTTTCATTTTGTGCCTTCGTTTTTCATTTCTTGTAGAGCATTTTCCCCCGACGGCCTGACAGGATGTTTAAGGCGCTGTCACGTTGGCCGCAGGATGTGTTTGTCGCCTGCCCCACGACAAACAACTAGTACAAACGCACACACACACACACTTGGGAACACACACACCCTCACACGGTGCTCAAACAGTTGCAGTTGTTGGACTTTTTCATAAATTTTCCAACGCCTGTGGAAAAGTCGAGACAGCACACAAGTCCTTGGGGGGCGGAGAGGCGAGAGTAGGTGGTCGTAGGTGTGGCCAGGCAGGGTCAGAGGGGGTGCACAGTGTCAAGTGTCCCAACACCACCCAATGCAAATGTGCAAAGACCAGCATAATGTGCCATAATAGCCACACTTTAGCAGCGAGTAGTCAGAGTATTCACAGTATTCACAGTGAGTGTGCCAGTTGGTGAGTGTGTGAGTGCACGTGGATGATTGTGAGTGCGACTCTGAGTATTGGCTCTGAGTATTGGGTATTGATTATCAGTTTTGCATGCTAATAAGCGAGTGCTTTGTTATTTCGTCGCACGAGACACGTTACACACACACTTACACACACACAATGTGACTGCAAATGTCACTGTCTCTGCCTGAGTGTGTGTGTGTTTCATGTTATAGACTCGTTGTTTGCTGTTTGCCATGGCAGCTGCTCTCGACAGGCACGACCAAAATATAAAAAGGGAGCGCCTCGTGGCCCCAAACGAGCCGCACAGTGTGTGCAGCAAAATAGACAAATGGCAGGGGTATTCCCTGCAGAAATTAAAGCGCGACTTAATTACAACAATACTTTTGTTGTCTGGCAGAGAAAGAGTTATATAAGCTCAATTAAAAATAAAATCAAAAACAAAATTTTATTTCAAAAAATTTAAGAAAATTTAAAATAAATTAAAATCAATTTAAAAATAAATGGGTTTCAAATTGAAAATAATTATTTTAGAATTGTAAAGAAAATTAATTTAAGAAAATATGAATAGTAATGATCATACAAATAATAGCAATAATAATATCGTTGCATAATAATATTAAATCCCTTGTGGGAAATTATAATAATGCATATAAATTAAATGATAATTTGTGGACTTATAAATTATTTTATTTATTAAATTTTTATAATTACATGTATATAAATATTACACACAGAAATTATAGTTTGTAGAAATTAAAATTATTGTTATTAATCTGGTTTGTGTTTAAATCGTTGTGGGGAATACGCCTTCTATTTGCATTATTTAGTGCAGACATAGAGTATGTAGGAATACATTATTGTTATTTTATTATTATTATTTATTATTATATTTATATTTTTTATTTTATATTATTATTTATTTAGTCCTAGTAGGGAACACCCCTACCAATTCTACATATACAACATACATACATAAGTATTTGCTTCGTATGTAACAGCCTTTTGTTTTTTGTTCGATTTGTTTGGCGGCGCCTCAAAGGTTTTTTCCTGCCTTTTGTTGGGCAAGTGGGCGTAGGCAGCCTAGGGGGCGGGCACAGAGTGAGGTGTGGGGCAGGCGGCCATCAGGGGTTGTCGGCGAGCATTTCCAGCTTTTTTTTTTGTTTTTTTCTTGTTTACTTTTCAAGCGTCGTCGTCGTCGCCATTGTTTTTTCTCTCTCTTTCGGAATTGAGTTGGGAAAGGGGGAAGGAGACTCTATTGTATTACGTATACGCCGCGTATTTGGGCTGGTTTTTGTTTTCTGTTGCGTTCGCCCGCTTTCTCAGTTAGTTTTATTTCGTATTTCTATTTTTATCGGTTAGTGTGTTAGTGTGTGTCGGCGCGCTGCTTCCTGTTTCCTTGCTTGTTGTTGTTGTTGCCTGTAGATTTCCGCTACAGTCATAATAATACGCGCGAACAGCTGATAACGCACGCCCCCGCGACTGCCTGGCTGGGTGTGTTGTGTGAGTTGCAAGCTATAAAAAAGTGTTGCCTCACTTGGTTCCCTGGGGGATTGACGAGTCACGCCGCTCTCTCTTCGCACTTCTGCGTCTGGGGGAGCTTGCATTGTTTTCACGCCCTTCACTATTTTATGTCGAAGCTCTCAAGTTGCAGGAGGTAGTCGATTAACGGGGGGAAAGGAAATGCAGGAAGTAGTGAGAAGAGGGTAAGGTTGAGGAGGGGGAAGGATATGGGGTAAGGGGTGTGGGAAATCAATACGTCGCATTATAATCAATCATGAACCTGAGCATGATAAACGCTTCGCGTTCGCCAATGCAAACAACTGAACAACAACAAACAATCAAAATGGATGAACTTGATGGGCAACAGTCGTGTGCCTGCTCCTGCCCCCGCGTCTCTCCCTCCCATCCTGCCACATTTGTTTGAGCTGCGAATTATTATTGCATTTGCCATTTGAATGGCAATTTTCAGATGAGAGATTTATGGTTAAATGTTTGCATGATGTGAGGGTATAAGAGCGCCTGTTCCTGTTTGAATGTGTGTGTGTGTGTGTTTGAAGTGGTCGCACATGGTGCCTATGATAAATGTAAGCCACATCAAGTTTGCAGCGCAAATGATATAGGGGCAGAGCTTAAAACGAAACAGGAGAAAAGAAAAACCGCATTCCCAATGGGAAATTTGCAAGTGACAAACTGGCATGAAATATTTAATAAATAACTTGAAAGACATCTTAATTTGCAGTTTAAACAAATGCTTATGCTTATGCATTATTATTATTATTTCAGCACCTTTTAAACACTTACAACAAAGACGCCTGCCATTGTAAGCTGCGCAGGCAGCACATGTTTTATCCCTACAGCAAATATCCGAGTATGTTGTATGTTTGCATTGTGTGTATGCAAGACAAATCATTTCGCACCACATGACGAGATTTGCCTCCAGCGAGACACGCAAGCCATTTCTCTTTTGCTGCCCCTCTCTCTCTCTCACTCTCTTTCTCTGTCCTTCTGCCTGGCAAAGTGCTTACACATTGATATACTTTTGCAATATTAATGATGTTGATGCTTATGTAAATGTAAATGGAAGTGAAAACAGCAAATCAAATAAAGCAGAAAAATACACACACTCACACCACACACACACTCTCACACACACAAAGACTACACACAGCCAACTTATGTCTGACTATCATCAAGTTGATGTTACTTTTTCGTCTTCTTCTTTGGCAGGCAAAAACGGTGGACTTGAATCTCAAATCAAAACACTGGCAAAAGGCGAAGGCAAACAAATATCGAGAGATACTGCTGGCGATATAGATTGGCATTCTGATACAGCAACAGCAACAACATCGAGCTGCCAGCTTGATGGTTATATGCGTTTATCGAGCATACGCCGCATAGGCCGGAAACCGAAACGAAATCCCCTGGCAACACTTAAGGCATAAATCTAAACTCAATCACGCAGCAAGGTAGAAGGAAGCCACAGTCAGGACACAGTCAGGGCACAGTCAGGACACACTCCGGACAGACAAGGCACACTCAGAATTGGGAAAACTGCGAACTGAGGACAGAGACAAACGATGCAGCAGTAACTGCTGCTGCCCCAAGTGGCTTGCTGCTGCCTCGCTCAGATATCATTGGGCTGTAATCATCATCAGAGCATCATCAGCATTATCTCGGCTCTCAGTTTGACTGTTGATGCCCCCGCAGCACAGAAAGAAATGTTGATTTAGTTTGCGGCCAGGACCGGAGGATTGTAAACATGCCAACGCTACCCCGGCAGTAGCAGCAGCAGCAGCAGTAGGAGCAGCTCAGACACTCAATGACTTTTGGAGCCTGATTCAAGGACGACGACGTGCAAAGCGAAATCCGAAACGAAGGACAAAAATTAGGCTGCCCTCCCTCCTCCTTCTTCTCACGGCACTGAGCATCTGCGGGATATCAAAATGGCAAGGTAAGTCAGCCTTGTCTACTCTTTTGAAACACTTTCAAGCAAAGTGAAGACAGCAAGAACACCCTACAATACCCTATAGTCTATCGGCCTCAAATTAATCTTTTCTCTCAAGTCATAATCGCATCTCAATTGGGATCATTTTGGGCTCGCCTAATAGACTTATTTACTCAGACAGCTTAACTGGGAAAATTGTACAACATACCAGGCATATCAACAGTCCCCGCAGTAAGGGTATTCCTCGAGCCGTACTTCCCCCTCTCACACATTTGTGCTCCGAAATGTTTCCAGTTGAGTTCTCAAAGCAAACCGCATAACATTTTTTAGGCATTTCAACACAAGCCCCAAACAAGGCAAACTTCCATTTGTCATGCTGACTATGTAAGTTATGTCTGTCTCTCGGCCCGACATCGAGCTATAGATAAATTTACCCCCCCCCCCTCCTCTCTACTTCTCCCCTCTCCCACTTCAGCTTAGTGAAAGCAACACGAGGTTAAATTTCGCAGATTTATTGCTGCCCCCCTCAACAAAATTAAGCAACAAAAATTTGGCAAGAAAAATTGTAGACGCAAAAATAAATTGAGGATTTTAATTTTTTCAAAAGAATATTTCTCATTTTTTCTCTTGAAGAATTCAGATTGTTAACGGGAAAGGGGCTATGGAAAACTTTGGGTAATTGGATTGCGATAAGTCAGAGAAATTTGCCACAAATTGTATTGCTCCATTGAGTCGGATTGAAAGCGACAGAGCAAAGTAAAGAGGAAGAGTAGAGCAGAAAGTAAGCCCCAAAGCAGAGGTAGGCAAAGCAGAGAGTAAAGCAAAAAGCAAAAGCAAGAATTTAGAGATAATAAAAAGCGAAAAGCAAATCAAATGAACTAATAACAAAGAAAAGAAAGTCAATTATGTTCGCCTTAGTTTTGTATAATTTAGGAAGCAAATTTGAACAAGTTTTGAATTCTTTCTTTGTTTTTAATTGTGCCTAAATGTCTTTTACCTCTGACTTCCCTTACCTTCTTATATGCCCAATTTACCAATCCCTTTCCACACTGCAACTGTTCACCGAACATGTCTCATGCCTCTCATGGAGATGCCTCTGCCTGTATACAATATCAGGCTAACCGCAAATACCTTCACGAGAGCGTAGGCGTGGCATGTGTTTGTTGTTTATAAATTAAATGCAAAAATACTTTTGGCCTGGCCTGGTAAATTTGGCAGTCAGGCAGGCAGGCAGGGTATGTGGGCAGGTATGAAGAGAGAGCTGGCAGAGCCTGACCGAGAAATGCACATATTGAAATTGCAACACACAGGGCAAATTGCAACCGACCAGAGGAGTCAGTCGGGACGGAGGAGATGGACGAGATAGACGAGCAATTTCAGCTAGCTTTGTGCCGCTTGCCACTTGCCACTTGCCACTTGCCACATGCCACTTGCCACCGCAAAGAGGCGAGTCTGGCTTTGGCAATGTTCTGATTAATTTGCAGCCAGAAGACAGAAGTGCGATGTGACAACAGCAGCTTGACTTGGCCTTCAATTATCCCTCGACACTGACTATATCCTATCTTCCGATCTGCTCTCCTCTTTATCTCTCACTCTGTCTATCACAGTCCCCCCTCTGCTTCTGCTTCTGCTCGTCACATTTCCGACCGCAGGCGACTTGCATAATTTGTAAATTCGTTTGATTTGCGGCCAACTGTGAATAATTGAAACCAAGTCAGGCGGGGGAAGGAAACAGCAAAGCGATAAACTTGCTAGGCAGGCAGGGAAGGGGGGAAGAGGGAAGTTAAATGGGGAATTCATGGAAAACAAACTGCTTGGCAACTAAAAACAACTTGTGGCCATTTTACGTTATTTGCATTCAATGCATTTTAATGCCAACACATTAGTGGTCGACTTGGAAAGCAATCGATGGCTGATGTACACGGAAATACCCTTTAAAATCAGTTGAAGACTGCGGTAAAATAAGGAGATAAAGAGATTTGTTAGTTAGTAAAAGGATATTTTGATGTGTGCCAACTAACATTGAATATAACATATTGTTTAACATAGTTATGTGCCATACCAAGTACCAGATATATGAGTAACATATTTTACATTCAATATATTGACGAACAAAAATACTATAAAATTTAAAAAACTTATTATTTTACGTTGTACAGAACTCTTGCGACTGTCATACAATGCGTCATATATAACAACCCATATATAACAACCCCATTTAGTCACACAATTCTATTCTACAGTATGTCGTATACGTCAGTTTCAATAAAACCTTAGTCATAAGCATGTACATATATCGTGTCATATAAATAATTCAATTCCAAGCTAATATCACTTCAACACATAATTATTTACACACACATTCATATATACATATATGATATGTATACCATATTCATATATGTACGTGTGTATAACTGTCATAAAACATCAGATGTCACAGGTTACTTGTCATTTAAGTGGATATCACATTGTTTGTCATATGCCAGCTGTCACAAGTGTAAAATATAACGTCATGGAAAGGTTGATAGGCAATGTGTCATACGTATGTCAACACAACATGAAGTTCCTTGATGTTTTAAATTATATGCATTTAAACAATATGGGGAATACATTAGAATAATAGCATTGGCGGCACTTTTAGAATTATGATAGAAATGTACTTAATTATTCTTTGTCCAGTTAATTGACTTGTTTGCCATCAAACTCCATCATATATCATATAATTCACCTCAGTTATATGGCACCAAAACACATATTTACCATATACCATGTACCAAGTCTCTAAGTTTTATATGGCAATACGATGTCTCAATAATCCCTAGATTGGCATACAAATAAACCCTTACAAACCTTTACATACCCTGTAAACAAGGATTTCAATTTCATTGCCAACTGCAGAAGCTATGAAAAATGCAGTCGGCGGCAGCTGCAGCCCGACTAAGTTGGCCACTTCCAACGTGGCCAACTGCTGCTTGGCAACAGTTTCATGGCCAAAGTGCGCAAAGGAAAGGCAAGCAGGAGTTTGAGGGGAAAGGGGGACACAGGGTGTGACTGCAGCTAAATGTTTTGTATGCAAATGCGAAGCAAGGGACAGAGAGGAGGAGAAAGAGAGAGAGAGGGAGCAGTAGGAGATGGCTTAACTACAGTGAGGCGGGGAAGCAGAGGCTCAGCTGTTGGTGAGGTCAAGTGAATTGTTGGCGCAGCTGTCAATTATGGCGGCCCATTGGCTCTAATGGTCTCTGCAACTGCTGCGCAAGTGCTTTGCCATGCGGCATGCGGCATGCGGAATGCGGCCAATTGCCATGTTCGCTGACCATGTCTGGCCAAAGAGGTTTTACGAGTTGCCGATTCCAACGCAATCGCGTCAATGCGTAGATTCCTCGGGCGGTGGCCGGTTAACAGCTGTCGCTTTATGGACTCCATACGAGTAATTGTGGCTGTAGTCGAGGTGGGGGTGGGGGAGGGTGCGAATAAGGCCTGCTCAGACATTGCTCGGCCTTTCATATGGCTTCAAGGCGCCGCCGACTTATATGCCTGTAATTATCTGCTCCCCTTTCACTCCTTCTGCCTGTTAGTAGCAACACAACAATGGAAAAATTTCAAAATGGATGCGGATACATTTCCGGCGCGTGCAGAAAGAAACAGCCTGAAACAAAACGAGTCCAAAACAAAAGGCAATGAAAAGTTGTTTGTCATTAATTTCATTTCACTAAGGCAACACCCACGCACAGCAAAAAAAAGGTGTGCAGTTTTAAATTTCACTTAATGTCCGACAAAGCTAGTGAAGAGAGGGGAGAAGGAGGGTGCACGTTGTGCACACCCACGCGCCAACATTATACGACTATATCAGCTTGGGGTCTGTCGTTTCCTGTGAAAGGATGTGCGAAAAGGAAACAGAGCATGGAGAACCGCACATAATGCGATTGCCGTTCAAGTGACACTGGAGAAGGCTAACTGAATGCGAAGCAGACGTAAGCCGATTGCACAGGAATGAAAAGAGAACAGGAATAGATACAGCATAGATACGAATAACAATCGAGTAGCTAAAGTATCAAATCAGACAGCTCAATAAGATGGATAACTCCATGGTAGAGAAGGCAACAAAGGACACTGGAATGAAACTGGAAGTTGCGTTTTATTCTTGGAGAAACTGCGGAACAGACTTTAGCTAATTGAACTGAAAGAGTAGATATTAGATAAAGTTAGTTAACGATAACTATGAGAGAGTGAAGAACAGACTTCATTGAGCTTTATCGAAAAGTGATTGGTTTATGTGTAGAAGAACCACCTATCGATAAGATAATCAACCAGTTTAATCAATCTGGAATAGAAAGGTTTTTAAAAACTTAAGACGAATAAACGCAGATCTACATATAATACTTCTTGAGAAAGTAGTATTGTTTGGTTCATTTTACGAGATAATTTTGTATATAAATAAAAAACATGCTGGTACTTAAGAATTGAAATGAACTCTGTATCGATAGTTAATCGATAAGAAACTCAAAGGTCAATATATGAGAGGTATAGATAAATAAGCGATAAGACACTCGAATGTAAACGACTTAAACGAGTAAAAAAGATGATAAAAAACTTATTAGGTTAAAAAAATAGTTTATTAATAGTTTATCGATAGTATGCTGCTTAACACTATCGATAGTACTCCAACATACCAAAGTAAGAAGTTATTAGCCCACCCAAACTGCTTATTAAAAGTTTACCGATAGTTTTAACCTCACAAATCTCAATGACTTAGTCTCTTCTATTGCAAACTCGAAGACTAATCAACCTACCCAACGAAGTGGAACCCAGCGCTTCACAGCGATACTAACATGTGCCACGCCCACACTAGTGTAGGCGTAACAATGGCACAATCCCCATCATAAGCACCTTATACACGCTCCAGCTGAGCTCGAGGGGGAGCGCATTTGCAGCCAGAGCGACGGATTATGATTGACATTGGCAGCGATTGTGTCGCAGCACGTGTGCCCACTGTACAGTATGTACTCGGCATGTCTACCAATTGTCCCTTATCTCGCTTGACTCTGAACTCGAGTGTGCGTGTGTGGGTGTGCATCAAAGCAGAGATTAATTGGCTTTGTGTGGGGCTTCCAAATGCGTTGTTTACGCTTGTCATCGATTCGATTGCCGCCTTTCTATTCCATCTCTCTCTCTTTCTCCCGTTTCCATATTCCTGTTTTCCTGTTCGTTACATGCCATACAATTGTCAGGGAACATTTTTGTACACATTTTTTTGTGTGTGGTACAATTTTTTGGCCTGATGCGTGCCGCACTTTTTGATTATGCACACTCACGTGTTCGAAATTTATTCAGCGCAAACGTCAATCAGGCTAAAAGCTGTTGAAGTAGATAAAGATTTTCCATTTTTCCATGACGCTGCATAAAAAAGGGAGATAGGAGAGGAAAATCTGACAAAAAATCTGGCTAAAAATCTAGGCGAAAATATTCGTCAAACATCATCGAAATGAATGAAACTCTGACGGAATGATTTATGAAACGTAGAGGTTAGATAAATTTAAAATGTACAAGGAGTTTCTCAGAGCATTAGATTCCAAATATCTGCTATACATGCTGACCGAATTTTATTATTATCTTAAGCCTAGAAACATGGCTTATCTCAAAAGTTAAACATCAAGATTAGCACAAGAAACTCTCCCCCATTGCATATGCAAATCTAATCTAAATCACAGAGAACACTGTGCAAATTGTGTAAGCCGATCCAAAATGACAGATATTCTGTCTGTTCTTTTTGCCAGGCATAAGGAAAAATGTGTGAACAGGCAAAATTTAATTTTCCAGTTCAGTAATACATAGATTATTTTCATTTGATTGAATTCGAATTGATGCGTTTTCAACAAATCCAATTCATTCCAGTCAACCATCCATCCATCTAGTATCCATTCATCCTCCTATTCGTCCTTCCATTCACCCATCCATTGAGCTCTAAGCTGCAGTTTGACCTTCTTTTCTGCTGTGAAATGTGCACACATATTTCATGGAAGTCTGCTACTGGTACTCTGGATATATATATACAGTATATATGGTATTGTATAGGGACAGTGTGTGTTTCGTCACAGTTGTCGCTTTCATTAGGCCCAACACAAAACCGTTGCGCTTCGCTTGATCCTGTGCTAAATTCCTGCTGGGCCGTAAGTAACGTAGGCAGTTGAGCTATCCTTTGCGAGGGCAGCTTAACAAGTTGGTGAAGCTATCGATCGGGTATTATGAGCTTTAGTAGGACAGAAAGAAATATGGAGATAGAATTTACAGGGATTAAAGCTCAATTAAGCTTGGGATGCTCTCAGATTTTAAGATTATCAAATCTTGCTTGGTGACAATTGGTTCGGTTTTTAAATATAAAAAAAAGATGAAGTTACATAAGACAACAATAAAAACGTAATCTACTATTCAGATATTATATTTACATACTATTTAAACAGTTGGTAGAGTTTCTCTTCTTTTTCTATTTGGGGCTAAAATTAAATTTCATATATCCAAAAATGAATTGAAAGGTTGCTTTGTTATTATTTTATAATGAAGTCTATAAAAAATTTTAAAGTTTAAATAATGAAATAATGAATGAAAAACAACCTTTAAGAAAAATATTATTTTTTAATATATTAAAGCACTGGCTTAGTATTATTCTTCAGTATTTTCCCTTGAAAAATCAAAGCATAATTCGCCCCATGCGACTAGCTCGTTTACTGCTCTGTGGTCGAGGCTATTTGTGTCTGTGCGTGTGCTATGTGTGCGTGCCTGTGTGCAGTGCGTATGCCTTTGCGTGTATGTGTGTGTGCGTACATCCTTGTAAGTTCATTAAGAGGCTCCATTGAGCGAGTGCTGTTCGAAAAAGCACTGCAAAATTTATGCAAAAATCATTTTGCTGGGCATTTAGCAAAAATTTTCAATTTTGCCATACACAGAAGCCAAGTCATTTGGCCTTTTTTCAGCCAGACCTTGTTGTTGTTTGCTGCTGTTGTTGTTGTTTTCGTTGTTGTCATCATGACCGAGAACAATTAAGGCTTGTGTGTCCTGAGGACATGGGCCTGCAAGGTATGCAATGAATTTTTCAAGGGTTGCTCTGCAATTTCAACAAGGCAAGGCGCGCCTCGAAAAAGGACATGGCAAACGGAAAGGAAAGAGGATTATTATATATGTAAGTATATATACATATACACATTAAATATTTACCGGTAGCCAAGGGAAAGTTTTCGTAGCTATTTTCCCTTTCGCATTTTCCGCTGCAAATTAACCAAATGAAGCGGCAAAACGCATTAAAGTGAAAACGAAAAAAACGAAGAAATTAACAAGAACATAATAATCCAAACTTTTATTTTTCCATCCACTGCGAGACCTTTTAGGGGTAAGCTTGGCGTGGCAGCCGCCCACTCACTGCCACTTGCAACTTGCTGCCATCATTCCGTTTAGCTGACCAGCATCAAATGAGCTATTAAGCCTGATGGAGCCTCAGACACTTTTTGTCGCCACTTTCTCACAGGCCTTCACCCCTTGCCCCACCCACAAAGCCAGGCGGCCCTCGCTGCCGCCCACATTTGCTTTTGTTTTGCGGCAAAAGGTCAACACAAGGGTTTGAGCTGAAAATTCAAAATGAAAACAAGGCGAGAAAGAGTTAGAGTCTTATTTTGGACGAGTGAATACCCTGTAGTAGAAGTGAGGTGTAGAAAATTACTCAGAACTTGTTGAAACACTTGGAGAGGGTGCTGAGATGTTGAGAATTTATTCTTGAACGATTTGTATACCTTTATATTGTGGATCAGTGAGCTTAACCTTTTCCAATCACTGATTGTTCTTTTATTTTTATTTGTTTCTTTAAATACCATATTTGTCATTCATTTTTCCTTTTAATTTTGATACTTACTCATTGATACCCACTAAAGCTAGCTACATATCAACAGCAGTTACACATCATTGTGTCTACTATATCTACCCCGTCTGCAACTACTATACAGGGTATTCAAACGTAGCCCTCAGCCTGGCCTCGATTGGTTTTTGCAGCTGCCTTTTCCAGCTGCTGCTGCTCCGCAAATGAAAAGTCTAAACGGAAACGGAAATGACAGTCGAGTTGAGGCACAGGCACTGTGTCGACTGTGTGCCATAGCACCAACTCTGACCACGCCCACCGCCAGCGTTATCCACAACGCCACGTTACAGGCCAGCGGTTGCCATTGAAACGCAATGAGGCGTTTGCTGCCTTCGTTTACTGCGGTCGGTGAAATGAACTCGTTTACCTTTACTCTCTCAGACCCGCCATCACAGCCCAACCCAATCCTGAATATCCCCACCTAACTCTAGCACTCACTAGCACCCCTTTTTCGCACAGTGTACTGCTCTTTCCCAAGCTTCGTATGTTGTGTAAATGGAGTCCTAGCGCTTAATGAAGACATTTCGCTTATACACATGTGTGCTGTGCGAGTGTGTGTGTGTTGATTTTTCTCTCAGTAGTTTTTCATGTAACGCAAATAAATGCGCAATTTCTCGAGCTGGAAAATGAGCGCAATTAATAATGCAGCAAATAGCTGCAATGGAAATTTGTAGAAAAGAAGTTCGCTCTCGCTAATCGCATTAGACGGCAGCTGGCGGGAAAGCTCATTAGGATCTCTAATCCGAACATTCAATTAGTATGCGAGTAGGTTGAATATGCTATAAATAGTATAAAAACTATAAACAAAGAGAAGCGCAGCTCAAAGGAGTTTGAAATAAATGAAATAATTTATCATAAATTAATCTCAAGTTGAAAAAAGAAAACCTTTCAAAGTGGAAAACAGCCTAATAGACTCACATTAATCAGCTTATTTCGATTAAATGCAGTTTAGTGCGCAATATTAATTCATTTTCGCTTTGAATTTGTTGTTTTTGTTGCTATTTTTTCTTGCAAAATTGACCCAATTAAAAGCAATTAACGCTACGCACAGGCTGTGAAATTAATTATAAACAATTAACATGGCCGCAGCATTTGGAGCGAACCACTGCGAACCACTGTGAGGTACGAGCTCCACTCGGCGAGCCACTTGGATATGTGTTTCGCATTTAACGACCTTTAAATGCTGTACAAATCCCAGCGAGACGACGATATTTCCAGGCTTCCTTCCCTATCTCGTTCCTCCATCTGCGTCTTCTTCTTTTTGTTGTCCTTTTAGTTCTTCCTTTTCTGCTCGCTGTCTGCGCACTGCGAAGCATACGAAATAACTCATTATAAAGCAAAACAAATTGCGGCTAACAATTCAGGGCGTCTTTTCAGATAGCAGCAAAGTCCCCCTCATCCCCTCCCCTTTACTTTGCTGCTCCTGTAACAGCTCCCATTACATCTTCAGCTTCCCCCAAAAGAGCAAATAGACTCTCTGGCCTTGGGTCGCGAAGTCTCCCTGTTGTTTGTCTCTGTTCTAACTTCGACATTTTATCAGGCTTTGTTCTCCAATGACATTTGCTGAAAATGAGCTGAAATGATGAATAAGGCAGTGGATTAATCCTAGAATGGAGAAAAACAAGTACAAAGCTGCAGTTGATTGTGCTCGACTGTGATATACCTATATTTCCACTTGACCAAAACACTTTTATAAATATTTAACTTATATGTTTTGCGCATTTTATGTTGCATATTCTAGGGAGCGGCTTGGAAGTCAGTAACTCTTAAATTTATTTCTTAGATAACTTCTATGTTAATTATCCGATCGCATTCAAATTTTCAGGAATGATTTTAGCGTTGATGTATGTATAAAAAGTTAATCAAAAATAAACTATTAGGACATATAAATTAAGCTTGAAAAGCTGTTTTTCGATTTACAGGAGCGCAAGAAAACTTGGCATAATAAACTTTATCTGCGCGCAGAATTAAGACATTTTTTCATATTTTGTTAGTAGACCAAACTCTCTGAAATATAGGTTTTCATACAGGCAGACAGACGAACATAATTTATCGACTCGACTCATCAAGCTGATTTAGTATATATAAATATGATTTAGTAATGCACAAGAAAGCATTTACTCACTTTAAGCAAGAAGCCTTTCAATAAGCATCAACCTTGACCACATGGCGTTTTCCCTTTTTTCTTTCCGAAATCTCCTTCAGCTCGTGTCATTTGGGTCTTGAGCCGCTGACATTGTGATAGAGCGCACCGCGTTGCCAGCTTCCAAGCCATTTGAGTTATTTAAACTGCGCTTGCGGTGAAATTAACGCGATTTATATGAATTTATCACACAGTTTTTCCGCCACTTTCCGCCAGTTCTTTCCCCACAGCTGGCTTTATTTTCCTGTTTCCTTTTTGGGCAGAGAGAGAGAGAGAGAGAGAGTAAGAGAGACAGAGGAAGAGAGAATAAGGGAAAGAGACATTGCGAGCGCGGAACAATCGCATTTTAGTTAACTTGTTTCCACTGGCAGCGCCACCTCCTCCTCCTGCTCCAGCCCCACCCTCCCTCAGTTGGCTTTGTTACGCGCGAAAATGGAATTTTTCACGCCATTTTCCGCCAAAGGTCCCGTTACAGAACGGAGAACGAGACAACAGACAGCGCTGGGTAAATCTTGAGGATTTGCATGCTTTCAGCGTGATTTCTGGTTTCGCTGGCATTCGCAGCTGGATCCGCATCGATTTATTGTTTTTCCGGGCACCCACGGCTCAACTGTCCTCTGCCTCGCACAGTTGCAGCCCGGCTTATGTATGTATTATAATATTATAATATTGATTTACCCTCCTCTCATTCTCTTTCTCTGACACACACACACGCCCTTTCCGGCTGTCACTCGGGCAACCTTGAGGGTCGACTCAAGCAGCGATTACGGAATAACAAAACGCATTGAATAAAATTGGGGGCACCCTGATGGAATTTAGCTGAAATTCATGCGGTCTTCTTTACTTCTTCTCTCTGTCTTTCTCTACGTCTCTCTCTCTATCTCTCTCTATCCGTTTTACTGTTTCTTTCTCCCTTTCGTACTGTTGTTAATTGCAATTTGTTGCGCTGATTGAATGAGTGAATACCTTCTTGTCTATTCATGGGTGCACTGCGCTCAATCAGCTAGGATTATAAATAGCAATATCGAGCCCATTTCTGCCCTTTGACCTTTGCCAATTGGCATTGTGTCGATGTCTGAAATGTAGACATGTTTCCTTGATATTAATAACGCGGCCAGTCAAGGTTATTGAGGCGATGTCGTGGGAGAAGGCCAAATTATTTGTGGTTTTAAAGCAAGTGAAACGGGGCAAAGGGAAAGCTAGAAGAGCCTTTTGACGCTCTGACTGTACTATGAATTATAATAAATATATATATTCCTGAACAATATGAACAACAGATAAAACTTCGCCATGACTTATGACTTGTAGAAAACTTGTTGTTTTTTACATTACTTTTAGCTTCTGCAAAACTTTACTAAATGTATTATTATTATTTAAATACTTGCTATATATTTTCTTGAACAGTTTATAGATCGGATCTATATTTTTAGTTTACCTGAAGTTAAGTTAACCTGAAATGCAAATAAAATGCAAATTAAATCGATTGCGAACCAATCACAATAATCCATAATATACACGAGTATCTCAATCTGCCTAATGGTCTCTTAGTTAAGCCTTTTCCCCCTGTTCAATTTCGTAACCAACGATGGGTAAAATTGCTGCAACAAAGCGTTGTAAATCAATGGATAATTAGAGAGGCAGAGGCAGGTTATGTAATGCGATAACGTTTAGGGAGCGGTCTCATCTGGCGGTGTAAACTTTTGTAAATTTGCAAATTGTAAACTGGCAGCAATAATTTGCAATGAATTGCGCATTTTGGTGGAGCAACTCACATGCATGGGAAAAACACGCGGCGAATGCGTAATAATTGCATGAGCTCAAATCACATAGGTCAGTCTGAAAGAGTAATCGGGGGAGAGTTCGGGGAAGAGGCATACAACACGAATAGGAAACTTGTTCGATTGACAAAAAACCCCAATTTAAACTTAGCAAAACTTGTTTCTAACTAGCCTATCGAGTGGGGGAGGTGGTTATCGAATATTTATTGGAAATTTAAATTGAAATCCAAGGGAGCGGAAGAAGGGGATAATCAAATTGAAATTTGTACTTAGTAGAGGAGGCTTTCGATGGCATGACTCAACACTATTCAAGAGTAAATGATATGATTATTCATTCCGGTTTTAAGTAATATCAAGCGCAATGGAATGAAGATTAAGCTTAATAGTTTCAGCAAAATAAAGGATAAAAGATGTATTGATTTAAATATTATGATTTTTATTAATTTTTGTATAGTTGAGTTGAAAAGGGAACAGTTCACAAAACCTTGTAATTTTATTTGTATTATAAGTAAGATTAAAACTATTATAAATATATTGGAATATTTATTGAAATATAAGGTAACTTTCAACATTAATAAATATATTAAGTGGTTGTTTTAAGTAGTACGAATAATTTAATTTGATGATTTAATGCGAATCTTCATCTGCGTGTCCCAAGTTCAACTTTTAGCTTACTCAACTCTTGCAACTCTGTTCCTATAGATACTTGCTTGCAGCGTTGCCACCTGTACTATTTCGCTGCCATTGCCATCATTGTTTACATTCAATAATGTATATGTTTTGATATAATAAATTATTAAAGACGATTTGTAATGTTTTTAATAGTTTAGAGTTGTGAAAAGGCAGATTCTAAGATATTATAATATACCTTCTCATTTCTTCCCTTCTCCGATCTAAATCCTTGTTATCCCACTAATATTCTCCCCACTTAGTAGCTGCTTAAAGCCAGAAATAGCTTGGCCCGTCTTGTTTTGATACTTATCCCACTGCAGGGCCAGTCATAAATAGAAATCAGGCACTCCAGAGGCAGCTGGATCAAAGGGAACAGCAAACAGAGGGAGACTTGGAACTGCTGCAATCAGTTGCAGCTCCCTCCCTCTCTCTCTCTCTTTCCACTCTGCCCTGCGGCCAAGCGTCAAGTAATCAGCAGGTGTGTGGAGCAGGAGGAGACCAAGGGGAGAGGTTGGGACTCTGAGCTCAACTGGACTGAACTGCAAAGCGGACTGTGTCGAGGATTTTGTCCATCATTTAGAAAATGCCAGGGATTAGTTGTGTTGTTGCGGACCCTGTTGCCAGCGCCTGCGTTCCTTATCTACGACTACGGGCTTTGTCATCTATCAGTTGGTCCCAAGTCTCCAGAACTGTCCCGTGATTTGCCTCACTCCCTCCCTGTCTCTCTCTCTCTCTCTCTCTGTCTCTTCATCCCCCTCTCGGGTGCTGCTGCAGTCTGTCTGCACTCGGGCATTGCGCCTTTTGTGGGCTTATGCGCTTGGCTTTTCATTTCTTATTGTTGAAGCCCCCTCCCCCTCCCTTTTCACTGTCTCCCCTGCTTTGCTCTGCTCCTTGACTGGGCAATTACTTAAAGGACTGACTCCTGGCACTGGCAGTCTGGGCTTAAAGCCAAAGAGTTGCCTGTAAATTAAAATGTGCATATTTTATGAGTCCAACTCCCACTCCTTCCCCCCTTGGTGCGCCCCTGGCCTGGGAAATTCGATTTTGCTGGCTTTTGCGAACTTTGCTGTTTGTCATTGAGCTGAAATAGAAAAAGTTTCAACATAATCGCACAGTGCCTGCCTCTCTCTCTTTTCTCTTCTTTTCAGAGACTGCACTGTGTCCATTTTCCTGACCCTCTGCAGACCACTCCATCCTCTTCCCCTCCCCTCTCCCCTGTCCCCCTTGGTCTACGTCTCTGGCTGTCACTTAGCGCGGGCGCTTGTCGTAAATTTCTGCTCACGCTTCGCTCTCATTATAACTCGGCAACACTTTTGCTTGCTGTAATGAACAGGCTGACGAGCGGTGCACAGTGGGCACAGTTGGTGAATATACTGATGAATATTTTTGGTTATAAAGAAGGCTTCAGTTATAACAAATGCAAGTAAAAAGGAATTTATAGAGTTATCTTACTCTAAGTTCATTTGTAATCATTTTTTTCTTCTTTTCATTTCCTCGTTTTCAGTTTAAGTTTTCATTCTTCTGTTTTTTTTATAAAGTTTCACCTTTTAGCCTTGACTTACTTATTTATTTTCATTATATTATTTTTAGAGTTTTTTGCCCTTATATATTTTATATATTATATTTTGCTCTTTCGACGTTTTATTTTACATTCGATGAAATGTTATATATAATTAAATTTTCTTTGGCAGAAATTCTACATATTTATTTTTATTTTGCTAATAATGCAATACTTAATTTATTTAATTTTTTAAATTATTCTATTATTATATAATATAATACTATTATTTCATTATTATATTATTTAACACTGCACTTAATTTCAGCTAATTCTTACTTTATCTCTTATTTCCATTTCTTCTTTCAAAACATTCCAGTTTAAATTCCATCCCAATTCCATTCAATTGTTACCTTGCCCTTAATTTGCCCCTTTGTGCCCATTGTGCTGGCACTGTGGGTGTGGAAGGGTGGCCATCATTATCGCTGCATGTTGCTGCTGTCATCATCATCAAAAACAGGAGCTGCGACGCGCCCAGCATCAACTGTCGCCGCTGCCGCTGCCGCTGCTGCTGCTGCTGTCGCTGTTGTTGCTCTCTTCTCCTTGTTGTTGTTGTTGCTGCCTCTTTCGTTGTTGTTTTTGTGGCAAGTGTTGGTGCTGTTATTTCGCTTGACTTTATCGCGCTTCAGGAGCGCCGTCAGCGTGTTCTGTGAGGCATCAAATGAAAGTTGACAGGAAGAAAACATTGAGGAATTTTTCAACGTTTCACATTGTCGACTTTTCTTCCGATTTTATTGTCGTGCCCAATGAAGATATTCTTTTGATGGACATGAAGAGACATGTTGGAGGGAGGGGGGAAGACGTTTCCTTCAGTTTGGTCACTTTGCGCCGCGTGCTCCTAATTTGCGTAATTAAATTCAACGCTTGTTATTATTTATTTAAATATGTTGGGTCCTGAAATTGAGTTAACTTGGGATTAACTCACTCGGTCCATATCTCTGAACCGTTTACAGTCGAGCGCACTTAATGAGCTTTAATGGATTTCATTGCGAGCCGCTTTCGCAGAGCCGTAATGAAACTAATTAAATGGAATCCGCCCTTAACAGCCGCACATCAAAAGCTGAAACTGCCGCCAAGGCAGAAAATACTTTTGCGACTTTTAAATTTCCATTTAAAGTACCCAACTGCTTTTCTTCGGCAAACTTCGCTTTTTTCCGGTCGAATTAAGCTCAAAAACGTACAAAGAACACAGCGGACAGCGGGGAATCCAGCTGTTTTAAAGCCAAATCTCACATAAAGGTAGCAGGATCCGGCTTGTGTCTTGGATGGGATCGTGTCGTGGATACGGATCGTTTCTTACGATTTTACAGAAATTCAAGCAGTGCACTGCTTTTTTAACTCAGTTGACGCAAAACAAGACGTTTGTTTCGGCTTCCTTCAATTTTTAAATACGAAAGTCCTTTAAAAATTGCCCTTGGCGGCGGCAAACAAGCTTTTTAACATTGAAAAAGTCAAGGCCAGCCTAAAAGTATGCTATGCCAAGGCCATTGGCGCAGCAAGCGGTTGCACAACGGTTACCCTGGCTGAACGTCTAGCGGCCTGCTGCACTTATCGATAGCTGCAAAAGAAACCGAAAAAATACCAGCTGACTCTAAGTGTATTTGCAAATTTTAAAGAGTTTTTAAGAAAGCAATAATTGATTAACAACAAGGGGATTAACTGCAGTTTTATTGTTGTTGTCTTTTTTTTTGGTATTAAACTGGTGTGAGGCTGTGAGAGCGCAGCCTGCAGTCATACACTCTCAACGTTTGATGGCTCTCTCGGTGCTGCCAACTGTTAGCAAGCCTAGTAGCCAATTTCCAGCCAAAATAAAGGCTAAAATCAGTATCGTGATGATGAATTAGCAAATTAAAAATTCATTTAACCTAATTCAATAAAATTATTAAAAAAGGAACAATAAATTGTGCAGCTTCATAATGAATTAAGAAATTTAAGCCGCCATTCGTGCTATGAAAAGCGCCAAATTTAGCGTGAAAACAATTGGGCTGCCAACACTGCGCACTGGTCGTGGCTAATTTAACACTGCGCCGTCGCTGTCGCTCACTCTCTGCCAAGCAGGCAGTGCTCAGTTCCAATTGGAAGTACGGGCGAGCAAGACGCGGCGACGACGACGACGGCGACCACAGCGTTGTTCAAAATAAAAATAACAAATAATCTTTCGCATTGCAATTTGCAGCTGCACACGCATTAAAAGAAAGCAGCGCCCTAAAAGAGCTAACGGCATTAATTGTGCCGCCGTGTGGGCGTGTGTAGTGAAAATGGATGAATGAATTGGTGCCGAAACAAAGGAAAAGAAAAAGCAAAGTCAAAAGCAGCAGCAGCAGCAGCGGAGCAGCAGGCAGCAACAGCAACAAAAGCACGTACTTGAGTGTTGCTTGCCTGTGCGTATGTGTGTGTTTGTGTGCGGGATTGTGTTTGTGTGCGCGTGAGTGTGTGCGTGCTCAAAAATATTGCTTAACCCAGCAAATAATCGTGTAAAATTTTCAAAAAGTTCACACAAAAAGCATACAAAATAAAGAAAACACGTGAAAATCGTGAAAAACACTGCTCAACGCGGTGAAAGTGCAGCCGCGACAACAACAACAGCAACAACAACTCCAAAGGGGAGCAAGAAAATAGCTCAAAATAATAAAAGAGAAAGAGTGAAAAGTAAATTTTTACCTTAGCGTCGTCTTCTCTTTCGCTCTGCGTTTGCATTGTGTGTGTTTGTTTTTATTTTCGAATTCAGCAACAACAAAAAGTCAACGACAAGGAGAAAAGTAAGTTAATCAATGGGTTTTTGTATTGTTATTAATATTATTGTTATAAGTGAATTAAATCTAGCCAAATAATGGCCAAATGTCGTCATCATTGGCGCAAATCTGCTGTTTGCAAAACTCTTGTTGTTTGGTTTTGTATTTATTTCTTCAATTCTTTTTGTATTTGTTGTGTTTTATTTCGTCGTCTCAATGGCCGACAAAGACACACACGCGCTCTCTCAGCTGGTGCCACTTGCTGAGCGCGCGCGAGAGAGACGCAGAGAGAGAGAGGCAGTTGGAGATGAGCGAGTCGCAGTCACAGTTCAGTTCAAAAAACTAACAACAAAATGATATGAAAGGAATTAAAACTGATAGAGTTTATTTCCATTTAATGTGCAAATCTTATACAGTCTTATACTTATAGTTATACCACTGCTGTGTTTGTTTATGAACGAAGAAGTAAATTAACCGATTAGACTCAAAGTCACGGTTCCTAGTCACCGTTTTAAATGACTCGCGCCCCGCTCTGTTAAACGTGATTGAGAGTGCGCTTGTACTTGATTCTCTCTCTTGCTCACCGTCTCTCTGTTAGCCAGGCGTCAGCTGTGCTGCGTTGCAGTGTTGTTGTTGTGCGTGTTCATTTAGCACGTTTTTTGGTCAAAATACAAATAAATAAATAAATAATAAGCAAAGTGCGAATGCGAACGTGAGTGCGAGTGCGACTGTCGTCATGGTGTTTAAATAAAGGCTGTTAATTGATTTTGTATTCGTATCCGTGAAGTTTTTAACAGCAGCGCGCCAAATAAACAGATTGGAAAAAAGGCTGTATACAATTTCAGTTTTTAAGAATGTGCGCAAACAAACGCGACTCTCGAGTAGAAGCTAAAGTGCATACAACAACAACGACGACGTCAAAGTACTTGCTTGCAAGCAGGTTGAACGATTGCGAATGCAGCAACAGCAACAACAATAATTCCTCATTACAGTTAAAGGTAGCGAAAACAAAAAGCAAAACAAGCACAGCAAAAACAACTCACCTTGTTGCGCACCGCGTGCAGCGTTGCCAGACTTCTGATTGTGTGTTCACTTATGCGAATTTCGTTTGGGAGAAATGATCACGCATTATAACCAAACATAATAAAATTAATTGTGTATTAATCAGAGAAACACATAAAAAACTGCTGAATCAGCTGCATAAATTGCGCCTTTGATTAATGCACATATGGTTTTTTATGGCTTTAAATTTGGTGCACGACTTGGTCGCTACTTGTTGTGGTTGCTGCTGTTGACATTGAATTTGAGTTGCTATCAATGTGTGCGTGTGTGCGCACAGTGTGACTGTATATATGTACATATGTTAATATTGTTGTTTTTAATTACATATTTAATGCTCGTGATGCTGTGTGCTTTTAAAAGCCTCTCAAAGTGCAATAATTGCACATGAACCCACTGACTAGTTTGAATGAACCTCGACGCCCCGCCCCGCATCATCCCTAGATCTGGTTCTCGCGCCGGTTGTGGTTGCTCTCTTTATTTATAATTACTGATTGTTTGATGTTAATCAGTTGCTTCTACTATTTAATTTTCCGATTACACATAACACTCTGTTGGTTCGTTCTCTGTGTGAGCTTTGCTTTCCCGTTTTTGTTATTAAATTACTTTTTGTTGGTCTTGTTTACACGATGAATAAGTTCGTCTGTGCGAACGAATGTGTAAACACTCACAACATCCTCATGTGCATGAGTATGTGCACACTTATTTTTGTACATTTCCCTATTCCGCAACGCGTTTTCGTCGAATTTTCGACGTGCCGTCGACAGCTGCTAAATGACCCTCAAGGCATTTCTATGAATTTTTCTTAATTAAATTTGCGAGAGTTGAGTATGCACTCGATTCCGTCTATCGATAATAAACCGCAATTATTATTGTATTGTGCCCAAGTGCTTTTGGCAGCGATTAAAAATCCCCCCTGGTCGTGTGAATCACTGTGCGTTCATTAAATATATATCTGTATATATTCAAATGGTTTGTTAACACAATCGATTAGCGTAAACAACGAATCAGAGCGGAAAAAAGGTCAGATTGAACCAGTTTCTTTTTAATTTGCGCCCCCAATCGATATGGGAATACGCAGAAACATGTACATACACATATGAAAGGTGCAATCAGAAATCGCAAATCGTTAACAACAAAATGATACGAACAAAACAAATATGACAATGTTTTTTATGAAGGATTCAAGGATGACAAAGTGAAGTTGGCTATAAAAATTGCAAAAACATGATAAATGAATTTATGACTAAATGCCAGATTTATGGGCATTTATAAAGTTCGATATGTTACGTAATGTACTGAAAGCAATAAAGATATTTTTGGTTTTTATAATTACTATTATTGCTGACAATCGATAAACAGCTTGAATCTATAATATGTAAATACGCTTTTGTCATGTCATAAGAACTTCATTGCCGACACCCTTTAATCGTTTATTTTCTTTATTGGAACTGTTTTTATTCTTTTATTTTTATTTGGAAATCGAAAACTAATGAATTATTTTCTTGTTGCCCATCTACGTTATCGCTGCTCGTTACATGTCTTGAATATTTATTATTGATTGATTGCTTAGGCAATTATTGATAATTTTAAATCCGCGAGGCAAAAAATTCTATCAATTGTACTTTGCCTATCTAATCTGAACGGGAATCTAGCTGGGCAGAGGTGGTAGAGCTACAAAGTTCTAGCTAAATGCACATAAGGTCAATCACAGGTGTGTGTCACACAGCCGTTTATGAGATAAAGCTCGTACATACGTCAACTTGTGATCAACTATCTGAAGTTTCCAGTGAATTGCGCTTTACAAAAATAATTGAAATCAGCATACAAATAAAAGGGCCGACAGAACCGACACGACCTGCCATAATACGTAGTAAGTATAAACAATGTATGAACAATAGCAGCAAATCACATAAAGTTGTTGATTTACGGTAAAGCAGTATGGGGTGAGAAAATGTCAGGCATAAATCAGTTAACGACCTTTACCAAGTACAGAAATAGAATATATCAGCTGAAGTAGTTAATTTGCTTGTTTGTTATATTCTTTGCTCCTTTAAAAAGAAGTTTAAATATATTTTTATGTATGTAAATAACTCCTTAAAAATATATATAAGTGTGAAATTTCGTTTTTCCTTAGCCCATAACTAAAAAAAAGTGCTTTCGAAAAAATTAACATTGCACTCGCAAAAACGAGGTACTTTACCCCACTGTGCGCCCGTCAAATTGTGGCTATGTCTGTTTGTTTTTTTGTGTGTGTGTGTGTGCGCCTTATTAACGCTCATTAGCATTGCACATGTCTTTCGGATGTTGTTTTCTTTATCTTAATCTTCGCCGCTAAGGTCGATTCGGCCATAAAGCTGCAGCTGAAGCCGGCGAATAGAGCTCCGCGCCAGTGTGGCCGTGTGTGCGTGCGTATGTGTGTACATATGGAAATTTGCAAAATAAATATGTACACAATCGAAAAGTGTGCACACACTGGGGCGAACGAATGCATAATCCAATATGGCGACTGCGGTTTGTTTACATTCGAATTTCGAATGCTGAAAATAGAGTTAGAAATGAATAACAAAACACAGTAACAAGTAGGAAGAAGAGGAAGCACAACTAGCACGAGTGCAAGCAAAAAAGAAGCAAACAAGGGGAAGAAGAAGCAAAACAACAGCGAAATATGGCCAAGTCAACAGGTAGACTACGTTCGCCCAGACAGTCGTCACTTAGTCAGTTAGTCAATCAGCCATTTTGCAGCGCTAGAAGTGAGAGAGAGACAGAGAGATAAAGAGAGGAAAAGAGAGAGGTGACAGGGAGACGGTGGCGACTGTCTCGCGTGTTGAGCAGTTTTTTTCTCGAAATAAATCGAAAAAAATCGGCGACGAAGACAAAAATTATAAATTTTAACCTCAAAGTTGTTGTCTATTTGGTTTTGCTGCTGTTGTTATTGTTGCTGTTTTTGTATTTCGCTTATATTTCAGCTTAGTGGTCAGGCTTGTTGTTGCCAATCGTTGTTGTCGTTGTTTTTCTGTTTTTGCCTTGTCGCCGTCTGAAAACGGGTTTTGGGCCGCGCTTAACGCAAAAAAAACAACGGAAAAAATAAAAGCCGCACAGCGTTGCCAATCGGTTTTTCTGATCGGCGATGCCGTTTGTAAGTTGAGCTCCCCGTTGTCTCCCCCCACGAGGCAAGCCCAGTCGTTGTTGGCATACAAACTAACAAGCTTCGTAGTATTTCCAGCTGTTTCGCCGCTTCCCTTTCCCCTTCCATTCACACGTTTGTTTACTTTATTTGTCTCTTGACAATTCTTGTCCCTTCTACGTTTTAATCTATGCGAATAGATTAGAACCAGCAGAGAATCAACAACAACAACAATAACAATATAAATACTCGAGATACTCGTCGAAAGGTTTGAGAATTATTTATCTGCCAGTCGTATTTGCCATTTAATTATATTTATCGTTCTGTCCTTAGCGCAGAGTGAATTTAAATTTCTAATTATATTCAAATAATATCAATATTTAATTGCAATTATATGTATATTCGTTAATTGCCTGGGTATAAACATATATTTCATGACACTTCGGTGCACGTGGGCTTGGCTATCACATCTGCTTCAGGTTGAGTAAGTTACGACTTTGAAATAATAAAATTATTATTGTATTTTATATAAAAAGCTGAATATCGTGAAATGAGGCATTATTTGGTGAACTTGGTAGGGTAAGTTGTTAATATGCAAATTATTATAATACTCATTTAACGTGTTGTCAAACAATAGGCAATTAGTTCGAAGAAGAAGAATAAAGTTGCCCACTTTACCAGTAAATATTAATCGTTAATTGTGCTCAGTGTATACCTTGCTTGAAGAGCATTAAAACAACTGTCAAAACAAGTTAAATGACTAATTCTTTCCACTTCGCAATGCTGTTCAAGTTGTCACATACGCGTAACAAAGTACATCTTGATTATAAACTCGTATCTCACTCGCAGTGTGGCGGGAATTATGACAAGAACTGACGATGGGCACGATTAAGAATCTAATCTGGCGAGATCTTTCATTGTTCGCACATACAAAACTTCAAATGACTTCGGCAAGATCTGAAGAATTTTCCAGAAACTGGTACAGTAATGGGATTTCCTTATGACAGGCAGTACAGTCAGATGCGAAGCAATATATATTTATATAGAATTCTATAAGAATGAATATAATGCTATATAATGTTCATCTTATCGTTGGTAAACAATAAGTTTATTATATTTTATTTTTGGGCTTTGTCTTGAGGCGATTGTAATCAGCAGGGACAGATAAACAAGATATGCGAACAACTTGTAAGGCGTCATTTCTTATCGGCCAGATACAGTATCTTATCGGGCTATATATGGTAGCTGTAGCTATATCTGTAGCTTTGTGCTATTGCTGTTTTTGTTGTTGTTGCAATTGTATCTGTTGTTTGCCGATCATTAAGGCAATTGCTGTGGCTTAGTCCGAGACCAGAGTTGACCTTGTTGCGAACAGTTGACTTTGCCATATATATTTCTAGAGTTCTTCTCTCCAACTGGTCGCACTTTTGGGGCGTTCTCGTGCGCTCTCTGCGCCCTCTCTCACTCTCTTTGCTTTCATTTATCATCATATTTCTTGCATTTACCGCACATTTCACCAACAGTTGTCGTTGTAGTTGTTCCTCTTCTTCGTTTTTGGTGTCACTTACGTGCTGCTGTTGTTGTTGCTGCTGTTGTTGTTGTTGTGGTTGACTGTCGACCCACTTTTGGCAACTGCCAAACCATTTCTCATTTCTCTGCAGGCGGCTCAGGCACAAATTCAAACAAATGCATTTTACAGCTCTCTCGACCAACTTTAGTTGGCCCAAAACTGCATGTAGCCAGTGTGCGAGTGCGAATGGGAGTGTGTGCGAATGTGTGTGTGTGTTTGTATGCGTATCTCATATCTGTATCTGTATCTGTGGCTAAAGAAAACCACCAGCCAGCCAGGCAGGCACAGCCCGTTTGCCATTCGCTCTTGGCACTTGGCTTTCACTCGAATCACGTTTTGCAGCTCGCAGCTGCCGCTTGAAAATGCTTTTCCAAACAACCCCCCTTCCTCTTCCCTCTCGCCTGCTCTCCACTGCTCCTGGCTGGCATCTCCTTCCCTTCCGCTCTTTTTCTCCTGCTGCCCCCTTGGCTGGCCATTACTCTTGATGTTCGGGTAGGTATGAACTTTATTGCATCGCATGCCATTACACAGATGCTGTAAATATTTTTCACAGCATTCATAAGTACGTTGAGCATCTCTCGGATATACATCCACACCCACACACACACACAGACACACACACGCTGGCATCGCAAATGCTTTTTGCAATTTAACTTTTATTTTTTTTTTTTTTTTTGCGCTTCTCCGCTCATCACAAATTCCATTTTAAGTAATTTTTTTATTTTTCTCACAGTTCGCTCGCTGCATTTCTTCTCGGCCTTATGAATTTGTATTTTATTTGAATCATATGCTTAGCCACGCCCCCCCAAATACGCCTCACTTCATCTGCCTGTGTCATGCTGTGTTACTGATTCGCTCGCGTGATTTCTCTTATTTGATTTGAAATTCATTTTCATTAAGGCAACTTGTGACTGGGGAAACATTTCTAAAGGAATTAAATAAATTGGCATTTGCTTGATTAGATTTCTTGAGAGTAACTTAAAAGTTGGCGGGCCGCGTGACGAGCCTCCTATACCCAAGCGATAATACAAATCATTTAAGGCTAGTTCTGAACATTTGCATATTAGTTCAGATACGGAACTACTTATTTATACTACTTTGGAGTGCAGAAAGTGCACTCTGCCATAAAAACGAGATTTATGACAGACATATAAGGTATATATCATCGTCATATGCCATTATCGATACGTATCTAGCAAGAGGGAACGTGTTTTTAACGTTTTAATGAAGCAGGAAAACAGTCAGCTTGCCTCTAAGGCGGCTCAATCAATTACACAGCTGTCTGCTATAGTTATAATAGATTTACCATATCCAAGTCCAGCGCGTCATAAGGCAAGCTCTCATAAAATAATAGAACTAGAATAGAGCTCAACAACTTGAAATAAAAGCAAATGCCAGTTCATTATTGAAATTTTTCTATATATTTTATATTTGGGTTAACTAGGCGTGGTTTATGGAGCTTTTTTGGAATTTTCCCGTTTTGGCTCATTCGTGCTAGAGAATTTCCAAATCGTTTAAAGCGTAACTTGGTGCTATGTACTCGTAATTCTCACGAAAAGTTAATGAGGCACTGGCAACTGTTGTACAAGCACGGAGCTCGCAAAATTAGAGCATGGCAGGTGGTTGTCGTACAAGAAATACCCTGTATTTAAATGCACATTGGAAATTAAGTTATTGTCATCGATGACATCGATTTCAATTGATATGACATAGATACTCGTATTAAGTAATTAAAGGTTTATAGTTATGCATAAGGTTTAGAGGAAAACATTTTATAGCATTAATATAAACAGGTCATTAAATTCATATTTTATATGTTATATATATTTAGTTGTATAGTTCCCTCAGTTTTTTCCAACCAAAACACAACTTCCCCCCTTTAGCTCAGATTCTACAGGGTATGCACGATAAATTTACAGAGGCTTAAAGTGCTTTGTTGACTCATGTGAGTCAGTCGAGGTATTAAAATTTTACAATTTCCGCTCGAGTTACAAAAAATTAAACCGTATCGTGGTTAAGCTTATCAATTGATTATTCAGATTTTCAAACGACTCAAATTGAAATAATTTGCATAATGTTTAATTTATAAAAACAGATTGTTTTCATATTTAACGTCTGTCTAAAAGGTCGACGATTAAACAAACAAAAAGACCTTAAAAACGTTTCCATATAATGTCAAATTTTTTTCCGTCGATAATTTTCCATCGAAGGGGTGAAGGAGGGGAGGAGGGGATTGTTGTGTGCCTGCTAGACCAGGTCTGAAATAATTCGATGCGGTGAAACTGGCCATTAAATGCGTTGCAGGCATTTCGAATTTCGAATTACAATACAAATGTGCAAAATCAACATTTGTTTATGGACTTTACGGTTTATGGGCTTGCGGTTGAGAGTTTTGCGGGTGGGCGTGGCAATAGTTCTACACACACAGAATATATATAGTAATAATGAAAATGAAAATGCAGTTCATGCGAAATTGCGTGCTGCTGAAATATTATTATTATTATTATTATCGTTATTGTTATATGCGGCATTTGCATGTGGCCAAGCGAAGAAGAAAAACAAAAACTTTTCATTTAGTTGAGACCGAAAAGTGTTGTGCATAAAATATTCATTTGTTCGGTGGTAGGACAGGGGAAGGGGGAAGTCATAAAAGCAAATATTAAAACTTTTTAATGTGTGCAATTAAAATGTTAAAAATTAATTGGGAAAATTGTTTGCTGCATGTAAGGTAAGTAGGTGTGCGTGCACCAGACTGTGAGATACCTCACTTTGCATACTGTGTAAACAAATACTTCAAAATGATGGCAGATCTTTAATAGCTTCTGGCAATAAACCTGATCTGGCAGTGGTAGATGTGCGTTAGATCACGTTTGGCTTGGAATTTAATCAGACAAACTAGCTAGACAAGCATGCTAAGATTACATGTGCTTGTAGTAGGAAGTTGTAGCAACCCAAACCTGCCTAGAAGAACCAATTTTAATTACATGCGAAGCTTTTCGTGTTTGGCATTCCATAGTTATTTAAAGAAATAATCGCCTAATTGGGTTACCAACTGAGGCCTAGTTCTCCAGCTCCTCTTGGTCTTATTTTTATAGTTTTACTTTACATCTGTGTCTGAATTGCGTTTTCTTTTTATTTTGGGTCAATGTCAAGGTGTGAACAGACAGTATACGGTTGTAAACTTGTTAATGTTTATGTTGGGTCGCCAACAAAGTTGTGTAATACACCAAACACTCTTTTTTAAGTGCCTTTGAGTGCCCCCATTTGATACTCAATAAAGAATGCTGTAAAGAATGTTACAATACAGTTTCATCATTGACTGTTTTGAATAACTAAAACAATTATAAACTATTGCTTTTCTAATTTCAACTTCGAAATCAATTAGCAGCAGAATTTTACTTTGGATTCGTTAATATTTAACTGTATAATTCAAATAACAAGTTTTCAAGTTGGGGGTTGGGGGGCTTCATTCATGACCATGACAAAGCATCGATAGCGGGCGAAGTTCCACGGCAAACTTGACATGAGAACCCTCAAATCAATTTGCAGCTGTGGCTTACCAAAGTGGAAACGTCTCAGTTCTACAGTCACCACTCCAGTCCACTTCATGAGTCTTCTTCCCTCTTGCACTCTCGGCTGAAGCTCTCTAGAGCCGCCGCCACTCGACGTTATTCAATTGCAGCAGCGCAAAGTTTCCAGCAGGCTTGGGCAACAAAAATGCTCCATTAATTGCCGAACACAATGGAGCCCAAATTGCCCAAAAGCCAAGACAGCAGGCTCAACTGAAACTGGGAGTCTAAAGACACAGAGTAAAAGAGGGGCGTGTCTGCAGAAGGCGGAGGCGGGGCAGTTGTTCGCTTAATTTGCTGTCGCGAACGTCGGCTGCACTTATAAATATGCAATTATGTGCTCAAGCCGAACAACATTGTGCTTGACAGTGCCTGCAGGGCGACAAAAGAGAAAGAAAGAGAGAGAGGGAGACAGGGAACAGAGTGAAAGAGTGAGCAAGCTGGAGAAAGAAAGAAAGACTTGGGCATAAACAAATCCTGTTACACAAAGCACTTTAAATATTTAATGACGCACGCCATAAAGTGCAAGCCAGGCTGAAGTTTATTAGGCAGCCGATAGCACACACACGCCCTCTCTCTCTTACACTCTCTCCTCCTCTGTCTCTTACACTTTGCCTTTAACTCTCTCTCGCTATCTCTCCTTCTCTTGCACACACACACTGCAGCATGTGGACTGCAACTAATTAAACTAGAGGCCACACCAAGACCCTCCCACACACAGTCAGTACTCCCACTGCCACTCCCACTTACCCCTTTCCCACTCCCTATCTTGGCAGCTTCTCGGCGTGCTGCATCCGCATCCGGGCAAGCGAGGAGCCAACTTTTAACGCGCTTATCTCAAGGCTCCTTCCTAGAAACAGCAGAAGCAGCAGCGGCAGGAGCAGCCTGTCCTGCCACATCCTTTGGCCGCAGTCGACTGCGAGTGTTGCTGTTTGCCTAACTAGTTTGCCCATAAAGTTTGCAACTGCCACACGGCGCGTTGCTTCTGCAACGAATCCAGCACTCGCTGAGTTAAGGCCAAGCCATGCTGGGCTTTGGCTTTCTTCATTGTCAGCCCGAAGAGAGAAGAAGAAAGGATGAAGGAAAAGGAGGAGGCTTGCAAGTGTTTGTGCAAGGCAAAAACAACTTTGGAACTCTACCAAAAATAGCTTTAAATGCTTAAAGACTGTTTTCTTAAGCAACTCCGCGAAGTGTATAAACATCGTTGAGACTATCGGCTAAACTGTAAACGGAACTATCGCTGCCATGTTTCCTGTTTCAGTTACTTCCTGAAGGTGTCTAACAGTCTGTTACAATTTGCGTTCAATTCGCTATTTGCATTGATCTTTTAGTTGTGTTGAATAACGTGGAAACTATCGTCTCAACTATCGTTTACAAATTATAATTTAAGATGTTTTATAATCTGTAAGTTTTGCGTTCAATTTATTCTTTGATTTCTATAGATCCTATCAGTTTTATTAGCTATCGTGTTAACTATCGTGACAACTATCGTGTAGAATTTAAGGTTGAAGATGTTTTACACTCTGCTCCAATACGCGCTCAATTCACAGTTCAATTCACGTTTCAATTAACACAGAAATCTATACAGGTTAGTCAACTATCGTCATAGCTATCGCTTAAGTGTTTCCCTCTTTTATAATCAGCAAAAATTCGCAACCTATTTATAATATTATCGATTAGCTACAATAGATTCAGTTTACTACAAAGTTTTACAACTTTGAGACCGTATTTTTTACAAACTGTATGTGGCGTATTACATAATCTTCTCGCTGTACTTAACCATTTATTATTAAATGTTTTATTTACATATCGAAACTCTGCTCGTGCGACACAAAGGTCTTCTCTTGCTTCATATAGCTTTGTCTCTTTCTCTTTGAGTTTTAACTTGTCACTTAATTGTCTATAATAATACAGTCTAATTATAGGTTTTAAGAGTTATGGAGTGCCATTAATAATAATCGGCTTGTTTTCAGTTATTTTTGCTACCCCTTGTGTCTGTGTGGGGGAACACCCATTTTATGGGCAGAGAGATACTCAATAGAAACGCCCACAAATATGAGATAAGAGTAGAATGTAATGTATTCTTTACACTTGATAACTTTATTATAGTTGAAGGTTTTGTTATTATTATAATTGTAGCTTGTTATCGAGGTCTCTTTATAACGTGAGTACCTTAAAATGTTTCGGTTTGGATGGTATTTTAATGCGTATCCCCTTAACTTTAGTATTTTTTTCGAACTTATTCTACTTGTTATTACTTTATCCGCTGCCAGCGATTTTGCTTTACTCCCTTCACTTTTTATTCCCTTTCTTTCTTTCTCTCTCTCTCTCTCTCTCTTTCTCTCCTTGAGCGCGTGCAATGAAGTGCAGCAAACAAAAGCGTTTTTGTATTCTACGCTTTTGTTTGTCTGCACGTGAGTGACTGCTCCAACCCGGTCCTGCCACTGCCCCCCTCTGCTGCTCCCTTCCTCATAGGTTTGACTCTATAACGGGGATCTGGGTGAATGCACTTTATGCGCTGCGGTGTCGCTCTAAAGGACCGCAACGCGCCGGTCTCAGACCTCAAAACTGACGCAAGCAAGCAACAGCAGCAAGCAACGTCGCCGCTTGGCTTTGACTTATGAATGTGCAGGTGAATTGTCGGGGCCCTGTGGCCCAGCTAACCTGCTCTTCTCTCCCCTCTCCTGCCCCGCTAGTCGCTTGCACTGACGGCGTGTGCTCATAAAAATGCATAAACTTAATAACCCGTTGGCTAAATGAGGGGGCAGCTTAACAACACTGTAAAGCGAGCTGGCTAAGTTGGAGGGGGAGGTGAAGAAGGTGGGAGAGGGAGGGTGAGGTGGGTTAGGGTGCTGGCAGCCTGACCTTCCGGCTCTTGTTTGCTAGAGATTTTTCGCTTGTTCGCTTGCAAATTGCAAACATTGAACGCATTTCGAATTCGTTGCGCAAAATTGGCGAAATATTTGTTGGGATCTAATCAACCGGAACAGAAACAGTTTCAGCTTTATTATTACAAAGTACTCGATGCGGCGCAATGCATCGTGAAAATGCCATAAATATTTTGCGCGAAAAATCATAAAAGCCATATAGTACATGAGCAAGAACAGCAATGGCTTGGGGGTGAGGTGAGGGGCGAGAGAACTGCAGAATATTGCGAGAATATAAGAAAATAAACAAATCAAAACATGTATGTAATGTTGATGCGGAAACTATTGAGAAATTCAACTGCAGATATTCCACAATATGTGGAGGAAAGTGCGTGTCAACAGAAATAGCTATATAATGCAGTGATTCCATAGGTTTATAAAGAACAAAAATGGCAATGAAGAGAGTCTATAAGCGAGACTGATACTTAAATTTATTGAGAATATTTAAAGCTGTCTTTTAAAGATAAATAAATAAATAAAATATCGACTAGATAAGCTATGATGCAGAAATCGAACCGATATTGACCTTGAGTCAGCTAAAATGTTATATATAAAAAAATAAAATAAGAACAATTATAATACGTAAATAATAATCCATATGATCTATCGATCTTTAAAGGTTTCATATTGAGTAATCTATCGATCTTTAAAGGTTTCTTATTATGTTAATATCTTAAGTTAATATCTTTAAATATCTTTCTTGCACCGAAAATCAATGATTAAATTGAAATTCTTAAACAAAAATCTTAGAATCTATGCCGCAAAGTATGAAATGTGAAAAGTTCTCAAAAAAATAATTGAGAAATATCCTAAAGGTGCATTTTAAGTACGAATTCAAACTGTTTTACAGTTTATATTCCCAAGATATCTTATGTTTCTTTGTTTTCTCTTTTTTTTTACTTCATTTTCTTATTTGCACAACATCAAAGTAATCACAGGGTATAAAGAGCTAAGTACTTGGTACACATTGTCTGGCATTTGACAGTTATTGCCCGAGCGTAAAACTGACCGCAATGCACCGCACCCCTCTCTTTTCTCCCTCGCTCCCTCTCTCTTTTCCCACTCCCATTCTGTTGACACTTTTGAGGTGCTGCGCAAAAGCCTTAACCTCTCCAGTAGCCGCCCCCGCACCCGCCCACATGACTGGGCAATAAAAATAAGTGTAATAAAAATACAAAATAAATAAAAACCAGAAAAAGACGTCGAAAGAGCAGTGAGAAAGATAGCTGGAGAGAGAGAGAGAGAGGAGAGATTGAAATTGTCGTGCGCTAAATTTGCATACGAAATGTGAAATATGCAAAAATTTGCTGAATGTGCTGCGAGTACTCGCTCTCGCACTCATCGCACACTCATACGCAATTGCCAGAATTACTGAATAACTGAGAGTGAATGGCAATAAATAAGGCATGAAATAACAAAGGCAAAGAAGCGTGGCCAGAATGCCTAATTACAGATAATAACACGCATACGCCGTGTGGGCCGCAAAGAGGGATTTTCCTTTGTCACTTTTGGCAGCGGAAATCTTATCGAAGAACTTTTGAGTCACAGTTTGAAACACACAACAAAAGAAATTATTTTATGAAAATATTTTTGTTCCATTTTGTTTGTGGATAATAAATCCCATGCTATTTACAAAGCACTTGAAATAATTGCTGTACTCAACTCGCTTATCTCTCTGTCTTTGTGTGGGGCAACAACTTTCACTCAGCTCGCCTTTCTCCTGCCCTGAACTTGGCTGCGCCTCGCTGCACAGTGCACTTGACTGGGGCCAGGCACGCAATGCCAAAGATCTTCGATCGCCGATGCCCCTCCTTAGCCCCCCTTACCCCCCATGTACCATATTATTTTTATTGACCTCAGTGAGTTGAATGCACGGAAGAGTGGAAAGCGATTGTATTGTAGCGTTTCGTATATGGCATATGGCAACATTAATTTTCATTTTACAACTGTCATCGTCTAATTATCCGCAACAATAACAATAACAATGCCAGAAACAGCAACACCAACAACAACAACAATTAACCCAATTAAATAGCCCGTTTTATGCTGTGTTTACATTTAATCAGAGTTTTTCTTTGCCTGCTTTTCGCTTCTTTTTTTGTTGTTGTTTATTTTTGTTTTTCCCTCGCCTCGTTTCCTGTTTTACTTTTCGTATTTATCGTTGTTGTTTTTGTTGCAAAAACACATTTTGTGAATTTTATTAGCTTTGCTTTTTATTTTCATTACATTCTAAATTTTGTTTGTGTTTCACTTTGAAGTGGAAGTGTGGGAGGGGGAGGCAGAAAAGTGTGGCAAAGGGCATGCAGAAGGGAAGGGGTGCGAGAGGCGTTTGAGCGAAATCAAAGCTAATTATCTGAATTGCATTTCCGCTGAGAGTTTTAATTAAAACTTGTCGCCCTTTCTCCCTCTTTCTCTTACATTGCCTCGCTTACAGATGCCCTGTAAATGTATCTCAAGTGGTGACTTGATAAGTTTAGTTTAGTATTGGTTGTCCATGTCAAGTGACCTTCAGTGAGCTCAGCTCTATGGTTACTCTGAGAGGAAGACTCGATTGTGGAGGTACTCTACTCTGATGTTCGTACTGTCTATTATACCCCACACTCCACTCAACCTTCGAACTGAGCCTAAAGCAAACATTTGCGCACATTCAAAGCAATGTGGAGCGGGTGGAGAGGGGTGGGGGTGGTGGTGGTGGCTTACCTCTCTGGGGTTCTATGCTGCGCTAGTTGTGAACTATTATTATTTGCCCCAGAGAAGCCCCTGACACTGAACTTGCTGCGGTGCGGTTTATTTTCATTTTTTCATTTATTGTGCGCTATTTTCACAGAGCTCGCGCTTTGTTTTCGTTAATTTTGAATATGGACTTGGGCAACGGAGCGTTTCGAATAGTAAACGAAGGTTGCAACATTGCATAATGAACAGCTCTATCGACAAGAGAGTAACGAAAGAGAGATACAAGCAGAGAGAGAGCGAGAGAGAGGTAAACAAGAGCAAGTTATTCCATTCTCGAGCGAGATGAAACTGATTTTGTTTTGCCATCTCATGCTGCAAACTGGTTTCCATAAAATTTGGCACACAATTTGCTCGAAATTTCCACTAATATCCAATCCGAACTGATAAGCCACAAGACAAAAGACAATAAAGCTGATGCCATATGAAGGTAGAAGACTGAATCATGGACACGATCGTATATAATCGCTGATAATTGTATCGCTGCAGCTGCTTTGCCTCTTTGTCTTGCACACACTCAGATGAGTCAGTCTCAGTCTCAGTCTCTGTTGATCTGATAATCGATCTTGTTTTTTATCACAAGTTGTTTACTAAATTTATTTAAAAATGTGTTTTCAAAATTAACTATAAATCGCTGTGGGGTCTGTTGGGTTGTGCTTATTTTTGTCACGAAAGTGATAAGCAGCTAAGTGAGATTATTGTAGAATATATGTATATATGTACAATCATTTATGATTTGCACATTACTCAGTAGTCATGCTGTGTTCTTGTTTGTTGCCAGTGCGTCAATAAGGTGAAATGAAATCACAAAGGCGGTTAATACAATCAGAATGAATCACTCAACTTCTTTGTTGATTTTCAAAGATATAGTCATAGGTTGTTCATGTGTATTAAGATGAATAAGATTCCTAATTAATGCAGTTCAAATAAACGCTTTAGATCATGAATTGATTATAGAAATAATTGAAAATAATTGAAAATACACACAAGATTGCTCATTGACTGTATTTCTAGTACGTTTATAACCTATCACAAAAATATATATGTTTCAGTCATACGATTCTGTGAAACGTTTTACGCAACGCCACGCAGACGTCATTAATTTATTAATAATTCAATGGTTGCTTTCAAGCTCAACTACAAATAATAATTGTACTCAATAACTCAATTAGGTGCTTACTGAACAAATCAAAAAACGAGAAAAATAAAAAAATCAAAATTGAAAACGAGAGAAAAAAAACTGCATAGAAAATGCACATTGAAAATTGCATTATTGAATCCATGATTGGAAGTCGCCCAATGACGCAATGTCAAACGTGTCGAACGTATTTTCGTTATGTTGTATTATATGTATATAGATGTCTATATACTATATTGTATCCCGATATGCTGCTCTCCAAGTGCAACATTTGCGTGCCTGAACTTGCAATTTGAAACTTAAAGTTGTTAACTAAATGCAATTGTGGTTCAATATTGAAAATACGAGCCTTCAATTATAATTTTTTTTAATATTTATTGGAACTTGAATTAATGGCATTTCGTGCAGGTTGCTACAAGGTTGGGAGAATGCAGGGAGAATATGAAATTGAATCTGAAAATTGTAGAGATTTTCCCTTTACATGAGCACGAATTTGCATAGTTATGGGTTAAGTATCGAGGGTAAATTGAGGAGTTAAGGCCAAATCGGCTTGCAATCAATTAACACGCAACAACAAAAACACGCTTAAAATCGTTTCTCAATTTTGAATTGCGCATTTACACTCCCACATGCAAAAGTCAAGTTGGGCTAAAAGCCAAATAAATTATATATATCCAAGCGATAACGTGTTTTTTCCCCCTTCTTTTGAATGCATACTAAGCTGCAATTTACAATATATATTATTAATCCATTACGATAGGTTGCGAAAGGTTCAATACATTAGTGATTGAGTGGAGTTGATTAAATGCGAATTTAATAGATTTTCCACTTCAACTGGGACTTTGATTAAGGCAGTAATAGTAGTTGTTGTAGTTGAGTGCTTTGAGTATATTCGCGAGTATTAATCTGACCCCCACTACAAGCAGATAACACCAGCGGGCAGGTAATCAGATCGTGTTTCGGTTTGGTTGCATCCAGATTCACTAATCAAGTGTTCCACTTGTCTTGCTTGTCGCCCAATTACATCAGCATCAATCAAAGCCTCCCCCCACTTTGGTCTTTACTGATAAGACTTGACACCTTAATGTTGTTCCTCTTGTTGTTGTTGCTGTTGCTGCTGCTGAGCACCCACACACAACAAGAAATTGCAAATTGTTGTCTCACTCAAAATGACTTCCTCACATACGTCTCGTAATTCAATTAAATGCGACGTGCTCGGCCTGATAAATCGCACATATATGGCATATAGCATCCATATAACAGGCAGGGAGAGAGACCGAGAGAGAGGGAGAGCGAGGCCAGAGGTTACTATTTTACGGTTGTACGGAACTGTTGTGCCAGTTTGACAGTCTACCGATGCACTCAGGTTGCAGTAATTAGTTGAATGATTCATAAATGTTTTGGACGGGATGAGTTATGGTTTGCAGAGACTGATTAGGGGAAGTTCCAACTGAAAGAGTTGTTTAAATAAGAGTTAATTTATTCCTTTGCAATCTTCGAACCGGTCTGAGTTGATGGAATACTGAATAAACGCATAAACAGTTCTGTTAATGTGCCAAACCGGTGTGCTTTGTTCTATATAAAATTCACTTCCGAAACTTTAAAAATAAACTATTTTATTCTCCATTAGTTAAGCAAAATATTTCTAACTGTGTCAACTGAGTTGAGTGCAGTTTGTCAGCGTAGTTTATCATTCATCGATCGACTTTAACTTGAACTGTATCAATTAAACTAATGCAAATGCATTTTCTTTGTTCCCTTCTCATTGCAGGTAGGTCAACTCAGGCAACCTTATACTATACTCGTACTCTATGTCGTATAATTATCTGCACAAACTGAATGGCATTGTGTAACGACAGGCATGGCATGTCGCTCTCTGTGCTGGGCTTACTAAACTAATATCTGTAAGGGCAGATACCATAGACAACAATGCAGCCTATTGTTTAGCTTACTTAGCAGACAATGCAGTACGGAGCATACTGAATATACGCCATAATTGATATTTTATCACACTACCAACAGGGAGTCAGTGAAAGGAAGACAGAGAGTATTAATTATAACAATACGTCAATTGTGTGCAGAGGATTTGAAATGTGAGAACAAAATGCTGGCAAATCCCCTCAAGAGAATCACAGATAAGAACTCAAACAATTGCGAAAAAGGGTTTATTATTTCTTTATTATTATTGTGGCAAATTGAAATGTAAAACTGTGAGTAAATTAAATGATGATATTCGGACAAAACGCATTCATCGCTCGCCCTCGTTCAAGTGAAGGTAAAGGCTTTGCCATGTAACAATTTGACTAAAATATGTTTGCAGAGCCAACAAGACAGACACACCTAGATAGAATTGTAGAACACTGCGTGTGGTCAGCCTTGGCCAGGGCTGAAGAGGTTCCCTTCACTCTTCTTCTACTTCTCCTCCTTCTTCTTTTTCATCTCATTCACTGTATCTAAACGAGGAGTTAAATGCTTTCGAGCAGTACCATCAAATTAAACAAAAAATAAAGTTGTTGTAAACTTAAACACTCAACAGTGCGAGGGTTGCACGGAAAGTTGTAGTAAATCCCTGATACAAGCAAGCCTGTCTTTTATGTTTTGATGTAGATATTAGTACTTACTACCTTTAATATCTATGCTATAATATTGATATTGTTAAAATAGTAAGTGAAGAGATAATATAATAGAATATATTTTAAACAACCTTGTTCCCTGTCTCGTCAGTACTTTGATACCTCTCAGACTGCCCTAGCGCTCAGTACGATATATTAAATGCCTGCAGACACAGATGTATATGCAGATGTACAGATAGAGTCAGCTAGGTGCCACGTGTGGGAGAAGGAGGAGGCAAATATGTGCCCTGTGACTTGAAACATGAAGTGCGTTCAGCCAACAGTTTTCCCTCCCTGCAGTTCTCGTTCTTCTCTCTCTCTCGTTCTTCTCTCTCTCTCGTTCTTCTCTCTCTCTGTTTGCAGTGCTGTCAATATTTTGTAATGGCATGTGCCAAATTATGGTGTGCTATGCGAGTGTGTGTCTCTGTATGGGGATGTGTGCGATATATGGGCGTGTACTCATGTGTGTGTGTGCAACAGTTTGTAGCTGACATGCGGGTAACGTGGTTCTGACCGCCTTTGTTTGCTTATCACTCTGGTTGGCCAACTGCAGTCTTGTTGTTTGTTTGCAAGAGATATACAAATGGGGATATGCCATAAGCTAAGCGAGGGTCGCCTCACAAGTACTCAAACTGAGCAGCAATAAAAGAACGATTTAATTATTGCACAATCTAAGTTAATTACTAAGTTTATCTACAGCTAACGGTACGTAACGGTATTTGATAGCACAGTACGCTGCATAATTTATTCAATTACTTAATGATCACGCCCCGTAAATTCAACATTTATCATTGTCTTTTTGCACTGTGTGCGGCTGAAAGCTTTGTACATTGTATGCGCTTAATTAAATGACATGTAATTTCAATTGAACCCATGGCATAATTAAGTGCTTAAATTAATTTGCCGTTGACTCTTAGTTTGGGTTTTTTTCTCTCTCGCTTTTTTTCATCCATAACGAATGCAAATTGCGCATACGCCCCGTTTGCATTGCATCGCGTCTCATATTCGCATTCGGCTTTTAATTGCACAATTTTCAATTAAAACTATAAAAAGTGCACAGCAAATGTTCCGCTCGAGGGTGGTCCCCAATGTGTATCTTTGTCTCTCTTCTCTCACTCTCTCACTGTCTCTGTCACTCTTTGTCTGTGTGTGCACTGTAGATTTGTTTATACGATTGCATTGTTTAATTGAATTTGCCGGCACTGTAACAAATGGCAAAGGGGCAAAAATACATTCAACATTCCGAAAATAAATACTGACTGCGCAACAGATACCCTAGAATATTAATTTTCTATTTAATTAGCTTGCTATTGATTAATAAAATCTGTATAAAGCTATGACTATATGTTGGCTAATTAGCTGCCATCAAACTACCCTATAATTTACCACTATTTACAGGGTATAAACCAATAACAACATCAACAAGCGAAGTGTACAAAAAAATAAGTTCAGAAGTGCAATTAATTCTCATAGTACTCCATTTTAAGCGTTCCCTTTTGCTCTTTGCTTTTCCCACTTTTGCCACGCAATTTGTTGTTTTTCTCTCTGCTTTTTATTTTTGCACTGTTTTCCCCAGTTTTCCCCAGTTTTCTCAATTAATTTGGTATGCAATAAATCACCAGAAACAGAAACAGAAGCTGAACTCGAATCCAACTCGAACTGTGCTGCTATTCGGATTTATTTATGTATAATTCTACTCGCTCTCTGCTTCTGATAAGTGGATAAAGTGAACTTTTTAAATTTATCTCATGCAGACAAACATAACTTGCAGTTTATTACTTGATAGTTCTACTTGGGAGCGTGCATAAATTCAGATGGAAATTGATAGGTACAAATATGTTAGAAATATATATTTACGCAATTTAAAATTCAAGCAATGCAAAGGGAGAGTTCAGTGAGTGTTTCCATTCAGATATTTTCTCTGCTTGGGTTTTTATTTAGTCATCTCTTTTTGTTGCAAAATTGAACATTTTCATAATAATAATATTTTGCTTTGCTGTCAGAGAAATGTTTTCACATGTCGCACAGCTGGGGGAAAAAGTCAATGCAGAATGTCATTAAATGGCAGGTGGGTTGTGCCTCGTCGCTTGACTGACTAACAAAAAATAAAAAGAGCTTGCGATGAGGTAAGCTGCCTGATGTTTTTCTTTTTATTTTACCTGCTATTGCTGGTGGCAAAAGAGTTCTTGCAGCAAGAGGGAAGCAGGTAGAGGGAGAAAGCTAACCATTCAGTCAGACAACGAGCGCTGCCTTTTATTCTGCTGCTGTGCATCTGCAACTGTATCGCACATCAGTCTGTCTTTCTCTCTGTCTGTCTTTCTCTGTGTTTGCTTGCCTCTTTGTCTGTCTGTCTCTCTATCTGCCTGCTCGTCCGTTGTGCGTCCGTCTGTCTGTGCTCTGTCTCGTGCACTTCCTTCTTTTATGTCAGTTTCGAACAGGAAATTTTAAGCACGGAAATCATGCGCAAGCGACAACTACAGCAACAGCAGCAGCAACAACAAGAGCAACAGTAGCAACAGCAGCAGCAGCAACAATAACAACGTCGTCGTCGACATGTTTGTTAGTTTTTCACGTTGTTTTCAAAGTGTTTTCCTCGCTTGATATTCGCATTGTCACGTTGCCAACTTAAAGCCGCAGCCAGAGACAGTTCAGAAAAGTTGTTCGACAAAATCTTCCACACGTTTTCTCGGGTTTTTCGTTCGTTCGCTGTTCGTTTTGCCCATTTGTCAGGCACATGCGGGTTAAGGGCTTAACAATGTGGCGACTTTGTACTTATGCCACGCCCACTTGCCACTTGCCACATGACGCTGCCTTTTAATTAGCAAGCCAAGTGCGCTCAACCGTTTCCCCTTCTGCCTTCAATCAAGCCGAAAGGGCGCAAAAGGATGAAAAGCTGTAAAACTTGCGCCATAACCAAATCGACAGACCAAAAGTTGCCAGGCAAATTTGTACATGAAGAAGTAGAAGATAAAAATATATATGGTATATATATAACATACTTCCGCTCTTTACGAGATAGTTGGATGAGAATTAAATTAAAGTTTAAACGGTAAGGGAGAAGTTGTTGATACATGAGTTAAAGCGTGCAATGGAGGCTTTAATAAGGGAACTTTGGGTTTGAAATTTCATAAAGAACTCAATGCTGAAGAGAGAGGAGAGTTTTAATTAGGTAATACTAAAAAAGCTTAAGCAATTTAGCATTTTTTAAAGTTACATTTAGTTACAAATAGGAACCAAGAGCTTAATTCTAACTTGAAGTTGCTTTCAATCAAATATGGAATCAAAGACTTTAATTTAGGAAAAACTCTTTAAGTTCAAGTCTTTTAACCTAGTGTAGATTCAGCAATATTGTATATAACTAGCTTAAATCGCTTCTCTCGTGTCTGCTCCAAGCCTGAACTGCCAAGCTGCAATCAAGTTGTACAACTTCTTATCTCTATATTGTTCAAAACTCTCGCACTATCTTGCTCAACTATTCTATTTAATAAGAGTTTGAAGTAATTATAAACAATTAGGCAGCGCTAAAAGGCAAGTCGAGACAACTGCCGTTATAGTTTTCTTTTACCGTTATTCGACTCGACTCTCCACGCCTCGACACCGTCGCCGTTGCCTTCTCTTGTGTCTGCTAAAAAACTTCAATTAGTTTTTCAAGTTGCCTGGGTAAGTTTGGCGCAAAACGGAACGAAAATAAATGCAAAAGGGGGAGGGAAAAAAACGAAAATATATTTTTGATCAGCGAACAATGTGCAACAAAAAGTTGCAAGCAGCACTAAGTACTTGCGCCTGCACAACAGTGTGTACACACGAAATTTTTGTGCATTCTGCATTCGACGTAATTTGCACATTTACTTTTGCACATTTCTCCTTTGCCTTCGCTTGCCTTGTGTTGCCTTTTAATTACACACGAGCAGCAAAGCGGAAAATGTTTTTCATTTAACTTTGTGCAACACACACGTACACGCAGATAGTTTTTGCAACGTGCAAGGAAAGAAAAAAGTAGTACAAGTAGGAGAAGAAATTGCTTGGTGTCTTTAAGGCGCTGCTGCAATTGACACTTTAAACTTATCGCGCATCCTACGTGTGGCTCCTCCTTCCTCTTGCTCCTTCTCTTATCCAGCTGCCTGCAGCTGTTGCAAGTCAATTTTGGTTTGGCTTGCCGCAAGGGTTGCTTTTGCTGTTGCAACATGGAAATGGCGACAGCTGCTGCTGTTGGATTGCAAGAAGAAAGGGATGGCAGGGGTGAGGGAGATGGAAGGCTTGTCATAATGTAAATCTAGCTGTATAATTGCTGTCGCGGTACAGAACATTGCTGCAATTCGGGCATCTCAAGACTTTCATTAGAGAGACAGAGAGAGAGAGAGAGTTGAAGCAACACGAAGGAATGAGTAGCAAAATAGATGTGAGAGATCCAAGCTGTGAAATTGTTATTCAGTTAGAAGACCACAAAAGGGTCGCACTGCAGTGCAGCGGGGCGTATACGTAATGCATGGGCATATGACACGAAAAGGAGGAGTGGCTGCTCTGCTGCTGCTGCTGTTTCTACATGCTGCAAGTTCTGCAGCCACTCAGTCTAGACATTCAAGTATCACTCGCACTCACACACTTATATTCACATATTCATTCATTCACTCATTCACACTCGCTCGCACACCGAGTGCGCTGTCTCTGCATCGCATTGAAGCTCTGCCTTAAGCTCAACTTGAATCGCTGCCATTTTATGCAATTTTTCTTATTTAATTTCCCCATCCAGGTGGCTTTTTCACGTTTTTCCATCCTTCCCTTCCCTCCCATCCTGAATGCAGCTGTGAATGCGTCACGTAGTTGATTGAAATTCCATCTGCTTATCGAGGCTGTCTCGTTGATGGCCTGCCAGCCGCTGCCTGCCTCAACTCTGCGCTTGTCAGTCGCCCACACGCCCTCTCACTCTCTCTCTCCATTTCTCTCTCTCGTGCCTCGTTTCGTTTCTATTTTCATATTGTAAGTCGGCGCAAGCTGTCACATTTTATGTATGTTGGCATACTTACAACGGTCACTGTGACACTTTGTGTCGTACATGTGCCAGCGCGTGTGTATGTGTGTCTGTGTGTGTGAGAGAGTATATGTACGAATGTCTGTGCTTTTTAGCTGTCACAGCAAGGATTACGCTGTGCTGTGTATAATCTTTGCTCTGACTGACGTCCATTTGCACCCAGTGGGACTACAGTGCCTGATAAAAGTAATGCCAAGCCGGACGCCAATTGCTGAGCCAAAGTACCGTGTCGGTTAAGCTGATGTTGGCTTTAAACTAATTCTACTACTAAAAACTAACAAAAAAACTTAGAAGATTTAAAATATAAGCTTCAAAAATAAATACTAACAAATAAATGCACAAATAACAAGCACGAAAGTTACTGTAGGGTGTGATCGACTGTGCAAATTGATTTCCTACATAAATATCTTATATTTTTAGCGTAATTTGTGTTGCATATTCTAGGGAGCGGTGTAAAAATCGGTAATTCATAAAATTGATTGTTAATTAAATTCTATGCTATTTATTCGATCGCCATCAAAGTTTTTTAGAAATCAGTTAGACCTTCATTGTTATTGTGTCTACCAAAAATTAAGAGTTCTGCATTAAAATTACTCTTGGAATTCGGTCTTTACCGAATTATGGGGGCGGTACCAAAATTGAATTGAATTTAGACATATTTTCTGATATTTTTGGTAGTCTTAGCTCTTATACTCTCTGAAATCTAAATAAGCATTCGGACAAAGATAAGGACATAGCTATATCAATTCGGATGTTGCTGCTATTTGTGAATATATATACTTTGTAGGGTGTGCCACGCCTCCTTCCTTCTGTTACATACATTGCGAATATTTATACACAATCACACATACCTCACTTACAGTGCCTTTCTCGCTGTTTCGAGCCGTGCCCACTGTGACTGTCCATGACTGCTGCACACTGGCGTCCATATGCATGCGTACACTTACAACACATACTTGTATGTCTGTGCAATTTGTTATGAGATTATGTTAATGTGCCCTGGACACTGTTATTTCGTTATCTTGTTATCCTGCCATGCCGTTATTCGATTGACCTTTTCTCCCTCTACGAGGGTGGGGAGGGGATTGTGTGCGAAAGTGTGATTTGTGTGAGCGTAATGTCGATGTCTAACTAAAGACCGATTGAATTAGCATATCGTTTATCATAGATATTTATGACGTCAAAGCGCAATTGCAATTGCGTGCCAATGATGTTGTTGTTTGTCAATTCTTGTTATACAATGCAACAACAACAGCAACAACAACGACTACAACTCGATAAACTGTGAGCAAGTGAATCGTTTTACCTTTGCGTTGCTTGTGGGTGGAGCGTCGTGCATTGCATTTCAATATACCCTGTACTTAACGCTGCAAGCGATCAGGATTATTATTTTGTAATTAGCTCTGTAATTACGTCTTTCTCCGGGAATGCAATTACACTTTCAATTGCCCAGCTGTTTGTGGTCGCACACACACGGAGCTCTGAGTGTCCTTGTGCCGCCCCATGCTCAGTCGACTGTGTGGCCGAGTGTGGTGTGTGGGCGTTTGTCTGTATGTGTGTGCATGTGTGTGGCTTGTACGGGCATGCCCTGTGGCCAACAACAACAACTAATCCAGAAACATGTTGCCAAGTGTCGCCAAGTCTAATTAGCCTCATAATTGGGCGCGACGTTTGGCTTTAGTTGGCACAATTAAAATTCCTTTGAGGCAACTTAAGCAGCAGCTTCAGTCGCAGCTGCAGATTAGACGACTAAGCAGATACTCTTACCTTGGCTTGCAGAAAGAAAAGCTAATTGGAACTGCTTTAAAAGGAAAAGGCTGTTGTAGCTCCTTATGCTTAAGACTAAACAAGACTGTTCAGTGGCTATAAACAAGTATTTGATTCATATAAATAGCCACAGAGAATTGTTTAATATTAATTAAATTAGTTTAAATCATTTAAGAATATCTAAAATTACAATTAGAAACCATAAAAATGCTTAACACCTTTTTGAACCAATAAAACTGCAATGAAATCAATTAAAATATTTAACAACAATTTGCAAATATGCAAAAAGGCAATATTAGCATTTTTTACACAATTCTAACTATTTATACGATAAAATTAACAACTGACTAATGTGTTTGCTATTTTTTTCATTTTATATTTGCAGCAGCTACAACAACAACGATTCGTGGCATTTGACTACATTTGCATGCAGTTTGAATAATGGTGAGTTAAACAAGTTCAGAAAATAAAACAAAAAACTAATTTAAAACAGAAACATGTTCGTGAAGTGGCCGTTGTTAGCTGGAGTACCTCATCCCTCATCCCTTATCTGCGACCCTGCACCCTGTGTATGCTGCCCTGTCATTGCGCCTAATTAATTTCGTGGCCAATTGACGTGTGTCAATTAGTCGACTCTCGACTCCTTCCTCTCTGCATCTCTCTCTCTCGATTTTCTGGCAAATTTGGAAATTAATTAATGTGTAATCAGATTAGTTTCGAGAGTGTAACGTTTGTTGCTGTCCAAGGGAAAGTTGAAACAACATTTTGGCCAGAACTGAAACTTCAGTTAATGCTTTCAGTCCATTACTATCTAATGAGATGCAATAATATATTGATGTTCTATTTGGTCATGGTGAAGACCACTTGAACCCCGATGAACTATGGAAATTCTATTGAATGAGATATTTCTCTTTTCATTTGCTTCAGGGCATTGAGTTCCATAGAACTTCATGGAATTATCTAAGGAAACCAGTTGTATTGCTAGAATGAAACATTTTGAATAGGATTATATAGCTGGAAAGTTGTTACTAGATCTATTTATTCTATTCTTAGGATTATTTCACTTGCATTTCCTTAAAGTAATAACAATAATATTTCAGATATTTTCCAAAGCTTAGCTCATATATTCCTTAAATTCCGAATCAAATTACGCGCCTTTTAAAAAGATTATCAATTGCACTTAAAAAGAGATAGCAACAGTTGCTGCTGTTCAAATTTGTTCTCGGCTTGTGCAAATTTGCGCAATTGTCTATAGAAGTTTGGCATTAATATGCCAACTTATTACCGGCTGACATTAATCTTCGTTTTGTTTTGTCTCCCTCTCTCTTTCACTTACTGTTTCCCTCTCTCTTTCTCTTGGCCTGCCTGTCTGCCTGTCTTGGTCACATCTTTTGGCTGTCTTCCTTGGCTGGCTTTGCTGAGCCTGAGCTTAAATGGCGCTAAATGAAAAGTAAAAGACAAATTTCGTGTTCACTTTGTGCGGCGAAAGCGATTAATTTGAGAATGTGTGTGACTGAGAAGGAAACACAAAAAAGAGAGGAAGAGCAGATACCAACTAAGACGAACAGCAGGCGCATTTAGGCGTGGCAGCAACCACTCTCCTCAGCTCTTATCTACCTAACTCCCTCTCCCATCGCAGCTCTGTTCTGGTTTAGCTTCTCGGCGTGTGAGAAGTAATTTATCTTTGGCATTTTGTTGCTGCTGCTGTTGCGGCTACACCGGCTCCCTCTCTCTTTCTCTTTTTTCCCTCCTATTCTCCCTTTTCCTTTGCTCCTTTTACTTACCAGCTTCACTTGTTTTTCTCGGCTTCGTTTTTTTGCTCATTTTGCTGCTTGGCAAATTATGCGAGTCGCGCATTTTTGTGTAGCATACTTTCGTGCGCTGGCACACACGCACACACAAGGTCTCGCACATAGTTAGGGCATACCAAAAATTAATATACCCACATACCTTGCTAGGCATGTGGCATGTGGCGGCTGCGTCTGCCTTTGTAATGAAGTCAAAATTAACGAATTTCTTAGAACGACAACAACAGCAACAACAATAAAGAGTGTGACCAGTTGACTGGTAGTTTCATTAAGCAGGTTGCCAGGGAAATTAATATATTCTTTGCCGAACTTTGCTTATTTGCTTAATACATCTTATTGGAACTTCGACATTGATGAGTGAATTGAAGTTAATACTGAATATATAATATTTAATATATGCTTAACACATTAAATTCTAGTATATACTGCGCTACTTTTGGAATGATTTTAAAGTACTTCATTTATCCATTAAAATTCCCCGCATTCAATTTGGAATTCCCAACGGCAGCTGCCCAAAATGTTTGGCAAATCTTTTATAGCCTGCTAGACCGCAACCAATTTGCATTATTTGAAGTGTCCTTTGTGACCAGCTGGTCACACTGCCGCGTAGCTTAATTGACTCCACGTGCAACTTGTTCCACGCCTCTTTGTTGTTGCTGCTGCTCATCGGGATTTATCTGTCCTGCGTGCATTCTCCTCCTGCATTTCCAATAGATTTTTCGATTAATTGGACACAAAGTGGCTACGCCATGTTGCAGGCTAATTTGATTAGCGTTCCGTAATGTGCAACGTTATGTTGCGCATTGAGTCGCATTAGAAATTTGCACATGATCAATGATTCGCTGTCAGTCTTCTCTTTTCCCCATTCCACACCGCTGGACGCCCAACTTGGGGCGGCGATTGATTGATTATGACGTGAATTGTGTGCTACATTGAAATTCGCTTACGATGTGTGTGTAATGCATCCATCAGAGCGCGAAACACAGTTGAGTACAGAAAAACAGCAGAAAACAAGCTAAACTACCTTCTGCATCTAGCTAGAAATCGCATCAAAATCAAATCAAATCGAATCACATTAAATGGACTGATTGACAGCTGCTGCACACTGATTGACTTTGTCTTGCCTTTGCTTTGTTGGGCATCAGTCAGAGCACGGCAATATCATCTGATTACACTCGATATTATAGCTCTAATTACCATTAGTCGTACAATTAGTATTGACGGAATTTGGGCACTCTCTCTGTGATTGCTTCACTTGCCTTAAGTGCACATTAAACCATCGTAAATGGAATCGAAAATGAACATAAACAAATACTTTAACTCATAAAAATGCAAACTGGGCACAGCCCGCGACGGCACAAATTGAATTCTCCAATCAATGGCCACGTGACGATGCCATCAATTTTGGTTTCGCTCTAATCAAATACACGCGTCGTGGTGCTGCCACTGCTGCTACAGCTGCCTTCACTTCCCTGGCTCCTCTTGCGCTGGGGCAACATCAAAATCCGTTCCGATTTCCAATTCCAATGTGAAACAAAAAGAGAAATTGTATAAATTCCACTGTGGCACAGCAGGCAGGAATTGCAATAAATCAGACAAAAGCAAAAATGCAAATCAGGCGTCGGTGGTGCACATAAAAACCGAGTGCAGCTCGTAAAGGTGCTGGCCTGGCATACCCCATGAAGTTGTTAAAGTTCAAGGCGGGTAAACAGTTTTCTATGAAATTCAATAAAGGAAAATTTATTTATTTATTACCCTTTCAACCTGGACAAGGGCTTCTTCTAACATTTTAATAAAAATAAATTAATGAAAGAGGTAAATGTAAAAAAAATTATGAGTGAAACATCAAAAGATAAAGATATAAATATATGAGTTACAATTATAAATTATTTTAAAACAATATTTCTATGTTACTAAAACATTTCCTAAACCTTATTTAAATTTTTAACTATCTCACTTTGGCTCTAAAGAGTTAAAATATTGGGAACCTTGTCTTTTTATCCTTCAATACAGGGTGTCCCCTAGTCCAATCAGTTGCGTCTTGCGCACTTCACAGTTTTGTTTTCTTTTTATGGCTGTTTTCAAACTAAGCAGTCGGGGCTGACCAACCCCGTGGGTCAATACAAGGAGGGACGAGGTCGCAGGGCAGCAGGCGAGCTTTTTGGGGGCCGCAATTCGAATTCACACAAAATTTGAGCTAAAATCAATTTGAAAACCAAAACCAAAACTCAGCTGAGACCGCTTTGTCTGCTTTTTGATGCGGTTCTCACTTTGTCGAGGATTATTCGAGTAGAGTTCGAACTAAAGCCGGGATTGCAATCTAATGCCGAATAATGAGAATACAATTTAAAGGTTTCTCTCCATTTTTCTTTTTCCTTTCCAGGACATTTTCAGGATGTTGCTCGCTCTGCCAGCCACGGCTGAGCTGTGCCCAGTTACAGATCCGTTCCAGACGCGTTTCGTGCGTCCCATTCACAGCCAAAATGCGGCCTCCAATGCCGTTGCCAATGCAATCGACTGCGCTGCAGCAGAGTGAGCCTTTTCAGCAGCCAGCGACAGCAGCACAACAACAGCAACTACAACTACAACAACAGCAGCAACAGCAACAACAGCAACCAATACAAGCCACGCAGCATCAGCTGCAACTTCACTCGCTGGGATTAGACTTTGATCATCATCAGCAACAGAAGCAACAACAACAACAGCAGCAGCAGCAGCAAGCGCCGCAGCTGTCAACGCACAAGGCCAAACTGCCGCCTCTGGAGCTGCTCGTGGAGCACAAGCTCAGCTACAGCTCGGCAGCAACATATCAGCAACAGCAGCAGCAACAACAGCAACAATTGCAGCTGCAGGACTTAAAGGATTCCAGACAACACGAGCCAAACGATCTCAGACATTCCCAGCAGCAATTGCAGCGCAGCTCCATCAGCAGCCCCTCGTCCAGTGAGGATTGCCCCATCGCAACGCGTGCCTCCATTTTTGATGACGCTGCGGAGAATTTTATTATTAATTTTCCAGCTGAGTCATCGCAGCAACTGCAACTGTTGCCGCTCTCTGAGACGGTGCCGCTGCTGACGCACATTGAGGCGACGGTGGTGGATAAACAGCGTTCCATACGCCTGAGCAAGAACAGCGCATCGCTCATCTTCACCCGAAAGGAGCTTGGTAATCGACAACAGCAGCAGCAGCAGCGACGCCAGCATCACAGTCTGTACGGCGCCGGGGAACGTCAGCGCAAGCAGCAGCAGACTAAGCATTTGCCACCGACGCGTGGCCAACAGCAGCGTCGCAGTTTGCAGCTCAATTACAACAACAACCTGGTGACCACCGCCGCATGCGGTGCGGCCGGTACGGCTGGCCCTAATTACGCCGCCAGTGCAGGCGGCAAGCTGCTTGTGCCGCACAAGCATCAGCACACACACAACAGCAGTCACGGTCACGCGCATACTCATAGTCATAGTCACGGGAACAGTCACGGCGTGGGGCTGACATCGCCAACGTCGAACGGCGCCGGCGTCGCTGCCTCGGCGCGCAAACAGCTCTCGTACTCCTGGTACGCGCCTGTCTACAGTGCGCTTGAGGAGGAACTGGAGCAGGATTCGAGGGTGAGTAGGAAAGAAATGCGAAGAAGGGGGAAAAGAGGAGTAGATAAAGAGAGGGAAAGAATAAGTTATGGTACAGTACAGTAAGTGTTGTGAAGAGAAGTTTGTTAAATGATTTATTGATGTATTTGATTTATTTGATTTATTTGATATATTTGATTTGTTTGATATATTTGATATATTTGATTTATTTGATATATTTGATTTATTTGATATATTTAATACATTTGACATATTTGATATATTTTATATATATGATGTATTTTATGTTTTCGATATATTTGATATAATTTATTGATTTATTTGATATATTTGATTTATTTGATATATTTAATATATTTGATATTTGTACACATATTTATATACTTTATATGTTTGATATATTTGATTTATTTGATATATTTGGTATATTTTTTATATATTTGATATATTTTGATTTATTTGATATATTTGATATATTTGATATACATATATTATATACTTTATATGTTTGATATATTTGATTTAATTGATATATTTGATATATTTATATATATTTTATATATTTGATACATTTGATATATTTGAAATATTTGATTTATTTGATATATTTGATATATGTACATATATTATATACTTTATATGTTTGATATATTTGATATACCTGATATATTTGATGTATTTGATATATTTGATATATTGATATATTTAAATATTGATGGATTAATATATTGATAACGAAGAATGTAACTAACATCTCGTAGATCTATTCAGATTCTTCAAGAAATGAATTCGAAAGCTCTTTGGCAAGCTCATCAAAACTTAAACCTTGGCATCGTTAGACTTTTGTTTTATTAATCAATTCAAATTGCTAGGGAATTAAATTCTAAATTATTTCAAAAAAGGTTTCGTTAGAGGGTTTCGATTTGAGTTAAACGCGAATTTTAAAATAATGCTCGAAGGCGCAAAATAAGCAAATTGCAGAGAATTTTTGTATAGCCAAAGAATTAAAAAAGCGCATGGAAAGAGTTTTAATAGACTTGAGTAAGTGTTGAAGAAGAAGGAGAGATGGGAGTAGGACGAGGGATTAAGTGAAACAATGGGTATTTATTAAAGTGCAACCTCTCTGTTTTTGCCTGCAGGATTCCTCGCCAATTCACAATCTGGCCAACACAAAGCATCAGCAACGCGCCAGCAGCCAGCACAGTGGCAGTGCCTCGCATGCCGCTACGCAGCACGACTCGGATACGAACGAGACAGTTGCGCTGCTGGAGACGCAGACGCGCAACAAGATCAACATCATTTCGTCAGCGTCCGGCGAGGCTGGAGTTGAGCGCAAGGCGCAGGTCCACACCCAGCGTCAACAGCTGCCTACGTGCATCTCCCTCTCGCTGCCCCCTGCATCCCACTCACTGTCGGCCAGCTCGTTGGGAAATGGAACTGGAACAGGAACTGCAACAACAGCCGGAGCAGGCGGGTCAGGCGACGTGGAGAGCTCGCTGGGATTGTCGGGCGGGCAGTTGCCACGTCGACGGCGCTTCGGGAACTTTCTCAAATCGCTGGTGGGTCTCAAGGCCAGCAGCGGCAGCAGCAGCACGCGAGCGAGTGAGCGGGAGAGGGAGGCGGGATCGGGATTCGCGGCGGGAGTCAACTAATCAGAGACCCGCTTCGCCGGAGATACGTATTACGCGAACACCTTCCGAACAGGATGTCGTTCTGCGAGATCCCTCGGGGCAACAGTTAACCAACGGACACGGTAGCAGGCTGAGCATCAATGGCTCGAGCAACTCACTGAATGTGGTGCAGCAGAAGCTACGGCACATGATGCGACGCGAAGGCAGCGCCAGCAGCCTGCACCAGGAGAAGTCACAATCGATTGTCACGTACACGGGTCTGCGCAAGTGCGAGACGGTGCTGGCTCTGACTCACCAAAGTCATACGCTGCATCCGATGGCCGCGGGCATGGGCGATGCTGCTAGCCATGGTGGTAGCGGCATCTTCAGTGCCGGCGGTGTGGAACAGATACGTCCGTTGAATCGGCTGCGCAACAGTGTGACCAGCATCAATGGGGCCACCTGCTCGAGATGCTCCAGTCTGCTCTCATTAGCCGCAACCGGATCACGTTACTCTCTCGCCAATGGATTTGTGCCGCGTCCCGATTCCGCGCTATCGCTAAGCACATCACATCAGAGGAGGCCCAGTGTCAGCTTTGTGGATGGACCTGCGGCAGCAACGATGGAGCCCACATCGGAACCGATGCCCGAGCCACACATCAATGTCAATGCACAGATTCGACTCAGCAATGGCAGCAGTTGTGGATCGCGCAAGAGTTCGAGTGGCCTCCACAGTGCCAGCAGTCCCAGTCCGCCGTCTAATGTGACCACAGCAACGTTGCACTCCAACAACAATAATAGCAGCAACAACAGTAACAACAATAACAATAATGGAGTCACCATTGAGGAGCCAGAGGAGCAGCAGCCGTTGGCGACGCCGAACAGCAACGGCAACAGTGCCAACGGGGAGCAGGGCCCCTTTGGGACGACGAATGCATATCCCTTGACGGTCAGCTCGCTGCTGTCCATGGCCAGTGCCAATCAGTCGGCGCAGGCCTGCTGTGTGCGCGATGGCATCACGCTGCCCACAGCGGGCACGCCGGCCACGCCCATTAACTTTCAGCAGTTCACCTGCAAGCTGTGCCTCATAGATGTGGACAGCGTAGGCGGAGGCGACAACGTTGCAGCAGTGCGGCTGTCAGTTTTGCACCGAGGTGAGTACGATAAGTTTTAAATGGCTTATATTGAAATTCAGGTATCGATAGATTGAGTATATTGTCGAAATCTAACGATAACGATTATCTTATTCTTTAGTTTATTACCTTTAAACGACAAACAAATATATTGGTTCACTCTTTCTATGATTTCACAAAACACTTATAAATACAAAGCAAGGACTGATCATTATATTATTCGCCACTCTATTTCCTTCGATGATCAAATCAACTGTTCTATCGATAACATATGCAATTTCTCTGATTGCTACATCAATTTTTTATTCGACTGCACAATTGAAATATACTCATCGATTTCCCCATAAGCGATTTCGATTTGTTTTTCATGCACACAGCAAAGTTGTCAGGGAAAAAGGGGCAGAGAGTCATATATGTACAGTTAGTTTACAGCTGCAGAAAGCTAAAAATTGAAAATAGTCGGAGTGAAAATACTTTGCAAAGCCAAAGCAACTTTAGGCTGACTTAACCCGTGCTTGGCTGATTGAAATCGAAAACTGAATTGCAGATAAATGTACAAATGTTCAATAGAAAAGTCCATCAGAAGTTTCAATATAATTAAAACGAAATATTTGTTACCACAAAGGTTTCTTCGTAATCAAGGGAAATACAATATTCGTTCGCAAAAGTTATCAAGTCTGAAGCAAAACAAAAATATGAGTGTATTATTTTTACAAGAGAATAATAATCATGTAAAATATGTGCATGGGGCAAATTTGCCAGAAATATCAATTTACATGAAAAATGTTGCTGGTTAAATATGAATATCCATTAAAAGGGTTAATGCAGCTGCCTGCAAGTTGCCCTTGTTCTTGTTGTGCATGTAATCTTTGCTGTTGTTGCCTGTGTGTGCTGTCATTGTTATTGTTGTTGCTAGGGTTAAAGTAATTTCAGGTAAATGTTGCGCAGAGGCAGCAGCTGCCCGAAGTTGCGCACTTGTGCGAAGGAGAAAGGAAGATGGGAAATGTGTTTTTCGGGTCTGGATGCGGCTCGTTTCTCTGGCTTTTATCTTACTTTGCTTTTGCCTTATAGAAATATGCAGCATGTAGAATCAACAAATTGCATTTTGGCTCAGTCGTTGGTAGATGAGCTGTTCGGGTGGGGCAGCGCGTTAGAGAGAAAGGGGGAGAGGCAGGTTGTCTTGTTTCCTAAAGTACTTTGCGCACACAAAGTTGTGCATGCAGCATTTTAAATAATTGAATCAGCGCTAAAAGTGAAGCTGGCAATGATTTTCATACTCTGTTTTGTCTGCTCCTGTTGCAGCTGCAACTTGGCCCCATGCCACATGGCCCACTCGCATCACGTAGCCGGTTGCATCCTTTCTTGAATCGAATTTCATGTGTCAAATTGCGCGAAGCGTAATTCTTTTATCTCGTAAATAGATAAATTAGACGTAATTCACACACGCACGTGAGAAAAACAAGCGAAGCGTTAAACACATACTAATAAAAGCGAGCAGTGTTGGCTAACGCTTTGCTGACTGTTCTCTGCATGCTCTGGAAATGGAGGAAAGAAACTTTTCCAAAAAAGATAGCATACTTTTTGGCATCAACATTATGTGTGTGAGATGAACAAGTTTTTCATCTGTTTAAATTTCGAAAAAATTGTATGAAATATCTGTAAAAAGTATACACATTTTAATACATATGTATAGGTATTGCCACTTGTACCTCGCTCGCTTGTGTTACATATTTTATAAGGTTGCTGAGCTACCCTTTTTTCCCTCGGGTGGGCAGGGAAATAAAACTAAGTTTTCTTTCGGATGCTGCGCACTAAATAAGTGTTGTACCTGTTGTTGTTCTTGTTCTAGTTGTTTATGTGCAGGTGGAATTTATTGCACACACACACACGCACACAGTCACTTACACATACATAGGGAGCTTGCAAAAACTGTCTACAGTTGCCGCTCAAACATGTCGTGTGGCTGGCAGAACGTGCCGCTTCCGACACGTCGTCTGACTCAGCTCTACCCTGCCCAGCCCTGCCCAGTTTCAGTTGCCGCTCTAGTTCCGGCTACGTGCCTAATGCTTACAAATGTCCCATCAAATAAGGTACCCCCTTATATCCCTCTGTTCCCCCTACTTGTCGCGCTGAATCTTCATGATCCCAGCGTGTCGTTTTTCGCCGCCATTTGTCACCCTAAACTGTTGGGCATGATGTGCACTTCACTTCAGTACGCTTCGCTCAGGAGTTGCTTACCCCTCCCTCCCTCGCTCCCCTCTCCTTCTTGCGACACATGGAAAATTGCTGGCATTGCACATACGCAGCGTGTGCTGGCAGCGCTTAATTGAAAATCTACACGCGCAAATTCCAATGCAAACGAAATTTTCATTCCAGTTGTTGTTGTTGATGTTGTTGTTGATGTTGTTACTGTCTGTGTTTGCCTTGCAGTCTGCTATACAAGATATTGTCGCGCTCCATGTAACTATGCTTGTTTATGATTCACTGAGTTGACAAATTTGTTAAGGTCATCCCACACTCATCTCGCCCTGCTGCCCTCGCCGGTCTGTTGCTTACTCCCTTAGCAAACCCAAACCAAAAACTAGTCGCAAAAATAATAAAATCAAAAAACCAAATCGCTAGAACAGCAGAATAAAACAACAACAACAGAAATAAGAAGTAGAAGAGGAAGCATCCAGCATGTAGATACTTGTCTGCGATATGGAATGGCATGTCATATTCTGCAGCATCATCATAACTCACGCTGGGGTGAACTAGACTGGAATGCTACAGCCAAAGCAAAATGGTTGATAGCAGCGACGAGATTGCTTGCATATTGATAGAGAGAGAATAAGAAAGTCAGAAAGGAGATGGAAAGGGAGATGCGGAAACTAATTTGTTGGAGTTAATTGGAAATACAGGAATTTCGCTGCTGCTATTTAAACTGAACTCTGATTGCCTTATGAGGGGTAAGAATCTAGTCTAAAAGTGTAAGTTCTTTTGTTTTTCTGTTTGCATTCTGTCTTTAAGTTCTATTTTTACTTAAATTTAGTAATTTGAAATTTTTTTCAATGAATTCCAGTCTGTAGACTCAGTATGTTATGAATAACAGTCGATATAGATAACAGTCTGTTATAACTTACAGTAACGTATTCCTCTGGCACAAAATCCTTACGATTTATTTACTTTCCAAAGTTTTTAATCATTTTAAAACTATATTATTATGTTTACCCCATTAACGAACTCAATATAAACAAAGTTCTTATCACAAGTCAAGTGGAAATCGCAAGCAAAAGCAAAACTTTTGCTTCTCTTATCGCTACAAAGGCTGTCAAATTGTTTGCCCCTCAAGTCCATCGGAGTAGCTTTTTCAAATTGGGAGAAAGGATAAAGAGTGTTGTTTCTATAAGGTGCACTAACATTTTGCGGAGCGTGTACGAAACTCTTGACGTGCTCTGCGGTTCTGCAGGTTGAGGGCCACGACTGTTGAGGATCTGTTGAGGGGTTGCTGCTGCCGCTGTTGCTGTTGCTGCTGCTTCAGCTGCTGCTCTGTTGACTGCGCATGAAAAATGACGCTGCTTATTAAAAATGCTCGAATGGACACGGCAGCACGGCGCAGCAGCAGCTACTGAACATGTTCAACTTTAAACTTTGCCCTGACAACTTTCAGTTTATGAGCAGAGCTCTTCTCTCTCCCTCTCCCTCGCTCTCGTTGTGTTTTTAGTGCTGTCGAGTGCCAAATCATATTCAATGCACACGCGCACTTAACGCTCATTAGTGTGTGCGAGGGCGACAGTAAAATCGTTGCGTATACATTATATTACGTATACGTAGACGCAATAAACATTGTGAGTCGGGCAACGAAACAGTTGCTGCTAAAAGGCACAAAAGGCTGCCAGCCAAAATGACCTGAATTTATTTGACACCTAAGCAGACACACACACACACACACAGGCGCTCACACACTGAGCACATAAACTGCTGCTTAGTGCAAGCTGCAACGGCGCCGCAAAGTAGGCAACTTATTGAAATTTATGCGACGCTGTCGCTGCTTTTATGTGTGTCCGGGGGGTTAGGGTGTATGTGCTTGTGTGTGGCTGTAGGGGAGTGTGTGGAGTGTACACAATGCCTTGGCTTTAAACCTTTGACATTTTAGCTCAGTGGCACACCCAAATAAACACACACACTCCGCCCGTCAGAGCAACTGGCCTGCATTCATCTATTTGTTTAGCTTTGTTTTTCATTTCGCAATTTGTTTGTCGTTTCTGATTTCCCTGCTCTTTCTCTCTCTCTCTCTCTTTCTCTGCGCGCTCTTCTCGCCTTTCATTAGACGCGCTGCAGCAATTTTGTTGTAAATTGAGATGTGCTGGCCACAGCAGCAACAACAACACGAGCAACAAAGGCGGGCAAGAAATCCCACACGTCCTGCATAGCAAAATATACGTTGAGTTCTCCTTTTGCTTTGCATACAATTTGCACATGAGAAAAAGCGAAAAATAAGCACGCGAGCAATTAAAACAGAAAATAACAAAACAAAGGAATAAAACGAATGAATAAAAAGAAAGAAAGAAAGATAACGGCAACCGAGTCTATAAGCAAATGACCAAGCACAAAGTCAAAGAGAATTCACACTGCGCAACGAGTTCAACTCTCCGCTTACACTCAAAGGAAATTGATTTAAAAATAGAAGCATGCAGAGAATAAATTGAAATACTAAAGCGAAACATTAAAGTCGTTAAAATCGCTTGAAACTGCAGGAACTCTGAGAGATTTCTTTAAGCTGCAATTTTATTTTGTCCGCTGTGAAAGCAAATGCAAATGAAGTTGCCGGAAAGAACTGCGGGTATTCTATAGGCTGCGCACCCCTACACTCACCATATACGTGGTATATGAGGCTTATGCAAATGTGGGTTATGGGTAGAAGGAGGCGTGGCAGTTGAGCATAGTAAAGAAAGAAGAAAGTGACAGATCAGCATAGTAAAGAAAGAATGAAAGAAGCTCGTGAGGTGGAAGGAAGAAAGAAAGATACACAGAAGTGGTGAGACTCTTGCAAACAAAGGTACACAAAGAGGCTGGAAGAAACATTAAGAGAGAGAGGGAGGGAGATATATATAGACAGAAGTATATATAGAGAAAGTGTGAAAGAAACTGAGACTAAAAGGAAACTTGCCCATTACTCATAAACTTTAAAAAATTAACAAGTGTTAGTTACCCAATGAATAATCGTCGAAGGTTAGCTTTAAGTTGACTTTGCTTGAATTGAATTCCTGCTAGTTTCAGTTACTCATTGATTTACCATTGTAGGGTATCTTCAAGCTGAGTTTGCTTGCATTTCATTCCTTTCTTTTTGACAATCTGCAAGTTAAGTCCGTTGCGCATAAACAAACAATCGCTGGGGCATTAGCTGGCAATTTATGAGCAAACCGAAAGCATTTTATTTGTATTTACATTGGCGCAACATTTAAATGCTGCCACCCGCCACAAGCAAACACCCCCCCCCCCGCTCAACCCCAGCTAGCCCACACTCCGCGGTCACCCGCTGTGGCCAAGTCGCTGTTGGCCCCAAAAGCCCGCGACAATTTATGACATTGCTGCCATTGCTGAACTGGCTTAGAGAGCAAGACATTTGCAGAGACTCAAGCGGAGACCCAAAGCGACGCTAGTCTCAAGCGAGAGCTCTCTCTCTCACTGCCCGCTCCTCTTCCCTCCCTCTCTGCTCGTCGTAATTGTAGTCGACAAACAGTTTTTATTTTGCCTGCTGCTGGTTTTGTTTTTTGTTCGCGGAAAACAAACGTAAGTGAAGCACGTGACCGGCATGCGGCGCACTGAGGTTGTCCACTGCCCTCACTCCTCTCGCCCCTCTCCTCTCTCCTCTTGCCTCGAATGCAAATGTTTACGACACTGCGCGGCGCGACGAGGCGAGTGGCAAATGGCCTTCAAAGCTGCAGGGGGGCGTCGGCACCCGCGTCGGGTGCGCGTACATAATGACCCCACCGAAAAAATGTGAACTGCTGGCTGCCTCTCCCCCTCGCCCTCCTCCTCTCTTCTCTTTTGTTGAACATGGAAAAGCACTTCGAAAGGGCTGCAAGCGAAAGCAATTTCCGGCTGGCGGCCATTTGCTGTTTGCGCGTCATTTCCGCTGTCCAACCCGCAGCAGACATGCCACGCTACGCTCCCCTACCCTCCCCTCTCCCCTCCACTCACTGTTTGAGCAATTCCCCCCGTGTCTTGTTGACCAAAGAAATCTCCATCTGAACCTCAGCAACTGCAAACATCAAATTAAACGCGTTACGTGATTTTGGGCGAATTTAACGTGTGGAAAATTGACAATTCCGATTTCGAGCTTTGACGCGGCTGCTTGCCCCACCTCCCCCACTGCCCCATTGCTGGCTCATTTGGTATGCAAATCTGCTGCTGCAATAATGAATTGTTTTTTATTTTTATTTGTCACTTTGCCTAAGCAAATTGAATTCGTTTGCCAAGCGAAGCGAAGGCGTAAGCAAACAGCGAGCGAAAAGTTGAAGCTTAATTGGCAGCACATAGAGAGCTGTATCTGTATCTATAACTGCAACTTTAACTGCATTTATAACTGTATCTGCATGTCGTTGCTGTATCTAGTGCCTGCCACTATATATGCATATCAATATCCGCATCGATTCCCTGCTAACTGTTTGCATGTGGCAGGCCGCAACGGAAGTGTTGTTTGGCCATAGCAACGGATGCAGTGGACATGTTCATACATGCAGCCTGCAGCAGCCAGAAAGGCAGTCAGTTAGCTAGCCAGTCAGACAGGCAGTTTAGCCAGAAGGCATTCAGGTTGGGAGGCCGGCAGGCACTCAACTAACCGCAGTTTGGGCCCTGCTAAAGCGCAGTCAGCAGGCCACTTGTAATTGCCAGCTCTATTTGGCCAACATAGAGACAGAGAAAGAGAGAGAGAGAGAGACTAAAGCTCATAATGGTTAAAAATTGCTGCAGCTAAGCTGCAAATGACTGACTAGGCTTGCGGGGTGAGCAGCGCACTTGCCTCTTTCGTTTATACTGCAGGATTTGTCAGCTTAAACTAGCCCAAAGAGCAGCTACATTAATTTTGTGGCATCGATTTAGGGCTCACTTTGGTGCAGGCTGGAGATGAATAAGAGGTGTGTACAGAGGTTAGATGTGCAAATAATAGATAGAGTAGCACAAATTGCAGATATATTAGAGATAGTTATGGCAACCGCTTAGATCTTAACATTTAAACAGAGAAACGGACAGGTCTCAATCGACTCCGCTAGTGATCTTGATAAAGAACATAGATATATTATAAGGTCTCCTACGCCTGCTCCTGTCTCTTAGATACTTTCGTACAAAGTGAGTCTACCCTAACAATTTTTAATGGTACAAGAGTATAAAAGTCAACTCTCTTTTAGTAAATTGCAGATTAAAATTTCTTAAAATTCAAATAAAACTTGAAAATCTTTTTCACACTTTCTCATAGACTGATACTGAGAATCAAATTATTTACCAGTACACTGCATCTGCTGGGCATCACTTTGTGCTTTTTACAGGGTATACAAGTGTGCAGCTTCAGCTGAAAGCACTGCCCAACTCTGCTCAGTCACTGAAGCTTTCATATTAATATCTTATAACCATTTCCATAGCGCACTGTCCTTATCTTCATCTTTCATAGACTTCAAACAAATTTCCTTAAAGCCTACTGTCTCTACCTCTCTCTTTCTTTAACTCTGTCTCGCTATCTGCTTCTCCCTCTCCCTCCTTATCTGTCTCTTGCCCTTAACGCATAATTAAACTGTCCAACTGGCGTTATTTTCCAAGTAGTTGCCCAAAAAGCAGACGACGCCACGACAACCCTGCCATACACTAGCACAGTGCAGCATACTTCGCACAGTGTTGCCACAGTGTCAGAGTTTCTGTCTCTCTTTCTAGGATTGCGGGCTGCGAACTCATCTGCAATGCAACTCATAAATTGCAACTTCAAACAGCATCGGGAGGGCGGCATCCTCGAAAGAAGCGAAACTTCTTTTTGCCGAGTTACTTGGAATGCATATTTCCTTCATATTTGATGACATGCGACGGCAAGAAGGGAGGCTGGGGAGGAAGGGAATGGGACGCAGTCAGGAGGGAGGGAGGCTGCAAGAAACCGAAACAAGTTGCAAACAAGCAAAAACTTTGCTTTAACAAAATTTTACGAATGCGAATTGCAACAGAAACGCAGCAAAGTTTTTAGCTGTTGGCAAACTTGAAGAGGTTGGGCGGAGTGGGTGTTGTGGAAGGAAGAGAGTTAGTGGGGGGGGGGTTTAGTAAGCAACCACTACTTGGTATTTTTGGTATTTATAGCTCAACAGGCGAAAAGTTTTATACCAAACGCGCCGCGAGCTCAAAGTTTCGACAATAGCTAAATACGCGGCAGCGAAGGGAGTAGGCGAGGGGTTAGAAGCCATAGGGGTATGTCATGTGCAAATAGACACACATACACGCAAACACTCATGCACGTACATATACTAAAGAGATACAGGCATTTATGTGTGTATCATTTACGCACGTCAAACATTTGACTTGACTTTGGCTGCACTTTTGCGGCGGCTTTTGCCCTCCACTTTTGTGACTTGGCTAAAATTGAAAAAGTTTTCGCTATTCCAATCCCCCTCCCCCACCCCTCTCTGTGCAACATTTACTCGGTTTTTTTTTTGTTTGTGTGTTTCTGCGTTGTAACAAAGGAAAAATAAATAACGCGGGTCAACTTTGACAATAATGCGCTAGAAAGTATGCTATGAAATTTCACGCGTCATATTGACGTCAAAGCATATTCCCCTGCGCTCCTGTTGGGGCCCTAGGCCCACGGGCTCCACTTGCCCTTATTCAATAGGGTTATTTGATATTTTAAACGAATTGCATTTTGTGCGTCACACAATCTGTCAAAGAGGAACGAGAAGGAAAAGCTGCCAAATTGCATTTACACGAGGCATTTTCCACAGTTTACACCTTTTACCTTTCACACACACACACACAGTCTCATACAGGCGTTGCCCCTGGCAACTTTGGCATGCATTTTCATTTTGCTGGTATGTCAAAAATGCACACACACACATTTACCTGGCCTGCATTGTGTGTATTTATTTACATTTATATGTTGCCTTTCTTTTGCATTTCTCGCACGCTTCAATTGCTGCTACAATATTCTTTTTATTAAATTCCAGCTTGAATAGCAAGCATGTATGTGTGTGTGTGTATGTTTGGATGTGTGTGTGTCGTGTCATCTTGTCGGTGCTTGTTATCAGCTGCTGCCGACACAATTAAAGTGCATTTAAAATGTTAATTCATTTAGCTGAACACGCTGCAAACGCGCAGCTGCAATTTAATTTTGCACTCAACTCGAAAGTTAAATTGCAATGGCAACTTTTAACATTCGCCATGAGATACCCTGTTAAATTAAGTGCAAGAAAAGGGGTTTATCAAAATGAAAACTTAATTGAATTTTATTATTTAATTTATTGCTTATACCATAAAAAACTTTAAGACATTCTCTTAAATTTATTTTAATTAAAAAAATGAATTTTAGCCAAATTTCGAGAGTTTTTAACTGTTCAAATATATTTAATATATTTCTAGATATTTTTAAATCTTAATCGATCAATTTCAACTATTTTCTAAAATATGAAACCATTTCTATTATTCATATAAAAATATCTCTTAAATTCAAGCGAGTTTTGTATGACACAACTAATTTTCAAATTCCGAAACAAAAGAGAATTTTCAAAATTTCTTTTCTCTACTTACACCACATTACAGGGTATGTTAAGCAAGTGCCTAAACTAATTTACTTCTGTTTCACAAGTAAAAACAAACATTTCCCCTGACGCACAGTAGATTGTTTGAGCTTACGTGCGTGTGTTGTGTGCAAGTGTGTGTGCGGGTGTTGCTGTGTATCTTGTTGTGTTTGTGGAGCTGCAGCAGCGTCGCAGCGTGTCGCGCTGACGTTGACTTGATGACTTTTGGCTTTTGGGGCGTCAGTTGCCATTGCTGGCGCATGCAATTGCCACAAGCAATAGACAAACTGAAAACTTGACGAGGTCTCGTCTGCTGCCTCACACTCTCTCTCTCTCTCTCTCTCTCTCTCATTTCCCCTCTCCCTATTTCTTGCTGTGTCACATACAGATAGTTATTGTGACACGTGTTTGCCCATGTCGACAGCTGACAACACTTGGGATAACAGTTAATTCTTGATTGGATAATTGCAATGCAGCTGATGCTGCTGCAATTGTTCGGGGACTGTTTTCTGATCGATGCGATTTACATTTATTGTGTGAGATGGTGGGGGGAGGGGGGCAATTATGCGATATATATTTCCACGTCGAGGGCAAATTGCTGTTAATCGGCACCCGGATTGGTTGACATCGGTTTGTATGACTGTCTAGACCGGATGCCGAGTGCCAAACGGAAATTAATCACGCTGCGCAGGTTAAATTGGCAGCTGCTCGACTAGCAGATGGCCTGTAAATACTTTTCATCAAACAGCCTGCTAACCCTTTTTTCCTTTTTTCCTTTCCTTGCTTGCAATCTTAAGACTTTTTTAATCCTTTTTCCCGGTTAAATCAACAACAAAACGCAGCTCAAGTCCATTTGGCTTCGAGTGCTTAGCATAAATCAGCTCAAAATAAAAGGGAAAGGGAAAAGAATCTACAAATAATTTGCATAAAAGGGAGAAACAGCAGGAAAGCAAAAAGGAACCTCTGCGTAAGCGGCTTAGAAAGTATCTGATGCAGACGCAGATACATTTGCCCAGTTTCAGTTGAATGAAGGTTCTTCCAACCGAATTTTCAATTTAAACAAAGTGTTTGAGGAAGGGGGAGGGAGAAAGAATGGAGGGAAAGAGAGGGGGGCTATAAATCGGCAATGCTTTTGTGACAATTCATTTTGCATTTGAGCTTGCCTCATTTCACTTTTCGCACTGCGTGCAATATCATTAAACTTGCAGAGCAGCTCCCTGTGGCATGTGGCAAACAATGCCGCAAATGCACACATACTGAAGTACCTGCTCACACAAACGCACAACAATGTTGTTGTTGTTTTTCCTGTGCAATTGCAACAAGAGCTAAGCGGATTCTCTCTCTCTCCCTCTCTTTCTCTCTCTCTCTCTAATCATGTTGCCATCGAGAACACAATGTAAGCGCTTTCCATCCTTACTATGGTGAGGTCACACTTCCCTACCCCCTCGCCACTCTCCTCCCTGCTGTGGTTGCCTCTGGCTTCTTCTCTCTGGCAACGCTGACGAGCTGCTTATGGCAATATTTTGCCCTGCACTAATTAAATCGAACTGCACCTAACTTTAATGCACATTAAAAGTTAACGTGATGATTGCCATAAATTTGCATTAAAAGCAACGCAAGAAAATCAGTTGGACGATGCTGCTGCTGCCTGTCATGTGAGAGAGACGGCAACAAGAAGCGAGAGGGGGGATAGCAAACAGGACGCGTGAGTCGACAATTAATTAAAGTGCCGTTGGTAATGAGTTAGATTAAAGCGCACTGGACAAGGCAGCGAAGAGAGCGCAGGACAAAGGGAGGGAAGGACAGTGTATAGTGCGAGGGAAACTTGGTGTAATTGGCAGCATCGAATGCCGGCTTACTCACACGTGAGTGTGTAAGCGACTGTGTGTGTGTGTGTGCCAAATTGGCCAGACATTCATTATGCTTTTTATGCACGACAGCAGAGGACAGACCGACAGGCAGACTGGGAGAGTGACTGAACTGGATGTTGGTCCTTTAATGCCTTTGCTGCTGCTGTGCTGCTGCTGCTGCAATTACCCGCCCAGCGTTAACGGTTGCCCCAATTTGTGACTCTCTGATTTCGAGGCAATATGAAACTGCTGCCCTGAAAGTATGCTACGATAAATTTGTTTATGATTTCTGCTAATTCCAACTTTTATTTGATTTCCCTTTCTCTGTGTGCCAAACTTTCTGTTTGCTTTTCGATGCGCAACTAATTTAAATTGCCATTGCCGCAGTCAAGTTGGCCTTTAAAAAGCCAGACTGTGAGCTAGGAAAGTGGAGCAGCGGCTTTAAGGGCATTGAAAAGAGCTTAAAAACTCGATGAAAATGAGCCACTCTAGGCAACTGTCATTTTAATGTTCATCTAAAATGCAATTGTGGTACAGTAAAATTAAGTATAACAAACACTAATGGCTTGAAGCTGCTTTGAAAGCTACTTCAAAGTTCAGTAAATGTGTTGTACAGTGTTGTAAAAGTACATCAAAAATGTAAATGGCAGACATTAAAACCTTTGAGTAGCTTAAAATTAACTGAGCAGTGTTGTAAAGTATTAATTATGCAGTTGAAATAGTCAGTGAGCAAAAAATGAATGTTGCAGGCACTGAATGTATTAAGCAGTATAATAAAGCAAACTTAACCAGTGTTGTAATATTACACTTTACACACAATTGATGCATTAAGTCTTGTATGCAAAGTTTATTCCAGTGTTGGGAAGTGTTAAATTGTCGAAATCAGTTTTCAATTGTGTCCAAAAAGTTATTTAAACTATATTAAATATTAATACTTTATACTTAGCTTGTTTTCAGTGTTGTAAAATTACATATAAATGCACATTAGACTGTTAAAGCTAGTATTCATCTCTCTAAAAGCTTTAAATGTTTCGCCAAGTTTGTTTAGAGTAAAATAAATTGCGCCAAAAGCTTTTTCTTAATTTGTTTGATATAAAAAACAAATTAATATTACTTTTAAATGAAAATGTATCGAAAATATTGTTCAACACTTAAGCGAATTGAATACAAATGCTTTCCCCTTCTCGGCGCCGTATTAAGGTAATGTCATTGCAGCTGGTGGCCTTTTTGGGGCACTCACGCATATCCTGCGTATCAATATACAATACATGTATAATATATCCTGCACGTGGATATATTAAATTGTTGTTGCATTGGAATACAAGCGTTAACAAATGTTGTTTTATTGCTAACAATGTCGTGTTGTGTGTCATAAAGTGGCATAAAAACAGACGCGCAAACAGCAACAGCAACAGTGATAAACAGCAAGGGAGGGGGGGTGGGTGTGTGTGTGTGTGCGGGGCGGGTCACAGGGCGGAGTTTGGCTCTCAAATAAAAACCATATATCAGCGTTTCACAGTCACACACACACTCACACACAGAGAGAGGCGCACAAGTTGTGTGTGCCGTCTGCTGTTTGCTGCGGCTGATAAAAAATGTTCCGCATGTAAATGGCAACTTTGTCAATTTTTATTTGTTTATTTCGTCTGCTACAGCCAATTCCCCGTGGCCCACTGCCCCTGTCCCTTCAACTTTGCCTACTTTGTATCTCTGCTCTTCCCCCGGCATGCCTCTCTTCCATTCTCCATTTTATAGATATTGCCCATTTTTTGTCGTTCTCGTTCTCTCTCTCCCTTGCGCAAAGTGCTTTATGTGCTCGGCCGGAAATGTACCAAGTGCCGTTATTAATACTAATATTTTTATACATCTCTGTGTGCGTGTGTGTGTGTGCTCGTTCGTCAGTGTGTGCTGCGCCATTTGGCTTTTAATGTGCCACACAATTGAAGCGTTTGCCAACTGTAAACTGAAAACTGTCGGCATGACGAAAGGTTGCCAAGAGGCCAAGAGCCTTTGCAAATTAATACAATTTGACTCTTGTGTGCGTCCCCAAATGAGCTTAGCCGGCAAATGGAAAATGCTTTCACTGTTGCCATTCACTGTTTGGGGGTGTGGCGGGGGGTGTGGCCTGGCTTGGCATTTCATACACAAGCAATTAAATTTTCATACGCGCAAATGAAACGTTTTAATTGTTGCTTTTACAACTTTGTTGCAGACTCCGCGTTGTTGTGCCTTTGATTTCAGCATAAAAAAAATTCCCCAAACAAATATTTTGATATGTTTTTAAAAACGAAACAGATGACAGAGTTTGGATGGGGAATATTAAATGAGGAACTTTTATTGGAGAAGTTACGTTGACAGTTGAATTGTTGGATGAATTTTTCTGCATTAATTTAACAGTATTGGAATAACTTATGCGGAATTATTGTGCATATTTTAAACTCAACTGATGTGAATCCCCCTTTAAAAAGTGCTTTACTACCACTTTGCACTCTCAAAACTCACATGACATACTTATTCCTGGGACTTGCCAACTAACATACATTCAAAATGAAGTGTGGCAAGAGAAATTTGGAGGGAGGCATCTCTCGCCTCAGTTTTCAGATATAAATTGCAGAACGACAGCCGTTGCAACTTGCAAGTGCCGCAGGCCACCAAATTGTGGCAACAGCTGACGCTGCCGCTGCCACATTCCATGTTGTAGTTGCTGCCACAGTCACTGTTGCAGCGGCTGCCGCATGTGCTGCCTCAGTCGCAGTCGGCGTCGCCTCCGTCGTTGCCGTCGCTGCCTTTACCGCTGCATATTCATTCCGCTAAAGCTTTGTGCAGCTTATGCCACGGCTGCGGCTGCTGTTGCTGTGGCTACGATGGCGCAGCGACTGATGCAGCATGCCTCATGCCGCATGACTCTGACTGATGGCCAGGTATAAGCCTCGCGTTGCAAGCGCGTCAAGCTGCCGCTCGGATTAAGTGAAATATGCAACAACGTTGGGATTTTCCATGCTCTGATGGACGCGATTAAAAATATGAAGCGACTGCGAGAAGCGCACACCGGCTTTAATAAAGCTGCCATTTTTCGTGCATAATGAAGATGCCGCTGTCTGTCGGCCTGGTTGGCTGTCTGCCTGTCCGTCTGTCTATCTGTCTGCCTTTCTGTCCGTCTACCTGCCTGTCTGTTTGCTTGTGCATCTCTCCTTCTGCTTGTAAAGCTTTCCCTACTACAGGCACCTCTTCTTTTTTGTGCGTGCGGCCACTTTTAATAATCAACGAATAAAGCAAGCTAGAGTGAGTAGGCAAGTGCAGCTATCTCTCTCTAGCAGCGCACTCAGTAAAAGTTTTTGCAATTTTTACCTGATTTTATTATTATGCATTAGAGTTTATGATTTTTATTTATTTTTTCCATTTGGCAAAAGTTTTGTATGCCGCACGCAAACGCCAATAGAGGGCGCTTCAATTCATTAAAGTCCTGCAAAGTAAAATAGCAATTGCTGTACGTGCAGATGCCCTGTAAAAGTAATTGATGAAAATAATTTCGAATATTTAAAGCGTTTAAAAATATTAATAGGAAATGCATATATATAGAAAAACCTTGCCTACTTTTTTGTGCCCACCAATTTAGTTCGTCTCTAATTCATTTTTCTTTCCACCTGTTGACGTCGTTTGTACTTCTTTCTCTACTATTTGCACAGGATACCTACACAGTTGGTTAGTTGGTGGTGCCATTTGGCAGCTTCCGTTTCCGTTTGCAATTTCATTACTTTAATGCGCAGCAGCAGGCAAGAATGAAGCGGGGGAGATGAAGGGGAATATGGTTTGTGCTGTGCTGTGCTGTGTGCTGTGGTAGACCAACCGGGGGCCAAGCGGGCAAAGTTTTTAAATCTTTATTTATACAGCTTCCGCAGAGCGTTTTGTCGTTGCTGAAAGTTTGTGGTTATCACTGTGTGAGGTTCCGTGTGCGTGAGTGTGTGTGCGTGTGTTTGTGTGGGGGGTGCTTAAAAATGAAATAATTTTGACAGCAGCCACACTTTGCGGCTGCTGCCCCATGCAAAAGCAGAGAATGCCTTGAGAGCCTTGACAAAGTTTTGCCCAAGGGTCACAATGGACAATGCGACAAAAGGGAAATACCAACAAGCGGGTAGCAGGAGGATGGCAAATGCCGTGGGAGGGGGAGTGGGGGGTAAGCTGTGTGCAAACTGTTTGGGCAGATAGTGGGTTTGGAGGTGGGTGTGGCATATTGGTTGCCATAGAGCAGTGAATGGAAAAAGCGGATTATGCTGCATCCACTTGCCAAATTGTTTAGTTTGTGGCAGCACCAACAACAACAACAAAAGCAACAACAAATAAAATAAATAAATTACAACTGTCTCTCTCTCTAATTTCTTGCAGTGCATGCGCGCCTATGTGGAGTTCGAAATAACCGAAGGCGCCTACGAGATCTCCTGCCCCGACGCCAAATGCCCCTCGCAAGGCGCCATCTCGCTGCCAGAAATCGCCAACCTAACCACAACGAATCTGCTGAAGAAGCACCATCGTTATCGTCTAAATCGAGGTACGGGCCAGCATTTAACCCACTAATCTTTCTCTCTATCTCTCTCTAATCGAATCGCATTTATTTCACAGAAATCGAGCTGGACAAGACGCGCACCTGGTGCCCACGTGCAGGCTGCGAGACAATTTGCATGGTGGGTGCGAGTGCGAGTGCGGGTGCGGGTGCTGCTGCTACAGATGCTGGAACAAAGGCACTGGCAACGACAACTATTGCTGCTGCTGGTGCTGGCGGCAGCGCCATTTGCCAAATGGATGAGTCACCTTCGACATCGCAAAGCTATACGCCACAACAGGACGCTGCGACGCCGCTGCTATCGCTGTGTGTGCATTGTCCCTCCTGCAAGGAGGAGTTCTGTGCGCTCTGCAAGAAGGCGGTGAGTAAAGGGAGATACACATAAAGAGAGAGAGAGAGAGGGGAGGGAGGAGTGAGGAAGATAAACATAACTTAAATTGATGGCCCTGAGAGGTAATCTAATGTAAATGCCTTGTCCTTCTACCTGTGCTTGCAGTACCATCCCAACATAAGCTGCGAGGAATTCGGACGTCGCCTGATTGCCGATGGCCAGGATGATATTGGAATACCATTCGATAATGAGCTCATCAAATGCTGCCCCATGTGCGCGGTGCCCATCGAGAAGGACGAGGGCTGTGCCCAGATGATGTGCAAGCGATGCAAGCACGTCTTCTGCTGGTACTGCCTGGCCAGTCTTGATGTGAGTAGCGTGCACTCTCCCCTGCTAATGTATTCACTTATTCATCTCTCTTTCTGCTTCCTCCCCCAGGATGACTTCCTGCTGCGGCACTACGACAAGGGGCCCTGCAAGAACAAATTGGGTCACTCGCGTGCCTCGGTCGTCTGGCATCGCGCCCAAGTTATTGGCATATTTGCTGGCTTTGGTATTCTGCTGCTGGTGGCATCGCCGCTTCTGCTGCTGGCGGCGCCTTGCATTATTTGCTGCAAGTGTCGCGGCTGCAGTGGCTCCAAGATCGACGAGGTCGACGCCGAGCTGGAGGAGGAGGTGACCGCATTGCAGGGCTAATCCCGACGACGACGTCGAGTTAGTTACTCTTTTTTTTAAGCACTTGCGACTACTTAGTACTACAACTACTACAAAAAAAAAAAAACTACAACAACTGAATGTGTATTTGCTAACGATGATGAGCGAATGAATGAATGATAGCTAGAAAAAGAGTGTAAGAGAGATTGAGAGAGATCGTTTCAATTTTATAATTTTAATATCGTATGCATTGTATAGTATGTGTTAACTAAATTGTGATATTTACAGTGATTCGATTTGCAATTGAATCGAAAATTTGTTGAACCTATACTGAGAAGAAAAAACAAAAACGCGCGCGCCTTTCCGTTTCCGTTTTCGTTTTTAATTTCCGTATTCGTATTTGCTTTTCTATGTTTTTAATTCTGTCGATTTCTTTTTACATCATATTATATATGTAGTATATATTTACATAGATCAAATGTTAAACAATATATAATTTACATATTCCCCTATGTATGTTCAACTCTGTATTGTTTTATCTTTTTTTTTTGTTCGATTCGTTTCGTTTCCATTGAAAATAAGAATGTATAAACTGTGTAAGCCCAAGCAGAATGATGTTAGTGCGTAAGTTAGCCTAAATTTACTAGCCCACTCTAGCATTTTAAGTACATATTACATATACGTATATGTATGTATATCTCTCATATATTGAAAAATACACTCACACAGCCACCCAATAAACCCCGGAACACACACCCTTTTCCAAAGTATTACGGCATACAAAACTGCAACTAACAATCCGAGTTATCAGCGTCAAATGTTAATCAATTACTGCAAATACTGCTTGGAAATGCTTTAAACTGCGTACAGCAAGACACACTATAGCAAACACACACACACACACAATATAGCAAGAAAATATCTATGTATACTTACTGCTGAAACCCATGTACGTACATTTAAGAAAAGGTTTTGATCGATGTAAATTATTAAAATATTTAATGCATATAATCATACAAATATATTGAATATATATAAATATATATATATAGATGTGTGTGTATATTAAAAACCATATTTAAATTCTACTCTTAATGTGAAAATTACCGCGTATGCTGTTTGAAATAAAATGTTTAAAAATGAAAACGACGTTTTTTCACTCTTTCCCTGTTTGAATGCGCGCGCTCAAATTTATCGATGTGTTGGCAATCTGTGGACAGCTGTTGCTGGGTGACCGTATATTCAGTGCTGTAAGCAAGACAGCTGAAAAGTTATCGCTTATCGATTGCAACACAAGCTGATTTTTGCGTGTGCCATTTTGAGTTTGCATTTTCGTTTTGTTTTCTGTGTCGGCATTTTTATCAAGCCTTGCGAAATAAATAATTTAAAGAGTACAAAAATTAAAGGACGGCAGCGCGATGGAGGAGCAGGCCTGCCCGCGGTGCAAGACCACCAAATACCGCAACCCTTCGCTTAAGTTGATGGTCAACGTTTGCGGCCACACGCTATGCGAATCTTGCGTGGACATGCTCTTCCTCAAGGGCTCCGGCGCCTGTCCGGAGTGCATGGTGCCCCTGCGACGCAACAACTTTCGCGTGCAGCTTTTTGAGGATCCTATGGTGGAGAAGGAGGTGGACATACGACGCCGCATACTGCGCGACTACAACAAACGAGAAGAGGACTTTGCCACACTAGAAGAATACAACGACTATCTGGAGGAGATCGAGGACATTGTGTACAATCTGTGCAACAACATTGAAATTATCGAGACCAACAAACGCATCGAGGCCTACAAACGTGACAATCGTGAAATTATACAGCGCAATAAGACACGCGTCGGACGCGATGAGTATGCATTGGAGGAGCTGCTGGAACTAGAGAAAGCGCAGGACGAGTCACGTAAAAAGGAACTCGAAGATCTAGAGACAGAGCATAAGAAGAAGAAAGCACGTGATAAGCAGGCGCTCATCGAGGAGCTGATGTACAGCGGCAAAGACGCTGCTCAAATTGTCAGTGAGTTCGCCGAGAAGGCAGAGAAACAGCGCGAGGAAGAAAAGCAACTGCCGCCACCGAAAGCAGCTAACGAGTTCTCCACTGGCATCAAGTTCGGCCAGACAGCTGATCCGACGCTACTGCCAGTGCCAAAGTCGGAAGAAGGACCGCTCTTTGTCTACGAACCGTTCATACCACCCACCGAGGGACCCACGCCGCCGCCCCTCAACGAGGTCGAGTCCATGGGCTACATGGCCCACATACGCCCGGAGACGCCGGCCGAGAATGCCGGCGGCTTTACGTCCTCATTGGCCTGCCAGCGCGCTCTGCAAGAGGCATTGCAGTGTCTCTACTACACGCCCACTGCCGGCATTGGCGTAGGTCTTTAGCAGGACGACCAACAGGGACCTGTCCGAGATCCGAGATGATGAAGTTAAAAACTCATGGCAGAGCACAGCACAGCACGCTTAACTTTTGTTGAACAAATGTGTCTCCTATAGATATAGAAATGTGTCCATTTCCATATACTGTAATTTAATTTATACCCCATACGAACTACGATATAATAAAAGAGATGATGTTGGGTTTACTCCCCCAATCCCAATGTAGATGAAGTATTCCCATTATTTCTCCTGGTATTTAAAACTGCAGATCGCTTCACATGATTACAGACTTGGGTTTTATTATAATTAAATACTTGCATTAACAGTAATTTGATAGGCATACATATAAAAGATATGCTAGACAGACCTATCCACAAACACGCGCACGCACATGGTATAGATATACATTAATATATAAAGATAGATATAGATATAGATTTTATACACAGTATTTATTACATGATAAATTATGATGTATTCGTATTCTAGTTGCACACAGAGTAAGAGGTAAGTATGTTTGCGAACGTGCCACATGAGAGATTTTTGGCCGCATTTGGGTTTGTCCTTGCCAAATATCGAATCGTTGGTAATATGGTAGACGCGATTCGGTTCAGTTTACAGAATGATTAGCTTATGTTTATGAATGAATAATGGCCAAAGATTACAAAATGTGTATGAGGTGAGGACAGTGGGATGAACGATAATGATAATGAATAAACTCTTAATACGAATACGTGAATATACAATGAATACATTTAAAATATTTCCTCTCCGACCTGCTTGAGTTTCGGTTATCAATGGGAAACCCAGGACAGCAAACAACTTTTAAGCATACATAAGTTAAGAGTAAACTAGGAGAAATTGAAATTGAACTGCTGTTGCACCTCCCTTCACCCTTCCGCCAGGAGTGTCGGTGCCAGCCAGCATGCAGAGTATTGACTTTTGTGGAATGTTGCTGCCACAGCTGGACTGGACACGAGGAGGTGTTGGGGCACAGCAGAATCCAAATTGATTGTTTTCGTTTTCTTCAGTTTACATATACATTCAATGGGGAATGGGGGCTAGGGGGCTGACTTACTGGTAAGTTGTCTACAACATTTAATTTAGACGTTAATTTCGGCGCTTACAATCTAATTTAAAATGGTAACATTTAAATATATATATTGGTATTGGTGTTGTATTGTATCTTTACACAGTGGCTTATAGTTTGCTTTGTTGCTCGCGTCGGTGTTGCCTTTACTTGATTGTATGCCGTTTGCTTAGTATGAGTATCCATATACATATATATGCATATATATCGGGGTAAATATATATTAAGTGTGTATACTATTTTATTGCTCAGCTGCAGTGAGCTACTCGGGGTATGTACTATGTCTCTGGGGGTGTGAGTGTGGGGGCATCTGTGAGTGATTTAGTTTTTTTTGTAACAACGCGTCACAGCTAATTTACACCTAGAGTGTCTCGGCCTTAAGTAGTTCAAGTTCTTATTATTGCTGGTTGCTTTCTCGAATAGATTGGTTGGCTAATTAATTGGCTGGTTTATTATTCTTGTTACTGTTGTTGTTGCTTCCTGTGGGGGTCGCTAAAGAAGAAGTCCTTGTAGCTTCGCTTGTTTGTGTTGTTTTCTCTGGTTTTGTATACGCAACGCAAGCAGCAGGCGGCAGTAGTAATAAATTGCAACGCTAACTAAATAGAATCATCTGCAATAAACAAACAGAACGAGAGAGAGAGAGTCAGTTATTTGCCCAGATGAGTTGACTGTAGATCACGCATACGCACCGTGATACCACCACTTAGTCTTTTTTGGATTCTTATTGCAAGTCTTCACATAGAGCGTGTTATCCGGTGGCCTCTTCTTCTCACGACAGCTGCTCAGCATGGAGGCTATGCTCAGGCACACCGACTGCACCGACAACGCCGGCGACCAGTCCTCTGTCAGGATGGACAGGCAGATGTGGCCATTGCTGTAGACATGCGGATGCACGGGTATGTTGCTGCCAATGAACGTGACCTGCCGACGGGATAAAAGGGGAATTGGTTAGTCAAACAATCGATATCGATAACGTGCGTGCACACTTACCTCGGGTGAATCGAAGGGATATTTGTTGTTGAATTTGAATAGCAACTGAAAGTCTTCGCCCTCGTAAAGAGTGCCCTCGAAACCTTTAATATTTATTTTCCATCTGCAATTAAAGACAGTTATTGTTTACTTTTTTATTGCAGAATGAGCGCGCTTAACAGACACAGAAATAATTAAAACAAGAAACAGAAATAAAACAATTGCAAAAACTGCGCAGATTGCTGAATTCAGCTAAACGAGTTTCGCCGACCTGAACTTGGCCCACATGTGTACATGGGTTCCCCCTTCCTCCCCCCATGTTCTCCACTTACTCTGATAAGTTCTGCTGTACGCTTTCAGTATCCACAGTGACGCCTGGCGGTGGCTCCTTGATCAGGGACATAAGCTCTTTGTGCAGGCGGCGCTGTAAGTGGACAAAGGAAACAAATTAGTCTAGACGGCAGTTGAAGGGACAGGAGGGGAGGGGTGGCTCACACCTATCTTATCGCGGAGTTGAAGAACCCAAAACACACCTCAAAACGTTTAGTTCTCTTTTACATCGCGTGTTCTACCACCCCTGGGTACCTTTTTTTTTGCTAGCCAACCTTTTATCGCCCACACATTTCCTCTTGGCTTACAAACGTCAATCTGCCTTATATACAGTGTGTGTACTCATACTGTATATATACACTAGATAACGCTCGAGATTAGATAAAATAGCTCATGCAATGCGATGCGGCTCGGGGGCTCATGAAACTGTCGATTGTTTTGTTATTCCGCCAGCACAAAGTGCCAACTTGGCTCTACATTATCAGCCATAAATATAAATTGTACAAATGTATGTATATAGAAATATATATCTCCGATAAGATTTAAGAGCCTAGTGGAAATTCGCCATGTCACACACTTTGACAAGATATAATTGATGGGAAATCACAAGACGTCTGTACGGGGCGCAAAAGGCGCTACTTGAGGGACTCATTCATCTTCAAGACGAGTGTCCCATTTAAGGTTCCCCTCAGGTGGGATATATTTAGGGCAGGCAGAGTCATAACTCGTTCTCGGAAAGCAAAAATACTTCCCAAGTAATGACGCAATGCGCGATGAGGTATGGCAAATGCACTTCAACATAAAAGAGAGGCAGCTATATATAGATATATTATATACGTATATGGGATCAGTTGATAAGAATAGAAGACCGCAAACAAGGAATTTACTCTACAACTGAACTAAGCTTTGTCTGGAAATGAAAGTAAGTCCCACAATAAAACCATAAATTCCCCCTAGATATCGGTGCTTGGCCATTGATATACCCCTTCGTCAAGGCCAGAGCAAAGTTCAGAGCTCCGATAAGTGATATTCAGTAAGTTCCCGGTACTTGCCTCCCAGCGCGTATTATCCAGCAGCAGTGGCTTGCCACATTTGGAGACCGGCGGCGTTTTGGGCTCTTTGGGTTCGGTTATTATTTCCGATTTGGGTATTTTGTCTTTGGTCTTTTTGAATAATTTCAACATTTTGTCAGCACTTCTTATATATTATCTCACAATATCCGCACAATATTTAAGTTTGATCACAATGCACTATAGTTAGAATATCGAATATTTTTGTTATGTTTCCAATTACAGTTCGCACGCACTGTTGCCTTGTTTAAAACTGAATTTCAATCAGATCTACGATGCTGTGTCTGTTTCACAGACGACTAAGTTCATTTAGAATTGCCCAGGGCCCAGCAAAAAGTGTGAACGCACCCGACTAGCCACATTTTATTTAGTCAAACTAACACAAAGCACCACGAACACCAAAGGGGCGAAGAAGCGAGGCAATGTGAGAACAGACGAGGAGACGAGTATCAAATACAGCCAAATGCGCCAACGTTCGGCCAACGACTGTGGCTGAAGCGTTGAGAAATTCGCGCACGATACCAACTCGAGCCCCAGCCCCGAATGCGAATCCGAAGCAACCAAAGCAACCGAGGCAACTCAACCAATCTGACAAGCAGCTGCTCGAGACGAGGCGACGTCGGCAGCAGCGGTGCGAGTCATCGTCGCGTCGCGTCGTCGCGAACATCAACGCCGACGTGACGCTGTCTGCGCAGTGTATTCTCACATACTCTATGCGAGGATCCTTGCATTTAAGTGAGGAATAGGTATCATTTGAAGGCACAGGTACCATTTCAAGACATAGGGAACTGTGTTAAATGTGTCATGTTAATGCAACTTTAGAGTATTAAACTGTCTGTCAAGCATATACATTCTGTCTCTCTTACTACCTACTTTCCTCCCTCTCTCACTACCCTCTCGCTTCCTGCCTCTCTGCACTTTTTAGTAACATTATCAAAATAGACGCGTCGCAAAACTCGTTTGTAGTTTATGGCAGCCAACAGCCAGGCCCGTTCCCTGTATAAGTACACGGTGCCTGGTCTGGTTTACCTATGCAGCCACAGCATCTGCAATGTCTGCAGCAACATCTCGAAGCTCAGGTACAACGTCCGCGCGACGGGGCCTGCAGATCCGCCCTGGCTCGCACAAAGAGCGTGGCAATCGGCACGCTCCGCCCGCCTGATAACGAGCAACTGATAACAAAGCGGACAGAGAAGTTTGCACACACATATGTAAATAATAGTACACATAGGTGTACCTGTGTCTGTATGCGTAAGTAGTGTAAACAGGTCAACTGAAATATTTGGAAATTGAGGCCGATGCAGAGTCGCCAGCAATAAAATCGATCGACAGTCGACGACGTCAATTGGAAAAATCCATTTGGCAACTCAATTGGCAACATATATGAACATGCACATATAGTACTATATATACATATATATATAGCACTGCAAATTTGCAATGGGAATTGAAAACGTGCGAGAATAAATAAAAGTCAATCGTTGCACGAGTCGAGGCAATCGAGAGAGTTGAGCATCGATTGCATAAGGGGTAATTGCAACTGTCCGAATCGGAATCGGCATCTGAAACGAAATTGTTCGCTAATAATCTGATCGATCGATCGCAACTATTAGCTCATTCAGCAGCTGATGCAGATGAAAATGCTTAAATAGTCAGCTGTATTTAAGTATTATTGGCAACGATCGAGTCTGAAACTACTCAGAGATATTTCGGGAGAAAGTAAGCGTGAGTCACTTGGTTAACCCCAAACGAAGTGTTCCTCCTTGTCTCTCACTGCGATTTATGTCTTCACACTTTCGTTTATTGCCATCGCGAACTGAATACATTCTATATCCAAAGATATATATTCTCATGCTCGGGAATCTGTGTCATTTGTTGCCAAGCAATGAATAAATAAATTTCCTGGTAGAAACACTATACAAAGTAGCCAGCGAGGTATGCGCGACTACAAACTACGCTGTAAATATTTAAATAACCTAAGTGATTTTCATTCTTCAAGAAGATTCTTGTTTGTGTTCTCGAAAGCGCTCTAGTAATAAGTAGAAAATTTGCGATAAAAAGGGGGCACACGCATAAGATAAACAATTCGAGAATTGAAAACAATTCCCAATTGTTGTTGCATTTAGTTTGGTGAATAATAAACTTATAAGTAAATACAAAAACTGACTGAGAAAGATAAACAACTCTCTCATTGTTTTTCGATCGCATTTCTAAAGAATTTGCTCGTAAACAAAAACAGAACTTATAGAAAAACCCACGAAAATAAAAGATTATAGAAAAGTCTGATAAACCTGGCGACGCCTGATAAAGATGTGGCAGACAAGCGGGGGCGCTAGATGGGGCTGCTGGCTGATGTGAAGGTCGTTCAGACCATAACAAACTAAAAGAAAACACACACACACTGACACATCGCGGAAGGTGTGACGAAAGCTGTGACCAGTTCTGAGTCATGGTCAACATTGGGATGTTTCTTCTGTTTTTGTTTCTGTTTGCGCATTTCATTTCTTTTGCTTCTGTTTGTTTACTTTGCCAATTGGGCGCAGCCTTCAAACTGATTCACGAGTCGCAATTATGCAACTTTCACGTGCGCCAAAGCCATATAAAACAATTTCCTGATTACCCCAGCCATGTTGGCCCTTTGCGGCACCACCTTTGCCATAGCTACCTGACAACGTTGGCCACGCTAAGCGCATTACAAGAGGAGGTGGAGGAGCAAAAGAAATGCACGAAAATAGCAACGAGCTGTGCCAGGAAACTGCACGAAGCGGGGCCGAGGAGGGGGATCTGTGGGCAGGCGGAAATGTACAGCATAACCTTAAACTTGCAATTGCTAAATCAACAATTGCGACCTTCTCTCACAGCTCTCACAATCGATAAGCACATACACTATCTCATTTTTGGGGTACACTCGTATATTCATGTGCAACGCGCTAAATCTGCTACGTCATTGTGACGTCAGAGATGTTTTAAGGCACTGACTGTCACACTGTAATTATAACCGAATGCAAAACCTGCTGCGCCTGTTTTTGAGGGGAAGATGAGGAGAAGAGAGACAAGGCAGGGCAAAAGGTGCCGCGTATCACGTACGCATCGAGTGCGCCTTGGCTCATCTTTCGGCCCATTGATTGTTCTTGATTAATCCGTCATATTGCAACTAATCAAAACAAACGTCGCCTCAATGCATTGGCAAAACAATAAGCAATAAGCAATCGCAATCGGAACGTGTCCTCGGCGACAGCACGTGAGATGCGCATGGGAACCGGAGTAGAAATCAACAAACGGACGCGATGAGTAGTGAGTGATATGGTTGACGGGGGGCAACGCAGGTTTCGCCTTATATACATTGTATATAGAACAATATTAAATGACAGATAGAAATCTCTTTCTCTCTTTTGTCTAGAAGTGTTTCATTTGGCGATCTGGCAGCATTGATTAATGTCAAGAGCCTGTTAAGTTGGCCGCACCTCATCAGAAATATGCCAAGGAGATTACGAATTATATTATCTATTCGCATATGCTCAGCATATCAGCTAGACAGAGAGAGAAAGAAAAGTGTGCCGGACGACAACAATTCAGTTGAGATTAAATTCAATAACAATATAAATGACAAGTTTCCATGGACCGTGTCGGAATCCCAGCAGCAATTGGCAGCAATTCCAACGACGCTCTTCTATTATAATGATTAATTTGCATTTTCTTGATAAAGTGGTACAGTGAAGCGACGCTACGAGCGCCAGACAAAGTATCAATACGAATAATATGGTAAGTAAAGCGAGAAATGATAACGAGATTTGTTTAATGCTTTCTCAACAGAAAGGCAATTGCGCAGGCGAATTAATTAACTACAAGCAAATAGACTTATCTGCCGTCATGGTAGTACTTTATAATACATATATATAATACCAGGTGGGATGAGAGAGAGACAACAAAAAAGAAGCCCATGCTGAAGAGAACTTCTGTTTTGTAAGGCAGTAATATCGACTAGTACCTTTGTCTGAATTGATGATCGATAAGGAAGCGCCGCCTTTTATGATATCTTATCTCTTTGTCTGGTTTTGCATGCAAATTTCTCGATGGGATCCGCATAGATCAACAAAAAAGCCGCACAATGAACCAAAATTTGAATACTAGACAGAAGCCGAAGCCTAAGCCTGCGTAAGGTGGGCGGGCAACACCTTTTGTGGGTGTGGAGAGGAGAGAACAAGCAAGGGGAAAGGAGAATGAATGTGGAAACCTGTATAAAGTTCTGATTTCGAAACGACGCAGAAATCGATGCCAAAATTGCCTGTATAACGACAGAGCTTGCATATCAAATATGGAAACTGGTTCTCTCGGGATATAGGTATGCATATGAGTAGAGACACGCGTATATAGTGTACATATAGACATATAGAGTATATGTATGTCACTTTTGTTTGTTTGTCTATTTGTTAAAAAGAGCCAAAGCTGTTTTGGCGAGCCATAAAGAAATTATTCATTAATTTCGACTGAACAAAATGCTTTAAGTAGACAGTTTTTGCCCTGGCTAATTTATAATTTGAACGCGTGCCAAGAGTAAAAAATAAAACTATATTGAATTTTCATATGAAATGTGTGAAAAAACCGCGACGTGTGTGTTCAAAAATTCCGAAACAAGACTAGACACTGATTGGCAGAGCGTGTGCCAGAGGCAATTAACGAGCTGTCCCAAAATAAGCTGGGAATCAGTGTGCGGCTAGTCGATAATTAGACCGATAATTAAATCGATAATGAAGGCTCGGCTTTGTTCACACTGCATGCAAATCGTGTAAACCTTTATGCAAATACGAGTTTCAGGCGAGGCGAATTCAACTCGACGCGTGCGAAACCGTGTTTCAACGACAACTGAATAAAATCGACGACGGCGATATACATAAACAAAACAAAAATAACAAACGGAATACGAAGGCGCGTACACGTTGAGCTTTTTGGGCTGAGTGAGGGATTCAATGGGGCAGCACTGGCAGATATAAGAGCGGGTGAACGAGTTGCAGGTGGAAGAGGAGGTTGTTGTTGCACCACAGGATCGATAGATGGCGCTGCAGGTCGGTCGGCTCAAGGCTTGTTTACGGGGCATAAACAACAGCGCGATGCAGTCCGGATATCGATGATATACAAACTGATAAACAAAGTGGCAACAACAACAACAACAAACAGTTAGACAGGCGGCCGCAGTGCACCGCAAGTGCTTGCATAAACAAAAGCGGGTCGATAATTGTCAAGACCTTCCACAAGGCTCGAGAGGTGAAAAGGTGAAAGCGATGAACAATGAGCGATACAGAAAGAAAAAGAATGAGTGAGAGGGAGACAAAGGAGCGTCTTTCAATTGTTATATAACTTCGGGATTATTCAGGTGAAACTGAGCTGAGCTGATAAGACATCCGCGCAGCGTCTAAGCGAGTTAAGGCGACGATAAGATGACGTTGAACCACCCAGATAGCTCGTAGCCGGCGTCAGCAGCAGCAGCAGCAGTAACAGCGACGGCGACGACGGCAGCAGCAGATGACAACAAACATTTGCACAACTGTTTCTACGCACGCTTAGTAATCCCCACGAGCTGTTGAGTTATTCCGCTGTTGTGGCAGTCGTTGCTGCTGCTGGTGCTGCAGCTGTGGCAGCTCCGGGTGGCGGCAGAGGAGGAGGACTCACCTCACTGGGCGACATTGATGACATGTTCCCGGGATGTCTGCTGGCAGTTGCACTTTGCTCGTTCTATGTCGACTTCCACTTCCACTTCGATGCAGCTCGTACACGGGGCAGTGGAGGCTGAGGCTGAGACTGAGGCAGTCAGGGCGTTTCTTGTTTGATGATGCTGTGCAATCACTTTGTTGTTGTGCACAATTTGGAATGTTAAATGTAAATTAGTAAATATTATTACATTGTCAACTATAATCAAATAAATGTCAAATATATTAGCCAAATGTTTTTCTTACAACTGTGACGTGAGCCGAAGTCAATGTTTGGTATTTTATTGGTATACCATATGATACTATCGATTGGCCGTCGATTGTTGTGCAATTCAAACAGCAGCTTAAGACAGCTGTTGATATTCAAATTTAAAATCGAATTAAATATAAATGCTGTTAAATAACAAAATGATGAACAAAACGTGATATTTGCACCTATTCTTAGCGTTTTTTTTATAAATATTCGCTATTTGGTATGTTATTTAACATTAACAGTGGTGATTTATGTTAGCTAATATTTTGTATCGATAGGGGCGGCACCGATTAATTGGTATTTTAAATCCCAATAAGGTGACCAGAAATTGCCTAAAATCAGCTGTTTCACATAAACAAAAATAATTATAGGTTTGTTTTCATTAAATCTTAATAAGACACACTGACAATGTGGAAAAAAAAAACAATCAAGAGAACATAATTCAAACGTATTGTATGGTGTGATTGTTTACATATAATACCCAAATTGTGTCATGCTAACCTGATATAAATTGTAATTCTTGTGTACAATGGTGGCCAGAATTGTAGGCACAGTCAAGTGGGCTGATATCAGCTCGTGCTCTAATTGATAATTGCCAGGTGATAAGCATCCATCAGCTGCCTTATATACTCACAGTGCACTGCTGTGCAAATCAGTAAGAAGTTAACCTCACCAAGGGGCACAGCAACACAGAGAAAAATGCATTTCGGAGTCTTGGGCAGTGGAATTATCGGTCTAACGACCGCACTGGAGCTGCAGCAGCAGTTCCCCACAGCGCAGGTGTCTATTCTGGCCGATCGCTTCAATGAGGACACTGTGAGCTATGTGGCTGCTGGCATCTTTCGGCCAGGCACCAGTTTCATGGGCCCCACCCAGCAAATTACGCAGTATGTTTGACTTGAGCAGTTTAAACTTATTCAAAATTCATTTAACATATTTGGTTTTGTTGCAGGCAGTGGATGACCGATGCATTCAATTACTGGGATGATCTGCGACGCTCTACAGAGTCGGCTTTGGCCGGCGTGTGCCAGCTCTCCGGCTATATATTCTCACGGTCCTCGCCCTCGGTCGTGCGGGTAATCAGCTAATCAGTTTATGTTTTTATCGCAGTTAACAACAATTGAGGGAGGGGGTTTCTTTTTTCGCTGTAGAATCATTTTATAGAGCAGCTCTTGCCCGTCTACAGACGCGCCACAGAGGAGGAGCTGAAGCTGTGCCAGGGCGGCTGGAAGTATGGTTCCTTCTTCACCACCTGCCTGACAGAGAGCCGCCTCTTTCTGCCCTACGCCACCAAGAAGTGAGTATGAATAGATTTTACTATTTTGCATAAATATTCTATTCTATTTGCCGACAGATTCCTTGCAAACGGTGGTCAAGTGGTGCGTCAGCATGTAAGCAACTTCTTCGATGTGCCACAGCAGTTTGATGTGCTGCTCAACTGCACCGGAATGGGCGCCAAGGAGCTGTGCAACGATCAGCAGCTGGTGCCCCTTCGCGGCCAAGTGCTGAAGGTGCGTGCGCCCTGGATTAAGACGGCTTTCTATGGCGACTACGATACCTATGTGCTGCCCGGCTTCGAAACAGTCACCCTGGGCGGCTGCCGGCAGTACGATAGCTACAACACGGAGTGGTGCAAGTATGATAGCATGGCCATCAGGGAGCGCTGCTACGACATGCTGCCCAGTCTGAAGAAGGCAGAAATTGTGCGTGAATGCGTCGGACTGCGGCCACATCGATCGGTGGTGCGTGTAGAGCCAGAATTGCTGACCAACGACCAGGGTCGTCGCCTGCGGATCGTGCACAACTATGGACACGGTGGTTACGGGGTTACCACAGCCCCGGGCACAGCCAAGTATGCGGTGCAGGTGGTGCGCGATCTGCTTGCCAGCAACAGCAAGTTGTAGAAAGATTGTGATGTTGTTATGATTGTTATTTTGCTAATTAAACTGTTTATTTGTGCAATCTTTGACCTGCATAAAAAGCTTTGTTTTTAATTGCCTGCTGTGCAATAAATCAATTCAAATCAAAGACATAAACTGCCACGCGATAAGCTAAAGATCAAACCTCAAATTCAAACCTTGCGCCCCCTTGCAGATTGCCTATCGATTTATTGACAGGCACTGCCAGTGTTGACTAACGCACTTGGCGTGTGCGCACTGCGCAAATGCGCCGCATGAATGGAAAGCTCTGCAACGATTTTCGCCGCAAAGCTTCGCGCATCGATTTTCACCACTGGAGAATGAAGAAGCAGAGCAGCTGCTGCCCGAATTGAAACAGTTTTAAATGATGGAAACGTATACAAAACGCTTATATTCGCCGCGTCTCACAATTCGCCGCAAGTAACACGTACACACACTCACAGGCACACACAGCAACACACCCACACACAGTGTGAAACTGAGGGAAGAAGAACATACGCAGCTGCAGGAAAATTTTGTGCCTCATTTGTGGTCCTGTAAAAGACGACGAAGACGTGTACAGAGCGACAGAGCGACGGAGCGAAAGAAAATTCTCAGTGACGACGAGAGATAAACGAAGAAGAAGAAGCAGGTGAAAAACAGTTGAGAAAAAAGTTAAAGAATAACGAACTTGCCCAGTGCCGCCAGCGCAGTGCATGAATAATTGAATAAACTGCGACTTCGGGCGAGACAAACGCGCGTTAAACTGAATAATTGATTGGATAATCGTAAACAAGAGGCGTAAATTCGCAACAGCAGTAGGCAGCAGCAGCAGGCAGCAGCAGCAGGCAGGCAGGCAGATACCCTTGCCCACGCAGTGCCAAGGCTAAACTTCGCGACAGCATAAAACCGATAAGCAAACAGTCAGTGCAAACGAGAAAGAGAAAAAAGAAAGGAAATCAAGTAAAGCGAGTCAAATAAAACAAATAACGAGCGAGGCGAAAAGCGAGCGAAAAAAGTAACTCACAGCCACATTATCGATTTGTGTATATGTGTGAAAAATAACAGAAAAGAGCTTACACCTACACACACACACACACAGACGTAACTTACATAGACACTCACACACACAGAGGAAAGAAGCCCGCATACGTCAACAAAAACAAGAGCCGCAGTTGGTCACAAGGAGCAGCCACAGCACTTAAGGAATTACCCAGGATCTACTGCCTTCCGGCGGAATCGCAGCTTGAGGCGAACACACACACACCCCGCACACAACAACAAACAGACGTACAGACGTTACAGCCGTAACAAGCGTAACAAGCTCTCAAGACTAAGTCACAGTAAGTGCATTTGCATTGCCCATAACAATAAGTATACGCCGCATAGTACATGAATGCATGTCTGCGTGTGTGTGTTTGTATGTGTGCGAGTATTCAGTTGCTTTCGCTGCCTCGTTACCTGCCACTGAGCACGTCAACAGCAGCAGCACCACAACAACAACAACAAAGCGAACTTTAGTTTGGTTTGTTGTTCGTGTTTTTTGATAAATCGTTTTTCTGCACCGGACAACGACAGTGAAAGTTGTCAATGCCAAATGCCACACACACTCACACAGTAAATGATTATTTCATTGTTGTGGCTTCGCACCTGTGCCCAGGCACTTGCCACCTGGACACCTCCTCGTCCGACAGCAACAACAACCTTACACAAAGTTAGCGAGGTGTCATCAACTGATGGAAGTGTTTCATGAGTGATTGCTCGTCTCCTTCTATAAAGCCTTTACTTAACTCTGTATACAAAGCATATCGATTACCAAATCTCTATGATGTCGTATTCGTTGAGGTTTTGTAATCGATAGCTCAATCTCGAATACTTATCGCTCTCATATTTCAATGAAAACATTTGAAATCTAGGAATATCTCTCAAATTTCCTCCTGTTCACTCATTCAGTTCAGCATTTGAATATTTGCCCAGTCCATGGATATCGTTTGTCCTTAAGCTTATCGATTAATCCCCTCCTGAAATGTTATCGAACTTCTAAATGCCGCTATAGAAATTTGCCAGTAAAGTTTTGTCAGAATGTGTTTCTATTGTACAAAGTTTATAGCACTTTGCTCCTGCCCAAAGTTACCCAAAATACACTCACATACACACACAGTCACACACACACGTACAGAAAGTTGTTAAGCCCACAAAAGCTGCTGGAGAGGAGCGAGCATATTGAATTGTTGTGTAAATGCCCGACAAAACTTGTGAAAGGCAGAAATTTTGATTGAAGAAATTGATAACTTTGTGCATAGGCAATTGGGCAAATACACACAAACCACTCTAACACACACACGAACACACACCCACTCACACTGATAACTGTACGCGCAGTTGGTTTAGTGATATTTGATGCCCGGCTCGTTATCAATAATTAAAGCAACCCACAGGTTTGGCGTCTGTCAAATGCGAATGGCAAACAGCTGCTTAATGAGGGGAAACTGCCTCGAAATTTGAAACATGAAAGAGCATCCACAACGACAACAACAACAAGAGTAACCGTACACACACACACACACACTGAGACACAGAGAGTCACATTCACTGCGGGCGGGAGTCAACCCTCGAGCAGAAAATCGATAATTCCAACTCTGGCGAGGCTGAAGATAAAAACACGCTCGCATTCAGTGCTGATAACAGCGCGTGCCTATTTGCTTGTTCATGCCTGTCTGTGCATGTCGCTGCCAGTTGCTTGTCTCAGTGTGCCTCAAGAGCCTCTCAACGGCAGCAGCAGCAGTGGAAGAAGGAGCCACAGCCATAGTCGGCTCATTCATTTGCCTCGGGGCCTTGAGGATGACGCGTGAATCGACCAACCTTGCAGCTGGCTGCTGTTGCTGCTGCGCAACTTTCAACAGGGAAAGCAACGGGTCGAAGTGGGCAGGGAGAAGTGGCAAGTGGGGCATGGGATCGGGTGTACTTGTTATAGTTGCCTATACATACAAATTATCGACACAATGTTGTGTACGCAGCGTGCATAAAAAAATGTCACTCTCGACTCTTGCAAAGTCGAAATAGCAAAGAGTGTCCCCTCTCCTCTCGTCCCCTCATTCCCTCATTCCCTCATCCCCCTGTTGCCGCTGAAAGTTTTCAAGGACGAGCTGAAACTGATTGCCTTTGAAATTTCTGCTTGACGTGACAGTCATATTAAGCAACGAATAAACTAGTGCGTGGAGCGTGGAGTACCCTCAGCGTGGACCACAAGGAAATATGAATATCTTGACGGCGGAAATTGGAAAAATATTGACAGGAAGCGGCTGACAGGGGGGCAGCGAAAGTGCGCTTGCTTTCTATTTCGAATAACTCTCTCCCTCTCCCCCGGTTTATGACAGAAAGTTCTTTTGGATAGTTTTTCGGCTTCGGTTTATTTATTTGGAAAATATATAAATACAAACTAAGGTTTATAACACACACGGAAAATTCAAATACTGCACTATCGCCCCAGCTGTAAGTGCACTCCTAAGGGTATGGTATGGGTTTATCGGTTATCGTTAAACATATATTCCATGAAATAGTGGAGTGAATGGCGTGGGGTCAAGGCATAAACGCAATAAACTATCAATCGAAATTTGGTTTTCTATTTAATCAACGGAACAGTGAGGCTATCCCCGTTGCCACAGTTGCCCACGTCGATGTTGAACTGGTGAATCATCATGTTCTCAACCGGGTTCAGTTGGAAGTGTCCAGTCTTGTTACTGCTGCTGTTGTTGCTATTGTTGTTGTTGTTGTTGCTGGTCTTCTCCTGCTGGCTGCTAATATCGCTGCCGGTATCGGTGTTGCTGGTGCTGTTGTTCTTGCTGCTGTTTGCCGAGCTAAAGAAGATGATTGAATTGGGGCAGCACGATGCAAGTTTCTGTGGCAGCACAGTGGTGCACACGCTAGTGGACGCATTGGTTGTAATGGTTGTGGTGGAGTCCAGTGACTCGACTAGCATTCCCTCTTCTTCAGGATTGATGCTGATATTGGGCTGAAATGGCAACAGCTGGGGATGGGACTTGGGTTGATTTGGCAGCGGCGGCTCCTCCTCGACCTCCTTCTCTTGTTCCTGCTCTTGTGCCTGCTCCTGCATTTGTTCCTGTTCTTGTACTTGCTCCTTCTGCCGTTGCAGTTGCATAAAGCGCTCCAGCTGTTCCGCATCATAGGGGCAGAAGTAGTTGAGATTAATAACACGATTTCCCAATGGCTGAACGGGACGCGAGTTGCGCGAGATGGGCGTAAAGCCGTCGCCACCAAGCAGTTGCCGGAAGTGACGCAACTGGAAGTCACTGATGGCCAGCGACTCGGGAAAGATGAACCACTCGATGCCCTGGTAGCAGGGAGGCGTGGTGAGCGACCCGCCATAGCTGTAGAATCCGCTGCGGAACGGATAGACCAGATAGGAGAGTGGAAACGGAGCAATACGTACACGTTTGCCGGGCTGCTGCACCAGCTTGAGGTTCTGCATGAGTGGATCTATGTATGGATTATGTGCGGACAGTTCATAGATGTAGGCAACCATGAGCAGATCATAGCTGCTGGTGCACTTGCTGGGCACTGCGGCTCCGGTGCGATGCAGCACCTGCACCTCCAGGGGATACTTGCGATTGTTGAGCGTGTGCTCGGATCCCTCGCTGTTCGACCAGCCCCAGTGGAAGCTGAGCTCCACAAAGGTGTAGCTGGCCAGCAGATCGGCGCCGCTAATCGTGGGCACATTGCTGCGGAACTCGGCACGCAGCAGCAGAGTCTGTCCAGTGTTCTCGAGCACAATGCTCAGGGGCAGCTCGTCGTAGTGATTCCAGATAAGCAATTCGTGGATGGCCAGACGCTGCACCTGCTGCTCATCAATGTTAATGGGGCTTTGGTTGCCACCCAACTGGGTCCAGGTGTGCGGTCCCTCCAGGAGTCCATAGTCAAAGGTGTACTTGTTGCCGCTAATGAGCTTGTTGTTGCCAGTGAAGAGTGAAAGGCAAGTTGCGACTCGTTGCCAGCGCATACGCAGCTGCTGCATCACTTCGCGGCGCATTTGCTCATCTGCCTGGCTATAGGATCCCGCCAGAAGGCAGAGGCCGGTGGCAAACAGGGGATGCTGCCAGGCCTGTTGCAGAACCAAGCAAAGCAACTGGATTAACCAACTCACCAGCATGGCAAACGCGGTATCAAACATATTCAAAAAGTACACAAAGTTAAACAGATAAAAATTAAAAAAAGTGAAAACAACGCGTATTCGCACGTTCTTAATTTGAATAGAGCCCGATTTTGAATGTTTTACTATTTTTCAAACTTATTTCGAGCAATTTCTAAGTACTAGTGTTTAAACAGTGTTGTGAGTAACTGACACTACCTAACAAACCAGAAAAATCTACCCAAATAAGCCAGGCTAAGCTGATCCCCAAAAATGCCACTAACTCCCTCTCTCTTTTCCTCTTTCGCTCTCTCTCTGCAGTACGTAACTATGGCTGGTGGTGGAGATCCCAAGTGGCAGAAGGATGCGGCCGATCAGAACTTCGACTACATGTTCAAGCTGCTCATCATCGGCAACTCGAGCGTGGGCAAGACGAGTTTCCTCTTCCGCTACGCGGACGACAGCTTCACATCGGCATTCGTCTCAACCGTGGGCATTGACTTCAAGGTCAAGACGGTCTTTCGGCATGACAAGCGTGTCAAGCTGCAGATCTGGGTAAGTCAGCGCGACTTGTTTGCGCATCGCACGCGTCGTATACATGACGCAAATGTGGCGTTCCAAGAACTGTAGCATACTTTTATGCGCTGCCGCATTTCCTTTCGCTACAAGCCATTTGCATGCAATTTGGCAGTGACACAAGCAGACAAGCAAACTCACACACACACACTGGCACACCCAGGCATAGTATTGATTGCAGAGCAGAGTCTATTTTCGCATCAATGTCAGGCAAGGTTCTCTATCGTTGGGCAACAAGTTTCACAGGTGAGCGCACTCCGAAGTGTCCTCACACAACCACAGCAATGTTTGTGTGTGTGTTTGTATGTGTGTGTGTGTTTGTGTGGGCAGCACTAATTGCGTTTGCGTTTTATGCACACATTTCATGGACATGACGTGCCAGGCAGCCTCTCGCAGCCTCCCCCCATCTATCTCTCTCTATTCTGGCCATCTCTCCACTCTCTTACTGACCCCTTGCTTGTCATTTGCTTCACTTAAACAGGATACAGCTGGGCAGGAGCGTTACCGCACCATTACCACAGCCTACTACCGCGGCGCCATGGGTTTCATTCTGATGTATGATGTCACCAACGAGGACAGCTTCAACTCTGTGCAGGATTGGTAAGCAGGGGGCGTCATCTGGTGGTCTCTTTGTGTGATTAACTCAATTATGTATTCTCGACAGGGTGACACAAATCAAAACGTATTCGTGGGACAACGCCCAGGTCATACTGGTGGGCAACAAATGCGATATGGAAGATCAGCGCGTAATCAGCTTCGAGCGTGGCCGCCAGCTGGCCGATCAGTTGGGCGTCGAGTTCTTCGAGACATCGGCCAAGGAGAATGTGAATGTTAAGGTAAGTAAGAAATATATTCAATATGTTTGCAATGGGATATATATTCTCTCGCCTTGCAGGCTGTCTTCGAGCGCTTGGTGGACATCATCTGTGACAAGATGTCCGAGAGCCTGGACGCAGATCCGACGTTAGTGGGAGGCTCACAGAAGGGACAACGCTTGACGGATCAGCCGCAGGGGACGCCCAATGCCAATTGTAATTGTTAGAGCGGAATGTTGTAGACAACTAACTAGCCCATATACAGCACACACAGACACACACACGCTGTCACACATACAGACACACACACACACAGACGAACACAGAGACACACTCAACTGGAGAGAACAGTTACGATTTGAAGTTAGCCGAGTTTAGAGCGCATTTGATCGGATCGGATAGCGGATAAATGCGAAGTTATAGCAACAGAAAGGACATAAGTAATACCCGTATATAGTACTTCGATTATATATGTATATCCATATATAAATTGTATTTGTAATTTATTTGCATTGTCGTTCCCTGTGAATGTCGAGAGAACAGACAGAGAACGATGCATGCGAGTGCGTGAAAGTTAACCTCAAAAAACAAAATATGAAAACCGATAACCGATTGTTTGTACCTATCGATTTCGCAGCAGATGTTTGTTTCTTCAGTGTGCTTACGGCAGTTGCTAATTTGTCAATGTGTTGTGTGTAAATTGCTAACGATAACGATTATGATAACGATAACGATAACGATAACTCATGTGTAAGTGCTTGAATGCTGTTGCACTGAGTTGGGCACTAATTAAACATGCACATTTTGTGCTATTTCTCTCCTCGAACTTCATTCTTCCTCCTCCCTTACCCCAGCCTCATCCGCTTTCCCCCAACCCCTGATCAGTATTTCGAAATTGATTCTCAACGATTGTAGCTAAGCGAAAAAGAAAAAGGAATCTGTTTTTATTGTTGTAAATACGCTGGCAGCAAGTTTACAATTGCAGGGAAAGGTTCCTCTCCCCTCACAAGAATGAGAAAAACAGAGTAAAACAAAGGCAAAAAAGCGAAACGCACAAAGCTAGCGAATTGGTGAAATTATACATAATTATTGTACTATCTATTATTGTCTACCTTATGTAGTTGTTCTTCACACACAGCCGGATGCAGACACACATACACACACACAAACACACTAACATTCACACAGCTAGAAAGACAGGACGTCGATTTTGTTTGACCCTTGATAGAGGTTCTAGTCGAAAGTCATTATGATTATTATAATAATTATTATGTATGTATGTATTTATGTAGTGAAATGAACATTTGAATGTGTTGCGTATTATGAATAAAGTAAATATACATATATAATATATACACATATATACACGAACTATGTGAAAAGCGAGCAAACCGAACGGCATCTTAGCGAATTCTTTGGCAATTTGTTTATTAGTTCGTACATTTTCATTCTGAATATATCTCTTTGATTTCGCGTCGACAGAAGAGTTGAGATAATTAAGAGACTGGAAAATACTTGGAAAAGTGCTGGCGAGTCGACTCTATTGAGCCTTTGTTTAACGCACAAAGTTTGCTTTCTCCCCGGGCAGCTAAACAAACACTTTACCCACCGTGCGACACTGCACAGTGCAACAAAACAATGACAAATCGGTGCATTTAATTTACCACACTTAACACTGACTAAGCTTCTCTTTTGATACGCACTCTAATCGAGCTTTTCTTTCCCAAGTATCGCCTCCACGCTGAGTACTCATTAATTTTCCGCTGTCGCTTTGTGTTTTCATTGAAGAAATATCAAATTGAGAAATTCTTGCGCTGCCTTCTCGACAAAACAAAATGAAAATAAGCAAACGAACTATGTAATTGCCAGCTGACTTTGAGATAAATAATTATTAAAAGTCTATACGTGTTTATGTATAGAACACAAAGAGACTTTTGTATAGCTTAACAAGACGCTGAAAAATATAGAACTATTTGCAGAGTTTCACTTGAAATTTATTAAAGGCATATCGCTGTATTATAAATACCAAAAAACCAGAGCCCCAACCCCAAACCCAACCCGAACCGACCCCAAACCGAAACCCACGCAAAATGCACAACGAGACGCATAGCTAAATTATATCTTTAATAGTATTTGTTCGCAACAGAAGTTCAGTATCGGAGTATTAGAGGAAAATGCCTTACAGAGATGATGCGACCTTTTCCGAATTGGCATTCGAACTGTTTGTAATATAATCACAACACTTGCATGATATACCTTATATATACTATATATATATACCATAGAGATAGACATGTACGTATCTCTATACGATTATTGTATTGTACACGTATTGTATGTGGATTTGCCTATAGTCAGCAAGTATCCAAGCAAAACATTGTTAAAACTCATATACTATTTGAAACTGAAAACTGATAAATGATTACTGAATTTGCGCTACATTGTTGTCATTTAAATGGATATTGGAGGAGGCGCTCCGCCAAAGGGGCACCTCATTAAGCATTATTATGTATATCCGTGTGTACTCAAGCTAACTAAATTATTTCGTTACAAACAATAACATTAACATTTATAATAATAATAATGATAATAACCCGATTAGCGAATGTATACAGAACATATTAATTATTTATCCAACGATGGTTTTTAAATACATATATAAATATTTAATGCATATGCATACAGCCACACATATTCCAGAAATCTATTAAATGATCATATACGAGAAATATACATATATGTATGTATGTATACGCAGATATATGTATTATAGTATGTGTGCGTATGTATTGAGTTTAATCCAACTAAGAAATTAAAAACAACAAATATTTATTCTTGTACTTTGGTGCAAGCAACGAGGCATACAACAACAACAATTGCAATAATAATAGAATGAAATAACGATAATAATGCATAATATGAAACTATTTGACATGAATAAACGTAAAAACTTAAAATACGAGAAAAACTGAGCAAATTGCGTTGTTTTTAATTGGGGAAACGTGGGATCTTCTTGGATATAACCTGATCAATCAGAAAATAAGATATTAACATACAACATCTTGAGCCAGCTGAAACAGAGAGAGACCGAGAATAAAAGACAACTTTGATTTAGCATTTTTGAAATATAATTTACACATTTTATTTATATCTTCGTGTTCATATATACGTACGTATTTGTCTATCGAAATACTTGTATTTTCATTTACAATACATCTAAATATATCAATTCACATGAATATCCGCAATTCGATTTGCAATCTCAAACAGCGATGGAAGAGCGAGAGAGACAGGCAAAATAATTTCCATTCTTCTATTAATTTGGTTTATTTTCTCATTTATTTCGTCTACTTTAATGCTCCCACTCCCTGCTCCCTCCTCCATCGCTCCTAAGCTCCACTAGTCGTGGTCAACTCAATCCTAGTGCACATACATACATATCCTTGGGAATGTTTATTAATTATAATTTCAAGTAAGCAGCTTAACTTTGTTTATTTTGGTTTTGCTTTAAGGTTTTCTCTCCAATATTTCCAATATTATGTTATTTTTGTGTTTTTGCTGTAGCTTATGCATAATTTTGTTTCGAGTTGCAAACAAGGGAGGCACACAAAAGTGTTCTAGCTAAACTTGTTTCCATATGTTACGAGTATTCCATTTAACATAGACATTTACTGATGGATATGTTGTGTGTTTGTGTAGTGTGTGGGTGTGTGTGTGTGTGTGCCTGTATGTCCGTACACAATATATCTAGCTCATATTGTATTCTTTCTAAATAGATTTTGATCATGGTGCGTTCGTTTGTATGTTTAATTTATGCGCTTCGCACTCGAATTTGTACAGTTTTTGTTTATTGTACAATTTCGCATTTCGTTCTCTGACAACATCTATCTAATGTTACATGCATTAATTAAACTGTATGCAACCTTCAACTAAAATGGCAAAATGGCAACGCTCACAAATCAATTGGAATTTCAACGGGTTTTTGGAACTTCAACACAATTGGCGTAATAAGCTCGTTACGTATGTTCTGCGATGAGAGGCACACGAATGTGTTGCAATGTTTGGTAGTAAAAGAAACTAGTCATGTAGCTGACCGACTGGCAGTTACCCTGTAGAAATGAAAATATGCTAACGATTTGCTGAGCTGCTTTCAAATCAGACATAACCTAACTTCTTTAGTTCCTATATCTAAGTAAGCTTAAACGACAGACAGATACTTGGGCAAAGCGAATACATATATGCTATATAAGGTGTCTGTCTGCTAAATACATTTACACAACTTTAAGTTACCCCCAACTGTACTTTGTCTGTGTATTTGTTTCTGTGTGTGTGTGTTGAGCTCTTTTATGCGATGCTTAATTATAATATGTCAAGTATGTACCCAAAAAATGCATAAAATCAGTCTGAGTTTTATTACAATACATAAATACCATAGGTAGAGCTAAGTAAATGCAAGAGTTATGAGCTATATGATCTATAAATATATTTGAATGTGTGTTCATGTGTACGATTCATATGCGTTAAATTACACAGTTTCAATTTAAATGCCTTTAAATTAATTAAATATTAAAAAAATATATATATATGTATGTATAGTATGTATATTATGTACGTATGTGTTTGTATAATCGTATGCATGAAGTATTTATAAAGATGTCTGTATACTGCTGCGTAGTAGCTCCTCCTTCTTCTCTCTTTGCGGTATGTACAGTGTTTGTGGCCGTGTGTGTGTGTGTTTGTTTGTGTTGGTGGCCAGCAATAATAAGTTATTTAAATTGTAATTTAAATGTGAAGCTTGCAACGAGGATTAATTTAAACATTTGTCTGCCTCTTAAAATGAGGCTTGCGTCGAATGGTCGCAAAATGATTTGCCTGTTGCAGCTGCCGCTGCTTCTGTTGCTGCTGCTTCAGCTGTTGCAGTTGTTGCAGTTGCTTCTGTTGCTGTTGCTGTTGCTGCTATTGTCGCTTTGCAGTCAGTCGTCACACTGTGGTCTCATCATCATCAATATTCCGCCTGTTCAAGCGAGAGAGAGAGATACAAAGATAGAGACAATCAAGAATGTTAGTCAGGGAAATGTTTTGTTTTCATCTTTTTCAATATTTAATCATAGTCTGCATGCTATTTACAGTTGCACGTGAGCTATAAACAAATACGCAATGTCTGCGTGTGCGTGTGTGTGTGTGCGAATCATAGACAAATGTTTATAAATTATTCAGTGTTAATACATGCAAAATGATTTTATTATGATTTGAAAATGATTTTTCTACCGGCGCAATTTGATAACAGTAAAAGTAGAAAATAAACCTGCTTAAGCGTGTGTGTGAGGATGTTATTTTGTTTTAGATATAACACACATGTATAGTATGCATGTGTGTGTGTGTGGGTGTGTTTAGTGTGTGTCAGGGCACATCTATACGAATTCAGTAATAAATCTGAACTCATGTTAAATTAATTGCGCTCAGCTGTTCGATAATGCCATAAATCATAATAATAGCGGGGCATTATAACTGTATTCAGTCGGTTATATGTTGCTGGGCCTAAGGCAGTAAATACTAAAGCGACATTTTTGGTATCATAAATCAAATTATCAAGGGAGGTGGAGGGGGAAGTTTTATGTTGTAGATATTGTTAGAAAGTACTTTCGATTCGGATTTCGTGTTAGATCTAGAGGATTACACTTAATGGGTGATAATTGAAAAGGAATTAGAGAAAGGGGGAATGAGAGCCGCCCTGCAGCTTCGAATATTATTGATATCTTATAATTAGTGAGTTACGTATACGCCTAGTTTAACCCAAGTCTAGCTATAATTTACTGAATATTCTTTTGGTGAAATCTCACTAGACTTGTGCAAGGAATCTTATTCACTTAAGCTATATTTGTATGTGTGTGTCTGTGTGTGTATGTGTGAGACAGGGGGGGTTTGATGTACATAACCGGATACCATATTGTTAGCGACCAGGGATATTGTTGCCTCTGTTGCCTGCGATGCAGCCAAATAATGTCGAACTGTGGAAATGTTTACATAGTTTGTTGGTTGTGTTGTTGTTATTATTGTTGTATTGTATTTGGTTTTTGTTTGTTGCAATTAAATGAATGCGAACATGATTCTGAATGATTTATGCCAGACTTACTTAAACAAATATTACGAAAATACATTCCAATTGTGAAAATAGCAGAAGATAAAAGTGGCAAAAAGTGAAAAGAAAATCGAAACAAATATTTAATTTATCTAAACTAAATAAAAACCATTTTAATTTATTTGCATTCAATTGGGGAGAGACAACAAATGAAAATGTTTTCATTGGCTCAATTGAAATGAAATTTGTATTGTATAATATTTTAATTCGACAATGTATTTATATAATTTGGGAGAACAAGAATTTGATATGCTAATTAAAATGTTGCAATAATCAAATTAAAAAAAATTTGAGCTGCAAATTGACAAAGCTTTGCGCTGTGGTTGATCAACATGAATTGAATTGCGATGAATTTGAATAGTTGTTGATTTTCAATTGTATTATTGATACGTTAATCAAATAAATTATAATTGATTTATGAGGTACGATAAAAAAAAAACAACAAAACGAATCAATTGAAATTAAATAACTTCATCAATCAATTTACAATTTTATTTACAGTTATTCTATGTAAAAAAAACAAAGTTTTATTTAGTGCAATCAAAGTTAATAATCAATTGATAATTAAGCGTAATTGGATTTTGTTATTTACACTCAAACTACGTAACGGGAACTCAAAAAGCAAACACAAGAGAAACGAGATAAATCGAGAAAAAATAACGATGTGATGCGAACTCTTTGATACGATGAAAGTTGGAAAATATGGAAAATGCATTTCGATGTGGTTTACCTCGGAGCTGTTGAATTGAGTTGATTGTTGTTTGTTTTTGTTGTTGTTGTTGTTGTTATTGTTGTTATTGTAGCGATTTGTCATTGTGTTATCGTTGTTGTTGTTCATTGTTTTGATTCGTTTTTGGTTAAGTAAAACGCAATTGGCCGCCATTGTTTTGCATTGCGTGCATTGACATGTTTGTGTACGTGTTAGTGTGTGTGTTGGTGTGATTGTAGTTAGTAGTGTGTTGTTTCAGTTGATGTTGTTGTTGTTGTTGTTGTTAACAAAGCGCAAAGCAGTTTACACAGAGCGGAAGAGAAAGCGGGCAAGTCGAAGGAGAGAGAGAGAGAGAGAGAAGGAGAATAGAAGTGAAAGATAGTCAAATTAGATTTGCTTCAAACGTTCCCAGGACCAGCTGAAAGTTTCAATCACAAGTGTATTGCATGTGTGTGTGTGTTTGTGTGTGCATCAAAATTGTTGGATTTCGTATCATATTCATTTGCATTGTTTGTGGTTTTCATTGTTGTTTGCATAACGCATGTGGGAGCCAAACGGGGGGACATTGGGGAAGAGAGAGAGGAAAAGAATATAAGGAAAACGTTTTTTTTTTGTGTTATAGAATTTTTCATGTTTCCATATTTGTTGTTGTTGTTGTTCTTGTTGCTGTTTTTCTATGTGGTTTTGAATGCCATAAAGCAAAAGAGACTTAGAAACAAAAGAGCGAAGATTAAAACGGAATCAAAGCAAAACGAATGAAAGAAAACATCGCAATGAAATCTCCAACGTTAAATTAAACGAAACGTAACGAACTGAACACTGAGTACGAGTATGAATATGAGTATGGCTATGAGTACGGGTACGAGTACGAGTACGAGTACGAGCAAATGAAATTGAATTGACGGAGTAACTGAAACTGAAATTGGATTGTAGTACATCGTGTACAAAAGCGTTTTGCTGGCTAATTAGGAGTTACGAGCTACGAGCTGCGACTACCAGAAGCCACAAAGGGGAACTTGTTGCAAGGATACACCAAGAGAAGAACACAAACATAACGAAACGAACAGAAACAAAACCGAAACCAAAACCAAAACCAAAAAAAGCAACATAAAACCAATGGAAAGACGTACGCAAAAAGGAAACCCTAAAAACAAGTACAGTGGTCGCTCGCGAGGAAAGGAGAGGCAAGAACATGTATAGTATGATTGTAGAGTATACTCCAGATAATATATAGTATTAAAGCTCAGGCTATACTCTCTGCTACAAAGTCATAGTCAACTCGTTCTAAAAAGTAAAACATGCCCCTTCTCCCTTCATTTCTCTCTTTGCGAGCAACCACTGTAGGTCAGGTTGCTGTTGTTGTCATTGGGGCCTTGGTACCCCGCCTCCGTCTCCGGTTTGTACTCACTCAGTGTCCGTAATGCTGGCAAGCGGACCCAGTGGCTGCATGGGCGCCACCATGTTCGAGGGCGGTGAGGAGGCACGTGAACTGTGCCGTGAGCTGCCACCGCCACCGCCCACTCCTGGCACGCCCAGTCCGCCCAACCCGTTAAGCGTGTGCCGCGCCAGCAGGCCCGGATTGTTGATATCATTCACCAGCGCCGCATGCGGATGCATCATATGCAACTGCTGTGAGCCGTGCAGCTGCGAACTGGAGCTCAGCTTGCGCGCCTGCTGCTGCAGATGATCCTCCTCGGCGGTGTACGGAAAGTGATAGCCATTCTTATCCGATCCCTCGGACAGACGATCCGCCTGCTGGTGATGGTGTTGCTGCTGCTGCTGTTGTTGCGCTGCTGCCGCCAACTGCTGCTGCTGCTGCTGATAGTCGTTCTTCAGCAGCGAGTGCACTGAGTGCAGCGAGTCTGTGGTGTAGGTGGGCTGCCGCTTGAGGCTGTAGTGTCCGTCTCGGGAGCCGTAAATGTCTGGCGTAATGCGATCCTTGGAGAGATAAGGCGACTCTGACTTTGCACCCAGGTAGCCACTGCCCAGCGTGCGCTGCTTGTCGTATATGTTGTCACTCAGATAAGCCGCGTCCGGATGAAAGCTGCGCAGGTGCCCGATGGTTTGTGAGCCACTCGCGCCGCCAGCACCACCTGCTCCACTACCACCTCCACCTGGATAGTCCTTCTCGCTGCCATATTGACTGGGTGGCTTGTAGGAGCCATACTTATCCGGATACTCATTGCGTCGTCCGTACAGACTATCCTCGTAGCCATCACGAGCATCGCGTATGTTCTCCAGTATCGAAGGCGTCATGTTGATCTTGTTGTGATGCTGCTGCAGATAGCTGGTGTCAGTGAGATCGGGATTGGGCAGTGGATTCGGCGATATGGTCATCTTCTGGCCGTGCACTACGTGTTCGTTGTCCGAGCCCGTGTCCTGTGACCAGCGGCCAATGTTCGGCGGCGACTGTAGATACGCGTCAGGCAGCTGACTGGACCACCGCGGCGCATAGACGGGCTTGTTGACGCTCGGGAAGAGCTGTGGACTCTGCACCACATTCAGCTCTGGTGGTGTGGTGGCCTGCACATGCTCCGTGATGTTGGGCAGGTACGCGGGCGTGACTGCACTCACAGCCGTGCTGCGATGTGTGCCCGAGGAACGTGCCGTGCGACTCTCGTCGTCATCGCTGGAGTGACTGGAGGCCAGCTCCAGTGAGCGTCCGTCTGTCTCGGAGCCAGAGTCGGAGTCCTTGCGCTGTCGCCGCTGCTTCTCCTCGCCACGACTGCGTCCCGTTGTGGAGGATTCAAAGCCGCGCAGAAAACTAGGAGCATCCGAGGCGGAGTTGTAGTTCGACGTCGATGTCGAAGTCTGACGCAGCTGCCCATCGCTGTAGGGACTCGAGCTGGTCTTGGCGGTGCTGCGTGACGTGGTGCTCGAGGCGCTGATGCCAATGTTGCGCCTGGTCGTGTCATAGTTGCCCGCCAGGAAGGTATTCGGCCTGGCACCGGCCCCATTCACATTGTGCGAACTGTTGCTGACCACCATGGAGGAGTCCAGCAGCGGCACCTTGCGGCCCATGCAGCGCAGGCAGGTGCGTTGCAGATTCTCCCTTACTCGCTTGTTGATGATGCAGTAGCCAATGAGGCAGAAGAGCGCGTGCAGCAGCACCACGCCAGAGAGCAGCAGGCTCAGCAGCTGCGAATGCTCCGAGGCGGCCAGCACTGCCAGCACCCACATGACGCCCATGAGGGGCAGTGAGACCACAGACAGCCAGAGTAGTGTGCGCAGATTGCCAAAGCCCAGCACGTGATCCTTGAGTGTGAAGGCGGCCTTCACAGAGACAAACAGGATGAGCAGATTCACCACTGACATGCCCGCTATGGGACCCACTAGCCACCACACCACGGGCTCGTAAACCGATAACCAGCAGCTGAAAGAGAGAGAGGGATAAGGAGAGAAAGCAGGTTGGTTAGGTAAAGTACACAAGAAGTTCCCTTTCTAGTTATACTCACAACAAGCTGTTGCCGTACTCGTGTGCACGGACGCCCACGGAGAGTCCGACGACGACGGCTGGGGCACCGTAGCCCATGGCAAAGTAGAAGCCCATGGGGCCGTGATTGATATCGCGCATCTCGGTGAGCATGCGATACAAATGCACACAGTCCACAGTGGTCCAAGCGAAGGCGGCCAGCCAGAAGTAGTGCAGGCAGATGGCAATCAGCTTGCAGGGGAACTCGTTCTCGAGCAGATGCCGACGCGACTGCATACCCACAAAGAAGAGCAGCTCGGCACAGAAGACGCAGAGCACGATGTTCTGGTGAATGGTGTTCGAGTTGGTCTGCTGTCCGCGCAGCAGGGCGAGGGCGAGCAACACGCCCAGCAGCAGTGGCAGCGAGACCATGAAGGCCGAGTACGAAGTGATCTGCACGAGTAGCGATGGCTCTGGTATATCCTCCGGATCGATAATGTCCACAATGACGGCATAGTTGGAGATGTGTGTGCAGCTGCAGTTGATCAGCAGAGGCTGCTGCGGGTTGCTCAGCTGCGCAAAGTCGCCATCGAAGTCGGGTATCTCCGTTTGGCAGCCAAGGCGTGTCCATTGATTGGTGAACGAGTTCCAGCGCACGCACTGAGGATTCGAGCGAGGCCCAAAGCGAATTGCTTCCATGTCAAGCCACATTTGTAGCTTGATAGGTTGCGAGAGATGTGGCGAGCCGAGCGAGCGATAGACCATGTGCTGAGGCTTCTGCAGCTGCTCCGAGGGGTAGATCACCTCCACCTGTCGCTTAACCAAACGACGATCGCGATAGATCGCCTCGTTCTCCCCCTTCGGCTGCTCGTTGCTCTCCACTGTCGGGTTACCCTCGTAGTTGGGGTTTAACTGCTCGGGCGAATCTTCTCCCGAATTGCCATGGAACTCAATGTCATCCAGATTGAGACGTATGTGTGGCTCCACGTCGTGGGCGTCCACCTCGTGTCCCTCCTCGTTGCTGTTCGTCTCGCCTTGCTGCTCTGCCGAACTCGTTGGCGGTGGAATCTCGTGCGCCGTGATGCGTATGTCCTCGATCTGCTGTTCGCTGCTGCTGCTTGGTGCCTTGGGCACATCGAAGACCTCAACGAACTGTTGCTCCGTGTTGCCATTGGATGTGGCCGAGAAAGTCGAGCCTCCAGCTGAAGAGATCTTGCGCGACGGTATCTCGAAGCGCGGCTGCTCACGCTCTGCAGACGGCACAAGGATCTGCAGTGACAAAATGGGCGTGGCCAGCTCCACATCGACACCCCAGCGACGCGTGATGGTCTCATCATACAGATCCGGCAGCAGCTGGCCCACATCCTTGTACTGTGCGTAGGCCACAATGGCGCGATAGTCGTTGCCTCGACTGCCCTGGGTAACCTCGTCACTCTCCGGCGGCGTTATGCCCAGCATCTCCAGCGGCACCAGCACCTTGGTGTGCTTGTCGAACTTGTGCTTGTCCAGTATGTAATTGTTGTACTTGGGGAAGCTGATGACGGGCTTCTGCTTGGCCGAGTGCTGCAGGAAGCCGCTGGTGTCCGGCAACACGACACTCTCCGTGGTGAAGGCATTCGGCTTGAGATACTTGGTTCTGTGGTACTCGCTCAGCTGCTCAGGTTCGTAGCCAAACAGTGACTCTGTGGTGACAATGTCCAGGCCCAGCACCATGTTGCGCTGCACAATCTCGAAGGGATTCGTGTAGGTATCGTGCTGGGATCGAGCTAGCACTACCATGTACTTGTTGAAGGCATCTACAAGGTCGTCGGGGCCACGTTGGATCAGCTCTGAGGCGCGCTTCCACTCGGCATCGTATTTGCGATCCAGAATGACGCTCGCGGCATCCACCAAGTTCTTGATGAAGTACTTGTCCTGACTGTGCGTCAGATTGAGTCCGTTCTGCATGAGTTCGTAGTTGATTAGCTCCTGGAGAATGCCCTCAGTGACAAGCAGATCGGCACCGTAAAGTCGATCGTGCGAGAACTTCAACTCATCCGATAGGTAATCCATGTCCAGCTCGTGTGACCACACAGCGCCATTGCCAGCATTGAGCAGGAAGGACGACTCCATTTTGTATCTTCTGTTGTGCTTGGGCACTGGAGGTTTGCTCACTGCACTGCGATCAACAGTCTCGCAGGCGTGCTGCAGTTGCTCGGCCATTTTGATAGCCACAAATGAGTTGAGCTCCAGCTCGAGCTTCTCCAGCTGCGACAACTGGCGACGCAGCTCGACAAACGGCTCCGAAGTGCAGTTGTACATGTCGGGGCTGCTCCAGCTGCCTGTCTGGCTGTCGCAGCTGCGTTGGCCCTTTCCCCTCGCTGGCAGAGGACAATTCTCGACTGTGATGCTGCCCAGTGGAGTGCGTGGCCACCAGATGCCGGCGGCAAAGGAACGCGGACATGCATCGTAGACTACCTCACATCCATTAAGAGTGACCTCAGCATAGGGATTCGAGCAGGAGTCGCAACGTCTTCCGATGACGCCTTCACGGCACTCGCACTGACCCGTCAGCCGGTTGCAGGCGCTGTTGAAGCTGCCAATGCTGTAGCAATCGCAGGCCAGGCACGCCGTCTCGTTGGGCGGCTGGTAGTGATTCGTCTTGCAGTAGCACTGGCCCGTCGTCTTGTTGCAGTCCGGGTGGTAGCCCTGTGCAATGTTGCACTTGCAGGGGCCACATACGCGTTCGCCCCACCAACCTCCTGGGCAGGGCTGTTGCCGGGTGCGCTCGCAGTAATCGCCATGCTGGTAGCTGCTGTTGCACTCGCAGCTGTAGCCACGTGCCAGGCTGAAATTGGCGCGGCAAATGCCAGCAGCGCAGGGCTGTACGGTGCAAATGGGCGCACAATCCTCGCCAACATAGCCGCTGCTGCACTCGCAGGTGGCGTGATCCCAACTGCTCGAGCAGCTCGAGTGGGCCGGACAGCTGGCAGGGCACTGGGCACGCGACTCGCAGCCATCCTCGACATTCTCGCGTATTGTGGGACGCGAGAGCACCGCTTGACTCGCGCCAATGCGGACATCCTGCAGACAACCCTCGAAGGGTGCCGCATCCTGCACTGTGCCAATGGTGCCGTCCACACTTCCCATCACAATCTTGCCCACATACAGGCCCTGCACCTTCTGCGACATGGGCACCGAGCCTGTGCGTTGTCCGTAGTCCACGGAGAACTGAATCTCCGATCCCTGTTGCCACTTGACCTCCACGCGATGCCACACTCCGTCGGAGAGGTAAGCACCCGCGAGGTACATCGGCTCGTTGTCGTAGATGTAGTAGAGTATGCCGTGCTTCAGGCAGATCACCACCGAACTGTTCTGTCCAATCTGAATCTGCATGAGGAACGCATCCTCCTGCCGTGTGCGCAGCGAGAAGGACGTCAGCCAGGGCAGCTGAATAGGTCGCAGCAGCGGATTGAAGCTCAAGCTGCCGTCGCCTGAGAAGCGCCACGGAGCGGGTATGTTGTCCTGGCAATTGTTGCCCGCATAACCCTCCAGGCATTCGCATGTGTAGGTTCCCCAACCCTCGCGGCATGTGCCACCATTGAAGCAGGGCTCCGAGCCGCAGAGCGGTGACTTCTGTGGACATCCCGAGATGGTGCCGTTGTCGGCCACATACGAGTTGAGATCCACATAACGCTCATCGATGCGCAGATCCGAAATACAGCCGACAAAGTCACGATTGGCAACGGGGAAATGAGCAGGAATGCGGGGTAAGCCGCCCAGCTGAAGTGGTCCAGTGAGGTCCAAGAAACGATGGCAGGTTTCGGTGAGCAGAGCACAACGCTTGTCCAGCCGCAACGTGGTCTGATTGGCACAGTTCCAAGGGGCACCAAGTTGCCCGGAGAGTGCGATTGCCGTGTCGCACTTGTCCAGCACAAGAGTCACGGTGCGATTGAAGTAAATGATCTCGACCTCGTGCCAGTTGCCGTCTGAGACCTTCGAGGGCTGCACCAGCGACACACGCTCGCTGTGATCCCCCAGCGAGAAGGAGAAGCTCACGTGGCCATCGAGCAGTTCCAGTGCAATGAAGTCATGCAGCTCGTTGTAGCGTCCATTGTAGAGCAACAGTCCGTTGTCTTGCACCGTGGCAAATCGCAGTTTGAGATTGAAGCGATGTCGCTGCTTGAGACTCTCGAAGGTCAGGAAGGAGTTGCGTGAGAAGGAGCGCGATCGCAGCTCGCAGGTCGCGGTGTATGGAGGCGGCTGAGAGCTCAGGTAGTTGTTCATGCAGGACAAGCCGCCTTCGCAGGCATCCGACATGCAGGGTCGCAGCTTGCTGATGTTCGTCTCGCAGTTGGCGCCCGTGTGGGAGTCAGAGCAGACGCAGGTGTAGCCTCCCTCTCGACGCACACAGGTGCCGCCGTTCTGGCAAGGATCCGAGTAGCAGAGATCCACCTCAGTGTCGCAGAGATAGTGTTCCTTGCTGCCCGTAAAGCCCTCGGGGCAGGAGCAGGCGAATGTATTCACGGGATAAATGGGTCTGAAGAGCACTGTGTCGCTGTGAATGAACTCGGAGGCGTTGCCAAACTTCAACACAGTCAGGCACTCCTCGAAGTTCAGGCACGGCTCACGCACGCAGAGATTATCGTCGAAGGGCAGCACCTCAACGGTGGCCAGACGTGCCAGTATCGCGCGATTGAGGTAGACTCGCTCCTGCAGATACTGCGGCGTATAGTACTCCTCATGCGACACATCCGGTCGCTTGGCGGAGAAGCTCACGTTGAGTATGCGTGATGTGACATCCGTGTCGTCCTGTATGCTAAATATGAAGATGCTCTCCTTGGGACAGGGTATAATCGCCGCCAGGCCATCGAGAAAGAAGTTCAGCAGCGGCGAGAGGAAAGCCTCCTCCGTCATCTCATTGAGTCGCACCGTCACCGAGTTGAACAACATGTCCTCAGTGATCAGGCGCACGGACAACTGCATAATGGCCTTGGCCTCATTGATGCCGTCCGACACAGACACTTCCATGGTGGCAAACTTGGGTACATTTGTGTTCAGCTGCGGACTCAGTATCAGTCCACCCGAGCTGCTGTTCAGACGCAGCAAGTTGGCGTTGTTGCCCGAGAGGATGCGATAGTTCAACTTGTCGCTGACATCCGCATCGAAGGCGGGAATACGTCCGATCTCGCCACTGGGGAAATGGTCACGGAAATTGTTGAAGATCACCTGGAAGTCGCGTAACTCGGGTGCATTGTCATTCACATCTGTCACCAGGATCTCAATGTGTGCATCGTTGCGCAGGGGTGGACTTGCAGCACGCACCACCAACTCGAATCGCTTGCGGGAAGATTCGTAGTCCAGTTCCGTCATAGTTAACAGCTGAGCACGTTCCGAACCCGGCCGTGTGACTAGGGAAAAGGAATTCGAATCATCTCCTCCAATGATCGAGTAATGCACCACCGCATTGACACCCTCATCGGGATCATGAGCGTGGATTTCGCCCACTACCGAACCAACTGGCGAATTCTCTGGCACATACAACGTGATCTTGTCGGAGGCGAAAGTTGGCGGCGAATCGTTGACATCCTCGAGTCGTATCTGCACCTCCACTGTGCTGGACAGCGGTGGAGATCCTTTGTCCACAGCTATGGCCGTCAGATGATAGACAGCCACGCTCTCGCGATCCAAACCCTTGTTGGTGCGTATCGTTCCCGAGGTGGGATCAATGACAAACGAACCATCCTCCACATCGCGATCGCTGAGCAGATACTTGATGCGTCCATTGAGTCCGATGTCGGGATCACTCGCAGACACCTGTATGACCGAGGTGCCCACCAGTGCATCCTCCAGTATGGAGGACTGATACAACGGATTCTTGAAAGTCGGCGCATTGTCATTCACATCCGTTACGCTGATCTCCACATCGGTGGTATCACTGAGTGAGGGATTACCACCATCCTTGGCGGTCACTGTGAGCAGGTAACCACTGGTGGTTTCTCTATCCAGTGCTGCACTCGTCACAATCGCCCCCGTCTGTGGATTGATGGTAAACGGATCGGGACTAGACAGCCCATTGATGCTCTCTTCGTTCAGGGAGTAGGTTATCTGCGCATTGATGCCCACGTCGCTGTCGGTGGCCGAAACCACCAGCACTGTGGTGCCCACTGGTGCATCCTCGAATACGGAGGCACTGTACGGAGCATTCTCGAAGATGGGGGCAAAGTTGTTGGCATCCGTGATGTTGATATGCACCGTGGCAGTGTCCGATCTGCCTCCAGAGTCTGTTGCCGTCACGGTGAGCAGGAAACGTTTCTCCTGCTTGTAGTCCAAGGGTTGGGCAATCGTAATCAGGCCGCGTCCATTCTGTGAAGTGATGGCAAAGCGACCACGAGTATTCCCCGTGCTGATCTCATAATGCAGTCGCGAGTCCTCGTCGGGATCGGTGGCTGTTACTGTTGTAACCGGCGTGCCCGGTGGCTGATCCTCACCCACATTGGCCTCGTAGTACTTGGGATTGAACGTGGGATCGTTGTCGTTCACATCCTGCACTGTGATAACCACCGACGAGCTGGCCGACTTGGGCGGCACTCCACCATCCTTGGCTACTACCTGAAAGGCGAAGCGACTCTGCTCCTCTCGATCCAGTGGTTTGATGGTCTGCACCCAACCAGTACGTGGATCCACAGCCAGTGGAAAGTTGTCATCGCGTTCCGAAATGCTGTAGCTGATCTCCGCATTGGCGCCCTCGTCCGAGTCGTAGGCCTGCACCCGTATGATGTTGTAGCCAACGGGCACATTCTCCAGCACGCTCTCCTGGAACTGCGAGGTGTAGAAACGTGGCGCATTGTCGTTGGCATCGATGACATTGACCAGCAGTTGGGTGGTGTTGCTCCGCGACGGACTGCCTCCATCCTGGGCGCGTATAACCAGGCGATAGCTCCTCACGCTCTCGTAGTCCAGAGGCTTCACCAAACTCACATCGCCACTCATCGAATCAATGGAGAACTGCGACTGTGTGTTGCCTCCAATGATGGCATAGCGTATGGCCGCATTGTTGCCCTGATCCGCATCAGTGGCCCTGATGTGGGCCACATTGTTGTCATCGCCCCACTGATCCTCGGGCACCTGCACCGTGTAGGTGCGTTCACTGAACTGCGGATAGTTGTCGTTGTCGTCGAGAATCTTCACCAGCACACTCGCCGTGGCCGTCTTGCGTTCGCTCTGTGCTGATGCCATGTCCGAGGCCGTGACCAGCAGATGGTAACTGTCCGAGGTCTCGCGGTCCAGGCTGCTTCTCGTTGAGATCACTCCCGAGCGGGAATCAATGCGGAAGATGGGCATCTCCTGATCCTGTGCACTGCCTGCACCATCTGCAAAAGTAAGAGAAAAATTGAGATTCCATTGGGAGAGTAGTCGAGCTTACTCCTACCTGTTACGCCCTCAATGCCGTATTCGATCTCCGCATTCTTGCCAATGTCCTGATCCGTGGCACGCAGTGTTATTACCGTCGAGCCCACTGTGGCACTCTCGCGTATGCTTGCCTCGAACTGCTCCGCCTCAAAGGTGGGACTGTGATCATTGCAGTCCAGCACATTCACCTGCAAGGTGGTGGTGCCACTACGCGGTGGAAAACTGTCATCGGTGGCCACCACACGAAAGTAATGCACATCCATCAGCTCACGATCCAGACTCGCAGATGTGGTGACCACGCCTGTGCGCGAATCCACCTTGAACAGCGACTGCGAGCGGGAGTCGAGCAGCGACACCATGGAGTAGACCACGGGGGAATCCTCTGGATCGCGTGCCCGCACTGTAGTCACTGCCGCCCCAGCCGGTTGTTCCTCCAGCACTGAGGCCACATATAGTGCCTGCTCGAAGTAAGGCGACTGATTGCGCAGTTCGCGACGCACACGCTTCGCTATGTCCGTGTCATTGAACTCCTGGTGATGGTAAACGATCTTGAGGCGATGATCCGAGTCGACAATGTCGTTGCGATTGCAGCGTATGTTGAATGTGATGCTGACCTTCCACATGGACTCGTGGATACAGACATCGCGACTGGCGACTAGGTCTCGATTCTGGTGCTCAATGGCAAAGCGCTCGTCGTTCACATCCAGGAAGTTCACCTTGCAGTATTGGCACACGGACTTGGGCAGAAAGGCGTTTAAATTGTTGATGAACTGCGACTTGCGCAGGCAGATCTGATTCCATTTGTCTGTCGTGTGAATGGCATAAGAGGCGTAGGTCTCCGATATCCACTGCTTGGCATCCGTGATGCGTCGATGCAGTGCTGGCTGCAGATGCAGTGGATCTGCCGTGGCGATGGCACGACGTTTTCGACTGAGTATACGATGTCGCATCTCATTGTCGAAGCTATTTCCAAAGATCAGATCACCCGGACGAAAGTCTGTGCTGTTCTGGCTGTAGGCCTGCTCCAGCTGGTTGCCATCAAGCAGCGACAGCATCTGCTGGGCATCGCGTCGTCGTCGCTTCGAGTAGCCCGTGTTATCCTCCTCCTCGAAGTGATGCAGATGATGCAACTCTTGCTCGATGCGACGATCCTCGTTGCAATTGTGACCCGAAATGAAGATGCGCACCGGCAGACTGTAGTAGTCAATCGATCGCAGGCGATTCGATGTCGAGTCCACATAGAACGTGAACAGGTTGGGGTAGTAGATGCCATCGCACTGCAACGACTTCTTCAGCTGTATCTGGCCATCCTTGTGGCTGACCGCGACTAGATGATGCACAAAGTTCGCCGACTTGTGAGCATTGATTTTGTAATGACGCTCCGAGCCCAGCTTATACACGGAGGCATTGAAGATGACAGCGCCCGGTGGCGTATCCTCGTGCACAATTATCAGATAACCTGAGCTGTTGCCTATGTGCATTGCCAGCTGGAGCAGCAGCAGCGCGAGCAGACTGGACTGTGTTTGCATGGCGAATCGCTTCATTATGCTGCCAGTAGCTGTGGTCCTTCTTCCTCTCTCTCTCTCTCCCTTTCTCTCCCTATTGGAGGTGTGTGTGTGTGTGTGTCTGTCAGTCCCAATTTGAATGGCAAACAGACCGCAGTGCAATTAATGCTTCTATTCAATTATCATCGGTGCATCGGTAAACCATGCTGCGTTGCCTGTGGAGCAAAATTAAAGAGAACCGAAGTTAGTAATTGATTAAAGCACACACACATGCATGTATTTGCTTGTCTGTACATGCTGTTGCTGCTGCTGGTACATCATAAATTAAATCAGCGCTCGAAAATAGGCAACACTTTTCGGAGTAACGCACGCATGACTCATACGCCCCGCTGTCAGTTTGCAGCAGCAAAAATCTGTCACAGCTGCTGACAGTTTTAATGCTGCCTTTTGGCTTAATTAAACAAGAGCACAGAGAGCTTCAACTGCAGCATGCTCGACTAGCAGATGCTCTCTGCATGAGAAGGCAAGACTAGAAAAAAGTTAAGACATAAAAACATTTGAAAAATGTGTACAAGGCACTTTCAAATGAATGCAAGGAATTAAACTCTTTACTGCACAATCTTCCCTATGCGAACGCTTTAAATGTATATACGAAGGTATATTAAAACATAAACTGAACTCTGTTTAAATGAGTTTCAATTTTTTTCTGCTGTTGTTGATGACGTTAGTTTATATTTTTAATGGGTATTTCGTGAGAGCATTTCGCTTTTATAGAGCTTTAAAAAATGTCCTGTTTGCCCGTACACTCTCTCTCTCCCTCACAAATTTATGACGACAGCACAGCAGCAGATAGCACACAACGGACGGACAGACGAACGGACAAAGGGACGGACAGAGGGACGTTGGATGGACAGTTTTTAATTTCATTTTGTGTTGTGCATGAGAAAATGACCACGTTGAAACACAAAACTTTTCAGTTCGTGCTAAAAATGAAACTTGCAATATATTTCCTTCATTTCGTTGTGTTGCCTCGCCTCGTATCGTTTCATTTGGCTTGTTCATGTCTTGTTGCTCGGTTCACCCCTTTGACATTGTCCGAAATGAAGGGAAATGTAGCCTAATCAGATAACAAGCTCATCGAGCAGCAGTAGCAGCAGTAGCAGCCAACAAAATGCCACACAGCACGTGAATGTGCATGTGAATGTGAATGGGAAATTCCGCTGGCAACTGAGTGCGACTAAATGCAACTGAACTGAGTCACATTGAAATTTTAATGAAATTCGATTTGGGCAACTCGCAAATGCGAAATGCGATGCCCGTTTAGCTAACGTTTCAGCTAATTAGCAGCAGATAACAGCCGCATTCGAAGGGAGTGCGGCGGGGGTGCACGCAAAAGGGCGGGAGGGTGATGACAAGTGGAAAAAGGGTTGCCGACTGGTTCACAGGCGAATTCGGTTGCATGAGGTGTTCAATTACATACAATATCAAGCTTTGCATAGAATTGTGGGCAGGTGTGGGCGAGTGTGTGTGTGTGAGCGGGCGGGGTTACTCCTGTGCACTTTCCCACTTTCCCACATTACCCATACGCCACGTTGTGCATTTTGAATATGCAAAGTGTGGTTCGCTTGAGCCGCACTAAAAGAGGTGGCTGCCTCCCCTCGCACCCTCCCATACCCCCTTCTGTTGGCCACAACCACTAGCAGCTTCGTTAAGCTCTCTTTTAATTGCAGTGTTAACATGTTTAATTAAAATTTCAGCTTGAACGCGCAGCGCGCTATGAAAAATGCAAAGTCGAGACGCTTGCCAGACAAGCCGGCGCTCGTTATGCTATTGTTGTTGCTGCTACTGTTGTTACTACTCTTGTTGTTGTTGCTGCTGCTGCCGCTTTGTGTGTGCCTTGGTCTGTGGCAGCTGCAGCTAGTGCGATTGGGAGCCAACAAGCATGTGCCCAAGCTAAATGCGAGCTCTTTTCACGCTACGTCAAGCCTGAAAAAAAATAATACTCATAAAACAAAACCCAGCGACGCGACGCGACTCAACGCATCGCAAAGCCAACGTCAACAGCGCGAAATTATTAAATTTTCACACGCTGGCGTCAAGTATTAAAAAAACACTCTGCCAGAAACTAAATCCAATGCGCAGCAAATACCCTACGATGCTGCAGTGGAAAGGGGAAACTTTTACGAGATGGCGAACAGAACCGCAGCAATTAATCTGGTTTATTATTGTGCGTTGCTCTCCTACATCTCTGCCTCTCTCTGCGTTTCTTGCTCGCTGTGAATAATATAAAATATAAAGCATGATAGATCATTTTACTAGCTTGACAGCAGCATAAGAGCAAAGGCGTTGATTGCAGGCAAAACTTTAAGGAATTATTTATTATAATTTATAATGCCAAAGTTAGTCTAAATGTTGATCATGATTTAATGTTAACTTTACTAAATAATAATCAAGAAATGTAAAAGCTATATATTAAATTTAATATGGAGTAACTTTATTTAAAAACGTTTGAATTTCCTTATCGAAATAGTCAAAAAAAGTAAATCAAAATGGAGTTTGATATTATTTAAATAGTTCCTCAATAATTGATAGACCTTCTTATATATTGTTATATATTCGTAATATATTCATGATAAACCAATCTCAATTGCCTAACTCAACTCTAAAAACTTCTCACATGCACTCCCGTCTGACCCAAATAATACTCTAGCCTTGCTCGCTAAGAAATTCCCCTTCAGCCGGGTGTGAAAACGTTGAGGTGCCTATGTAGAATTTCTAAGTACATTGCACCAAGTTGTTGTTGTTCCTGCTGTTGTTTTGACTGCTGTTCTTGTTGTTGTTTGTGTTGAAGGAATTTAGCAGCATTTCAAGTGAATTTACCGCGACACTTGCGGAACTAATTAATGTTTTATAGTGCGCGGCGCCGTGTGTGTTGCTTATAAATTACAAACTGAATTTCTGAAGTTGAATTTGAATTTGAATGTGAAGTGTGGCGCCTTGTGGCACTGCGGATGCATAATTAATGAGGTTTCCTCTAAATTTGCCCGCTTCCCCTCAAGCAGTCGCTAATTAACAATGCGTCGAGCGCCAAGTTGAGTAAATTACAAGTTGAAAATTTCAAATTAGATGAAGAGAGGGGAGGAGAGGAGGGAGGTACGAAGCATTTGGAATTCCAGTTATGTGGCACAGATGATGTATGGCTTCGACTTTGCCGAAATGGCGTCACATGGCAGCCTACTAAAACCTATCAGCGTGCACAGACATCGTACACACAGCCATCACACTCCCCAAACACACACTCACACACACAGACAGACACATGTGCTTGTGCACACCCACTCATCAGCCCCCCAAATGGGCTGTCAAATTCAGGAAGCCAGCCAAATTTGCCACATGTAACACACACCCAGTCGCGAAAGGGTGTAGCTGCAGCTGTGTGTGGAAGTGCGGGTGTGGTGTATGGTGTAGGAGTAGGTGGGCACCCTACTGTGCTGTCTGCTGTGCGAAAGGGTTGCCATAAACATGCGAATTTTACGAGACAGCCCGCCTGGCAGCGGGAAACTTTTTTAAGTAGCGCCATCTTAGCTGCTTCACCTGAAACATTATACAGCTCCCTTCCCCTGACCCTGTCACCTTCCCTTTCTCTCTCCTCCTCTCCCTCTCTCCATCTGTGTGAGTTTGTCGTCTTGTTGTAACTTTTTTCCTGGATGCTATCAGCTGATAATATTTCAGCGCACTTCAAGCTAAAAATTCAAAAAGCAAAGCATGAAACAAACAACAAACGAAGCAAAGCGAGGAAAAACGAGGCAAAACGTGGCAAAATGAAGCAAAGTCAAAGTTAAGCTTGATATAAATTTAATACAGCTCGCTAAGTGGGCGCAATCTGTGGGCTATGGGCGTGGCTGGCTGCTGGCTTTGTCGCTTAGCGCAGCTAATGAGCGAGCGAGCACAACTTTCTCTATTTTTATTTATTTTCATGTTTCCTTTTTTCTGAAAGACTTTTCTGACTTTTTTCTCCTCTGTCTCTTTCTCTCACTCTGCCTCTCTTATGGTAATTGGAGAGCAGCAGGAGTCGAGATTTTTGAAATTTGCTTTGACTTTGCTATGCAGCAGAGGCAGGCAGCGGCGATGGGGGCAGAGTGGAGACTGCTAATGAAAATTGATCAACATGGGGCGGGCCATTATTGTCACTTGGCCAATTTGCTTTGATGACTTTGCTGTTGTTTTAATTAGCTGTAAGCAACCGAAAATTGCCAGTCCTTAAATGTAATTTGATATTGCAGCGCCAACACAAAGGCACGCGCACACACACACGCTGGCAGGCAAATCAATTAGGCTGCAGGCAAAAGCAAAGGCCACAGAACAACACACACGCAGAATAAACAAACGATAAACATAATAAATAACTATAAACACTCTCTCTCGTACTTCCCCCTCTTCCACTCACTCTAGCTTATGTCAAATATTTATTTGTAGCATATTTTTTGGGGCGTGACTCATGTTCAACTTAATTTCCATAAATTTCGACTAATTTGCTTATAAATGTTGCTGCGGCTTTGCGTGTGAAACCGTGTGGAGCCAATGCCACGCCCTCCCTAACCCCTACACACAGACACACACAGAGAGAAAGACATGCAATGCAATAAAGTTTGTCTGGCTGAGTTTGCGTGCCGGAAATGCGAATCCGGTCTAGACACAATAAGGATAAATTCTTTGCCAACCAGCTAAATAGTATTAGAGACACCAACAATAACAATTACAGCAACAATAATAATAAAAACACCTGCAGACGGCACTTTAAGTGCATTCGAAGCGCATTTAAAGCGTGTGCGACCACATGGCGTATACGCAATACGCGGCACGTCTGCAATTGCGACTGTCTGTGTGTGTGTGGCACTCTGGGGCATTTGCAGCCGACTGCACACGCACACACACTAACGCCTTTTTAGTGACGGCAACTTGAGTGCTCGCCTGCCACAGTCTATTAAATGCCGAGGTGTCTGTGTCTTCCACTGAGTGTGTGCGTGCGTGTGTGCGTGTGTTAGACTGTTTTGGGACTAGCAAAGCACTTTGCAGCAAATTAATTTGAGCTTTTAGCTGAATGTGGCAGTGGCATGGCAGCGCGGCAATAGCAATTAATTTACTATTAAATCTGCAATATAACGTATACGCACTGGCTGCATTAATAAACAAACACAATTGATTCCAGTGCACAGTGCACAGGAAACGGGGCCAAGGCAACGGAAGCAGCAGCAGCAGGAACGGCAGCAACGGCAGCCGAACAACCAAACAAGAATAAGAACAAGCACAAGAACACGGACAGGCAGAAGAATGAAGAAAGGAAGCAGCCGATGAACGGAGCTGCACACAAACAGCAACAACAACAGCTGTAGCAGCAGCAGGAGTGCACCAACAACGTTGAAGGGGAGAAAAGTTTTACTCTACTTTGGTTGGACATGCAACAAGAAAAACGCTTCGAGCAGCAACAAGCGAAGCAAAAGGAAAAGCGACCACGTCTCCAGCTATTTGTGTTGCGCGACGTTCAGCCTCCAGCCTCACCTACCCGCCCACCCTCGCACTGCACCCACCCCACCCCCATGCCCCTCTGTTGCGACCAGGCCACAGACAGCGCAATGCAATTGAGTTTAAACGGCAACAATCCTGTCGTGCTGCTTGTTTGCATAGAATGTGCATAGAAGAAAGAATCCAGTCGAAAGCACTCGACGTTGCATACCATGCACACTCACACACACACAGACACACACACACTAGTATCGCATAACGTACATGGCTGCCTCGTGCCGCAAACAAGTTGACTTGCAACATGGTGTACAAATTAAAAATGTGCCAGCGGCGTGACAAAAAAAGAAGAAAACAACTCAAAATGGAACAGGAATCTCGGCAAACAGCAACAGCAGCAAGTGAAGCAGGCTGCAGGGCGCAACAGGGCATGGCAAGCTCCTCACTTATATCGATTATGAAAAAGGAAATGTCAAAGGATTGTGACAGACCAATGCGACAGCTTTACAGCTTTTGTCATATCTGCACCCTTTGGAAAACCAATTAGTCACAGAAAAAGAAATGGGAAAGTTCTGAAAAGTACCTGAAAGCTGCAAAGCAAAGCTCTAAGCAGCTTCAATCGAAGTGCAGTTCAGGCTAAAGTTTCTAGCCTATATAGATGAGAATAAATCGCATACAATCTAACCATTTTTCTATTTGCCTGTCTGTATAAAGCCCTATATTTTATAGACTTAAAAAGAAGCTAAGATATTATTAAATAAATATAATAATTCTAATATATATCTAATAGACTTGACTGCAGCTTTTGTACATCTTTAACGTTTTATATTCTACAACTACAATGAAAATGCAAAGCTTTAATGCAACAGTTTCTACTTGTCTTTTGTCTTATCTACCATATATGTTATATGCATGCTTAACGCGTTGAAACTGTCTCACATTTCCGCTTCGCTCTGCTCGGCTTTAGTATGCATGGCGCTTTTATTGGCCAAATAACTCTCAACTCGTTGCCGCTTTTAATAACAATAGTGAAAATATTTGAATAAGCATTTTCCTCTTCTTCTCCCTTTTTTTCTGTGCATTCACTTTATAATTCCCCTAGCTGACATGGCGTGCAGGATCAGTTTGCTTAAAGCAGATGCAGATGCAGAAGGAGATGCTGAATTTATTACCGAGCTGAGACAAGACAAGCAGCAACCACACTGCAAGTTGCTGCTCCAAGCACTCATATATTATAAACGCTATATGCATATATATTTAAATGCAAATCACAAAAAGAAGGAAAGAACGAGAGATAGAGAGATATACAGAGGGGGAGGGAGAGGTGGATGGCCACTCATGTCTCAGGGATAACTCGCCTTAAATCCAAGACGAAGTGGCAGCTCGACAAAACACTTCATTAGCGGCTTGGGGCAATTGGCGCGTATCGTGGAATTTATTTGCCACTGTCAGCTGCCTGACATTTTCATTTAATTGTGCGCTGTGCTACGTGGAAACGGGTAAATGCCAAATGCCGAAAGTTTTCCTGCGTTTTCCCGCCGTTTTCCTTGGCTGCGTGACACAAAATCAATATGCGGTTGCAATTAATGTGCCACAATGCGAACATAATTAAAAGTCTTGAACGTTTATTTCCTCCAAGCTGCAAGCGATGCGCTATAAATTTAGTTGCCAATGAAGTCTTGAGCTTAAAGAGAAAGAACACTTCAAGAGAAATGCGCTGAAAAGTGTGCTACGAAAGAACCAAAGCAAAGGAAGGCAAAGGAGCGTGACCAGCAGCGGCAGCAGATGCGTAATGCAAATGAGATGAGTGCAAGAAGAAATGAGAAATGGGCCAGCGAGCTTGAGCAGTGAATGCTCTACATACACACACACACACAGACATACATATATGTACTCCCGATTGTATCTGTAACCGTCTGCAGCGGTATCTTTGTATCTGTTTATCTTTTGTGCGAGCGAGCCCTCGAGTTAATTGAAATGCAGCCGTGCGCTTTGTTAAATCTCAAATGATAAACGTTCCCAGCGGCAATAGATCAAAGAGGGGAACCAAGGAGTGAGAGGAGGGTGGGGCGAGGGTGGAAGCGACAACTGACATGCAGCTTTTGCCTGACTCGCTTTGTGGTGACTCCGCTTTGCCTCTGCTCCCTGCGCATTGTCTGCAATTAAGCATTGTGACAGCAAAGACACTCGCAACATATGGCAACGCTTAATCAGGAAAACAATGGCTGCCGGAAATATGCAGTGTCTCTGCTTACCCTTCCCTTTCCCCTCTCCCCTTCGCTGCTGCTGCTGCCTTTGAGTATCTGTAACTGACAAGCAAGCTGCGTGCAGCAAGCGAACGACGATAAGCCCAACTTCAACTGCAACTCCAACTACAACTTCAACTTGGAGTAACTTGCTCGTCTGCCGCAAATCCCATTGAATTCATTTATGCACAGCATCAATTTATAGTGGAACTCTCAACTTATGTTAATACACGCTCCACCCGCTTCCACTCTCTTTTTCTCTCTCAACACTTTTATGGGGAATTTATGCAGAGAACCCGCTCATGAAATATTGCGGCTTAAAGTGGCGCATTTAGCTAGCAACTCGATGGCGATTCAAATAAATTGGCTGCACACTGTGACGAGAACGTGGCTAAATGGCCAAGTTGTGCCACGACGATACCATATACTATATATGAAGTGGAGCATATCTCTGTCTCTGTCTGCGTTGAGCACACTTCGCCAGAGCTGTCAATTAATTGAGAGCATTTTGTGCACATGCAACGCCAATGCTGACAGTGCCAGCTATCGGCTTTGCTAATGACTTGCAACAAATGCAGCAAGGCGTATTGAGAGGGAACAACTAAGCGATACCCTGTAGATGTATGAGTTTCTGTAAATTAAATGAGATCTGGCAGCAGTAGAAAGAGGGAACACGAGGGAGGGAACTTAAGTTACTTACTTCTATATAACATAACATAGTGCCTGCTTATTAATGGCATTATGTAGTTTTAAATCACTTTTCCTCCCTATTCCTAAACTGTAATTTATGAGGCTCCCTTCTCCACTTCCTTTTCACATTAGTTTTGTTATTTATGTGTACTGAAAGCGATTTAAGAGCGCTCTAAATCATATTTATATGCCATGTAGGGCGGAAATCAATTTCGTATTTCTTTGGCAAACTGCTTAACGATTTCCGATTGAAGTGAGTTGAGCAGACACTCTTAGATGCTGCTTACAGGGTATAGGGAGAACAACAAATGATGCGGAGAAGCGGCGACAAATGCGATTTAAGTTGTTGCTGCTGCAACAAGATACTGCGAGTGCTATGCAGGAGAAGTGAGCTGAGAGAGTCTGTCAAGTAAAAGTGGAGCAGCAGCAGAAGCAGCTCCAATGACAGCTGAAACAATGGCAACCATTATCAATAATGGAATGGAATGGCAACTTGGCGCTTGGCCTAGCAACAGTCAGCAGGCAGCAGGCATCAGGCAGCGGGCAGCAACTGGTGATGTCTGCTGGACACAGCGCAGTAGGGCGTATGCGCAATGTAATCCACTTAGAAGCGAGTCAAGGCGAGGCACTGCAAGTGGCAGTTAAAGCAAGAATTACGTGTTTTGCTTACCTTTTAGCGGAATTACAGCAATTACTGCTTAAGGTGCACATGTTGTAGCTGCAAACGAGAAAGAGAAGCAGAAAGAAAGAGGGAGATGAGTAACGAGAAATCAATTACAGCATTGTGCGACAATATTAAACAGGAATCACAGCAGACAAGTCTGGCCACAGAGAGACAAACCCCACAGAGACTTATCAAATATCAAATAACAGACAAAGTACAACAAAAACTTGAGTTGGCCACTAATTAACAACAGATTTCTTTGCTGTAAGCAGCGCACACACAGTTCCATAGACCAAAAAAGCCCGAGAAAGACCTACAAAAAGCAGCAACTTTTATGTGTTGCTGTTGCTGCTTTGAACCCGCACTCGCATGTCAGAGAGACTAAGCCGGAAAATTAACTTTTGGCAGATCAACTACTATATAAATAAGTTGCCCAGGCACTGAGAGAGATGGAGAGAGAGCTAGAGAGACTGACCGACTAAGACATGCCCTGTAAGGTTCTTTAAGCTCGCGTGGAGCTGAAGCAGTTAGACTTACAGGCCTTGTATCTCTTTGATGGCACTTTAATGTCACTTTATCCCTGCTGTACTGCTCTAAAGTAAAGCTGTACTATACCCTATGTACACAAGCAGAGCAGCTTGGCTTGATTACACACAAACTTGGGAGCATAAACAAGCTGGCGCAGCTGGCATATGAATTGCTAAAACAGTAAAGATAGCAACCACATTAGACAACTTTATGCCAGTCTCTGTGCAAGCGAGTGTACAATGTGTCTGCTGGTAGTGTGTGTGTGTGTGTGTGTGTGTGTGTGTGTGTGTGGGAGGACAGTCATAAGTTAGAGCTTTCAGTGCATACTTTTGTGCGCGCAGCAAGGCAACAAACTCTTTCAGGCATTATTAATGTGAGTGGCTGCCACTTGAGTGTGTCTCTGTGTGAGTGTGTGTAAGTAGTGCGTACGCGTGTGGGGTAGATCAGTTGGCTGCGCGCAGTGCTGCTGCTGCTGGTAATCAGCATTGACAGTTGTTGAAAGTTTGTCAAGCTAATGTGAAGCTGCTTATGACAGCGCTCGACTCGCTCATCTTGCTTGTATACTATTGTAGCCACGCCCCCACTGCCTGCACAACTAGGGGCGTGGCAAGGCAAGTCAACACGCAATGCTGCTTAAGTTTCTTATGCGCGGCTCAACAAGCAGTGGCAACGCAAGCAATCAACATTAAACAACGCGCTGACAGCAACTTAATCAGCATTAAGTGCAGAGCGACAGCAGCAGCGAAAAGGAAGAAGGAGAAAGAGAAGACGGGCAGGCGATAAGGCATTGCCAGATGGTGGTAAAACAAAGGATACAGGATATACGAATGTACGGTTATGCGGATATGCAACAGCGAAACCACGTTGCAAACACTCGCCCGCCCGTAGGCAGAGCGAATGCGATTTTTATTGTTGTCGCTACGTTGCGCGGCGCGAGTCGAAACAAATTGCGAAAGTAAATAAAACAAAAGGCAGCCACGGCAACAGGCAACAGCCAGAAGGGAGCGCAAAAGAAGAGAGAGAGAGAGAGGGGGTGGGAAGGGGAGTCGAGGTAGGTGTCGACTTGTACGTGGCAAGGCGGCCACAAAGGACATAATGAATACGCTTAACTTTTAAGTCACGCCGAGAGAGATAACTTTGCCAGCGAATAATGGCGCGAATAATGACGCTGACAACAGCAGCAGCAACAGTAACAACAACAACAATAACAACAACAAAGAGCGCGGGATTGAAGACAAAAGCCAAGCCACAGAGCTACAGACGCCACTCTGCATATAAAGCAGCCTACGCTCAGCCTCTCTTGATAATTGTGTGATTGTGTGTTTGTGTTTGCGTGCGTGTGTGTGTGTGTGTGAGTTTGCTATTAATGTAAATGAGACTCATTAAAGTGTCAATATGACTTTCAATATGGCAGCCAGGCTGGGCTCCACTTAAATCAATATCAAACGGCATCGCGCAAAACTCATTAAAGCGTTACGCGTTGCCACAGCAAATGAGTCATCATGGCGCAAATACTCGCAGCAGGCAATCGACAAGCGTACACACCCACACACTCCCACACACAGAGCAGGACATGGTCAACTTCACACACACACACACATGCACTTACACGAGGGGCAATGTCAACGCTCCAAATTTATTCGCGTTTTGCGTTTGTTGGCAAATGCAATCATTTTGTTACGTGGTTTCATTTCATACCCCTTCAACTCCCCCTCCCCATCCCTCTGCTCTTTGGCCCGCTTGCCCCTAATCCAATAACATGCAAAAAGTTCGTTTATAGACGCCACACACACACAGACACACACACTGGATGTGCAACATGGCGTATGTGTAACGTGTGTGCAAATATTGTCTCAATTTGGCGCTGGCTCCACACTTGCCTGGTTGGTTTTGCCCAAATTGAGTCGTCGCAGCTTATGCAGATGCTGCCAACAACCACCAACCCCGAGTCCCCTTCCGAAACTCCTCCTCAGCCCCTGCACTGCACCGCGTGCTGTTTCTCCTTGAGCTTCCACATGGAAATAAACAATTTGTATGCGAATTTTGGCTTTGCCTTTGCCATGAATATGGAAAATATTCCAGTTGCTGCAATTTGTGCATCGCTCTCGCAAAGTTGTCAGCCAGTTGTCGGCCCCAAACGCCCCACTGATCCCACACAACAGACGGATCCCAGTTCCCTCCATCCATCCCATCCCCTTCTCTCTTCCCAACTGCCGCTAACAAACTGCCTGAAAATTGAAAGCAAAATATGATGATGTTCGATTTGTAGATTTTCTATAAGGCAGCTGCACACACACACGCACACATAATCCATGGGAATTCTTGCTTCCTCCACATTCCCCCTTTGCCTCATCCTTTATAGCTATTGCAATTTCGACGCAAATATAAATATTTGGCTAACCGAAATACGTAGCACATCAAGCAGAAATTAAACGTTCATGCAAATTTCCTATTCGCTTCCCACCTCCCTCTCTCCTTCTCTCTATCTGTCTCTCTCTCTCTCTGTCTCTTTCATGTTACTGTTGCCTACATATATCCTACTCCAACTGAACTGTAAATCGGCTTTAAGCCGCTTTGCCAGAGACAAAAGAGAAGAACACGAGGCGAGCACAAGCAGATACTTTCGCAAGGATAACTCACTCACTCACTCTCTCACACACTTATTCGCACTCACTCGCACCCACTTATATTCACATTGAAATTGGGCCTCGTAAATGGAATACTAAAAGCATATTTTATGCATCCGTATTGCCTGAGAGCTGAATGCGTTCTCCCTTTGCCCGACGGAATAATTCATCGCATTGGAACAACAGCGCAGGAAATTGTCGGGGGCCAAAGCCAAAGATTGTGCCAGGCATTTGTCAGCCTCAATGGCTCAAAATATAATTATGCTGCCGACATGTAAGAGGATACAGGGAGTATACTGAAGGTTTACAGAGGATATACAGAGGGTACACTGCGTCATTTATACTCGCATCAGCTCGTTGCATGCACGTGAAGAGAGCTGATTTTTTGCACATTTAATTAATGCACTGAGCAGTTGTCGCTCGTTTGCTCTTCAGTCGAACCGTCTTTGTGCCGCTGCATGCTACACAGTGCATAATCCACTCCAGACATAATCACCAAAGAGGTTGCAGCAGCAGCTGCAGGTGGAGCTGAAGCTGGAGCTGCTCCCGCCTGGATGTGTAGCCGTCAAAGCGCTGCAAGGCAAAAGTGCCGCATTTGTATTAATGGCAGAGCCTTACTACCCTCTCCTGCGGGACTCTCTCTCTCTCTCTTCTCTCCTCCCACTGCTTCCCTCTTGGGGCAGCACCAGGTGAAGGCTACGACTCCGGTTTCAGTTCCAGTTCAAGTATTTGGCTGCCTTTTGGCATTTGAAGTGCAGCGCGAGCTCGCTTACTCTGCATGCAGATGCTTTTGAGCCAGCTCCCATTCAGCAGAGCCGACAAGAGCTGAAAAGCCTCCTCTCTCTCCTCCTTCCCCCTTCCCCTCCCCTCCCGCTGCTACTGCTCTTCTGTTTGTGCGGCAACTGAATAACTGAATCTGTGTGCATTGAGTGCATCAGGCATTGCATTTATTTTGCAATTACTCAACTCGTGCATAAACATCCGCAACGTGGGTAGATCAATAATACAAACTGGTTTTCTGCTGAGCCAACCAGTTAGGCCAACTAGCGAGTCGGAGAGCCAGACAGTCAGTGAGTGAGTGGAGTGATCTATAACTCCTGAAGAGCTCAAACAATTATACAACTTGTGGTAGCATTAATGAGCAGTAAAGTAAATTACTTCAACATTAATGGTAAGTCCTTCTCATCATTTCATTTCCAGCAAAATATCTTCTTCCAAAAGGATTCTAATTAATGAAGACTCTCATTCAATTAACTGCTTAATCTCTCGAGCAACCCTCGTTGAAATTGCAACATTTTCGAGTGTCCTTTGTCGGTTTGCAAAACAGTTGAATTGTTTGAAAACTGCTGCAGTTGCTGCCAATTTGTGCTGGCATTGCTGACCAGGTGGATTGGCCAACTCGAGTAGCATTTAGCATAATTCAGGCTAATCATAATGCTCAGTCGACTTTAAGCCAACCACATTTATTACGATATTTATTAGTGGCCAACGCTTTGCTGCCCAATTAGACGCGTCACAGCTGGACAATTTTTGGCCTGCGAGCAAAAGCGAAGCTGAAAAGCAGAAAAATGAAAACTAAAAATGCACCAGACCATGCAAAACTGGGACACTCAAGTATAGACAAAGGGAGGGAGCGAGAGGTAAAGATAGAGAGAATAAGAGGAAAATTAGAACACTTTTCGGACGTGTAAATTTTTCGGTTAATTTTCATGTTCCTCTTTGTACAATTTGCAAGTGAAGGTAGGGTACAAAACTTATGTTAAATATCAGACGAAAGTGTATGGCATAGTTTAATATTAGTGTCTATAGTCGACTTTAAATAAATCAATAAAATATATATTATGTTAAGTTAATTTTTATTCCGTTAAGTCTTATTTTATTAAGTGTGACCTGAATTGATGCACTATCGTAAATTGATTTAGTTAACGATAACGCTATCGATATCACTATCGATAGAAGAGTGTTAAAAAACGGTCAAGAAGCGGGAACATATTAATATTGTTTGTTTTGCCAAGTGAATAGATTTAAATTGTGCAAAGACATTTACAACTTAAATAAATAAAACAATAAAGTGTAAACTACACAATTGCAACATGAATATTAAAGATCATTAGTAGATTCTCGAGTCACTATGCAAATAAGCAAGCAAGTTGGAGCTGAAGTTGAAGTTTGAATTGCAAAGAGTAGAGGCAGTGATATATTTGACTTTACAACTTTGGCTCTTTTTAAAAGATCTTTTGAGCAACTCATGCCATATAATCTTATGCAAATACACCTTCCTGTAGAGCAATAAAACTACAGCTAGTCAAAGAATTGCTTCAGCTCATCGTTGTCGTGACGTTGACAAGTTCTCAATTAGCATCAGAGAAGAAAATGTACATAATTAAGGGGAGAGTGGGTCAAAGGGGAACAGTTGGAGAGTGAGAGAGTGGGGCAGCAAGGTGAGAGCGTGTCCATGACCGGGCACTTAAAATGCATGGCATACAAATGATGCAAAGGTGGCACAAAACACAAAACTTTTGCAGCAAAGACACTGACGAAGACAAAGTTTGGCTGTCGACTCCGGTGGCAAATGGCGCTTTGATGGCGTCTCAAATGAATCGACAACATGCCAAAGAGTGACAAGAGGCCAGTTCAAATGTCGCAGGTCACTCGCGCCACCCCTCTCTTCACTCTATCTCTCTCTCCCTCAATCTCTCTCTTTCAGCAAATCTCTAGTTTCTCCGAGTTGTTCGTTTCTCAGTTTTCCGCACTCTTTGAGTCAATTTGCATGGCTTGACTTTTCTTTTTCTTTCTGCTTCATCACGTTGCGTGCTCTGCCTCTCTCTGTGTCTCTCACTCTTCTTTTCACCTCTCTCTCCCTCCTTCTATTTGCATGATGAGCCACTGCAAAACCCATCTATAAACTACTTTTTGCTTGACCATCCACACTCGCTCTGCATTTCTGCAGTGGCTCGTTCCACGCCTCCTCCATCATCCTCCTCTTTCTACTCCCTCTCCTCCTCCTTCTCGCACCTTTCGCGTCGCTTCTCATTGCCGTTGGCCAACTGTGTCAACCAGTTTGACCAGTTGACTGACTCGCAACGCGCTCCTTTGTGGCAAACGTTGATTGCTCCTCAGCAACGGCAGCAGCAGCCTCGACTTGGACTTTGACTTCAATTGATTGGAACAGTTGCTCTTGCCAATCTGCTCTCCCTCTCGCACACTTCGCCTCCTCCCACCTCTGTCGCTCTCTCCCTCTCTCTCTCTCTTCCGCTCTCTACATCTGTTTTTCTCTTTGACTCGCAGTCAACTTTTATTTGGACTTTACCGTTTCGCGTTTCAGTTACAAATTTTGCAATTCATGTCGAGCACCGTGCCCAGTTTTCTCTCTCTGCCTAGGCCAGTTTCCCCCTCCCTCAATGCTATTTATAACATTTCCTCGCCTTTTGGTTTTCGATCTGTGCAGCAGCCACAGCTGAGCAAGAAGAAAAATGCGCCCCTTGTGAACTGCGCCCAATTTATAATGCGCGCTTTGAAGGCCTTCGACGCCATCGGTCGAGGGAATTGCAGACCAACTGGCGGCCAGCTAGACTGACCTGGCCGGGTGAATGGTGTGGGCCATGGCAGATACTCGTTCACTATTCATCATACCCCATCAAGAGGCTGTGCGACAAAACGGGTGTCTCAAGTGCGCTGCTTGTGCGATTCAGAGCAAGAGATCTTGGTCAATGAATCTCCGATTAGGTTGGAGGTAAAATTATGAAGAAATTTACAGATGTTTAATGCTAAATTATAGGAAGTCGAATATATTTAAAGGTTAAATTAAGTAATGTAAATTAAATTAAGTGATTCAGAATAAAAATAACAGCTTTTCTTTTATGATATTTATGCATCTATTTTGAATGATAAAAGTATCTTTCTATCATATTTATTCAGCACTCGCTTCTCTATTCTCTCTCTCTGTTCTCTATTCGTTTCTTATATAGAATCACATGCTTCTTTAGGTATCTCACAGTCTATCAATCTACACACCCATTTTTATATTTGCTTAATCGACCAACGCGTTGCTGACCAAAACGAAACCAATCGAAATGCAACACCGCGCAGGCAATTCAGCTTGGTCAGTTCACTTGAATGGAGACTCTTATGCGTTGTGGCTGTTGTCGTTGTTGTTGTTGTTGATATCATTTATTGCTGTTGCTGTTGTGGCGTGAATGTTGCATGATCTGCCAGATACCAGTCTGCACATGCAACACACTCGTGACGTTCACACCCAGCGAACGGTTTCGGTTATTAGGTAATTGAATGGAACACATTACTTGCACAAGCAACCAGCCCCCGTTCCCCGCTACCCACCATCCGCAAACCAGCTGAGTAGGCGACAAAAACAACAATAAATGGAAAATAAACTTTTCTGCTTTCGAAAAAAGCAAACAACAGCAACAACTCACAAATGCCAAACTCCTTTTTCTGCTCTCAGCCAAAATCAACTTGATTCGAATTCCACTTTTTGGCAGCCGAAAGCGAACTCGAACTGCGAAAAGAATCCAGAATTGGCAGCTGTTAATTAATTTGCAGCAAATTTCTCTCGTTTGCTGCAAAGTTGCACGAGTACAAATTCGTTTAGTTTTGATTCATTTGGAATTCTAGTAGGAGCTGCACAAAAATTCTCAGTGTGCGCGCAGCTGTTGTCAAACATTTTAATGCGAAAACTTTTCTCCAGCAACTTCATGGCGAAAATAAACAGAGATATATATTAAATATATGTTTGTATGTGTGTATAAGGACTCTGTGGCAACTCAATCATGTGCCTGCTGCACGTAGCTGCATCATCAACGTGCCACAACATGGTCGCAAATTGAGTGGCAAACAGTGTGTGGCAGGAGCGCAAGCAAACACACAGAAAGAGAGAGAGCGAGAGAAGCCACAGCAAGTGAGGCATGTAAACTTTATTTAAATGTTTCAACGTTTTTTGCACTTGCAAAGGGAAACACAAATACAAACACAAACAGACCAACACACACACACACGTACACGCAGTCAAAGATACCGTTATGATGTTGCATTGCAACTGTCTGCGGTGGCAGTCGGTCCTTATACGATGTGTAGCTAGGCCCACACACTTGTGCAGATATTTCTGCCCAATTTCAAGTGTGTTAAATACCCTGTAAAGTTGCCAGCCAGAAAGTTGCTTGTCATTTATCATGTCTGGCTGCGATATGCAAACTTTATTTATTTACGTACGATAGAAAAATACAATTTATTTATTTTGCAGTCCCATTTCCCAGGGAATATCTCGCTCTCTCCCTCTCTCTCTCTATGCCTGTTCCCCTTTCTGTACCTTCCTCCCCCTTTCTCTGTGTCTCTTCTTCATTTTACCCTTTCGACTATTCTCAATTTCAAATTTGCTGTGGGAATTTCAACTCTCACTCAACTTGTTTTACTTATTTTTGATTTTATTTTGCATTTTTTTTTGTTGCTTGTTGCAAAAATATTTCAAATGCTTCGCATTTTGTTGACCACAGCAACCAAACTCAAGCGTTGAGGTTGATGTTGTTACAGTGTACAGAAGTGCAGTGGGGGCGGTGCAGGGCTGGGCAGGGCAGGGCGGGGCAGGGGTACGTGGTTGGTTTTGTAGTTGATTCTGCCGCAAAACAAATTAAAACATTTGCTCGCAAAATGCCCTTAAATGAATTGCAGCATTATTGTTGTTTGTTATTGCTGTCGCCGTTGTTGTTGTTGTGGCTGTCTAAATGCAGTTAATGCCACTTGCTGCAACAATAACAATAACAGTGACAACGACAATAATAACAACAACAATAACAAGTGTGCTAGCCGCAAAAACAATCAGCTCATTACCAGCCTCAATTCGGTGCGTCTGTCTCGCTCTCTTCACACTATCACTCTTCTACTTCTCTATCTCTTTCTGTCTCGCTCTGCCTCCCTCTCTGACTGATGGCTCAATTTGAGCAGCCCTCTGGCTATAATTAATCACATTTCATTTATCAACCCAGCCAGTGGGGGTCGCCTACCTGCCCCCTCCTGTCCTGCCCCTGCTGTGCTGAACAATCATCGCAAAGTACCGAAAATTATAAAACAAGCTTATGCAGCATTATAAACGATTAAAGCATCGCCAGTTCGATATGCTAATTAACAATAAAACACAATGAAGCCAACAAAATACAATGAGAAATAACCGCAGGTGAATGCATCATAAATGCATAATAATTACAGCAATTTACAATTTACTGCTGCTGCTTTAGTTAATTAAAATGAATTCACTAAGTTCATAAAGTCTGCAAAACGTAGTGAAACTATTTGCATTAATTTAAATCGCATTGGCATTGTTTATTGAGCTGAGCATTTGCTTAAATTGCCTTTAAATCTGTATGTTGCATCTGTAATCCTCTTTAATCTTGCGCCTCATAAATCAACTTTATTTTAATCAAACTGCAGCCGCTCTCACTCTTCCAGTCTGCTGCAGCCATAACAGGATTCTTGATCAAGAGAGCGTGCTGGATTGGGATGAGCTGAGCCCCCCAACTTGGCTCGACTTGCCTCGGCTTGGCATCTGTGCTAAGTGTTTCGAATTTGTCTGTGGTCAGTGACCCAAGCGAACGGTCTAGCGACCATTCTAGCTCGAAAAAAGCAAAACAAACATGTTCTAACAGCATTACAGTGCCTGCTACAATTTAATGCCCCCGAGCAGAGGCTGCGGCACAAAAAGACATTAACCGTATGAATATGAATGCTCGTTAACAGCAACAGGTTGCCAACAGCGAGAGAGAGAAAGAAGGAGAGGGGGAAGTAGAAGGGGCAGCTTTGCGTGCCTAGTGCCATAAGACGAACGAGCTGGCTAAGAAGAACGCACATGTGTGCTCACTCCTCCCGATAGACAACATAGTATTACGTGTAATTTTCATCATTGGGCGTAATTAAGTTCAGGGAGAACGTAAAGGCGATCGCTCGTTCGGGGTTCGTTGTTTGAGTCTTTCGTTTCTTTCGCTTTTCAAGAATTCCCATTTCGCTCATTATAAAACTAAATGGATTTTAATGAAGGTGCGTTCTCAGCGAAATTAATTCAAATTCCTCTCACTCTCCCTCTCTTTCTCTCCCTCTCTGGACATAATTTATATAGTTTTTGTTGTCCTCCAATGATTTGCATGCGTGTGAACTTGTCTCGATGGAACTTGACTCGCAGTTGAGCTTAATTATTTCATTAACTTTGGTTACTTACATTTCCGCACTGTAAACTGTATGTTAATGTTTGCCGCCTGCAAAGAAACAGAGACAGATAGAGAGAAATATGAGAGAATGAAGAAATTAACACAAATACATGCTGGGGAAAATCCATTAAGGTTCGTAAAAAATTTAATAGAGCTCATAAAGTCATACGCAGACTTAATAGTAATCCATTAAGCGGCCTTATATGCTATAATTTAATATGCAATTTCACTCGTCTCGCGCTCACTCACTTGCTGTCCCTCTCTCTCTCTTTAAATTTCTTTTCCTCCCACTTGGCAGCAGTTTGCTGCTCAACTCAATCAGTCAAAGCTGCAGCAATCTGTAAGTTTAAAGGAGCGAGAGAGAGAGGAAGGCAGCTCAACTAACCTCTATTAAATATTTAGAACTGACTTCTTTATGGAGTATAAAATATATTTGAATATAGAACCATATATAGTGTTATTTCCCTATCCACTAATTTATACCATCATTTCCACTCGCATCGCAGAGTTTCGTTTTTTTTTTATGGCCTGCATATGCAAAGTAAAGTTTGTTTAAACAAAAGATGTCGGGGCAAAGTTTTTCCCGCAGACCTTCATATATCAAGCACTAATTAAGCAGATGCCGACAGACAAACTACTCGAAACATGGCAAACAAGGAGGAGGGGCAGACAGGAAGGCGGGAAGACGGAAAGATAGAAAGACGCGAAGACGGGAAGAGCTAAGACCCGCAACGTAGATTGACGGAGGTAAGAAACTTTTACTCGAGCGAGGGCGGGACTCGGCTGCGGCACTTGCAGCCGCGTCAAACTATGTGCAGCAGCAGAACTTGCAGCTTGCTACGCGCTACTTGCAACTAAAAGCGAAAAGAACGTAAAGTGGGTAGCAAAATTAAATTAAGCGCAAGTGTGGGAAAATTACTTGAAGCGTAAAGTAATAAGAAAATTTTGTGGGTTGCGCACTAGAACATCCACACACTCATGCCGCATGCCACACGCACGCACACACACACACTCGCGTTGGCGCGCAGCGAAGCGTTCAACTTTAAAGACACATTTTACAGTTCGCGCTGTAGGCGTGACATGTGTCAAGGTTGGGCGCAACCTTGTGAGAAAGTGATTGAAACTGAGCCCAAAACTTGGCACTACTTGCAGTGGCAGCTGATGCAATATGCCAACAACTCGTTGACAGTTTGGTAAACTGAGCAGGGGAGAGAGAGACAGAAAGACAGACGTATTGGAATTTTTATTGGCTTAACTCGCAGAGACGCACATCCTTCTCAGGATATGTCGGATACGTCGGACATGCAGGCAGGCGTAAATCATATTACGGCTCGAACATGCCTCAACTTGCTACGCTCCTGACGTTGCTGCAACAAATGTCCAACAAATTTCCAACAACAACAGCAGCAGCAACAGCAACAGTAGCAGCAACAACAGTAGCAGCTGCAACCGATGACAGTGGCAACAATGGAAGGGAAATCAGGCAGCAAGCTTTGAGCAAGATTTTCACTGTATGGAAATTGTAAGCAAAGTAATTGCTGAGAAAAAGTTATAACTGCAGCAAGATTGAAATGAACCTGCTGCAGCATGAATTGATTGCACAGAGGGAGGGCGGAGGAGGATGAGAGCTACCCGAAAAACCGAAGCAAGTGCAAAATTGAATTGATTTTCCATCAATGCGAACAGCATGTAACTACAGCAACAACAGGAACAGCACGTGCAGCTATTGGTCATGTCTGTCCTAGCCCTTCGCCAGGCTGTCAGCTTGCACACACTCAAACCCACACACACACACACCTATACACAGGCAACTCGCCCACACAACCCATCAAAACGAGCAGAGAAACCCAGGAAGAACCCTACGGGGCATTTATTACACATGCATAAAGCGAGCACGAAATAGGGCCGCAGCCAGGGGGGAAAGAGAGAGAGAGAGAGGGGGGAGGGAGGGAGAGCAAGCATGAAAGGCAGCGAGAGAGAGATTCAAAATGTTTATGCCTTGACCATTGAATTTGTGTACCGAAAATTTAATTTTCCATGAAATACAATTTCGCCTTTTTTCTTTTTTTTTTGTGCGTCCTTCTCCCTAGAAATCCTTTGGCTGCAAGGCAAGTACGCTGTATGTCGCTCTGTAAGTGTGTGTGTGTGTGTGTCGGTCTGTGTTTGTATTAATAGATTGCATGCCCCAAACTTCAGCTAGGGTCTCGGGCCAGCCGCCATAAATGGGAATTCACAATTTACAATTCCGATTTAACGTATTATATTTACACGCAATGCTGCGCCAGTTATTTACGATATTTATTTACCGTTGGGCCCCGGGAATAATATTTGGAGCTTTACATATTCCATTATAATTTAAAATTAAATTATTTAAAATTAAATTGATTAAATTACGACAGAGGGCAACGTTGCGAGTGCTGCCACAGGCGCAGACAGAGCACTTTATGAATGAACTCGCCGAGCTACGATAAGTCGTAGAAGGAAAACCCTAAGGAGATAAGTCTGTGCAGAACTCCAATCTACTTAAAAGATTACTGAATTATGGCAAGTTGAAGACGAACTAAGCTAAGACTTAATCTAGATAATGTAAGGCATAATCTATCATAATGTTATGTCTATTTGCATTTGAGTATTGCCAGCATAAAATAGAAACTTTTAGTATTCAAATCTTTTACAACCCACTTACATTTTAACTTCCCTATTCATAACACTTGAAATACCATTAATATTCTATCCCCTACACTGTCATATGAATTTAAACGCCCCTTTTAATTCCACATGTATAAAAACCTATTGCCAAATTTGATAGACAAACAAAGAAGAACCAAAAAGTAGAGGCGAGTCGAACATGCCTCACTTTATAAGATCGTAAAGTGCAGAGTGTAAAAATCAACTTTGATTAACTGCCGCCACTTGCCGGCGTGGTTTATCCTTCGCTGAGTCCGTTCGTTGTTCCTTCTCGAGGCGGCCACGTGACCGCGCTCGCCTGCCACAGTTTAAGACGAACATCACGTACGGCACATCAAACACTTTTCAAAAACTGTTCGCCCCATGAAAATGACAAACATTTTAACGGCTGTCCAGCTGAAATATATGTGGAAATGTGCAAGCGGAAAATGCCAGCTTTTCTTTCCATGTCTGCGACGTGACAGAAATTAAATTTTGACATTAATTGCAGCGCAGCATGCGCAACATATACGAAAACTATCCCTCTGGCTGGCTATGTCTGTGTCTACTCCCATCTACTGCTGTCCCTATACTATATAGCATGGGACGTCAGTTCGTATCAAGCATGGCTAAAGTTTATCCATCGAATGACAGAGAGAACACAGCGCAAGTTGCAGCAGGGGAACAATTGAAAAAGTATTTCAATTTGTACGGCAAGATGAAAACATTGGAAATAGGATTTAGTTGCAAACTTCAGTACCCTCTCCCCTCCCATATTCTGAAGTCGATGCTGAAGTTAAAGTTTCTCTGGAGAGTGCCCGGCAAAAGTAATTCAATTTGCCGAATCATTCTGAGCTCTGCAATCTGCCGAGTAAAAGATACAACCGATCGCAAAAGAGAAAGCGTTGACATTGACAGCATCATTTAATAAATAAATAAATCATAAAATAACTGCGACTGGTAACTCTATTTAATATTTCAATTTGCAAAAGCGCGTTTCAATGCTTTTGCCGCTTCAATTTCCGCGCCCATTTCCGTGTTTCTGACACACTTCAAAGTGTAAATTGATTATTTTCTGTGCATGTTTTCATTCCATTTGGTGTTGAATAAATTCAGTGCAACAATTGGCAGTGTCAATAAAAAATTAACACCATTTGATTTCTAGCAAATAAACAAAATAATTGAATGAAAATTACATCAGTTAAAAGCGATAGTTGAAAACATTTTCAATTAGTAGTTTAAAGCTTCAACGAAGCGGAAATAGAACTTAAAATGCATTTGCTGTGCTTAGTGTATAGCTTGTAGACCCGATTAAGTGCAAACTTAAAGCGCTTATATGTGTTTTTAAGCGATGAGAGCTTTCACTACAGACTGATTGAGGCTTTAATGAGCTTTTACTTTATTAAACTGACAGCTTTTAGGTATTTTTCAGCAAACAGACTTCTTATTTAGCTTGAATGTGCTTTGATTGATTGGCAGAGATCGTCAAAGTGCTTTTCGGCAATTTGGGAAGCTTTAATATGCTTTTTAGTATAACAGTATGGAATATTAATATAGTAAATGTCTAACTAAAACTATTTTTGGAGCTGGCTTGATTATTTTTACAATCTGGCCATACTTTACTGTGCTTTCTATTTACAACTTCCTCTTAGGTCCGATCGTCAAGTCAGCACACTCTAAACTTTCTTACTTCACCCACTTAATGGGCACTTAAAACTCAACTACCTATGCCATTCGCACACTTTACACCCGCAACTTTAACTCTGTAAGTGGCATTCTTTCGGCCAGTGTCATTGCGGCTTATGCAATAGCTGAAAATACTGCGCTGCTATGTCCAAGCTCATGACCCGCATAAGTAGGCAACAAATTTAAGTGCAAAGCCCAATGAACATAACAGCTAAGTGGCACAGTTACAGCAACAGCAACAACAACTACTAGAACTATCATAGAAACAAAAACAACAACACGTCAAGGGAAGCACACTTGAGCAATGCTGCAACAACTGCAACATTATCTAAACAGACTGCAAGCTAAGCCCGCCTGAGGCTGCTGAAGGCGCGAAAGTGCAACTGAATGAGGCAGCTTGAACATTGCAACTTTCAAGTCTCAGCACGGCCCCGCCCCCCTAAGGGCTGCATCCGTTGCGGCTTTCTCTCTTGACCGAATTGCGCTGACCAAAAGCAAAACGATTTCAATTCCGCACTGTGTTTGCAATTGTGTGTGTGTGTGTGTGTGAGCTTTGTGCCTGTTTATGGCCTTTGTCCTATTTCGCACTGACCGGAGCGAGTCCAAGTCCTGTGGCAGATTCGCGCCCATAAACATTTTTAGGGCCAAAGCACGTTTCGTATTCGCCGAAACGCGTGTAAATGCTTTCACTTGCTGCAGTCGCAGTCGCAGAATGTGAATGAAAACGAAAATGAAACTAAAAACGCTGCTCGACTGTTAAATAGTTAACAGTTGAATACAGCCACGCCCCGCCTCCCTATCCCTAGCCCTGTTTAGACACCCTTTTAGCGCAATGTTAAACGTTTGCATTTATAAACGTGACGCCGCGTCCATAAAAACCCTGCCCCGCCAGCTGAGCTCGTAAAGGAAAGCGGCAAGAGGGATAGAGTGGAATTGAAATGGGAAAGGAGCAGTGAAAAAAAAGAAGAGGAGAACGCAATAACAAAGTTTGTAGGCGCTTCTAGTTAGGGTTGCGTTCATTATGCCCCTTTTTCCCTAGTACTAGACTGGGTTAGCGGGCCAATTACTTCTGTTTACTGGAGTCCATAAAAAAGCAAAGCAAATCGCCAGCACAGGAAATTGAAATGCCGTACGAGTCAAAGAGCTCAAGAGCGCTCATAGTTGCATAGGGCGCCCTTATGATTGACAAATCTGCTCTCGGGCGTAGGTCAGCGGGCTGTTAGTTAAGTAATGAAACGGAAAAAAGGACAACATGGGAAGTTAAAGATGATTGCAGAGTCTGAGTGTGCCTAAAAGCTGAACAGATCAAAGTAAGGCGACGGAAGAATGAAAAGCTTAAACTAAATAGCAAAATAAATCAAAATATTTGTTAAATTAAATGCCAAAAACTAAGCTGAATTTGATATACTGTATGCAAATTTCAGCTGCCTTAACCTTTTACACATAAAACAAATTAAATTCCAGGCTAACAAACGCACTGAGCAACCCTCGTCCTGTGACCGTAACGTATGCATGCTTAGCTCATTTGGCTTTACACGCCTCAACGGAGTCCTGACAGACATTTATGTTGTGACAGCTGCCAGTTGAGCTTTACCTTCTTTTACATTACGCACTCCTCCCTTTTCCTTCCTCTTCTTCTCTCTATCTCCCTGTATCTCTGTGAGTTGCGAGACAAAATGAAATTTAAATATGCAAGGTAATGAAATGTAATAAAAAATAAAAGCCTGGCAAACTGGCAACTGGTAACTGGCAACTGGCAACGGGCAACTGCCAACGGGCTACAACGTTGCCATTAATAATGCTTAAAATCTAAGACCTGGCAAATTGGTTTAGCCCAAAAATTGTCCAGGAAAAATGCTGCTAAAGCAGCAGCAAAAATGTCGCAGTTAATTATGATGCCTAAGCTGCAAAGGGGGAATGGGAAGGAGGCTGCTGCTGCTTTACCTGACAGGCGTAAATAATTCAGTGCAGCCACAGAAAGTAACCCAACTCCCTGCTCAACCACAAGGAAAAACTACGCAGGTTGCCAAAATTACGGAAAATTGCGTTGCCTAAGCTGATCACCCCCCAAACAACAACACACGAAAAGCCTTTCCCAACTAATTGAAACTTATTAACTGTATTTAGTGCAAAGTTTTGCACACTTCAAGCACATCGCGCATATATCAAAGGCAGGAGGCAGCACATAAAAAACCAAAGCCAACTAAAAATGGAAATTTATTTCTCGTTCGCCTCGTTTACATGAAAATCACATTAAAAATTGACTTTTATGTGGCGAATGCCCTCTGTGGCTAATGTGCACACAGGAAATATGAAAACACACACACACACACAGCCACATGCAGAGCCTGACAATTGTTGTGCAAATATCTGAACACCTGATGGGCCCTCAAGGTGCTTTAATTAAAGGTAATGTGCGACGCCGGCCATTTGCGCCGGACAGTTATCGGCACCGGACAGAGGCAATTTGAAGCGCCTGAGGACCTTTTTTCCGAGGGCATCTATGTCGTATACCCTGTGCTGTCCTGCACGGCGAGTATTGCTGGGTAGTTTGTAGTGAACAAGAGGAGAAACAGGATAAAGTTTTCTATGTTAAGAGAGTATCAAGTTGCCTAAACAGTTTACCAACACAACTCTATTTAACTATGCCAGCTGGCTTCACGTTTCAACTACACAGTATCCCCTAGTCAGGCACTTTTAGTTAGTTTCAGTTGTGTCCTCTTTTTGTTGTGCAAACATTCATTTGAAATTTGTTTAGGCAGCATCATGTTTCAAATTTCATTGGCATATTTACCGTAAATTAAATGGTGCGTGAAGGAAAACACTCCACACTCTGCATGCGCACCCCTATTAATCTGTAGGAGCTGTGCACACGCGTCGTATACGCAATTTGTATGCCATTAGAGCGTGCATTGAGGCAAGAAGCAGCAACAAAGGAAGCAGCGAAAGAGAGAGAATCAGAGGAAGCGAAAGGGAAACAAATTACATTAATTGCTTACAAGCGCACTCCCAAAAACAACCCCCAACGCCGTTGCGCCCCCTATGCGATGCTTCCTTTCGCTTCCTAATTTCGAAAACATATTCATTTGCCGGGCAGCCCCTTCGCAGCGCCCTCTCTACTCTCCCCATCTAAGGAGGCAGCATTTGAATGAATTCAATTGTAAATTTTTCAATTTTGAAAGGCTCTTCCAGCTTGTTTATTTTTGCGCAAAACATCTGCCTCATTCTTCGATGCTCTTAAGTAATTCATTGTCTGATAATTGCGTTCGATCTACAAGTGATTCCATAATGAAAGCACTCTCTGCCAACTGCCACCAAACTCCTCCGCAGAATGCCTGAATTATTGCAATGAACTGCGGCACAAAAATTAATTAAAATGCAAATTAATTTGCAATTAAAAGGCCAGCACAGCACAATTTCTATCGCAATATTTTAACAATTTGCCATCGACTCGCAATCGAATCGATATGCTAATGAAGTCAGTTCTATAAAAATAAAAATGAATAACAATTCATGATGCTGGCAAAAGAACAAATATATATTTCTACCCGCTACTTACAGAGTAGAAGGGTATTTTACTTTATGCCAATTTAAAATGTGAGTGACAGGCAGAGGGAGGTAACTAACTTAGCGCTAGGACTCTCTTGAACTAACCCACTCAGAATAAGCTACCTCGAAGCCACTCCCGAATCATCTCCCCAATGTATGCAACACAAAATAAGTCTATAATGGGTATATCATAGTCGAGCACACTCAACTATAGCTTTTGTGCTTGTTTTATTTGACATTTCGCTTTCATTTGCATTCACATACGACTAGCATATGCTATCAATCATAACTTAATCCAATAGATTATGCCACAACTTAAGTGAGAGTGAGAGAGAGAAATACAAATAAATACAATTCAGTTTGAACTGCATATTTACTTAGTTTGCGCTTTAGCACGTTCAATTTAGTTGGCAACTGCTTGGATTATTCCTCGTGAAATCCCCAAGTGATTCCCCTAATCTCATGTGATAATCTGCACGAATTTTCACTTGATTTGCCAATGTTTAAAGCACTTTAAGATTGCTATTTTCCACTCCATTCATTAGCTTAGTTTTTTCTTGTTCTTTCATTTGGTTACCATAGAAATTTTATTGCTCCATGTCTTCTCCCTCGTTCTTCTTTCTTCCCCACTTCTGCCCTTGCTCCCTCGAGTAGCAACACAATTCACACACAGCTTGCTTATCTGATAGATGTGCATGGATGTTAATGCTGGGTATCTATGGTATCTATGACCACATGATTACGTGCTGTACACGAGATAAACAATGCACGATAGGGAGTGTGAGAAGAGAGGGGGAGGAGCAGGGAATGGAATGGGCAGCAAAGGGAGCATGGGAATATGGGAATACGTTGCGTATTCAATGTACGTGTGTGCAACCAAACAAAATGGCAATAATCGCATTACCGTTAGTCAAATCCACTTAAATGGAAATCAATCAGGCCCATTATCTAGCTAACAACTACAGCAGCAACAACAACAACAACAACAAGAACAACAAAATGGCCAATCAGTTGAGATTTGTAGGCAGAGTGCATGAAAGGTTGAAGGCAAAGTGAATAGCGACTGCGAGGTGAGACGAGGTGAGCCGAGCGGGGCAAGACGTGCAGGACGTGTAGGGCGAGTTGTGGCGAGGTGAGGTGGGGTAAGGTGAAGTGAGGTGAGGTGAGGTGGGGTAATGCGAGGCGACTTCAGCCGTGGAGGAGGCATCAAGCTGGTACGAGTATTCGCCCATATGCTGGGATCAGTCGGCGATGGCAATCGACTGGCAGCAAGTGGTTGCAGACCAAAGGTTAATCACCCCAACACACACACACTCACATACTCAAACACACACAATCTCACGCTCACACACACTGCTGTGTGTGCGGGGAGTGTCTGACAAGTTGTAGCTGGAGCTGGCTCCGCTTCTAAGCCCAGCCAAGAATTGTTGTGTGTGAGGCCAACCCTCGGGGGGCTTTGGGCTCGAAGCTTTTTGCAAAATGGCGTGCACACACAAGTATCGTATGCACGTGTGTGTGTGCTATGCATGCATGAGTGTGTGTGTGTGTTTAGCACTTTCAATGCGCCCAAGTTCTCGATTTGACTCCAACTGAACTTTTGCGTGTTTCAATACCATAAATTCTGCATGCCTGTCTAAGCAGAAACAGAAACAGGCACCAGCAGGGGGAAGGTGCGCAGCACAAGAGAGACAAAGATACAGAGAGGGAGTTAGAGAGAGAGAGAGAGACAGGGACAGAGGCAAGGCTTACTCATGTGCTGCGGCTGCTGGTGTTTCTCGTTCCGAGTTTCAGTTAAACTTTGCGGCTTAGCAAAGCATAAAACATTTCCAAATGCATTATTGTTAAACTTTTTGCACAACTTCTATTTAATTTGTAGTATTTGTTTTGCATTTAAGCAAGAAGAAGAGAGAAGGCCAAAGATAACTGCTCAAGTTCAAAAAGTATCTTCAAGTGGCTGTCAAAATATTCTTCAAGATTCAATCAGTGAAAGTGCCGGCACAAACGACTGACAAATGACTGACGCGAGCACAGCCGAAGCGGACGAGCGCTGATGATGATTCATTCCAGCGATAGAATCATTAAAAGTGAAACAAACTCCCCCCCCCCCACTCTCCACTCTCTCTCCATCCCCACTCTTTATTCCCTCTGCCTGCACATTTTAGCACACAATCAAAATCCATACAAAATGAGCTGCTGATTATTTTTTCATTAGCACGCAAGCAATTTCTTAAGGGCTGCTCCCCCTTGAGGGGATGGGCAACTCTGCTTGGGCTTTGGGGATGACAGTATGCTAAGTTGGCTCACACACACAGACAAAAGAAATGTCACAGTTCATTCTTATTTATTGGCATTCATTTCCGGCCAGAAGAAGGCAGCCGACAACGCCGCATGAATCATTTGATTTCTGTTTGGGGCACTCCAGAAAAAAGCACGCAAGGCACGCTAAGGCGCGGCAGAGGGGGAAGGGAAGCAGGCACAACACCACAACAACAAACAACCATAAAATAAAAAATAAAAAGAAAAATGCAAAGGCAGCTCCAGAAAAAGAACGTAAACATTTGTTTGTGGCCTGCGCGCGCTTTTGATGCAGTTCGTCAAAGGACCCACACACACACAGGCAAGCAAAGCCGAACAAGCTCTCTCACACACATACACACACACACTCGCATAGGCACAAACACACCCCACGCCGTGTGGCAGGCACCCTTTGCTATTTTATAATAGAATTTAAATGCAACTCTTGCGGCAACCAAAGCCTAACACAAACTTCACCCTCGTCAAGCCGCTTTCTGTGTGTGTTTGTGTGTCTGTATGTGTGAGTGTTTTTATGTGTTTGCATGTTCAGCGCAGCATAAGAGCCACAACAACAACAATAGCAGCAGCAGGAACAGAGGCAGCAGCAACACGAGGTGGCGCAGCAACATTTTGCCGCTGCCTCTGGCTAAAGTTGCCCCCGAAAAACGCGGCAAGGACCCGGACAGGACTCTGTCGCATATTGATTTTTGTCACGGTCGCATCAACCACCGTCCATGCGTCCCGTTGCGCCGCTGCCACCGCTGCCGCTGCTGCCGGGGTGGGTTTCCCGTTAGTTTTCCCCCGCGCCAAGCAACAAAGCAAATGCAATCAGCGTGGGTCCAGCTGTTTTCCTTGGCTTGCGACTCGTGTGGAACGTATGTGGCATGTGTGGACTGTATGTGTTTGCGAGTGTGTGTGGCAGGCAGGCAGGCTGACTTCTAGCCGTGTCCAGCTGGCCTCAAATTGGGCCTGCCCAGCGAGAGAGCTGATGCAGCTTATGATATGCAAATATTTGGCCAGTCAAATGACACACGCACACACACACGCACAGCCATGCTGTTGCACATTGCATAGCATTTCTCGCAGTGTACGCATGCCAAATGAAAAAGCAGCAGCAACAACAACAACAACAGCACACCGTGCAGGCCAATGGGGCTACAAGTGTTTTGGGCCCAGACAGACGCCATGTCTGCCCTCTCTCTCCCGCTCTCTCTCTCTCTCTTTTTATGAGTGTGTGTGTGTGCGTCAAAAAGGAAACTCGGCAAATTACTACAAACAACACAGGAACAACGACAACAACAACAACAGCAAACAGAGAGCAGCCTGCCTGCATTAAAAACACATGAATGAACAAGCAGCCGAGGCGAAGAAAAACGTAAAAAGATGGCCCGACTTGCACGACTAGCAGATACCACGCATTGAGATTTATTGCAGGTGTCACTGGCCGCTAGTAACTTCCACTTCAATGAGCTTGACTTGCCTTGAAAATGCAATTTGAGCGACTTAAAAGTCAACGATAAATTTGCTAAGAACTTCAGTTCATCTGTTCAGCTGCCAAACTGCAAGATACCACTTAAATATGCAACCGCCTGCTGCCTGTCTAGCATACCCACTTTATTCGTTTATAGGGCAACAGTGCCTGCAAAAAGCCTTTTACTGACTGCAGTCTGACAAGTTAAGGCAAGCAGGAAACAAGCGCCCAAGTCAAAGGCAAAGGCAACGTGAAGGCCCCACGGCAGACACGCCCACATCTCCACCCGCCCCCTGTCAAAAATGCACATTAAACACACCTTGCTTGCATGAGTCATGCCCATTTCGACTCGGCTTTATTATGACCAAAAAGCAGCCAGGATAACAAGCAACCCCCTTCGGCAGATGTGCGAGTGTGTGTGTGTGTGTGTGAGAGGGAATACCTGTGCCAGTGTATCTGTGTGTGTGTATTCCTGTTTGCTGCACGCAAACCGGCTTCTGTCGCCAATGTTCGTCCGTGCAACCAGCTGTCCCCTCGTCCCTCTCTCTCCCTCTCTCTGTCTCTATGTCCCTCCCTCTGTCCGTCTGTCTGTGCGCCTCTGGCAGCGTCGTTTATGGCGTAAACTTGTTTAATATAATGAACAGTGCGGCAGCCTTGCAGCAGCAGCCAGTGCCAGCCGGCTGTGGCAGCACGTGAGTCAGCTCGGATAAAGGAAAACCACCCCCAGTGGGTTGCAGTGTGGAAAAACAACCACCACCACCACCAACATCATCATCAGCAGCAACAAACCGCCCGGAACAGACTCCAGTCTATAGCCCAAAAAAAGAGCAGCAGCTGAGAGAGTGGCAAGAAAAACTGCATAAGACTCTCAATTTGCCAGACATATAATCAATATTGCAAAATCTCTAAAAGAGCGAGAGAGACCGGGAGAGGGAGAGAGAAAAAGAGAGCAAGTGAACCGAGCAAGTGCCTCAACTCATTACCGAAGCAATTGCAAAACTCATTGATTAAAACTGACCAGAACAACCAGTTAGACAGGCCAGGCCGAAGCTGATCGAATGTGTTTCCAATTGGATTAGGCAACGGGTTGAAACGTAGCGTAGTAGAGATTTAATACTGCACAGTTTGGTATTTTACAGTTAGAAAGTCTTTAAAATTAAAAAGGATATGTTTAATTTCAGATGCAACCAGAAGAAAAGTACAATGAAACATAAATCTTTTTTGCAAGTTCAAATTTGTGTTGAAATTACATAAAATATACATTAATAATTGCTATTAGTATTTAATATTATTTTGATTAAATAATAAATATTTTGAAAAAGATATATTAAATCTCTAGTTATCAAAAAAGAAATTGTTAGACATGTGAAAGTGAAATTCTCGATTAGAAAATAGATTATCTACAATCAATGAGTAATTTAATAGACCTAATATCGAATAATATAAATAACTATTAAATATAAAGAATAAAACAAATTTATTTTTGGGTTCTATATGTGTGTATATTATATTATATCATCCTTATAACATCTTTCATCCAGTAATATTTAATTAAAATACTTTGCATATTTCTCCACCCGAAATCCTTTCCCATTCCTGTCATTTTGCACTTTTCCACATAACTTCTTAGCCGCATTTAATTATATTAATACCGTTATTTGGCTTTATCCCCGTATTTGAATGAATAAAGTACCCCCTTTTGAAATGCATTCCCCAGACACGACATGTTCTGCTTAATTCAACTGGGTTATCATTATGTCGTCTACATCGTGCACATCGTCTGGCTGTGTCTGCTCGTGTCTCGTCCATGTGGCGCCGCCAGTTTAAAGGCTTCCCATTGGGCACATCCTGCCTGAGTAGCGTAGCGTGGCATGGCCTGCCGTGGCGTGGTCATGTTTTTCTCCACAAATGCTGATCCTTTTGGTCAGTTAGCCTGTCGGCAGACCGACTGTCTCTCTCTCAGTCTGTCTGTCAGCCTGACTGTCCCGCTGTCAGCTGTGTGTCGCCTGCATTTGACTGCAATGAACTTTTCAGCTTTTCAGCATTTTCACAGGAAACTGTTGGCTAAAAACGGAAAGCATAATTGCCATAAAAGGAGCAAGAGAGCAGGAGAGAGGGAGAGGGAGCACATTTGAAAAGGAAATACAATTGACACGAAGATATGCGTCAAACGTGCCCGAAAAAAAGAAACCAAAGAGAAGAGAAGAGAAGAGAAGAGAAGCAACGCAGGCAGCATAAAGCGTAAACAGCAGGCAGCACAAAAAGCAGCTGACAATTTCCAGGAGATTGTCATTAAAAGGATGCCAAGTTGGCAAAAAATAAATGAAAGGGCAAAACTTGCGCACGTCCTTGGGGCACGAGATGCAAGAGATACATGGCAAGAGACAGAGGCGACACAGGCGACGAGCGACTGAAAACGAGACACTACAATTTTCCAAATAATCTGTTAAATTACAAGTTTCAGCATAAAACTGACAAAAACTTTGCATTGCGAATGATGTCAGAAGGCGTTGGTTTGTACCCTGCAATTGTGAGAAGTCCAAGAAATGGGGAATATAGAAGAGGGTTGTGCAGTAGTTGAGAAAGTCAGAAGATATGTTATTTATAAGATGAAGTCACTGTACTCGCCACAGTAGGCCGTAAAGTATCATAAATATCTATTTATTATTAACATTATTTTACTATTTAATTTAACTTATATTTCTTTTCCTAATTCACATAATTCTCTCAATAGAGATACTCTTAGCAATACCATCTTTCACCAAGTATTTACTTCAGTAAGCTGCCTTACAACAGGGTATCTTCTGGTTCATTACACTTCATATCTCTTCCTCCCTGTCTCTCTATTTCCCTTTTCCTTCATCTTCTTCCGCCACTCACTCTGTTCATAGCACAAATCTCATCAAAACTTTCTGTGCCCTGCTGCAAATGTAGCGTGCTTAGCATTAGTATGCGCTTAGTCCCTTCTGCTGCCACCTATCAGATTGAATGCGATTTGAATCTACCCATCAAAAATCATCATCAAGTTTAAGCCTGACAAATCGCATCCCCAGATCTCCCTGCCCTCGCAACCCCTCTTGAGGAGAGCAGGCCACAAAATGGCCCACTAAACCGCTCATAATTGTTAAAGGCAATAAATTCATGGCGGCAGGGACGAGTTAAGCGCCCTGAACGTGTTGTAACCCCACTTCTCACCGTCTCTCACGCCCCCTCTTTCTCCCTAACTGTTTTCCTCTCCCTCCGTGCGCATTTTTACTCCGTTTTGCGCTTATCGCACGAAACAGACAATAAAATGAGAGTTGAATATTAAGTAGAAATACATGGGAAAGTTCATCAACGAGTTAAACTTTTGCTAATCGCATAAAGGATATAAACATGCCGCGTACCCATGCGTGTGTCAGCTCTCGTTATGTGAGTGTGTATGTCTGTATGTGCGTGTGTGTCTGTTTTGCGTGTGCGGTTTGGCAACTCTCGAGAAGGTTTTACAACGCACTGAAAATTCAATTTACTCAAATTGAAAAGTCGACTCGGTGGCTGCATCGGCTGAACTTCCGCATTGATAGCAGCCACAATACGGGCACACACACACGGGCACACACACACACACACACATACACACACACACATACACATTGCCTCCCCCTGCCAAATATAGACACTCGCCAGTGTTGCCAACTGCGTGAAAAGCACGTTCAGTGACGGCTTAACAACTTATTTATGCTTAGCTATGCTCGCCAACGCGAGCGCCGCTGTCACTGTCGATGTCGCTGTCTCTGTCGCTGTGTACAGGGTATACCCTGCAATGGGCAACTGGTGTGGCATATTAAACTAATAAAGAAAATTGCTAAGTTATTCCCATACAGCGCATCGCCAGGTCGACTATTTGCCATGAACATTTGGGTCGTCCTACTTGTTTGCTCACCACGACCTTCCATTTTGGCTGTGACACGGCGAGGATGCTGCAAGGCTTTCCCATCGAGTAGGTGGTGCTGTGGCAGCTGCTACTACTACTACTGCTGCTGCTGCTGTTGCTGGAACTGGTGGTGGTGGTGGTGGCGCTACCGCTGTCGTTGGCTGAGTGTTGATTCTCTCGTTCGGCAATTTCTGTTGATTTTTCCCAGCCACATTGTTCGCTCGTCAAATATCATTTAAATTTAATTCCCCACACCCTGCACAGGAAGCGTTGCCAGAGAAGCTATGGCTCTATCCATGGCATATAGTATGGCCATGCATATATAGTATTTCATTCGTCACTTTGGGGAGGCGGGAAGTGGGCTGCATTTTCGTCTTTGAAATTCGAAGAGTATTATGAATATAAATAAATATCAAGGAAATTGCAACGCAAGGACAAGAAAATGCACATAAAAAGCGATGCTGCGATGCGATGTTGGCTAATAAAAATAAATTGCAATATGAAGCTACAAGCGGAAAGACACACGCACACACACATACATATTCACAGGCAAACAAAGACTGCGAAGCTGGCGAAACAATGGCAAAACGCAGCCCCAAGCAAAGCAAACACCACGCACACTGTTTAAATGGCCCAGCTACATCCAGCATCCCTACAGCGCCGACCCTCTCCTCAAACAGCATACAGCGGCCTCTCCCTCCCCCGCGTTGTCTGCAGCATACAAATAGTTTGGCAATAAACAGAACTGACTTTTATGGCTGCTGTTGCTGCGATAGTTCTGATACAAGGAGTCTTTCCCTCTGCTTTGTTGGAAATGGAAACCCTTGCGTTGGCGTTTCTCAGCATTAATGCGGAATCTATGTAAACGCTGCTTGCTGTGTGCGCGTGTGTGTGCGTGTGTGTGCGTGTGTGTCTGTGTGAGTCACACCTTTGCCATGTGCCGCACTTTGATGCGAATTTCATTTGATAACACTGACTCAATGACTGACTGACTGACAGACAAAAAATTGCCGGCAGTCTTGCAAAGGGAATCGGAATCGGAATCATTATGATAATGACAATGGGACAAAGACCTGCAGAGGTGTGCTGATATACCTACAGGGCGTGTGCGTGTCTGTGCACGTGCGTGTGTCATGTCTGACAGTTATTTCAAACAGAGTTGGCAGCAAAAGTTATCAAGTTTCGTTTACGGTTTTGCTTTGGGTTCATATTTAATTGAGAAAAGTTGTCAGAATTGAAGGAATTTTCGACAATTAATTTGTAAAGTACATACAAACACATGTGTAAATTTCTACTTTATATCGTATTTATTATTTAAACAATAAATTTTGTTGGCTTTGGCAAATCCGCTTTGGCAACTTTGATATCAACTTACGTTGCTCTAACAACCGTAAGAGGCTCGTGTCACGCACGACACGTGGCCAGCTCTAGTCGTGAATAGTGACAGTGATATATGGCATGTGGAGAGGTGGAGTTGTTGTTTTTTAAGGCTCAAGAGCAGAGCTTAGTAAAGGTCAAAAATCATAGCATAGTTTTGTGCGGGCCCCTTTTTATACCAAGTAAATGTTGTTAAAAAGGTGTTCACTACAGAATGTCTATACAATTTAAATGCTAAATACTTGTGTCAACACTCAGTCATTATTGCAGGGTATCTCTCAAGTCGAGTGTGCTTATTTCTGCATTTCTTAAATAATAATTGTTGTTCTTCGTGTTGCCATAGTGATTACTTGTGCTCTGTAAGCAGAAGCAGTTGAAGTAGTGGCGCTGCAAGGACCCAACAGCAAATTGGGTCTGCCCGATAAGAATAACTCGGGTCTCTGGGTCTGTGCAAAGTAATAGATAATGCAAATGCTGATAAATTGCATGCAATTCATATACAAAAGAGCGTGACTGACATGCAAATTGTGATAAATTAGATGAACGAGCTAGGGGTGGGAGGGATGGACTGCCACAGGGGGATGAAGATGGCAGCGAGAAAGGCAAACTATACTTCGAAGGGTTGCCCAACTGACGTCAACTTTGACGTTTTGATAAGCAGCCACGCTGCGCTGACTTGATGCCTGTCAGAGCTTGAGCTGGAGCTGAACAAGAAGCTGAAGCTGAGCAACAGCGGCAACTTGACGGATTGTGGGCGTGGCTGGCTGCACAAGCCATGACTTTCGCGATTGAGTCATCGGCAATCGACTGGCGCACAGTGGGCTGCACAGTGGGTCGGTCAAGTTGATTAGACCAATGAAATGCCAACAAGCACGGCACTTTAATTATTGAATTTATACCCTAATTAAACATAATTGAAGCTCTATCTTGCACTGGCTTTCGCTCTCTCTGCATCTCTCCATGTCTCTCTCTCTCTCTTTTCTCCCTCTCTCTTTCTCTCTCTCTCTCTTTCTTGCTTTCATTATTGTAGTTTTAATCAAATGAATGCGCGCGAGCTGTGCGTTTAATTATGCAATCAGTTGCAAGTGTCGCTTGTTGCAGACAGCAACACATCTATGTGGGTAGCCTACACGACGAGCAGATACCCTACAAGTGCAAAACTAAAGTTAGTTATAGATTTGCAACAGTTTAACTTGCGTTTAATTGACCTTTCCTCTTGCTGCTTTATTATCTTCGTTTATCTGTGTTATTTACACAATTGACAGCAAACATTGCCATTTATTCATTTTAAATATTAATGAATCAGTGAATTTCATTATTTATGTTGCATCCCTGTCATTTCACTGTCTATTTGCTACACATTTGTTGCGCCTAATTAATGCAATTGTAACAAATTGTGTTGAACTCGCCTGAATAGCCGCAATCGAATCATTGAGCAGCATTCACCAGCCACCTCCATATCCCCCCTTCCGCTCTATCTATCAACTGGCTGCCTCATTAGCCAAAGTGCCACAAGCTGCCAAGCCTAATTGAATTAACATTAATGAGCTGCTGAAACTATAGCAACAGCCCTCGCAGGCCGCAGCAACTGTAGCTGTTGCCGTTGCTGTAACTGAATCTATATCTGTATCTGTATCCTATGGAAAGCTGTTAGCATTGTGCTGCTGACACAGTTCTCTGCACGCCCAAGGCCTGGTTTGCTCCAGCCTGGCCTGGCCTGGCGGCCTGGCCACACATCCTGCCTCGCCATTGACAGCTCAATAAATTTCCGCAAAAAAGTAAAATGAAAACTGAACTGTGACCCAGTTGAAGCTATCGAAAAAAAACATTTAGAATACGCAGTTAGAGTGGCAGCTCTAGATACAGATACAGAGATATACATAGCTGGCAAAGGTGTGTGTGTTTGTGTGTGTTAGTGTGCGAGTGTGTGTATAGGTGTTAAATTAGCGAACGGTCGCCAACAGAGCCAAAAGTGCTCGCCAATTAAGCAATTTGCGCAGTCATCTGTGGACATTTGCTGAGTAGTTGGACACCACATGCCGCATGCCACATATGCCACACACACACGCCACACTCGCTGCATGCTCGGCTGCAGCTACACAAATACACTTCAACATACACACACACAAACAGAGATACATTTAGTAGAGCACTTGCCATCGATGCTGCATACTAATAAGCCAATAAGCTCTATATGGACTGACAGTGGGGTAGAAGGAGAAGGGAGAGGAGAAGAGGGAGCAGCAGGAGTGTCAGCTTTTTTGGCGATCTGCTAATATGAAGTTGATTACATCGTAGCTTTTCACTCTGCGCACCAATCAATCAAGTCAAATAAATAAATGTGAATTCAAGCGTCAAAAATCTGTTTCGAATATCAAATATCGAATAAATCACAAAAATATATCTTTCTATATCAAATTTCAAATGAATAAATATGAAATATATGAAATACTAAGTAAATAACAAATAATTTATATTTCAAATCAATATACCAAGCACTTAATATTCAAATGCTTTAAATTAAAAGTATAAGGTTTCATTTTCAAACAGAAATCAAAACCATGTGTAAGCAGCTTCATATGTCCCCACATTCCCCACTTAAATGCCAGATATAATACCTGATTTTGTACCTGATATCCTCCTGCCTTGCCCTAAGCCAATCAACTCCCCAGCAGACAAGATTTATGTTGCGTTAATAAGCCACGTTACAGTTGAGAGCAAAGCCACAACAAAGCTGAAGCTTAGCCGCCCACAAGCATTTGGGAATTACAAGCACAAACTATGCAAATACAGGCTTAACCGTTAGTCAACCTGTTGCTGTAATGGAAAGACAAATGTTAATTGCTTTCAGATCCAATCGAATCACATCGCATCACATCGAATTTGTATCTCAGGTTTCCTTAGGCGCAGAGACTTCTTCATCAATCATGCGCTACGCGCCGCATGACATAACCGATCCAGCTGTGAGACGAGCTGCTGTCTGAGTACCTCTCTGTCTCCCTCCCTCCCCACGTCTCTCTCTCACTCTCTGTGTCTTTCTGTCTCTCCATCTCGAGTCTATTCGAGGAAAAATCAAACTATGCATCAATTAGGCTTTCATTCTAACATAACATAACAATTTCGAGTGCGGCCCGAAATATAAAGCACAACCGGTTTCTATGTCGAATGGTTATTTGAAAGCCAACCTACGCGCCCAGCTACAGCAGAGCTACAAGTATCTCATAGATACGTGGTTGCGTGTGAGTGTGGGCCTTGTTTCAAGTGTTTGTTTGGGTCAAACGTCATCAATGTGGGTTGATCAAATACAAAACTACACTGTGCATAAGTATTTTTGCTTAGATACAAAATATAATGAAGCGTATCTTAACTTACCATTTGCACAGGGCTAGCGCCACGTAAATATCTGTAAAGAAAACAATGTAAAAGATGCTTAGGCAAATGTATCTTTCAGTTTGTGTATCTACAGCTAAATAAATCTAACTTAACAAAGACCGTTGTGGATCGTTTTGGGAGGCTCAGCTCCGGCATAAATCAGCGCGTGTTCGGCACGCAACGAAACTAATCAGAGGCAGCAACAGCGGCAGTAACAACAACAACAGTCACAACAACATCAGAAGCAACAATAGCAACAACAAGGAACAACGCAAACTCTGCCGCATTTTCATGTTAATTAATGAGCAGGCGACGTTAGCAGGCTGGTTGTGCGTGCCTCTCTGTGTGTGCGTGTGTGTTTGTGGTCGCAGGCACGCCAAACGAGTTATTAAAACAGTCATCTATAGTAGACACCATGTATATAAGGTAGAAAAACCGGCCGGCATGCGCTTTCTTGACTGAGGTTAGTTCGCGCCCAGCGACATGAATTGCCATTTCTGTGCCACATGATGTCGTTGAATTCGCAGCATCTTCAATTTGACAAGTGTGCAGCAGAAACCCTAGAAATCAAGCCAACCCAAGGCACCTCCTAAGGCAGCCACAATCATGCTCACATCCAATCTATCCTCAGTCATTTCGTATCCAGTTTCACACAAAATCAACATAAAATCTCAATTAAACAAGAATTTCTTGAAGTCAGCTTCGACTTCTACCTTGATCGCTAATCTATCCAGCTTAATCTTGAGCCTACAACTATCTCTTTGTGGAATAAAATATGGAATATATAAATGCGAAATTTGCCTAATGTATCTCCTCTCTCTTCTAGTTAGTATAATATATCGATTCAGCCAAATTAGCTAACCATAGCTCTGGTCTTGATTGCCAACCATCAAGGTTGCACAAGACGCACATAAAAATCTACATAGGAAAAGGTTTCTTTGCTCCCAAAACAGAAATTACATATAATTTTGTGTTCTTTCGTTGCTTGATAACAAACATTTTAAAACACTGCCGGAGCTCCGGGAACAAAACAAAAATCCCAGGCCAAAATACAAAAAAGAACTCAAGTTTGTCTGCGATGGGAAAACCGGCTTGGGCGACAGGTTGCCGCTGCAATTTACAATAAATATTTGCCACAACGCAACGCGGAGACGGAGGCAGAGGCAGATGCAGAGGCGGGGTAGGGGCACAGGTTCTGGCCAGGATAGTTAAGCGACAGCTGCAACTTCAACAGCAGCAGCAGAGGCAGCAACTCATTTTGGTGGCATCAAAAGGTTGCTCCCGGCCAACTTGTTGTGGTAAGAGAGTGGAAACAGAGAAAGAGAGAGAGAGAGAGAGAGAACAAAAGAGAGGCAGGCCAGAAGGAAGGAGGGGCAGGAGAAGGAAGAGCGGGAAGAGAGGGAGAGCGACAGAGCGAGAGACCGCAACTAGTAGCAAACAGCATTAGGGAAGCAACAAAAGAAACAAAAAACCCGTTTTACAACAATTTGCTGCTACTTGCAGCCCGCCGTCGCCGCAACTTGCCACAAACTCTCGACGGTGCGGCCAGAAACTGGACTTGCCTTCTGATTGGCGCGACATTCCAACTAGAAAGAAGCAGCAGCAGTGCCAGAAGGAGTGCGAGCAGAAGCAGAAACAGAGGCAGTGGCAGAAGCAGAGCCAGAAGTCGAGGCAGAGGCAGAGGCAGAAGATGTATCTTCCAGCATAAAGCAATTATGTTTTATGACTGCATATGGCCCCGAAAACAGCAGAGGAAAAAGCTGTACATACAGATACAGATAAAGATAGAGCAGCACATACAGATGCAGATACATTTACATTGCCATTTACAGCTTCTACTTCTCCACAGCCACAGATACTTTTGCAACTAGCTCGTGATATATCTAAACGAATCGCCAGCTGTCCGAGCAAATGTTCATGTGAATAATGTATCTGACAGATACAGCTATATGAGCCCGGTTTCGGCGCCCTGATATATTAATGGAGACAGCGCGTAAATGGTGTAAATTGCTCTCAGCGTTTTCCGCTAAACGCCAAAAACGCAACCAAAACGAAGACAAAACACTGCGCTCTGTTTCCTCCTTCAGTCGAGATACATTTGTATCTTGTCGCTTGTATCTCGCGTGCATTTGATAGTGAAAAAGAATTCGCTTGCTCTATACCGTCTCTCTATCTCTCTCACACTCGCAGCTGTTTTGTTGTTCTCCCCGTACACGTTTTAATGTGACTTTTATTGTGTTGCCTGCTTTGTTGTCTCATTTGGTATTCAAGTTTTATGTTTGCCTTCGCTTTGAACCTGGCGAACTGAACTTTGGCTAACCCAAAGTGTGAATCAACCAACGAAGAGCGCCAAAAAGGAAACAAATACTACGATTCTATTACGCGTCTTCTGCTTCTTCTTCTTATACTTCTTCTTGCTAAGCAATTCTTCAGTTTAGGGCAACGCTAATTGGCCAACAGGTCTTCTATATATCTTGTTTAATGTGTGTGTGTGTGTGTGAGTGTGTTTAGGATTAGTTGTCAAACTTAATTAGAGCCTCTCACAAGAAACAGAAGCCATAGCGGAAAAGTAACAAAATCTAGAGCGAGCTAAGCTAAGCTGAGGCTGCTTAGCGGAAAAATAGCTGAATAGAAATTCCGACTGCAAATCGACTGCGAAAGCTGCTGCAAAGGGGCAAGAACTACATCTAGTCTAACTCATTAAAGTGAGCGAAGAACTTTCTGACTTGACTCGGTCTTTCACCTGCTTCTCTAAACTAAAGAGATTGTAATGTTGACAAACTTTAACTTCAGTGAACTGCACAAGTCACTTTCTTAGTTTCTTTTACATTCATTAGGTATTTAAATTCATAAGTATCTCTAAAGTTTAAAGCTAGTGAGTTTCTTTAGTTGTTACGAAATATTCAGATGTTATACTCATTTTATAATGCATATCCTAATTATTATTCATATTATCTAATGAATTTCTATCGTGTTCACTTCTTTAAGATTACATATCCATATATTATACAATATATACACAATTCATTCTTGTTGTGAAAGTTCCTCTCAATTTTTGCAGTAGATCTCCTGTTCAACCTTCCCATAACTATGTCCAGGCATTCAAGTTAGAGCTTATTTCATTTTGCTGTTCAGCCAAAAATAAATGTTTCCAGTTCATTCATATTTCTCTCTTTACATTCAAAATTGTTGACCATTTTTCGCTTCTCTGCCTTCTCCCTCAACAATAACAACAGCAGCCACAACATGGCGCCCACACACTTGCACACACACACATGCACACTCGCGTGCAGACAGGTAAATGGTAAAAACTTACGGGCTTTTGTTTGCTTTTCTTGGATTTTAACGCGCCGCTGCAAATAATCCGCTTTGAAGATCAACAATAAAAACAATGACAAAAATGCGGCATCTTTTTTGTAATTTCTTTCTTTTTTTTATTATTCACGCATTTTCCATACATTTATTGATGGCATTTAAATTGTGGCAACACACACATAGATACAGACAGATACACGTAAATATTTCATAGACTTTTTCTACAATATTTAAGCGTCGCTTTAAATATTTAATAAGCTTTTTTGTTTGCACTTTTCACGCGGTTTTTCTTTATTTTTGCTTTGCTTTGCTTTTCTTTATTTGTTGTCGCTTTTCAGGATTAATGCGCAGCAAGCTGTCTGCATTTTCTGTATTTTCCCCTGATTTTCACTGCTCTCCTGCTGCTGTGAAAAGCCAAAAAGCCAACGCACTTTTCCAACTTGAATTTTAACTCTCGACACCAGCAACAACAACAATAAACACGCACGCAGACAAAGACAGACAAAAACGTGCAATTATTCGCAAGCGTCGCGACGCTAAGCAACAACAACAACAAGCAGTAGCAGCAGCAGCGGCGACAATAACAAAACCGGTAATTCGTCGCTGCCGCCGTACAAGAAATGCTGCAAGTTACAGCAGTTGCTGTTGTTGTTTTTATTGCTGCGTTTGCTTCTGCATTTGCATTTGCTTTTGCGTTTGCGTCTGTCTTTGCCTTTTGTCTTTGGTAGAGCGCGCGCACGCGTACCGTATACAGTTGTTGCAGCGCAGTCAGACGAAGCGCTCACACGTCCAAACGGCTCGAAGTCACAACGTAAACTGTCGTAACGTAAAACGTGAAGGTGCTGCCAGAGTAGCAAGCAGGCCTTGCAGCAACAATGGTAACCTACCACCAACAACAACAATGGTGAGTGGTGAGTTTGGCCTGCGTGTGGTGGAAACATAAATGAGAGCGACATTTGGAGTTGGTCGTACGAAGGCAGAATACTCTTAAGCCTTAGCTCAACTCAATTGTGTGTGAAGTGGCTCTAAAACTGTGCACCTTCTTGGCTGTGGTAATTCTAAGAAAATATTAAACTATTGAAGCGTTAATTATTTAATGTTTTTTAATGCCTTTAACATACTTTAAATGCAATGTGAACATACACAGCTGTTGTACCCTGCGCAAGAGTAGCCAAAGTTAGTTACATATGTTGCGCGACATTGTTGCTGACAAGCCACCAAATGTTTACACATTAATATGCAAATGTTGCAAGCATTCTGTTAGCAACATAATTATGTTGCTAGCTGCACTTAAGCAGTATTCTCTTGTGCTAAAATACCAAATATTGAACGATCTATTGCAGGAAAATTATACATGATATTAAAATGTAATATTATACGTTATGTTCATACATTCTTTAGTTTGCAATACACATTGTTATGTGATTGGAAATGCACTCAATAAGCAGACGCCTTTTTCAATGCAAAGCATGAATGTATGCACTGGATTCTACATTATTAAACTCATATTCTATGTAAATACCATGCAAAATAACCATTTTGACACGGTATGCAGCATTTAGTTAATTATTCAATCAGCAAACATTTGCAAACATTTCGGGCCACAAAATTATATGACACATTCCGCACAAATTCAGCCAGAAGGAGGAATCCGATTCGATTTAATTTTAGGCTACCCCGAAATTATACAAATTAACTAATGCTATTTCAGGCTGAACTAGTTAGGCATGCTAACTAGCTCGGTGACTGTGTGTGTGTGTGTGTGCGTTGCACGTGGCACACCGCGCAGACACCCAATACTTAGACACACACTCACACACACAGATAGTGCTTGCAGCTATGGCAGCTGTGAGGTAACCAGGAATCGTACAACATTTTGGCAGCAAACAAGGCCAGCAAATTGCATGTGTTACTGCAAACACGTAGGCACACGGCCTAAAAGCAGAGCACACACACAGATACAGATACAAACACACACACAGACGTGTGTAAAATTTATAGATCACCAAGCTGTGGCCCTTTCCTGCTCCCTCTTCTCATCCTCCTTCTTGCGATGCTTGTTGTGCGGGTCAAGAAAGTGTTGGCAGAGGCAAAGGGTCAGCGAGGGGAAGCTGCCTGAGTTGTTGTCTTTGTGGTTTATCTATTGTTACGCTGAGTGTCTGTGCGTGTCTGTGTGTGTGTGTGTTTGCGTTGTGCTTGCAATTGACATTGGGCTCCCTCACGTTTGATTAATTGCATTCAGTTTGGCTTTCAACTCATTGATTCGGAATAATTTAACAGCCACTTGTGTGTAGCACCTTTTCTCCTCCACTTCCTCCCTTTTTCTTCTTAACCCACTTGGCTTTGCAACTTTCTTCGGGTTTACCTTTTTGTGGTAATAAATTCGAGTTTTGCCCCCTGTCAAGTTGTTCGCCTGCTTATCAAGTGGCAACGCTTTCCAATTACTTAGCGCTGACATTAAACAAATGCAGCAAATCTGTTTTAACGAGGAACACCCTACTCACCTACCCACCGTCCTGCTCACCTCCCTCTTACGTTTTCTAATGCCAACTTGTGACACTCGAGTTGTTCTAATGACGCTTGAGTTGGCGTTGAAAGTGCCTGACAGCACAACTGGAACTTTCAAAGCTCTTGAGTGGCAACTTTAATGTGCTTTAATTTGTCTTCTATTTGTTTAAGATTTGGTGAATGCTGTGAATAATGATTATGGACTAGATGTATAGTAAATCTAGAATCAATAGAAGCTTTGATGTGTTTTAATTTCTTCAATAGGCTTACAGTTTTTAGTTTCTGAGAGAAATTATTTATAAAAAGAATTGCAACTTTACTTATACTATCGAAAGCTTTTGAAACTTACAGGATAAATAGTTCATGCAGAATTAAAGCTACTTAAAGCTTTGTTTTTATTCTAACATACTAAATCATAAACATTCGTACAATTCCAGCTGACAATCAAGTACTTTATCTGCTGACAAGCGAACCTTTTAAAGCTGATGAAAGCTCTAAACTTAAATGGTTTGCTTGCGGGAAATAAAGCAAAATTAAAGCAAAGCTTACCTAATACTATACCATATATGCATACTTACTTACTACAACGAAACAATGCAAGTTCAACAGAAATTTGCGCAATGAAAGCTGCTTAAAGCTCACCTCTTCAACCAATATACAAACGCTTAATCAGTATCCAAGTACTATTACTAGAGCTTTCCAATCTGTTGAGAGCTTTAACATTGCACTCACTCTGTGCTTTCATGCATTTTCTTGTAGCACTAGCAGTTGGTGCCGTTGCAAGTTAAATATCAATACTGCCAAGTGCCAGGTCCGTTTGCTTGTCCTGCCTGCTTGGTTTATGCAAGCGAACCAAACTCAAAGCGACAAGCAGCAAGGGAGAATCGAGGGTGGTGGGAGAGAGAGAAGATAAGAGAGAGCTGCAAGGAAAAGACAGCAGTTGCCTCAGTGCATCTGAATGTTGGGCAGGCGGCAGGACAAGACACACATAACTCAACAAGGGGCAGCAAAAAGCGCAGCCTCAAGCAGCCTTGCAACTCAAAAAATAAAGTAAAACCACTTGTGCTTTCTATGCAAAAATTGCTAAACGTTCTCACGCTCGACAAGGCAGAGAAGATACACACACACAGACACACACACACACACAGAGAGAAACATACAAACATACACTCCGGGACTTGTACTGTGGCTATATGCATAAGTTGGTAGTGGAATTAAACCAACTGCAACCGAATTGCGGCAGATAATTCAATGCACCTAGCGAAGCAAAGCGAAACGTGCAACGTGCAACTGGCAACGTGCAACGTGCGACGCGCGAAAGTCAGCGCAGCGAAACAAACGAAAATGTTTAAGACCTTTTCGGGCAGTCCTTCTTCTTTCTTTCTCCCCCGTCTACCCCCACCAGCTGTCTGCCACGAGGGTAATTTAAAAATCCATTTGTGTTTTGAGATTTCGCCAGCAACGTTTTTTGTCCCACGGCAGGACGCTGGGCAACAATTGCGGTGACACCAGAAAAAAAAAACACGAGCAGTAGAGGCAGCATCAGCAGCAGCAGCAACAGCGATAAAAATAGAATAATAGACAGAAAAAGACTAAAATGGAATAAAACTAACGAGAAATGGAAATTTGCGCCAGGCGAATAGCGCCCTCGCCACGCCCCCGCGTGCCTCTTTTGCCCCTCGCGACTGCGTGACACAATTTCAATTTGCATTGACAGCATGAATTATAGCAAATAATCCTGGGAGCCAAATGCGATTTTAGTGGAGCTGCTGCCACAGTCGCTGCCTCCGCCTGCTGCTCCTACTACTGCTCCTGCCCCGCCCCCCACCCACCTCCTCTTGACCTATCCCCGTGGGTGATTCAGCTTTGACTTCCCGCTGTTATTGATATGGAAATGACTAGCTCACCCGAAAAATTGTAAACTCAACTTTAAATGTATTCACATCGCGCGAGGAAAGAGCAATAAAGAGAGACAAACAGAGTAAAAAGGGAGAGCCAAATGAAGCGCTCGAAAGTATGCTATGAATTTTGTGCGACTCGCAATGCGGCAATTATTATTCAAATTGCTTATGAGTCCAATGCCAAAGTAGATTCTCAGCTCGGTTCGTATATCTATAACGATTGAGAGGCGCTGAAGCTTTTTCCGCAAGCACAAATGTTTTTTTTCTTGGCATATTTCAGCAAATATTTTGTGCTAAAATCACAAATCAATTGGCAAGTGAAATGTGTTGGAAAAGTGAGCTTGAGTTTGAGTGTCTTAACATATATAAAATAAAATAAAATGAAATGATGACTGTAAATAATAAAGATAAATATAGTGTTTTAAAAAAAAATTTATTAATATATTTCGTATTTAAACTTTACTCTTTCATGAATTTCCTATTTGTTTATAAGTTTATTTTCTTTTCTCTTTGTCTCTTTTATTAATAAATATTTAGAGAATATATTCGACAGTTTTTTACTTTTAAACTTTTTTCTCTACTTTTTGTAGTCTATCAAAAAATGTAAAATACTTTCCAGCCAACGGCGCAGCGGAAGCTCGTAATTAATTAAAACAAATTATTTGCCAGCTCATTAAGCATTGCGGCGTGGGCACTCCAGGCATAGCAGCTATGCCACGCCTACTCACCATCCTCCCCTCATTTCTGCCCTCTCCCTGTTCGCCTGCTGCTCATTATTAGGCCACACGGAGCTGCGTCGCGGACACCTTCGGCCAAACTGCAAAGTTTGCAGCAAATTTTCCCATTTCCTGTGCGCACTTTTTAGGTGCGAAGTGTTGATAAAAAATGCATGGGCGAGTGCATTAGGCGCAGCTTCCGTTACACGACAGCAACAGCAGCAGCAACGACAACAACAACTGCAACTGCTGCGCAGCAGGTGCAACTGGAGGTGCAGTTAAAACGCAGCTCATTAGCCTCGCGCGCGCTTTGCACTTCGAACAGTGCATGCCGGCTCGTTGTGGGGCGTGCTTAAGTGGGCGTGGCTGGCACACAGCGCAGACATTGCTGCCGCAGAAAAACTATGTCAAAAACTTTAAAAATATTTTCTGCCCACTGCGACGCCGGCAGCGACGGCAGCAAGTGCTTTCCCCAGCAAGGAGTCATCATCAGTGGCGCGCTAAAGTGCTTTGTGTGTGTTTGCGAGTGTGTGTGTGCGGGGGAATGGGGTGTGTTTGGCCAGCAGGTGTGAAAGATGCTTTAAAAGTTTGCCCGTTGTAAATAATATGCAAATTACGCTGAGAACGACAAATAGACGAGTATCCGTGCGGTAAATCATGCAAAAACAAAGTTGCTGACGACGGCGCGCATTGCAAAGGGAGTGCGGCCAGACGAGAGGAGTGGAGTAAGAAAGCAGCTGAAAGAGAGGGGCGAGAGGGAAACTACAGCACTTGAGATACGTGCGAAACGTGTTCAAGACGCTCTCGGCCAGGAAACAGTGGCGCGTCCTGGCCCGGTGTCGTTTGTCCTGTGTGGCAACTTTACAGCTCGAATACTTTGCCGGTTTCTTTCCCCGTTCCTTTCCCTATCTTACCCCGCTTGCTGCCACTTCCCCCCGCTTATATTGATATTTGTGGCACGTTGGAGTTGAAGTTGAAGTTGACGTTGTCGTTGCAGTCACGCCTGATGCCACTGCCTCCGCTTCTGCCTCTGCCAACAATATCATTGCAGCCGCAGCAGTGTCTAAAAGCATGCAGCATCAAACAATCTCACGCACACACACACACATGCACACACATGCACAGCAGCAGGCTGAGGCGTAAATACATCACGTCAACGCGCTGTCAATGAGCAGCACTTGCATTGTGCATGTGTGTGTGAGCCTGTGTGTGAGTGGGTGTATTGCCTGCTGCCGCAGCGGGACTGCGCTGGGGCTGCACATGTTTTATAAGTCATTTTTCTGCATTACGATACCCTGTAAGTATTAATTATGGCAAAGGGTATGCGTGACTGTCCTTAAATGACTGTGGGAACCAAAGTGCAGAGGAAAGAATTGAATAAGCTGCTGTGAAAGGTGGCAATTGGGGACTATATGTAATATCTGAGATATCTAGATATCTGTCAAGCTGCAGACAATTTAGATTCTTAAAGGAAGCATTAGGAATAAGTGAATAGTTAATGAACAAAACAACTTTTTATTTTTTAACATTTTATTTATTATACTTTTTATATTTAACTACAATTAAGCAACTTAATTAGAGAGTACTATCTTACAAATAAAAGAAGATTAGACAAACAAACGCCAAGCACATGAGAAACATGAGTATTAAATCAAACAACTACAACTCTTACAGGGTATATCGCAATCCGAACACGCCAATTCACGGGTATCTGTTCTGCAATTCGCGTAGAATGCTCTCTTACACAGCGAATCCCGGTTCTTCTCAGCTTGCTTTTTCCTGCTTATAAGTGAAGTGCAATTGCATTGCCATGCAGCACCCCTTGACGAAGCAGCCTCTCCTCCCTTCCCCCCTTTCCCCTTCCCCTGGTGCTGTGTATTTTTTTAAGCCATTTCAGCTTGGCTCGCGCATGACTTGATGCTAACAATGGCATCCACTCCCGGATGCAGGCGTTGACAGGCTCGTTGCAAGCTGCCCGCCTGCCTGCCGCTTTCCACTTGCCCCATGCTCGCTGCTGCCTGTTCTTGCCTGACTGCCGCCTATATCCTGCGAAGCGGGCTGACTGCCTGGCTGCTCTTCGCTGTGACCGGCAATGCATACACACAGATTGACAGTCTTTTAATTAAGAAGCCGTCAAAGATGCCAAAGATGGCGTCGGCACGCAACGCCTCTGCTGCAGCCGAGTGCAGTCGCAGCTTGAGCGTGCCACAAAATCAAGTACAAGTGCGGCCCATGTCACTGGCAATTTGCTGTTGCTCATGACTGCAACGGAGGAGGCGGAGCAGGGGGAAGCGAGAGGGGGCAGTGGAGTGGTTGTACGCAATTCAATTTTGCGTTTATTCACAGATTAATTGAATTTTCGGTTTGGTTTTCATTGTGCGCAGTAAAGGCAGCAGAAGGAGAATGAGATGCAGCTGGCGGGCTTCTCTTGCGACCAGCTGCCACTACCCTGCTCCCTGTGTGTGTGTGCTGCAACTAATTAACCGCAAGCAGTGACAGTTTGCCATCAATTATGCTGACACCTGAACCCATTCCGGCATGGGAAATATGTCGCCAGTTGTCAGCCAAAACGTCCAAATGGCCAAGCCACGTGCCGCTGCTGCAGTTGCTCAGGCTGCTGCTGCTGCGTTGCTTGGCAATTTTCCATTTTTGCCCCACACAGAGAGAGGCGCCTTCACACATGACAAACATTTGCATTTTGACCCGCCTGCGACAGGTGAACTGGACCACCTTTGCTTGCTTTCTCGCACTCCTCTTGACTTTTACTGGTTTTCCCAATTTCCCATGTTGTTTTTTTCCCACTGTGCTGAGTTTTGATTTCAGCTGCAAGTGAGCAGGCAATTACAGCGCTTTAATTGACATTTAAATGATGCAAATAAAGAGTCAAGCTGTTTGCAGCTGAGCAAAGGGTTGAAGGGAGGGGAAATAGAAACATAAATAACAACTAAAGGGCAAATTAAATATTATAGTTAAGCATTTTAAATGCAGTTGTTAACAGCGTAAATTGTGATAAATTGATAAATTGTATACAATTCAAAATTAAAATTTTCTCACTTTTCATGTTTGAATTTCATTTAAATAAAGTTGAAATTGTTAAAATTATAAGAAATATATAAACATATAAATAAATCATTGCCTGCTCTGCATGTCTCGCTGGCGTATGCGCAACGCGCCGCAAAGTATGCTACGGCAAGAGAGCAAAAAGCGAATGTCAAAGGCTCGCTCTGACTTTCGAATGCCGCTGCTCAACCTGAGGGCGTACCTTGACAATTTGAGCACACTACCGTAGTCTTCCTGTGCGTCTCTTCCTCTTCTTATTTTCTCTCATCCTATCTTTCTCTTTCCTTTTCTCTCTCTTTCTCTGTCTGTTGAGGTGTTTAACTTGTTGCCAAGTTTGTTTGGCTCGTCGAGCATGGCAGCAACTGGACACAGAAGTGCGCAAACTATGTTGGAATTAAAAAAGGGAAGGGAAGAGGAAAGAGAAGGGTAGAAGAGAGGGGGCATATCAATTAAAGCAACTTAAACACACTCAACCAGCGCATGTGGCAGTTAAGAGACTCGGAGAGCGAGAGCGAAAAGGGTGCGCTCAAACTGCTCAACAAACTCAACTCGAGATGCGTCTCGTCGTGCAACTATTGGAGACGTGTGAACCCTTAAAGTGCCGTTATTTCAGGCTGCCTCAAGGTGTGACTTATGCAAAAGGCGCAACGGCAGCGCCGACGACGACAAAGACGTAGTGCACTTGCCACACAACTACAACACATGCTTGCACGCTGCCATCTTTCATGCCACAGCTTAGCAAGGTATCTGCACATGTGTGTGTGAGGCTATGTGTATGCCGGAGTGTGTCTGTATTGCTGGTATTTGCTAAGCATTTTGCCGGCATTTACTTGCCAGTTGGCCAGTTGTAGTTGCCACTTTTCGAAGGGGCGGGGGAAAGGGCTCTCAGCTTGATTACTTATGCAACAATGTGCATAAATTTCAAGCATGCCACATGCATATTACTTATACGACCAGTAGCACAGCGGCCCTCGAAAGTTACTAGCACAAAAGTTGTGGCTACAAAATGTTGCACGTTCGACTTTATATGCAAGTTCCTTCCCCCTCTGCTACCCCGCATAATTGATGTTTATTTTTGCACTTTAATTGGTTATTACTTGCAGTAACTTCTAATGTGTTTGGCGGCAGAGCCCGATGGCGCCTGCTAAATGCCTCGAGCACATTAGACGAGCTGCTGTTCGAATTAAAAATTAAGTACAAGAAAATTATGTTTATTGTCATGGTAACTTGGTAAGTTGCGTAACCAACCCTCCCTCTACATGCACTCTACTCATATTTCCAATTGAATAATTGATACTAAGTGTGTGTGTGTGTGTGTGCTGCCACTTGGCTAATTAACTCGATTTAACAATCGTCAAATGCGCAACGGTCTCTCATGTTGCGCCACAACTTGCTGTAATCTCCCCGTGACGAGCTCGCGTCGAATGATTGAAGAACTTTTGATTGAAGCAGAGCAATTCATAATGCCAATTAGTTGCAGCTTACTAGCTTCAATTACGGGTGAATTTTAGAGAATAATTGGAATTAATTGGCAGTCAAATTTCTGATTCAGCGTGAGTCGACACGGAGTGGGAGGTGATGCTGCTGATGATGCCTCATGTGTGGGTCTGTTCGAGTATGTTCGCATGAGGTTAATGCTGCTGCTGCTGCTGCTGCATCTGCATAACAAACTAATTCGTTGTAGTTCAGCGTGTCTGACATTTTCAATTTGTTCGGCATTCCATTTATGTAACTAAATACGGTTGCTCTGAGCAAACTATGTTGGCTTGCTATGCAATGTATAATGCGACTGTTTAGTCATAAGCAACATACATAAATGTGAGCTGAGTAGTAGATTATTATGCATATTTATGAAATGTACATACTTATAAATATACACACTACTACACTATACAAATTAAAGGGAGAATTGAATTAGACCAACGATTAATGAATTAGAAAAGAAGACTTACATAACCTTTCGTCTACTTCTAAGTAGCTTAGTACGTCAAATATCTACATATGTATATACTATGCATCATATATGGCATACCTATTGCAATACAAAGAGCAGATAGTAAACCCTTTCCTTACCATACCATCTCCCTTACGTTCACCCTCGCATTAAAAAAAAAACCGTCTTTCACTTCCTCATTACTTTTGGCAATATAAAAATAAAATAAACCAAAGAGAACTATGTATATTCAACGCCTACACAAACATGAACTGCCCTCGCAGACAACACTAACAATAAAGTGGGTGGCGGGGAGGCGGGCGTAACTTCCTTGCTTGTTCTCAGCTTCCTTTGCACTTTTCGCGTCTCTCTCTTCTCTCGTCCCCTACTCCTCCAGTATGACTTCGATATCGATGGAATCGTGATTCCGATGATAGATAACACCAGGACGCGCACCAGGGCCCGGCACCACAGATCGTCGATGGCGCAGGGCACGCGCAATGGCAAAGATGATGCGGTTCAAAGTCTGTCGGTTTGGTATTGGATCATTTATCGTCTGATAGATGCGGATGCGACAAGGACGAGTGGTTCCTGGTGTCACTTGAAGACTCCGCCGGGAACGACGCCGACGATTTCGAACCGTTTGCATTTGCGATGTGCGCATCTGCGGCGACGATGTAGCCTGTCCATCGACAATGAGATCATTCACTTGGCTGTCGTTGAACTCATTGGGGTCGATGTTAGATGAGCCGGAGGTCATCTTGTAGTTAAAGTTCAAGTCTGTGGAAATATAAGCCATTAGAATTGTAGACAAGAAGGCTCGAGCTCAAAACTTACTATATCTTTTGAAAGTCGTTTTCGTGTTTGTTGCTTTTTGTTGTTGTATAGACTGTCTATATCTAGTGATACATATATATAAATGTTCAAAATTTATGGCACTTCTGACAGTTTCCCCAACGTGCTTGAAAGTTTTCTAAATGAAAATTAAAGTAAAAATTTTTGACAAGGAGGTAAAAAGTATACAAACAAAAGAAATTGCATTAAATGCGTATTCCGTTGATTTAACAACTTTAAACTGTTTATTAAAAATAAGTTGAGAGATTTCAGTGCAGAGTGAGTTTGTAAATTGCAGTGTTTGCAGTTCGCTCTGCCAACTCTTTCACTTTGCAATTAAATACATATTAATTAAATTAAGTGCACTTCCGCTGTCATTAAAACGTACACACACACAAACACAGGCACCCACACAGACAAACAACGCAGCCCCGTCAGGTGCATTGGCAACGGCGGCAACTTTAACTAAAGCAACAACAACATTTGTCAGCTTGACTAAAACAACAAACAGCTGCACAAACAACAAACAACAATCAACATCCAACAATCAACAGTGCACAGTCAACGCAGTCAACACAGTCCCTTTCCCCCCGAGCAGCTAGTTTATGGTCAAATGAATGACGTGGCCCCAGCCCAACCCTGACATAGACATGTCATCAAGTGCAGCGTCGGAGCCTGCGGCCGCTTTGAGGCAGCTCTTGCTCTCCCTATCTTCTCTTTCGCTCTCGCTCTCAGTCCCTCTATCTCTGTGGGGCAACACAAAACAAGACGCTGACAAAGTGTTGCATAGCCCAGCGGGAAGTTAACTAGTGAAAAATGTGCATGGTTAGCGCAGTAGGTGGCAAGCATAGGGAAGCTACTCTGCGAGGCAGGTTGCTGTAAGAGGCGACTGACATAGCAAATTAGTGGGAGCAAGTTGCGCATGCAAATGTAAAAACTGTTGCCTACTTTTAAGCGCCCTTTGAAATTACCAGCAAGCTGAAGCAATTAAGAAAGCGTTGCCTGTTTTTCAGCAGCAATGTAGACAAAGGATATTAATTATTGTAATAAATATTTAAACAGATTTTAATGGATAATGGCAAATTAAAAGTAAAACAATCGAGAAAAGGGCAATGCAAATATGTAAATTTTATCTTTATTTTTGCATTTACTACAAACAGCTATTTCTAATATTTTTAACTTTGTCTTCTTGTTGCAAATCACTTCTCCCTCTTTTCAATTCAAAGCCTCCATTGTTCAGTGACTTTTTAGTGCTTCAAACTCCTGATTAATCAGGTGTCAGTCTTGCTATTCCACGCTGAACTTAAAACAATCTCATTGTATCGCAATATCCAGCAGGCTCCACACACACAATAACAACAACAACTCAAACTCACTTGCATACTTTCGCACACACGTGCACACGCACCCCCACACAGACAATGCACTCGAGCTGTCTGTCGTTGAGTGTATTTGCGCTTTGTTCCCCATGTGTGCTTTGTGAGCACCTTCTGACATTCTGATGAACTCATAATTTGAACTTTGACATCGCCAGCGACATGCAACATTGCAACACTGCAACACAACAACAGGGTACAGCGAGGGGTTAGGAGGAGTGGCAGGTGAATGTGCATTTTTGCTAATTGAAAAATCTGTTTTTACACTTTATCTAAACAAATAGTTGAGCGGCAAATACAAAATTGAAATTCATTGACGCAGCGCACGCACTTAAAACGCTTTCAGAGGCCGCTGTCGATGCTAATGCTAATGCTAATGTAATGCAAATGCAAATGTAAATGCTAATTGCGTTTATTGCGTGCACTCGTGCGTTGCTCCTACGCACACACACACACGCACACAGGTACATACGTGCTCTGATACTCATGTAATAACAATTTGCAGCAGGTCGTGCGATTGATGGATATGTTTGCCATTGCATAAATTACTCGTCCGCCTGGCCCAATCTGTCTGTCTGGCTGTCTGTCTCTATACAAATTACATGACACGCATAATATGACAGCTCTGGCAAGTCCTCAACAACCATCGCTCACTTGTGCCATAGTTCAAGGATGCCAAGGAGTAGACGCCGCCGCCGCATCGCAGGTGCCGCGTGGCGTATAATTTGCTTCAAGGCCCAGTGGAAATGTCGCCGCTAAAGTTGCGGCTCGGTTGTTACTACAAACTTTTCGTAGCCCCAGAGTACAACGCACATACACACACACACACACTGACACAGTCGGAAACAAACACTCGTACAAAGCAAGCTCGAGCTGGAGCCTTATTAACGTTGTCTGCACAGTTTGCTGAGCTCGAGAATTTATCATTTTCCCCGCTGAATCGCAGAACTTCTCCAGCAATGAAATATTAACTTAAAGACACTTAAAGTGCGCAGTCAACCAGCTACCCCCGGTTCACCCTACCCCTCTCCGTCCTTCGCTTCTAATTCCATCAGGTCTTAAGTTGATTTGTGTGCTGACTGATGAAATTGCGCATACGCCCCATTTGCCATTGGCCCTTGGAAAGAGCACAGCTTAACGCCTGCTGCTTTGTAGTTCTTCATCTGGGCAAACCACAGCTACAGCTATAATCACAACAACAACAACAACAGCAAAGATAAGTAGTGCAATAAGCAACAAGCTAACCACATCAAGCGAAATGACCAAGAGGACACGCAGGACACTCTGAGCGAAGTCAGGTGAAAAATGTACAATAATTATATCCTGCAGAGAATGAAAATGTAAAGAGAAGAGTTTATTCAGTTGTTGCGGGAATGTAGGTAAAGAAATAAGGTTTGTAATCAACTAGATAGTCTGTACTATACATAAAGCTTTGCTCTATTCTTATAGCATTTGATTAAGCAGCCATAATTTTCATATAAATTATTGGATTTTTTTAGTAGTAGTAATTTGACAATATTTTAAATATTATATATAATGTTTAAAACATATAATTGTGCTTTCAAGTCGTATAGCTTGTTTGCAAACCATCCAATTATTATTTAATAATGACTACAGACTTGAACAAATCAAAAATGTATTTGCACATTTTATTAAGTGTTAAAACTTTATTTTTTATTTAAACCAAGTTAAGGTTGCTAAATAAAACGATTTTCAAAACACTTCTAATGTTCTTTTGTTAATGAATTCCATTTTTAAGTGCTCAACAAACCGCATATAGTTTATATGCTTTAAAGGGTGTACACAAGAGACTACGCTGTAGGCCTTACACAACTCTTAATAAATTTTCAGCATAAACTAAACTTCAGCTCGTCTTCATCGCTATAAAAGTAATAGAATAATCGTTATAGCAAGGAAACTTCTAATGCCGATCTAAAGAACTTTCTCAGTGCATTCGCCCCTCATAACCTAATGCTCTCAAGCGAGCGAAAGAAAAGCGCTAACAAATCCAATTGCACTTTGCCTGCTTTGCAGAGCGCACACACAAACACACACACACACGGGAGTAAATGTACTTGAAGGGCAACAAGCGTTAACATGCCATACCGATGTCAGATTGACGCGCCGCACTTCACTTCCATATTGATATGGAGAGTAGAGAAGGCAGTTGCAGAAAGGGGGAGGGAGAGAAGAGGCAGAGAGACAGAGCGGAAGAGAGGGAGAAAGAAATAAAAATAAAATTGTCAACAGAGAAATGTGAAAATGAAGAAGTGAACGAAAGAATATGCAACCAATAAGGGAAATTGTAAATGCGGGAAAATGCTGCCTGTGGCTATTGGGGGCGGGGTCGCTTGACAGGACAAACAAATACACACACACAAACACATACACACACATAGAGATTGCATGGAAGTGCAGCTCGACCACGATGACGATGATGACGACGATGACGGTGATAATGATGTTGATGTTGAATTTCGATGCTGTTGACAATACAACATTTTTTTTTTTTTTCATTTGCCACAGCGCGCTTTTTTTTCTTTTTCGCCATTTTTTGTTAACATTTACATTTACAGCTGCAATCAGGCTGCTGTATCAGGCAGAATACAAAAAAAAGAAAATATTAAACGTAAATAAACAAAAAGTGTTGAACATTTCACGCTTAAAACAATCAAATTGTTTTCGCTGCACGAGCTGTGAACGCAAACAACAACGACAACGAAACTGCAACAACAACTGCAATTACAACAACAACAATAGCAACAAGAACTGCAATTACACCTGCTTTTAATAGTTGCGAGATTTTTTTTATTTAAATGCAAATGGCGTAAAAAATGCTGCGCGGTGAACCGCCATTTGCAGCGCCTGCACAGCTTGAGTTCGCTATTAAAGCGCATTAAAGCTTTAAAGCTTTATTTATTACGTTCAGATTAAGTTGTCGATTATGCTCAAAGTGCTGCACAACATTAAAACACTCGGAGTTCACTTGGTTTATTTGGCTTTAATCTTAGATTGGCTTGAAAATTTAACAGATAATGCTTACTGCGCGTTAAAGCGCATTAAAGCTTTAAAGTGACTCTTACTTATTTATGTATATACATTAGTAAGTATATAAGAGATTTAGATGTCTTTGAAAACAGTTGCCGTCTTTGGCACAAATCTTGGATTACTTTAAATAAAACATATCACATTTAAAGCTTTATAGCAACTATTTTACTTTAATATCGTTCCAGAGGGTTTATTAATTTTGACCAGGAGTTTGTAACGCGCCTGTGGAGATATGTCCGACCTTATTCAATATAAATCAGCATCACCTTTCAACATAGACGTGAAACATACTGTAACAATCGTAGATAGGAGCCTGAAAGAGTATAAAACTATCGGCAGGCAAAAAGGTGAAGATTATTCTTCGTTTTTTATTTATTTAAATATAAGGCCCCTAACTCGAATTGGTTCCACAACAATATAAGTACATGCCTAAAATCATAGATTGCCCCTATTAATTACTTACTAATTCTAATGTTTACACCAACTAACGTGCCTGTTAATTGTCCTTAATCCCTTGTTTACTTCACACACTCAATGAAGCTGGCTTCTATTTCAAATTATTCCGCTAGTGGTTCCTCTCACTTTCAGCCAGTCTCATTGAATGCCGAAACGATTTTCAGCTCATTGCCAAGTGCATGGCCAAAATTGCAGTTTGCCAACAGTGACAGCCTACGCGGATCTACCCTCTTCTCTACCCTCACCTTTCCCCTCTCCTACCTAACACCATCCTGTTTGTGTAATTAACGCGGCTCCGGCAGTGTCTGTTGGCATTTGGCCAACACAATTCAAGCGCTGTTCTAACAACAATTGTGGCAAAAACTCGTGTTGCATTACTTCTTTTACCCCCCCTTGCCTTCCCTTCCCTTTGACACGCCCCTGCGCCCAAACAGACAGATAAAATATCTAAAAAATAGAAACGTTTTGTGTAGGAGTTTTTCTCCTATGCACAACAACTACCAAGCGCATGTTTTTTCCTGCTCCTCTCTGCTTTGGCCGAGCGCGCGTAATTAAAAATTCATCATACGCCATGTTGGCGCTGAGGCAACAACAACAAACAGGGCGGGAAAAAACAGCGTGCAACTTAATGAACTTTAAAGTTTTTGCGGTGCACGCTAATTGGAAAACAATTAAGGCACGCCAACTACGCAACTATCCGCGTGGCTGCCGGGATTGACGGGCCACAAAGTCAAAGGATTTTGAGAGAGAGCTGCAACAGCAAGAAGGGAACGAAGCAGAAGAAGAAGGAAAAACTAAATAATTTTACGTGAAAATCATTAAGCGGTAAAATGATAAATGATAAGAGTAAATGGGGAATTGTTTGTGGGCTTAATAAACTCATCGCGCGCGATATTCATCGGGGGCAGCAAGGGCAAACTCATAACTTTGGCTACAAACTTGCCGTACTAGCCACACCTGCCACTCACCACTTGCCACTTGCCGCTTGCCACTTTCTAGTTTGGTTGTCTTGTTAAATTTGCTGCTGCTGCTCAGCGGCGCAAAAAGCCGCCGCTGTTTGGCTTTGTGGTGCGTTCTTGGCCAAAAGAACAAACAAAAGTGCAGCGAAATTTGAAATTTGTTAGGGCCAACAGAGAGCAAAGAGAGAGAGTGAGAGAGAGAGAGAGAGAGGGGGGAGAGAGGCGGGCAATCGGATATGGCCAGCGGTCAGGTAATTGAAAAACTTTCGGGTCTTGGCGCAAGGGCGCAAACTTTTGATTGCAACTTATTTCCCGGACAAGCTCAGGCCTAATCAATTGACGCTTTAAGTTACCAACTTACCGTTAGCTGTTACCGTCAGCTGCGCTGGGCTGGCCAAAGTAGGACACACGCCAGAGTGTCGCCCCCGTGGGGCCAGTTGGCGCTGCCCAGTGGCTGCAACAGCTGCCTGCACCACATCCGACTGCCTTATCGCCTCGACAATCGAGCGCTCTCTACCCACTTTCTCTCTGTCTCTTTCTTCACTTTCCCGCTCTCACAGCATTTGCACGTTTCGCTATGCCAAAAACGGAAATGCACAAATCACGAACGTGCAACTCTTTGTTGCACGCAGCGAAACGTAACGGAAATATGCGTGCAACATATGTGAGTGCGCTGACGGTTGGCAGCAAACAAAAATCCTGCAAAAAAAATGAGAAGCAACAAGAACGTGTTGGCAGTGCACGACTGGCAGATACCCTGTAGGCATTTTAAGGTTTTACGGCAAGTAAAAAAGAGAAGATGAAGAAGAAATAGAGGGAAATAGAGCCTTCTTTCTGACTTCCTCGCTCTCTCTCGCTATCCTTCAATCTGTGCCTGGCTCAACTATATAGTACCCTGTAAAAACATTTTATTTACATGCAATGCTAAGTTAAATGTGTGCCTGCCTTTTATTTAATGTTGAGTAACTGTGTTGAACGACTATATATACCCTGTAAACATTTATCAAGTTAAATTATCGCTATACGTTTATCCAAAGTTAAAGACTGCAAGAATTGTCATTTACTATTTTCTCTGGCCAATTACAGGGTATAAATTGGATGCCCATTCAGCTGGCGTCAAACAAAAAGTATGCAAAGCGAGCCAAAAGAGCAGCAGAACAAGCGAGGCAAAGGCGACTACTGACACACATATGAATGCTGTCGGATGCCACTGAAAGAGAGCAAGAAGAGGGGGCAGAGAGCAGGGAGCGGAAGGAAAGGTGGGAGACAGGCGCAGGCAATGCGGAAAGAAGAAAGCAGAGCAGCCAGCGGAGAATGAGAGAGACAAATAGGACAGCGGCAGCAGAGGCTGGCAAGGGAGCAGAGGAGGGGCTGGTGGCATGGCGGGGCCACACCAGTCGAGGCTTATGTTGTGTATGTGTTTTTTTGGTTTTGGCCTGTTTACACATGTTATGGGCAACAGCTCGACTGGGATCGGCACGAGCTGCCGCTGCTGCCACCACGGCTGCTGCTGTTGCTGCTGTCAGCAACTTGTGCGCAATTGAAACTTATGAAATGCAAAAATGTTCACCCGAAAAACAGCAACAGCAACAACAACAAATAAAACACGAAGCGCAGCAATAACAAATGCGAGAAATCAAGAAAGTATACATAAATAACAGAGGAGAGAGAGAAGGGAAAGAGAGCCGGAGAGGGGGAGCAAATAATGCAAAATACAATGCAAGTTAAACAAAAGTTGCATGCAACTTTTTGGGCGGAAACGGAAACGCATGTTGCGCCATGGCAAAGCTTTTGTTGCACAAAATATGGAAGGGAGCAAGAAGAAAGATGCAAAAAAACGAAGAGGAGAATACAAATGTTTTATTGTGCACACAGACAAGTGGCCTAAATGCGATTCAATAGTTAACTTTTGGCCCCATTGTGCAGCAGAGGCAGAGGCAGTGGGAGAGGCAGCAGTTGAGTCGGAGGCAGTTGGGGCAGCAACAATGCAACTTTATGCGCTTATCCCGGCACAGTTCAACGACTCGGGACGATCGCAATGCAATCTGCATGCTTAACTGGGCGGCCAAGCAGGCGTGGACAGTAGCAGAGGGGAAGAGAGTGAGTGTGAGGGCGGGGAGCTGGAGCTACTTGCAACGCTTTGCAGCATCGAAGCGTAATTAAAGTGCCAAAGAAATATGGCAAATGCCGTTAGCCACAGCCAATTAACCGCGTCGCTTTGTCGCGCTGCCGACGACGACATTGAACAATGGCAACGGCAGCAGTAGCAGCAGCAACAGCAGCAGCAACTCCGGCAACAGCAGCAACTCCGGCAGCAGCAACAACAACAGCAACAACTCGAGCTCAAAAGGCAAGGCAATCATAAAGTCACTTGCCGCACGGAAATTGCAAGCTGCGGTCAGCAATGGCACGTGGCACTAAGCACGCCCCCCAACGCCAGCATGCCACGCCTACTGCCACCTCGCCTGCAAAGCTTTTCGCTCACAATTTTCACAGTTTTTCACTAAATTCGCCGGCTACGGAAATTGCAAACTGCGGGCGGCTGCTGCGGACAGTTTTTTCTTTCTGTCTCTTTTATTGCACGCCAAAGTTTTGTAAGAAAACGAAGCTGTTGTAATTATAGACAGTATATATTAAATACTAAATAGTATTTTAGTATATATTTTTCGTATTTTGCCTGCATCAACTTAGAGCGTCAGCTCCAGCTCAATATGCTGTGGCTGCTGCTGCTGCTGGTTGAACTCCAACTCCATGAAGTGCGGCCTCTGCTCCTGCTGCTTGATCTCCAGCTCCAAGTGCTGCTGTGGCTTCTGCTGATTGGCAAAGATGTCCAGCTCAATGTGCTGGGGCTTCTGCGGAGGCTGTGGCTTCTTGATTTCCAGCTCAACATGCTGTGGCTTCTGCTGCCCAAGGATCTCCAGTTCAACATGGTGAGGTTTCTCTGCCGCCTGCTGTTGCTTGATCTCCAGCTCAACATGGTGAGGTTTCTCTGCCGCCTGCTGTTGCTTGATCCCCAGCTCAACATGGTGAGGCTTCTCTGCTGCCTGCTGTTGTTTGATCTCCAGCTCAACATGGTGAGGCTTCTCCTGCTTAAGGATCTCCAGCTCAACATGGTGAGGTTTCTCTGCCACCTGCTGTTGCTTGACTTCCAGGCTCACAAGATGTGGCTGCTGCTCCAACTGTTGATTGAGCTCCAATTCAACATGTTGTGGCTTGACGCCCAGTGGACGCACCTCAGCAAAGATGTGATCGTAGTTGGGGGCACCCGCTGCAGGTTTAGCTAGCTTGGTGCGGGGCACAGTGCGTTCCCAGGGCAAGGCAAGGCTGCTGCCCAAAAGTGCAAGCAAAGTTACGAAAATTATGGATCTCATCTCGAAACGAAGGCTACTGAATGACTATGAATTGTTCCTGACTGCGTGGCAGCTTAAATAGCTGCAAAACAAATGTTGAACATTTTTGCAAGTTCAGCAGGTTAATTAGACAGCGATATCAAGTGTTATCAGAGAGTCTAATGGGGGAAGGGAAACCCAGAAGCTGACACAGCAAGCGACAGTTGGAAGCATGACTAATTACAAGTGATTAGATAAGATGCAGACGCCTGCTGGGGAAATTGTAATTAAACACAAGAGATGAATGACACGGTTTGTTTTGGAATCGAAGCCAAGTTTAATTTGATGTCAGTGAAATATCATAGATGCGCACCAGGTGATCCTCCCCGCAGCTGGCCAATTGCAGTGCGGTCTGTTGACCTGGTCGGAACTGCAGTCGCTTCACGGTCAGATGATGCGCTTGGCTAAAAAGGATATACTAAAAGTTAAAACCTCACTTTCATATAGTTGCTACACCACTTACTCCTTGTTCAAATCGCAGCCAAGTTGCCATTGTCCATTGTTGAATCGGTAAATCTTGACAAGGCCACTCTCAGTACCCAGTGCCAGCACATAATCCTCGCCCAGACAACGCAGTGCAAAACTCACCGCAGTTATTGATTCATTCTTCAGCTCCAGTGTACCAGCTGGCTGCCAACCATTTAGGGAACTACTGCTTGCCTCTGTCTTCTTCTCGCCCAGCGTCCACAGAACCACTTTGCCTTCGCGTGAACTGGTTGCAAAGTATTTTCCATCATGCGACCAATCGCAGGACCAAATGATGCGTGTATGGACACCGTTACTCTTGTCTGTATTGGCTACAAGCGCGTAGTTGCTGAGCGGTTCATTTGGCTGCTGTCGCTCGTAGAGTGACCAGCGACGATCCCGGGAAACCGAAAGCAAATAACGCGCATCGGGCGAGAAACGCAGCTGTGTCACCGTCAATTGGTGTCCACTGAGCTTCTGCAGCTGCTTCCAGTTGGCTGTGTTCCTGCGGGGGACAAGCAGCAAGGTTAGTTTCAGATTTCTCAGTTGTTATAGCATCAACTTACCAGAGTATGATCTGTGCATGCTCCGCTGTGCTGGCACGACAAGTTGAAGCCAACACTGTACCATCAGGGGTGGCTGCCAGCGCATAGAGCTCGTAGCCGTGCCCGTAAAGCTTCTGCAGCTCGGGCCACAATGTGTTTTGCATCAGTGTCTCCTCCTGCGGTGGCGTTTGCAACGTTATGGGCACAAAATAGTTTTCAGGATAGTCATTCTTCGCTGTTGAGGCTTCGTTCTCGGGTGTTTCCACCTTGTAGACTGCCTTGTTCGAGAGTCCCAGCGAAGGCACCGATGCTCCCTTGGGCAGAGCTGAAAAGATAACATGTTGTATGAGAATCTCTCTATAAGATTGCAGTCTTAATGACTTTGATACTCACAATCCAGCAGAGCATCCCCGGCCGTATCATTCTCTAGTCGACTGAGATGCCGAAAGTTCTCAATAAAGTTTGCCGGTGCTTGGAATGTGCGGACAATTTTCTCCTCGGCACCACTGGCGAATCTGTAGCGTGAGAGCAAAGCCAGTGTTTGCATATCGTAGCCATGCACCTGAGGACGCGCAAGCTCATGCCAAGTGGCCGTTGACTCGTCAGTGGACTGCAGCCAAGGTGCGTGCAGACGCGTCGTTTGATCCGCGGAAACAGTCATCAAGTAAGCGCCTTCATGCTCCCAGGCCAAGTCGCGTACTTCACCATAATGACCGCCTATAATGACATTCGATGTCCAGAGCTGTGGCGTCGCCTCATCCTGATTCCAAATGTGGAAGCCACCTTGATAGCTGTGGGCCATAATTGAGCGACCGTCCTCTGCGAATTTGCCGCCAAAGAAGCCCATTGAATTGCCGCCCACCTCGCCAACGCGCACCTGTTCCAGCCAGACACCATCCTCAGTGGGCGCCCATATAATGAGTGTCTTGTCAATTGAGGCGGAAAGCAGGCGGAGTTCTGAATCGAAGAAAATCATTAATGGTTCGTAATTAGTCTGGATAAATGTTTTCACCACTAACCATCTTTAGCGTTCTTGTGCCAGTGTACGCCGTAGATCCATCCCTCGTGGCCATAGAGAACTGATTCTAGTGTGATTGCAAACCAGGCCTGTTCGCCTAGTTGCACAATCTTCTCCTCGACACAGAGTTCTCCGCTTTCGGCCTCACTGAAGTTCAGAATGTCCACGCGATTCTTGAGTACCTGCTCTTTGTTGCGCGGTGCAATGCGCCACAAGCGTATGAAGTTATCCTGTGATCCACTGGCCAGCAACAAATCATCACCGTCATAGATAAAGTCCAAGCCACGCACCCAATCCTCATGGCCCAGAAGTTTGTGAACCCTTTCGAATTTTCCAGCGCTGGCATCACCGGAACCACCAGATTGTTCTGCCCACAATGAGACTGTTTCGTCGTCCCCACTGGAAGCCAAAAGAACCTGCTTGCTTTGAGGAAGCAATGTGAGACGCAACGAGAAACAGAATCCGCCTGACAACTGCACGGTTTGAAAGCAACTGAGTTCGTCGTTAGACTGTAGATGCCACAATTTAATGGTGTTATCAGCAGCTGCAGTTGCAAGCAACCAGATGCCAGTTGGACGCAGCACACCATCGACAGCGTTGACGCCGCTTTCGTGTCCCTTGAGTAAAATTCGTTTCTTAGCCCCAGCCGTGTCCAGTTGCCATAAAACTGCGTTGGCGTCATCTGCGCCAGAAATCAATCTGTGCTCATCGAGCCACTTTACTGCATTCACACGCCTTGTGTGCACCACAAGCGTGAACAATATTTTTGCCGAATTTCCATTATACTAAAAACGATTTCGATAAATATTCAATATGATTCATTGTTGTTGCTACGGGCTCACCCTCGGATCCAGCACAGCCACCGCATTACAGGCACCATAAGCAATCAAACCACTTGGACCCCAATCGGCGCACTCTGTGGTGCGATTGCAGGCCACCGAGGTGTATACATTTGTAATTTTCATGTTATATTATTATATTATATATACTTTTCACTTTCCACTTGCAGCTCAGTTTATTTTGTTGTTATACACGTGCGTCCACTGCGCCGCACACTGCTTTCAAAACTGTGGTAGCAAACAGCTGTTGCTCTAACAGCTGTTACTGTAGTGCAAGCGGGACAACACTATGGTGTCATCAAAAGAGTTGCCAGCCTGCGCAAAATGTGTTTGTGTATTAAATTAAAATCAAAACATTGAGTTAATTACTAAACAATCACATAAAAATATACGAAAATAAATGAATTTAATTTTAAAAAGAGATTGTATTTTATAAATATTTGTATTTTCCAGGAAACAGCTGCATTAGAAATGTAGTTTATTTTTTGTTCGACAATCTGGCAACTCTACACTGTTTATAAATAAACATTGTTTGTATGTACACTTGTGTTGTCTGGCAGTGCAGTGGAAAAAATTAGCCGTCAATTGTTAAAAGTGCAGCTAGAATCGGGGAGGCAACGCTTAATTAAAAGTAATTTGCATAATTGATTCGATTGTAGCCTTTAGCTCAGTTACACGCTTCAGTCTAACGTCAAGCAGCGCATAGGGCGTTCATAGTTTTTCGCTTCTCTGAGTCACTCGGAACTTGCATCTTTATTTATTTTATTTCTTTTTTCATCGCCACCTTAGGGGAAAAAATGCATGAATGTGTTTCGCCAGCAGCATAATCGAAGCGCATAAGAAGTTATTTATAGCGCCGGAAGTAGAGGCCAGAGATAGAGACAGCGCCACGCCCTCCACCTCCAGCAGACGCATTTCGGCCAGCAAAATGTCTCGCAGCAAGTCTCGACTACAAACTGAAGTCTGCGGCGATTGCGGTGCAACTGGTGAGTTAATGTTCACAGTGAGAACCGTAAAAACAACAACTGAATTAACTATTTGAATCAGATCCTTCGTGGGCTTCCATAAACCGTGGCATATTGCTCTGTGCGGATTGCTGCTCGGTGCATCGCAGCTTGGGTCGCCACATTTCCATTGTGAAGTCGCTGCGTCAAGGCAACTGGCAGCCTTCTGTGCTGAATTTTGTCAATTCTCTCAATGCCCATGGTGCGAACAGTGTGTGGGAGCATCATCTGCTCGATGGCAGCACAAATTCTTCCGGTGGCAAGCATTTGCCACGCTGGCGCAAGCCGTCGCCCAAGGATCCTTTGCACCCAACAAAATCGGACTTCATTAAGGCGAAACATGTGAATTTGAACTTTGTGCTAAAGCCCAGTTTGTTGGACGACGACGACTCCAGTGGTGGCGGCAATCTGGAACAGGAGCTCAGTCGACAGCTGCATGCAAGCGTACGCACAAGTAATCTCGAGACTTCGTTGCGCTTCCTTGTGCAAGGTGCCGACCCGAATTACTATCACGAGGAAAAGTGCTCAACACCATTGCACATGGCAGCAAAGTTCGGGCAGGCATCGCAAATAGAAATGCTGCTCATCTATGGAGCGGATGTGAATGCATTGGACGGCAACGGCATGACACCGCTCGAACTGGCCAAGGCCAACAATCACAGCATCATTGCCGAACGCTTGCTCGATGCCATGTACGATGTCACAGATCGTCTGATTATGTTTATGGGTGGCAAGAAACCCGATCATACTGTAAGTTAAGAAAGCAACTAGCAATCTTGATTTTCTTATTAATGATTCTATTAAACCCTGCAGACTGGCCGTCACTTGATCATACCAGAGACGAACAGCGCCGAGATCAGCGAGCAGCTAAAAATAGCACGTGGCAAGCTGCAATTGGTGCCGAATAAAATGTTCGAAGAGCTTGTTATGGATCTATATGACGAGGTCGATCGTCGCGAATGCGAAGCCAGTGAGTGCTTAAAACAATAAGTGATTAATTAAAACCAATTCTTGTTAATACTTTTCGCCAACTTGCAGTTTGGTCAACCAGCACACTGAACGCTGATCACGCAACTGTGCCATTTCTGCCGGCAAATCCATTTTTGAGCGCAACACGCAATCAGGTATGTTTTGCCCAAGAGCCAGCTGTAAATTAAAGCAGTTACTTAATCATTTACTTAAACTACAGGGTCGTCAGAAGCTAGCACGCTTTAATCGCGCTGAATTTGCCGGTCTGCTGACTGATGTGCTAATCGATGCACTGCGTCGCCAGAATATGGCCAATCTGCGGCCAATGGACACGCCGTTGCCAACACAGTCGTTGCAACTGTTGCCGTACGGCAACAACTCTACCATGTACAGCAGCTCCTTTGAGCAGAGCATGCACGATCCGAATCTATCGGACGATGAACCCATTTACGATCCGGTGGCCAGTGATGATGACTATGCTCCAGTGCCACCAATGGCGCAGCAGGTAAACTTAATGCGCCAAAAGATACTCAAGCTGAACAACAGCTTCGGTTAGACTAAGAATCAAACAAACACTTGTGCTGTCTCCCATGTGTTCAACTGGTCAATGTAGTGCCTAGATCCAATATATACTCGTATATACATCTACATATATATGCAAACCTCATTAGCAGTCGATAAAGTAGTGAACCCTACTACAATTAGCCTTAAGCATTTCTAGTCCAAATAAAATTAGTTGCTATTGCTGAAATTGTAGTTTAAATGAATTTAGAACCATTCTTGTTAATTTCATAGTTTATTATGTTTCATTTATGTATCAACTTATTATTTACTTATTGTTTTTTCGTTTATTTCTGCACTCTCAGGCCATTGTACACACGCCGCCACGCAATGCGAACTCACAAAATGAGATGGAAACGCTGCGTAAGCAGCTCAACGAATACAAATCCGAAATCAATCAACTGAAGAATGTGGTGCAGCAGTTGTCCAGCGAGAACTCGCAGCTGAAGTCTAAGTTCAGCAGCACCTCCAACAACAGCGTCTACGATGAGCCACTGTGAGATTTGATTATGCTTTTTATTTATTTTTTATGTTATATTCATTCATTTTCTTTGGGTTAGTCGCATTGATTTGAGCCTCAACAGTCCCGACTCGGAGCACGAGCCAATGTCACTTCCTGTAGGCATCAACTCGGAAGCAGCTGCGGCGGCAGATAGTTCGTCATCCAATGGTTCGTCGAATCAGTCTACTATTAAGCGACCCGCCAGCATGTATGAGCGTCGTCTGGCCTCCAATTTGGCCAAGGGCAACAACGATGTGCGCAACACAACTAGCATGTACCAAATGGCTGGCGATGGGAAACCATTTGGCGAGGAGGTTAAAATACGTTCCGATTTGGTGACACGTAGACTCAAGGAACTCATTCAGGCCATGCATCCGGCAACAGAGGCCGAGAAGCAATCGATAGCACCACATGGTGAACGCATACGCAGCGCGGTGACAGATCTAATTGCTCTGTATGCCAACTTGGTGAGTGCTGCATTGTATTTGAATCGTTTATTCAGCTGTTTCTAAACTGATTCATTCATTCCATTGTAGCCACCCAATGCAAGCGAAACAACACGCGAGACTCTGAAGCAGCTGACACGCAAGAACATACTCATCCAGCACGAGTGCGAGAATCTGCAGAAGTCCATTGAGGCAGAGGACCAACAGGCCATACAGAAGAACACACTGGAGGTGCGTGACTGCGCCTTCCACATTGCAAGTGCCATCAAGACGCTGGTGCTGCAGTTCTACTGAATGAAGTTAGTTCTTAAGTTCAAAGTGTTTCAAAGCATTTATGCCAATCACAGTTAAAGACGAAGATAACACACACACACAAGTATTGACCCCTGACCCCCTTCCCCTGGTAACTGACCCACTAACCAAGTGCTTCCTTCAATTGATTAACGAAATGAAATTTGTTTGCCAAATGAAGCAAAAGTTTTCTTTTATTTATATATTAATAAATGTTTTACATAAAGCGGTTTCTGTATATGAAAAGGAATAGATAATTGCATTTGTTTTCTCTTTTTACCAATTCGTAATACAGTTGAGCTCTTTCAGTTGTCGGAAATGAAGACATTTTTAGCTTGGCCAAGCACGGGAAAAACTTAACAAGGAATTAGATTAATATAGAATGGAAGTGCTGTAAAGGAAAGTATCAAAGTTTCATAAAGAAGTTAGGCAACTCTTTCTCTGTTGCGGCTGTTGTTGTAGTAGTAGTAATAATATCTATACATACATACATATATATTCTATATTGTACATTTAGTTAACTTTGTATTTAAAGCATGGACATTTATTATGCATATCATCCTGTCTATCATCAGTTTTCGAACTCTACTCGACTATTTCGACTGTGTCCCCTTTCTATTGTTTAACTTTATGTAATTGATTTCATTTGGTCTGTTTTGGTTTTGTCTTGCGTTCTGTGTTTTACATGTATACACACACACAAACATACATACGAATATATATTATTTATATTTTTGTTGGCAATTCAATTGCTCTGTTTAATTGTTTAAAATATTGCGCACTGCATCATCTATGTAAAACACATACATATATATAATATACCGATTTATTTATATGATGTTGTCACTATCTGTAAGGAATGCTACATTGTTGCTTAGTTAAGGAACTGCCAAAGCATCATTTAAAATCATTGCAAGAACTACTATTTCCTGTGCTCTTGTAGTACATACATATATATGATTGTATTTCCTTTGTTTGTTGTTTGATCATTTTAAAACAGTTTCAACATTCAGTTTTAGCGCGCCAAAAGTTCCCATAAAAATATATATACGCTCATACAATACCTACATAGATACAATCTGCAATGTACACGTGTGTAAAATATTGCTTACTTTCTTGAGTTATCATACTACATAACGAACCGGAACCGACCCCGTCATCGTCATCCTTGTCATTATCATTCTACACTACACTATCTAGATGTTTTTCACGGAGGGAACATTAAAAAACACAAAATACTTTTAAAATCTTTCTACAACCTTTGCTGAATCGAGATGTGTTGGAATGTTTCATCGGAATATTCGTTAGTTTGTTGCGGGAAATAATTCTAAAGCTCGGCTCAAACTCGTCGATAATAAAACTTAATAAACATAATTAATAAGAGGTATATTAAAACTTCTTGTTTCATTAACTTAAGTTTATCAATTTTTCTAAACTAATGTAGGTACATACAATGTTAATATCAAGTTCGTGGTTCGTGTTTTAAAGAATTCTTAAATTATTTTGTGTTTTTTTTTAACAAACTTAGAAAAATTCACAGTAATTGTTTTGTTTTTGTTCTTTTCATTTGTAATACATTATAACAACAGCAATAAATAACGTATATCGTATCATATCTAATTATACCATACAAACAAGACGATTTCCATCGATCCATAACTAAACTTGTACTTCCCTTAAACTCATATTTGTCTTTCCGAATCGGTAACTGACCTAATACTCGTATTCGTTTCGAGTTGTCTACACTTGTAACTACAAATTAAGAGAGAAAAAAAGAGAGAAATCAAAAGTAAATGCACGAAAAAAATAAGAATAAACTGAAGAACTTTACTCGTCCTCTGCCTCGGTGATTGTTGAGTTCATAATGTGCGTCTCCTTCTTGTACAGCAGCTGACGATGATGCTGTGAAGTAAGACAAAGCAGGAATTAATTTATCAAACATTTTTTTAATGTTAAAACTTCTAACCTCCTCGTTTTGTATCATAACAATGCGATGCTCCAACTGTGGCGCCAAATCGCATGTGGACTGCTCCAAATCATCCAGCGAAGCGCGACGTAGCATCTGTGGAGGATAAAACATTGATTAAACACTTCGTTTAGGGTGATCACTAATCAGTCTCTACTCACCTTCTGCGAATTGCCGTGCGTCAAATCCATGGACTTGTTGTGATGACCCACCGATAGTTTGCGTATGGGGGACGGACCATCAAGATCCAAACTGTCCAGGCACTGCACCAGACTGTGACGACGCGACAGTGTCACCAACGACTGTCGATGCTTTGTGTTCTGTCCACATTTGCGTGAGTTGATAGCCTTGAAATGATTCTGCAGCGTTATACCCAACTCGGGACAGGCGTCATCATCCATCTGCAATCAAAAATGACTATTATTAAAGACGATCCATAAATCTACTAGTCATTCGCGAACACTCACCAGCACTTTGGCATCCTTGAACATCGTGTAGCCATCGCAGCCCATGAATATGTAACTCTTGACGCACAATTTGTAGGTCTGTTCGAGATTTAGATACTCATCGCCCACTTGTATGAGTTGTGCATCGATACGTTTGCCGGGCTCAGCCTGCGGATCGAACGCAAAACTAATGCCAGCCACCTGAGGAAAGCGTCCCTCCAGTTTGGGGTAAGCAGAGACGCCATTCTCCAATGCCTGCCACAGCACACGCCCCTTAACCTCCAGCAGTATCAATGGATCCCTCATGGGTATAACATTAACCAAGTCACCCATTGTGAAGGCGCCCACAGGATGTATACGATCCGAGCGGAAGGTGCCACCATTCAAGATAACCACATCGGCACCAACAGCAGCCAAGACGACATCACACACCCAATTGCCGAGGTTAGTTTCCTGTGTGCGCACACGAGAGAAGCGTCCATCCAGCTCAACACTGAACACGCCCATCACATCCGACAGTTTACTCTCAATGAACTCTGCAAGGGAATAGAGAGACAATCAATTAATCCACACCCTTTCTCTTCGTTGCCTCCTACTTACTGGCATATTTGGACAGCTCCTCTTTGAGCACCGGGTCCTCGGGTATTTTGGCTGTTACGTCCACGCAACGCACATCGGTGGTGAACTGTGTGCGATTGTTGGGCTGTCGCTCGATAGTTATGACAGAGAACTGCTGGAAGTCTGTGCCCGATTTGACAATCATTTTGCCATTGATCTCCGTTACTTCGCGCACATGATCGTGTCCACCCAAAATGATATCGATGCCATTGCATTTCTCTGCCAGATTTATGTCGTTGGGTGTGCGCATGTGTGTGAGGGCGATAATTAGATCACAGCCCTCGTGACGCAGCTCACGAGCCAAACGATTGCCAGCCTCCACATAATCGATGTACGTAACTTCGGTGGGATCTATTGTGGGCAATGTTTCCAACCATTCACGCTCCACAAGACCAATGAGGCCGATCGAGATTTGATTATGTAGTATAAAGTGCGAGATTTTACCACCACCCAAGGGACGACCAGTTTCGTTGTCAACCACATTAGACATCAGCCACGGGAAATTGGTTTGCTTAGTCAACTTAACAAGCACATCCAAGCCGTGATCTGGGCGGGGAAAAAAAGAGATAAATCAGTAAGAAACACAACTCTATAAAGAACTGTCAACTCACCGAAATCATGATTTCCAAAGACGGCGCAGTGTGTGCCCACCTGGTTGAGCACGGGTATCATTTGCTCGCCCTGCGTAAAGGTGCTCACTGTGTGTGTGAAATATAAAAGAGAACTACAATATGACTGATGGATAAGTGTATTCCATTTGCTACTCACGCATGCTCGGCGAGAAGGCATCGCCGCTGAAGAGCACCAAAGGATTCAGATGCGCATAACTCTTGATGGCTGTGGCAAAGCGTGCAGCGCCACCGATTGGCTCCGTTTCGGCCATGGACTCAATGTTATAGACATCGTTGTAGTGCAATATGGTCAAGGGTTTATCCTCGCCCTCCGTCATCTTTAGCAGCTTTTTAGTCTTCTCCAGCTGCGATGAAATCGATGTGGAACGTCCGTGCAGGCCGTTGGGTGTTGGACGCACACGATGTCGCGGACTCTGCGGCTGACTAACGGATGCGTAGGCTCGAGTGCGTGTCAGCAGCTTCGTATCGCAGGTGTCCTCGTCCTGTGCAATGCCAATGCAGCCAGTGGAGATTATGGAACCACTTAGCGAACCCTCAGCGCTCGATGCGGTCGGCACACTGCCAGAAGAGGCGGAGACGGCAACTGTCGGTGCCAATGACAAGTCCAGAGAGCGAAAATTTGGATTTGTGCTCTGCAGCATGGACAGCGTGCGAGTGCCAGCGTCTCGCACCTCAATGGAAGCCTGCGAATCAGCAAGAAAGAGAATTGAAAACAGATTAGCAACACTCGGACATAAAGCGGGAATCTGACAGAGATACGACAAGAAGACAAACATCGATTGATAAGAATATGACAAGGCAAGGGTCAAGAGACAGCAGATCACATGTGCTAGATCTGCTGGGGAAGGGTACAAAAATCATAGCATAGGACAGAGAATCTAAGAACAGTCATTGAGAAAAACAACTAAAATATGAAAAAATATGTAAATTGAGATATCAAATTCATTTCAACTGTGTTTCGAACTTAAAAAATAAATCTAATTTGATAATAGAGTGTAAAAATTTACACTTTAATTAACATTTAACATCTGTCAAACTTGTCTATAACGAACGTTCTTAAGTTCACTCAATATTCAAATGAATTTCACATTTTCCATTCAAATAACTTAAATTCTCTTGAATGTTCGTTAAAGAGAAGTTCCACTGTGCTACGTTTTAGAAGGACCTTTTTAATTTCAAAGGTATTTCCTTAATAATTCGGAAAATATTTTCCGCTTTGAGCGCTGAGCGCAAGTATTCCGTGGCAGTCACGAAGGCTCTTCTTCTGTTTCACAAAATAATAAGACCAAAACAAAGAGAGGGGGAGCTTGGAAGGGGGCGTGTCTGTTAGAAGGGGGCGCTTGCATTCCGTATAAGCTTGTGCAGGATTAGTTTGCTAGACAGGGGTGTACACAGTGTGTGTGTGCGTGTGCTTGCGTGTGTGTGTAATTTAGTGTTGTAATTAGAGCTGAGTAACAGCTCTACTATCTCCGAGAGTGTGCAACAACAACGACAACACACACATAATACATATAGAATAGACAGAGATATAGCTATATAGCGGGATATTTAGCCAGCTAAATAAGAGTTGGGTAAACAGAAACCTGCTTCAGCCAGCCAACAACATTGCCCATGGCTGCTCCGCGATTGCCGCCTGTCAAGTGCACCAAGCGGCGACTGGAACTGGAGGAGCCACCACCTCCAGTTGCAGCTCCTGCTGCTGCGGGTGTTGGTGTCGGTGATGATGGTCTACCTCCACTTCCTCCTCCTCCTCCGACGCCACCGTCAGCGCTTCCACCTCCACCGCCGTCATTCAGGCTGTTTATTTTGTTGTTGTTGCTCATCCTGCAGCCGCTGCACGCAGAGTAGAAGCAAAGAATAAATATGTTGCAAGGCAACACAACACAACAACAACAACAACAACTTACAACACATTTGTGACATATCTAAAGCTACAACAACGTAGGCGCATTCTACGTGTTCGCGGGACAAAACAAAACAAATTTCGTAATTTATGCGACAAACTAAAAATAAAAACGCGCGCGCGGGCAAAACAAAAGCACACAACGAATTTGTATACGAAATATTTATTTATTTTTTCTCTGATATTTTCTCGTATTTTATGCACTGTTTGCTTAACAAATTGCGAGCGAGGGAACGCGCATCGCACCTGCAGCGTGAATGAAGCAATGAAATGCAAAACGCTGGGAAAATGATTCGTGAATGCAAAATGTTCTACTCAAATTGAATAATTTCAATGCAGCAAATAAACAAACAAAGATAAGAGCCACTCACAGAGAGAGGGACGAGAAGGAAGAGAGAGAGAGAACACTCGAAACGAAAATGAAAACGAAATAAAGATCAGAGATAGTCACTGAGAGGTAGAAAAAACGGGAGAGAGGGGAGATAACAAATAAACAGGCAGACCCACAAGCACAAACACAGTCTCTTCCCCACAATCACACTCTCCCTGTAAATCCCTCTCTCTCCTCTCTCTCACACACACAGGTAGCTTTGCTCAACAAAATTGCATTGTTTGTTTTATTGTGTATAAACAAACACATCGATAAGTGCGTGTGGAGTCAACAAAATAAAATTGCCAACAATTTCTAACTGCACTGCCAAAAAAGGGAAATACCCTGTAACAAATGAGGGAATTAATTACATTTACATATATTCAATATACTAATGCTGAAATATCTATAATAACTCCTTCAGCCACTATATACCCCTACTTCAGCCACTATATACCCCTTTTAAACCCAATTAATTGTCGAATATCAGTTCGTTTCCCACATGTCTTTGCTAAACACATTGGGCTGAAATTCAATTAACTTTCAACACGTATTTGCACGCTAGACAATACCCTATAGTATCATCAATCAAGCTATATAAATAAAACGACGACATACTTTTATTTTCATGTCTATTTTTGTGTCATATGCGCTCATCAAACCAAAATGCCTCATCAAATCTCGAGGCAAAGCGGCTAAAACAAGGGAGCATCACACACAGATACAGGTACAGAAATGCGTGTGCACAGATACGTGTGCGTATGGTGCGTGCAAATACCGCATTGGCAGTGATAATGAACGTCAAGCAACCGAATGAATTTACATGCACATTACGTATACGCATCGCAGCTGACAAGGTCGAAATCGAACGGGGAATCGAATACGACGAAGTCAGTTACACGTGCATGAACATATGAATACATACATATACATTTATGTATGTGTATAAGCCATAAAAATGTGTGGTTTTACCGTCAACTGAACCACAAAATTACTGACAGGAAATGAGCAAAGCTCGCGCAGTAAAACAGGTGAAAAAAAGGAAAAAGGAAAAAGGAAGAAAAGCGAACTGCGATAAATGCGTTGTCAGGTATGATTTATATCTGTAGAATCGTAAAAGTAGATTACATCAGCTATGAAGCAATTTAATTGAACGGAATCGCTTCCATGGAAAAGGTAAAGAGCAGATTACACGGCGTATACGCAATGGGCTGAGGTTTATCTATAGATAAAGCAAGTACATATTTCTTTTCTCCCTCTCTTTCTCTATGCCTTTAAATACTTTTCCTACTTCGACTCTAAAATTAGTTTCATAATTAATTAAAGCTGTGTAAGGAAATAAATTTAAGGAAGGAATCAATTTAAAGCACATTCACAACGACGTCATTGCACTTGGCCGAATTAACACTGTGCTATAACCCTGAATAAAGTTCAGAGACAGAGGTAAAAAGCCAAGGATACGTATATATAGGAACTACGTATCGTACGTTGTAGTATATCAAGTGCAGCACACTCAATCGAGACCTCAACAATTGCATGACTATTCAGGATGTCCTTAGGAACAAGAACAAGGTGCACAAAAGGCAAAGGAAAAGTGAAAACAGCGAGCCAAAGGCAAAGGCTAAAGTCAGACAATGGCAATAAACCCAAAACGGGAACCTCATATCGAGCAGACACCTTCTGCAGAAAGAAATAAAGTCAAGGGTCAATTGATGAATGCTTCCTCGACATCGTTTTGCGCAACAGAGGCAAGACACGTGTGCTTGTGTGTATGCGTGCGTGTGTGTGTGTGTGACGAGGCCAGCATGTAAGGTCCTTTGTGGCAACGCTCGTCGTTGAGGTCGAGAAGCCAAAAATTGCTGAATCCCGCCCCGGGGGGCCACAAGTGAGCAACGGCGTATGCCAGAAACATTTTCGTGCCTTGGCCAAGCAAAACTTCAACGAGTTTTTTCCCGTGTGTGTGTGTGTGAGAACGTATGTGCAAAAATATAGACATGTACGAAAAGTTAACGGCAGTTAGGACACACACACACACACACCCACCCGGGCACACTTGGGGCGACGCTGGGTAAAATTTCATTAGCATATTAAGTATACGTAACGGGACAGTGCAGCGTTCTCACAGTTCTTTCTTCTCCTTCTTTATTTCTTTTCCTTTAAGAGAACAAAACGGAAAAGGCAAAAAACAAATCACTGCTGAATTATTTACAAATTAAATTCCCCAAAACAACAAAAAAAAAAGAAGCCAATAGCAAAACGAAACCAAATGAAACGCAAATCAGACCCTTTTTTCTCGTCGTGCTCTGTGATCCTACATGAACTGTATTCAAGCATACCTAAGCAGCTCAAAGACTAAATCTAACTTGACTGACAAGTGCGTATTTACCGTAACCGTTACCGTTATCAGAAAAAAACAACAAATTTCCATAAAATGAACTGCAAAAAAACAAAAAGAACAAACGAAGAACCAGGCAAGAAAATCGAACCGAGTTTAATCTCAGCTGCTTTGCAAGAAAGTAATTCCACTTTTGCTGATTGCTTGCCAATCAATAGACGCAATTGCTGTTTGTTTCTATTTTGTACGGTTAACGTAGCATTGCTTTTACCTGTTGTTTTCATGTGTTTCGTGTCTGAGGTTAGGGGGCAAAACTTACGTGCGTGCGAGGATTAGTTTTAGAAATGTTCCTGTTGTTCTTCTTCGATACGGCAGCGACGAGGCGACCTTGTACAGTGGTTTCCCGACCAACTGTGAGTTCTATTTACAGTTGCACCGCCACACGTTCTGCTGTGGAATGCAAGAGAAAGACAGAGGGAGGGAAGGTAGAAAGAGAGGGAGGGGAACAGTGGTTAAATTAAAAATTAAAATGAAAATTATACAAGCTCGGGCAGAAAGTTTAATTGCTTTAGAGAACTAATATCTAAGCTGTCGCAGAGCAGGAAATGCACTAAACAAATACAGGCACACTCACTCACACACACACGAGTGCACACCAGTGCACAGTGCCTGACACTCACTCACTCACTGACTCACCCACCTGAAGCTGTTGCCGGTCCAAACTGAAATGGTCGCATAGCAGAGCGAGCAACTGTTGAAGTATCAACGGGAGTCTGTTTAACAGGCTGCACAGTGGGGCAAGGAGAGAAGGCTGTAGGGAGGAGGACATGGTGTGGTTAAGGGATGGCTGTAGCTGTTGCCTACACACAAACAAATTCACATACATATGCGCTGTGGAGTAATAAAGCAGCCTCAGGGCTTTTCGCCAACAATCAATACTTCTCGGAAACAATTTCAATATGTTTTTTTAACTGTTATGTTTGTATCTTCTTCTTCTACTCTTTGCGCTGTCATGACAGCTCATGTTTCACATTTTTTGTTTTGATGAGTGAAATTCCGCATAGGGCATCAAAATTTTAATTGCCGTTTAAACGCGCTTCCCCGAAATGCCAAGACATGACTTGACAGCTTTATAAAATGCTTTCTGGTGATTGACACAAGAGGAGAAAGGGTATTGAAAGGTCACACAGCGTCGCGCATTAATGTGTATAATAAATTATATTTAATAACTTCAAATTTACGCCTGACTTTATTTACATCTCAACAACGAACAGAGTGAACAGCTGCCGTTGACAGCGATGCTGTTAAGCCTTAACAGCATGCTAACATTTACTGTCTACGCTCTGTAAGCTTTCGTCTCACGTCAAATATTTTGATGCGTATTTATCTATGCGAAATAAATATGTATTTAATGTACACAAACTCAAAATGGGGTTTTCTATTTTTTTTCTATTTTTTGGCAACTTGACAGCAGCATAGCAAGCAACAAACAAGTATGTCAATGTGATTGCCATGCGCCGCTACCTAGACCTTGTTGGCCAGTGCTTGTTTTGGGGGCCAACATACACACACACACACACACACACATAGAGTACAATCATGTGCTTTATGTAGTTATGGCTAACGGTTTAATTAACCCTCTGCAGACAAACATAGTAAAAGGAGGCAACGTCACTTGTTGTTGCCCCACATAATCGTTAAGTTGTTGCTGTCATTAAGCGACCGACCAGCAGGATAACAGCAAACACACACACAGACACACACACAGACACACACATACTAACATACTCGCACTTGAACTCGCAACTTTCTCACGCTGTGCCATAATCAGCTGTGCCGAAAAGCTCTCTCAGCAGTCAACCAGTCAGGCAGCCTCTCTCTCTCTCTCGCCCTCTCTTTACGTAAGCTCAAATGAGAGAGCATGTTAGCACGTTGTTTGTTCCTCTTACTGTTGTTGTTGTAGCTGTTCTGTTCTGTTCTTTGCCTTTGGCGGTTATTATTATGTATTTTTGTTGTTTTCTCTTTGAGTTAATTTTTAAAAACGTGTTGAACGGTTAACGCTTTAGCTTTTTTTTACACTGTGTGTGGGTGTGCTTGTCCGTGTGTGTGTGTGTACGTAATGTAATTTGCCAAGGGTTATGGAATCTGAACTTGCAGCTGCTCCTGCTATATAAAAATAAACTGTTTATGCAGTTAAATTATGGCAAGGGGGAGGGAGGAGAGGTTGCCTTTACTTTCTTGGCTTGTGCTTTTTCAGAGCCCTAAAGGAGCACAGTTCAGCTGAGAAGCACTTGCTGTCTAGTTATGATGGGTTAAAGACAAGTCCCTGCATGACCTAATATAGATATACAACAAAGCTGTCAATTTACATACAAATATACATATTCATGTCTGCCTGCACAGTATATAAAGTACTTTAGCGAATCTGTGTTAATATAGTATTTTTTTTTTTTTATATAAATTGACACTTCCGTTGTCAGTTCTCGTTCCAAGGTTGTGTGAAATAAATTGCGAAATTCAATCGAGCAATTTGTTCACTTTCACTTGCAACAGTTGCTTCACATTAAATGTGCAATTTAATCTGGCGATTAATCAATTTTATTAATTAATTGCGCACTGATAACAAACCCACACACACACACACATACAAACACACGTGTGTGGGAATCTTTATGTGCTTCTGTGTATTTTGCGCGCTTTTGTTTACAGCTTCATTTACATTGTTTGAAATTTCTCGAATATCATCACACATACATACATATGTACTCTCACACACCTGCCCTTTGGCATCATTATTATTTACACACCTTGTGCAGAAAAGGAACAACGCGAAAATCGTGTTCCGCGCACCACTTTTTCTTGTACACCAAAATGCCGTGGTCTGTGTGTTTTTTTTTTTTGTCCCTTTTATTTTAATATATTCTGCGTATGAAAAGCAACGAAAAAACGGGAGAAAATGGAATACGCGACAACCGAAGCGTTTCAATGAAAAGCAGAACTCCAACTAAAATATGAAATTATCTGTTAATGTTAACAGGTTGAGAATTTAACTTGAGCCCATGTTAATGTTACGCCTCAAGAATGCTAAGAGAGAGCGAGAAAGAGAGCGCAATGCTGAGAGAGCACAAGCATAATTTGCAAACGTACACTCGGGCTGTTAAACGAATCGTAACGGATTTTATTTTCGAATGTAATTTATCTCTTCTATACGAAAACATGTTCTGCCTTATATGATTTCTAAGGAATATACCAATTCGAATTAAAATATCTCCATAACAGCAAATACATATATTAGGCAGTGCTGTCATTTTAGCTATTTTACCGACAAGTCTGGCTTCTTTTTAATTTAATTGAGGGGAAACAGCCGGAAACTCCATACAATAATCTTTTTTATTGTAACTTCACGCAATTTGGCTTCTGTTTACTTTTATTCTTGGATTTCCCCATTCTTCATTCGAAACACAGGCAGAACTGCTGTTAAGCTACATCAACCTAAGAGAGCTTCACCTTCCACAAAAATATATAACATTTTAATTGATAGCAACAGAAAGCCACCTTGAATCAATAAATATCAACATAAACATGATTGAAACCAAAGATTACCACTAATAACAGCATTTATTGTGGTCTCTTTGAATCGATTGGCATTTAATTTGAACAGCTCTGTTAAGTGAGGAGCAACGCTGTTAAAGCCCAGATTCCCAACATACCTTACAGTTTCAGAGCAACTGTCTGTTATTCAAAACCAAAATTAACCGTCCAATTAAACTAGATTTCTTGTATTAAAACAAACACATGGATTATTGTTTATATTATTTAATAATTTTTATTTATAGTACCTCACTTTAAAAATTACGTTATACCAATATTACATTAAATGTTTGTTGTTTAAACTGCCTTCCAATTGCCATATACATACATCGAGCTACGTGTATTGTTGTTTGCATGTGTCTTAAGACATTTGCATTATTATTATTACATTTTATCATCATTATTGTAATTATTATTATTATTCTTTAGGTCTGTATGGTTCCGTCTGGGCTAACATTTAAGTTTATAATCGATATTTTCCGTATATGTACTTGATAATCCGAAATGTGCTATAATATTGTGTGGTTAAATGATTACACTCTTACTCTTTAAATAAGCTTATACAATATAAATATATATCCATGTATATATATATATTTGCTTTTGTTTTTTTAAATGTTCTGTTAGATTTCATATTTATTACTACGTGATCTGATTTCAAGTTTCTTTCGGTTCGTTTTTTTTTTTAATTGTTCTTGCGACAATTTTAACAATGTTATTATTGATATATGTATAGTTATTGGCTTTTCCTTTTTTGTTGTTTTAACTCTTAAAGATTTTACTTCATATGCTGTTCATTTGTCCATCGAATTGTTAATTAATTTACAATGAAATACAGTTTCTTTTGCCTATACAAACGAAAATCGAAAATGTTTATAATATGTATGTGTGTTATGAAGAATATCAACTAAAAATAATAGGAATTAAATTATATTGAGTTAAGGTAAGCATATTGCATTTCAGTTCTACGGTATGTAAACACACTATGGGTTAAATTATGCATTAAATAAATTAGGCGCAATAAGTGCAAACATTTCGAATTGATTACTTCATCTCATTTGTTTTTCCTTTTCCATTTCGTCTCTAGATATTTAACCGACTCTAGCCTAAAGATTTCTATATTTACAAAGTTTTTCAAAAAAGTTTCCTGTTTTCTCACGTGTCTCTCCTTGAAACCAAAACTTGAAGCAGCTTCAAAAATATGTTTGTTTTGTGTATATGTGTGTGTGTGTTTGTGTTTTGTTTATCATCAGTGTGTTTTTTATACTTCATTCTATCCGACTATATTCTAATGGAAGCTATACAGAGTTTTTCATTTTTGTGTTTATTTTTTAATTGAAATTTTAGTTTTTTATACATTAATTTATTTTCATTTTTCAATTAAGTTCCTTACAATTTCTGAATTACTTTTCCTATGGACTTACTGAGATATAAGTTTGTTGTGAAAGAAAAATTCGAAACTATTTCCAGGGTATCTCCAAAATGTTTAAGCTGTCAAGTTACACTATGAAAATTTTACATTACTTTCTAAATGTGTGTGTGGATGAGTGGGTGTATGTGTCTGTTTGTGTGTGTGTATTTCTTTAGATACATTGTTAGTATTCTTCTTTGTTTTAACATATTAACAACATTTGAAATTTTTACAGGTTTCTTTTATCAAAAATACATTCATTTCATGTTTTTTGTCTTCATTCAACTTCAATTCTACATTTATTTATGCATTTGCTACATTTTTCCTGTTATTTCTTTTGCTTCACGCATTTCTTTAAAATTCAAATAACTGTTTTGTTTTATTTTGTGATTTTTTTTTTACCTTAAGTTTTTACTTGCTAATGAGTTTAAGAGCTAAGACCTTGATGATTTTGGTTTAATTCTAGTTTTAAGGTATTCTTTCGCGTTCTTCTCTACACAAAATTATAAAGCATTTCTCATACAATGATATATGTTATATATGTATATATATATATATATATAGAATTTATATAAATATATTTGTATATCTATATATGTATGTATGTATGTGTGTGTGTGTGTGTGGTTTGCCGCTATTGTTGTTGCAGTTGTCGCACTCTTTCAGTCTCACACTAAACTAATTAGATACAGAACAGAAAATAATAATTGTATAAAGGTATATCAGAAATTCCGCTAAAAGTGTTTCTCTTTCATTTTGTGGTTCACTTAAATTGTATGTAATGTTTACGCTTTCGTGTCAATTAGAAAAACTATGTCAAAACAAACAAAAATAATAATCATATAACAATTTTCTCGTAGTTTTGTCTCTTTTATGGATAATTAACAAACTGTGACTGCAAATCTTTAATTTGTTGAAGTTGTAGTTTAGTGTTGTGTTGTTGTGTGTATAAAGCATATTTCATATACATTAATTAATAATTAAGTGTTTTATATTATGATTATTATTTACATTTGATACACATTCGAATTGTGTAATTAATGCGCTGTACTTGGTAGATTTGTTTGAATTTTGATTGATTTCATATTTTGATGATGTTCTGCCAAAATTTTCGCTCAGCTCGCGATGGATCTCTATCTCTCTCTTTCTCTTTTTCTCTCTCTCGCTCACTTTCTCTCTTTCAAGTGGGCTTCGACACCAGCAAGTGAAACTGTTTCAGCTTGCGCTTCCAATGTTTCGAGTTGAAGCGAAATTTAATGGCGGCGGTGGCGTCGGTGTTGGCTTTGACGTTGACGTTGACGTTCGCATGGGCTGATCTTCTGCTGTTGCTGCTGTGGCTGCTGCTTCTGCTGGCGTCGTCCTGCTCTCTCTCGTCACTTTCTCAACGCTTTTGTTTGGCAGCTTTCTTGCGTTTGCTGGTGCCAGCTGCTGCTGCGGACGGTGCTGCTGCTGCGCTGATGCCGCTGCTGCCCTGTTGCGTAATGCTGGCAAAGGGTGATGTTGCTGATGCTGCTGCTGCCGCCGCCGCCGCTGCTGCTGCTGCAGCTGCAGCTGCTGCCGCTGTTATTGTTGATGTTGTTGCTGTGTTTGGATTGCCAACGCCGCCGCTGCCGCCGCCTAACATTGCCGCAGCGTGCAGTGATTCTCAACTACGCTCGGGCGTGCCGTGATGCTGATAGATCTGCTGAAGCTGCTGCTGCTGTTGCTGCTGTTGTTGCTGTTGCTGCTGTTGCTGCTGCTGGCTGTGAACCACTTGGCTGCTCGATGTTACCACATCCTGTTGCATGTGCTGCTGCTGATGATGCGCCTGATGTGGCGACTGTTGTTGCATGTGCACCACATGCTGCTGCATATGCTGCGGCGTCGGTGGCCCTTGCTGCGAACTATGATGCTGCGGCGTGCTATGATGCTGCGGCGTCGGCGGATGCGGCGACGGACTGTACGGGAACTGTTGCTGCAACATATGCAACTTTGCATAAATAGATTTGTTATTGGTTAGTCAAAGCTGGCAGTTGCATGTGCAGAGTTATTGAAGTGTCCATGACAATGGAATGAGTACAAATTAGAACAAACAGATGCAGATACACAGGCAGACAAATGCATAAACACGGATACATATATGAGAAGAAAAGAGTCACGATCAATGCTAATGATTCATGTGAAATACGTGAGAGAACTGAGTACACATTTCACATGATGATCTTCTCTTCAATGAATCTCTTTCTCTATCTACTGATGTGTGTATGTAGATGTGTGCTTATGTGGCTGCTTGTTAGTGTTCCTTCTTGTTAACCTACCGAATTCTCCTGACTATGTTCAATAATCTCAATGCTGCCGGTGGTATTGCCCGAAGCGTTAAGCAACGAGACTCCGCTGGTGTTGGCCACATCGTATTTGCCGCGCTTGAAGCGCCCGTATAGCGAACTGTAGGGCAGGTTATAGTGTATGGCCGCCTGATTGATGGACATCTGGCCAACGCTGTACGAAAAAGAATTAATTGATTAGTGATTGCACGATTGAAATACATATATATGTACTATATATAAAGCACTTGACATACCGCACTGAGTTCAATGCCTCGTTCATGGCATCTTCAGACCAAGGTGTTGGATTCGAACGTGAAAGTTCGATGCCCTCCCGTTTGCAGCGTCCATAGAGTGTTCCTTTGGCATTAAGAAGTGTATACGAATTAGCACAATAAACAAATACAAATCATGGGGGAGAAATCACAATGATGTAGTTCACGAGAGACATAGGCATAGGTAAAGCAAGTTGGGAATTGTTTCAACTAAGAAAGAATTAACGAGTGGGCAGAAACAGTAGCTGACTACAACGAGTAACAAGCAACAAGTAACGAGTAACTGCTAAAAGCACTGTAGTCCATCGAGGCATTATAATTGACGAGTAGTCAGTGCAATAGCTTAACGAGAATAAGTAACGAGTATAGAGAATGAATACATTGATTCCTACAACGAATAACAAGCAACAAGTAACGAGTAAATTTAAAAGGGACAGTAGTCCATTAGGGCATTATAACTGACGAGTAGTCAGTGCAATATTTTAACGAGAATAAGTAACGAGTACAGAGAATGAATACATTGATTTTATAGATGGGGGATTAGTTACTTAAATAGGTTAACAATTGCAACAATTTGTAACGAGTAGCTGTTGACTAGAATACAGTTAATAGAGGGGTAACAACTAACGAGTAGTCAGTTATAGTATAACGAGAACTAGTAACGGGTAGAGATAACGTTTACGTTAAAAAAGGAATCAATAACGAGAGGTCCAACAATGAAAACGATTTACAACGAGTAACAAATAACGATCAATTGAATACAAAAATTGCGAGTACAAGCCACACAAAGCACCCATGAAACGAGCACCAACCCTAACTCGTTCCCAGTTCCCACAGCAAACCCAACCTTTACTCGTTCCATAAAGTAGAATGCTCTGAACTCACCTGTTGGTATGCCAAACTCGGCACTCGCTTTTTGCACCGACGTATTGCCAGCACGTATCGCCTCCAATGCACGCTCCAAATCCTCGGGTGTCCACGTGGTTGGTGCGGCATTGAATGGCGCCGCCAGCCGTATGCCCTCCCGACGCGCTATCTTGTAGAGCGTCGATGAGGGTATACCAAACGCTTTGGATGCTTTATTAGCTGATATCTGACCCGATCTCAATGCCTCCAGTGCACTCTGCAAGGCATCCTCATTCCATGATTTGGTACCGCCCTCCTTCTTGGGCGTTTCGATGCCCAGACGATGTGCACGTTGCCATAATGTTGTCGAGGGTATGCCATAAATGGCAGATGCTTTCGTCAGGCTCATGTTTTGATTCTTTAATGCATCTAAAGCTGAATTCATATCATCTTGTGTCCAAGCTTTGGGACCATTAAACTGACCTTTCTCGCCAGCATTACCACCACCACCACTACCAATGCCGCCACCGCCACCACCACCACCAACACCACCGGCGCCGGGGCCACAAACACTGCCACCCAGGCCGCCGTGTTGCTGATCCAAATTCGTATAGTGCGGTTCATTTTGATCGTGCGGCGAACCGTTGGCAATCATCATCGAATCCTCGCTCGTATCCGAGTTGTACATATCTGTCCATAAAGATAGAAGAGAATTAGTTTCATATTTTGAATAAATTCCTTTATTTTGTTCGACTTACCCATATGCCCAGTGGACATCATATTGACAATCTCTGGCGTTATAATCATGCCCGGCTCGTGTTTGATCTGGCTCGGATCAATCTCCATGACAGTGGCACCGCTGATTTCCGCATGCGTGGCATGTGCTGCATGTGCAGCATGCACGGCTGCCTGTTGCTGTTGTTGTTGCTGCTGCTGTTGTTGTTGCTGCTGTTGGTGTTGCTGCTGCTGCTGTTGTTGCTGCTGCTGCTGCTGACTTTGCGCTAACAATTGCTGTGCGTGCAAATGTTGATGATGATGTGCATGTTGCTGTTGCTGCTGCTGCTGCTGTTGTTGTTGCTGTTGCTGCTGTTGTTGTTGTTGTTGCTGCTGCTGTTGTTGCTGTTGCTGCTGCACATGCGCCAAATGTTTGGCCTCAATCACTTCGCTTTTGATGTGCTGCACCAGATTCGAGTTGCTCTCGTCTCCGGTCGTATGATGATGCGCTATCGAGTGCATGGGAGATTGATCGAGCCGATGAATTTGCTGAGCCAAATGATTGTCTATGTCGAGCGGTTCGGTGGGATCTGAAAGCAGGCAATTAAAGAAGAGATTGTTAGACAAATGTTTGAAGGAACAAGACTTAAGAAGAAGGAAGAAACATGAAAGGAAAATAACTTTTTCTACTGTAAACAATTTACTCTCAGACTAAGATCAAATTAAATAAAGTTATTAACAAGTTACTTAAGTATAAAGATCTATTTTACTTTAAATTATTATAAATTGATCTAAAATTAGGCTCAAAATGTTATAACAACAAGTAAAATCTGTTCGTAATATTTCTAAAAAGAATAAAAAGGATTTAAATATTTATATTATAATTACTTGTCAATAAAAAGTATTTCCAACTACAATACATACAAAACATTTCATTTTACTTTTCAAGATTAAGATAAATTCCTTGTTTAGTATATCTTCAGCAATTGTTAACTAAGTAAACTTATAAATCAAAGTGAAAACACAACGAAATACTTTCCAAAAGAAAACATTACCATACAAGCGCTATACAATAATGAATAATATATTTATTTCTTTTTACATCTACTTGTCATGCACATAATATTAATAGCTGTATATATTTAGAGGGTCTAACACTACCGAAACTCACTTGATAGATCGCGTGTATCAGTGCTGGGATTGCACGATAAATCGACGTGTTCCGTTACGGTAACTGGTGTGGCCGATGGTGCTGGTGGTTCCGGTGTGAAGTCCAGAAAGCCCATGGGCACGCCCAACAGACCGCCGTTCTGTAAACCAATGAAATATATGGGGAAAAATTCAAATGGGGAAAAAGAGAATGTTAAAATCGAGCTCAATTATGGTGTAGACTGGGTGGATAGGAAGAAGGAAGGAGTACAATCAATCGCTATATATACATGAGATAAAACATATACAGAAAGCGAAAGTGATAGTTAGGAAGTGGCTGGGACAGGAGAGAGGTGGAGAGAGTCTGTGTGTGTGTGTTTGTGTGTGTGTGAGAGAGAGATATAGAGACGACACGCAGCTGGGATTCGCTGCGGCGACACTTACCATGCCCATGCCTAAACTAGTCATTTTATTATCTTTTCCGTCGCGCGCTACTACAATTTGTGTCACAATCGCTTGGCCGCTCACGCCCGCAGCGGCATTATTCGATGTGGACGATGTGGATGCCGGCGAGGCCACCGATTGTTCTGTTTTGCAGATCTTTTGCGGTTTATTATCGCTATCGGAATCGTCGCCCGATGTAACGGGTATATAATTGCCGTCGGCTGTTTGCTGCAGACTCACGATAGATGTTTGAGTTTGTCCCTGAATAACTATCGTTTGTGCTTGATGATGATGATGTGGCTGTTGCTGCTGTTGATGTTGCTGCTGTTGTTGCTGCTGCTGCTGTTGTTGTTGCTGCTGTTGTTGTTGGTGATGTGCTGGCTGTGGTTGTTGGCCACTGCTTGATAATTGCAAATCAGGCGATTTAGATCGTTTACGCAGTCGCGTCTTACGCGGCGTTGGCTGCAATTGTTGCTGCTGCTGCTGCTGTTGTTGCTGTTGCTGCAACTGTTGCAAGCTGCTGCTACTGGTGCTGCTGCCGCTTGTATTGCTCAACAGCTGTTGCCCGGCCGGATTGGCCAATTGTATGCCACTGTTTGTTGCAAGACTATGCTGTGCCAGCAAAGCGCTGTTAACCAGCTGCTGCTGTTGCACCTGCTGCTGATGCTCCTGTTGCTGCTGTTGTTGCTGATGATGCTGCTGCTGTGCCGCCTGCTGCTGCTGCTGTTGCTGCTGCTGCTGCTGTTCGAGCGTTGGCGAGGGTGCACCGGGCACAAGACTCGCGTTCACAATGTTGCCAACCACTGCCTGCTGTATGTTCTCCGACACGGTTATCGTCGCCGATGCAGCGTCATTCAGATCATCAGCATTCTCAGCCGGCTCGCAGAGTCCTTTGATTTTCAATTGTTCCGCAGTGCGTAACAGACCCTGTAAATAACATAGATAACGGTGATTTAATTAATATAAGAGTCGCCTTTGAAAATAAGAATACTAGAGATTTGTTTGTTTAGTTTTTATCATAGTTAAAGTCCAAGTTAAGTTAAGGTGTTCATTATTTGTTTCTGTTTTTAGTTTTTGGTATATTCTTTTATTGTTTTCCTGTCGTTTTGTCTCTATCCTGCCTCTTTATTTCACATCCCTTTCTTTTTTTATAAATGTTTCTCTTTATCCTTTCGTTCCTTTTGCAATGCATTACCTACATTAGTCGCGTAATTTTTACTTTTTATCTGTAACCTTAAACGTTTTACTGGCTGCTGATCGCTTCGCTGCTCATAGTACACCTAACTCTACCTTATACCCTTTTCTTTATCTTCTCTTTATCTTCTTACTTACATTATTAGATATTCTTTACCTATTTTACTGAAGTTATGTTCACTTCTTTCTATAACCTTAAACGTTTTCACTGGCTGCCGATCTTTCTATCTTCCAAAACTCTTCTATCTTGTTCTTGTCATCTCTCTTTCTTCCATAATCATGTCAGTCAATTTTTTCTATATCCTTAAACGTTTTCACTGGCTGCCGAATCAGTTTAGCCGTCAAATTGTAATGCAAATTAGAACTGTTGTTTTCGACTGCCGAAATTGCCAGAGCATTCGCCGAGCCTCACTGACAACCTCTTTGCGACCTAAAAGCCTTTCTAACGTAGCCACACCCAGTTTAGTTTGGCACCTACACTTGGTATATGACTAGACGGCCAGACCCAAAGGACGGACAGACAGACAGACAGAGAGGCAGACAGTTTTGTGGAAAAAAATTGGTGCTTTTTCTTGCGGGCCTTGAGCACGAGCGCGCAGTCATTACAGCATTCGCTTGGCTTTGGTTTTAAGTCTGGATTCGGGTTTGGATTTTGGTTTGGGTTTGGGTGAGGTTTTGGGTCTGGGTTCGTGTTCGTGTTTGGGTCTGGTTTGGGCTTGAGTCGAGGATTTTGGCATGGTCAACATTGGTTGACAGAGGGACTGAGTCCAGTTACAAGTTGCCCAGCCCGGGCATACGCCCACTCGAGAGGGAAACCCACGCCCCGTTGCAGTTGGCAGTCGTCGGCAGCAATTGGACAGACAAATATTTACTTCAGAAGTTTTTCTTTTAAGCAGTGCGACGGAGCTGCTTTTCTTTTCTTTACGTTTTGTTTTTTCTTCATATTTTTTTACTTATTTTTTTTTTTGCTTTCTTGACTGGACAGCCTCAGAGCCTTGTCGTATTCTCCCAACCCCAAGCACATTCGCATTTTAAATTAAAAATACGGAAAAAACACTCCGGCGCACACGCACAGCAGAGGCAAACCTGCTGAAGGAATGGGCAGAGATGGAGAACAGGAGCAAAAGGCTGCTGCTGCTTCTGCTCCTGCTTCTGCTGCTCCTCCTGCTGCAGAGAGAAGCGAAAGAAAAAATTCTTATTACCGCCTCTTGCTGCGGTGTCCCTTGGCAGTCGAAGAAACAAAAAAGAAATTAAGGCGAAAAATTGAGTAGGTTGAAAATTTGTGTACCCGTTACACACAGTCCCATCTCTCCCCCCAACCACCAATTCCCCCATCCCCAGATACCCCCTCTCTCGTTCTCTGTCTCAATTCTTTCTCTGTCTCTCTAGCTGACCCGAGTAGTGCGTCCAGTTCGCCAGTTGCTGTGTGAGTTTCACAAAAAAAAAAATCTTTTCTTCTTCGACACGACAAAAATATATGTACATATATAAAAAGAGAAGTGCAGGAGGTAGGGGGGTGGGTGCGGGTTGCGGGGAAACCTTCGAATAAATGAAAGAAATTCTCTTTTTTTTTCGCCGATGCTGCTGCTGCTGCTTCTTCGCTGTAGATGCAAATGGCTGGCGCCGGAAACGGAACTGCGGGACAGGGCGAGCGAATGAGAGGGGAAGGTGGAGGGTGCGGGCAGCGTGCGCTGGCTGAGCATGTCAGAGTAAAGGATGCATGATTGCTCGGAAGGGTTCGCTTCGCTTGTGGTGCGGCGGCAGCTCCGGCTGGGGTTTTGTGGTTGTTGCTGCCGCTGCTCCGCTGCCGCAGCGACTCATCAACGCGACGCGCGCCCAGCCCACAGGCCCCAACGCCTTATTTATTTATTTAAGTTAACGAAAAATGAAAAAAAAAAATAGAACAAAAAAAAGTATAAGAAAATATGACCGAAAAAAAATAAGACGCGTAAGGAAAAGTACATAACAAATTTACGCAACTTTTTTGCAGCGACTCGCACTTTTCTTGGCCTTTTTCGTGCGGCCCTGCCCGACTTCGCCAGCCGTGCGGCACTTTATTAACAAACAACAACAAGCAAATTGAAGAAGGTGGCAAGCAAGTGAGCGAATAGGGCAGGCAAGCAAAGAGAAAGGGAGGGAGCAAGGCAGAGTGGTAAAGATTGTGAGAAAAATATGGAGTTCTATGACTTGGTAGATAGTTGAAATACTCTAGGCACAGCAAATATTGGAGAATACTTTGGGATTAATATATAATATATATTATATAAATATTATTTATATATTATTTAAATTTATATTATTTATAAAGGGATCTTTACTGCAACATAAAATATCTATTCCACTACTGCTGAGCTTAAAGATCTATTAAAAATGCATTTGTTTCTAATGAATTCTAAGATGTTTCCTGCTTTCTATCTTCACTTTCAAGAAGGTGCCTTCCTAGTCTTTTACATCACATGTAGACCTATATATAATAACATATATATAAAAAAAATTAAACCCCTATTGAGAAACCCCCTGAGGAGAAACCATCCATATTCTATAATAAACTGCATGTTCCTACAGTAGTTTTTATGATCTCTGCTAAAATCCAAAAAAAAAACATGTTTCTTGGCAAGTTCCCCGACTAGTTCCAGACCTGCAAAGCTTGCCAAAAATTAGAATATAACCGCGCCCTGGCAGAGCATCAAAAGGTAAAAAAAAAGAGTTTGACGCACAAAATTTAAATAAATTTGCGGCCCTTTCTGTTGCTACAAGGCAGGAGGAGGTAGAACTTTGTCCGTTCCTTGGCCCGTTTCTTGGCACATTTTTTTTAACGCTGCTCGATGTTGTTTCTACTGTTGTTGTTGTCGTTGCTGAGAATTTCTTGTTTTTAATTACGTTGCCGACGTCAACGTCGACGCTGCTGACGCTCTAATGGCCAGCAGAGAGTTCAAGCCGTAGGCGAAGGCGTAGGAGGTGGGGGGGCCAAAGGGTTTTTTAACTGAAACTTGGACTTGGGCTTATGTACAAAAAAATAGTAGAAAGAACAAGAAGTGCGCGACCAAAAAAAAAAAAGGTTGCAAAGAAATCTTCAACAAGCACAACATGCGGGGGGAGAGGAGAAGGGGAAAGCGAAAAAAACTGTTACAAATGGCAGTTAGCAACCCCTTTTGATGGAGGCAAAGAACACACAGAAGGAGGGGGGACAAAAAAAAGCAATACGCACACATAGACGAAACAAAATCAGAGCCTGACCACGCCCCACACACACACACACATACACACACTGTCCGAGCAGTGTTCGATTATCAGTGAAGAGAAAAGTTCCAATTAAAAAAATTTCAAGTGACCCAAAGTCAAAATGGAAGCGAACGGGTTAAGCTCAACTGAAATGGATAGGAGGAGAATGGAAAGTCACAAGAAAGGAGCGCAGATAAGGAGAAAGAAAGAGAGTTGGAAAAACTAGTACCCATTGAAATTCTAACGCAATTAGTGCATGAAAATGAAGCGCCAACGCTGCGTATGAGTGATATATAGCTTAAATGGCACAATGGCGCAAGCTGAAACAAGTCGCAGCATCCACAACAAGCAAATCCTGGCCAGACCAGAATAAAGGCAAACACAACAGCACACACACACACATGCACATGCACATGCCAGGCCACACACACCACACACACACATAATTGAAAACTGAGAAAAAATGGCTGCAAGTGGAAGCTGAATTTGCAAAGAATTGAGCAAAGGCAAAGCAGATAGCAAAATCTGTCTAAACCATAAATGCAGCGGGAAAAAAAAGAGGAGAAATATTGTATATGGTTCAGGGTGGAAGGGAGTGCATAGCTGTGGGTTACCCTGGAATGATACACTGATGGAGATGGAAAGCAGGAATCGAGCTTAGAATGCTTAAGGAAGTAAATTAATCTATTTATATGTCGATAAACATAAATTGGTTCCTCCTTACTATCGAATGGAAACTATCGATAGTTGACATATAGGACATTTTTAAGGGTTTTCAATAATATTAAACTGATCACTAATTCAAACATATGATAGAGCAGAATAATGTGGAAATAGCAATGAAAACTATCGTTTACTATCGACTCCAACAATTTTATACTGATTTCACATACAGAAAGGCAATGTAAGGCAAATCTAACGATGGCATGGTCACCTTAATATATTTATAGCTGTCGTTAGTATACAAAGATATAAGAGAATTATAAATGGAAACTATCGATAGTTGACATATGCGACATTTTTAAGGAATTTCAATAATATCAAACTGATCACTAATTCAAACATATGATAGAGCAGAATAAAGTGGAAATAGCAATGAAAACTATCGTTTACTATCGACTCCAACAATTTTATACTGATCTCACATACAGAAAGGCAATGTAAGGCGAATCTAACGATGGCATGGTCACCTTAATATATTTATAGCTGTCGTTAGTATACCAAGATATAAGAGAATTATAATAATCGATGCAACTATCGCTAGAATCGACGTAAAAACGTATAAAAAAAACTACCAAATACCAAAAGGATGTCACTATCGATATATAACGTGCTCTGCACAACGTTGTCAACATGTTTCTAAAGTAGTCTAAGCCATAGTCTATATCTCCTTGGCTATCTAAAGACTATTTAGATTCAGTTTTATTCGCAATATCGATCTTTAGCAATAAATGGATAGTTGAAAAATGTTTTACTACAATTAAAATTTATAACAGATCATGTCTAATATGAAAATTGCATTTCACATTGTAACTACGCTTGAAATTCATTGCTATTCATAGAATGCCTTCCCTCTTTCCCTCTTCGAACTCGTGAAACTGTCAAATGCCTTGAACAAAAGCGCTAAACTGTACCCCACACTGAGCTACAAAGAAAAGAAAATCAATAATTACCAATGTAACTAAATACAATTAAGAAAAAAATATATAACATAAAGAGAAAAGAAAGAAGCAAAATCGCGGGCGAACAAATGAGCGGAAGGAACACAAAAATAAAGAAAAAAAGAACCGAGAAGAAACAACAACAAAATAGATGGTTAAAAGCGCTTACTTACAGCCCAGTTGGCAAATGGGCAGAGGCACGGGGCGTGGCAATGGGGCAGGGGGGCGTACTGCTGCTAGTGAAGTGTGTAGGTAAATATGGGAGCAGCCCAACAGAGGTCCCCCACTCCTCCCACTCAACCGCTCTACCTCCTCCCTGCCTGCCCTTCTCTCATCAAAGACAATGGCCACATTCAAGGGTTTAAAATTTCAGCATTTGCATCCTGGCCACATAGCTAGCCGGCAGAGAGAGAGGGAGGGGAAGAGACTGAGTGAGAGAGAGAGAGATGGGAAGCTGGCATATACTGTAGCCCACCATACCATGTACTCTCGCAGCAGTATACCGTAATTTCATTTCATTTCATTTAGCATTTTTTCTCTCCAGCTTCCCATTCCACTTCTCCACATCCTTCCCCCCCCTTCTGCCATCTCTTCTGCTGTTGCTGTTGCGTGCATTTGTCATTTATGTTGGAAATTTTTCCTCCAAAGGATTTTTCCCTATTCTTTTGCAACTTGATGAAATGTCCATTGAAGCTGATTTTCTAGCAAATTACAAGGCATCAATATTGAAATTCAAGTACATGTCGCATTTTTTTCCTCCCCCTGCCAGGGTTGACTTGCGGAGGGAGGGTAGAGGGGAACTAAAGCAAAATAATTGCATGCAAATGAGCTGCTTTTGAAATGTGTAAGATTCGTTTTTCACTCTGATTATCGGGACATCCGGTTGGATATAGATTATGTCCCTTTTGAAGGGTGAAAGTGGGAGGAGAAGGTGGGAGGAGAACGAGTAGAAGGTGGCAGAGACACGCTGCAGACAAAGATTTCTACCTTACTGCTTACCTCCTCTTTAATCTGCATTGTTCTTTTTTTAACTTCTTTAAACTTAGTCTAAGTCATACTAAGTTATTATCTCCCCTCTTCTCTTTATATCTCTCGCTAAAACACATACTAAACTAGACTTAATTTCCTATTGTATTCCTTTTGTTTCTGCTTCTTCTTTCTCTTCTTCTTTATCTTATCGCCCACTTACAATAGACGCCACTCATAACTTACGTCAGCATCGATTTTAAAAGATTATTAATAAATTAAAAGTTTTGCGCTACTGCAAATTCATAAAACATTTATGAATTCGCCAAAAGTTGTTGTTTTTTGTGGTTGTAGTTGTTGCTGTTGTCGATATATTTACCTGTAACGAGAGAGAAAAGAGAAAATTTGCAAATTAGCTAAAAATGTATAATTAATTAAAGATAATGTTCGCTACATATGCAGAGACTGTCTACGAGTGTGTGTGTTTGTGTGGTGTGCTTGTGTGTGTGCGCGTGTGTATTTAAAGAATTCCAGGGGTGCACGCGGTGTAAAACTTTTTGAGGCTTTTTCGAAAGCGGAACCAAACCAGTTGCTTGTTAACTTGGCTTGGCTTGGCTTCAATGGCGCATCATCATTATGCGAGTGAGCCGCAGATCGACATTGTCAATCACGCAAGAGAGACACAGAGAGAGAGTGTGCGAGAGGGGGATGGCAACAATTTCAACTAATTGCCAAAGCAAAGCACAAGACAAGAAGAAATTCATCCTAATGACTAAATGAAAATTGTGGCAATTGCAGGCACAAACACACACATATACACATACACTTACACAGTCACACACACACACCCACTTTCGTTCACTTGGCCTGGGAAAATGCAATTGTCAGCGTTAATTAAATTAAACTCATGCTTAGAACATCGCAGAGCAATTGAGACAAAGCTCAAAGTGCCCTATTGCAAAAGTACAGCAACAGCAACAACAACTGCAGCCGAGGCAGCGACAGCGACTGCGCAGCAGCAGCGACGTTCAAATGGCAAAGAAAGAAACAGAAATTGGTAAATTACGGAATTGCTCAAGTGCTGATTGAGAGTCTTACACGCGAAGCGAAGCGGCGAATTTGCCAAATCGCCAAACTGAGCTTCAAGTAAGTTGAGCGAAGAGACACAGAGAGCGACAGAGAGAGAGCGGGAGAGGTAGAGTTGAATTAAACTAATGCTGAGCGAAAAAAGAAGCGAAGCGAAGTAGAAGAAGAAGAAGCAACGTCAAGTTTATTGAACCTTTTCGATGTTTCGTTTGCTTTTATAGCTTCATTATGGCATTTGTTGCTGCTTTTGTTGTTGCTGTTGCTGATTTTGTTGCTATGTGTGTGTGTGTGGTGACTTGAGAGGTGTACAAAACTACAATAAAGCAGCAACAACAAACGCATGTTAATGAGTTTTGCATGTGTGTGTAATAAATTAACGAATCGAAGGCGTAGAAAAGAAATGTATTGAAAGCACGTCAGCAACAACAACAGCAACTGTGCAAAATTGCAAAGTGGTGAGCATATAAAATAATGAAACAGCAACAACAACAGCACACATAATGTAACTGTGTATGGCAACGCCTTGACGCGTCGCTGCTCACCCTCACCTCACAGTGATTGTCAAACTGTAACAGGCTAACTGGCATGGCGCCGCATATGTAACAGGCAATGTAAACAAATTGAGTGTGAAAAGGAGAGGCAGAAACAGGGCAACAACGCGAACAGCCAACAAACGACCTTCAATCATAAAAAATGAGAAGCAATAAAAACATCAACACACAAAAGCAGCAACAGCAGCAGCAGCGATGGCAGCGGCAGCAGCGCAGTCATAAAGAAAGTCAAGCGAACGAAAGCGTTGGCAAAACACACACTTACACAAGCACACACACGTATAAAGACTTACGTATAAAAAGGGAAAAACGCAATTTTAGATTGAAAGCGGCCGGCGAATGCCGTCACACACACACGTGTGCGAAGTGAAAACGTATGAATGAATGCAGCAGCAACCGCAGCAGCGCGAACGCCGCATGTGTGTGACGACGCGACGTAACGCAAACAAAAGAGCTACGTAAACGTAAACGTAAGCGCGACTTTTGTGATATTCGAGTGCGAGAGAAATGTTTTAAATAAGAAAAAAAATAAAAAAAGAAGTGCGAAAAAATAAAACACACACAGAGAAACACAAACATACGGAGAGACACCGCAAATTCAATTGATAGACAGCGAGAAGAGTGAATGACAGAGAAAACAAAAGTGATGGTGGAGGGGGATTGGAGAACGGGTGGAGAACCACATGCCGGCATTGAAAATGCGGCAGAAAGCGCAACGAGTGTTAAACGCGGCAAGCAAAACAAAACAAAAAAACGGCGCAATGAAAAATATATAAAAAGCAACACACAAAAACGAAAAATAATCATAAAAAATGCTCAAAGTCAAACACACACTCACACGAACGTACGTACGCAGAAGGCAGAAGGCAAATACACATAAAAGAAAACAAAAAAGTAAAAGTTGAATTTTTCCAAAGAAACTGGCGAGCAAAACAGAGAATAACGCGAAAAATAATAATAATAAAATACAAGCAGAAAAGCAAAGCGACAAAGACGGCGACGACGCAGGCAGAGGCAGCGACGTCGACAAAACAAATAACGTGTGGGAAGCGTGTGCGAGTAAGAAGATGAGATAAAGACGTAAGTGTTGGTGGGGGAAGGAAAAGGGAGAAGCAGAGAAAGAGCAGTGACTGAGTAAGATGGGAGAATGAGCAGACAGATTGAGAGGGAGAGAGGCAGCCCCATAACAACAACGCGCCAGACAAGCAGACGCAGCAGCCGCCGTCACTGCCGCCGTCACCGTCGCCGTCGACTGAGCACAAAGCGTGGCGTAAAAAGCTTTAAGAACTAAGCAATTTTTATAGCCTTGTCTACGAGGAGCGCAAAAGAAAATATAGAAAATGCGCTGTCTCAGACAGGAAGACACAGTCAGGTGAAGGGGGGAAGAGCAGGAAAAGGGGAACAGCGCGAAAGGGAACTGACAACATGTGGAGCCAAGCAGCAGCAGCTGAGAATTTGCACAAGTGCCGATTTAATTCACACACACATGTATGCGAGGAAGAGTGTGTGTAGGTGTCTCTCTCCCTCGCAGACTGTCTGTGCCTGCGCGTGTGTGTGTGTGTGTGTGAGTAAATGTATGTTAAGCAGCTGTTAAATGGACAACGACAGCAGAGCAGTAGCAGCAGCAGCAGCGCAGTCAGCAGAGGCAGCATATAACGGTAACATTGCCCACTTGAGTCAAAAATAAGCAATTTTACCGTTTAAACGATGCCAAGAGGATAACAGAAGAAGAGGAACAGGAAAGCAAGAATTGAGTTCAGGCTTCACTTGTTGATGCTGCTGCTGCTGTTTAAGCAGATGGTCCCGAACTTTAATGGGAACAGACAGTGCCAGACAAAGAAATCTTTAAATGCGAACAGAAATAATGCAAATTTAAAACGTCAAAAAAGCCTTTCAGCCGATTCCAATTTTAATTGAATTATACAAGTTAGTACGAAAATATTAATCCAAGCATAAAATAAAAATGCATTTTAAAGAGAACATAACCTAACAATCTCACCTGCCTCTCTCCCTTTAACTTTACTAACAACATAAACTCACACTCTCCAGTTTACCCTCTTTCTCTTTGCCTACTTGAATATTCCCTTAAATGCTTTCAACGATTTCAAATCAAAGCTTCAATTATGCAAAGCTTAAAATATGCAAACTCAATGCGGCGAGAACAACAACAACGACAAGAACAACAGCAGCAACAACAACAGCAGCAAGGAGTAGAACAACAACAATGACACCTAGCACAAACACCCACAGGAAGTGCTCAAACCATTTGGTCATTTAGTCATTTGATCATTTAGACAGGACAGTGACATGCACAAAGAGAGAGAGAGAGAGAGGCAGAGAATGAGGGGAAGCAGGCTGACCGCAAGGCGAGTTTGAATTGAAAACTTATAAAAAAAGAATAAGCTCAAACTGCACTGAACTGAAATTGAACTCTCACATATCCACACACACACACACACAAGAGACGTGCAAGGGAGAGAGTGTGAGTGAGTAAGCGAGTGCAGTGCCGACAGTGACAGGCAGAGGGCGAATTGGCGGCAGAGGGCGAATTGGCAGTCGTCGTCGTCGTTGACGTTGTCGTGAGGGCTCGCTGACTCACACGAGGCGCAGCGCAGCGCAGACAGACACAGTGCGGACGGACACAGTGGGGCAAATACAAATCGTGAGGCTTAATATGCATGGCTGGATAAATTGCTAGGCTGCCTGCGACGTTGCCGTCGTCGTCGCTGTCGTTGTCGCTGATTGAAGCAGAGCCAGAGCCAGCGCAGGCAGCCAGCAGGCCAGGGCCATCGCTGTTATTGAACACAACATGCCAAAGGGGCGGCAACGACGACGACGACGATGACGGCGACAGCAACAGCGACAGCGACGGCTCTCAGTCGCTGCTTGATTGGACTTGGACGGACCTCAAAACGTGCCATTTTCAAGCTGCCTCAGCTTGATGTGTGTTTGTGTCTGTGTGTGTGTGTAGTTGTTTTATTTGTGGCTTCACTGGCTAAAGGTTTTGTACACACAAACACACACACGAATACACACATAAACATAAGGCACACTCACACAAGCAACGGGTTAATTTGCCATTTTTATGGTTTCATGCCTTTGGTTAGCCTAAACAGAATTCACTACTCGAAAAACATGAAAACAAAACTAAAAAAAAAATATCTGGGATAAACTCGCGGTGAATTTCATAAAGCGAACTAAATACAATGAACCAGCGAGAGATAAGGGGGCTCTACTCTTGAATCTGGGTGCCAACGACTTGTGTATGCACAGGGATTTTGCAAAAATCTCAAATGAATTCAAGCACAAAAAATATGTACCAGAATTGATATTTTTTATAAAATATTAAATACCCTACAATTTATGTACAAAGCTAACTTAGTGTCATTAAAAACACATTTTAAAAAGTTCTGTTAAGATTAGCTTGGACATTTTATTAAAAAATACCAAATGCTAAAAAATACTGTGAAATATTTATAAATTTCCGTTAATTTACACAATATTCACAATTTAAGAAATTTTTTCGATATTGTAAAATATGAATTTTCCTAAATTTTTTCAAAGTAATAATTTAAATTAAATTTTAGTTTTTTTTCGTTAACATATGCAGTTATTTAATCCTTTCATTCCTTTTTTTTTATTAAAAAACTTCCTTCCGTTTCAATACACCCTACAAGAGCACTAGGTTCGCTGCAGGGTAATCAAAACTGAAAAAATAAATTACCAAATTTCAATTCAAAAGCTAAGGGGGCGTAGTAGAGGCAGGGGCAGACAGCGGCGCTGGCTGGGGCGGGGCTAATTCTCCCTTGGGCAGTTGAGGACCTCACAGAGACTGACTTCACAATCGACATCGACTGCGTTCGCTCTACATCTTCAGCAATCTCTGTGGAGGAGCCCATGTGTATGCAAAATATTTTACATTTATAAGAAGTTGGATATACAACAACAACAACAACAGCAATAAAGACAACTCAAATGACGAGAACAACGAAAACAACACACAAAAATCATCATCATTTATGCAGATTCCAAGGCAGTGATATGGAAACGACAGTTTCGTGTGCCATCACACACACATACTGATATATATATATATATTTATGTCTGTCTATATATAACGAAAAACATAGATATGCATAAATTTACATATGTAAAACAACAGACTGAATAAAAACTGAAACCCCAAATCCGAATTCGAGGGTATTCCTCGTCCCTTTTTTTTGGGTTTTTTTTCATACCCTTCGAACATTGGGAATGGTCAGCAGGAGGGTATATATAGTGAGTCAGACTGTATGTAACATACGGAATATGTTATATATTCTTGTACAGGTTTGAAGGCAGATATCTTAACCTTTTCTTAAAAGCTAGACACATCAAACTTTTCCTAAAGATTTCTGTATATCGTCTGTTGTTCAAGTTAGATCAAATTGTACTGCACATAGTAAGCATGTGAAGATTTGTTTAAAATGTTTAGTTAAAATTTGATAGTATAACGACTACCTTACTACAGAAACCAGCAACTTTATATTTTCTATTTTGAAACTGTTGATCAGCAATAGAGAATTTAATAAAAAATGTCTAAGCCGACCTCAATTAAAGATGCGCTGGCTCGCTGGGAGGAAAAGAACAAGCAGGAGGCTATAACGGCCACAGAGATAGGATTGCAGTTTCAATATCTGCCGATTGAGAAAATGGACGCCACACTGAGCACCCTTGTGGCGTGTGAGAAACTAAGTCTATCCTCGAATATGATAGAAAAGATAGCGGGCATTTCGGGCATGAAGAATCTACGTGTGCTAAGTTTGGCTCGCAATTATCTCAAGAATCTGAATGGCATTGAAACATTGGCCGACACATTGGAGGAATTGTGGGTTAGCTACAATAGCATTGAGAAAATCAAGAATATCGAAGTAATGAAGGCTCTCAAGGTATTCTACATCTCGCAGAACTTGATCAAGGATTGGGCCGAGTTCTCACGCATGAATGTTCCTCCTTTGTTGGTCGAGGTCACTTTCGCGGGCAATCCGCTGTATGAGAACGCAGATCCTGCCCAGTTCCTTAGCGAGGCTATGCGTCGTCTACCGAATTTGGAAAAACTTGACGGGTATCCAATTATACGTTAAATAAAATCATCAAGCTTTTTAAGAAGAATGCATCGCAAATGAAATAGAGTATTGCAAAGAAAAGTTAATGATTTTTTTCATTCCCTTTTGACATTTTCTTGTGTCTGCGCACAGGAACTTCTCCCCAATATCAGTGACTAAACGATATGGAGAATTTGTTTATTTTATATTAATTTTTTATTTTAAAAATTTGACTATTGACAATCTACTTCGTCAAACCCATCCTTGCATATAAAATAATTTCTGCACCATTTGCTGTTGGGAATTTTAAGTTGTTTTCAAAAATTGTAGGGTAATTTACAGGCGTGCGAGCGTAACTGTTGCTTTTGTTGGCTTTGCATTGCAAATTGTAGTTTTGCAGTCTTCCAAAATATACGAAATACGCACAGGCACACGCACATACAAACACACACACAAACGCGTATAAAACTTTCTTTCTTTTTGAAAGTAAACACACGAAATGAAAAATACGCATATAATAAAAAAAGTAAGCCAAGGGGGGTGGTAGGTGAGTGGAGAGAAGAAAAATAAAAGTGATTGGAACTTTTTCTTGCCGATTTTTATATGCGATATCGGGCTGTCTCACTCTCACTCACTCTCCAATGAAATATTTATGAAAAAACGAAGAAGAAATTTTATTTCGTTTTTTATTTATTTTTTTTTTTGTTTGCGTTTTGCAGCCTGATTACAATGCAAACTTCCTGCGAGTGCCGATAAGGGCCGCAACTTTACAGCTGCTTATCGCTATGCTTAGCATAAGCTATATGTATATGAGCATGATATAGTAAAGAGTTGTAAGCTCAAGTCAGGTTTTACCCATCCTACAACTTCCTAGAATTGTAAACTTTGCAACGAAATCGATTTCTCAACTGACAGAACACGAACAGGGACAAGAAACTGTCAGCCAGACTAGCTTAAACACCTACAAATTGCTTGACTGTCCAAAAGTTCCCCCCGCACAACTCAGCCGCCCTACATCTCTCCCTTTCTGTACCCCGCAGTCCCGATCTGTTACCCTGTTACACCCACAAAAAATGACGACAAAAAGTAAATTTGCCAAATTTGCTAAAACTTACAAATTGACAACGAGCCAGTCGTGATGGCGTGTGATGTGTATGTGTGTGTGTGTTGCTGTTGTATTGGTAAGTAAATTATGTTAATTGTATTCTTTGGCAGTAACACCAAAGCCAAATCACACACATTTATATGGGAATGAATATCAAAAGAACTTAACTAGAACGAAGCTCGCATACTCTATTATTTTCTTAAGGGATTTTATAAAGATAACCACAGGTATCTTTGATTAAATGGGAACCTGCAAGCTGAACAACTTATTGAGATGACAAGATTATTATTTTTAATGTTTTTATAGATCGACGGTAAATAATCACAGATTAAACATTAACTGTATTGATTGACAGGTAATTATAAATTTTTGTAGAATGTTTTTTGCTTAAAAAACATAGTTTCAACTGTACTCTAAGTCTTTGGGTTCTTTTATAGATCGTATCGCAGATATTGATGATCTATCACCATTATATTCCTCTTATTACTAGAATATATTCAGTTTAAGGAATGAAAAATCGTTAAATCGTGAGTATTTTCAACTTTCCATCTTATATAGATTCGTAGAAAAGTTCATTCACTTGTAATATTCAGACGCCTTTTCTTTTTTTTTATCACAAATAACTCTAGAATCTACTTACATATAGTATAATGTTAGTGAAAAAAGCTGCATCTATATCTTCTAACTTCCAATCATGCTCAATTATTCGAATCCACACGCCCTTATTCCCCGTGTGATACACTACACGAACTCATTTACGTACAGTTCATGCAGACAGACATGCCATCTGCCAGGTACAACTGCTACACATATATAATTCGCCATATATACCGACCATCTGATATACGTAAATTCATGTACATATCTCTATATAACAACGCATTATACATACACAAACTATATACAAATGTACCTGAAATTGAAATTCATTTTGTGTGCGGCGACAATGTGAAAGAAGAACATTACAATTTCGCATGATGGTTGCCAAGGCATCAATTCGGCAACACTTGAAACGTGTAAATATTTCTCATATACAGTATATAGATATATACACAGACAGATCCCAACTATAACAAATAATTGTAAACTTCCGTTTCAAGATCATATTTAATAGATTAATAAAGATCTCGGCAAAGTTTCAATACGAAGCGGAAATACAGAACCTTTTGGTGAGAAAAAAAGGCGACGATGGAGAAGACGGATCAGATCAAAAATCAGTCAAAGCTAAACAAAATACAAAACGAGAGAGCAGCAAGAAGAACCAGTCGAACGCTACAGTCAGGTGCTGACTGTAGAAGGCCATGGATTATTATTCCGTTATTTAAAATGAAAATTCTGCTTTATTTGGAAAAATTTAAAAATATAAATTTTATATTCTTATTACTCAATTCATTTGAAAGACAAAAAAAGAACACACAAACAATGCAAAAGCGAATAGACAAGAAGTATAAGCATTAGATAGAGCGAGAGGGCAATAAATTGATGTGAAGTTGTACAGTAGCGTAGCGGAGTGTGTGCTTGATTCAAAGACCAATGATGTTGACAGTGCTCGGGTTCGATTCCTGCCGCGATCAATGTGTGACGAGTTTTCCCTTTTTCTTTCTTTTCTATTAAGTAATTTAAACAGCAACATGACAATAGTTTTTAGATTTTTTGGTACGCAACATATTTAATTAGGTAGAACACTTTTATAAACTTTGCCGAATGTTGTACAAATCTGACAGTTGCGTACTTACGCTGAATACGGCAATTGATGTGTGTTAGAGCGGGACGCCGAAACATAAATGTGCAAATGCAGACATGCATGTATCGGCGTCCCGCTCTAACATTCGTAACTTATTGATTGTCTTAAATATTGCAAAAAAACATATTTAATTTTTGATAACTATTTTTATTGATATATAATTAAATAACTGTAGTTTTCCTTTAAGCTTATAAGAATAAAAATATAACCAAAAAAAAAAGTAATTAAAATAATAAGTTCCACCCAGCCGGCCGCGCATGGGATTCGAACTCACGCACGCAGACGCAGGACCGCCGTCCGCCACCCTAACCACTAAGCCACCGCCCGATTTTTTGATCGATCGGCAAAGTTGCATTCTCAGCTAATTCTGTTACCATTCTATGCAAATAAAAAGTTTTGTAAAATGCTGTGTGTCCGACGATTCGAACTTCGGTATGATGCGTAAATTAGGTCTTAATATGCGCATCAGTATACGTTCAAATTGAGTTTAATTCGGATCATATCTCAGTTATTATTAGTCCGATTTAAATGAAATTTTCAGAAAACACCCGTGAAAAGGTATTTGTCATGTGAGATGTATAACTTTGGTTGTAGGGTGTATATTGTGTATATTAAATAGTTATTACTGATTTACAGAGGCGGGAAGGGGCGTGGCCAAATTTCTTAAAAACTTTGAGACACCTGGATATACACGAATGTTGTCACAAAATTTGAAGACTCTAGCTCTTATAGTTTCTGAGATCCAGGTGTTCATACAGACAGACAGACAGACAGACGGACAGACGGACAGACGGACAGACAGACATGGCTCAATCGACTCGGCTGTTGATACTGATTCAGAATATATATAGTTTATGGGGTCGGAGATGCCTCCTTCTGCCTGTTACGCACATTTGCGTTCCGACAAACACAGTAGTCCATGAATTTTTTTAAAATCCATGGCCTAAAAAGCTGAAAGAAATACGGAAAAAACGTGCGAACTAAACTTACAAACAAGAAAACACCGGGCAATAACAACAACAGCAACAACAAGACGAACGCGCTTGAGAAACTTTAATTTTTTACGTTCGTTTCTGTTCGTGTTTCGTATAAAGATTATATACTACATACACGTTGTGCTGTTGTTGTTGTAGCGTTTTTTTTTTTTTGGCCGCCGGTGAGACAAGAAACTGGTTTCCAGTTGCCGGCAAAGCGTGTGTCTCTCTCAGTGTGTGTGTGAGTGTGCGAAAGAGCAAGGCATAGGCAAACGCATGACTTCAGCAAACCACAAGGCGGACGCGACGGCGACGGCGACAGCGACGGCGGCTGCTACTCGATTTCCCAGCTCAGCAGCAGCTGTTTGTTGACCTCAAAGCCGAAGCCAAGTCAGAGTCACAGAGTCGCAAGTCAGAGACAAGCCAAGTCATGGTTATGGCCAGCCAGCAGTAAAAGAGCCAAAAGCCCAAGCTAAAGCCGCAACGCAAACTGAAGCCGAGTAGCCAAGTTAATAGCAGGCAGGAGGGCCAAGAGCAGAACGAACCTTACTGGTTTTTTAACGTCTTTCTCCCCTCTGCCCACTTCCTACTAATTCTCTTCCTTCTCTACTCTACACAAGTGTTGGCTTACACATTATAGGCAACAACAGCAACCGGCAAAAGTGTTATTTATAGCATTTGTTGTTAATTCTTTTCGAGCCACAATTGAGTAATCATGCGCATAAAGTGAGTGAACTCACGAGTGCCTTGCCAGGCCCAAGTCCAGGCCAGGCTCGTGTGAAGAGTAAGACAGAATAGTGAATAACATACAATGTTGTCGTAGCTGGTTTTCCTAGTAAAGGTTTCTGGGTTTTCTGAATGGAAACTGTTGTGGAGAACGTCAGCAGCATAAGATCATAGGATGAATTGAACAATCTTATAGATATATATAGTTCATATTCAATTTGCCAATATAGATTTACTTGTGTTGTTTGACAAGTGAATATTGTAATGAATAATATATAAGATCACGGCATGTAATGATTTAATAATATTTTATAAGGATTGCACAGTTTATTATCCCTTTATTTAACCTATTCTTTGACCTATTATTTTACCTATACTTCAACTTATGCTTTAACCTTTTTTATATTTTTTAAATTATAAATTTGGCTATTTTACTTTAATCTATAATCCTTAATCTATAATCTGTCAAGTGTCCAATTCTCTCAGTACTTTTTCCCCACTTCCTCGCTCTTCTACTTAGTAACTTAAGTTCTCTGCACAAACAACTATAAATCCCAACACACTCATCCCAACAGTTCTTCTGCACAACCCAAGCTATTCAAAATATGCAGGATATGCTATAAAGAATCTCGCAAGAGTCTCTCAACAGGAAGAAGAATCACTGCAGAAATGCGTGTTAAAGACAGATTGCCAACAAGAATTTCAACTTTGAGTAAAGCTCTTCTCTCCTTCGGCGTCTACTTCTCCTACTCCTTATCTTGCCCAGACCAGGCGACCCACTTAAATCAGCTGAACACAAGAAGAAAAGAGAGCAAGAAAACTGGGCGACACAGAAGCAACAGCAGAGCATAAGAAGAAGAAGAAGAATAACGAGAGGAAGAGGTGCAGAAAGCGAAGGCGCAACAATAACAAACACAAGACACAAAAACCTATAAACAAAATATAAAACGAAAATAAGACAAATCTTCAAGGACGTATGCAAGGTAAACATATGCGAGACGACGTCGACGACGACGACGAAAGCGAAAGAAAAGACAACCAAAGAGAGTGAGAGAGAGAGGAAGAGGGAGAGAGGGAAGACGATGTCGGGAAAGTAGCAGCAAACAGCGACGGCGTCGCGGCCAACAGAGTAAAGTGAAGTAAAGCAGGCTAAAGCAAATAAGTAAAAGTCAAGAGAGAAGGAGGAGGAGCCCAGTAGGTGGAGGGAAAAGTAACGACGATGACGACGTTGGTAAAGAAAACGCGACCTGTTTGATGTAGCACAACAACAACAGCAGCAACAACAACTACGTGAAGACACACACACACGGCACAAGGAGATGTGGAAAACTTGCTTTTTGTAGGGAAAAACTCGTTTCAAGCAGCAGCAGCAACAGGAATCTGCCTCCTGCTCCTCCTCCTCACGCCCCTTCTCGCCCACTTCTACACTGAAAATGTAGGTAAGTCTGGCTGGCCAAGGCGGCAACAACATAAAATTTAATCAAAAAGCAAAACGTTTGAAAATGCGCCAAGGAGACAAAAAGTAAGAAGAAGAAAAACCAAAAGAAAAACGCGAATAGAAAAAGAAATAAATGAAGTTACGGGACGCAGACAAGCAGGAACATAAAGGAGAAGGAGCAGCAGCAGGAGTGGGGGGCGTCGTAAAAGATGTGCGCATAATGTGAAGAGCACCCGGTGTGATAACAGAGCCTAGACACACACATGAGAGTGTCCGTCTGTAAGTGTGTGAGTGTGTTGTTAACCCAGTTTTCCCCAGACATAAATTATGCAAGAAATCGCAAGCAGACGAAGCAGTAGAAATAGAGTAGAGACAGCAAGAGAAATAGCAGAGTCGCGGAGAGTCGCACTCACAAGGAAAGGTACAAATAGGATCGAGAGTGGGAGAGAGAGACACACAGAGAGATAGAGATAGTTAGAGCGCACAGACAAGGTCAAGGTCTGCTCGTAAATTGCATGTCTGCTGCGTGGTATTATGACCTTGAAGCAGCAGGAGTTCTACCTCTCTCGTTCTCTTTCTCTCTCTGTCTCTATCTCTATAAGGACTGAAGCATTGAAACGTGTTTGCTACGCCGAAACAGGTTCCCAGCTCTGTTTTTGGCCTACCCTCTGTGAGCGACTCTTCTAATGTTCAGCCTAACACACTGTGCAACAAGAGGCTCCATTGTTTTCTCATTTAAAAACGTTTACGAATGACTAAACAAAGCAGAAGGTGGAAGAAAATGATCCTATCAAAGTATTATTACTTATGTGAACTAACCAATCGAAAATTTAATTTATTCATTTTCATTTAACCTTTTTATTTTTCAATAGATATTATGACTGTGCTATTGTTATTATATTATTATTTTATTGATATTCGCTTTTGTCATTGAAACTTTTTATTTTCAATAGATCTAATCATTATTATATTATTATTTTATTTATTTTCAATGGTTTCTTGTTTTAAATGACTCTTTTACTCGAATCGTATGGTTTATGTTATTAAAATTTTCTCTTTCGTTTTCTTATTAAAAATCTGTTAAAATCCCATTATAATTCCCTCTTTTTAATGCTTGATTTTTAATAATATTCCTTCAGTTTAAAATTGTTTTCAATAATATTATATTATAATCCTTAATATCATTATATTTCCCCTATGTTGTGGCACAGTGTACCAAGTATTTTAGCTCAAAACGAAGGTTTCTACCTGCCGCAACCTGTTGCAACAACAGCAACCACAAGCTGACAACGAGTAAAATTGAAAGTCATTTTTTTGGAAAGCGATCGCAATCAAACACACACAAACACACACACACATGGAAGATGGTTTTTTCCTCACAATACTTCTTCTTTTTTTGGGTCTTCATAAGCGGCTTGTAAAGTCAATGTGCTCAGGGGAGTTACGCATAGATTTCGAGTTCTATCGCCGCAACCGCTTTAATTGTCATGGGAGCCGCACTTTATTCTATTTTCATTATTCTTATTTTTCTTCATCTATCTCTATTTCAACTTTTATATGCTTGTATATTCTACGCTCATTTTTTCTACTTTGGTAATTAATTCCACGCACTTGTCGCTATAATTTTCGGCCTAAACCGAAGACAGACAAAAAAACTAAATTATTTTCAAGGTCTAATGAGTTTGTTGCCGCCACCAGCAGCACCACCATCACCACCATCACCAGCACCTTTTGAGAGCAACCAAAAACCATTGAAAATATAATGAGCACCAGGAGGCAAGAAGGGGAGGATATGGAAAGGGAGGAGAGGTAGGTAGTTATGGGCCTAGCTATAAGAATAATAAACATCATTGTAATAAATGAAGAAATGAATTTAATACTGGTTTCTGCGCCTGCCTAATGATCATTAAGAGCAACTTAAGATCAAAGACAAGTTCAAGGCCTTTTTTGAAAACTAACCAAAAAATGGAAAAACGTTTTCTTCTTGTTGTTGTCGTTGTTGGTATTGTGGCAAACAATATTGCAAATTGATTTTGCACAATATCTCGCGTGATTAATTAGTGTTAATTACAAATCGCGTCTATCATTTCAATTTTGCAAACTATTTCGTAAAACTTTCGAAAAAAAACGCGCAAGAAAATAAAACGACAAAATATTTGTAAAAACAAATCGATTACATAAGCTTTATGAATTTTTGGTTGGGTTCAGTTTGGATACGTATTCACGTTATATAGGTGTATGTGTGTGTGTTTGTGACGGGACGAGTTTAAGCTTGAGATGAGCTCATTTTGCTTTGGGGGGCAGCGCACAACAGAAATGATTATTGAAATATAATGGGGGTATTTATAATAGCCGTATATATAGTATCGCCTGGCTGTATGTATCGAAATGTGCTTGTACACATGTGTGTGGATGTGTGTGTGGATGTGTGTGTGGATGTGTGTGTGGATGTGTGTGTGAATGTGTGTGTGTTCGTGTGTATAGAGGTAGATATGTGAGCCAACCTGAAAGTGATTTGTTTAAACTGATTGATAAGCAAAAAGGGAATGTCTCTCTGTTTGTTTATGTAAAGCAAAGATTATCGATAAGGATTACGATCGATTGCAGGCTAGGCGATAAGGAAAACGATGAACAGCGAAATGTGACTGTGAACTTAATGGTAATTTTGGAATGTTACGATTGCAGTTAACAAGTTCAAGATCTTTAAAGAACTCATCGAGAAAAGAAAAAAATATTATGTTAAATTGTTCCATTTTTGGCTTAGTAGATATAGCCAGCGATATGCCCCGATTTCCCTTTCTGCAAATTCACAATTGAAATAAAACCAGTGCGGCCATATTGCAAAGAGAGATATCATACAAATTTTGATGCCTGATTATGGTTACACTCTACTTTCATACAGTTGGAAATAATATATTTATTGTTCGATTTGTTTCTTATGAAATCTTGGCGCCTCAGTTCTATAGTCTCTTTGATATGATAGCTGATTATAATCGATAATTATTGAAGATCACTTCCGTAATCAGTTAGCTATATCGCTTTCTTCCATGTGCCACTCAAAATATCTTCAAATTTGTTAATGAACGAAAGCTTCATAAATCAATTTCGTGTAATCCTCTTTGAAAGTACATTAGAAACACATGTGAAGTGAAATTTTCTATTAGATTCAAGACTAATTTCGAGTTGATATTAACTAATGGCAAAACCATATGAGACGCAGCTCCCCCCCCCTTTCCACTACTACATGGCAAGGGGGAAGACCTCAATAAGAAATAGAATGTGAACAACATCAGCAACAGCGCAACACGCTGAAGATTTTTAATTGAATTTCGGTCTAGCTGCAGCAACGCATGATGGGGAAGTGAGAAGAAGCAGGGAAGGGGAGCAAGGAGGGAGGAGGAGGGGAGGTGTCCAACAAGCGCTAATAAGTTGATTATAAAATAATAATTACAGAAAAAAGCAAAGCAAAACTGTAAAGCGAGAGAAATAACGAGAAAGTCGTTGCACGCTGATTAGCTTTGTGGTCTGTCTGCAGCGCAGTGGCACAGTAGGGAAACCAGGGGGAGGGCGGCAGGCAGAGGCTGTGGCAGCTCAGACAGGCAACTTTAACTGAAGCTGGAAAGCTTTAGCCATGTTGTGAATATATGTGAATGCTGGCGCTGCCAGCTGTTTGCTGATTAAGCTGCAGCCGCCTGTGGCACGTACGCAAAAGTGTTAATTGCAAATGACCAGAGAGAGAAAGAGAGAGGAAGAGGGAGGGGAAGAGTGTCAAAGGGGCACAGAGGGGCTCTGCCGCAGTGCCTGTGTGTGCAACCCCGTTCCGCTGCTGCTATTTGCTGCTGCTGGTGTTGATTGAAATGCAGCTTAGGAGGCTGGCAGCGCAGGCGCCAACAGCAACAGCAGCTGAGCCTGGAGAGAGGAGGGCAAGAGAGGAGGGGGAGGGGGGCTTATCTATGTGCGTGTGTAATCGATGATCGCAGCAATTGGATTATTGTTTTATATGCTGCTGCTGCTGCTGCGGGTCTAAAGTACAAAAAGAGAGAGTGTGCGCCACACGCACGCTGCCAGCAGCGACGCGGGCAGCAACGCAGGCAGCGACAGCGACGTCAATGAACCGGTTTGCAAAGGGTCGAATGGTCGAGCCGGACGACGACGACGACGACGCATACGCGTCAGCAATAATTAATCAATCAATAATTGAGGCAGACAACAGCAGAGGCAGCAACGGCAACAGCAACTGCGGCAGCAAGAGAGCAACAGAGAGAGAGAGAGCGAGAGAGAGCGAGTGAGAGCGAAGCAGAGAGTGTTGTGTATTGCTAATGAGAGGCAAAATACAAAATGGCCGTCACATTAGCCGGACACATCCGGTGATCGGTTCGGGTCACACACAAACACTCACAAGTGCGGCGAGTGCGGCGAAGTTCGCCCTCTGCACTTCAGCTCTCTCGCTGTCTCACTCTCTCTTTTTTTTCGGTGGTACCTGTAGCGCAGGGGAAAGAGGAAGAGGGAGTAACATACAGTGAAGCTTGCACAATATTGCACAGCAAAGAACAGAGAGAGAGGGGGAAAGAGGGGCACAGAGGGAGAAAGAGAGAGAATTGGCAATTGAACCCGATCCATAGTCGTCGCAACGATCGCAACTTACTTTCTTTGACTTTCTTTAGTGATCGCACTTTGTTGTTGTTGTTATATTCGTATTTATTGTTGTTGTTGCTTCTTATTTCTCTTGTTGTTGTTGTTGCACTTGTTTCATATTTTGCTTTGGCTTGCACTTTTTGTTGTTGCTGTTGTTTTGCGTATTTTCGCGCCGACGTTTCGCGAAGGAGAACAACACGAAGAAGAACACACGGCGACGAAGAAGAAGAAGCAACAGAAGACGACGACGACGACAACGAACAGAAGACGAAGACGAGACAGACACAGGTAACACACCACGTACGTTGCGACTGTGCATTAAAATCGAACTGAACTGAAAACCAAAGAAGAGCAAGAGCAAAAAAATTCCAAAACCCAACTTTTTTTTCGTTTCGTTTCGTTTCTGTTCGGCGACGGCGTCCGACAGCGACAGCGACGAAGACTTTCAACGACGACGTCCACGACACGTTCACGTTGCCGTCGACGGCAGCAGCGGCGGCAACGTTGACGTCGCCGTCGCCGTTGTTGGTTAACGCCGCCGGCGGAGCGGCAACAGCAGCTTAGCGTGGCCCGTTCGTTCAGCTTGGCTTGACTTCGCCGCGTGCAAGCGAGACGGAGCGAACGTGTGAGTCTCTCTCTCGCTCGCTCGCTCGCGCAATCAGCGTGCGTGTGTGTGTTTGTGTGCACAGGTAGTGTGTGCGTGTGTGTCCCTTAGGTAAGCGACGATATGGAAGAAAGAAAATGTGTCCAACTTTGCGAACAGGTAGACCGACGCCGTCGTCGTTGCTGTTGTTGTTGTTGCTGCTGTCGGCGGCGACGGCGTCAACGTTGCCGGTCGGTGCCGCATTGCCGACGCCGATGCCGGTGGCAGCGACTGAGACAGCGGCGTCGTCGCACACGCTGACTTCGTTTTTGCGGCTTAAACAACAAGCGCACACAGAGACACTCACACAAACACTCTCAACTCACAGATATACGATATCGGCATTAGGGTGATTCAATAATTGAAAACAAATCTTTGGCTACCCAAAAGGTGCTAGAAGATTAGTCGGTTTAGTTGCCCGAGGTACTGAGGCGAAATTGATGGGATAACAACGAGGCGAAGTACAAAGGAATCTCTCACGATATGATCGTATCAGGAACGTTCAAAAATAGTTTAACTTTGTTAAAAAATTTGATTGTTTTTCATACGTTTCATTTAATTTGTTTATGATTTTACAAATTTATTGATCAGCTACAAAAAATACATTTCAAATCCCCAAAAAACTTGAAATGAGTATGAAAATAAATTCGAAAACAATTTTCGAGTAAAATGATTGACATTATAACATTTTTTAAGGTTTTACTACTGTTTCAGTGTTGGTAAACGTGTTTTAAAGGTGTTGGCCATTGATATTTTTAGCTTATTTACAAAATTTCAGTAAAATACTCAAGATATTTAATTAAATTTTCGGTTTTGTATAAAATGTAGCACATGTCAAGCTGAAATTAATGTTCAGTGTTGGTTAACGTGTTTCAAATGTGTTGGCAATTAATACTTTGAGTTTTTCACAAATTTTAAGTAAGTTATTTATATTTCCAAGTAAAATTTTCGATATTAGAAAATTTAAAGTATATTTTAATTACATTATTTATATTTTAGTGTTGGCTAACGAGTTTTAAAAGTGTTTATTTATTTTTGTTCTTTATTTGCATACTGTAATTCGTATTTTTCCATAACACGATCATAGTGTGTCACCCTAATGAAATCGCACAGGTAAACTAAAGGTTTTATGCATATGGGGGCAAATGCACACAGACACAGCGACACACAGACATGCGATATGTACACACACACACACAAACCTGCAGAGACATACAGATACCATAAGCAGCAACAAGAAAGCATACGTCATATACAATATAGTAGTGAAATTATATGTGGAAAAAAACACGGCAACAATTTTTGCGCGTGAGTAATTTGTTGCCGATGCGAGGCAGCAACAACAACAGCAACAGCAGCAACAACAAGTCATCGTTTGGTGTTGCTGCTATGCTGAGCTGTCGTTGTTGTTGTTGCTGTTTGTTGTCTCTTGTGAGGCTTCCGCTGCAGGTAGAGCTACCTAACTAACACACAACAGATTACGCATTGAGCGTGTGTGTGTGTGTGTGTGTGCAACTGACTGGCTTTGGTAATTATCGGTTTTCGATGCCATATGCGGAATTGAGCACAGAAAAACATGCAACTGCAGCAGCAGCAACAACAACAGCAACAACAACCACAGCCAACGCCTTGGTGTGCAGCAGCCCTAAGCCCATTTAACAATATGTAGCACAGCAACAGGAAGAGAGGGGTAGAGGGCAGTGTGGGGGTTAGGGGTCACTCTCTACATGGGTGTTATTTTCACAAACTTGCTAAGTAGACACAAAATGTTGCCGCCGCCAACAGCAGCAGTAGCAGCGACGCCAACGTTGTCGCCTGTTTTGCCCAGCCCGAGCTACTTACAAAGTCTTTCGAAATTTTTCGCCACTCACGAGTCATGAGTCTTGCTATGTACATACATAAATATATTTATATACATACATACATATACATATGTACGTATGTGTGTTTCTGTGTGTGTATTGTACATCCACAGCGTTGCATGTGGAGAGTACTAACTCAATTAGCACATCGTGTAAACTTTTTGGCTGCTGCAAGACTGTCAATATCGTGCATTAGTGATGGGCACGTGACACGAACTAACAGACGTGATATAATCAGATTAAAGAGCTCTCGCTTAACAGTTATAGAAGGCTATTTAATACCCTATAAAAGCATGAGATAAGGATTATAAACTTAAACATTTAGAAAGGATGCGATGAAATCGATTAAATTTTAATCTGGAATAAAAAGTTCTATAATTAATTTAATCTTCAACAGAATGTTTTAACCTAAATGCTTCGCTCAATTATTGCATATTATCAATTTTCGGGGCAGTGGGCGTGGCATCCAGAAAACAACTTTATCTGCGTATGGTACATGGACACTTTAATGCCAAATTTGATTATCCAGTTTTTATAGTTAATGATATTTCAAGGTTCATAAAGACAGATAGTTCTATAAAGGTTTATACAGACTGACAGGTCTAATAGGTCTCTTGCTGGCCAAGACACATTGTGAGTTCTGGCACCTTGTGCTTTACAATTGTGTTGCCATAACTTCCACCTCATTTTATTTTAATCGCATCCTGCGCTCATCTCTAGCACGCCAAAATAACAGTTGGCAGTTGGTTAAATTCTGTATCATTCAGGCAAATACAAAATACGTATACAAATGCTGACACACAGAGCGAGCACTCGATGGAGTACATGTGTTCAGAAGCTCAGACAGCAAAAGAAATAACAACAACAACAAGAACAGCAGAGCGAGTCGATTGGCTCAGTCAGTTCCAGGAAACTGGCCAAACTGACCGAGACGACGACGACGACGGCGACGATCCATTTGCCCCGTCCACCCTAAACCGAATCGACAATCGTGAGGGCCAAAACAAAAATAAAAGAAGTAGAAGAAAACAACAATATAATATAATATCAGCTCACCTGAGCGAGGTGCGCATCGACAACAATAAAGAGAGGCAAGTGCCTCAAGTGGCAGTGGCGGCGGCGGCGGCGGCATGTGGCACGACGTAACCCAAAGCAGGGCAGCGACACGCCCACAGAACAACGTAGCGAGTGAGCACAAAGTGAATGCCTACAGAGCACAGCGCCGATGCCAACAGGTAATCGTTATAGTATAAACGAATATAATTCGGAGTTTTGGGTGTATTCATACTTTGAGAAGGCAGCAAAGGTAGCGAGGGTGGAGGCGGGGAGAAGAGACCTACTCAAAACTGTGATACGGCGGTCGGCATCATTCAGTCAACTGCTTTCAATTTTTACTTATTGGGAACAGCCAGTGCTTAAAAATCTATAGCAAGGGGTATGTCGGGTGCTACTTATTAGTTTTTAGGAATTTATATTATGTGGATAACTCTCTTTTCATTGAATATTTTTTATTTTTCTGAAATTATAAGAGTTCCCTGCTTATAATACGACCGTATTAGTTTTTTAACATTCATTTTTGTTTTCATTCATATTTTTCAATTCAAGAAAAAAATATTATTAACTTAAAAACATTCTTTAAGCTACCTTACATTACGTAATTTGTAGTTCCCTGGCTAAGAAACCTATTCATCACTACAGAACCTACAGATCACTACAGTCTACAGGGTATGTCACAGGTCGACTATCGCGTTTCTACTCACATTTCTTTAATTTTATTATTGACACGAAATTCAAGTCCGATCAACATTTTTGCATTGTGATTCAGTTTGCATTTTTTGTAGGCATTTCTCGCACGAACACACACACACAGGGTCCATACACATATATGTGTGTGTGTGTGTGGCATGTGTATGTGGAGTATATAGTCACTTTTATATTGATACGATCTGTGGGCTGCGCGCAGTGAAACTTACGTTTTTACTTTCTTGCATTATTGCAGTTTTTTGTAGCTTTTTTTTTTGCTTTATTTTGGCATTTTTTTGGGCGTTTTACGCTGTCACGACTTTTGCTTACCTGCCAAAGAGAAAGATAGAAAGAGAGCAAAACGAATTGAGGTCATTAGTAAAAGGTTTTTGCAATGGAAAATCACTTAAAAATATAATAAAGAATACTTTGCTTAAATTTAACCTAAATGGGAAACCGTTTTAAGCTTTTAGGGAATCATGGATTCCCTTTTCAATAGTAACCATTATTAGATTAAGGAAATTCTGCAAAATATCATATTTGATTCCCTTTGAACAGCTTTCAATTTTTTTCAATCTATGCAGAACTTCAACCCTTTTCTGCATTCCAAACTTGACTTTCATTTTGTAGACAGAGGGAGACCGAATTAATTGCTTTCTCGACCTTTTTCTTCATTTACAATCAATAATCTTTGGCAGCGCCCAAAGGGGCGACCAGGATGGATACACGTCAAAGGAACCCAGGAACCAGAACGAGACTCATCAGAGAACTTGTGGATTAAGCAGTAGTAGAAGAAGTGCAATAAGAAGTAGAAGAAGCAGTGGAGAGCTAGAAAAAAATGTGAAGGGAACTAATTTTGAGTAAGAAACGCAGCAGCCTCAAAAGCAATTTTTAATTACAACTGAACTGAAATTTATGTGCAAACTTGGTCAAAAAAAACATGCGAAAAAAACTGAAAATAGAAATGGCAAGAGCAGAAAGAGAGAGCGAGAGGAAGAGAGATAGAGAGTAGAACAGAAGAAAAACTGCGCAGTGGCGAAAGAGAAAAAGAATCTGTGCAAAGGAAATCGACATGCAGATTAAAAGGAAGTTGCATGCAACACAGGACACGCAGCGGACGTGGCTTGCAAGAGAAAAAATTCGATTATCTGCGAGAGGAAAACTGTAATTAAATCTATGGGGTTTTCCCACAGAGCCTCGCGAACCCCCTCACCAACAACCCAACGCCCACTCTGTTGCCCCAAAGAAAATATGAGAGTGAGAGAAAGAGAGGTAGCTAAGAGAAGAGAAAAAAAATGGAAAAAACGTTGCAACAAAATCACGTAAAGCAAACTAATACCGCAACAAGGCGTGCAGATTGCAGAGGCAAAGACAGCAGAGACAGAGACGAGAAGGAGGAGGAGGAGAGGCAGCCAGAAAAGGAGACAGAGCTCGAGCTATAGCTGAAGCTGCAGCTCAGTTCCGTTGCCAGTCCTGAATTTCAGAGTTGTGAGCCTGCGCAGGGTATACACGGACGAGCCGCAGCTTGGACCCTGGAACCAGGACTGGGCACTGTCTGTCGTTCTTGGTCTTTAGTGGCAGGGATTAACAGTGAGCCAAATGGCATGAGCTTAGGCACAGACCAGAGCCTCAAACCCAAGCCCAGCACCAACAGAGTCGGCACCAGAGCCAGCTTCAGCTCACTCGGAGCAGTCGCCCCAAACCCGAGACGCGTCCAGTGCGCCCATTGAAAGCAGCAGCAGCCAAAGAAGAGGCTTCATTAGCATACACAGCAATTTGAAAGAAAGAGAGAGAGAGAGTACGGAAAAAAACGCGCTCTATGTGTGTGTGTGTGTGTGTGAACCTAAAAACTAAAGAGACGAACCGACGGTTGCGGGCGGCTTATGTAGCAGCCACGCCTACTTGCCGCCTTGCTGCCCTGCACAGTCCTGCTTGCATGCCATGGATACAGTTGCGGGTAAATGAACAAACGCCAAGAAGAATGTGGCGAAAAAAATAAAAGCGAAACAAGGCAGAGGAGCAGGAGGAATGGGGCAACACGGGAGAGGGGGGATAGAGACAGCGCACAGCGTATGAAAAGACAGTGAAATGAAGCGCTGTGGCCCCACTGGGAAGAGCGAGGGGCGGCAGGGAATGTGTAGCACGTTGCAAGATGCCAACTAACTCAAACTCGAAGCTCGAAGCCACCTGAGCAGCAGCAGCAGCAACATGATGTTGCACCGGCACAGGCACAGGTTGCACAGTGGGGATGACGCACAGGACGCGCAGCTTTGACTGCCGGAAATGAACATTGGAGTCGCTGCTGCTACTGCTGTTGCCCCTTTGCTTCTTCGCTGCTGCCCCCTTGCTGTGGCAAGCTTGGCAACTAAATAACGTCGTCGTCGTCGTCCAAACACACAAAAGAAATTAATTTCATTTTTTTAGCTGCATCCCCTGCCTACTCTCTCCTTCCCTTTTCCCCTTGCACTTCACTCATTCTTCTGCTGTTTTCTTGCCATTTTTTTGCTATAACCTCTCAATGTGTTTTGTTTTGTTTTTGTTTCGTTCTTTTTTCTTTTGCACAGCTAAACCAAACATTGATTGTCAGCTGGCTCTCTCACCCTTTCCTTTACAGCAGCAGCGAGTCCTTATCATCATGATGTTCGCCTAGATCATAATGATGATGATGACGATGCTGCTGGCTATGGCGGTGGGGACATTCCGGCCTCAGCTGCACAATGGCTTGGCATTTTAGCTGGGCCAAGTGCCAAAGTTGTTGGCTGGCGGCTTTAGGGGTTTGAAGGGGCAGCGCGTTTTGAATATGCGAATAATATCATCTATATGGTCGAGTGTTATACTTTATGCCCTTCTTGTGGGCTTAGGAAGGTAAAAGCTTTGTAAAAGTCGTATTCGTAAAGAAGTAGAAAAAGTAGGAGAAGTCGAACTAGCAGTAGTAGCAGTAATAGTAAAAGTAGTGGTAGTAGAAATAATAGTAGTAGTAAAAGAAGAAGTAGTAGTTGTAGTAGTAGTAGTGGTAGTAGTAATAGTAGTAGTAATAGTAGTAGTAATAGTAGTAGTAATAGTAGTAGTAATAGTAGTAGTAATATTAGTAGTAATAGTAGTAGTAATAGTAGTAGTAATGGTAGTAGAAATAGTAGTAGTATTAACAGAAATAGTAGTAGTATTAGTAGTAGTAATAGTAGTAGTATTAATAGTAATAGTAGTAGTATTAGTAGTAGTAATAGTAGTAGTATTAGTAGTAGTAATAGTAGTAGTATTAGTAGTAGTAATAGTAGTAGTATTAATAGTAATAGTAGTAGTATTAGTAGTAGTAATAGTTGTAGTATTAGTAGTAGTAATAGTAGTAGTATTAGTAGTAGTAATAGTAGTAGTATTAATAGTAATAGTAGTAGTATTAGTAGTAGTAATAGTAGTAGTATTAGTAGTAGTAATAGAGGTAGTAGTAGAAGTAGTAGTAGTAGTAGTAGTAGTAGGAGAAGTAGTAGTAGAAATGATAGTAATAGTAGTAGAAGTAGTAGTAGAAGTAGTAGTAGAAATAGTAGTAGAAGTAGTAGTAGAAGCAGAAGTGGAAGTAGTAGTAGAAGTAGTTGAAGTTGTATTACAAGTAGTAGTAGAAACAATAAATAATGGATTAAGAGGTGCAGCAGTAGTAGAATTAGAAGCAGTTTAAGTTGTATCATTAAAAGTAGTATGTGTAATCGAAGTAGTATTAGCAATACTAGTGGTAATAAGTCTTAAGGTAGTACTATAAGTCATATTAATAATGACTAGTAGTATATAGTATTATTGGAAGTACTAAAAATAGATTCCTTTACAACAGTAATTAGTAGTTTAATTGGTACAAAGATTCCATATTCCATGAAATATAAATCACACAGATAAGCCACGTATATATTTCAAACAGTAGTAGTACTTCCCGGTGTATCAGTGCCTAGTGTCATAAACAAATGTGGCAGTATTTTTCGTGGCATCAACATTAGCATTCAAAGAGCTTTTGCCTGCCTCACCCACAAAAAATGCTGCCCATTGTCACAGTGTACGATGGCACAAGGCAGGCAAACATTGCCTCGTCCGTCGCACGGGGCGTATGCGCAACCAAGCAGCGTAATGCAAACAGAAACCAAACAACAACAGCAACAACAACAGAACCGGGCATAGCAGAGCAGAAGAGAATAGCAACAAAAATTGCCTGGGCGCGGAAGTAAATGAAGATTCTCCCCGGCTGTAAAGTGTCTCCACTGTGTGGCAACAACAGCAGCAGCAACAACAGCAGCAGCAACAACGACAGCAGCAGCGACAACAACTGAGCAACTTTTGAGTTACGGAAATGAAACGTCAGGCAAGGCTAGCGACTCCTGGTGTCTGTGTGGGCTCAAGAGTAAGGAGGAAGGCCCCACAAGGAAGGGGCAGGCACAGTTAGGACAAGGATATAGAATGAGAAGGGGAGGTGAGGCGTGGTGCAAGTGCAAGAAGCAGACGCAGTGAATGATGTTTAGGTTAAATGGCGTAGCGTGGACCACGCACAAAGCATTCACACTCACACACACATAGTCACTGACGGCATCGCCGCCATGTTGTTTGTTTCCGCACAGCTGTAGCTTATGTCGCCCATTTCCAGAGCTATACACCTGTGCCCCTCCTGCCTTACCCCCTTTTCTAGTACAGTTTCCCCGAAAAGAATAAAAAAAAACATTGCCGGACTTTGGCTTTGGGCCGAGGCTTCCTGCTACGTGACCAGCAGCGCAGGCTGCCCAATCTCTTCTCCGCTGCTTGCATATGCAGGCAGGTGTCTGCTGCCCAACACACACATACACACACAAGCTGTGTACTTGCAATTTACTAACTGCTTTTACGCGCGTTCGCGTTGAGCTTTAGAAAAACCGCAACATTTGTCGCCGTTTCTTTTGCACGCTGTTTTCTCCTCATACTTTGATTCCTTCTCTCTTTCTTTTTTTTGTTGCCTGTTTACAAAAACAAAGCTAACAATGTGAGCAGCTCTTGCTGACGCTGCCGCTGACGTTGACGTTGACGTCGGCAGCGGCGGAGGCAGCCGTTGATGTTGCTGTTGCTGCTTGCATTTTAATTAAAAATTCTTCAAAAAATTTGCTTTGTGTTTGCGCTTTGGCTCTACCAATAATATCCTGCAAAGCTGCTGCTGCTGCTGTTGTTGTTGTTGTTGCTATTGTTGTAGCTGCTGCTTGCCACCTAAAAGTAGACCACATATTTTTAATTTAACTGCTACTGCAGCCCTTTGCCAGGCAGCCCACACACACACACACGCATGCACAGTAAAAAGAGAGAGAGAGAAAGAGAGTGTAAGCAGCAGCTGGTTAAGCAGGAATCTCTAATTCTCCTGTGGTTTCTTCGTAAATTGAATCCCTTCGTGGGTAAAGATAAAGCGAATATTTCCCGTTTCCATGCAACAGTCTTTATAATTGGCACCCTCAAGCTCATTTTTTCTTTACAAAATAACGTTTCTTCTTTTATTAATTTTAGTAAGTAAAGTAAAGACTTTGGCAGCACAGTTTAAGGTAGATCTTGAAAATGAATAAGATTAACTTTTGCATAATGTTGCTAACTAAGAACTAAAAAATAAATCTTTGAAATGAAATAGTGTATTTTCGATAAAGGAAATTTTAGACGAAATCATAAAAAAAACCTTGGGAAAATAAATATTTAAAGCTGTTCTGGACAATCCTAGCTTCTTTCTCATTGTTTCTGAATTCCATGGAAATCCCAGTTAATATCTTTATTCTGTATATTCTTAGTAATGTAAAGTTATATTTTGCTATCCAATCATTTTCCATTATTTTTCGAATTTATACCACTAGCTTTGCGAACAATTAATTTATCTAATTTTAATTCTTTGCTTTTTATTCTTAATTGAACAACTTTATAAAGCTTATTCCCACTCATCTACCATCAAAAACCTCCCCATGCTACTTTAATGTGTGGTTAAACTTCTGCCATACCATTTACTCCACAGATCACAGACCACAAACCATAACAATAGAAATCACAACAACAACAGAAAAATAATAAAAATAAACGTGACGTTTGAACTTGAGGATTTTAAGCAATAAAAGCGATGCCGACGCTCGCAATGAATGAAATGAAAAACTTCAAGAGAAGCAACAACAAAAAGAACAACAAACAGAAGAGTAGCAAACAAGACGAAGAAGACGACTAAGAAGAAGAAAAAGAGCAAGTAAGAAAGCTGCTGCACATAAAACGACGCGTCGCGTAGGTAAAGAAAATAACAAGAAGAAGGCGACGCGACGTCGCAGTTGACGTCGCTGTCGCTGCACATTGAAGAAGTTTGAATTATCAAAATACCCCACACACACACACAGACACACACACGCGCAGCAAGCAGACAAGTGAAAACATGTGAGAGAAGCAGCTGACTGACGAAAATAGTAAGCGGGCGATAGGAAAGAAAACCCAAAGCAAAAATGGCAAACATTTTCGTATGTGTGTGTGTGTGTGTGTGTGACTGAAAATCAGCCGCTAAAAGCGGCCGGCATTTTTATTATTATTATTATTATATGTTATGTTATGTTATGTGTATTCCGCTTTGCCACGCTCGTTCGTTCGCTGCTCTCAACTCTCCGTCTGCTTTTCCGCTGCCGCTGCCGCTTTACTTTTATTTACATTGTGCGATGCTCTTGGCTTCGCAGTAGACGTCGCAGTCGCCGTCGCAGTCAACGTTTGCTGCTGACTTTTTGCTATTTTATTACTCGGTCACATGAGCAGCAGCAGCGGAGGCGGCAGCGGCGGCGGCGACGGCGTTTCGCGTCTTTTGCTTTTACTCGATTTTACTTTACTTTACCATTACGTTTTACGCGTTACGTTACGCTTAACGTTACGTTAAACGCTTTCTATCTTTACTTTGTGTGTGCTTCTCATTTCGTTTTTATTTTGATTCCCCACGCGCTTTTATTGCTCTAGGTCGTCTCGTCTCGTCTCGTCTTTTCTTTATCTGTTCTCTCTCCCCTTCAGCGCTTTCGATTTCATAATTTAACATTGCCTATTTATAGGCGCACGTGCAGTACATCGCGCAAATTGAATTATTTTACATTAAATTTAATTGAAACACTAATTAATAATCTTTGCCACACACACACAGCAAAACGAGTTTAAGTTGAGTTGTGGTTAGTTGAAAAGGGGGCACTTAAAAGGGTTGCAACCACAAGAACGAAAAACAAAATATCCAATCAGAAAAAAAAGGACTTTGGGCCAAAAAAAATAATGAAAAATGAAGCAGCAGAAAATAAACAACAGCAAAAAAGACACGCACACCGTTACCATTTTGTTTTCGAAATTAAACCAATTTATAAATAGGTTGCTTTTATAAAAAGTTTTTTAAATACTGTTTAATATAAGTTCTCTGAGAACAGCCTAAATAACTGAAAAGAGAAGCCAAAACTGATGAAAGATATATTGAAACTCGATTTAAGTGCAATCACGTTGCCATAAACTTAAGATTCTTCAGTAAACCTAAAGCAATAATGAACAGAATGAAAAGTATTATAAGAAATAAACGGAATATGCTAAGCGGAACTGATTTTTATTGATTTAAAAACAATAAAGTAAACTGGCACTAAGATAAACTAAGAATTTTCTAGTTATATAAAGTTCTATTATAATATAGCGCAAAATATTACAATTAAGTCGAATTTCCATTAATTTTAATAGAATTTCTTGCCATAATTGTCGTCACGCAAATGGCTAGCGATAAGAAACGGATGTAAAACTGAAATCGTAAGCAAAAGAAACAATTATAATATACAGTTCGTTGAACCGCGGAAAGCGGAAAGAAAAACACTTTTCACTAATATACAACAATTTCAGTTAATGATTCAAAGCACGTTACGAATCTCACTTGAGTTTTCACAAGTTCTTCGAGTTCTTGTTTCGCATTTTATGCAACGCAGGTTTGAGGTCAAGGCAAAGCTTCTTAAATTTGTCAGTTCTTTCTATCGATGGTACTCGTTAGACCCGTGGAACCCCTTTCCCCTTCTATCAGCACCCCTTGGCAGACACAATGCTACATAATTACATAAAAGTCAGCAGCTTTTAGAGGGTGGGCGAGTGGGTTGGTGGGTGGTTGGGTGGGGAAACCCAACCAAAACTCAAAGCGCCAAATGGAAAAATCCCTCGTTTTAATTTCTCTACAGCGCACCCAAAAAAAAAGGAGAAAAAGAGCGAAAAACTCAAGCTGAAACAGAGCGAGAAAAATGCGCCCAACAACGCCCACACACACACACAGAGACAGACGCTCTAGCTATCTCTTTCTCCCTCTCGCACACACACAACTAATAAATAACCGATTTTTTTTCGTTACGTTTCAACTCATCAGCAGTTTTTTCGTCGATTTTTGGGTGGATTTTTATTTCTCAACTAATCCCCCAACCCACTCACAGACCTCGCGCGTCTCCGTCTCTGACTCTTCGCAACATGGCACACCCAGTGATTTCGTGACGCCTTCCGCCCACCTTCACACACCGCGCCCACTTTACCAACCGCCATCGTCGACAATTTTGTTTCATTTTTTTTTTTTTTTTTTGTTTTTCTGTCGTTTTTAAATGTTGCTTCTGTTGTTATTGTTGCCTGGCAAAAGATATAGATTACATTTGTGTGTTGTTTACAGTTACAAAATGTTATATATATATATATATTGTATATACTATATCGTCTCGCTTGTCTCTTTGTGTTTGTTTGTTTCTTAGGTATACATAGAAATATGTAAGGGAAAAAAAGGTTTGCTTTTTTTGAGCCCCATTTTCGCCTTGCTTCATTTAGCGCAGCTGCCCCCAATGGCCGCCAGTCTGTCCGACCTAACCCGGCTGCCTGGTTAGCTGTTGCCTTGGCCAAAGAAAAAACCAAACCCGAACTGTTAGCAAAGGTACCCAAAAAGACCCAAGCAAACTATTGTCAACGTTCGAAGAACGTTTAAACAGCAGACAGAACCAATAAAGCTGAAACGTTTGCTCAGTTTCAGCCTGAAACAGATATAGGGATTCAAAGAGAGGTTCCTCTAACCCCTTGCTAGTCAAATGATAGCTTTTAGAAAAGAATGAAACGCAAAATAACCAAGGCAATATAATGTATATGTAAATTAAAACTAAATGAAAGCAGTAAACGCAAAACAACCAATTTCAAATCGCAAACAACATTTTAAAAGCAAAACTTAACCAATCAAAATAGATAAATTTCTCCCAGCTTCATTTACAACTGTTTAAACAACTCTCTAAATTTGAGTACTTAAGTTTTGCATGATATTAATATTTAATTTGTTTATTTTAAGTTGCCCAGAAAATATTAACCCGACTTTTCCCAAGCTGTTCACACATTTCACTGCCAACAAAATACTCAGCCTACTTACAGGCGCTTTGTGTGAACATCTCGAAAATCAGCGAATTGAAAAACTTTTAATGATAAGATCTATCTAAAGGGAAAACAGAAAACAAATTCATCCGGCAAAGATGCTCTAGTGATAAACAGAAGTTGTTTTTATTGAATAACCCAAACTTGAAGAATTTCACAGCGTGTGTCGCCTCTGAGCAACTGTGATTGATGTAGCCCGAGTTGGAAGCGTGGCCAACCCCACACCAGCATATCCGCCTCCGCCTCTAACTCCATCTCCACCTTCAACGTCCCTGCGTATAAGTCGATCGATTAGAGGCGAACCCGAAGCGAGCCAAAGAAACTAACGATGAGAAGAAACCTTTACAGGGAACCAAAGAAAAAAAAACAACCAGCAAAGTGAAAGAAAAATCCCAAAAGAAAAAAATATAAATGAAGAAGGAAACCTACCCTTAAAAACAAGTTGACTGCGAGGGGGAGGGGATTGGAAAATCTGAGGCAAGCGAAAAAAAAAAACAAATAAAAGGAAAACGCTGCCCAGTTGTTTTACATTTCTTGTGATTTTCTTAAATAAATTTGCCTGCCACTCGACAGTGGAGAGAGAGAGAGATGGAGAGAGTGAGAGCAAGGGCAGCAGCAATATCAAGTGCTGCGGAAAAGGGGGTGGCCTGCCCTGCCTACTCCCACGCTCCCCCTGCCTCCTTCGAGCAACTCATTTAAGCACTAAAAAGAAATTAAGAAGTAGCCGCCGTTTGCAGCGCGCAAATGAATGCAAAGGAAAATAAAATAAGGCGAACGCGAGGGAGGAAGAGTGGGCAGCAGCAGCAGCAAAGAGAAAAAATATGTAAAAGAAAAATAAGATGAAAAAAAGAACTCTCGAAGCAAGCGAAGGAGAAAAAAACAAATTGAAAAATATAAAAATCACAGCCTCGGAAATACCCTGATTACGCTATCTGTATAAGCTCTGTGCGAGACCGGCTGTAGCTGTGTGTGTGTTTCTGTATGTGTGTGTGTGTGTGTTGAAGTGTAAGCCGCCCTCAGCTCAACTACAAACTGCACACACCAACACACACCACACACACACACACACTGAGAGGCGCCCCACAATTCCATTTCCACTCCGCACGCACACAGCTCAATAGGCCTCGTGATAAGCGCCTCATCTACCCTCCCCCGCACACTTTGCCCCTCGCTACCGTTATAGTGGACAGCATGGACAGAACTGGGGAAGGAGGAGTCTCTGCTCTAGTGTAGACTGGGCACAATGCACCCGCAACTTGGGGGCGCGTACGTCCGCTGTTTGGGACTTGATAACCCGCTATTGTATACACAAAAGCTGTAGAGAAACCCGGCGCATAATCGTTGTATCCCCCCTCCTCCCTACCTCTTCACCCCTTCTAACTACGCCAGTGTCTTCTGCTTCGACTTGCAGCATAGTTGACGCACAGCTGTGTCCGCCTCTCTCTAGAAACGCCAGTTCCGACGCCCGACTCGACCCAACGACGACGGCGACCCAAATGCGACCTCCAGTGCAGAGCAGCCTAGCCCCTGCACCCCTTCCCCTCAGTCCAGCTCTGGCTCTGGCTGTGGCTCTTGCTCTGACTGCGGCTCATGCTCGTTCATGTCAATTCATGTCAGGCTCGCAGCCTCAGACAAACCGATTTTGCTCTGTGGCGCTGTGCGGCGTTTCAAAAGCCATTGGGCTTTTGTTTTTATATCGCTCGAGTTGTTGCTGTTGCTGTTGTTGCTGCTGTTCGTGCTGTTGTTGTTGTTGTTGTTGCTGTTGTTATTGCTGCGATCATTTGATTGGGATTCGCGATTTGTATACCCTGCAAACAGTTAGCTGAGTGTGTGTTTAAGCACCTCATTTGCATAAATTTGAAACTTGTTGTTGCAGTTAAAAGGCAAGACTAGCACATACTCTGTAAGCTAAGAGCTTTGGTTAAATGCTAGAGGGAGTATTCAGCTAAAGGTCTTTCAGAGTTCGAACTGCTTTATTATATTTGGAAAATCTCTGTAAACACAAAGATGGCGTGGATTGTAGATTGAATTAAGTAAATTTTGATTGACAGATCGAACTGCTTATAGAAAATTTATAAAGTATATATAATGCGGAATATATAATATATTTATTGCGTAATATATTATATTTTATATTCTGAATATAAAGTTTTTAAGGATATACATTGTAAATACTACCTCACTATATATTTTTATTCTTTATTCTCTTAACACCTTCTCATCTATTTTCCTAGCATATCTCTGTAGTCTGTCTAATCCCACTTGAAAATGTTTTGCTCTATTTCTTACACACAGTTTAGTTCACTCTTCTTCTTCTTCTACTTTATCGAGGCCTCACGCTCTGCGGCAGCTGTTGCCTCCACTCAACAGAGTAGAAGAGAAGCCTCATTGGCTCTGGCCAACACAACTTGCTCAACTTTGGCGCCTCTTCTTATACTTCTTCTGCTTCTTCTTAGTTTTTGTTTTCCAGCCCTGCACTTTGAAGAAGAATATCGATTAACTCTGAGCTCTGCATGCACCGAAATGCACTTTGCAATTGGCATACGAATTGAACGACGAATGCTTCAAGAAGGATGCACTCGACCGGAAATCGATTGAAGCGGAGGAATAAAGAAAATACAAAAGTTAAGATGAAAACTTCAACGGTGCATTGGTCAGTGGTGCTTGCGCCAAGGGGAAAAGCAGGAAAAACTCCTAAGAAACAGCTTTGAACTCTTCACATTTCAAAAACACTGTTAAACTGTTCAAAATAGTACGTAAAAATACAAATTGATTTGCCTCTTGGGTATTTTCGGATAATACCATAAATTTTACATAGTTATAATAGTCAGTTATTAGATTATTGTGTTTTTTCTTAATTCTTTAGGGTTTGCAGCTTATTGCAGTAATTGCAACTAGCAAATGATGTTCTAGATCTTTTATAAGTTTATCTTTAAACTACTGAGTTATGACGTAGATCATTTATAGTTTTATATAATTTATAATATTTGTATTTATATGTTTTTATCTTCACCATTTATGTATTTATATGTTTTTATATATGTTTTATCTGCAACTAATACCATACCATCTACTCTGATTTTTCTCAACATATTCCTACTATATTACTATTACTCAAAACATGAAAACTGATCTTTACCTCCTTTCTACCCTGGGAGTTTCTTTCTTTTGCAGTTTCTCTTAGGAAATACATCATTGTTGCTGGACTGATCACGTAAACTCTGAGATGGTGCTCGTATGGGCCAGTGCTAACCCTATAGCAAGTATTTCTCAAGGTGTTTCAACAATTAATTCACAGAATCTATATGTCGCATTGCTCGGGTTCTCAACATTCAATAATTCTTGATTAACCATATTATCTCCTTATACCTCTGGAAGTTATAGCATCATAATTCGATTAGCCATGATGACAGTAACTAATCACTTTCATAAATCCCTAAATTTAAATCTTTACTTCTTTCTTTCAACCCGCCTCAGCGGTAAGCCCCTTCATACGACAATCATGGTACAATACAACATACTATATCATTTAGATGCTTATCCAAGCCATCTTAGTACAAATATTGCATACAAATTTCTTTAAAGATTTCCCAATAGAATCCGTATCCCTAATCCAAAATAGTTGGCAATTTCTACGCTTGACAGTTGCCAAAGTATTTTGTGACAATTTGCATGTTGTAAAACTTAGATAACAAACACACACGCACACTCACAAATACACACACATTCTGCAAGTTTTTCCTCACATGATTTTTCTAGTGGTTTTTAGTGGTCATAACTTTCACATTATGACCCGAAAAGTTGAAAACACAACGACAAACGACGGCGACTCTATCGATGGTTATTGGAAAAACCTTAAGAAGCAAAAGAAATACACACACACACACACAAACAAGTTACTTTTTGGGTGTGCCGGGGGCAACGAGGGAAGGAAAAAATTCGCTCAGTTTCATTGGCTTTCACGTTTTTTAAGCTTTTCTTTTTTTTCTTTTGTTGGCCGTTATTATGTCTCAGTTTTGTTTCTGATGGTCGCTAATTGCGAGCGCGTGCACGAGAGGGAAAGGGAAAGGGCGAGGCAGGGCAAGACTGCTGAGGTTATTAAGGGTGTGTTGAGTGTGCCCGACTGTGTGTGTGTCTGTGTGTGTGAGTGTTTGTGCCTAATTAATGGCATTATTTGATGGGCCCAGGCCAAGCCCATGGAAAGGTGCGTAAAGCTAATTTAGAAGAAAGTCGCAGAAAGCGCAAGTAAAAGTTGAACTTGAAAAGCGCCTGCAAGTAGACTACGTTTTTGAAGCGACTTAAGAACAAATTCCTATAGAAAAACATTTCTTCTTTTTCTAGTAAAACTCTGTAAATATTTTATTCTAAACCATTTTTTTTACCACTGGTTTAACGTCTCTATGGAGTTTCAACAATATTTCTTCACATACCTTTTCAATAGTATTTTGCAAATCGTAATCCTTGTGGCCTTTTTTTCGATTAATACCGATATTTATCGCAGAAGTTTCGTAGTTAGTTTTTACGTAGTTGACAAATTGTAGTAGACGACGTGACGGAATCAATTTTCATATGATATTTATTGTAAATTTCATATGTTATAGGGAAGTAATATATGTGTATTTTTTATATTTGTTTTATAAAGAGAAAACTTGGTTTTCTCTCAAGAGACTCTTAACTTATATTTGTTATTAATTTTTCTTTTGATTTAGATAAGATATTTATGAAAAATGATGATGATTTGATTAAAAAACACGCACGAATGATTGCAGATACAAAGACTGAGACAGAGATTGAGAGAGAGAGCAAAAGGACGCTATCGTTGCGATTAGTTAATGCTTATGATAGGGTTCGAGTGAGATAGATAATACATGTATGAACAAGACAGGGAGACAGACAAACAGAGTTGTAGTTGTAGTTGGAAGCATTAATATTGTTTTTTTCTTTTTGTTTAGTTTTCACAAGTTTCTTTTCGAATTCTTTTCCAAATTATTGAACTATATTTTTATATTTTATTTTTCTTATTCTGTTTTATGCTGCACAAGAGAATGAAAATTGTGAATTAATTTTGTGTTAATTAGAAAATCAGCTGAAAATGCAAAATATTTAACAAGATTACAAAAGTAACGCGAAAATTGCAGCGCGCCGGAATGTGTTTCTGTTTGTGTGTGTGTGTGGGGCTAGTTCAATAAACCGTAATGCGGAGCAGCTGGAGAGACGTCGACAGCGACGGCGAGTCAAAACACGCGAATAACGCGGCAAAAGGCAAATGCACATAAAATAAATACGAAATACGCTTTATATATGTATAAAAATAATCATAAAAAGTAAAGCGCGCAGTCAGCAGCACTTGTCGCACTCACACACACACACGCACACACACAGATTGAGCATATGTCAAAAGCTGCTTGCAGCGCAGCGGCAGCGACGCGACGGCAACGTCATACGAAAAGGAATGTTGCGGCAGCAGCAGCAGAAGCAGCGACATGTGTTTGATGTATGCAGGCCAGACCCCGTTGCTTGGTATGTGTGTGTGTGAGTCTGTCTGCCTGCCAGTGTGTGTGTGTATGTGTGGGTGCGGGAATGCCTCTTTACTACGTAAGAACGTAAGGAAGACTCGTAAGACGTTTTAAGCTTTGCTTGCTTCAATTTCTCATACGTTTCGCGGCATTTCTTGTTGCCGCTGCTGCAGCGTCGCTGCTTCTTATTGGAAATGAAGCCAGACAGCGACACCGTCTGCCTTATGCGTGTGTGTGTGTGTGTGTGTGCGTGTTTGTGTGTAAATATATTGTTTTTACGTGCGCGCGAACTTGAATTTATGCTAAAATAAGCAGCAAAGGCGGCCCCACATACAAAATTGCATATGAGACACGCCACAAAACGCAGCAGCAGCAGCGGCAGGCAAAACTGGGGACCGAGTTTTATTTTTAAGCACTTTTTTTTTGTTGTTTTTGGGGTACAAATTTTGTAGTTTTGCAGCTGCAGTGGCAACTGAGTGAGCGCGAGAGCGACAGAGAGGAGGTGAGGCAATTAAAGGGAATTGGAACGTTGCTGATGAGATCCAATTGGAAAACTGCCGCTGCTGATGCTGCTGCTGCTGACTGTGTGTAGGCAGGAAGCGGCAACGTGTGTAGAGTGGGGCGAGGGGGGTGTATTGAGGCGACTACGAGAGTACGCGATAATTACAACAGCGCGACGACGACGACGACGATGACGACGACGGCGGCGACTGAGCGAGCGAGTGTCCGATCGAAGCAAGACCCACCGAGTACAAATGTTGTCTGATGGCAGGCAACGGCAAAGTTGGCAGCATTGACCGTCGTCGCTGCCGTCGCTGCGGCGCAAAGAAAGAAAAATACAAAAAAAAAACCAAACACACACACACATAAGAAAAGCAATGGCAGCAGCGGCAGTGGCAGCAGCGGTGGCGGCGGCGGCGGCGGCGACAGCAGCGTGTGAGCGAGCGCAGCGCCGCAACACACACACACACACATACAGAGAGACACAGTTACATACACATGCGACAGAACGATGAACGATGATGATGAACCGAATTACAAATAAAAGATGATGCCAAAAGACGACGACGGCGACGACGACGACGTCTACGTTGACTGCGACGACAACGATTAGCAAACAGAGCCAGGCGCAAGGAGCCGCAGCAGCAGCAGCAGAGGCAGCAGCGGCGACTGCGACGGCAGCAGCAAAAGCAACACCAGCTCCAGCACACACATACAAGTGCACCCACACTCAAACTCACACACACACACACACACACACACGAGCGCGCGCTCACGTACAGCGACAGCGACAGCGAAAAGAAAAAATCGGTCGCAATCGGAAAAAATTGCAGAGCGTAGCCGCCGCCGCTGCTCGCCGCTCTCTGCACATAAAAAGAGAAAAAAGAAAAAAACATAAGCAAGCCGCAACTCACACACACACGCGCGAGAGCCAGAGACGTACTCAAGCACAGCAACGGCAACAACAACAACAACAACATAAGCAGCAACAAATCGAAGCAGCGAAAAAAATGAGAAGAAACACTGAGAGCAGCAAGCAGAGCCGGCAACGAGGCAGCAAGGCAGCACGGCAACAACAACAACAACAGCACAAGCTGAGCAAGAAAGCTTGAAAAAATTGCGGCACAACACGCGCGCAGCACAGCGCACCGTGGGCTGAGCTAACTCAAAACGTGTACGAAACTTTTGCAGACAACAACAATTTGCATTATTGATGAGTAGCACAGTGCGCGCGACCACCCAAAACATCTCAACACCACGCCTCACACCTACGCCCCACCCCCCCCCACCCACTCCCTTCCGCCATCCAACACACATACATTTCTTAACAAACTTGCGGCAAACTTACGAGTAAGTGTGCGTGGGCGAGTGAGAGAGCAAGATAGCGACGGCGAACGAATGGCGCATACATAAGAGACCCTCCCCTGCCCCTACTTTTACTCATACTAACGGTAGGTGGCAAGTATATAACACCCTTAGAAAATGACCAGCACTACTGACCAGACACCCAGACCAGGCCACCAAATGCGACGATGTACGCCCATTAACTGGAGATGAATTCGCATGGCCATGATTTGTGCTGGGGCAGTGTCGCCTCGCGTGGAGAGGAGGGAGGACGTGGGTTGGGCTGCTGCAAGTATGAGTTAGGCACCGTTGCAAGCGGAACCAGTAAAAACAATGGAACATTTAGAAGCGAAAAAAGCAAAAATAATAAAAAGAATTGCAGCAATTGATGGACGGACAGAAAGAAGCGTTTCTGCTGCTGTTCTTCTTCTTTCTCTTCATGTTGCTTTTAGCCAGTGAGAACAAGCAACATGCATGTTTTTAAAAGGGGTGTGGACATCAGGGTGACCGTTTAAGGTATTTATAATACTTTTTGTTTATTTTAAATACAAAATTAGCTGAAGATCAACTGATTGCATTTGTTGTCATCGATATAGAGCGAAAGAGGTTCCAAAATAATAAAAAATGACTGGAAGTGCAATTAATTTGCAGTTTCACTTAAAAAAGAAAATAATCTTTATGCAGTTTCATAAATTTTACTTCTCATATTGTGTATATTTTTATCAATTTCTGTGCGGTCCTCATTAGTAGAAAGAATTGAGTTATGGAAATCGCATACAGAAGGAAGACACAATCAAGGAATGAACCTGTTTTGTACAAAATCTGATATTATTTTAAAAAAATACTTTATAAAAATTGTTAAGCCTTTGGAAATGAAATATTAGTGTTTTAATTTTGTGTATTTATTATAATTTAAGATTTTTAATTCCACCTGTTTTTTTTTCTTTAATTTACAAGTTAATTCTTATTTTATAATCATGTGTGAATTTAATATATGAATTTTCTGTCTTTTAATTGCAACTGATTTATTATTATTATTCTATTTTATTTCAGTATCTATTAATTTTAATTTCAATTATTTCAATGAAAAGTGCATTCGTATTTAATTGTATAAAAAATCTATTCGGCCCACACAACAAGTTTCGTACGCAAGTAACAGCCCCGTGCACCACTGTGCAACAAAAACAATGCGCCGCTCTAAAGAAAAAATTGTGCTCTCCAGCAGAAACAACAACAACAACACTGGGAGCGAGGTTGGCCAGCAGGCGAATCCGAAGACAAGAAACAGGACGAAAAGTTGAAAGAGGCACACGAAAAAAATGCATGACGGAACTGGACAGACACAACGTCGACGGCGACGTCCAAGCTGGCGCTGCCGTGAGAGGGGAAGCTACTTGGACCAGAGCAAGAGACTGAGAATGAAAGTGTACTATGAGTCCAAGCACTCATACACACACACACACACAGGCGCACGTAGCAGTCGTAAGTGTGTGGAGCAGCAGCTGGGCCATTGTTGGCGGACGCTCACACACACACACACATAAACGAGCGGGCGCTCGTGTAAAGCATTTTTTTCTTTTCGCTTCACTCAATTTCGAATTTTTTCTTTTATTTTGCCTCCTTTTCGCTCAGCAGCGCAGGACTAACGTCGCTGCCGCCGCTGCTGTCTCCGTCTCTGCCTTTGCCTGTGCTGCCGCTGCTGTTTCCTTCAAAAAGTTCAAAGTGGCAAGCCAAAGCGGGCTGCGCTCTCACTCACAAGCACACGCACACACACTCACACTCACACTCACACATACACTGAGACACTTTGGCGACGTGCCGCGAGGCAAAAAAAAAAAAGAAAAATACTCAGAGAGCACAAGCAGAAAGCAGTGGGAAAAGGAAAGAAAAAAAAAAAGCGAATTCTGCTGCACAGAAAAATAAAAATTGTTTGCAAGAAAGAATGAAAGAAAAAATCGGAAAAAATGCAAGCCAAGTGGTTGTTGGGCGCAGTCAGAGTGGGTGGGAGGGAGAAGGGGAGATAAGGAAGGAGACTGAGGAAGGTGGAGGTGAGCACAGCATGCTGGCTCTTGTTGGGTGTGCCCGCTATGTCTCCAACGCCACCCCCTCCCCCCATTAACTGGGTTGCCGTCGCCGTCGCCGCTGCCACTGCTGCTGTCCAACGTAGCCACGACGACGTCGACGTCGTCGCTGCTGCTGTTGCTGTTGTTGTTGCTCTGCTGTGTCCGTGTGTGTCAGTTTCAGCTGCTCACATAGTTGGCCGAAGATAAAGGTGACGTTGATGGCACAAGGGGGCATGCAATGGGGCCAAACAGAGGAAGAGGAGCAGCAGAAGCAGGCGACGCGTTGGGAAGACCCTCAAGTGTTGGCATGCAAAAAAAAGGCAGGCAGGCAGGCATACAATAAATATAGCCAAGCACATGGCGTCGCCGTTGTCGCACGTGTGTGTGTGTGCCAATACATATGTAAATCCACACAGACACACGTACAAACATGTAACGGCTTTGCCGCTTAATGAGTGTACGTGCGTGTGTGTGCGCCGTGGTCTTCAGTTAATCATTTACATACATACATTTGCACATGTGCGTGTGTGAGTGTGTGTGTGCGAGAGCGAGCTGACCACACTCGCTAAAAGCTCTCAGTGCTCAGCATAATTAACGCTAGCAAAAATCGAATCTAAGCTTGAGGCAAAAAAAAAGAAAGAAAACTAAACCATGTGGCAACACTGCCCTCGCGTGCGACAGAGTCACAGCGCAATAGCGCCGTCTCACATACACACACAAACACGTACATTCAGCCAAAGTCCAGTTTGAGGTCCAGTCGCAGTCGCAGTCAGCGGCGGCAGCCATACAAATTTTTCAAGGCGATGCAGACGCGCCAAAAAAAAGGGGGCCACCATGCAAAAGCACAACAACAACAACGCAGCAGGCGCAATGGCAAGACGAGGCGACGTCAACGTTGACGTTCCGCAAAGCTCCCATGCACAAAGCGACGCCATTGAAGTTGTGGTCGACGACGCCGACGTAGACAACAACAGCGACGACAACGACAACGACGGCGGCGGCGAAGTCGCAACGCACAACGGCAAAAACATTCAAGAGTACAAGGGCAAATACAACAGCAACAACAACAACAACAAAACAGTGAGACAGAAAATAAAAATGGGCGAAAAAAGTTTTATACATAAAGTGGAGGCAAAGAGACACGACGAGAAGTAGAAGGAGAACAGGAGGAGCCATGCGAAACTCCAAGAACATGTGCAGAAACAACGGCGATGACGACGAAAGAGATACAAACACACACACACAAACACATACAAACGTAAGCATAGTTGCCCCATCGTTGCCACCTTGTCCCCACTTATTGGCAACTTGTGGAAGAGGGAAGGAGCAAATGAGTGAGAGAAAAAAAAGAGAGAGAGTGACAGAAGACAAGGGGTCCCCCTTCCACTCACACACAGACGGCCGGCAAACTTTTGCAGCGAAAATAAAAATGGAGCGCACGTCTGTGACAAAAACAAAAACAAAAAGCAAAAACAAAACTTGCAGCATGAATGGGAAGTCGTCGTCGTCGCCATCGTCGTCGTTGGCGGCGTCGTCGTCGTCTGACAGCCACCGCCACAAGAAGGCAGCACTCTGCGCTGCTGTGAGGGTGGGCCGCCGTTTGAGTTGCGTCAGCTTGAGTGTTTTTCTTTTTCATTACAGTTTTTTGCAGCACCAACGACTCAAGTTGCCGCCGCGTGTGCATTGAGTGAGCGTGCGAGCGAGAAAGCAAATGTGTGTTGAGCACACACATACCACACCACAAGCACATTAATGCGCAGCCACTACTGTAAGCGCGGTTGGTGTCTTGGCTAAAAAGATGGTTGTTGCTCAAATAAGGTTAATGCGTTAAATGGCGGTAATTCGTTAAGTGAAGTTCGTTAAGTTGATGTAGGTAGATTAACGTTGTAGAATTAAAAAATTATTAGAAAATACCTCAACTACTTCGTCCTTTAATTTTATTTCCATATATTTATTCCTCTTTTTATTGAATTCTCATGTTATGAATTTGCAATGCTTGCATGGAAATCAATATAAATTAAAATCTGTTCGCATTCTTTATCAAAAGCAGTCAATAAAGACAACAACAACAACAACAATAGTAACGGTAATCAACAGTTAATGAAGCGAGCACACATGTCACTTACACAGACACACAATCTGAGTGTGTGTATTATTATCATGGTACATGTATCGCCCTGAACACAGCCTGCCCTAACAAAGGGCAAGTGCGAGAGAAAGTGAACGCGCAAAGAGGTTGATAGAGAGAGATAGAGAGAGTTTGCACTGTGCACAAAGATAACGACCCTGTCTCATTATTGTGCATGTCTCTGGTTTCATTCTGTATTTGCTTTGAACGATCAATAAAAAACAACAACAACAAACACAAATAACTGTTCAGATTAGAAAACGTAGATCGCAAGCGATGTTTGTGTTAAAAAAAATATTAAGGATATGGATTCGGATATGTAAATATTCTGGATAAATAAATTGCTGAGATTTTAAACCCAGAGATTGATAAGGATAAAAGAAATATCGTACAGATAACAACCCAAATTCGAATCCTCAGCTGATCGTCTACTATATGTTCATTATTTTGATTATGCAGTTTGATTATCTTAAAAATTGCGCAGTTATCAATGATCAAAACTTCCTTTCACAATTCTTAATCTCTCTTATCTAAATCTTAACGATAAGAACTTAACAAGGATATACTCGTACCCTAGCTTATATTAATAAGTCCGCGCAGTTTAAAGCTCACCTGTAAATCCGATTCGGTCACATCGATTTCGCCGCGATAAACAAAATCGATAATTGTCTTAAGGTCTGTGAAGATGATATCGGCGGGCAGGATGATTGTTGGATGTTTGCACGGATTCTCAAGCAGCAGCTTTTGGAAATACGTTGAGCAGGCAGAGAGAACAACCTAAGAGCAAGAGAAGAGAAAATCAAATTCAATTTACAATTCAATATATCGATAAAGAGTTCGCACTCACCTTGTGCGCCTTGAGTGAGCCATGCTCACAGGACAAGGTCACATCGACGAAGGAGAGATCCTCGCGCAGTTGCTGAAACACTGACGTCATCGTGTTCTGATAGTTATTCCAGCGCAGACTAAAGTACTGATGTCCCCGCACGGCAGCCATTTTGTAAATAAGAGAGTCTGCTCTCTGTGCTTTCAGCTTGCTCCGACTGTTCTCTCTCTTCCACTCTCCTGGCCTGAGCCTGACTCTCTTCGGTGTGTGATGTTATTGTCAGTCTCTCACTGTTTGTTGTATTCACTTTCGCTCAGCTCGACGACGACGACGCTGGCGTTGACGTTGGCGTTGTCGTCCTGCTGCTTCTGCTGCTCTTGTGGGCGACGCTGCAAAGAAATTGCAATTCAAATACCGTTAGTGGAAAAGTAAAACAGAATAAAATTCAATTGCGCCTGCGCACGCACCACATTACAATTTTCACTTGTTCTCATTCCATAATAAAAAAATAACGTTTTAATTAATTACATCGCGCACACACAGATAGAGAGAGGGAGAGCGTAAATTGATCGAGCGACCCAGACTGACCCGACGACGACCCGATCCGATCCGATCCGACCCGCCCGCCAATTGTGTTGGTGGCAACTTTGTGGTGGCAACCGTTTGCTGCAGCCTCTTCACCAAATGCAACGCGAGTTGCGACTGAGATGCTGCAAGGCTGTCGCCTGCATCCAATGCGAACCCATCCATGCAACTTGCCCCGACCGACCGACCGACCGCCTGCTGGGGCAAGAGATGTAAAAGGAGTCCATTGTGCGGCGCATTACAACGCCGCCAAGTCAAGAGCGCATTGAGAAGCAAACTTTGCCTGCCCCCACCGACCGAAAAACAGGTAGAGATACGAGCTGACCAGCCAGGGTCGACTTGTAAATACCCTATGAAGAGAAACATCTCTACAAACTTGTCTTATATGATTGTAATCCGGTTAAGAACCAAAGGAATGTGGGCACGAAATACCAAAATAACGATCAACTTAGGCTAGAAGTAGGTCAATATATATACATATATATATATATATATATATATATATATATATATATATATATATATATAAATTGAAAAGGATAAACACACATTACTAATTCTTCACTAAATAAAGCAGTTTTTTGACGGCTATAAAATAATCTTCCACTTTAAAAACAGTATTTTATCTATTAAGAAAGTCCTTATAAATTCTTAAACTATCTTAAGAACTTTCTGGCTTTCATCCTATTCAATTGAATGCTTAACCCATGACAAAACCTCACGTAATTTAAGCATTTTGTACTTTTGATTATTTTGCAATAAAACTTTTCGCATTCGACCCATGGTGTTGCACACAAAGCGGACAACGTCGATTCAGGAAAGTTTTCTGTTTTGTGCATGAAAATGTAAAATGTGGTGGCCCTGCACTGCTCCTGTTGCCTGCCTGGGCCAAGAAAAGAAAGAAAACCGAAACCAGTTTCGCTTCAAGTTGAGTTTTACACTCTTTACATTTATTTTTTTTCCTTTTTTTGTTTTTGTTGTTGTTTTGTTAAGTTCTTTTTACGGATTTCAATGGCACGTACAACATCATGTTGTTGCTCTAGCCCGCGTGTATTGGTATTGTCAAAAAAGACCAAATAGGAATGCAGAAAAGGATGCTGCGGCGACGACGAGAAGGATGGAGAATCGAAACCAGACCGAAGCCAATGCAGTTAATAGAATTTAGGCGACGTGCGACTCGTTCTGTGAGAGGTACGGAGGTACGGAGGATCCACAACCACAGCGAGACATAGGCGCAGACAAACAACAACAATAACAACGACAGACAGTCAGACAGACTGCACAGAAAACCAACATTGACTTGCAGTTTTAACGACTGCCGCGTCGCAGCTTAAAGGACAGTACGCTGTGCGTTATTAATGCGCTCAAAATAAGAGAGGGGAGCAGGTTCTTGAAGAGACTACGAGAAATTTATCTTATTAATTGCAACTTCATATTGAAACGGATACCTTTTAAAATACGATAACTTAGTAATAACAGCGTAAGTTTTTCTGTAATCAGCACCTATTTTTTTAAAGGTTTAAAGTACCTTGATAACCGAATTTCTACATTTGAACTTTTGTTATCTCTTAGATCTGTTTAATTATACCTATTTTTATAATCCGTATAGACCACATCACGTGCTTAACGTATCACTTAAAATTTTGAAGCTTTATATAAGGTTTAAGCTTTTGATTTAGGCTATTTTTAAGGATTTGTACGAAATTAGTGTTGAAATTACTTTACTCTGGCTCTTATCAAGTTTAATTAAATAAGTCTATTCTTTTTAGGGTATTACTTTTAATTTGAAAGCATTATCTTTTGTTTAAAAGAAGGATATTCTGAAAAGTTTCTATGTTTAATATGAATTTACATAGAATATGTGTATAATTACTAAATTGCCCCATTCTATTTTTTGTATTATGAATATCTAATAAATAAATTAATTTTAATACTGTTTTAGAGCACAGTACCTGCTCTGTAAAAAGACAAAACAAATTGGCAAATAAAATTGCAATTTCTTTTTCTCTTTTACCAAGCAGTACACGTAGGCAGCAATGGGTTAAACGTGCCGTGGCTGCGCTTTGGCTTCTCACAAAGAAGCAAGCTAAGAGAGGAAGACAAACCACTGACCAAAAAAAGCGCGAAATCAAAACAATAAAGCGCGCACAGCAAAAGAAATGCTGAAAAATTGTAGAGCAAAAACGAGATGAGAGGGAGAAGAAGGAAGAAGAGGTAAATGCAGGCGCCGTAAGCGGGAAGTGTTGCCACCACCCACACCCGAACGCGCTCTTCGACAAAGCTCAAAGCCTTTGTGATGCGCGAGACAGAGAGAGAGATACAGAGGAAGCAAGAGAGCAAGCAAGATTATAATCAGTCGTGCATTTTGTGCGGCCTGTTTGTTGTTTTGATGCCGTTTCTGCTTCTGCCTCTGCTTCTTCTCCACATTTACGCGACCAATCCACGTTTTTTTTTCTTCCTCCTTCACTATGGCTATTGTTTGGCCGTCCCCTGTTGCTCACTCACTCACACTCAGATGCACACACAGACACACACGTGAGAAGTTAAGTTTGCCGCCTTTTGGAGCCTTCGTTCGTTTGCTTGCACACTTCTTTGTCGTTTTTCCTTTTTCTTGTTTGTTTGCCAAATGGATTTTTCTTTTACTTTTTATTTTCGTTTGCACTTGAATACAATTTCAGAGTACCCTGCACATGTTTCCATGGAGTATATTAGTGGTCTACGTGATTAAACGTTTTAAATCCAGCACTTCTGCACTGTTCACTCTCTACACGGACATCACTTTATTTGTGCTTGCATTGTCTACACTTTTTATTGTGTTATGCACAGTGTTGCAAAAGCAGGTGTGCAATGCTCAAAAGAAATAATTAAAATATTCCAAAACAATATTATCTTTTAGTTATTTTCTAAACCAAACCACTACTTGTATACATATGTTCTGGTAATTTTCAATATTATTATTAATTCATAAAAATGTCCAACAAGATTGTTTGTTTTGGCGCCACTGTGCTGGGCCCGTTGTGCGCCCTGCATGAGTAAGCGAGACAGCTGTTTTGCACGTTGACGCTGGCATAAGTATTTGTGTGTGTGAGTGTGTGTAAACGAAGTAGATAAAGAAGAAGCACAAGACAAATGACAGACTAAAACAGCGCTGATGCGGCGGTGGGTGAAGAAGCAAAGAAAATGGATTTTAAACATTTTTGTTTTGATTATTATTGTTCTTGTCGCACAGCAACGAGGGGGCGAAACTTTGGAAGTAAGACTAGAAAGAGAGAGAGAGAGAGAGAGCGCGTGCCAAGAGAGCTTGACTGTGTGTATGTGTGTGTGCGTGTGTGAGAATGAGAGGCCGAAGTGCAGGTGGCATGGAAATTCGCACCGCATTTCGGCCTCCTCCCCCTTCCACATGTAAATAAATGTAAAATGCTTCAACATTGTGGCAATTGAAGCCAATTGAAATTTCTTCATTTCTCGCATTCGCTGCTGTTGCTCTTCTTATTTTTAGTGTTGTTTGTTGGTTTACCTTTTTTATTTGTCTATTTATATATTTTAATTTAGCGCTTTGCAATTTGTTGCTGATGCTGCTGTTGTTGTTGCAAGTGTACATCAGCGTTGACGTTGCCGCAGTCGTTCAATTTGTTGCTCTTTTGCATAATTGGTTGCACACATGGCACACGCCGTAATAGATCTAATTGTAGAATTTGTTGCTTTTTGCCGCCTTCGCTGTTTACGTTACGTATGGCTGTATTACGTAGTGCACGCATAGAGATTACGATTACAGTAAGCGGTGCGTTGGGGTATTGTTGTTGTTGTTTCTGCTGCCGTTGTTGTTGTTGTTTTTGTTGTTGCGCAGTTTATTGGTTATTTTTATGCACATTTAGGCATACATTAACGGAGACACACACACCAGCACACTGCCATATATAGCGTGAGAGAGAGAGATACGCATACATGCATGCGTGCAGAGTTTACCGCCAAGTTTTATGTCGTATTCTTTTTTTTGCACTGTTAATTTCTCGTTTTATTTTTATTTCCTTTCGTTTATTTGCTACTGTCCGTCCCGCTACCTTTTGCTCAACGCAATTCTTGTTCGCTCGCTCACTCACTCGCACTCGCACACACTCGCACGCACACGATTGTAGCCACACATTCGACTCAATTGGTTTTTCAGCTGCTTTTTCGTAATTTGCAAATACTTAATTTATTCTATTTAGCTGCCCATATCAATGCACAACGAATTGCACTTTGCTCGTTTCATACTTTAGATATACATTTGTTTGTTTTCCGCACTTTTTTTTTTTTTTTTTTTTTGTACCTGACTCGCGTTGGAATTTCGCTGGCAAAACGGAATTTAAAATAATAATTATTTTTTCCACTCGTCGTTCATCGTAGGTTTGCTCGTGTTCGCCATTTTCGTATTGTTTTGGCCTTGCCAGATCGTAGTGCTATGTTTGCGAAGCCGCAAAATTCCATCGAATTGAAGTAAGATAAAGGTGAACTTGGGTCTGTTTTGGAGCAATAATTAAAGGAATATTTATTAATTTCTGCTAGCTTAAAAAAAGTTTATATTCATGTAGTAATTTTTAAAAAATTTTAAGTCGCGGCATGAGTGCAACAAGCTGGCAGCATTTTGATTGCTATTAATCTAGTTGTCTCACTCGCACGCATTGTTCTCGGCCATTGATTTTTTTACTATTGTGTGGAATATGAAACAGCTGGAAATGAAATGTGCGCGCGCAATTTGAATTGATATTTATAAGAGATAGTACATTATAATTTAAAAAAAATTATAAATTCAATTGAGTATAATTATTGTAATTTTGTATTTTTTTCAGTCAATTGAAATATATTTATGTTTCGGCATTTCATTTGTTACTCTACTTGATGTGTGCACACTGCTGACGAGCACTGCCAGATCTAAATAATTAGTTGGCTTCCGACAATAAGCTGCATGCTATGGTAACAAATGATGTTTGTTATCGAATGTTGGCGGCAAGCAGAATAATTTAAAATTCAAATTAGTATTAAACAAACAAATTTGTTATCGGCAAATGAATTATTTATTTTTTTGGCACTTACAAGTGCAATTGTTTGTTTTAGAACAATTTGCATAACTCGAGAGCTCAAGGTCAAGTTATGTATGTTCCTTGTGAAGTCATTCAATGATCACTTGATGAGCTTTGAGTGGGTGGGGTTGCCGGATGCTCGACTTGAGTTTCATTTATTTATGTATTTTGTAATTAGCAAATAAAAATTCGTAGCCCAAACTCGCAATTTGCATAACGAAGGCGAAACAAATCAAATGAGTTCCAATTTTCTGCTGTTGAATGCGCAAGTGAGCGATGCATGTGCCTGTGTTTGTCTGCGTGTGTGTGTTCGTTGGTGTTGTGGGTGCGGAAGTGGGTGGCAAACGAAAACGCGCTCAAAGCTTTCGTCGATGGGCTGTTGGCGCATACAAAACGACTCATTTTGCAGACCAAACGAAGCTTACGTGACACTCAGTTAGGAGTGTGGCGAGTGCTCATGTGCCTGTCCCGCTCGCACATGCATTAGGCTAATTGACATTCATGAGCATCAAGGCTAAATACATTAAAATAATTGCATATGTTTATTCTCACTCTCCCTCACCCGCTCTCTCTCTCTCGTTCTAGCTACTGACCCCCCTAATGCAAAAAGCGCTGTCTGGCCTGTGCATAATTGGAGATCGCGTTTAATCTTGTCTATTAATAATAATAATATTAAATGACACGCAAGCTTTTGGTGAAAAATCGATCGAAAATTGAAACTCGAATGTGCTCGCTGTGGCGCAGTGCGCAGGCTCCAGTGGGGCGAACCGACCTCGCATGTACATAGGTACTCATCCATACATACAAACATACGCATAGGGTTGTCATATCTAGTGATTTTGTGCCAGTTTACTGATTTGGTAAAGTGATTACTGATTTCTCAGGGGTAGGCAATAATTTACTTATTTCAAACGAGACCCATCTGGCAACTCTATATCTGTGTACATAATACATACGTGTGTTTACTGTAATTATAACCCCACACATGTGGCGACGCACCCAACTACTCCCACAATTAGAGAGACGCAAACAGCGCAAAACAAAACAAAAGATCCCCCACACCAGCACGACGACGTCGACCGCAACGTCGATGCCTATGTTCTGTTCTGTTCTGTATGTATGTATGTACGTAGGTATGTGTGGTTTGAGTGCTGGGGATCAAAATTAGAGCGCCCCAGTGCTCCGCTGCCTGCTCCACAAAGCGAAAGCTGTGCATATTTAATGCGCGTGAGCGTGAAGAGAGTGACAGCGAGAAAGAGGGAGAGAGAGAGCGCATTAGAACACAGCACACACACATACAATGCAATGCTCGAAAAGCTTCCCCTAGTTTGCAGCTGCTTGAAACAATTAATGCATATTAAGGTCAGCAGCGACAGCGCAGCCAGCAGCGACGTCGACAGCAGGCAGCGAAAATCGGCCCTTTTTGCCAAACTTGCCCGCCAGCGGGCGCCAGCATGCCTGAAATGAGCCAGTTGCAATTGAATAAATACGTATTCAATTGTCTAAGTGTGTATGTGTGTCTGTATGTGTTTATCTAAGTATGTGTACAATTTAATATATATTATGCTTATATAACATACAATCGTTTTGAAGGGTTTTGTTAAGTTTTTTACTGGGCAACGATTGACGTCACTGCAGCAGCAGCAGCGCTTGTTCTATGGAATTCTCTACTCACTTCAACTAAACATTGCAATATTGCACTTGCCTGTGTGTGTGTGTGTGTGGGCAGCATGCATGCATGTGTTAGTGCGCGTGTTGTGTGCGACATGTGTGCATTGCATTATTCTTGTTTTGGCTTCCCATGCGCACTCTCACTCACACACTCACTCACTTTTACTCCTCACACCAGCCCACCTCCACTCTCCTGGGCAGCCATAGAGAGAGAGAGTGCACGAGTGAGTCAATGTGTGCGTGTGTGTGTGTGCCATAAATGCATAAAATTGCAACCATGAAATGTTTATGCGTTAGGTTTATCTATTATGCATCTGTATGTGTGCGTGTCTGTGTGTGTGTATGTGCCATATTTCTACACTCGTTAAACCTGCCCTAGAACTAATTTTTTTATTGCATTTTTTTTCTCTTTGCACCGAGTGAGAAACCTTAATATGCAAAAATAAAGTCTCAAGTCTCTCTCATAACCTGCGGACAGGTGTCGCGCAACTTGAACGCCCTCGCCCTTTAGCCATATTTTTTATGGAATGTGCTAACAGCGACAACAACAACAACAACAACGCCTACTCGACGTGAGCTTTTCGCCAGCATGTGATGCGATCTTTAGGTATTTCTATTTTTTGTTGTTTCTGTTTTCTTTGCGCTGTTTGATCTTCGTCTTATCGACTCAAAGAAGCTTTTGATGTGTTGTTGATAATGAAACCTGAACCCTTTTGTGTGCTGCGTATAACAACAACAACAACAACATCAACAGCTGTAGAAACTGGTGTAAAGTAGGAAGTATGAAAACTGAGCAAAAGCAATTAGCGCGCATTGTGCGGAGTTGCCACCTTGCAAAAGGTGTGCTATAAACTTATGTTATTAGAGGGGGGTGGGGGGGAATTATGGCTATTTTTATAGCAAGAAAGTTTAATATACACAAGGAATGTCTTTTTACCTTCTGTAGATCTGTTAATCGTTTCGATATGTTGTTTAACAGATCTTAAGCAATTTTAGTAAATATCACTCAAATAGAATAATTGAATATTGCTATTTTAATGCATTCAGAAAAAGGCTAAAAATAGATGAAAAAGATCAAATGATATTGCATTTTGCAATAGAAACAAAATTAGTTAGCAGTGCAAGTTTTCTTGACTTCCATGTTTATCATAAGGTTATCATACTCCTCTTTGTACCCCTAGCAAATACGTTACGTTTCACATGCATTTTCTTTTGGTTACTTTTTATTGACTTGCAGATTTGTTGGGTTTCCACAGTGCTTTAAATATGTTTGCTTGGAATAGGGTTAAATAACATAATAGAAGTGGCTCGTCACGTCTGACTCACTGTTACACAGGGACTGCAGTGTCTGCAAAAGGCTAAAATAAATAACAGTGGCGTCCGAAAAAGTGATAACAACTACGTTTGGATTAACAGAAGTTCTTACTGTTCATTTTTAACAGCCAAAACAGTTTATGTTTCTTGGACTTTTTTTTAATTTTGATGTTATAAATCATTTCATGATTTCCATGAAGAATTCACAATAGAAATCACCTGCAACTCTAGGAAATATCGATGTTTTTTCTTAATTTCAATTGCTTTTCATGTTTAATCATTTAAGCAGCTCACAAATGCTATAAAAATTAGTTCTTTTATAAATTTTCTTAGTCGGATTGTCGAAAATAATAAAATGACCTTGATGGGTCACTTGCAGCTTTGAAGTTAAACCAGCTTAGCGAAAAGCTTCTTATGCAGCCAGCAATCCAACAAGTCTGATTCAGTCTTAGCCAATAATCATCATCGTATGTGTGTCTACTTCTTCTCCTTCTCCTACTTCTTCTTGAAACTGTTATAAACCACTCTACATGTGGTTGTTGTTGTTGTGCTTGTTGCAGATGTGTCACTCCGAGCACGTTAACCACATCGTGATGGCGCACTAAGCTACGTGGCACACATACATACACACACATTAGAACTTGCCTTGCACATGACATAATGCCAAGCAATTATCTGAAGTTGAATCTCTCCCACACACACACACACTCACACACATATATGTATATACTACATTAATACATTTGTTATATTCTTGCTGATACTTTTAACCGTAATTCGAGCCAAGCTTAATTAACTTTGCCTACTGCAAATTGCATAAAATGTGCCCCCTCTTACTACCACTCTCTCTCAGTGCACACACACACACACCCACAGGCAAATGAGAGCACTAAGCTCGCGTAGCAACAGAAAATAAAATCGCACATACTTCATGGCGCTCTCCCGCACTGCCACTCTCTCTCACAGTCTCCCTCTCTCTCCTAATGTGGATCTTATGTCACCCTCTCCTCGCTCCCTCGCTCTCTCACTGCGTTTGTATACAATGTACATAAATTCTGCTGCTGCTGCTGGCGTTGACGTTGACGTTCACGTTGACGTCGACGTTGCGTAGTCGCTAACGTTACCCAAAGCCGTCGCTCGATCCAACAGCGCCGTTGGCAGCGGCAGCGACAGCGACGTCAGCGTTTTTAGGGTAGTTTTCTGGTTTAGTTGTTGCAGTTGTTGTTGTTGCTGTAATTCGGCCCTGAAGCTTTATTTGCTTCAATCGATGCCGCCCCGCTTCAGCAACCCCACAATTTAGGGTGGAAAAATAGTGCCGGATCATCTCACACTCGGCGAGGCAAAGCCAGAGGGGGCAAGTGTTGCGTTTAGGGTTTCACAATTGTTGTTATTGTTGCTGCTGCTGCTGAGGCTGACATGACAACGTGAAATTCACTTTATTGTCTATTCGCGTAGTCTCTGCCATGTCAAACATTATTTGATGCGCCCTCGGGGCGCGCCCACTCACACACACACACGCACACACCCATTAGCCGCATTACCATGGGATCGTCGTAGCTCCCTAGCTGTCCCTCCCCCCCTGTTCCCTGTCTCTCCCTGCTCAACAACATGAAAATAATTTTAAAATGCGCTGCAACTTTCTATGCGAATATAAATCTTTTTTTATATGTAATTAACTTTTTTCCCATTTTATTTTTTTCTTCTTTTTTTTCTTTTGGCAAAACTTGATTTTGTTGTTTAAAAATAAACGCTTACGATTGCCTGTTTCAACCACCAGCAACAACAACAACAAATTGTTAACCATAATTGAGCTTCTAAAAATTGTGCACATTATTAGCGACTGCGCTGTCTCTGCTCGCGCTCTGCCTCCGCCTCCGCCTTCGCCTGCGTCTGCGTCACTGCCTAAGCGCGGCTTTGAAATAAGCTGGAAATGACAAAGAAAATACATATCTGCGTTGGATTCCCTGACAAAATCAGGGAATGACGACAGTTTCAACAACAAAAACAAGCAAAGCAACAGTGGAGCATGCGCGACTGTGATATACCCAGTCTGTCCGTATGTCCGTGTGAACGTCTCTTTTTCAGAAACTATAAAGACTATTGCCACCAAATTTTGTAATAAGTCTCGTATATGTAACAAGCAGTTTAATTGATTTTCAAAATTTTGCCACGCCCTTTCTGTTTCTGTAAATAGGTAAAGATTACTTCTATACTGCATTACAGCTGCAAATCCATTTTAGCTAACACAGATCAGTGTTATCACGTTTGGTGAAATTCATAAAGATCGGATAGTTAATAACCAATATATTAAAGATTTAAAGGTTTGCCCTTAGAGTCTACTAGAATCCATTCAAATCCAGTATCAGACACTGTTTAAATTTATGTTTATCAATTTTTCAGTGGGCGTGGTGTAGTTCTAAAATAAATTAATATATGCGTCCAAGAATAAAAAATATAGTCAGCAATTTTAGAGGTTCCAGCTAGTTTACTCTGTAAGATCAACATGTTTATACGGACAGACAGACAAACGGACAGAAAGGAATGTAGAACGACAGAAAGACATTACTTTACGTACTTGGTCTTTGTGCCACGCCTCCTTCTGCCTGTTACATTACATTTTTAATTGACACTAAGCTATAATACCCTTCTATTCTATGTGTAGTGGGTATAAAAACGAAAAACTCGTTTTGGTTTTCGGTTTTTTTGGCAACAGTTTGTTGTTGCTGTTGTTGTTGTTGGACGGTTAAAGTGAAAATTTATGCCGCACCCGCTCGGACAGAGAGACTCGTACGTGATTTCGTAGCAACATTCCAATTCAAAGCAACAACAACAGCAACAACTACAACAACAGCGACTTCGATATGTAATTGAAATTTTATTTGATGTTTTCGTTTTTCAACGATTTTCGTCGACTCGAAAGCTTTCGCGCTGTGCTTTCGCATAGTTTCTGCTGTTGTTGTTGTTGCTGTCCACACTTCATTTGAGCTGAGCTGTGCTGTGTGTGTGTGTGTGTGTGCGAGCAGCCTCTACGCTTTGATTTCCATTATGATTGCGCGTCTTTTTTCACAAATTCTGAGCTTCGTTTTCATTCCCCTCTCCCTCTCTCTCTCTCTTACTCTCTTTCTGCGCGAGTGTGTGTATGTGATTGATGGCTCTCGGGTTTTTCAAAGAATGCTCGCAATCGGTTGCCACTTGACTCTTATCCGCTCGCACTCCCGACTCTCCTATACTCCCTCTCTTTGCCACTCTGCCTCCTTCCTCCCTCTCGCTCTCTCGCCCTCGCGAAGACGTTCAAATGAGGCTGCCAAAAATATTTTCGTTAATGGAACTTTCTGGTTTTCTTTGGCTTTTGGTCTTGCAAATTTATGTACAACATACACACACCATGCATGTATGTGTGTGTGTGGAGGTGTGTGTGTGTGCGTGTTTTGAGGTCAATTTGTGAAAATGTTGAACCAAAAATTCTGTATTTTTTCTTATTTTGTTGTTAATCAAGTGAAAGGAAGACGCACATTGTGGAGCTGGATTAGGGGCATCATGAAAGAGTCGTGACAAAAGCTTGGAGACCATCTTGTATGTTAGCTAACAGATATACATATAGATATATACTAAGATCTTTGTTAATCTAACTAAAGAATATTTAGCTGGAATTTACTTTCAATATGTGACTATTTTCAAGCTAGGTTTTGCTCGGAGATTTTGTTTTTGAATAGGAAAAACCTTGTCCAAACCAGTTGAATCATTTGAAAAATGCTAAACATACAATCTCACCTATATTCTAAAATTTATCATTTTAGATCCTTTGATTGATCTTTTCATTTTTTATTTTTGATATTTATTTTCTTTTTAAATAAGCATTTTAATAGTTTGAAAGAATTTTATCATCTTTTTTTAATGAATTTTTGAAAATCTATCATATATTATATCTATGTATTCCTCAGATGTCGCATAGGTTGTGGAGTGGAAAATCTCTGCCATAAAACATCGATTTTTAACAAGGAGTTTTGGTCTTTTATAGACTGCAATGACTCTTGCATAGCTAATCTAGAATTGATCAGCCATTAGTTATTGATTTAGGAAAGCAAATTGTTTTCAATTAGAATCTTTTGGACATTAATAAAATTTTCATTAATTTACATATTTATGTCTATAGATCTCAGATTTTTAAATAAATTCTGCATATTTTATTAATATAACAAAAATATTTCAAGTTTTGATTTATCATAATGGGGACAACATTTCCTTTCCAAGTCTAGTAGAAAATCTTTAATGAATTTTAGATCAATAAAATAAAGAATAAAGACTATAGAATGTGCATTTATTATCTATATATGTATGTATCTCTAGATTTTGGTTTATTTCTCATTATTCTTTATTTTTCCCTCAAAATATAATTCTATATTTTCTATATAACCTCAAACTAATCCCAGCTTACGTTCAGTACAACTTCTTTAACGTTCCATAACAACAATATAACTAATTATGCAGATTCACATGTTAATTTCACACACTACGCATTCACTCACACACACAGACAGTACGAATACACAGACATGCATAGGAAACAACTGCGCACATTTCTATTTCCGATCCGCCCAGCTTATCGATTTCCCCCAGCCCCTAGAGCAGCAAAAAGGAAGCAGCGAAATTTCATTATGCGCAGACAAAACAAGGGCAAATTGTGTCGGAGGGGGATGGTGGCGTGCGCCCGCCGAGGGAGCGAATGAGCCGAACTGAGCTGAGCTGAGCTGAGCTGAGCCGAATCGAGTCGAGGGGGTGGTCGGGTGACGTGCGTTCGTCGGGCGGGCGTCTGGCGGCGACAGCAGCGAAGCATGATCCCCTCTGCGGCAGTAAACCGCATTTCAACCCTTGTTGTTTATCATTTGTGGGGGGTTGCTACGGGCAACGGAAATTGCCTAGCAAAGCAGCGAGCTTTTGCTGCTGACAAGGACACGCCACGAACTACCCCTAACGTGGAGCACAGCAGCCACAGCCGCCACAGCAGCCTCAGATCATGAGCAGACCCTGATGACGACGACGCTGGCAACGGGTGGTCCGGTTTTCTGGTAGGGTTGCGTCCTGCCTGCCCCGTTTCCATTAGGGTGCGAGGGTGGACCGAGCAAGTTTTAGTAGTATTTGGGGTGGAAAGCTGCTGCTGATGCACGTACGTAGATCCGCAGTTGGCCAAAGGGGTTGCTGACGTCGCTGCTGTTGCTGTTGCTGCTTCCAAAATGGCCCCCACAGCAAAACTCGCCAACATGTGGCAGCTGCCGTTGATCACATGCACTGTCAGAGAGGGAGGGACAGGCAGCGGGACGGACGGGCGGCACTTGGCAAAAAAAATGTAAATGTTGCATTTCAACCCCTAAAAAAAAAAGAGAAACTGCAGGCGTAGGCAACCCTGGAAAACAAGTTGAACTGAAATGTCTCAATTGAAGCGGGTGATGGATTGCGAAATATCAAGCGGAAAAGTCGGAAATGCTTTGTTATAAAGGAAAATACAGTTATAATCGCAATTTGACATAGTATAATAGGATATATGATATGAAATATAATATAGAAATGCTTTGCGTTATGAGAAAAGTGTTAACTTTTAGGCAATAATCGTATTTCGATTTCCTTCATGTATTCTATGAAGCAGGCCTGCCCGATCATCCTTTTTTCGGTCAGATCAGTCCTTGAATTTATTCGTCTATTCGATATATCTATATATATATATATAGATATATATATATATTTAGGCATACCTAAGGAACTATTGGCAAATTAACGACAGAGCATGTTAAATTTAACGTATTGCAAATTTTTGCAATTTTAGCCTTTTTTCAAATCAAAAACCTTTTGCCCTTTTTTCGTGTTTTTCATCTTAATTTATCAAACCATGAAGACTGATCTTTTCTTTTATCTGCACAATAATCTTAAAAGTACATAAAAAGGAAAGAAAAGGAAAATATTAATGAATTATGAGAAATTCCTTGAATTTATTCGTCTATTCGATATATATATAGCCATATTTAGGCATACCTAAGGAACTATTGGCAAATTAACGACAGAGCATGTTAAATTTAACGTATTGCAAATTTTTGCAATTTTAGCCTTTTTTCAAATCAAAAACGTTTTGCCCTTTTTTCGTGTTTTTCATCTTAATTTATCAAACCATGAAGACTGATCTTATCTTTTATCTGCACAATAATCTTAAAAGTACCAAGTACCATTTTCACCCAAATTTATGATAAATATAGCCGTAAAAAAATTTTAAAAAAATCGGAGATGTAGGCAGCTATTTAAAGGTTAAATAAATTTTAGTGCAAACTAAGTTAAAACCGTAGATTTCAAAAGATCTCTTGGCATTCTCAACTGATTTGTCAGTAAGAAATAAAGGTATTATAATTTACTATATATCTAAAGTTTCCATCAACATCCTTCGACTTTCTCGAGATCCTTCAATTGGATACAGCGCCAGGTAACATACGATGACAACCGGCACCGATCGAGCAGCTTGGGCAACATGGGACCTTTGTTGCATTTGGGTTTTTCCTACCCCCAGAAAGAAGGCAGCACACACACACACACACACACGCGCACAGAGGGAGTGTAGAATGAAACAGCTGCAGAGGTGAACAGATGCTCCCTCCGTTTCGGTTTGTGGCCAACGAAACCAGCCAAGCAACCCCTAAGGCCCCGACTGCAGCCACAGACGGAGCAGCGCAGCCCCTTCTTGCATGGTTCTCTGATCAAGTTGATCGATCAACTTCCACCCTTGGCGCAGACGCCCATTTGCAGTCGCCCCTCGGCGTCGGCGCAACTCCATTAAATTCAATTGACAAAAGGAAATGAACATGAAATGCAAAAAAAAAGGAGGAAAAACAACAACAAGAAGAAGAACAACGAGCTGAATAAAAACCAAATGCACGAACACAGCCGCAAAGCAGATTAATGGAGAGAGGGAGAGAGGGAGAGCAGAGCCGCGGCCAACAATGGGCAAGGAAAATGCAAAGAGCGAGGGGAGCCCACAACGCAGCACATCTGCTCTCTCATATATGTATGTCTGCAAATGTGTGTGTATCAGTGCTGCCAGGTCAGCTTTTTTCCCGTCAAATCTGGCTTCTTTCAAAGTTCAACAGCGAGACACAATCAAAACATTGCTGAATTTAGCTATTTTTAAATATCTGGAACTCCATACAATCCAGCTTTTTTTTATATCTCGTCTAGATTTTGTTCGCTCTAAAATTCTGGCAGCACTGGTGTGTGTAGCCATGTTGCCGTTGGGCTTTTTGCATTTTCAAAATTTACATTTGTATGCATGTGCAGTGGCAGCGGACGAGCGAATAGCGAACAAACAGAGGAACAGAGATGACTTCAAGGTTAAGCATAGCAGAGCGTAGAGTTGACCCCCCTGTTACTGCCCCTTTGCCAGCCACCCACGCATACAATCTAGTTCCTCCGCTCTCACACACACTCAAACACTCTCTTCTGGGCTCTCCCTGTGTCTCTCTCTCTCTCTCTTCCTCATAAGTAAGCCTGCTTCCTTTGGTGTTCGCCTGCTCTGGTTGTTGTTGCTGCAGTTGTTGTTGGTTTTGCATGTGCGCATGTAAATGAGTTTGCACAATAATAAAAATAAACTTTTTTCATGCATTTTTCACTCTCGTGCAATTGCTGCTTGCTAAAATTAAACGTTAAGGAATTTTTATGGAACAGCTGTGTGCGCCAAGAAAAAGAAGAAGAAGCAGCAGCAGCAGCAGAGACGAAAAAACCCAACGAAGTTTCAAGAATAAAGCAACAGGCAACGCAAGCACACGCACACACACACACGTACACACAGGCAAGCATACATATGCATGTATGTATGTTACATGTTTGCATAGCCATCCCACTCCCACGCACGCATCATTGGGCCAGCAGGTGAATCATTTCGAAGTTCGTATAGAAAAATCATTGAAAAGCTGATCGAGTCGGTACAGTGGGACGAATGTCTTTCAAATTTGGCATTTTTGTGCTTGTGTGTGTGTAGGTACGGGGCGCGCCAAAACGATTTTCACTTTACCCAAATGGGCGGACAGCCGAAAAGGTGCTGCCAAAAAAATCAAATGAAATAAAATACGCAACAACAACAAAAGCAACAATAACAGCAACAACAAATCAAAGCGAACGCAAAACGAGTTTTTTCGAGTTTTATCGACTGTGTCCAGAGACCGCAAACTCTCGGGCTTAACGATTATTTTCTTTGTCATGGCAAACAATTTTCAACTTTTATTGTTGTTAATTTCTTGCAGCGCAGCTTTTAAAGCCGCGCCAAATATCAACGCCTGTGCGCGGGCGGAGAGCGTTAAAGTTGTGATAGCGACGCCAACAGAGACAGAGAAACGGCGGAGGAGGCAGAGGCAATGGCAACAGTTGCTAATATTGTGCACAATTTTAAAAAGCTCAACGCAATTATGGTTACCATTAGATTTTTGTTGTTTTCTGCTTCTGTTGTTGTCGTGTGGTTTTTGTTGCTTTTTCTTCTCGCTTTTAAACAAGTAATCATTATTTATTTTTAAGAAGCATCCCCGAATCAAGTTTGAGCAATTGTTAATGCACAAAAATAAATGTTAAAATGCCAGAAAAAGTGGCAAGATTTATACGATGTGCATGTGTGCGCGTGTGTGCATATTTGCAATTTAGACGGTCCATTAGAAAGTCGCAAGTGTAGGAAACAACAAAAACAGATTCATATGATAAGTAGTAGTACATATGTACATATGTATGTATGTATATATTTACTATGTGCATATAAACATACAACATGCATGGGCAGTAACAGTGGCGTCTGTAATCATGGGAAATGTTTGGAGTTTAAATGCGTTTGCTTGCACGGGGTAAATCACGATCAAATATACCATACATCCAACTCAAATAAGTAAATATACTAAAATATAGCATATTTGTTTACAAATTTACCAACAGGTATACAAATTATAATGTTTTGATTTGAATTACTACATTAGAAATCACATGAGTTCTACTGACTGCTTTATTTTTTTAAAAAATAGTTATTTGGCCCTTCGTTTTTACCATGTTTAACAGAAAAATATACATTTCTACTTATGGCCTCTTCATAAAACGCAAAAAAATATAAAAACCATTAATTATCACCCTGTATATTGACGGTGTTTATATGGCTATTACAATCGACGCTAGAGCCATCTCCTATGGCCACTTTGTTAGCAATCCACCTTCTACAATGATCATTTTTGTTTAGGCCCTTCACTTTGTTTCTTTCTATCCTCATGGACTTCATACACATTCAAAAGACCAAACATATGTACATACATAAGTGTGTGTGTGTGTGCGCGTCTGTTTGAATTATAAATCGAATGATTCGCATTGAACTCTGCATTTCTTGACACCTTCTCTTTCTCCATTCGCGGAATTTTGATTGTTTCGTTAAATATTTATGAGTTGATTTATTGGCTTTAATGCACACATGTCAATACAATCTATATTTATTCAACATGCTCATTAATTTTACTAAGTACTATCATTAAACAGTCGAATTTACATGCTATCCACAAAAACGGTACGATAATTTAAGCAGTGTTTACACAATTTTGAAGTTGCTTATATTATTGTTTGTTTATTACTTTAAAGAATTGTCGAAGTAAAATATTCTCAAAGAAAATATAATTAACTGGAACCTTTTCGTAGTGTACTCCTACAAACAAAAACATGAAGTGAAACACCTTCTTGATTGTTAACTTGAATTATTTTTCCTTTTGCAAAGAATTATTTGACACACTGTATCCTCAAATGAAGTATAACTTTTGGTACATGTTTTTAGAGTACAAATTCTTATTCACACACACAACATGAACAAATTTGTACACATTTGTACATATGTATGTTAGTTATCTTTATACATGAGCAAATAGTATAAATTTCACATAGCACATACATGTTTGTACTAAACATACATATTTATGTCTTCACACGTACGCATACTTGCGCAAGATCCAAACTTTTCTTTACTTTTCCATTTAGCAACACCTTCCTTTCCACCCCTTCTCCTGCCGCATACCTTTCCACAAGAACAAGGCAAATGTCGCTACGGTCGCCGTCGATGCTTCTGCTGCTGCTGCTGTCGCCACCTCTCTCACACGAGTGATCTTCGTTTTTCGCATGCATCCACAATAACAACAACAATATTTGAGCTTCGTGTTTGTGTGTGTGCATATGTTGTGCTTTTGTTGGTGTTGTGTCTTTTCGACTCTTATTCTTATTGCTTGGCATTGGCTTCGCACTCGCCGCCAGCAGAGCAGTAGAGCAGAGCAGCAGCACAGTTTTCGTTATTGTGCAGTAACAAACAGAACTCTCAGGAATATGGCGTGTGTCGTTTCATTGTGCATAACGTAACGTAAGCAATTGCCCCTACGCGTCCCGTCCCAGTGGGAAATGGCAAGAGCAAGAGAAGAACAACCGTAAAACACTTTGTTACATGCTTACATAAAGCGCAACAACAAAAACAATAAAGTGAGCTTGAAGAAAGACGGCAAAGACAACAAACACAAAAGTCGTTCGATTTGGTTTATGGCCCTCCCGGTCGCAGTTGAAATATAATTTATTATAATTAAAAAGCAGCAAACGAGCAAATAACATAGCACAAACATACAAACACTCACACAGACATGCATATGCACGTGCGTGTGTGTGTCCATACGAATTTAGATAATTGTCAGTGTTTGAATTTCACTTGCCTTGTGTGTTTGCTCTACGTGCAATCGCCTGTGTGTGTGTGTGTGAGAGAGTGTCGCAGCTGCCATTGCAGCGCAGCAGCAGGCCTAGGTGACAGTGCCGCTGTCGTAGTTGACGTCGACGCCAACGCTGACTTGTATGTTCATATGTAACAAAAGAGGCGCATGCAAAACGCAAGGAAAAAGCTTCTACGTGACCGACTTGAAGTTTTTGCTTATTACACCGCATGAGTGCGAGGGCGGGAGCGGGAGAGAGAGAGCTTTTCATTGAATGCAGGTGAGTTACATACGTACATACAAATGTACTTATTATGCGGTACGTGTTGCTATGTAAGCTGCTACAACGTTTGTTTTGTGTTCGTACGTACATACATATGTATGTACAAGTGTGTGAAGGCAGACAAAGCGCACTTAGCATACATCACACATATACAACCAAACATATGTATGTACGTATATACTTTATGTGTCCTTTTTGCCTGCAGATCGCTAAAATAAGCTTGAAATTCGCACTCAAACTGTCTCCGTTTCATGTCAATTAGTGTCGCTCGAAGCTTTTTAATCAACCGTGTCGAATTTCACATAAAAGCGTTAATTGCAAATACATAAGGTATATGTGGCATAAATGTACCACCGTTAAGAATTGAAGTACATAATTACACACACACGCTCATGCACATAAATAAATTGAATAGGCAGTGTGGGGTGTGAGTGAGGGGGGAGAGGGTCGAAGGGTGCTAGAAAATGTTTCCGATGAAGTCATGCTGGAACCTAAAATAAATCGGCACTCTCTGCGCATGTGTGTGTGTTCGAGTATGTGTGCATGAGCGATCATTAAAAAAACTCAAATGCAAACACAGTCACACACACATGAAATAATTTGCACTTTTTAAGTACGAAATGCAATGCACACAAACCATTTTAAGGCTGTCCCCTCCTACAAACACAAACATGTGAACCTACATACACACACACACACACACGTATGCATACCAAAAGGAGACACAGCCAGCCAAAGAGAGAGCTCATGGCAGTGAGAGAGTGATAGCGGGAGAGAGAGATGGCTTAGCAACGGCAGTTGTTGTTCTTGTGAACATTATGGCTTCGCCTTGGCAAAAAAAAAAACTCATACACCGAATCTCGCCCCCTACATGAGCTCTAACAACAACGACCGACCACGGCGAGTGATATTTTTGAACTCCACTACATAGACAGAGTTGCCAGCTCTCTCTTAAAGAGCACAAGGTGCGGCACAACTATCGCTCTATTATTATCCATACACCGATGGTTCGTTGATTAAACAAAGTTAGTTGAATTAAGCGCAAGTTGCTAATTAATGCTGCCAAGCCTGGCACAACAAATAATTTTTTGGATTTGCATGCGCCGCTGAGTACTTTTTGTATTGGTGTTGGCAACTCTGCGCGCGCGCCAAGCATACAAAGCACACAAACACGCACACACACTCACACACGACGCATGCACACGTACGAACGACAAAGTAGCCTAGTCGCACTCACTGTCGCCTGTTTGGAACGTGGCCAACACGTTTACATGAAGTATATTGAAAAGAAAATTGAGAATAATTTTTCTTTGATTGCCTATAAACTCATGCACAAGAATTAACCCCCAAAAAATACATTGCCCTTCTGTGTGTGCCAAAGTCATGCATTGAGCAGCGCTCTCGTCATGTTACTCTCGCGCCACTGGGCTGTTGCTTTTGTCGAACTCACTTACTCTCTCTCACTCGCTCGCTCTCGTTCGGAACTTCGTTCGTTAGCTCTGCTCTGCACTGTATGAATGCGTGTGTGTGTGTATGTGTGTTGTTGGCGGCTAGACCAGAAAACTTTTCGTGCGCGCTCGTCAGTCGTCAGTTTTTCTTCAGTGGCTCCGCGCGTTTCGCATTTTGTTGTGCGGGCTGCTACTCCGCAGCAGCAGGAAAACTACAACACATACATACACACAACTGAAAAACTTGGCTTTTTAATTCAACAAATTAAAAATTTCAATTTTATTGCTATATTTCTTCATCCCCCCGCGCGCTTTTTACACATATGTATACAACAACAACCACAGATAAAAGAAAAATAAATGAAATAAAATCGTGCGCCTCTATGTGTGTGTGTGTACATATATCAACATAATTTTCGATGATGTGCAAAGCTCTTACAACAACAACAACAAAAATATGAAAAAATCTAATCAAAACGACACGACGACGACTATGTGCTGCCTGTGATTCTATTTCGGTGTGTATACCTTAAAAACGAGCAACTTAAATGCATTATATGTACACGTATGTACATACATACGTACATATACATTCATTTACATACATATATTTTTAAATAGACTTAGAACTGTACTTTCTAATGTGTGTGCAATTGATTGTTTCTGTCTCTTTCGTGCGCTGTGCGTTTTTGCATATAAAATCAATAATTCCAACATTTTCCTTGTGATTGGTGCGCGCGTGTGTGTGTGTGTGAGTGAGTGCGCCTCACTTTCATATCGATTTTTCATGCGTCTCATGTGAAAGCTTTTCTGCACTGCATTTCAGAGCTTTGCAGTGCAACGGAAAACACACTCACACACACGCACACGTATGTATGTATGTAATTTGAAGTAATGACGAGCAATTTTCATTAATTTAATGAACACACACACAGTCAAACACATGCAAATGAGGTCAAGTGTCGCTGTGAAAAATTGTTCGTTCTCTCCGTTTTTCGAATGCAGCCTACTTGCCCTGCCTGAGTGTATCTGTGTGTGTGAAAGAGTGAGTGCGACGACGAGTGCTCGTCGTTACATAAGCTTTTTTCTAATTGGCGAATATGTGCGCAGCAGCAGAGGCAGCATAAACTTCAAAAGCGTACGCGCACTTCGCTGCGTTGCAATATTCTCCTTTCATAATCACACAAGTTTGTTTGTGTGTGTGCGTCTGCACGTGTATGTATGTATATATTGTTTATAATACTGCTTAAAAGCACGTTGTTGAAAATGTACAATCAAAAAAAAATGTGTCGCACTTTTGAGCTCTATGTGTGGCCGCCATCTTGGTTTTTCCCCCTATGGGCAACCCAGCGGCAGCAGCAGCACGAAATATTTTTCAATGCTGGCTGCTGCTGCTGCTGTTGGCGCGGGCTACGCTCTCTTTTTACTCCCTCTCACTTTGGCTTCGGCTGACTTCGTTTATTTTTCGTTTTATGTTTGTTCAAGACAACAACAACAACAAAAAGCGTACAATTTCCTCTCTGCACTTTTCACACACAGAAAGAGAGAGAGACGTCGCGCGCTCATCGACTTTGGCGCTTTGTTCATAGTATGTGCGCGGCGCTCTCTTTGTAGCTTTTCGTCCGCCCGCCACATATTTTTGTTTCCACTTTGTGCTACACTTCTTCCACTCCGTTGCCTGCCTGCTGTGTATGTCTGTGTGTGAGTGGATCTGCGTATGTATGTACGTGCTCTACAGACACGTTTACATTTTCATTTTTCATATTTTCGGCCTGTTTTTGCCTTGCACACACACAAACAGAGACAGACACACGGACGCCTACTTTGCTTTGTCGCTTTTATAATCTTTCACTTCTTTGCGTGTGTGTGAGTGTGCGCGCACGCCATGTTTAATATGTTCGCTGCGATGTTGCCAAATTTCACACACACCGACGCAAGCGCTCTCATATACACGCAACGCATACACTGCAAGCAACTGAACTTTTTGTCATGCAGCTTGAAAGTTTCATTTGTTTACATTCTACGCACATGTGCAGAATAACAAAAGTACAATAATAACAAGCACACAATAATAATAATGAGACAGACAGAGGCACGCACAAAAACAGCTAAAAAGCTTTTGCGCAACAAGTGCAAAAAAAGAAATAATGAAGGAACCCAAAAAGAGAATATAAGAAGAAAACATAACTAAACAAAATGCAAAAAAATGTTACTCAAGTATTTATTTTGCTTAATACTTTTAATTTGTTTTCCCTCTTTTATAGGCCAAGTTACTTGAGCGTGTTTGTCTGCGTGTATGTGTGTAAGTGTTGTGTGTTCATCACATTCTTTGCTTGGCTTTTGAGCGCGCTCTGTCTGTCGTCTGTCTGTCAATTTGAACCACCCACGTCTCTTTCAACGTAAACGACCTTGCAATTCTGTTTTATTTGTCTTCTTCAGTTTCAGTTTCTACACTGACCTACACGTTTATTGTCATTGTCGTCGACGTCGTCATCGTCAGCTATAAATTCTATGTGTGCCCTACACTGTTTATTATTATTATTATTACTACTGTTATATGGTGTTTTTCTTTTCTTTGCTGCTTCTTCGTTCAATTCTTTTTGTAGTAAACAAAATTAAAATTGTGCAAAAAATCGCGAGTGGCGGGGGCATAATTTTTGTCGGCCGTTATCGTTTGATTCTCTTTACACTCTTTACGCGTTCCACCTTCAGCTAGTTTCTTGTCTCACTTTAGTTGTAGTTGTTATTATTGTTGTTGTTGTCTGTGTCAATGGCCAAAAAGTTCATTGAACTTTTTTCTTTTTATTTTCTGTGTTGATTATTTTTTTGTGGCTTAATTTAGTCTCTCTTTTTTCGCAATTTCACTTTCACGACGACGACGAGGCCTAGTGACGATGGGGAATGAATGCGAAAAAGTGTTGCAAATAAAAAATAGTGCGACAATTAACTAAATTGCCCTAGTAAATAGTTGCATAAATTGTTGGATATATTTTTAACGCGAAGCATGATAAATATTTATGGCAACAGCTCAAAGTAATTTAATAATGAAATTCGATTGAAATGTGGTGAAAATCTTTGTGAATACTCTTCACACTTTTCGCATTTGTATAATAATTTATAGATATGCAAATATCTTTTGTACATTAATACATATACAGTAACTTCACACCGACATCACCTGTCATATATAATATTTATAAAAGTTAAGCGACACACCCATTCCTCTGCAAAAAAAACCTGCCCCCTTGAACACACATTTTCAAATTTACAAGATGCCCAAAAAAATAAATAAATAATACCAATCATTGCCACAGTTGAGCGACAAGTTGTACAAGGTGCGGGGGGGAGGGGAAAGACTTTAGAGAGAAGAAACTTGGCCTGCGGTTAAATACAACTCTGGTAATGGGCAACATGCTTCTCTGATAGATCAAATATGCCTCACCCGTTCCGTTCCGTTCATATTCATTTGCCATTTTCAGTCAACTCATTCAGACAGGCAGAGACACCCAACCAGACGCCCTTTACCAGCCGTCTCAGACCTTGTTCAAAGCCAAAGCCAAAGCCGCAAGACACACATAGCAACAACAACAACAGCAACCACACAACCCAACAAGCCCTTAACATTCACTTTAAATAGCTTTTTGAAAAGAGACAGAAATACAAAAAGGAAAAGGAAAGAAAGAAAAAAACACATCAAATAAAAACGAGTTTTTCGTTTTTCTCTGCCGGCTTTTAAATGGCAAAACGACATTTTCTGCTGCAGGGCAGCGGTGGCGGGAGGGGGAAGTGATCGCAGAAAAGCAGAACATAATCATCGACGGAAACTGAACGACTACGATATACGCCTGTAAAGCCAATCGAACAGTGGGAAAATAAAGAAAAACCACAAACGATGATTGGTTAAAAATAGGATAATATGTTTTTGATTACAATAGGTTAAAATTTTATAAATTTGTAAATTAATGTTATTTAAATGCCCAATCTATAATGTTCTAATGGTTTTTATACGTTAAAAATTGTTCGGAATTAAATATGGAAACATTATCAAATATTTCTATTTATTTGTTCTTGTACACTTTCCTTTTTATGATTGATAATCGAATCGGAAAAACCGTGATTAAATTTATATTCAAATCAAACAGTTTAAAAGAATGAAAATATTTCCGGACTGTGAAATGTAGAGATTTTTTCAGGCTAGATGAAAAAGTAAAGAACAGATCTGACCAACACTGATTAGTGCTAAATAAAACATTATTATTTCCCGTTAAAAGTATTGTAATTAATTAGCATGTACTGGTAAAGTCATCAGCTCTTAATATATTACCTGAACTTTGTACAGATGACGAGTTTATTTTCCACTCATGGAAAATTCCCCGATATGCAAAATGAATCAGGATTTACTTCAAAATACTTTATATTCAATAAACTAAATATATTATAGAACTTATTCAATAGATAATTAACACGACTTGAGCTACCCTTTGTGGCCCTACTTGCCTGTTGTGTAGGGTATAGACAAATAAAATCCGTTTCGTGCATATCATAAAATGAGAGTCCGAGAACGCCTACGTTAAAGCGATTTCTTTGGCTTTTAGACTGTGTTGCTGTTGTTGTTGCTGCCGCTGCTGTTTTGAATGCTTCAAGTTTGCTGTTGCTGCTCCTCAGCCAGCATCAGCGCCGCCTCCTCCTCCTCTTCCGCTTCCCTTTGCTTGCTCCTCCTCCTGCTTGCCAGAAATTAAATTATTGAAAGTCACTGCCAGGCGACGACGTCGTCGATGTCGGCGGCGTCGACGGCGGCGTTTATTTTTACGTCGTAAATATACAAATTTTATGTCTGTATGTTTGTTTGTGTGTGTTTGTGTCTGAGTGTGTGTGTTTTGCTCAGCTTTGCAAGCGCGGCGACAAGATAAATTCCACTTTATGCAAATCTTGTGGGGGGAACTTTTTTCTTCTGTTTTATTTTTACTGTATGTTTGAGTGTATGTGTGTGTATTTTCGTATTTGTTCTTTTTAGCAAGAACTCCTCTTTCTTTAAATGTTTTCTTGATGATTTTGTTGTCTGCCTTCTGCTTCTTGCCAAGTTATTTCCATTTTAAATTTGTTTTTCAGTGTGTCTGCTCTCTCGCTCTTTCTGTCTGTCTCTCTTTTTATCTGGTTGATTTTTCTGTGGCGTATTTTTCTTTAAACTGGTTTTTCTGCCAACTCAACGCCCGTTTTTCGAAATGGCACAGTTCTTGTATATTTGCAAAACCGGTTTTTCTTTTGACTTTTTAGAACAGAACAGAACAGAAAACAGAACCCAACCCGAACCCGAATCCGAACTTGAACAATGTATGGAAAGAAAACAAGGCAGAGAAGCAGCAGCGAAGGCAGACCGTAAAACGTATTGAAATTTTAGCTCCAAGCAAAAGTTCCAGCAAAGAATTTTCACTCATTCGTCGTCGTGTGTTTCTTTCTCGTTTGGGGTCTCGCCCTTCTCGACCCTTTTGGCTGTCTGTCTGTCTCTATCTCTCTCCCCAGCCCCTGCTCTGTCGCGCGCACTTCCTGTGGAAAAAGGGAACACACGACGACAGTTGGTAGCGCGTTAGCTCACTCGATGATCCCCTCGATTGAACGTTGCCACTGAGGGTGGGGGGATCACTTTTAGGGGTTGTTGCCGCTGCCGCTGCAACCCCCAATGATAAAGTTTACCCTCTTTGGCCATGTGGACCCTTTTTTCTGTGTGTTTGAGTCCTCCTCCTCGCTCCCTCCCCGGTTTTCCTGTGTACGACCGGCCTAACCAGTTTTCGGGGTTGCTCTGTGGGATCCTGTGGGACCGTCTGGCGCGTGCTTAGGACAACGTTACCTTTTTTTCTTTTTTTCATCTATATACCTTAATACCCGATTTATATGCGCGGCACTCAAGTTGTCGGCATTCGAATCCCTGATTTAATGAGTTCGATGCCGTTCAGCAGTGATTTGTATTCAAGTGCCTAAATCAATTTTTGGAGAGTTTTTCGCTAACATTGCGTGATAATCTCTTTAGCGCTACGTTTGATAGTAGATCTCTCCACAAGTAAGATACAATAAAAATAGGGTTGATTTATCATGTTCGTCTACTTAAAACTTGCAACTGTCTGTCAAAGGAGTGTTTGGGTTCATATCTCAACATCTGATCAAGGACAATTGCTAGAGTAATTAAAATTAGTTGGGTTTTTCGCTAACAACGTACCGCATATGAGAATTTTGGACGTAGTTTGATAGTAGATCCCAGCACAGATAATTTATACTACTACTACATAATATTATATTGATGTGCAACTACTTCTTGGGTCATATTGGGTTTGTATCCCAATCTAGGATCAAAAGCAGTTGCTAGATTAATTATAATAACTTGGGTTTTTCGCTAACAACGTACCGTATATGAGAATTTTGGACGTAGTTTGATAGTAGATTCCAGCACAGAATAGTTATAAGTTCTATAAAATTCTTAATTGATCCTATACATCAATATATGATACATACAAATCGGGCAATTTCATTCTATAGAGTGTTACGGAAGTAACTAAAATCCCGCGAAACTTCAAACATGTTTAGATTTTCGCTAACAATGTTCCCTAAATATTTTTCGCAAAATTCGTTTGATAGTAGACCTCAACACATGCAAACATTACACGCACGCACACACATGCATATAGTGTGTGTGTGACCACATTAGTCACGTTATATGTATGTATGTATGGTATGCTCGACTTTATACTACTAAGTGTTTTCTGAGCGCCACATCCGTTTAGTTTGGTGAGAGGAGAGGGAAGGAGAGGAGAGGAGCGAACCCCCAAGCGTATAAAGCGCGCGTCATCTACGAAATGTGTTTGCTGTGGGGTCCAACTGTACTTTTCCCAGCAACTCTCGCTCAACCAGCAGCAGCAGCAGCAAGAGTAATAAAACCAACAACAACAACAGCAGAACAGAACAGCAGCAACAACTACGACAACAAAGAGGCGAACATTGCGCCGCTGCCTCTGCTGCTGCTGCCTGCGTCGGGAAAAAAGGATCCCATTTTTCGTTATAATCCTCCACCATCTGCGCAAAAATAAAACCTTGCATGTGCAAAGAGCGTGCGTCAAAGAGGGCGAGCGAGAGAGATCCTTTTTCATGCTGCTGTCGCTGCTGACGTTGCTGCCTGCTGCTGCTGTCGCTGCAAGCATCGACAGAACGCTGCGCAGCAGAGGCCAAAAACGAAGCAGGCGGCCCTCCCTCCTGGTTTTTACCTAAGGCGCTCTGTGTGTATCCGTGTGTGTGTGTTGTAAACTACAATAACAACAACAACTACTAAATCCCCTTTGCGCCTTTGTTTTACTTTGCCTGTATGCGTAGGAAAAACCTTCGGCGGCGTTGGCGGCGGCAGCGGCGAAGCGTCGACGGCATTGTCTAGCCAATGCATCATCTGGCTCGCCGTCGTCGTCGCCGTCACTATCAACTGCCTCTTGGGGTAAAAGTAACTCTAACTAAAAACAGATGGCGCCACTGCGCATGCCTTGCACCTTATGTACAAAGGCCACACAAGTTCATTATATAAATACTTACACACACACACAAACCCCAACTAACATGCAAGTATGCGAAGTAAATAGAAAAAACTGATCCCTCACACAAGGTAGCTGCCGCCGACGTCGCCGCCTAACGGTGCTCCTACCCTACGCATTCGCCTGCCTGCTCTCTTTCGCTCCACCTTGTCTCATCTCGTTCTCCTTGCTGAGAGAGAGAGCACGCAGAACAACAACAACAACAGCCCGCGTTTTTCGCCATTATATTTTATATATTGATCGGCTGCTTCCTTTTCACTTGGCGAAATAATGAAACCGAGTTGTGAAAAAGGGAGCCCGAGCGAAAAGCCGAACGTCGTTCGCATCGACGTCGACGTTGCGTCGTCGTCAGCGGCGGTGGCGTCGTCGATGATTGTGTGCGTCACGTATCGCACATGTATTGCTGTCTCTGTCGCGCTGGCTGCGTTGAGAGAATTGTGCACGGGCACAGTTAGGTTTTCTATAGAACTTCTCTATGTGGCTCTGTCAGCCTGACGGGGGCAATAAAAACGAGCGAGCAAACGAGCGAGTGTGAGCGAGCGTGCTGCAGCTGTCGTTGACGGTGCCGCCGCCGCTGCCACTGCTGCTGCTTTCCACCTCTTTTTTTATGCTGATGATTAAATTACGGCAGGAAACGGACGCAGAATAAACAACAAAACCAACAGCAGTACAAGCAAGATGCAATTTCGCTCCCCTTTTAGGCTAAAATTTCCATGCAAATTCGCCGCAATGTCTGCGTCTTGTTTTATTTGTTCATCGTATAATTTTCGCATCCATTTTTGAAAATGAAAATGTGGCGAAACGAGCAGAAGCAGCGGCAGCAGCATCACCAGACTCCAAAAACTCTGCCACGTTTTCTCTCTCTTTCTTGCATAGTGTGGATTAGGCTCTCTTACGGCGAATTCAAGTGCTCGTATTGTGTTTGCCTCCTGTTTACCTGAGACTGTGTGTGTGTTGTGTCTGCGTTTATGTGATATATTCCCGTTACAATTCTCTCTCTCACTCTCTCTGCTCTTTGGCACGCTCACTGCAAGGCTCCTTTTTGCCTACCTGCCTGCCGACATGGCAATTTCATAACGTGCCCCCAAATATGTGAGGCTCACTCTCTCCGCCTCTTTCTCTCTCTCTTACTCATACATATAACCGCATTAACTCACTTCCAGCATGTCGCTCGCTCTCAACAACTTCGCACTGGGCGGCCATATTGATGTGTGCGAGTGAGTGAGCGAGCATGCCAAAACGAACGCGCCGAGTGAGAGCAGCAGCAGAGAGAGCGAGCTCTGCTCTGAGCGCAGCCGAGCGTCGCGTCGACTCAACGTCGCGGCGAATATGAAAAAGGGTCTCTCAGTCGCTGGCACATTTGCGTCGTTTCAGTTGCTTTCGTGCGCTTGGAGCTTTTGTTTGGTTTTTGTGTGTGCACGGCAGATCGCGACGCGTGCGGTTTGCTGGCCCAACAATATTACAAACACATACACTTATACAATACACACACATAGAAATAAGCAACACCAAAACCAGCACTTAATCCGTATCGAAAAAGAAAATTGCTTTTCCGTGTGTGCATTGAGAGCATTTTAAGTAAGTTTGTGAAGTGCAAAGAAAATTGACATAGAAAATTGTGAAATCATTTTAGTGTGTGCATTTCCCCCTCATAATAATATTTATGTAGATATGCAAGTTTGATTGTGTATGTGTGAGACTTCTAATGAAGAAAAAAAACTGTTCTATTTATAAATGCACCATAAAACAAACGACGACGAAACTCACACACACACATGCGCATACTCAATTATGTGACTGGCAACGATTGCTTCAGACTTCAACTTTAAAATTATCAGAAAATCATAAACGTTTCTCTGTTTTGCGTGTGTGTGTGTTTGCGTGTGTCTACTTGTGAAATTTTCCACAACGAAAAACCCACCAGAAAAAACCTCATTGAACGCACACACACACACGCGTACGACTCGTTCATCATGCACGCGTGTTTGTGTGCACGTATGCATGTATTTGTGACGACGCGAACGTCGACAGCAGAGCAGCAGCGTCGGTGGCGGTGACGGTGACGGTGACGGCGACTGCGAAACTTCCCCTCTTTATGTTTCATGCTTGCGCTGCCTGCTGTGCTGCTGTGCTGTGACTCTGCCTCGTTAGCTGACGATGCGTCGACGTCGTCGCAACGTCTCGTTGTCGTCATTTATCGTTTCCATCGATCTCCAACACTAGCAGCAACAGTAACATCGCTACAAAATCCGTTAGCCGAGCATTTGTACTTGCGCTCTCGTTGCTGTCGCTTGGCATCGCCGAGTGAGAGTTTCATATCGGAGAGAGAGTGAGTGAGAGCGAGGAAGACTGCTGCGTGCGTGTGTGCGTGTAGGAGTGCGCATGAACGTATGTGTTTTCGTTCGAAATGAGCAAAGTTGAGAGAGAAAGAGAGAAAAAGTAAACATAGAAGTATTTGAAAGCAAGAAAAATTGCATTTTGCAGTTTTGTTTGGGCGTCGATAGAGGGCGCTTGTGTTGTGAAAAAAATGTATGTTCTCTCTGTGTGTGTTTCTGTTTGTTAGAGGAGCTGTGCAATTTGCATATGTAGCGAATATATTTAATAAGAATAATAATAATAAGAGACTCATAGTTGAGTGTGCGTTTGTCGCCTTTGGGTGTGCGAAAGAGACATTAAGCGGCGTTGAAAAATAAAACATGAACTTGACCTTGAAGCGGTTGCTGCGCTGCTAGAGGCGAAACATAAAAAAGCGAGTGTAATTAATTGCCGTTTTTACTTTGTGTTGTTGTCATTGATTGCGCTTCGCTTTGTATTTGAATGTGTGTGTGCCTGCGTGATATGTGTTTGTGCAATTTTATCAATTTATTTCATGTGGCAACTTGACTAACGTATGTTATGTATTTCTTGTGTCATTACAGTTAACTGATATATAACTACAACTACAGCATTTGACAAGCAAAGAAAGGAAGATAACAAACAGAATACGAATAAGAAGAAGCAGACATACCAATTTAAAGCTTTACATTCAAACAAAACAACAACAAATCTAAGTTGATTCCTACATAGAACTTTCCCGAAAGCAGCAAAAAGAAAAACGTGCCAGGCAGAGAGCACAACCCAAACGGGAAGCCACGTCGAACGACGACGGTCGGCGAAAAAGCTCCACCATCTCTATCTGTCCTTCCCCCATACACAATACAACACTACCTTTCCCACATCCAACAACAAAAACACATCAAAACTGAATACTGTTAAATAAGAAGAAGACAAACGTCAAAAATGGATGACGATCAACAGTTTTGTTTGAGGTGGAACAACCATCAGAGCACGTTGATCAGCGTCTTTGATACGTTGCTGGAGAATGAGACACTAGTCGATTGCACGCTCGCCGCCGAGGGTAAATTTCTCAAGGCCCACAAGGTGGTACTATCAGCATGCAGCCCGTACTTTGCTGTAAGTATACATTGACTCATAAATGTTAATTATATAAATAAATTAATTGATTACTTTTTTCTTGCTCTCCTTTAGACATTGCTGCAGGAACAGTACGACAAGCATCCAATTTTTATACTCAAGGATGTCAAGTACCAGGAACTGCGCGCCATGATGGACTATATGTACCGCGGCGAGGTGAATATCTCGCAAGATCAACTGGCTGCGCTGCTCAAGGCCGCCGAATCGCTGCAGATTAAGGGTTTATCCGATAATCGCAGTGGTGGTGGCAGCAGCGGTACAGCAGCAGCCGCGGCAGCAGCACAAGCACCCAAGCAGGATTCACACCATCGCGTCAAGCTGAGCGGTCCCTATACGCTGGAGCAGACAAAGCGCCCGCGCATCACAACTGCTGGCGCTGGTGGCATGGTCGATGTGTCCGGTGATGTGTCTGCATCGCGTGAAGGCTCGTCCAGTCCATCGCGTCGTCGTCGAAAAATTCGTCGTCGCAGCATGGAAAATGGTGAGTAAAAACAAAAAATATTTACAATGGCATCAGATAACTTAATGATATATTTTTAATATTTTTTATAGAAGTGCATGACAACTCCAACTCGTCAGTGTTGCAAGCAGCCGCCGCCTCCAATCAGTCAATCCTCCAACAGACAAGCGCCAGCCTCGCCGCCTCCGCATTGGTCAGCACTCAATTGGCCAGTGGTAGCAGCGCAGGTGCAGCAGCCGTTGCCGCAGCAGCAGCAAGCAATGCTGCCGCATGTGGTAGCAGCAGCAGCCAAGTATCGAACCAGCCATTGACCAGCAGCAGCAGTAACGTTACCAAAAAGACTGAAAGCGCTAAACTAACATCGACAGCTGCCCAGGGCGCCCAACAGCAGCAGCAAACGCAGCAGCAACAACAAACAACAAGCGATGCCATTAACACCGACAATGTACAAGAAGAACAACAACAGAATCAAGGCGCCCAAGGCGAATCCGATGAAATGGACGTGACAAGCGGTGGAGCTGGTGGTGCGAGTGGCGGCGCTGTTGCAGTTCATCCCGGTGTCGTTAAGCAATTGACGGCACTCGACAAGTCGAATCATAAACAAAAGATCAAAGATAATAGCATAACAGCCTCAACTGAAATGGTAATTGAGCCCAAGGCCGAATACGATGAGGATGCGCATGATGAAAATGTTGAAGATTTGACTTTGGATGAGGAGGAAATGACAATGGAGGAGCTCGACCAAGCGGCCGGCACTTCACAGGGTGGCGAAGGATCTAGTCAAGGTGAGTTGCAGAAACCCCAAACTTGAAACTTGTTTTTCAAAAACTTATCATAATATTAATTCCGGTCTTTATAGCATATGCAGCATGGCAACACGATAGATCTCAGGACGAACTTGGACTAATGGCCGCACAGGATGCACAGCAACGGGATCCACAAGGTGAGTTTTTGTTCCATACTCTATACCGAAAGATAGTTTCGAGCTATACCTAAAGATATATGAACAAATATATATAAAGATACAAATGAAAAAGCAAAAACAGTTAGATATGATTAGCAGAGCACGACGACAAGCTTAAAATTTCAAATGCAAATCAGTTGATTAGAAAGAAGAAAAAACAAAATAAAATAAACAGAAGGTCTCCCAGAGGCAACAAGTATTTCAAGATCCCACACAACTCTCTCATATATCGTATTTTTTGTTCCATTTCGAATCGAGTACAATATAACAAACAATTTGTTTAAATATATACAAAAGTCGTGCTCCGAAAAAAGCTCTTAAACGTTGAGAAAGATCATTTTGTTAGGTAGAAAACAGCATAGCCAGAAATAAAAACGAGCAACAAGAAGTAATAATAATATGCAAAAATACTACTAAGAAAGAATTAAAATAAAACTCGAAGCGGCAGGCACAGCAAACAACAACAAAAACAAGATAAAAACGATGATGATGAAGATGATGAAGAAAAACCAGAACAGCATTGAGAATGAGTATCCCAAAAAAAGGGGTGCAAATAATACAATCTATGGCATTGGTTTTGATTTGATTTTTGTTTTTGTTACGCTTTGCTCTCCGCTCTCGGGATGCCACAGTCAAAGATAATTAACAACAAAAAGAATAATTTGTGCAAGTTGAAAGTACTACACTTTAATTTATTTAATTCGATTTTTTTATTTAATAACTAACTTAACACTATGATTTTTTTTATGATTTGATCACACATAATTCGTATAACAAGAGTTTTTCTGTATATATTATTGTACTTATTATATTATACTACTTTAACTTAATTTTTAACACACATAATCTTTCACAAAAAAAAAAAGAAAAAAGAAAATTAAACCAAACACTACCAAAGAAACCAACCAACTCTTCCACCCAACCAAAAGAAACAACATTCCCCACTTTATACATAAAACTAACTATAATAATATAATTATAACTCAACCCCCACCCACTACCAACCATCCATATTCATTTGCGCTTTATGAAATGTGTTCTATGTATGATTTGTTATACTGTTTTGATTTCCTTCCATACCATTTATAATACACACTGTTTTATATACTGTATAAATTCCGTAATCTGTTGGCTTTACCATATTATTTCTTATATATTTGGTGTGTTTTTTTGTACCGCATTTGGTTTTAACATTTTATTGTATATTATTATATATCTACTATATTTATGATTTATTTAACATACAACTACACACACACATACACACACGACACCCACACGAATACAATTCACAATTTAGTGCAACTATTTTGTTCCTTAACATAAGCCGCAAGCTGCTCTCCACAAATTGTCTCTTACTTCTCTCTTCATTCTCTCTCGCGAAGACACTTGAATTGCTCTCTCTCTCTCTCTCTCTGTTTCCCAAAACACATTGTCAATCGTGCTCTCACACCTGCCACACACACATATTCTTTTACACTCGCAAACACACACACACACTGCAGCTTCGACTTTGTTTTTATTTTAAGTTAGTTTTAAATTTAAAATGTGTGTTACCAAAAAAAAAAGAAAAGAAAAAAAAAATTGTTGCCACCTTCATTATTGTTGTGCGCGCGTGTGTTGCGTTCATTCTCTCTTTCTCTCTCGTCTCAGTGTGCGTGCAAAGGGTGCTTTCTCTCTATATATCTCTCTCACTCTCCTGCAGCATAAAAGCTCTTCAGTGTTTGTTTCGAGTGCAGTTTTGTTATTGTTGTTCAGCAATTTTAACCACGAAAGAAAAAGAAAACTAACTTGATGAATTTACAAGTTTTCCCCCAGTTTGTTAACATTTGTTTGTATTTTTTTTTGTTGAAAATACACAACGCACACACAACACATAGTCACACATACACACTCATACACGCACACTCCACACACAAGCATTTATTGTGGGACCCACTGTATGTTATCATTATTTGTTGTCACATTGCTTCACGCCACATTCGCGCCACATTCATTTTATCTGTTGATTCGTCTTCGTTTAGAGCTCTCTTTCTCCCGCCCCCATGTCTCTATCACTCTATTTCTCTCTCTCCGTCCCCCACCCCCTGTTCAGCGCGAGCTAATGATTTATTATGTACACAAATTTAGTTGAGTTTTAATTTTTCTTAAATTCTTTTAAAACTATATTTACATTATATAAAAAAAAAACAAAATACGCATGCAGTTTTTAAACAAATTTTGTAATTTTAGTATACTATGTATAATTATCGATACATTTTGCATACATACATGCATACATATGTATGTGTATATCTATATATATACGTATAATTTTGCTTTATTTTGGTTGACGGGACTTTTTTGTTTCATTTATTGACTTTGATTTGTGTTCTCTCTACTATATCCAATTATGTTTCATTATGTTAGTCTATAAGAAGTCAAAAGTTTCGTCTTATCTCGTTCGTTTCCCAATTTGCAAGTGTCGAGTGACTTTCTCTCTCTTTGAGAGTTTGTCCATATTGCACTTTGCACTTCGCGTCGCGTTGCGGTAATTAAAAAAAAAAGAAGAGATTTTAATGAGTCAAGTGAACAAGTGTATAAAGAGCAGACATGCCAAGAAGAAGATGACTAGCGAGAACAAAGGTGGTGGAGCAAACAAGGAGGATTAACAACCAAAAGGAGTCTTCGCAGTCGGTACGTAGCCAGGTCAAGTTAATGCCGCATCAAAAAAAAAGCACGTAGCCATCCAGAGGGTGGTGAGGTACAGTTGTTGCTTTAGCTGGCACTTGACAATGGCGCCGCCTCCTCTTCAGTGAGCCGTGGTCAATCCGAAAATCATGTCAGGTAAGTATGCTTCGCTCAACGGTATCGGTTGGGCGAAGTGCGCAATGAAATGAGATAAATTTTGATATTTTAAGTTCATTTTTTGTTTGTACCAATACCAACGATACCAAATCCAAATTCCCACTCCCCCAAACATTTTCCCCCTTCAACAATTCCCAACAAAACGCATCAACAAATTTCTACCACAAAACAATAGAGAAAATTACAGCGTTTTCAGGTAATGTACCCCCAAAACAGAAGCTGAGTAGACTCTGTTTTTGTGGAGCGATTTTTTTGTTGCTTACTTTATAACGCGCCGGCCAGGGTAAGCTATGAACAAAAAATACCAACTACAATACAATCTACCGACTTTAAATCATACTCCATTTATCTAATTTACGCTGCATTATTCCTAAGTGTATACACATAAAGTTACATAGGTATATATATCTACGCATATATATCTACTATATATACTGTATATATATCGAAACATACATATCTTATTATTACATGTTTACATTTATTTTCTTCTTAAATTTACCTTGCATTATCCGCGCTCTCTGGTCCCCCGATTCCCCCAAAAATTCTATATTTCGTATCATTCTCTCTCTCTCTACCTCTCTCTGTTGTGTGTGTTTCTCAGACTTGCTTGTTTTGTTGTGGTGCAGTACAAATCAATTTTATACTGATCTCTGATCTCTTACCACATACTACATATGATAATATTTTATATACCTGCCAATGCCGCCACAGCAACAGAGACCCCACAACAATCTTTCCTAGACAGACAAGAAACAATCAAACAAACAAACAAAAACAACACAAACAAAGAACATATAATGTTTTTTTGTTTATTCATTTCATTTTTACAATACCAACTTTGTTTCCATTGTGTGTGTTTGTTTATCATTTGCTCTGTTGATGTCTTTGTTGTAATTTGATTTCGTTTTCGATTTCATCGAGGTATATTGATGATATATTATGAATTTCATTATAAGAAAGTAAATCGAGACCAAGTCGGGAAGTTTCTAGTTAGTTTCATACATTTTGCTACACATTGTAAGTGCGTCATTTATCTTGTCAAACCACTTACCTTTTCAGGTGTATCTCCCTGTCTCCTTCTCTACTCCGCCCCCCTCTGGCCCTTTTGCTGTTTCGAGCTTGTTTTCTCATAATTTATTAAGCCCCCCAAGCGGCTTTCAACAAACTGCGTCCATATGTCGTAGTCGCAGTAGAGTTCTCTCTGGTTTCTCTCTTTCTATCACTCGTACAGTTGTTGTTTTTGTTAATTGTTAATCAACATCAAAGGCAGCAACAACAATAACAATAACTTGAAACATTCGCTCAAGTTCAAGGTCGGACACAAATTTTTCTACACTTTTGTGTGTTTTATGTGTGCGAGATTCTTAATCAGTATTGTTTGTGAGTGTGCGCCTTTGTTTTTTTTTATATATATAGACGGACACAGACTTGCACATCATTTAAAGATAATGTGTATCTTTTCTTCTGGTGTGTTAGATCTGCTCTGTGTGTTTCGCTTGTGCATCGGGCGCCTCAAATGATAATTATGAGAATGGTCATGATCGTAATGATGATGATGATGATATGGTGGTTTTTTTTATTATTCGTTGCAATAGCAAACTGGTTTTTCTAAGTGAGTGTTGAGAATGTTGGCTGGGAATTTCCAGATTCATTAGCATTATTGTCTAAAAAAATTTCGATAGCGTGGTAAAAAAAGAACATTAGCAAAATAATTCCCTGAATAAAGTTGTCAAGTTTTTCGTATATTTTTATTATGCATTCAGTTTTTAATGGATTAACTTGCAGTCTATAATAAATTTGAAGATGTTCATCGATACCTTCTCTGTTCTGGAATATCTCAACGAGGATTCTAGTCTAGTCTTTCTCTTGTCGCTTTTCTTTCCCTAGCTTGCTGTGTGTTTTCTTTCCTTGTCTCACGGAAAGCTTTTGCTTGGCCTTGACCCACTTTGAGTTTTGTTGGTGGCCCCATAAAAAAAGCACACAAATCAAATGCTTTTTAGGCTGCAATGTGCTATTAAAGCTTTTTGCGATAACTGTACAGACACGCAAGTATGTGTGGGTGTGTCTATGAGTGTGTGGGTGTATGTGCGTGCACTTAACTAGCTTATACGAATGTGAAAATACAAAACAAAAAAGAACAAGAAAAATGAAAAATATGCAAGGCAATTTGCAAAAACAATTCTAATTATATTCCGCATGGAATTAAGTTCTCTCTCTATCTCTCATAAGTATCTTATGTATTTAGTACGAAACACACCTTTCTCCCATCTATATATTTACTTTGTAGTTTTGGTAATAGTGTAAACTCTTTTTAAACTGGGCTTTTCCTTTGCTTTCAACTTGTACTTGCAAATGAAATTTTATATAAACACGAATTAGGTGAGAAACAACATGAAGATGAAGAAGAAGAAACACAAATCGAGCGTTATAAAGAGCTTTTTTCCCTCAGAAGAGTTTTGAGATTTGTTTTTAGGCTTAGAAGAATTTAGGAGAAAGAAAAAAAACGAATGTCGCTTTTTGTTTTTGTCAATTCTCTATTTGTGTGTCTCTTTTTCTCTCTCTCTCTCCCCCCACACACACACAACACACACTCACGCACACACACACTCTCTCCCTTTGCGCTCTGCTAAAACGAAAAAAAAAACAAAAATTGAAACAGACATGTTTATGCACGCAAGCTTGAAGCAGCAACATGCTCGAAGAAGAAGCAACCGATCGTCGGCAATGCAACAAAAGCGCCGCCATCAGCAACAGCAACAACAGCAGCAACATCAGAGGCGACAACAGCAACAGCAACAACAACAGCAAGAGCAGCAACATTCAGCTAAATCGATGTCCTCCGCATTATCGTTATCGTCATCGTCGTCAGCGTTGCACGTGTGTCCGACATGCGGTCGCAGATATCAATCGCTTTCAACATTGACGCGCCACATGCGCAAAGAGTGCAATCAGCCCAAGCAGTTTGTGTGCCACATGTGTGGGCGTGGCTTTCACTATAATTTCAAGCTGCAAGATCATTATCTTCACACACACAGGCTCAGTGCCAGCGCCAGTAGTAGATCCTAAACTCTTTTTCTCCCCTCGACACACACACACACACACACACACACACACACACACACTATACACAAACAGAAGCATAAACAACTTTTTGTTAGAACTTAAAGAAAATTAAGATAAATTAAAAAACAGAAAAAGGAAAAAGAAAAAACAAATGAACAAAACTTGAAATAAAACTCAATTTTGCAACTTAAATCAAAAGTTGAATTTAATTCGTTTTAAAGTTGAGCGTAAAAGTCGAGAGAGTGAAAGCGTTTTAAAGAGCTTTTTTCTGAGAGCTTTTTTGATCTAGGATATCTTTTGTAGGGCTTAGGGATATTTAGAGATATTTAAAGATAATTAGAATTGTTTTGCAAATTTGTTCTTGATGTTGTTTCATTTTGATGTGTTTGTCTGAGCCATGTTCTCTCTCTCTCTCTCTTCCTCTCTTCTATCTTCTTCACTTTCTCTGCCTCTGTCTCTCTCGCTGGCCCATCAAATTGCAGTCGTAGTGCGTGGCGGGTCAAAGCGCTTGGCTCGAAGAAAGCTCAATGCTGTCACCACAACAAGCAGCTTCGCCCATCAGTCCCGTACCCAGTCGATGGCTTCCTCCACAGGCGCCTGTGCCACACGCAACATGTCCAGACGCAAGCGTAAACTGGGCAGCGCTGCTGGCAAACTGATAACATCATCGTCTTCATCGTCGCGCAGGTAAATTAGAGAACTCTTCTACTCTCATTCTCTCTCTACTCTCTTCTTGAGTACTTGCTGAGCTTTGTCCAATTTGTTGTTGTTGTTTCTCTTTAGAAATATAACCAGTGGAGCTGGAACTGCAATGGCTGCTGCAGCAGCAACTGCTACGTCGACGTCTGCAGCGGCAGCAGCAGCATCATCGACTTCGGCAGCAGCGCCCTATGTATGCGAGACTTGCGGTCGCAGGTACAAAGTGCTGGGCACATTGACGCGCCACATGCGCAAAGAGTGCAACCAGCCAAAGAAATATGTGTGTCGCATGTGCGGACGCGGCTTCCACTACAATTTCAAGCTGCAAGATCATTACTACTATGTGCACAAGGGCATGCTAAAGAGAGACTAAAAAAACAGGAAGAGGGAGAATAAAGCGACACAAGCGAGAAGAGCAACTGCGCGGTTTAGGTTAAGTCTTTGTTTTGTAGTGTAGTGTAGTAAGCCATACAAATATACATGTCAGTTAATAAAGCCCAACTTAAAAAGAAGAGAACGAACTGTGCACAAAAAGAAAAGAGAGAAGTGTCTTTCGCAGTGGGTATAGGAAGAGGAAGGATTTGCCTTTTGAAATTTTATGCTGTCGTGTGACACACACACACACACAAGTGTTGTTAAGCTTTTACCTTGCTCTCTGTCTCTCTCTCTCTCTTTCATTCTTTCTACCATTCTCTCTCTCTTCCTCTCTTTGCCTTTGGTCTTGCAGGTCTGCTTGAATTGAGCTTGAATCAGCTTCCTTTTGATTTTGAGTCCAGTGTGGCGCATCTGATTGAAGAATCGCAGCCAGAGTCGCCAGCGAAGCCGCAGCCGTTGGGCAGTATGTTGAGATCGTCGGCAACGTTGCAAAGACGCGTTAAATTGCGTTCACGCAAGAAGAAGAGAAATAATAGGATGACGACGACAACAACAACAACATCATCATCATCAATGTTGGATGCTGCAACTGCGACAAAGAAAAAGTTGTCTGTCGTTGTGCAGTCGACGTCGGCATCGTCGTCTTCGTTGTTGTTGCAACAGCGCAAGAGTTCAGCAGCGACGCTGGCGCGCAATGCTGAGCAGCGCGACGATGGCAAACTGCAGTGTCCACAGTGCCCCAATGCGTATACGCGTCTATCGGCACTGAAGCGGCACATTGAATTCGAGTGCGGCATGTTGGAGAATTTCTACTGTGAGGTCTGCGATGCGGGCTTTAAGCGCAAAGATTCACTGAATCGTCATTGCAAGGTCAAGAAGCACATTACCAAATATTTGTGTTAGGATCTCTCTCTCTCTCTCTCGACTTAAATATCCCCAACATAGTTCTCTCTCTCTTTATCTTTATAAACCCATACATTATATGTCTCTCATTGAAAACCAAACTACATTATATATATACATATATATTTTACAAGTATTTTAATAATTAAACGAACTAGCGACAGTCGGAAACAACAACAATAACATGCTGAACTTATTTGTACACCCCTTGACCAAGACGGACCCACACAGTTTACCAGGCTCCAAAAAGTCCCAATCAACCAATGCAAAAAGAATTTGATTATTACATTACATTTGTTTTTTAAATATCTTTCTTGCTCGTTTTTGTGCCTGTGTGTGCCCTCTCTCTCTCTCTTTCTGTCCCAGTTTGTCCTGCATTTACACACTCACCTACACACACACAACATACACACCACTGCATCATGTCATACAGAAAGCTTTCTCTACTTACCCCAATGCAGAGAAGAAAGTCAATTGCCCCTCTCTGCCCTCTCTCTCTCTGTTCTCATCTCTGTCTCTCTTCTTTTGTTACGTTCTTTATTAACCTTCTCTTTGTGCGCTGTTGCCAGCGTCTAATTTAATTTTGCCTGTTTGAAATTTGTTTTTGTTTGACAAAGCGCGCGTCAAGAATTAAAAACTAAAAAATCAAATCTAAAGAATTAATTCAATTAAAAAAAAAAAATAAAAAACGACTGCGAGGAAAATTAACCAAAAATTCTTAATGCTTATGAAACTACTCAATTGATAACGGCATTTTTGATAACGATTACGATAACGATAACTAATCATTGCTTGTTTTGTTGCCTTGCCAAAAACAAACACTTTGAGCGCAGCATTTTCTTCCTTATTATACTAAAAAAAAAAAAACAAAAAGAAAAGCATGAAAAAGAAAAACCGAAATAACGTGAACATGAATTATCTAAGAATTATGCAAGAAATTTTGATCAGAAAGAAATATGAATCAAAAAACCAAAACAAAAACAAATTTCAGGCTTTCAACAACAACAACACGACAGCAGCAACAGCAACAGTTGCAAGCAGGATGACAGTTGCGAGAATCTCAGCGATATGCATTTATCTGCGACTTATCAAGGATCCACAACAGCAGCAGCAACCACAGCAACAACAATACCTAGCTCCCATGGCTTTCAAGCACCACAATTCGATAGTTTTCAATCGATGCTCGGTCAGAGCATACTTCATGCAAATCCCCTCGAGGAAAGTTTCACCTGTCCGCAGTGCTATCGCACCTATCGTCGGCACGGCACACTGCGTCGGCATTTGCGGCAGGAGTGCGGCAAGGGTAAATCGATGGTGTGCTCGGTTTGTGGTCATCGCACTAAGCGCGCAGATCATTTGCGGCAACATGTGCGAAAGAAGCATCCGGAAATTGCAATGCGTTCGCTATTCAAGCGACAGCAACGTGCCGCAGCGGCAAAGGCAGCTACGTCGCAGCCACAGCAGCAGGCAGATATAGTCGATCTGGATATGTTGGATGATGGTCTCGATGAGATGATGGCAGGTGATGAATTGCAGCAGCAGCAGCAACAGTCGCAACAGCAACCCACATTTGTCGTTGACGACGATGATGATGAGGACAACAATGAGGAGCAGCTTGAGGATCAGCAGCAGCAACAATCGCTGGATGAGGGTGTAGGCGGCGGGGGCGTTACTAGTTACTATCAGCAGCAATTGCATCAGCAGGCGCTGCAACAATTGCAGCAGCAATTGCAACAGCAGCAACAGTTGCATGCACTTGCAGCAGCTGCGGTTGTGGCCAAGGCAAACAAAAGTGGGAGCAGCGATGCGGCTGCAACGCTCAATTGTTGAGGGTGAATTTGAGACTAGATGAGGTGGGCGGGGCAACAATTCTCTCTACATGATGCCAAAACAGACTAAAAAAAAAGACGCCACGTTTTGCGGGGGGAAAAAGGGAAACACATTTATGAACTTTTACTAATCAAATTAACCAAAGAGCAGTAGGAATATATCGCACGGGGTTGTGTTTTTCATCACCCCATACGTTGTTGATCCCATTGCCAATTTCTCCTTTATAGTTTTTGCATTTTCTTGGAAAGTAACTCGAAAGTATTTTGCGACAGTTATTTTTTATTATTATATACAAACAAAAAATGAACTTTATTTCCAGCAACGAAAATCAAAATTCAAGTTGAACTAAACGCTAAATTAATTTCATTTAAAATTAATGTATAATATTAAAAATGAAAAGGATTAAGTAACTAAAAAAAACTAATTACGAAATCAAAAAAAAAAAAAAAAAAAAATACAATAATAAATGCAATTTTTTACATACAGAAGCTACAAAATGCGTTTTTCAATTTTCAATTGCATGTTGTTCACACACACCCACAAACACACACACACACAAATCATGCCACATACACCAATACACATGCATTGACACCAGACAAAAGTTTCCAATCCATAAAAATTAAGTTCATTAATTAATTCTCTTTTTTTTACTTCGAAACTGGTAAATAACATTTGATTTACACACACACAACAAAATCACACACCCAACTACAACTACAGAAAAGTTTATGTACAATTTTGGTGCTAAAGTTTGTGTAATTTAATTAAGTTTCTCCTTAATTATATTATTCTCTCTCTATATTTATGTGTGAATCGAAACGATTAAGAAACTGAAACAACCGAACAAAGTCGAGTGTAATCTATTATTATTATTATTGAATGACGGTGCGGCGCGGTGTGCATTTTGCTCTTAAGTATTTTAATTAATTTCTCTGCTCCCCCTTCCTCTTCCTACTTTAGTTCTTAATCAATGATTAACTCTAATTTTAATGTGTGTGAGAGTTGCGCCTAATTCTAATCACATTCTCTATATCGACTAAGTAGTTGTAAATTATGAGAGAAACTCGAAGAAAGCAAGAAAACAAACAAACAAACAATACACACACTCATACACAACACACACCCACACACTCAAACACAACCAAGCACGCCCACACTTGAAATGTTCCCTCAACGCAAAAATAGACGACAAATTTCTGAGCCCAAAAAAACCACCCAATCCAAAATTTTTACAGATTTAAGGACGTTGTACTGTAATTTTGCCACGGCTGTTGTGGCGGCTGCTGCCAGCAAAGCAACGACAACTAAGACGCCAACAGCACCAGCAGCAGCAGCAACAACAACAATTGCCACCGACAGCAGTAACAACAGCAGCAGCAGTAACCACAACAACAACAACAGCAGCAATTGTCAGACAGCAGCAACATCAATGTCAGTAGACGCTTTAGAAATGCGAGAGGTTTATGAACCGGAGGTAACGATACGCAGAATGTACAAATGCGGAGGCAGCAACACTGAACTAGCAACCATTGCGCACAGCAGCAGCAACAACAACAATAATAACAAACTGCACTGCAATGCGAACAATTGCAGCGGTTGTCAAATGTCTGCGGCAGCAGCCTCCTTTCAATTGGCCAACTTGCTCAACTCGAGCATGTTGCTGCCAACCGCAGCAGCAGTAGCAGCAACATCAGCAACAGTCGTTAGCAGCAAGCCGCCTATGCGCAGTCTCAACAACAACAACAATAACAGTAATAGCAATAACAATAGCAGCAGCAGCAGCAACAATCACATGCTGAGAGTGTCTGGGAGCAGCAGCAGCAGTGGCAGCGCATTGGTCGCTGTGGCAAAGAAACCGAGTGTACAATTTAATTGCGAGTTCTGCAACTTCAGTTGCAGCTGGCGCTACGATCTGAAGTTGCATCTGCGGCAGAAACACGGCATACATCAGTTGAAGAAAGCGTAGAAGTGATGCGAGATTAATTTATGTTAACTGTTGTTGTATATTCCCCAATCTTCTTCACTCATCATCAATGTACATACAACGCAATGCGAATTCCATTTCAAAAATGTTGTTAAAAGCTAAAGCTAAAAAAAGAAGACAGAAAAAAGAAAAGAAAACATGAAGAAAGAGTTAAATATATGTGTACAACTATTTATTGAAATGAAACTTGGTTTTTTGTTGTTAATAAATGAATAATAATAATTGATATATGCAATTTTGTTAAAGCAAATTTACAGCGCGGCGCGTTTGTGGATAAACAAAAAGACACACTACTAGACATATGATAAACATAACCTTATAAATCCTTATTATCTTGTTATATATTTGTTAGCTGAACTAACTAGTAAATTGTTTATACATTTGTATTCTCTTTTAGTTAACTTTTGAGTTTTGTAATTGAGTTTTGAGTAATTTGTAATTTTGTTAAAAAAACATAAGAAAAACCTAATTTGTGTAGTCCTTCGGATTTAATGTAGCTAAACCGAATTTGTTGTAAAATTAGTTTTGTTTTAGTTTCTCGTACATTTGTCAATTGTATTTTAGTTTTAGTTCTCTTCAACTTTCATCAAAAAGGAAAAAAATAATAATTATTGCAAATTTAATCTCAAGTTTAAGTTTAGTTTTAAGTTACGAACGAAAAATGAAAAACAAAGCTGCTACTCTACGTACAACAAGAAGTTGCGCTGCCATAAAATTTAAGGGATTTAAGTTTATGATTTTTCACACAATATTTTTTATTTTTCTTTTCATTTTCATTTCATAAAACCACCCCCCAAAAACCAAAAACACACACAAAAACACAAAATCAAAAACCAATCGAATCCAAATTCACCACAATTCACAAATCATCACATTATAATCTACAATCATACAACAATAACAACACAAAACAACTAAAACAAACAACAACAAACCACAACGTAGACTCCAAGTTTGACTTTGGGCACAGCGTTTTTGGCAGCGATATGAAGCATGATCGCGACGACGATTCTCATGAGCGTTTCCCCTGCGCCGTTTGTGGCAAGAGTTACCTGCGCAAACGTCATCTGCAGCGACACATGCGCGACGAGTGCATCGGCATCCCGCCGCGTTTCAATTGCGAGTTCTGCAGTTCGCGTTTCCGTCGCAAATATCATATGGTGCGGCATCTGGTCTCCAAGCATAACGTGCCGCCTGGAATTGCCCAGCAGACATCAGGCAGCGGTTCGCGTACAAGCAGTATACGTAGTAATGGCCTCATGAAACTGAAGCTTGAAGGTTCCGGAACTGGTGGTGCTAGTGGCGGCGGCGGCAGTAGCAGTGCAGGTGGTGGAGTCCATCACAGCGATAGCGCCAGCGTTGGTAGTGCCGGTTCGACGCACAACGGTTGCGAGAGTCCCATACCGGAGAATCTGTCGGTGCGCAAGGAGCTCTATGAACGGGATGAGAATGGTGGTGGTGGTGATGGTGATGGTGATGATGGTTCACGTTGTGCATCGCCATTTCCGCCGCACATGATGCCCATACCAACTTATGGGTTGACAGGTGCCATTACAGCTATTTCAGCAGCAGCAGCCGTCGTCGAGGAGCAGGCAGCAGCAGCAGCGGCAGCCGCAGCCGCTGCAGCAGCAGTTGGCAACAACAACAGCGGGGATCTTGCGACGGGTGGCAGTGTAGCGGATTTGGCTGCTGCAGCAGCTGCCGCAGCCGCAGCCGAGCTGGGCATAAAGCCGGAACCCGTGACGCCAGGCAAGGAACAGCCGCATCATCTGCTCGACGAGGAGTGGAACATGAAGCTGGGCCTGCAGATCATATCGAATTCGTTGCTCAAGGAGCGTCTGATGAACACGATGCCATTTGCATATAACAACAACTAAGCGGGCTGTGTACCGCCTTACCCCCCACTAGAATCCCCTTGACGACGATCCCCCCTACTCGATATAGATATATCATAAAGTAAAAACCAAAGTATATTTTGACTTGAATGGAATGAGAAGAAGTAATTCCAGAGAATGCTATTCATATTTATTTTAATTTAAAAAGAGAGATGAACTTAACTTTAATTTACATTTCACATTTTAATTTGTCAGCTTCTAATGCTTTTTATATGTGTAATGAAAACTACGAATATATGATAAAAAACGATGATTATGCTAACTATGCAACTATTCCATGTATGATGAATCTCAGCCCTAGACATTCCAGCGCTATTTAATTTAATTTTATGTAACTTATTTTTTATAAATGTTTTCTATTTTTTTGCGTGCTCTCTTTAGTCAGCGAAACGTGTCTTAAAAAACCGAAAATTTAAACAGGCCCCCAAACTGTATTACAATGTTACGAAACTTTGCGGTACTATATCCTAAATGAACAAAATGTAAACTCAAAACCGTCACGAATTTGTATTGCTTAAGTCATTCCAAAAAACAAAAACATAAAAACAAAAAAAAGAAACTTTAAAAGAAAAGGGAATTCAATCCAACTATTAAATCATTTGTTAGAATTTTAAGATATTTTTAAACCTAAGAATTTAGTGATCGATGCCATGTTATCAAATCTCTTTACTACGCGTATAGTAAATTTGGTTTTTGATGTGTTTCTATGCGGCGGATGGACCCGATAAAGAGGGCGAAAAACACGAATACTCAAGAGGAGAAAATACTCACCGATTCCAAAAAAAGAAAACTCCAAAAAAAGAAAAAAACAAAACGAATACTTAACATATTTAAGGCACTTATTCCAAATGATATGCAACCAAAATAATTTAATTTAAGCATGATATTTATACGTGTATGTGAATTATTTAAAATAATATTTAAATCTATATTTATCATACAAGAAGACCTAATACAAATACAAAAAAAAAAAAAAACAACCAACGAAAATTATATTATTACAAAATGAATAAAATACCAAACGAAAAACCAAAAAAGAGAAAAAAGAAGTTTATTCCTGCATATGTTTTTAACTACAATATTTTAATTGTTTTTAGCCGGCTTTACATGTTCTTCTACTTCCCTTCAACTACTTCTGTCACCCCACATCCAATTTTCCATTGTGTTTTTTTTTCTTTGTTCCCTCCCACATTTTCGTGTTTTGCTTTGCTTTGTTTTCTGCGTGTTTCCTTTTTGGTCTGTAAATGAAAAAATATGCAGAAAATGACATGAAGAATTTTGTTGTACAGAGAATTTCACTAACCTATTTCTATTACTAAATTTCTTTTAGATAAACTCTTCTACTCTACCTACTACTACCTACTACTCGGTACTGGCTGCAGTTCTAGGAGTTCTCTAACCAGTACCCAGCTACTATCAGTCTATCAGTAAACCGTATACCGTATACCGTACCGTAACCAGTACAACACCAATAAGTCTGTCTCACTCACACTACTATATAAACATATATATATTATATATATACTATATCATTATACATAGTATCTATACTGTCTGTGTCTATTTCTTGAGTCTCTTTACATCTCTCTTTCTCTATATAATATATATATTTATATAGTTAATGGGTTCTACTTGTTCTAGCCGCACATACAAAACCAATTACACACACATACACTTAAACATGCTAATGCACACACAGATACATACACACACACGCAATTTGTTAAAGCATGCCTATAGAGCGCCTAACTGTATGCTACACAAACCTTCAATTCTCAACTGGTTTGCGCCTTTGTGTGTGTGTATTTGTGTGTCGGCCTGTGCTTTTGTGTCTTGTCCTACTTGCGCTACTCACAAGATTTAGTTTAATATATTTTATACTATATATATATCTACTTATTGTATTTGTGTGTCTTTCAAATCAAAAATAATAAATTTTTTAACACTCGATGTTTTTCTTACACAGCCTCTTCGAGAAACGAAGCTAAAGTTCTGTTTCAGAACCTTGGCTGAGTTTTTGCGCTCTTTGTGGGTTTTCTATTATCATTATAACTATATATCTATTTTTTTTGTGGGCGTGCCTGACTTAAATATCTATCTATAAGCAAAATATGTTTTTTTTCTCTTTCAAAAATTATTTTCATGTTATTGTTATTTTTATTTTACCCGTCAAATAGTTTTAAGCTTTATGTGGAATGCATATCTGTATGTATGTAAATGAATTTATATTCGATATTTTTACTTTATTTCGTTTTAAGTTTTATGTTGATTTCCATGTAGTCTGACTTGCTCAAAAACAAAACAAAAAAAAAAGAAGAAAAGAAAATTGAAAAATTAAAAATATATTAAGAACTCAGTCAAAATTCATTCATCAGATATTCGAAACTTAACATCATTCTATATGTAACATTCAAATTCATCAATACAATTCCTCCCCCCCCACACACACACACAAACACACACACATGCACTCACCTACTGCTTCATTCACATTTGTGTTGTTGTGTGCTGTTCTCTCTTTCTTTTCTCTCTCTCTCTGTCTTCATGTGTGTGTTCCCTTCCCCCATGTTGGGCCCAACAACAATTTCTTACAGATTTCGTACTCACCTGGTATCAACATGCATGCGATCAATGCGGCAAGTCCTACAAGACCCGCAAGAGTCTCAGTCGCCATCGCCGCTTCGAGTGCCGCTTCACAACGGAACGTCCGATCTTTCAGTGCCCCAGCTGCAATTATGCGGCCAAGCGCAGTGACAATCTGACCAAGCATATTAAAACGCATTTTGCCAAAATGAAAAAGGAATTTCTGCCGTTGGCATTTCAAATGCAGGCATCAAGCATACAAACCAAATGGGAAACGGCATAAGAAAAGCCGCCAAAGAAGGAGAAGGAAAGCGAAAAAGAGGAGGAGTAGACAAACTTTGGCTTGCCATAGTTCGCATAGCTTTGCAGGCAATGAAGTCACAATCAAACCGTGTTTGCATCTAGAAACCAAATATTGTTTAAATAATTACCAAGCTTAAAGTGTTTTCCGAGATATTCCTTTCGATTTGAACGATTTTCTAACTCTGCACACCTTCGTACACTGCAATATACTGCCAGGCTATCGCAAAATGCTCTCTCTTTTTTCGCTTCGACATGTCGTCAACTATATTTTTAAAGTACTGGACAACGCAACGCACAAATCGTATCTACTTAAACAACATTTATGAAGAGAAGCGCACACACTTGCTGAAATTTATGTTTACTTTTGTTGTCGCGTGTTTTTCGTTTCTGTTTTGCATTTCGTTTACGTTTTTTGCATATTTAAACTTTCACTTTGTGGGCCTCACAAAATTTCTGTGTATGTGATTTGCATAAATTTGTGTAATCTATGCAAATTTTATGCCAGAAACAAAAAAAAAAAAAAATATTTCCTGCGACTTTGGGCTCTCATTTGAATTAAGTTTTATGTGGAGTAATGTTTGCTTTATTTTTATTTTTATTTCGCTTTCTCATACATTTGTGCGTTGCAGCTCCACGAAAAGAGCCAAATAAACATACCTAAATTTACTTATTTGTTAGTCATAAGTTGGAAAATGGTTCTTAAGATTAATTTTTAATTATATATTTTATAGATATTTTTAGTACTCTAAGCGCAATGTCCAAAGAAAGGAAACCGAAACTAAGTCAAAAGCATTTAAAAGCAAAAAGTTATAGATATTTTACTAGACTACTGAGAGTAGTAAGAGTTCTAAAATTATGTGAGGAGAATGGGTGACTTACACTTAAGAGGCACTTTCGTAACAATCACATTCCTAAGCAAAAAGAAAAAAAGAGATATGTAGTTTAGTTAAGTACGGCAACGCCAAACAAAGAGTCAATGAAATTTAAAAGAAAAACCAAAAAAAGAATCTGAAATTATGCGTAGCTTTGTTGGAGAGCTGTAAAATGTAAGTTCCTTGCTAGCTTAGAGTTGAAGTAAATATAAATAGATATTAGATATTTTTAAATCGTGCGATTAGCCATACAAAACAAAATACAAAGCGATCTCATCAGATACAAATGAATGCAACCAACAGTACAACTTTAAAGAACAACAACAAATAATTAAACAAACAATACAGTACACATACAGCAAAATAGTTCAAATATATATATAAAGATATTTTTATACCCTAAAACGACCTACAAACTCAGTCAGTCAGCTGAGAGCTCAGCTCAGGTGAGGTAGAGACTGGTAGAAAGCACACTCCTATATGGCATATGTATGATTGAGAGATATATGTGATATGTGATTTTTGCCCAGTTGAGAACTGAACCAGTTGTGAGAATACTTGGCTCAACACAGTTAATAACAAATAAAAAAAAAGAAGAAAGTTGCTTAGTTCAAGTTTAAAATTTATACAGTTTCAAGTTGATATTGAGAGATTTTACGCTAAGCAGAAGGAAAACACATAGAAACACACACACACACACACTAACAAACATTATAAATTATAAGCATATTGTAAACTAGGTTTTTGGATAAATGTGACAAATTCGAACTAATCTTAATTTATTGCTTTGAGTGACTCGAATGTTTCAAATGATTCGATTTAACTGTTTCATTTCCAAATGCATTTAATACTCATATCATGTCGAAATTTCAAAATTCAACTGTGACAGTAACCAGACAGACTCAAGCTAAAACTAAAAACTATTCCAGATTGTCCAACTAAATCTCATATTTAGTCATACTTATAAGTTATCACACACACACATATACACAACCAATACTTACAAAACTATATTTCTTTAAAACTAAAAAAAAAAACAAAAAAAAAACCAAACTATTTTTATACACATATTGTCAAAGAGCATAATTAAGTATTTTTATAAACTATATACACATATACATATATATATATATACCGATATTTTTGTATGTAACTGAATAAAATTGTAAGAAAATGAATTTGTTATTCAATATCTGATTTAATTCTATAGCTTGTGGGTTGCATTTGCTTTTGACTCCTCTTATGCTATTACTAAACATGTTTCATTACAGCAGCAACCATTCTCAGAAAACAAAAAAACCAAAATCAAAAAATGAACTCAATCAAATTGCATCATCAATCAATCAATCACACAGCGCCTCATTAAAAGTATCGCAAGCCTCCTCTATAAATATGCCTATGCAGCTGCCTCTTATCATCATCCTCTACAACTGCAACTGCAACTGCATTCGCAACAGCTCAGCATCAGCCTTAAAGCCTCAGCCTCATATGCTTCATCAACAATACACCAACAACAACAACAACCACGAACCACCAACATCACCATCAAGCAAGACCAAGAACAACTACAACAACAACAACAATAAGCAAATTGAACACTATAAACTGTTGCATACCACACACTAACTGTAAATATCACATTTTTATTATAAAATTGTTAATATACCATATAATAATAATTTTAATTTTGATTTTGATTTAATTTCACAAAACTTTTAACTGCAAAATACTTAAAAAAAAAAAAGCGAAAAATTTTATAATCAAGTTGTTTTTAACTCAAGATCTTGTTACTTTTTTTTCTACGTAACTCTTAAGAGTATATCAGAGAGTGTTGCAAAGGCGCAAAGTTGTTTAGGTTTTATGTAAAGCCAACACTCTTTCTATCGATCTATCTACCTCTCTCTATCTCTTTCTGTCTCTCTATTGTGTCTGATCCAAAAGTTTTATCCATATGTTTTCTTTTTGTGTATCTTTTCTTTGATTTCTACCATTTTTGTTGTTATTGTAGCGCCCAGCAGCTACGCCTCCAACTCCAGCCAAACGCCCCCACCATCCAGTACGGCGGCGCACTCATTGATCCGTGATTATTGGTACGAGCTGAAGTTTTCGGATTTATTCAAATTTATAAATCCAGATGGACGCTACCAATGCCCCAGATTCAATTGCCTGAAGAGCTACAAGGATGCCAGCTCATTGCAACGACATATCAGGTGAGTTTATCCCATTAGATTTACATCTCTATATTTATATATATTTCCCCTATATATTGTCTGATATCTGTCTGTCCTGGCCTCTATTCTAATATTCTATTATGATTTTCGTAACGTTCTTGTCTCTGTCTAGATATGAATGTGGTGGACAGAAAAAATTTCGCTGTCTGATGTGCGGCAAAGCATTTTCACAAAGCTCCCACCTAAAACGGCACCTTGAGTCCGGTGTCTGTGTCAAATATTACTTATGAGATAATGTTTTCTTTAAAATCAAATAGAATAAGCGTTATCCGCATAGGAAAAGTGCAACATTTTGTTGAGCAGAATTCAAAGTATGATCAAAGAAATTCAAATGTTAAACATACGATATATTGCAAACTGTAAGAGAAGCAACAAAACATCAACAACAATAACAAAACAACCGTAAGAAGAACAACAGACACACACATATACAGAGACATGTAAACCTTAACCCTACACAAATGAGAAGATGTTAACATACATGCATATAGAGTACCATATATAGAGAGAACAAGTAGCTAAACCAAGAACAATTACAAATTACAAATAACAACAACAAAACGAATTTATTGGATGCCACATCATTTATAAAAACAACTTAAAAAACAAAAGAAAACAAGCCCATATATACATACATATATACATGTATATATATATGAACGAAAAAAACCGTATATATACACCCATATATAAATATATATCTGTACATATTATGGTAATACTGTATGAACAAGAAGAAGTTGAGAATTATTGTTGATAACTGAGCATTACAAGCAGAATTAGTTAAAAAGAAGAAAACAAAACAAAAGTAAGGAAGATCACCAGGAGACGAAGACGAAGAGGAGGTGGACGAAGAAGAAAACAGCGTAGCTATTATATAATATTTAACAAGCTAGAAAACAAGATATATATACATCTATATACATATATACATATGTATAGCTGCAGTCAGTGCAACGTTTTATAGAATTTTAGTAAAATTACAAACAAAAAAAAAAAAAAACCATAAAAAAAATATAAAAAAAACTGAAAGAACGAGATGAAGAGGAGCTAGTAGAAATTTGTAAGAGGCCGTAACAGAAGCGAAGCGAAAGAGAGTACACACACGATAAAGAGACGCAAGGAAGCTAAGAGCAACAACATTTTAGTCAAACTAACCAAAACTACGTAATTTTAGTCAAAGTGCAAAACAAAGCGAGCAACTTAGTGAAATTAACAAAGGAAACAAAACAAAAAACAGAGTAAATAATACAAATAATAATGATAACAATAACAATAACGAGCATAGAATAATATATATAGAGAGAAATGCATTATATATATATATATATATATACAATTATATAACAGAACACTGAGAAGCAAAATACATATAACAAAACGTACTGTGTTTATTTGTTGCCAAATATATATCTATATATATTTCTAATATTGTATTGCAAGCAGAACAACAATGAAATTATGATTATTCTAACATAATTACATATATTAACAATAACAATATCAACAACAACAAGAGAAGCTAAAAGCCAATAAACAGAACAACAAGAACAACAACAAAAACAACTAAACCGAAACCGATACCGAAACTAAATAGAACTAAACCAATTACCGAAAAAATACAAAGCATATGTGTGTATATACTATATGCGTATATGTATGTTATGTTATACATATATATATTATCGTTATATACATAAATATATATACATGTTATATGTTGCCATTTGAGCTAAATCATACATACGATGCATATGATATATATACACCCACACATACATATATGTCAAATGTGAATGTTTGTTATAAAACAAAGTAAAACAAAAGTAAGAAAGAGCAAAGCAAGTAGATTGAAGGAAGCCTCGGCATGCCGAAGTCGAAATACCCTTGCAGCAATTACCAGCTATCTTGGCAGCTATCTATATATCTTCATCTATCTATCCATTGAAATTTTCCGACCAATTGTGCCATACTGAACCCAAAATTCGTAAGAAAAATAAACAATTTGTTAAACGTATCGTATAATACTCTCTGCAAGGGTATTCGAAAATTGTTATTGATGAAATGCAACCAGATTTGCAGCTAGAAAACGTGAGAGATTTTTTAGTTAGTAATAGGACAAAGAAACAATGAGGCCAAACGATTTGTTGGTTCAAAGAACAAAAGTTTACACACCCTCACACACACACAAAACATAAAAAAAAACACGAAATACACTCATCTATTATAAAACAGTATGCTATGTTAGCAAATTTGTTGTCTGTTGTTGCAAATGTTATTACAAAAAAAAATGCACTTTTTGTAACTCGAGTGTGTGTGTGCAAGAGAGAGAAGTAGAGAAGAGGGGGCAGCATTGTACTTGTTGTGCAGATCACATGTGCCATTATGTAACTGGAGAACTCCGCCATAGAAAAAAAACGAAACAAAAATCAATAGTAAGATTATATAGAACGTATATAGGAAGTCAACTCAACCGTAACCAAATGAAATTACAATTCAGTGCTGCCCTTAGAGAGAAAGAAAGTAAACGATACACACACACACTCGCATATATATGTATATATACTCATGAGTAAAGCGGAATATATAGAACGCAATAGTTCCGACAACCAATACCAAACCTCCAATTCTTTGTTTAACTGTCATTTTGTTGATATTATATATGCAAAAAAAAACAAAAAAAGATATTGTATTTAACAAGAGCAACAACTTAGTTAATAACATAACTTTGCATGAGATGAATGAAAAACGCTAAGAGTGCCATTAAACCAATTTAAATGTAATAAATTATTGAAATTATACATATTAATATATACACATATATATATAATATATACATAATTGGATATATATAAAAAGAGAAGAGATGAGAAAGGATAAAAAATACTAAGGCAGGCAGTTAAAGTGCAACTAAAAACACTTATATATACAAGTTATACACAGGAATATGTATATATATTTTAATATATATATATGTATTTTCATGTGTATTAGTTAGGTCCAAACATTAACATATTGTTTTCCTTTTATTGTTTTTGTTTTTATTAAAGTTTTATTTGCTTGTTGCCTGTTAATATTTTGTGTTATTGTTGTAGTCAAATAGTTTAAAACATACGACAGTACAATAAACAATAAAATGAAACACTTAGAGCTGATGTTAAAGTATTCGCAAAGTCGAGGCAATGCTTCCAGTAATGAAAGGAACAATGTGGAAAATAATGATAAGAAAAATGAGTGTAACATTATACAAGCAGAATAATGCGTCTCAATGCGTTCTCTGCAATGAGAAAAATAATACATACATGCAAACAAATAATGTGCAATCAATGCAAACGGCAATGTGCAATTAATGAAGCATTAATGCGTTTTGCGATTACTTCAACATCAGCCAGGCAATTTACCAGCAATAGCATAAAAACAGTTGAAACTCGAATTGAAACTAGACAAGTTATACTTAGCAAAAACTTACTAAACAAATATTAATAAACAAAAAAAATAAAAAAAAAAAAAAAAAAAAAAAAAAAAACATCGCATAACAAGCGCCTTTGCAAATTTTCATGACTATTCAACAATTGATTTACGTCAATTTGTTTGTTAATTTGCCACATTAAAAAAAATAATTAGCCCAATGAACTTTTTTCAATTTGTTTTGTGCTTTCAATTTGTGTCAATTGAAAAGTACCAAAATAATTGTTAAAAAATAAAACAAAATAAATGAGTAATAATAATTAAATTTAAAACGAAAACACTAAGCACAAGACAAATTGTTAAATTTGTTTGGCCAATGAAATTAGTAAACAATTTGTTAATAAAAAAAATAATAATATATATTTTTATGTAGTTTTAACTAAATAATTTGTTAAACTAATAAACTAAGGTTTCTGTTGCGCGTAGCTAAATTATTATTATTAATTTCATTGTTTGTTGCGCTGTTAAAGCTTAGACTAATTTTTAAAAGCCAGAGTTAAAGAAAACGAAACATTTAATGTTTTATTTTAATTTTGTTGCATCGTTTTTAATACACACAAACACACGCATATACAAACAAACACACACAACACACACCTCTACTGATATATAATTCTCTTTGATTTTTGTTCATTAATTTAACAACTAAGTTTTAACTTGTTATTGTTAATTAATATTTATAAAATAGTTTAAAGATTGAAAGAGAAAAAATGAAAAAACGAATGGAAAAACAAATAAAAAATGTTAGCCTAAAGCATAAGTTACAAAATATACTCCAAAGAAACCAACCAAAAAATATATATACAACAACACATACATATATATACATACATATATACAAGGACATATACATAAAAGTAAAAAACGTAAAAAAATGAAAACAAGAAGAAAATGAACAAAACCCAGAACAAGTTTTAGTAAAAGTGTATTTGGAACAAAATTGCCATATAAAGAATATTATACATTAATATATATATTATTATATATATATCGAAAGTCAAACCAAATGAGCAGACATATAAAAAACAATAAATAACAGAACCGAAATGAAAAAAATGTAATTGTAACAAACGAATGTTGTTTATTTTTTGTAGCGTAATATTAAACAGAACATGAAAAAAGGAAATAAAAAAGTGTTTATATAAATATATATATATATAATATATATATATATAAATATATACAATACATATACATATTATATATTTATTGTTAATGAAAACCACGGAAAAGGCGAAACAAGTTATGAAACAAATTTATATAAAAGCGAAAAACTTACATTGACGAAGCTGATATTGTTAGTACCTTAAACAAGAACAAAACAACAACAACAACAACACGATGGAAAGAAAGAAATGAACAACAAACAATTAATATTATTAATAATTGTAATAATGATAATTAATAACAATAAAAACAACAACAAGTGTAGCATTAAACTAATAATGTTGTCAAAATATGTAAAGAACATTTGAGATTCTGTTTTTATAGGCAATGCAAAGAACAAACAAGAACAAAAACAACAACAAAAGGCAGAAAAATTGTTATTTTTGCAAAAAGAACTAAGAAAAGGCATTATATGCATTGTTTATATACACAACATGTTTGAATTTGATGCAAGTGGTAACAAGCAAAAACAAAATAAAAAACGTAATAAAGATTGATATTGAAATGTTGAAACCCCAAAAAAAGAAACAAAAACAAATCATACATTGTTTTTATTGGGCTACATATCGACGGGGATAAGACTTAGGTAACCAAAAGAATCTTGTGATCTAATCAAACTATATTTATTTCTATTCTTACAGATGTCAAGAGGTCGGCCCTGAATTTAAGTGTCTATTTATTTCTCTTTAGTTTTAATTTAAGATAACAGTCAGGTCAATTGTGAAGTGCAATTGCTACCGTTATTATGCATAGTAGACGGTACTACCTGCAGCTATGTTAAGTTTTTAAAATGAATTGCAACATACACCCGTTGAGGGCTCTGTTCAAGGGCTAGTAATGTTAAACTTTATTTTAAGTGATGGTATTGAATGTGAGCTGGTAAGACTTCAAAAATTCCCTATGTTGCGTTGAGCTTAGCCTTAGGTTTAGTTGTACTTTTAGTTGAATTCTTTTAGTTAGTTATTTCTACTTTGACACTCTGTAAGCTTTTCCAGTATTGACCTGCCTGCCCAATTGCTCTACTCTATCGCCTCTGCCTACCGCCACATGGTTGCCTGGTAGTTGAATATATAAACTATATATCTATATACATAATCTCTCTCAATATTCTTATTGATTTCTATCTGCCTCTATCTAGCTAAAGTTAAAAACCACATCAATCATAATCATCATCAACCGTATACCGTACCGTATTTACGTTCTTTTAGTTCCGCGTTTTTCCTTTTGTGTGGCATCTTCTAACCTATTTTTTTCTCTTTGTTATCATATTTTAGAAAACAACTGGACATTATCCGTCAAATCGGTTACATCGCTGAACAAAATAGCAACCACATTGCAGCAACAACAACAAAATTCCTCTGAAGCGCCTCCCCAATCTAGTGTGCATACCTGTCCGCGTTGCGACAAGGCCTACACGTACAAAAAGAATCTCTGGCGGCACTTGCGATTCGAGTGTGGCAGATTGCCTACAGAGAAGTGCCAGCATTGCCATTATGTGGCACGCTACAAGCACAGCCTCAATATGCACATGAGGACGCAACATCCGGATCAATCAACTGGCTTTTCAACGGCTCGCGGTCTCTTTGAGTCGCGTGGCAAATTGGTATGACCACGAGGCACTGTTTATCTCTTGTGATGTGATCTCAGTTATGTTTGTATTGCGTGAAAATGTGTTTAAGAGCAACAGGTAAGTTAAAAGCACAAAGTCACAGCCTGTTGCTGCTGCTGTTATTAGTAAACAAATTCAACTTGCCAATCCAAAAAAAAATCTTAAAACAAATTGTTAATAAAAACTGCCTTTTGCAACAAAATTGAACTGTGTCATTATTGAATACTTTAGCGATTAAGAAGTAATGCAAAACAAATTTTTAAACCGTTTAAGCTGTTCTAAATTTTGGGGCACGGACTTTATTTAAGAACAATTGTACAATTTTTGTTTTTTTGTTATGTTCCCTTTTTATTCCTTCCGGCTTTGGTGTTTTTTAATTTTAGTTTTAAATACAAACAAGAAACATATGAATGTTATGAAAACAGCACACAGAAAATACAAAAACGCAAGTGTCAATTTATAAATATTTACTATTAATTTAAGCAGCGCAAGTTTGTTTGCTTGTTTTTGTCAAGTTGAAAAAAAAAAAACAGGACACGTTTATGAGCTGAGCAGAAAGAGTAAGAAAGAAATGAAGAGAGGGTACTACGAATAATTGATGCGGTAATCTTGATATGATCTATAAACAACAACTAATAATGCAACTTTATTTTTTTGCCGCCACGCCCCTCTCTTTCTCTCTCTTCCTTTCATCCCTATTCTGACATGCCCCTCTTAACAGCCAAGCAGGACAAATCGGAGCAAACCGAGAGTACACCCGATGAATTCGAACTGGACGATTGCCTGCTGGAGAGCAACGACATTGTCATCACACAGAACAAGGATGGCTTTGTATTGCATGTCAAAAAGCTGGGTAACATTACGGCCGCCAAGTTGAGCGGCGATGAAGAACAAACGGCAGCCGTCACTGTCACCGGACCCGCCGGACAACCCACCCAAACGATCACCGAACTGCTCAGCGCTGCAGCGCACAGCTCTGATGTGAAACCGACATTGACAACCCTCACAAATACACCCATCAAATTGCCCTCGACGGAGTGCGGTAAGTTTAATTCAAAAATAAATAATATATTCTTTTGCTTTTACTAATTCACAATTACTTGTCATCTTGCAGAGCTCATCAATATTAAGAAAATCATCCCGACTTCTACGACAATCGCGACACATGGCGGCAGCAGCAGCAGCGGCACAACAACAACCATTATACAACCGCACCACATAATACAGCATGTGCCACAGGAGACACAAATCCATCAGCAGCCACAGCAACAGGTACAGCAACAACATCATCATCAGCAACAGCAGCAGCAACAACAACACCACCAACAGTTGCACATTGAGGAGGTGCCACAAAGCTCACACCTTCATCAGCATCATCACCAACAGCAGCAACAACACCACCAGCAACAGCAGCAGCACCAGCAGCAGCAACAACATCCACAGCAACACCATCAGCAATTGCATACTGGTGCCCAGCAAGTACAAAGCATTATCACCGCCCATCCCGGACAGACAATTAATTTGGTGGGTCTGCGTAATGTGCAAATCGGCGATCAGAAATCAAACATTGCCTCACGCATACGTTATTCGCGTGGCAAGATGATCACAGTGCCGGCGTCAAGCAACCTGCAGATTGTAGAGACACACGAGGCCATACCGCATCAGCATCACGAGCTGGCCGATGGTACCAAGTATGAGATTAGTGAAATCGATTTGAACAATCCCAATGCATCGGCGGCGATTATAAGCGATCTGGTCAAGTATGCCGAAATCGATGATATAGAGCTGCCGGATGGCACCAAAATTGGCATTGGTTTTGCGCCCTCCGAGATTACTGAACACATGCAGACATCTGGCGGCGAGACGCATATAACGACTATTGAGCATGAGCCGCAAGAGCTGCAGGTGCATCAGCATGAACAGCAGACACATACGCATCACATACACGCCTCCCAACTGCAGACGCATCACATTCATCAGGCGACTGTGGTGCAACAGCAAGAGGAGGAGGAAGAGGAGCAACAAGATCAGCAAGAGCATCAACACCAGCAGCATCATCACATTCAGCTGCAGGCGGAGGATGATGATGGTGTTGAGACCATAATACCCGAAGAGCTGGGTGTGCATGATTCGAGCAAGAGCTACACCATCCTTACCACACGACCCATGAAGGAGGAATCCGATGCTGGTGGCGATCCCAGTGGCATGACCTATGAGCTATCATTGAGTGACTCCTCAATGGGACCCTGCGATGATCCAGAGTCGCGTTATGTGTGTCGGCATTGTGGCAAGAAATATCGCTGGAAGTCAACGTTGCGTCGTCACGAAAATGTTGAATGCGGTGGCAAGGAGCCGTGTCATCCGTGTCCCTACTGCACCTACAAGGCTAAGCAGCGTGGTAACCTTGGTGTGCATGTGCGCAAACATCATCCCGAGAAGCCGCAACTGGAGAGCAAACGAGGACGTAAGATCTAAACAGGATCGTCGTGAGTACCACAAAATAAAAAACAAAACCACAAAGAAAAGCAGTAACAAAAGCGAAACAAAATTAATTACTTCATTAAGTTATAGAAAAAACCAGTTTTCATTATTATTATACTATTATTTTTATTATCATTCTTTACTCTGACCTATTTCATTTGATTATATATTATTTGATATAAATATTATTTTTGATTCTTCTCGAGCATCATTTTGATAATCGATGCAGATTGTTTAGTTGTTGATTATTTGCTTAAGTTCAAACTAAAGTAAACTAATACAAAATATGTTTTTTAACATGGATACATTGATCCATTTTACAAATTTGCTTAACGTTCGCTCAATTGGGCTTTAATTTATGTCTTCACGTATAGTTTTCATTATGATTGAGTAATTTACAAAATTACATTTACCCAGGTCGGAAAATCAATGAAAATAATACACAAAATTATTTCAAAAAATAAACAAATACAGAATCATGTGCAAGTATTTTCATGGAAATAACACAAAGAATTATGTTTAAATAAAAAAAAACGAAAATGAAAAAAAAAAAGAAAAACTAGTTTAGATTTCAATAAGTTTAAATTTAAATACAATTCAAATATATAAAACGTAACACATAACATCTAATTGTCTTCGCAGAAAGTACAGTACCTAGCAAATCTTCTACATAACGTTTAATGACAAGGAAATCGAAAGAAAAATCCAGATTCAAAAGAAAATTTCTAAGTATTTAAGAGAATTATTGCAACAATGTTTAAAAAGCACAGTGTAGGTTTTTCTTTGATTGTATAAAACAATATTGCAAACTATTTCGATGTATTAAAGTAACATAACACACAGAAACATAGAAGAAATTGATACATACAAATTGTCTGACTTGGAGGCTTATTATTCATAAAGTTGACAAATGTTATTAAAAAAAAAAAACAAAACAAAACGTAGTGAAAATATTTTACAGCAATTGACGCAAGCATTGAAAAGTAGTTTCAAAACGAAATATCAGCAGTGAGTGTGTGTAATATTTGAATCGAAACTGTTGGAGATCCTGAATTAAGTTAAAATCGAAATTAAGGGAAAATTGAGAACTTAGTAAAAATTGATTGTATATGACAGAGCGAAAGTCGGAAACTTTTTACGCATATAAATATATTTTCGCAAAATTAAAACATTGAAAAAAAAACATACAAAAAAAAAACCGGTTTATTATTCGATTATGAAATTTTACATAAACTTGTGTGTACAACTTTTAATTCATTGCTAAACATTTATTATATGTATACATATTATATAAAATATATACATAGAAATCATATATTTTGAAAATAGTTGTAAAATAAACGTAAAAATAAATCCCAAAAATATAAACATTGTTTTATTCACACTTAGAAACATATTATCTCCTTCTGATTCTGAACTCTACTAATATATTTCTCTTTTTCACAGGTAGACGTTGCAATACGCTCTCTCCAGCCGGAAGAAGCTATACTCTTACGCTTACGGCAGCACTCTATCAAGTTGACATTCTCCATTAATATATTTCTCTTTTTCTAGGTGATATCTGGACACGTATGTTTCGAACCTTTTCTGGACTACAATCCGAAAGCAAGCTCTATATAAGTACCTAATTCTTAAGTAATTGTTTTCTGTATATGCCACTAAAATGATCAAAAACAAAAAAGAATAATAATAATAATAATAACCAGCAAATTGCCAAACCTTTTCCCCGCCCGCCCGTGTGTGTGTGTTGTGTTTCCAGCTGCTGCGTACAACAAATACCCTTAAAAAACTAAGCCAAGAATGCCGTTACATAAAATTTTCAAACGTTGCAGAGACTATAGAACAGTTTTGTTTAATCTATTTATTATTTATTCTATTATTCCTCTTGACTTAATTTACAAAAATTATACAAATAATGAATATTATGCAAGTAATTTATACTCTCTGCAAGTGTTTATGAATTACGGACACTCCGTAGTTAGCCACTCTTCCCTTGATTATTATTATTATTTCTTTTTTATGATTTTTTAAATTTTAAAGTTTAATAAATACGTTTATACACCCCGCACTAATTGGCGTTAATTTTGCTTTCCAAAGAGTTCGTTTTCGTTTACCTGCCCAACACCCAACCCCCTCCCCATATGTATGTTATCTGTATGTACCTTCCTGCCAGCAAATATTTCGCAGTTCCTTATTTGTATATACCTTGTTTATGTATTTCGAGTGTGTTGCCTAAGTCTAATGCTTTTAAAAACTCTACTCTTAATTAGGCTCCGCTGCTTAACTAATATTTTTGATTTCTTGCTTTATTCGATTGTTTCCACATATATATCATTTATTCCTATCACTAATGTTGTCATGCATAAACATTTTATCGTTTTTTGTACAATTTTTAACCTCTCTTTTTGGCGTTGGCTTAACAGAACCGTTAGAAACCCGTTTTCCTCATGATTTTTTTTTTTTGCTATTGTTAATGTTAAGTTCTGTTACGAATTATGATGTTTTTTCCTCTTTCTCGTTCGATTTATTTATTTATTTATTTTTTTTACAACTTTGCGTTGCACAGTGTCCAGTCTCAAAAGTAATGCTATTGATTTTCGTTCTTCTTTTCTTTTGTTTTTTTCTTTTCTCCTTTTATTTTCATATGTTGTATGGCTGATCAACCCCTTGTCCACACAAAACCAACCAACAACAACAACAACTACAAAATAATTGCACCAACAACACAAAATAAACAATAACAATATGTAAAAAAAAACGAAATAATATAAAATCGACAAATCAGATTTGAGTATTACGCGCATTGCGGGTCTCACTTGGAAAGAGTGGAACGCAAGGCTGGCCATGCCGCTGGTGACACTACGCGAGGGTATCGAACCGCTTGTCTTTGCCACCGATCTCTCGGTGGACAAACAACTGATATTAGCTGGCAGCAAGTCAGCGCCAGGTGCAGGCACTGTGACGACGTCGGCGTCAGATGCCGTTGATCGGAAAACGCCCACGAATTGCATCAGTCTAAAGACGGAACCGGGCGCCACTTCAACGCCTCGCAATAGCAGTGAAAAACAGCACAGGATCTACCCAGGCGGTGGCAAGTTAAAGCACCTATCCGAGGAGGAAGCCACTGCATTGATGCTCAAGGCTGTCGCAGAGAAACAGGCAGCAGTAGCAGCAGCCGCTGCTTCTGGCGTTTCCAATAACAGCGCCGACATGAACTATGGCGATGATAATCTTGGCTCGAGCGGTGGTGCTGGCGGTAATGGTAACAACAGCAGCGATTATCCGGCCACGCTGAGCGGTGCTGTTACCTTTGCCGATGTCGGTGGAGCTGCCGGGTTATCTCATATCAATATACTGAGTACCATCAGCGCCATGAATAATCTCATTAGCGGCAGCTCAACAGGAGGCGGTGGCGGTGGCACTAGCAGCGGCGGAAGTAGCTCTGGTGGCGCTGGAGGTGGTGGATCTACTGGAAATCTCACTGTCACTTTGGTACCCGGCGGTGGTAACAATAATGATGGTGGTGGTGGTGCTGGACACCCCTGTCCCGTCTGCGGACGTGTCTACAAGTTAAAGTCATCGTTGCGTAATCATCAGAAATGGGAATGTGGTAAGGAGCCGCAGTTCCAGTGTCCCTTCTGCGTATATCGGGCCAAGCAAAAGATGCACATTGGTCGCCACATGGAGCGCATGCACAAGGAGAAGTTCAAACTGGAGGACGACAAGAGTTTCATTGGCAGCCTGGCGGGCATTGGCGGTGTTGGTGTTGCCGGTGTTGGCGGTGACAACGAGACGGGCGCGGGCAGCACTGCAGCTGCAGTGGCGGCAGCAGCAGCGGCCGCAGCAATGGCCAGTGTGCCCGAACTGCACACGCATTTCTCATGAGTTCGATGCGGTATCGGATCGTTAAAGTTGGAACAGTTATTATATGGAAATAAAACTATATATCAGGGATTTAAAATGCAGCAAGGATAAAGGAAATTACATTACTAGCAAGGAAAACTACTAAAAAAAGAAACAACTACAACACTCACACATACACACACACCAAGCTCTCGGGGTTTCTTTTACGGAATACGGAATCAGTGTGCCAAATTAATATTAAAAAAAAGACAAAAACGTAAAAAAACAACAAGAAAAAAACGAAACAAAAAAGAAAAGTTTATAATTCTAAGGAAGCCCGGAAAATTGTGAAAATTTTCGTCAAAAACAGAAAACAAAACAAATTGTTGCAAAGCACAAAAAACAAAACAAATTTAGCCATTTTTTTCATGATAATTTTTTGTTATTGTTATTAATTTTTTAACAAAAAAAACCCACTCACAAAAAGTGCACAAACAAAATTTTTTTTGAAAAAAATATTTTGTTATTTAAACAGCAAAGTGATCAGTAAAATGATTTTACACAATTAACCCAACAAAAACAAATGCGAAACACACACACATTATAAATCTGCAGCATTCCACAAGTTATAAAAATTCAACAAGCAAAACAAAAAAGAAACATCAACAAATAAAAGACAAAAATTGTACAATGAAACAGAATTAGGTTAGGTTTAGTCGTGTAGAGTGTAGAATTAACTATGGATATTACGCTAGGGCTTATGTAGTGTATAGATAAAGCGAACGCGGTGCGAGCAGTCAACTCAGTGGATAGATAGTTTTTCGTAAAGCTTTTCGAACTCAGAGCATATTAAGATATTAGTAGAAGACACATTTTATAGAAACGAACATGATGTTTAATTCAAACGAACGATTTCAGTGCCAAACTATAATGCAGAAGATACCTAAAGTCAGACAGTTACAGACCGTTAAAGTTACAGATATGACAGATGACAAAACAACAAGTTACCTCAACAACAACAAAAACAATATTATTAAACAATATGTTAGTCTAATGGCTTTAAAAACTGTGCTCAAAATTGTTTAGATTTGTTTACATATTTTTTTTAATTAAATGAAATACGGTTTAGTCAAGTTAAAAAGTGCCTTTTGAAGAAATTGAAAGTAAAAAAAAAATAACATGAATAAGAGAACACGAGAGAGAAGAGAGTTTAAACTATATTACAACAATCACACAATTATTACTATAATCGTATCAATCGTAACACTTAAAAGCCATATCAAGTAGCTTTAGGCCTTAATTTAAGTCGCGAGTCAGCTAAAACGAAGAAAACAATTAACGTGTCAAGTTTATTATTTTATTATTATTTCTATATTATTTTAATTTTTTTGAGCAAATGATACAGATTTCAACTCAGGTACTTAGTTTTGTGGGTTTCGCAATTAGGCAGGAGACCAAGAAACAGACGAGCGCGTAGCTGAGCTACGTTCTGCGGCAGGGGCTACATAAATACCCCCTTCCCCCATACCGAAAGAACAGTTAGATTATGGATAACATAATAAAAAAAAAAAAACAAAGTAAACAACAACAACAAAAACACCGCCACTAAACGTCACATGCACTTATTTATTTGTAATATTTATAAACAATTCTAATTATGTATGTATGTATGTATGTTAGCAACAGAGACATATATACATATATTCTATGATATTTTTATTATTTTATGTTCTTTTTTGCTAGTAAAGCGTAATTTATTTTTAGTTTTCAATATACAACTTATGTTTTTTTAAAACACTGCGCAAGGCAAATACATTCCATACATGATTTTATAAACAATAAGAAAACACGATATGAAACTGCAAACATTCACAGCGAAACAGCGATAAACAAATTAAATAAAAACAAAAAAGAGAAAACCCATTGCCAGTCAAACTGTGCACTAAAAAATTAAAAACAACTGCAACAACAACAACAACAAGAAAATCTCGAATTATAATTATATATTTGCTAATATTCAGTTAAGAATGAAAACAATTGGTTATATATTCAAGCGGTGTCGGGCTAAGTTTAGCACTTCTTTATAAAATGAAGAAAAACAACAATAATAAGCAATAAAATTTACGAAACGAAAAATCCTTCAGCAACAGTTTAGGCAAACAAAAAAAAAAAAAACAGTGAAAATTCTAAATTTTCGTTAAAAAAAAAACTACAATACAATATTTGTTGAACAAACTTTGGTTTCAAACTGGCAAAATAGACACACATACACAGAAAATGTTGTTAAACATTTAAAAAAAATTATATATGAAAAATTATAAATTTAAATACTTCTTATGTTATACGAAAGCAAACACTTAATAAGAACACAAATACTCATTAAAGATATAACAGTTGCATATAGTTGAGCCTATATGCTTATAAATATACACAAACTATATACATATATGATATATCTATATATTTACCTTATATTTAATTCTTTTCTATATGCGTCGTTTGTAAAGATTTTTGTAAATTATAAAAGAAATTACATTCAATGTGAGAAATATACAAAAAATTATGTAATAAAACGCAAAAAGCAAAATGTTGTTTGTTATGCTGCGTTTACAATTTATGAGTTCTATATATATTCTATTATCAACGTGATCATCATTTTCATTATTATTATTCTTATTTTTATGGTTATCTTCACATTTTATTTGATTTTCTGTTGTAGCGTACTACTTGTAAGTATTATAATTATGATTTATATATTATATATATATTTATATATTTATTTATATATAGATATATATTTATCATTTATTGTTTCTATAACAAAAGTCATCAAATTGAAATCGAGAGAACAAATTCTAATGAAAGCAGGGCACATTGTTTAGGCACACATACAAAATAATATTCACATTCTTTTCTATATGTAAAGTACCTCAAGTCTTAACTAATATTATTATATATACGTTTTTTCAGATGATAATGGGCAACTCGATGCGGGAGAATCTCGTATACGTGTACGCAATTGGCTAATGCTGGCAGATCAATCGATCATCGGCAAGACGAGCGATGAGTCTACAGGTATTTTCAACCGTTTTCCAGTTTTAATTATGATACATTTCATTTTCTTATTTATTGTTTATATAATTTTATAAATTTGACAAGCCTAAGCAGATTGTTTTGTCAAGAGTTCCCAATAAATCTCATGTGAAATGAGAACATCTCACTTCATTCCCTCTCTCTGATCAATCTGCTTGGGTGTCTTTCACTCGGCACGCCGAGGAAACATTTATTATTCGCCTTGTTTGATTGCAATTGTTGCAATATAATTCTTTTTGTTTCAATAATGTTTCGTTTTCTTTTTACAGTCGTATTTTACATTACAATTTACGTTTTGTTTTGTAACGGCCCGGTGCACACTGTGGCATCAATTGCCCATATTTGATCATTTAATTGCTTTTATAATTGTTTTATAATTTTCTCAATCACTCCCGAATACTCTCATTAATGTTATAAACTAACCTAACATTTCCTAAAACAATTTCTATTTTCATGCGCAAAAAAAAAAAATTAAAATAAAAATGAATTCAAAAAAATCCATTGCTAACCACATCTAAAACGACTAACTAACTAAAACTGCGTTCAGACAAACTAACTCCGAGCAAGAAGCCAAACGCAAATTCCGCTAAAAACACTAACAATGCAATCAAAGCGTCGTCAACGTCCACGCCCACAACGCCTACCACAAAGAGAACGCTCAACAACAGCAGCAGTGGCGGCAGCAACAACACTACACCTGGCAGCAACAATAATAACAACACCAACAACAATAACAATGTGAATGAGAAGAGCTGCAGCAGCAGCAACAGTGGGCTGCCTGTACTGGATCCAAAGACGCAAACCGTTACTCGTATTGGCAGCATTGGACGGACAACAATTGCGTGCATCACCCCAGCCAGCCTCAAGAACAGCACAAGCAACTGCAATGTGGATGCTGCATCGGCTGCAGCGCTGGCCGCTGCAGGCGTTGAGCTGGATAGCATTGATGATGCAATGACCGAGGTGATAGTGAAGATTGAGAATCCCGAGAATGTTTCACTCAATGGCGACGAGGAGGCTGTGTGCAATGAGGCCATCGAGGATGAGAACACATTTGATTATGATCTCAAGCTGGCCAGCCCGCTGTCGTGGACCTATGATGCTGTCAAAATTGAGAACGAAGAGTTCGAAGATAGTTATCTGATGGATAACGACGATGATGATGATGATCTGTTGACCACGGCGGCAGCCTCACAGAAACATGCTAAGCAATCGAATGAGAAGCAAAAGGCGAAGAACAGTGGGGGCAACGGGGGCTCGAAGCTGGTGCTCAATGCACAGCAACAGCAGCAAATGTTGTTGGAGCAGCAGCAACATTTGCAGCACTTGCAATTGCAGCCCACTAGTCAATCGCTGCAAATCAAGCTTCCCACCATACCGGCCACCATAACTACAATCGCAGCACCCAAAGTGCCGGTGGCTAGTACCAGCGGTGGTGGTGGAGGTGCTGGTGGTGTAACCTCAGCCAATTCGACACTGCTGTCCAGCAAGCTGGCACTCAATGTGGACGCACAGAATCTGAACTTGCATTGGTCGCACACCGACGACAATCGCTATCGTATTCTGGTGCAGAACAAGCGAATGCGCAAAGAGTCACTGGAGCATTCCGCGGACATGATCTACAATGCGGACATCGAGAAACCGTGGGTGTGCCGTAACTGCAATCGCACCTACAAGTGGAAAAACAGTCTCAAGTGTCATCTGAAGAACGAGTGCGGCCTGCCGCCACGCTATTTCTGCAGTAAAATGTGCGGCTATGCAACGAATGTGCACAGCAATTTGAAGCGTCATCTCAACACAAAGTGTCGCGATCGCGAGAAGGAGGAGGAAGAGAAGGAAAAGGAGAAAGAGAAGGAGAAGCGAATGGGTGTTGCTGCAGGAGCTGCTTCCGGTGTGAGTGTTGGTGGTGGTGTTGCCGCCAACACTGGCAACACTACCGGTGGCAATAGCAACAGCAGCAGCAACATCAGCAGCAGCAACAGCAACAATGGCAACATCAACAGCAGCAGCGGCAACAATTGCAACAGCAGCACCTACACACTGGTCTTTCAGAAGGAATAGACACACCGATAGTTGTACAAATGAGCTACTGGAACTGGCGAAAGGCAACTGGCAAACGGCAAGCGGCAAAAGAGGCAACTGGAACTGGCATAAAGAGAAAGCTTGTCTCAGTACAAAATAAGTTTTTGTTTTTTAATTTTATCACTTGTTTATGATTTTTTTCGTTTTCCCAATTAGTTTTTAAATAGCGCGTGCAATGTTTGCTGCTGCCACCAAAAATGACGATAAGCAGAGAAGAGATAAACAGAAAGCGCAGCACTGAATTTCTCGTTAGGTTATATATAATTAACTTTAAAGAATCTGTTTTGTTGCATGCCACACAGTCGCAGTTGCAAGTACCAAAAAAAAAGAAAAAAAGGAAATCCAAAAAAATTTAAAAGAAAATCTAGACTTAGTTGGCAATACAAAAGCAAATTTTGTATTGTTTTAGCGAATTCTCAAACAAAACACTAAAAAATCCAAAAAAAAAAAAACTCTATAAAACGAAGAAACAAAATGTGTAAATTTTTTTCCGAGAAAAATCTCACAAAAAACCTAAGAAATTATTACCTAGTCACAACAAAAATTGTTTAAGTGTGCTATATAAAAAAAAAAAAAAAAAAAAAAACAAAAACAATGAAAACCGAATACCAAAAAAAGTAAACATAATAATTTTTGTATTAATTATTAATTTTACTTAAAACAAACCAAAAATTATATGCATGGCATGAACACGCGCCCCGCCCCCATGAACAAACCTAAACTTATATAATATCACACACACACATACACATAAACACCTCTTACATACATACACTTGACTAAAGTGAAGCCATTTTAGATTTGGTTATATTTAGTTAAAATCGAATTCTTTCATTCATCACTTGATTGAAAAGGCAGAAAAAAAGAAGCAGCAGCAATCATTCTTGTCATTAATTATACTGCATTATGTTCGAATTGCTTTATATATATATATATACTATATATATGATAATGATACTGATAACAAGTTCTAGTCAAAACGAAATGATTATCTCTATTATAATAATATATATTAATATTAAATAATATTACTTATCTATAATGAATATTTTCAAAATTAGACAAAAATTATTATTATTAATTCTAAAATAATGTTTTAATTTTTAATTCGAAAATATCAGAAAAAGACAAAAAGAAAAACCTCAAAACATTGACAAACTGTTAGATTTAAAGCAAATATAATAAAAAGGAGAAACCCGGCCATAACATAAATTGTAAAAGACACCTAACTATCCGTATGTACAAAGATAAAACTAAAAAGAAATGAAAATTGGCTACTCAACAATGAAATAAAAAAAAAGAAAAATAATGAAAGTACCTCTAAGATCACACAAATATACACACACAAACAAAGGAACACACACCAACATTCTACAAATATTATGCGCTCCATATAAATGAATATATCGTAATTATTGCCGGCTATATGTATTAAATTAAAATTCGAAATACAATTAAAAGCAAATGTCAAAACAAAAAAATAACCAAAAACAATGTTGTATTTATTTTATTTGTAAAGAAACCAAGTGAAACATAATATTTTCATGTTCTCTCTCCCTCCTACAAAAGCCAACATATATTCTCATTCATTATCATCATCATCATTATCCAACCTCGAGCTATGCTTCCAACTTCCGACCTTTCCCCAGCTTCTCCACACTTCCGAACTACCCTGACAAACAGTTATACGATTTGCGATTGTTGATTGATATTTTTGCCAAGAATCTCTACTAATCAGCTCTCTATTTCAGGTGGATGTTGTCGGTGGCTATTGAGAAGATGAGATCGATGAATGATAATGCTCTGGCTGGCACAACAATATCCAACCATCCATAGAAAATGGTGTAGCCTCTCTTATTGTTGTTTGCATGCTCTTAACCTCTACTATACAACTCAACATAACTAGAACCAGTGTATCTACTGCTCTTAGATCCTATATAAACCAATACCAAATATCAATACGAAACAACTACTAGAAATATATAGATGTATATATCTGTGTATATATATCTATGTATGTATTTGCATTCATGTTTAAAACTAATGACAACTGTCGAAAATGATCTTTTTCAAGGGGAACATGAACATTTACCATACCATGAACTATATACATTTATATATATACACATATATATTTATATACTATAACTATTACTATATACAACTCTTAACTTTGTATGAAACCTTTATTAGATTTGTAGTTTGTTCTCTTTCGTTTGTATTGCTGCAGGATAATTTTAAGTTTCACTTTGCGCTCATAGTGTCGTAACGTATATCCTATATACAATATATAAATATACATATTATATATATACATACTCTAAATAGACTTAAATTATTTATATACCTATCTCTATATATTATTAAAACCAAAGAAAAAAAAAAAACAAAACAAAAGATAAAATTATGATGAAAGCAACTTAGTTTGTAAAAACAAAATGTTTTTATGAATATTGCATTTTCTATCAACATTTTTTAATTTTAGATTGTACCTTCTCTATTGTAGTATTTATCTTATCTATCAGCGTACATTTTTGCATGCGTATTTAAAGCAGAGAATCGATAAACTATAAAATATTTTATTTTATTTTTTTTTTGTCATTATTTTAATGTCCCCCCCATTAGCAGCTCGTTTATCGAGGATTTAGAAGTTCTCCAAGTCTCGAAAGTTGCGTCCCCTGTCTTTATACACATATACATACAAAATGAAACTAACTAATTCTTATACATTTACAAATTATATAAACTTGTGACTAACACACAAAATAATTGAGAAAAAAAACATTGTTTTTACAATCCCCATTGAAAATCACGTGTAACTCGAACAATATTTTCCTGCTTAGCTCAATTGTACATGTAACTAAAATATTTGTTGTTCCATTGTGTTTATTAATTTTCAATTTTATTATTTTCTTTTTCGAATCTTTAAGCAGCGATCCACACACAAACACACACACACACAAAACATTTTTATATCGTCAACAATATTAAACATTTTACTTTACATTCAAGCAGTGCCTACTCACAAACACATACACCCCCAAAATATATACACACACACACATACCTGTCATCCGCCACAATGCACCAAAATTCACACAAAATGTTACAAAATGATACGCAACATTTTTAACGACTTCACGGTAATAAATTCAATTAAATATCTATTATACGTTTCCAATTAGATTATAGGATTCTTTTAATTTGTCTATTCTATATCTATTCCTGAACGAATGAAAAAAAATCAACAACTATGCAACTTTTTCTACAGCATTTGCCCGATCTGCAACAATTGACTAACATCAATTTCGCTTTGATTTTTCTTTATCTTCCTCGACGCAGAATTTCCGCATGGCGGCCAGGGAACACCACGATCAATACGGACACCTCCGCTGTTACCACAACGATACTATCCGCTGCTCAATCTGAAGACCAGTCCACCAACCAGCCCAACACCCACGGGTGCCATTAAGTTAGAGCATGGCGGTATGATGGACGACAATGAGCATGAGCTGCGCATCGACAGTGGTCGGACCACGCCCACGCATTGTTTGTTGCACCATGGACGTCATGGTAATAATGGCGATAACGATGATAGCAACAACAACAACGACAATGAGGATGACAACGACGACGATATCAGGGACAAGCCTTTCGATCTCCGCATGGGTATCGCCTCAGTTATATTGGCAGCCGCCCAAGCGCCGGGTGGACTCCAAATGGGTCATCATACCCCAGCAGCACATTCGCATTCACTTCATTCGCAGCATCAACACCAGCAGCAGCTTCATCAGCAAACACGTCCACAGCTTTCACAGCTGATGCAGCAGTCCAGTCCCGATCGCCGATATAGCAGCAGCAGCAGCCTGAGTATGGCACCAGTAACAGCGGTAGCAGCAGTAGCAGCGGCAGCAGCAGCGGTAGCAGGAATGCCCAGCAATAGCGGCGGCGGCGGCGGTAGCCAAGTCGATTCGAAGGCTGTGATGGCTGCAGCAGTAGCCGCTGCGGCCGCCAACAATACAAGTGCCTCGGCTACCGGCGGCGTCGTCGGTGGAGCATCGACCTCAGCAGCGGCGGCGGCTGCTGCCGCAGCTGCGGCTGGTCTCCTCCCATCCAATACTGCCGGCGGCAGCAGTTGGCCGGGCAGCTCCAGCGGTGGCAGTGGCTCCGGTGGTGGTGGGGGTGGTGCTGGGGGTGCCTATGCCTGCGATCGTTGTGGCAACACATATGCACGGCCGCACAGCCTTAATCGACATGTGCGTTTCGAGTGCGGTGTGGAGCCGCAATTCGAATGTCCCATCTGTCACAAGAAGTCCAAGCACAAACACAATCTCGTGCTGCACATGCGCACGCACCAACATCGATGATACAATCAACAACAATTGCAATGACGCCAGCAATCGATTGCTGTCGCAGCGCCCGCTGCAATTGCTGTTATTGCCACTAGTTAGTTAGCCTTGTTTCTATGCAGCACTTTCGAGGATCCAATCCAATCCAGTACAGTCCAAAACAACAATGCGAAACGGAGCGCGGTTTGAGCGAGTTTTTTTCAAATGATCTTGAAAACATATAGTCGTTTTTTATATATATACAATACAATTAACTATAAACCACATGCATATACACACACAGGCGATATAACAGAGAATCAACGTACATAAAGTGAACATATTAACACTTTCTTATCCCTAGTTTCGCATTATATATATCTATATATATATATATCTTATTTTTTGTTAGTTTTCTTTTCAACTGCAATGTTTATTAATTTTTATTGATTCCGTTTCTACCATAGTCTGTCAAAATTGATGTTAGGGGGAGGGGCGCGTGAGAGTGCGAAACATATTGCAATTGTTTGTTGTTGTTGTTGATGAACGATGTTGTTGATGTTGTTGTTTAAAACGTGTGTAACATCCTTAGAAAACTCAATGATCTCAATGAATTTTTCTTTATTGTGGTGTAACAGATAAAAAAGGAAAAATCAATGCATTTGTTTTTGCTTTTTTTTTTGTATAAAAAGAAAAAAAGAAGAAAAGAAAAACGCAGCAAACCGCGCAACGCAAAACATTCACATTAATTTTAGTGTTGAACTTTTTAAGCGTATTTTATTTATTTAATAACAGAAAGGAACATCAGGAGGGACACATAGAGAGAAGTGTTTGGAGAAAGTAGAGGGACTCGCAAGGCAGGCAATTAGGCACTCTCACGCGCTTGATGAATGAATGAACTTTCGTTATTTTGGGGCAATAGTTAAACTTAATAAGCTTAATAACTACACAAACACACACACACACACATATGTACGAGAGGTCATATACCTATGTGAGAATATAAATAACTGTATATGTATGGAATAGCAAGAGTCAATCGCTTAGTCAGAATGTTAGAGTCAAAAGATAGTGCCTAAGTTAGTTTAAGCTTTCAGGCAACGATGAAACAAACAAAATTATAACTTAACTGCAAAAAAAAAAAAAACAAAAATAACTACAACTAAATAGAAAAACTTGGACATGTGCAATAAGCTAAAACACACACAAAAACAGCAATTTGTGCAATAGGCTAAAATCCAAAAATGAAAAAAGATAACAAATCAAGCGAGAAATCTTCTAAAGTTCTCTTCATAATATGCGCATAATCAAGTTGAAATTTTGGTTCTTAATTCGCTTTCTTTGCAATTTTGTAGCTGCGCGCCAAAGTCACCAAAGCCACGTTAAAAAAAAGAAAAGAAAAGCAACACATACAAAACGAAAAATGATAACAAAAAACAATTATTGTTAGTGCAACACAACGATCTCTATGAAAAAAAGAAGAAAACTTTTCAAAAAGAACACACAAATACAATCAACAAATTTATTAATTTATCTTGTGCTCATTCCATGAAACAAAAATTATTCGTTTATTTGTTTTTATTATTTATTAAATGAGGAACACGAAATGTGATAGGCCGCAATTTTATTTGAACCAAAAAAAAAGAATGAAAAATTATAACACAAAAAAAAAATGTACACAAATGTTAGGCAAAATTATAAAATGTATTTCACAAACATTTGGCTTGTGGCTCTGGTTAAAAGGCGCGTGCAGGCAATCGAAACAGTTATTAAAATTACGATGATATCGATTATGATTATGAATATGAATATATATATGTATATGTACAAGTGTGAGCACATCAATTGGCATTGTAAAGCAAAAGAGTTAGGGACAAAACTCGCATCGAGTCACAGTCAGAGTCGCGGGTGAAGTGGGAAACGAAGACGGAGTCGTAGTTGGAGTCAGAGTCAAGTAAATGAGAATAATTGGTATGTGATATAAAGAATATAGTCCTCATTGTAATTAATATAATATTAATAATTTTTCTTGTTCTTAACAAACACAAACACACACACGAACACACACACACAAAAATACTAAAAGTAATTTAATTTAATTTATATTTTTCAAAATTTTGTCAACCAAGAAGTATAATCACATAATGTTGCAGAAGTTTGTTATAACAAGTAAAGAGAAAAAAACACGGAGTTATTTTAATTATGTTATAAAGCATAAAATGAAACGAGAAATGGAAAGGAAACTAAATTTATGAATTGTTATAAACTATTTAGAAATGTAAATGAAACGAATGAAAGGGTTAAATAATGAGCTTAACAAAACTCGTTGCTTAGGTACTTTAAATAATTTTAAAATTAACAATATTGTACTATACACACATATATAAATACCACAACACCCTCACACACACAGACACACACACACATAGGGGCGCAATGTAATGTTCGTTAGCAGTTTGTGCCACAAAATATGTGATAACAAATTCATTTGTACAACAGACAAAACAAAAAATTGGCACAAATTCTAGCAAACAAATTGAGAAAAAACGAAAAATATTATTGATAGTTATAAAAAAAAATAAAGAAAAAAAAAACACAAAACATTACAAAAACATGCGAATATTTAAAGAGAATCGAGAAAAAACAAAAAATTAATGTAATTTGTGGAAAAATGAATTGAAGAAAAACAAAATTCTTGTCGGTCAGTATTCGAATTACGTGAGGAAAAGAAAATTACAAAACAAATTTGTATTTAAATTGTTATTATTTTATACGACATTTTCTGTTACAACAACAATCGGGCAACTTTCAAATTGGCATTCAAATTGATTTTAATTTCCTAATATAAATTGTATATTTAAATTTTGTTGAAAAAAAAACTTGGCATTGCTTTTGCGCTAGTCAGAGTTACGTGAGTTAGTTAGCTTTGCTTTTTGTTAAACTTTATACTTAATTGTTTAGACGAGTCGAGAACGCGATAGAGACAGAAACAAATTGCCTGAAAACTTTAATCGTCTATTCTATTCATCTCGTTCATCCATCTCGCGTTAACAATTATCAAAAAATTATAATGTAATGCAATTATTTAACTTTGTCTATTAAGGTTGTGGTTCTTATTTATACAACTAAATCACTTTTTTTTACTACTTTTCTAAGCAAAACAAAACAACAAAAAAAATCAAGCAACACTTTTAATTTATCAACAGCGCATGTGATGGACTCCAAAGTGTGTCGGCGGAAATCATAGTTTATATGTATGTACATGGGTTTAAACAAATTCAAGACACACCCACGCGACACACTTACGAGTCAAATAGTTAAAAATCTAAAACGAGAAATGAAATGGAAATATAATGAAGAGCATGTGATAAATTCAATATAATTTTGATTAACAACCAACTTACTAACACACTCACATAAGAAACACAAAACACAACACACACCCACGTATGTTTTGTAATTAATATAAGTAGTGCTTACACACACACACACACACATCTACAATATTTATATGTATACACAAATGTATAACTAATGAACAGTTTTGCAGGAATCCCGAACCTTCGCAAGATATCCAGAATTGTAGATGGTCACCCAAAATTATAGTTGCTTTAGGCCTTTTGATATGAACGGAAAAGCATAAATATTTTTTGAGAAATTGTATCTGTATCTTTTCTTTGGATAAGCTTATAACGAATTGAATGTATCTTTTTAACCTACACCTAAAAACATATACATATGTAACGAAAGAGTTTATAATACAATAGCGCATACTACTACTACTACTTTTACTACTACAACTACTATTACAAACACACACACACACACAAACACACGCAAACATAACACGATACACACACCACACACACAAAACGTTGTAAACAAGGAGCTGTGAATGTAAAATTATATATAACTATTACAATTATATATATACATCTATATATATATATCTTATATATGTACATAAAACGAAGCAAATCGATGTGATCAATTGTGATTGTTAAGGAAAAACAAATGTTATGTGAATTGAAATGGTAAATGAACGGCATAGGCAAGCGGGGCAATAGGTTTTGGATACATTGAATGGGCTTTTCTTTACACACAACAAACACACACAGACATACACAAACACACGTATACAGAACAACTACAAAAGCAGACAGACACATATATACACACAACAAGTTCTATGTTTTCTTTTTCCTTGTTTTTACTTTCCCTTTTATCTAATACAGATCTTATCTTAGCATATTTACAAATGGGTTTTTCACAACATACTAAACTACAACAACAACAACAAGAAATTAGCTTTAAGTTACACCAAAATTATTATAACTGTTAATTGCTGTTCACGCACCACACACCCAATACACACTCACAAACATACACACACCAACACACAAACACAAGAGTCATTTGCCTATAAAAACAAAAATAGCAAATTTTAAATGAAGAAAATCATTATATTATATTTAAAACAATGAAAATAGATTAGTTTTGCGCTTATAACAAAATTTACAACAAACAAAAATCCAACCCAAAAAAAAAAAAAATAAAATAATAAAAAACAAAACAAAAGAAACCCAAGAACCGACAAATGTAATTTGGCTTTTGAAATGCTTAGAGAGTAAGAAGTTTAACAGATCTAAAATAAATTGAAAGAAAAATATATCCAACGACATTGAAACATTCGAAATGCCTGTTGTTGGAATATTTTGGAAAAGTGTGCTTAAAACCTATTTAAACGAATGAATTGCAAAAACAATAAGAACCCAAAAAACAAAACAAATGATTAGCAACCAATAAATAATTATATATACGTACATATATATGTATATGTATGTATGTATATGTGTATGTGTATAGAGCCGAAAAACGCCTTAAACAACTTTTTGTGAAACAATTTTATTATTATGTATAATAAATAAATAAAAAAGGTATAAAAAATGTGAAATGTAAAACGAGTAAACGATTTAATTGTTATAAGTAAAACAGGAAAACAACTAAAATTAAAAATATATATTAAATTAAAAACAAAAAAAAAACGAAAAAAAAACCAATCAATCATTTGCCTTTGCTTTTATATCCAGAAGTAATTTTGATTTTACAGCACCAGCAAAAAGTTCTTATACAAAAAACAACCGAAACTAACATAAGTTTTTCTCTTCTTCTAGATCTCGAACTCAAACTGGATAAGCAGATCGGAGCGTACGCTGTCGTACTATATGGCCAAATGTGAGAACAATGTATTGCTGGGAAATCGAAAATCCGTTTAATCTTGTATTGTATTGTGAGAAGTGACATAAGAAATGAAATGAAATGAAACTGATAGTACTAAATATATTGATAAACCTAATGTATTTGATTGCTGTATTGTTGTAGTTTTTGAGCACCGCAACACCACAACAACAAACATTTACACACACACCACACACACACACACACACACATACCCTACCAGCAACCCCTCCCTCCTAATTATAAAAACTGTTATTTTAATTTATACTTTACTGTACATATTTTTAATGTGATTTTTTGGCGCTTTTTCTGTACTCAGAGCTAGGGGCTAAGTGTGCCTATAGAGCGGAATTACATCCTGTGCTTGTCATAACCTCCACCTACCCCCTGTAAACATCACCTCATGATCATCATCTGCATCATCATCATCATCTGCATCTGCATCATCATCAGTGCTCCTCATCGCCTGTGGCTCAGTCATTGCATTAAATTGTGTATACAACATCAACAACAACAACAACAGAACCACAACAATATCGTATCTAGTGGGTAGTGACATAACACTAAGTACTCTCGATTCTTTTTATTTCTACAATTTCTACTATTTATTCCCCTCATTATTATTATTAATTTATTGCTATTTTTTTTTAAGTTTAATACACTACAATCTTTAGTTTATGTTAGACTTGTGTTAGATTGTGTTTGCTCTATTAATTTGTTCATTGTTACGTTTTTGTTCTTGTTTTTCATCGCACCCAATGCCAATCAAAACCAAAGCAGACATCTATCCCATTTTGGGCAGTCTGTTGGGCGTGGACACCTCGACCAGTGCCAATACCGGTGGCAGCCATGATGCGACGCTCGGCGATTACTACGGCTATATCAACAACAACAATAACAGCAGCAGCAACACCAGCCACAGTAACAACAACAGCAACAGTAACAAGAATAACAGCAGCGCTGGCGCTGGCGGTGCCGCTAGCAGTACGACGCAATCCAATAATGTGATTCGACCCGGATATGTTGGTGGCATGTCGCGCGACGCTTTCATGCAATGCAATCATTGCAATCGCTACTACAAATCGCCTCAGAAGCTGCAGGAACATGTGCGCAAATACTGTCTCAAGCAAAAGAAATATAAATGTGTGTCCTGCGAGTATCGCTCGCGTCGCAAGGATCATGTGCTGCGACATGCCAAGCGCAAACATTGTATGCTCTATGAACGTTTACGACACGACGAGGATAGTCTCTATGTGATACGGAACGAGGATGACTTGAGCAACGATGATAACGAACAGGATAATGAGAATGATGGTGATGCGGATAACGATGCAGAGGATGCTGAGGGTGGTGGCATGGATAGTGATGTGGCTGCTGCTCTCTGTGAAATCAATTTCGATTTTGCCGGTCGCGATCTGACCATAACGGCTGTGCCCATGCTCCAGGAGAGCGACGATGATGATGATGACTACGATGAGGATGGCTAAAGTGTGTGTGCGTGCATGTAGATGTCTGTCTGTGTATGTGTGCGAGTGTGTGTGTATGTGCCAGTGTGCGTGCCCACAGCAATTCCGAGAGGCGTAATTTTTGAAATGTTTACCAAATGAAATACACATTAGTTTGACCTGTGCGAGCACTGCCTGCGAGCCTGATGCCGAGAGCCGAAGCTTGTCCAGTGCAGAGTCACTACTACCTCCAAATGCAGTGTGTGTCCGTATGTGTGTGTGTGTCTGTGTGTGAGCAACAGCAACAACGAATCCATAGCTTTTTCTATAGTCTATAGCACACCCACACTTACCTATAACTATACCAATATCAATATCTTTATATACATATACATATATACCATTTACCATACCCAATGTATGCTTAACCAATATTCATGGCCAGTTCTTGTGGCAAACTCAAGCATGTCACATTCCTGCGCACAACGCACAAATTACTTAAAAACGAAAAACTTTTCAACTATTGAATTTTATTAGAATGTAAAAAAAAACATTTAAAAGCTGCGTTCACACGTGATACGACAATAAGGTGCTCGAGATGTTCCCTATTTAGTTTCCAAAGAACACAAACGAATTTTTCTTCATAAACAATGTATTCAAAACTATTTCAAATTTGTATCTAAAATTAGAGGTTTAACTGCATTTTTGTATAAATGAACTCTGTCAAGTAACAAAACTACAATTATATTTCTTATAATCAATCAAAACTACCGTAGCTGTCACGTGTGAACGAAACTTAACTATCTCCGAACGCATTCCGTGTTTATTTTCTTGTCTTACTATTATAATTTTATTATATGATTTTTGTTTTTGTTTTGTAATTTGGTATATTAAGTTTTGTTAATCGTGTGCCTATCCTACATAGTTTAAGCTGAGAAACGGTCCAAGACCAATATTATTTATGCCCGAAACACACACTTTTCAACTTGTTCAAGTCTGTGTTGGGTCGGTGTTCCGAAACTCTATCTCTCTCTCTCTCTCTCTCTCTCTACTTACCTACAAATTTAAACTTAATCTCTATTTAATCTTGCCAACATCAGTTCCCAAAAAAAGATGAAAAAGAAATACGAAAGAAAAAAACAAGAGCATGTAAAGCAAACAAAGACTTAAATCGCCATTATTTGCCACAACATACAAGTACATACATACATACGTTTATATATGAATACATTCCTCAGTTATACAGAATACGAATTACATTTAAGTAAAGTATGTATTTTTGGGTGTTCTAAACAAACCATCTGTAAACTGCTCAACTTCGAAAGCAAAGCAAAACAAATCCAAAAAAGAAAACGTAAAAAAAGTTGTGTACATTTTTATACTATACAAGAATATATATATAATATGTATATTTGTAAATGCAAGCAATTAAGAATAAAGCATATATTATAATACAAAATTCATGCCCAGTTCAGCCTATCTCTGTATAGCAAAGCAATTTGCCATCACATAGTATTATTATGTTTACTTCCTTTTATGTTTTTTTATTTTCTTTTAGCAGTGATTTTATACATATTCGTTTTCCCAACAACCAGTACATGTATTGTCACGCACACACACGCACACAAGTACCGAACATAAGCACAGAAAATTGGATGATCAGCTGTGAGATATCGTTATGTAACTATATATGCCTATATTCTATCCCGCCCCATATCCTACACAGAAGATGAATCTAATGTTACGCTTGCTACTCTTGCTCTCTTTGCAGACGGCTACTGGACCATTCTGGAGACAGTGCCCTATTCCATTGCCAGTGCCACGAGTCACAATCAAACGATGAGCACCACAGCGGGTACTGCGAGCAACCTGTTGTCGGGTGCCACAGTTGTTGTCGAGCTGCCGCCCGATGATCTGGGTAATCCCGTCGGCAACATTCAGTACACTATACCCGCTCTGACCAAGAATGCCACCACAAATACAAATACCACCACGCTGCACAAGCCCCAGGCCACCACCATACAGATTGTCAAGCAACAGTCGCATCAACAACAGCAACAACGCCAACAAATATCGCTGCAGCAATGCATCGATGTGCGACAGCACCAACAACAGCAACAGCAGCAGCAACAGTTGGCAACACGTCAGGAATACATCAAAATAGACACCTCACGGCTGGAGGATAAGATGTTGCTGCGTGATGTCATGCAATATGGTGCCACCAGCATCACGATGGCGCCCAGCTCGGCCAGTGAAGTGGTCACCACAACAGTGGTTACAGCGCACGATTCCGAGCTGCTGCTGGAAGATGCGGCAGAGTCAGAGCGTGATCTAGAGTTGGCTGTCATTAAGAACGATCAGCATGAGGTATTGCTAGCCGATGATGACTATGTGGACAAACTGGCGCCGTGCGGGGATGAACATGTAGAGGAGCAGCAGACAGAGAAGCTCTACGTGAATGGACTGAGTGGAGTGCACACCGCCATTGCACTGCATCAGGTTAATGAGCTGGCTCTCGACGATGCCAAATATGCGTGCAATGTGTGCGGCAAGACGTACAAGATCAAGGGATCCCTGAAGCGACACAAGAACTACGAATGCGGCGTGGAACCGACCCTCAAGTGTCCACATTGTCCGCACAAATGCAAATACAAGTCCGATTTGCGCAAACACATGAACCAGAAGCATACGGATTCCAGCGAGACGTTGCTAATGAGCAATTAAGAGAATAAGGGAGAGAGAGACAAAGAGAAAGAGACACAGATTTACTTTTAATGAATTCAACTGTTGCCCATAGAAAGTTTTACGATTATTATACATACAAACATTTATCTCTAGAGGTCCAGTTTCAAAAGAAAGTACACTGTATATGTTAGCATTTGTTGTTGTCCTACTTTTAAGTGCGTATCGCATCTATGCGTACATACGTTTTACTCTGCGTGGTATTGTAATATAGCCAAAGATATGATCTGTAAGTCGAAACTAGTCGAATAAGTTTTAAACGAATTTCTTAAGCCAAATAGACAAGAAACACACTCGATGTCCGTTTAGTTGAATTGTTGCTCAAATGCAGTTCGGAATCCAAGTGTAAGTACACCCACTCTCACACACACACATTAACACAGCCACACACCATACGTAATGTAATCAATCAGTCGTTAGTAATTTTTAAATCTCCGAATAATATTTATGTCAGTCTAACCTTAATCCCGAAACTTATATAATGAAAAACCTGTATATGATTAAAGTAAATAAATGTTTACAATTTATTTGTGCAACCCTGTATTATATTATATTATTATTTGATTAAATTCAATAAGCTTGAACGATCATTATTAATATGTTTCTCTTTTTTCTAGGCGTTGCCCCATGGCTGTTGGTTTCAACCAAGATCATTCCGTTGGACATAGCCGGATAACAGAAAAAGGTCTTGAAAATGAAAACATAACTTGTTGTAGTAGCTAAAACAAAAGAAAAACAAATACATTGCGTACCCTCTAACAACATATTGCGCCACATTTGAATAAAAGACTATTAACCTGAAATGAATTTGTATTCATCAGATCCATCAACTCCCTTTGGGATTATTTGCATAACAGAAATCTAATCGCAGTAATGATACCAGTATGATTTGTTCTTCTCTATCATCTTGTTATCTCCCCCAGATTATGTGCGGTACGGTCCAAAGAATCAATTGTTGTGCCAATGTGGACGATATTACAACACGGAGAATCGCCTGATGTTGCATCAGCGCGAGGAGTGTCAGGATTTCAAACGCTTCCAATGCGACTATTGCCTCAAATGGTTCAAGCGTCGTTCGCACTTGAATCGCCACAAGAAACTCCATAGAACCGAGCTGGACTCGGTTTATAGCTATAAGCAAATTCAAACAACAAACGCAAGAACGGCAGCAGCAACAACAACAACAAAGGCATCAAGAAATCGCACAACAAGTCGCCAGCTGAGTGCATTTGATCCCATGGAACTGTATAAAGTGGAGAACGAAGCGGATTTCGATTCGCGTTAAGCCAGGGCAAAGCTGGGGAAAGCTGTTTTCGTTCTCAAGTTAAACTGATGTAATTAATTAGCCAAGTTAATCTCGTTAATGCCAAAAACAAATTCTTAAATTTTTATATATGTAAATAAAACGAAAGAAGAAGAATCTCGCATCTGAAAAGTGCATTTCTTTTTATTACCCACTGTAATTACTCTGTGTGTGTGCCTGTGTGAATTTCTCTGTGTGTGTGTGTGTATGTCCTCTGCTAACACTTTATGTTATCAACTGATTTCATTTAAGTTCAGGCAACAGCAACAAGTATTTGCCGTAATTAAGTTGATTATCTTTTTTACGTTTTTCACTTATCATTTACATTTTTATTTTGATTTCTTTTCATTTGTTTTTCTCTTTGCAGTGCGAAAGTACAATTTGCGTGGTCAGGACATGGCAATAGTCACGCCCACACCCAGCACTTCCAAACAGCTGCCCAAGTTGGCCAAGGAGCCACGCAGTGAGAACGAGGAACCCGAAACGGAGCCACAATTGTTGCCGAGCAACAGCAACAATAACAACAATAACAGCAGCAGCAGCAGCAACAATGGCAAAAAACCTTTGGTGAACAATGCCCACGCCTTGATAGCGCTACAGCAATTGGCCTCCATCTCAACGCCACGCAGCCTGCAGCATCTGGTGCCGCACTTGCCACAGAACCTGCACATTGACACCAGCACATTGGTGGCTGGACGCAAGTTGCCGCGTCAGAGCTCCAAGCGGACGCCGCCCTACGAATCGAATCGTTGCCCACTGTGCGCACGCGTCTATCGCTCTCAAGCCTTTCTCAACGAGCACATGCGCAAGGAGCACTCTGTTTTGATATAAGAAAAGAGAAAGAAAAGGAAAACTATTATATTAACATATTACATACTGTATACAACATTTTGGAACAAAGATCGGCTATGTGGACAAGTGAACATTAGAATTTTCCAATGTTTGCAAATAGATTTAATTTAAGTCTTGTAGTTCTGTAATTTTCTCAGCATCATTTAAGCCGCATGATTTTATACATCATTTATATTCATTCAATCATATATTTCATTTAGTATTAGACTCTAAACACACTCACTTTGTCCACTAAATAGAAGAAAGTATCGTCAATTGAAACAGTTCCAGTTCAGTTATAAACGGAGCCAAGGCTGAATTTTCAAATTAATATTCGTCTGATTCCAAGTTAATTTCGTATTGTTGAAATTTACAAAACTACACAAAAAAATATCTACCAAATTGAGACCAAAAATTACATATTATACAAATGGAAAATGAAAGCAAGAATATATCTAGTGTTACTGTTGATTTAATATTATAATATTGCCAAAACTCGCTTAGAATTAAAGATCACACACACACACACACACACACCTTTGTATTTTAAAGATGTTATATTTCAAGCATTTTGCGTTACCTTTCGACTGAAGGTGCGAGCATCCCTAGTTCTGTTCGCAGGCCCCCAATTGCGTGTAAGCCATTAAATGCTAGTTAACTATATTACAATATGAGGACCAATCATAAGTTTTTTATACGTGTTGCCAATAAAACGAAATCATAGAGCACATGCCAAAAAATAATACAAAATAAATATATTTTTAATTCGAAATTCGATTGTTATCTTAAGATTTTTCATTGGTTTCGTCAGGATAATTTTCCAAATATCTTTTCATTTTATTCATGTACGGAAGATGCAAAAAGTAAGTCAAGAAAACTTTTTTTTGATTTTATTTTTATTTCTTTTTATTTTTTGCATTAATTTTCTTTTCTTTTTCTTTTATTTGCAGTTGAAATTTTAGTTTTTTTGAAGAAACATGTCTGGCTTGTTTTCATGATCGACAGGTAATTATAGCTATTTTTCCAACTAACAATTATTCCTACATGCACAGGCTAACGAGTTGCGAATTTCGGATGTGTTCGAACAATAGAAAACTCCATTTCGTTTCGCATTTCACACAGTACAAAAGGATCCGTAATCCTTTAACCCAAACAGGTTTCCATCTGCATTGTCCAGTGAAGCGAATTGAGGGTGGTTTCTGTTGGTTAGTTGGCCTTGAAATCAATGCAGAACCTAGGACACTACAACTGAATACAAAAATTGGCCAACCACAAAGTGTAGCTAAGTGGACTGTACCCGCGCTCTCTCTCGCTCTCTCTCTCTCTCTCTCTCTCTCTCTCTCTGCGAGTGTGTCCTTATCTGCTGAGAGAGATCTCTCGCCCACACAAAACTATGTGAAAAACATTTGTTGTGCAGATAAATCACGTGCCGTACCCGAGTTTTCCTCTAAAAATAAGTTTTCAATGTTTATATCCCTCTCTCTACTTCTCTCTCTCTCTCTCCTTAAATATCTCTGTTTCAGTCGTTCTGTCTCTGCTTGTTGTGTGGTTTTTCGGTTCTATTTTTATGCTATTTCGTTTGCCTGTCGAGCGGCTTTTGCTTTTGTGCTTCCCACGGCGCATTTCCAAGGGTTTTCCATTTGCCAATGCGCAGGCGCAGAGTTGTGCCCGAAATTTTGTATTGTGTGCTCAGCGTTCTTTTCGTTTTTCTTTTGGGCTTTGCCTTCGCAAAGTCCAGTAAACAGGATAACAGAGCTCGGGCTACAGGCACACAAACACGCATGCAAGTTCCAAGGTCTGTCTATCTATCTGTCTGTCTGGCTGGCTGTCCGTCTGTCTGTCTCTGCCTCATTTATTGTTTTCAAGCTATTTTTATTTCAATGTATTTTTCCAGGAAGCGCGGCGCATTGAGTGTGCGGCTTCGACCCAGGTTTCGGCTGCATGTTGCAAGCGTAGCTAATTCTACCTCCTAACCAATTACACGAGCTCAGCATGCTTCATTTGTTCAAGTCAGCTTAATACTTTAGTGATATTTTATAATAATCTTTATATGACAGTGCAATTCTGTAAAAGAATTTACCTTTGAGGGTTCACAATTTCGCTAAGTTTCACTTAGTCTTTGTAAAGTTTACTCAAAGTGTTGTTTTTAACTTGATACACTCAAATAAAGTTCTTTTTTAGTTTTTAACTTTAGTAATCTCTTTAAATGAGTCCCAGCTTCAACTAAAGGAATCCTAAAACTGACTTCAGAATTGCTTTACATACTACTGCGATCAGATAGAAAGGTGAATATACATTTATATCTGGAAGTTCCCGGGATCTTCCAGAAAAATCAAGAAACCGTCCCACGAAGCTTGGGGACACCGTTTTGACTAGACATAGACATTTCCTCACAAAACCAATCGTAACTCAAGTATTATTGAGTATTTTGAGATGATATTTTTCACAGATGTCACTTACAGTTCTACTAACTTACTGAACAACAAATTTTTCAAATGCAAACATCCCGGGATTTTTAAAAAATAAATTCATTTTAGAATTTGATCCCAGTATTATTTTTTTATGTATCGTACGTAGCTAAGGCTTTTGTTTTGTATATTCTCATATGAGGCCTCTGATTATTTGCGCAATTTATTGCAAAATAAAGTTTCGATCAATTAAAATTAATTGGGGGCCCAGAACAACAACAGTTAGCCGTAAATATTGCTGAAGCCCTCCCTTAACTTTGGTCCCTGCTGCATTTCAGAAGTTGACCTTGAAATCTATATACGAAATCATTTGCCAACAGCTGTTGGTGAACGACAGAGAGGGAGAAAGAACGAGAGCACAGCCGAAACACCACCGGAAGCTGCTCGTAAACACGCGCAGACACACACACACACACACACACACAGACATGACATCCATGTGCAGTGTTCTCACTTTTCCAGCACGGGCTGCGCCTGCGCAAATGCTTTCTATAGCTCAACCTCTCTCTCTCTCACTCTCTTTTACTCTCTCCTTCTCTCGATCAGCCCACATCAGGCTCGACTCTCGCTCGGAGAAAGTTTGCTGTGTGTGTGCGTGTGTGTGTTTGCCTGGAAAATGCCAGAAATAGTAGAAGGAATGCGAGTTAGGTAGAAAAACGGAAAATGAGCAAAGAGTAAAAATAAATCAAGGACCCGGATCAAGCAGGCCTTAAGCCTTGGGTACACTTGCTGTGCGTGCAGCAACAGATACACACAAACAGACACACGCACACACACATTTGCAGGCAGGCCAAATGAAATGAGATTTTCCCTGCATGTTGTTGTTGCTTTCCGCTGCTTGCGATTGGTTGCAGCTGCAGAGCCTTTTCGGATTTTAGGATGCGCTGCCCTTCGCCTCTGCCTCTGCCTGCGTGCTGCCGCTGAGCTGCGCTTTGGAAAATTGTTAAGCTAGTGCAGTTTCGTGTGCGTTGCAGTGTGGACGCTTTACCTAACGCTTCCGCGTGGGCGTTGAGCGTATGCAAAGTGAGGTGTGTGTGAAAGGTGAAAAAGCTTCTAGAAAAGCTAAGAAAATATTGTGAACATAGTGTGAGATTGATTAAACAAGTGTCCGATCAAACAAGCTCAGCGTCCACGCACACTCGCACACACACACGAACTGCACACAACTTACATCACTCAAGCTTGAATTAAATAATTAATTGAACTTTATTTGGACTTTTTTCAGCTCACTTTGGATTATTAAACATCTACTGGCCACAGAATGGACAAACAATTGTGAAAATTAAACAAAAATAGAACTAACCTATTTTCTCTGTTCTTCTAGATTGTGTGCGGCAGGTAAAGAATTTAATTATTTTGGTTATGGTACATCAACCACCAACACCATCACCATCACCACCACCAACTCCATCACCAGCATCACAACAACAACAATCAAAATAGTGCAGCACCAAAAACCAAAACAAAATTGAAAATATGAGAACATCAAAAAGAATTTCCACCTCATTTACATTTTCATTTACATTAAATGTGTTATACAAAAGAGAGGAAAAAATAATAATAAATTTGAAAATTATGTGTACTTAGCTTTATTTATGTTTCGTATATGTATGTGATATTATTTGTTATAATTTTGTTGCACTAATCTAACTTGAATGTGAACTTGCATGCCTCATTACCTTCACACTCACCACTAACCCCTTCACACTTTCTTCAGGCACTTAGCCACGCCCAGCAAACAGGATACAGAACATTTATTAACAAATCAATGAGAGACTCATCATTTGCTTTTTCATTTGTGTTTATATACTATTCACAGCTCATGCCAAACCAACAAACAACTGTCAAAAATTATTAACAATCCGAGAGATTCGACAACTAACGCCAAATGCTTCCTCTTACAGATCTCAGTCGCAAGGAGAACACCGCCCCCCAGGTAGTTACAGGTGGAATACAGCGTGGACTGCAGCGCAGCATACTCAATGCCAAGCGCGATGATCAGAAGCAATTGCAGTTGCCCGGCTCACGGCGCAAACGTTTGTCCGTGTCCGAAGTGTCCGACATGTTGTTCGAATTCTATAAAACCAAATCGGCCAAGGCACCCAAACAGCCGCAGCAGCCAAAGCAAATGCAACAGGATCCGGCCGAAATGAGTAAGTACGCCCAGGTGTCGCCCACATCGGCGGAAACATTGGAGCCGTCGAGTATTGCTGCCATCGCTGTTTATGGTGCTGCCTCAGAGACGGCTTCAAAAAACTTGATGGCTGATGAAATGCAACAACAATTTGGCGCGGCTGCCGCTGGCGCTGGAACATTTCATCCACTCAAGTACTCCCTGAAGACAGCGGCAATTGGCGCCAATGTGGCGGCCGGAGAGCAAGCAAGCAAGCCCACCATAACTGCCATACCCACCTCAGTGTTGGTTGCCAATAATGCAGCAAGCGCAGCTGCAGCAGCCGCAGCAGCAGCAGCAGCGGCAGCGGCGGCAGCTGGAACTGGTGCAGCTCCGGTGCACAAGCCCCCAGCTGCAGCCATTGCTGAGGCCTTGGTGCGCAACGGTTTGCACAGCTTCCAGCAGCAGTTGCGTGCCCAAGAGATAATGCGTCAACAGGCAACACATCGTCGTGTCCACGATGCCGACGAGACTGATCACAATATGAACGGCCCTGTGGACGATGTGACACCCACCAAGATATTGGAGAACTTGTTGCGCAAGCAACAGCAGCGCGATATGCGCAATTCAGAGTGTGAGAATGAGCCGGGATCCTCTACTGAGGATGAGGACGATGGACGCTTCCATGCCTTCGACGATATACAGTTGATGGAACAGTCGGGAGGAGCAGCCGCTATCGGTATGGCCGGCAAGTTTGGCAACTATTCAATGAACATGTTCGCCAACAATGATGGCATGAAGGATGCTCAGGCACAGGCTTTCCGCCAGCTGGAGTTTACACTGAGCGACTATGGTGGCAGCAGCAGCAATTGCAGCACCACTAGCCCCAATGGCATTGGCCTCGACGGCGAGCCCATCTACGAGTGTCGTCATTGTGGCAAGAAGTATCGCTGGAAGTCGACACTGCGTCGTCACGAGAATGTCGAGTGCGGCGGCAAGGAACCATCGCATCAGTGTCCCTACTGCCCGTACAAGTCCAAGCAGCGCGGCAATCTTGGCGTGCATGTGCGTAAGCATCACACAGATCTGCCCCAGTTGCCCAGCAAGCGTCGCTCCAAGTACTCCATGAAGATGGATGGCGGCTCCATGAGCATCAGCGATTCCATATCCGACGACTCGCAGGGCAAACTGATCATTGACTGCAACAAGTAATTGCGAATGCGAGTTCGAATTCGAATTCGAAGCCCTTCATACGATTCATACCAAAAACGAGATTTAAAACGATAGGGAGGGGGGTAATTAGGGGGAAACCGAAACTGAAACTGAAGCCTTAACTTTCATTTAAAACAAAACAATTATTTTTGCTTTTATGCAATTTTTTAGATTGTCTTTAATTTGTCAAGAAACTAAAAAAATCCTACGAATAATTTCTTGTCATTTTGTGTGTCATCCCAAAAAATATTTTATGTTTAATTGTAATATTATAATTTATCAATTTATATCGTATGCTACGTCTAAGAAGTGCAAACAAGTCTAATCAAGAGCAAAATCAAAATCACAAAAAAAAAGATAAAACAAAAAAACAATTAGTATTAAGGCATCAACAATTTCGTATGCAACGTATTATTTACAACAATTTTATAGTTAATGTATGATTTAGTATTACCACAAACCGAAAATCAAAAATCTTATGACGAATAGAGAAGCAGCAGGGAGGGAGAAGAGTCCACGTTGATATTTTACTACTGATTGATATTTTTTACTTGTCATAACAAATTATTTTTGTATGCATTTTGTAAGCTAAGCATTTAGTGTGCGAAATTATTATCATGCAAGTCCCGAGCATATCGACTCATCCACAAGGCCATTAACACAAACGAATCAAATCTACATAAGTCAACATATCCATAATAATAAAATAAACCAAAACCTTAGACTTTTATTTATCTAACATAAAAATATATACATTAAACCCGATGGCCTGCGCTATTATCGTGCTTAAGGCGGGCACATCCAAGAGACTTATTATTTTAATAATTATTAACATTTATTATTATTGAGAATTCTTGCCCAATCTTCCACTCTAACATTATTGATCGATCATTACCCAAAGATCTCTCGATGTATTCATATTTATTAGTTTGTTTATTCTAAAAACCTTACCCCCTAGCCCTAACCTTTGACTGTCCAAGCGATCTCCTGAACTTATGCCATATTAGGTATTTATTTTACTGAAATTTTGACTGATCATTTATTTACGCTAAGGATACATTGTCGCAAATCGATTGTGCATCTGAAATATTCATTAATTTTAACAAAATCAAAATTGTACGATATAATATTGACTTTTTAAGACTGAATGCAATTATATTTAGGGATTTTTATCTTACAATTGTACTCATATACCTTAAACCAAAAAAAGAACAAACACACAAAAGAGACAAAAATGAGAAATTTCACACATAATTCCCAAACCAAATATCAGATACTTCTTATATCCAAATGTACTTTTATCATATTTTTATATATTTATATACGAACGTATGAAACTGATTAGACTGCTTTAAGTTCTTACCTACCATAAATGCCATTTCGAGTTGAGATACTTTTATGACGATTTACTTCCAATCGAACGCCGAAAGAGCGAAGACATTATTATTGAAACTGTTGGTTGGCAGTGAAACTGCTCGAAACATTCAGATTGAAAAAACTAAGACATGTATTATCTTTATACTATTGACTTATATATAAATAAGTACTCATGATGTTCACACTTTAAATAAAACACATTATTTTTAATTACAAATATAAATATATAGAATATATATGCGTTTATTTTTATTGCGATTCTTTTGTACTTATGTGAGTTAAAACTTCAAAAACAATACTCAATGTGATTCAAGAGATTATCATAATGTGATTGGCGAGATGGGAACAACGAGATAAACATACATACACCAAGAATTTGAACAAAATGCTTAAGACAACGGAATTATATTTGCATCTGTAAAGGCTGTGTGCGGCATGTACTTTGATTTCATTACTCATAATAGTTCTGGAACGGTTTTTTAGTAAGAGCAACCAATGGCAACGGTCAAGAAGTCCTCAAAGCCAATGGTAATGGTGCCGTTCTGCTGCGTATCGCGCTGCCTGAAGGCCTCTGTGAAACGCTGCACCTGCACGCACAACACAATGAACTGGTCCACCGAAACCTCCTTGTGATTCTGAGGATCACTCTTCTTCACCAGGAAATTTATAAACTCGGGCGAGAAACGGAAGCCCATTTGGGTGAAAGCTGTCAGGGAGAAAGGGGTTTAATTGTGTATCTTTAAACAGGTGTGTTTTTGTTTTAAGTTTTTATGCCTACCCTGTACCAACTCGCTTTCTTCGATGTGACCTGAACCATCGGCGTCGTATGTCTTAAAGACCTGCAGCCATTGATTGATGTAGTTATAGAGCTTCTCAAACTCGTATATATCAATGGTGCCACTGGCGTCGTTGTCGAACATGCCTGCAAGGGAAGAACATAAAAAGTGCGATGATTAAAATCATATAAACAAATTAATCTAAGGTAAACAAAAAACAAATGTTTATCAAGATTGTGGCTCTCGGCTGTTTCCCTAAGCACATATGCACGTGTAAAGAGTTAACGGGGTAGCTGGCAAATATTTGAATTCCCATGTGGGGCTGTATGTTTAAATTAGTTCAAAGTGAGCCCCAGGTGAGTCTGTATACGTAAATTAGTTCAAAGTAGCCCCATTGAGTCATGGGATACCCGTATGTGTGTTGTTGCGTGTTTGGACTTACTTATCATGAGTTTGCAGGCGTTGTCCGAGAACTGCTGTCCACGCCCGTTTATTAAAGCTGCCTGAAGCTCGGAGGAGTTAATCTTTCCCGACCGATCCCTGTCCACCATGGCGAACCATTGCTGAGCCTGTGGTGAAACTTGTTGGTTTTGAGGCGGAAAAGCACCTGGAGGGGCAGCATAGCCACCAGGTTGACCGTAAGGATTGTAGCCACCGCCCTGAAAGTGTTTGATATCAAGAAGGCCAATTAATTATTATTTATTTATTATTTTATCAACTCCAATTGCACTTACGTAGGACATTTTGGTCAAATTAAATTGCCTGAATTTACGTCAATTAGTCGCCCGACCGAAACACACGCACATATGGGAATGCACAGCTGTAAATAGATTAACGATAGCGGTGGCATGCGAAGATATCGATGTATCGCATGGGTCAATTCGATGTCGTGTCGACTATTCGATATAACTGCAAATATCGCTTGCTTATCGGTCTCTTTGTATGTGTTTGTGAAAAAACCGGCGTAAACAAGCGAAATATATTAAACAAGATGTCGAATTTTGTGAAAATGGAAATATTCGCAAACTATCAGAAATATATAGATAACGAACAGGAATTGCGCGAGGTTAGTATAATCATATGATGATAATATGCATCAATAACGAGTACTTTCACAGAACATTCGCATAGTGGTACGAGAAATTGAGCATCTGGCCAAGGAAGCCACAATACATCTGCAGGTGATACATTCGGATTTGAGCAAGAGTAAGCATTAGTTTTGGATTTTAATGCAAAATATATTTAATAATTTTGTGCAATCTTCAGTAAATAATGCCTGCACGCTGGCACGTCAGCAGATCGAAGCCTGCTCTGAAAAATATCAAAAGTTGGCCTCATTAGTTCCAGCCGGGCAGTATTACCGGTAAGAGTCATGCCAGTAACTATTGTGGGCGTTTCATATCTGACTTCCAATCTTCAAACAGCTATTCGGATCATTGGACTTACATTACCCAACGCCTGATATTTCTCATTGCGTTGGTCATTTACCTGGAGGCGGGCTTTTTGGTGACGCGTGAAACGGCAGCTGAAATGCTTGGCTGTATGTATAGAAATAATACAAACATATCGCATCATATCGTATTAACAACTTTTGTTTGTAAACAGTAAAAATCAAACATTCGGATGGTTTTCACTTGGACATTGAGGACTATTTGCTGGGCATATTGCTGCTAGCCTCCGAATTGTCACGTTTCGCCACAAATTCCGTTACAATGGGCGACTACGATCGCCCCCTGAACATCTCGCATTTCATTGGAGATCTGAACACAGGCTTTCGCCTGCTCAATATGAAAAACGATGGATTGCGCAAACGTTTCGATGCCTTAAAATACGATGTAAAGAAGATTGAGGAAGTTGTCTACGACGTGAGCATACGTGGCCTTTCGAACTCATCGAATAACGAAAACAAGGATCAGCCTAAAGAAGAGCAACCTGCAGAGTAGTTTAAAATTGAATTATAATTAAATAAGTTCGAATGAAAATAAGGCAAAGTAGCGTCAGTATAAGTGGAAAATCAAGTTTAAGTTTATTCCAAGATATGTATGTTTTGCCTATTTATATGAGATATGCATATAATAATAAAGACAGTAATTAATCGCATGCATGTATACTTGAATCACCCTGTGCTGCCCTCCCCACTTGCATGCGCAACTTCGATCATATGGTTGAACATTCGAGTTGCGCACTGTTGCTGTCTCTGCTGCTTCTCTCTCTCCTCTCTTGTCGTTTACAGCACTCTGGCTCCGGCTCAGCAGTCTGTGCTCCTCAGTCTCTTTTGTTGCGCTGCTTCGTTTACAACATTGCGCGCGCGTCAACGTTGTGCCGTCGTCGCTTTTGTGTGTGTTATTTTCGTCTTGTGCGTTTATTTTTTCGTTCCGCTTTTATTTTAGTCACATATTCGGATAAAGCTTCATCCGTTCCTAATTGGATTTGCATTTGCAATTAAAACAAGTTCACTGCAATAAGGAAATACAATCATACACACACACACACATAAGTAAGTGGCGGGCTTATTGTACCCTTTGTACCTTGTGCTTATGTACCAATGCAAATAAATACTTATGTATGTGTGAGTATTTATGTACCGGAATTGGTTGAAAAAGGCGCACTTTCTAACGCAGTCGCCTTGCGGTGCATTCACCTACGAGACTCATTAATCGCATGTTTAGTTACGTTTTTACCTGAGCACCTTTGGCCCAACAACCTAGTCTACGCAGCATTGCTTAATAGCTGCAACTTCAACCTGTTTCGGTTATTTGGGTCATCATGCAAGCAAGCCCCTCTTTTTCAATTTTCCTCTCTGTCTCTCTCTTTCGTTGTGGAAAATACAGAGAGCCAACACAAACACGTACGGACAAACATACATAAGTATTTATTTAAAAACAACAACAACAATAGTGATTACCACACCGCCTTGCTGTTGCCTATGCTGCCGAAGTGATTGTTATTATTGTTGTTGTTGTTATTGCTGCTGGGGTTTTGTTTTTCAACTTTTTCGTTTCTTTGCACACTCGCTCAGCGGGTTCAAAGTCCAATGCGACTTTTAGTTGAGTGGGTGAGCGTAAGCTCTCAGTTATAAACAGCGTCTCCACGATTTTGCATTGTAAACATCTGTAAAAGAGATACGCAGACAGACAGAGAGAGAGGGAGAGATAGAGCGCACACACATTACCACAGCAGAGGCAGGTGCAGTTGTGTGGGAGCAAGTCAAAGCCATGCGACGCTCTCAGTGATTCCTGCGTGTGTGTGCGTGTGTGTGAGAGTAAAACGAGCTAATTGAAAAAGACAACAACAAATGGCGAAACCTAAAGAAAACATCATGCACGAATACCTCAAATAATTATTTAATGAAAGTTTAAGAAGTAAACCCACTATCAATCTAATAGAACTTCGAAAACTTATTTGTGTTGCCCAGCAAGTGTGAATGATATAAAAAAGCGTGGCAGATCTGAACTCAAAATTGGCCTAACGCGTTGTCCCTCCCCTTCTTCTGCACCGCTCACAGTCGTTGGAGGCACGACATTTCAAGTTTGCTTACAGTTCAAAGTCCAAGCTGAAGATAGAGCGCAAGTGTTGCGGCTTTAGCTATGTATATATGTATATGTTTATATGTACATATAGCATTTAAAAGTTGATGATCTGTCAAGGCTGTTAACACGGCTTAACGGTAATTACCCCCATTTTTACTAAGACTTTTATCATCGGTTCAGTTATTTTTTTGTTTTATGACTTCTTGATAATGTGCGCTGTTTTTTTCGGCCACAAAACTGTCTGATAACCGAGTTTTTTGCTGTCTGCCAACCAGACACGACTGCCTCAATGCGTCACCAATTTTACGCGATATTTCGTAGTACAAATTTGGCAATACTTGAGAATCAATCGATTATCAGGCCGCGTGCCCACTCCCCTTATCTACCATTAATAACGGATTGCCAGAAATTGCGTTCTACTTTAATGGAACTTGCGACTTGTGGACAAGACCCCAACAGGCAAATGAACTTTGTATACACAACGATCATGATAAATATAAAAATTATAATATAGCAAGTATCTTATCGCTGGTTTCAAATAACTACCATTTTTTATGTTATAAGAACATAGAAGATAAGAAGTAGTTTGCTTGGGTACGAAAGTAGTAAAAGAAAAGTATACCTGTCAAACCGTGAGATAAAACCTTATCAGCTCTCACGTCGGAAGGACCGTATAAAGTTTTCACTATGACAAATTACCAAGGGCGAACATTGTATAAAAACAATTATTTTGCAAAAAACAAAGTTATTTATCAGTTGTTTTGATATCACAACAGTCTGTGATTACTGTTTAGCAGACTTAAGCTTGATTGTCTAGATTACTGATTGTTCCAAACAACAAATAAATAAATAAGGATCCAATAAAAATGTATCACACACGCTCGCATATTCAGCAAATGCAGTTCAAAGTGCAAATAACCTAATAATAAATTCCGCCAGTGACAATAAATATCTATGTATGTGTGTATGTATGTGTACATGTATAATAGACCCCATCATAGTGCCTCCACTGTTCGCATAGACGCGACAAATCAGTTTCGTTTATCTCACTTCTCCATGTTTCCTATTCAAGGCTATTTTTATAGTGCGCCTGGTGGGAGAGATATAAGGCACACACCTAGCACTGAGAAGGGGGCGTGTGCAACCGAATCGATCGGAATGCACATGACAATATCGGAAAGAAAAGTATCTGTAGATAATAGATATAAACATGTTTGTATACTTTATTTAAATGCAACATGTGGGTAAATCTTAAAACGGAAAGATTTTGATACACTTTTCTCGAAGTTCAGTCGTGCAACGACCGCCGGCAACGGCCACGAGTCTCTCGCCTCTCCCTGTTCCCTCTGCACTCACTATTCTCCATTCTTCTCTCTGTCTTCTCTCGGTTAGTGCTTACAGGCCCCCTTCTTGTTGGTCTGTGACGCAGCAGACACCAATACGTATCTACACACACACTCACGTCTATACTGTGTTACATACATACTATATATATACACTGTATCTGTATCTGTATCTGCTGTAGCCGGCGATTGCTCTGCTCGCTTTTTGAGACCCCATGCGCTCTCGCCATGCAGCTCACGGTTAGTTGACGCTCGTCGTTCAAGCGATCAAGTTGTTTCGTCTCTCTAATTTCGTAGCGAATCCTCGACGAATAAAAATAACAAATATAATTTACTATTAACGCTACTTTCGGCTGTGAAATAGTTTGAGTTAATTATATTGTGAAATAAGTGAATATAATTGATATTCGATTAACTCGGAAAAGGTTTGTTACGCCCATTTTCACAATGGTTTCTGTTGTTGTTTTTTATATTTGTTCACCTCGGCTAATTGAAGGTCAGCAAGAATGCAAAACAAAAAAAAGCAAATTGCATTTCTGCATTTCTTTGCAATTCGTCGAGGCTTACGTTGCATTCGCTTTCTTCTTCGTTCTTGTTGTTGTTTACACGTTGTCTTTCGCCTCTGAAGTGTTTGTCCTACTTAGCACAATTTCTCGATTTTTGAGTGCTTACAATACATATACATATGTATATACTAAATTGATAGGATTGATAAGGAGCACATGAAGCGAACACACGTCTCTCTTATCAGCGCATTTGAAGATTTTCTAGTTTTCTGTGTTATATAAAACAGTTTCTTTTTAAACATTTACTAGATAATTACAGTCGAATGAATTGCTAAACTTTTTCCCCCTAACCGAATTGATTATTTTCACATAACCCGTGAAAAAAAATAGAATATAGCAGAAATAATATTTGTGATTGGACTTTGAACCCCTTATGCCCAGCGCAAATAAATAAAAACAACATCAACATTAGCAGCAGCAGCAGCAGCAACAACATCAGCAACGGCAACAACATTCAATGTGTGTGTTTGTGTGTCTGCTTATTTCTTGTTTTGCTGTGTCCCCAACACAAACAAAAACAAATGAATATGTATGCGCATACATAAATATTTAAAAGCCGGTAGCGATCGTCTAAGAGAAGCAATATTACGCATACGCAGCGTGGCCGCCTCGTTTCAAACTAGGTCAAACGAAAATAAAACTGTTGTGTTTGTGGTTTCTTATTGTTAATGATTTTAAGCGCTGCTTCGACTGCATTGGCCTTGCTTGGCTTGGTCTGTTTGGTCTATCTTGTCTAGGGTTCAACGAATCCAAGGTTTTCTTGTGCAGAGAAAAACAACTTTTTCAATAATAATGATAACTTTTTAGCTATTTCTGCTAATAAACACACTCAAACACTCACACACACTCACATCGATTGATTGTAAACAATTAGCATGCAAAGAAAACAACGCAAACTGTTATTAAAGTGCGCTCTCGCAGAGCACTTGCCAGATCAATCTACGTGCTTGGCTCCCCACTCAAGTGGAAGTTAGTCTTACTGGCAATCGAATGTCAATGGAACTGCGAACGCCAAACAAAGAGTCGAGGTAGACACAGTCCACAGTATATATGCACTGTATAGCCAGTTACAAGTATTGATGGGCTAATGGTTTCCTTTTCCCGACTCGTTGACAATCTCTTATGACTTCTCAGTACTTTATATGGGGTTATCGGCATCAGAGTTTGCGAGAACATTGCTAGCTGTGACGTCAATCATCAATTGTCTGAAAAATTGTTATGACATCAAAATTGTTAGCTGCCCTCGCGCCTCGTCTATGTAATTAATCGAGAATGTGCGAGCCTTGCACGGTGCAGTTTGTAAATAATACCAAAGTACAAAAGAAGCAGATGCAAAGTGATTGCGAAACGAGTGATCAGCTGCCTTATAGTCTGTTGATTGAGCTTCATGTTTCCCCTACTATATTAGTCTATTACTTGGTTGTTAAGTGAAGAATTGAATCTGTGAAAAGCCTTTCACTGAGTGCAATTTAAACAAATTTTTATTCCACAGAGATGCCATTATTAATTGCAGATATTTATAAATGATTTTATATTGGAACTTTTTTCAATAATTCATTATTACATATAGCAGACCATTCATGATAATAAAGTGATCGGGTCCAAATTCAATCGACCGTCTCGCCGAAATTATCTGCCGTGTTCTATTAAAGGCTAGCATTGCAAATTAGATGAGCTTATCAGTTCAAATTAATTAGCCCGAACTGCAGTCAATAAATCGAGCAAGCAAATCCGCAAGCACAGTTAATTAGTCAATAATGATGTAGATACCTGTAGGGTTATTTATGATTATTAAACCAATCTAATCTAATCCCCATATGCAACATTGTCTTCCAGCACTAATCGGTTAACTGAACCGGTATGGCTGAAGCCCATTCTGCCGTTGCCTTTTCGTTTGCGATCACGCACGAGGGCTTCGACATCAACTATGACCATGAGGTGCTCAACCTTGTGTGGAACTCGGGTGTGCGCTCCTGGAAAAAGCGTATGGCGCGTGCCAGGGTAAGTACTCAGGATAGTCCTATTGAATTCTTCTTTAATTTATACTCTTCTTCCTTCAGAACGGCATCCGTAATGGTGTCTATCCGGCCCACATACAGAGCCTGTGGCTGATCACGGCCATTGCGCTGGGGCTGCATTTTGCCGGATATCAGGCTCCTTTTAATCTGACCAACAGAATCCTAGTGCATTTGCCCAACAACACAATGAATTGGCAAATCACAGCCTGCTTCCTGGCTGCACTTACCGTCTGGCTTTCCATTTGCTTTACGATGCGTTACACGCTGAAGCTGCTGTTGATCTACAAGGGCTGGATGTATGAGTCAAGGGCGCCGGGCAGTCGTGTATCCTTACCCACTATGCTGTGGGTGGCTGTGGTGCGTGTGCTGTCCAGCTGGAATAAGCCGGGACTGTACAGTTTCCAGGGATCGTTGCCACGCCTGCCACTGCCCTCCGTGCACGATACAATGACGCGTTATCTGCGCTCAGTGCGTCCACTGCTAGATGATGAAAACTACAAACGCATGGAGGGATTGGCCAAGGAGTTTGAGCTAACGATTGGCAAGAAACTGCAATGGTATCTGAGACTGAAGAGCTGGTGGGCCACAAACTACGTCTCAGATTGGTGGGAGGAGTACGTCTACCTACGCGGTCGCAGTCCGCTCTGTGTTAACAGCAATTTCTATGGCACCGATGCCATCTTTATGAATCTCACCAATGTACAGTCGGCACGTGCTGCCAATGTTATCTCATTGCTGCTGAACTTTAGACGCCTTATTGAGCATCAGGAATTGCAGCCCATTATGGTGCAGGGCATGATCCCGCTGTGCTCGTGGCAATATGAACGTACCTTCAACACGGCTCGCATTCCAGGACTTGAAACAGATCGCATTGTTCACTACAGAGATTCTAATTACATTGTTGTGCTGCACAAGGGTTGCTACTACAAGATGCTCATCTACTACAAGGGACGCATCTTACGCCCATGTGAGCTGCAAATGTGAGTAACAAATTATCCTGATTTGGAATTTGCAATATATCTTTAATCTACTCTTTCTTTAACAGTCAAATCGAAGAGATTCTCAATGCCAAGGCCACGCCAGTAGAGGGCGAGGAGCATTTGGCTGCCCTGACCGCCTGGAACCGATCCAAGTGGGCCGAGACACGCAACAACCATTTCTCACGTGGCGTCAATCACGTCTCGTTGCGCACCATCGAATCGGCAGCATTCGTGCTTTCCCTTGACGACGAACCCTTCGAGTTCGATCTGAAGCGTCCCGAGCTGCTGGACTCGTTTGGCAAGAAGTTGTTGCATGGCAACGGCTACAATCGTTGGTTTGACAAATGCTTCACCGTCTGCGTGGGCACTAACGGACGTGTCGGTTTCAATGCCGAACACACGTGGTAAGTATTAGTTAAGAATAGTATTGATAATTCTAGCTGGCAGGATAAGCCCGAGAGTTGTCTCCTTGTTCGACTTTAAATTAAATATATATAAAATATTGTACGATAAAAGGTCTGACGCTGCCATCGCCTCACACATGTGGGAGAATCTGATCATTGATGATCTTGTATCGGACGGGTAAATTTTCCGAATATATTCAAATTTACGTTTGAAGGTGTCGGTCGAGGTTCTATTGCAGATTCACATTAATTTATTTCGTTTTTAAATTACACATTAATCATAACGGTTGTGGCTTAATCGATTGTATTTGTGCATATCTTTTATAGGGCGGACGCACCGGTTATGGGACATCTATGGGAATATATATTTGGTGATGATATTGATGGGTAAAACTGAAATTCCAACTGAGGAAACCTCATTTCATACTGTTTAAGTTCAATATAAACCAATCATAAGAACTAACTCTAACTAACGTTATACAACCATCTTGTGACTAACAACTGTACTCTAATCTACCCAACTAACTAACTATGGCTTCTATGTGTATTATCTGATCTTGCTTCCGTCTGCTAATCACTGCTTTATATCTCCAAACTTTATAGATATGACGAAGCTGGTAATACTAAAGGCACACCCGAGTTCCAGCCACCTTCGCCAACGCGTCTGAACTGGGATCTTAAGCCGTGTCTGACGCAAATTGAGGAGGCCACAATCTGTGCCACCAAGCTCATCAACGAGGTTGATTTGCGCATATTGGTGCACCAAGAGTACGGCAAGGGATTCATGAAGAAGTGCCGCCTGTCGCCAGATGCCTACATACAGATGGCTTTGCAGCTGGCCTATTATCGTGATGCTGGACGCTTCTCGTTGACTTACGAGGCATCCATGACACGCCTGTTCCGTGAAGGTCGCACTGAAACTGTGCGTCCATGCACCATAGAATCGTCCGCATGGGTGAAGGCCATGCAGGATCCCACGACAACGGTACGGGACTTGAGTCTTTTCTTTTATCACAGCCATATTAATCCGTTGGGCTTCTATTTCAGAATGATCATCGCGTGCAGCTGCTAAAGGAAGCTTGCGATCGTCACCAGTTGGGCTATCAGGATGCCATGTGCGGTCGTGGAATTGATCGTCATCTGTTTTGCCTGTATGTTGTGTCCAAATACCTAGAGGTGGATTCGCCCTTCCTTAACGAGGTACTGAGCGAACCCTGGCGTCTGTCCACTAGTCAAACACCACATGGTCAAACGCCCAAGATGGATCTGAAGAAGCACCCGAACTGTATCAGTGCCGGCGGTGGCTTTGGACCCGTTGCAGACGATGGCTACGGTGTCTCGTACATCATAGCTGGTGAAAATCTGATATTCTTCCATATCTCAGCAAAGACCACGTGTGCGCAGACCGTAAGTAACACTATCGATTTATATCAGTAATCATAAACTAACTCTGATTCAATTTCAGAATGTGCATCGGTTTTCGGAGAACATTTGCCAGGCCTTGGCCGATATTCGGTCCATGTTCGAGCAGCACATGAAGGATCATCCGAAACCCGCCAAGTCCCTCACAAATGGCAAATCCACATAATACATAGTCCTATTGTAGTGAAACTCTTGCGAGATTCTTGTTAGCATTTGTTTTTACTTTTCTAGTTACTCGTTTTTACAATCATCAAACATATTGTCGTCTATTGTCTATTGTAAGTTTTCAATTTAAGTGCAAAAGTCCTTGAACATGTTTTAAAAGAACAACAAAAAAGAAACGAAATTCATGCGAAATGAGCAATGCAACTTTATATATATATACAAAAGCAAATAACTACAAAAGAATGTGAATTTGTGTGAATGCCTTGGCTGATTTTTAAGATCTAGTTTAAGCAGCTTTTGCACAATTTGCTGTTTCTCAATTAATTAGTATGTAAACAAAGGAAGTTCTTTAGTAACTTAAGCGCTAGAAGAAATATATTGTACATGTATAGAGCATTCGATTGGATTGTTTTCATTACGCTGCTAGCGGGTTGGCATGAATGGTTACTCCATTGATTTTCTTGTCAACATGGGGGCGGTAGTTCTTGGGGTTTACAGGCAGTTTTTCCAATTCATCTAGGGCATCAAATCCATCAATTACACGACCGAAGAGCGTGTACTTTAAATCAAGATTCGGTTGTGCTGCGTAGGTTATAAAAAATTGACTGGCATTGGCGTTGGGTCCATTGTTGGCCATTGAGACCATTCCACGGTCCGTGTGCTGGAAAATAGGAACTCGTAATGTTAATTTTAAGATTTGGTCACACATCTTTAGCGTAATTCTACCTTAATGGTCTCCTTAAACTCATCGTCGAATTTAGTGCCCCAAATAGACTGACCATTTTTGCCGGTATTTGTGGGATCGCCGGTTTGTACAATGAATCCCTTAATGTTCCTTATGAAGCAGCAGCCGCTGTAGTAATCGCTGGCGCACAGAGCCAGAAAATTCTCACACGCCTTGGGGCATGCCTCGCAGAAGAGCTCGATTTTAATATCGCCAACGTCGGTGTGCAATGTGACAGACTAGAAATTAAGACAGAAAACAAAATTAATATAAAATGAAACAAAATCTCCGGTTTGTTTACCATTTTAACAGCTGAGTTCGAATTCGAGTTCGAAAAGTCTAGTTAAGTTGGCTGCTCTTGCATACAATAACCTATCGTAAACAGAGTTGCTTGGACATAAATTATCGATTTCAGAGACACATATCGGTGCAACGATGTTTACTTTAGTTAAGTTTTCACATCACTGGCTGGCATTTGGGCGCGAAGTCTGCACATACGACAGAAAAAAACATAGACAATACTCGTTAAGTAAGTTATTTATTTATTGATCAAACCGAAATGAAGTGCAAAATACCCGAAATATCATGGCACAATCGTGATCCGGTGTTAAGTGTAGACATTCAACCCAACAGTGTGGGCCTAAATGCGCCCACAAAGTGTCGCCTCGCCTCGGGCGGCACCGATGCACACGTTCTCATTTGGTATGTGAACCAGACAGAAGAACGCGATGGTGTTGAGCTGGAATTAGCTGCAGATTTGGCGAGACACCAGCGTGCTGTCAACACAGTGCGATGGTCACCAAACGGTGAACTCTTGGCCTCTGGAGATGACGAAAGTGTTGTCTTCATATGGAAGCAAAAGGCTGAGAACGAAGTTGTAAACATTGTGGATGACGACGGAAACAGTGAACAGGATAGAGAGGTGTGGCTGACATTGAAAGTGTTGCGTGGCCATCGGGAAGACGTCTACGATCTAAGCTGGGCACCCAATTCACAATTTCTTGTCACCGGTTCTGTGGACAATACTGCCATGTTGTGGGATGTCCATAAGGGAAAATCGTTGGCAATTTTGGATGATCATAAGGGATATGTGCAAGGTGTTGCCTGGGATCCGTGTAACCAGTTCATAGCAACAATGAGTACAGATAGGTAAGTGTTTAAACTGTATATTTATATAATTTCATTACTATCTTCAATCGCTTACAGAGTTATGCGGATCTTTGATGTTAACACACGTCGTTGTTTGCATCGCGTGAGCAAGTCAACACTTCCTGTTAAGGAGGGACACGAGCTGCACGGTCGCAGCGTGCGCTTGTATCACGACGGCACGCTGCAGACTTTCTTTAGACGCCTCTGCTTTACACCCGATGGCAAACTGTTGCTTACTCCTACTGGCGTGACGGACTACGATGGCGTTCTCAAACCCACGAATACCAGCTACGGCTACAGTCGCTACGATCTGAGCAAACCTGCATTCGTTTTGCCCTTCCCGAATGAATACACTGTGGCCGTGCGCTGTTCGCCAGTACTGTACCGTCTGCGACCGTTCAATGCCGAGAAGAATCCACCAATCATATCACTGCCTTATCGCATGATCTACGCTGTGGCCACCAAGAACTCTGTGTTTTTCTATGACACCCAGCAGCCAGTGCCCTTTGCCATTGTCTCTAACATACACTACACACGATTGACTGATCTGACGTGGTCAACTGATGGCAATATACTGATTGTCTCCAGCACAGATGGCTTCTGCTCGCTGCTGACCTTCGCCGAGAATGAGCTGGGTGAGCGGTATGAGGAAATGGATGCAGTGCTGTGCGCTGCTGCCAATACTATTGAGAATCCGCCACAACGTATACGTAAGCAGAAGAAACAAAGGCAGCATAAACTCTCTGTGGATGAACCGACTCCACGTCAGCCACTGCAAGAGAAGATGAAACCTAACGGAATTGAGACGAAGCCAACGAATGCAGATGTTAGTAAAGAGAGCAACGAAATTGACTTGGAGCCCGAGAATGATTCGTCCCTGCAGAGCAGCAGCTCTACAACATCATCGAACAGTCCCAAGTCAGTGGCTAAGACCGAAGTAAAACCACAGCCCATTGCCATCAGACGTGCACCTCGTAATGTGACCGAACCAACACCAATTGCAATACGCCGTTCGCCGCGAAAGGTGACGGAAGTGACGCCCACGCCAATTGCCGTGAAACGAAAGGCAAGTGCAGATGAGGAGGCTGTACAGAACAAACCGCCCAAGCAGCCACTGATTGTCCTGCAAAAACCCCTCGAAGCTGTACTCGATAAGGAGATTATCAGCTCCGACGAGAAGTTTGAGTCGCCAGAGAAGAAATGCAGGCCTGCTACGCCAATACAGATACGAAGACAGCCACGCACACCGGGCAGCAGCAACAGCAATAGCAATACGATGACGCCCAAGTTACTGCCCGCCAAACATGCCACGCCCATTGCAGTGCGTCGTACGCCCCGTGTACTGATTGAAGCGCCTGCCGTAAATGCGCCTGTCGTTGTAGAGGAAGCAATGGATGCTTGGCCACTAGTGGAAGGTGTTACTCCACTGTCAACAGATGAGAAGAGCGGCTCCCCCGTTAAAAAGGAAGATAGCAAAGCTAAGGAGACTCAGCTTATTATCAACGAGGCGACTTGCGAACGCACTGAAGACATTCGTCTGGTTTACGAAGACACACAAGAGGAGGCAACACCTAAAAAGGAAGCGCCCGCGGCAAAAGAAACAGCTGCACTACCTGTAGCAACAGCAACAGCAACAATAATAGAATCTGCGACTAATGCCTCGCCAAAACCAACAACGCCAAACCCCAAGACGCCGCGACGCGTTTCATTGCGAACGATTTCGACGCCGAAGTCTAAAAAGAAACTGATAGAATAGAGAATATTAGCATTACGAACATTTTAGCCTAGCCTTAATCGATTTATATCACTTCTTAAATATAAATAAAACACGCAAACAGACGGTAACAGATCAACTGGACATCTACTCATCTCCCACTGCTTTTCAGATGGAACAAAGTTGGCTGGCACATGCCCTGCAGCCTGTGACAGGTCATTCAAATGATTTACTCACCACGCAAATCCTTGAAGGAAATTCAGTTTTAATTATTGACACTGGAAAATATCCTTTGGATGACTATGTCCAGCCACTGGGCCAACAAATTGATACAGGAATCGCACGTAGCAAGATCATTATTTTAGTGGCTACGCGCAAACGCTTACTGGAACTGCGAGAAGCATTCGCGACCCAGCTTAGCAAAGACTGTGGCTTGTTGATAGTTACTACGGAGCAGTTCAGCAGATTGAATTTAGAGCAGCAGCTTTCCCAATCTCATTTAGATTGTCTAATCCTTGATGAATACGAAAAGTTACGAGCTTATGACGGCATCAGATTTCAAGCATGCAAGTCGGAACTATTGAAGTATTGCAAGTCTACGCAGATGGTGGTCACCAGTCGCCTGTGGCAAGCCGAAGAAATGAGAGAGCTGTTGCAGCACGCAAGGCAGCCATTGCTGTGGTTTAAGGATCCATTGGAAGCGGCTGCCTATGGTGGAATGTTGTTAGATGTTACTTTAGCCGAGAATGTAGAGCAACAGTTGCAGCAGTTAATGGCCTATCTCATGCGGAATCCACCGGAGAATCAACGTACTCTCATCTTCTGTGCTCGCAGTGCAGATTTAATGTTACTACAAAAGCATTTACCAAAGAACACTTGCCTGCTGCATCGCGGACGCAAGGATAAGGCACGCATCGAGCAATGGCAGCGGCAGGTAAGCCAAGGAACGTCCATAAAAGATTTCTATATAATAATATATATATATTTTACAGCACTCGGGCAAAATATTACTGTTGCAGTCACATGCGCCGGAGTTGCATGTGGACAACGTGCAATGTTTGATACACTTCAATATGCCGCTCACTTGGAGTCAATTCCGCAAACGTTTTGCTGTTTTCCATAATCAAATACCCAATGTCTTCATGCCCGAGGAATCCAAGCCTCAGCTGCAATCGCTGGTGCTGCTGGATAAGGAAGGCCAGCAGTCACTGCCACAGCTAATTGAATTCATGCAACAACACGGACAGCGGATTGACAATCTATTGACTGCGGCGCATGCGCAGCTGCTGGCGACACGTGAAGCGACCCTGGCGGCGCGTCAATGTGTGCTGTGTCCCGTGCTGTTGCTCTACGGTCATTGCGTGACGTCTACCTGCCAATATCGTCACACGCTGACAGACAGCGATCGCAATTGCGGGACTGTACCTCGTGTCGGAGCAATACGGTTTCAGCTACTGAAAGTGAGTGTGAAGAAGGGTTGAAGGAAGATAGATTTAATTATTAAATTCTTGTCTCCCATACAGATTTGCACTCCCGCTCACTTTGCTGTACGCTTGGTGGCTCAAAGGACTTCGGATGAGTTGCCGTGGGAGTCCTTATCGGTAACACAGCACTATGACCAACTGCAACAGCAACTGAGGAACTATTATGCCACTTCAGAGCATTGTGTGGCGCCTCCTTTATTGCAGCTACAGCAAATTTGCGTGCGTAAACTTGCTAACAATCGCTACGAACGCGTCTGCGTCACTTTTGTTTCCCCCTCTTCTTCAAATCCCACATTGCGTGTCAAGCACATGGACTTGGACACTGTCATCCATCATGTGAAGCTATCTGAGCTGCTTGTCTGTCCACAGGAGTTGCAACAGATCGAAGCATTAGCACTGGATGTGCGTCTGCCTGGAATTGTGCCCTACAATGGTGAAGAGATTTGGCAATGCACTGAGACAGCATCAGCTGCTGAGCTGCTGCAGACTGATGCCATCTATGAGGCAACAGTAGACTTTAGTTTATCCCACACAATCTTTGCAAGCAACTTGAAGCTGCAATCAGTCGAGTATCGAGAGCAACTGCAGCAGAATTCCCTTGGAAAATTTGTTGAGCAAGTAAAAGAGCGGTTAGAACAGTTGGTGAATGGTTTTTAAAATTAAAATTTAAGTGTATTGTATTGTATGTAAAAAACTGTACTAAAGTAATGAAAAGGCTTTGTTTTTTGTATATTTTAAATCTAATTTTTATTCAAGTTTAGATGATTTAAGTACAGGCGTCATAAGAGAATACATTTTCAAAATCTTGTTGTATTTACCCTGAAAATATATTATATTATAAAATACAAATCTACGTATTTTATTGTTATTTAATTTGCAATTTTTCTGGTTTTTCTTTTAATCTTTTTCGGATTTTTCATTTGTTTTTATTTTGAATTGTTTTGTTTGCAGCTTTGTTGCGATAGCATGGCACTTTGCCTTGTCGAAGTCTAAGAGCCTCCTCTGCAGATTGGTCTTATCGCATGGGTTCAAGTTTCGACAAGCTATATACGTAATTCCAGATGGGCTCGTCACTCGTTCGCTCTCTCTCTTTCTCTTTTCTTCCTCTTTCTCTCTTCTCTCTTATCCCTTTTTAATTATGCAAGTGTAGCGTAATTGAAGCCATTAAAGCGGCAACAATTTTTATTTAATGGAAATTATTCAAGACGGAATGTGTAGTACAAAAATAACAATAATAAACTTGTCTACGATATTGATCGACTGATAAGAATAAAACAGGTTAAATATGTGACATTTGTTGGTAGATAGGGTGAACTGCAGCAAAGCAGTGGCATTCTAGGGTTAATCGACACAGAACATAACCCAAAGTAAAGCTTAATTGGCAATCATAATAAGCGCGCTCTATAATCGTCTACAGGTTGTTTTCATGCTCAACAAAAAACAAACAGTTTTTTGCTGTTTCTCCTTCTACTTTCGGCAGATTTGGGGGGCCACAGGCCAAGCGGCGATAATGGCAGAGAGCCAGACAACAGCTGAGCAGCGAACCAAGTGCAATGGGAAGGTAAATCAACTGGTGGCAGGAGGCGCGTCTGCCGGCACATGTGGTGGGCGGCACGTAGCAAGCGGCAAGAAGGCGTGCCAGGGTTAGGGGGTACGGGCAGAGGGCAGCCTGGGCATGCCGCTTATCTTATCAGTCCGCGCCGTATGCTGGCGTCGTATGCATAAAAACAGAAGAGCAGAAAACAGAAAGAGCGAAATATAAACTGAACTGAAATCGAAAACGAATCGAGAGATGTATGTGGTGTGTGGCGTGTGTGGTACGTGGTATAAGTACATCTGTTACTGTTACTTAAGCGCAACGTCGCCCATAGAGTTTCAGTTTGGTTTGTTGTGTGAACGCAGCAACAAGTGCCCCGCAGTAGCAGCAGCAGCAGCAGCAAGAGCAGCGAAGCACAACAAGTGCCACGGAATAGTCTAGAGAAAGGGAAAGAGAGAAAGAGGGAGAGAAAGGAGAAGAGTTTCCACACGCGCGACACACTCCGGCCATTAGTCTGTGTGCATTTAAATATAAATTCGCATTAGGACGCTGCAGCTTCATCAAATTAAGTGCAACGAAATAAATTCATTAAACTGCGCGGAATTCAATTGGCAGCCGACACAGCGACAGCGACAGCAACGGCAACAGCAACAACAACAGCAGCATCAACCGCAGCAACAGCTGAGCAAAAAGTGAAAGGAAGCTGAAAGGGAAAGAGGAAACAGGAAAAAGCGACGAAGCAGAGACAAAATGCTGCTCAAAGGCATCCAGTTGCTGCGCAGCGGGTGAGTTTGTAATCTGGGGCAGAGTGTGGGCCGCACTAAGCGGGTCATTGTCAGCTTGCGGTCTAGCCAAGGGCCGACATTGTTTGGCCTGCTTGTCTTACCAATTGCATGTTTGTTACAATATTTTATTCGTCATTGATAATAACCTACCTCAAGAGCACCTAAATTACCCCTTCCCCCACTAGAACAGTGTAAACCTTATTGCGACTTTAGCTCATTAAACTCAATGAGAGGAAAATTCCACTTTACGCTTCCTATGCAGCAGATTGTAAATACACATAAAGAGCATCCACAACTACAACAACAACAACAGCTGCAAGAGCATCAATGTTAATATCGCCAAGCCGCAGATAGTCCAGAAAGAAGATCATTGCACTCGCAAAGAACAGAAGAGGGGAGATCAGAGAGTCTATAGCTGCGCCTGCTATTGCTCTCTCTTTCTTGCTCTCCCGCGCGTAAAAGTTGTTTACGTCGTCGGTTTGTTTATAAACAATTTTTCACGCACGCCTGTTAACCCTCTACAGGCCCCCTGCGAGCCATAGTTTATTTTATCAATGAAATCTAATTTACTGCCACGCTCTAGAGTAAGCAGGGGTTTTTGGTTGTCAAACTAAAATATTAAAACAGCGTCATTATTTATTAATATAAAATCACTAGGAATCGTTCTAGTTCCTTCTGAACTTAACCTAATGTGTAGCTTAAAATATAATGTTATGGGTAAAATCCTTAAATATAATATATACAAATGTATACTAGAGGGATTAAGATATCTTACGACTAAGGAGTTTATGCGGATAGATTCTTTTCAGACGTCGGAGGGAAATGGTGTCGGCATATCGGCTGCTGTGGAAGTTAATTTGATCTCCCAATGGGACAGCTTTTAAATCCCTAAAGATGACTCGGTTACTTACTTACGTACCAGGTAACCCAACTGGGGAACTCCCCAGACTTGAATGGCGTACGTAGGTCAGCGTTGCGGGTGCAACTAGGGTGCATATTAGGGTTATAATGGCTTTTATTAACAGAGCCTCAGTTGTTTAGCAGCATGTTTACATGAAAATCTATCGCTGCCTCCGTCTTTTAACAGAATAAATCACAGATAACATGTGTTATTGTATTGCATACCGAGCAGCGCTTTTTTTCTGTTAGCGTCGTTTTTTAAGCAATAAAACCGTAGCATACTTTAGAGCTGTCTGCATAATCACTAAGCTGTAATTTGCTCTGCATACTTTTTTTGCCGACAAAACCTCACTTGCTTTTTTCTGCTTTATGCTTTGCTTATCATCTGACGCCTCTTTTCTCGTACCCCCTCAAATGCCCACACCTCGCTGTATTTTTGTGTTTTTGTTTTGGCTCCGGTTTTTTCTGCTCTGCGTGTGTGTGTGAATGTGTGCAACGTGCGAGGGAAGCCGAGAGTCAGAAGCGATCGGTGAGCGACGCTGCAGTTGACCGACTGGTTCTGCCGCCTATCTCTGTGTCTGTGTGGGTCTATGTGTGTGTGTGCAAGTATGTGACGTTTATTGGCGGGTAAACAAGCAAAAGAAAAACAAATGCTGTTGCTGGCGCTGCCGTTGCTGCTGGCTTTGTTTTTGAGGGCGCCTAGCAACAGTGCCGGACACTGGAAATAGAAAAAAAAGAACAGCCGAAATCTCTTTTTGCTTTTAGCTACTTGTTTGGCTTGTTGTTGGCCGCTTTTGTTTTGATAGCCGCTTTGGTGTGGCGTGTTTTGTTGGCCCAGGTGTGTGCGTCACTGACAACATTGCATTGGCTTTGCTTTACATTGGTTTCCGTTTTTATGCGCCCCTTATCAGAGAATGCAGGCACAGGGAATCGAAGTATCTGTCAGATACATTGCCAGCTGGCATTGTGCAATTCATTCAGCGACGTCTCTCTGCTCTGACACGCTGTTGATAACCTTAGACAACCCGACGACAACGACGAGCGAAGACAACAACATTGTTGCTGCCGTTGTTTTTGTTGATCGGCATTGTTATTGTTATTGACGAGCCCCCCAAGAGAGCGTGTGTGTGTGTGGAGTAGCAAGAGAAATGGGAATAATAACAATATGCAAATAACACAATAATATTTGTGCATTTCCATTTCAATAATAAACGCAACACAATCTGCTGACCGACCATGGGGCCACAGTGCGTATGCGTAATGGCCATGAAAGCAATTACAGGCCAGGCCACGCGCCTTTTTGCTTATCACTTTTCGCCAGAAGTCTCTTTGTCACTTTTCACTATCAATCAAGTTTGGAAATTCTCGAAAGACTCAAAACAGTAACAGAAATACACTCGCTAATTATGTCGAATTGTTTAGAGCTTATCAGTTAATTATTTGTTTACCCGTTACGTTCTCGACTATATAGAATACCATACAGTATATACGAATACCTGTTCTATATATGCCTATATCGGAACAGATTAGATACGCTGTACCCATTTCGATGGTTGGGTAAACATATGTTCCACTGCGCCCAATACGATATCATATTCATGACGATTTCAATAGATACAGTACTACGTACCAGTATTTGTATTTGTATCTCTATCTGTCTCTGTAGTGCACTCACTGTATCCGTAACAATCTACTGCGACTTTGTTCCCCTTTGTCTGCCCATGGAATCGCCCAGAGCACCCGCATAGACAATTGACGCGACGACGAGGACAGTGCAGGGGCGTGTAATCTGTATAGGGCGCGTTCGTGTTATCAGTTTCGGCAAGCAAAGTCGATGCTTCTGGTTGTTCCCTGGACTTTGGTACAGCTCATTAAGACGCGACTACGACGACGACGACGAGTACAATTAAATAGCGTTACACAAAAAGGCAATTCCACCTCTCTAGAGTACCCAGTACCAGTTCTTACTGGTGCCGCATGTTGTGGGGCAACTTTCAACTTCGCAGTCTGTGGACCTTGACCTTCGATGCGGCGGCACCATATCGCGTTATATGGGACGCCTAGGACAACATTCCTTGAGACTTGTGGCAATTAACAATCTGATAGTTTGCAGATAAAGCGAGCTGAAGGTATTTTCAAATATGGAATCGATTGCGGAACTATGTCAGACTATAAATGATTACGTTTTTTAGAATCTTTAATTAGTTTCCTGTAAAGGGAAATATGAAGATGTGAATCATTTAGTACCCAGTTAGCTAGGTGCAGCCCTGATCCTAGGTATAAATGAACCCCAGCAGATAAGGCTAGTGTGGAAACAATTTTGTGACGCCAGGAAAAACTTTCCATCGGTGCTCATCACACTGACAGATGACCAAGACAAATTTCCTCTATATCTATACAACTATCACTCATACATTTGTAGGCTATATATATATGTGTGTGTGCTAGATAGACGTCATAGTACAAGCGTCTATAAGCAGTTCGGTAGTCTATAAACTAATAAATAACAATAAATACTTACAGTATAAATTGTCGAGTTGTTCAGCTTATTACGCGTTGCGCCTGAGCCACGCGCCTTGTCTAGGTACTTTGGATCGGCAGGTGCGAACTGGTTTAAACTGGCACTGAAAACTCGTTTCGTTTTTGGCTTCGTTTGACTAAGGTTTTTTGACGATGGACGCCGCCTGATAAGAACACAAACAATAACGAAGCCTTCGAGTAATTTGTCTGATTAGGGGCCTCTCCTCGCTGCTGTTTCTTCATGTTCTTGGGCTTGTTTTCGTTCTCTATTCTCTGTCAAGGCAAGTTAATGAACTTGTCCAGTCAGCAAGGCACGCTAACAACCTGTTTGCCAAAATGAAGGTACCAAATCCCGCTGCCCTTAACATTGAAATTGAAATTCCTTTGAAATTCTCTTGCATCAGCCTTCATCAGAAAGAAGCCCAGTCACAATTTCCATGTTTCTCTGTTGCCACGCATCTTGAAATAAAATTGCCACGTCATACATATACACACCTGCATATACACACAGATATGTACAAATAATAGACATATTGTTGCTGATATAGCGCCTATAAATTTTCCCGTATATATATAGAGAAAACACGCGCTTGTTAATTTTCTGCGTTATTCTTTTTGCAACGCACGAGAAAAAAGGCAAACAAAATATATAAAAATAAAGTAGAAAATACAAAAATAAATGTGTCGCAGACAGCGCATCGTATATGCTCATTAATACACTCCTTAACAGGGTATACGAAACTAGAATAACAATCACAATCAAATAAAAAGAAAATAGTCTCTAATCCAATGGAATTTTTTTATTTTTATAGTGCACCCTTTATTCTAATAAATGTATTGATAATAATAAACTACAGGGTATCTCTCAGTCCCATCTCTGTTACTAAAGGGCCACACAATGCAGCTGTGTGCAGTATGTAATGAAAAAATGCACTTGCCATTTTTGCAAATGCCAACGGAATCGACGCTCCCATTTAGCTAGCCCCTCCCTCCCCCTCTCTATGTGTAGTTTTCTTTCTTATCATCCAAAATAGATTACCAGTTCCGTGAGAGCGCGTGGCAGTCATCAAATATTTGAAAACAAAGATCTGTGCCGAATAATTAGTTAGAACACTCAACACTTAAGGCAACTGATAATGCGCGTCAGTCCCGAGTTTCCACTTTTCGGAGTCCAAACACTACTTCTATAAACACAGAAAAAACCCATGATACCCATTAAAATGCGCATGTCTATGGTCAGTCCCTGTTCGTATGATCAAGAGAAGTTGGAATGAATTTACATAAAGGGGCTCACGCACAAGTTTAGCCAGTTTTATAGCTCTATAAAGCGTCTACAGTCTGGCAGATTTGTATCAGACACATGAATATATGTATATATCTTTGGGGGAAGAAAACGATAACAAAACAAAGAATCACGGCAAAGTGGAGAGTCAAACATGAGCCAAGCGAATGACAGTGAACGAATAGAAAACAAGTCAGTAAGCGAGTCTGCTAGACGGGGATATACCCACTATAACTGCATAAATCATAACGATGATACTGAACATTGTACGTACAATATATGAACATTCTAGCTTTAAAATGAAACTTGCAATTCGTTGTTTTCTTTATTTATGATTGAGGAACAGGGTGTAGTCCGTTTTCAAAAGGAACTTGTGCTGTGTAAAACAATAAGATATATTTACAGGAAATTTGGTGCTAGCTTCAATATCAACTGAGATCTAGGTGTTCATACGAACAGAAAAACAGATAGACGGATAGACGAACAGGCAGACATGGCTATATCGACTTGGCTGTTTCAACTGAGCAGTAGTAGAGCTATAATACTCTACTAATACTCTAAATAATGCTATAATTCTGTTTATACACCACAAGTTAGCGGGTACCAAAACTGTCAATTAGCTAAAAACGCGCAGAGAGAAGAAAATCAAAATAAATAATTCAAACTTCATCTACTTTTAATTAACAGACTAATTAATTAGCGCTGTGCGAAGCTGAAGGTAAAGATTGGCTTGCAAAATATGAAAGATATATTGGTGTGCAAATATACTATATATAGACTAATAATATATAGATCAAATAGGGAAACCTGTTATAAATGTGGCAGATTTGTTTTGTATTGTTTGAGGACCTTTGCACTTTCTTTGCTTTGCTTTCAATGTGCTTGGGAAACTTCCACAATTTTCATATTGAGTGTGCATTATTGAAGTACTTTGTATAACCCGTATATATCGGAAATTTCAAGTGCCTGTAGCTTTCCACTGGTCGTAAATATCAGTTGTATCACACGGCTAACTCTAGTTGGGGCAGCAGCATCGAGTGTGCTCGTATCGTATATATTATCATGCCACAGTCATGCACATAATGTGTGCTAATGACACTATCCACACCAGACAGACCACACCACACACCAGTCACCCACACACTCGCCGGCACAACACACTCCACACACACACCACACACACACAAAGTTGATCAGCAAAACGCGCTGACAGAAAATGCGCAGTTCCAAAAAAACTACAGCGACTAAATTGGAATACATAAATAAATATGCTATGTATGTGACGTCAGAGTTGTCGGGGCGGGTTGAACGAGTTCGGACTTTGTACCCCACTGACAATGTAACCCAGTCTGCGTGTGCGAGTGTGGCCCAGTTACAGAGACACTCGATAAACGATGAACGATTGAAGGGCAGATGAGCTTATCGGCTTATCGCACTGTTTGCCAAGCTAATCCCAAATTCAGAATGCAACTGCGTCGCAGCCAGGCTAAAACTAATTGCAGCGTTAATTACAGAACATTTTTGGTGCTCTGTAGCAGTAGATTTCGTTAGAAAGAGATGGCGATAGAGAGATAGGAACACGTCAGTTCCGAGAACTCAGCGACAGCTCAAAGCAAAACAGAGACACGCGTTGGCTGACGAAACATTGCATCATGCGCTGCGAGACGATGAAAGTGACGAAGTCATGACGTCTCTACCTCCGCTCTTCTCTTCTCTGCTGCTCTCTATCGTACATCCGTCTGTCTCTCGAATTGAAGGTTGTCTTCTCTCTTGGAATCCCCAAAACGAACGCGCTGTGCAAAAGTCTGAGCAAGTTTTTCATACAAAACATAAATAAATACAGACGAGGGGGAGCAATATTATAGACTAGCAAATACCCAGTGAATGTTGGAGAATATATAAAGTATTAAGTTAGTTATTAATATTAGTTTATTATTTTATTATTAGTTTATGAGTTATTTTTTTAAACAGAAAACCGATCTTCTGGAACTCTCCACACATGTCTTTGTATCGTTTCTTTACCTCTTCAAGTAACGACGCCACGGAAACAGCCAGAATATTGTTAGCGAGTTTCTCTCTTTCTCTACCTCTCTGTCTTCCTTTCCCCTTGTCCGTCCAGCACATACAACCGCAGTCTAATGTTCACAGGGTATACAGCGAAACCTGCACAACCAGCCATGAACAGCTGATTAGCCAGTTTTGTTTTATTTAGCTTTTTTTACAGCGTGTCGAACTCTTTTCCAGCAGCTGTCTGCGCATACTCAGAATGCCAATTGCGGTACAGTTGTGCCCAAGCTGCGTTAGTTGCCACAGCTGTCGGGCAGCTCTCCCGAGACGGCTCGGGCTAATTCATGACTAAGGTAGAATTCTCTTGAAAGATTTTCCTGCATAAGTAATGAGTAAATCTTCCTCAACTAAGTTTCTTATCTTTGCCCAACTTATGCCATTTTATATCCTATAATATAGTCCTAATTTTAGTATATTATTCCTAACCTAACTTTCTGATCTCTACCTACTCTAAACCCATGCTCTACCCTGCTCTCTTCCCCTTCCTTCAGGTTAGTAACTCCATCCAAGCGTTACAACTTTCGTTTGGTTTGTCGCGCTCTCTCCGTGCAATATGGAGATGCCAAGGCACTGACGCCCGCCGTCAAGGATTACGTGGAGCAGTGTGTGGGCCTCTGTAAGCCAGACCGCATTCACATCTGTGATGGCAGCACGGAGGAGAGCAAACTGCTGCAGGGCCTGATGCTCAAGCAGGGCACCATTGTGCCGCTGCCCAAGTACGAGAACTGCTGGCTGGCACGTACCAATCCCGCCGATGTGGCCCGCGTGGAGTCCAAGACATTCATCTGCACCGAGGAGCGTGAGGAGACGATTCCCACGCCCAAGGAGGGCGTCAAGGGTACGCTGGGCAACTGGATTTCCCCCATCGACATGGACGCAGCCATTCAGCAACGCTTCCCTGGCTGCATGAAGGGACGCACCATGTACGTGATACCCTTCAGCATGGGTCCAGTGGGCTCGCCCCTCTCGAAGATCGGCATTGAGATCACCGACTCGCCCTACGTCGTTGAGTCCATGAAGATCATGACGCGTTCCGGGGAACCAGTGCTGCGAGTGCTTCAACAGGGCGACGGACAGTTTGTCAAGTGCCTCCACTCAGTGGGCACACCAGCCAGCGGGGTACATGCCCAGGCCTCTTGGCCCTGCGATCCCGAACGCACCATCATCCTACACAAGCCAGCCGAGAATGAAATCGTCTCTTACGGCTCAGGCTACGGAGGCAACTCGTTGCTTGGCAAGAAGTGCTTCGCCCTGCGCATTGGCAGCACCATTGCCAAGCGAGAGGGCTGGCTGGCAGAGCACATGCTCATACTGGGCATCACTAATCCACAGGGTAAGAAAATCTATGTGGCGGCCGCCTTCCCCTCGGCCTGCGGCAAGACCAATCTGGCCATGATGACGCCCACGCTGCCCGGCTACAAGGTGGAGTGTGTGGGCGACGACATCGCCTGGATGAAGTTCGACTCGCAGGGTGTACTGCGTGCCATCAATCCCGAGAATGGCTTCTTTGGCGTGGCTCCTGGCACCTCTCGCGCCACCAATCCCATTGCCATGGACACAATCTTCCGGAACACGGTGTTCACCAATGTGGCATCCACCTCAGATGGCGGAGTCTACTGGGAGGGCATGGAGAAGTCTCAGTTGAACAATGTCACTGTCACCGACTGGTTGGGCAAGCTGTGGTCACAGGAATCCGGCAAACCGGCGGCTCATCCCAACTCGCGCTTCTGCACGCCCGCCTCTCAATGTCCCATCATCGATCCCGCGTGGGAGGACAGTGCAGGCGTGCCCATCTCGGCAATACTTTTCGGCGGACGTCGTCCAGCAGGAGTTCCTCTCGTATACGAGGCACGAGACTGGTCCCATGGCGTCTTCATTGGCGCCGCGATGCGCAGCGAGGCCACGGCGGCGGCCGAGCACAAAGCCAAGGTGATCATGCACGATCCTTTCGCCATGCGCCCGTTCTTCGGCTACAACTTTGGGGATTATCTCGGCCACTGGCTTAGTATGGAGAAGCGCGGTCAGGTTCCCAAGATCTTCCACGTCAACTGGTTCCGCAAGAGCGCAGACGGCAAATTCCTTTGGCCTGGCTTTGGCGACAATTCTCGTGTGCTTGACTGGATCTTTAGACGGGTGCAGGGCGAGAATTGCTACGAGGAGTCGCCAATTGGTCGTCTGCCCAGCAAGGATGCGCTGAATGTGGCCGGACTTGAAGGCGACGTGGATCTCAGGCAGCTGTTCGAGCTGCCCAAGGAGTTCTGGCAACAGGAAGTTAACGATATCGAACAATACTTTGAGCAGCAGGTGGGTGGCCATCTGCCACGCCCCGTTGCCCAACAACTGGCGGAGCTGAAGACGCGTGTGGCCACCATGTGATGTGGCTGGCTGCCATAGGTTATTGCTAATCTTAGTTTAATAAAGTCTAACACAAAAACAGAACAGAACAAAAAACCAAGGCTCGCTAAGATTCCGAGTCTATTTCCAACATTGGGCGGGGCATGGCCAAGGCTTATCAATTTATGAGAGTCGGAGGCCCGTCTGAGCAGTCGGCGTAAACAAGCATATAAATCCATAATCGCGCTAACCTTTCTGCACTGCTGCCAATTTAATCAAGATTCCCATTGGGAAAACAAGCAAATAAAACTGACTAAATTCGGGGCAACGAAAACTTAACGTACCCTGATCTTTAAATCAGCCCGAACGTGCCTCCGTCAGTTGCCAAGGTCTGATTATAGACCAAGAGCAGCTGGGTGGTCCGATGTGACAAATACCAAGCCTAAAAAAAGATCGCATAGGGGAGCGATAAGGCTGAGGAAGAAGAAGTTGCACATCCGGTTCACTCTTTACTTTACAGAGCAGATAATGATCGAATGAAAAAAGAAGCTAAATATCTTATCTAGAGACTTGAATAGATTACTTGTAGATCCCATCTATGGTTAAAGTGGATCCTAAACAAAAGATGAGAAATTAAGGTAAATGATCTAACGACTTGTGTAGAACATAGTTCATTCCTGGGATGATTAAAAACGATCCTTAAGAGAAGATGAGAAATGAATACTTAAAAATTTATTTGAATTAAAAAGAACATAAACCTTTCCTAATTACAACTTCCTCTTTAAAGAGATATTGAACAAAAGATGAGAAACGAAACTAAATAATCTATAGACTTATAAAGAACATTTTTTCTTGTCTGTACCACTTTGCATTTTGTTTAGTCCTTAAAGCAAAACAATTCATTTGCCAATCTCAAGATACTAAACGAAAGAAAATTCATCATATTAAATCTTATATAAAACCTTGTTCATTTCCGACTACGATTTCTCGAAGAACAAGAAGCCAAGAAAAAGTTGAAAAGCAAAGCTATATGATCTAGAATTTATTTAGCACATAGTTAATTCCCAATTCCGCTTTGCATCTCGTATAGTCCTAAAATTAAACAGTTTTATTTGTCAATCACAAGATCCGGCTATGAACTATAAATATTTGCTATAATTAGAAAGGCATTTTCCACTAGCAGGGGCTCGTTAATCAGCTGATAACCCAGACAAACTGCACTATATTTGTTATATATAGCGAATTTACATAAATATTGATTTCCCTCAATATGGGAACTGTAACTGAACGATTGACGTAAGTTCGCAATAAGCTCAACTCATCGTTGGCAAACACGATCGCTGCTATAAAGCAAGTCAATCTTTGCACGTCGCAGGGTTTTTAGGCAAGGTAGGTGGAGGAGGAGGCGAAGCAGGAAAAGGGGATTGACATGGACGTAGACTGGGGAGGGCAGACACAAGCCGACGATGATGTCGTTGCCGTTGCCGCTGCTGCTGCTGCTGATGATGATGATGATCACGCTTATCAAGCTCAACTAGAAAAACAAGTCCATGGTTTATAAATAAAATACACGAAAAAATTCAACGAATTTCATTTGTTTTTGCTGTTTTTTTTGCCATTTTAAGAGGCGCGTGGAGACGGCGAACCTTTTATAAGAAGTAAAAAACTAGATCAGACAAGGATGTATGTATAGGGTATCCTCAGCGCGGTTTACTGCTGCAGAATGTTTTGGGAAACCTTCATTTCTCCTTCTGAGAGAACACATGATCGAGAGAAGACGTTCGGCTATTCTTGGTCATTCCAAATGTCACATTAATAGAATGAGTAGAATCGCAAGGCGTGTGCTGGCCATTCATGGCCTCCAAACTGGATGTTTTGGCTGACGGCCATGGCCGGCATTGGGCAGGAGAATTGTAGGAGAATCGAACACGAGTTCTCTGCTATTTTTTTTTGCCAGATCATTGAATTTTCCGTCACCAGTTTGTGTTTTTAATAAAAGAAAAACGATTTTGATTGCCATGTGATGTTTTCTTTATAGAAAAGAGAAACAAAGACGTAGGTGGGCGCGTGTGCCTAAGAAAGGCGAGAAGAGCTGGGAAAAAGAGGTAAATTTCAATAGAATAGATAGCGAAAGTGTGTCTAAAAAGTATTTTAAGTAACCTAATTGACTTCTACAGGGAAGAGGAAAAGAAACAGCAAATGCTTCACTTACTATCTGCAGAGGAAGAGCAGCAGTATCTAGAGTTGTAGAAGGGGCCTGTCTGGCAGGCATTTACAAGCATAATCGATAAACGCAGCTGCCCGAAGAGAGGCCCGTGTTGTGTGGCGATATCTAGTGAAAATCGAAATAAACAAACTAATTAAATTAGCAGCTAACGGCAATATCAACAAGACCTTATCAATGCGAGTGTTCCCCTATCAGAAACCCAAAAAAAAAGAGAAGCAAAGAGACAAACAATAACTGAAATAAATGTAGAAACAAGAACAACAACATACGATTACTACGCGCATCTGACTGTTGCCAAGCAGGCCCGTTCTTGGTCGCGCGCACTCATCCCCTCCCCCACTCGCCCTCTCTCTCTCCCATCTACTGCTGCTGCTGCTGTGAAAAACCAAAACAATCGGCGAGCCTCCTCGTTGGGGGCCAATCAGCGCGCACGAAGTTTGACCCGACGATCGAACGACGCGACGACGCGAAGGCGAGCCGAACCCCCGTGCACACGAAGCCGATCGCGCACGAAACGTTCTAGTCGCATCGGGCAGGCACCAGCGCAGCGTATAAAAGGCCGAGCCCGCTGGCAGTTGGCATCAGTTACTCGTGGACTGAGTAAATGGAAAGATCAAGTGAAACATTTAATTTCAGTGATCTGAAAATCAAATTAACTTTTGACAAAAAACTCTGGCGTAACATACGAAAGAGCAGCTACAACAAACAGTAAAGAATATACAAAAAAAACAAACAAATATATAAATTACAGCAAAACTGTAAATTGTGATAATCAAGTTGTGATATACTATAAACGCCATATTCCAAAGTCTTATAAAGCATAAAATAATTATAAATCTTTAAACCAACGCAAAACATCAACAAAAACTAAAACAAAATGCCTGAGCTCATTGAACAAAGCAAAATTATGTAAGTAGAGTTGCTGCTAGAAAAACCCCGAAAATATGTCTGACACTCCTCTACACTCTCCTACACGCCATCAACTCGTCACACAGTGACCCACAAAAGTATTTTTAACGCAATGTTTCATTGCATTTGCGAAAAGTATTTTCGTTTGGCATTTCAATTTGTGAAACTTGTTTGGAATTTCCCAGAATTGATTTATTAAAATTAAATTCGATTCAAGCGAAAAACATTTAATAAATTAACGGGAAATTTCAAGCGAAAATCCCCTTACCACCTTCCTCCTCTCTTGCAATGCGTGACTTACATTTTCCTCCTCTCTCTCTTCAGCTCCGCCAACAGCTGCGCGCTGCCTCAGCTGTACAAGCAGCGCCAGAACAACTGCGGCCTGTACAGCCACATTCGTGGTATTCCCACCTCCTATGGCGATGTCAACTCACTGACCGCCGGCGTGCTCAACTTCGTCGAGGAGGCTGTCGCCCTGTGCCAGCCCGACCAGGTGCACATCTGCGATGGCTCCGAGCAGGAGAACAAGATGCTCATCAAGAGCCTCCTCGAGGAGGGCACCATTGTGCCGCTGCCCAAGTACGAGAACTGCTGGCTGGCACGCACCAATCCCGCCGATGTGGCCCGTGTGGAGTCCAAGACATTCATCTGTACCGAGGAGCGTGAGGAGACCATTCCCACGCCCCAGGAGGGCGTCAAGGGTACGCTGGGCAACTGGATTTCCCCCATCGACATGGACGCAGCCATTCAGCAGCGCTTCCCTGGCTGCATGAAGGGACGCACCATGTACGTGGTGCCCTTCAGCATGGGCCCAGTGGGTTCGCCTTTGTCGAAGATCGGCATTGAGATCACCGACTCGGCTTATGTGGTTGCCTCCATGCGCATCATGACCCGCATGGGCGCCGCTGTGCTGCAGCAGCTGGCCAAGAAGGAGGAGTTCGTGCGTGCTCTGCACTCTGTGGGCACTCCTGCTGACGGAAAGGTGGAGCAGCCCTCCTGGCCATGCGATCCCGAGCGCACCATCATCCTGCACAAGCCTGCCGAGAATCTGATTGTCTCGTACGGCTCAGGCTACGGTGGCAACTCATTGCTGGGCAAGAAGTGCTTCGCTCTGCGCATTGGCAGCACCATTGCCAAGCGAGAGGGCTGGCTGGCAGAGCACATGCTCATTCTGGGCATCACCGATCCCAAGGGTGTCAAGAAGTACATCACCGCCGCCTTCCCCTCGGCCTGCGGCAAGACCAATCTGGCCATGTTGAACCCCTCGCTGGCCAACTACAAGGTGGAGTGTGTGGGCGACGACATCGCCTGGATGAAGTTCGACTCGCAGGGTGTGCTGCGTGCCATCAATCCCGAGAATGGCTTCTTTGGCGTCGCTCCCGGCACCTCAATGGAAACTAATCCCATTGCCATGAAGACCGTGTTCAAGGACACCATCTTCACCAACGTGGCATCCACCTCGGATGGCGGTGTCTACTGGGAGGGCATGGAGAGCAGCCTGGCTCCCAATGTACAGATCACCGACTGGCTGGGCAAGCCCTGGACAAAGGAATCCGGCAAGCCGGCGGCTCATCCCAACTCGCGCTTCTGCACCCCCGCCGCACAGTGCCCCATCATCGATGGTGCCTGGGAGGATCCAGCTGGTGTGCCCATCTCGGCGATGCTCTTCGGCGGTCGCCGTCCTACTGGTGTGCCGCTCATCTACGAGGCACGTGACTGGACCCATGGTGTGTTCATTGGCGCAGCGATGCGCAGCGAAGCCACCGCGGCGGCCGAGCACAAGGGCAAGGTGATCATGCACGATCCCTTCGCCATGCGCCCCTTCTTCGGCTACAACTTCGGCGACTATGTGGCCCACTGGCTGAGCATGGAGAAGCGCGGTCAGGTGCCCAAGATCTTCCATGTCAACTGGTTCCGCAAGAGCGATCAGGGCAAATTCATGTGGCCCGGATATGGAGAGAACTCGCGTGTGCTCGAGTGGATCCTCCGTCGTTGCAATGGCGACAAATGCTACGCGGACTCGGCCATTGGTCGCATACCAGCGAAGGGTGAGCTCAACTTGGCCGGCATGAAGGAGCAGATCGATCTGAAGCAGCTCTTCTCGCTGCCCAAGGACTTCTGGTCGCAGGAGGTGAAGGACATTCGCAACTACTTCGAGTCGCAGGTGGGCGCTGATCTGCCTGCCAGCATCTATGCCGAGCTGGACAAGCTTAGCGAACGCGTTGCCGACTTGTAAATGGCGAGTCGAGAAGCCGAGAATTTATCACAAACATCACCCACACACACATACAGAATACCCTTCACAAACCTTATATACTCTGTATAATCGTGCTAACCTTCACTTAGTCGTTTCTTTAGCCCCTAAGCCGCAGACTTCCTACACTATTTATTGTTTAAGTTGTAAATACAAATATTTCTAAGATTATATTTTAACAAAGAAAACAAGAAAAAGAAGAAAAAAAACTAGAAAACTGAAATCATAATAAAACAAAAGATTTTATCACAAACAAATTGAACTGTTTTTCATGGGATTCCACAGATCATTGGGGAAGGAGAAAGAAAGGAAACTTGAGGAAAGTGTCATACCCTTGCAAGTTCTTTTCTCCAGCGTTTATTCCAATACTCTTTATACCATATATAATGGTGCAGAATTGAAGAGCATTATGTTTATTCAATATTAGGTCCAAGTTTGATTGGCACTGATAAAATGTATTAGTTTTTTCTAAAATCCAACCTCTTCTTTATATAAAACATTCATTCAAACATTGGGGCCATTATTTCTATGACTGCTATATGACTGCTCTATGTTTAAGTTGCCCAATTTTACTGAAATGTTATATGCATATTATATATATAAGTAAATTCTATAAACACCAGTAAGTTCTTTCAATATCTTGATGAATACACTACACTTAATAAACCTTTCGCAATGGAAACATGAATACTTCAAAATGCTTCACCATTTTTCTATAGGAAAAACATAAAGAACTCTTCAAATATAAATAGATAGCAACTCTATTGTCATAGAACAAGGAAACTGATACTAGTCAAGAATATATATTCCTTTATAAAGTCACAATGCATGCAATTTCAATCGAAAGATCAAGAAATGTAAGCACACGACGGAGCAGAGCAGTAAACGGTTTTGAAAAAGCACAAAGCAGTCAAGTTTGAGGGGTTTTCCAGGCTGGAAAGGAAGCTTTTTGTGCTGTGCCATGCGAAGCTTTTGTCATTATTTTGTCTGCTGTTGTTGTTGTTGCCGTTGCTTGCCACAAAATGCAGGCGATGTGCGGAGCTGAGACACAGTTCAGCTCGAGCTGCGTACGCGGTCGGTTCGGCCATTTTGTGCGGCAATTGCGGCACTTGCAGCGCGCGCGCTTGGCTACAAAGCGGAAACGGAAGTGCAGCGAAAGACATAAAGAAAGCGAGACAGACAACAACAGAGACAGAGAGAGAGAGAGAGAGACAGAGAAAGAGAGATAGAGAGAGAGAGAAAGAAAAGGAGTGGAGGAGAGTGGGTGTGAGAAGGCGCAGTACAAACTGTTGCTTACCTTCAATTGTTGTGCTCCTCATCTTCTTGTTGTTGTGCTGTGCTTGTTCTTCTTCTCGTTGTTGTTGTTATTGTGAAAGTTTCGTAACGCAATTAAGACAATTAGAAAAGTTAATTTCGGGAAATTGGCAACAAGCGCAAATTGCAAAATCAAGCGAAAATGGTAAACACAAAATACGATTCACCTGAACCGACCCCAGTTCCCTGCCCCTCCTTCTAAATTTAGAACGCTAACTGTTGCTCAACGTGTGGCAGTGTAAGTGAGTGAGTGTGTGTGCCTGAGATTGTGACTGTGTGTGTGTGTGTTTCTGCTTCTAAGCTGCGATTTGACATGTTGATTTATGCGCTTCTCTTTCCCCTCACGAAAGTTTCATGCTCTTACTACGGTGAGAGAGTGTGTGTATGAGTTCCTGTCTGTGTCTGTGTGTGTGCCTGTGTCTTTGTGTGTGCATGTGTGTGTGTCTCTCTGTGGTTGTGTGCTGCTGTTGCTGGGATTACGCGTGTCTCTGCTCTGGCACTTGTTGCGTCTCTTCTCGCCCGTCGTCGCACAGGACACTCGCTTAATTGCTAATCCTCGCACCCGACTTTAGCGCCAGACGCGTCTAATTACACGTAACTTGCCCCACCTTGCCCTGCGCCCAACTCCCACTGCACACTCCCCATTCCCCACTATCCCTCTCCACCTAGTCACCCCCTCTACCTGCTTAATTGTTCCCCACTTGCTGCCCACAAATGACGCATTTAAAAGCAAATTGCCCGCCAAATAGTGAGGGGAGCGTCCCTCCCAGACACACACACAAGCAGACACTGCACACACATATACACAGCACACACACGCACACAGTACACACACAGACAGACAGACTGGTGAACTTAATATGCCATCAACATGAGATTTGCACAAATGGCGCGCGTCAAGAATTATGTGTTGCAATAAAATCAATGGAGGAGAGGAAGAAAGACAGAGCAGAAGAGGGTGGGGGAAGAGAGGGGGAGAGCGGAAACGAGCAAGTGGCATAGGCTAATAACTAAGTTGCGAACGTGACTTTTAGCCTAGAATTCTAATTTGCCATTTGCCGGACTCAATCGACCCTGGGGCCGTGAGGCTTGGCCCTCTGGGCGCCGCTAAATAGGCTACACTTTCTTGACGTCGCTCGCATATTGTTTGATCCTAAGTGTTTTATGGACTTTTCTTGTTTATGCTGCACACAGAGACAGACACCAGCGCAGACACACACACACACGCACACCCAGTTACTTATACACATTTATTTTTACAAGAAACTCGCTTGGCCGAGAAAATATTTATGTTTATTTATGTGTGTGAGAGTGTATAGAGTGTGTGGGGTGTGTGTGGTATGTGTGGTGTGTGCAGTGTATGTGTGTATGTGTCCTGTGTGGCTGTGCATGCTTGAGCGGGTGTTAAATATGTGCTTAGCGGGTGCGGGCGTGTAATTAAGCCAGCTTTACTTAGAAGGGTTAGCTGGTCAGCCCCGGCCCCTAATACCCTCCGCCTCCCCTCTCCGCACTTAAGGCTAATGGCTGCCCGAGCAGGCGAACTGCACTTGATGATGATGACGACAAGGACGACGTCGGGTCACAGACATTTGAACTTTTTGATGACTGTTGGAACTACTTTGGGAGCACAGTACTTTCACAAATTACACCCTCACATATGCAAATCTCTGCCCCTCTTGCCACAAATTGCACGCCAAATCAAATCAGTTTCGGCTGGCTTAGCCTCGGGGTTATTTGGTAAAAGTATGCATAACTTTGAAATACAATCAACCTCAGGGCTGCCTGCCCTTTCTCGATTTCTTCATTCTTCTTGCTCCTTTCTACCTTTCCCCTCATCATTTATTTATACGTTGCTACGTTGGAGTTGTGTATTGCAATTAGATTGACCTGAAATCAGTTCAGCTTTATGCAAAATTCTCGCAAATTCCACACGCACACACACACACACATACACAACATGAGCTACCTTCTACTCCCCCTTTCCTGTCTCTGCCTCAGACATTCCTCTCTGTTATCTGAACCATGCATAGAGAATGTGCCTAATGCCAATACAAACCCGAAATCACTTCACTGCGAGTTCACAGATAGAGCGAACGAGATAGCAATCTCTACCAGCAGAGTGAGAGAGAAAGAATGGAGAGAGAGAGAGTGCTTTGCTCGTTTCTTTTGCCTATTGATTTGTCAGTGTCCGCAGATTTTCGCACAGCCAAAAACTGTTTGTCCAGGGCGAGTGCTGCGAACTGTTTCTGTTTTCTATTCAACGTTTTTATGATTATTCCATCCATGTCTCTGCATACACTCCACCTCTCCCCCTTTCTTCTCCCTCTCTCTCTCTCTCTCTCTCTCTTGGCTCCCTCTCTGTCTGTCTGTCTGTCCGTCCATCTGTATGATTGGTTGCGGTGGCAACCGGCCCAGGTTACGTGATTCCCAGGCACAGACTGAAGCGAAGTTAAGCTGCATTGAATGGACATCTTAACAATGAAATACCCTGTAATTATATATGAAGCATCACAGCTTAGCGCGTGCTACATTATTCCCTAAATTTTCGGTCGTTTTCTTGAGCAGCTTACAAACAGTTAAGCCTCATTTTGCAAAGAACTTTGCTTCTACTTTATGTTTCCTTTTACTTCTTTGATTGATTTGTTTTGTGGGGTATTTGCACTGTTCGTCTCTATTTGAATGTGAAATGAATCCGCTTTGAAAGCCAACAAATCAAATTAGTTTGTCTATGAATATTCCACTTCGATTTCCAAATCGAATCATTTAATTCTGAGAGACCTTTAGATTGCGCTGAGAGAGAGAGAGTGAATCGAGCTTAAGGCAGCCTCTTTTCACACACAATCGGTTTCAGGCATAGTAGTTTAGTAGTATTTGTAGCAAGTATACTCCCAGTGGGCTTAGTTCGCTTAGGGGGTATAAGCTCCGTCCAACAGGTGAGGCAAGGACAGGTCGGGGGCGGCACACGCGTGTGTACATGGGTGTTCACGGGTATTCAGTGGCGCATTCATATTATTTGCTTTACAATATGAACACGTATCCACGCTTTGTGTCTGCTTAAGTGGGCGGGCCCAAGGGAGCAGGGAAGGGGGAGGGAGGGAGGGAGTGCCCCGCTATTTGTATAGTGGGGAAGCGCAACATACACAACAGATAACCAAGTCAGGTTGTGTAAGGCAGTTGAGGGGCTGACGGACTCGGGCGCATTGCACAAAAGGCCGTGGGCAAAAGCAACAGTTGGGACTCACATTACGAGCATGGACACGGACAGAGACAGAGACTGGAACTGGAAGTGGGAAGTGGGAAGAGGGAGGGGAGATGGAAGGGGAAGTGGACGAGCAGGTTGCACAGGAGCTGGACAATAAAATGAAATGCTAGATTTGCTCATGTAAGTGACGAAGGATTTTATGGCTCTTCTGCTTACACTCTCTCTCTCTCTCTCTCTCTCTCTGCCTTGCTATGCAATGACAGGTAAACTACAAATAGCTTGTCGTGTGTGTGTGGCCAGCGAGCTGCAGCAATTGGAAGGAGTCCAAATGGAAAGCATAGTCAGTTGGCTACTGCCTTAGGAGGTTTTTTTCTTTGGCGCTGAAAAGTGCGCAACAGTTTTCGAATTGACTGAGAGAGAAGAGAGACCTAGAGGAGACTTAAGGCAAAGAAATATAGAGATAAATAAAGGAACTTAAAGAAGGATAGAGAGAGAGGAACATAGAGAATATACATAGTAAGAAAAAAAAAAAAACAAAATATGTAGACCGAAGAGAGAGAAAGGAAAGAAATATTGAAGAAAAACGAAAATTAACCCCGATCGAGGAGGAGATAGTAATGGAGATTTGGAAAGCATCGCTTAGGAAGATAAAGAGGGCAGAAAGATATTGACAACGGACAGAGCAGAGTAAGAGAACAAAGCTCAAGGAACAAAGACAGACAGCAGAGTGGCAGATTAGCCAGACACAGCAAGAAAGAAAAGTAGTAAGCAGTTTCTATAGCAACCTTTTTGCAAGTTCAATCGAAAGTTTAGAGACGAATTGACAGTTCGACTGCTCTATCAATTAGCTGCTTTACCACACATTCTGTCAGAGTTGCACAAAGTGTCGCCCCCCTTCCCCGAGTGCAATAATTAAACCACCTGTTCGCCAAGTGCCATCTCGAGGCGCTGCTGTCAAGCCAGACAGCTGCCTGACTAAGCTCAAGTTAAACAACTGACAAACTACTTGAACAAATCTTTGAGGCAAATACGAAACTTGCTCGTTGTGTATGTGCAGTGTGTGCGTGTGTGTGTGTGTGTGTGTGACAGTGTGTGGCATAGTTGGTTAAATCAACTAAAAAAGAAACATTAACTTGCTAAGCTCAGCAGATTGTTGCAACAAGTTGAGAGCTGCAACAAAATGCTTTGAGCACTTAGTTTGCTGTAAGCTGTGTGGACTATGTGGTCACGGGGGGTAGGGGTGGCCGAGAGAATGGGAGAGAGAGGGAATAGGGGTTGCAGAGGGGGTAGAGGTAAGTAGGGGAAGTGGGAGCCCAGGCAAAGGCAGCCACTTTCGCTGTCAACATTTTGAGAGATGAATGCGAAATTTCACAACAATTTGCTGACACACCACACACACACACACACACACAAATACGTATACCTTCATGCACATTATGCTGGCTACTGGCCATGTGGGGCGTGTGGGCGTGGCATCTGCTGTTTGCTTTTACTGTAGTTTTCATTATTTTATTAAACAAAGATAAAGCCATAAATTATTTTTGCCTTCGCTCTGCGCGGCCATTTAGGCAAATGTCTGCGGGTGTGTGCGAGTCTCTCTGTGTGTGTGTGTGGTGTGTGGGGCAGGCGAGTGTGCGTGCGTGTGTGCTTTGAGTAATGACCCGTGATATTTACACATGAGTTGCCAACAACTTTCAGCAGCATCAGCAGCAGCAGCAGCAGCAGAGGCAGTAAAATCAGCTTCGGCTTCCTCAGTTGGCAACATGGCGCAGCAGCAGCACAGCTGGGATGGAGGCGACTCTTCGGGGGCAGCTGGAGGACGGCATCATGGGCATGCTGGGCACCCGGCTGGCCACAAGCAGCCCGCTCGTGCCATCAGTAATCCGTTGCCCTATAAAGGCGCCACGCCCAAATCGCCCAGGTAAGCAAACCTTAATGCAAAGTGAAGGCGGCAAATGAGCTCAAACACACACGCACACACACACACACGCACGCACACACATAAACACTTTATGGGCCACTGCAGAAGCTATCATCCAGCGCCGCCCTCGGTGTATGCCACGCCCACACAGTCAACAGTTGGCAGCTATGCGGGGTATGGAGCGCCGCCTCGCAGTCCCAAGATTACCACCACCTATGCGAACGACAGCTGCGAGGATGTGACCTCGTCCACACCCTCCTCCTACTACCAGACACCCACGTCCGGGTCCATGGATGACTCCTCGTCGCTGCTCAGTGGACATGGTGGACACAGCATGCGCAGCCCCAAATCGCCGTGCAAATTCGTCTTCGATGCAGTCAGTCCATCGGGGCCATCGTCGGGCATGTTAGATCAGGCTGCGCTGGGCAAGAAGTTCGAGTACTACGAGCCCATTTCCCCGGACGATGGTTCGCTCTACTACGAGCCGCCTACTTCGCCACGTCGCCAGGGCTCGGGCAGACGCTCCCAGCACCAGCAGCAGCATCAGCAACAACAACAGCAACTGGAGCAACTGCCGAGCATGGGCGGCGGCAAGCGACGGCGCGACGAGTGGGAGTTGCCGGTGATAACCAAGATCGATGCACGCAACTTGAATGCAGCAGCAGCAGGGGGAGGATCCTCCGGTTATTACGGTCTCAAGCGAGACTCCTGTGTCACGGACTGTACACAGCTCTCGATGGACTCTGGGGAGACGCAGACACAGCACACGAACAGCACCTTGGTGACCACCACCACGACGAGCTTCAGCTACACCGACACCGATGCCGGGCCACAGGGCACTACGTTCCATCACGAGCCGCTGGCCTCGCATCACCAGCGCCATCAGCGACGACATGCCATCAACATCACCTCGAATCCGGGCTACCAAGTGCTGCACAGCTCGCACTCGACGCTGGATCGCACCTGCTCGGACAGTGTGGTGTCGCTGCGCTATCGCAAATCTACCAGTGACCTGACCAAGGACTCCGAGCACGAGCTGAGCGGCTGCAAGCCGGTGAAGCCCAAGCGGGAGGCCGTCGAGTACAAGCCGCGACGACGTGGCAGCTCCAAGGGGGGTCTGGCATACTTGGCCAGTCGTCGCAGCTCGCGCGAGTCCATGAAGAGCGCCTGCTCGAATGCATCGATCTACTCCAACGATGACATCGCTCCCCTGGCCTTCCAGAGCTCCAATCGCGGCCGTCAGCGTCGCACATCGAACTTTCTCGAGTTGCCAGGTAGGAATGAGGGGCAGGTTAATCTTGGTTTAAACTTTAACACTGTTTGCATCTATTCACAGTTCCCGATCACGTTCGTCCGCGCGTCTGTTCGCTGCCCGAGCGTCCCTACAATCCACGGGCCAGCGACGATCTCTATCGGCTGCGTCACTTCTCCATCAGCAAGGGCAACGTGGTCAACTGCGGCGACTCGATCATCTCGCGCCGATCGCGCAGCAACACAAGTGTCAATTCAACCAACAGTCGCGCCAGCGAGCGATCCCCCTTCGAGGGCAGCTGCTGTGGCGCCGGCTATGCCAATGTGGACTCGCTGCCAGCCTCACCCGACGAGTCGGAGAACCTTGAGCCACCGCCCCCGGCACGTTATCGTGTCGTCATGCTCGGCGATGCTGGGGTGGGCAAGACGGCGCTGGTCAATCAGTTTATGACCTCGGAGTACATGCACACCTACGATGCGAGCCTAGGTAAGTTGACTGTCTCGATCCCCAGAGTGTTACGTGCCCGACACCCTATTTGATGTGGAACCTATGCGTGTTTATGCCGATCCCTTTGTCGATCCCATTTGCCGCTAGTTTCCGCTTGCCGCGTCTATAGAAATTTAATTCTGATCTGAGTTTTAGACGATGAGTTCGGCGAGAAGACCGTCAGTGTGCTGCTGGACGACGAAGAGTCCGACATGGTGTTCATCGATCATCCCAGTGTTGAGATGAGTGTGGAGAACTCCCTCTCCACGTATGAGCCCCATGGCTGTGTCGTTGTCTTCTCTGTGGTGGACAAGGGCTCCTTCCGCATTGCCGAGGAGATAATCAATTATTTGTGGCAGGAGAACTACACCAAGGATAAGGCGGTCATTCTGGTGGGCAACAAGGCGGACTTGGCTCGTGCACGACTTATCACATCACAGGGTAAGCGATATGCTACTGGAATAGTTGGCAAGTTAGAGATGAGCGTGAGCACAGAGCGTGTCACGAGTGTTATTTAGTTATGAATTGCTTGAGCTACCTTATGATGAGTTGAAAGTATTAATTAACTTGCAACCCTCTCGCTCATCTCTAGCTGAATAGGCCGCACACAAATGTTGTAGCTAGAGATGAGTGTCAGTAAGAGGCGTGACACGGAAGTTTTGTAAATGCACAGCTGTTTCTGCAACTACTCAATGATTTGTGCTGCTGATTTGGCTTATGACTCACGACTTAAGCACTCATTACTAGCTGAATAAGCCACAGATAAGCGTAAGTAACGTGCGTGACACGTAGGTACTTTAGTAATCAACTAGTAATCAACGGCTTTTCCAACCTTTCGATGAGTTGGAACTCTTTTCAAACTTTCTATTCATGCGCACATCTCTAGCTGAATGAGGCCTGAGGCTGGAGATAAGCTTGAGTGCACTATGATGAATTTAATTGCTCACTCTCATCTCTAGCAGAACTGTACTGTAAGCTAGAGACAGTCAACTCCTTGCGATAGTTTTTTAGATAAGCGTTAGTACTCTTCAATTAATTTAGTTGCTCACTCTCATGTCTAGCAGAGCTGTACCTGAAGCTAGAGATGAGTGGGAAGAGGTTTAACTCCAGTCAACTCTCGGTAAAACTATACAATGAATTGCGATAGTTATTTACCTTGCAATACACGCACTCTCGTGCTCACTCGCTCATCTCTAACCGAACACGACAAACGAAAGTAAATCCAGGACTTAATTATGATGGCTTGATTTCATTCTCATTCCTCCTTCCTCTCTTCTTCCTTCTCATTTCTCAATACTCATTTCATATTTCATCTTTCACTTTTGCCTGCTACACTTCCGACATCTCTCCCTCTCTCTCTCTCTTCCCCACAGAGGGCAAAACACTAGCCGCCTCACGCGATGCCAAATTTATTGAGACGTCGTCGGGGATACAGCACAACGTCGATGAGCTCCTGGTTGGCATATTGAAGCAGGTAAGTCGCAGGGCAGAGCAGTCGCCAGGTTACGCTCAAGTTGAGCCCCCCTCCTTCTCCCTCTCTCTCTCTCTCTTGCCCGCTGGCCTGGTTTGTGGTTATTTAGGTTTAGGTGCGAAATACACGCAACTCATTGATGCATGCGAAAATTGTGCAGAAAATAACTTAAATGGATTTGTGGTCGCCTTGTGGGGGCGTGTTGCCTTGCTCGGAACTGTCAGAGTTGTGATGTGGTTGCGGGGTGGAGTGGGGTATCGGTCGCACCCGCTTCCGTAACGGCATGTTAATTAATGAAAATTGAGCCGACCAAGGGGAGAGACAGACGGACAGACGGACAGACTCTGGGGGGGAGACAGCCAGGTTAATTGTATTAAAACTTGAACTGGAATCAAATTGCAACTCGAAGCCTTCTCTCATTGCAGATGCGCCTGAAGGAGACGCGCGAGAAGAAGGCTACCTCGTCGAAAATGAAAACCTCACGCACCCACATATCTTTGCATCTGGCCAAGGAAATTCTACAGAAAATTTGCCTTAGCGACATTTCCAAATCGAAAAGCTGTGAAAATCTGCACGTCCTCTAAAGGCGATAAATCAAAAAGAAGAAAGAACGAAAGAAAACAGCAAGAAAAAGTAACCGAAACAGAGCTAAAGAAATAAACAAATGAATTATTTTGCTAGCATTTTAAACATATATATACTATATATATGTAAGGCATATATAGCAACTCATAAACCATATATATTATATATGTCTTATATAGCCAATGCTCAGCTTGCGAAACTGTTTTTGATGTTCTCTTTTTAAAGCATTTTTACGAGTATTATAAAGTCGACAAATTATTATGAATGTTGCAAATATGTTACAGCCAATTTGTGTACCATCTATACATATATACATATGTGTATGTGTATGCATATGCGCATGTGTGTGTGTGAGTGTGTGTGGGAGAAAGGGGCCAGGCAGCTGAAGCGCGAGTCAGGAATGCCATCAAAGCAAGAGAGAAAAGAAGCAAAATAGGCCAAAAATGTTGTGGAAAAGAGTAAAATATTTCAGGGCAAGCTTGACGTGCCTAGTAGATGTTGCCACAGATATTGCGAACAGGTAATTAAAAGATATTTCAATCAAAATCAAGCAAAATCAAGCAAAATTTACAAATAACTGAGATATGCCTACGAAATTAACTTGAATTTAGTTTCTAGTTAACTTAAAGAGATAAAGAAATTGTAAGCGCTGGAACCCTATAGAGTAAGACATAGAATGACATATAGAAACTGCTCTCCATATAGAATGACATATATAAAAGGGAATTTGTATAGAATGACGTATAAAAAGGCAATCTATATATAAAAAGTCATATAAAACTTTTCCTAACTCATGCAGAGAGAGGCCCAACAGGAATTTAAACAGATTAGGGCTTGTTTGGGTTAAGCCCAGGGCTAACTTGGCATAATACAGCTTTAAAACTTGCCACACACCCCTCTTTTACTCTCCCCCCTCTCCTCTCCTCTTTTCCCTCTTCTGCCTCTCTCTGTTATCAAAAGTCGCCAAGTCATTGGCATGTGGCTCATGTGGTCAGGCCCCCGAGTTGATGCGATTGTTTCATTTGTTTATGGCGGATGTTTTGATTGGTTCCACACGCTGTTGGGCCTCGGCCTCCGTCTCAGACCTCAGACGGCACTTCGTACGGTAGTTATCACAGTTGGTTCGAGTCTAGGTCCCGTTCTCGGGGGCAAGCGTCTGTCTGGCCTTGGTGCACCGCACCTACTTTTGCTCGACGGGCCTCGCGCTGATAAGGCGCAACACAAACGCGTGTCTGACAGAAGGCGTGGCACTCACACCCCTACACACACACACAGGGGCATATGAACTGTAGGTTTAAGAATATAATCAATGCAAGGTAACTTTTATTCAATAACATGTTACGCTGTCAATTCTCTCTTCAACAAAGTCAAAAAAGAAGCAAATCTAGTTCTATAAATGAAAAATGTGTTTTAAGCCTATTGACTATTAACTCTATTATATACTGTATTTATGGTAAGCGAAACTGAAGCTCCTTTGAGTATATACAGATACTATATACATATATAGATGTACTATACATACTTCAAGAACTATTGAGCTATAAATCTCTTCCAAATCGTAAAGAAAACTCATATCGGAATGACTGTTAAATGTTGACTGTTGTTATTAACTAAGCCTAAATGTTACTGAAACTCTATGAAGAAATTATTTATATAGCATACAAATATACCATATATATATATATATATATTTATGTAACTCTTTTAGACCGTATTATGCAAATGTATGACAAATATTTACACAGCAACAACAACAGCAGCAACAACAAGGGCAGCTTCATACTCCTTACGTAAGCTACAAAGCCGCTCTAAGCTAACGGCATTTCAGCTCTAAACACTGAGAAGGTTTTTCCATATGCAAAACTAACACAGAAATTTGAAATTGAGCTGTCGTTGAGTGGGTGTGGGGGTGGAGGGGGAGAGGAGAGGTAAAAGAGAAGGCAGAGTGGAACTTGTCTTTGTTTATCCTTCATGTTCCATCTGTCTGCCTCCTCTCCCTCTTTCTCTGCTGCTCACTGCTTTCTCGAGTGCACTTTATCATTTGCCAGGCAGTCGCATACACACAGATACAGCCCACACACACACACGCACACCAACTTGAATGTTAATTCGACTGCAGTAGAGAAAATAAAGTTTCGCTTGGAGCAACTTTTAATTTGCAGCCTCGCTAAGTGCGCAACAAAAAACAAACAAACACAAACAGTTGCTGAACTTTTTCGCCAAACAAAAAACAAAGTGTGTAAATGAAAAAAATATTAAATATATATATGTGTAAACAGGCGTATACGCAATCTGCAACGCAACGCATACGCTGCGTGCGACGTATAAACTCAAATCGAAGCTAACTAACTTAATGTGCCCACCGAATTTATTGTCTACTTTGTAACTGAATCGAAACTTTGAAACGAAATGTCTTAAAGAAACGCAATTAATTATCTCTAGATAACTATCTAGATAAATACTATGTATCTTGGAGGTGCAGAGGAGTGTTGAGCTGGCAAAGGAATGAGAAGTAAAGGTCAAGAAAAAGGTAACAGAAAACCAACCTAGAAAGGAGATCAACCAAGGCAGTAGGATGAAGGCAAAATGCCATAGTAACGTACAAATTTCAAAGAAGATTAGAAAAATCAATGCGATAGGTAAGAAAAGAAAAGTGAAAGCGAAAGGAAAGGAGAAGGAAAGGAATCAGGTCGTGACAGGAGGCAGGAAAGAAAGCCAAGTCAGGCCAAAGCAATTAGGACTTCTCGCTTTCTAATTACTTCAGCCTGCATTTCCAACTATTTCTCTCTCTTCCTATTCGCGGCCACTCATTCTCTCTCCCTCTCACCTCAGCCCAGGGCATAACAGTACATAACAATACTATATAACAAAGTCTATATATATATATTTTTCCACTGTGCACACTATGCAACAAAAGAAATCTTACTTAGAGCGACTGCTTGACTATGCTTCAATTGAAAAACAAAAACAAAAGAATGGAAACAAAAACAAAAAGAGAAACGAAAACAAATACATAAACTTGTTGCGTAGTGTAAACATAACAAAGCAAGCAGATCCATTATAAATTTCAACAAATTGTGCTGACATCACGATGATGAGAGCGAATTCAAGAACGAGAAGAAAAGAAAACTATGCGAAGCCAACCTACAATGACTTCCAAATGCAATCTCAATCTCTATCTTTCTCTCTGTCTCTCTCTCTCTCTCTAACTGTCTCTGTCTTTGTCAGAGTCTCCATAAGCATAATAAAGGACAAGGCCACAAAACTCTGTAACTCTGTGTTTCATTGGGAGTGGGAGGAGGGGGCGTGGCGTGGCGAAAGTTGTTGTCAGCACGTGGCAGGCTGATACGCTCAGCTGTTGCGCACTTGCGGCTCATTAACAGCCGCCACAGGACACGAAGCTGCACGGAGCCGTGTCCACTTTGGGCGAGCGAGAGAGAACAACAACGCGTTAAGTGCTCGTTGTCAATCACAGTGCGGCCTTAGGGCACACCCACACACACCCACACAGACACAGTGACATTGCCGAGATTATACGCTTCAGTGCATCGGGCCAGGACAGGACAGGACAGTCCAGGACTGGACCGTGTAGGGGAATCAATCAAGTGCAAAACTTTTCATAATTAACTTAAAGTTGACAATGCGCGCCCGCCTGATTGATGGGATCAGAGTCCGCTTGGGTCGGCAGAACGAAAAAGAGAGGGACAGATAGAGAGAGGGAGAGAGACAACATGGCAACGGGCCCAAACTCAGCACTGTTTCACCACCTGCCCGGGCGAGCTCATCATTTTAATGAGCTTATTTCATTATATTTAACGCTTCAGCCCCAGTCCCAGTCTCCTCTTTAGTCTCCGGCTCAGTTTCAGTATCCGTCGCAGTCCCAGCATCCGCTATCCTCGTCTTGCTGCTTGTGCCTTCTTCTTTTGGATATGCGGACTTGTTACACAAATTGCAAGGCCAGTTTGCTGCCCGCTTTTCTTTCCTTCTTCGCTGTCAATTACGATTAAGTTTGTTGTTTGCCTTCTTCGTCGGACGAGGGCGACCAAATAAAACTAATTTAAAGTTCAATAAAGAAAGCCAGCGCAGTCTCCGTCTCCATCTCTACATCTCATCATCAACTCAAAGCTCATCCCTCATCCACGTGCTCGTCAACATTATCCTGCTCATCATTAACTGTGGCAGAGGCAACAACCAAAACAAATATTGACATACTTTAAATAATTTATGAAAATATACGAGCCGAGCCACAATCGAGAAGGATTCGAAGGCGATGTCGACACTGGGTGTCGTAATTGTAATTGAGTAAGTGCGTCGAGTATCGGATGCGGCACTCCCTTGAGCCCGTGGTATTCTTATTCCCCAAGTCGACGACGACGACAGGCGCAAATCGATTAGGAACTTAACAAGGATTATGCCAGGATAACACAAGCGGCTTAATGTGCCGAGCAACCCGAGCAGAGGGAAATGTCCAATTAAGGCCGCACGCCTTAGTCGATTTCCCTCACCGTTTTCAAGGAACGGATCCTAGACCGATTGAGATTCGACATTACATCATCATCGTCGTCGAGCAGAGGCAATTGGGGAGTTTTAAGGAAAGTTGAGAAAGTAATTCTCTGTTTTTTCACCTTCAATTTCCACCTCATATTTCCTTAAAGCAGACGCCACCTCTGTCAGCTGACGACGGCATGGGCGTCTATTGTTAACCTTAACCCTAGCCCGGCTAACGTATTAGTTGCCCCGTCATCGTCACCCTTTTGAAGGTAATGTCTTAAGAGGATCAAAAGGGATGCTAAGTAAAGTACACAACAATTTTATAGAGCCCAAGCTGTTTGCACAGTTTGTGTGTACGTGTGTGTGTGTGAATATAATCAACACACGCGCTGGCATGCCTAGCTGCCCTGGAAAGCAGGTTAAGCATCCCACACCTGTACACACACCAACACACATACACAGTGGAGGCAAGGCCAGGCCAGGTTTATGAAGAAATATTCGCGCTTGAAGCCAACACACTCGGGACTCATAACCAAATAAGCTGCATTTTTTAAAGCATACTTTACTGTGCCGAGGTCCACGCGCAAATTGCCAAACAAACCATGGTCGTTGTCCTCTCATTTTCCTTGCCACGCTCCCCCTTCCCTTGTCACACAGTCTCCCCTGCTTGGTCTCTCTCTCACTCTGTCTCTGGAATTTGCCAAAATGAAACTTTAAGCAATGTGAAAAAATGAAATTTAAATAACGATTTATAGCCTTTGAAGTATGATTATTTGCGCAGACGACGAAGGCGGCAAATAAACCCACTGACGTCACAAAATAGTAAAACCACTTTGAGTTTGGTGACTTATAAATACCCTTACAAATGTGTCGTTGCTTGCCTTTCAATTGACTCTTAACATAATTGATTGGCATCTCTTCCATCTGATTTAACAGTGATCTACTCAACTCAGTTTTCCTTAAAGAGGAGAGATATGTTAATTAACAGTATGCAAGTAATCTGCAGTTTCTCGTGCGATGAATAAGCAATTAATCGATATCGGCTCTCCCTCTTGAATGCACTGCACTATCGATATACTGCCCAAGCGTGAATTACAGAACGGTTAGCTACATATCGATAGCGATCACGAGCTGCACTCCTTTTTGCATTTAGAAAAGATTTGAGGCAACACACACCAGGGAGCAGCTTAGTCAAACTGACTGGCCTGGTTAATATGCCCCATGCAAGTGCTTTTTCTTGATTATGGCTAGCACGAGCCAAATAAAGGCCAAATTTGTAATGCGTTCAAACAGACAAACAGGCGGTAGGCAGTCGGCAGTGTGGGGGTGGGCGGATGGTGGCTAACAGAACGCAATAGCCTGGCCAAGCTGTTGAAAGAGTCAAAGGCCGTGCAGCGCCGCCGGCTGACAAAGAGGTTGAGCGTGTCGAGCACACACACACTTACACACACACACACAGGCAGACACAGATGAGTCTCTGTTGGCTGCGCGCTGTCAAAATCAAATACGGTTAGCAAGAAAGGGTGTGGGGAGAGAGAGAGAGAGGCGGCATGTAGATTGAGGATAGGTGGCCAATCAGACCTGGGGCCAGGCTTGTTGCTGTCACTGTCGTAGGCGCCGGAGATGTCGATGTCGATGTCGACGATGGCGCAACGGCGACGGCGAAGCCTCGTGCTTAAAAGCAATGCCATGAAATTGCTTTTTGCAAAAAGGTAACGGTACCAGCAGCAACAAGTGAGAGCCAGTATGTACGTGTGTGTGTGTGTTTGCGTGTATTTATTTGAGCGCGCGTGTGTTTGTGGCGAGTGAATGGGGCTACAAAGGAAATGAGAAAAGGTTGTTGCTGGCTTCCTTTTGCCGCTTTGTAAATTTGCGTAGAAGCCGCCGCCGCCGTCGCCGTCGCCGCCACGCAATGAGGAAGCAGGAAGTTGCCAGGACATTGTTTATTCCTTAGTGGCAAGCGCAAAACAGCCACAGAAGAAGTCAAACTTTTGGAGACTTTAGAGCAAGGCAGACCCTCCTTAACGGGGCACCCAGGGCACACCCTGGACGAGGCCCATAAATTACTACAGGAATTTAGATTGTTACCTAGCGCAACGGATGTCTTTCAAATGTCTGTATTTTGTTTCTTTTATTATTTTACTTATTTGCCCGTCTTCCTTGTGCTTTCTTCTTTTTTTCATTCCGTTTTTTTATTACGGCACCAGAAAACTAAAATGTTTAAGGCGAACGCTGACAAAATAATCTGCTAAATGTGCGCAAATATATACATGTGTATGTACAAGCGGTGGAGGGGGAATGGGAGAGGTCAGAGCTACTACGTGGGGTACCCAGGGGATCGCAGAGACAATAAGCAGACACTAAATGGACGCAATTCTGTGTTGTTGTTTTACAGCTGAATGCCAAAACGCCATTTTCACGAAGTTTGCCTGTAAGTAAACAGACGAAGACGAAGGAAGCCACGCACAGTGGTACAAATAAGTCAGCTGCAAAGTGTCTAAACTCTTTAGATTATAGATGAAGCTGTATTTCGGTTCCTTAACGAATTCAAAATAATATTAAAAAAGAAAATATAATTTTATACCAAAAAATTTAGTATTTAGACAAATAAGATGTTGTTTGAGATATATTAACCAATCAGTGTGTAAACCATATGAAGTTCAAGGATATTTCAAAGGTCCATAAAATATGAATAGATTTTTATAACGAAAAGAGCTTAAAAGAAACTTAAACTCTTTCTGAAATTCATCTGAAGAAATTAATTGAATATAAAGGAAATCCTATTATTTGCTGAAGAGTATCGATTAGTCTACTAGACTACGGAGACATTTCTTTATAATAATAATCATTACTTTTTCGGTAATTACACATTTGTGTGGTTTGTGCCCACTGTGCAACGCAAAACGACGTAAACAAAGACGACGAGATGGCAATGCCCAAAGAATAAAAGTCAAAGGCAACGAGACCAACAAAAAAGTCTGATTTCACTTTCTTTACCTAACTTAGTTGCTGTTGCTGTTGTTGTAATTGTTTGCATTGCAGCTTTATCAACGCCCTTCGTCAGAAAACACACTTGTTGAGCATTAAGCAGATGACGAAGTGGAGTGGGACGAGAAGAAAAGCAGAAACAAGAAACAAGAAGCGGGCAACAAAAGTGACAGAGAAATTGAAATTCTGTTAGTGTGCGGGTGTGGGTTGGAGTTGTTTTTATTGTATTGAGACCTCCCTCCCCCCTTACACCCTGTCTCAAGGAGTAAGCGAAAAGATGAAGGTGCAAATGTATTTAAAACTTGTTTAGACATGATAGAAACCGCGATGGTGAATATACACATACATATACGCATTTGATATGGTTGCTGTTTGATATATTAATATACTCGTATTTCCTTAGATATTTTTATATTTTTCAGTTCCTTTTTCTACGAAACAGAACTCAAATAGAAGGCGTTGTAAATATTAAATTTTTTCGGAAAAGTATGCTGTGACTCTATTTATGAGGACTTTTGAAGAAATGAGCACTTTGCTGTCGTAAGAGCGAACATATGACTGTTCTTGTGAAAGAATCTTTCTTTAGAAAATAAATTAAAATTAAAATTGATTTTAGAAATTTTATATTAATTCGTATATAATAAGTCATCAAAAGCGAAAATTTATCTTTGGCCAAGATGAACAAAGATTTCCTATGCATCCTAATTTATATTTTTATTTACTTCATAGCGTTTGTTGTGTTTCCCTTTTACTTATACAAGGCAAACCTCTGCAGCGCGTGTGAGGTAAGTTGGTTTTCCCGCATTCCTAAAAAGCTATATTTTAATAATTACTTTGTACAGAATGTTGAAGACCTTATTTTGAGGTGTATTCAGTATCCAAAACGTTGTTTACTGTCCTTCTCAAAATGCCAACCTCTTTGCAAGGATTTATTCTAAACATGCGAAATTTCTGGATACCCGATAAGAGAAGAAAACTTGGAGAAGTGTCTTAATAGCTATCTGATTAAGCTGAACAATATGTTAAAAAATAACAAAACGGTGGAATAACATTTATGAATATCACAAAGTTCACATTGACTATTCTGTAATGAAATGTGATGTAATGTGTTATGAAAAAATAATCTCAGTATATACATAGTTTCAGTTGTCGACTACATAGGGACAAATAGGGATAAATACAGATTTTTTGGAAGTGTAAATACATTTTTTTTTAAATAAAACGTTAAAAAATGGGCAACCCATTATACGCGATCTTTTGGTTTTTCGTCTTCATTCTCATATCGTTTTTTGTAGCTTTTCTCGGTGCCATCTTCTACATATTTACATATGTATTCGCGCAGTGCATAGGCCCTTGTGTAGTAAGTTCATTTTGCAGCTTTTCAATTAACAAATTCTAATACATATGTATTTCTTGTGCAGGGTATATCGGACTTTTTCCTGGCATGTGTCCAATTTCCAGGTTACTGTGTGGATTCTATGATTAGCATGCGCAAGCCATGCTAAGGGACTTTTGTTCATTTGCTATTACATAAAGTGATCTGCTGCCAAGGAGACCACCGTTTCAAGTATTAGGAAACGAATTGCCCCACAAAAAACAAATTTTAAATCTAACATGAAATAAAAAAATAACATCGCTGAAAATAAAATTGACAAGGTTTTAATCGATAACGAAAAGAAAATTTGATCAAAAATAATTCAAAGACGGGAAAAGTGATTTTGGCGTTGCCAGATCAGTACATGTGTGAGTGCAGCAAGGTTTGCACTATAAAATTGCGGTAATCGAAAATCGATTGGCCTGAATGAGTGTTTCATAAATTATTGAGTAATTTTAAGTCGTACTGTGGCAGCGCACTTTTACATATTCCTGCTCGTGTGCGAGAACTTGTGGGTGTTTGTGTGTGTGTGTGTCCTTTATGCCAGTGGCTTGTGCTGCGGAATGGAGTCAAAACCATGACAAAACTTCGTTATCTCATTGCCACACACACACGCAAACATACCCGCACTCTTACTGATAAAGCAGTCAGCCAGACGCGCTCGACGGCAACCAAATGTAAACGCGACACCAGGCGATTACTTCGACTTGCAGCTGCCACATGCTGCTGCTGCACCGCTACGACGGCCTTCAGCGTGGTTCAATTTGCTGAGAGCTCAGGGGTGGTCTATGCAGTGGGGCACAGGGCAGAGGGCAGGCGGGGGGAGGTGACGGGCAGTGAGTTGCCAATCCAATTGGAAATCTGCGCATCTGCAGCGCCTTACCGAAAAACATTGCCTATGTTAAATGTATGCGTCACCCACACCCCCGTCCCCTCTCTTCCATCACAGCACATTGCACAGCATATGCCATGCATGCAACACTGTTGCAACTTGAGTACGAGAACGTGCAGGGCAACCAATTTACGAGTTTCACTTCTGGCTTTGCGTTGCGGCATTTTGTTTGCGAGGGAGAGTGTGCGTGTGTTAGTTACTTTGTTTGTGTGCGTGTGTCTGTGTTGGTCCTTCATCCATCCATGTCCTGTCCTGGTCATTTGCTCTTTAATTATGCAAATTTCCGTTGATTTTTCAATATGCAGCGTTAACGCGAACGCGGACATTGTTATTTTTTATTTTTTGTATTTTATATCGTATATAGTGCGTGTGATGACATAATGAACGCACGCACGCACACCCACACAAGCGCACTGGGAATTTGTATGCGTTTGGATTTAATTTTCCATCGTATTGCTTTTTGAACGGATTCCGCCCCTCTCGCTTCCCCTCTCAGCCACACCATACAAAATATATTTGCGTTTAATGACTGCAATGCGAGCAGACACTTCATTTGCATAATGAGCGAGTGTTTTTATTATGAACATCCTCGCGATGGGGATATTATAATTACGCATTTGAAGCTGAAATCTGTTGAATGTCTTTACTTTTGTACTAGGGTAACTTTAGCTGATTCTTGCTGCCTTAGAGACTTTACAAATATTTATTGCATACTTTAGAGGGCACCTCTTTTATTCACAGTAATTGTTTTTATTTACAGTAATTGTACACAGTATAAATAACATATTGACATTATATTCACTAATTTACTTGATTTATTTTCAGTTGAAAGGAATTTATCTGAATTAGCTTTTTAATATGACCTAAATTTCCATAAACACCTTCTTCTCATAAGCTCGCATTAATAAATTTACTTTGAAAAAGGTTTTGCAATACATATTAAATTTGCTATAATTAAAATTGTTATATTGCTTTATATAAATAAAGATTTGGATAAGTATTTCGCATATAAAACAGACTTTATTGTATTGAAATGCGAATTTGAATATTTTATAGGGTATTTGGCTAGAAATCACTTAGGTTTTTCCACGTAAAATGATTCCCATTAGAGTTGTTTCACAAATGAATGTGCGATTACGCTTTGGACGCAATTCCAACGGGATCAAAGAGCAACTGAATAATAGTAAAGGGTTTGAGTGCTGAGCAACTGAATCCGATAATGACGGCGGAGTTATCTGTTAAAATTTAAACTGAAACTAAGAGATACTTTAAACCTTAACCTTGCGCACTATGGAATAAAATGTGCACTCTAAATATGCCTATTACTCATTCACTTTGTTTGGAATCCTCCTCTACTGACGATAGTCATAAGATAACTATTTATTGCCGCTAGATATAGACAGCAAATCCACGATAATAAGGTTAATGTGTTCATCCATGAAATGTGCCCGCCCTTTGCTCTTCTGGCTCGCATTGAAAACAATATTGAAGGAGTCTCTTTAAACAGATTTATGGTATACTTTACAGGTTTGTGGTTGGGTTTGGTTCGGGAGTGCGTTGTGTGGTCTGATTGATGTTGGAACTGCCGAGCGACACTTGTGGCATAGAACTCCTTTACCTTCAACTTCATCCATTCATTCGCGCTCTTTTCCAAGTCGGAATAGGGTCAGATCCCTCGATGCAAAGCGAAACTAAATGCACCACGTGCAATCAACAGACATAAAATGCACATGAAATCCATAAGGAAATCGCTCAAGAGGCGACAAAGGACAAGGCAGAGATACCCTCCACCTGTAAAACGTGCCCCGAGGAGCAAGCAGGCAAACTGAAGTCGTTGCTGAAGTTTTCCGCCTGGACATTAGTTTTATGTGCGGCTCAAGGACCCCCCAAACGGCAGTGAAACCCAAGTGCAGGGAAACCATCACCACCTAACCCCCATCCCTGCCTGCCTCTGTCTTCGTTTTTCTCCCTCTTCCTTAAGAGCGAAAGCTTTCAAGAGCTTTGGGCTGCGCTCTCTTAGCACACGCTGGAAAGCACGCACAGTGGCGTCGCCCGTTAGGGGTTGCAGCTGGTCTTGCTACCCCTAAGCACACACACCGAAAACAGGGTCAAACCGACTGTGACCATGGCAACCGGGCCAGGCCAGACCAGACCAGGCCAGGACGCGCCACTTTGTTTACATGCAAAACAAATAGTTGACCGAGTGAAAAGTGTCAAGTGATTCCATTCGAATGGCAACGCATGTGGCAGTGCCTCGTGGCGTAATGATCACGGATCTCGATCACAGCGAGCAGGAGCTGCAGCAGTCGCAGAAGCAGCCGCGTCCCTCGACGGCCACGCAGCCGAAACGGCAGCGCAAGGTGCTGCAGACATTGACGGGCAACTTCAGTCGCAGATCCCGCAGCGTTGAGGTCGAGCAGCGCCAGTTGCCACCGACAGGAGGCAAGAAGAAGCCAGCAACGCAGCCAACACAGTCGCAGGAGCGCACGCTCAATGGACTGGTAAGTGCAATCCTCCTCCGCCTCCTTCCTTGGTTACTTTGTTACTCCTTCTCTTTTCTCCCTCGCTGTGCAGCTGCAGGCCAAGGAGCAGCAGCTGGAGCAACTGCTGCAGCGCCTGGACACGCTGCACAAGTACAACGAACGCTTCGCACAGGAGAATGAGCAGCTGGAGCAACGTCTCGCCCAGGCGGAACAGCAGTTGGCGCAATGCACACGCTGCCAGCAGCTGGAGGAGCAACTCAATGGCGTCCAGCAGCAGAACAAGGAACTCTCCAACGATGTGGACATGTTAAAGACACTCGTCTTCCGTCTCAATGTGCAGATCGAGTGCTATCAGGATCATGGCATACAGCCACAGCCACAAGCTGGTGGAGGCGGCGCCTCTGTCTCCACACTGCCTTCCTGGTCGCCACTTGGTCTGCCCACTCACACATTGACGCCGCTGCTGCAGGCCTACGATGAATCCATGCGTGACAAGGATGCGCTGCTTGCTCAGTTCTCCTCGGACTTTGAACTCTTTGGCGGCGAGCTGAAGCGTGCGCTGGAGGAGAACACACGCCTGCTGCAGGCTCAGGAGCAACTGCGTCGCGAGGTGGGAGGCTGGCAGGAGGAGCGAGTGCGTCTGCAGGCTCAGCTGGGCGTCTGTCGCACTAAGGCGGAGACGCAGACGCGCAAAACGGATCTGGTCAAGGAGAAACTGGTCGAGGTGATGCATTTCTATGAGCAGCGCAACCAGACGCTGCTGCTCGACATGAATCACCTGCAGGACGCCTATGCACGCTGCAAGGCGGAGCTGGTCACGCTCAAGTCAAGTCAACAAGCCCAAACGACGCCACCAACTGCCTCAGCTCCAGCAGCAGCAGCTCCTCAGCAGCCCAGCCCCGAGGCGGATGCAGTGCAGCAGTGCAAACAGCTGCTGGAGCAACTCAAGCAGGAGCACGCCCGTGAACGCAGCGTCCTCGAGGAGCAGCTGCTGGCGAGCAACTCTCGAGCGGCCTCACTGCTGCGCAGCTCCGAGAAGGCCAAGCACGCCAGGGATCGCCTCAAGGCGCGTCTGCGCATGACCCTGCAGTGGGCACAGAAGCTCGAGGCGGGTCAGGCCGAGATGCGCGAGACCTACGACGCAGTGCAGCATCTGTCGACGCTGCTCAAGCACAAGGAGTCGCAGCTGCGCGGCCTGCACGCACGCAACACGGAGGAGATGGACAAGCTGCAGCACAAACTGCAGCAGAAGGACGAGACCATCAAGAATCTGCTGCGCAGCAAGATCGAGCGACGCTCTGCCGTCGATTAGCAGCAGCAGGCACAGCAGCTCTAGCTTGTGCCGGGATTAGTTTAACAATTAAAAATATATAATTTCAATACAAAATACATTAATAACTTAAGAGTGTAGAAAGCTTTTGAAGCACAGCAATTAACGGCTCCTTCTCCGGATTGTGTTGTTGGTGTTGGTGTTAGTGGTGGTGGTGGTGGTGGTGTCATTGGTGGCATCCACATCTTGATTGGTCATCAGTCGAGTGGGGTCTGATTGGCCCGTTGATTGGCGTCGCCAGCTTGCAACTGGTTGGGGTCATCGCCGGCGCCACCACCTCCGCCACCGCCGGCACAGACGCCACACGCCTTGGGCACCGTCTGCTCTATGTACATGGTAATCTTCTCGAGCACTTCGGGGCACACGTTGCGCATCAGTTGCTCGTAGCGTGCGGCGCCCAATTGGGTTTGCAGACCCTGCAGCTGCCACTTGAGGTAATCGGTTAACGGTATCTTATAGACAGGATCCTTCAGCACCAGCTGACGATGCCGATCGTCGTGATAAGTCTTCGCATGGAAGTCATCGTACAGTTGCTGCTGGAAATCCTCCAGTTCGTGCTCATCGTGTATGACCAGTGAGTCGTAGTAGCGCGGCGTCGCCTTGTCCCCCGCCGCACCACTCTCGTCTGTTGCAGCATATTGCTTATCCATCACCTCGGCCAGCGTCTCCTCCACCAGCTGCAGAATGTGAGGCAGGCGCGCGAGCAGTAGCTCATTGTTGCCAAAGATCGAGGCGAAGGCGAGGCAGAAGAGCTTTCGCTTCTCTGCATGCGTATCTGCCACCAGCGGAAACATCTCAATCCACACGTCCAATATGCGGGCCAGTGCATCCGACTGGGGCAACTCCTGCACCACCGACATGAACACAGACTGGTCGATGAGCAGCGTGCGCGCCAGCAGTGTAAGATACCAACCCATTGTCATGGGGTACTCCTGCTTGAGGCACACCTGCTGGAAGATGAACGGCAGCGCTGGACGCACCAGTCGCAGCCCCATTGTGGCATCTGTCTTGAGGCATGTCTCGAATATGCGCAGCATGGCGATGATGCCCTCAGCGCGTATATCCTCAAAGGAGTTCACGCAATACGCCACGAATTTCTCGCCATAACGACTCAGGTAGGCCTGGAGAAGGAGGAGGGGAATGATTAGATGTCAGTCATGGAGACTCCTTCCTTTAGCTACTCACATTCGCATCCAGCAGTATGTAGGCGTGTATCAGTTGCAGCACAGTGCGCAGATTCTCCGAGGACATCTCAATGATGGGCAGCAAATGATCACAGAGCGCCAGCAGCTCCGGTGTCAGCGCAGTCGAGTTGCCAATCACCGCCAGCCACAGCATGATGCCGTCCTCGATGAGGTAGACGTGCGAGCGTTGCTAGAGATGGAAGAGGAATCAATGAGAATCAATAGTTTGTAAGGGAATCTTTTTCTTTACCTGCAGATCGGTGCTCAGTTCGATGACGCTGTACAGGAAGGGCTTCATGCTCTCGGGCACATCGCGTATGGTGCGCACCAGCTGCTCCAGGGTGCCAATGATGGCGCAGCGCAGCATGTTGTACTCATTGACTTCGCTCTCGCGCCACAGCAGCGGCAGATAGCCAATGAACTGCAGCGCCTGCGGTTCAATATACTCACTCATCTTCTCCACCAGCAGTGTCATGGTGCCCAGCACCACGATCTTTGTGTCACAGGCGGCGGCCTCGCGCAGCAGCAGGAACAGCGCCTCGAAGAGTGCAGCGAAATATGGATGAAATGCTTCGGGCATGAACTCAAAGTCATCGATGAGCAGATTCAGAGTGCGTGCCGCGGCCAGGCGAATGGGCATATCCTCCTCGGGTCGCAGCAGATGCAGACAGGCCTCGTAGGCCAGGGGACGCAGTTCACGGGGCAGCTGCACCCCCACCCAGTGCCCCACAAGCCAAATGATGCGACGTCGGAGGATGCGGAAGTTGGGCGCCTCAATGCGCAGCTCCGCCAGCAGCTGCGAGGTCAACCAGTTGCCAAAGTCCAGTTTGTTGAAGAAGTGAAACGAGGCCTGACCCACCGCGTTGTAGATGGCATCCTTGAGCAGTATCGCCTTCAGTTCCGAGGATTCATTGAGCTGCAGCTGCTGCGCACGTCGCACAAACTTGAGCACCTCGTTGATCATCACCGTCGAGTGTTGTGTGAAGCAGGTGAAGTAGAGCGTCTCCACGCAGGGGCGCAGCTCATATTTCCACGCATCGCCGCCGCCATCGTCCTGGCCATAGCCCTCCGGATCCTGTTGCCACTCGGCCAGCTCATCCGGCGTCAGTAGAAAGTAATGCGTGACAATCTTCTCGCACAGATACGTGACACGCTCCACACTGAAGAACTTCGTCTGGGTTTGGGCTGCCGATGCGAGCAGTTCATCCTCCAGTGAATTGGGCGAGGCATCTGGTGTGATCCTGTCGTTGCCACTCATCATGATGCCCTTGAGCAGATTGATCGCTTGTATGATGAAGTTGCTGAAGTTGATGCGCTCCCCGGCATCAAAGATTAGCGCTGTGCCCTCGTGGAACACATAATGAAAACTGAACTCCAGAGCCATCGGCACAAAGCGGGCGAAGGAGAGCAAATGCCGATCCATGAACTCATTGATAGTCTTCATCATCTTGAGAATGAAACGCTCCAGATCGACAATCAGCGGCTGTGGCTGCTGCTCCTGCTGTGGCTGCTGCTGTTGTTGGCCGGCACGGAGCCGCAGCTCGTAGCGCAGCTCAAGGCACTGGCGCAGCCGCTCGAACAGCTGCTCGATGAAATTCATATGATCACTGGACTTGTAGGGTTTGCTGCCGCATCCAAAGACGACGAGTTTGCGCAGCGAACGCATCGCAATGTGGGCACGCTGCAGGCACTGATGCGCCTGCTGCTCCGTATCAGTCTTGACCAGTTGCAGGAACCGTGCCGTGAGCGTGGCCCAGATATCCCACGCCATGTAGCTGAAGATTTGTCCGGCCAGCTCCTCGAAGGCCCGCTTCTCGGCCATGAGGCGGCGCGAGGCGAGTGCCTTGATGACGTAGTGCAGCATGAGCAGTGTGCGCTGCTGTTGCTGCTGAAGTGCAGCAGATTCGCCGTTGCACGCCTGCAGTTGCTTCATCAGCGTCGGCAGCAGCTCGGGCCAGCAATCGATGCGGGCAATCTTACTCAATAAAACCGCCACTTGCAACGCCACCTGGGGCACATCCTCGGCGCTGTAGTGTTGGAGGAGTATGTCACGTATCTGCTGCTTCTGTTCCGCTGCCAGCTCCATGCGGGAATTGTGACGCCAGTAGCGTTCGATGCCGTTCTTCAGATACACCGCTGCCATCCAACGGATCTTCACGGCATCTGTGAAGGTTGCTGCTGTCGATGCGTCGCTGCCATCGCTGGGGAACTTCATGCTTAGTCTGGCCAGAATGGGAAAGAAGCCTGGCTGCTGTTCCCATTCGCTCAGCTGTGCTTCGGCCTTCTGGACTATCTCGTGGTTGGCATTGGCGGCGCCCTGCAATGCGGCTGCCACAAGCTGCTCGGCCGATGCCATAGTTCAACCGACCAACCCACACACTCACGCACGCACGCAGCTGCTGCTCACGCACAGCTCTCAGCACTTACAGCACCGGTCTCGGTCAATTCAGAATCTGCAGTCTCCAGCAATTTCCTTGCTGCTGATTCAACAGAAACTTGCGAAAAAAATTATTGACGAAAAATTACATCGCCATTCCGGCTGCGGCGCTATTCAATTAGGGATGTTCAAAATATATCGATGGTTTTCGATAAGCAATGTGCTCGTGATAGCCGTCACTGACATCGAACGACGTGTTTCCACGACGATATAAAACTGTTGCACTCGCAATAAATACGCAAAATTCGATTCAATAAATTTGCAGTTTAAAATTCAACAAATTTGATGCTCCATTCAGTTTACATTAAATACATAAAACAACAAATATTTATGTCAATAAAATTTCATCATTTGCTCTTACGGTATAAATATACAATGCAAGTGATAAGCACATGTGCGTATAAAATTTAAATAATTGTTATATATAAATTTATGCACGCCTATTTTTAATTTATGCACATCTGTAGTTGAATGGAAACCGCAACTTGCGATCTATCGGCATTACACAGCATGATTCGCAACTATCGCAAAGAGCATAAAAAATAGTTGGCAACGCCACGACGACAACAGCTGATGTGAGTGTGGGCAACGCGATGCCGCCGTATCAATCGATAAATCCTGTTGTTGGCAACGTAAACACAAAACTGATATCAGACACAATTAAGAGATAACAAAAGTAAAAGAGGAGCAGAAAAAGGTTTAGTCACAAGTTGCCAGCACAGCCTAACCTTGAAAAATATGCTAAAGGCAGTGATCCTAATTGGCGGCCCTCAAAAGGGTACACGCTTCCGCCCGTTGTCGCTAGACACGCCCAAGCCGCTATTCCCCGTAGCCGGGCGGCCACTGATAGCGCATCACATCGAGGCGTGTGTGCAGCTAAAGGAGCTGCGGGAGATTCTCATCATTGGTTTCTACCCGCAGACACAGATGGAGGGATTCGTGAGCGATATGCAGGCGCTCTACAGCAGCAACAACATTAACATCAGGTGAGGTTTGACTGACGTGTACCTACGATATTAGGTAAAATGATTGAACGATTATTTGTTGTTGTTGTTGTGCTTAGGTATCTGCAGGAGTTCACATCGTTGGGCACTGCTGGCGGCATGTACCACTTCCGCGATCAGATACGCGCCGGCAATCCGCGCGCCTTCTTTGTGCTCAACGGCGACGTCTGCGCCGACTTCCCGCTGCAGGAGCTCTATAGCTTCCACACGGAGCGGCCTGCTAGCGCTCTGGTGACAATCATGAGCACGGAGGCGACTCGCCAGCAATCGCTGCACTACGGTTGCCTCGTATTCGATCGCGCCAGTGGTGCCGTGTCGCATTACGTGGAGAAGCCGAGCTCGTATGTCTCCACGTTCATCAACTGCGGCGTCTACGTGTGCTCCATGGACATCTTCACCAAGCTGGCGCAGATCTTTCATGCCAAGGGCGAGGAGTACAGCTGCTCCAGCTACAGTTGTGGCAATGGCAATGGCAATGGGCGCGACCAGGGCCACATCAAGTGGGAGCAGGAGGTGCTCACTCCTCTCGCCGGCACTGACATGCTCTTCGCCATGCCTTCGCCCAACTGGTGGTCACAGCTGAAGACCGCTGGCTCGGCAATCTACGCCAATCGACATTACCTGGGCCTGTACAAGCGCACGCATCCTGAAAGATTGGCCAATGTGGGCAGCAAGCGCGGCGAGGGCGATGGCAGTCTTATCTGCACTGTCTACCCGGATGTCTTTGTCCACCCAAGTGCCACTGTGCATCACTCGGCGGTGGTGAGTAGTCGGGGAAGGGGAGGGGGAACTCTGGAAGTGCAGGCTTAACTCATGTGGTTTCCCCTTTTTTAGCTCGGTCCCAATGTGGCCATTGGTCCTGGCGTCTCGATTGGTCCTGGAGTGCGTATACGCGAGTCCATTGTGCTGGAGCAGGCACAAATCAAAGATCACACGCTCATCCTGCACTCGATTGTGGGACGCGGCTGCACCATTGGCGCCTGGACACGCGTCGAGGGCACTCCTAGTGATCCGGATCCGAATAAACCCTTTGCCAAAATGGAAAATCCGCCGCTCTTCAACAATGAAGGCAAACTGAATCCGTCCATTACGATATTGGGTAAGCTTCTCCCCATTTCATGTCTTGCTTTCTCTTTTATATTCTCTCTTTCTCTTTTTGTAGGTTGCTTTGTGCAAATTCCCGCCGAGAAGATTTTACTGAACAGCATCGTCTTGCCGCACAAGGAACTGAGTCGCAGTTTCAAAAACGAAATAATTCTATAATTGAATCGTTTGTGTTTCATGTTCTTGTTTCATCAGTATGCTAAATTATTTCCTTATAATCGTATTTTGTATTTGTGCAATAATCGATAAACGTATTTAAATGATTGTTTGCAAAGCACTTGCGTTATTTGTTTGTTATCTATTCGATGCGTACGATAAGAGTTGAGATATTATCAGCTGCAATTGTAAGGTTTTTCAACTACGATATTCCGCTTACGATCTTCGTAAGTCTTGCAGGGCTACTTACGATGCACGATAGCACCAGCTAGGGCGATACGATAAGGGATGTTCGGCTTACGATCATTGCATGTCATGCAGCTGCAAATTGTTTGGTACTTACACGATACAATTATCTTTTATATGCAGTTACGATATTCATCTCTGAACATTTTTGGCAAATCATTGTACTTACGATATAAGTTGTGACTTGCCCTACGATCGTTGCATGACAAACTTTGGCGCTCAGCTCCCTTAACTACTCATTCACACAAATCACACACCTACTCACTCTCACACACACACACACACTTACGTCGAGCGCTCTCTCTTTCTCGCTCTGCACTTCACACACCTTTGATTTCGACCAAAACGCGTTTACACTGCGCGCTCGTCAGTCAATCGCCGTCGCTTGTCGCTGTCAGAAGGGGAGAGAGCCAACTTCAGCTGCTGCTCCCAACAAGAAAACGTTAAACAAACTAAACGATAAGCAAATAATTTCGATAATTGCCAAAATATCTAACTGTTTATTGATGTTATATCGTGTGGTGTACTCGTATATCGTGTGTGTTGAATAGTGGATAATGTATCGTAAATGTGTAGTAAAAGAGACTCAAACAGGTACGTAGGCAATTCTGTTGGTAGTTGACCAAGCAGAAGAAGAAGAGAAGAAGAAGAAGAGTAAGCATAGCAAGCAACAGACTCACACACACACACACATACACTCGCACAAGTGTCGTACAGGTGTGTGTTGGCCCGGGGGTTGCGCGAGCGGCTTGCGCAGGTATGTAACTTCTAAAGAGAGAGATAGAATGAGTGAGAGAGAAATAGCGAGAGAGAGGGAGAGCGCACACACACAGAGAGTGAGAGAGCGTGCGAGTCATGGCTCAGCGAGCGTAACTGTTTTGTTAAGTTGTGTGCGCAGCGTGGGAAAACTGCAATCCGACTACAGTGGGCGCTCCCCCCTCGAACTACGACACTGCTCTCCACACTTGTGTGTATGTGTGTGTGTGTGTTTAGGCCGTTTAACTGTTGTTGTTGGAAAGATTTCTTGAGTTTGTTTAGCTTTATTCATTCATTCTGTTGTTGTTGCTGCATACGCAAGGGGGCATCGCGTTGCCAACCATCAGCAACAAATCTAGCCAACCTTTTCGTATACTGCCTGTTGTTGTTGTTGTTGTTGCTGTGCGTTTGCGTGCTGGAATCTTGTTTGAGCAGCAGCAGCGACGGCGGTTAAGTGGCCCATACACCTGAGCTCACTCTCTCTCTCTCTCTGTCACTCTCTCAGAGAGCAAACACACACAGCCACACACACACACGTGCGCAATCAAGTCGGGCAAGCGCAGCTCACTTACCTTCGTGGCTACCTGCGGCCCACGACGACGATCAGTTGCTGTTTTAACCTGGAGACAGACGCACGCGGCCGTCGAGCAGAGCAACAAAACAAATTTAATACACACACTAACACACAAACAAGTACGCACACATACACATGTAAAGAGACATAAGCACGCACACCTTTTAGTCCAAAACTAGAAAGAAAACAAAAACAACAGCGAAAAGAAATAAGACAAGAGACATACAGTCACACACACTCACACACACACGCACACAAAGTGTGGTAGAAGGAGAAGAAGCAGCAGTAGAAGAAGACGGCGAAATAAAGTGACTTGTTTTTTGTTTGCATGTATGCGCCGACGTTGACGTTGACGCAGACGCAGACGGCGGCGTCGCTGTTCGTGCTTGAACGTGTTGTTGTTGGTATAAAGATCGCGGCAAACTTAGTAACTAACTAACTTAGCTAGTAAGTGTGACTAGCAAAAGAAGCGCATATACAAAACAAAAACACACACACACATATACATATGTGTGTGTGAGCGTAGCAAAATTCGTTAAACAAGCAGAGAAAAGAAAGTGCAATAAAAATTGTGAAAAGCAACAACAACAACAATAAGAAAGTGCAATGTGTACAACGTGTTAAAGATCAAAGCGAAAGAAAACAGTTAAAGGAACAAGGAGGCAAAGACAACAATAACTACAACAACAACAACAGCAACAACAACCTGTTGCAGAGGAATCTGAATAACTGTGAACGGAGCTTTCAGTGTTGGCGTCATTGTTGCTGTAAGTTTCTTGAATGTGTGACACACACACACACATACCTGTGCATACCACATGTGTGTGTGCGTGTGTCTCTGCAGTGTGAATGAACGAATGAATGAGCAACAACAACATTTCGAAGACGGACCAAGTCAAAAGCAGATGCGCAAACATAACAAAGTGAAAACATATTTACAGTTACACAGACGAGAGATAAAATTGAGCGACGCCAGCGTCGACAGCGATGCCAGCGTCGGGAGCGACGCCAAAGCTTCCAAAAAGTCAACGGCGGTTGCGGCTGCGCTTAGTAGAGACTTGTTTTGTGCTTCTTGTTGTTGTTGCCTTGTGCTTTTATGCTTACTTTTGACAGCAGCAGAATCACAACAACAGCAACAACAACAACAGTGGCAACTACTGCCGCTGCACTTGTTGCTTGCGCAAGCGCGAAAGAGACAGAGTACATGCGATCACTTTGTAAATAACTTTGGCAAATTGACGTTTTTCTCTCTCTTCTGCTCTCTCTTCTTCTTCTGCAATTTGTAGCAATCATAAGTTTCCTGTTGGCGAAAACGAACGAAAAGTAACGGCACACGACACTAATTCCAATTCCCATTCCAATTCCAACTGGCATTCCCATTGCAATTCCTTTTCCAGTGCACAGTGGAACAATGCGAACGCGAATGCGAACACGCTTGCGCAATGCAATCAATTAAAAGGCAGACATTTCAAAGCAACATCATAGTTGCATTTGCAGTTGTTTCTGTTGTTGTTATTGCTGCAGATATCACTAATTTATAGGTGATTTTATAATTCGGCGCTTTATGTTGTTTTTAGAACAACCGTAAGTCTGCCTCTTTCTCTCTTTAAACTCGTTTCGTTTCTGTTACTTCTTTTTTTCTTTAATGAAGTTTTTTCGTTGTTTCTGCTTTGGGGCTTTCTTCCCGTTCTAATTAACCAAAAAAGAGAGAGAGAGAGACTCGACTCGCCGTTATTCTCACTAATGAGAAACTCAACTGAAAATAAGATTTATTGCGGCGTCAATGTGTCGAATACGGTTTAGTGAAAACTTTGGAACTACCATAGACCTATAGAGTAGACCCCCAAAGGTCGAGGTTAGGCCTCGCTTGCTTCCTCAGTAAGTGTGAAATGAAAGGGAAATCTATTCAATTTTATGATACGTAACGTAAACGTCTAACGGTTCTCAAATGAAACTCACAATTCAGTCTAGCAAAACTAAATAGTACGGAGATCTTTCATTTCTAAGATCCATTAATTTTGGCATTAAAATGAAATTGGGTTGAAGAATGGTATTGTTAAACTGTTGATTTGATGAGCTCAGCTATAAATCACATTGACAGAAAAGTTAATTTCCTCTCCCTTGAGATGAGTCGATAGTTTCTATATATTGCAGTTTGATTAAGCACTTCAAATTATTTGGTGTCGATGATTAAGGATTCATCAGTTTTCGGACTTGATTAGATTGAACACCTGTTCTTAAATGAATGTGGAAGAATTGTAAAATTGGAGACATTGATAGTATTGAATTTTGTGAATTGAATAAGCAAACTATCGATAATGTCCCTGCTCTATTTCTCCATTCAGCTCACAATTCATTCATTTTCCCAGCTGGCACACACTCGTCTCCCGCTGATCTACAGTGATATCTAACATAGCATCGGAATGTAAGTTTCAGACTGCGAATAATAACACTCATATGAGTACATAGATCAACACTGCGAGATAAGATATAAACTTTAGAAGGGCATTAAATGTCTATTAAACTAGCCAAACACTTAACCTTTATCATTTCCTAGCAACATTTACGCAATGTTGCCAACATTTCCGTAGATCAACAGTGAATCTTCTTCAAATCATTGAGTTCTCTGGGTTCCCTGGGAAAGTGCACAACTCACACATCTCATACGCAGTTTAGTAACGGCAAAGTCACTACAAAAAGTGATAGAAGTAGGGCAAATAAAGGGGAAGGAGAAGGAGGACGAAAAGAGATCTACAAAACATTGCACAAGTCGCAAGTCTCTCATTAACATTTCCACTAACACACACACAGAGGTACTACTGGACGATGATGCTACAAAAACATTGAACATTTCCATGACGAGAGTGAAGCGGAAATGTGCAGCAGAAAAACCAACAAAAAGTCACCAGAAAACTAAAGAAAAGAGCTTTAGTTAAACAATATGAGCTATAAACCAAGTGTGCACAGTGGACAGCACAGGCCAAAAAGAAGACGAAGACACAGTCGAAGAAACGTGCATGAAAAACCAAAGCGAAGACCGTAGAAAAAACAATATCCGAGAGTTGAGAAACTGTCGCAAATGGTTAAACAAAAAGAAAAAAAATCGTCTTAATTACAAAAAGCTTGGACTTTTGTTTCTTTTTTTTTATTTTTCTTTTTGCATTATTTGAAATTTTAATTACAACAACGATTCAAAATGAAGCAGAGAGAGAAAAAAGCAAGGCAACGCACATAATACCGTGCTGTGATTGCGACAAGTCTCTGTGCGCCTGTGCACCCCGATTAACCCATGCGCGCCTGCGACCTTTGGCTCAGCCAACTCGCGAGTTGTACGTCAGTCAGTCATTTATTCAGTCATTCAGTCAGTCGGGCAGAGGTTTGATGCTGTATGTGTGTGTGTGTGTGCAAGTGTTTGTTGCTTTCATTAAAAGTAAAACTTTTCACATTAAAAATGCTCATAAAATTGCACTTTAATTTTCGTTGTCGTCGTTGTTTCCCCATTCGCCTTTTGCTTGACTTTGTCCATTTGTCTGAGGGTTGTGGCTAGTACGTACAATACGTACGGCAGTTCGTATGTTGCTTACGGGCAAAATTAAATTTCAAATTGTCGTGCAGGTTAATAATTTCAATTTGACCTCTTTGGACATGTTTCTGTTTCTGTGTTTCAGTTGCTGTTGCTGTTTGACGCGCTTGTATTTAGTCTCAAAATGTCGCTCAGAGCTCTTGTTAGTCAGTCATCCGATTGTGATTGCGCTGTGACAGCGTCGAGCAGGTGAAAATTGGCAACGTTGCAATTGGCAACGTTACCAGAAAGTTGAAAAAGTTTCCAATTGGCAAACAGCAACAGTTGGTTGGCAATTCGGTTTGGCTTGACATTTTCCATTCGAATGCATTTTAATTAGTTTTTTAAATTGCGTTAAATTTCAGGTGATAAGGTCTCATCATATTGTATAATTATTGCACTCTCCCTCTCTCGTTTGTTCTCTTTCTCTCTCTCTCTCTCCTTGTCTCATATTAAACTCATCACGTTTTTCGTACTCTGATTTATTTTACAGGGTTCTTCAATGGGTCTTCAACGATAGAACGCACAGCTGATCACAATGTGTTTCTAAGCAGCTGAATAGCATTGTAGCCTGGACCTGGAAAGCAATAGAGAGAATTGAGAAAAGCAAAGCGACTTCAATAGAGAAAATTAGAAAATTTACTGAGTCGATTTAAATACCGAATCGAATCGAAAGATCATCACAATGCAGGGACCCGAGCACGTTGTCTCCTCTACATTGCCACCTGTGGCCAAAATGGACCCGGCCTTGGCTCCGACGAGAAGGAAATCATTTTATTGGTCTACGTTCTGCTGGAGGTCTCCACGGGACAGGTGAGTGCAGTAAAGCAGTCGGAGTGGGGGAGAGTAAAGCTCAAGCGCCGCCTACTGAGCGACGCCATTTTGTGTGCGGCGACGATCGTTTAATTTAATGAATGCTGCGCAATGACAGGCACACAGATACTCACACACACACAAGCATACATACTTCAATACACACACACAGGCACACGCACTTAACATTAAGCTGCACTTTCAACTGTGCGCGTTTATTATGCTGCAACAACAACAACAACAGCTCGATTTTGATTCGTTGAGAAGTTAAGTACAGAATGTGCCTCACTTGATAACGTTGCTCAGTTTATACCCTGTATAAATACAGTTTGCTGAAATAAGAATAACAGCTGGCACTGTAAAATTAAAACAAGTTTTAATTGATGTATTCAGAAATCATATATAGTTTCATATGGATAATTGAAGAGAAACAATATTCAAATAATTATGACGAAATTTACAGGGTATTCCAGCGCAGCATAAACACTGCAAGTGAATACTTTCGCTAATTGTTTTGGGGTATTCAGCGTTCTTTAAATTTCAGTGTAGGCAGGCAAGAGAAAGAGATAGATTGAAGCAGATAGAATGAAAGGGAAGCGGGTATACCTTATCCGGTCACTATATACAAATAGGAACGGGCCATTCGAGAGTATTTGCATATTTTGAGTTTGCCAAGCGATTGACACTAATTGTTTGAAAATGACTTAAACGTCGTCAGAGCCCTGCTACGTACTATGGCATTGCGAAATGCCCACAAATAACATATAGACCCCATCGATGTGACTGTGTTGAATGCAACACGTGTCTATTTGCTTGCCATAAAGCTGCAAAGGAAGTGTTTGAAAATGCGATAATGTGAGATAATTCTAGAAACCAAACCTTGAGATGTGTTAAGGAATGTTCATTTAAAATATTTGAAGAACTCTTTTGTCGCACAGATTTGCATCTATCAATCTATCATCTGTTGCTGATATAGTTTTAGTTCGTTGATAACTCTCTGATTGTACTCGTAATGTCATAATCATTAGGGGCTTTTTGCCAACTTAAACTTTGTCATTTTCCTAATGCTTTTCCATTGATTTTCCGTCAAGTTTTCAGTCGACTCAAGTTTTTATTTGCATGCAAACAATCTAAAGTCTTTGGGTTTGTCTCACTTACGATTCGCTAGCAGTCTGGTCAATAATTTCATACGCAATATTATTTGCAAAATGCTTGACAACAACAACAATAACAACAGCAACGAAGGCATACAAAGTTGTTGCCTGACGTTACGTAGGAAGCGTGCCGCCCTCTCTCTCTGGTCCCCGCCCCGAACCGTTATGGACTGTGGTCTACAGTCCGAGCTGCGTGTTCGTTCGCCTCGACGTGAGGAGCAGAAAATAGCTTGGCATTATATGGATATATATAGTACTTACCTGATGTTTGTGCCTCTGCCTATGCAGTTGACATTGCCGAAAGCTTATCGCGCCACAACACACTGTCTCAGAGCGATTCTGTGATTTGACGAACACGCAATACTTCTCGGAGTGCATCTTTATTCGCCAGAGTAGATGACATTAAGTGCCTTTTAATGGCAGGGTCACACTGACATTGAAGAGCCAGACAGATAAACAGGCAGAGAGAGTGGGGGTCTACTGCTTTGGCCATTATAGTTTCACGCTTTTGGCCAAATTATGATTAATTTACTAAATGGTAGTAGCTGCTACTAGCAAAGCAAAACGAATTCAAATGAATTTGTATGGACTTTCGCAAAAGGTTCGTTTTGTCTTGCTTCGCTTTGCTCCATACGGGGGTTCACCTCTTCACCGTTATTATGGTAATCCCCAGAGCTCATTAGATATAATTAAAATGTTTGCGACCTGCTGACTCCACGTGTGTGTTTGTGTGTGTGTGTGTCGAAAGTTCGATAGGTCAAACATGTTTACCTTTTAGTTCGCTTTCGAAACTGATCATCCTTAAATATTCCACTGTCAGGTCGCAAAGGTCTTATACAATACAAGTCGTATTTAATATTCGATTCGTATACTTATATTGCCAAATTTATGTAAATCACGTTGAATTATATTCGCAGGGAAGCGCGCAGAAGAAAGTTGTCCAGTTATCTATATCTATAAATAGAGGGGCCTTTTTTGTCTATATAAATTATAAAGCATTTAGTATTCATAATTCAGACTTACAACTTGGCTGGCTCAACGCACGTTTTATCTATGGGCTAGTCCCATTTGGCTAGTCGTACCGCCCTTTGAGGCGGTAAGGGGTGTCATCTCTCTAATTTGTTGTTCATAAAGTGCAATGGGATGTGAAAAGTTTTGAAACTCTATGGAAAAGGGGTAAAATTTATAAGGTGTTAACTGCTGGGCAAAGAAATACCCTGTTGACAGCTTAAATTTATTATATTACTTTCCCATGAGCTGTTAGTTGGAATAGCTTAAGTGTTTTAGTGTGTAATTGGTGGGAAGTATAACCCAAAATAGAAGAATGCTCTTCTAATGAAATGGCGGCTTAAAGAGAACCCGATTTGTGGCATTCTTATACACTTGCAAAGGGTATTTTAAGAACTTATTAGTGCCAACTAAAGTGAGACATAATATAGTACATACTCATTCAATCCATTTAATTCTGCAACCCTTTGTTTTAGAATCTGCAAACCTCTTTAAAATAAATATTGAGTTTTAAACGGGACCAAGTTATATCTCTCTTAATTTAGACTCCACTTTAAAATATGCAGGGTATAGCTCAAGCATTGCTAGAGGCACTGAGCCGCAACGCCAAATAGCTCTTAACTGGTCATAGAGTTTTGAGTTTAAATGGCTTATGAAATAGCTTTAAAGTTACATACATTTGTAGTAGAATTGCCGACCCTAGCTAAAAACTAATAACCGAAAAATCAGAAACTTTCAAATAATGAAAAACCATGAGTAAACACGACTAGACCGTGTGCTCTACCGTTAGTTAAGAGCTGACGCATGGCAATGCCCCAAAAAAGTATGAAATATAATTACCCTCTCTCTCTCTCCCTCTCGGTCTCCCAGTCTGTCTCTCTAAGTCTGTCTATCCACCTGTCTGTGGCATTGACATGACTATTTTGATTTTGATTTTTAATATAGTTTCTTGATTTTGTTTTCGCAATTAAACTGCCAAATGGAGCGCTTACTTTTTTGGGTACTCTCATAATGCTGATTAGAATTCAAATGTGATGAAAAGTTAGCGATAAATCAGGCACTTCCTTATCGATGGGGGCGCGCTGTGTGATAAGAGCATGAAATGAGTTTCTAAATTGCTTTCGGTTCGAATATGCAACGACTTCGCTTATTATTATAGGACTTCGAATTGTGTCCACACTTTGCTTGCCAATTGGTTAACTAACGATGCGATCTAAGATCATCCAGATTGTTTTGTCTTTTGTGGGGTTTGTGTTGTTGAGTTTCTTGAACTCGGTTGACAGCTCAATTTGTTGGCTTTCTAAAAATCTGTCAAGAGTTTCCTTTCGAGCCAAACTTCTCCTCTCTTTCTCTCTCTCTCTCTGCACTAGTTAATAAGCCAAGTGTTATAGATTTCTTGCAACAGCAGCTGACAGAGATCTCGACTATATACATCGCACAGCCACACACACACGACAATTATTGGCATGTTAATTACAGGCTAGTTATGAGTTGCATGGCAACAATTAAAGTTAATTAACATTCGTTAGGAGGGGATAGCGGGAGATAGATAGAAAGACAGAGACAGAGAGAAAGAGTCTATGCATAAGTCGCATCGAGTTTAGCTGAGCTTAAGCCTGATCCAAATCCTAAAATTGAACAAAACTCAAACCAGCCAAAAGACTTAATCCGATTTTCAATTGAAATTCAAGAAAACTCACTTAATTTTCACTTGGAGCCAAGCTAAAGCTACAGAACTGGATCTAGATCTAGATCTGGCTGTGCTTGTGTCTGTATCTCGGGCACGTTTTCATTGATCTAGAAATAAGAGATGGGGGAACGGGGGTTACTCTTTAATAGTCTATTAGGCTAATAGACTAGCATACTGGTTTTCAATGGGTTAATACGAATGCGCGACGATTGGCTGAGCTAAATTTTTCCACTATTGTGAATGGTTTACCGTGATTTTCCTTTCCTTCTCTCTCTCAGTGTCTCTTTTCCCCTCTTTTTCACTCGTTCTCCAGTCCATTCCATTATGGGTCGTCTATTTTTGGGTCGTTGTGCATAATTAGTGCATGGCTTAACCCCAGAAACCCCTTACTTTTTCCGTTGAATTTAACATTGCGCTGTACTCATAAATATTTCATATAGTGTCTAGCGTATTGGAAAAGTACGTAGAGTACGTTTTGTCAATATATTCCAAAGTAATGCAAATTCGATGGCATCAGAAGTCAGAAATCAGAAATACGAATTTCGCCTTTACTACAGTTTAGTTTTCTTTGTGCCCCTTCCTTCCCCCGTCCTTCTGCCCAGCTCCAACACAACCGCTAACATATGGAAACGTACATATTTGCATAGCGTCGAGGTACCTGCAGCTTACACGGTACCCTCATTTTCAATTTCCAATTCACAATTCTTTCGATTCACGATTCACAATTCCCAATTCCGATCACATATCCGCTGACGCAAGCGCCTACTTCAAGTAGGCCTCACCAAGCATATGGAAAACAGTCTGTGCTCTGATCTTGCACCTTGATTGTCATTCCAGTGAATCACATTCAATGCACACTATAGTCACGTTAGTGCTCCAAAGATCTCACTAGCTTGCACTACCAACACCTTGTTGCCATCTATCGATACTTATTCGTGGCTGAGCAGGTGGCCAACGCTATCTGGAGATAATATTATTATAACCGATTCATGTTACTGATTAGTTTCTCTCCCCCTTTTGTGCTTATCATGCGTAAGTAGGCAGCACGACCTGGAGTAGGTACCCTAACCCATTTTGTGATAAGAAATACTTTAGTAATTCTTTATGGTAGTTGGGAAATTACGCTTTTAGTTCCAAAAATAAAACAGTTTAAAAATAGTGGAAAATACTTTAGAATGCTTGAGTAAATACTGAAATTTAATCTAGATTCGTTGGTATTTTTTATATGTATTATAATAAACTAGAGAGCCCCTCACTTATCTCCTCCATTTTTTTTCCCTCCTAGATCATTGGCACCAAACAAATACTCGTACGTCCCGATGGATACTTCATCAAGGATCGCACCATATCCACCTCGTCGGACAACTCGAATGCCACCAGCAACACAGCCTGCTCGCCCCCGCTGGCCATCGGCTATGCTGGCAACAGCGATAACAGCTCCAACAACAACAACAGTAGTAGTGGCAGCAATACTAACAACAACAACAGCAGCAATAATAATAATATTAGCAATACAACAAACAGCATCACAAATAGCACCAGCAATGGACTTTGCCTGACCACCTTGGAGAACAGCAGTGAACTCATCCTGCCCATTGCCGAGGCACAGGCTGCAGGGAAGCCCCTCACCGAAGCCATTGAGGAGGTATGTAAAGGAGAAAAAAGAAAAAAGAGAAGGGAGAGCGAAAGGGGATAGAGTGTGTTGCTTATCAGGTGTGTGGGAGTTAGCTGAATGAAATGGATAAGATAAGAACATGGGGAGAGAGGGAGAGCACATGTTGACAGCATGCTTGGTGGAGTTGCTCACTCGCAACGATAATCTGCCGAGTGCAGTTGGACTTGAGCTTAATATAAATATAAAACAATTTCGTCAGACTATAAATCTAAATATACTATATAGATTATATACTATCTAGGTGCATAACTCTCAAGCACTCATTGAGATTTAAAGTAGACCTCAAGTGATTTATAATCCTAACTTACAGTCGACAAAATCTGTTAGTTATCTAAGATTCTGAAAACCTCTTGACCTCATAGAGCAAAGTATCAAACAAACTTTTTTACACAGTTTGAGGCTAACTTGTTGGAAGAATTGTTGCTAGAATTTGTAGTAATTACCACCCCAAATACCCTGTAATCAATTGTCGAATACCTAAAATTTGCTTTACTTGCATATGAAATTGAATACGCCCTCAATTTATTCTTAGATTGATTAGCACTTGTCACTAAACCTGCCAAGTCACTGAGCATTGCACTTCCCCAGCAAACTATCTATTTATAATAGAACTATTCGGCATGATTTAGCAAAACTATAGATAACCGAGAAATGTATATTTATATATGTTAATATATAATATTTACCATATCTATGACGTAGTCGACTTGTCGAGTCACCCAGGATTGCAAATTCTTTACTAGGGACTCTCATTGAGGCGTTGAGTTCTATGGGGTTCTCCTCTTTTTTTTCATTGTACGCAATCTTATCAGATTGTGATAAGGCAACGGGGGAGCTACTTGAGCAGTTCGACAAGCCTCCGCTCTCAGAGAGTTGTTGTTGCGGAAATGTAAACGAGACAAATGAGTTGCGCGGGTAAATACCAAAATGTAGAACTTTACAGATGCGAGAGATAAAGTATCCGATCGAGAACAAGAGAGAGAGAGAGGGAAAGAGAGACTGTGTCTGAGAATGAGAACTGTAAACTTGGGCGCTGTCTGCGACACGCTTGTGAAATGTTCCATATTATATTATAATGTTATATTGGATTGTTTGTGAAATGGCCTCCACTTCGATATACCCTAATGAACTGTCTGATCTCTGTCGAGAGGCGCTTAGTGGCGATCATTAAGACGTTATTGCCTTTTGTACCCTGGACCTGATCATTTAACTCCGTATGCTCTCTGCCAATTGGATATGGATGTCGCATTAACATCACACATTCATCAGTAGAAGTGCATCTTTTCATCTCGACAGATCCGTAAGCCATCTACGTACGTAGTGACGCAATAGCCCGCTTGCCTGGCCCACTAATTTGATGGGTCAACATGCACTTAGTGTGGCCAATAAATGGCAGGCTATTAGCGGGACCAATGGCCAGATCTGTTACTGCTTTCTTTCTCTCCATTCCTCTCTCCTTCTCCCTAACAAATGTTAGCCCCACTGCGAGATCTCTTCGTGGGGTGGCAACATCAATTGAGTTTGCGGTCAGTTTTGATTTTACTTAGTTTTATGTCTAGCTTCTGTTTCAATTCTGTTTCGCCGTCACGATGACAGGGCTAAAAGCGTAAATTGTTGTTGCTTTTAATTGTAAATAATTGCGAGTAGCTGTCGCAGCGTCGACTAACGTGTACATGGACAAAACGGGTTTAAATAATTCACAATTCTAGCCTAGAAAATCAATGTGTGTGTATCGAAATTTGCATGAAGACTAATCCAAATTTGATTCTATGTATATCCCCTAAACTCCATTCCGAACAAGGTAGAAATGTTAGCTTGGGTTATTTTTATTGGCAAAAGTCTTTTTCCATTGTTCCTATATCAATTACATATAATAAAGTCTATAAGAACTCTAATTGCTGGAGATATAAAATTAAGTACTAAAAACTTTATTTTCAACCGTTTGATTTTATGAGAGCTTTAAGAAATTGTTATCCGGATTAGTGAAACTATAAAAAATAGTTGTGGATTAATTTCAACATTAAATTGGTAAAGTTTTATTGCGGTATTTCCTAAGAAGTTGAAATGTTTATGTAAAGATCATTGCGCAATCGTACTTGACATTCTTTGTTTTAGTTGTTGGAATTCGATTGAACATGAATAAAGCTACCATTCAAGCCAATTGATTTATGTTTTTGCCAACTGTTTTTTTATTATTGAAATCTTAATGTAGGAGGTAACAAGCCTTCTTCTCTCTTGGTACCAATGTTTCTGTCTCATTTTGTCATTTTATTCCTTTATCTTCTTCCTAGTTCGATGCCTATTTGCGCTCTTTATCGCTCATCGATACGGAGATCAAGCTGATCACCGACGGGCAACTGCCGCTGCGACAGTGCCTGCATCGAGAGGCCTGTGCCAAGGACATTGAGCTGCCTGCGTATTACAACAAATTCAGCGATTTGCGCAAGGAGTTTCAGCGTTACAAGTCCGGCGATCTCTCCCGGGCTCTGGTGCCGCTCAAGGACATCAAAAAGATGCTGCAATCGCCCACGTTGCCCATGCCGCAATCCATTGGTGAAATGCTCAAAGGTGCGTCTAACCTATCTGTCTATCTCTTTTCTGCATGCTATATTGATGTCTTTCTTCCACTCGTGCAGAGCTCAATGCAACTTCTGTGGAGGATAATGACTTCTATATACGCGAATCTCGCGATATGGTCACTGTGATTCAAACATTGCTGCAAGCAGGTGAGTTCACTTATGCTGAGTGCATTCATTCTTGAATGAATGTTATGAATAAATGTGAATAAAGTCTTAGTTTATGCAAGGGCATTACCGGATACTTTGTTCGATTGTCAAGAAGCTACTTAAGTCTGCATAAAGTAGGCACTGCCTATATAATTTCATGAGTTCATCTATTTGTAATTCACGTACTCAGATGCTTTGTATAAACGTAGTGTGCGCTTATGTAATTTGCATGAATTCGTCTCTAGCGCATAAACAGTGTCTAATTTGATTTCACGTATTCAAAAACTCTTCAAATACTTATGTAGTATCAAAAATATTAAATTCAGAATTTGTTTAACCTTCATTTCGGTCTATACTTTTACAGGTCATAAGTTCGATACGAATGAACTGGTGAATTTAATACTGGAACCAGGAATTTGGTAAGTCTCGAAACGAATTGATTCCCTAAACCGATAAGCCCAACAAGCGATGAGGAAGCGGATGCGCATCGCATTCTACTCAGACACAGTCTTGAGTACCTGCGCGCTCTCTCTCGCTCTCTCTCTCAGCCGAGTTACAGCTCAAATCGTGAGCACGCGCTTGTTCATTCCCATTCTCTCTCTCTCTCTCTGGAACTGCGATTAGCATATGTTCTCCATGCGCACTCCTCTCTCAGCTGCATTGCTCCAATTCTGTCAAGGTCTGCACTATTTCGAGTGCGTCTTAAACAGAACCCACTCAAAAAAGTATACACAAAAAAGTGACCATAAAAACAAACTCAGAGACCGCTGAGACTGAAACCGATCACGACACGACGTGTTCTGTTGTGTTGTTGCTTGTCGTAGTCGTCGTCGTCAGTCAACGATTGGATCGGGACGCGATAAGAACTGTTAGACTTGGGGACGCACATCTTGTTGGAAGATCGAAACAGAATTCAAAATTGGAAACGCATCGAATTGCTGATGAATTGTGACTATTGTTATCGCTATCGACTGCTACACACACACACACGCGTACATGCACACATAAGTGTGTCACACCGGGAGCACAATCGTAGTATGCGTCTATCCGGAATTGCGAGGCAGTTCTAGGCAACTGGCCATAAAATATTTTTCAATTAGTGCAAAGTTAAACAAAAGGTAAAGTCAAGCAAATCCCTTCGCAGACGAACCCAAAGTTAAAGCAACGAACTGATTATTCATGTTGTTTTCGCATAAGTGTGTGTGAGTGTTTGAAGAGTCAGCAAAATATGTTTATGGTCTTGAAAATCGAAACGTGACTTGAGCGAATGCGACTAATAATTCCCTTACAAGTGTCAGGCTTGGCCTGGTTGCATAAGTCAGCGTGGCAGAGAACAGCAGGAGAAGGTGGAGGTGGAGGTGTAAGAGGAGTCTGCAGAGCTTCTTCTTCGGGCTAGAGCTGAGCGCGTGTTCACGATTAACTCGCGATGAATTCCCCATCACGCTGTCATTTCTACTTGGAACTTGTATTCCCTTTCAGTTCCAGAAACTTGACTGCAATTCAAAACCTTATAGAATATATTTCGCTTGAATTTCACACGTTTTTCTCCGTCGCTTTCTAACTCTCTTTTTCTCTCTTTCTTTCTGCAGCTCAATTGACGACGAGGTCGACGGCAATTGCATTGTACGAGCCCGTGGTTTGCCCTGGCAGAGCAGCGATCAGGACATTGCCAAGTTCTTTCGCGGTCTCAACGTAGCCAAGTAAGTAGTGTACCAATTGGGAGCGTACGACGCCACTCTCGCCTGTGCTATGTAGATCAGAGCAACGTAACCCATTGATAGCCTCGTCTTGCTTATCGGGAAGACTGTGTCGAGTTCAGGCGGGGGTCAGCGATAGATTACGTCGTGGAATGTACAAAACGTTGGCGTATTCTTTGTGATTTTCCCTTTATCTAATGTAACTCAATCCAACCCCTTTCCACTTCCCTCTTCCCCAACTACCTCTTCATCCCCCACTCTATTTTTCCCTCTTTCTCTCACTCGCAGAGGCGGCGTTGCACTGTGTCTGTCGCCGCTGGGACGGCGCAACGGTGAAGCATTGATACGCTTTGTCTCGCAAGAGCATCGCGACATGGCGCTGAAGAGGCACAAACATCACATTGGCTCGCGATACATTGAGGTGTATCGCGCCTCTGGAGAGGATTTCCTGGCCATTGCCGGCGGTGCCTCCAATGAGGCGCAGGCCTTCTTGTCCAAGGGCGCGCAGGTTATCATACGCATGCGAGGATTACCCTACGATTGCAGTGCCAAGCAAGTGGTGGGTTGAGTCTTCCACTTATCAAACTGTGCCTCCATGTCACTTACATCTTTCTCCTCTTGTTCAGCTGGATTTCTTTACCACAGGGGAGCAGCCACCGTGCAATGTACTGGATGGCAACGATGGCGTTCTCTTTGTGAAGAAACCCGATGGACGCGCCACTGGCGATGCCTTTGTGTTGTTCGCTCATGAAAGCGATGCCTCCAAGGCGCTGGGACGTCACAGGGAATCGATTGGACAACGCTACATCGAATTGTTTCGCTCCACAACGGCCGAGGTGCAACAGGTCTTGAATCGCTCGATGGATCCCAAGTCATATGAGTCGGGAAACAATCACAGTCAACCGCCGCTGATTGGACAATTTCCGACCACCATGCAGCTGCCGTTGTTGCCGCAGGTGGGTGCCGCCGCTGGCCACGCCCTGAACCCGATGTCAGCTAGTGCTAGCCACGCTAACCTGTGCCCCCAACTTACCCATGCCCCACAGCACCTCATCACGTCGGGCACCACCAAGAACTGTATACGGCTGCGGGGGCTGCCTTATGAGGCCATGGTCGAGCATATCCTTCACTTTCTGGATGACTTTGCCAAGCATATCATATACCAGGGCGTGCACATGGTCATCAATGCGCAGGTGGGTACACTGGAAGAAGGGAAGCATCTTCTTGTTAGCACAAGAAAAGCAGTACCTTCTTCTTGTAGGCACAAGAAAGGAAGCACCTTCTCCAGAGTAATCTCAAACAAGAATGCACCTTCTTCTTATCCTAAGAAAGGAAGCACCTTCTCCAGAGTAATCTCAAACAGGAATGCCCCTTCTTCTTACCCTAAGAATGGAAGCAGCTTCTTACCCTAAGAAAGAAAGCACCTTCTTCTTCTTTACCTAAGAAAGGATACACATTCTTCTTCTTATTCTAGGGAGGGAAGTACCTTCTCTTATCCTAAGAATGGAAGCACCTTCTTCTCTTATCCTAAGAAAGGAAACACCTTCTTCTTATCCTAAGAAAGGAAACACCATCTCCGGAGTAATCTCAAACAAAAATGCACCTTCTTACCCTAATAATGGAAGCACCTTCTTCTTACCCTAAGAAAGAAAGCACCTTCTTCTCCTTTACCTAAGAAAGGATACACATTCTTATTCTAGGGAGGGAAGTACCGTCTTCTCTTATCCTAAGAAAGGAAGCACCTTCTTCTTATCTTAAGAAAGGAAGCACCTTCTTCTTATCCTAAGAAAAGAAGCACCTTCTTATTATAAGCAAAGGAAGCACCTTCTCCAGGATATTTCCAAGAAAGAAAACAGCTTCGCTTGAATCTTTAATCTAACCTTGTTCATTCCCCTTCTAACCTTTCGCTCTTCTCTTCTCAGGGCCAGCCCAGTGGAGAGGCCTTCATCCAAATGGACTCGGAGGACTCCGCGCGTCTCTGTGCGCAGCGCAAGCACAATCAGTTTATGGTCTTTGGCAAGAAGTTCCGCTACATTGAGGTCTTCCAGTGCTCTGGCGATGATATGAATCACGTGCTCAATGGCGGACTAGTCTCACCTGTTGCAGCACCTCAGCATCCGGGACATGCTCATCTTGCGGCCGTTGCTGCTTCCGCCGCTGCTGCCGCTGCTGCTGCTGCTGGCGTGGGCAAACAACCGTCGCTGCTCTCTCCGGGTATGTTAGCTCAACCACCGCCGTCGTCGTCAGTGAACGGCGCTCAGGGCATCGGCTCACACACGCACGCACACTCACACACACACGCACACTCACACACACACGCACACCAACACGCACACACACAACACACGCATGCGCCGCACGCCGCTCATACACACGCAGCCGCCGCAGCTGCTGCTGCCGCCGCTGCTACCGCTGCTCATCATGCATTGCAAACGTCGCCGGTCGCTGCTGCTGCCATGTTGGCCAACACCTCGCATGCTCCGTTCACGGCGGGCACAGCCAGTGGCTTGGCTGGCTACATGACAGCGCCTCCTCCACAGGCAGGGCTCTCTACGCACTCTTCGCTCTCCGCAAGCGGTGGCATTGCCTCAGCTGCCGCAGGCGGTTATAATCCCTTCAATCTGCCACTGCAGACACCTTCCTCGGCCGCTGCTGCTGCTGCACATGCAGCTAATCCCGCCCTGCTTGCACAGCAGCAGGCGCAGTTCATAGCGCAGCAAAGTCTGCTGGCACGTCAACAAGCTGCGGCTGTGGCCGCTGAGCAGCAACAGCAGCAACTATACGCCAATGCGGCCATGTTGCAGCCACATCCGTTGTACATGCAACACCCTGGCGCTGCTGCGGCGGCTGCTGCTGCTGCCATGGGTGCTCAGCCGCAGTTTGTGCTCATGCAGCGCCCTTATCTGCAGCCCTTTCAGCTGGGCTACATGCCCAGCCCCTCGGCTGGGGCATATCAGTTTGCCGGCGCCACGCCCACCTCTGCTGGCGTACCACCAGTTGGAGGTGCAGGCGCAGCAGCAGCAGCGGCGGGCAGCGCCAGCAGCAATGCCGCCAGCCTTCAGGCGCTTCAATCGCACTCCATGAAGCGTTCCTATGAGAACGCCTTCCGGCAGGATCCAGCAGGGGCTGCTGCTGCTGCGAGTGCGGCCAGTGTTGCCAAGCGAGCACTGACGCAGCCGGCGCCGAGTAGTCTCTACTCGTATTACAATCCAGGCATTTAGTTCAATCATGATTGATTGCTGAGATTCAAGAAGCACGAAGCGATTTCTAAATGACTCTTGTTCGGATTGTAGCTCCACTTAGATCATGATACATCATGATGATTGACTCACCTTTATTCCAATTTATAGTTAACTGATTCATTGTTCGTTTCAATCATGATTAACAATTCAATTGATTGATTGACTCTCTCCGAAACTTCAACTTACATTCCAATTCGGCGAATGTGTTTGCAATGCGCGATGAGTGGGGATTTTATATATATACAAATATATATATAGAATATATATACCTTATATATAGCATAATTCATCCTGGCAACTCATACTCACTCACACACACAAATTCACACACATACCAGACATTTTGTTAGTGCTTAATAATGCGTTTTTATCGTACAATTTTTATAGTAAAATTTTTTCTAGTTTTAAGTTCTTTTTAAAAAGTAAAAAGAGAAACTTAATACTTTAAGCATTTTGTCTAAGGTCTAAGCATTACTTATACTCTGCACACACACGCACATACATATGCATTGCACACAGACATACACACATACTGCTCATACACACACACACACACTCCGGGCAAGCTAACAAAAATGTCAAAAAAAAAACTTTGTTTCTTGTGAACTAAAAAAGATGCTCGATTCGATTACGAATCGTGCTGCTATATAGTCTAAGCTTCACTATGCTCTATGTATGTGTTTGTGTGTATGCGTGTGTGTGTGTGTGAGAGTAGTTGGTGTGCGTGTGTGTGTCAATTACAAGAACAACAACAGAGGCTAATGTCCTTGGGGCAGCGAGTGGAGATGGGAGCGGGTTAGATTGTCTGTATGTGTCTATACGTGCCTCTGTGTGTGTGTGTGTGCGCCACGCCCATTGAAGTGCAATCTATAAACTAATATTTAAGCATAGGCTCACCCACACACACACACACACACGCACACTCGCTGCCCAAACGGCATCAGGTGTTGGAAATGTGCAAAAGAAATTCGAAAAGAAAAACAAAAAAAAAAAAACAAAACAAAATCTGTTCTATAATGCGAAATCTTTAGACATAATCTATACTTAATCTTAATAATAATCATATAATATTAATAATAATAATGGAAGAAATATCATAGCATCTAAGTCAAACAACTTGTAAAATTGGTTGGCAACATATTGATTAATAATACTTTCTGCTAAGCATTGGAAACTCTTTTCTATGCTCGGGCACAGTCTGAGCGAGTGTTCCGATCCAACTGAAATCGGTAAAAAGTACCAAACTACTTCTATAAGCTGAGATATATACGATATATCTTCATGTTGCTCATGCTTGGATCGTAACGCTCGCTCACTGTCGCTGGCTGATAGCTCTAACACTCCATTTGATTGATTTTGATATTGCATATCGTATATATTGCATATCGTATCGTATCGTATATGTATCTTCTATCTATAATAAGTGTGCGTAACTGGTGTTAGTCGCAAATTGGAAACTCGTTTATCAACACTGAATATTTTTTATTATCTATTTGTGTGTTCTCTGTCATCACTAATTTAAACTCTTCCCCCAGCCCTTCCTCCCCCTGTCTTTCTTTTGTTACCCTGACAAGGGGTCTCTCAAGTTGCTTGATTCATTATACGTTCGTGATTTGGTTATGGATATATTTTGGGTTTACGATTATATACTAAGTATATAGTTTGTCTGTCATTCGTATGCGTTCTTAAAACTACACATGGATCGACTGTAGACCATAGATGAGATATTACATAACATAAACTTAATATATAATATATATATACTATATATATATGATATATATTCATATATAAAGAGGGATTTACTTGCATATAATCAATCTCTCGCTCCTCTCTTTCTCTCTTCCCCCCTTCTGCGTCTAACAAACAGTTTTGCGCTTTGCTATAGATAAAAGATATATCGTAGATATTCCGGCGCATCATGGAAAAGATTTTCACGGCTTAGTTCATAGTTTATAGTTCAAACGAGTGGTTTCCCATGGGGTTATTCTTTTGGCTTAATGCAATACACATAATATTAATAATTACGATATCAGTCTATGGCTTCCATACAAAACTTAAAAAAGCAGCCAATCTAAATACAATATGCATACCTACTCTATATAATAATTATCGTATAAACATTAATCATAATTCAATGTGGATTTCGATTTACTTAATTAGTTTTAAAATGCACATGCAATTTTTTAAATTTTACAAAATTTTACAAACATTTTTTGATATTTCAATTTAGTTTATTCGAATTTGTCTCTACTTTTATTAATTTTTTATACTTCAATAAATATACATATTATTTACACATACATATCGCTAAAAAACAAACCAATAATCATCTCTTGCAAATTACGCCCCTCTCTCTCTCTTCTTTTCCTATTTTCTGTACTCTTCTTCATATTTCGGTACAATTTTTAACAGAGTATTTCTAGTATTTCTTTTTAAAATTTCTACCAGTCGAAATTGTGTAATCGTCCAAACCTTTCTCTACAATTTTATATATCTCTGTCTTCTTTTCTATCTATCTTCTTCTTTTACTTATTCCAAATTACCCTATACTCTATCACTGAAATCTACACAAGTATTTGTAACTCGGGCTCTGGGCTTGGGTCAAGCTTTATACGTATTTTCAGGCGCATCCTCTCTGTCTCTCTCTTGGGCTCTGACGGCGTTACGAATTGCAAAATTGGATTGGAAATTCGGTCAACATTTTGTTTTATCCCTTTGCTTTGTCTGTGTGTGTCTTGCAACTTCGTAACGTCGCGGCGGTTATTCGTAATACTCGTAATGCCCACCTAGCTCTACGCTCTCTAGACACACGCATCTTGTACGTAACAACAATGAAAAAAAAACAAGAACAAGAACAACACGAGCAAGAAAAACTGTAATTTAAGAACCTCTTGTGCTTTGAGGTACCTTGGGTTGTACTACTTTTAGAGCTAACTGTATATGTATGTGTACGAAACGATAACGTTAACGATAACCCAACTCTCTTCGCTCTCATCCGCCGTCGTTCTTGTGGTCCAGATCTCTTATTTCTCTTTTTGTGTGTGTGTTTTGTTCTTGTACCTATTTTTATTCTTTTTTGATTTGCATAAACAATGATATGTGACTTTTTTGAAGGCTGGTTGGTGCTTGGATTAAACAAAAACAAAAACAAAACAAAAACAAATACAAAATCTGTTGGGATAAAACATGTCTTAAGTTTACTGTGTGCGCAAAGAAACAAACTGTATTCATGGTCTCTGGGTAAGGTGGTAAATATATACATATACAATATATTAAATACATATCTGCATATTTAAACTAGTATATACCGAATACATATGCCATATAAATACTAGTACAATCGTCAATCAATCAGAAATCAATCAAATATTGAAATTAAACTACATGTCTCTCCTCTCTTTCTCTACCATTAAATAAATGCAAATGTCTTAAACGGTGAGTGTTTTTGAATACGATTATATCTAACTACAGTGGTACTTGGCTATAGTGGGAACTGGCGAGGCATGTTAAATTGTGGTATCGTTTTTAAATACTCTAGCTAGTTACTCACAGTTCTCGTTGGCGGAGTTCCACTGTACCTAAAGTAATTACTAACTAACCCGACTAATCCTAACCAAACTATATACTATGATCTACTAACCCTAACATCGTCCGTCTCTATTCTGCCTACTTCACTGTGTGTGTCGCCTCTCTTGGAGTGTGTTAAGAAGCAGCTACACTTTAAAGCCTAACTTCCCCCTCCCGCAAAAGCAGAGAGAAAAGAAAGCAAGGAAAGATTAATATAATATCTACCAAGGCATCCTCACTATTTGTTCTCTCTCAAGTTTATTATGCTAATTCTTAATCTGTTTCTTTTATGTATGTTCAACCTGTTCTCATTCTCTCTGTGCTTCTTTCTCCTTTCGGTTCTTTAGGTGCCACAGTGTTGGGCGCCCACTTTGGTGCACATTTTCCGGCTTATGGGGCGCCACCACCGCCGCCGCCACACACAGCGTTGCTGGCAACGCCGCGGGCGCATCATGGCCACGCCCATACGCATGCACACGCCCACCATCATCATCACCATCATCACGCATCGTTCTATCCGCCGCCGCTCGTCTACTGGCCCTATCCCAGTCCGCCCGTCTCGCCCACCACCTACTACAGCCAGCCGGGCGCCCACTCCCCCTCGCACCAGCACCAGGCACTGGTTTGTACCCACAACAACTAGATAAGGCAACAACAACAACAGTTAACTAACCTTTCTACCTTTGCAGTACCCCTTGGACTTCTTTCCGCCTTCGCCGCTGTCGCCGCCCAATGCAGGACTGATTCTCACGCCCAGCAAGAGTGCTGTGCCCTTTGTGCCTGCCAAGCAACAGCAACAACAGAACAACAACAACATCAGCAACGTAAACAACAACAACTTGAACAGCAACAACAACAAAGTAACCTTCACACCGGCCATACAAGCGAACCACGTTGCGCCGTCGCCGTCGCCGTCAGCAGCGACTGCGCCTACGCCACCAGTTGCTGTTACCGTTGCGCCTACACAGCAAGTGACACCACCCGTGTCGTTGCTTAGCCTGGACACAAACCACACAACGAATACGACGCCTGCACTGAAAACTGGCGGACAAAGCGGCGCTGCAAGTGCCACGCCCATTGTGAGCAATAATTGTGTAGAGCTTTACATATCATAGACACGCACACTCGTGTCCCCTCTCTATATCTCTCTCTCTTTCTCTGTGTCGTTCTCTCTCTCTATGTAGCTAAATATTTATTTGCTTGAAAACATAAAAAAAGAAACCTAATTTTAACGAATCGATATTTAACGAAATAATGTCTTGCCACATGAAGAAACTTGTTTGTAGTCTAGTTAAGAACCAGCTGTAGATAAGTTGCCCAGGCATGCTTAGCCGGGACGCGAACCTCGTACGATGTTCACTGGCTGCGCGGCGAATTGGTGTCGCCTAAGGAATCTCTATTTGCCTCAACCAACCCTAACCCCATTATCCAATATCCTCACCCCAATGGCCCCTTCCCAATCAGTCAGATGGAATTTAATGAATTTTTGATACTTAAAACGGTAAAAGTGCCGTTGCTTTATTGCTAAGTAGTCGCCCAGTGCAATTCACTTTCAAATGCTTTCTCCCATTCACGATTTCTATTTATTGATTAGCAGCATTAACTGTGCACTCGCGCACCCAAACTACATGATATGTGTATGTAGATGAACATACATACATACAATATATATTCCAAATATACAGATTAGCGCATATATATACTGTTAGCAAAGACAAGAAACTACAAATTTATCCCTAGTCAATAGTCAAATTATTTATATAATGTATCTGCAATTATCTAATTTTATTCCATGTTAAATGTTATCGAAATCGAAAATAATTACACAATATCTTTGCCTGGAACTAACTTCAGATTCCTTGCAATCGATTAGTCAAAATATTTGCAATATGATGAACGAAGATGAAAACAAAAGAGTATAAAATAAAGAAATAACAAAATAATTCTAGAATATTCGCAATATCAGATCGTACGATTTTTTAATTATTATTATTTCATGTTTTGTTTAGGCTAAGCCATCAAATATACATATAGTACACACATACATGTATAATTTTGTTATCTTACGTACTCGTCATGTGAAACCAAGAAAACACGCCTATTTAAAGATCTGTTCTGTTTTTACGTTGTTATGCTATATACGATTTTGAAAAGATATTACCAATTGTTTCCAAATATGCAACTTTTAAATAAAACGATGAAAATCACAACTTTGTTGACTTTTTATTTAGGAAATATACTAGAATGTGGTATTCTTCCGTGTATGGTTTATCTCTGTTTTAAGGTTCAATGGTGTTCTAACTGACAGAAAAACCTTGAAACCTGTGAGCAACTGAGTAGATATGGCCAAGTTCGTCAGACTGTCTGTATGAACATTTAAGTCTCTGAGACTATAAAAGCCACTGCTATGAAATATGGTGAGAATATGTATATTAAATGCAGGTAAATAAAGCTTGTTGGGAATGTGGTCACGCCCTCTGCCGCCTACGATATTCGAAGATAATCTCGTTGCACTTCTTAAGTGAGCTAAGACTTGTATTCAACTGAGCAACACCTTTTACAGTCCCCTGAACTATGAAATGTATGGCTGTGCTTTGACTGAAGTCACTGTTATTCATACTTAGTAAACTCTCTAACAGACACAGCCTCCCCCATTTTAATTTCCCGCTCCACACCCATGTAAAAAAGTCATTTATTTAGCTGTTGATTTCTTTATTGAACGACAAATTGAAAACACATTCGCCTCGCCTGCTTTCCTCGGCACACTCGCATCTAATTAATGACACGCTAATCGAGGCACATTATAAATGGCAGATGCAGATCCCGATGCAGATGCAGATGCTGCGATAAGTCGTCGCCTCATCGCAGGTCATAAATAATCACAAGAGGGAGCGAGAGATAGAGTGAGAGAGAGATGATAAATCGTTGACAAATGGCGTTACAAACGGACGAAAGTCCCACCGACCAGTTTAAAATGTGCACGGTCGTTGTGAACCATCATCCGGTCGCACCGTACCATCAGGGGTAACACAGAGATAAGGGGCAACACACACAAATCGGCGAATAAAAATTGACCCAAAGTATTTAACTAAGGTTCTTTTTGTTTTCTTTGTGTGTGTGTGTGTTTGACGGCAGCCATCGTCAGCTGCACCTGGCCCGGAAGTTGGCCCCGATCTGGGGATGCGCGCTCATGATAATTTATCAATGGGGCTGGACTGGACATGCGCCGCTTCCTTCCTGCAGCTGCTGGAACTGGCGCCTATCAAAAGCACATTAGGCATTGTCCTGCGGCGCCATTTGGGTTGACAAGTTCGTCCTCCTGCTAAGCGAAAAGGGCAAAGAAAACAGTTGGTTAATGCGACAAAAATGCAGCAAAGCAGAGCGAATGGCAAAGGGGAGAGGTACGAGGAGGGGTAAACAACTTTTTGGCATTTTTATGGCCGCACACTCGACTTGGTAGTGCACTTCCGCTAATGTTGCCGGAAATGGCAAATAAATCTCATTTGTAATCGTGAAATATATATTTTATGCTAGTTAAAAAAGAGCAAAAAAAAAAAAAAACAGCCGAAAAGAGCCAAACTCCGCTGAGCCTCTCGCTGAGTGCAGCGGCCGTGTGAAAAAGATGCCAAAGCCAAAGTTGCGAAACAGTTGCAAAACTTTCTGCGCCACTCTGCGACACTCGAAAGTAAGTCAATAAAAATGCCTGCAACGAGCCACACACACACACACACACGCGAAAAATACAAAAATACCAAAGAGATATGCGAACAGAATGGGAAAATAAAAAAATCGAGCAAAAAGATATCGGCATATTTTCGAGAGCTTAGCGACTTAGCGACTGTCGCCCAAGCCCTCTCCCCATTCCTGCATTGACAGTGGGCGTGGCTCTTTCCGGTGCGCTCTACGCTCTACGGTCTGTGGCATTAAGCCATTGAAACTTTTATTGATTTAGTGGAGCATTTCTGTCTCTCTCTGGCATTTTTTCAGATTTCGGCCTGCAACAATATTCACTTAAGCTGTAAATGAATACCATGAATCATTGCGCAAATCTATTCACTTGTCGTGCGGAACAAGGTGTGGGATACTGAAATGACTGTATGAATTGGGGATGTATCGCTTGATATTCAGGCAGGGATAGTCACGTACGGTTCGGGAACGTTTCTGTAGATCTGTGTAAGAAAATGTTAGTAGTATTTAAGATTATATGATATAATAGGTTATTATGATGTAAAACGAGTTAATAAATAGTTTTAAGATTTTTGTGTTTGATATATCGCAATAAAACATTATTAACATTAATTCTATTGTTATTATTGTTGTTTTTATGATCAGTATTTTTTTTAGATTATTTGTCTGGGTGCCTATTATTTTTTTGGTTTATTTCCATTATTATTATAATTGTTATTTCCATCATTATTGTTATTATTATTTTCATTGTTATTTGCATTATTATTTTCATTGTTATTTACATTATTATTTTCATTAGTAATTTTATTGGAATTTTCATTGAAACATTCATTAGCATTTTTATTATTAATTTTATAAAAATTCCCATTTAAATTATATTAAATTATTACTATTATTATTAATGCAGTTTATATCATCAGCAGTATGATTGTCATTTCTTTCCATTATGATTGTCATTATTTTTAGTTTTATTGTATTATGATTTTCTTTATTAACACTTATGTTATTAAAATTTTATGTATTAGTATTTTCATTATTATAATTATAGTTTTTTTTTAGTTCTTCCTTCTTTTTATACGTATTTCTTCTTCATTTCTTCAATTTAATAATTTTCCAATTGTGTATTAACTTGTTCTCTTTAAACTGCGAAATCGGTTCGAGAACAGTTCAAACAGCACTTCGACACCTGCCGCTCGAGTACTCACATTTTGATCAAATATTTACCCGCGGGATACTCAACTCCTCCACGTGCAGTCTTCGTTTGTCGTGTGCTGTGAACGAATGAGACAGTGAAAGAGGGAGAGTGAGTGAAAGGGAGAAAATCAATTTGAAGCACATTACGAGAACACAAGCCATGCGAATTTTCCAAGTTGATTTTATTATTTACTTTTGCTTTGTACTTTCTGTTTGTATTTGTATTTCGTATTTTGTATTTCTTATTTGCTGTTTGACAGATTTAAAGTTGAGCTAGGGAATGGGGAAGCTGGGAGGAAGGTAGCGAGCGCAGTGAGGGCATTGGGGAATAATGTGACTGCATTGCGTCCTTTTGAGACACGTTATAAGCTTGAAGCTTAGCCGAGAGACAGAAGGGAAGCAACTCGCATCGTCTTCAAGCTGCAAGTCAAATAAATCGAAGCATTGTTAAATGCCAAGCGATTGGATGCCGAGTGGGATTTGAGGATTGTGTTTCAAACAAATCTGAGAAAGTGCGGCAAAATAGCCAAAAATCTCTTCAAGCTTTTCATTCCCGACGGGGGAAAAACTAAAGCTAAGTTCAGTTTAGTAGCTAGTTTTGTAGCTGCTTTCTGTTAGTCTAACTAAACTACTTTGGGCAATTGATTGTCAGTCTAGCTATCTCACTTGTCTCATCTCGCTCACTCTCCTTCTCACTCTCCATGTCTCTCTTTTTCTCTGGCCGATTCGGCGGCATCTGAGCCAGCGCTTTTTGATGTCTGCTTCGCTTTTCAAACATTTTGTCTGCTGCTGCTGCGATTTCATTTACTTTGTGGCACACACACACACGTGCACAGCCTAAGTGTTGGTATGTATGTGTGTGTGTGTGTGAGTGTGTCTCGGAGGCAATGAAGTGCATTTGAAGCACACTTGATGCACGTACAGCACGCAGTGCTCTTTAGATGTATTGTAAATGACTGCAGTGGGCGGCGGCATTGAGGGAGGTACAGGGGCCACTGCTGTGTGTCGACGCGGTTCGTTAGTTTTGACACACACACACACAGACAGGAAGCGGAAGTGTATGTGTGAATGTGTGTGAGTGTGTGGCGCGTCTGTTTGATAAGTGGCAGCAATTTTTTCTTCACATTTTCTTTATGCTTTTTGCACTCCTTTCCTTTCAGTTGGCAGTTTTTTCTGCTGCTGTCTCTCTATTCTCACTACGTCAAGCCTGTCTGTCCGTCTGTCTGTCTGTGTGTGTATGTGTGTGTGTTCTGGCTGATCCTTTGGGGGCTGCTGCCAACCGTTTGCCCACTAATGAAATTGTTAATTTTTGTTAGCAAAGTCACGTACACGATGTGTTGATGACGCTCGAGAGCCGCTTCATGCCGCCGGGCAATTGCCAACGCGCCACAAGAGTCTTACAACAGCAGCAGCAGTAGTGGCAGCAATGACAGGGGAGGCAGGACAGGGGGTGGAGGTGGGGAAGGCAGCTTGCTACGTGTCAGCTAACTTGAGCTCATCAGTCGCAAACGGAATTCAGGTGAGCAACAGGCGCAACTTCCTCGAGTGTCTTCGATTCTGGCCTGATTTGTGCTGCAATATTTGACAAACAACATTTATTTAGTTTATGGCTTAAATACACTAACACACACACACACACAGCTGCAGCTGGTGCACGTGCATGTAACGACAAAAGAAAAAGCGAAGCGAAAAAGTCGCATTGCAGCAATTTCTGTTACGCTGCTTGCCAACAACTGCTGCACAAGGCTGCCGCTCTGTGTGTGTGTGTATTGTCTATCTGTGTGTGTGTGAGTTAGTGTGCTTTCCATTAATACCGTTTACCTACATCTTGCCAGCTTGGCTCTGCGCTGGCACGTAGAACATTCTCTCTGGCTGCCAAAAATATATATTACGTATACGCCAAAGTGGCTGACTGACTAACTGCCGTGCAACCTCCACCACCTCCTCCACCCCAACACCAGCACTACCACTCAGTGTCTTCTACCTCCCTTCTCCTCCAGCTATCTCCCTCTCTGTCTCGCTGTCTGCCTGTCTCCTGCTGTTGTGCTTATTTTTGTTGGCATTTCGAGTTTTGCATTGCATTTTATTCTACTTTATTCGCGCTACTTCTCCTACTTTTAGTTGCTTCTTTTCTTGCCTGCCCCTTCCCTTTTTTTGCCATTGTATTAATGCACAAGTGCAGAACGAAATGTCTGCGTTGCATGCAACATTTCATTTTTTTTTCGTTGCTTTGTTCGGGTTTCTCTCGTGGCATTTGGCATTGTTTGCGGCTTGCATAAATTCAAATTAAATGAAAATTCATTAGAAAAGCAAAGTGCAAATTTTCATTGCATACATTTTGGGGCATAGGAATATCAGAAAACTGTTAAGCTAATTACGTAAGCTTTTAATGTGCCGCACAGGTTTCGAAAGAACCGCAAAAAGTTCTCTTCTGTTTACTTTCTATCTTCTTCAACTTTCTCAACTTCTTTTCCGGGATTTATGCGCCTCAATTCGCCTCAACTGTTCAACTATTTTAATAGCTTTTATAGCCTCCTTCCCCTCTCTCTTTCTGTCTCTCTGTCTCGTGTATCATTTTCTCACCTGTTTCCACCTGTTTCAATTTGCGACCGTCATCAGCTGTAATCTTGGCCGCAAGACATAGGTGCGCCACATGGCCGAAATGCCCGAAAAACAGCAACACATGCGGCGTATACGTAATCTGTTTAAATTCACAATAAATAATGAAAAACTGCGCATATGCGAATAAAACGCTAAAAGCGAATTTACATATAAAAAGCAGCAGGCAAAAGCCGACAGCGTAACATATAATGCCTCAAGGGGGGAAGGGGCAGCAAGCAGGCACCAGGGGGGGGGAAGGTGGCAGGATATAGGAGGCTCTTGGCCAGAGCTGGTCACGTATTTTTTGGAAGCTTTTGCTGGCACAACAGCCAGCGAGAGAGAGGGAATGAATGCAAAACAGAATAAGAGAGAGGGAGAGAGTATATGAGGGGAGGGTGGTGAAGGGGGCGCGGTCGCTTGGCAATCATGAACATGCCATAATGCCTGCGACCACGACTATTAAATCAACACACGCGCTACATGTATGCACACGCACACAGCTGCAAGCACGCACACACTCACTCACTCGCACACACACTCACTCACACGCACACACACTCACACTTGCAGGCGAGCATATATTTCCTATGATTTATTATTATTTCGTGCGGTTTTTCGCTATTATTTAAATTTTAAATAGCTGTAAAGTGCCCACACAAACACAAGCACACATACACACGCACGTACATGCACGTACACACACATTCACACGCACGCACACCCACTAAAAATTGTATTTGGGCTTTGCCTGATTTTATTGTAGTCCTTCTACAGCGCTTGCCTTTTATAGAACCTGCCTCTCAGTCTGCCCCTTTTTGCCTCCGTCTCTGCCTCTGCCTCTGCCACTGCTGCAGTTGCTGTTGTTGCCATTGTTGTTGTTAGTATCATTATTATTATCGTGCATTGTTTGCTGGCATGTTGCATGCCCCGGCTGCAATTGCAGCTGCCGTTGCTGCTGCTGTTGTTTTTGTTACTGTGCAGCCATTTTGTGGTAAATAGAGTCGTTTAAATGCATACAAATAGTGCACTGGCACACAGCCCCCTTTCCTCACTTCCCTCATCTTCCCCCTCTTCTACCCTGCCTTCTTACTGTCCCTCTTTCTGTTACACCGTGTGTGTGTGTCAAGATTTTATAATAACATTCATAATGCAACGTTTGCATGTCATTTGCAACATTCACAAGCAAAAGCTGAAAATGTAATTTAGCTTTTTTTTCCCTCGTCGTGGCCAGCCTTACCATATGCGATAAATGGTCAGTCTGAAAGCTGAGCTTAGATGCTGTTGGGCAGAACGAGGGGAGTAACAGGGTCTATATTATTGACAACTGTAATTGAAGACCTAAAGGATAATAGGAGAAGGAAGAACCTTCTCACTGAGAATCTTCTTCCTGGGAACCTTCTTTCTTATAAACGTTTCCCAGAGGCAGTTTACACTGAAACCATTCTTCATGAGAACTTCCCTGAGATCTTTTTTAGAACCTTTAACCCAAAAACCATCGTGTTGAGAACCTTCTCCCTGAGAACCTTCTTCTTGAGAACCTTCTCATTGAGAACTTTTCGCAAAGAACACTCTAGTTAAAAACATTCCCATGGAAAACCTTCTCATTGAAAACCTTCTCCTTAAGAACATTCTTTCTCAGTGACTATTCCTAGTTGTCTTCTCTTCAAGAACCTTCTCACTGCGAGCCTTATCCCTGAGAACCTTATCCCTAACAACTTTCTCATTAAGAAATCTTCCTCTGAACTTTCTCTTAGACAACCTATTCCCCAAACAATCTTTCCTTAATAATCTTCTTCTCAAGAATCTTCTTACTAAGCAACTTCTCTCTGTGCACCTTCTCACTGTATATCTGCATCTCAATCTTTCTCTGTCTCTCACGGTTGCTTGCCACACGCGCTTGTGGCAGCAGTCAGCTCACTTGGCTATGCTAATCGCATGCATTGGCAGCTGTCTTCCTCGCTGCTTCTGCTTCTGGCGGCGCTGCTGATGTCACTTAGTGTCAACTGGCTGCTAATAACTTTTGTCTTGGCCTGTAAAAAATCGATGTGGCACGAGTTAGATTCACGTGGCATGAGGCACATTACAGCTGATTGGTTTGACATTGTCTGCCAGCCATTAAATCTGCAATGGCATTAAGCGGCCCCGACACGCCGTCACACATAATGAGGCAGTTCCACCTGCACTTCATTTTACCTGCACATTATTCATTGTATGTAATTCTTCCTCCCCTTCCCCCTCTCCTTGCCTGTAATCTCAATTCACAATATCATTCTCAATCTCAATTTTCTGCTGCTCGTAGTTCAATTTCAAGTTTCGTGCAGCTGCCCAATAAATGTTACTAAATGTCGAGGGGCGATGTGAAATATGCGGCATACTTGGCGTATACTTAATAATATTATAGCAACAAAGCAGCAGCAGCAACGGGCAGCAGTTGCAGTTACTGCATAAACTGACAAGCTGCCCGCCTTTCTTTCTTTCTCACTCTCTCTCTCTCCTTTCTCTCTCTGGTACTGTGCAGTGGCCTCTGTTCCAGTTTTTGCTGCTTGTTGTTGCCCCATGGAAATAAAACTGGCTAAAACTGGCAACAAATAGGAATTTATTGCCTGGAATTTATGACATTTTGTGCACTGTGCCTTTTCCCCATTTTTATGTGGCTCTTCTGGCTTCCACTTCGCTTGGTTAAAGTTGCGAATTGCGAATCGCACGAGGTTCTTTATGTTCTTTATGCTAATTGTAATTCGAGGATTGCAAATTAGCTGCGTTAATATTATGGCAGGTAAGCTTTTTATAGATTTAGCTGCTTTATGTATAGAAACATTTTTGCAGCTTTGATGAAATGAAAGCAATACTGACAAAGGCAAATCGATAAAAAAGAGCAAAGCTGTTAGTGCATTTGACGCTCGTTTTAGCTTTATACATGTGACTTGGAAGCTGCTTAAGATTGCGCAGAGTCTTATATTTTGGCTTCAGTTTCAAATTCAACATAATTGTTATCTCAAGTGGTAAGTTTCTTATCTTCAGCTTTTGGCGTTGTCTAAGGCGTTTTTAATTTTAGGTGCCTTTAAAATGTATTTTAATTTGCAAATTGTTTCTTTTTAATTATTTTTTGCAGTGTCACTGAATTTAATAAAAACTGAGTCAGTTTCAGCGCATTATAAACATGTTTTCATCATAGAACTTGTTAAAAATCTCATATACAATTAAATTACTTTATTAATATTGAAAAACTCGTTCAGCCAAAAAGTAGGCAACACTTTGTAATGCGCTTAAGTTGGGGAACTTGAGTCTCTGCAATTGAAATACTCGCACTTTAAGCCCTCAACTCTAATGCGCTTTAGCCTTGCGCAGCTTAAACAGTTTAGGTTTCTTAAATTTGTTGCAACTTCAAGCGAGTTTGCCAGGCCAACAACGGCAGTGGCAGCAGCAGCAGCAGCAGCAGCGGCAACAGCGGCAACGACAACTACAAGGAAACATTTGTTGGCACATGTTCAAAAAAATAAAATTCCAACGCTTTAGCTGCCTTTTTTTGAGCGCACAGCTGTGTGAGAGAGTGTTATGTGTGTGTTGACTGTGTGTGTGTGAGAGTGTTATGTGTGTTTGCTATACGTGTATGTGTATTGAGTGTGTGTTTGTGTTTGTATAATTTCTTTTTTGTCTTTAGTTTTTAGCTGCTGGCACTTGCGCCAACTGCCACACACACTCGCTCACAGCACGCACACACAAACACACACTCACATACACACTCCCATACACACTCACAATATACTTTAGTAATCTACACTCACACACACACATGCGAACACACATTTACAATCAGCGCGTCGCTTTGGCCCTTTGCAACACTTAAAATGCATTTTACTTTTTGGCCGCTCACTCAAGCTGCCCCTGTGCTGCTGCCCCTTCCCTCTCTCTTTCTCTCACTCTCTCTCTTTCTCACACATAGGCTATCCCTTTCCTCTCCCTCTCTGCCTTTTGCTGTCCCTGTCTGGCATCTAATTCGATTAAAATGTTGTAAATTATTGCACTCACATGGCCAAGCCTTTCATTACTTATGCGACTCAATGCAGTCGAGCTGCCTCTGTCTGTGTGTGTGTGCGTGTGTGTATGTGAGTTGGCAATATTACGTAATGCCTTATTGAATTCGCAAGTCGAGGCTTTGCCCGTTGGTTGTTGGCAGTTTGGCTTGGGGCTGCCTGGAAATGTGTTTTCAATGAACGTTTTGTGCGTTTGCATTTTGCAGCATGAAAAATGTCCTTGCGCCCCATAAATCTTGCGCCATGTCCTCGCTGTGGTGCCACACTCTTTCCCCCTCTCTCTCTCCCCTTCTCATTCGCTCTATAGATTTTGCGAATTTTCAATTGCATTTTGCCGGCGATACTTCTTTTTCCGCTTCGAAATAAATGCGTAATAATGATCGCAAACCGGAGAAGAAGCATCAACACGCAGCAGCAACAGCAGCAGCAGCACAGAGGCGTAGGCTGCACGAAGGAGAAGGGGGTGGAGGTGGTAGAGCAGGGAGGCGCGTGGGTGTGGGCCAAATTTATGTTATGACTGTGGCAGGCGCTGCGTCTGCATAATGTATGGCCGTACATTTAGTCATTTAGGCAACTGACGCATGCCACATGGGGCATATCAAAGCGAGGCAACACCAGGCGAGGCAAAACAAGGCAAGGCAAGCCAAGTCGACGTGGGAGGCTACGCCGTGGCCGGCAATCAAATGCGGCAATTTAATTTATTGTTTATTTGGCCAGAGAAATGTTTTCTGCTGCAAGCAGATCCTGATGCCACGTGATGTCCTCTGGCAGCAGTTGCAGAAGCTGCCGCACGCTACTAAATAAATAATTTCTGTCTCTGCAGAGGGACGTAGTGCGTGGCCAAGAGGGGGGGAGGGGTGCACATAAAGAAGCCCTTCAATCATACGCAAAAAGGACTCAGGTTCTGGGGGCCAAATTGAAATTAATGACTGACTGCGGCGCAGCAGCTACAACCCCGCTACCTCCCTCACACTTCTTTCCCACTCTCTTCCACACTCTCTCCCCTTATCTTTCCTTATCTCTCCCCCTCTCTCTCGTTGTATCTCTGCTTGCTGCCTGCCCCACGGCTCGTCAATGATGCGTGCCTGGCAAATCAAAGCAAATCACACAAGTTACAGTGTGCTGCCCCTTCCCCCTGTCTGCCCCACCCTCTAATGCTGCCCCAAACTTACTCAGAAACGTGTCGTTGCTTTATGCGTCCCTCGAGGTAGCGCGCGCGTGGTCCGTGGAATGTGGCAGACGCAGCTGATTATGATTATTATGATGATGAGTATTGCTGCATACTTTTAGGGACAACAGTAACTGGCTCTAGGCAAAATTGTGTGTGTGGCAAACTGGAAAAAGAGACGCACATAAACGAATTCATTAAATTGATGCTCTGCAAATTAGTCGCATATTTGCGGCGGTCGCAGCGCGGCAAAGTCAATCGACGTAATTAAAATAAAATAAATATGTATTTTTAATTAAAAATCAATCAAACAGAGGCGCGCGCACATTCAATTGACAGTTTAGCCGAGCAATGCGATTAAATGCAAGCGAGTGCACACAGACAGACACTCATGTGAATGCTCACACTCACATTCATCCAATTGCCCATCGATGCGAATGCAATTGACTGAAACGGATACACGCAGCGCAATCTACAGTTGACAATGAGCTGAGCTGAGCAGGCTTTGGCATTGCCTCGTGGCGTATGACACACGCATATACCCTGCACACACCTCTACACACACACACACAGAGACCATAATAAACACATTTCTCTCTGTTATCTAACATAATCAAGTGCCTGACTGCCTGTGCACGCTGCATTATTTAGCATTTTATTAAATTCGCCTGCCCCCTGCGAATGTCATTAATCATTTAATTGTTTTTAGACTTTTGCACCTGCACAATTTCCCAAGTAAAGCAGCAACAGCAAAAAGTGTGTGTGCCAGCTGCGTGTAAGTGTGTGTGTGCAGCTGCCATAATTGTATGCGTACACAAAATGTATTATTTATTGCAATAACAACAACAAGTACAACAGACTGTCTGCCTGGTCTGCTCTGGCCTGGCCTGCTCTGTCCTCTTCTGCCCTGCTCTGTCCTCCTCTAGCCTGCTCTGTCCTTCTCTAGTCCACTCTTCACTGCCCTGCCCAGCCCCTTTTTCAGCTGGACAAGGACCTCGTCCAGGGCCTGTGCTCGCTTTGTCCTTGCAGCCGATAATGCGACGCGTTATAACTTTTCATTTTAATTTAAAATGCATTTTCGAGCAGAGCCAAACGCGTTGACTGCCAAGCCCCTCCCTCTTCCTCCTTGCGCTGTCTGTGTTTATTCGCGAAATGAGTTTTAAATTAATGTGATTTCTGTTATTTATGAGCCCGTGTCGCGCAGGCTGCTTCACGCGGCGTATGCGCAACTTAAAGCCGCAAAACTGTTTGCACTGCAAGAGACATTTAGGCCAAATCGCCGTTGAATTTGGCCAAACAAATCAGCAACAGGCAAACAACGGGACAGCGACACGCATAACAAATTTAAATTGTCTCACACACACACACCTGAATGTCTGCATACACACCTGCGCACACACACGCGTCTCATTTGAGTTTTAAACTCATAAAATATGCAATAAATTTGCTGGCCTGTAAAGTGGAACTGAAGCCACAGTCAGTGTGTGAAAACCAGGGCGACAGTTAGGGGGGAGGGGTTGGTAAAAGGAGAGAGGTGTGACAGTGTGTATCTAGTGCAGTCACTTCACTCCCTCTCCCCACCCTCTTGCACTACCTCATTCAGCCAACTCATTTGAAATTCTAATTGTTTTCCAAATTCATCAATCGCTTTTAGTACTTTGTCTCTTTCCCCTCTTCCTCCCCTTTGTGGCACACTATGTACCTGCCCCAGTCTGCAATTGATTTAAGTATTAGTAATGCATGTTGTTGCTCTCTTTCTCCTTCTCTCTCTATCTCTCTCCAACTTGTTTGTTTGCCTGCCTCAATTTCATTTTGTTTCCATTGAAACTGATAATAAATTGTTGCTGTCAATAATTTTAATACCATATGTCTATCAGCCTGTAATCCAGCCATGTTTGGCCACGCCCCCCCAGCTTAAATCAAACAACTCCGCAGCTCACACGCCGTGATTGATACGCTATGATTGATTTTTCCACAGCTAAAGGTTGACAATGAATTTTCCGCTTTACATTTGACAGTTTCACAATACAGTTGATATGAGTGGAGCATTTTAAGGGGTGTACTTGACTATTAGATACCCTGTGGCATTGGAATCTCCTCTTCTGTTACTCTACCAATCTCTGAGTATCTGCAGCTTACTTTCAATAAGACTATCTCATATCTGTCTATCTTTTCTTCTTTGTGTTGTTTAATTTGTACAGTCACTGAACTAACAACTTTGCTCTCAGGTAAATCAAATGGAGGACTGACTGATTAAGTATAGAAAATATATATAATAATCAGGCAGGCCTCGTTAATCCTCTAGCATTGAAAGTTGCTGAAACTGAGCGATTAACTTGTCTTAATCGGAAACTAACCTGAAAAGGAGCATTAAAGAGCCTTAAATGCGAAGCACTTAAGCAATTTAGTTAATATGTTAGTTCCTTTTCTTTGTGCGCTTAATGTAGCATAAGTTTTGGCCAATAAATGTGGCATATTTCTAGGCGAATCCAAGCTGCGTCATGTCGCGCATTGTTGAGTGCCAGCCCCGGATGGGGGCAGCATGAGGCAGCATGAGGCGGCGCGTGATATGCGTGCCACATGCAGCACAGGAAAGTCTCTCGAGCGACAGGCGTTTTAATCACAGAGTGAATACTAAGTGAATACCTTGTGAATACAATAGTGAGTGCGTGAATGCAGCTGCTGCTGCTGGTGCTGCTTTTGCTGCTGCTGCTCGGGTCACGCCCCATCGATAAGGCCGATAATAAATCAAGCGCCGTCGGCTCTACGGCTCAACGCTGCGGACATTTCCGCTTCCGTTGCGCTTTGTCATGGTCAGGGACAGCCCAAAATAGTGGAAGGGGGTGGGAGGGGAAGAGGTGGATAGGGGGGTTAAACAATGCAGCGCGTTGCTTGTCCAACTTCAAAAGCGAAGTCAACATTTAGCGGACCATTTGACGCAATCAATGTTGCCTCCCCCAGCTGCCTCTTGCACTCTCTTTGCTTCCCCTCTGCTCTACTGCCTCCTTCTTTCTCTCCTTCTTCCTCGCTCTTTCTCCTCTTCTTCCTTTCTGCACCCTCTCTCCTTCTCCGCCCTCGCTGCCTTTGGCTGCTTCAATCAAGTGAATAAACGAGCGAGCAAGCATTGAAATTTGATGAAGTCAACACGCATTAGCATTGCTTCTGTATCTGTGTGTCTGTATGTGTGTATGAGAGAGAGGATATGCGTGTGTGGGTGCGGCACAAAGGCAGCGCCAAATCTCTTATTTATAATCACTTACATCCGACTGGCAAATCGCTTGGAATGGCACGAAAAAAAGGAAAAACCGCCGCAGGTCAAAAGAAAAACTCAAGAAATAAGGGGGAAAAATGCGCACAATATACGCACATTTGTATGCCCTGTAAGAAAACCGATATGGGGCATATGCAAAGGCGGGTTAAGTGAGGGCAACTGAGGGTGCAACCTTAAGAAACAGTCTAGTAGAGAAAGGAATCGTTCGTTAAACTGCGGTTGCCTTTAAGGTTACTGAGGAGAGAAACCGAAAAGTAAGACTGAAGACGTATTGGACAATGATCAAATATATGACATACATTATTATATACTGTTGTATATGTTCTTATACCTCATTAGATCATGTTAATATATGTACAATAGTACAAATCAAAAATTCACAGCGTAGCTTCAAATCGATCATAATCGATTCTAAGCTTCCCCACTTGCTCTTCTTCCTCTCCCTCTTCCACTGCTTCCTCTTGTTATTCATGCCTCTTCCTCCCTTGGTGTGGGCGTGCCTCTGAGTATGGGCGTCGAATTATAGCTACACTTTAATTTGCGTGCGTCCTGCTTTGTGCTGCGCAGCATTTAATGATGCGTATACGCAATGTTGACCCTTGAGCAGGATAAGGAGGCGAGGCTGCATATCAAATTAATGGAGCTCAAGAAAGTGTGTGCCACGTGGCTGTGACAATAATTAAAACTGTTGCCACGTCAGCAGCAAAGAAGGCGTTAAAAGAAATGGCAAATGAAAAGGGAGAGAGAAAGAGAGAGAGAGGGGCAGAGAAAGGGCTGCAACTGAAGGAAGAGCCAAAAAAGCATTAAACGCTTAAGGTTGTCTCGCGCAATGTCTCCGCCACACTTTGCCACACTCAGCTGCAACTTTATGCAATTATGTTAATAACAATGAACGGCCACGCCCACTGGCGCCGCCTTCAAGTAACTAAGGCGGCGCCTCGAAGTCAAGAAGAATGTTGTGCAAACTTTTTGGGGCGACAAAAATTCTGAGTGCATCACTCGAAAGGGAAAAGGATGGGAGGAATGTAACTGCAAAAGGGGCGTGGCAGCGTTTGTTTTACGACGCCCTAAGCATAATGAAATAATTGCCAGACAGGCTGATAAAGAGAAGGAGAGCAAAACGAGGCAGATAAGAAGAAAAGGGGAGATAAGAAAGAAGCTTGAGACGGAGGCAGATTGCAAACTTTCGGCAACATAATTTAATAAGTAATCGCAGTTTATGCAACATTCCGGGGCACAGCGAACTCTATTCAATTTGCGCATTTTCCCGCCGACACTTTGCTGCAGCGATGCATGGCCAGGCTCAGCTTAATTGCAGCATAAACTTGCCCCTATTGGCAAGTCCGATAAACTTGAGCCGGCAAGGGGGATGGGAGAGGGCAAGGACTGCCTAATAAATTGCAGCATTACAGCAGGCAGCAGGGAATGGGGTAGGGAGAGGGGGAGGGTAGGCAGGTCCTACATATGCATTACATGTGTAATTTGTGCCGAGTATGTAACGAAATTAGAACTTTTCTTGCAGAGCCGGAAAAACTTGTGGAAAATCTCACTTGCTTGCAAGGAAATGAACTGCCAGCGCAAACTGCAGGCAGCGTCTGTCTGCCTGTGCCCCTCCTTCTTCTTCTCCTTCTCTTTCTCTTTTTGCCTTCCTCTCTCTTCGTTTCTCTCTCCCTCGCAGACAGTTAGCAAGTTGAGTCCATGGGGCAGATTAACTTGTAGCAGCAGCGGCAAGCACAAACATTGCATGCTACAAGCAAAGAGCGACAGCATGCTGGTGTGCACCCCCCTCCCCTTCTTCCCTATCCCTTCCTCACTGCCCTCCCCCGTCTTAGCCTTCAAATGCAGTTGAAGAAATTGAAAAAGTTTCTTTTTTGCTCGCTGCATAATGCAAAGTTCATGCGAGTTTCGGTCTGTCTTGCTGTCTGTCTGCCCGTCTAGGACGTCTTTCTGGCAAGTCTTTCAACAGCCATACATATACACAGCTCCTCTGTGCTGCTATATGTGTGTGTGTGTGTGTGTATGTGTGATGCATGTTTGTGTGTGTGTGTGCAGTGAGGCATGCGCCAGTGCAGCTGCAGAAGAAAATTGCTAAAAAATAGCGTAAAGTACACACACCACACACGCTACGCACACACACACACACACTGCACTCACATACACACACAGTGCACTGGCATCCGCCCACTACATGTGTACTTTGTGCCACGCCCACTGGCAACATGTGTTGGCTGAACGCCTTCGCTTAAATTACACAACTTGCCTGCTATAAAATTCAAATTAACTCCTCGTTCTCGCTCTCTGTCTCTATCTTGCTACCTCGCTCACTCACTCCATATTTCACTCACAATCTCTCTTATCCACTCTTTGCATCTGCCTGTCACTCTCTCTTCCTCTCTCTCTCTTTCTCCCGCTTGCTGTTTGCCCTCGCTCTAATATGAAAAATGAAAACAAATCTTAATTAAAAATTATTGTTGACATTTTTGCGCCTTCCTCATTGCTTCTTCTCCTTCTTCTTCATCTCTCTCTGCTACTTCTTCTTTCTCTGCTGCCTTCTGCCACTTTGCTTCGCTGTGCCACACGGCGTATGCGTAATTCACGTGTGCCGCGGCAGCAAGATAATTAAAATGCCCGCAACTTCAACAAGTGTTGCAAAACGCCAAAGAAATTGTTTCAAACAAGTTTGCGTTAATCGAGTTGGAAAAAGCTAGAGAGGGAGACTGAAGTAGATATATATGTATTAGTGCTGCAAAATAATCGATATTTGGCAGAATCGATATTTCCGATATTTTAGGGGGAAAATATCGATATAATCGATTAATCGAAAATCTGGTTATAGCCAGATTTTTAACAGTGGTTTTGTAGATTTGTCGTATTCCCACCAGTTTTACATATTTTATTCTTTTCAAAAAATTGCCATACCCTGGATTTTTTTTGCTATGTTGTTCGTGTTTTCTTCATCGGAATCTTCAACATCAACAACTGCCGCACCTGAAATACTCACAAGTTGTAAATGCATTTCCTTTGAATAAAATTAATCAAAGAAACTCAAGTTTTCTGCCAAGAAACTTATCCATCCTCTAAGATGTGCCCGTAAACCATTCGAATCAAACTAAAACAATCCAATTATCAAAAATATGTAAACTATTTGTATAATTTGTAAAACACTTTTACTTACCCAGCCAACGCGAATGCAATAATGCATAGTGTGAGTTGATTTACTCGATATATCGATTTTCTGAAAAAGTATCGATTCTTTTCTCAAATTTCAAAATATCGATATAATCGATTCTCCTTCGATTCTTTGCAGCACTAATATGTATATCAAAAGAAAGATAGGGGGACTGATAGCTAAGCAGGCGGAAGTTCCTCTTTAAATCGCTTAATGCCCCAACCTGATTCCTTGTCATTATATATCCCACAATGCTCTCCTCTTTACACTTGAGCAGCTTCAGCTTGTTTCGGCTGTCAAATCCCGCTATAAGCTGCCTACCTATTCGATTGGGCGCATCAAATTATCGTCACAATGCGAGGGGAGGCAGGCAGAAGGGGCGGGACGGCGTAATCCACGCTTTAATCAACTTGGCAGCCATTTTGTTTGCAGCTTAAAGCACGTGCTGAGCACGTAAGCTTGGCAAAAGTTGCACAAACTTTTGTGGCAGCAAAAAACTTTCATTTAACTTTGTTACGCAGTTTTTTGCCGTCGCTGGCGTCGCTGCTTTTATTATTATTAAGAACATTGTTAACCCCTTGTTGGCCCATTTTAAAAGTGCAGCCAAAGTTTCGCTTGCTTTGCCTTCTTGCCCGCACGCACATCGCATGCAAATAAACATTCAATATACAAGTTGTAACGACACACACAGGGCACACACACATATACACTGACACACGCAGACTCGCCTAGACTATGGCACTGCAACATGTCGCGTTGCAGGATAAAGTTTTGCCTGTGTCTCTTTACGTGCTCGGGTCGCATTCGGTTTCTTGGCTTTTCAATTGCTTTCTATCACTGCATTTTGATTTTCTTCTTCAATGAGTTGCTCAATTGTTTGCCGCATGTTGCAAGTTGCCTCCAAGTGGGGGAGGGGGAGGGCGACAGAGTCGTTTACTTTTATTACATTGTCGTGCGGTTGCCGCAACTTGCCGAAAAAGTATGCAACTTCATTCTTAATTCTTTGCCTCCCTTCCTCTTCTCTCTCTGGCTAAGTTTGCAGCTCAAGTGCAACACACACACACGGACATACACTGAGAACTTGCTGGCACACCGGCTGATTAGACAAGAACTATGGCAACACACACTCAAGCTCACATTCAAGCTGCCCCTAATGAGATCTCTCTTCCTCACTCGGCTCTCATTCACTCCAAGCCAATTAGCTGCAAATCACGGCAACTATTCAAGCTCAAGACGTGTCTGCAACTGGCTTAACTTCCTCCTCCCCCTCCCCTTCCCCTACTTTGCAGCTACTCTATAAAGAACTTGTTTAATGTAGCACGTAGAATTCCTGGTAACAAGCAACGCATGTCGTAAAAAACGCGAATTTAAACTGGAAAAAAAGGCAGAAGCTGGCGAGATTTACGTGTCGCACACAAGTTGCAGATTTTAGTTGAACTAATTAAATTTTAATTGCGGTTGCTAAATAAAAGCTCATTAAAATTAAGCTGCAAAAAAACGTAGGCAAACAAAAGAGAGAGAGAGAGAGAGAGAAGAGAGGCAGATGGAGAACAACGGTTTGCCAAGCCGAAGGTTTTACACACTCGCCGGGATTCTTTCTAGTTCAATTAAAGATTGTTTTCTCTTTTGTTTTATATAGTATATTATGAATTATATTATATAATATAAATAAAATATATATTTTGTCATATGATAATATATTTTATATTATATATTGTAATAATTTTTCTGCTTTAAAAATGTTTTGAAAGCAACACGAATATGTATTGGTATGAAACTGTCAAACTTAACTGAATATTTTTCAATTTGTTATCATGAAATTATTAGAATTGGATTTATGCAAGAAAAAGTAGGAGAAAATCCCTTGATTTGAGATAAAGGATATGATTTTTTCATCAAATTTAAACAGTTACTTAAATTGAAATAGTTTTGTAAGGTTGTCTTGGAAATCATTTAAGAATCTTATCATATTATTTCATCATTATAGAGATATTGATGAAATGTTGGCAATAATGAATACCATTAAGAAACAATATAAAAGCCCTGCTTATATTATCTTTAAATTGAACTTAGTTTTCCAAAAGTTTCTGCCTTAGCTGTCTAAGTTTTTGTTTTTTCTTGCTTCAATTTGATAACAATAAGTAGTACTAAGAACAGCATGAAAGATAAAGACGGACGATCATAAAGAGACACAAAAGTGCATACCAAATCTAACATACCCTATGCAAGAGTATCAATAGAGAAAGATCAAAGTAGTAAAAAGTCGGAGAAGCTTGCGGCTCTAGCAATGTTTGTGGGCTGTGCCCGAGATAATCTTCTATAGAACTAAACTAAACTTAGATAGACGAAGCAAATAAACTGGTAATTATAGTGTTATATGTACGTGTGATATCTAACCTTATAGAGAGTGTACAAATTATATGGCAAATTATATATTTACCTGCAGTGCGTGAGCTCTGTGCCTTCCTCCTCTTCTGCGCCAGCGAGTGTGCGATTTCTGCAAATGAGAACGCAATTATTAATACTTATTATAATAATTTAAATACTTAGGCTGTAAATAAGCCGAGAGTGGCAGCAAGAGCAGAGTCGTGGGCAAGGGGAGGAACGGAGGGGGGGTGGTGTGTGCACTCCATTATTCTATTATTCTATTATAGGCACTCGCATTCAGCATTTGCATAAAATATATATTACAATCCGGCCCTGGCCAGGCCGGAGCTCGTCGAGTTTGCCACAAACTGTGGCAAATGTACATTTTCCTTCCACCTTATTGGCTTTTGCTGCTGCTTCTGCTGCCGCTGCTACTTCTGCTTGGGCTTAGTTGCGAAAGTTATTTTTCCCGGGGCTGTTTTTCCTGCCCTCTGCTTTGCTGCCTATGGAAACTACTTGTAAAACTGTATCCAGAGCTCGTATACTCGTAATGCCTTGTCATGCCACGGCTGCAACTGCAACTGCAGTGCGACCTTCGGCGGCGTTGCGGCGCTGTGTGAGAAACTGTGCACCTTGCAGCAAATAGAGAGGGACAGCTACAGCCAGAAACAGAGAGAGTTAGAGAAGTAGAGAGAGATAGGAAAGCACAAAGAGAGAGAGAGGGAGGGAGCCAGATAGAGAGATAGAGCCAGCGTAGTGCTCGATTCGGTATTCTCAATGAGAACGCAAGGCCCCCGTTTTCCCCTCTTCTTCCTCCCCTTTCTCTCTCTATAAAATGAGCACAGCAAGGCGAAATTTTTATGCAATTTTGCCACGGCAAATGCCAAGGAAAATTGCGACGATAGCGGCTTAAAATTTAAATCGCCGCAAATTGAAATTGAAAGAACAAAAACCAACATGCACCTTCGCTCTCAATCCATCTCTCTCTGAATTCCTCTTTCTCTCCCTTTCCCTAGCATTTGCTACAAAGAATCCATTATTAAGCGCCGATTTACATAACGACTTGCAGAAAATCAATTGCAACTACTTAAGGCATTCGATTTTAGCTCCAGTTGCACTAAGATATTTAGCCGACTCATCAGATTGTCTTTCTTTGTGGGCTTCTTTAAATGGTAACCTACTTTCAGTACTTTATGCATATAAGCTTTACTATCTGCTTTAATGGTAGAAGGGTATTATAGCTTTGTAAATCAATCACTATCAACACATAAATGATTTCTTAAAGTTTGGTTGCGTTCGGTTTATCAACATAGAAGTTATCATAAAAATTGTTTTTCGTAGGCAAACCTAAATTAGCTTCACAAAGTATGCAACACAAAATACGCAAAACATTGAAGTTATATATTTATGAAATCGTCGATTGTACCTTCAATTCCTTCCATCTTTTATTTTCCCCTGATTTGTTGTGTTCACAATCAAATTTTCTTAGCAATTTCCTCAATTATAGTTTCCTTATTTATTCTATTTTATTTATTTACTTTATTATATTTGTATTATTTGATCCGATTCCTTATTTGTGCTTTTTCAATTCACATTTGCAGCTCAATAAATACAATTTTGAGTTATCTTTTGGCAATCTTTTGCATAAATTTTGGACTAGCTTGGTTAGCTCTATAATCAAATTGTCTGCTTCCGTTTCTTTTTTGGCTACTTTGTCTTGCGTGTTGCCCGAAATTGTTGGCAGTAGGAAGAGGAGAGAAGGGGGAAGCGAGGAGGGGCGGTGTGCTGTGTCAATTTGAGCACATTTGCTGCTTGATTTGGGCGCGTGCTCGCATTTTGCATAACAATTGCACTGGCTGCGGCACGCCCCCTCTGGGAGTGTCGTTTGGGGCACAATTGATTTAAATGTTTGCGCACATGTTTCCAGCGAGAAAGGCAGAGAGAAAAAAGAAAAGAAGAAGAAAGCAGCGCGAAATGGAAACAAGTGAAAAGAATTCACGTAATAATATGCAAGGGACGAGGCGACGCGGCTGCAACAGGGGCAGGAACAGGGACAGGGGCAGTGGTAGGTGATGCGATGTGCAGTCACAAGCACAGGAGAGAGGAAGAGAAAGGGAGGAGAGAGGGATGCTGCTGCTGCAGGTTGCAATTGTCGCAGCATGTTCGCTGGGGCAGGGCGTCAACAACATTTTTCCAACTCAATTACCAAGCAGCTGCGACGTGTGCAACGTGCAACATCGCAGCGCAAATCTCAAGCGGCACACAGCGGCAGCAGTTGCTGCTGCAAATAAACTCAAATATTGACAGGCGGCATTAGTGCTTTAAGCTGTAGCGAGCAAGGCAGGGGGCGTGGCTAGTTTAGGCAGAGATAGAATTTAAAGGCAGCACCCAAGCTGTGGCACGTGCACGTGCTGCTGCTGCTATTTATATTTGCCTGCCACAAACAGACAGAAGGCATGACAGGCATAACCCATGCTGCACACACACACACACAGAGAACAACAACACCTTGCACTAATAAATAAACAAAGCCAAGCGACGGCAGCAGCTCGAGAGATGAGCAAGTGCCACTACCTCTGCCTCTGCCCCTGCTCCTGCCACGCCCCTCTCACTGTCACTGGCTAATCACTCATATAAATAAACCTCATGCTGTAGGTATAGCAGCTGCGCAGGTGCATCTGTGAGTGTGTGTGTGTGCGCGTTGCATTTTTGCAGGTAACTGACAAACAATGCGGCGTTCACTTGTTGTTGTTGCTGTTGCTGTCAGCATGCTGCATGTTTGGCATATGTAAATTATGCCAGTGCCAAGTCAGCCACTTAACTCGGCTTGTAACTCAGCTACCCTTGCAAGGCCCCTCTGCACTCTGCACCCTCCCCCTCCCGAGACACCTTCGCTCTCTTGCTGCTTGTGCTTTGCCCATCAACATCCTCAGCATTTGCAATGTGTGCAGCTCACTCTGATTACAAAAGTCAACTCTCCATCTCCCAGAGTCTTCCTCTCCGTCTCCCTCTTTATCTCCCTTTCTCCCTCTTTTTCTTTATATTTTTTGGCAGTTGCATATACCCTGCACACATAAATATGCCTCACTGAATGGCATTCATAAAGCACAGCGAATTTATGCCGCACTTACCTTCAAGGCAGTCAAGGCGACGACGGAATCAATGCGATATAGAGTGAATATATATACATATATATTTTATATAGCATATACACCTGCATAGTTGGAGGATATATAGACAGATATATAGACATAAATATGCATGTATTTATAAACACTTTTACATACATATTTATGCTTTTCTATATCACATTTCAATCGCTTTTATTGTAACCAATTCTCAGCTTCTTTTCTTCACACTATCTCCCTTTTGTAACTCCCAATTCAATTAACTTTTGCACAGCATCTGTCAGTCGTATACTCCTTGAGCTACTCTCAAGTATTTGCCTTGTTGCTTCTGCTGCTGTTGCTGCTGTTGTTTTCGCTGCACTCGAGTGAGCAAATACTTTATTAAAACTCAGTTGAGCCAAATGTAAATCACTCATAAAAGTGTCTGTGTGGGCGGCACTGAGTGGGCAGTGGGCGTGGCTAATGAGCAGCAATCTCTCTCTCTCTCCTTCTCTCTTTGAAGTTGTTTTAATTTTGGCTTAAGGCTCAAGTGTTTGTCAGTTAAATAGCCGAGTATGTACACAGACAACGTGGCGTATGCGCAATGTTTGCTGAGGTTGCGAGGCACGAGCTCAGCTTGGTAATTGATATGAAGACTAATAGTATTACGAGATGTTTGTAAAGTGGCAAGAGCAGGCACACACACACACACACACACACACACACACACCAACACACACACACAGAGAGGGTCAGCAAATTGCTTGCATCAGCTGTAAACTTAGCAAGGACATGGCAGGACAATTGAAATATCGACTCAAGTGTTGGCCTTATCTGTCGCTGCTTGTCTTCTGCTCTCTTTCTAAATTTCTTTCTTTCTCTTTCTTTGTCTTTCTGTCGCTGCCTTAAGTTTTCGACACCTTTTATCAGCATGACAAACAGCAATTTGCTGTCAATTGCAGCTGCCTTCTGTCTGACTGCGTTCCTTTTTCATTGCTTCTTTCTCTGCAATCTTCCTCCTCCTCTCTTTCTTTTTGTCTTCACACATTTCAGTCCTTAATTCGCGCCACTTCGCGCGTCATTCGACTGTCAACATTTTGAATCATTCACTTGACTTGGCGTCACTTTGAAGCCGCGCAATGTTGCTTGACGGCAAGTTGCCCCTCAATTCATATCGTATTAGCCTCTGCTACCCCCTTTACAGGGTATGCCAGCGGCAGACAAAGACTGACTTAAATATTCATATTGTCTGCTCGCTTTTGTCTCTTTGCCTGACTCTCTCTCTCTTTCACTCTCCCTCCCACTCTGTTTGGGCAATTCCTGAGTGCCTGCTGTGTCTTTTGAGTGTGTATTGCTATCAGCTTGTCTATCTCGACTCGCCTGTCTGTCGCGCCACACACCCGCACACACACTCTCCCGCACCACTGCAGTCATGTGTCAAACTCTGATGTCGACTTCTGACATAATATTGACAGCTAAACAAATCCAATTATGCCCAACTCCAGCAGCAGACTGAGCCGAAACCGAAACTCGCATCGAATCGCAGCGCCTGCTCTGCCTTATGCTAAATGCTGACCACGTTTGCTGTGAGTGGGTGCCAGTATGTGTGTGTGTATGTCTGTGTATGTGTATTGTGTGGTGTGCGAGTGCTCGCTCAAGCGCTTTAAACGTTTTCCCTCCGCGCTGCTGACCAGAGAAACAGAAGCAGAAGCTGCTGCTGTTGCTCCTGGCTTGGCCCTGTTTGGAGTCGCCCTGCCGAGCCCAAAACGATATTTCAATATTCCGATATGCTGCAAGCTGCAAGCTGATTGCTTGCCTTGTTGCTGTTGCGGCTGCAGCTGTTGTTGTTGTTGCTGCTGCTGTTGTTCTTGTTGTGGCGCCAGTAAATTGCGTAGGTGTGCAATTGAATTATTGCAGCCAATGCACACATTCACACTCCCTTCACACTCCCTTCACATTCCCTTCACACTCCCTTATCCCTCCCTTTGCCCTCTCTCTTCCCCTCTCTCTCTTTCCCTCTCTCTTGCCCTCTCTTTTCATCTCTATCACACCCCTTCTCCCTTTCCCTCTCTTACTCTGCTTGCGCTATCATAAATATGAAATTTTGAGCCTGCTCACGTTGAATGCAGTTGCAGGCCCTCATACAATCACACACACACACACCTCCACACACTCACACACCTTAGCTTGCAAGCATGCTGCAGCTGCCCCTTTCCTCCCCTCCACCTGCTTCCACAAGCCACCCTCTTCAGGCTTTGCCAACAAGCATTTTACGGTTTATTTTTGGGGCATTGAATGCAAATATTGGCATAAATTTTGGCTCTTGCGGTCGGCTGAGGGGCGTGCATAGGGGCGTGGCCAGGCAGCAGTCATCGTCAGCAGCAGCAGCAGCAGGCACCACAGCACAGCTTCAGTTTGGCCAATTTTCATTTGGCTTTTGGCACACACACACAGAGAGAGACACACACTCGTGCACACGGCTGACTGCATTGTTTGCTGACTGACAGAAATGCAGTTTGGATTTTGGTTTTTGGCTTTGAAACTTTTGGCATTTTGGCTACGTTTTCAGTTTGCTATAAGAGAGAATTTTATTAAAAACAAGCGAATTTATTATCAACAATAGGGCAGGGCAGGTGAGAGGGGGGAGACTAGGAATTGGGGCAGCTTAGAGAGACTGTCAACTTTAACCTGGACTTGCGGTTGTCTGTGTGAGACAGTGAGACTGAAAGGGAGAGAGGGAGCTCATAGAGTCAGAGAGGGAGATAGAGAAGGAGATGGAGAGAGAGATAAAGAGGGAGATAGAGAGAAGGTTGAGTAAGTGGCATTATTACACTGCGCAAAGCAGATGCGATATCAAATTGAATTTACTTTAATAAATAAACTTTTATACCTTCAACATTTTCATAACATTTTTTGTACTTCCTTCAGCATTTCCCTCTGTCTTCTCTCAGTGTATTAAATGCGCACCCTGCGCCAACCACACGCTTGTGATTTATGTGTTTGTTTTTGGTTTTTGCGCATTTATCAGCAACAGCAACAACAACAACAACAGCAGCACAGATAGAAGGGCAGCAGGGCACAACAACAAACAGGAGGCAAATGACAGATCAGCTTTTCGTTTGCTTAGGTCTCGTCCCTCTGCCTTCCTTAGAACCCTCCACCTAAACAAACGTTTATTTAGTCGAGCAAAAACTATTTGAATTTCACTCAGAAAGCACTCAACGCCTGCGAAGCACGACCTCAGCGCCAGCAGGCGAAACCTTCAATTCGAAATGCGATTGCGAATCGGTTCCATTTCGGGGGAGTTCAAAGTTCAATTAAGTGAACATTTTGTGGCATCTCCTCCGGCATTGTTAAGCCTTTGATTGCCATTTAGGCCAAACATATAAATTTACACGCCACCACCCCTTTCCATCCCCCGTGCACAGTGCTATCTGTGTTGGGGCAACGCCCAAAACTGACCCAGATCAATAAATAAAAGCGCTGCTTTAAAAGTTTTTCTCACTCGGGGAAATTGGCAAAAACACCAAAAAAGTTAGTTTGCTGTTGTTGTGCCTAAAACTATGTTCATTTCCGACATGTATCTCAATCTGCTCCCCTCTCTTTCTCTCTGCTTGCCTGCGCTGTTGTTGTTTGCCTCAGAATTCTATTAAAACCGCATAAATTACAAACTCGATTTGCAGCGAGGCGAAGGCAAAGGCAAAGGCGACGAGGCGACAAACGCATTTAAATACATTTTAATTAGCTGCCAAGGCAATGCGGGGGCGGGGCAGGCAGAGCAAGAGGAAGAAGAAGCTGGCAAAGGCAAGGCAGCAAAGAGAAGCAACGCTCCCCCTTCTGCTGCACGCTTCATTGCGGCGCCTCAAAGCGTGCTACAGTTCTTTCATTTCTCGTTTCGTTTTTCATTCGTTTTTCCCGTTGATTTTCCTGCTTTTCATTTGCACAAAAGCTACTTAGACACGACTTTGCCTGGGCAACAGCAGCAGCAGCAGCAACAACAACAACAACAATGCTCATTGGCGCTGGCGAAATGTGAAATGATGAAAGGCATTTGGCTCTGATGTTTCGTTGCAAAACAATTAAGCTGAAAGCAAAGCTGTGTATTCAAGTGTGTGTGTGTGAGAGAGAGAGAGAGAGAAACGAAACTCAATCACATTGAAGAAGATCAAGGCAGCAGAGCAGGGGGAAGGGCAGACAAAGCAAGCCATTGCTGCGATTACAGAACTCTGCGATGCCCTTGCTGCCACTCAAAGTGAGATAATTTATTGTGGACTCGAAAAAACTAATATACCCTGCTGGCATAGGGTATAAGATGTCAGTTACTCCTCCCATTGAATGACAAATGTCTCTGGCAATGCGATGCCTTCGCCTGCCTTCGTCTTGCCTCGTCCCTCACATTATCATTAATAGGCAAGCATTAATTTGAAGGCGCAACATATAGTCTGCTTTTAGGCGGCCAATTACAGGCGCACAGACCTCTATTAATATGCCCCGTCAAGCGTGTGTGTGTACGCGCGTGTGCTTTAAACACATTACGTATACGCAGAGCGGACCGCGGAAAAGCCACTTGACAACAACTTGAAGTAATGTTTGTCAGTTGCTGCTCCAAGTTTGCATAAATAATTCAGTTAAGGAAGGAAAGCAGGCTTTTAGGCGCTGGGCGAAACTGTGAAACTGTTGTAGACAAAACTGCTTAAATATGCATAATTACCTGGGCTGCATTCAGAAGGAGAAGGAGGAGGCGCCTGCTCAAGTTTCAAGCAGCCGTTGATCTCCTAGCTCTCTGCTCGTGGCTGAACTCGTGTCGAGTCAAGTCGAGTAGAGTCAAGTCAAGTCAGCCGTGTCGTGCCGGAAGTGTGTGCTGCTCCAGCGCATCCCAGGGCACTTGGCATAAATTTTCCGTGCTGCCAGCCCCCAACAGCCGAAAGTAAACAAGCTGAAATAACAGAAATAACATAAATAACAGTTAGCAACAGCCAACAAAACCCAAAGGGGGGGAGGCAAGGCAAATGAGTTGAGTTGAGAGCGCTGATTTAATGGGGGGAAATTTGACAAGTGCCTTGGCAAATGAATGTAATGTAAAAATGCTAATCAAATATTTAGCAAATTGCGCCAGAGGCTGCTCTGGCCGTGACTGTGCTGTGTTGCTGCTGTGTTTAACGGTATCTCATTTCATAAACACTAATAGAAGTCGGTAAATGGTGAGTAATTTATGCAAACAAGAAGGCAGTTGTGATTCCTTTGAGGTTTCCAATAACCTCTATATGTATAATATATTGTGAGAGGAAGGCTATCAAAGATGAGTACCAATATATATATAAAGGCTTATTAAAGTCCTGCAAATTAAGCTCAACAAACTGTGCTTAGTTCCTAATGACTTTATCTTTATTCTTTAGTGTTTTAACATAATATAAATAAATATCTTATAAAGCTTACAACGCAAAAAAACTCGCCCTCTTTCTCACTATTAAACCCTTTCTTGCTTCCCTCCTATTAAACCAATAAACCAATATCAATAAAACATTTAACAAATGTCATTTGCTTCCCCTTCTCCCCACTCCTCCGCCCTTGCACACTAGTTAAATAATAAAAAAGTGGTTAATAAAATATTTGTGCGATTTGGTCGCCTCTTGGAAATCACTTAAATATGCCGCTAATGCGCTTAAAGCAGCGACAACAAGTCAACAGTGGCAGGCAACGGCACCGTCCACCAGCTCGTGTGTTGCCACAGTGACACGCAACATTGTCATGAGCATGTCAGCCCATGTTGTGTATCCCTTTGCCTGTCGCTACCCCATGACAAACATAGCATAGCAGCGCATTCCACATTCCGCTCGGCCATAAATATAATTACAATAATAAAGGAAATATTTACAACAATTGTAAATACCTCGACTCAACTGTGGCACTCAACACGCACGGCCTCAAATTAATAAACTCCAATTGGCAACGCCTGAACACCCCCAACCTGCCCAACCTCCTGCCTCTTCTCCCCTGGCTGCCTCCCCTGGCTGCCTTGTTGCCTGTGATTGCCGGCGACAAAGCTTCCTGATGAGCGTGTGAGCTCATAAAGATTTCCTGACTGCGCACAAGTGTGTGTGTGATAAAGCGGTAAAGGAAAATACTATGATTGACTAGAGGATACCCTGCAATAGCAGCTAGGTAGAGCTGAGAATGCCAACTGATATGCTAGCTCTTCAAGATCTGTAAGGAAAAGTATGGCATGCTCCTTGTCTGTCGCTACTCTTGTCTGTCCCTGTACGACTGGCTGTCTAGTCTGCTTGCCCTGTCTGTCTGTTCGACCTTTTCTGGACCTTGTCTGTCCGACTTTCTGTATGTCTCTCTGCCGGTCTATCTGTTTTTTAGGTGTGTCTCTTTGTCTGTATGTTCAATATTTTGATCTGTCTCATTGCCTGTACACTCTGTTTCTCCGCTATGTCTGTCTGGCTGCTTTGTCTGTCTGTCCTTGTGTTGATCTTTCTCTGTCGCTTTGTCTGTCTGTCTCTCTGTTGATCTTTCTCTGTTTGTCTGTCCGCTCTATATGTTCGTCTGTCTTAATGCCTGTAGACTTAGTTTCTCTGCTTTGTCTTCTCTGTCTTCTCTGTCTTCTCTGTCTTCTCTGTCTTCTCTGTCTTCTCTGTCTTCTCTGTCTACTCTGTCTACTCTGTCTGCTCTGTGTGTCTTCCTGTTGATCTGTCTATCTCTCTATCTGTCTATATGTCTGGTTGTTCTGCATGTTTGACTGTCTGATTTTCTGTATGGTTTGTCTTTCTGCTTTTTCTTTCTGTCTGCTCTGTCTACATCCTCTATCACTGTCTGTTTGCTCTGTATGTTCATCAGCTTTCCAGCAAAATACACTTGAATTTAAGCGTGTGCTTAACTGAAAGAAACCCTGCAAATGTTAAGCACAGCTGTTAATACGCCATATAAGATATCATCCCATCATCTCATTGAGCAGCTCTTAATATACCCCTGAACATCTGCTCTCCCTGCAGGGTATAGCTGAACTGCAAGGCGTGTCGCACTGTGCCACTTAACCCCATCTACCCCATCCAACCTGCCACATTTCCCATTTCTACCTTCACTAAATAGAACTTTTACCATGTTAAGTGGAACTGGAACTGGAACTACGACTGCCAGTGGGAGTGTAACTGTGACTGTGCTATCTGATTACACTGGCACGCCATAATGTCATCATAAATTGTAGTTGGCCGGGTTAAAGAGCAGTTGACAGAGCGCTTGATGTGGCAGCAGCGCTGTGTGGCAGGTTGGACGGGGCACGAATCACTTCAGCCAAATGAAATTTATGATTAAACCAAAGCCCTCGGCCAGCCTCGACTGTCACTATAAATACTCTCTTTCTCTTTCCATATATATAGAGGGATTTTAGTCAAAGGTACGATTGTCCGACTGCCCTCGGGGCGTATGCTAAAGAGTGAGAACTAGCAGAGGTACAGGCAGAAAGAGAGAGAGAGAGGGGGAGATGAAGAGAGATCAGTAGCATGTGGCGTGGGGGCACGGGGCACAATGGTGGCCGTTTACCGCAGGCCAAAATGCCACACTTAAGTGAATTACAAAAGCAGCTTGCCTAGGCTAAAAGGGGCATGCGAAAGGGAGGTAGGGGGCGTGGCGGAGGAAGGAGACTGAAGCAAAGTCAGAGGCAGTCAACGCGTTGACAGCCACAACAAGCGGCTTAATCGCATTAGTGTGGCAAAAGCACAAGGTCCCCCAGCTACTCACCTTCCTCGCGCACTCTTCTCCCGCTTCTTTCTTCCCTCTTCTCACCTCACTTTGCCCAGAAGTGAAGCAAGTGCGAAAACTGATTGTGCGGCGCCAGAGCAAGAGTTCTGCTGCTGCTGCCACTTCTTCCCCTGGCTGAGTTTTTGTGCCTGGCACTAAGCTGCGCATTGTACGCGCTCTCTCGCGCGACAACAACAACTACAACAAGGAGCGAAGGCAGCAGCAGCACTATTTACACAAAGGAAGCAGCCAGTTGGGCCTGGCCTGGCCTAGCCCGGGCAATTGCTCTGTGAACTTTCCCAGGAATCATAATAAAAATAATAAAACCAAAAAATACTATTTATATTACACAAAAATGTCGAGCGAAAACAAAAAAACGAAAAGCCGAGTCGCAAAAAAAAGCAATTAATCTACGACACAAAGGAAGCAGCAAAGGGACGAAGAGAGGGGAGGGGGGTGGGGTCAGAGAGGGTGCTGACTGTGTAGGCAAAAGTGCTTATACTCTGCCTGCCTGCCTGCCAGCTTGCTGTCCAGCAAATCCAATAACTTATCTTGATTTTATGGTTATTCCAACAAAGAGCGGAAGTTGTAGGTGCAGCAAAAGGAAACGAGGAAGGCGCGGCAAACCTCCGTCCTCACTCTGCTCAGCACTCTGCTGTCTGCCATTTTATTCTCTGGCATGATACGGTTCGTTCTTTCATTGTGTGTGTGTGTTTTTGCATTTTGCACTTGACATGTCATTGTGTGTATGCCAAAAAAAGGAGCCAAAGGACACGGACGGAGCTAGGGCTGCCACTGCCTTCTGCCTCTGCTTTCCTCTATCTCTTTCTCTGCCTGTGTGTGTCTGTGTGTGTGTCTGCAATTGACATATGGTTTCTTTTCAGTTTTTGGTTTTGTAAATTTCACATGAAATATTTTATTAGAATTGTCCTACATTGTTGCCTGTCCTAACCTGCCTGCCTGCCTGTCTGCCTGGCAACGACTGCACTTGTCCGAATTCCCACAGTGGCTGCAGGTGATGGATACGTTACATGACTCCCCCTCTCTCTTCCCTCTTCACTTCCTCTCCCTTTCACTCCTCCTGTGCTTTGCAGCACACGCACAAACAAACAAAGCAGAAGTCAAGCAGTTTGTAAGCTGACATTATCAAGATTAATTGAAGTCCTTTTGACTGCATCAAATACATATACAGATATAAATGTACATATGTTATACACACACACATGCAGAGTAGACAGGTGTGTGCATGTGTGTGCATTTGACATTTATGAGCCGCATAAATCTTAAGCCACAAAACAGCATTTAAATGCAACATCAGCTTTTCGACTAATTGATTAACAAGCGCTTCATGCTACGCCTTCCTGTTGCCTACCCCTGCCCCTCTCTCTCTCTTCTCTATTTCCCCCTAGTGCATGTTATGCCACGCCTACTTGCCTGTGTACAACACAAAAGTGCCATTGACTTAAATGAGCTCAGTGCAGAGAGGAATGCGAAGGCGGATGAGGATTTTCAATTAATATTTAAATTCAGCAAGGCAGAAGTTAATAATCAAATTATTTTGAAGCAATTACCAGAAAAGTGGGAAACATAGACAACGAGTTGCAGTGCACAGCTAACAGATACCCTGTGAATGTAGTCAGAATTTAAAGTAAAAATGAAATAAGGAATTCAAAGAGCAGAGAGATGAAGTCAAAGCTGAAGTCAATGCTGCTCAGTGCACAGACAACTATTTACAGGGTAAGTCTATGCCTCGCCCCTCCCCTTCCTTAAGCAACACGTCAGTTACCAGCTAAGAGAGGAGAGAAGGGGAGGGGGAGTGAATATGCTTGTCTGGGGCGGGCAGACGCGTCAAAAGTTTAGCGAGATTGGCACGTCGAAATTTTCTTCGCTTTACTTTTTTTTTACCCGCTGGAAAACAGCTGCCAAATGCAGAGCAACAGTAAATGAGGGAAAGGGAGACTAACGGAGAGAGAGAGGGGGGAGCGTGGGGGAGATGAACAGAGAATGATAATGATATTGCTTTGTTCTCTGCTTACCACGAGGGGTGCTCAAAATTTATGCGGCAAACGATTTAATTTTTCTTCCTCTTGCTCTTCTACTACTTCTTTCGTCGGTTTCTTTCACATTTGCCATTACGTATTCATTAAATTAGGGAAAAACTGAACGCAGACGGAGACTGATCCAATCTTAGCTGAGTGTCGAGAGAGTAGCTTTCTTTAAAGAGGAAGAGAGGGAGTAGCTCGGGCGAACAGCAATGGAATCAATCTCCTCACTCTCTCGAGTCTTCCACTGTCTCTATATTTCAGTGTCTTTTTCATTTCCTCTCTTTCTTACTGCATCATTTCTTTTCTAATGCTTAATCACATCGGCATTCGCAATAGAAATCAGAACAGTCTTCCGAAACGAGCTCGCAAACTGGTTTAGCGCGACTGCTCAGGGTGACGCAATGGGGCATTTTGGCTGAAATCATTGCACAAATATTTCTGATACTGCGCGCAATGACATCAGTGAAATACTTTAGAAGACAGAGCAGATCTACGTAGCCCTCTCTCCCTCTCTCTCTCTAGATTCGTAGTAAGAGAGGCCATAGAAATATGCAAGAGCTTATTGGAATCAATTGTAGACTTAAGGTAAGTATTCCAATGAAATGCATAATAAATAAAGCGATAGGTAAAGTAATAAATAAATATATATTAGGTTTATTATAAGAACTTTAAAATTCCCAAGAAATAATTGCAAGTAATTTAACATAAATTAATAAATTATTAAAATGAAATTTTCCCAGAGTCTTGAACTACTTCTACTTCACATTCAATGTGCGACATTAACTCACTGTGCAAATCAAGTGCACAACGAATATAAATGCTGCTGCTGTCTCTGCCTCTGCTGCAGTTACTGCTGCTGCAGTTAACTGTCAATAAATTCTAATGAAATGCAATAAAGGCGCCTCGCAGTGGTTTTTTTAATGGGCGCATTAAAAGTTTTACGAGGCCGCAGGACGTTGACAGCAACAGCAGCTAAAGTGTGGCACAATCAAATGTGGCACAGACCGAGAGAAAGAGAGAGGGTGAGGGAAAACCGCATGCGGGACCATCATATAAACATATACAAACAGCCACAGCCATATATAAACATAAATCATACGCCATGTTGACGATGAACTAACCAAGCGTAATTTGTTTGCGCGCAAGTAATTAATAAGTTGCTTCCACTGCTGCCGCCGCTGCTGCTGCTGCTCTTTAAATGATTTAAAACTGTATTTTATGGCTGAAAGTCAATGACAATTTTAGCAGATTAAACAAATGATTTGTTTTTGTTGCTGCTGCACAGAATGTTCTCGACTTTCAACAAAATGCAAATGATTTTTTTTTAAATTATGCACATCAATTGTTGGCTAAACAAAAACTTAAAAAGTCAATTGCGGCTGGAAATATTCATGCAAATAACGGTGCAAAAGTGCAGGTATTATTCACCTGAAAAATGAAAGGGAAATAAATATTCAAAAATCAAAATTAAATAAATCATAAAGCGACGATGTGATTTAAATACGCGTTGATCAAATTGTCGCACTAATTTGTTTGTGGAGGGCACAAAAAATGCAATATAAAATATAAATAAAACAGAGGGAGACACAAAGAAGGAAAGATAGAGTGAGAGGGAAAGAGAAAGAGCATAGATTGATGGGCGCAAAGATACCCTAGATAAGGTAATCAAACTTATTCCGATGTAGTAAATTTTGTTTTAATATTTTGACAAATAAAAAAATAATAAAACAATAAATATTAAATTTTATATAGCATGCAGGAACAAGAAACTTTTCTTTCACGTTCAATATATCTACCAGCTCACCACCCACATTACAGGGTATTCCACTATGCAGCACATGATTCTCCCTAGTCCAGCAACATGGGGCGGAACTAACAATTGAATGGCGACTGGTTAAAACGTCGGAAGTGCACGCAAAATGGCCGCAATTAAACAATCAGCACAACAATTACAAATTGTTGACAATGTGCTGCCTGCATGACTGTGTATGTATGGGTTTATGTATATGCCTGTGTATGTATGCGTGTCTGCATAAAGTTGATATCGCTGACAATGTTAACTGCAAGTTCTGTGCGCAGCAATTGATTTATTTGCCAAGGAAGCATTTCAAATTTCTCAGCGACAATATATGCCAATTACCACAGTCTGTTGCAAGTTTGTCAAGTGGAAGAAAGGAGCAGAGCAGTTGGTGGGTGGGGAGGGGCAGGGGGCAATGCGAAATCATGATGAAAAGCAAAGAAAGATGGCAAAAACTTCACTTGAGATTAACTAAATGTTTGCGCTGTGCCTAAGGCAAGTTACAGTTAGATGGGAGGAGAGAGAATGGGGGGGGGAGCGTAGCTGAGCTCTTCAAATGATTGATATGTTAATGCAGCACGTATACGCCGCGTGCGCCCAGCTCCTTTTCAGCTCCGGCATTTGCATATAGACATCATATGCAAATACGCTTCGCAATCCAAACGATGTGTGCGAGTGCGAGTGCTGCAAAGTATCTGCGAATTTGCCAACATGTGTGTGCATGTATGTGTGTGCTTATCTGTGTATGTGTGTGCGTTGTAATGTATGCATGTGCAAGATGGCGTCGCTCTTAGGGGCACCTCGCTCTGTACTTCATTGCAGCTTGTCTCATTTTCCATTTTTCAGCTTTCAGAATTTTCCGTTCTCTTCCGGCATTTTTTGCATCATATTTTCAGCTCGTTTTTTCAGCTCGTTTTTGACTAAATTGCTTTATTAGACATGTCAGAAAGTTCTCTAACGAGCAGCAGTGCAACTTGGGGCGTGGCAGCGCCGCCTTTCCAGCTCCGCCTGCTGACGTACAGTGAGTAACTGTCTCAGTGACAGACTCTTGTTCGCTCTTGTCAAAGGCAGGTGAAGTTGTGCCGTCTTTGTGCCTTTCTACCCCTCTTCTCTACCTTGCTCCCGCTCTTCTCTGTCTTCCTCTCTCCCTTCTCTGCCTTTCTCTCCTCCCTGCTTTTCTTTCCTCGTCACTCCTTCTTTCTCCTCTCGCCGCTCAGCCTCGTCGACAGTTTGACAAACGAATTTTTGCAGGCAGCACAAAGTGAACCTGTATTTCATACTTAGTGTGCTGGTGTATGTGTGCGTGTGTGTGTGTCTGCTGCCTGTGTGATTTGCACTGATTTGTTGCCATTCGCTGCGTCATTGACTTGTTTTTTCCGGCCTAAAGCAGGACACAGGTCTTTGGGTCACTCGCACACACACACACACAGAAGCAGGAGAATAGTCAAAGGACCGCATTGATACAAAGGACATATGGCAGAACCAGGGATAACGAACATAAAAAGGCACAACACACACGCGCCTGCTATGTGTCTTTGTGTGTGTGTGTGTATTTTGATTATAACGTTGCTGTTTTTTGTCAGTCGCCGCTTTGCTCCTTTTTTGTGTCCTCTTTTTGCTGCCTGCTCTATTGTTGCTTCTAAGCTGATTTACGTGGCTTGTGTGTGTGTGTGTATGTGTTTGCCTTTCCCACCGCACTACAGGACGTATGAGTGATATTTATTTTTTTTGCCTCTGTCTGTTGTCTGCCTTTTGTAGAGTTTAGTTGGCAACAGTTGATTGATTGATTGAACGTTTTGATAAGTGCTGTCAGTGGGTTAGCTACGTTTTTTATCGACTCTTTGACACTGCTGCGGTCGCACACACACACACATAGACGAATATAGTATAGAGACATACGTGATCTATAGTAAAATCCCTAGCACAATCTATAGTTTGTTGTTTTGCAGTTGATTCTTTAGAGCATGTAAAGGTTTCTGTCTCTGCTCAATAAAGCTTCTTGATTGGAAGGCAAAGGGAAAGGTCTTTAAGGCATAAAACCATTAAGAATTTGTTTAATTAGGGCATAAAGCAGTGAAATATATTTGTTGTATTACCTATATAAATTTTTAAGGCAGTCTCTCATTAGGGAAAGGCTGAGGCGGGATGAGTTGAGTTGATTTTGCCTGAACTGTTTGCAGAGAACCTTGTTTGCCATTCCTTGCTTTGCTTTTATGGTACTCATTTAATATATGCCAAAATGTACCAAAAATACTTTTTCCACTACATCTCCAACTAGTTTTTAATACCAAACTTTGCACATTCCATTAAATACTAGATTATAATACCAAACTGACAAGTTTAGCTGTGCAACTGCGGCGCAAAGGCAGCGCCAATTGAGACATGGCAGCTGCCAGTGGGTTGCACCTTGTCGCACTTGAGGCGCGCAGTCGAAGTCAATAGACACACACACACACAGCTGCACACATGTACTATGCACACACACACACACAGATTACTAGCACTCGGACTTGCAGGCAAGTGAAGGAGGCTGGCAACACTTAACTAAGCTGCACGAGTGGGCGGTCGAAGCTGAGAAGCAGAAGAGCTGTTCGCAGACTGCACTCGAATGGATTGCCTTGTTAGAGAGAGCAAGGAGGAGGAAGGAGAGAAGGAAGGAGAAGAAAGGGAAGCATACAAAGCAAGCAACAGAGAGCGAGCTAAGGCAATGCGAGGCGCTTTCTTGGCTCAAAGTTGTAGGCAAAGTTTCATTCATGCACTTGATAGCACCTAATGCAGTCAAGGATTGAAATTGAAGCCGGACACAGGCAGAGAGAGAACAGGGGGGAATGGGAGCGGCGGCAGACTGGGGATGTTTTTCTGCGCTGCACACACAATTAGCACGCATCGATAGACACGCGCGCGCACTCGACACCGAGAGGCGTAACAAAGGCAAAGAGCAATTCAGGCAAAATGCTAATTAAGTGGCCCCCAACAAAAGTTACCGCATTTAACAAAAGCAAAAGCTTAAAGCAGACTGAACCTCCTTTTCCCTCTGCCACCTCTGTCTGCCTGCCTGGCACACATGCCACGCAGCACACATGGCACTGCAGAGAGAGAGAGAGAGAGAGAGAGTCACCAAAGAGTCATATATCATAGTCAGCACCAACTGGCCCCGAAAAATCTCGCGTAGTTCAGGAGTTGCAAAAAATTAAGTATACGCAGTGGCGAGCAGCTGTCGGGCAGAGCATTACAAATGAGAATTTTCAACACTGAATCAGTTTATTTGAGGGACCAGCAAGGGGTCAGTACGGAGGGGGAGGGGCAACACGCACGCGAGAAACGGGAGGAAACTTTTGGCACAATTAATGTATGCAGAATTTGTTTAATTGACGACTCGCATGCCATAACTCATGGGGAGAAGGAGGGAGAGAGAGGGGAGAGTAAGGAGGAGAACAGCACATGCCATATGTAGTAGTATAGCAAGGCAAGAAGAGGGAGAAGGAGGGAGAGAGAGCGAGACAGGGAGAGAGTGTTGCTCCCCCTGAGTGCTTGTTAATTGCACAATGGAACTGCTTGCACTGCCTGTTGGCTTCGCTCGCCATACCCTGTAAGCAGTGACTAAGGGTAGATACGACTCTAAATCTTCCTTGCTACAAGCTGCTCATTCTTTCCTTATTTTTTAAAACGTATCTAGCGCGCTCATCAGCCTCTATACACTGCCAACTGCAGACTTTGCGCAACTTGCCCAGTGCTGCCTGCAGTGGCACTGCCAAAAAGGCACTGTAGCCACGCCCCTTTGAGCTGCCAAGTTTGGCCAAGCTAGTCCAAGTTGTTTGTAGTATGTTGTCGCTTGCGCTGGGAATAACAGCAATGCACAGAAGTAGAAGAAGAAGGACCAAGAGAAGAAGAAGCAGTAGCTAAGGTAGAAGGAGCAGAAGAAGTTTTTACTGCGTGGCCATTTCATGCTCATAAGCAGAACTTTGCACGCTCTTGTATTTTATTGCAAGCAAGAATTTGCATAGCACAACTTGAAGCTGAGCGTGAAATTGGCAGAAGTAAAGGCAAAGAAGGGGAGAAGAAGGAGAGAGGGAGAAAGGGAGAAGCAGAGCAAGGTGTTGGCAATAATAATTTGCTTGGCAATTCGATGACTTAAAGCGAAGCCTTTTGCTGCCCATTGCAGCTGCAGTTAACAATCAATTATAGCAGGATACTATACAGGGGGAGAAGGGAGTAGAGGGGTAGAGGAGCGAAGGGAAAGAAGGAAGAATGGGGCGTGGCGTATTGTTAACCTGTCCGACACACATTTAAATGCAATTTAAGGCAATTTATGAGGCTTACACTGGCACCCTGACTACACCACATGTACACTCCCCGCTCCCCTTCCCCCTCTCTCCACCACTTCCCCTCTCCCTTACCTTCCTCGTCCGTTTGCAATTGGCTTTCGCTGCTGGTGTTGTGTTGAGCCAAAGGATGCAGAGAACAAAAGTCCTTATTAAAAGCGGAAACAATGCGCACTTCCGCTTCAATTGTATGCGTCGCTGTGCGTGCGCCCTTCTCCCTCTCTCTCTCTCCCTCTCGCTCTCCCTCTGGCTGACTGTCTGTCTGCTGTGTCTGCTGCTGCCACAAGGCACGCAAATGAGCCCAGGCATAATGTGCGTGCATGCATTATTATTCATGTTGTTGCTGTGCGCTGATAAAAAACCAACAACAGCAAAACTTAACAATTTATAGCCACAACTGACCACGCCTCTTTGTGGGAGGTGAATGGCGAAAAGCACTTGGCCGCATTTAAATTACCAAGCCATAAATAAACAGCGTTCAATTAATGTGTCCCAAAGCAGGAGGCGGAGAAGTAGAGCAGGGAAAGAAGCCGTTGCATTACACGTTCACCAACTATGAAAGGTGCCAGCTAAGAGAAGGAAGAAGAGTAAGGAGAGGGGGGATGGGAATATGAATGAACAACAATATCATGTGCTGTCACTTTTGCAATAAACAGAAATCTGGGAAAAGAACGGGGAAAGAAGACAAAGTAAACGTGAAATATCAATGTGACAAAAAACCTTTAACAGAAAATAAAAAAATAAAAAGTCTTTTGAACATTTTTTCTTAAATTTCAGAGAAAATTCCCTTCTTCCTTCTCTGTTTAGTATTCAAGATGTTTATACAGCATAAACTATATATACCTATTGAATATATAACACCCATGCATAGTTTATTTTCTGTTGCTTACTTTGCAGGGAGAGCTTGGCAACTCTTACAATTATATCTTAAATAACTTGCATATTAATTTACCGATCGCAATCAAATTTTCAGCGTTCATTGAGGCATTAATAGTAAGTGTGTTTAAAAAAGATTTACTATCCTGCATTAAAATAAGGCTTGGAATTCGGTTTAAATCGAATTGCAAAGACCAAAATCTTAATTAAATATAAACCGCATGTAATATTTAGATGTTTAGTCATCTTCTTTTCGTATTTCTATCTCCTGTAGTCCCTGAGATCTAGATGTTCATACGGACGAATGTACGAACAGACAGACGGATGGAAAGGGAAGGACACAGACAGATGGATGGACAAACAGCAAGACAGACATTGAGAGACAGAGATAGAGACAGACATAGAGTCAGACAAGGGAAGAAACGCACATAGCTATAATGACTCCTCTGTTCAAACTGATTAAGAAAATAAATAATTGACTGCCACGCCTTCTTTTGCCTGTTACCAGAAACTAATGATACCCTTATAGCGGATATAACTACAGGGTATTCCTCTGCACTCTCCGCACTTCACTTACCTCATTTCTTATGCCTCAGAAATGCCCAAGAAATTGTGCGACATCAGCAGTAACTGCAAAGGAAATAATAATAAAGAAATATGATGGTTAGTATTCGGTATTCAAATGTGCCCCCCCCCTCTCCCCTACCCCACTTTCCCCTCCCTCTTCTTTTTTGCGTACTGTGCATCAACATAATATTCACATTTATCAAATGTGAGACAAAAGTTGAGCAGCAAAAGAAAAGAAAAAGAAGAAGGAAAGGAAACTTCATGAAAATGAAGAATTCAATGGCAAAACGAACGCATGCCACGCCCACTTGTGAACTTAAACTTTAACTAAAACTGAAAACGAAAACGTTATCAAAGTATTTTGTCATGTGATTTATTTCAAATTGCCTTTCCCTCGCCATTAGCTGTCTCTTTCTATCATCCTTCTTGTTTCTTTCGTGGGTTTCCCTTGAAATTCATTCTTTCCTTGGATCAAAGTGCTGGATAAGCTGGCGTTCTAAACTCATTTGACCATTTTAATGTCGTTTTAAAGACAACAAAACTGACACAAAAAGGATGCCCCCAAGTCACACACACACAGGAGGGAAAAGAGAGAAGTGGGGAGAAAGAGAAGGGGACTTGTCGCAGAGTCTGCAGCGTGTTCGCCTTGCTCGTTCGTTTTGGGGTTTTCTGGGCAGGCCAAATTTGCTGTCATCACGATTATCCTTAACGTCCTATGGCTGCCAATGCCAGTGCCAGTTGTTTCCTCTTCCGTTATATCAGCACTAGTACACACACACGCACACACACATGCATATACCACATGCTGCTGCGGATGTGTAAGAATTTGTAAAACGAGCCACAGCCAGAAACAGAACCTGCTTGTTAAGGCACAACGCACAGCGAGCTAAGAGAGAGGTACAGAGAGACGGGTATAGATAGAGAGGGGTATAGATAGAGAGGGGTAAAGGGGTGTAGAGAGAGGCATAGATGGAGCACACACAGCAATAGCCAAAAGCCAGCGTCGTGTACTTTCTGACCCTTTTGCAATGTCTGCTAAAAGTGCGTTAGTCTCTTGACTCAGTCTTCCCCTATCCCCCCCTTCCTCTCCGTCTCCCACTCGGCTTGCCCTCTTGCTCTTTGTTGTCTGCTAATTTCGTTTTTTTCCTTTATTTTCTTCGAACTTTTCTCGTTTTTGGTGTGCATAATTTTTCTTTCATTTCATTTCAGTTCACTTTTCAGTTTTGCCTTTTACTTTGTCTCCCTCTCTGTCTACCTCTCTCTGTCTTGCTTTTTTTGGCTTGCAAATTGAAATTTAAAATTTATGCAAATTGTGCTGTCAACCCCGAAAGGGTTTCGTGATGGCCCAGGAAATGGTTATTGCCTCACACACACACACTGAAACTGAAGCTGATGCTGAGTCTGAAGTTGAAGTTGTGTCTGAGCACAAATTAATCGAAATGAAAGTTTCAGCTGCGCTTTGTGTGAACACATTTTATGGCATACTTTGAGGCGACGCTGTGCTAACAAGCCACGCCCAGACGACACGCACTCGACCCGGGAGGGCAGCGGAGGCGATGTGAGTAGCTTATCTAAAATCCTGGCACGCTATTCAAGTGTGCAGCGCCTCACTGACCATTCGACTTAATCACACTGAAGCACGCAGCGCTGCCCTGCCACGCCCCACGGCAGAGCACACATGTGAGCAGGGAGGAGGGGAAGAGCGGGGGTGTGACGTTGGGGGTTAGCTGAGAGTTTGCTTCAGCGTCGCCGCGTGCAATTAATTAAAAACAAACAAATTTCAGAAATGCACGAAACAGGCGCAAAAAAGGAAGAGAAAAAGAAAAAGAGGAGAGAAGAGGAAGAGAGAGGGGGAGAGAGAACGGCGCAGAGGGTAGCGAAAAACTGTCAATGAACAATGCGGCCCATGCGGCACTGGACAGTGCCCTAGACTGGCTGGGAGACTGCAGACTGGACGCGACAGTCGCCAGGCAGGCGACAAAAGTTGCCGCTCTAAGCGTTTTTTAATGCAGCGCACAGATTTTTTTGCGCTCCTGCAGGACACACACAACCGGAGAGGGAAGAGCAGCAGGAAGAGAGAGAGAGAGAGAGAGGATGCAGAGGGGCAGCAGTAGCATCTCCCGTTGGTAATTTCGTTTTATTATTTTGCAGTTTTCTCTGCTCTACTTTGTAAATATTAAATTATGAGCGAAAGGGAGCGAGGGCCAGGCCCAAAGGAAGCAGCAGTGCAGCAAAAACGAAAGAGAGAGAGACAGGGAGAGCGAGAGAGTGAGAAAAAATGGCAAAAGAAATCAGATAACAGTTATGGTTATGGCCATAATAACTGCAATTCAGGTGAGACTCTGGCAACAGCTACACGACGCTGGCTCTGCCCCTGTCTCTCTCTATCTACCTCTTTCTATCTCCCTCTCTCTCTCTCTAGTTGTGGCAGCTGCTGGCGCAGTAATCTTGCTGCCGCTTAGGCATTCACAGCTGCATATGCTGCGTATACGTAACGTAGCTAGCATTACGTATACGTAATGTAAGCCATTTCAAGTGCTATGCTGCCTGCACCATTTGCTGCAACAATTACGTGACATTCTCTTTACCTCTTTTGCTGTCTCCAACTACATTACTCTCTCTCCCTCTCTCGCTCTCTCTCACATTCTTTCTCTGCATGTTTCTCTTTCTTTTTCCACTGTCTCTGCTCGCATATTTCGTATTTCAGTGTCCGCAATTCACATTCGCGTCATGTGCAGCAAATGACCAAACCCGGAGGCGTGGCCACAGCTACACTGCACCAAAAGGGGAGAGCAGTTGCAGTTGCAAACGAAACCACACGGTAGTAAGAGTGTGTAAATATCAAGCAACTACTTCTGAGGTTTCTCTCAGTGCAGCAGCACATGATATGCCAATGATGGTCATCGCGCTAACTGCTTTAAGTGCGCCCAGGCAAGTTGCCTCGCCCCAAATAAGAAAAAAAGCGGCAGTCAAAATGAGAGCAACAGTGCAGTGCAGTCGACTGAGGGATACCCTTCGAACTATGCCGTGAAGAAAAATTAACTGTGTAACTGCTACAGATCAAATAATGTTCTACCGTTGCAATCCCTTCCCTTGTTCACTTCCACAAGAAATGAGTGAGTGAATCCTCATTCTTTCTTGAATAACTTTTGTGTTAATTGTTCGATTGGATTGAAATTTGAAGGAGACGTAGATATTTCAATCAGTTTATTATACAGTAAGTCGGAAAATTTGTGTCTTTCTTACTTCGTTGACAATTTGACTTTAAAAATTATATTACCGATTTTCGGAGGCGGTGAGCGTGGCAGCTAACATTTGTACTAAAGTTAATCTGTGCGTAGTGTAGAAGGATATTCATGCCAAATTTGGTGACTCTAGCTCTCATAACAGCTGAGATCAGTGCGTTCATACAAACAGACATGGCTCAATCGACTCGCCTTATGATGCTGAGCAAGCACATGGGTATTTTTTGATCTCTTCCGCGCCTACTTCTGCCGGTTACATATATTTGCGCAAAGCTAGACTACCCTACTTTAAAGAGTACAAGCAGCAACCAAAAATAGTAAGTGGAGAAAAAGGAGAGAATTAAAATTGAAAACGACAAAAAGTTGCGACCGCATCCGGAACGGGCTGACGACGCAGGCTGCCTCTGCTTGCTACCTCTGCCTGCTGCCTCTGCCTGCCGCCTCTGCTCCCCACTTTTGCCTCTGCATGCTGCCTCTGCCTGCTGCTGTCGTTTGTCCTTTGTCGCATGCAATAAGTGCTAGTTGAGTGGCGGCACTTGAAAGCAGAGCCACACCAAGTACACACACACTCGCACACACACTGGCACACACACTCACACTGCGCTTATTCAATTGGCCAACGCTGCATGTGTTTCTGGCGACGCTTCGGATTACAGTTCTCGCTGTGGTGTCGCTGTCGTTGCTGTTGTTGGTCTGGCGACCTGACGCCGCCATTTCCGTCCAGCCAGCACGGAAGTGGTAACCCAGCTGCCTCTGCCACTGCCCCAGCCCCAACCCCTGCTCTTGCCACTGCTTCCACCTCGCTCTGCAAGCTCCGCTTCTTATGCGACTCTCTATAACTTTTTGGCGTTTCGTGCGGATTTGCTGCGGCTGCCATTGCATACAAAATGTGTTGCATACATTTGTGCGCAGTTGAATAAATGCAACAACAACAACAAGAAAACTCACTTAGAGAGGCCGTGAGCGAGTTGGCAATCAAAATGGAAATAAAAACTGCAAACTGCAAACAACAAACACGACGAACTCCAACTCGGTTCCAATTTCTGTATAATAATACCAAAACAACTACAGCAACAACAACAACAGTTTGAATGGGCACAACAACAACTGCACAAGGCAAGCAGTGAGCCACATCAGTCGCTTAGCATTTAGCGGCCAAAAACAGCCGGAATACAGTGGTAGAAAAATACTGACAGATAAGGGAAGAAAGGGTTTTTGATCTTTAAGCAAATTAAGTGTTTAATGAAAGTTTAGTTATGTTAATTAAATTTTATAAACGTTTAATGTGAATATTAAGAAAATAGTGAATGTGTAAAGCTTTTCAAAAAGCAACGGTTGAAGTTAATTGCAGCTGTAGATAAGCTTAGCTGCAACTTCTGATCTATATTAACTGTATTACATAAACGCTACAAAGGTTGTTTGAAGTGAGCTAGAAAAGCTGCTCAAATGGATCTCTTCAAATCTATAAGTGCAATGCATGATCGAAGTTCAGCTAAGTATCATCTTGGCAGTATCTTCTAACATTCTTTTACTGTATTGTATAAATGATACAAAAAGCGAATTAAAACGCTTCTTGGACAGCCTTAATCAACACTTTAAGTGCAAGAAACACTTTGAATAAAGCTGTGGCTGACTTGATTGCAACCTCTTTGACTTTATTCCCTACAAAATACATTATAAAGTAACAAATAATCCACAAATTACTAAGCATAGAAAAGCTGCTTGAAAACCTTTTCAAATAACTTTCCTCGCAGCTTTAAATACCATCAATGCTTTGCCCAACTTGACTGCAACTTGTAAGCTTCATTGACTGCAACTTTAATTTAGCTTTGCAAAATGCCCACTGTGCAGCCAGTTAGAGGTTTATGGCGTAGCATATGCAGGCCACACACATATAGCAAAGCCTGACAGCAAACAAATGTAATGTAATGTCCTTCAGCCGCATTAAGCAGCGTTACCCAACGTTGTCCACCTCTGTCTCTCCCTCTCTCTGTCTCCCTCTCTCTTTCTGTCTATTTGTCTCTCTGTCTTGTTTCATTCTTTTTCGCGCAGGGCCATTTGCCAGCGCCGCTTCCGTTTGTGCTTTGGTTTGTGTCGAGAGTTTTTAACGGGTCGACTAACTTGGCCATTTAAGCACATTTGTCGTCATTGTCCTGCCACACAGTGCTCTGCCATGTCCTGTGTGTGTCTCTGTGTGTGTGTGTGTGTCGTGGCCTGGTCGAGCGGCTGACAGTGTGCTAATTAGAAGTCCTTGTTGCTTGTGGCCACAACACAAAACAGACGCCGCGAAAAAACAATGAAAACTACTTTGGGCCAAAGTCACGACGTGTGGCCAGGCCAGGCCAGGCTGGGACAGGGCAGGACAGAGTTGCTGCCTCGCCTGTATCCTGGTCTGGCCCCATTGTTTGGCCACTGGTAGTGGCTATAAAATGCATGGCACATGGCACATGGCACAGCGGCACATCGGCGGCAGCAGCTGCTCAAATGGCCTGCCACGTTTTTGCCAAGCTCGGCAAGTTTCCTTATTCCGTATTCGTTATTCCGTATTCGTTATTGAGCCCCCTTTACGATGTTGAATTAGATTTTGCTGCGTGTGACTTTAATATTGATGGAGGGAGAGAAGCAGTGCCAGCAGGGGGCGTGGCTGTGCAAAAACTGCAAGTTGAGTCCTTTTATAAAGTGCTGCTGGCCCGAAAAAGAGTTGCTTGCGTCGCCTTCTTTCTGCTGCTTCTTCTGCCAGCCACAACAGCCGCAGCCAACAACAACGTGGAAGAAAGAAAAAACAGGATAAATAATTGCCTTGCTTGCTCAACTGTAAAGTGGGCGAGGAGGAAGGCAGAGCGAGTGGGGGGAGGGAGAGAGAGGTCGAACGTGGGCCAAATGTGGGTTTATAAAATGCTTAATGTGGCTGGCATTGTCTTCCAGTGCAACGCACATTAGTTTCGGCAAGGCCGGAAGCCACAGGACTTCTTCCACAGCAGCTTCCTCCCCTTACTCCACATCTTCTCCAGCCTCTTCTTCTGCCTCTTCTCCTCGCTCCTGCTCCCTTTTCTGTTCTTGCCAAAAAATGAACATTTCGCTTACAACAAATTTGTTTATTATGAAAATGCAGCGAGCCGAGATAAGCAACTTGCCAAGCGGCCGAGGCAGCTGACCATGCCCACCAAGCCAACGCCCACACATACACACACACACATCCTTGTTAATTGCTGTGGCTGTCGGTTGGCTTTGCCAACAAAATAAATGAATATTTTTGCTCCGCTCATGCTGTGAATTATTGTCGAAAACTGGCTATGCTTGAATTATGTGGCAAGTGGCAAAGGGACAAGGAAGGGGGAGAGGGAGGGGACAGGGGCAACTATCTGATACGAGCTGGCGAGCTGATGGCAATCTCTCTAAGCAAATTATGCGTGCAACTGCAATTGCTGCGTCCTTCTCCCTCGCTGAGTAATTGCAGGCCATAAATAATGTGTCTGCCCTGACGCCTGTCAAAGGAGCAGGGAGCAGGAAGAAAGTAGAAGCAAAGGGCAAGAGGAGCAGGAGCTGGCAGCAAGGAGGAACAAGAAGAAGCAGCTGACAGCAAGCAGAAGCTGCTGGGAGCAGCCCTGAGTTCCTTTCTTCCCTCCCAGCAATTTCTTTTGATAACTCAATGCGTTGCTGACGCGCTTTGTTAGTCTTGCGGAGGTGGAGCTAAAGATGAGAGAGAGAAAGAGAGAGGGAAGTAGGAGGTAGAAAGGGGGAACCAGTTTTAATATCTACGCACGCACAACAAGCATTTTATTGCCACTTAAAAGAGCTGAAGCAATTTAAATGACGTTAAACCTACCAGAGTACGTGAGCTACGCCATCAACATGGGCCCTTCAACCTTGCAACTAATTCCTAATCTGCTTCGGCTTCAGCTGTTTCTGCACTTCACTGAGTATTCTTGGTACTTTCCAGCACTCAAAGTACTCTGAATGAGTCGAGTTATGCAAGTTCTTATCATTTCTTTCTCGTTTCTTTTCTTTCACAAGCTATAAATAGTTTGAACCTAAGATTTTATTCAAGTGATTCTTGTCAAATGTTTAATCTGCTCAAAAGAGCAAAAGGCGAAGGTGGAATAAGTGCATTTTTAATATATTTATAGCAATGTTGTAGGCAACTTGTTAACAAACTGCTTTGCTCTCTGCACTGAGAGCGTTCTGAGAATCAACTGCAGCAAGTAAAGGTTCTTATCTGCTTTATTCTTTTGCAATTTGATGGCAAATTAAAATGCCTAGGAATGTTAGTTATTCATAGAATTCAAGGAAATAGCTAAGTCTTGTTAGTAGCAGGCAGCTGAAGTTGTAGCTGCAAATGCGGCTAAGACTCTAATAAGATCTGTTTTCTCATATATTAAGATATGTTACTCCTTCCTTTACTTCTTTCTCTCCTCATTTCTTCCCTTCTTACTCTCCCCCTCTTCACTTACAATATATTTTCATGTATTAAGCAACATTCACTCTCTAAAATTCACCTCAACTTCTCTTTAAACTGCAACCCAATTTCAACTGAAAACCTTTAAAGTCTTCGCCTTAGGGTAATAAATTCTCTGCTCTACACCTCCCCCCACTCCTTGTCCCGTGTGGCATGTAAAGCTGCAAGGATTACAGCCATAGTTCTTAACTGGGGAATGACAGCAACTAGTTTCCGCATGCATAAATCAAGCTGCTCAACATTTAAATTTATAAATTATGGCAACATTTATCAAAAAATTATACGCGTGTAAGATAAATACCGAGAAAAAGAAATGAAAATGCAAAATATTTATAAATTATGGCAACATTCTCTAAGGGGTGTGCTGCACTTAAATCAAATGCAGCGCAAGATGAGCCAAATCTCATCACACTTGAAGCGAGATAACGTGGCGGATGAGTCAGTTGTCGCGCGCTGTCAGACGCAAGTAAATACATGACACACACATACAGTTGGGATACAAACACATACACTTACACCTGGCACACACACTGGGCGCAGTCACGCTCTTCAGCTGCGGCTGTGTTGTTAATTTCATTCATTATTTATGGCTTACCTCGAAAACGCATCGGCACAGTGCACCCACTTTTACGCCAGCCGCTCTTACACTTCACTCTCTCTCTCTCCCTCTCTCTTGCTGTCTCTTTCTCTCTCTGCTGGTTACACTTTTAATTAACAAACGCACGAAAATGCCATTTTACATGAGACATGTCGCGGCTGCTGCCCGTTGCCATTGCCAGTCCGAGTGCTAAAGTGGCATACGCTGTCTGCCTGTCTCCCTTTCTCTCTCTCCCTCTCTCTTTCTCTCCCTCCCCCTCTCCCTCTGTGTGCCTTGTAAATTAGCGCGCTCATGCAGCACACGCCACACACACATTTCATATGCAACAGCCGCGACTTGACTTGACTTGCCTTGCGCGCGCATTACGCATACGCCGCATTGCTCTGCCGCACAGCCATTTTAAAGCCTACTTTACAGCGCACGCTAGTGCATTATTGTGTGTGCTCTTTTTAGGCACTGCAATTAAACGCCTGCATTAATCAATGGGCCCCCTCTCCCCCTTCTTCCTCTTCTCTCTCCGCGTTGCTCGATAGTTTGCGCCTTTGGCTTCAATTTATTTAGACCAAATACAACGCAAGCGAAAAATGGCAAACGACAGAAATTTATCTCTCGCACGCCTTGTCGCATAAATTATGTCCACCCTGCGAGTCCTTCCCGCGCTACGCTCTCGACGTCCTCCCTTGTGAAATTAATGAAAGCGACGCAGCGGCGAAAGATGCCGAACGCAGCGCAAAAGCACAAGACAAAAGACAGTTAAAATGAACTAAAATTAAATGAAATAAGGCAGTAAGAGCGAGGGGGAGGGAGGGTGGCTGGGGCAGACGTTGCGCCTAATGACAACCACAAAATGAAGCACGCGGCAGGCAACGGCGACGGCAGCGGAAACGGAAATGAAAGCAACGCGCAATGCAGAATGAAAAATGGCAGAAGACAACGAATGACGATACGAATCACAATGCAAAAGGGAATGCGAATGCAATACACACACACACACATACAGAGAGACACACACACAAGTGCAACGCACAGCAAATGTTGCATGGCAAATGCAATTGTCAAGCAATGACCTCATTAGACAGGCACAGCGGCACAGGGACAGGGGAAGGGGCAGGGGCACGAGACACTGCAGGAGACGTGGATGTGGCAAAAACCGCTAGCAATTAAAGCAGCCATAGGCAGGGGAGTGCAGAGACGGGGGAGGAGTGGGAAAGGGAGGCAGACAGTAGCCGTCTTCTCGGGGTTCGCCGCAAGGCGCAGCTGTCAGACGGCATGAGACGTCATATACGTCAAGCGTGTGACAGGCAACGCGTGCAGGGGAGTGGAGGGGAAGGTAGGGGCAGCAGAAAGGTATAAGGCATACCCTGTAAATAGTAGAGTGCGTTTGGGGAAGAGTATTAGCCATGCAGGCAGCTCAAGCAGCAAGAAATACGCTATAATTACAACTTCATTGCTCTGGTTAGTTTGCTCTATCTCTTTTCTTCCTCTCTCTTCCTCACTCCCCACTCTTCTCTCTCTCCCTCTTCTCCTCTCTCCCGTATTACTTGCAAATCTCGCCTATTATTTGCAGCATATCTGCTGCGTAAATCAAGCTCAAGTCGATCCCTGCTTAAAGGTGACAACAACTGACAGGCCTGGGCAGCATTGAGACAATGGAAATACGCGTCGCTTTAAGGCCCCTTTTCCCCCCTTCTTCCCCCCTCTCCCCCCCTCCCCCCCCCCCCCCAAAAAAAAAAAAAAAAAGACCGTACTATATATATATATGTATATATATGTTAGGGAGAGCGTTGCCATGAGATATACTAAGCTCCTAAGCAGGCTTAGCCTTGGCGCTGAGTAACCAAGCAAATTATGTCGCATTTCAGTTTCATAATATGCTTAAAACTTTACTTCCTCTCACTGCTGACACTCCACAGCCTCTCTTTCCCTCCTCTTCTCCCTCCTTTTCCCACTCTGCCTGCCTTCTTGTCTTTCTCTTTTTGTGCGAATCTAAAAGGTAATGTTTTCTTTTGGCATTGTTCAAACTAAACCGAAACACCTGCAAGACAAAAGGGAGCACAATCAGCGGGCAGAGGGGAAAAGAAAGAAGGCAGAAAGAGGGGGGTGCAGTGTGCCAGGAGGAAACTGTGCGAGCACAAAACAGTTGGACCATGAAAACAGTAACTAAAAGGAACAGCAGACACATCACACAGAACTAACCAAGTTGTCCTGTGTCGCTCGCTGTCTGTCTGCTCCCCTCTGTCTGCACCTCTCTCTAACTTCCCCTCTGTCTGCCACTTTACTAGCTGCTCTGTCTGTCTCTTCTCTGTCTGTCTGTTTGTCTCTCTGTCTGTTTCACTGTCTTTCTCTGCTCGCTCCTTGTATCCCTGTCAAGACAATGGACTGCGACAAGTGCGGAGTCTATAAAAACTACATGCTCCGTGGGAGACAACAACAACTAGGAGTACAACAGCAGTAGCAACAACAACAGCTGCAACTACAGTTACAGCTACAACAATAACAACTAGAACAACAACAACAACAGCAAGAGCGACAACTACAACTTGCAAATGCACAGTTAGCTGAGACGTGGCACAAGGCAGAAGCGACGGCGAAGACAAACAATACGCCATATGCAAGGGGTAGCAGAGTGTGGCTGTGTGTGAACAGCAGATACCCTGCAATAAAATGAAGACATAATGTATACCTAGCAGATACCCTGTAATAGGGTAAATAAGTAAGATTCCCTTAACAAGTTAGTTACTCAATGAGATTTCCCTTTCAAGTTACTTAGCTTGCCTTTAGCAGGCCCTGCATTTACAGGGTATAAACATGGCAAACCACACGTTCAACAAGCGCACAAATGCACTGTCTGCTTATATGTGTGTGTGTGTAAGTGTGACGTGTCTCGACATGCACTTGTATTGCCAGGAAGACAGGAACAAGACGAAGACGAAGGACGACAGAGCAGGAATAAAGGGGAACAAAGCGCAGGCAGGGAAGCTTGCCGCATTGTCTACGCGGCGACTTGTTAAGCACAGCAGCAGTTGCGATCAGCTGCCTTGCAACAAACACACACACACACTCAATGTGCTGCCCTGTGCTCCTTTCCCTTCCCCCCTCAGCCACTACCTACTCAGCTTGGCGTGTCTGCGAGTGTCTTCGTATCTTTCTGTGTTCCTTGTTGTTTACCTTCTTTTGTTGCTGTTGCAGGCAGCAGCAGCAGCTGTTGCAAATTCAGCTAGCTGCCACAAAAAATCAAGCATGTATTTGTGTTGTGTTTGTGTGTGCAACAAAATGTTGCTCAAGCAAATGTGAAATGAATCTATTGACTTTAAGTTGAGATGAGGCTGAATAACTGCGGGTTATTTGCCAGGCTAATTGACTTGCTGCTGTTGTTGTTGTTGCCCCATTAATAAACAGCTGCAGGGCAGAAAATGTTAATTGCTGTGACCTTTGAACTCGCATCGTATTGCCCAAACTAATTGAGCTGACGCGACAGAGGCAGCAAAGGAAAACTGCGCCCCGCGGCGCAAGAGGAATCAGTTCAAAAGGATGCGGGTAAATAAGCAGAGCAAAGCAGACTAAGAAGGAGGGAGAGAAGAGGAAAGAGAAGGAGTAAAGAGTGAAGAGAGGATGGTGCAGAGAGAGAAGGGGATAAGGGAGAAGCGAGAGACAGAGAGCAATGTGAGCAGGCTCAGATTCTTCGAGCAGCTTTTGCGGTTTTGCTTTGCAGCAGCAAAAAAAGCAAATTATGCCGCAGCTTACATAAATCATTTAGCTGACTGTGTGTGTAAGTATGTTTGTGTGTGTGGGTGGGAGGCGCAGGCTTGCCTGGCGTGGATTGTGGGCCAGGGCAGGGCCACATGTGGCGCTTGGGTCACTTAAAAATTATGACAAGCTGCAACGAGCCAAATCCAAAAAGAGGCAGAGCAGGAGTAAGAGAAAGGGAGAGAAAGAGAAAGAGGGGAAGCAAGAGAGGGGAAGAGAAAGAACAGGAAAGCAGAGGAATACGGAGAAAGATAGAGAATGAGAGAAAGAGGGGCAAAGGAAGACAGAAAGAGAGGTAGCTAAAGCGTAGCAGCCACAGACACAGTACAACACGGGCAACTGGCAACTGGCATCGTGCAACGTGCAACGGGGCAGGCTGGCTGGCAGCCACAGCCACACAGTAAGCCTCGTGGGGCAGGCCTTGTGGCAAGCCAAGGTAGCTTGCCCCACACACAGCCAAGCTGGCTCAGGCTGCAAATCGCGACGGCTTTCTGCGACTGTCTACGCCAATTGGCAGTGCCACCACCAGTGGCACGTTGGCAACGCTTTAAAATGGGCGTAACTGCCAACGCCCCCCTGCCGCTCTACTCCCTACTTTAGTGCTGGGCGTGGCACACATTTTTTGGCAATCGAACTGAGCTTTTTGGCTCGCCGCTGCTGCTGGCACAGCACGGGGCACACAAATAAAACACATCAAAGAAAATATCAAAGAAAAACAAATCAAGAACAAGAAAAATAAAAAACAGCAAAATAAAATAAAAATCAAATAAAAAACGCAGCAAATTGAAGTTTACCTGCTGCTGCCACGCCCACTGTGCCTGCCCTCCTCCTAGCTATTGAGCAAAAATATTTACAATATTAATTTTCTATCGTCGGACAGCATCATAAATTTTGCTGCCGGGAGGCGGGGTAAGGGGTGTAGAGCTGCCAAAGTTTTTACACAAATTTTCTTTTGGCGCGCATGAAAAATTCATGTGAAAAATGCAGAAAGCGCACAAAAGTAGGCAACACAAAATTGTGCCAACTCAGGCAGCAAAACGAAACACAAACAAAAGTTTCGCCAGGAGAGGGGGGCGTGGCAGGAGCGTGGGCGGTGGCTCGTTCGCTTTGATAAGCTGTCAAATAAAAAGATCGCATACAATTTTAATGCATATGAAATGATTTAATTTAGCGACGCCTGAATAGCTTTAAGTTTTGGGCGTGGCACTCGAGTGGGCGTGTGCTGGCTGTCAGTGTGTGTGGGTGTGTGTGTTGCAAATGAGAGCGAAATATAAACGACTTTGGGGTAATTACTTTGATGAAAAATGGCAGTTTCAGTGATTAAGCAAAGAGGAAGAGAGCGAGGGAGGGGGAGGTAGAGCAAGGGAATGAGCGAGTGCTAAGGCATGTGTGTGTTTGTGTGTGTGCCTACTACAATTCACTTGATTACACATACGCCATGTGGTGCCCCTTGCAGGAAATTAAGCCTGGGCAAAACGGAAGTAGCCAAGCGAGCCCCGCCATGTGTGCAGCTCACTGCCTCTGTGTGTGCGTGTGTGTGTGAGTGTGTATGTATGTGTTAGTTGGGCCCTAATGATGTCAGCCATGTTTGCAGCAACACGCAGTTGCCGCATTAGTTGTAATTGCTGCGGCTTTAAACGTGCCGCGCGGCCTTTTGCGTCGCCTCCTCTGTGTATTTTTAAGTAAATATCGACAAAATATGCTGGTGCCACAAGAAAAAGCTGCTTGCAACATTGCCGTTGAGAAATGGCAATGCAGCGCAGCAAAAAGCGGCAACAACAACAACAGCAATGACAATAAATTGCTGCTAAAAATGAGCAATGAGTAATTCATATTGTAAGTTGCAAGTTGCTTGCCGCGCGTAGCGCAATTCAACGGACCATCAATCTTGCAACTGGGCGAGGGGTGCGCCATGAAGTGGACAAAAAGCAAGGGGCAGAGCAAGAGAGAGAGAGAGAAAGGGAGAGGGGGAGGGGGAGAGGAAGGGAGGGAGAACGGGGCTAAGGCAGAGCGAAGGTTCTTCCAGCTTGTGGCGCCGCAGCGTCTGCCTCAATTTGGCAGGACGTGAAACGCGCTTTTATGCGGCTGCTGGGAATTGCTGTGTGGCAAGCGGCGGCGGCGGAGCGAGGCGTGGCACAGCCTTGTGGCAAACTACGTGAGCGTTGCGCGTTTGTAATATGCTTGTAAATGCAATAAATTTTCGTACTCCAAGCTGGCCGCAAAACTTCAACGTTTCGGACACACAAAGTCAGCCAGGCAAGATGGAAAGACAAACAGACAGAGAGAGAGAGAGAGAAAGAAAGAGAGAGAGAGAGAGCTAGACAGACAGATGGATGGATGGCTGGACAGACGCCGCACATCAGCAGCAGCAAGCGCCATAAAACGCGTTTTTGATTTGCTAAATTTATGTTGGCACATTAAAATCCAACTCTGCCAGGAGGAGGAGGAGCAGGGGCAGGGGCAGGGAAAGGAGAAGCAGGAGCAGACGCAACAGGCGACAGGTGTTGCCTTTATTGCTTGCGCTGTAGTTACTCTTGTTACACATCACACTCAGCCTGCAGCGCCGTGAGTTGTGTAAGACCGAGACTCGACTTGAGCACGATGAAGAAGCCTCTTGAAATGGTTTAGTTCATTGTGTTCATGGTGAGTTCATATATATAGAACTTTTGAGTATATATTCAATGAGACTGAAGAGTATATTAATATATAATTAAACTTAAGAGTAGGCCCTTAAATTCCTCTAAGCTCTGAGAGAGAGAGAGAGTTCTAAGCTAAATGTTTGCAGTTTTATCAAATTAAAATAATTCCAGACTAATTCATAATATTAACAAATGTTTAAAGTTATTTTTAGCTGTTAAAATAATAGTAATAATCACAATTTATTATCGTTAGAGTTCTTATTAAGCTAAATTGATTTTTTAAAATTAATTAAATTCAAAATAAATAAAACTATTGGAAACTATTCTAAATTATTTAAATAACTTGCCAACTTCTAAAACAATTCAGATTCACCTCACATCAATGCAGGATAATGAAAAATATTTAAATCTTATTCGTAAACATCTGCTGAACAAACTTTTTCAATTATTGCAGTTTCATAATTAAGTTATTTGAAATCATTCAAATAATTCACATCTATTGTCTCTCTTTTTATCTTCTAACTGAGTTTGATTCCACATGTTGTATAGTTATGAATCATTTAAAATATTTTGCACAACTTCAAATCAGTCAAAACCATTCACAATATGTAAATCAGTTGATAACATGAAACTGCTTCAGTTTCACTAGTTGTCATAAGCTCTTCCAGTTACCAACAAAATATTGCATGCTATTTAACTCTATTCAGTTGAATCATTTGCAAGTCAATAATACAGCAATTTCAATCATTCAGAACCATTCAGATCCATTCGAAACCATCTGAAATCACTTGGAATCACATCACTTGAAGTGAGCTTTTGTAGCGCTATTTAAAACTGACTGAGCTATAAAAATAAAACCAAAGTCAGGCTTTTTTTAGAATATCCCCCCGAAAAAGCGTGGGCAGATGCGTTGGCGTGGGCGTGACAAGTGACAACGTTTACGGTAACGAAAATAAAATACAAAAAAAGAGGAAAAGAGAAAAAGAGAAGTACATAATATTTTCGGTCACACACGCCCACGCAGACAATGTTGACAAGCTGTTGCTGTTGCTGTTCGAACTGGCAGCCTATTTGCAGCGAATGATGAGAGAGAAAGGGAGAGAGGAAGGGAGTGAGGGTGAGGGGGCGAGGGCAATTGATGTAGGTGCAAAAGTTTTGCTTGTTGTCGTCATCGCTCAAAGTTCAACGATTGTTGTTGCTGCTCTTTTGTGTTTATGTTTGCTTTGCGCTCTGCGCTACGCTCGCCATATCTCTCTCTCTCTCTCCATATCTCTCTTCCTCTCTCTCTCTCTCTCTTTCTCCCTCTCTCTATGTGTATACATATCTCTCTTGCTCTGCGCTCTTCAGACGCGCTTTTATTTGTTTACAGCAGTTTTTATGTATCGCGAATTGCGAATTCGCAATGCAAAGCAACCCAAAACATGTGGGCCTTAGCCTGCATACATGTTGTATGTACACAGGGAACATATATATACATATATCTGTATATATAGCTGTATCTGTATCTCCTCTGTACCTCACTCGAGTTGTGCGTTGACGTAATGCCCATGAAAATAGCCGCAGTTCGAGGCAAACAGCATTTTTGGAATTGCGAATTTGCCACTTGCGAGCAGTTTACAGTTACCACACACACTCCCACACACTCACACTCGCACACACATTAGCAGTTAGTGTGTTGCATGTTAAGTGGCTGCTCTAACGCCCTACACTATGCTACAATTGCTCCATTTAAATAAACTTTTCCCATGCCTCGACACCTTCAGCCTCGTCATAAAAATGCCAACTGTCTTTGCACTGCCACAGAAACGTGTGTGGTTTCAGTAAACAGCCTTAGCTCATGTGTGGCATCATCGCCAGCAGCTTCGAGAATGAATTGTTACTTGATAAGTAATGGCAGAAGGCAAGGGATGGAACATTACTAAGTCTATAAGTATCTATATTTCTTAAGATTGTGAACGCTTGACTGTATTTTAAATGTTGCACAATTTTTGGGAATTTGATTATTGAAATATCACTTGATTAGAAGCTGAAGTTGAAGATGAAAAACAGTTAAAGTAAAACTATATTTCAGTATTATAAAACTGAATGTTTTCAATGGAATTCAACTTCATTACCAGAAAAAATTCTAGGGGAATGCCAAAACTAAGATAAAGAAATCTTTCTTTTTCAAACGTGTCTATAACCCTTGAAAGTGTAACTTACTGTGTTAACTTCCCAGTTTTAAATCATAAGTAAATATCACTAGATTAAAAGTCTGCAAAGAGCACAAGAACTGTATCTATTTCATATAAATAACTTAGTTAAAATACTCCCAAATTGTCTGCACTCCCTAAGCTCTTAGTATCATATTGCAGTCTTGTTCAAATAGAACAAAACAGAATAAATCAATTGAGGACTAGCTTTGCGCTCGAAAGAACGACAACAATTTAGTGCATATATATCATGTCTAATCCCCCAAAAACATTAAAACAATTGAATGGAAATCGATTCCCCCGTTGATGTTGTCAATTAAATCGCTCAGCAGTGGCACAAATTGCATTTTATTCCAGCTGAAAGTGCACAAAACTATGCCAACATTTTGTTATTTATGATGGAGAGAGGCAGCGGGAGAGAGAGAGAGAGAGAAGGGGAGAAGGCAGATGGGACATTCAAGTTGTAGCAAAAATCATGTAAAATAGTTATATCTCAATATTTTATTAGCCAAGCTACCCGAAATTGTGCACAATAAATTGCAGATGTTGCATGGCGGCGAACAGCAAAAGAAAAGCAAGCACAATAAATAAATACAGCAGCCATTACACAGAGAGAGACAGAAAGAGAGAGAGAGAGAGAAGGAGAGTGAGCTAGAAACAGCAACAGATAGAGCCACTGTAATGGCTACAGTTACAGCCAAAAAGCAAGCAACATGAATGACACAATAAATAAATCCGAGCAGCGTTTTAAAACAAATCGAAAAATCAAGTAAAATATGCCAAAACAACAACAACAATAACAACCAGTATCGACGCTCGTGCAAAGAGCAAAACAAAAACGCAAAACGAGCGCATAAAAAATCTAAAAAGCCAAATAAAATTTGCATTTCTGTTGTTTAAAGCGTCGTATCAGCAGCGAACAGAACAACAACAGCATAAGTAAACTATATAAAGAATATATAGAGAAAGTCAAAGTCAATGCGAAATGTTATCGAAATTCTATTGAACATACACAGACACACACAGAACCAGACACCTACACACACTCGCACACTCTCAGCATCATCAGTTCGAGCAGCATTGGCGATAAAGAAGTGGACGAGCAACCGCAGATGCTGCGAGCAGAGCAAGATGCTCTTTTTAGTTATGTGCATATTTTTGTACACCCCTTATACACACACGCACACACAGACATGTGCAGCTACAGCTGTATACCGTTATTTACTTGTCTGTTTATTCTTTCTTGTTCTTTAGCCTTGCAAGGTGTTTGCTTTCTCTTGTGAAACATTAAACACTTTTGGGGAATATGTTTTCTTATTTCTTATGCTTTAGCTCATGTATTTCATTATGTTTTATTATATTACTTTATTTATCTAAGTCCTCAGCATCTTTAAATAAGAAACTTGAAGCCCTGTAAACCTCTTGTTTCTTTTATTCACTAGGTTTGCTCTTCTATCTGTCAGTTAATGCAATTGATCTTCTATGCTTCAGTTTCTTTCTATATAAAGCAAACTTCCTTCACATTTTTCTACATTTATCCGCATTTAACAGACACAAGGTCTTAAAAGAATCAATGGTTCTCTAATTTAATTTAAATTACAACTTTCAAATTGTTGTCAAACTTTCTTGCTTTTTCTTACAATGTTTTATTCCTTTCTTCTGTCAATCTCTTTCCCCCCAGCTTTATTGAGAGTATCTAATCATCCACAGTGCTCTGTCAATTTTTCATTTATCTCTTGACTTTGTCTTCACTTGCGATTGTGCTCGACAGCGCGCTAACATTTCTTTTTATTCTCGTATACTATACGAAATCTTCGTTTCGCTTTTAATCAGATACAAAGCGAAATTTGTTGCTGCTTTTTTTGCATAAGTAAATACACAAAAAAACAAATAAAATACAATGAATACTGAAGCTGAACTGAACGAATTTGCTGTTTTCAATGCCAGCTGCTGTCAACGGTGCGTATGAGCAACGCATTGTGACTCACTCGTTCTCTTCTCTGTCGAGTTCGCATTCCCCTCTAACAACTTCAGCCTGCATTGGCTCCTCGTCTGTTGCGCTGCCTGACCCACCTCACTTGCTTCCATTGCCCTGACCCCCTTCGACTCTTCCCTGCCTTGTCGTCGCTCTGCTCTGCTCTGCTCAACACATCGCAAATCATTTTTATGGCGCTGCTTCGCTTTGACTTTTAAATTTTTTCGCCCATTTGATTAAGCAAAAGTTTCGACGACTTCAATTTAATCCCCAAAACCGAAGCCGAGTTCGATTCGCATCTCCTCCCACTCCTTCTTGCCTTCCCACACCGCACATGCCATTGGCATTTCCTTATCGTCGTATCAATAAATTAATTCGAAAACTTTGCGCTTCCATTCGATTGCGCCAGCCTCCCTCTCTCCACCTCTCTCTACCTCCCCCCTTCGCCTGCTCGACCCACTTTTGTGCTCACTGTACAGTTTTTTCTTTTTTAATTTTTCGTGCAAATTTCGCCTGTTTCAAATTCGCTTCCCCGCTTAGACAGGCTCCCCGTTCCTTCTCTCCTTCTGTCGTTTTTTGCGCTCGTCATCGTCATCGTCAGTGGCCTGCCTCCCTCCTCCCGCACTACTCTCTCTGGCTCTGGCGTATCGTGTATCTATAAGTTTGTCGAGTAATTTGGGCTGCTTCTTTTTTCGGATATCGCAGGCAGCAAACGACAGCGACAGCGACAACTACAACTACAGTGCGGCAGTCACTCGAACAGTTAACTGCAAAAGGGGCGTGCCAGCGGGGGTGGTACAGTGCAAAGCAACCCCTGTTGCCATCCCCTCCCCACTTCTCATCCCCGTGTCTCGCCTCTATTTTTGGCTATTGAATTGGTTTCGTGCTCATGCATTTTATATGAAATTGTCTGCATGTCTGTCTGACTTTTTGCAGGCCCAACAGAACCCATGCCCCATGCCACGCCCCTTGCCCCTGGCACCCTTGGAAAAACGCCCCTTAATAGCACCCGAAAAATGTTTGGCGCTGCAATTAGTGGACAACATTTGTTAACTAACACTCGCAGAGCGATGCCGATCCCACAACCCAAACCGAGGCCCAAGCAGACAATGCAGGTACCTGAGCTCTTATCTTTATTGCAACCATAGACAGCAGGTGAAACGGGGTACGGGGCAAGGGGGCACAAGAAAATGTGGGTGCCACCAAAAGCAGCAAAACGAGAGAAGCGCAAAAAATACGCGAAAAAAGGCAAATGTTAGAAAGAAAACATGTCGAATAAAATGTAGCAAGAGGCAGGCTCTTCTTCTTCTTTCTCCTCCTCTGCTTCTTCCCGCACTTCTTCTGCCTGCTTTCTTTGTTTTTTATACCATTTTCTTTAGTTTTTTTTTCTGTTCGTTTCGTTAGCTGCTCCTATTTGAAGTAGAATTTTAATCCATGGTTTTTTAATGCGGGCGATAAACTTTTACTACAATTGTCGACAGCCTTTCGGGGCTCTCTAACTGTATATTTATGCATACATACGTGTGTGCATGTCTGTATGTGTGTCTGTGTGTGTGTGTGAGTGTGGCAGACAGCTCTCTAACTGGTCGTTCAGGTGCTACAGTTTAATTATGTGACGTCGTCGTCGTCGCTTAATGTTTTAATTAAATGTTTTATTAGCACGCTTTTGGGGCATGTCTCGTCTGTGGCAGAGCGGAGGAGGGTGTGGAGGAGGGGTGCAGCGGGTGTCATGCCCCTTTATGCAGGTCTATGGGAATTGCACGTTTAGCGCCGCCGTCGAACAAGCCACAACTTTATGTGCTTTTAAAGAGACCTCGATTCATTTCAATGGAGTGAGCTAAGTATCATAACTAGAATCGTTTTAGCGCCTTCTGCGGCACTTCACTTGGGACAATCTAGGGTTAATTTGAGTGGCAAAACAGAGTTGCCAAAGTATTTTGAAGAGTGTTTTCTGCAGCGTGTTTTCAAGTGTCGATTTTGAGTGTTATTTCTATCAGTCTGTGTTAAAATCGGAATGGATTCTATGATTTTGTACAGTCTTTTATTTAAAATCATTATATTTCTGCTCAACCTTTAAAATTCATTTTATAGCTGTCTTTAATTGTTATATATAGATTGAGATATGATAACCTAATAAACGTTGTACACAGTTCTTAAATTTTTGTACCTATATTATTATAACCATCAGCTATAACTGAAAAATCTGTGCTTAAATGTAATATATAGATAAATAGACGTAAATATTCGAGTTCTTTCAACTATTTTTAGTTATTCAGACAATTTTCTAACATATTTGTATTTTAATCAACTCTATAATCAAAAATATAATACATTACTAAAAGGTTTATGTCTTTAAATATAATATGTAGAGAGAAAAAGAGAAATTTCATAATTCATTTAACTTTTTTGACCAATATTATAGGAATGTTTTTATACATTTTTGTTTACTCAATTACAACTGATAGAAAGAAATCAAACATATCAAAAATCTGTAAAATAACTAATAGATTTCACTCCATAAATTGAAAGATAAAATAAAAAAATATCCATGTTTATATATAGGAATTTCGAGATATATAACTGAGACAAATTACAAACTTTAGTGCGATCAATTCAAATAAACATTGTATGGAATTTCACTTCAAAATGTATGGTAAACTGCATTTTTCTCTTGCTTACCTATTCTCGTCTCGTGTTGCCTCTCTCGAGGCTTTACTGTTCACTGTGTGCTGCAGCCTGTTTTCACTCGATTTTCTGTTGACTTAGGCGGCATTCAGGCGGCAGCTGCAGCGGCTTTTATCTGCCATCATCTGGCATTCTTTTTCATCTTTAAAGGATGTTCCAATTTCATTTCATTCCGCAGCACAAGATGTCCGCTAAGATGGCTGCTGCACGGCCATGCCTGAGCGTGTGTGTGCGTTTGTGTGAGTGTTGCAGGCCAACAACAAATCAACATCCGGTTAGGCTGATACGCGTCACACAAGCAATGCACATATGAATTATACACATAAATACGGCGAGTTTGCCCACCTCCTCCTCCTCCTTCTGCTGCTCGCCTCTGCCTCCCTGTGTCTGGGCAAGTTGACAGGCCGGCGGCGGCCGCATTTGATAACTGTAGCTTCTAACTGCTAATGTGTGTGTGTGTCTCTGTGTGTGTGAGTTGTCTGGCCGGCCTCAGTTTGTCTCTCTGTAGATGAGCGTACGTTTTTTTGCGTTTGCGATAGTCGCGCTTCTGCTTTGTTGTTGCTGCCGTTGGTCTTGTTGCCGCTTCTGCTGCCGTTGTTGTTGCTGCTGTTGTTGCTTTTGTATTGTGTGAGTAACGCGTTGTCGTTAACTTTTTGGCGACTTTTAGCGTCGGCTTTTTTTCGACAGCATTTTTATTTAGCATTTGTTTTTGTTTTTGTTTTCCTTTTGCTGTTGCTGTTTTTGTTATTGTTTCTTTTGTTGTTTGTTCACTTTTAGCACTGCTTTGTCTTTGTTTCTTACTTGGCACTGTGAGAGAAAGCAAATGTGGCTGACTGTCGAACTGAGACTGAAACTGCGACTGAGATTGTGACTGAATTGTGACTGAGAACTGAAGCAGAGACTGAACTGTGTAAGAGACTGAACTGTGAATGAGACTGAACTACGACTGTGAACAGAATTGAGAACAGACCTGAGAACAGCAGTGAGAGCAGCACTGGAACAGAGACTGAAATGAGACTGCGACTGTGACTGAGACTCAACTAAGACACAGACTAAACTGAGACACAGACCGAACTGAGACTGCGACAGAGCGCTGACTGAGACTGAGCGGAGACTGAACTGTGACTCAGAACTTAACTGAGAACGGAGAACTTCTGCCCAAGCCGGAGCTGGGCCGCATTGGACGACCGGCACAGACGAGACGCGCAGCACGAATGAATGAAGTTGGCAAGCAATCGACATTGCGAAGCGTGCGGCCCCAACACCAGCAGCGGCAACGCCAGCGCCAGCAGCAGCCGAGTTGGAGCAGCGCTGTCGCATCGTTCGTTCCCGAATGACAAAGCACGATGCAAAAACGATACGACACAAGGGCGAACACGAGAACGAACCACGGCACGACATCGGCAACGGCATCGGCATCGTTGCGTACTCTCGCCTCCCTCACGTCTCCCTCGCGCACTCTCTGCCGGCGCCACCGCTCTCTCGTTCTTTCTCTCTGTCTCTCTGGTTACGTTTGCTGCTCACGCGTGTAGGTCGTCTAGAGGCCGTTTGGCCAGGCTGCTGCTGCTGCCGACGTCGCTGCCACCGCCGCCTGAACTGGCTGTCTCTCTTCGCTGTGTGCGCTCTCTTCTTGGAGGCCACTCTCTTTGCACTTTGTGTTGCTGCCTCCCTTCCACGCGGACTCGGGCTGCGTCGGCTCTGCGTCGTGTTCGCTTGCAAATTCTTTGCTGCAAATCAAAGTCGAGGTCGTTGTACGAATGAAAGAATGTCGGCATGTGCTGCTGCTGCCGCTGCTGCTGCTCCTGTTGTTGTTGTTCTTGTTGTTGACTCGGCTAGCAGTGCAGTCACTGTCGCTGCTGCTGCGACGCTGATGTTTAATGCTTGGTCCGATCCGCCATTGTAGTTGTAACTGTGCCTTGCAGTCACTTCCCCCACCTTCCTCACCCCCTCCCACTCTGTCGCTGCATTATGCTGCTTTTGTCTGTCGCGGCCTGCTCTCTCTCTCTCTCTCTCTCCTTACTTTCTATGTGTGTGTGCTCGGCATGCCTTGGCTTGGCTTTCTTTTGAATAATGTTGCTTCATGCTTTCTTCTTCTTCGTCTTCATCTGCCTTCGTCGCTCTCTCTCTCTCGCTCTGTCTCTCTGTCTGCAGAGTTGTCTGCTAGGCAAAAATGCTGTTACTTTTTACGTGTGCACTCTCCCACTAACCACCCTACGCCCCTGTCCCTTCCCTTCCCCGCACCTCGGCCTCACTCTCTGTCCAGACACTCCTTTTGGAATTTTGTTAGACCTGTCCTACCCCCTCTTTCCCTGCATTTCGACTTATTTTTACTACTTTTTTAATACATTTTCGGCTCTTGGTAAGTAACGGTACCACGGCAAAAGGGGGTAGGGAGAGGGGGAAGCGAAAGGGGGCAGTGGGAAGGTTGAGTTCTTTTTTTTTGGGTTTGTTTGTGTGCCGCTTTCGCGCGTTTGTAATAAAAACTCGTTATAAGTAGAAATTCTTTACTTCCCCTCTCTCCACTCACTTCTCTTTCTCCCTATCGCTCTCTCTCTCCTCTTTTTGGTATTTTCTTTTCCTTTTTTTGGCTAGCTCACCTGCTTCCCCACTACTCTCTAAGCCCTCCCCAGCACTCTCATCTATTTCCATTTTTTAAGCACTCTTTGCGGCCACTTTTCTTTATTATGATTCTTCTTACGATTCTTCGCTTCTTTCTGCGTTCTGCGCTACGCTGTGTGCCATGACAAATGTGAGAACCGCTTGTGGCGAAAAAGGTTTGCTCGGTCGGCGGCTTAGAAGTTTCTTTCGCCTGGTTAACGCCCCCATCAAGCAGTTTCCCCTCTGCCCCAATCTCCTCTGGTATCTCAGGTAACCCAGTGATTTGTGCCCCTCTTGCTCCTCTTTCTCGTCGCAGGGCGCAGACTCAATTATTAGGCCAGTTGGCAAGCTAATTTGCTTATCAGCGCATCCAATTCTGGCAGAGGGTTGCAGAGGGGAGTGGCAGAGGACAGTGGAGAGGGGAACGTTGTTACGGCATCGAAATGCGCGCCAAATGAAATAGTCACTTGGACTGCAACAATCGCTACTGATAGCGGCTATTTCCCTCTCTCTCTCTCTACCTCCCTCTCTATCTCTCTTCCCCTTTCTCTTCCCCAGTCTCTTGCACATCTTTTCATTTCGCTGATAAGATAGAAGAGCAGGCAGAAAACTTGAAATTAGTTTCGCCCTGCAAAAGTGCAAATCACTCCACAAAGGGAAAACTAAGAGAGAGAGAGGGAGAGAGGAACTACGAAACCGGCCCGAACTATTTAACACCATTTAACACAAGTCAGAAACAATAAGCCGATGATGATTGGGCACAAATTACACTCGTTATTTTACCGGCTCAAAGTTGTTTCTCTATCTCAGCGAATTAGCATAGAAATACTAGAAATACGCAATTCTAAAGAATATATCAGACTCTGTATGAGTAGAGAACAAGCACAACGCAGATCTTTAGAAACCGGAGACTAGCATTATGTTATAATATAAGAAATCTTTGTTTTACTAAAATAGAGCAGACTTGCACTCAAGTCTTGAACATTATATATTTCTTTTAACCCTTATGATATTCAACATATCAGGAAATAGTTACATTCAAATATTTACCTAGAAGAATATGGAAACATATGCTACCGATATTTATTATTTAACAGTATGCCATATTTCAAACTGTCTTTCATATTTTATGATTGAAAATTTTTTCATGTGATATTTCAATTGTATATTACGTCAAGCAAAATATCAGCATAAGGTAATTTTAGTTCTTTATCGTTCTAAAAACACAAGAATCGGTACTACCCTTCTAATTTAATTCTTGGGTTTAATTTACCTGCAATCCCATTTCCCTTATTATTTAGTTTCCTATTTTTCTACCTTAACCCCTTTCCAATCAAACAACGAGCAATCACATTTCATAACATATCCAACACATATAATATGGCATCATATCATATAACAAGTTTTTTTTGCAATTCTAGCTGAATCTCTATCTCTCTGCAGAAAACTAGGACGAATGATATAATATAGCTTAAATTTCTGTTTTTTCTGATCATTCTATAAACTTCGTAATCAAACAACAAGCAATCAAATATCCCAATTTAACATAGCATATTATACATATACATACATATATCATATACATATCATATCACATATCAATTTCACTCACCTGCCAGAGCCAGCCCCAAAAGCACAGTGCATTCATCACATTGAGGAATTTCGAATGATTGCAGTTTTTGTTCTGTTTGTGTTTCTGTTTTTTATTTTCGTTCCGTTTTTGTTTTAATTGTTTTTGTTTTTCTTCCAGTTTTTTATTACATTGTTTGTTTTTGGCGTTGAAATGCAAGTGGATTTACGGCGAATTGATTAGAGAGCCTCGCGTTACACACCACGTTTAACATTTGAGAAGTTCGCATGGTATACGGCATATCAAATATGGTATATAGTATTTTGTATATAATAATTGTTGTATTTATTCATTTTTTGTGGATTCATTTCTGTTCACTTGCTTCGAATTTTGCTGATCACAGGAAACTGTCGAAATGTTCTTTGGAATTTATTTTGCTGACTTGGCACAACTTGACTCGATGATTGCGTGTTTTGTCACAGTGTGCGTGTACCGTTAGAGAGTGCGTTTGCGCAACGCTTCGCAGTGAACGGCAACGCTGCCACTGACACTGGCCTCTGCCTACGTCTCTGCTACTGTCGACCGTTTCGGCTGAGCAACCAGACTCGACTGCTTGCAAGTGCGACGCCAGCGTCGCCTCTTCGCTTCCGTCTTCGCCTTTCGTCATTCGCCTTCGCTGTCGCCTTTGTCGTGTCGTCATCGTCTGTTCGGCTGCACGTGGAGCTGACTAAAATGTCGCCGCTGGGCAACCGCAGCTGGCGAACGTTGCGTTTCAACTGAATGCCAACTTAGCGGGGACTTGCCCAACGAGAACTGCTGTGTGCAATGCGCAGCGAGTGCAGCGACGGCATCGGCGACTGCAGCTGCGGCTGCGACGCAGACACGAACAGCTGGTGAAGGTGAAGGTGGCCACAGCGCAGACAGCAACAACGCCAATCAATGCAGACACGAGAGAGTGAGAGAGAGAGAGAACACACACGACTGCGCTGCTGCAGCCAACGCTGCCACTGCGACTGCTGCTGCTGCATTGCAAAGCGTTGCGCCGGCTGTGTGGAGTGTGGGGCCGAGAGCATTGGGCGCCAGACGATGACGACGACGACGACGACGTACCGTTGAGTGCATTGGCATAGTAAACTTTGCACGAGGCGCCGCCGTTGCCGACGTCGTCGCGGTCGCGGTCGCTGCCTGCATTAAAGTAACACGCAACGAGAGAGCGCAGCCGACAACGACGACGCTGACTCTCATTTGCATTGCCGAATGCCGTTAGATGCGCACTTGACGATTCGTTGTCGTCGTTTCTCATCAACAAGTCAGCGACTGCGACGGCGACTGCGACGTTGACTTCGTCGTCGCTGCTTTTGCTTTTCGCTTGCAGGAATTCCCTTGACTTGTATTCAAATAATAATTATTTTTAAACAGCAACAAATATGCAATCAAGTGCAAAGAGATAGAGAGACGATAAGAGAGAGAGAAAGAGAGGGAGAGCGCGCGACTGGCGCCAGCAGCGGAAGTAAACGGAAAGCTTCAATTTAGCCGGCATTTTACATTGCATCCGCTTCGGCTGAGCAGCGCAGCGACTGCGACGCCGGCAGCAAACAAACGCTGGGGGTGGTCCGCAGCAAAGAGAGCGAGCTCCCTAACAGAGAGAGAGAGAGACAGAGCGAGAGAGGAACAGAGTGAGATGGAGAAACAGAGAGAGCGCGCCAAGGACTTAAGAGCAAATGCGATTGGAGACTCTCTTCGACGGCAGTGAGGCAGGTCAGTTGCGTTTCGCTGCCTGTGCTGCCTGTGCTGCCTGCAGCGTCGCCAGCTGACGGCGTTGCCGAACGACGCGTTTTCGATGCGGCGCACAGCTTGCCACAGCCAGCGACAGCAGCAGCAGCAGCAGCCAGCGAAACGAGGCACAGCACACGACAGGAGCTTCGCGCTCTCGTCGCATTATTAGATTTATCGTGTTTTAGCGCTTAAGCAGCGGCAACCTGACCCGCCCCCCTCTCCGCCTCTCTCTATTCCTGCTCTGCACTCACTCGAGGCACATTTTATGGCTTGTCCTTTTTGCCTCGGCTCCTGCGGGCACTTTTCTCATCATTATTTGCGCCTGAATTTGTTGGCATTTCTTTCGCTGTCGTCGCCGATGCCGGCGTCGCAGTCGCCGTTGCTGCTGCCGCTGCTCCCTCGTGCAGTTTATGTCCTGCGCTGACTTTTCATTATTATTATTAGCACAACTTGAGCAGAAGCTGTCGCTTTCTTGCCACCTCTGTCTCCCCTTCTCTCCCTTTCTCCCTCTCTTCTACTTCCTCTCCCGCTCTCTTGAGTATTTGTGTGTTGTTTTTGTGTGCAATTGGCATGCAAATATATTTAATTAGTCGCCTCCAGTTCTACTCAAGCTGTTGCCAATTTGCCGCTTTAATTCTGTGGCATGCAACTCTCGCGCCAGACAGCAACAATTTAATTACAAACCAATTTCAGACTTGCCAAACTTTTCTCTCTCTCTCTATCTCTGTTTTGCGCTATTATTATTAAATTTCTCACATATGCATAGCTAACACCTACACACACACGCATACCGCACCCACACACACACATTGTCAATGGGGCGCACATGTCGCCTTTTAACCGCGCACAATTTTCATATGCCAAAAATACTAAATATTCGATAGGCGAGCTGCAAATATGCAAATATTGATACACTGAGAGAAATTTATCGAGGGAAAAGAGAGTAAGCGGCGAGCTGCAGGAATAAAACATTATCTTGGGAACTTCATAATAATGAAAACCTTTATATACAATTCAAACATTATTTTTGATATAAGAAGATAAACAACTGAATTTTATAACTATGAAATATGTTAAGGAAATCATTTTTGGAGTTATACAATATTTATATAAATAAATTACTCAATAATTAATTTTGCATTTTTTATTATTCTTTTTTATTATTACTCTTTATTATTTACTCAGTTATATAGTTTTTATTTGTTCTTAATTTGTATATTTATCAGTTTAAATATTTTTGTCTGGCATTAACACAATAAACTATTACTATTAAATAACAGTAAAATTAAGAACGAAATTAAGGTTATATTAATTATTAATAAAGAATTAAATGTATTTTACAAGATCAGCACACATTATTTGTAACTTATCAATTAATTGCTAATTATTTGTATTTCTTCAGAAATAAACCTTGAATTCAATTTCCTCTTGTTTTTTACCTAATATATACATATATTATATGTTATATAGAGTCCATACATTACTTCTCCTCCCCTCGTTTCTTCACGTGTAGCCGCATAGATTGGCGTAACACAAACTGTATTTTGGCTATTTTATCGCTAAATTGAGTTCCGGCCCTGCAATACACACAGTCAGCGGGGGTGTCCGGAAAATCGCTTGCAATTAAACCAGAAATTATGTTGGCAGAAAACGCAGAAAACAACAACAAAAACAAAAAGAAATGCAACAACAAATGTTAAAAACTGTCGCAGCGACAAGAAGTTGGCAGCAATTAAACAATGAAAAGCGTTGCAAATTATTTACGAATTTTTGGCCGTTTTTGGCATTTGCCATTAACACAAAGCGCGAGGCCATTGCCAGACCCGACCAGACTCAAACAAAATACACAATTTAATAGCAGCAGAGAGAACAACAACAACAACAACAACTGGAAAACAAAATGCATTGAAATTTGTGAAATATTCAAAATTTATTTGGGAAAATATTTAATGTGCAACTAATGGCGCCAGCGCGTTGCAACATTGCAACAGAGCTTAAATTAAACATTAAAACGATGCTAATCAGACGATCCCCTGGCAATTTCAGTCATAGCACTGCCTCCCCCCTTTTCCTTCCATGCCCACTGTGCTACTGTGGGGCAACTAAAAGCCTGCGTCAAACTTATGCGCAAAATATTCATATGCATCTAAATAAATGCGAGAATTTTATCACAGGCCGCAAAAATGCACAAAAAGATATGCGACAAACAAGAGCAGCAAACAAAAAAACCAAATAAGCATAACCGTTTTGGCAAACATGATGAGATGGCAAATACCCTGTAATTTCTAGAGGGCATGAGCTGTGAAGATTTAATAAAAACTGAAATGCAGTTTTATAAGGAAGAAGGAAAGATTTAATGGGATTAACATTAAAAAATGTGTAAGAATCTTATTTCAAATAATCATTTCAATATCAGCTACATATAATATGATAAAGTTGGCAAATTTTAATGAAATATTGAAAATATATTGTATGCATAGGAGATAATAAGCGAAATGAGTTTGTTTGAAGTTGAGGAATAATAAAAGAGAAGAGCAAAGCCTCATTTAGGAATATGATAATAGTCAAACTTGGATCAACGTTTGCGAGTTTATTATCAACATACAAAACATAATATATGATATGGATAGTTTCGTTGCTATACCTTATGAAACGAAGGCGAAAAGTTCTACTCTGATATGAATTTGATTTGTGGTTCGGTTTTCATTCATTTAGATCGTTCAACTTATAGAGATAAAATCTAAAGATATTTAAATACCAGCCGATAGTATCCCTATTGACAGGGTATATAGAAAATATTACGCACATGTAATATGCCAAAGGATTAGCTTTGATCAGATGCAAATGAGCGAGAGCAAGTGAGAGTGAGTAAGAGAACCAGAGGGAGAGGGAGAGAGAGAGGTAGGGTCAGTGCGAATGGCGCCTGGGGACGCAAAGCTGTGGCACAAATTGAGCTAATTGCACGGCATAGATACGTCTATAACCAGGCAAGGGAGAAGCCGACAGAGATAGAGACAGGGGGTAGAGTAGAGGGGGAGGCACGCGCATTAATAGCCGGTCACATTAGCATAAAACGCCCGGGCTTCGAGTGACAATCGTCGAGTTGGTTAGCGCGTGTAAAAACCAAATTGCAATATCACAGACAGTTCGAATGGAAAACACAGAGCAGCAGAGCAGCAGAGCAGACAGAGGACAGGAACTGAACAGAACAGAGCCGCGAGAGCAGATGAATTTGATTGACACGTGTCATGCCACTGCAATTGACTTCAATTATGCAGGAGGTAGGCGATGGAAAAGGGAGGGAGAGGGTGGAGATGAAGAGGAGAGACCAAAGAAGCGAGAAGGTGGAAAGGAAAACAGATAAGTATATAAGTGCAGGGATATAGGAAGTTTTAGACATCATCATACTGATCAAGAATACATATATCGCATACGAATATACAAAAGAATATGATGAATATATAAATGCATATATTAAATATTGTTTTCAATTGTATTCTTTTAATTTCCGCAACTGTTTCACTCTCCAAAAGTGAAAGAAAATCAAGAAAGAAAAGGAATTCAATACTAATAAAGAATATATATTATATATTGTAGTATTTGCCAATGACTTTTCTTAATAGTTTCCTTTGCTTCACTTCTATCTTTTGTGTCTCTAAGCTTACTATTCAGACATCAAAACTGATTATGAATATATATATTACAATCCATGAAAATAGTATTGTCTCCTCGTTTTCTTCCGCTCTTAGTTTATATATATACAATTATGAACCGACTTTATCCAGTACAGAAACTGTACAGTAACATATATTATATATTTTACATACTATATATTCCTGATTTCCTTCGTTATTATGTGATTAAGTATAAAGGTAGTTAGAAAACATAAATATACTTTTCTTGGTCGATACTGATAAGGAATATATATCTTATATGCTAGCAAATTCATTCGCCTTAACTCTTCCTTTTCGATGCAAATCTTCACCCTCATCCAACTACCTCTTGGATGCCTCAACTTATTTCACTTCTATTCCTTTGAGGCATCAATTGAAGTGGCAGCATAGCCCTCCTACCCATCCTCCTTTGCTCCTCGCGGCACCAAATTGATTCGCATGTAAGCAAATTTTTTAATTGCGCTCAGCTGGAGAAGAACGCGCGTGGCAGAGGCAGGCGGGCGTGTTGCATAAATCTCGGCAGCAAACGTTGTTAGCTGCCAGCGGGTGTTGCCAACAGAGGTGGCGCCTCCTGTGGGGGCAACCACTAAACGCGCACTAAATGCGGTTCGCTTTGGCGCTGCAAACTGCATGAAATGTGGCTGCCGACTGGGTCGCACAGGTGTTCAAGGAGAAACATTGTAGGTGTGTGTGTGTGTAGGTGAGACAGGAAGAGAGAGGGAGACAGCTAGAGAGGGGGTGGGCGTGGGTTGAGTGGTTGCAACTGTTATAAACATTTTTGGTTTGCTTTTGCTTTCTTTTTTTGGGCCTTTTTTTGACTGTTTTGTTTTTGCGTGCCACGCAGCATATGAAGTCGAGTGCGAATGTGTGTGTTTGTGTGTGTGTGGCAGCCACGTCTGCGGCAAACCGTGCAAACAACGGTTTAAGATGATTAAGTGCTTTTCTGGCCGCACTTGTGTGGCAAGCTCAACGCTCAGCTGCCGCTTGTTCTGCGCCTTGTTCTCGCTGTTGTTGTTGCTGTTATCGTTCTTATTGTTGTTGTTGCTGTTATCGTTATTGTTGTTACTGCTGCTGCTGCTGCAAGTTTTCATTTTCTAAAACGTACACAAAACGCCTACGAAAACTTCAACTGAAGCCACACGCGACAGCCCAAAAAATGCTGGAACAAAAATGTTGGCCAAGGCGAGCTTGGTATACCCTGCAAGTGGGGGTGTATACCCTGGAAGGGTGTGGCAGCGAAGGGTATGTTAAGAATCAAGCATCTTCAGAGATATATATATACACAATTTATCTACATTTGATACCTGAATCTATATTCTATATAGTTTCTTCATTACATCAGATTTATGTAGATGATAAAATTGAAAAGAGAACTTCCTAGTTCCCTAGCAATATTATGCCTAATAAGTATCAGCATTTCCATAAGATATATACACATATACATACATACACTCGCATATATAAAACTATATATATTAATAGAGGAAAACTCTCCTAAGACATTAGCTGCAAGGGTACAATGCCTGTCTGGCAAGCCAAAGCTAACCTTGCTGTTGTTGTTTCCTAAATGTAATTTCCATATGTTTTCCTATATCTGTGTGTGTGTGTGTGTTGGCAGATGGCAACTGAAAATTTCTGCTGATCTGCGGTTTTTTGCTCCAAGACAAACAACAACAACCATTGCCCCTCTCCTTCTTTCTGAACTACCCTCAGCTGATTTGTTTATATTTGCATTGAATCTGCTGCGTTCTTCAGTGTGTCAAGTTTTGCGGTGCGCCTGTTAACCCATTTGATGTGCTCGACATTGAAGTACACACAACAACACACACACACACCAGCACACACCCCAGCACATATTCTAACACACACCAACACACAGCCCACACACCCTCGCAACAAACACACACGCAACCTGCTTTCGTGCAGTTTAAAAAGATTAAGTATACGTCAAGTTGCACGCCGTGTAGCGTTTTTCAATTAGCGCCGTCTGCTTCCATCCTTCTCTCTCTATTTTTTTCTCTCTCTGCCAGCACCGGCAACTCCTCCTTCTTCACTTGCTTCGGTCTCTGCTAAACTTGCGTATGACACCTGCCAGAGAGTCATTTAGCCAATGGCATCGGCGTTTCAGGGCAACTTCTCTAAGCCACTTGGCTACTTTGCCCTGCAGTTTACTGGTTAAAAACTTTACTATATCCCTTAATTGGCTCATTGCTTCAATTGGCAGCTAACTGATAAGTGCTGCCCTGGGAGCCACAGCGGCATTATGTTTCCTATATCAACTATATATAGTCAATCGAGTTGAAGCTAAGCAAATCAAATTAAATTTACGTAGAGTTTGCAATTAAGAAAGTTGGTTGGGGTTCACAAGTTAATGTTAAATAATTTTGATAATTTTTAATTATAATTGCAACTTTTGTTTCGCATTCAAGCCGCATTTAAACATTAGACTCCGCGCAAGTTGCAACTCGAAATTGGGGCAGGCAATTTTAAATTTGTTTAGATGGGAACGTGATAAAATCTATCGGCTTCTCATTTGTTTTGTTGCCAGCAGCAACAGTTGACTGTGGCATACCTAGCGCTCACTCCTCTTTACCCCCCCCCTCTCCTTTCCGTTCCTCACTCCCATCCCTTCTCCTACTTTCCTGCAGGCTTTGCATATTGTGCGAGCATAAAAAAAGAAATAAGCGACAAAAGTTGCGGCAACTCTTTGAATTTTGAACTTCGCTGAGTGGAGGCCAAAAAGAAAGCAGGCACCCCAAGTTGATTGCTAGAATAGTAGATACCCTGTGAAGTACACATGAGAGAGTGAGAAGGAGCAGTGAGTTAGAGCGTGGGCTAAAAGAGTAAAGTTGCCTGAGAGAAATCAACTTTTAGTCGAGAAGGAACTAGGTGAACTAAGCCACCCCACAGTTAGCTACAGGGTGTATACAGCAAACAGCAAAGTTGCGCTGCCTCGCATTTCAGCACGGAAAACAACTAAAAGTCAAATAAACAATTCAACTTAACGCTGTCAACGAGGCAAGCAAGGCGAGGCAGACGAGAAGCAGAGGAGGCAAGCAGTCGGGGCACAGACGAGGCGAGGAGCAGCTTGGCAGCCCGGCAACGGCATCATCATCGCTCATAATACAAAACAGGCAACTAGAGGAAAGAAAGGACGACAGCAACACCCAGCCAAGGAGCTGCTGCCGCTGCTGCTCTGCTGCTGCTGCCTTAGTTTCATATTTCGCTGCCTTTTGCATGTTTTATTTATTGTTGAGCTTCGTCTTCGCCCTCTTCTTCTGCTCTGCTTCTTCTGCTTGTGCTTCTTCTTGGGGTCCTTCGGCAGAGGTTACAACTCTTGACTTTAATTGTTAACAAGTGACTGCTGCGAGCTTAAATTATTGAATGCCACAAGCGGAAGACATTCATCATCATGTTGCCGCACTCCGTTGCAAGCATATTTCATACGCATCTCGCATTTTTCCTGCTTAGGCCAGAATGATATATATCACTTATGTATAGGTAAGTCGGTGTCTCCTCTGCCAGGTTGCAGGCTGCAGGGTGATCTGTCTGTGCATCACATTTTGTCGCATTAGCGTCGCGAATGAGGTCAGTAACACGCGTCGCCCTGCAGCCAATCGCCCAAGGCAGCGCATGCATATTAGAAGAGCAGCAACAACAACAAGCAGAAGAAGATGAAGAAGATGCAGAAGAAGAAGATAGGAAGGAGGAGGAGGGGGAGGCAGCGCAAGTGAGTAACAAGCGCAGCCTGAACATCATTAGTCTTCATCACCAACTGCTGCTGCTGCTTCTCCCAGTTGATGGGCCTGCGTTGCGTATACGTAACGTGCAATATTTCAGCGCAAGTCACAAGGACTTCTGCAAGGCAGGTGAGCGGGTGCAGGGGCGGGGGTGAAGGCGGCAGCGGCGACAGATACTCTGACACCTTCAGCACTCAAGTAACACACAAAGCAAACAAGTCAGCAATGTTGGACAAGCGTAGCGCGACTTAGAGATACGCTGTAAGCAGTGCGAGAAAGGGAAAGAGAAGAGAAAGAGAGTGGGAAATGTAGGCAGAAGGGGAAATAGAAGGACGAGCAGATAGATAAACAAACTTTTATTAAGTTGCTCAACCTTCAAATACCCTTTACTTCTGTGCAGAAGTTAAACTGAAAAGATTGAAATACTTCAGTTAGTAGAAACTGAGCAAGAGAATAATAAAGAGAGGAAGAAAGAAAGAAAGAAAAAGAGCTCTTCAGTCAACAGCGTCTTTAGTTACTTCTGCAATTTTTATAATAAAGTATATTTTATATAAATTTTATATACATTTAGTACATCAAACATAAATACCCCTCAAACGAGCATAGCTGCCTAAGCCAACCTCGCTTCAACTTGCCCTGGCTCAACTGCCATGGCAAGCGGATCTTAAGCCTCTCTACTGGCCCTACCCCCATCCTGCTGTAAGCTAACCCTACTCAGCACTAAGCCAACCCTCCCCATACCACCAAGTCCGTTTCCAGGGTATTCGAAAAGGTGAAAAAGCGAAAAAGTTTGCCTTCAATTAACTTTGATGTGTTGAAATTCAGCCGCAGGCTCGAAAATAATTAATTGTTGTTGTTCCCTGTGACACACACGTGTTAGACAGTGTGTATGCGAGTGTGTGTGTCTGTCTGCTGTGTATGTGTCGCACTTGACACCGCGTCGCGCAACTTTGTTGTCGAGTGTAGCAGCAGAGCGAGTTAAATTTAAAGCTCAAGCTGCAGCAGCTTTTTGCGGCCAATGAATCATGAATTGCCATGGAGCATGGGGCATGAGGCATGGGGCATGGGGCAGGGACATGGACTAGGACACGATATCAATGCAAATTGAAGTGGCCAACGTGGCGCTGCCCAATTGACGAGCAACGACAACGACAACGAAGCAAAGCGAAGCGGAGCCAGTCACATTTGAAATTCAATGAATTTTTACCCAGCGAGAAGTTTTGCGGCTTAGGATGAATAACAGGCAGGCAGGACGATGTGGAGCGAAGGATGACTGGCACAAGCCGGGCACCTGACCATGTCAATTGGCTGCGAGCTGAAGCAAAGCAAGTGCCACATGCCACATGCCGCATGCCACAGCGTCGCTTGCATTATGAATGATTCGGTCAGCAAATTGCCACAAACTGTTTGCAGTTTAAGTTGAATTCAATTTCGTTCCCTCTCTCTCCCCTTCTCTCTCTCTCTCGCTCTTTCTATCCCTCTTACTTACACTGCTTCCTTAGCTCTGCCTTCTGCCACGCCCCTGCCTAGCACCCTTTGCTTGCAACGCCGTGACGAATGTCCTTAAAAAGTGCCATAAATTGCGCTTGCCGGCGTCGACAGTAAATTGCCACTAATTATCCAGAGTGCCAAGTGAATCCCCGAAAAGCGACAACAACCACAACAACAATAACTACAACTGCAACAGCAACAAAAAGGATAAGATGCAATAACAACAACAACTATTTTTTTATATTTTTCATAACATTTGCGCATTAAAAATGCAAATGATTCATTTGAGTTTCATTTATTAACGACGACACTTCAAATTTAAAAGGGATTAGCGTTGTATGCTGTGCTAGCAGATGCCCAGTAAATGCAGAGCAAGATTAAAATGAAAATATAGAGAAAGATAAAGATGAAGAGCAAGTTGAAACCAGGAAGAAAGATAGGCTGCTATCATCTATTACACATATATATAATAACAAGTTCGCGTTTAGTATTTATGAAAAAAATATAATTTTATTTCGAATAAACACTTAGGCGAAACCCGGAGACAATTCGCGTCGTTCCTTAATGGAGTTTGAATTAAATCTATCTTAAAGCTACAAACTGGACGCTTAGCAAACCTTTGGCTGAGTCTCATTTACTTCTGTATTGAGCGTACATAAAGCTCTCTTTTATGTTTACATGATATTGGGCGCTCTCTTGAGTGGATTGCGCATGGGAACGGATCAGCCGAGAATTTGCGCTGCGTAAGCAGTTTTGACCCTTTCGTGGGAATGTTTACAAATGATCGGAGTAGGCTGACTTGTTATTGTCGCCGAATTTGGGGATAAAATGTTTATGTCTAAGCAGGCGGATGGTTTCTGGTGAAATACATGAATGTTTGTCTTATATGCTAAGTACAATTGTCAAGTGTATGTATGTATGTGGGAGTGTTTTGTGTGTGTGTATGTGTGGACAAGTGGTGCGCTATGGTACATATGCTACTTCCCCATCCTTAAAAAATTGGCCTGCCCTCAGGCGGATAAGTTAGGATACAATACAGGGTTTAAATTATTATCATTTTCAATTACTTGATTGTTTACAATATTTGGTGGTTCTGTGGGAGTGGGAACTTGTTTTTTAAATTTAATAATGATTTTCTTAGGTATACTCTTATATTTGTAGACAAAATATAATATTATAATTATAATTAATACAATTACTGACGTTATTAATACATTTTGAAAAGTATCTTTTGTTTTTATTTCAAAAATTTCTTTTGCTTCAATATATGCTAATGTTTCTAGTTTTGTTACGTTATTGTTTACATATACTGTTTGTGTGTAGTCAAGTAATGTATTTGATATTGAAATGTCGTCTATTTGAATAGAGCAATTAAAAGCTTTAATTAAATTATCTCCCTCTATTATTATTTCTTGATTTTTGCAATTCTGGTTGAGTTTGGTCTTTGGTAATTTCCAAGTTAATATAATGTTAGGTTCGACATAACTTATTTCTGTATTTTTATGGGTTTTTGTGTATCTACATTCTGTATTTTCTTGGTTTAAAATACTTGCTATGCATTTGTTAGAAAATAATTTTTTTGAAGATGCTAGGAAAGTTTTATTGTCTAGAACATAATATTTGTCGTTTATATTTTCAATCAATATATTTTTATTGCTATCAGGGTACGGTATTATTGTAAACATTGGGGTTTTTATAATATCTTTTGGGATTTGAGATATTAAAAGAATTTCATTCGTGTCAGTTTTTAACCAAGTTGAAGTTTTAATATTTAGAACTTTTTCAGAGTTTATATTTATTAAGTAATCATGTTTTAATAATTTAGGGTTAAAACTGATCATCAAAACTGCGTGATTATGTTGGACTACTTTGGTTACTTGGGGTTGTGCTGGAATTATCATATTTTGTTTTATTAATTTTCTTTCTCTTTTTATATTTTGATTTATAGTGGGTTATTTTTCTACCTCTGTTTTTCTCTTCATAATGTTTTTCATCTACTTGAGTGATCTCTCCTGTTTTCTTAAAGGGATTTGTTGTTTTAGATTTAACTAATGGTGCTTGCCTATATCTAGTATCTATTTCATAATCTTCACGTGTTTCGTTTAATTTATCTATTTTGTTACTTTTATTAGTTTGTGTATTATAAGCAGGTGTTCCTGTATAAATGAAAATATCGGCTGGGGTTCTTCCAGTCGTATTGTGCTTAGTTTTATGATTATAAATATAAAGTATTGTTTCAAAACTAGTTAATTTGTTTTCAGGGTTTGATTCGGTATTAATTATTCTTAATTTTTCATTAATAGTTTTATGAAATCTCTCAACATCAGAAATTCCATTTTTACTGCTTGTAATTTCTATTTTCACGCCTTCTGTTTGTAACCAAAGTTGTAAAGCTGCGCACATAAATGCTGAATCTTTATCTGCTTTGATTTCTATAGGTTTACCCATATTGGTAAAAACTAAGAGTATTGCTCGTTTAGCTTCGAGCCAATCTCTGGATTGTATTTCAATTAAAGAGGCGAACTTTGAATAAGTATCAATACAAGATAAAAATTGTTTATTGTTGACCATATAAAAGTCCATTACATATTTGTCTCTTGGATTGAAGACTTCAGGAGTTGTTTCGAATTTTAATTTTGTGTCTCTATGCTCAGTTTTTGCAACATTACAAACATCACATTCGTTTATAATGTTTTGAATCAATTTTTGATAATCGGGGTAATAGAAGTTTTCTTTGAACATGGAAATGGTTTTTTCAATACCGGGATGTAAAAGTTCTTTGTGTTTTTGAACTATAATTTCTTTAAATTGAGCATATGTGTGAATATTTGAAAGTTTTGAGGTAGATCTCATTACTTTTGTAATATTATTTGGGCAAATAATATTTACATAGGCATTTTGGAATGTTGTAAAGTCTTCATCATTATTGAAATAAATTACAGTGTTTTTAGTGCAAATGTATTCTTTGATAAGCTCTTTTGCATAATCAAAAGTCATTTCCTTATAGTTTATATTTATTATAGTTTTATGGAAATATTTTGTTACCTTTACTTCATTTGTGTCACCTTTAGTGAATTCTATCTGATGGGTAAAGTAGTTAATGGGTCTTTCGGTAATGGGTATATAATTTTGACTGTCCTCGTGACTACTATGTATGGTAGCAGCGGTGGTGGAAGTTTCACCGAGGAAGTTCTCAATTTTTACACGTGAAAGTGCATCTGCAACATGGTTTTCTTTACCAGGTACATATTTGATTTGGTAGTCAAACTCATTTAGTCTGATTTTCCATCTTTGTAGTTTCATGTTTGGTTCCTTGATATTTTCAAGCCAAACTAAGGGGCGGTGGTCACTAAGAATTTGAAATTTTCGACCGAAAAGATAGGACCTGAAGTATTTGGTGGCCCAGACAATAGCTAAAAGTTCTTTTTCTATTGCCGAATAATTAAGCTCGTGGTCATTGAGTGTACGACTAGCGTAACAAATAGGTTTATGATCCTGTGAGAGTACAGCACCAAGAGCAATGTTGCTGGCATCTGTAGTTAGTGAGAATGGTTTCTCAAAATTAGGGTATATTAAGATAGGATCGGACATTATGAGAAATTTTAATTTCTCGAAAGCGGATACATAGTTTGTATCATTGGAATTTATATTGGCGCCTTTCTTAAGATTTTGCGTCATTGGTTTTGCAATATTAGCGAAATTGGGAATAAACTTTCTGTAGAACCCGCAAAGGCCAAGAAACGACTTAATTTGCTTAGGTGTTTTGGGAATGGGAAAATGCTTAATTGCATTTATTTTTGTTGGGTTAGGTTTTATACCTTCTGTTGTTATGATGTGCCCTAGAAACTCTGTTTCTTTTTTGAGAAATTCGCATTTGTCTAACTGCAATTTTAAATTAGCTTCCTTTAATTTAGCAAAAACCTTACGAAGTGACATTAAATGTTCTTCCAATGAAGTGGAGAATACTATAATGTCATCCATGTATACCAAACAATCTTTGTAGATAAGATCTTCTAACAGATTGTTTACGCAACGTTGAAAAGTCGCGGGTGCATTTTTCAGTCCGAATGGCATTCGAGTGTACTCATAATGACCATTCTTTGTAGAAAAAGCTGTTTTAGGTATAGAGTTTTCATCCATTTGGATTTGATGAAAACCTTTTGCTAAATCTATGGTAGTGAAATATTGAGATCTACCGAGTTTATCTAATATTTCATCCATAACAGGAATGGGGTACTTGTCGTCCACGGTAATTTCGTTTAGTTTGCGATAGTCAATTACTATCCTAAACTTTTGTTTACCGGATGCATCACTCTTCTTTGGAACTATCCAAATAGGTGAGCAATAAGGCGAGTTCGATTTTCGAATAATGCCTTGATCAATCATTTCTTTGATTTGGACTTCGACTTCTTTGTCGTGGGCTTGGGGATATTTATAAGGTTTCTTATAAATAGGATCTTCATGCTTTGTATTTATGACATGTTTGACAGTGCTTGTGAAGGTCAAATTTTCACCTTCTCTGTACTGAATGTCTTTAAATTCGTGAAGAATTTTAGTCAGAGCATTTCGCTCTTCCTTGTTTAAGTGATCGAGTCTGAATTCATTTGATTCTTTTAACTCATTTTCTATTGCATAGTTTATTGCTTCGTCATCAGTTGATGGTGGCTCTAAACAGTTCGTGCAATCGGTATCGTCTTCTGAATTTACCTTTTGCTCGTTGTCATAGTGCATTAAGAACTTCGTTCGCTAAAATTGATTTGAGCGTTGGTGTCTTCTAAGAAGTCTCTACCAAGTAGCATATCATAATTTTCCGATAAATTATGGATATAAAAAACTTGTTTAGTGGGGCAAAGCTTACTGGGTTTCAAACTAATACTATCTTTTAATGTAACTATACCGTTAATGGTATGAACTTTCAACTTATTTGTTTTAATGGGGAAATTGAAGAAATTTGATTTTATTATATTAATTGTAGATCCGGTATCAATAATACAACGGAGCTTTATATTGTTCATGACAATATTTATGAACGGGTTTCTTCTTGTTCTTCGTCCGAGGCATTTTGATGAAAATTTTCGGACGTGTCCATTCTTGATTGGCCACTAGAACTTGGTCTTTGCCTTTTATGGGCTGGGTTAGGAGCACTTGAAGAGGCTTGATTTGTTTGATAGTTTGTTTTATTTTGTAATTGTGCCTGGTCTAGTTTCTGTTTAAATTCTTGGTATAATTGCTCAATGTTCTGGCTATTATTATTATTTTTCTTGTTATCATTAGTATTGTTATAATTTTGGTTTTGACTGGTTGAACTTGACACTTGATTATAATTTGGACTGTAATTTTTACTTTTAGAACTTTTATTTTGATCATTATTTTTGTTCTGACTATTTTGTGATTTCGCACGATCGGACCATATACTGTCATAGCAACCTTCTCGTTGAGCGATTTGCTTCAACTTGCTAACAGTTGTTATGTCGAACCTAGCTAACTGCATGTATAGCCTATCAGGGAGTTTTCTAATTATTACGTCTTTGACGGTATTATTCATTCCGTTTGTATAAATGTGGTTATTAAACGGGTTGTTTTCTAAACTTAACTTATTTGTTATAATGAAACATTTTTCTTCTAGCTCTTCGATAAACTTACGAAGTGATCCGTTGAACGGTGTGTTATATAGTCTTCTTAGGAGTTCCTCGAATGGGGTTTGTGTTTTAAATTCCGCGATAAGGGCTTCCTTCAGATCAATCCAGGTGTTGGCTGCACTCAACTGGGACACACGCTGGGCATCACCTCCAATCTGCATCTCGATTGCACTAAACATGATGTGTGCTTGCCGGGCGTCGGTTGTCGGGTAGAGACTTTGGATAAACTCGATTCTCCGTATGAACGAGCTCAGCTCTGATGTTGTACCATTAAATACTGGCACTTGTCGAATCTGACCAAGGGCCTGGTTCAGATGACTTTCCGAAAGGAGTTGAATTTGATGTGGTTGTTGTTGCTGTGGCTGTGCCATTTTAAATTTTGTATTGCTGGTTGTTTATACTCGCTTAGCTTTTCGCTAGGGTTTTATTTTTTTTTTTTTTTTGTTTCGGGGTTTTGACCTGAGACGATAATTGTCTTTTAATGGTCTTCACTGCAGCACTGAGTTATGATTTTCTTTTTTTTTATAAAAAGTTCACTTCTAGTAGCGGTCACACTTTTACAGTGGGCTACCAAGTTGAAGTGTTTCACAGAGCACTGAGTTTCTGGTGGATTATAGTCTTCCAGTAACCTTTAGTTGGCTACGCAAACGAAGTTTTTTAATCACACGCGGTATTTAGGCGGATTGCAACCTTCCTGTAGCATTTAATTTAGCCACGCAAACGAAGGTTTTAGATCACACGCGGTTCTTTTGCGGATATCGATCAAAACGTTAATCGGTATCCTACCGGCTGCGCCAATAACAAGTTCGCGTTTAGTATTTATGAAAAAAATATAATTTTATTTCGAATAAACACTTAGGCGAAACCCGGAGACAATTCGCGTCGTTCCTTAATGGAGTTTGAATTAAATCTATCTTAAAGCTACAAACTGGACGCTTAGCAAACCTTTGGCTGAGTCTCATTTACTTCTGTATTGAGCGTACATAAAGCTCTCTTTTATGTTTACATGATATTGGGCGCTCTCTTGAGTGGATTGCGCATGGGAACGGATCAGCCGAGAATTTGCGCTGCGTAAGCAGTTTTGACCCTTTCGTGGGAATGTTTACAAATGATCGGAGTAGGCTGACTTGTTATTGTCGCCGAATTTGGGGATAAAATGTTTATGTCTAAGCAGGCGGATGGTTTCTGGTGAAATACATGAATGTTTGTCTTATATGCTAAGTACAATTGTCAAGTGTATGTATGTATGTGGGAGTGTTTTGTGTGTGTGTATGTGTGGACAAGTGGTGCGCTATGGTACATATGCTACTATATATATTCCAAATTAAAGTACAGTAAATTGAATTCGAATTTCAAATTTAATTAATTTTCAATATATACAGGGTATTTACAGGGTATTTACAGGGTATTTACAAGGTATATCAGCACACTCTTGTGTTCTCTGCTGCTACGCCATTTTATCTTTAAATTGCTTGCAGATCTCATGAATTTTGTACCACATTTTCTAGGCCAATAAACAAAGTGGCCAAGAGGCCAAGTCAACTCTGGCTTCGCCGTCTCTTTCCCTCTCTGTCTCTCCCTCTTTCTCTGCATGTCAGTGTATGTGCAGTAGCGTCTGATGATGCCCCCCTCGAGAATTGACAGCTCAACAATGAGAGAGAGACAGAGAGAGGCGTAGAGCGCACAGCAGACAATGAAACGGAAGAGGCGGCAACATTGCGTATACGCAATAAAACAATTAGCACGAGCTGCAAAATGCAACTTGACATTCTGTGTGTGTCGAGTTTCCTTGCCGTCGTGTTGCCTTGCCAAGCTTAAAGCGGCAAAATTCCACAAGGAACTCGAAACAAATCGAAATTAATTTGATTTCCGACAGAGCGAGCGAGCGAGTAAGAGAGAGAGACTGACAATGTGTGATGGAGACAGGGACAGCGAGAGCGATCTGTATCGATTCCCCAAGCATTTGTTGTCAAGTCGGGGCAATTAATAAATCAATTTGATATGTGTGCAGACTTCTTTCTGCTATTTAATTTTGCATCGCTTTGGATTTCCTTGTCAAACATTTACCAAAAAAACAAACAACAAACAAAAATAAATCAAACGGGACAACAACAACAATCAACAATTTGCATTGACCACGCCTTACTAAGGGGCTGGTGTACAGGAAATTCAATTAGGAAAGCTATGTGAAACGGCAGCTGTAAGGAAGGGGGGGTGGAGAGAGAGAGAGGGAGGGGGAGAGCTGCTCAGCTAAATATTTACTGTTATCAGCTGGAAGTCTTTGGTTTGCAGACTTGAGACTGGTTCCGATTACAGACTAGTTCCCTTTACAGACTTCTTAAGGTTCTCATCAAAAATATTCAAGCAGCCTAATGGAAAATAACTTGAACCGAACAAGATTCGCTTTACAGTAAACAGGTTAATAAATTTCTCTACTAGTTCTACTATCAAATTAGTTCCGTTCCAGAATAGTTCCACTCTTAGTTCAGCAAAAAAATTAATATATAAAACGCAACTAGTTTCACATTGCTCATCTCATTGGGAATGCAATTTAAATATCTGCAAATTTGTTTACTTGTTCCCTTTGCTCAGTTGTTCCGGTTCCGAAAATAATCATAGAAGAATCTCCTGTAATGGTACTCAACTAGAATCGAAAACACTTAAGCTTATCTTCCTATGGTAATGCAAGTTTTTTTAGTCGTTCACCTAGGCAGAACAAGTCTTCTGTTCCCAACTTGTTCCGCTGCCGGTTCCAGTTAGCTTACAGCTTTAGACTGATTCCGTTTGCAATTAAGACAAAACTCTAACTGAAAATTACTTCAATTTTAACATATATGTATGTTGGAATTATACATTTTAGAAGACTGTTTTACTGGACTTCTTTCGGTTTCATACTGATTTCGGTTCCGAAAAACCTTTGCTATAATAGAACTTAAAACACTCCTCCCTTCTCTGACAATTTGGTAATATTAGGCATTTACTCATTTCGGTTCCGCTTCCAGTTCCGCCGCCAGTTCAGTTTATATGTGCTATTAAAATACCATAAACGGTTCCGGTTCCGAGTCGTCGTAAAAATGTTCAGCTGCTCTTGCGCAAATAAATCTTAGCGAGCTTCAGATCATTCCCCACTGTTGTTGTTGCTCTTGCACTCCTCTTCCCCCTCCCTCCCCCTGTTGTTGTGGCAATCATGCGAGACACGCGCAAGCTGCAAACGTACATAAATCATTTGGCTATTTTCGGCTATTTTTAGCCATAAGGCAAGGCAGCGCAAAGCGATGAGCAAAAAACAGTTAGGTACGAACAACATTCGCACAGGTAAATGAACTAAAAGTGCGAAACGGTGCGTGGCAGAGACAGTAACAGCAACAAGGCGAAGCAAACGACAACAACAACAGGAGAAGACAACAACAACAACAACAACTGAGCAACAACAACGAGAAGAACAAGTGATCGGTGAGCGAAATTAGATTGCCACACTTTCAAATGAAGTGGAAGAAGAGAGACGAAGAGAGAGAGGTAGAGAGAAAGAATGAGTGAGAGAAAGAAAGAGGAATGGGGAAAGAGGAAGGTAGAGAGGTATATAACAAGAGAGAGAGAAAGAGTTAGACAGAGAGGGATAAATAGAATAAGTAAATCAGAGAAGAGTTAAAAAGAAGTGAAGTAGCTTGAAAGATTGTAAGAAAGAGAGAAAGCAAGAAGGGACGGTGGAGGGGGAGCGGCGCTTACAAGGGCCACATTCAAATTCGAATTCATTCAGCGAATCAACAACAACAACAACAACGTCGCACTCATTCATACACCGGCAGCAGTTGAACAGCTGAGCGACTGAGCGCTTATGCAATCGCAAGTAGAACGGTAAAAATACAGAGCGGCGTCCAGCTGACGCCGACGCAGCGGCGACTGCATCGTTTGGTTGGCCAAGCGGCACCGAAACCCCAAAAAAAAGGTAGTAAAAAACGCGCTGCCTGCTGCGCTGCGTGCTAAGTGGCACGCCTTGGCTACAGTGACGCTTGGACAGAGTGAATAAAAGGATGCAGAGAACCTAAAGGAAGAAAGGATTGAAAGGGCGAGGAAAGGAGAGAGACAGGGTGGGTAGTTGGGGGATAGAAGGTTGAGGAAAGGAGCATGAAAGGTGGAGCAAAGGAGGAGAATAGAAGGAAAAGAGAAGGGGAAAAGAGTAGAGCAGAAGAAAAGAACAGCTAAAGTGGAAGAGGGGAAGGTCAGGAAAAGGAGATGCAAGGAGTGGAATGGGAGGCAATGAGCAAGAGGACAGTGTGAGATAGAAATAGAGGACAGTAAATAAAGAAGAGAGAGCGAGAGAAGTGGGGAAGTAAAAAAGGGACAGCTAGAGTCAGGGAAAGGTAGAGCGAAGTTTGAAGAAAGTAGAAGAAGGAAGGCTGAAACAAAGAGATCTCTACTTGAATTCCCTTTAGTCTGTTTTCACTGTGCCGCGGCTTGTTGCATTCACTTCCTCAACGGCTGCAGGTTTGTCTAGTTTGCCGGCATCGCTGTCGCTGCCATTGCTGCAACTGCTGTCGCTGCCAGCGTCGCTGCTCGCGCCGTGCGGCGTCTTCGACTTGAATTTCGGAATGCGGAGAAAGTAGGCCACGATCGTCTGGCGCGCTGCCGCAGCGACTGTTGCTGGCAACGTCTACGCCGACGTTCTGGCCGCGCTTGTCGCGTGCAGCATTCCATGCAACCGCCGCGTGCAGCGTGCAGCACATGCAGCACAGGCAGCAGCGGCAGCATTGAACAGTTAGACGCGGCCTCGGCAGTTCCGTTTGCCGCCAAGCGGATTTTGAGCCACTAATTGGTCTCAATGTGTCCGCCGTGCCCACGTCCCCTGCCTCCTTACCCCCGTCTCAGCTGACTGTCTAATCTACACTGCACCTAGCCCCCTCCGCGCTCCCCTTTCCCTCGCCTGCTGTGTCTGGCTGCGGCTTTAGCTGTTCATCTTGGCGATAATCAGGCAGCTCATCATGACGATCGTCAGCGAGGCAGGCAAGGTTGTTGCACGTTGCCAGCGCATTAGCGCAACATTGTTGCGCCAAGTGGGCTCACTATATGCCTCCCTCAATCGCTGCCCCTGCCTTCTCCCTTTGCCGCCTTTCTTACGCTTTGTTTGCTGATATTTAAAGCGAGTTTTGTTGTTGTTTGTCGAAGTTTGTTCTTCGCATTGTTGTTGCAACTGTTGCTGTTGCCACTGTTGCTGTTGTTGCTTTTCTTGTTGTTGTTGCCGTTGCACTGTCTGTAATGAGTCGCCTACAGCTTGCAGTGCTGCATTAGAAAGCAGCAGCAGCAGCAGGCGGCAGTTGAAAGGCGTCATAAGAGGCGAGTGAATACAATCATAACATATTATCATTTCTTATCCCATCTCTCTCTCCCCCATCTCTTTTTCCCCCTCTCTCTGTCTCTCTCTCCCACTCTTCGAGGTCAAGCTGTAATACGTTAATGATCTGTTGCAATCATCATATAATCCATAGAAATTACAAGATCCTGTTTGAATTTGAAAGTGAAAGAGACAAATGAAGAAAAAACTGGGAGGATTGTGAAGAGGAATAATGAATAGATTCAACCGTTACCAAATCGTAAAGTTGGATAAGCATGAATTGCTTTTTTTTATTTATTTTTTTTATATATATAAAAAAATGCAATTCATTTAACAGTTTAGTCAATCTAGATAATAAATTCTTTGATCTTTTATTTAGAGACTTCATCAATGATTTCTATTTATGTTCAAAGATTAAACGAAAGATCTTTACTATATATTATAAATAACATATATTACTAAAGAAGGTATATATCTTTTTGTAGATATAGATACTTATATAATATTTGTATGCTTATAATAATACAAAAGTTAGGTAAATAAATTTTATTATATATTAATTGTTTTAATCATTAAAACAACATTGAGCAACAGCCTTTAAATTAAAAGTTCTTCTTGACTAGCATCAATATGCATATTAAATATATAAATAAGACTCCTCTGCAAACATTAAATCATATGTTATATTCTCTCTCCCTCTCTCTCTCTCTCTTTAAATTTTTACGATAATTTCCCCGCAAATAAATTGTTTGCTTAATGAGTTTCCCCAAAGTTGAAAAGTCTTTGTGCAATTAGCAAAATAGATAAGGAAGTTAGCATAGCACATAGAGTGCTTTCTATACGTACATATGTATGTTAAAACATGGTACAAGTTCATATGTATAAATATATTGTATATGTTTATGTTATGTTTGTATATGTTAAGTATGTTTGCAAGTGTATTTCTTGGTGTTATTCTGGCATTTTCAATATGCTTTAATTTTGTTTGTTTTCGCTTCTTTTTCGCAGCTCAAGTTGCTATAAATATCAGTGAAATACAGTGGAGAAACACATGTTTGTTGTTGTCAACAAAGCAAACACAAAGAGGAGAGGGGGGAAGAGGGACAGAGAGAGTAGGGAAAGAGAGGCATATAAAGTTTGTCCAAGTTATATTTGGTATAGCGCGTAAAAAACTGCATTATCATAGATATTTGCTCAGCTGTAATTGCCATAATTGTGTTGAGCAAAGAGAGAGAAAAAGGAGACAGAGAGAGAGGGAGAGATAGAGAGAATTGGAGACCCCTTCGGGCTTGGTTGGGGGAATTACCCTACAAATCGCTGCTCAGTAAACAAATGCGCGAGAAGGCAGCAAATTCTATAGATAAATAAACAATATATAAATTAACACAGCAGGCAGAGCAAGAGAGAGGGAGAAAGAGTGGGAGAGAGAGCAAGGTAGGCACTGCTAATATTTGCAGCGCCACCTTAGAAACCCTCAGTCCCCTCTCCCCCTTCCATACAACTTCCAACTCAGCAAAGCAACTGCTGCTGCTGCGTAGAAACACGCGAGAGCGAAGCACAATGAGAGAGGGAGATGGGCAAAGAGAGAGGGAGACAGACAGACATAAAAGTACTTAAAAGTTTTCAACTACTTAACGAACGTGCTTGCGTGTGTGTGTGTGTGTGCGAGTGTGCGTGTAAACCAATTATACAAATATAGCGATTGCGTACAAGAAACAAGCGCACTATAAACAACAACAACAACAACACGATCGCATTTAGCTTTGTATAGCACATTTATGGCTAACCGGAAGTTCATTTACCTTTCAGTGTCTTTCCATTTGGCGCCGTCGAAGAGCGCCGATCTGGCAACGCTCTCTTAACAGCAGAGAGAGAGAGCGATCTCTTACAGCTGCACTCTTGCAAGTGCGCGCCCTCTCTCTCTGTCTCTGTCTCACTCGCACGCTCGCTCGCACACCAAACGAACTTGACACACTGACGCAGTTTTTGCTGCCTCTCGATCGCTCTCCCCACCCCGCACTCCCCTCTCTCTCTGCCTCTGTCTGCATGTGCATTGTGCATAACTCTGACTGAGCCGCTCTCTGTAACTGTTAAGCAAATATTTACGCAGCGGCGACTGCGACGCAGCTTCGTTGCGCTTTCTGTTTGCCGTTTGATTTATTTGCCGTTTGCACTTGAATTCTTTTCTTCTCTCAACGTCTTCATCGTCTGCTCTTCACATACTGTTTAACTCGTTTAACTGCACTTGTTTGCCCGTCATGTTGTTGCTGTTGCGAATTACAGTTAACGTTAGACGCCTTCTCCCGTTAAGTAGCCCGGCTAAGCTGTCTCGCTCTGCAGCCCCCCTCTCCCCCCTTCTCTCTTTGTGTCTGCCTTGCCAGCTATAAATAGATGCTTGCCTTATTGGAAGGCCGGCTTAAGCTGTGCTCGCTCTCTCTCCTTCTCTCTGTGTCTCGCTGTGTTTCCAGTGACGTCAGCGCGTAAGTCGATAAAGCGAAGCAGAAAATAAAACTGTTAATTAGCCTGTCTTCAGGTGCTATTGCGCGTTCCTTAGACGGCATTGGCTTAAAAATACTCTAGCGAAAGATGGCAACGCTGCGTGGGAGTTGAACTGCAGTGGGGTGAACTGAGCTGAGTGGTGAAGTGAGGTGAGTAAGCAATGCAAAGGGAGTTGAGATTGAGTAGCAATAAACTGAATTAAAATTGAGTAGAAAATAATGTAATGAAAATAAATGAATTAAATAAATAAATTTATTTATTAACTCCACAATAATAGGAGATAAAAAGTATTAATAAAATAAAGATAAGTTAATAAACATATATTAATAAAGTATTTAAAAGTCATGTAAATCAATTATTTTAATTAAATAAATAAATTTATTTATTAAATACACAATAAAAGGACATAAAAATAAAATATTAATAAAATAGAGATAAGTTAATGAAAAAATATTAAGAAGGTATTAAAAAGTCATGAAAATCAAATAATAATAAAAAATTATGCATCAAATAAAATAAAATATGAAAATAAATTGAAATAAATCTATAATAAAATACATGAAATAAATAATAAAATGACAGAGTAAAGCAGATGAAGTTAGTTTTAATACAATATTAAATAATAAAGATTCTTAAAGTATATGATATTTACAATAATAATAATTTATCTACAAAATCAGTACTTTTTTCATTTACTGTGATATTTCACATATTAATGAAAAAGAAAACTTCCTGAAAGCTGAAATCTGTATTGAAGTGTGCTTAAGTTGGACCATAACCTCACACAATCCCAGCCAACAGCGCGCTCCCTTTTTTGCCTTATTTGCCATAAACAACAGCTTAAGCACTCGCCTTATAAACAACAACAGGCACATACAACGCATACATACACACACACAAAGCCAAACAATGCGTAAACTAAAAAAAAAGCTGTCGAAAAAAGTCTGACAAAAACTTTTGAACATAATTCACATTTTATAATGACAACATTTACCGCAGCATACTGTGGGGCGCCGCCCACACACTGTCTCCCTCTCTCTATCTCTGAGTCTTTCCCTCCCTTCTCTCCCTCTCTCTCTTTACTACTGCAGACTCTCTTGGCCACTCTCTGTCGCACATTGTTGTGTTAATTAAATGTCAGACGTGAGAAAATTGGCGCCATATTGGATTTTATCTGCCTGAGCTGCGGTTGTGCGAGCTTCACATGTGCCGCATACGCATGTGGCGGGTGCACTCTGCCTTCCCCACTACCTGCCCCCTCCGTTCGTCACATGCCCCACGGCAGTTGGCAGTTCAATCCTTTTTCTGTGCTCAGCCTCGCTGCGGCTGCCTCTGTTTGCTGCTGCTGCTTATCTGCCTTTTGCCTTTTGGCTTTTGGCAAATTAATGAGGCACCTACACGCTGCAAGTCCCTTCCCGGCCCCTCCTGCCCAATCCTGCTCCCTATCCCCCTTCCGCCAGCGCCTCTTTTGCTGCGCTTTTTGTTTCGCATGCGCCTTTTGGCGAGGCAAGTTATAAGTAAAACATGTAATTTCAATTTTGTGGCTTCCCCTTTTGCTGTTGTTGTCCTGTGTGGCACATCGCGTATGCAGCACAGGTTTCTGCCAGCAGCAGCACAAGGGTGGGGGAAGGGTAGGGAGTAGGCTGATTTGTGGAGCGCCCAGTGCCGCCTCCCGCCCGTTGTCGACAACAAAATTGAAGTTGATAATAATGCAGTGCGATTTCTTTTGCGGCCGCTCTCGGTGATGTAACGCGGTGCGAGGAGTCCTTTCTGGGGGCGTGGCTGATGGCGGTGGACGGGGATTCGCCCCCGCTACTCTGGCAGCTGCAGTTCATATGTCAAATTTTTGGCACATGTCCAAAAAAAGAAAACATGCGAGAGGGGGAGGGCAAACAAACACAGCGGAAAAGGGAAAGAGAGAGAGAGACAGACGTACAAATCAACAGAGAGAAAGCTGCTCGACAGCAGGGGGAGGAAGGGGGAACAGGAAGACGGGGCGGCGTGTGGTAAAGAGCGCAGTGCTTCAGGTCGTCAGCAGTTCTTGGTTGAGTGTTGGAAAACGTCGCGCGGTACTTAGCCAAACAGTAGCGAGCTTACCTACTGCCCTTCCTCTCCAAACCCTCTCTCTGCTCTCCCTCTCTCTTTCTCTCTCTTGGTATCAAAGAAAAAACAAATGGACAAGCAAACCTTATCCGTTCTCCCCTTCCCTCCCCACCCCCAGCCTTGAGGGGCAACGGTATCCGCTAGTGATGCAACGGAAGCGGATGTTCGTATTTGCACTTTTGCATTTTCGCTAAATGCGCAATTTTGTTATGCGCCACTGGCTAACGGGCCACGCCTACACGCCACGCCCACAGCCGGTGGCAGACACTTGGCATATGCGGCGTATGTGTAATATTTGACTCGCCTCTGCCTTTTCTCTCTCTCACTCTCTCTCCATTTTTTGCTGCTCTTGTTGTTTGCGGCCTCAGTTTTTGAGCTCAGCATTTTTCTAATTACTTGAAAGCTCTCTCGCCCAACAAGCACTGAAAGATGAGGGACAGACGGCCTAAACAGACGTGGCAGACAGACTGTCAGGCTAAGATGATGCAAGTCCTTTGGCTAATGAAGCAAAGGGGGCAGTCGGAGGAGAGGAGAAGGAGAAGGGAGAGAAGAAGGCGAGCTGAGACAAAGCCAAAAGTTGCCATAATCAAATTGCATTTTGTGAATGCTGCTGCTGCTGTTGCAATCAGTAAAAGAGAGAGAGAAGGGGGAAGAGGGGACAAAGATAGGGGGGATAGAGAGGGAGAGAGAGAGGTACATAAAGAGTATACAATGGAAATACAAAATAGCTGCACTGATAGATACCCTTTAAAGCAGAGCAGCGATGGATGGAAGCGAAGCCACACAAAATATGAAGCCAATATAAGCTGCTGCTAATTAGCGTACATATTTACAGGGTATTTTTGGCACATAATAAATTATATAGTAAACACACGAAAGATATACTTAATATGTATGAAAATATAACAAAATATAAACAACATCTAGACTACAAAAAAGCCAAACTTGACCTCAATCAACAGCAGCAATCAGACAATCACACAGACAAAGCTGCAGTTTGTGCCTCTTTTACAGGGTATTTTCGGCACTCTACTACCATTAAAAATAAGCAAAAAATAAGCTAAAAATGACAGCAACAATAACAACGAGAGCAATTTTGTTCAGTTGGGCGCTGGAAGCAAATTTAAAATGAAATACAAACGTTCTGGCTGAATGGCTTGACATGGACTTAAACCGGAAACGGAAACGTAAACATTACTTTCAATATGGCCAAGTGGCAGGGGAGGGTAGCAGTACAGGGAAAGGGGGGCCACAGAGGCCTGTGCAATGGGCGCATGAAAGCCGCAGTCCATGTCCAGCTCTGGCAAGGAGGAGGCTCGAGTTGAGGCCTGGACGAGAACGAAGCGCAGCAGCGACGTCCATGTCCTGACAGGCCTCAAACGCAAACTGCATACCAAATGCGTGTGTGTCGCACAAAAACCCCAAAAACTCCACAGGCACAGAGGCAGTAGTGCAAGGCAGGCATGGAGAGGGGAGGGGGAGGTACAAGGGGGAAGGCAGCTCGGGCTGGGCAATCTTTTTGCTGGACATTACAATAAATCTAAAATAAATATATAACAGGGCCGAGAGGCGGAGCGGGGCGCAACGAGGCGACTCTATGATGAGAATGGCACAACACAACACTGGCACACACCAACACACACACACGCTGGCACAACAACACACACTGGGCCTGAGCTGAAAAAACATTTTTACGATGTGGCAAAATGAAAATGACTTTTGCAAGTTCGGTTCGCTTTTCATTTTTATTCCTTTTGCGACTCATTTCCTTTTTTGTTCAGCGCCGTCTCCAACTTCTCTTGCTTCTCTTCCTCCTGTACTTCTTCTTGCTCGACGAAATTAGGTGCAAAATGAGCACACAAAATAAATTTTCAATTGCAGCGCGTCCACAAAAAGAAACAAAACAAAAACAACAAGGAAAAGGAACCCGCTGGACGCCATAATAATGCTAAGGCCGGACAGGCAGAAAATCAAGTGGCGGCCCATGGAACACATCCTGAACATCAAAATCAGTAGAACAAGGGAAAGCAAGGTGTCATGAAGAAGAACGAAGAGTAAATACTCTGCAAACAACATGAGGAGGCAAATGAGTGAGGGAAAATGAAGAATCCAAATGAAGAGTAAAAAAAAAAGAGGGGAATAGAACCGTGAAGAAGTTAAAAAGTTAGCAATTTTATAACTAATATAATTAACTATTGCACTATTACACTGCATATCCCGCTGGCCTTTATAGGGTATACAAATCAACAGCGCCAAAGAAAAAAAGGTTGCTTGCTTCATTTTTATGCGCTTTTTATGGCTTTTGTTTTTACGATTGTCGAAACTGAAGTGGACGCAGCTTTAAGCAGGGCAAATAAGGAGCAAGAGGAGAGAAAGAGAGAGGGACAGAGGGAATAAGAAGAGTGAGGGGTGGGAAGAGCTAGAGGGAAAGTGTAGCTTGTTTTAATAAGCAGAAGCCAAAACGTTTAATATGCATAATTGTTTAGCAGGCAGTCAAGCTGGCAAGTCAACTCAAATCCCACATAAGCCCAGGCACAGCTAAGCACACACAAATTGACACTGCACACACACACACATACTTCACATACATACGCACACACACTTCACACACAGCCACACGCACTGAGGCGTGCAGCCAGTCGAGAAGGAGACAACTTTATGTTGGCTCACACAAAATTGATGCCTGCTTAGAGTGCCAAGGCAGAGCGAGGGTGTGAGTGTATGTGTGTGTGCGTGTGTATGTGTGTGAGTGTGTTTGTGTGCCTGCTACAGCTGGCAACTGTCAGGATTTACAGTGTAAATGCGTTAATCTCTCTCTCTCTCGTTGTGGCATCAAAGAGCCTCCTGCAACCTGGTAACAAAACAATTAAAACAATATGCAATTTTGATATGTTTATTTGTTGTTGCTGCACCCCTCCTCCACTGCTCCCCTCTGCCTCTTCCCTCTTGCTACTGCCTGCAGTTGGATTACATTAGAAGGCAAGCTGTGGCAGCAACAGCAGCAGAGACAGCAGCAGCATCCTCTGGGTGCAGCAGCAACTTGTGCTGCAGCAGACGTAATTGCATCAGGCTCTGCTTGTATATCTCTAAGTGTGTGTGTTTGTGTGTGTATGTGTGTGTTAGTGTGTGCCTTAATATGTGCCTGCAATTCTGCATAAGCAACTGTGCGTGTGTGTGTTCACTCACAATTTGTGACACAATGCTATGAGCTCAGTTTGGAAACTGCTTTTCATGTCCTTTTCAATGTGTTTGTTTTTGTTGCTTTTTTCGGAGCAACTTTTATTTCAAAATTTGCAAGCAATAATGTTGGCAAATTTCGCATTTTATCACAGATTTTTGAAATATCACAAGTCAAGTTTTCAGTCAAGTTTGCAAACGATTTGTTTTCTTTTCTTTGGCAGCTTATGTTTACACAGATCGTTCATTGGGTTTAGGAGTGGGAGCTCTCTCTCTGTCTCTCTCTTTGGCATACCAGCTCTCTATCTTAGTCTGTAATGTCTCATCCTAGTTAATCTCCTACTTATGCTCTCAGTTTCGTACCAATGAAAGTGGAACTTTATGTTCCTCTCTTTCGTTATTTTCATAAGAATATTCTCAGATTACTTAGCTCTGCCTTGTAGCTTGGATTCAGTTTTGTATCATACTCTCTTTCTTGCCTCTTTGTTAATCTCTTACGCTTTTTATGCCCACCTCATTTTTCTCTCTCTCTCCTCTTTTGACTCCTACTAGCGCATTGTACTGCTGTTTTCGACTGTTCTTTCTTCTCCTGGCCTCCTTCGACCTTCCCTTTATCCACATTTTGTCAATTTTATACAGCTTTGTCCGTATGAACCGCTATATCTCAGAGATTATATAACCTAAGACATTCAAATTAGTTGACAATATGTCTTTATATTGCACCTAGCATAAGCTACCTTAAAAAGTTGGCCACGCCTCTCTCAAACTCCTCTAATAGTAATTAACCGATTTGCAAGCCTTATATCTTGGCTAGAATATTAATTATTGTTGTACATAATAAATATTATCATTCACTTCATCTCATTTACTACAGTTACGCCCAGAGGGTATATCGCAGTCAAGCTCACTAATCGCTTTTAAGCTTACTCTGCCTATATTTTCACTCTTATTCGCATCTCCTACTACAGACAGTAATCATCACAATAGCTGTCAATACTGCATCTCTTTTCTGCTCCCCCTCTCTTCTATTCCCCTCTCTCTCCCTCCCTCCTTCTACTGCTCTTCACATGCAGCTTCTTTAGCTTTTAAATGCAACTTACTCGATTCATTGCAATTTGCCCAAAAACCGCCAAACAATTGCAGCATAGGCTTTTTATATGTTACATATGCATATAAACGTCAACATGCCACGCCCACTGACCGTGCTGCAATCAATTGTCAAGCAAATTGAGCTGCATAAGCTGCCACGCCCAGCGCCCAGCATCCATTTATGTGGGCAAAAGCCACTGCAACTGCAGCAAATGCAATTTTCGGTCAATTTTGCACATAATTTTTGTGGTTTCTCTCTCGCTCTCCCTCGCACACATTCTCTGTGTATGTGTGTGTGTGTGAATGGGTATATTGTTGTATGGCACGCCCCCTTGTGCAGTCCTTTTTAAATGTGATTAACTTTTTGAATAACTGCAGGCCCAAACCACTTCGATGCTCGGTTAATTTGTGGTTGACGCTGCGACAGAAGGAAAATTCATTCATTTTCCTCTCATTCACATTTTCCCACAGCATTTTCTCTTCTCTTTCATTTGTTGCTGTTGTTGCAGCTGTCAGTTGCTTCAAGACTTGTCGCAAGACTTGATTAAAATTGCCAGAGATATTTGCGCTAAGGGACAATGCGCCTAAAACTTGACTACGCATTAGCTGCGCATATACCCTGTAAGTGAAGGGAACTGGGCTAGCAGGTGTTGTTGGGTGAGGCAGAGCAGGGTTTAGCATAGATTAAGCAGTCTTTACTTTGTCTCAGTGGAGTTAAAGCGTATGTTTTATTCTTGCATCTAAATGAAATTCATTTATGTATGGGAAAAATTAAATTTGCTGATTTCTATAAGGCTTTTTCGTTATATTTACTGCTTATAAGCGTGGTATAATTTTATTTCTGAATAGTTCCACTGGGTATATATCAGTCGCACACACTTGTATACCCTCTACTTTTATATTAAAATGTTGCAGTTAATTCGCATAACCTGTTTAGTAATTTTAAAGTTTTGCAGACACTTTTGATTCACTCCTCTCTCTCCTTTACTCTTCCCTTTTCTTTTGCTGAGCCTGCTCTTCAGTTTATCCTTGCACCATATTAAGTTGTATCTTCTAGCCATGCTGTTCTTCCTTGCACTATATTAAGTAGTATCTCCTAGTCGCGTTGTTCTTTGCATGCGCCTCCAAGCAGAGGCTGCTACTTGTTTAGCTCTCCTGCTGTTGGCAATTTAACAAACATATCCGCATTAAGGTTACAAACTTTTAATTGTTTGCTTGTTGCGAGCAACAAACACACACACATACAATAACACAAACACATACACACACACACACTCATAAAAACACACTCTTCTCCCCACCTCCCTCACACTCAGACTTAGCTTGGGTCACAGCTGTCGCTGCTTCTTGGGCCCGCAAAAAGGGCGCACTAATTAAAATTCGCGCGCGCAATTCGCGTTGGTCAACCAACAACAACAAAAGGCAGAAAACTTTAGCACAAATGTCACTTCTTTTTGGGCACTTTGGCGAGGTGTCTGCGGTGCAAAAAGGGGGAAGGGGGGAGGCGTGTCGGGGCAACGTTTGGGGCATCGCTTGCCGCAACTCTCTGTATGCTCTACAAATGCCCAGCAGCGTTTTTCGGCCATTTTACGTACTTGGCTTGTTATTAATTTTTACAGTTCTTTCCTCTTTACACTCCCTCCCCTCTTCCGCCATCCCCCTTGTTGCCTGTCCTGCTTCTTCAGCTCTTCTACCCTTGTTCTTTCTTTTTTTCCCAGCTTTTTTTTGCGCCGACTTTTGT